>JASUAD010000029.1:2974166-5948333 GCA_037013555.1 Sextonia rubra
TAAGAAAGTAAAAGGACTATTTTATTATATCCTAAAAGGGATAGAACCTAAATGTAATTTTCCCTACCACAAATTTGGTCTCGATAGAACCTTTTCTGTTTTTATCACACTTCACGCCATGATTTGGTGTCATCAGATGATAAGCCAAATAGGACCCACTCATAAAAAGTCCTTTATTGCCTGGTCGCCCATGGATCCTCTCCAAGATCCAAGGTGCTGATCCCCCATCTAGTGGCCCACTTGGGCCCCCAACCCCATTCAAGAAAAACTGCCACTGATGACCTGAACTGAAATAATTTCAGTTTTAGCAAGGGTTTCTCCCCATCATGAGAGAAAATCTAGGTTAAGGAGGTCTCTCACCATCCTACCATTGATATTAAATAGATTTAATAGCATCTTGCCCCTCGAAGTATGATTTAAACCCTAAACTATCACATTACAATGGTCGTCAGTCACTGTAACTCCTAATCATAAATAAAAATCTGGTTGAACATATATAGAAACTTCATCAATATTGAACACCCAGATTAATACTCACTTTCAATCAATAATACAAATCTCATGGAAGCCAACCAACTGACCCCTATTAAGGAAATCCAGAACTACACATGTATATAGGAGATCTAAGCTTCTAGTCTCAGATCATGATCCGAGAGTTTCAACTATGAAACAGATTTACAATAATTGAATAGGGACCACTCATCTCTTGTAGAATCTTGTGATGTTTGCTATTTGGGGTTGAGAGGACATCCGTCTGGTTGCATTTTTCCTCCTCACAAATCCCCAAGCTCTCTCTCTCTCTCTCTCTCCCTCTCTCTGTGTGTGTGAGATTCTCTTTTAGACTTAAGAAGGAGATCAAGTGAAGCAAATAAGAGACTCCCCAAAATATATAGTCAATCCTCTTTTTCCTAGTAGACGTCATGTACAAAACTTCCTCTCCCATCGAAGGTTCTATTTCTGTGCAACACTTCTTTTGGGATGGAAGTGTCGTGCAACAATAGTCTCCTTTTGGGATGGAAGTGTCGTGCAACAAGGAGATCTAACGTTTTTACAAGGTATGGGTCCATCACCCTTGTACACAATGTTAAAATCAAATAACTCATCCTAACAATAACTAAATCGTAATAGGATCCACCAATGCAAATCAACTATTCAAATATTTAAAACAGGTTATAAATTCCAACCTACGGTATTACAAATAGCTTCAACTTCCTCTCCTTAAGAGATCAGATTCCCAAATCCAATCGCAATTTTCCAGAGCCTTCAGAAGATCAAGATCTAAAATCCTAAAAAAACCTAGAAACCGCAAGAAGGATCTATAATAAGTCATTTACATCGATCACGAGGCATCTAGTGATTTTCCTCATTTTTTAGCATAAAATCCAAGGTGATTTGGAAGAAAAGAGATTTCAAATTTGTTGAAACAAAAATGCCTAATCTCTGCTAGATCGACGAATGGCGAATGGGTTTTGAGCGGTGTTCAGATCGACGAATGCCAACGGTGACATTTTTGACAAGAGGATAAGGAACGATTTTTGCTTTTAGGAAAGGGGTTTTCCTGGGTTAACTTTGTTTTAGAAACAGTTTTTTGTACTATGAGCTATTTTAAACAGTTTCTAATTAGAACTGGTTTTAGGTTGCGTTGGAACACTATTCCTAATATTCAATTTTGGTGTAGTGACTCATATCATCATCTCATTGGAATATTTGCCCTAGTACATTAGTAGCCCAAGTAGGACTTTTCTTTGAAGGCAAAAGGCCACCTAGTCCTGAGTAAATTAAGGTTAACTAACCATTTTTCTTGGCATCACGAAACAACTTCATTACTGAAGTACTGACAACCCCATCCGAAATCCGACCAAGATGTGGTCATTTGAGGACAGCCAGTGATGTAAGACAGAAGAGTTACAGCTGACATAGCGAGAGTTCCAATAATAATCAATCCGAAACATCTCTAACAAAGCTTCATTGCATTTCGGTTGTACCCAACAAACAGCCAAAACTAGATCAATCAGTTTGAAGGAAAAAAATCATTCCGACAAAAAGCATAACCAAACCAGTGGTTCCAGGAGTACATTCTAAAACAAATAATACGAAAAATAACAGAGTGCCCCTTAAAAGATGAAGTTCAAAAGTTGCCAACCTTGACAGAGTACCCTTGATGCTACTAGTACTATTCATCCTGAATGTGAAATCACAATTTCTGTAAAACCAAAAACTAAAACAAAGAGTGAAAACATCAGTTAATTCCGAATCAACTGGCATTATGTCTCAGTAATGAACAAAAAGTAACATAAAAAGGTTTTGTTTCTTGATGCATGCATCCAAATTAGTTTTTCAATCACCTTCTATCCAACTACATGATGTTTTAGTATAGATCCAGGCTCTTCATTATTGCTATTATCTATAGGCAAAGGCTCAAGAATCACACCAGCCAGATTTAAATGTGGATAGTTGGTAGGTCATTTTCTAGGCAGTGGTGCCCAAAGATAAGCATTGGGATCTCATGCAACCAATCCACGTTTATGCTTTAAGAGATAGGATGTTGTGATGGAACAAGTAGATGTAACAAGTAGACCATGGATCCTTTGACCCTTAGAAAGTATACATCAATAACCAAACGTTAAGCACAAAACCATAACGAAAAAGAAAAAGGGCACAAAATATTGACAACTACCTAAACATTCTATCTATGTCTTCAAAATTATCGATAGTAGGCCATCCTTTTGATTAGGTCCACCTTTGAAAAACTCAATATCAATCTCTATTGCAGAAATATCATCAAGTTGGAAATTACACAAGTTGTTGCCAACTGCTATAACCTCACCATTTCAAAGGATGGGATCACCAATACAGAAGTCATTGCCAACTAAATCCACATTTTTACTTTTAAATCAATTATTTGATATTTTCTCATACGCAGGAGCTAAGCCAGCATGTTGTTGATAGATCCAGAAATGTACGAGTAGGAAAAACGTTATAACATTGAAAAATCATTCACTAATATAATTAAAGAAAAGTATACTTGCATAAACACAAAACCCCCCATTGTAAAAGTTAACACATAATGTCAAAGTGCTTTGTAATGATTTGTAGGAGGTCCTATTGTTGTTTAATAACTCCTTCTACCTGTTATCAAAAAAAGGAAAAAAAAAACATTTTACCTGTTGTATCAGATGTCAAGTAAAACCAACTCTGGCTTTGGAGTAGACTCATCATCTCAACAAGAATACATTCTACTACAGTCATGTAATGAAATGAGTGTAATCAGTAATGTACTTGGTTCTTTAAAGAGATCCTAGGTTCTTTAAAGAAATCCACAAAGAGTAGTACATTAGAAAAATAAATTTAAAAAATCAATAAAACCGGTTCTCAATCCTCATAAACAAAAATGAAAAAACTAAAACAATCTTAATTCATGAAGCTATATCGAAACGAAAAAAATTACAACTATTCTGCATCAACTCATTGCTTTAAGAGTACCAAAAAACAAAAAAAAAAAGTTCATTGCATTAAAGAAAACATGTTCTCCATAGTATCCTGGAGTGTAATCTGTTCCCTCGTACTGACATGATAATCAACATAATTACTGCACAATTGAAAGTATAGTTTAATTGGTAATTCACCGATAATTTCGTCTTAGGATGCTAATTCCTAGATGTCTCAAGCACTTGCTTGGTTTTAGCCTTTAAAAGAAACTTTCCCAAGAAATCATGAACTTCCTACCTTCTACTTTATAGATTGTAATATCCTTACCTAGACTTGCGAATGCCAGCTTGGGTCAGATGGGCCCTCTTAATCAGCCTAAGTAAAGGGCTGAATGGGCCTAGTTGATTTCTTAAATTGGTCAAAATATATAAATGTTATTTTGAGTAGGGCCAGGGCTCTTAGTAAGTTTATAGTTAAGCTAGATCAAAATCATTAGGAGAATGAGAGTTCCAAATAGGAATCTCTCAAGAATACACTCCTGATGGGACTCCCTTGTAGTTCCCAAAAAGGACTTTTGTGCATAACTGCCCAAGCACTAATATATAAGAAAGCTTGCTCTCCTTTCATCTTCACATCAATGATAGAAATTGCAAGAGGGAGAGAGCTCTAACATGGGATTGTGCAGCAAAAGGAGAGGATTGTGAGGGAGATGAAGAGGACCATCGGCGGGATGTTTGGCATAAGACCAATCACTGTTCGAGCAACGAACTTTTATACAAAGTGAGTAGAACTTTCCAATTTGCTTGCATATGATGCCTAAAAATTTGAAACTTGGTGTTTGGATTTCTACCTACACAATGGTAGGACGAGATTTCAATGAATATGAATAATCCAACTGATTTTTCTAGGTTCTGAACTAAGTTACAGTGAGTACGGACCATAGGAAACCCCTTGATTGGTAACAAATCACCTTCTCATTACCAAGAAAGTTTTGCAAACTATGTGGTAATATTTGTATGATGATTAAGAAGCCTGCCCTACTCAACTCTTTAGATATCAATGACAAATCATGTAGAAAACTGGGATCATCAGGGAAAGAGGTCTTCCCAGTTGGTTTTCATGTTTCGGACTACGGGCCCCACATGTGTCCCATTAGAATAGGGATTAGACCTGATCATCAGGAAAGGGGTCCATGGGAGACCCTAGTAAACTTAGTATGTTCAGGAACCGATCCTTATTGGACCCCAGATCAGCCTTGAACTTCTGCCCACGAGATGAAGAAATACTGACGACACCTTGAATGAGAGGGAACTAGAATTGGTCTTCTGGGAAGAATAGGGATTCTTAGACACATGGCATGATGAACAAATCACAAAAAGGCAAGTGAAAATCAGACCTAAATTGTGTATTTTCCAGCGCAGGATGAAGATGGGCAGTGGTGGTCGATGACAGTTGTGGGACCCCATGACCCACCTGATCAAAGATCAGGTCTGTTCATCAAATAGAAGACCGTCGAGCAACCTCAGCACACTTGTTTTGAGTTGTAAGCAACTCAGTTGGGCCCATTGATTTGGAGCTTGAAAATCTGCCCATAGAATGGAAAGCGATGACGACCTCTCTGTGTACAATTTTGATGATATAAAACCCAATTTTTTTGATGAGCATAGATTGATGAATGGATCACTTCTAGTTAAGGCAACTCTCAATTACTGTTTCAATGCCATAAAAATAAAATCCAGCAGGGAACTAACTAGGAATTGGGATTTTTCCAAACTGTTGCCGTTAGAACATGCCTTGGTCGGCATCGGTTGTGGGACCCTATGGCCCACCTGATCAACGATCCACATTGACCATCAGATGGAGGGCTGATGGGTGACCCCAAGGGACAGTGTTTGTGGGTCCCACCAGTAAGGGCCCCAATATCCACTTGATCAAAGTGCCAGGCGTGAGCATGCCCTGGACGACATGTTTTGTTTCTGATGATTTTTATTATAACTTCTGTAATTTTAGGAAACCCCATGTTGATTCTAAACCGACTAAAATAGCCCCCTGAAGTATAGAGTTATTTATAAATTAACCCTTTGGCTACTGACTACTGTTACTATAGTATTACGTGAAGATGGACAGTAGTTAATGATATATGCATCTGTTGGGTTTGAGATACTTTCTAGAAATTCCAGAAAGACCCCTAGAAATTTAAAGTCATTTATTTAAGCCCTTTAAACACCCTCTTTGTCTAATCTGTTATAGAAACCATTGAGAATGATGGATAATGGCAGATACTGTGTTATTATGATGTGGAATTAATAATGAAATTGGATATATTGAGACATGATTCCATCCTCATTTACTATTTATGACTCGGATTATATGAATTAGTCTTATGATATCAACAATCATTGTGGACAACAAGCCATGTAGTTGATGGAAACATAGATACTCTCTTCTAGGATATCGAAATTGACTTAACAATCATGGTGGATGACAAGCCATGTTGTTGACGGACATGTAGATACTCCTGTCTAGAGTATCGGAACTAGCTCAACAATCATGGTAGATAATAAGCCATATCGTTGACAGAAATGTAGATACAGCTGCTAGAAAATCAACTTTTGATTTGCGGTTTCTGAAGATCAAATTAGCAAAAAAAACAAAACACCCGATCTTCGCTGTGGAGATCTTTGAAATCTAAGCAATAGAAGCTGAGATCTGTGGAGAGTTTCGAAATGTGAAGATCTGATTTATAGAGGGAATGGAACCAAAAAACAAAAACCCAAAAATCTCATGTAGAATGAATTCAAACCAATAAAAAGGCATTTCAGGAATTAACCTAAAACATTCATGAGAATAACACTCCAAAAGCTTCGAAGAAGAAGAATGTCAATCCTCTCGGACATATTGATGTCAGATTCCATGATCTGAGCTCATTTTGATTCCTCAAAAAAGAAAAATCAGAGTTACAAAACTTTGATTGATGGAGAAATTGGATAGGGGTTAAATACCTTGTGTTGAAGAGCGATAGGATTCAAAAGCATGGATATTTCTCAATTAAAATGAGAAGTGAAATTAGATAGGCAAGCAACACAAAAGAAAATGGCTGGAAAATCATGGCACTACAAGATCACACAAATAAAACATATTGGATCCTAGTAGTAGCAATGAACTCCACCGGTAAAAAGGTATATATAGCAATGATTATTACCATCCAGGCATCCATGACTAGAAACCACACCTATATTGTTGAAATTTTAAAATATAGCAATGGTTGCAATCAACATCCAATATTGAAAGTCCGTTGCTAAAAACTTCACAGAAAACTCCTATGAAGGGAGAAGCTCCATGATATAGCGGTGTGTTTTAAAACACGGCGGTAATAGTTACATTTAGTGGCAGTCTTTCACAATCATTGCTATGAAATTTTCACTAAAAGTATGTTTCCCTATAGTGAAGGCTGGAAGCGTTCTTTGGTAATGGAAATATTTTTCTTTCTGGCCTAGAATTATTAGGATTTTCTTAATTTCAGAAAAATAAGCAAAAATCTTTGTTAGCTTTCAAAATCGCAAGAAATCAAATTTATAAGTTAGTCTAGATTACAAATGGGATCAAACTCCTAAGGTGGCTAGGAAATATGTGCTTGCATAAACAAATAATGAATGCATAATCAAATAGATGAAGAAAGCATTTATTTTCCTTTCCAACAATCCACTAAATAATGCCGTCATCTTGAAAAGCACAAAAAATTAGATACAAAATAGAAAAACGATAGAGATGAGAACAAAAACAGCATAAAGTCATTAAAGAAACAAAATTTAACAAGTGTTGTTTACATTTATCCACGTTAAAATGTCCTATACCAAATTCGATACCAATTATACCCCATTGAGCTTACAATAATAGTATCAATACGAAACTAAAAGAGAAAACAAAAATAGAACTTTAATAATTCAGTTGTTGTTTTCATTCTCATGTATTTCGTGTTACTGTTGATTTTGTTTATTTTTCTAATAACAATAATGCTGGATTAGGTATTTATGCAACTTCTTGATTGTGTTAATTAGTTTGGATTGGATTGTCTTCATATTGTGAATTTTTATTAATTCCATGGGGATGTGATTTTGATTTGTGCTTAGTAAATTGAAATTTGATTTGTTCATTGTAATGCTATTGGGATAGCATAAGTAAGGAATCCATAGCCACACCAAAAAGGATTTCCACAATTTCAATAGAGAAAATAATTCTTCACTATCAAATGCTTTTAGAATGTTTCAACGTTGGAATACTCTAAGGAAATTTGGGATGTCGATATTCATGGACATGATGTGATGGTTTATCCTTAAAGTGCCAAGTTTCTTTGCTAGAATTTTGAGCTCTAGCTACCTACAAAGTCCCAACAGCCTTTGGAATTCTGAGAATACCAACCTAATTACAAATCCTACACCTAAGCAGATTCAAGAATTCCAACCTTCCTTACTCAGAGACTTAAATAAAATGGTTAAGTCAAATAACCACAATTCATTGAAGATTCTTCATGTGGACATCCTCAGAATTTTTTATTGTCTTGTCTTCTCATTCAAACAAAAAGAAATTATTTGGTAACAAGATACCATTCATATGAAAAAAGGGAGGACTGCAAGTAGTCTGTAGCCACAAAATCTTTAGCTAAGAGTTAGTTTTTTTTTTCACTAAATACATGGCACAAGTTGCATGTAATTTGTAGCAATAACCATAAGATCATTGAAGATGAACAAAATTGCATAGTGCTTTATCATTAGAAATGCTAAAACATCATAATAACTAAATATCTTAGTTGCATATGCAGATGATTTGTGTTCAATGGATCTTTTCTTTAAAAAAAATAATGCACCAACTTTCTTACTTCCAAATGAGCATTTATTAGGCCAAGGAGTTCCACTTAGGCCCATATGTCAATCAACAGCTCCTGATCTACCAAGCAAAAAAAACACTCTGTGAAAAAGGATGCATTTAAAATAATGAATTTCAGGTGCTAAATAGAAGTTGCAACCATAACTATTCAAATATAACTCCCCACAAGTCTTCACATTCTACATGGACCGTTTAAATCATGATGGAAATAGGGATGATGGTCGAACATATTGAAGATACTAATACCATCTTGAGTTGGTCAAGGTGAAAACAACTATCCACAAAATGTATAAAGTACTACATGATATAGAGAGTAATCTCTATATGAAACAAGATAATACTGCAAAATGAATAACAAAAGAGAGCATGATTAGTGTCAATAAACAATGTCACACAATTATATTATTTTGAACAAGTGGAAATTATGTAAAGACCTAGCTCATAATTATATGTAATTAGGCTTAATTAAGGGTAATTAGGAATAATTAATTATGATTATTGATTTTTATAGGTGTTTTAGATCTGGACCAACTTACTTTTGGGGTAAGAATGCATTTTAATTATCTTTGGGAAGTTTTGAGTAAGTACTAGCCAAGTCACATGACTTTAGGGGTCAGTTTGTAAATTCGAGAAAATTATAAAGGGTGTTGGTAATCTCTGAAAATTCATATTCCTACTACGGTTGATTGATAAAATCATGATCTACAACCTCCATGTTTTGTCCAAGTCCATTCAAAGTCATTTAACCCCTCGTTTTGTAAAAAATTGGTCGCCAAAAATCAAATTCAGGTCAAATTTCCCACTCATCCAAGCCTTGCAAATTTGGGCTCACTGGAAATCTAATTTCATTTCCCAAGCTTTTGTCTCATACGGTATCGCATTTTGAGCTGCGGATTGTGAGATATAGCCTAGACAAGTTCTTTTAGTGGGTGGGGCCCACTATTACATAATATAAAAGGGCCAACCTCCCTTTTCCTTCACCTTCGTCCTTCTCTTCTGCTGTAACAAAGAGGAGCTCCAGCAGTAGACCCTTTCTGCTCTTCCTTCTCCATTCTTCCTCCTCCAAGCTTCACCAAATCGAAGGACATACTCCATCATCTTCTCCCTCTCGCTCTTCTCTTTCTCCCCATCTCTTTTTCTCCTAATTCGGACGTGGGCAGCCCCAGCTTTCAAGCTATTCTTGCTGATCTGAGGTGTTAGAGGTGAGATCTCTCCCACTTTCTCTTAGATTTCGGTAGAGCATGTACTAATGGCTCCCCATTCCAACATGCAAACCATTCACCAAGTCTTCACTTGAATTTTAAATTTTTCATGATTTTTGGGCTGTTTTGGGGGATTTTGGTGTTTAGGCTTGTTGTAACCAATTGGAAGTTATTAGAGGCTTCTTTGGGACCCTAGCGACTTGAGGCAAGTTATTAATTCAATAGCATGATGTGTTTCTTAGTCTCTTGTTGACTCCTCTTACTAGTTCAATGCATGCTTAGATTTCCTTCAATTGGAATGAGTTTGGCCAATTAATTATGACTAATTTGGAGCCTCTAATTAACGTTTAATTGCTGCCATGTTGTGTTCCAAAGATTGCACAAAGAGAGCCCCAAGCAGGGCCATCAGATGGGAAAATCTGTACCCCATTCATGTTATGCAGTGGGGACTGTTGCTACCCCCACTGTGGTGTCCAAATGGATTTTGAACACTACAGTGGAGCAGTGAACAAGTCCTGCTAGGACACTGCCCATTACAGTGTCCAAACAGGTCTCAGGTCCCCATCTTTGGGGACAAGTTAAGGGCAGCTTTGCACCCCATCTCTCGCCCGCCAATCATAGGCCTCCCTTAATGCACCAATTAAGGGTCAAATTCAATGCAATTCTTAAGTAGAGTTGCTTAACATAGTATCAAGCATTAAGACCACCGCCGGACTCACTTGGACCTCAAACCTAAACTGCAAATTTGAGAAGTTTGGAACATGTAGCAACCTTAGGGATTGTTCAAAGGCACGAGAGGATTGTTTATGAATTGAAGGTTAGACCATTTGAGGGTTAAGGACATCTTCATATAATTGAACACCATGGTGGGAAGAAACCCAACATCTGGACCTTAAAAGAGTGTAATTGCGTTTCATTAACACTTCACCATGCCGAAGACAACCCATAATCTTATTGAAATGTTAGGTGGTATTCTTTACTCATTTCAAGTTATACTGTCCATTTCATCCGAACTACACTCATGTCACTCACATACACGCTAGCTACCCCATTACCCTCTCCATACTTGGACTTAGATGGGACAATTAGATTCAAAGGTCATGCGTGGAATGACGTCCAGCACTTGTGTCACACCTGGAGACCCTTGCCCGACTAGATCCTAGGTTATGGTGTTTCAAGGATAGGTAGGGGTGCATCGACGCACCGCATCCACATTTGAACACTAGATCCACATTATACCTTTTTACCCATTTCAGGGTTTGCAATTCCATGTCAGAATGCTGCCTAGTGGTTTCCAAAACTTAGGTTTCTTTCGACATTGTTTTAAACTGATGCTAAGAAAATGACTTATTTTCCATATAAAATGATTGTTTTCACCCATTTTTCTCCAAAAATTACCTATACACTTGCTATGACCCAAGTTACATGGTTTTTACCTATTGTGTTCCCAAAGGACTATTTGTGAGTATGCTACCTACCCTATATAAGAAACATAAGTCAAGAACAGTTCCTCATTTTGGGAATTTGGTCACATCAAGCCAGTTAGCCAAACTGTCTTGATTCCACATGTCGGCAACACCGAGCTTCGATCCTCTCTTGGTTAGGCCAAGTCGAGAGTTGGATTTAGATTTTTGTATTACAGCTTTGCAGATGGTTTTAGTTTTACCTGCTCTAGTCATGCCATAGCAACTGAGAGTGAATTATTCCTCACTTAGGACACGTAGGAGCATCCCGGAGTGACTAATTGGTGTGTTGTGTCATGGTCTCACAGATGCAGCCGTGATGGAGAATTTAGCTACATGGATCGCCAACTAGTTCGTTTATGTTTCTAGTATGATTTATCTTTTATTTATGATTCCTAGGTGCTTATCATTTTTTATAATGCACAACATGCCAAGTAATTCTCATTTATGTTCTCTATTAAATCAGTTAACATGTTTTATTATTCAATATTGCTACAAGTATGTTGTGTATTGTTATTAATCTTTTGCTAGATCATCGTATTTGACCCGATCAACTTGATGTTTAGGTTTTGACCCCATTGCAATTGAGGAGGAGCACGAAGAGCCAGTAGAGAAGCCATAGTCAGTAAGTGTTAACATTGGGCCATGTATATTAAAAAATGGGTTAATGTTAACAGTAGGTGCATGGTGCACAAACGGCATCATCTAGACGTCGGGGACTATAAGTGGAGCACAACGATCACATCAATTTGGAAGGATTATAGCTCTTGTACTTTTGGGTTTATTTTGGGGAAATCTGGTCTGTTCGATCGTAGCTTTTGTAAGACATATAAACTTTTGGATGTAAATATTGAATACGTTAATGAAAATGTCTTGTTCGATCTATTGTACTCTGATACTTGTCTTATTTATTTCACCATGCCTTGTTGATGACTAAGTCTAATTTTCTACACGCTTCTGCATAATCATATTGAATTGTAAACTACGACGGTCTGTATGACCCTCACAGCAAAATCCTGTGGGAAATTTATCCTATATCATTAGTGGTCATAATTTTCCATAATCCGTTCCAGAGGAACAACAATTAAGCTTCATTGAAAGTAACAATATCAAGCATTTAGCATAAGGAGAGAAAAGCCCTATTATAATAAGGCCCTCATATGTAAATGACAATACATGTTTGTCATGTTTGTTTTAGTACAAAATATCTCATATTAGCAACAATTCGTAACATATTTAGAATAGCCAGAATTTGTATTATCAATTTAAACATTGTTTCATGAGTAAGAAATCTTGTCCCTCTCTTACTAGGAGTTCTAAATTACATATATTGGTTAGAATTCTTATTAACGTAAAAACATGCTATGCAATTTTAAAGGTCAAATTTCAAAACTACTCTAAACATCAGAAACTCATTATTTAGATTTAAACACCAGTCAAGACAGCTACTATTCATATGAAAAAAAATTACTATATACAACTAGCTTTACCATACAATGTTGAATGTGCCAGACAATTCAAAAATCAGTCATATATGCTATATGACACATTTGTCATGTTTGTTTTAGTACACAAAATATCTCATATCAGCAACAATTCGTCACATATTTAGAACAGCTAGAATTTGTATGACCAATTTAAACATGTCTTCATGAGTAAGAAATCTTGTCCCTCTCTTACTAGGAGTTCTAAATTACATATATTGGTTAGATTTTTTATGAACGTAAAAACATGCTATGCACTTTTAAAGGTCGAATTTCAAAACTACTCCAAACCTCAAAAACTTATTATTTAGATTTAAACACCAGTCAAGACAGCTACTATTCATATGAAAAAAAAAATACTATATACAACTATCTTTACCATACAATGCTAAATGTGCCAGACAATTCAAAAATCAGTCATATATGCTCAAACTGGATATTCCATATCATGTTATAAAACGGATATTCCAACCAAGTGGATAACATCATTAAGTGATAAATCAGCATAGACTAGTAGTCTAGTACTACGTTTCCCTCCCGCATGCCTTTGCAGTACTCATAAACATCATAATATACCACATCATTCCCCCATGTGAGTTCCTACCACCATCATTGATGGAAATGGGCATCTATTGTTTTCTCACCGCCATGATCTACATAGATTCTCTAACTCTACTGAAACTTCTTTGAGGATCATTGCCAACCAAAGCCCTCTCATTTCCATTTGGGGCCATCTTTATGACTTACAAAATTTTTGCTTGTGATAAAACAATACATTGGTTGAGAACTTTATCAATTAACAAAATGGAAATAGATTGCCTAGAGAGCTTGATCCATTTACATGGAAATATAACCTATCATATCGTTAAACTCAAGCATTCAAAAGATAATTTTTTGACAGTCCTAACCTTCTAAGTTAACACATTTTTCTTAAATAATTTCTACAAGACCACTCAATAAATATATTCAAATTGTTGAAAACATCAAAAGGCATTAGTATTATAGTAGCCAACGGACCCTTAGACGAATATTAACTTTCGTATACTCATTTCATATCACCCATTGTATTTGCATGAAACATTAAAGTTAACAAACACATTTGCCTGCTGCATGAATAATAACAAAAGGGAAGAAGTCAATGAATGAGGAAGAAGAAATACCTTAGAACAAAAAGAGAGATCAGAGAGAAAGGGTGAGTTTTAGTACATTTTTGGCAGTAACAAATCCATAAATGCCAAAGTTCAAACAAAAACAAACACATGGTGAAGTGTGTTTCAGGTGGAAAAAGCCTACCAAAAAAACTTGGAAATTCAATGCTTGCTTTGTATCCCATTGCTTTTTTAACACAAGTATTTTCTGCAGAGCATCCTCCTAAGAAAAACAAAAGAGTAAGAAAATCGATTGGAACGGTTTCGAGAAAGAACTTTAGAAAGGACCAATAAATCTCTACAAAAAGGAGTCAAGATTTACCCTTTCTTTCCTAGTGGATATAGATTGTAACTAAAAAATAATCAAATGACAAGGCAAATAGAAAAATAAGAATGATGTGTTGAAATTGCACAAAATCTTTCATTTTATAATGAGGAGCTGACGCGTGTTGAAAAAGTATTTGCGCAACACAACGAAAACATACTAGAGACTTCTCATCCATAAACATGGACAAGAAATAGAATACCAAATGGCAATGTTAACAAACCAATTGAACAGAACCTAGAATAATACTTAAACATGGGTTAGTGAAAACAAGCATCACTGTAAATGTTTGAGAGATATAAGGAACCTGCAATAATCAAACAATGATACATAATGGTGACATTTAATTTTTGAAAAAAAAAACCAAAATGACTTGCTAAGGAAGTACTGATGGGTAAGTATGAAATTGAAACAATTAGCATGTTTGCTCAATGATGAAATGTGACAAGTTCTCAAACTTTTCAATTAGATAGGAACGAATAAGACTGGTTTACTATATGATAACAAGCATTACATTAATTTTAATTTTCTTGAAATAATTGCACTGGACAAAGTGAACATAATCCTCAAGAACACAAATAAGACATCTACTCTATGAGAAATTACTTTAGCCTACTAAAATTGAGAATGGCATGCATACAATAGATGATTTTTATGGATTTCCCACATTTATCTTATGGGGCAGATAATCATAAAGGCATTTTATAATTGGCGTCAAGATGGTCTTAACTCAAGAGAGAGTAGTTTCAAAGGGAAAGAAAAAAGAAATCCTTTGGGACATCAAATTTCAGAATTTTGTCTATAAAGTAAATAACAAAACAGATTTTGCTAAATATTTAAATACATTCTTCAACTGATTTTGGTGCAACGGAAAAAGATAATGTGAAACTAGAAGTCAGTCAATCATTCACCTTGATTGAAGTTCATTGCCCTCGTAAAAGGGGCAGTTGGTAGTAGCATAGAACTTAACTCATAATACTACTTTCAACTAGTGCAGTTAATGTGATCTGGCAGCTAGTTATGAATGCCTTACATCCCCCCTGCAGAAAGTTTGGTGGATATACATTATAAAAGTTCCAATAATCACCAAATTCTCAATGTAGCAAAGCCTCCTATTGGAGTAAGCCCAAGGTGCCAGAAATGACATTTCTTAGAAAAGAAAAAAAGATCTAGCACATTCCATTTCAAGTCATTGGGTAAAGGAAAATACTCCAAGGAGTAAAACTAAAATAAGTGCAAAATAGAGATCTAAATGACATTTCAGGAAACCAAACTATAAATTAGGAAACCAATAATATTTTAAACCTAGGCTTTGAGCCTAGCTTATGTGCACCATATCCATGGGCCACGACCTAAAGCCCCCTGTTGAAGTCAGCCAAGGGTGGTCCTCTTGGCTGCATCAAGTGTTGTATCAGATGCAATAATGAATAATTATGTTGATTATTGTATTGAAGAACATATAAAAAGTTGCACCTCCTGACAACACATGGTGGGCACCTTCACTTACAACTGCAGTTTATGCATAGAACCATTTTCCCATCAATAATAAAAACAAAAAAAATAAATAAAACCAAAACTAATAGTGATAAATAATAGTAATAACAATTATAATATATAATCATGTTTTAAGTAATAATATACCAACAATTAATGTAATAACCTAACTTGCCTCGGTGGGCCATCCTTACAAGGTGGGCCATATTTGTCAAACATAGATGAAGTCAGAATGGAGTCATGGATTAGGACTCTTTGTAAGTCCAATATAGGTGAGAACAAGGTTATTAGAAGTATAAGGAGTCCCAAACCGACCTCTCTCTAGGACTACTATTGCCAATAAGACTTCCCTGTAGTTTCCAAATAGGACTTGCCTTTCAGCACTAATATATATATGTGTAGAGGCTCTTGCTATCACACACACATCAACGAAAAAGAAAATTTAGAGAGAGAGAGAGAAAGACTAATTTAGTTGTGGAATTATTAAAAGGAGAGGAAGAGCAACAGTGGGACGACAGCGGAGGTCTGACGCGAGGCCAATCACTGCCGGAGCAATACACTACTATAACAGGTGAGTAGAATCTCTGAACTTATTATTGTAAAGTCTGGATTTGAAGAAGTTTAGAGATATGATCGATTGATGGACTATTCCCAACCATATAATACTACTATCGTTACTGTCGATATAAGTAAAGTAGAAGACATCCTCCAGAAATCCATAAATCTTGAACAAACTTGTCGAACTGGGTTTCTAAGAATAGTAGGGATGATGGACAGGGAAGTAGATAGCAGAGATCAATGGTTTCTATTATATCAAAATCAGATTTGGAAGTTTCCGGAATTCATGTCGTTAAAACTTGCTGTGATCGACTTGAGTTGTGGGCCCACGCTACCCACCTGATCAGAGATCACATCCCCACATCTTGAAGAGGACCTTTATGCGACCCTAGTAGACTTATCCTAGTAGGAATCAACTCAATTGGGCTCACAGATCTGATGGTGGAAATACCTTGTCAGGCAAGAACAAACCTAACGACCCTGCCGTGTAACGATTTGATCTCGAAAGGCTTAGTACAAGGATGGAAAAATTAGCAAAGTAGAATTTATGAATACTGTACCTTTAGAACTTGAATTTAGGAAGCAAGCTTGAATGATTAACAAGGAGATTCAGAAAAATCTAGAATTCTTTGAAATTCAGGCCTTCAATTCGTGATTTGGTCAACATTAGTCGTGGAACCTCGTGGGCCACCTGATCAAGGATTAGGTCCACACATCTAAATAGTGGACCCCTGGGCGACCACTAAGGTGTAGGTCCCATGAAGATTGGACCATTGGGCCCCACCATCTAAAGATTTCAAAAGTGCCAGGCGTGAACCTCTCCTGTCGAATGTGTAGTTCGCATGTTGTAGCATGACGTGGGGATCTGGCACTATATTCTTTATAAGATAGTTAGGTATATTTACTATTTTTCTTTCTTGTACAGACATGTAAGAAACAGTATCCATGGGCTATTACTAGAATGAAATCCATATGACATATATTGTAATAAATGCTAAATTTCTATCGTCACATCTGAATTGGAAATACAATGTGATTAACATGGAATGTTTACCGAATATTCAAATCTATTGAAAATTATTTAAATTTGAATTCATTAATCATGTCTTGAATCCTGTTGTTAATTATGATGAATAATTAGTTTCCTTAATCAAATATGGGCACTGCCACAACCTGATACCAACTTCGACTCGGAGTGGGGCGAAGATTAACTAGTGTTATGTGGTACTGGCCATAGAAAAAAATAAGATAATGTAACCAATTATTTTGTTCATGATGTTTGAGTCAGAATAACACAAACCACTAGTGGGTATAGAAATTCTCTCGTGGATGTTGGTCGACGGAAGTAGATTCAACAAACATAGTGGTAAGATAAACCATGTTGTTGATAGAAATCTAGATGCTCCAATGTGGGAGAATCGGAACAGGTTCAACAACCAGGGTGGATGACAAACCAAGTTATTGACAAAAATGTAGATGCACCCGTATGTGGTATCGGAATCATTTGATGCTTGCGGTGGAAAAATATACTCAGAAAAGAAATGATTATGACATTGTATTTAATTCTATCATCGAATCTGTAAATATTCATATGATTGTTTGCATGTGTTATATCTTGACACTTAATTATTCTACTCACTGGTGTTACTGACCAATGGTTCACCCCACTTCAAGTAATGTAGTCGTGGAGGTTGCGGGGAGTAACAGAGATCAACCGGTGGATTTTGGCATGCGTGGCTGATCCAGAGCGCGAAAAGCAAAGAATAGATTCATAGTTGAGATTAGCCCAATTCTTAGATATTTTCTCTTTTGCAAATAGAGATTTTTTTTTCACACAGTAATCTCTATCATGAATTTCAATATACTTTAGGATTTAACTACAAATGGCATTTAAATGTTTTAGACCTTGATGCTTATGGAAATTTGATTTATGTGGTGTTGTTAAAAAAATTTTTTTGAGAACGTCGTAAGAATCTGAAGAACTCTAGATTCTTGGGTTGTTACAATTGAATGATGAGAAACATTGAAATTGAATTGTCCATAACCAATGCAATCCATAACAAGAGCTCCTCCAGTGTATATGCCATCAAATTGTCTGTGGTCAATTCAAATAAACTCAAAGTGAAACCTTGGTGCAATCTAACTCCAATGGAAATTCAGATCTCTCCACATATTTCATACATTGTCATTACCTTTCATACAATGATACACATATCATCCTTTCTTAATATTACCTTCGGAGATGCATTAAATATTTCTTAAATGCCAACAAATTAACAGCCTTGGCACCCAACCCGGAGGACTTCTCAAAATTAATGCTCGACCTATTAGCTTTTGGGCTCAACCCAGTTCTCTAGCATTTTGAACTGGGTTCTTCTTCTCGGCAAAAAACACTTGTAACATTCAACTTCAGATCCCTTATTTACTTTCTTCAAAGATTTTTTTTTAACCTATTAGCTTTTGGGCTGAACCCAGTTCTTTAGGATTTTGAACTGTGTTCTTCTTCTTCTTGGCAAAAGACGCTTGCAACACCCTACTTCAGATCCCTTCTTTACTTTCGTTAACAACTTTTTTTTTTTGCTAAAAAAAAATCATAGGATGTTAGTAACAGTCTTTAAGAAAGAAATGGACTGCACAAGATCAAAGACACAAAAATGCAGCAAATAAAATTGCACAAATTCCAAAATTGTAACCAAATTGATTGTGACAAGATGAGTAGAGAACTAAGCAAATGACATGTGCTAACCAACTATACAACCCTAATACATCATTAGAAACATGTCAACTACAAAATTCCCACGCATAATCCGTGTTAGGAATGTATAAGTGGCAACCGTACTAGTGACTTTAATTAACAAAAGTGATTTAATCTTAGGCTTCCAAATTAATTGTTGACAAAATATATGGAAACAAAAGTTCATCCATATGAGAACCATATTAAACAACATGAGACATGAATGATCAACATAAAACACCAACCACAAAAATACAGATAATAGGAGTGTATGTTAGACATATTCAGCTATAATATATCCCCAATTCCATTATTAAAGACTTTACTCAATGACTTGACTCAAATGGAGAATTTGGCCACTGCACCAAGGTCTAAGCTAGGGGTTTTATCTGTATAAAAATTTGTATTTCACTGTAAAGTACTACAAAAGATTGGCATAAAAAAATAAGAATGGATCAAAATAGAACAGCTTATAATTAGATTATATGACGATTTTCGCTCTGAAATAATAATAATAATATTGCAAAATTAATACAATAGGTTCAGTTTTGGATTCCATTAAACCCAATTCTTAGGTTCAGCAATGGAAACCGAGTCTCCATATTGGTTTTCCATCACATATATTTCATAACTACATCAAACATGGATTCAAGTCTGAAGCTAATAGACCTATGCACTTATTGGCTGCAAAAGATGATAAATACCACCAAGACACAATTACTTCAAGATCTCCACTCACCTTTGTCACGCCCCAAATCCATGGCCCATTCGAATTCAAAATCATGAGAAATAAGCACCATAAACCAACAAAATTAAATCCATGACATAAAAATCTGTTACAACCCTAAATAATTATAAAGACTTAATTTGATGCATTCCATCAGTCTTGCTTCTTTTGGCATATTGGTTAGGTTCATAACATTAGGTATCTAATGAGGACATCAGCTCCTTCATTTAAGATATACCAACGGAAGAAGAAGAATCACAAAGGGAAGCCACTTTGTGGTTACATCAGTATTTCTTGGTGATAGATTGCAGATCCGGCGAAGATCTGCCGTGAGATGGCAAATCAAATGTAGATCCACCAATGGATCTTGATCCCAGTGCAGATCCACCATTGGATCTTAATCATGACATAGATCCATCGTTGGGTCCAATCCGATCTGACGTGTGACCCATGATTGTGATGAATACTAGATGTGGCAGACATTATTTCTATTATTTTATTATTATTATTTATTTGATCATTTGAGAACCATTAGTAGTGGGACCATTATTATTGTTATTAGTGTTTAATATCAACCTTTCATATGCTTTATGGTTGAGAAGTAGTTTTGGTTTAGGGTTATCTTTATATAGCATTGTAAAACCTATTTTTCTAGTTAATGAATAATCGAATGTTTTTTGGTGACTCTCTCTCCAGGAAATGACTTGGTGGAAGCCATTAGTGGAATCCGGCGAAACAAGGTATCTTTTTCTCCTTCCTTCGGATTATTTTATTGTTGGTGGGGTGTTCTTCTTTTCCCTCATCATCATCTCCATTGTTGAGCAGCCTAATACCCCAAATCCATTGGCCAATCATCACCTAAATTCTAACTCGAAGCCGAACCTCCTATTCCCCAACAGCCACTGGCTGTCACACCCATATATATGTTGGCTGAGTCACTACCAAACTCCAAACCACACGGTTGAATACCTCACCCTACAGATCTGGCCAGCCTTACGACTTTTCAAGCCTCTCCTCCTTACCCCTGTCAACTTCTCTTTATCAAAAGAAATAAAGGGCTATCTTGCTGTTACATGTTATGCAGTATTGTTAAACATTATGTAGCACTCTTAGATGGCATGTACACTTGTGAGCAACATAGCCACCTATCAGTACCACTTTAAATTGGCCCTAATGTGCAGTAGCCCATGTGCCCATGAACCACATGCCATTCCCTTAAGACCCAGCCAAACCCAAGTTTAACCCTAACAAGACCAAGTCCTATTGGGCCTAATAAAGACCAGGCTGACCAGATTTCAGGTTCTGCAGGCCTACTTGAACATTTATTTTTCAGGGCCTTTCCCTTTTATTATTGATTTAATTAACTGCGGGAATTTTTTACTTCACCTTTGAAATTATAATCGCTGATCTCTTCTTAGATTACTTTGTTGGCAACCCAATTGAACTTAGCCTGTTAGTCAAAACCCCTGAAGGGACAAGTGAACTAAATGAAAATTAATTGATCCCTAAGCTAATGGGAGGGATTCTCTTCAATTGAGACCCCCGATCCTAATTTGACGGATTCGTATTGTGGGATTGTGACAAAGCCTAGAGTCATCCCTGGACTCATTTAAAATTTAATACAAGAAGGGTATAATCTAAATTTTAATTCATATGTCTAATTGCAATTGTTAATTACTTTTGGTCTCATTAAAATCATATAGGTTAGCCTTGCATTGTCCTTCATTAGTATCAAAGTCAACCTCTACGTCACGGATTCAAGTCACAGAAAGGGCTACTCGGAGTAGAGTAAGAGCTGTTAAAAAAAAGGGAAAAGGGCTACCTATCGTTAGAGTTAGAGCCACCAAGGAGACAGTTAACTGGAGCAGAGTGTGAGCCATCCCAAGCAAGGAAAGGGCTACCTGCCGCTAGAGTGAGCCGCTGAGGACGTCGGCTATGGGAGCATGGTGGTCTATTATGGTCCTAAATAGTTACAAGACCTAATTTGACGCGTTCCATCAATCTTAGTGCTTTTGACATATTGGTTAGGTCTGTAACAGAATCATACCACACAATTTATTTGAAATAAATAGTCACCATTAATTTTATTCACAACTAAAGGAAAACTTAAAAAAAAAGCATTTATATATATATAAAACTAGACAAGTCCAACTGAAATAAAATAACTTCATCAATTTTAAATCTAGATAAAATAGAGGAGGTTAGTCTTCAAAATCACTAATGAAAGCACCTATTAGCCAAGGAAGAAAAGATAAAACTAGGACTCGAAATGGGACTCGGTCAAGGCCAAGTCCTAGTTGATCCGGGCAAGTCACATGGTTATCAATCGACTAGTGTCATAATTCGAGCTCGAATCCTATAGTACCCGACTCATTTAGGGCCAATTCAGCTTGGACTTGGACAAGCTTTGATAACATGTTCTTAGCTAGAACGTCAAAATCCATGCTCTCAGCCACATATGTCAAAATTCTGCTCATGATCATCCTGGCACGTGTGGTCTCCTACATGCTAATTAGTTGGCTTGGGCAGATCGATATGAACTGAGTGAAAGAAAATGTCATTATTGTGAAGAAAATGCATAATTATTATATATGAAAGGGACTGGTTCTAATTGTGAAATCAATCCCAATTGGTTCAATTGATTTTGACTTTTTACAATTTTGTTAACCCCTCTTAATCCCCTCTCTCCATGTCAGAATTGTAAGAGTGTATAAAACATTTCCCTCTTAACAAATCCTCTCCCTCTACCTCCCCTCCTAATTCCTTCACAAATGTGCATTAACTACATGCAAACTTCTAAAAAAAAAAAACATGCATGCCAACGTTTCCCTCTCCCTCCCCTTTTAACTCCTTCACAAATGTGCATTAACCCCATGCAAACTTCTAAAAAAAATGTATGCAAACCTATCCATTTCACTATCATTAGTACTCTTTCCACAACTCTTGGTCATTTGAAAAAGAAAAAAAAAACAAAAGGCTCTTGGTCTTATTCCTGTAATCACCTCTCTCTGGTGGCAAGCCTTCCTCCTTAAAATTTTGATCTATTAACTCCAGACATTATTTTGAAATCCGGGTAAAAAAAAAAGATATTGAAAATCTCCAAATCTATTTGGAAGTGAAGAGAAAACATTTGCATAAAGATCTTCCATGAATAAAGAAGTTGTAAGAAGAAGAGAGAGAATGCATGAAGATCCTCTCTGAATAAATTAAGAAGATTAGAGCTACCTCATAAGACAATGAGAGCTATCCTCAATGGAGAGAAGACTTGTCTAACATTCTCGTCCCACCCCACATGGCTTCTCGTCATGTCATCCTCAATTACTTCAAGTGCAAATTCTATTAATGTTACGGCTTATTTAAACCAACCCTACTTTGATTTTTTCGCTCATTTTGATTGTTCTTCTGGGTTTCTAATTTCCCTTTTTTCTTTTTGTAGAGCACTATTTTCTTTTTTTATTTGATTCTTATTGTTTTTATAACTTAAAATATATTTGGTTCCACCCATCAGATTATGCTTGCTTTGGTAGTTGCTTTTATTTTATGATTTATGTGGAATTTTTGGAGTAGAACCCATCAGTATTTTAAGTTCTTATTTTGAACTATATATTTATTTATTTCTTTATTTATTTTTGGTTTATTCTTCTCATTTTTGTGCATTTTGTTTTCATTTCTTTGGGTTTACCAGTCATTGATTTCTTCAGTAGTTGTTCTCTCTTTATGATTTCTTCTGGAATTTTAGGAGTAGTGCCCAGAAGTTTTTTCATTTTGGTTTCTTATTCTTTATTTATTTCTTTCTTTATGATTATCTATTTTTTTGTTTTGAGATTATTCTGATATTGTGGTTTCTCTTGGAGTACAATCCAGGTGCACCAAAAGCTTCCTTACTATGGGTTACTTGTGTTCTTTTCTTTGCAATCAGATGGTGATTTGAACTATGGATGAATGTTGCAGTTAGATATTGGAATCGGTATATGGAGCATTGTTGGTGCCGTTTGAAACCCACTTTCTGCATACCTGGATTCTACTCAATTAATGTCGAGTTACATGATTAGACAATTGCTTCTGGTTTCTATCATTTTAATTTCTACCTTTGAAATGTATCATGGTTAAATTCGTGGAAATTTTTATGAAAAAATTCTCAATATTTGACTTTGGGATTTAAGCATGGTCTATTATACAAAAGATCCACTTTCAGCTATACTAACTCTTCTCATTACATAGTTCTTGTTGAACTTAGAAACACAAAGTACTCTTTATATGACCTTCTTCTTTACAATTTTTAAGGCGCTTGGGATTGTGGGGGTCTAGAATTTGCCTTTGTGGGAGTTATTTGTACTAATTATTTTTTTTCGTTTTTGAATTTCTCGCCTTTATGTATCATTTTTTTTATGCAAGAACAACCAACCACTATTATTGTGAATTTACTATAGTTAATAATAAATTCAAAATGAGACGACAATCCTCATAAGATCACTATCTGAGATGGAGCTCTCCTAAATAGAAATATTAGGTATCCATTTTATACAATCAGGGATTAGCTATAATATTGAAAATGAAAAACAAAATAAAGCAACTAGATAATGTAATTTGCTTAAGGTCTTAGATGTAATTTGCAAGGGATTGCTTCTAATGGTTTTGAATGTGTGCATTTAATTTCCGTTAGAACTAACAAAATAAAAAAAAATGATGATACTTTCTCTCTGCTTGGTTCATCTTGCAAAAGTGGCCCTTGTATTTATTTATTTTTAAATGGCGAAGCATTTGGTTTTCAACTAGCAATTAGAGTAGTAGGTCAATAGGAAGCATCTCTATATATGGGAATGATTGAAGTAGACAAAATATATATGAAGTCTCAAATCATGTCGTTCATGAAACCGGGCACAACCAGCATTGAAAACCCCAATTATTCATGAAGCTCAGAAAAAGAAGATAGGACTGAACTTGCGTTGACGGCAAAAGATATAAAAGTGGAATATCTACTTGGAGTTAGTCAAAAACACCCGACCTATCTACATGGAAAGGAGTGTAAATTTGTAGGTATATAATTTATTCATTGTCTTTCATTTTTCCACTCCATCTCCTTCATAGTTGTGCTAAGTGTTATATTGCTCTATGGTATTTTGAATTGAAACTTGATGGTTTAATGTATTGGATCTATTTTATCTGCTCATTTTTTAGATAGGGAATTCACTTTCTATGTTGGTATTGAGATGACTTCTACTACCCGTGCTATGCACGTGTAAGCAACCAACTACATTTGTAATGCAAGATTTGTAAATAGAGAGAGTGAAACGTGGAAATGTACACTCTTCTTCGGTACATGCTTATGGTATGATGCAATTAATAAGTAAACCTGATGATATTTTACACTTAAAAAGAGATTAATATTACGAAGGTATATAAAGTAGGAAACTATTCAAGTGAGAACTTTCCTCACTGTTTTTCCTTTGAGAACCAAGGGTAGGGCCCATCTATCACCCAATCCAAGCCTTACAATGGATAAGAACCCCCCTAATAGACACATGCCCCAAGTTTAACATACATCCAAATGACCCGTATTGTTGGATCAATTGTACACCCATCTCAATGGACTGGACTTGAACGGCTTAGGGACATATAATTGAGACCAAACTTGATACCTAGGGTGCTCTTGCTAGGATCTTTACACTCACTCAAAATGCTCTTACCAATCCATTTGAAATTTTGGGTATTTTGCATTCTAATGGATTTGTTTATTTCAAATAAGTTGCTTATATTATGGTATATTATTTGCATTTCAATTTCTACATTCTATTTTTTGCTATTTTAATGCATTTGTTCTTTTTTATGGGCCCATTTTATTATTATTTTTTTAGTTCCTGCTTGTGCTAAGCATGGGCACATTTTGCTAGTTTAATATGAAACAATGTAAGATCTAAGTTCAAGGTTATCGCATGGTTACAATCACATCTAAAGACTACCATCAAATTGCTTGGTAGCATAGGTAAATAACAATTGTAGCCTCAGATGCCATCCGAAACATATGCATTGCGTGGATGCCTCCAAAAATATATACATTCACATAGATACTTTGCACAACCTCATGTAGACAACATAATTACCAAACTGGTCCAAAATCACCAAATCAGAACCACCCTTCTAACAATTTGACTTTAGTCCATACTCGCCCCAAATGGCCCCTATATACGAAGGTCAGCATATATTGTGCTAGCAGTCTAGGGGTCCCCAAAGGGAATACTAAACACCAATTGGACAGACTGATTTGTGTGGTATGCTATGATGCCTAGATACGACATGGATACGATAGGGACACAGAATGGATATAGAAGGGACATGAGCTTTATACATAAAAAGTGAAGAATCAGATACGTTATGACATGATGCATTGCCCATTTTGAAGTATCCGTGCATCATAGGTAATATGCCTACATTGGAGATCCCAACCTCTAAAAGCTGAAACCAATTCCATATTGCTAGCTCTGAAATTCACTTGCGCATGACGGGATCATTATTGGTATTTAATAGTGTATGGTGTTGGAAAAAAGTCCCATGTCCCACATCGCCCAAGTAATGGGTTTACGTGGCTTCACATACCCGTTTGGGCTTTTCACCTATCAACTTAAGCTTTTGGGTTGGTACACGATAGAGGGAGGTCAAGTGTTCGAATCCCGAGGCTGTTGTGCCTTCCTTGTATTTTCCCATGGAGGGTGTAATTCCTGTGCAGAGCCCCTATATTCTCCTATGGATGGTGTAATTCCCATGAAGGAGGTGAAATTCCCATGAAGGAGCTTGCATTGTTATGCCATTCTTGATTAGCTTAAGCTTTTAAAGTAAGTGGTTGTCAATATATGGTAGGGTCCAATAACTAATACCCTTTCAGATTTGAGATGGTACCAGCAACTCTAACAAAAGTGATTTCAACTCAGGTCACCAAATCAACCATTGATAAAATATAAGGAAACAGAAATTCATCCACATGAGAACCATATTAAACAACTTGATACATAAATGGCAACATAAAACACCAACCATAAAAATACAGATAATTAGGTTATCTATTAGACATAATCAATTATAATATCCCCAACAATTGGCCATTCAACCAAGATCAAAACTAGGATTTTTATCAAAGTTACAGTCCCCATCCAAATCTGGTTGTGTGATACTCATCCCTAGCATATTAGGCTTCATCATTACTCATGTATAAAAACTGAGATTTCACTATAAAAGTACTACAACAGATTGGCATAAAAAATAAGAACAGATCATAATAGAACTGAAAGTACTACAACAGATTGGCATAAAAAAAATAGGAACAAATCATAACAGAACTGTTTATAATCAGATTAGAAGAGGAGTATAGCTCTGAAATAATAAGAATAGAATTATGACACGATTTCAATAGGATTGTCTTACATTCGGCTAGCATACATACATAATTAGGGTTTGGCCAATTGTGGCAGAACCATTCCTACAGTCCTACCCACAATCAAAACCTTGATGATATGGGGTTTGATCAGTCCAAAATCCAAAATTTGCGTTTAGTCAACCCATAAAACCAACTCATATGTTTAGCTAAGGAGATCTAATCCCCATATGGTTTTCCATCATATATATTTCATAAATACATGTAAACATTGATAAATACCACCAAGACAATTAGTTCAAGATCTTCACTCACCTTTGCCATGTCCCAAATTCGCAGCCCATTCACTTTCCATATCAGGACAAATAAGCATCATAAACTAACATAAATTAAATCCGTGACATAAGAATCAATCTGCTGATTTTCTTTGCCACGCCTTATACTTTAAAAATAATGCAACAACCATATAGGATAACGGAACACAAGAAGTATAAAGCACCCAAACCAATCTATGTCATTTTTCCACAGAGTAAAATACTAACTATCAAATAAGTGAACAGTCTAGGATGATTATCTCCATGTAGATTTAGCCAGTTATTTACATGGCTTGGAAAACTAACACCACCTGCTCAAGTGAAAAGAAGGATTTGGGAATCATAAGGTGTATATCTAGATAGAACAGCCACCACCCACGGCCCCTCCCAGGGTTCCTTCTACTTCTTTGGCCAATATGCCAACTAGCAAAAAAAAAAAGACTTCCAAAGTAATAAATTCCAATAGAATAAAGGGTCCAATAAAAGATGGGCACTAGTTAAAAGCCATATAGGAATTTGGCAATTGCCTTCAAATTAGATAATCAGGTAAGTAAAGATTACATAATACATAGAAAGATGAAATTAGGCATCTGAGAGGAAAGACCCTGCCACAGTTGGCCCGACTGTTTATCTATTGGGCTATTAATGACCCAGATAATAGATATAAAAAAGCACAGCCCAAATCAGATCAATCCAAAATTCTATAGTTCTAGGTTGCCCAAGAATTGATATATTTAGAGAATAATTTAAAAAAATAGAAACCTATACCTGAAAGGGCGTGCTAAATACTAATGGTTTCTCATTCTCCGGTACAGATTCCATACACAAATGTGTGTATAATTATTATGATTTTGATCGATGGTCAGCCAATAGAAGAGACATACTAAATTTAAGATACTAAAGGACTAGGAAGTTAGATTCTTAATTCTTGCAACAACCAATTTCAATAGTAGCTGAGCTAGTTGCTTTATTAAACTATCAAGGTAATCAAGGATATAAATATCGGCCAATACGCTAAATCAGGCGTAGCGCCAATGGGCGCTACGCTATTTGGAAAAAATCATTGTTCACAAGTGTATCGGCCCGTATCGGCCGATACGCTGGCCAATACACTTTGTATCGGCCGATACGTATTGGCTGGGGGGTTTAAAACCCCCCAACCAATTTTTTTACCCACCTTTCCCTTTTAGCATTTATCTTCTCCCCTCTTCACTGCTCTAAGCCCCTTTCCTTGCCTCTATTTTTCAAATCCTCTCAAAAAAACAGTAAAATCATCAACAAAAACATCCAAAGATTGAGGTGGCATTCAAGATTCAAGCATTAAGCTCAAAAAAGGTGAGTTTTGAAGCATTTTTTTCCTACTTTGTGCTTATTTCTCTCTTTTCTTCTATGAATCACTTGAAAATGAGTTGTTGTTGCTAGATCCATGTTCCTCTTTGATCAAGCCCCTCTTTTTTATCACTTTCTTAATTTTTTTTTTGAATTTTATTTTCAGATTATTTTATTATTTGAAAAAAAAATCTATTTTGTTAATGGAAAACCAATAAAATGCGTTGAAAGTAGTCCCTAAATGTTAGATCTATGTTTCCCATAGATTAATCCCACATATGTTTGTGTTCTTCTAATTTTTCATATTTTTTATTTTCAGATTTTGTATTTTTTGTTAAAAATATTTTTTTATAGAAGCAAACTCAATCAAATGGGTTGAAAGTGGTCCCTAAATGTTAGATCTACGCTTCCCATAGATCAATCCCACATATTTTTGTGTTCTTCTAATTTTTTCATATTTTTTATTTTTGGATTTTTGTATGTTTTTTTAAAAAATATTTTTTTATAGAAGCAAACCAATCAAATGGGTTGAAAGTGGTCCATAAATGTTAGATCTACGCATCCCATAGATCAATCCCACATATTTTTGTGTTCTTCTAATTTTTTCATATTTTTTATTTTCGGATTTTTGTATTTTTTTTAAAAAAATATTTTTTTATAGAAGCAAACCCAATCAAATGGGTTGAAAGTGGTCCCTAAATGTTAGATCTATGCTTCCCATAGATCAATCCCATATATTTTTGTGTCCCTCTAATTTTTTCATATTTTTTATTTTTGGATTTTTGTATTTTTTTAAAAAAGTATTTTTTTTATAAAAGTAAACTGAATCAAATGGGTTGAAAATGGTCACTAAATATTAGATCTATGTTTCCCATAGATCAATCCTACATATTTTTGTGTTCTTTTAATTTTTTCATATTTTTTATTTTTGGATATTTGTATTTTTTAATAAAAATATTTTTTTATAAAAGTAAACTGAATCAAATGGGTTGAAAATAGTCCCGAAATGTTATATCTATATTTCCCATATATAGTCCCCAAATGTTATATCTATATTTCCCATATATCAATCCCAATTCCCACCCACGTAGATGCGTGTTATTCTAATGTTTTCATGTTTTTGAAATTTATTTAAATTTTAACCTATTACTTTTAAATCTTGTTTAGGTATTGTGACGTGAAAAAATACCACGTGAGATAGATCTTGCATGGAGCTATGGTGAGGCAATTGAAAACAATCGGTTGAAGATTAAGTGCAAGTTTTGTCACAAACTGACCCATGGGGGCATTACAAGATTTAAACAACATTTGGCCCATGTGCAAGGCAATGTTGCAGGGTGTCCTGAAGTATCCAAAGAAGTTAGGGAGCAAATGAAAAATTTATTGAATCAAACAAAACAGAGAAAAGTACAAATTAAAGAAAAGAAGCAGCAGGGTGTTGATGCAGCACGCCATGATGTATTTGGGGATGAAGGTCTTGGTGCTGCTTCTGATAATGAGTTTGATGACCCAGAAATGATGGCTGCACGCCGAGAGTCCCTTATATCATGCCAAGAAGAAGCAGAGCGTCAAGCCTATAGCCAGCGTAGAAACTATGATGAAGGTGGCTCATCTGGTGCAACAAGCAAGGGCAAAGGCATTGCGGGTAAATTGCGTAGAGCATTTAGCACCCGACAGCGGGATGATGATATAGAGATTATTTCTACTCGGATGGCTACACCTACACAAACTAAACGTGGGGTTAGTTTTGTTGATCCTTTCGCACATATATCGGAGGCAGCTAAGTAACCAAAAATCTCTAATGTTGTCAAGGGTGTCATGAAGGCTGCAAGAGATAGATTAGCCAAAGCTACAGCAAAATGGCTAATTCATAAGAATATACCCCCTACTGCAATTGATTCTCCTTATTTTCAGACAGTTCTTGACGTTGCGGCTCAAGCTGGGCAGGGTATTACGTCGCCATCTGTGTATGATGTGGGTACCAAGTACCTTGAAGTAGAGTATAAAGAAATAAAGGTTTGGGTAGAGACGTTTAGGCCCATGTGGGGGCAAAATGGAGTCACTATTATGTGTGACGGGTGGACAGCAGCACCCAAACACAATTAATTAACTTTTTAGTGTATAATGTCACTGGGACCGTCTTTGTGAAGTCCGTTGATGCATCTGAAGAGAAACGGACGGCAGATTCTATTTATAGCCTTATGGATAAAGTTGTAGAAAGTGTTGGAGAGGAGAACATTGTCCAGATTGTGACAGACAATGGAGCTAATTTTAAGAAGGCTGGTCAACTTTTAATGGAAAAGAGGACACATTTATTTTGGACCCCATGTGCAGCACATTGCGTTGACCTTATAATGGAGGATATTGGAAAGAAGAAGAATGTGGCCACCGCAATCAAGGCATGTAAAGGCATTAAAAGGTTCATATACGACCATTCATGGCTCTTAAGCTTGATGAAGAAATTCACAAACAATCATGCCTTAGTGCATCATCCCGCATCCACCAGATTTACTACCCATTTTATTGCTATGGAAAGCCTACTACGTTGGAGAACGGAGCTAATTCAGATGTTTTCATCAGAAGAATGGCTTCGTTCGAAATGGGGCAAAGTAACACGTGGTCCGAAGTTTGACATCTCAATTCTAATGAGGGATAATAAATTTTGGGCCAAAGTAGAGAACATATTAAAGGCATATGAACCTTTAGTGAAAGTGTTGCGCTTGTTGATGCTGATGAAAAGCCAACAATGGGGTACATTTATGAAGCAATTGATCGGGCAAAGCAAGCCATTATAGAAAATTGCCGATATCATGATGATTACATAAAAATTATTGATGCCCGGTGGAACGATCAGCTGCACCATCCATTGCATGCTGTAGGTTATTTTTTAAATCTTGAAATCTACTATCGCAATGCCCCACACCACACTGAATCAATAGATACAGAATTGCGAGTAGGATTAAGGACAGTGTTGAAAAGAATTTTGAGTGAAGATGATCATATCGAAGCTATATAGAGGTAAGCTAGTTAAAAATTTATTTAATCTTTTAAATATATTTGAGATAATTATATTGATATGGTGTACTTATTTATTTCTAATTTTTCGCATTGTAGATTTCTACTTATACACATAAAAGAGAAACTTTCACTGACCCTTTTGTACAGCGAGCGATTGGAAAATGTTCACCTGGTAGTTATACTTATACGCAATTGACAATACATAGAAAAGGAACTTTCTACAATTTAAAGATGTCTAATTTTTTTCTTTTTTTTTTTTTTGTCTTCCAGCTGATTGGTGGGAGAGTTTTGGAGAGAGTACTCCACATCTAAGGAGAGCAGCCATTTGCATCCTTAGTCAGACAACAACATCATCAAATTGTGAAAGGAATTGGAGCACTTTCTCCATGATCCATACGAAGCTCAGGAATTGGATAACCATGAGAAAACTCAACAAATTGGTATACTGCCATTACAATCTCAAGTTGAGGAACAGAAATAGAGAGAGAAAGGCAAGGGATGATCCTACTTATTGTCCAATTAATTTGGATCACATATTTAGAGACGATGATCCCTTACTTCCATGGATAGCCGAGACTAAAGATCCATTGTTAGATTCAGATCCGAACTTTCAGCAAGAAGTACAACATTTAATTGCTGAAGATGTACAAATGTCAGGGGGACAGCCACCTCCGAGAGAAAGAAGTAGTGGAAGTGCAAGTGCAACATCTAAAGGGAAGGAACCAGCTCATATTATGTCATCTTCTGAAGATAGTAGTTCTACTGTTGCCTCTTTTTATTTTCTGAACCCTTTTTAATTTCTAACCCTTTTTATTTTCTGAATGCATTTTATTTTGTAACCCTTTTTATTTTCTTTAACACTTTTTATTTTCTGAACTCCTTTTAATTTCTAACTTTTTTCATTTTTTGAACATTTTTTATTTTCTAACCCTTTTTATTTCTAACCCTTTTGAAGTTCTGAACCCTTTTTATTTTCAAACCCTCTTTATTTTCTAACCTTTTTTTATTTTCAAACCCTTTTATTTAAGAACCTTTTTTTTCTAACTGATTTTAGTTTTTAACCACTTTTATTTTCTTTATCTCTTGTCATTTTCTAAATCGTTTTACTTTCTAACCCTTTTTATTTTTTTACCTATTTATTTTCTAGCCCTTTTATTTTCTTTAACCCTCTTTATTTTAGAACCTTTTTAATTTCTTACCTTTTTTTAGCCCATTTTATTTTCTAAACCTTTTTTGATTTTCTAACCCTTTGTATATTCTAAACCCTTCTCATTTTCTAACCCTTTTTTTTTCTAGCACTTTTTATCTTCAATCCCCTCTTATTTTTTTAACCCTTTTTTAATTTTCTGTATCCTTTTTATTTTCAAATCCTTTTACTTTTCTAACCCTTTTCATTTTCTAACCCTCTTTATTTTCTAATCCTTTTTATTTTCCATCCATTTTAAAATTTGAACCCATTTTAATATTTGACCCTATTTATTTTCTAACCCATTTTATTTGCTTAACCTTTTTTAATTTCTAATCCTTTTTTATACCTTTTTTTATTTTCTAACTCTTTTATTTGTTGAACCCTTTTATTTTCTAATCCTTCTTATTTTTTAAACCCATTTTATTTTCTAACCCATCTTATTTTGTAAACCTTTTTCAATTTTCTAACCTCTTTATTTTTAATCCTTTTTACTTCCATTCCCTTTTACTTTGTAAACCTTTTTTTATTTTCTAAACCCTTTTATTTTCAAACACTTTTTATTTTCTTACCTTTTTCATTTCCTAACCCTTTTTATTTTCTAACCCTTTTTATTATCTAACCTTTTTTTTTACTTTGTAACCCTTTTTATTTTCGAACCCTTTTATTTTTTAACCCTTTTTATTTTCTAGTCCCTTTTATTTTCTAACATTGTTTATTTTCTAACAATTTTTGGTTTCTAACTTATTTTTATTTTATACATTTTTTTCATTTTCTAATTCTTTTTATTTTCTCTCGTAGTTTATTTTCTAACCCTTTTAATTTTCTAACCATTTTTATTTTGTGTGTCCTTTTTTATTTTCTAACCCTTTTTATTTTCTGAACCCTTCTTATTTTCAAAACCCTTTGTATTTTCTAACCCTTGTATTCTCTAACCCTTTTTATTTTCTATCCCTTTTTGTTTTTTGATGCTCTTTATTTTCTAACACTTTTTATTTTCAAACCCCTTTTATTTTCTAAACCTTTTTATTTTTTGAGCACTTTTCATTTTCTAATGTTTTTATTTTCTCACCCTTTTTATTTTCTAACCCTTTTTATCTCCTGAACCATTTTTATTTTCTAACCATTTTTATTTTTAGAACCATTTTTATTTTCGAAGCTTTTTTTTATTTTCTAACCCATTTTATTTTCTTTATCCCTTTTTATTTTCTTTAACACCTTTGGTTTTCTTTATCACTTTTTATTTTCTGAACCTTTTTATTTCTAATCGTTTTTATTTTTTAACCTTTTTTAATTTCAACCCTTTTTTTCTTTAACCCATTTTTATTTTCTAACCCTTTTTGTTTTTTAATCCTTTCTATCTTCTATCTTTTTTTAATTTCTAATTCTTTTTATTTTCTGACCCTTTTATTTTCAAACCCCTTTTATTAGTAACACTTTTTTATTTTGTAAACCCTTTAATTTTCAAACCCTTTTTATTTTCTAACCATTTTTCTTATCTAACCATTTTTACTTTATAACCCTTTCTATTTTCATACCCCTTTTTTTGAACCCCTTTTATTTTCTAATCATTTTATTTTCTAACATTTTTTATTTTCTAACCCTTTTTGGTTTCTAACTCTTTTTTTTAAGCTTTTTTTATTTGTTAACCCTTTTTATTTTCTAATGCTTTTTATTTTCTAACCCTTTTAATTTTCTCACCCTTTTAATTTTCTAACCATTTTTTAGTACACTTTTTATTTTCAAAACCCTTTTTATTTTTTGAAACCTTTTTAATTTCAAATTTATTTTCTAACCCTTTTTATTCCCTAACCCTTTTTATTTTCTATCCCTTTTTATTTTTAGAAGCTCTTTATTTTCTAACACTTTTTATTTTCAAATCCTTTTTATCTCCTAAACCTTTTTTTCTAAACCCTTCTCATTTTCTAACACCTTTTATTTTCTAACAAATCCCTTTCATCTTTTAAACCTTTTTATTTTCTGAACGTTTCTCATTTTCTAATGCTTTTTTTTCTAATCCTTTTATTTTCTCACCCTTTTTATTTTTTTACTCTTTTTATTTTTTGAACCATTTTTATTTTTAACCTTTTTTTATTTTCTGAACCAATTTTATTTTCTCACCCATCTTATTTTCCTTATACCTTTTTAATTACTTTAAGACCTTTTGTTTTCTTTATCCCTTTTTATTTTCTAAACCCTTTTACTTCTAACCATTTTATCTTTTAACCCTGTTTATTTTCTAGCATTTTTATTTTCTTTAACTCGTTTTATTTTCTAACCATTTTTGTTTTCTTTAACCATTTTTATTTTCTATCCCTTTTTATTTTCTAACTCTTTTTATTTTCAACCATTTTTAATTTTTAACCCTTTTTATTTTCTATCCCTCTTTATTTTCTAACACCTTTTATTTTCAAAGCCCTTTTATTTTCTAAACCTTTTTATTTTTTAAACACTTTTTATTTTCAAATGCTCATTATTTTCTATCCTTTTTATTTTGTCACCCTTTTTATTTTGTAGTTCTTTTTATTTTCTAACCCTTTTTATTTTCAAACCACTTTTATTTTGTAACTTTTTTTTATTTTTTAAACCTTTTTAACTTTCAAACATTTTTATTTTCTAACCTTTTTATTTTCTAACCCTCTTTATTTTCTAACCCTTTTTATTTTCAAACCCCTTTTATTTTGTAACCATTTTTTTTCAAAACCATTTTTATTTTCAAACCCTTTTTAATTTCTAACCCTTTTCATTTTCTGACCCTCTTCATTTTCTAACCCTCTTTATTTCTAACCCTTTTTATTATCTAACCCTTTCTCTTTTCAAATCCCTTTTTTTGCCCTTTTAATTTTCTAATCTCTTTTATTTTCTAACCCATTTTGGTTTCTAACTCTTTTTATTTTTTTAATTTTTTATTTTCTAAAGCTTTTTATTTTCTAACCCCTTTTATTCGCTCATCTTTTTTATTTTTTTAGAACCCTTTTAAGTTTCAAACCCTCTTCATTTTCTGAACCCTTTTTATTTTTAGAACCCTTTTTATTTTCTGGCCCCTTTTATTCTCTAACCCTTTTTTATTTTCTATCCTTTTTTATTTTCGAACTCTCTTTATTTGCTATCATTTTTTATTTTCAAACCCTTTTTTATGTTTGAACCATTATTATTTTCTAAGGCTTTTTATTTTTTAACGCTCTTTATTTTTCTAATTCTTTTTATTACATAACCCTTTTTACTTTGTAATCTTTTTTATTTTCAAACCCCCTTTTTTTAACCCTTTTCATTTTCTAATCCTTTTTATTTTCTAACTTTTTTTATTTCCAAACCCATTTTGGTTTCTAGCTCTTTTTATTTTTAAAAATTTTTTTATTTTATAAAGGATTTGATTCTCTAGCCCTTTTCATTCACTCACCCTTTTTGTTTCCTTACCCTTTTTATTTTTAATGACACTTTCAGTTTCTAATCCTTTTTATTTTTTGAACCCTTCTTATTTTTAGAACCCTTTTTATTCTGTAACCCTTTTTGTTCTCTAACCCTTTTTATTTTCTATCCCTTTTTATTTTCAAACCCCTTTTAGTTTCTAAACCTTTTTATTTTTCGAATCTTTTTATTCTTGAACCCTTTTTATTTTCTCACCTTCTTTATTTTCCAGCCCTTTTTCTTTTCTGAACTATTTTTATTTTCGAACCTTTTTTTATTTTTAACACATTTTATTTTCTTTATCCCTTTTTATTTTCTTTAACACTCTTTATTTTCATTATCCCTTTTTATTTTCTAACCCTTCTTAATTTCTGAACCATTTTTATTTTCAAATCCTTTTTATTTTCTAACCCTCTTTATTTTCTAAACCTTTTTTTATTTTCAAATGACTATTATTTTAGAGCCCTTTTTATTTTTTGAACCCTTTTTACTATCAAACCCTTTTATTTTCTAACCCTTTTCATTTTCTAACCCCCTTTATTTTCTAATCCTTTTCATTTTATAACCCTTTTTATTTTCTATCGCTTTCTATCTTCAAACCACTTCTATTTTTTTAACTCTCTTTATTTTCTATCCCTTTCTATTTTCAATCCCCTTTTATTTTTTAACCCTTTTTACTTTTTGTGCTCGATTTATTTTTTATCCCTTTTTATTTTCTAACTATTTTCATTTTCTGAACCTTTTTTATTTTCTAACCCATTTTATTTTCTAAACCCTTTTTATTTTCAAACCCTTTTTAATTTCTGAACCCTTTTATATTTTTTAACCCTCATAATTTTTTAACCTTTTTTATTGTCAAACCCCCATTATTTTCAAATCCTTTTTTAGTTTTTGAACCCTTTCTTTATTTTCTTACCCTTTTAATTTTCTAAACCTTTTTATTTTCTAACCTTTTTCATTTTATAACCTTTTTTTTCTATCCCTTTCTATTTTCAACCCCTTTTATTTTTTAACCCATTTTATTTTCTATCCTTTTCTATTTTCAAACCCTTTTTATTTTTAACCCTTTTCACTTTTTGAACTAGATTTATTTTCTAAGCCTTTTATTTCCTAACCATTTTTATTTTTTAAACCTTTTTAATTTTGTAATGCAGTTTATTTTCTAACTCTTTTTTTTATCTAACCCTTTTCATTTGTTTGCAACCCTTTTTATCATTTTCTTGCTCTTTTTATTTTTTCAACATTTTTCTTCTCTACCCTTTTTTATATTGTAACCTTTTTAGTTTCTAATCCTTTTATTTTCTAACCCATTTTATTCTATAACCCTTTTAATTTCCTGGACCCTTTTTACATTCTAACCCCTATTTCTTTTCCAATCTCTATTATTTTCTAACCATTTTGTTTTCTAACCTTTTTTGTTTTCTAACCTTTTTTATTTTTTGAACCCTTTTTATTTTCTAACCCTTCATATTTTTGAACCGTTTTTATTTTCTAAACCCTTTTTATTTTCTAACCTTATTTATTTTCAAACCCCATTTACTTTGTAACCCTTTTTTATTTTCTAAACCCTTTTATTTTCAAACCCTTTTTTATTATCTAACCCTTTTCATTTTCTAAACCTCTTTATTTTCTAACCCTTTTTACTTTGTAACCCTTCTTATTTTCAAAACCCTTTTGTTTTATAATCCTTTTTTTTTGTTAATTCTTTTTATTTTCTAACAATTTTTATTTTCTAACCCTTTGTCATTTCTAACTCTTTTTATTTTATAAATTTTTTTTATTTTCTAGCCCTTTTTATTCTCTAATGGCTTTTATTTTCTAGCCCTTTTATTTTCTTGCCCTTTTTATTTTTTAACCATTTTTATTTTATGTACCCTTTGTATTTTCTAACCCTTTTTATTTTATAACCCCGTTTAATCTCTAACCCTTTTTTCTCCAAACCCTTTTTATTTTTTAACCCTTTTCATTTTCTAACACATTTTATTGTCTCGATCCATTTTTTTCTTTAAAACTTTTTATTTTCATTATCCCTTTTTATTTTTTAAACCCTTTTATTTCATACCTTTTTTATTTTTTAAACCCTTTTTATTTTCTTTAATCCATTTTATTTTCTAACCATTTTCATTTTCTGAACCCTTTTTATTGTTGAACCCTTTTTAATTTTTGAACCTTTTTAATTTTCAAATCCTTTTTATTTTCTAACCCTCTTTATTTTCTAAACCTTTTTAATTGTCAAACACGTCTTATTTTTTAGCCCTTTTGATTTTTTTAACCCTTTTTATTTTCAAACCCTTTTCATTTTCTAACCCTCTTTATTTTCTAACCCTTTTCATTTATAACCCTTTTTATTTTCCATCCCTTTCTGTCTTCAAACCCTTTCTTTTTTTTAACCCTTTTCATTTTCTATCCCCTTCTATTTTCAAACCCCTTTCATTTTGTAACCCTTTTTACTTTCTAAGCCTAATTTATATTCTAACCCTTTTTATTTCCTAACCTTTTTTATTTTCTGAAGCGTATTTATTTACTAACCTTTTTTATTTTTTGAACCCTTTTTATTTTTTAACCCTTTTTAATTTCTGAACCCTTTTTATTTTCTAACTTTTTTATTGTCAAACCCCCTATTATTTTCAAACCCTTTTTATTTTCTAACCCTTTTCATTTTTTAAATCTCCTTGTTTTCTTACCCTTTTCATTTTATAACTCTTTTTATTTTCTATCCCTTTCTATTTGCAAACCCCATATATTTTTAACCCATTTTATTTTCTATCCCTTTCTTTTTTTCAAAACCCTTCTATTGTTTTAACCCTTTTCACTTTCTGAACCAGATTTATTTTCTAACTCCTTTTACTTTCTAACCATTTTATTTTCTAACCCCTTTTATTTTGCTAACCATTTTTATTTTCTAACTCTTTATGTTCTAAACCTTTTTTATTTTGTAACACATTTTATTTTCTAACTCTTTGTATTTATCTAACCCTTTTTATTTTTTTGTGACCCTTTTTTTATCATTTTCTTGCCCTTTTTATTTTTTCCAACCCTTTTTCTTTTCTACCCCTTTTTTATATTGTTACTTTTTTAGTTTCTAACCCTTTTCTTTTCTTAACCCATTTTATTCTATAACCCTTTTAATTTTCTGAACCTTTTTTCTTTTCTAATCTCTACTATTTTCTAACCCTTTATGTTTTCCAAATTTTTTTTATTTTCCAACCCTTTTAATTTTTTGAACCCTTTTTATTTTCTAACCCTTCTTATTTTCTAAACCCTTTTTTATTTTTTGGCCTTTCTTATTTTCTAAACCCTTACTATTTTCTAACCCTCTTTAGCTTCTAACCCTTTTTATTTGTAACCTTTTTTTATTTTCTAAACCTTTTTTACTATCTAACCCTTTTTACTTCGTAGTCCTTTCTATTTTCAAAACCTTTTGTTTTTTAATCCTTTTTATTTTCTAACCTTTTTGGTTTCTAGCTTTTTTTATTTTATATAGTTTTTTTATTTTCTAGCCCTTTTTATTCTGTAAAGCCTTTTATTTTCTAACCCTTCTATTTTCTCACCCATTTTATTTTTTAACCATTTTTATTTTCTGAACCCTTTTTATTTTCAAGCCCATTTTAGTTTTTAACCCTTTTCAATTTCGAACCCTCTTCATTTTCTAATCCTTTTTATTATCTAACCCTTTTTACATCGTAACCCTTTCTATTTTCAAACCCCTTTTATTTTTAGCCCTTTTTATTTTCTAAACCCTAACTCCAACCTTAAACACTATACCCTATAATTGTAAAATCGTAAACCCTGAATAAAAAAAAAGGTAAAATCTTGAAACCCTAAAACGCGTAACTCTAAAACCTATCCTCTAAAACCTAAAAATCCTAAATCATTTAACTCTAAAACTCAAAACCCTAAAAGTCTAAACTTTAGACTGAAACCTCAACCCCTAAAACTTGAAAATCCTAGACCCCCACATCCCAAAAGCCCAAACCGAAAACCTAAAATCCCAAAACCCATAGCTCCAAAACTAAACCCAAAATGAACCCTAAATAGCTAAACCCCGAAACCCTAAACCCTTAACCCTTAATGCCTTAAACCCTTAAACCATAAACCTTAAAACTTTAAAATCCTAAACCTTATACACTATACCTTAAACCCTAAAACTCCAAACGTAAAACCCCAATCATCAATTCCTAAACTCCTAAACCCCTCAAAACCCAAAATCCCAAACCCCCAAAATCCAAACCCTAAAACCCAATCCCTAAACCCCTAAAACCCAAAACCTCAAAACTTAAACCCCAAAACCCAGAACTGTGAACCCCAAATGCCATACCCAAAAAAATCCAAAACCTAATCCTCCATTCCTAATGAGCAAACCATAAACTCTAAACTATAAACTTCAATCCGAACTTCAAATCAAAAGCTAAAGCCCTAAACACAAAAACCCCAAGACCATAACACCCAAACCCCAAACCCTAAAACCCCAAGCTTAAACCTCCAAAATCCCAAACCTCAAAACTTAGGCCCATGAACCCAAAACCCTAATCCCTAAACTCAATCCCCAATCTCCAAACCATAAACCCTAAATCGTAAACCCCAAAACCTCAACCATAAACCCTAAAACACCTAAAACCTAAAACCCGTAGACTACTAAACCCCAAAGCTTTAAACTATAAACTTAAAACTCAAAAACCAAAACCCAAAACTCTAAACTCTAAAATCAGAAAACCTTGAAACCCTAAACCCTAAATTATAAAAATGCAAAACCTTAAAAAACCTTTTTTTATTCTTTACCTTTTTATTTTCTAAACCCATTATTATTTTCAAACCACTTTTATTTTCTAAACTTTTTTATTTTCTAACCTTTTTGTTTTCTAACTCTTATTATTTTATACACCCTTTTCATTTTATAAGCCATTTTAAATTCTTTGAAAGCTTTTTATTTTCTAACCATTTTTATTTTCTAAACCCTTTTTATTTTGTAACCATTTTTATTTTTTGAACCCCTTTTATTTTCTAACCATTTTTATTTTATAACCCTTTTAATTTTCTAACCATTTTTTATGCCAACCCTTTTTATTTTCTAACATTTTTTAATTTTCTGAAGCCTTTTTAATTTCTAAACCTTTTTATTTTCTGAAAGCATTTTATTTTCTAACACATTTTATTTTCATAACCCATTTTATTTTCTTTAACCTTTAATTTTCTTAGCCTATTTTATATTCCATTTGTTTTCTTAGCCCATTTGTTTTCAAGCCCTTTGTATTTTCTAAATTTTTTCATTTTCTAACCCATTTATTTTCTTTAACCCATTTTATTTTCTTGATCCCTACATATTTTTTAAACCATTTTACTTTCTAACACTTTGTATTTTCTAACCCTTTTTTATTTCTAGCTCTTTTTATTTTATGTAGTTTTTTTATTTTCTAGCCCTTTTTATGCTCTAAAGCCTTTATTTTCTAACCCTTCTATTTTCTCACCCTTTTTTATTTTTTAACCATTTTTATTTTCTATACCCTTTTATTTTCTGAACCCATTTTTATTTACAAGCCCTTTTTAGTTTCTAACCCTTTTCAATTTCTAACCCTCTTCATTTTCTAATCCTTTTTATTATCTAACCTTTTTTAGATCGTAACCCTTTCTATTTTCAAACCCCTTTTATTTTCTAACAATTTTTTATTTTTTAACTCTTTTTATTTTATAAACTTCTTTTATTTTCTAACCCTTTCTATTTCCTACCCCTTTTTTTCTCACCTTTTTAATTTTTGATCTCTTTTTTATTTTTATACCCATTTAAAATTTTAACACTTTTTATTCCCTAATGCTTTTTTTCTTTTCCTTTTCATTTTCTAACACTCTTTATTTGGTAACATTTTTTACTTTCTAATGCCCCTTTATTTTCCAAATGTTTTCATTTTTTGAGCCCTTTTCAATTTTAAATGCCTTTTGTTTTCTAACCTTTTTTACTTTCTCACCCTTGTAATTTTGTAACCCTTTTCATTTTCTGAACAATTTTTATTTTTGTATCTTTTTATATTTTCTTAACCATTTCTATTTTCTAACCTTTTTTAATTTTCTAACCCATTTTACTTTCTTTATCCCTTCTATTTTCCTTAACAGTTTTTGTTTTATTTATCCCTTTTTATTTTATAAGTCCTTTTATTACTAACTATTTTTATTTTTTAACTCTTTTTATTTTCAAGCATTTTTGTTTTCTTTAACCCATTTTATTTCATATCCTTTTTTATATTTTAACCCAAAAAATATAACCTGATATAAATATAAACATAAAATATAGCCCAAAATAAATGTAATTTTTAAAAAATATAACCCAAAAATAAAAAATAACTGTAGAAATAAAAATCTAAACATAAAAGATTTAAACCCACAAACATATAACCCTAAAAAAATATACGCCAAAAATGAAATATAGCTGTAAAAAGAAAAAGATCTAACCCCAAGAACATCCCAAAAAAAATAACCCTAAAAAAATAACCTTAAAAAATATAACAAAAAAATTTGAAATAATAATAGAAAAAAATGAAAACACTAAAAAATCTAGCACTAAAAGAATATATCTCTAAAACAAATATAACCCAAAAAATATAAGACAAAATATATGACCCCAAAACACTATAACCTTAAAAATATATATCCCGAAAATAGAATATAACCCAAAAAAATTATAATCCCCTAAAAATATAACCTTAAAAAATATAACCCAAAAATAAAATATAATTATAAAAGGAAAACTACAACCATAAAAGATGTAAAACCCTAAAAATATATAATGTTAAAAAAATATAACCCTAAAAAATGACACTAAAAAAATATAACCCAAAAATAAAATATAAGTATAGAAAGAAAAATATAACCATTAAAACCGGAAAAATGTATAAAATAAAAAAAATATAACCCTAAAAAAATAACTCTAATGAAATATAACCCAAAAATAAAACATAAATACAAAAAGAAAAATATAACAATAAAAGATATGAAACCCTAAAAAATACGTAATGTTAAAAAATTTAAACCTAAAAAAAACACTAGAAAATATAACAATAATAAAATAACCCAAAAAATGTAAGCTTTAAAACAATATAGCCCTATGAAAATAAATCCCTAAAAACGATAAATCCATAAAAAAAAATATAAGCCTACAACATGTAACCCTAAAGAAAAATTTAACCCTTTGAAAGATATAAAACCCTAATAAAGTAGATATCTAAAAAAATATAACCCTAAAAAAATATAAGCCTATCAAAAATATAACTCAAAAAATATAACCCTAAAAAATATGACACTTGAAAATAATAAAACACTAAAAAAATATAACCCAAAAGTTTATGTAATTTTAAAAAAATAAGCATAAAGAAAAGTATAATCTGAAAAAAATATGACCCTATATAAATATAAACATAAAAAATAGCCCTAAATAAAGGTAATTTTAAGAAATATAACCATAAAAGAAACATTTGCAAGTATAACCATAAAAAATATAAATGTAAAAATGCAATACAAAAATGTAAAAGAATATCTGCCAAAAATAAAATATAACCATTAAAAGAAAAGTGAAACACCAAAAATTAAATAGCACTAAAAAAATATAACCCAAAAAAAAAGGACCTGATGAAAATAAGACCCTAAAAATGGAATTTTAGAAAAAAAGTAACCCTAAGTGAAAATATAACTCTAAAAAAATATGACATAGAACAAATATAACCTAAAAAATAATAAACTAAAAATAATGTAACCTTAAAAAAATTTAATTTAAAAAAACATAAAACATTAATAAAAATTATAACCCCAAAAAAAACCTTGAAAAATGTAATTATAGAAAAATATATAACCTTAAAAAGACAGCACTAAAAAATTTTAATTTAAAAACAATTATACCCTAATTAAAAATATTATACGAAAATAGATGCCTTAAAATATGTTAGTTAAAAACTATAACCCGAAAGGAAAAAATAGACAAAAAAGACATTAAAAAAATGATTACCCAAAAAAAAAATAACCCCAAAAAACAGAACACTTGAAAAATCATTGCCCTAAAAAATAACCTTAAAAAAATATAACCCTAAAATAAATGGAATTCTAAATAAAAATATGCCACATAAATAAAATTATAACCCTAAAAAAATAACCCTAAATAAATATAAACCAAAAATAAAATACAACCCTAAAAAATATAACCCTAAAAAAGTATAATCCAAAAAAAATAATACAATTACCCTAAAAAGAATGACCCTAGAAAAACATAACCCTAAAACAAAAATATCCAGAAAAAATATAACCTTAAAATAAAATATAACTAAAAAAAGAGAATTCGAATTCTAAAAAAATATAACTTTAAAAAATAAAACACTTAAAAATATGACCCTTAAAAAATATACCCCCTTAAAAATATAACCCAAAACTAAAATATAAATATAAAAAATATAATGCTAAAAAATATAAAACTCTAAAAAATACAACACAAAAAAAATTATATGCCAAAAAAGAATATAACCCCCAGAAAATATGACCTTAAAAGAATATAACCGTAAAAAATATATATAAACTCTCAATGAAAATATAACACAAAAAAATTATATCCCTAAAAGAACAAAACCATAAGAATCTATAACCCTAGAAAAAACTATAACTCTAAAAAAAAAGACCCTAAAAAAGATATAAACCAAAAATAAAATAAACCTATAAAAAGAGAGATATAACCCTTAGAAAATATAACCTTAAAAAAACATAAACCAAAAACAAATAACCCTTAACAACTGAAACACTAAAAAAAATATAATAGCAAAAACTAACCCAAAAAAATATAAACTTAAAAAAATTTACCTAAAAAACCCTAAAATGAAAAATATAGCCTTAAAAAAATATAAACTGAAAAAAATTACCTGAAGAAAATATAACAAAAAAATATAACCCTAAAAAATAGGGTAAATAGCATCTAACCCCCTGTCCTTTTACTTGTTTTGCAGAGTACCCTTCAAACTTTAAAAACTTGCACCAAACTTATTTGGACTTCAAATTCATGTGCAAATATAATAGAATCTATTAGATCTAACGAAATCGTGCCTAAAGCATAGTGGCGGGAACTTACCTGCCCAAAATGAAAAAAAAAATTTGTTGAATTTTCCTCGAAGCTTTTTCTTAATAGCCTCAGGCATCATAGAGGGTTGTGGATTTGGTGTATCTTGATAGTTTTCTTTTCCTTATTAGCTCTTTGATGTCGTCATTTCTTCAACTGGGCTAAAAAAGGAGAAGCTCCTTGATCTCCATAAGTTTTCTCAAAGAAAACCACAAGACAAGCCACTATTTGACTAGCAGTTCATTGCTTTCCGCCAATTCTGCTGGGGTTCTTGCCAAGCCATGGCACCTCCATTACTAAAGCACTACCGCCTGCAATTGTTGGACTTTCACCCTCTGTAGGTTTCGTCGTTCCACCAGTGTTGAGGAAGAAAGAGACACGAGGAGTGTTGTTGGTTTCTGGTTATAGAACTAGAAATTAAGATCGTTGCTGAAGAAACACTACTCACCGGATGTTGTAGGTAGTCGCTAAACATCCACCCATTACTGTCGTATCGTCGACCACCATTGACGAGGAAGATGATGGGTGGGAGCAGGGCCATTCTCCTTAACCCTCTTTGATACCGCTGACAAGGAAGGCATCGCCTGAAGATATCTTGAGCTCCTTTGGTGCTTTGCGAGTGGTAGTTAATGAGGATTCTTATAATGTGATTTGTGTGGAAGATCTAGTTGCCAGGGATGTTGACATATGGTTAAGGATATGGGGTTTGGAGTGAATTGGAGGTGGCATTTTCACCATTCAAATTAGTTCAAGGCACAACTTAGGAGATCGAAGCAGAAAAACCATTGGTTGGGATGGATAGGATTTAGAAGGTGATATTCATTGTTGCACATTTGAAACTTTAGCAATGGGACTTTGATTAAAGCCGCCCATCAACTGCTCGATGAAATGCCCGAAAGGGATGTTGTTTCGTGGAATGCAATTATGATGGCTTACTGGCAAAATGGTGATAAGGGATTGTCCGGTGTTTCTTAGGTGGGTTTGGGGATTTCATATGGATGTGCGAGGGAAGAAAGGGATAAAAAGGTCGAATAGAGAAAAAAGTTAATTTGGTACTTTTATAAGTTCTATTAACAAATATCCAGTTTGCACTTTAAACTACGATTGGCCACTTTGCAATCGGGTCAAAGTACAGGGGGGGTAACACTAAAAAAATATAACCCTTTAAAAATGACCCAAAATAATATACAACCTAGAAATAAAAAAACTATAAAAATAAAAATGTAACCCTAAAAATATAAATAACCCAAAAAAACTATAAACAAAAAAAACCCAAAAAAAAAACATAACCCCAAAAAATATGTAACTTAAAAAATAAGTATGACCCCAATAAATATAACCCTAGAAAAATTATATCAAAAAATATATATAAGCCTATCAAAAATATAACCCTAAATAAATATATAACCCTGAAAAATATATATAACCCAAAACATTTAAACTTAGAAAAATATTTCCTAAAGAAGTATAGCCCTAAAAAACTATAACACCAACTAGAAATATAACCCAAAAATATATAGCCTTAAAAAAATAAAACACTGGAAAAATATAACCCTAAAAAGGCAACTCTAAAAAAACTATAATAACAAAATGTAATTTTACAAAATATTAAAATAAGAATATTAACCAAAAAAATGTAACCGTAAAAGATAATGAGCCAAGAAAAATATAACCCAAATAAAATTAACCAAAGAAAATGTAATTTTAAAAATAATTTTCCCCTAAATAAAAATGTAAACCAAAAGTATATAGCATAGGAAAAAAATATAACCCTAAAAAACTATGACCTAGAAATTAATGTAAGCTTAAAAAAATATAACCATAAATAAAAGAAAAAATATAACCACAAAAAAATATAATCCCAAAACAAATATAACCCAAAAAAATGCAAAAAATTATTACCTTAAAAAAATTAAACCAAAAAATAAAATATCGCTATAAAAAGGAAAATACAGCCTTAAAAAGATTTAACCCAAAAAATATCCTAAAAAATATATAACCCTAAAAATATAACCTTAAAAAAATATAACCCAAAAATAAAAAATAACTATAGAAAGAAAAATCTAAACTTAAAAAGTATAACACTAACAAAATATATCCCTAAAACAAATATAACCCCAAAAAAGTATAACATAGAATATATGACCCCAAAACACTATAACCCTAAAAGAAATATATCTCGAAAGTAGAATATAACCCAAAAAAATTATAATCCCATAAAATTCAACCTTAAAAAAGTAATGTTTAAAAAATATAACCCAAAAATAAAATATAACTATAGAAAGAAAAATTAACCATAAATTGTATAAAATCCTAAAATATATATAAGGCTAAAAGAATTATAACCCTAAAAAAATAACACTAAAAAATATAAAAATAATAAAATAACCGCAAAAAAATTTAAACTTTAAAACAATATAACCCTAAAAAAATAAATCCCTACAAACAATAAGTCAATAAAAAAAATACAAGCCTAAGAACACATAACCTTAAAGAAAAATATAACCCTTAAAAAGATATAAAACCCTAAAATATATATATATATCTAGAAAAATATAACCCTAATATATATAACACTAGAAAAAATATAACCCTAAAAAGATATAACCCAGAAATTAATGTAAATTAAAAAAACAAACATAAATAAAAGTATAATAAAAAAATATTACCCTGTATAAATATAAACATAAAAAATAGCCCTCAATAAATGTAATTTTAAATAATATAACCATAAAAAACGTTTGCAATTATGACCACAAAAAAAATATAACCCTAAAAAATACAATACAAAAATGTAAAAAAAATATATGCCAAAAATAAAATATAACCATTAAAAAAATATAACACCAAAAATTAAATAACACTAAAAAACTTTATCACAAAAAAATATATAAGCCTCAAAAAAATATAAAGCTAATGAAAGTAAAACCCTCAAAATATAATTTTAGAAAAAAATAACCCTAAGTGAAAATAATATACTAAAAAAATATGACACATGACAATATTAACTGAAAAAAATAAAACACTAAAAATAATCTAACCTTTAAAAAATGTAATAAAAAAACATCAAACATTAATAAAAATATAACCTCCAAAAAATAACCTTAAAAAAAATATAATAGTAGAAAAAATATATAACCCTTAAAACATTAGACTAATAAAAATTGTGATTTTAAAATACATAATACCCTAAAGAAAAATATTACTCGAAAATATAAACCTTGAAATATGAAGAATATAACCCAAAAAATATATATAACAGTTAAAAAATTAAAGTAAAAAAAAATCCTAAAAAAGCCATTTTAGAAAAAAATATACCTAAAAAGAATTTAACCCCACCCAAAAAAATCCTAAATAAATTTAAACCAAAAATAAATATAACCCTAAAAAAGTATAATCTAAAAAAAATATAATACTATTGCCCCAAAAAAATGACCCTAAAAAAATATAACCCTAAAAGAAAAATAACCTTTAAAAAATTGAACCAAAAAATAAAATATAACTATAGAAAGAAAATTATATTTCTTAAAAAATATAACATGTAAAAAATATAACCCTAAAACAAATATAACCCTAAAAGAATTAAACACTAAAAAAATATGACCTTAGAAAATATACCCCTAAAAAAGTAGAACCCAAAAATCAAATATAAATATAAAAAATATAATGCTAAAAGAATTTAAAACCCTAGAAACACAACACAAAAAAAAATTATAAGTCAAAAAACTATAACCCCAAAAAAATATGACCTTAAAAGAATATAACCATAAAAACTATATATAAACTCTCAATAAAAATAAAACCCAAAAAAATTATAACCCTAAAAGAACATAACCATAAAAATCTATAACCCTCAAGAAAACTATAACTCTAAAAAAAGACCCTAGAAAATATAAAAACCAAAAATGAAATAAACCTTAAAAAATATTACCCAAAAAATATAACCGTTAAAAAACATAACCTTAAAAAAATAAAAACCTAAAAAAAACAACCCCGAAAAACTAAAACACAAAAAAAAATATAACAGCAAAGAACTAACCCCCAAAAAAAAATATATAACCTTAAAAAAATATACCTAAAAATATAACCTTAAAAATAAAAATGTAGCCCTAAAATATTATAAATTGAAAAAAAATTTTTAAAGAAAATATAACAAAAAAATTTATAACCCTAAGAAAAATATAACCCTAAAAAAATAGGGTAAATGGCATCTAAACCCTGTCTTTTTACCCATTTTGCAAAGTACCCTTCTAACTTTAAAATTTTGCACTAAACCTATTTGGACATCAAATTAATGTGAAAATATATATAATTGAATCTATTAGATCTAATGTAATCGTGCCTAAAGCTTAGTGGTGGGAACTTGCCTACCTAAAATGAAAATAAAAATTGAGGGATTTGCCCTTAAAGCTTTTCTTAATAGCCTTAGGCATCATAGAGGGTTGTGGATTGGGGGGATCTCGACGGTTTTCTTTTTCTTATTAGCTCTTTGATGTCTTCATTTCCTCAACTAGGCTAAAAAAGGAGAAGCTCTTCGATCTCCATAAGTTTTCTCAAAGAAAACCACAACACGAGCCACTGTTTGATAAGCAGTTCGTTGCTGACCACCAGTTCTACTGGGGTTCTTGCCGAGACTGCAATGCCTCCATTGCCGAAGGACTACTGCCGGTAGTTGTCAGACCTTTACCCTTTGTAGCCAGTCCACTTTCACCATTCGCTGTTCCACTGATCCTGTGGAAGAAAGAAACACGAGGAGTGTTATTGCTTTTTGGTTACAAAACCAGAAACTAGGATCAATGCTAGAGTAACGTTGCTTGCCGGACATCTTTAGTAGTGCCGAACAGCCACCACCTATGGCCGTATTGTCAACCCATTGACGAGGAAGCAATGGGTGGGAGTAGACCCCTTTTCCTAAATCCTCTTTGATACCATTGACGAGGGAGGCATCGACTGAAGATATCTTCGCTCCTCTGGTGCTCTGCGAACTGTAGTCAATGAGGATACTTATAATATTATTTGTGTGGAAGATCTAGTTGCCAGGGACGTTGTAGATATGGTTAAGGATGTGGGGTTTTGGAGTGACTTGGAGGTGGTATTTTTACCATTCAAGTTAGTTCAACGCATAGCTCAGGAGATTGAAGCAGAAAAACCATTGGTTGGGATGGATAGGATTCAAAAGGTCATGTTTATTACTACATATTCAAAGCTTCAGCAGTGGGACTTTGATCGAACCTGCCCGTCAACTGCTCTATGAAACGCCTGAAAGGAATGTCGTTTTGTGGAATGCAATTATGGCCGCTTACTGGTAGAATGGTGATAAGGGATTGTCCTCTATTTCTTAGGTGGGTTTAGGGATTTCAAATGGATGTGCGAGGGAAAAAGGGGATAAAAAGGTCAAATAGAGAAAAGAGGTAATTCGGTACTTTTATAAGCTCTATTAACAAACATCGAGTTTGTACTTTAATTGTGAGTTTACGTGGATTTAGTACAAAAGTTTAAACTACGATTGGCCACTTTGCAATCCAGTCAAAGTACAAGGGGTAACACTAAAAAAATATAACCCTTAAAAAATGACCCAAAATAATATACAACCTAGAAATAAAATAAAACTCTAAAAATAAAAATATAAACCTAAAAATACATATAAACCTAAAAAAATATAAACCATAAAAAATGTCCAAACAAAAACATAACCCCAATAAATATGTAACTTTAAAAATAAGTATGACCCCAATAAATATTACCCGAGCAAAATTATATCCAAAAAATATATATAAGCCTATAAAAAACATAACCCTAAAGAAATATATAACCCTAAAAGATATATATAGCCCAAAACATTTAACCCTAAAAAAATGTTACCCTAAAAAATATACCTAAAAAAATATAGCCCTAAGAAAAAAATGAAACACTAGAAAAATATAACCCCAAAAAAATTGACCAAAAAATTTATTATCCTAAATATAATTTTTTAAAAAATAACCCTAAATAAATATATAAATCTAAAAAATATAATAACAAAAATGTGATTTTACAAAAAATTAAAATAAAAATATTAACCAAAAAATGTAACCACAAAAAATAATGAGCCATGAAAAATATAACTAAAACAAAAATAACCTAAGAAAATGTAATTTTAAAAACATTTTTTCCCTAAATAAAAATGTAAACCAAAAATATATAACATAGGAAAAAATATAATCCTAAAATACTATGACCTAAAAATTAATTTAATCTTCAAAAAAATTTAACCATAAATAAAAGTAAAAATATAACCCCAAGACAAATATAACCCAAGAAAAAAAACACAAATAGTTATGACCGTAAAAAAATAGAAGCCGAAAATAAAATATAGCTATAAAAAGAAAAATATAACCCTAAAAAGATCTAACCCCAAAAATATCCCCAAAAAAATATATAACCCTAAAAAAATAACCTTAAAAAAATATAACCTAGAAATTAAAAATAACTATAGAAAGAAAAACCTAAACATAAAAAATATAACACTAAAAAATATTACCCTAAAAAAATATAAACAAAAAAAATATATAACAAAATATATGACCACAAAACACTATTACCCTAAAAAAACATATTGCAAAAATAGAATATAACTCAAAAAAATTATAATTGTGAATAGAGAAAAGGTAATTTGGTACTTTCGTAAGTTTTGTTCAAAAATATCCAGTTTGCACTTTAATTATGAGTTTAGGTAGGTTTAGTGCAAAAGTTTAAACTGCAAGAGGCCACTTTACAATTAGGTCTAAGAATAGGGGGGATCACTAAAAAATTATAACCCTTAAAAAATGACCCTACAGAATATACAACCCAGAAATAAAATAAAACTATAAAAATAAAAATATATCCCTAAAAATATATATAACCCTAAAAGAATATAAACCTAAAAAAGTAACCCAAAGAAAATATAACCCCAAAAGATATGTAACTTTAAAAATAAGTATGACCCCAATAAATATAACCCTAGAAAAACTATTTCCAAAAAATATATATAAGCTTATCAAAAATATAACCCTAAAGAAATATATAACCCTAAAAAATGTATATAACCCAAAACTTTAGTTCCCTAAGAAAAACATACCTAAAAAAATATAGCCCTAAAAAACTATAACACTAAAAAGAAATATAACCCAAAAAAAATATAGCCCTAAAAAAATATAACACTGGAAAAATATAACCCCAAAGTAATAACCCTAAAAAATTTATAATCCTAAATTTAAAATTTCAAAGGTAACCATAAATAAAAATATAACTCCAAAAAATATAATAAAAAATGTAATTTTACAAAAAATTAAAATAAAAATATTAGTCGAAAAATGTAGTTGTAAAAAATAATGAGCTAAAAAAATATAACCCAAACAAAAATAACCTAAGAACATGTAATTTTAAATATAATTTTAACCTAAATAAAAATGTGCACCAAAAATATATAACACATGAAAAAGTATAACCCTGAAAAACTATGACCTAAAATTAATTTAATCTTAAAAAATATAACCATAAATCAAAGCAAAAATATAACCACAAAAAAATATAATCCCAAAATAAATATAACTCAAAAAAAAAAACACAAACAATTATGACCCTAAAAGAATATAAGCCAAAAATAAAATATAGCTATAAAAAGAAAAATATAACCCTAAAAAGATCGAACCCCAAAAATATCCTAAAAATATATATATAACCCTAAAAAAATAACCTTAAAAAAATATAACTCAAAAATAAAAAATAACTGTAGAAAGAAAAATCTAAACATAAAAAATATAACCGTACAAAAATTTAACCCTAAAACAAATATAACACAAAATATATGACCCCAAAACACTACAACCTGAAAAAAATTTACCCCAAAAATCGTATATAACCCAAAAAAAATTATAATCGCATAAAAATATAACCCTAAAAAAATAACCTTAAAAGAATATAACCAAAAAATAAAATATAACTATAGAAAGAAAAATATAACTATTAGAGATATAAAACCCTAAAAATTTTATAAAGTTAAAAAAAATATAACCCTAAAAAAATAACACTGAAAAAATATTCCACTAATAAAATAACCCAAAAAAGGCAAACTTTAAAACAATATAACCCTAAAAAAATAAATCCCTGGAAACAATGAATCAATAAAAAAAATATAAGCATAACAACACATAACCAAAAAGAAAATATAACCCTAAAAAGATATAAAACCTTAAAAAAATATATCTAAAAAGATATAACGCTAAAAAATAACCCTTATAAAAAAATATAACCCCAGAAAATATAAGCCTATCAGAAATATAACCCAAGAAATATAACCCTAAAAAATAGAAACTTGAAAAAATATAACTCTAAAACAATAATACCCAAAAAATAATGTAATTTAAAAAACATTAAAAAAAGAACAACCCAAAAAAATATATAACCCTATATAAATATAAACATAAAAAATAGCCCTAAATAACTGTAATTTTAAAAAATATAACCATAAAAAATTGCAATTATACCACAAAAAAATATTACCATAAAAAATGAAATACAATAATGTAAAAAAATATATGCCAAAAATAAAATATAACCATTAAAAGAAAAATATAAAACCAAAAAAAAAATAACACTAAAAAGAAATAACCCAAAAAATATATAATCCTCAAAAAAATATAAACCTATAGAAAATAAAACCCTAAAAAAGTAATTTTAGAAAAAAAATAACCCTAAGTGAAAATATAACACTAAAAAAAATATGACACATAACAAATATAACCTGAAAAAAATAGAAAACAAAAAATAATCTAGCCTTAGAAGAATGTAATTTAAAAAAAACATAAAAAGTAATAAAATATAACCCCCAAAAAAATAACCTTGAAAAATATAATAGTAGAAAAATATATCACCCTAAAAAAATAGCACTAAAAAATTGTAATTTTAAAATAAATATTGCCCTAAATAAAAATATTACAAAAAAATATGAACCTAAAAGATATGAAAATTATAACCCAAAAAAAATATAACACTTAAAAAATATAACCCCAAAAGAAAAAAATGGCCAAAAAAGTAATTTTAGAAAAAAATATTACCCAAAAAAAAACAAAACCCCATAAAATAAAACACTTGAAAAATTATTGCCCTAAAAAATAACCCTAAAAAAATATAACCCCAAAATAAATGGAACTCTAAATCAAAATATGCCCATAAATAAAATTATAACCCCAGTGAAAATAACCCTAAATAAATATAAGCCAAAAATAAATTTAACTCTAATAAAATATAACCCTGAAAAAGTATAATCCAAAAAAAATATAATACTATTACCCCTAAAAAATAGCCCTAAAAAAATATAACCCTAAAACGAAAATAACCTTAAAAAAATATAACTCAAAAATAAAATATAACTATAAAAAGAAAATTATAATCCTAAAAGAATGTAACCCATAAAAAATATAACCCTAAAACAAATATAAGCTTAAAAAAGTAAAACACTAAAAAAAATGTCCCTTAAAAAATAGACCCCCATAATAATATAACCCAAAGATAAAATATAAATTTAAAAAAATTCACGCTAAAAAATATAAAACTCTAAAAAGTATAATGCAAAAAAAATTAGAAACCATATAATTATAACCCCAAAAAAAATATGACCTTAAAAAAAATATAACCATAAAAAATATATATATAAACTCTCAATAAAAATATAACCCAAAAAAAATTATAACCCTAAAAAAACAAAACCATAAAAATCTATAACCCTAAAAAAAAGCTATAACTCTAAAAAAAATGACCCTAAGAAAGATATCAACCAAAAATAAAATAAACCCAAAAAAAGAGAGAGATAAGCCTTAAAAAACATAACCTTAAAAAACATAAACCTAAAAAAATAGCCCTAAGAAACTAAAACACTAAAAAAATATATTACAGTAAAAAACTAACCCAAAAAAAAAAAACATTACCTTAAAAAAATATACCTAAAAATATAGCTCTTAAAAGAAAAATATAGCCCTAAAAAAATCTAAACTTGAAAAAATTACCTAAAGAAAATATAAAAAAAAATATAACCCTAAGAAAATATAACCCTAAAAAAATAGGGTAAATAGTATTTAACCCCCCATCCTTTAATCCGTTTTGAGGAGTACCCTACCAACCTTAAAGATTTGCACTAAACCTATTTGGACTTCAAATTAATGTGCAAATATAACAGAATCTGTTAGATCTAACGAAATCCTGCCTAATGCTTAGTGGCGGAAACTTATCGGCCCAAAATGAAAAAAAAAAAAAGAAAATTAATGAATTTGCCCTTGAAGCTTTTTCTTAACAACCTCAGGCATCATAGAGGATTGTGGATATGTAACTTTAAAAATAAGTATGACCCCAACAAATATAACACTAGAAAAATTATATCCAAAAAATATATATATAAGCCTATCAAAAATATAACCCTAAAGAAATATATAATCCTGAAAAATATATATAACCTAAAGCATTTAACCCTAAAAAAATATTAGCCTAAAAAAACCTAAAAAAATATAGCCCTAGAAAACTGTGACACCAAATAGAAATATAACCCAAAAAAATATAGCCTTTAGAAAATAAAACAATAGAAAAATATAACCTCAAAAAAATAACACTAAAAAATTTATAATCTTAAATATAAATTTTAAAAAAATAACCTTAAATAAAAATATAACTCTAAAAAATATAATAACAAAATCTAATCTTACAAAAAATTAAAATAAAAATATTATCCCAAAAATATTGCCATAAAAAGTAATGGGCCGTGAAAAATGTAACCGAAACAAAAACAACCTAAGAAAATGTAGTTTTAAAAATAATTTTTTCCTAAATTAAAATGTAAACAAAAAATATTTTACATACAAAAAATATAACCCTAAAATTCTATGACCTAAAAATTAATGTAATCTTAATAAAATATAACCTTAAATAAAAGTAAAAATATAACTACAAAAAAATATAATCCCAAAACAAATATAACCCAAAAAAAAAACACACAAACAATTATAACGCTAAAAAAATATATGCCAAAAATAAAATATAGCTATAAAAAGAAAAATATAACCCTAAAAGATCCAACCCCAAAAATGTCCCAAAAAATATATAACCCTAAAATAATGACTTTAAAAAAATATAACCTAAAAGTAAAAAAATAACTATAGAAAGTAAAATCTAAACATAAAAAATATACACAAACAATATAACCCTAAAACAAAAATAACTCAAAATATATATATAACACAAAATATATGACCCCAAAACACTAGCCTTAAAAATATATATCCCCAAAATAGAATATAATCCAAAAATTTTATAATCCCATAAAAACGTAACCCTAAAAAAGTAACCTTAAAAAAATATAACCCAAAAATAAAATATAACTATAGAAAGAAAAATATAACCGTAAAAGATATAAAACCCTAAAAAATTTATAACGTTAAAAAAAATATAACCCTAAAAAAATAACACAAAAAAATTATAACAATAATAAAATAACCCAAGAAGATGTAAACCTTAAAAGAATATAACCCTAAAAAAATAAATCACTAAAATCAATAAATAAATTAAAAAAATATAAGGCTGAAATTATAAAACCCTAAAGAAAATTATAACCCTTAAAAAGATATAAAATCCTAAAAAAATATAACCCTAAAAAATATCCCTAACTAAAATATAACCCTAAAAAGTATAAGCCAATCAAAAATATAACCCAAAGAATATAACACTAGAAAAAATATAGCACTAAAAAAATATAACCGAAAAATTAATGAAAAAAATGAACATAAAAGTATAACCCCAAAAAATTATAACCCTACATAAATATAAATGTAATTTTAAAAAATATAACCACAAAAAAATATAGCCCTAAAAAAATATTACGCTAGAAAAATATAACCCCAAAAAAATAAACCTAAAAAAATCATGATCCAAAATAAAAATTTTTTAAAATTAACCCTAAGTAAAAATATAACTCTAAAAGACATAATAACATAATGTAATTTTACTAAAAATTAAAATAAAAATATTAACCAAAAAAATGTAACTATAAAAAATAATGAGCCAAAAAGAATATAACCAAAACAAAAATAGCCTAAGAAAATGTAATTTTAAAAACAAACTTTCCCTAAATAAAAATGTAAACCAAAGATTTATGACCTAAAAATTAATGTAAGCTTAAAAAACATATAACCATAAATAAAAGTAAAAATATAACCCCAAAAAAATATAATCCAAAAACAAATATAACCAAAAAAAAAAAACACAAACAATTATGATCCTAAAAAAATATAAGTAAAAAATAAAATATATGTATAAAAGAAAAATATAACCCTAAAAAGATTTAATCCCCAAAATAACCCAAAAATATATATAGCCCTAAAAAAATAACCTTAAAAAAATATAACCCAAAAATAAAAAATAAATATAGAAAGAAAAATCGAAACATAAAAAAAATAAAAATCTAAAGAAATATAACCCTAGAACAAATATAACCCCAAAACAATATAAAACAAAATATATGACCCCAACACACTATAACCCTAAAAATATATATCCCGAAAATAGAATACAACCCAAAAAAATTATAATCCCATAAAAATATAACCCTAGAAAAATACAACCCTACAAAAAATAACATTCAAAAAATATAACCCAAAAATAAAATGTAACTATAGAAAGAAATATATAACCATAAAAGATAGAAAACCCTAAAAAATATATAACGCTAAGAAAATAACCATAAAAAATTAACACTAATAAAATATAACAATAATAAAATAACCCAAAAAAATGTAAACTTTACAATAATATAACCTTAAAAAAATAAATCCCTAAAAACAATAAATCAATAAAAAAAATATATAAGCCTAGCAACATATAACCCTAAAGAAAAATATAACCCTTAAAAAGATATAAAACCTTAAAATATATATATATCTAAAAAATATAACCCTATAAAATAACCCTTGTGATAATATAACTCCAAAATAAAAATATAATCCAAAAAAAATATAGGCCGCAAAAAATTTAACCCTTAAAAAATATAACCCTAAAAAAATATAACCTTAGAAAAATATAAACCTTAAAAACATGTAACCCTATAAAAATATAACCCTAAATAAAAATATAACCTTGAAAAGAAAAATATAACCTTAAAAAATTATATAACCCTAAGAAAAATATAAACTAAAAAAAAAGGCCCTAAAGAAAATATAACCCAAAACTAAATATAACCCTAAAACAATATAACCAAAAAAAATCCTAAAAAAACATACCCTAAGAGGGTTTTACATTTTTATGATATTAGAAAATCCAAATTCTCTAGTACTAGATACTTCAAGTTCTAAACATCACTTTGAGCCACGTTGCCATTGTGACTTTTTCATCATGAACTAATAAAGTCAAGAGGGGTGGGTTTTTTTTTATATATATAAAAAAACTAAACTAGAAAACCAAATTTTAACCAAAAGAAAGATCCTTTAAAAAGAAACCGTAAAAATTCATATTTTTAAAAACTAGCTTTATGAGATTCAGAATTAAATGAAAAATCATATTTCAATCAAAATTTTAAAATTTAAAATTTACTTTATCTGATTATGGGCGACTGGTCAAAACATTCCATGCATGCACCTCCTAAGACTAGTATAATGACAAATATACTAACCAATCCCAAAATGCAATAAAATAAAAAGGGAAAGTCAAAAAGCTTACCTATGGTGCTCCCACGACAACGGCATTAAGAACTTGTTCGACAATTCAAGTAGAAGGTTGCAAAGTAGTAATAAAACCCATTGTAAACAGGGTCGATCACTAAGGCGAGATCAATTCACATAACTTGAACCTGTCCTAAAAAAAATCTAAAAATCCTACTCAAAACCTATACAAACCAGAATTAATTAAACTAAAATTAAATTAATTACAGTTATTTACACACCATAAATATTATCTAAACTAAAAGCCCTACACTACAGACCTAAACTAGAAACCAGAAGACTGCATTCACCATAAGAAACATTAGAAAACCAATTTAAATAAAAAAATCAGAGAAAGTAAATTAAAAATTCAGAAATAATAAAATAAATTTTGTAACCTAATGATCCGAATCTATTGTTTTCTAAGAACAAAAAAAAAAAAGAATTGTATAGTTCAATCTCACCATCTCAAAACCAAATATCCAAATATCCAAATACCCAAAAACAAAGGGCCCCTACACTCTACACTCAAAAAACCCTTAACTCTAATTTCTTTTTTAGTTTTCACACCAAATCTAAATGATATAAATAAATAACTAAAAACCAGAGATAAATAGAGAATAAGAAAAGAAGTACCTGGTGAAAAACATACAAGAAAATACGAAAGAAAAGAGAAGCGACATAAATGACGACATCAGGAAAAATCAGTCCAGGACTGCAGCCTCAGGTCCAAAAAACAATAAAGTAGAAGAACAAGAAACGGCATTAGATGATGATGGTGATTTTCAAAAATAAGAAAAAAATAAAAGGAAAAATCTTAAAGAGAGAGAGAAACCATGTGGGTCAGTTAAAGGAAAAACATATTAACACGCAAACAAATAAGAACTCTTAAATCCAGCAAATTGTTATCAAAACTTGAGTTCAACCTTTACTATAAGTTGACATGGACAATTCGGGTTCCATGTTTTTGAATGAGCTGAAAAGATGATGCACACAAATCACAAGTTAAATCAAACAACAAATTTAACATTAAGATATAAATATTGAAAAAGATTTAACCAAAAATTTAATAATCACTTATTGGTACGCACAATCATTTTTTGTGTGGTAAACCGTACGTTGAGTGATCTTGCTTTAACTGCAAATGGCAAATTTCATAATAGACAACTAACATGTCAGTTTCTCTAATATGGAATATTATAGATGAAAGCATCAAAGCCTATTTGCAAATGGATAATTCTAATACCTAATGCTTACGGGCTTATATTTGGTACTGAGTGAATGTAGTTTTTCCATTGGAGTACACACCATCATAATATAATTATTAAAAAAAACATTCAAGCAACAGCTCAAATGTTAGCAACTGTGTAACTAAGTATTTTTTTTATCACTTAACCTGTCTTCACAACCAGACGCATACATGCAGGTGTACATACATGGAAGGGGCTAAAACATCATAATTTAATTCAATTGAAATAAATTAAATTAAATTGGAATTGAATTGAATTAAAATTAAAATTACATTAGAATTGAATTAAATTACATTATAATTGAACTATATTGAATTGAAATACATTTAAAAACCTTAAAAATATGTAACCCTATAAAAATATAACCCAAAAATAAAATATAACTGTAAAATGAAAAATATAACCTAAAAAAATATACCTAAAAAATATAACCCTAAATAAAAATATAACCTTGAAAAGAAAAATATAACCTTAAAAATTTATATAACCCTAAGAAAAATATAAACTAAAAAAAAAGACCCTAAAGAAAATATAACCCAAAAATAAATATAACCCCAAAACAATATAACCAAAAAATATAACAAAAAATCCTAAAACTAAGAGGGTTTTATGTTTTTACGATATTAGAAAATCCAAATTTTCTAGTACTAGATACTTCAAGTTATAAACGTCACTTTGAGCCACGTTGCCATTGTGACTTTTTCATCATCCACTAATAGAGTCAAGAGGGGTGGGTTTTTTTATTTTTTTATTTTTTATATAAAAAAACTAAACTAAGAAACCAAATTTTAACCAAAAGAAAAATCCTTTAAAAAGAAACCGTAAAAATTCATATTTTTAAAAACTAGCTTTATGAGATTCAGAATCAAATGAAAAATCATATTTCAATCAAAATTTTAGAATTTAAAATTTACTTTATCTGATTATGGGCCAGTCAAAACATTCCATGCATGCACCTCCTAAGACTAGTATAATGACAAATATACTAACCAATCCCAAAATGCAATAAAATAAAAAGGGAAAGTTAAAAAGCTTACCTCCTATGGTGCTCCCACGACAACGGCATTAAGAACTTGTTCGACAATTCAAGTGGAAGGTTACAAAGTAATGATAAGACCCATTGTACATAGGGTCGATCACCAAGCCGAGATCAATTCACATAACTTGAACCTGTCCTTAAAAAAATCTAAAAATCCTACTCAAAACCTATACAAACCAAAATTAATTAAACTAAAATTAAATTAATTACAGTTATTTACACGCCATAAAAATTATCTAAACTAAAATCCCTACACTACAGACCTAAACTAGAAATCAGAAGACTGCATCCACCATAAGAAACATTAAAAAACCAATTTAAATAAAAAAATCAGAGAAAGTAAATTAAAAATTCAGAAATAATAAAATAAATTTTGTAACCTAAAGATCTGAATCTATTGTTTTCTAAGAACAAAAAATAAAAATTGTATAGTTCAATCTCACCATCTCAAAACCAAATATCCAAATATCCAAATACCCAAAAACAAAGGGCCCCTACACTCTACACTCAAAAAACCCTTAACTCTAATTTCTTTTTTAGTTTTCACACCAAATCTAAATGACATAAATAAATAACTAAAAACCAGAGATAAATAGAGAATAAGAAAAGAAGTACCTGGTGAAAAACATACAAGAAAATACGCAAGAAGAGAGAAGCAACGTAAATGACAACGTCAGGAAAAATCAGTCCATGTAGCCTCAGGTCCAAAAAACAGTAAAGTAGAAGAACAAAAAAAGGCATTAGATGATGATGGTGATTTTCAAAAATAAGGAAAAAAAAAGGAAAAATCTTAAAGAGAGACAGAGAAACCATGTGGGTCAGTTAAAGAAAAAACACATTAACACGCAAATAAATAAGAACTCTTAAATCCAGCAAATTGTTACCAAAACTTGAGTTCAACCCTTACTGTAAGTCGACATAGACCAATTCGGGTTCCATGTTTTTGAATGAACCGAAAAGATGATGCACACAAACCACAAGTTAAATCAAACAACAAATTTAACATTAAGATATAAATATTGAAAAAGATTTAACCAAAAATTTAATAATCACTTATTAGTACACACAATCATTTTTTGTGTGGCAAATCGTATGTTGAGTGATCTTGCTTTAACTGCAAATGGCAAATTTCATAATAGACAACTAACATGTCAGTTTCTCTAATATGGAATATTATAGATGAAAGCATCAAAGCCTATTTGCAAATGGATAATTCTAATACCTGATGCTTACGGGCTTATATTTGGTACTGAGTGAATGTGGTTTTTCCCTTGGAGTACACACCATCATAATATAATTATTAAAAAAAACATTCAAGCAACAGCTCAAATGTTAGCAACTGTGTAAATAAGTATTTTTTTATCACTTAACCTGTCTTCACAACCAGACGCATACATGCAAGTGTACACACATGGAAGGGGCTAAAACATCATAATTTAATTCAATTGAAATAAATTAAATTAAATTGGAATTGAATTGAATTAAAATTAAAATTACATTAGAACTGAATTAAATTACATTATAATTGAACTATATTGAATTGAAATACATTTAATTGAATTTAATTGAATAGAATACAATTGAATTCAATTCTACTGAACTGAGTTGAATTCAATTGGAATTGAATTTGAATTTAATTAGAATTAAATTGAATTAAATTAGAATTCAGCTAAATTGAATTAGAATTGAATTGGATTTGAATTGAATTGGTATAAATTTAATTGATTTTAGTTAAATTAAATTGGAAATGAATTGAACTAGAATCAAGTTTAATTGGATGGGAATTGAATTAAATTGAATTTGAATGGAACTGAATTGAAATTGAAATGAAATCGAATCGAATAAAATTAGAATTGAATTAAATCTTAGGGTTCAGTGTTTTACATTTTTACGATTTTATGGCTTTTAAGGTATTGTGTTTTGGATTTTGAGTTTATTGTCTCAGGATTTTTTTTTTTTTTTTGGATTTTGTGTTTAAGGTGTACGTGTTTTGGATATAAGATTTAGGGTTTTGGGTTTTAGATTTAAAGATTAAAGGATTAAGGTTTTAGTATATAAGGTTTTTTTAAATTTAGGAATTTAGGATTTTTTAGGGTTTTAGGAATTTCAGGTTATACATTTTTACAATTTATGATTTAGAGCTTTACAATTAGATTTCGGGGTTTAGGAGTTTAGGGGTTTTAAGGAGTTGGGGGTTTTATAGCTTGGTTTTGGGTTTAGGGTTTACGGTTTAGGATATTGTAAATTGGCGATAGAGGATTGGGGATTTGTGATTGGCAATAGAACATTGGGGAATGGGGTTCTTACCGTTTTGTGTTTGGGGGTTGGGTTTTTCAGTTTGGTGTTTTGGGTTTAAGGTTTGGGAGATTTGGTTTTTAAGTTTTGGGTTTTGGGGATTGGGCTTTAGGGTATGGGGTTTAGGGGTTTAGGGTTTCAAGATTTGGGTTCGGAGTTAGGGATTTTAAGTGTTGGGTTTGGGATTTTAGGGTCTTGTGGTTTTGGAGATTTTGGCTTTTTACAATTTTAGGATTTATGATTTTGGGTATTGTGTTTTGGATTTTGGGTTTAGAGTTTTGAATTTAAGGGTTTTGGGTTTAGGTTTTAGAGTTTTGGATTTTAGATTTAAGGATTTAGGTTTTAAGGTTTTTTTAGAATTTAGGGTTTTAGGAGTTTTTACGATTTTACATTTGCATACGTTTAGGAGTCTAGGTGTCTTGGGTTTTGGGGGTTTATGATTGAGGGTTTGAGGTTTACGATTTAGGGTTCATGGCTTGGAGATTAGGGATTGGGTTTCGGGTTTGGCGGTTGGGGTTTGGGTTCAGGGGTTAAAGTTTTGGGTTTTTGGCTTGTAGGTATTGGGGTTTAGGCTTTATCGGTTTTTTAGGGTTTAAGGGTTTGGGGTTTAGGTATTGGGGTCTTAGGAGTTTCAATGTTTTGGGCTTTGACTTTGGATTTGGATTTGGGTTTGGGGCTTATGGTTTAGGATTTAGGATTTGTGATTGGGAATGGAGGATTGGGGTTTCGGATTTTTTGGGGTATGAGGATTGAGGTTTAAGTTTTGAGTCTTGAGTTTGGAGGTTTAAGTTTTGAGTTTTGAGTTTGGAGGTTTAAGCTTTGAATTTTGAGTTCGGAGGTTTTAGTTTTGAGGTTTTGGGTTTTAGGGGCTTGGGGATTGAGTTTTAGGGGTATGAGATTTTGAGTTTGGAGGGGTTTAGGGATTTGGGGTTTGGAGTTTAGGGATTGATGGTTGGGGGTTTTGGGAATTTAGGGTTTGGTGGTTTGGGGTTTGGGGTTTAGGATATAGTGTATAAGGGCTAGGGTTTTAAGGTTTTTGGGTTTATGGTTTAGGGGTTTAAGGCATTAAGGGTTAAGGGTTTGCGGTTTGAGGTTTCAAAGGTTTGGGATTTGTTTGGGGTTAAGTTTTGACTTGGGGTTTTGGGATTTAGAGGTCTAAGATTTTTTGAGTTCTAGGGAACAGGTTTGGGGTTTAGGTATAGAATTTGAGGTTTGGAGGTTTTGAGTTTTAGAATTTAAAGATTTAGGATTTTCAAGCTTTAGGTGTTAGGTTTTAGAGTTAAGCATTTTAGGGTTTCAGGGTTTTATGTTTTCTTAATTTAGGATTTTACAATTTTACAATTATAAGGTTTAGTGTTTAGGGTCTTAGAGTTTGTTTGGGGTTTGGGGTTGGGGTTGGGGTTGGGGTTTAGCACTTAATATTTTGAGGTTTTAGGTTTGGGTTGTGGGTTTATGGGGTTTAGGGTTTTTCGATTTTTGGAGTTGTACTATATACTTTACGTTCTAAACATCGCTTTGAGTTGTGTTGCCATACTGGCTTTTTCAACATACACTTACAAAATCAAGGGGCGGGTGTCCAAATTTTTGTATTTTTATTCTTTTCTTACCCAAAAAAAAAAAAAACTAAACTAAGAAACCAAATTTTAACCAAAAGAAAGATCTTTTAAAAGAAACCTACAAAAAAATTAAAATTTCCAAAATAAGAAATAAGCTAAGAAAGACAACTTTGTATAAATTTATATTTTTAAAAAATAGCTTTATGAGTTCAGAAATTAGATGAAAAATCAAATTTCAATCAAAATTTTAGAATTTGAAATTTCCATTATCTGATTATGGGTAGGTCAAAACATTCAATGCATGGACCTCTTAAAACTAGTATGATAACAAATATAGTAACCAATCCCAAAATGCAATTAAATAAAGAGGGAAAGTAAAAAAGTTTATCTCATACGGCGCTCCCCAGCAACGGCATCAAGAACTTATTCGACAATCCAAGTGGAAGGCTGCGAAGTAGTAATAAGACCCACCGTAAATAGCGTTGATCAACAGGGCAAGATCAATTCATACAACTTAAAACTATCCTAAAAGAAAATTTAAAATTCTACTCAAAACCTATACAGACCAGAATTGAATAAACTAAATCAAACGACTAAGCTAAAATCAAAAGGCTGCATCCACCATAAGAAATAGAAATCAGAAGACTACATCCACCATAAGAAACATTAGAAAACCAATTTAAATAAAAAATTCAGAGATAATAAATTAAAAATTCAGAAATCATAAAATAAATTTTGTAACCAAATGATGTGAATCCATTGTTTTCTAAATACGAAAAATAACAACAGCATAGTTCAATCTCCCTACCCCAAAACCAAATATCCAAACACCTAAAAACGAAAAACCCCTACACGATATACTCAAAAACCCCTACACTCTATTTTCATTTCTAGTTTTCACACCAAATTTGAATGACATAAATAAATAACTAAAAACCAGAGAGAAATAGAGAATAAGAAAAGAAGTACCTGGAGAGCAATAGATAAGAGGATATGCTAAAAAAGAGAAGCAACGTAGATGACAACGCCAGGAAAAATCAATCTAGGAAGTAGCTTCAGTTTCACAAACCAATAAAGTAGAAGAAAAAGAAATGTCATTAGATGATGATGGTGATTATCAAAAATAAAAATAGAAAAAGAAAAATATGAAAAAGAGAGACAGAAACCATTGTAGGTCAGTTAAAGAAAAAAACACACTGACATGCAAATAAATAAAAACTCTTAAAACCATTAAATGGTTCCCAAAAACTTAAGTTCAACCTTTACTGTGCCTTGACATAGACTAGATTGGATTCCAAGTTTCTAAATAAACTGAAAAGATGATGCACACAAACCGCAAGTTACATCAAACAACAAATCTATCATTATGCTATCAATATTGAAGGAGATTTAACCAAAAATCTTACAATCACTGATCGGTAGGCACAATGATTTTTTGTGTGCCAAACCGTTTGTTGATTGATCATGTTTTAAATGCAAATGGCAAATTTCATAAAAGACAACTAGCAAATCAGTTTCTATAATCTTGAAGATTATAGATGAAAGCATCAAAGCCTATTTGCAATTGACAGTTGTAATACCTGATGCCTGGGGACTTACATGGATACTAAGGGAATGTGGTTTTTACATGGTTGTACACACCTTCATGATATAATTAAAAAAAAAGAAGGAAAAAAAAAGAACACACGTTCAAGCAACAGATTAAAATCAATGGTTAAAACTCAACTTGAAGCCAATAAAAACTCAAAAAAGTGTAGTCACAGCTCAAATATTAGCAACAATGTAACAAGCATTTTTTACCTTGTGGTTGTGACAATGAGTGCCTTCCAACTATGCTATGGGCTCCTATGAGTCATGATGACCTTTGTGATACAGCCTGGAAGTGCATAGCAAAACAGAAAGGAGAAAATTGACAAGTTGACATCTTGCAAGTAAGTATTACATAGAAGTCCTAGTACAGTGTCAAGGCCTAAATCATCCAAAAATCTCTCCTGTTCTTTTGAAAGATAAAACCATGTAAATGCTTAGAAACTGAAGCTTTGCAAAACATACCACTCTTGTTATCACCACCTCCAACAATGAACCAATTTTCTCCTATAGTTACACCAGCATGTCCAGCTCGTGCAGTTGGAATGCTACCCTGCTGCTTTGGTCTAGACCATTGCACCTGTAACAAATTGATACATGTTTATATAAAAAGCTAATAAACACTAAAACAAAAAGGAAAATACTTGATGGAGGAAGTACTCTTACACCATGCAAGTCAAGGACATGGAGATCATTGAATTGATACATGTTTATATAAAAAGCTAATAAACACTAAAACAAAAAGGAAAATACTAGATGGAGGAAGTACTCTTACACCATGCAGGTCAAGGACATGGAGATCATTGAAACATGTAGCATGTGAGCCCCCATGCCCCCACCAAAGATCAGTAGGCATCACTCTGCATGTACCGCAGCAATATGATCAGCCCTTGGAGAAGGTGGCACCCCCCTACAGAACAATGAAGAGCAGTGCAAGATACAAATGATATATATAGTGAACAGTTAACATTAAGAGGGGGACTAATAAGACAATCTCTTTTTACCTTAGCATTGCATTGAAAATAAGAAAATAGTTTTTGGGTAACAACAGAGAAAGCATGCAGTAAAGAAAAGAGTCATCTATTTACATAATGACATGGGGTCACGCTACAACTACACAAATGACGAAAACAACGACGACATGGGATCATTTTACACTAGTCTCCAAAAGCAGTGCAGATGCAAAATTATAAACATTTCAAATAAGTACATGAATCTAACAACAGAAGCAGCAATTATGATCTCAAAAAAGAAAAAAAGACACAAAAAAGAGTGCTTAAACTTGTTAGTCACCACCAAACACGACCAAACTCATTCCAACAAGGGTAACCATCTGGCCTCCACGTGAGACCTACCCAAAAAATGAAAAATCAATAAGAACACAATGAGCATTTCTGGAGAGTAGAGAAGCTTCCAACACAACAAAAAGCAACTAACACACTAACACAAACACCATAATTATAGTCATTAGAAGAAAACCAAAATGCCTCAAGATGCTTCCACAATATTCAAATAGTCTTCCACATTTACGTGAAAACGAACATTGCTATGGATTAAGCAAATCAAGATTTCAGACTTGAAACAATGTTTTAATAAAGTTTATGAATCAGGGCTTTTTCTTTTTTTTTACCCCAACATAGGATACAAGGAGCCTCCAAAATAAAAATAAATGCAGAAAACGGACTATGCACTGACTTACAATAGGGACTACATATATTTATGGTGTCCCAAAAAATAGAAAATCAGGGCAAAAAATTTACTAATGAATGTCTTGGTCAATGATAGCAGTCTACACTCATGTAAAATAATAGAACACTGAGAACATTTTTATTTCCAGAAGAGATACTAGAAGTTGGACCAATCAAAACAAAGGCACTCTATGATCTTTTCTAACAATAGACAAAAAAGCGAACCACAAGAAGCAGCAGCAGCAACAACAATAATAATTATTAAATAATTAAAGAGTTTCCTTAACTTTTAAACCTAACCTGAAGTCTTACCACATTTCATAACTTAATCAAGCAAGATGGTTTGTATAGTGTATGGATGTACAATCATTTGATAAGTTCTCATCGTCAAACAACACCATACATTCAATAAGAAAAATGGTTCTCATCTTTCTGACTGAAGGCAGAAATAAATACTATGTTTTCACCAAAGAAAAAAGATCTACAAACCGGTATCTTCCCATTAGACTTTAGCTTAGACCACGTCCAAGTTTGTATATGAAATTCCAACACTATCATGAGAGTAAGAGAAGAAAAAGGGCAAAAGCGTTAATTGGAACTACAGAAATTGAGCATAGAGATGACTAAGTGTACAAAAAGACAAAGAAGTTAAATGTGAAATGAATTCAACCTGTAACAGATTCAGAGGGATCCCTTGTATGTCCAACAACACAAAGAAGCTTATTCCTCCATGCTATCTGGATGAAAAGAATGGAACGGAGTGTATCAGTTTGCATCGCGAAAGATAACAGTTCAGATCCCAGAACCAATCCAGTTCCAGGTCCAACATGGATCCGACCTAGAACCAACCCATTTGCATCCCAACTGAAGAGTGTTTGACAGTTCAAACAGTTTCTTGGTTCAACTTGAGGCCCAAATACTGTATGGAGGGGGCTTTGAATATGGGAAGAAGGTAAGGACTCGAAAAAATCACAGTTCAAATTTAAACTTTAAACTTGTGTGATCACTTTTGACATTCCCCACCATCCCACATCCAAACGTCCTCTCAGATCCAAGACATGAAAAACTTTTCTAAACGTGAAATCTTATCATATATAACTGAAGATCAGCAACAAATTTGTGCGTCTTTATGGACAAAAACTAGTGTGTTCAAATTTTGCCAAGCTGATCCTGTATGAAATGAAGCCAAATATAATGCATCAAAATCAACAATAATTTGTCCTCTCAATGTTTCTTTGATGTACGTAGAAATTACTTTATATTAACATCAGTGAGCCTGTTCAAGTTATCACATTGTGTGCTCCCCGATCACCTTTTTCTACCCAATTTTGTAAATGATGTATATCTTATTTTCCAAATTTGAGAGTAAGGATGCACAGATACTTGTACTTTTCCACGGTACTGGAATGAACATGCTGACATTAGTAATGTAAGCACATAAAACTTTGTTTACCCCTGTACCTGTATCCTTATCTAGTTGTCATCATAATTAGAAGGCCATGGGCATAAAACACTCTCTATAGTTGTTAAATTTTCAAATTTAGCCCGTTTTGATATTGTTATTTTCTTCTTTTACATCTCAATGTGCTGATATTTCTGATAACTCAAAGGTACAAAACAGGAAAATCAAGAACATATTTTCACCAATTTTTTTTATTTTTATTGGTAACCAATTAACTATAGTAGAGAAAACAGAGTTAAAATCTACAAACCCTCCAAAACAAGATGCTCAAAATGGTATAATAACATCATATCAAGAAAGCAAAAGAAATTACAACAAAGAAGAAACAAAGGGAACCAAACAGTTTTGGATAAGGTGGAATACCAAGAAACAAAGAAGAAATTAGCACTTCCTGATTGTTGATCAATAATCTCAAAACATTTCCAATCATGAAATAGTTTTGGATGGGTTGGAATAGGTGGACAAGACCACTTACTCGAATTGTTTTGTCTAGTGAACCGGTGTACATCTTGTCACCTGTAGATGGGATGAAGATGCATGTGACGGGCTTCGTATGCTCACGAATATTTTGAAGTAATCTTAAAACTCTCTTTCCAGAATCCCATACCTATACAAATATCAAATGGTTTAACATGCAGCACAAATATAGATTCGTAAGCTCAGATATTTCCCGAACTGATAACCGAACACTCTCCAGAGAATTACACACCTAGGTATAAAATAGAATACTAATTAACATTCAAACAGATAAGAGTACTGACAAAGTATGCTCAGATTACACCTGATCTCAGTATATCCTGTGAAGCTTATTAGATGCATGTCAGTTCACAGGTGTGTATCAGATTCAAATAGAGCAAAAAATCTCACCAAACTGGATATCCTAGCCACTTGATGAAAATGAATAATTAGCTAAAACAATGAAACTGAGTACATGCCCCCAACGGCCAAACCACATTGCGGTGGTTATAGTAAAATTTCAAATACAGGACATTCATGACATTCCCTTCAAATTTCTTCAATTGTATTGGCATTCAGGTGGGCCCCACATGCACAATCATATATATCGAGAGAGAGAGAGAGAGAGAGAGAGAGGAAACATACTTTAATATGTCCATCAGAATGTCTGCTAGACAACCGGCCTTTTATATGAGCCAAGGACAGGACGTCCCCATTAGTACTTGAATCTACCTCAACTACTTCAGTACAGGACCAGAGCTGTGTCTGAAAATGCACATGTGCACAAAAATCAGCACATACATGATCTATATCTTTCTCACTTAAAAAATTCCATAGTTTGCACACTCACTGCATTGACAGATGGCAAACTCATCAATGCTTTTAATGTATCTGTAAGCACTGCTGAACTCTTCTTAAGCTTTCTCAAGGGTTTGCATATGCTCTTTGCATACATTCCAAGATCTTTAAGTGCATCTGAATCAGTGCAAGATAATTCAGTAAACTGTTTCTACTCGAACGGGGGAAAGGGTGAATTGCATGACCGTAAGCTTTTAGAAGTTAGCATTACCTGGATCATTAATGAAGCTTTTCAAAGAAAGAGCTGCAAGAACCTTCTCCTCAAGATTTTTAGATGATTGAAGGACATTAATGAATTGGTCTAATAAACACTGATTCGCAATTTTTCTTACACCAGTTTCAGGAAGGTCGCTAAGCATATGCACAAGCCATGTAGCAACGACTAGGCACGACTTTGCCAACTCCAAGGAGTTGCTCTTAAGGCACTCTTCTAATGCTCGTTTCTCCCATGCACTTGCAATTTTATTTTCTTCCTGTGTAAGTGGATATATAGAGTGAGAAAAGGCAGGTCCAAAATGATGAACGAAAAGGATCTAAACTAAACCAAACTTGCTCTTAGGAAATCTGTACCATTGTCTCTGTGAGTTCATCATCCTCTTTTTGCATCTTCTCTGCCTTCATTATATTATTGTAAGGCTGATGAAGGCCAGCAGTTTTGAGTAACCAGGCTTCAGTAAGAGACTTCCCTGAGGTAGTCAAGTGACCAGAGAGAGATGCAAATGCCTCTAGAGCTCTTATTTGACAAAAAGAGAAATCTTTTCTACGAAGTGCTTCAATCAGTGGTTCAATAGCTTCTTCCCTGTAAATGCTCATCTTCCGAGGTTCAACCTGAAATGCATAATTAAAGGGTCTGTAATGGTTGGTTATAGTTCATTATGCTAAAAGCATGTGCAACTTTTGAAATGTGGCGGTTCAAAATGTTGAAACAGACCAGTAGATCAAGCTGAAGAAGAAGACTACCCACAGCAGGTTGTTGCTCTATAGGAGCCATCTGAATGTACACGAGGAAGGTGTGCATGGTACTAAATGCCCCATAATCTTTAACTATCTGCAAAATTTGATTGCAAAATGTTCTCCTCAGGAAATAACAAAAGAAAAGGTTCATATGTGAGTAAATAGTTTTTCACCAGAAATGGACACATAAATATATGAATTAAACGTTGTGTGTGTGTGTGGAGAGAGGGGGAGAGAGAGAGAGAGAGAGAGAGAGAGAGAGATTACATGGATGCCTACCCATGCATTTGAAATAGAAGTATCCATTTGTACCGTGCATGCAGGTTTAGTTGTGAAATGTGTGATTGAAATTACATCTCTAAAACAAGAACTCAAGGGACTGAATTAAGAGCTATCCATGACCAATCAGAAAACTGTTTAGAACTATGATGATCCCACCCAAATGCCAGCTTTAGTAGAAGTTTGTGTGTTGGAAGAAGTTTAAAGCAAAAAGTGTACCTATTCAAACGGACCAGCTTAGAGATAAAATCAATGCATATGCCCTCTCATCGTCGTTGCCAGCATGAAATAATTCAAGAACAGAAGTCCAATCAGCTCTGTTTGCTATCAAATTTCTGCAACTCCGATCTGCACGCATACAGCTCAGAAGAATGGATACAACAGATGTCCTTCCCTCAACACGATCCAAGCACTTGATTAAAGCAGGAAGACCATTTCAGTAATGACATTCAAAGCATTATTTGACTTGCTGTTTTGATCCCCTCCTAATAATATCTGGTCAAGCATTGCTATTGCAGCATCTTTGGGCTCTATCACCAACTGAAAGTCATCCAGTTCTTCAGTTTTGCTCATAATTACTTGAACAAGTGAAGGAACCAGGTCTTGGGCCAACAGCTGAGAGAATGCTGGTTTCAACTGGTGATGTTGTGTAACTGGGTCACTGAAGAGCTGGCCTGTGATTGGACACACAAAATCTTTTGGTGGCCGCGTTCGAGTAGTTAACTTCTCTGATAATGGGACAGAAACACTGCTCTGGCTTACTTCTTCCTCACTTTCACTATGGAAACTGCAGATGTCAAAACATGAATTGGTTTGAATCTAAGAAAATGGAAAAGGGTTCCATCTGAGGACCATTTCCAATGGCATTAATTTCATATTTTTCCTTGGAGCATGGAACTAAAAAGTAATAGTAAAAATGAAAGTTGTCATTATCTGGAATTATACAAAAGTGATAATAGAAAAACAGCAGTCTAAAGGTCTATGCAGTATGTGGTACAGGTGGTTGGCCTCTATAGAAGAGGTATTACTATCATCCTTGGCCTTTGGTATGGGTTATCAACCAAGTTAAGCTTTCCATTTAGGTGGGATGCATCTGAGTGATCTAGATCATTTAGATTTTGCTGGCTGGATCTGTCATCTATAAGTGATACTACAAAGAACAATTCATGATACTACAAAGAACAATTCCAGTGGAAAAATGTTACCATCTGGTAATTGACTCGCAGATGGACAGTTGAGTGAAAATATGGCCAATAGGTCGCAAACAACAGGTAGAAACTTATAGATTCTAGGAGAGGCTTTTGTTCCATTGCCTGCAAATGGAGTTTTAGTATGAGATCAGAATCCAGATCAATGAAAATGACCTTGAAGCCCACACCATTCGGAATGGTTGACCCCAATGATTACCATGGGCCGAAGATTGTATAATACCTATTAGAAGAATCATCCATCAACACAGTTGGCAATTTTTGTCAGCCAACAAGACAATCTTGATGAAGTGAATTTTACTACCGTATATACTTAAGCTACACATCTGAAGCAAACTGCCAGTCTTACGCATTCACTGAGACTTGGTTCTTTAGACCTCCCAAACTCATACTCCGCATGCAACTGAAGTTCTTTCTACAATTTCTCTGCACTTCCTGGAAACAAAAAAGAAGAAAATCTACTTTCAGATAAACCAAGTTTTTTCATGTTTGAAATAGAAAAAACAAGCCTTTAACCAAAATTTGGTGAATCTTGAGAAAAGAGGCAAAGAAGACTTACTAACACTTCACCATCAGAATCTGCAGAGCTAATGCTGCAGTCATTTGACAGACGAGGGGATACTGGCAAAGAATTAGGCAAAGAAATAGGCATAGTAGGACTTGCAAGACGACCAGACAAGAGGCGCAGGAATTGTTCAGGTTCCTTCTTACTAGTGATATCGGGTTTTGATGATAAAATCTTGGGAGAAGGGGTGTGAGGAGAATCCAAAGGAGAGAGAATCTTTGGAGAAACCGAGGAGTCTTTTCTACGGGGCTGTACTTTTGATGCACTTCCTGCAGCCTCTATTGGTTTCATTCTGTTTAGAGCTAGTAGTTTTTTGTTTGTGACATCTGAGTCCATATCTACATTCCCATAATCATACTCAAGGTCATCTTCATTCGCCTCAAGCAAGACCTCCTAACATCAACAACCAAGAAAAATGCTTCAATTCTCAATCTATAAAGCCTAAAACTAGTGATGGAAAACAAGAAAAATGATTATATGAAGGTTCCTCAGGTTTATGAGAACAGAGTGAAACTAATAGTTACAGACCTCCAGCATTCTGTTGGCTACCGGCTTGGAAGATTTTTCCATTTTGTTCATAGAATTTGAAGCTACACTCGATCTGCTTGTCAAGATTCCAACAAATTATCATCTTATAGAATCAGCTGGTTACATAATCGACATTAACAATCATTATCTTATAGATTCATCTGGTTATATAATCAACATTAACAACTACATCCAAGTGAACTTCATCAAAAGAAGAGTTGATTGGAGAGTGTTTGGATGTGTCTCAGATTGGAATCAATTTGTGAGCACATGTAGTGTGGAAATGAGAAATGACATTACGTGGGAACTTGTTTCTTCTACCATTCCTGCTTTAAATCATCATCACTGACAATAGCTGTATTAACTTGGACGTAGTATGTAAAACTGTCTCTCTCTTGTTATAAGCCGAATTCATAGAAGAAATAGTTACCATCCACGTTGCCTAATATATTTAAACTAGTTGCAATTTGGTGCATATCCAAAAGGAACTAAGCAAAAACCTGCAGTCTTCAATTTCAACGTCTTTATCTTTCAGAACTGGAGTGAACCCAGCACTCTTAGGCAAGATTGGACCAAACTTAACGTAATCAGGTACTGATCGGCTGACTTCATGTAGAGGTGTCGTGGGCGACTCTGCAATCGGCATCATTGGCATCCCCTTCTTGCTAACTGTTGAATCAAAGTTCATACATTCCTTGTAGTACCTAGCATAGAGTCTGGTGTTCTCATCCAATGATTCCCCATAAAGCTTCTCCAACTTCTGCAGCCTCTCAGCTTGATCAGGCCTCATGGAAAAGATCAAAGACTCGTTGAAGAACTTATCAAAATCAGCTGTAAGGGAAAGATCAGCAGAATCAGGAATCACTTCAATTACAATTTTATGTCTTTCCTCCGCATACCACCCAACAATAGAGCTCATGTGAGGAAGAAAGAGTGCTTCCCATAATTCTGGTGCAAAATCAATCTTGGAGAAAAATGGATCGATGATAAACATCTCAATTACGTGAATAACAGAGTTGCGAACATTGTTTCGTAGCTTCCAAAGGAAGGCAAGGTTGAGATGCGCTCAAGCAGATAGATAGAAATTGGGGACCCCTGCTGTTTTGTGGTGGGAGTCCAACATTGCGCAGACCTGTAACATCTTTTCTGCATAGTCCAGGCGTGCAAGCTTGGTTTCCAGGTTAGAGGTGCTGATGGCTTCTTCAAAAGCATCAATTCCCCAGTCCAAATTTGCCAAGACAGCTTGATCAGAATACTGGACTTCCGCATTTCTATCGCAGCTCCCATCTTCTGCTGCTAATCTCTCTGCACAATGTTCTTTCTGTTGAATTCTCTGTTCTTTGTCAATTAAACAATCTTGGGTGAAGCTTCCAATTGTTAAGGTTAGGAATCTAACAATGTCCTTCCCATCCATTGCAAGCTTGTAGTGTCCAGCCATATTTATGAAAGATGTGATAATCCTGATTCAAAATTGCTTTGCAGGATCTGAAGGAGATCCTTCCAGTTGTTTGCTAATCTCTTTTCTCCAACTTAGAATGAAGAAGGTTTCACATTTCAGTAGGGTATTGGTGACAGAAACTGCTTCCTGATAAGAGAATCGATTTACCTACGGTTACAGAGGGAGAAAAAGAGGACATATTCTAAAACCAAGGTTACATGTCACAAAATTCTGCTTATAAGAAACATGTTATATGCTCAAAAATCTTTCAAAAACATGTATGGATGTAATTTGGAGGTCCATGTTTACCGATTTGGATCTTTGTAAACCCAGTGCAGGGAAGTCATTTTATCTGTCAGATAGCTTTTGTGTGTTTGAATCACCACTAAATGAGGCTCTTTCAAGTTAATAAGTCCTTAAAATGGGTCAAAATGTGTATAAAAATATGCATTTTTAAAGACTCATCACACTCCCCAACCAGCGTTTTGCTAGTCCCTAACAAAAAAATGCGAAAATTATGAGGCCTCCATCCTAACCTAATCTTAGCTTAAACTAATGCAATGCAATAAAACTAAACATGAATGCAACACCACTTTCGCTGGCACTCTCGACTGCATTTAGCTTATGCAGCAAGCCCTTAAACCCTTAGGTTTCCCCTAGTGGACGAGTTGTGCCTCGTGAAGGTTTGCAGTGAATATACCCACAAAATTCTCTTTTTTATTTTAAGGAAAAATAAATAAATAAATGAATACAAGCGAAAAGAAATTCCCCAAAAGAAAATTCACTCATATCGGATATTTTCGAAATCTAGAATAATTACACTTTCAGACTTTTCAGAGTCCGGTCCACAATTCTATTCTCAAAAACTTTCTCAAATTCAAACCAACTTGCGTGCATGGTGAAAAATGTATACATCAAAAACCTATTTCGGATATTCTACAATAATGCTGCAAAAACAGAATTTTTCTTTCAAATAGTCTGATCCCCTGAAATTTAGCAAAAAGAAATTTCCTCTCAAAGTTACTAAGATAGCTGCCACTTTACTATTTACTTTGATTGGCCTCACTATCTTTTTCCAACGCAAGAGTTCCCAAGTTCATACGATATAAGAAAAGTTAGAATCCAGATAGCAAATCTGGTCATTGTCCTTCCCCGCACATACTCCCATGCAAACTCTTACGGACACTCTTCACTCTCTTACTTTTTCCAACGTAGAATTTTTCAAGTTCATATGATATAGCAAAAGTTGGGATCTAAGGAGAAAACTTAGGGATCTAAGGAGAAAACTTAGTCCTTATGCTTTTCCGCACATATCCCTTGAAAATTTCTACGGACACTCGTTCGGCCATAATTCATTCTTCATTTTCTTTTTTTTTTTTTCTTGTGATTGTGCAATGTTTAGGTTCCTTAAGCTTTCTAATTAACCCATGTAGCGAGCGTTAGGCCAATGACTCCCAAACCAGATGGCTTTAGGGCACTAGATATGAAAATATCCCTCCGGGCTTACTAGCTCGAGTTAAAAAGGCTACGAACCCAAACTAGTCACGAACTGCTCATTATACACTTTTTTTTCACTCTCATTTTTTTTTTCTTGTGATTGTGCAATGTTTAGGTTCCTTAAGCTTTCTAATTAACCCATGTAGCGAGCGTTAGGCCAATGACTCCCAAGCCAGATGGCTTTAGGGCACTAGATATGAAAATATCCCTCCGAGCTTACTAGCTCGAGTTAAAAAGGCTACGAACCCAAACTAGTCACGAGCTGCTCATTATATACTTTTTTTTCACTCTCATTTTTTTTTAAACCAAAGTAAACACTAGGTGGCAATTCTCATTTCACTCGAATTAATTCATTTTGGTTCTAATATATACAATTTACCAAAAATGAATCAGGAAACAAAAATATTCTACAAACTAAATTTCAAGTTCACATTGTATTCTCCAAGAAAATTCCAAAAAATAAACAGCATCAAAACTTCATATCCAAAATTTCGAAAAATGTATACGTGTGTATGTGAAGAGCAAGTTTTGGTAATCTTCTGATAGGTTTTCTCCTTTAGAAAATGCAAACTTTCTTTTTACTTCCTTCCAAAAGTATCAAAATTCCAGATTTCTATATATCTTCAAATCGCTTCAATTCTTTTGAAAACTTTCTTTCATAAAATGAAAAAAAAAAAAAAGAGAGATAAATGCAAAAGTAAATGAAAATGTAAAATAAATGCCGGCAAAAATTCCTCAATCCAAAATAGAAGTCTAAAAATTGAAAAAAAAATGAAAAAAATTCCTATATGCCTAAAAGTATGCCTAAAATTGGACAAGCATGCTTGTTCCCACCCCCCAACCAATTATGTGCATCGTCCTCGATGTATATGAATAGTATGCAAAACAATAAGAATATCATGAGGAAACAAAAATGTAAAAGGAGTTTAGCACTTAATATTTTGAGGTTTTAGGTTTGGGGTTGTGGGCTTATGGGGTTTAGGGTTTTTTGATTTTTGGGGTTAGGTTTTAAGGTTTTACATTTTTACAATATTAGAAAATCAAAAATTTTAGAAAATCCAAAAGTTTAGAAACTCTAAAATTTTCCAGTACATATAGGTTGTACCATATACTTCATGTTCTAAACATCGCTTTGAGTTGTGTTGCCATACTGGCCTTTTCATCATACACTTACAAAATCAAAGGGCGGGTGTCCAAATTTTTGTATTTTTATTCTTTTCTTACCAAAAAAAAAAAAACTAAACTAAGAAACCAAATTTTAACCAAAAGAAAGATCTTTTAAAAAGAAACCTACAAAAAAATTAAAATTTCCAAAATAAGAAATAAGCTAAGAAAGACAACTTTGTATAAATTTATATTTTTAAAAACTAGCTTTATGAGTTTAGAAATTAGACAAAAAATCAGATTTCAATCAAAAATTTAGAATTTAAAATTTCCATTATCTGATTATGGGCAAGTCAAAACATTCCATGCATGGACCTCCTAAAACTAGTATTATGACAAATATAGTAACCAATCCCAAAATGCAATTAAATAAAGAGGAAAAGAAAAAAAGCTTAACTCATATGGCGCTCCCCCGGCAACGGCATCAAGAACTTATTCGACAATCCAAATGGAAGGTTGCAAAGTAGTAATAAGACCCACTGTAACAAGGTTGATCAACAAGGCGAGGTCAATTCACACAACTTGAAACTATCCTAAAAGAAAATTTAAAATTCTACTCAAAACCGATATAGACCAGAATTAAATAAACTAAATCAGAAGACTAAACTAAAATTGAAAGACTGCATCCACCATAAGAAATAGAAATCAGAAGACTGCATCCACCATAAGAAACATTAGAAAACCAATTTAAATAGAAAATTCATAGAAAATAAATTAAAAATTTAGAAATCATAAAATAAATTTTTGTAACCAAATGATGTGAATCCGTCGTTTTCTAAATACGAAAAATAACTGTATAGTTCAATCTCCCTACCCCAAAACCAAATATCGAAACACCTAAAAACAAAAAACCCCTACACTATATACTCAAAAACCCCTACACTCTATTTTCATTTCTAGTTTTCACACCAAATCTAAATGACATAAATAAATAACTAAAAACCAGAGAGAAATAGAGAATAAGAAAAGAAGTACCTGGAGAGAAATAGATAAGAGAATACGCAAAAAAAGAGAAGCAACGTAGATGACAATGCCAGGAAAATCGATCTAGGAAGTAGCCTCAGTTCTAGAAACCAATAAAGTAGAAGAAAAAGAAACGCCACTAGATGATGATGGTGATTGTAAAAAATAAGAATAGAAAAAGAAAATTCTAAAAGAGAGACAAAGAAACCATTGTAGGTCGGTTAAAGAAAAAACACATCGACATGCAAATAAATAAAAACTCTTAAAACCAAAAATTGGTTCCCAAAAACTTAAGTTCAACCTTTACTGTGCCTTGACATAGATAAGATTGGATTCCAAGTTTCTAAATGAACTAAAAAGATGATGCACACAAACCGCAAGTTCTATCAAACAACAAATCTATCATTAAGCTATCAATATTGAAGGAAATTTAACCAAAAATCTTACAATCACTGATCGGTAGGCACAATAATTTTTTGTGTGCCAAACCATCTGTTGATTGATCATGCTTTAAATGCAAATGGCAAATTTCATAAGAGACAACTAGCAAATCAGTTTCTATAATCTTGAAGATTATAGATGAAAGCATCAAAGCCTAATTGCAATTGACAGTTGTAATACCTGATGCCTGGGGGCTTACATAGATACTAAGGGAATGTGGTTTTTACATGGTTGTACACACCTTCATGATATAATTAAAAAAAAAGGAAAAAAAAAAGAACACACATTCAAGCAACAGATTAAAATCAAAGGTTAAAACTCAATTTGAAGCCAATAAAAACTCAAAAAAGTGTAGTCACAGCTCAAATATTAGCAACAATGTAACAAGTATTTTTTACCTTGTGGTTGTGACAATGAGTGCCTTCCAACTGTGCTATGGGCTCCTATGAGTCATGATGACCTTTGTGATACAGCCTGGAAGTGCATAGCAAACACAAAGGACAAAATTGACAAGTTGACATCTTGCAAGTAAGTATTACATAGAAGTCCTGGTATAGTGTCAAGGCCTAAATCATTCAAAAATTTCCCCTGTTCTTTTGAAAGATAAAACCATGTGAATGCTTAGAAACTGAAGCTTTGCAAAACAGACCACTCTTGTTATCACCACCCCCAACAATGCACCAGTTTTCTCCTATAGTTACAACAGCATGTCCAGCTCGTGCGGTTGGAATGCTACCCTACTTCTTTGGTCTAGACCATTGCATCTGCAACAAATTGATACATGTTTATATAAAAAGCTAATAAACACTAAAACAAAAAGGAAAATACTTGATGGAGGAAGTACTCTTACACCATGCAAGTCAAGGACACGGAGATCATTGAAACATGTAGCATGTGAGCCCCCAGCAAAGATCAATAGGCATCACTCTGCATGTACTGCAGCAATATGATCAGCCCTTGGAGAAGGTGGCACCCCCTACAGAACAATGAAGAGCAGTGCAAGATACAAATGATATATACAGTGAACAGTTAACATTAAGAGGGGGACTAATAAGACAATCTCTTTTCTCAAAGAACAAAAAAAAATGTCAATATGATTGCCGTTAGATTGAGGAGACATCCTCTGATGAGTTAATATATACATGGGAATTAATTAGAAAATAACTCCATATTTTTACCTTGGCATTGCATTGAAAATAAGAAAATAGATTTTGGGTAACAACAGAGGAAGCATGCAGTAAAGAACAGAGTCATCTATTTACACAATGACATGGGGTCACGCTACAACTACACAAATGATGAAAACAACGGCGACATGGGATCATTCTACACTAGTCTCCAAAAGCAGTGCAGATGAAAAATTCTAAACATTTCAAATAAGTACATGAATCTAACAATAGAAGCAGCAATTATGATCCCAAAAAAGAAAAAAAGACACAAAAAAGGGTGCTTAAACTTGTCAGTCAGCCTCTTACACAGCATCAATTTCATCTCAGGTCATTGTTTCCATGTCACGAATGTGCAGCTCATTGAGGAGAGACCTCTTTGCATCTTCACCACTAAACATGACCAAACTCATTCCAACAAGGGTTACCATCTGGCCTCCACGTGAAACCTACCCAAAAAATGAAAAATCAATAAGAACACAATGAGCATTTCTGATGGAGAGCAGAGAAGCTTCCAACACAACAAAAAAGCAACTAATACACTAACACAAACACCATAATTATAGTCATTAGAAGAAAACCAAAATGCCTCATGATGCTTCCACAATATTCAAACAGTCTTCCACATTTACGTGAAAATGAACATTGCTATGGATTAAGCAAATCAAGATTTCAGACTTGAAACAAGGTTTTAATAAAGTTTATGAATCATGGCTTTTTCTTTTTTTTTTTCATTTTTTTATCCCGGCATAGGATACAAGGAGCCTCCAAAATAAAAATAAATGCACAAAACAGACCATGCACTGACTTAGAATAGGGACTACATATATTTATGGTGTCCAAAAATATAGAAAATCGGGCCAAAAAATTTACTAATGAATGTCTTGGTCAATGATAGCAATCTATACTCATGTAAAATAATAGAATACTGAGAACATTTTTATTTCTAGAAGAGATAATAGAAGTTGAACCAATGAAAACAAAGGCACTTTATGATCTTCTAACAATAGACAAAAAAGCAAACCACAAGAAGCAACAGCAACAACAACAATAATTATTAAATAATTAAAGAGTTTCCTTAACTTTTAAACCTAACCTGAAGTCTTAACACATTTCATAACTTAATCAAGCAAGATGGTTTGTATAGTGTATGGATGTACAATTATTTGATAAGTTATCATCCTCAAACAACACCATACATTCAATAAGAAAAGATGGTTCTCATCTTTTTGACTGAAGGCAGAAATAAATACTATGTTTTCACCAAAGAAAAAAGATCTACAAACCGGTATCTTCCCATTAGACTTTAGCTTAGACCACGTCCAAGTTTGCATATGAAATTCCAGCACTGTCATGAGAGTAAGAGAAGAAAAAGGGCAAAAGCGTTAATTGGAACTACAGAAATTGAGCATAGAGATGACTAAGTGTACAAAAAGAAAAAGAATATAAATGTGAAATGAATTCAACCTGTAACAGATTCAAAGGGATCCTTTGTATGTCCAGCAACACAAAGAAGCTTATTCTTCCATGCTATCTGGATGAAAAGAATGGAACAGAGTATATCAGTTTCCATCGCTTGTATCTGATAGATACCGTCGAACACTCGTGACATCACAATTACACCATTTCAATTTGATCAATCACGGTGACTGCTTGTATATGATAGATACCATCCAACACTCATGATATCACCATTACACCACTTCAATTTGATCAATCATAGTGGTAACTAATAGTCCACCACGGCTCTCATAATGTAGTACTTGATATAGCATAGAGGAAGTATTGGCTACAATTTGGAACCATGATTACTTTCTCTCATACAACTTCAAGTACATCACCTTACAGAAATTGAACTGCATTTGATGATAGAGGATACCTATGTGGCTATGCCCGATGCTTCATATCTCATGCTTACGCACGCACAAGCACACGCACGTGCATGCACACATGCACGTGCACGCACACGCACGTGAACACGTGCATGCACGCACAAGTTCGCATGCGCACAACACACACACACAAAAAAACCACAATTAAAAAAAATAATGCAAAATGCTTTATTTCCTACACTAATGACCAAATATGAAACCCCATATACTAGAAAGATACTATGATGTCTATTCTCAAAGCGAGAAAGCACATTTCAAAAATCTAGCAGGGGTCAAGCAAAACTTAAGTTTCAACTTCACACTCCATTGAAGGTCCATTCCGGTTATTCAAAAAACTAGTAATTTATACCCTAATTGCCTCCACCACCAGATGCTAAACTGCACATGAACAAAACTTCCACAGTTTCTAAAGACGAAGTAGGTATGACAATCATCAACACCACAGATGACCACTACAAACAGGAGCCAAATCACATAAATGATCCCTCTATCCAAAATTCCTCCCTTACTTTAACCTCATACTACATTCCTTCATGCATCTAAAAATTAAAAACTAAAAATAAAAAGATAACAGTTTAGGTCCCAGAACCAATTCAGTTCCAGATCCAACATGGTTTCAACCTAGAACCAACCCATTTGCAACCCAGCCGAAAAGGACGCAGATGGACGGAGTATGGATAGAACAGATACGAAGTGCAATCAAACTGAGGATTTGGCCTAGGATGGACTGGAATGACAAAACAATATTCATGTAGCTAGTATAACCCAACATAGCTGCAAGAAGGCTTTGATGATGATTTTTTTTAATTGTAAATTTTATTAAAAAGAGGAAAAAATAAAAAGAAATACAAACATCGGAGAAGCAAACGAAAATGGTTAATAGGCTTTGCTCATGATGATGACGAAAAAGTTTCAAAAACATCCTAAAGTTTTAGTCAACTCTTAAAAAGGGGCCTCATGTATTGGTTATTTTGAAAACGTATAAAAGTTTTCCAATGTTTCTTCCAAAAGGGTCCTCTCTCCTAGGGACGACAAATTTCCTTTAAGGCATTTTCCAAAAATGAAAAAACAACCCTTTTGAAGATTAGAAATTAGGTTTTGCTTATTTGATGATCTATCTGCAACAAGATCTATATTATTAGATGATCCATTTATTCATAGGCCCTATAGAGCACTTTAAGACAATAAAAAAAGAATGCCCCACATTCACAGCGATCTTTAAAAGAAATCCAACCATTTGGTGGTGAATTTGTATGGTTGATATTTGATCTAAGAGAATTAAGCCCATCTTAACTCATCGAGTCAAGTTCTATCAATTCAGGGAGAACTGATGAGGGCCATGTGCCAAAAATGACTTACAATTTAAAATATAAATACTCTTAGAAAAATCTATATAAGTTCCATGCTATAATTCAAAACAAAAGCATGCTTTAGTTGACAAGACTCGTGCAGGTTATGGGGGGACATGTGGGGACAGAAGAGATTCTCCTGGGCCCCTTTGCTCATTGAAGAACCCAAGTAGAGTCACTAAGAAAAGCAATGGTGTCCACAACTGGCTGTGGATCTTCCATCTGCTCCTTTTCTGGGTCTACCTTGGTAGCTTCTAGTTGTGCCCGATGATCTTTTTCTATTGATGTTTCTTCGGAAGTAGGGATTCTTGCTCCGTAGAAAATGTCCATGAGGCAACATGCATCTCTGTGATCCTTCATGCCAAAGGACCATTGGGATCAAAGTCTTTTCCGCGGATGAAGCAAGAACTCAGTGTGCCACCATTTTCTTCATTCATCCTTCTCATAGGCTTCCTTTTCAGCTAGTAGCCGTGTAGAAGTCATAGGGAGACTTTTGAATCTATTGGCATCTTTAAGTATGCCAACAACAAACTTAGGATGAAATCTATTAGCATCTTCAAGTATGTCAATAACAAACATAGGATGAAGTTTCTCGTTTCATCATCGTGGGCTCTACACCTTCCCACAAGGGGCTTTTCTACTTCAACCTCAGTATGTAGTGAGCCCAATGTCCATCGTTTTGGAATGAGGAGCTTTGATGGGTCCATCTTGAGGGGCATCATAGCCATTCTTTGGTTGTTTCCTTTGAGGAATAACCCTTTGAACACAGGTGCCCTAATAGGAACACTTTGTATTGAAACATGATATTTTCTGATCCATCCATAAGATGCCTGAAGCCTTCTATTATGATACAAAGAGTGAGCGCCTTCTTGAGATTTCGGTCCTTTAGAGAGACGATATTTGGATCGATCTCAAAGACCACCGAAACTTCGTTCATGGAGGCTCCTATAACCCCTATCATGGATTTATGCACATCCGTCCATCTCTTGTCAAAGAGGCTGACCAAGACAAATATAGCTGTGTCTAGTCAAACCATAGGGATGACTGTGATCACCAAGGAAGAGAGATATATGAACCTCATCCCTCTAAGCATCATGGCCTCAAGTGTATCTTTGCGAAGCATTAAAGCAAAGAAACTCCATCCTTTATTCTGAACTATACATGATGAGAAACCACCCTGAAAGGGTGCCCAAGGAAAGATTTGAATTTGGATTTGGCAATTAGATTGTAGATGTAGCTTTTTTTGTTTGGTCGTGAGGCTAGTGTCACAGGATATTCCATACTATCAAGATGCCAATCTTCAAAACCATTTGGCCAGCTTCCCACAAACATGGAGAAGGGCAAAAATTTACGGGCTTGAGCTGACGGCCTTATCCTCGGCTGGAGCTGAGGAGGGGGGCCCCCTATATACACACATTATTAGGTGCGCCAAATGCACATATTGCACACCAGGAGTGGGACCCACTTGATGTTCCATCCACCTGAAAACCACACATATCCACTGAATTTTACACAATCCCTAATTTTGCACCCATTTGAATGGACTGGACTGTTGGATCGATTATACACCCATCTGAATGGATTGTACAACTGTTAAACTTGCGAGGCCCAGATCGAGATGAATGGGTTTAGGATGGGGCTAATTGTTAGTAGAGATGGGGGGCCCTAGGTATATATTTTGCTCCTTCTAGGTCCCAATCTCAGTTGGGGCCCCATGTGGTGCCCAAATCAAGGTGCGCACAATCATCCAATGCATGATATATATATACACACACGTGCTATGATCCATTGCGTGCACCTCATTGTGGGGCCCACCTGCTAGCCCACATGGGGATGGGGCTGGGAGATTGAATCAATGCTTCTTTTTTCACTCAAACCTCAGCTTTATTATAATCCTTCAGCCCAATAGGAGGAGAGAAAACTAACACCACCTTCTTGTTTGCATCAAAAAGGATACAACCTTATATCTACCGGTCCCAATATACCTCTAGCTAGCCCCTTATCATCATGCCAATCAAGACTTCATCTGTGAGCCCCATAATTACACAAGTATAAACCAAATATCAAGCTCATGAGCTGATCCTAACCACTTGAAAGTTCACCCTTGAAAATTTTCATTTTAACCATCTAATAACCACTACTTAGATGGTTAATGCACTAAGCCTTACTACATACCCAGAAGGGCCACCATTTGAATATGAGGTAACATGCCTACACACACACACACACACACCATGTCTTTGGTGGATAGATCACTGATATTTTTACTCAGACCATCAATGTCGAAAGATGAATTATATGGTCCTACGTTGTAACACATGCACATTTCCTGAGGTGCCACATGGAACAAGTGGGGCACATGGTTATGTGATCCAAAAATACCCATTGTGACCCCATTGATAAGTTGGCTAAAGGCAATGCAATGGACCTAATTAATGATAAGTGTCAAGCCCAAGTGATGGAGAAGAAGCATGTTGTACTCCAAGCCTAGACCTTTAGAAGGAAAAGCCTATCAATTCGGACCCACCTTGGTGGCATGCCATGCCTATAGGCCCAAACGGGCCAATGTCAGACTTGTCAGACTCAAACCGGACCACACCCAGACCATTGACCTAACCTAGCCATGCCGATTACCTACCCCACACCCAGACCATTAACCTGACCTAGTAATGCCTATGACCTACCCCTTGAGCTTGCATGACCAAGTTAGGCCTAATTTTCGACTTGCAGACCATCGATTAAAAAATTGGACAAGCATAGGTTGACTCCGCCTTAAACGAATTAGATCATATGGGGCTTGTACTCAGACTCAAATCATGGGACTCAGCTGAATCCCATATAACCCGAGTAAGTCACATGGCACACAACCGAGTCCTATGTGACTCGGGTGAGTTTTTAATGGTAGTTTCTATGTGACAGACTTGGCCAACTATATTATATTATAGTTGAATGTTTTATAACTCTGTAATGGTAGCTTCCACGGATATTACTCTGACAAGTAACCAATGCCACTCATCCTCACCATATTTAGAAACACAACTCTCCTTCCCAATCCCCTCTTCCTTTTTCTATATCAAATCTCCAAGGTGCTCATCTCAATGTAACCAACAGGCGGACTTTGCCTTCACTACCTCACTCTACAGTAAAACATGCAACATCTTTTTCCTCGGTTGAGACATTCGCATTAAAAGTTTCTCTGAATGTGATCCAACCATTGAATCACCCTCGCTGGCTTTTTGTAGAGAGATATAAGAAATGGAAAGATTAGAGAAGGTAGCTTTAATGAGGGTTATCTTAGCCCCAAAAGACAAGCTATATCTCTTTTATAAAGAGTTGTTTTTTTCTTTTTTTCAGGCCTTTCAACATGATCCCACAATCTTTTTAGATCTTGGTAAGCCCCATTTTGCAATCCTAGGTGACTCTTGAATGGTTCATTATGTTCGATGATGCTGGGAAACTCTAACATAGGCACTTATTCAAATATTTGAGATTCCAAAAAAAGTTCTTTTTGCAAATCAAGCTAAGTCAAACAGCAACATTTCAATTATAACAATGAGCAGCATCCAATTGTACTCCACGCTCGCAAGATTTTGCAGAGGACAACTAATCAGGTACTCATATTCATTTCTTCTAACATTTCTATGAGGTATTTTGGCATCAGCAGGTAGCTTCCAATATTTAACACTAGTGATTGGAAATTTTATTCCTTCAATATAACAGGAAGGGAAAGAGAATTCCTTCTATTATGTTACAATGTTGTATTCTATTATATCTTCTTGCTTGCATCATTGGTTTTCATTTTTCATAAAATCACATCATCACATGACAACATATATCTTCAAGGACATGATATAATTTATGGTTTAGATGCATATGCTACAATGCATGTGCAGAGCAACACAAACAGAATTGGGAATCAGTACATAAGAGTAATCTACAAGTGGGGACCCAATATAACAGAAAATCAAGGAATTTCAATTCAGAAAGCTAAAGCATGCATACAAAAGATCAAAAACAGCCCTCATATGAAGAATTAAAATGGTAAAAATTCAAGGAACTAGAAGGGAGCCAACTGAAAACCTGAGATAAATAAGTGAAACAATAGATGCAAGATTTTGGAGTTACAAAGGACATGGCTTTACATAAGGCTGAATAAAAACTATCAACTCACAAGCTCCATGACGATGATGATGATGATGATGATGATGATGATGATGATGATGATATAACATAAAGCAAGTGATAAAAAAAAAATACCTTGTCTAAGAAAAAGTGGAAGCAGATGGGCAATGGTAGGCCGCCAAGAACAGGGATACTTGTAGTAAGAATTGAGTTTATACCATTGACATACCTGCAAATACAAAAATAGAATTTGTTTGACACTCAAAAGACAGTAGAATAAAGCATCTTCCAAGTGAGACAGATCAATGGGATTCCTAAAAGCATACTCTGATTGATCACCAACACTTTCATGAGACCAGAATTCATCCAAGCCCTTCGTCGGGAGCGACAGCCCATCCATAACCGCCAGCTCGGGATCCAACTGAGGCGACAGAAACCTAGCCTCTACACCCTGCGTCCCCAGCCATCACCCCACCATATGCGGCATCAATAGATCCAGATACAGGTACTGAAACGCCCTCAAGAACTCGCTCCTCAATTTTGCAAATGGCGATGCTGACCTCTCCCGATACTCCCTCCATTGAAAACAACCCAAAACCAGATGACGGGATTTCCAGCACAAAGCACGAAAATCAGATCTCCAACAAAAAGAGGCAAAAGATACATGCAGGGCTTTGCAACCATAGATCTGAGACTGAAACCCTAGTATCCAGATGCCTGGGAAACGAAACCCTAAGATTTAAATTGAACAGAGGAATAGGAAGAAAACTACACACTAGGGTTCGGGTAGATTATCGGTGAATGGCGTGCTGCTATTAGTGATTACCGAAAACTTCAGGCCGCCGGCGGCAGAGGAATCGGTCGGAATCGAAGACGACGATCTGCTTCGGATCTGCGGGATCTCCAATCGTGGTACAACAACCCGGTGGAGCATGGAGACAGGGCGGCTCAGAGAGGATGGACATCCATGGGGATGTTAGGGTTTCGGGAGGATGCAGTCGATCGATCAACGGCCGATCAGTGTCGATTGCGATGAGATCGACGGCTTGATCTCGCGCGAGATTCACCAGCGACGATGACTGCATGAAGCTCTTCTGCGCATCAGATCGGAAACCTTCTCAAATAATCCGTAGAAGATATGGAGACAGCGATCGATCGATGGCAAGATGAAACCGAGAGAGAGAGAGCGAGCCTGGAAGAGGGCACTTCCCTTGGAATCGAGAGACCAGAGTCTCTGCGAGGAAGGCACATAAAAACAGCTGTTGGGTTGTGGACCGTTGGACTCTCTGAGGCACTGGCTTCGTTTGCACATGTATATATGCTTTATTACTTTGGGATGAGGAGCGTGAGAACAGATCCCACTGATCAAGGTGGGCCCCACCGTCAATGTTTGTTTGATGGGCTGGCCTTCTTAATTCGTGACAGCGGTGCCCCACCAGTCTCTATCCACCATTGAGGCCCATCTTTTCACTCCCCATTGATTGACTTTGAGCAGGATGGATCTGCACATATTGGGCCCCACCTTTACTAATTAATATTAACCTTTCCAATAAAACACAACGAATCTAACAGTCGTTTCTTGTTACACACTTTTACTAATTGAGTCCACATACCAATCCCCCAAAAAACCACTTAATCACATTCGTCTGTTAATTGCAGGAATATCGTGACTTGTATTTCTACACATTATTAAAACTATAAAACAATATATATATATATATTGAAAGTGACCATTAAATCAAATAAGCTTTCCTTATTCAAAATTACTTGAGTAGGGGTGAAAATTTTAACCCATCCCATAGACCTAACTGAAATAGGACCCAAGTCTTACCCAGATAATCCAACCTGACACACGGTAACATAAGTTGGATAAAGGTTGACCAACTAACCTACATTACCGATATCTGAATGCCCTTAGTTAGAAAATAACTATTGAAATATATATATATAAATATTGATAACTTAAAATATCTCCCTCCCAACCTAGCCCAGCCGATGAGACATTGGCCCTGAGCCCAAAGGAGACTAGATTATGAACAACCGAGAAGACCTAGAGATAGATACCCAGTAAGCCTTATCTTAATGGATTTTATAGTATCCAGTGTACTTTTTCAGTCGCACATTTGTGCATCTATACGAGGTTACTCTGTAAGGGGCAGACCAGATAGTGAATGAAAACTTACGACCGGCCACATCCTGCCCATTAATTCCTAACACATAGGATCCTGTTAATTAAGTTATTCATTGTTTACTTTACCTAATAGATCTATAGTAACCAATCTACTTATCTAGTCGCACATTTTTACATCTACATGAGACTACTCTTTAAGGCACCCACTAGATAGTGAATGGAAACTTGGGACCCACTACATCCTGCCCATTAATCCCTAACGCGTAGGATTGTGTTAATTAAGTTATTCATTATTCACCCTACATAATGAGTCAACAATGGCTAACTTGCTTACCCAGTAGTCTAAATGTGCATATATATGGCACTAGATTATATCGGACCTAATATGTGGTAGATGGGTACTTGGGACCTGCTACATTCTGCTTATTAACTCCCGACACATAAGACCACCCCCCGCCCCTCCTTTTTTTTTTTTTGGTAAACATAAGACCGTATGAATCATAATATTGTTCAACATATCATTAATATACTTTTTTTTATAACTTAGGGTATCTCCCACCCAACCCATGAGATTTTTGCCTTGAGCCTAAGGGAGACTAGATTCTGAACAATTAAGAAGACCTATAAATAGATACCCTATAAACCTTATCTTAATGGATATATAGTAGACAATCTACTTATTCAGTCGCGTATTTGTGCATCTACTTAAGGTTACTCTTTAAGGGACCCAAAGATGATAAATGTAAACTTGGGACCCACTACATCTTGCCATTAATTCCTAACACATAGAATCATATTAATTTAGTTATTATTTACTTTACCTTATGGATCAACAATAGCCAACCTACTCAACCAATAGTGCAAATGTGTATATATATTTATATATGGTACTAGATTGTGTAGAACCCCCTACGTAGTAGATGGGTACTTAGCACCCGCCACATTTTGCTTATTAACTCCTAACACATAAGACCCTTTTTTTTTTTTGTAAACGTAAGACCGTGTTAATCATGTTATTATTCATTATATGATTAATATACTTTAAAAAAAAAACTTAGGGCATCTCCTCCCTAGGTCAAGAGACTTTGGCCCTAAACACAAGGGAGACTAGATTCTGAATAACCAAGAACTAATCCATAGAAGTACATGCAAGCTCTCCTACTTACATGCACCGAGTAAGAATATTGAAGGTGGTTAATGAAGGTGCATGTCAAACACAAAACCTCTTATTGTGCGCCAATTGATCTACCACCCATTAGTTATGATATTTTATAGGCTTTTTTACTCCTGGTCCGCCCCCAACTATGTCAACACTCTTATTTGAAATGAAGCATATTCATCGTTATATGTCCAATCTCCATTAGTGATGATCTTTTCTAGAGATTTTTTAATGATTAAATCAAAGAAAGTGCTTTTCCAATTCAGTTTATTTAGATAGCTTCAAATTCAATGTATAAATAAAAGAGAGTATAGGCAATGGTGCTAGACAATTTTTTTTAATAAGAATGCTTGATTTGTAATTTTTTAATTTGTTGAGACATTTCTTTTAACAAACCTTGACAAGGAGAATTTAAGAAGTTTAAACAATGTACCTATATATTTGGGACTTATTTTATTTCTAATATTATTTCAAAAAATATTGAAATTTAATATCTATTTTCTTTTTTGACCCGTGATAAGCAGCCCTCTTTGCAAGGGTGTGACGCATGACCCAATCTAAATTTAGAGGTTTTTTTTTAAACTTTAGTTTCTATCTTAAAATTCTCTACCCATCTTTAAGATAATAATGTTAATCCCCTTTACAACTTACAGAACCTATCACCAAAGATAAAAAAATCCACCGATGGTAGCAATAAGCTAAAGTAGTCATAGTGACAAAGCCCATATATTCTCTGTGGTGAAGGAAGTTTCTCTTAGTAAATTTGAGAAATAATCAAAAAATTTATTATGGTATACCTTAAAATTGTTATTACATCATAATGGGCACAAAAAATTATGGAGTTACTATATTATACCCCAAAAATATTTTTAAAAAAATTAATTTAGATTGCTCTTTATTCCAACAATGATACGAAATACTTAAGAAGAATTGTAAATTTTATAATTTTATCATTTTTACTCATGAACACATAATTTTATTTAAAATTTAAATTAAATAATTTTTAGATCATATGGGATTAACTTTTTAAAAAAATATTGATTTTTGGTCCATTATTTAGAACCCAAATCCTTTTTAAAACTTAAATAAAACAACTAGCATTGATGAAACCGTTACATATAATTAGTATTAGAAAAACTTAAGCACCATTATAGCAACTTGAAGTTTCTTACTTATGAATTAAATTAGATTTAATTTAATCTAGATTTTGAAGTAAGATGTTAAAAACTCAAAAATTGATACTAAATTAAATGAGTTATTGTGAAATTCAAAGTTGAGAGGATTACGATTCTGGGCTTGATAATGGGCAAGAAAGAGAAAGAATAAAAGGAGAAAATCATAGCATAATGCCTACCTTATTAGTGATTTGATAAGTTCTCTTTTCATGAGTGAAAGACCAAAGTACCTTTATGTATTTTCAAAGTTTCATTCTTTACTAAGAGGAAAAAAGATGTTTGAGGAGTAAAACAAAAGAAAAAGAAAAGTTGAGAAGGGACAAAAGGAAAAAAGAAAAGAATAAAATATATCTCTCTATATCTTCCTCCACCTTTAAAGGAAGCATTAAGTTGCCTCCTCTCAACCGTATGCAGATAGAGAACTATGAAGTGTGTTGCTGGAAAAAAAATAAGGAAAAAAAATATTTAAGTGATTTAATTTCTTCCAATAATATATTTTTAATTATAGTATTTTTAATTAATTTAAACTTTCTTTAAACTTGTGAATTCTTTTAATCATTTTATTTTCTAAACTTCATACATTTTGTTATTATTTTAGTATTATTTTTAGCATTCTCCTTTTGTTTAAGCCCAGGTTGAGCCCGAGCCTCTTTGGCTAGTATTTGGTTTACAGGCTTCACCCATTTTTAAAAATTGAGCATTCCTTTTCTTCACTTTAATTCAAGTTTAATACATTATAAATATGATAACATAATTAGAAAAAAAGACTTTCTGTGAGGTATTCAACTTGGCTCAATTGTAAAAAAAAAAAAAAAACCTTACCAAAATTGAATGGAAACCCTTCAACTCCCCTATAATAAATAAACTAGCAACAAGGGCATGTACTAAGTCTAGGCCTCTTTTCCTTAAAATACTATTAAAAAATGAAAAAGAAACATATTCATTATTAGCAAAAAAAGGCTAGCACTAGGCTAGGGCCCACAACTAAACTAATTTATTTATAAAACTTTGATTGAACCACTAATTAATCTAACTCTATAAGAAATATAAAATAATTTTAAAAAAGAGAATAATGATGGTGGTAATTGAAAATCTTATTTGAGTAAAATTAAAAATAAGATTTCTAAAAAATAGTAAGTATGCATGGATGCATATGTTTGAGTCACTATAAAGGCCAAAAAAAAAAAAAAAAAAAGAACTCCACAACCAACTTAGAAAAAGAAATCAATGGATAAAGAAAATATTTTGTTGCTCTTGTCTTGATAAGTTGTGGATTTCAAGCAATGCAATGGTCATTGCAACTCCATAATTCTTGGCACTAACTCTAAAATATTTTAAATATCGAACAAATTAAAGAAAAACATAAAACTAAATTGATCCAATGCATTTTAGCTTTTTTTAATGATAAAAGTCTAGATCATGTTAATAATAAAGTACTTCATAATCAATGGTGGTAGTTTTCAGATTTGATATTTTGAAGTTAGAATCATAAAGAATTTACTCCTAATCTTAAATGATAGAAACATCCAATCTTAATCTTCATCCACTCGTCACAATAGAAGTAAAGAAAAAAGAAGAAATTTACAATAAATTTGTTCTCTAAATAACTATACTCAACTTTCCTTTGAAAAAAACAATAGCCTAACCATGAAAAGGTAACATGATTGGCATCTAATATTGATGAAGAGGGCTTCATTTGAATGCTTATATCATTGAGCCATCTATATTTCCATTCAAAAGCAAACTCTATTGTAGGACCTACAAATAAAGAGAGTGTAATTTTTAATTTATACTAATGTTAGTGTGAAATGAGTTGATAAGAGTGAATTGATTTGGTCAAAGTATTTTATTAAATTGTTGAGAATAGAAAATAAATAAATTTCCTATCCAAGAAATAGAAGTTTTTTTTTTTACTTCCAAATAGGCTCCGCTTTCTTGCTCTAAATATAACATAAAGGTTACATAGCTCACCTCAATTATTAGGTTGGTTAGCACATTCTGCCCTAGGCTCTATGACTTCGCAACACCATTGCATCTCTTAGGAAAGGGGTGTGAATCTTCTTCAAACCAAGGAATAGATGAATCGATGAACGAACATGGGTCCATTAGCAACACATTCTTTGCTTGCTAATTTTATCCTTTTCGAGTCATGGCCTCCAATCTATGTGAACTAAATATTTTCCTTATCTCAATCTACAATAAAAATCTATGAAAAAATAGAGCGAGAACAAAATTAAGATAAAAGAACATTTAATAAATGGGAAAAATCAATTGTCTCTTTTCATTGTTAGAAGAAACAAAAGGGGAGAAGTTTTCAAAATAGGGCCTAACTTTTCGGCACATTTTAAATTAGGACAAAAACACTACATTTCAAATCAAGACTTAAGTTTTTCACTTTTATTTCAAATCGGGGCAAACAGCAGGATTGGACATTTTTTAACTACTTTTTACCCTTATTTTTTCAAACACCCCAAATTACCCTTGACTATTAAGTTTGCAACCGTCTTAAGCCTTTTTTCTTCCTTCTCTCTACCTTCCTTCCTTTGTCCCTCTTACCAATCATTTTTTTTAACAAAATGAACTGGTAGATATATACTCATGCTCAACTCAACTGATTGTAACATGTGATAGCCACACCCAACTCATTTTCCAGTGCATGAGATCACTCAACTTTTTTCTTTTTTGTTTTTGTGTTTTTGGGAAAAAAAGATCACTCAATGAACCCTTTTTTAAAATTTTCTTTCTCCTTTTTCTCATCATCATATATGAATGATGATTAACTTTTAAAAGAAAAAAGTACCTAACAAAAAGCAATTAAGGTAACAGATAGGATAAATGAAAGAGAGTTTGACTGGGTAAGTTTTGGGTTGTGGGAGGTCTCTGTCTTTATGGGATGTAATGAATGGGTGTGGCTGGCTCATGTACTACATGGGTTTGGGTTTGTATTTGTGGGCACCGATGAGTGGACTGAGTGGGTTTGGATGGTGTACTGGTCTATAGGTTGGGGTCAAGTGGGTGCTTGGGCTAAGTTGAGTTTGGTTAAGTCAAACGGATTGAATAGATGGGCCAGATGTGGGACGGATATGCAGGTCTTGGCTTAATGGGTTCTGTGAGTTAGCAAGCTAACTTGCTTGTGTGATGTGGTTTGGCAGAGTGTGAATGAGATCAGGGGAGGACCCATATGTAGCCCTAGGGGGCCATGGCACCCCAAGATTTCACAAAGCCCCTTAAAGTTTTTAATATTTTTATTTTTTTTATATATGGCCCTCCAATATTTTACAAACCCTTTTAAGCTTATAATATTTTTACATATGGCCCCCCCAAAAGTTTTAGAAAACTCCCTACATATTTTGAAAACTATATTTATCTTTCATATAGGGCCCTCGCAAAACTTTTTTTTAAATAGTGGCCCCCAAGAAAAAGTTCTTAGGTTTGCCCCTGAATGAGATAGATAGCTGGGATCAGGTTGTGGTTATTTGGATTAGTGAAGATGCATGTGCTTATGATTTGCTGGAGGTGTGGGTTGGATCGATGATGAGACCGAGAGAACGGTGAAGGGGGAGTGAGTTAGGAGTTATGGGTTACGGTTTGGCTGGGCTGGTTAGATGGCTATGTGGGTATGATGTTCGAGCTGAGTGCCCTCGGGTACACTATAGGTGGGTCGGGTCTAAGTGTGGGGACTGTGGGTGACTATGGTCTTTATAATCGGTTGATTTTTTAAGAGGCAGGTGACAATGTGGAAGTGGGTTGTTTGGTTGGGAGGAAGATGTTACAAGAGGGTGGTGAAAGGCCATGGATGCAGGTGAAGATAGTGGGCAAGTGAAGGGTACTAGTATGTAGCTGTTCAACTCGATGGCTTTATTATAGCTGGTGATTGGGGACCGGGTTTGTGAATGGGTTAATAAAATGAGTTGACATAGGTTCTATGAGCAGAGAGATGAAGAAAGATAGTGGGAAGCCTTGACAGATGCTTGGGCAAATGGAAAAGGGAAGAAGAGAGGAAGGAGGAAAAAGAAAGGCTTAAAATGGTTGCAAACTTAAAAGCTAAGAGTATTTTGGAATTTTTTGAAAAAATAAGCATAAAAAGTCACCAGAAAATATCCAATCCTACGGTTTGTATTGATTTAAAATAAAAATGGAAAACTCAAGTCCTAATTTGAAATGTTGTTTTTTTTTGTCTTGAGTTGAAATGCGCTGAAAAATTAGGCTCTATTTTGAAAATTTTTAAAAAAATGCATTAACATAGAGAACCAGTAATATATATATTTGCAGTTGATGCATGGGTGTGTGGAAGTCCCCAACAAAGTTGTTGTGGCCTTTCCTATTGCTTGATTAACGTGAAAACACTTTAGACATCCATTTCAATAATATGATGAATGTTTAGATTTTCATCATGCACATCCAGTAGATTATATGAACACAATACTACAAGTGACTTTACATTTCCTAAATCATAAGATTTCAAAAAGCAAACAACTCCAAAACATATTCATACATTGATTCAACCTAATTGGAGTCAACTTGGCTCAATAGCCAAAAATTTAAAATAAAAAGAAAAAGAAAATCATGAAATCAAGAGCATCTAGACATTCTAATAGATTGAGTGTCGTGGAGTGAGAACTCACAATAGGGCTAACAATTCTTTTATTCTATTCCATTGGTGATGAAGAAAGAGTTTTAGGAGGTTTCAAGGGACGGTAATTGGAGATTTTATGAGTGACAAAGATGAATGTGGGTTGCTCCTAATTTATAAGAAAGGAAAAAGAGACTAAGTTCCTCTAATTAAAATCCAAAAACGAAATAAAGCACCTCATTAATTTTTAAGGAGATCATAGGACGCTCAAACACACTATGTATTTTTTAAGATTTCAACTAATGCATTGAGATTCTATAAAAAGAAAATTATTGCATTGTTATAACTATGGGACTATGATGCTCTAGCAATTAAAAATTTGACACATATTGTACTGTTAGTAGGGTCTACCTAATCTTCTAAAAATTGATTTGGAAGGAAGAGAATCTAAAAGAAGTTAAAAAGAGACTTAAAGGAATAACTGTCTTTGTTTATGTCAATGGCATTGGGTCAGGATTTATCATTGTTGTGAATTTGAATTTAAAGAGGGAAATATAATTATAATATTAGTAATTTGTAATAAATAGTATCATTTGTTCGAATTTTGCAATGAGAGAACTTCAGCTTCTTTAAAAATTGGAATTAAAAATAATATAATAATATAAAATCTTCAATGAAATAAAAAATTAACATAAACTTAAAATGAAATTAAAAATCAACACAAATTGGAATAAAAATGTTATAAAGTAGTTCTAATGAAGAAACTGATGTATTTCTTGTTGTGTCATTGTCTCAAAAAATTGCATTTGTTTAGTGTACCTCTTTTCATATATCATACTCGAAGATACATAGAAAAATCCTAATTAAATGAAGAAGCTATTAAGATTCTCAAATGAAATGACAATGAATTAGATATTGATATTTATCAATTTTTCCACAAACTGTCTTGCATATTAAAGCAAACTTGTAGACTAAAAATAAATTGAATCAAACATCCAAACATGAAAATTAGGCAGATTCAAGTAGAAAAGAAAAGAAAATGTAACTTTTTTGTATTCCCTCCTATAAAGATGTGCTTGATTGCATGGCAAGGATTCGTTATCTATTACGCTCCTTGCATATGACATACAGATGAATCAATTGGATTTAGTGGGTCCGATGTTAATAATTAGGATCGATTGGATCATTCCTTTAAAGAGCTACTATTTCAACACTACTTTTGACTCAGTTTAGACACATTTTTTCTATACACATTTCAACATTAGTTTTTTTCTCTCTACAGTCATCCATTTTCCAACATACCTCCACCCATCCAAGCACAAAAATCATATTTTTTTTCTCTACACATTTGCCCCATTCAAACATAGAGCACATAAAGCACCCTTCTTTCTCTCTTCTTCCTCCATCATCAAAGCATGGTCTCCTTCATTCATTGTCCTCCTTCTTCCTCCATTATCAAAGCATGGTCTCCATTGTCATCATCTCTTCTTCCATTGTTAAAGCTTTCCCATCTTCTAAAACTCTCCATTCTCAAAGGTAACTTTTCTCTTCTCTTCGTCACCATTTTTATTTCTTCATGTTATTTCCTTTTTTAGTCAAATGGGTTCTTCCCTGTTTGGATTCATCTAAATGAATGTGTTTGCATCAATACCTTTGATTTTGTGAATGTTTAGCTTGAATAAGCTTGAGCTTTGAAGGATTTTTTTGTGTGTTTTTTTATATATTTTTTAGTTGAGTGTCATTGTCATGTTCAGCCCTATAGGACACTAATTGCTCAGCTGAAGAGGCCAAGCAGTGCACTATTTGTTTGGCCTTATCGGTTGAATAATTTGTACACTTTTCGGCCTCACAGGCCCAAACATTATATAGACTATTTAACCCTATTAGCCAAATAGTACTCATTATGTTCAGCCATACGGGGTTGAACAGTTCTATAGATTTTTTTTTAAATGCGTAACTAGTTTATGAATATCCATAGATGTTGCATAACATATTTGTTTTTGTGATAGAATTGAATAATTACAGATATGGCTAGCAGTTCTGAAGTTCGATCTACCACTTCTGAAAGGAGGCGCCGTCGACTAGTAGAAAAAGTAGTTGCTGAAAAGCTGGAAGTCTCAGACTTAGACGATCATGAGGATGAAAAGGTTAACGGAGAAGAAATACATGTTGGGCCACATGACCAATCATTACTGCAGAGTTTCAAAACATATGTTGTGAAACTTATTTGGGAAGGAGAAGTATGTTTTTTTTCCTTTGGAATATAAATGTATTTTTTTTCTTTATTAATGTATGTATATGTATATATATTATTAGGATCGTGACCCATTGAAGTGCGTGAGTCAAGGTCAAAAAATAAGGATGTGGCTTTTGAATGACTCAAATATATTTAAAGAGAAGATTAATAAATTGGGATTGGCGCCATTAATCATCTTATAGATCTGTAAATAAGAACTTCGTGTTTGCTTTTATGAAGAGGTGGCATCCCAAGACTAATACTTTTAACATGTCATTCGAGGAAATGACCTTCACATTAGATGAAGTTACCTCCATTCTTGGGATTCTAGTGATAGGTATAGCTGTTTTATATAATGAAAGATTTGGAATTCCTGAAGCTCAAGAACTATTGCACTAAGCATTTGGAGTTCGACGCACGGACGCACATGCTGAGCTTGTACAGGTGCAGGGTCAATTAGTAAAGCTGGAGTAACGAAGGCATATGTTTCAAGAAGTGACAGATGCTGACGAAGAAGTAGTCATTGATTATGCAGTGAAAGCATACTTACCTTATGTACTAGGATGCACGTTGTTAAGTGACAAGAGTGGCACATGAGTACATATGATATATCTTACTCTGCTAATGGATGTTGATCGTATGAATTTATATGCATAGGGTGTCGGTGCTATGGCCTATATCTATCGGCAGTTGGGATTAGCTACCTGGCATAAAAATAGTCGGGTATTTGACCCTACTTAAAGCATGGATATATAAGCATTTTGAATGTTTTGTTCCACCACCTAACATTATATTTTAACAAAACTACCTTCGAGCATTTCATTGGCATCCTCGTAAGGAATCCATTATAGAAGGCCTATTATAATCATTACGAGCAATGATTGACGACATAGGTAATGATAAGGTACTAATGTATAAAATTAATATCCATAAAAATCTGAATTTTCACACTTCTATTTGAAGTTAATTTGCTATACTTATATTCATGTTTGCAGGTCACATGGGAGCCCATAACGATTATAGGTGCTACCATCCATTACCTGAGTTTGCTTTCTATAATGGATGCATTATGTGTATGGATGTTGTTAAACCCTATGCTCCAGATAAAGTATTGAGGCAATTTGAGAGAGGTTAGGCTAGTCTTCACCAATCATTCTATGTCGTTGTCATCGAGGTGCAAGTGCTTAACAGTATCAAATTGTTTATCAATTTATAGATCAAATTTAGGAGGGATGGGAGAATCACGTACTGTTTAGTGGAAACTGGAGTCAACCGGTTAGATTTCCATTTGAATGTGTACCCGGTTACATGAATTGGTACACACGAGTTTCACTGAGAATAATACAAAACCCATACTAATCTGGGCAACGTGATCAAGATCCACGTCTAGCTTATCCATTGATTGATTACCTGCAGGTTTGTCATTGCACTTATCCCTTTTATGCGTTTCTTATTTTATTATTAATCTTTAATAATCTTATACAATAATTACTGCAGCATTGTCAAAATGCACTAAGTATCATTAACTCAATGACGAAGAAGGACCATGTTTTTGACCCATGAGGGATGTACACTAATGAGTGGATATGTCACGTGTTAAGGGTTTCACTTGAAGATGCGCAAATGAACTGTCAGAAATCCAAGTTTGACATCAACTAGTTACAGTGGTCAGAGTAGGAGGTATAAAAGTTGAATTCATATATAAATGATGTTTTGATTTTCTTTAGGGTGTGGTTTTCTTTCTTTTTTTTTTTTTTTGAAAGATGTATGAATTTCATATGTAAACGATGTATTAAATTGAATGGATGGTAAAGTTAGATCTTTAATTACTACTTAGTTAAATTCCACATAGTAAACATTATTGAGTTAATTTCCACATAAAAAAACACTATCTTGTTATATTCCACATAAAGAAACTCCCGAGTAATAATATGGTTACATTTCACATATATACGTCTCAATCCAATGCTATTGTTTCACATGTTGCCATGTCCGAATCGATGAGCTCTTTGAAACATTTTATGTGATCTTTAAATGTAGTTGGCCAGTCAATTGCACAAGGAAGATGAAACTCTCGCCACTTGTTTGCAATGGGTTGAATAGGATGATCTGGATTCAAGAAGAGCTAAAAGAAGATAAGATTTTAGTAGATTTACAAATAAAATAAAATAAAATTTAATTGATAAAAGAGGCATTATTGTCTGAACGAAGTGACCTTCATTTATAATACTAATAGTTATGTCCTTGCCAGAAGTGGTAGGCAGTGGCATTAATTAAAGGGGTAGAAAGGTAAGACATTCCATGCTAATGTGGTATAAGATCAAATTATACTGAGATGCGATAATATGACCTATACTGGCATAGTCATCCAATGGAAATAACCACTGTTATCAACAAAGTATGATAAGGCCTTAATCAATCTCCCTACTTTATTCTTGACCCTATATAACTGCTGGTAGTCCCTGAATGAGCAAGTAGCTCACTTACTAATTCTCTCTTGACTCATGGCCAATTATCTTCATTGAACCCAAGCAAACCGGCAATTGTTTTAAAGCCACAATTAACATAAGTAACAATGTCGTTTATAAAGCGTATGGAAGGCCTTAGTCCCTCTGGAAATTGCTCACGATATGGAAGATTAAGCTTTGGTCTTGTGGCAATCACCTTGGCCTTTTTTTTTCTTGGGCTTTCGATTTATTTTTGCCTTACTATCAAGAACTGTTACTCTTTGAGATGCAAGAGAGTAACTATCATGTCCAGATTGTACTAATTCAAAAGCACTTGGATTATGTCAAGTAGATCTATCAACCTTTAAAGATAGTCAACCTTGGGTTCTTAATTTCACTTTCGAATCTATTAAGAACGTATTGCCTGGACTGCATATCTCGTTCAGTTTCTTCAAAATTTGAAATTTATTTGTAAAATCACTTCCATTGAACACATGTAAAACCAACACCAACTTTGCTTTACAGTCTAATTCTGAAATAGAACTTTTGTGTGCATTGTTGGCAACATATTAAGCTTACTCCAATGTGGATGTATGCAATTAAGGGGAATTGGCCGTTGTTGAGTAACATATTCTGTAATTTCATAAGTACAAGGTAAACCATGTGTTTGTCGAATAATAAACATACATGTTTTTTGGCAATTCCAACTGTATCGGCTCTCTTTTTTTCTGATAATATTTTATCCAATGCATTTTTTTAAGATGCTACCATAAAGCTCAATGAATTCAGAAGCTTTGAAATTGTGCTGCACAACTGTTTTGCCTTTTTGAAATGAGGCTCTTATACTTGTATGTTGCAATTAGAGGAGATTGCGGATCTTTGTCCAATTCGTTTCCAAATCTCTTTGACTTGATCCAAGTTGTCTCTTCAACTGTGCATGTGAACTCTCAACCTTACAAGAGAACATAAAATTGTATAATTAGTGATTGACTTAGTAGTTAGTATTAATTAAAAAGTTGTAAGAAAACTAGCATTCACGTTACCTATTCGATGTAGTGTTCCCTAAATGCATACAATTATCCACCCATACCAACACGAATTTTTCCTTGTATGTATGTAACTACGTAGTTTTCACATACTATTGCATTTTCGGATAAGTATGGAAATATTTATTTTGCATACAAAGAAGTTCATTGTACTTTTCTTCTGTGTAAGAAGACATCAAAATATTCCAACTAATATTGAACTTGTCCTACAACTTTTTTGTTTCAAATAATCTTTTACATTTAATCAAAACATTTGATCGTGAGCTCCAAATGTTGAGCTGTGATGTAGTAATAAAACTGGTGAGACTAGGTCGATCCACAGGGAGCAATGTTTTTAAAAATATTTTCAACTTGTAACTTGCGTTAAATAAAATTCTAAAACTAACCTAATTTAAAATCTAACAAATATATTCATTCCTAATTTGCAAAATTAAACTAATTTATTACAAACCAAATAAAATAAAATCTAAAACTAGAAAATCCTAAATCTAAAAACTAGGAAACAATAATCAAAGCTGCTGCAAAATAAAACACAGGTTAGACCTTTCAAAAATAAAACTTACTAAAAATAAAACTAAACAAACAAAATTGGATGGTAAAAATTAGATGACAAACTATTTAACGCAAGATAATTCTAAAACTAAACAATGTAGAAAAATTAAACATTGAAACTTTCCAAATTATGAATGAATCAAATCCAAGTTTATATGCATGCAAGACTTTCTAATAAAAAAGAAACAGGAAACCAACTTTCTTGACCTAATCATGGTGCAAAACTTAATGACAGTGCAGAGTTTTCAATCATGTCATGCATGTGACGTGCAACCCTAAATTAATGCATGCTTCTATTAATGAGTACTACTAAATTCTTACCAACCTAGAATGTATGAATGATAAAAAAAACAATGAATGATAAAAGAAACAATACAAAACAACCAACTATCATGCAACTATATGTGGGCCATGTAGGCTACAATGTATGAATTTTTTGGATGACCAGAAATCAATGTGAATGGTACCAGTTTAGCCAGGTATCAGACCTGAAACTTCTTCAGTTTAAGTGTAGAAAATCATATTGGAAGATTGGTCTAAAATAGTCCATAAATTTGCCATGTGATTCAATTATTTCTTAACATTGTCCAATTCAGATTTCAGCCATGTTTTTGACATTAAACTGTATTGAACTCAAAGAGATTCCAATTTTGATTTGCAATGTTTAAAGTTGTTATTATATTTTAAATCATTACACAACAATTTCATGTTAACCACAAGACTATATGTACAAAATTCAGTAGGTTTCCAACTTATTTCACATCGGATTTTTTATTGACCTTCATGCACCAATTCTGAGTGAATTTTAAGTTGGCTTATAATCTGATATTCATGTTTCTTCATTGGCTGATTTTTTTTTAAGCATAAAGCGGTGAAGAACCATGCACAAACTTGAATGATAAATTCGGCCAGACAGATTCAGATTTGACTTGTCTTATGGACTATTTATTGTTATTATTTTTTTTAACATGCAAACATTCAACTTCTGAAACTCCAATTCTGAACACTGCACAAATAATTCCTAACTATGTGCCCTAAGAAAAATAACTATACAGAAATTTAAATTTAAAGTGGATAGAAAATAAAAGTGCAAAAAATAAGGTGGTATGCTGAATTAAAAGGTAGCAAACTGAAATTCAAAGGTGGCGAAATAGAAATTTAAAGGTGGTAAAATAATAATTTAAAGGTAGTTCAATTAGTATGTATATTATCTCAAAATCTTCCCTTAATCCAAGCCCAAAAATCACTTTAAATATGCTATCATAGACTTTGGTCGTTAATCCAAGCACAAAAACACAAATCAAGCAACAAGACAAACCCTAAACCCTAAACCCTAAACCCTAAACCCTAAACCCTAAACCCTAAACCCTAAACCCTACAAAGATCCTCAGAAGCCGCCAAAGCTTGTTTATCATGAGAAGCAAGATTTATGTCATATTTTTGTTAAATATCCTGATTTGAAGATGAAATGCCAGTTTACTGCATTTTTGACGGCATGGCTATCAAATGTCCTCTTTTCAAGTGTTGGATATAACCTGCACTCCGAATGGCATTTGGGCATAGGTTTGCTCTTGGTCCAGCTTTTGTGGCATAAATGTTGATAGAGTTAAAGTGGTCAGCCTTTATAGTTAGAGAGGGGAAATCCTTCAACCGTTATTATGCTGAGCACCTGGTATATACCTAGTCTACATACCACTGCAATGGGATTCATTTGCGTAGTAGTGCACCCAAGAGCAGCTATATGGAAGGCATGGTGGGCAGAAGTTGTCTGATCAATTTCCACACCATGATTAAGTTATGCCAACGCTTGCATAATTTCAATAATTATGTTGCCTCTTGCTTTTCCACGTCGAACATTGAAATTTCAAATCACACGAGAAATGGTGTAGAGCCATCGCTTGATAAAGTTAGAGAAGGTGGTCCAGAGGTTGACCTTTAAGATGAAGAAAAAAGCTAGCTCCTTAGTTTGAGACCTATGGACTTAATGTATAGGAAGAATGCCTACATCAACATCCAAAATTATGTACCTACCAAGTTTTGCTAAACAATTTAGCTTCTACTAGGTTGTTGTGGGAAAGCCTGGTCACATTTGGGGCACGCTTGGCTCCTTGCAGGATGCTAGAAATGCGTGGGAATTTTACCAAGCGTTTGGTACCAAAGCTCGCTTTGGCTATCCTTATTTTCCTCAGGCTGATTACACAAGCATTTTTTTGCAATGGTACATCAAAAGCATTATTACCATTGTGGAGACATTCGCAAGTAACTCTTGTGTCAAATGGCATGCTCCGCTAGTTTATAAGAAAGGTGATAAGGTGGAGAAGGATCGTTTCAACCCAGCTAACTTTGAAAATTGGTTATTTAATGGGAATGAGTGGAAGATTGGATTGGTCACCAGAGCTGACGTCTGCAAGGCCTACTGTTTATTGAAAGGTGAGGAATACGAGGATTACCTACCTTTTCCCAATGTTATTGTAGCGAGGCTACAGTGGGCCATTAATGAAAACCTTCAAGAGAAAGAGAGTCTCGCTGAGGCCAGGCAAACTGGTAGAGCTCCATTGGACTTTGGGTCCAGTTTTCATACTGCCAGGACCAAGTTGGCAAGCAAACCAAAAGATTTAAAGAAAAACAAGCCATCATGTGTGTAGCCACAGGGGTAGACATAGTTCATTAAAATTTGTTGAAAGCTATTGCTGGCTCATTGCTAACAAAGGCATATATGACTCCAAGTCCAACAGAAATGGTATAGTAAATAGAAATAGCTGCCGAGTCAGGCCACCTGTTGTTTCATCGTTAAAACCTCTAGCGGGCCCAGTTCTTCATAGGAAGCTTCTGATGATACATTCGAAGAGTGTAACTAGAGCTCTTAGAAGCAAAGGGACTCCACTGAAGAAAAGGAAAGCCGAGAGCCCTAGAACTCATCCCTCCCAAAGGCTAAAAGTTGGCAAATATCTCTTTTTATGATATTTTTACTTGTCTTCCCCACCCCACACCCCCCCCCCCCCCCCGGGCCCCTTTTCATCGAATCTCACAAAAGGAAGTTGAATTGTGGAGGAGTATGCCTATCATGATGCCAACAGTAGGGGAGTGGTTTTGATACCCCTGCTATTGAAGAAAGAACCAATAATGATATCAATATCAAGTTTGATATTGAAAAGGACATTTTTGATTAGGCAATGATGCCTGATTCTAGGAGAAGGACTACAATGGACATGCCCGTAGAGTCCATTGTTGTGGAGAAATCTAGTGATGATGTGGGTGCTACCACTACTTTTGATAAGGTAGCCAGTAGTGTTGTAGAGGCAATTTTTTAATAAGGAAGTAGCTCCAAGGTTTACTTTGGCACAGTCGTTAAAGGAGTAGTCGACATTGGTAAAGTTGGTGAACATATTTTTGGGGAAGAACCAAGGAGTAGTGTAAATCCCATTGAACCAGAGATGCCTGCTTTTAAAAGAAATACTATCCCTCAGGCCAAACAACAAGAGATTCCACCAAAGATCTCTGAGGGACCAAATGTTGATGTCGTGATGGAAAGAGGATAAATTCCCGGCACTGCTAAGGGAATTACTGTAGAGCCGACTCCCCAGGGTAAGCCTTGACTTGAATATTGAAAATTGAACATTTTATTACAACATCTTGATTTGACCTCTTTTTCTTGGCTCCTTTTTAGGTATCCAAATAAACCAAAGCGCCCTTGTTGTGCCTCCCACGTTAGAAAGAATGCCTTTCGGGTTGCCAATGAAGAGCGAATAGAAAAAGAGGGCTCCAATTAATTTGGATAATATTTTTACTTATAGTGAATACTTTAAGCCATCAATGAATAGTTCTTTGAACAGAGACTTGCGCAAGGCCATGGAAGATCCCTCTTACCTAGATTCGCCGACTAGAAGCATAAACAACAATCTAGAGTTGTTATCAGCACTTGTTTTGCCACCTATTTGCACTATGCTCCCAGTAGTGCCAAGTGTGATCCCTTTGGCGAGTCTTGACTCAGAATCAGGATCACATACAAGTGGATCACCTGCTGCCACCAATGTGCTAAGAATTGATGCAACTCTCGGTGCTCAAATGGAGCCCAATGTTAAACCTGTTGGCATGGTTGAGGAGGAAGTTGACAATGAAATGACTCCAATTGAGTCGGTTACTATGAAGACTGGCCCTCTTGCCCATTGGAAATTGGTTCTTAAATATGAGGTGGCAGATCTTATGGAGGATGATGACCGCTAAGGTTCCCAAACTCAGTCAAATTCACAAAAGCATAAGTTAGGTCCCTCCACACATCAAGAACTAAATTTGTTTGGCGAAGCTCCCAAACCTGATTTTCCCATGAAAGGAGCCATAAGGATGATGCTCTATAGTATCTTGGATACAGTCTCATAAGAAGATCTTACAATTAAGAAAATATTAACTTGCAAAGCATTACCTGAAACACTAGTATGTTCTACTCTTGAGGTTGATTTAAGCAGCATCCAAGATGTTTTCATGGTCTTGTTCAACAAGTTTGAGGAGAAAGTCATTTGGGATAGTGGTGTGGACTATGCCAAGGCCTTTTAAGATGAGGTTTGATGGATCGGTTCAGTTGGCAGCTGAGATTAAAAGCGCTGCAGAAGAGGCTAAAGTGGTGGATGGAGCAAATGTTTAACTGGCACAAGAGATGAGTATGTGCCGAGAAGAGTATGAACGCCTGCAACAATAGATCACCACATTGCAGCAACAGCTTTCAGCCTTGGAAGACAATGCTCTACAGCTTAGAAGCACCTTAGATGATTTAAAGAAGTCTAGTTCAAAGAACCAGGCCCTCAAAGATAGTTTTCTCGTAAGTAAGGGCAAAGTAAACAGCCTTGAATGATTTTGTTCAATCCCTCAAGAGTGAAATGAACATCAAGCTAGATGAAATTGACATCGATGGTGCTGTCCCTGCTTATGCAAGCTACGAAGGTCGCATCTTGAAAGAAGAAATCTTGAATGTGAAGAGGCAACTTAAGAGGTTCTCGGACTAGATCTTCATTGCCGCAGCTCTTGTTTGGCTTTTTTTTATTTTGATCAGCTTGGATGGCTATGTATTTTTTACTTCATTCTTTGTATTAAACCTCAAATGAATATCAATGGAAATTTTTTCTTTTGCTCCACTTGACATTGGTATGGAATGTATAGGTTGATTTTGTTTTGATGTGGTTTATGTGGGTGGTTTGAATGTATATTTTATGTAGTTTGTTTCTCAGACTTATATGGGGTATGACATGTGATCTTTTGAATCTACAAATCAACAAAGAAAAGGAATCATATTGGTGGACTTTATCTGGGGCCCGTGTGTGAGGCTTTGTCCAAGCTCCGTGACTTGATCCTTTTGGATACTGAAGGGGTCAAACAACGTGGACATTATCTGATGCCCTTGTGTGAGGTTTTCTCCGGGGTCCTTGACTTTTTCCTTGGGAAAAAAAATTTGTATTGGGTTTTGTTTAGATTTTGGTTATATAGGGTTTATAAAAAGACTTATTCCATATAACTGAAGGTAGCCATATAGGGTATGCAATGATCCTTGTTCTATACAATTGAGGGTTAGCCACATGTGGTTTACAAAGAGACTTATTTCATATAACTAAAGGTAGCCATATAGGGTCTACAAAATGACTTGTTGATACAGTTGAGTTTTGCTATATAGGGTCTACAAAAGGCTTAATATAGATAGCAAGATGTTAAAAGTGGTCTTATAGGGACTTTATCCAAGTAACAAGGGTTGACTAGAGGGGCTAAAAGATATTATCCTAGAAGTCAGTATGTACAAGTCCGAGGGAAGTTTGGTAGGAGTCATAGGTTGCAAGGCTTAAAACATGAAGATTTTTGGGATGAGAATGTACATTATACATGGTTTGGCTATACCAATGACATTTAAGCATAATATTTCTTTAACAGGCATTATGCATCTTTCTCCTTCAAGTTGAAGAGTGCATAAGCGTCGTTGGAGTAGACCTTGTTGACAACAAAAGGTCTTTTCCATTTGGGTTCAAATTTGCCTTTTGACATGTGTGTAGAGAACATGAGCCTCTTGACTACAAGGACTAATTCTCATTTCTTGTAAACTTTGTATTTGACCTTCTTGTTGAAAGACCGAGCCATATGAATTTGATATAGCTTGATGCTTTGTTGAGCAGCAAGCCTCTTCTCATCAAGCCTTTCAAACTCTTTAAGTCTGAGCTTAGTGTTCTTTTCTTCGGTGTATTTGTTTTTCACAGCTAAACGAAGAGAAGGAAGATGAATTCCAAAGGTATCATAGCTTCACAGCCATAAACTAAGGAATATGGTGTTAATTTGGTTGGACCACAGATTGTAGTTTTGTAAGCCCACAAAGCTTCACGAAGTTTGGTACTCTAACTCTTTTTGTTATTAAAGACAATTTTCCATAGAATTTTGCAAATATTCTTATTGAAAGCTTCAACAAGTCCATTAACTATGGGGTTATATGTTGCAAAGACAACGTTGGATTTCGTACTTGTCATAGAATCTATAAAATTTGTCCTTGTTGAAATGAGGACCATTATCATGATGAAGACATTTAGGCACCCCAAAACGACAAATGATTTGAGTATTTAAAAAGCTGAGGATTGCATCTGTTTTGATTTTTGCAAGAGGCACTGCTTTTACCCATTTGGAGAAGTAATCTATCGCAGCAAAATGAACTGATGACCATGTTCTAATGGCGGAAGTCTCAAATGGCTAAGAGATAGAGATGTAAATATTCAGGCGGCTAATGAATGTAATTGTTATGGATTTAGCATTCATTGTGTCTTTTTGCAAAATTGATGGTGTTAGAAACCATGATAGGCCAGTTGGAGCCTAACCTTTGAATCTAATCATGAAGCTTTGGTTCAACTTGGATAGGCTAGAATGAACTTCTTTGAGTATTTGATTTGCTTTTTTTGGCGACAAGCAATGAAGAAGAACTCCATCATATGACTTACAGTGGAGAGTCTTTGAAGGCAAATTGTAGTGAAATTTTAAAGTTCGCCTTTAAATCCCAGTCTTTGAATGAGTTTTAGAAAGATGAAATCCAATTCTTAATCACATTAAAGCAATTTGCTACTGCTTTATGGGTGTCGAGTGGAGGTAGAAGTCTTTTTTCGACTACTTCTAATGCCATTCTGTCATTCTTGAGGATCGACATTAATGTTGTTAATCCTGCTAGTGCATCTGTTTTGACATTTTTTTGCCTTGTAATATGGTGAAATTTGATTAACACGAATCTCTCCTTGAGTTCATAGGCTTTGTTAAAGAAGGGAAGCAAATTTCGTTTCTTCACTTCATATTCCGGATTTATTTGTTTGATTATGAGTTATGGATCTCCATTGACTTCAAGCATATTGATGCCCAAATCCAAAGCTAGCTTGAGACCCATAATTAATGCTGTGTAGTCTACCAAATTGTTTATACATGGCTTGATCAATGAGAAGGAGTGAGGGACATAAAATCTTTACCCATGAAACTAGATCTCCTAACTCATTAGTTTTGGAAGTTCATTAAAATGCATGATCCAATGTTGGTCTGGATTAATGGTGGGTTTCTATATTTGCTCAACAAAGAAGACCGACTCATCAGGGAGATTGTCTTTGAATTCAGTATGCTCCAAAAGTGGATGTTCTGCAAGGAAAACGGTGAGAGCTTGTACTTTCACTACCTTTGCAATGTGTATTTGATGTCATATTGAGAGAACAAAATAGACCATTTGGCTAGACGATCACTTAGTACACCAGCTTTCGTCACAAGTGTCTTTAATGGGTTAATGTTGGAAACCAAGTACACCACATTGGAGATAATGTAGTTACGTAGTTTCTATACTGCGAACATCAATGCAAGACATTCTTTTTCCATTGGATGGTAGTTATGTTCAGCACCAACTAACATCTGTGAAAAATAGTAAAGAGCCACCTCCTTACTCTCATCATTCTTTTGAGCTAATGATGCCCCCAAGGAGTGATCAAGAGCTTGAGTGTAGAGGATGAAAGGTTTGCTTGGAATAGGAGCTAAAAGAACTGGTGGATTTGTGAGATACCTTTTGATTTCTTGAAAGGCATCCTCACAAGCTTTATCCCATACAAATTCAACTCTTTTTTCATGAGTTTCAAAAATGTTTTGCACTTCCCAAATAAGTTTGACATGAACTGGCAGATGTAGGCAAGTCTGCCTTACAATCCTTTGAGTTATTTGAGAGTGCGGGGAGAAGACATCTCCAATATTGTTTTAACTTTGACCGGATGCAGTTCAATACTGCCTTTTCAAACCACGAATCCTAAGAATTTTCCGGAGGAGACTTCAAAGAAACACTTTAAAGGGTTCATGCGAAGATTGAACTTTCACAACCTTTTGAATACCATGCAAAAATCAGCTAGATGGTTTGACTTCTGTTTGCTTTTTAAATCCTAAGTTGTTGACATAACATTCGACATACTTATGTTGCATGTCTTTAAAAATTTTCATCATCGCCCTAATTTATGGTTCCAACATTCTTAAGGCTGAAGGGCATGACGGTGTAGCTATAGTTGGCGAAATGCAACCCGACCCACAAAACAGATCTAACTTGACCTATATATAACTCGCATAACCTGACTAGCATGATAGACAGGTCGGTCGTAGGTTAGGAATATCTGACCCCGCAATTAAACGGGCCAATTTAGGGTTGACCTACTTAACCCGCATTAATTCTTATTTTTACTTAAGCCTACTTAAGAACATAAGCAGAAAGTGTTCCTTATGATTATCTCCTATTTTATCTTTTCACATTCCTTAGATTTTTCCTTGTCTTCAGTTTCTTCCTTGTTTTCAACTTTTATTTTCATGAGCCATGCTTGTATTGTGGTTTAAATTTTGATTTAACAAATGCAATTGAACACATAGGCTATGTGGGTTAAAGCAGGTTAGGTCGGGTTGACTCGTGGTCGGTGTGAGTTAGGGGTTTCTGACCCAGTTAATAAATGGTTGAATGTGGGTTAGGCTGTTTTGACCAATTTATTAAATGAGTCTGACCCGTTTAGCCTGACTCGACCTGATTGCCACCTCTAGGTGTAACAGTATGCGCCAAAAGGGGGTTCAAAATGATGTGTGCTTTTCATCCTTCTTATACATTTTGATTTGATTATATCCCGAGAACCCATCCATGAATGACATTCTTTCAAATCCGAAAGTATTATCAATCATAATTTCTAGTAGGGGTAGTGGACAATCATTCTTGGGATAGGCTTTGTTTAAATCTCTAAAGTTGATGTAGACTTTGATGTGCCCATTCTTCTTGATAATTGGCACTATGTTAGCTAACCAATCGGGATGCTACCCTTCAAGGATGAAGGAGACATCCCTGAGTTTCTAAACTTTTATTTCTATCTTGTCCATGATTTTGGATTTGTCCTTCTTTGGTTCTGCTTTAGAGCTTTAGCATTGTTTGCTATGTTCAATTTGTACATGGAAATTTCTGGATCTAGACTCAACATTTTTGGGTTTGGTCATCGGCTTTTCCCACCCTTCATCATTTACTAGGTCTAGTTGGACCCACACTTCTTCCCCTAAAGGTCTTTATTGGTATCAAACCTTTTTTGTTATGTGTTGGATTGATAACATGGAATTCAACCGTCATTGGTTTCATTGCAGAAGGTACAACAATGGGTACAAACTGTCCACAGGAGATTATATTGATCGTAGCAGGATCATAGGAAATCATATTGATCATAGCAGGATTATACTTTCAATCAAAAGTTATTACTTCATTCTTCCACATCTCATTGACCTTTTCTTTTAGAATAAAGTAGTCTTTGAGAGGATATGACACCATTCGGTGGTATGCATAGTAATTGGGATCATTGATGTGACCCGATTTGTTTAGATTTCTTCATTAGTCGAAATTCAATTTTGTTGTTATCCATCAATGATCGGAATATCACTTCAATGTCTCTATCAAAGGATACTTAGTCTTTTTCCTTTTCTCATATTCCTCTCTCTTGGTTTGATCATTCTTTGAGTTTTATAACTTCAAAGAAGGTTTGGAAGTTTGCACATTGAAGACCTCTTGCTTCTTCTTTGGTTTCGCAATAGAAGATGAAGATGACTATGTTTTTCAAGATTTTGCCTTCTTTTGGTTGATCTCTTTGATGGTTAGCTCTGCATCAGTGGCAACCTCAATTGATTGGGCTAAAGACACAATAGCTTTAACTACTAGTTGCAAATTGGTTTTACACATTTCAATTGTTGCCCTTTGAGATGGTTGTTCCAAGCATCGTAGGATAATGCTCTCCATCTATTGATAAAGGCCTAAGCAGTTTCGTTGTCTTCTTGCCTTATGCTATTGAGCGTGTCAAAGTTGATTGTCTGATTTTCCTCCTGGAAATGGAGCAAGAACTTTTCTTTTGTGATTGGCGATGTCATGAAAAAGAGTTCCGGCAACTGTTTGTACCAATCAAAGACAACTCCTTTTAGTGTGCCGACAAACAGCCTTATTTTTAATGCATCTTATTCTGGCAAACTTTCGAGAAATGATTTGAAATGCACGATGTGTTGATAAGCTGACCCGTACCCAAGATATGGTTGGAAAGTATGAAGCTTATAATCTGGTGGAAATAAAACGAGATCGGACTCCGGAGGCTACTGTGGTGTGGTAACCTTCTTTTTCATCTTGGTTTCCATCTTTGATTTTGTCAGTATTTCCTCAACCTACTTAAAGGTTACATGCTTTTTAGGATTTGTATGAAAACCCAAGATTGACTAATGATCACCAGAAGAACGCTCAACCATCATTTTGTTTGTCAAGGATTTGATTTGAGTTATGAGCAAATAAATCTTAGTTGCATTCTTTCTGATCATTACTTGTTCTCTTTTATTAGCGAAAAGAGGATTTGTCTAAGCTATGACCGGACCACTTACCTTATTCGGTAAGATTTTCAACAGGGCAGTTATATGGTCGATCTTAGCTTCTTGTTGTTTTATAACGTCACTGACATTGTTATCTTCATTCTAACCAGCATCTTTTTCTCTGGCATCTTTGTCGCCATCGGCATCATCATTTTCATCTTTTCTAGTTCCACTCTCTTTAACTATGAATATAGTATACTGACGGGGGTAGGATAATGTCAGTGTTTGAGGAGTAGACAAGCTATCTTTTGTATCCAAGATCATGATTGGATCATCTTCAAAGTCAGTATAGACATGACCTTCAAAAGTCTTGCTGGAATGAGAGTTTAATCAGACCCTTGTGATTGAGTTCAAGCAATACTTTGAGTGACTCTTCGAGGAGAACTTGGCCCGACCATGTAATATGAGGTCAAGTCAGGGTCATTTTCTTTGACCACCCACTATTGAGTGATTTTGCATTGAGATAGCTTTTGAGTTTGCTCCCTGTGGCGAGCTAAGGCTTTTCTTTTGACTTGGTTAACTAGTCAGGCTGCGAACTTTTCATCTTTGAATTTAGCTACAAGCGGCCTTGAAATGCCAATAACTCATTCCCAATCCTTTTGATCAAAAGTAGGAAATGAGAGGATGTCGATAACATAACATCTCTTTTGTTCTTTTTCTTTTGCTCTTTCTTTTGCTGAAGCGAGTCTTTGAAGTAAGCAAGATTGGTCGCATTATCAATGACCAATCATTTAGTCTTCTTTTGATGTTTAGCGATGCACGACGAACGCTAAGGTGAAGATAGTAGGGTAGGTACTACAATGACTAAAGATGGACACCTTTTGCCGAACCTTTGTCCCCTATTTTGAGTTAGAGGGTAGAAGGTGTTCTCTTCAAGTGAGGCCAAGGGTTTGATCTTAGCCTTGTTGGGTTTTGAGGTTTGTGGTTGTGGTGACCACGTGTTGCCTCTAGGATTAGACTCATCCTTCTGAGCCTTCTTGCAAGTAAGGAATTGCCAAAGGTCCTCCCGGTGCTTGAAGCATTTGATTGTTGACCTTAGGCCCTAAGCAACCATAACAGGTAGCTTACTAGGAAACAGCAACTTTTGATCCATGAATCAGAGTTGTCTTAACCCCCGACAAGGCTTGATAATGTGAAGAATAGCCTTCTGATTGTTTCTTGGCTTTAGGTTCCTCGTGAACCTTGGCAGAAATCCTAAACAGGTTCTGGGTAAATATGGAAACCCGAGGTTTGAGAACTTCATTCTTTTTGGTAGAGTTTAGGGTCACTAATGACACATTTAGATTAAAGGAGACAACTGAGCTCATAGGAGTAGAGAGCTTCTGAAATACTAAGACCCTTGATGGAAGAGTAATAGTCTAGGCCTGCCTAGGAGTCCCCTTAGATGGACCGTTCTAAGTCATGGAGATTTTGAATAGCCTCTCATTTGCTTCATCAAAGGTAATGCTCATGGTACCCATTGGTATTTTATGTAAAAATAAGCCTAAAGGACTATATTAGTCTCATAACCAATATGGCTACCTCTTGGGCTAGCCGAAATAATTTATGAATGACATTTGAACCAACATAGTCTCCTTATTGAATAAATCGAAATGGTTAGAAACAGGCATAAATTCAATCTCTTTGTGCTATGCTGACTAGTCATAGCTATCGAAATTTCCACAATATTTCAGGACTATGTAGTCAGACTTAGAAGCATGTTATGTCGATTAGTCCTAGCTACCAAAATTTTGACAGCAATTGGGGACTAAATGTCAGACTTATAAGCAAGAGAGAGTTGGATCCAACCAAAGGGATAGAGCCCACAGGATCAAGCCTGCACTACTACCACAAGAATCACATGAGATCCATTAGTGCAAGACTTTGGATAATGCATAACTGTAAATGTTGTTGTTTTTATAATTGATTTAATTTAAACATTTGTTAGGTCTTATAAAGCCTATAGCCAGTAATGTAAACCTTTTGGATTGAATCAACACTCTTTCGTTTGGTACAAGGGTGTAAAGGGTGTAAGGTTCCTTCATTTGAGGTGGCAAGTTAATGAACTTCAAGGTGTAAAATTCCTCCATAAATGCTTCCAAACCCATCATAGACATCAAAAGTCTTAAATAGGGTGCCTTCAAAGTCAAATAGGCTCATCTGGGGTAAAAAAAAAGTCAGTGATCGTGGACTCATGGTTACTACCCATTTTGCATAACACTCTGTGGTCACAGCACTTTTTACACAACACGCTGCTGTCACAGGCCGTTTTATACAGCACTTTGCGGTCACAAGCCATTTTACATAGCACTCTGTGGTTATAGGTTATTTTACACATCACTCTGTAGTCACTAGCTCACTATAGCACTTTTTCATGTACTTTGGCACTTTTTTTTTTTTTATGTCTTGTAGTCTAGTTTGATCGCAAACTACAGTACTAAATTTCCACAGATGGTGTCAATCTTCTAGAGCGCTTAAAATGATGATGAATGCAACGGAATCAAGACTAACATCCATGCACTCAAGCACATAGAAGAATGATAAAATAATTACAAATCACATTAAATTCCCTTAAATTATATGGGTTCAATCCTCTAACCCCGGGGATGCAGGTTGTTTATAAATATTAGAAAATTACAACCCTTCCCTTTGGCCTTAGATGTGATCCAAATTAGGGAAATTAGAAAAATTACATGAAAAGAGGAAGAAATGTATAAAATTGAAGGTAGGGGAGTGGTGACCGTGGACCACGGTCATTGAGCCCTTGTTAGTGACCGTGGCCCACAGTCACTGACAGAAAATGGTCGTTTTGGCCACTATTCTCCTCATTTCATTTCTATTTGCTTCTGTGATGCCCTCAAGGTGCTAAAACTTTTGTTATCTGACTTTGGGAGCATGGGATGATCACCAAGAGTACGGAATTCAAATTTAGAATCGTTTATGATCTTTGATAGTTACCACTTCGTTGTTACAGATCGCATTTATACAAATCAGGAATGGGTACTTCTGTATAAGTAATTGAGGTTAGAGTTGTGTCATTCTAACCCTATGATTTTCAAGGAGTAGAATGAAACCTAAAAAACATTTGTTCACAACCTTAGAGATGGCCGAAAACCCCTTCAAGTGGGAGAACTAAAGAAAATAGTTTCATCCCATTGAACACCTTTGACATTTGGTAGCCTTGAAACTCATCTTTTATGAATAGTATTGATGCGTATCTTCTTCTTCAAACTCATTTTTCACTTTAAAATTGTAAAAGGAAAAAGAATGAAGAGAGTTACAGGCCAAGTGTTTCAGGAATCCCTTGTGTAGGGCCTTAAAATCTTGTGGAACCTTTGGAATCTTGTTGTCTATTGGAAATTTTTCTTGAACCCCTTCCCAAGTGCCTAAGAATGCCTATTACAGACTTGAGAGGCAATTAGGAGAGTTACAGGAAGTTGGGTTTCAAAATAAAGTCAAGAAAACCACTTCAAACTGTCGAAAACCACTTTATAGGTGTCCATGACCGTGGCCATGGTCACGGACAGGCTCAATTTTGGGTTTTTTGCACATGTAACCCGTCTTCATCAGTTTGGAGAGCGAACGATGTTCGATCTTGACGAAACTTGGAGGGATGTTTTCTAACACCGTTTTGAGGGTGTCATAGAAAGTTCATGATGTTTTGACCTTTTGAAGTTGATCAACCCTTCCTTTGACATTTCATAAAAGTGGGCCCCTGTCTCAGTTGTTTGAGTCCCAAATGACATCAGTTTGACTTGCAACTTGGAGGAATTAATATAAGGAGAATCTTGAAGTATCCATCCAAATTTCATGTGATTTGGATTTGTGAAAGTAGGATTTTGATCAGTGGCCCATTTGTTGCATGTGAACTCAGTGTCTCCTTGATTAAAGGCAATCAGCTTGTTTTCTACCTGAATAATGTTCAATTAATTTGAAATCTTGAGGAGTTGACCTTGAGCACAGTTTGAGTATCTGATCCAAAAATTTATCATCTTTTAGCCTCCTGGAGTAGGAGTTTGGTCAATGACCCCAAGGTTTGGGGGCCATTGACCCTAACTGACATAGAGTTTAATATGTTCGAATGAAGTCCCCTTGCCTTGAAAATTTGTAGAGTCATTTCTAAATATAATTTGTAGAAGCGTTAGTTGCCACAGTGATTTTTCAGCCACTTCGGTACTCCAGAAGCTTGAGTGTGTTCAGCGACCCTTAGGTTTTGAGTCAATGACCCTTGAATTTGATGGTTAGTGAATTGAGCGACCAAATGATGTCCACTAACTCTAAAGTTTGAACTACTACACTCTGAGCTCATACAAAGTCTTCTGAGTGAGTTGCATTAGCTCTGAACATCTGAATGTAGTACTTGACCTGGTATCCCACAACCCTAGGGTTTATGTGCCCCTGAGCTTGGAATTTTCTTATGATGTTTTCACTGCAATACTTACAATGGTTTTTTATTTTTAATGGGTAAACAACTACTACCCTTATCGGTGTTATTATCATTGAAAACTACTATTTGAGTGTTCATATCCTCTTCCATTGTACTAATTGTTGTGTTTGATGGGACAAAGAGAAAAGAGAATGGAAGAGATGGTCATTTGCACAGATTGGAAGAATGATATATTTGGAAATGGATGATGCACTCTAAAAGGGAATAGGGAAAGAGAAGATGAGAATGTGTGTATGAAAAAAAAGTAAGGATTTTAGTTTTCATGGGACAATGGCCTTTTTAGTCCTTGCATACATGGGCAAAATTGTAAAAAATAAATAAATAAATAAAATCCATGTCTAAACTGAGTCAAAAGTGGTGTTGAAATGGCAACTCTCTTCATTTGTTAGGTTCCAGTTGGATGGATCAATGTATAAGATCTTTACATTTAGTAGGTCCCACTAGGGAGGTAAACAAGTAGAAATAATGAACCTTTTCTAAGCAGGAGCCACTTAGATGTATGAATTAATTAGATCCATGGGTCAAGTGGGTCTTGTGTAAATAAGGTAGAACAAGGAGAATGTAATTCTTGATCTATTCAAAGGAGAGGATTAAAGTACTCATTAGATATGTTCAATATAAGATTAAACCATGATTTTAATTATTTTTTTATGTGATTTCGAAGAGTTCATATAAGATTATCACCTTTGTAGATAAGAATCTCTTATATTAATAAGAGTCCTAGATAAGAATTTCTGATATTTAATAAAAACCCTATTAAATTGAACTTTCTTAAAATAATAAGAATCTTTGATTTTTATTAAGTGTCCTATTAAATTGGACTCTTTAATATTTAAAATCAAGCTCAGTTTCTCAAGTCAATTAGAGAATTTTTAGCCCAATTTCTCAAATCAATTATAGACTCTAGCTCAATTTCGCAAATCAATTAGAGATTTAAGCTCAATTTTGCACAATTTCTAAAATTAATTTTAAGATTTGGCTCAATTTCTCAAATCAATTAGAGAATCTTAAAATCAAATCCTACACCTTTTAGATATATAGACTAGCAAAAGATGCTTGTGCTGAGCATAGGTGAACAATGGACCAATATTATTGCTGATGCAAAATTTATGAAGAGAAAAAGGATGCAGATTACATGCTTTTTTTTTAAGTGTTTGCTCTTACTACCATTCAATTGATAAGTTAAATCGATAATATTTTACAGCTAAAGAAAATAATTTTAAAAGGAATATAATTAGTTTTTTTAAAAAGGGAAATAAGCAAACAACAAATTATGCACTATATCCTATTTTTGCCCTAATTATGTTCTTTTATTATTACAAAAATGCAAAGCATATTCATTTCAAACACATAGCACATAAGATATTATTATAAAATATAGAGCGTATCACATTTATATTTTTCACTTTTGCATGGAGCTCTAATTTATGATTTCTAATTTATTTATTTAATTTTTAATTCTATTGTAAATCGTTCCATTAAATATGATTATACGGTTTTCAAAAATTTAAAATGAAGAGATTTCTTGCATCAACTATGTTTTGTTATATATTGAAGTTGTAATATCTCATCCATTGATTGTATATATCAAAATAGACTATATAAAAAAATATATTTTGTTTCCTTATGATGATAATTTGTATTATTGCAAGCTCTTTTCATCTCAATTAGACTTTTTTTATAAGGATGATGTATATCCATGATTGTGTAAAATATTTGAGTAAGGACTTTAAATTTCAGGTCAGAATTGACCAAAAATGTACCCAAGCCCAATTCAAGGATCTTTAATTGTCTACAATCTAGGTTAAGTAGGACACATATCTATGTATAAATTCCTAGTCTTGATTGTATATTAGATTGTTGTAAGTCTTAATGTTTGACCTTACAGCTTTTGCAAAGTTTACATATATCTAGTATTAAGAAATAGATTTGCTTCAACATTGTTTAAAATGTTACATTTGATGAATTTAATTGTTTTTCTTTTGGTTGATTATGAAGTATTTTGGGATGAGTTATTAGCTTTTTTTTTCCCCAACTTATTTTTATGATATATTATTAATTTTTATTGGCTAATTTTTTTTATTAGGGTCCACTTCAATTTCGGGTCGTGGATTGCTTAACTATATGCTACCATGAACAACATAAACGCCTCAAGCTCTACCAATGTGACCATGTAAAAGAAAAAAAAAACGACAAATGAGGTCTAACAATCTAACAAAGCAAAGCCTAAAATAACACTAATGTCTTTCCACTTGGTAAATTTAGAAAAATAAAGAAAAGCACTTTTATTTTTTATTTTTTATTTTAATTATTTTATTTTCTTCAATGGTTGGATTTCTACTTTTTTCTATGTTCTCTCTTAGTATTTTATCTACTTTTTTTGCCATTCTTATTGACAAATAAATATATAGATTTTTTTAGTTCACTTCATGTTTTTTGCTCAAATCTAATATTTTTTTATTGAGTACAATACTTCTTATTAATAACAATATTGCCTATTATTATTTTTCACGTGAGTATCATTCTTTTACCATAAATATTTAAGCTCTTTTTCATTTTTTCTATTCTAAAAATTCTAAAAAATGACAAGAGTAATTTTTTTTTCAAGTTTTACAATTGTATTAATTAACATATCTTTCTATTAGCCCACTCAGAATGGGCCTTTTTTGTTAGTAGAAAAGGAAATAATTGAATAGTTTTAATGATGGCTGTATTGGATGGAAAATTGGATACCATCAGTTTTAAATGGAATTGATGAATTATAAATTATTAGAGAAATAATTTCTTGGTGATAGGGGCATTTTCTAATGGAGAAGAGTTGTATTGATATTGCTCACCCAATCAAAATAAATTAGTAAATTTCCAAATTGAATCAGTTTCCTTGATATATAAAAAACGAGATGTAAAATCACTATACAAAAAATGAGAAACAAATTTGGGTAAATTAAAATCCACCAAAAGACTCGCCAACTCGAAAAATGTTCATACTGGTCTTGTTTGGCTTATAGGAATGAAGCAAATTGACTCGCCCACTATGTGATGGCGCACATATAACCACCCATTGAATGCAATGAATTTCAAAAGTATCACATGAAAGCTCTTCTCAAAATGCATTATCTCTCTCAATTGCCAAATAAAGAGGGAAATGCAAACATAAACCTAAAAATTTCATACACTTCCAAACTCAACTTAGTTGTATTATAGATAAGTAAGATATTGCCTTACAAAAGTCTTATATAAAGCATGTCGATTTAGAAATTTGAAAGAGCACTATACAAAAAACTGTCATCTGGAACGATTTTGAACTGTTCCTAATAGTATCTGGAATGGTTCTGAACCATTCTAGAATGGCCTGTCGCTGAAAATCTAGAAGAACTATTCCAGTTGGGTAAAAAACCATTCCTAATTTTATTTCTATAATTGTTCTGAACCATTCCAATTGAATCAAAAACGTTCCTTATTTTACTTTTGAAATGGTTCTAAACTGTTCCAGTTGGGCCAAAACCATTACTATTTTCACTTTTGGAATGGTTTTAAACTGTTCCAATTGTTTTTTAGGAATGCTTTAAACCCTTCTAAAATTCTAATTCTATGATAATTTTAAACCATTTTAATCTTCTTATTTTGAAAATAATAAAACATAGTTTATGAATAATTATTTTCAATTCTAAAGGGATTAGAACATTTCTAAAATGTAAAATAGAAATAATTTTGTAGCATTCCAAAATATAACATCGACTCATCCATACACTTTCATAGAAATTATATTTCATCACACACATTCTTTCTTTATAACAAAGGCATTGTTTGCCACAAGCATTATATAAGACATGGTACCACAAAACTCACATTTAGTGACATAAATTCTTTGCATACACCATCATAAAATCCATTATACGTCGATGCTCAAACTCAATCTCTAACTTATGTGATGACTATATTAGAGATCCGCAAGCATTGGTGACTTTCTCATTTAAAAACTTTGAAGCAACATCCACAAGCTCTCTTAGAACCTGCGAATATAAAAGGAAAAAAATACATATAGTTACTAACAAAGATGTATATGCCAACTGTTAAAAATACTATTTCTCAACAAAATCCAAACATAAAACCTTATCCCCATTTGTAAAAATTTATTTCTAGAAAGAGGTTATGAGAAGAAAAGAAAAAGAGCATTGATATAAAATCATTATTCCTCAATTATTCAACAATAACAAACTTCCAACTTTGTGAATAGGAATGCTCAACAAAAGGTACTTCAGAACATGACCTGGTTTTAGCTTTTCGTAGGGGAGCCTTCCATGAACAAAGCTGTAATACAAAAATAAAAAAGGTTAGATTCATTCCCAAATAAATATCTAAGTCATAAAATAGATAGAAAGAAGGATGCGACACCTGTGATATTCACCATGATCAAATTCATAGCCTATGGCCTGTAGAACAGAAAAAGTTAATATGAAAAAACATCCTAAACATCAGAAATCTGAAAAGCAGAAGTGTCGTTAAAATCACACCTTGAGACCTACCATTGTTGTCCCATAATTCTTGTATAGTATATTGCACAAATAAGAGATTTTTCTTTTATCTATCCCAAGTTTCTCAATGATGTAATTTGAAGACAGACACAGGAGAGAAAAAAGAATTAGAAATAGACCAACTTGAACAACATCAAAGAGAGCCATAAGAGACAAAGAGTAATCTTCTGAACCTTTAATGTTCCTCTGGCATGTTGTTACCAGGCCAGAACTCCATGGATAGAAAGTATCATCTAAATCTGAAAACCAAATAGCCATTTGATATCTATTCAATGATCAAGTCTTGAAAACAAAGCTTCCGTGTATTAGGGTTACCAAACAGAAGGCATTCATAGTTATTCCTGTGGGACTGCCGGAATCAGCCATCAAATTCCATTTTTGATCTAACAAGCTTCATAAGTGAACCGAAGTTAGAATTCCTAATCACATACAACAGATCATGAAGATCTTCAAACTTGAAATATCATCAAAACCTACATACAACAAAGATTGTCTCACTCACACCGTCACACACACCCTTTCAAAATCAGAAAATGCAAAAAGACTATCCAATTTTCAGCTCTTAAGTCCTTGCAATGTAACATGCAAAATTAGCCGGAATTTTGGTGCACAGAATTAGATTTCCACTTCCATCACATATATCACAGACACATGCAGCATTTGTGCATTTGTCGCAGGCACCATGACATGGTTGAGGCACACTAGAATGAGATTTTTTTTATACTCTCAAAGCATTTGGCTTAGATCTCCTATTCAAAGTGCAAATAATGACTTGTGTCCAATCAACAAAGTAACACGTTTGCATCAGCGGAACCCTCAACGGATGAAATAGCAGCACCAAGAGGGACTTGATGGGGGATTCACTTTCAACACGCTCATACATAATTTGTGGAGAGGCAAGAATCCAGATGGTTTAGTACCTTAAAAATACAAACAATTTGAATTACCTTGCATTGCACCACAAGGACTCTTAACACCTTTCTCCAACCAAGGAAAACACTAATCATCACCTTGAAATGGTTACTTGAATAATTTGGAAGGGAAGCTAGACCAATAGTCAATAGATCATGGAAGAGTCAAATTAGTTTCTCGAAGACAATGACCCCACATTGAATTCAAGATATAGAGGACAATCTAGGAGTCTGGATCCTGTGGTTAAAAACCCCACTGGTAACCAGGTCCTACCACGTTCACCATGGGGTTTTTCCTCACTAATCTCAATTCACAATCTAGGCATTATGAGATCAACTCATGTCATTTAGTACTTGGGAACAAACCACTCAATATTAGAACAATTGTGTAGGAAAGTGGCATGGTTTGCTCATGAGAATTAGTTCACGTGTTAATCTTCATTTGAACTACTGCTCTGTGAAAAAGACAAGTTTAATTTGAGCTACGATCTTAATCTGATCCATTTGCTATCCTGAGTAAACCTACATCTTGGAGAGACCTTGCATTCTTTTGTTTTATATATAGTAGAGAAAAATGGTTTGTGTGCATTTATAACAGTGCAGTACAAATCCAAAAAAGAAACTATGCTTCGGGACAGTGCTGTCACTATAATAAACATCATAAATTATGTTTTGCCTCTGATCTTTAAAACACAAAGCAATAATGATCTAATGAAGACTCATTCATAGAGGTTTGTGCTGAAGCCATCTTTGAAACATAGTAAAGCATTCCTTTTAGAATGCTAAAGACTTTCAAGTTTTAAAATATGTTAGTGGGGAATAATTTGGAGAACTCTATTTTGCTGTTAGTTTGGTTTGCTTCTTCAGCATTGGCTTCCAAAAAGTGCTTCTTAGCACCAAGTGGTTTTCTCATAATGTAAAGTAACAGACCAAGAGCTTGTAAATTAGCAAATCCAAAATTGCCGCAAGGTGGAAAGATTAAAATCCCAATATAGCATGGAAGATACAAAATAATCTAGTTCACTTACCAAATTTTCCTTTAAATGAATGAGGGTTTCTGCAACAACCATTTTTGTGTAAAGCCATGCATGTTTTGATATGAGTCGAGCAAAAGTCCTATAATGGTTATCTGTCCAGTCCATCATTGGAGCAACACTGCAAAACATAGTAGCCATGAATGAGTTGGTGGTATCCCAATGATAATAACTATTTCTAGGAATTGCTCTATTCTACACCATACCTGAACCAAGGAGGAAGATAGGCCCTACCGACCATGTTATCTTTTCTCTGTAGTAGTCTCCCTCTAATATTGACTAACGGTCCAAGCAGTTTATACTCTTTAGATGGACCAATCATCATTTAAAAAAGTGAAAAAAATTTTCCACTGAGATACTAAAAATGGGCATATAAAGAGATGGACAAGGCTCTACTTCACAAGCAGCATATTATAACAATCAGAGCATGGAATAGTGAAGTTCAAAAACCAAGCATTTGTGCATGCATAAGGCCATAACAACATATAGAGAACTCTTTTTCTAAACCGTGATCCTACATTGAAACTAAATGAACAGGCTAGGTTTAAAATAAACAAAACACATTAACCGATATTTTCACTTTGCTGATTAAAAAAGACAAAACAAAATGAAGCAAAACAAAACCATAATACAAAGTACCAATGTTCAAGGACAATTCCATCTGCGTAGGGCGCATGCTCTGATAAAATCCTCTCCAGCATTCCAATCCATCACCCAAACTATCCGTCTAACCCAAGGTAGTTGAGAAAAATGACATTCCAATCGGGACATAACTGTAGAAGAAAACAGTCGAAACAAGAAAAACCACTTGTATGAAACAAAGAAAGAATAGTAAATCAAAATGATTACCTCTTAGTTGGAGATTCTCTCAAAACAACATCAAGCACTTGCAAAGTTTCCTGTGGTGCATCTCTTCGTTTGCCCATTAAAAATTGTTGTGAGTGCTGGAGATCAGTTTGCCTGACAAACTTAATTGCTACCTTAAATTCCCGCTCTCTCCTGTGGGACATAATAACCTCAAGTAAAGAATATATACAGCAATGAAACAAAAGCTCAAAACAATATGACATTGAAAAAAGAAAAAATAAACCTACATATGACAAACTATGGACAATGCAGAAGCTTAAAAACAGACCTCATAGAATTTGCATGCTCATCTTTGGTAACCAATTTTATTAGAAACTCCTTTAGACTTGAAGGGTAAAAGACCAACAGTGTATAAATTTTTCCTTTCATCATAGCATGGTCTTTTGTCACCCGAGAATGACTCCTTGTACAAATCAATCAGTTCACCAATAATAGCTCTGTTGACTCCTTGCGAAGTCACCTCAGGGGTTATTGACACCTAGTAGAACAGTAACAAGAAATTGTATTAAAGAACACAGAAAACAAGAAATTAATGTTACATGACTGATGGAGATTTCCTACATACAAACAATGCAGTTGTTCAAGAATACATGAACCAAGGGAACATTTTAAGTGTCAAGTACAAACAAAAAAGAGAAAGATGGGCACACAATTAATTTAAAAAACACACACAAATATGTTGTTATCCATTAGTACATCATGAATTTATGCTAGTGAATGTCATGTGGGCCTAGCATTGCCCAGGGGCAACATTGTCATTGTTGCAATCATTCAGGGCCCAACTATGAATGACAACCAGGCACATCAGCCATCCAAAGTGCGTCCACAAGATCTACAATCCAGAAAACTGAAAGCAAAAGTTATTTAATCCATACAACATGTTTCGTGCAATCCTCAATCTCATAGAAATTCTAAACAGTTACCAGATAAACAAAATGACTGGCAATAATACACAATCCACCTTGTTTTTTTTCTTCCTTTAGACTGAACACAATCCACCATTACAACCATAATAAGAAGAAAATCAATTAGGTAAAACTTGAACCAAATATATGTAAACACATTGCATAGGGCAAAGGTAAAACAGAGTATCCACAATCAAACAGAAAAATAACAAGGCAAATGAGAAGGAAAAAAATGTACAGACAAACCCAGGAGCATAAACTTCTAACAACAACGTATTACTGAAAAAAAGGAAATACATGAATGAATACAAGCACTACACAAAGACACAATATGCTAAGCTTATGAAACAGAGAGCACACACTAATCTGTTGACAAAATCAAAGAAGATAGGAAAAGAACACAACAACAACAACAAGAATTGAGATTAAAATAAATAGATCACAATATGCATTCACAATGGAACAAGAGATTAGAAAAAGAAAACTATTCTTACGAAATCTGAAAGCATGAATCGACCAGATTGATCAGAAACATCATCAACAAACTAGTTCAAATCTAGATATCATCCGGTTGAACAAACGAAAGAGTGATTAGAAAAACAACATATCATCAACAGATTCCAGAAATCTGAGATGGAGAGAGAGAGAGAGAGAGCAACTATGATGTCATAATGCTAAAAAAGGTTCAACAAGAACTTGAGCTTAGTGCTTGATATAGTCATAATGCTATGAGCAAAATGAGTTTGAGTGAACTCCTGAGTGTGAACAAGCTTTCATGTTAATCAGAAAGAAATAGACCAACTCCAATCCTGACGCAGTCCCGTCAAGTGAAATTGGACTATCAAAGGGGCCAAATTGATGAACCCAGAAAATATCTAGCAAACACGGAAAATTGAAGAAAATTGAAAGAATCCAGAAAATTGAAAATGTGTGTAACCCTTCATAAAACCTTGGAGACTACTATACTAACCATACTTTCTTTTTACCCTAATCAGACTCCTAAACATGACTGAATTTCTAAAATAATCAAAAGAGACCAAATTGCAACTCTCTGGACAACGCGGACAACTATGGACATCTCTACTTTAGGCTCCATAGGGTCCATGTTAGGGAAAGTGGACCCCACTTTCTTCAAGAGTGCCTTTGGGTGACCCTAGGGATGTAGACCCTTATTGAGTTTGGGTCTAGGTTGGCAAACTCTGGCCCAAAATAGTCCATGTTCTGGACTATTTAGAATCTCCAGAACATCAATTCTAGTTAATGCTGGGAAATGTAAAATCCCCAGTTTCTCTGTTTTTCCACAACAGCCCTTGACATCAATTCTACTTAATATTTGGGACCATTTGGGGCCTGAAACTTTATTCAACCATCGCGGGCCTTCTTGTGATGCTCAAATTGCCCCATCAATGCCTTGGCCAACTAAAAATTTTAATCCATAATCAAATCTTCACCAAATCCTCACTTTGAAAAGCTATAATAGATTATCAAGGCGGAGGTGGGTGAGTCTAAAATTGGCACTAAATCCTCTTCCATTCTTTCTGGTTTGCTTGTTGGGAAGTCTGCAGTCCCATTGCATCCGCAGTCCTAATGCACCCCTGCATATCCACTACTCTGCTGGAGTTCTATAGCAACAGATATTGTAGTGATAAATTAACCGGTATGGTTTTGAAGAGAGAGAGAGAATCACTGGAAGACAGTTTTTTGGATGCAGCTATTGCAGCGCTTGTATACTTAGAAGTCAGACCTGCCTGTTCCTACCTGTTGACTGCTCTATATGCACAAACAGTCCACTGCCTTCGAAAAGCCTGTAAATTGCAATTATTTGTGGGTTTAAACAATCCTAGAAATGTGGACTAATCAATTAACAGAATTTCAGATTAGAACACTCCAGAACAACAGTGCTTGAGTCGGGATCACTTGGATTCACTTGATGCAATAAGTTCCTTTCTTATTTATTGACAACTATCAGCTATAAATGCAAAACACACATAGCTCAGTATCACAATAAGGCATGTTTATCATGAATCATGTGTTTTCTACTAGTAGTAGAAAAGTATCTAATTTCTGAATCATGAGCCCCTTAGTTCAGTGAATCAGTGAATGATAGGAAACCTTAACTTCCATGTGTTTGAACCCAAGGTCTCCTAATATGGGATAAAATCTATAGCATTCTTTCCATTGACAAATTGAACGACTATCCAGAGCTAATAAAAAAATAGAAAAGGAACTCAGGTCACATGATATGTTAGTTCAAATAATTGAAAGTTATTCATTTGATAAGTCACATGTCACATGAGTTGTTTTTATTTTTTATTTTTATTTTAAGTGTCAACTCTTAATAACTCTGACCATTTGACCAACAACGACCAACAACCTTACAAGTAATAATAAAAAAAAAAAGACTAAATAAAGTAATGGACTACATTTAGTGTAGGAAGGGCAAATATTAGATGGCCATGATTTTCTTACCTATGATGCCCAGAGACGAACATGGGTACGGACACGGATACGGGGATACAACTCTGCACTTGTGAAAAATTTAGGACACGGATACGAATACGGGAGTCCTTAATTTTTCTTTAAATTACGATTTAATTAATGAAATTATCATTGTTTATGCTCAATTCTAACATTTTCTATGTTAAAAAGTAAGAAATAGAATAATGGACTTGCTAAGTAAGATATACTAAACTTATACCTCAGAAGTATTGGTGCAGTGGCAGGCACCAGTACAAGTATCGTATCAGTCCGATATGGATACGTTGGGCTTGTACAAGTATCTGGGTATCAAAGCTTCTTACATGGGTAACATTGGACTGTGTCAAGAAATCATAACAACCATTTGGATAGTTCATGAAGTGCGCCATGCTTAATTTGATGGCTCTGATCTTCCCACATGTATACTTTCTTAATTATTGTTTATTCATAAAGTTGCCGATCAAGTTAATAGTTTAGGTCATAATCGGTGGCTACCATTTGGGTAGTTCATCAACTGGGCCATACATTTACGAGATAATAGATGGTTAGTAACATTCCCCAACAATCCACTTAATGATAAATGCTTTCACTTATATACCAGGATGTAAAAATAACCGTGGTTATTACTTATTAGGCCTTGTTCCATGACCTATGATGGGGATCCCCACATGAACAGCTTATATTAAGTGTAGCCTACTCATAGTCACACATGCATTTTTGTAAAATAAAGATATTTATGTATTTGAAATATATACACTTATCTTTCCACAAAAAAAAACCCATCTAATTAGTTTTTTTTTTCAAATATTGTAAACTTTTACCAAAAGTAAATTTTTGCTTTTGCTGCCATAGTAGAACCACACCTTAGGCATAAAAAAGTTGATGAAACGTGTAATAAGGAAAAAGAAATAAGCCAAAGGAAAAAAAAAAAAAACACCTGCGTTTCATGGTTGGATATATTAGCACCATGTGGATTGTAGCAGCAACGTTGATATCGCGCAAGCGTTTTGCTCATACTGTCAAGGACAAGCACATCATAGTTAAGACAGTTTTAAATTAAAACGACCATTATCTATATGGGGTTGTCTTTGTGAGTTCTCTATTCCGCTAAGCCCCACTTGAAAGCCATATTCAAAATCAACAGTAGCAACAAGAGTCATGTCATTAAAGAAGGACAGCAAATCTGATCAGTGTAAGCATTGGAACAAAAATCCCGCCTCTGTCAACACCGCCAATGCTCCGTAGAGCAGCTTCAAAGAATGCAATAATGGAACCCAACATAAGCCACCAACTAGACTCCATTTTCTGTCCATTGAAACCCAAAAAAACAAAAACAAAAGCAAAACAAGAGAAGAAAGCTAAGTAAGATGAAATCCAGATTTCCCACAACATTTCCTTTGATGGGTTCTCTTAAAAAAGACATCTTTATGAAGAATCACAACAATTCCTTTGTTGGGTTCTATCAAAAGATGCCTCTCTGCCCAGAAAAGAAGAATATCCACACAAACAAATAGAAAAACAAGAGATAGCCCAGTAGCTGGATGCAGAAACTGCAAAAGACCATATCAGAAACAAGAGAAACAAACACACACATACATAGATGCCATTCAAATGAATGCATAGCATGCACCTCTAGCTATTTCACACGAGGCCATGAGAACTAAGAAAACCCATTACAGAAAAAGAAAAACAACAACAACCCAAATCAGTGAAATGCATAAAAAGAGCTCTAGGAATTTCATTAGAGACTGATAAAATTGATTCAAGGCAAATGGGGGCAGAAGAACATCCATAGTTACCATCATATAAACGAATCAGATAGATAATGAATTAAACAAAAGAGCCTCCAATGATCTCTAAAAAGATGGAAAGAAAGAGATCAAAGCAAACGAACATTTGTAGCAAAAAAAAAAAAAAAACACTTGGTGTGCTGCGAATCAATCTCTAACTCTACATTTCTAAAATTGGAAAATGTATGTGTTAGAAAATCCAATAGCACAAACAACTCTTCTTGTGGTAAAACTCTCTGCAATTCCCCACATCAAGGCCTTCAAATCAAGGAAATGGACCAACATTAACAAAACCAGATCATTTCTCAAAAAGTGAGAAATCAAGCAAGCAAAAACAAGCAAAACATCAATAGATCTGACAAAACAGAAACCCTAGGAAGAAGATCAGATTAAGCAAAACACAAAAATCGCTCAATGATCCATAAGAAAAAATTGACATGTAGTAGAGAGAGATTTATACCAATCAGAATGGGATTTCAGCAGATCATAAGTGATGGAGAAGATCTGTAGGTCGCAAAAACGATCGTGAGTAATGAAGAGAGGATTTGAAGATCTGCAAGTTGCAAAGACAAGAAGATGCTACCCTTTTGGAGAAGAAAACCCTAGCTGTCTGATTGAGTGAGAACGTTTAGAGAAGAAAACCCTAGCCATCCGATTGAGCGAGAACGTTTGGAGAAGATGCTCATTTCTTGCTTTTACTACTTCTCCAGCAAGCATTTGAGATTTCTTCATGTTTTTTCCTTTGAGAAGAAAACTACCCTCGTAGCCGAGAAAATAAAAGACTAGAAAAAAAAGTGGGCCACGTCAGAATGGGTCAAACCTGTTTCAATTCAAGAACAGTCCTAAACCGAGCCCATAGCCCATTCCTAAACTGCATTTTTGGTGTAGTGGAGGGAAAAACAAAGAGTCAGATCTCCACTTTGATGAGGGATGTTATTGGCTTTGATTGGAGGTGTAATAATAGAAGAGAGAGAAGACTACAGGATTTAAAGAGATAAATTAAAAAGAGGGAGGAATTATGGTTCGCCATAGAATATCAAGAGATAATCAAAATAAATTCTAGAGGGTCAAAACCAATTGATCAAATTGAGGATAATTTTTCAATTGAACTCAACTAGGTTAAAAAATAGTAATGGGCAATGAGGTTAGAAGGAGCTCAATTTACAAATTGAAATAATAAATTATAAAAAATGCATAATTCTAAATATTGTTTTGGTTTAAGAAAAAGGTCATATAATAGTGAAGTATATATTGGTCATAATTGGTCATAATTCTAAGCCAAATAAGACAAACGTGAGTTTCTTTGGTATAAAAAAAGAGGATTTTCATGTTTAGATCAATTTTGATCACATAAATTAGAAAACAAATGCAATAATTATCTTAATCGTACTTAAAAGTCAAAATAAATAATTTAACATTAAATGATTAAGTGACTAGAAAATTTTGGATAATAATATAAAATTTGTAGCTTATAAGTCAATACTAAGATTAAAAGGCTGATAATGATGAAATAAAAGCAAGGCTTACAATTGGCCTAGCTCATTGTGGACTGAAAATTTTGATTTAAAAGTTGGCATTGCTTTAGTGCCTTTTCAAGGCTGTTTACATAGTGGACATGTCATTAAAAAATATAATAAAAAAGAGGAAGCGAAGAAATAGGTAAGGTTACCATGAGAATTTTGGGATGCCACTTAGTTGGCTAAATCGATAAAAGAATGACACCCTCTTATAGGGTATAGTCTTTACTAGATTTTATTCCGATGACCCATTGCAAATGATAAAATTTCAAAATACTAAGATAAAATAATTAAAAATTAAATGATATATGTAGATATATTTGATGGCTAGCACATATCGTATTGGAATTAAAATTTTCATATTCCATATTTCTTTCATGAGAAGTAGACTTTTCTTACCATTTCATTTTTTTTCAAATATGCCCACTTAGGAGAATTAGTAGTTTTCATGCTAAGAGTCTTACTTTTTTATATTTTTGAATTGGGTCCCATTCAAGGATCTGTTCCTTTAATCTTGACCATTTTCAAAATGAAGTTCTTACCCTTGAATGGTGGATGTCTCCAAATAATACTTTATCAGGGCTAGTCCCATGCTCACATTGAGTATAGATACGGTGTGATCAAAACTATTTCAACCATTGGTTGGTAAGGGCATCCAATGTTTAATAAAGCGAAAACTAAACTGAGAAACCTCTCCCCACTGTGAAAATGAACTAAATCCCTTCATCTTCCAAAGGAAGAAAACCCTAGCAAACCCAAACCCAAAACCCAAATGACTGTTGTAGCATTTGAAAATATAGGTCATCCAACTACTAGGGAATCCAGGGACTAAGAAATCTCACATGTCTTCCTCTCAATCAGTGAACTCTTGATAGGATTTCTAGAAATTCTCTAGCACTAGAAACAAGCCGTGTCATCAATTCTTTGAAACAAGCAGGCAGGCCCAAGTTGTTGTTTTTCTAATGATTGGTTGATTTTGAAGGCAAGGCTTTCAATGACGAAGGACTTGTCTAAAACCTTAATCCTTGGAACCTAGTGGTAGATCCAGGATTTGGCTATGAGGGGAGCTTATGCTAGTCACTTGAAAAGTCAATTACTATTTTATCATTCTTTCTTAGCATTAACTTAGTCAAAAGAGAGAATGTATTGCATATACAAAACATCTAATTACATCAAGTAACATTCTGTCATCAAAAGTTATATCTTGACTCAAACAAAGCTTGTAACTTGTTTTCGTTTAATCTAAACTAGATGGCATAAAATTATAGGGATTTGAAAAGACTAGAAGCACACACCACAACTAGATATGAATATGAGAAATAAAGCTCTTCAAGATATTCTTGCTAGCTGCCAAGCCACCTAGAGAAGGAAAATGGCAGCAAAATAGCCCACCTAAGAAATATGTGATTGAAAGTCAATTAAACAAAGACCACTCCACTTTAATCATCATACACATGGACAGAGCAAAATAGTCACTGAAAATCTCTCCCTATGTTAAAATTGATTTAAGATGAAAATCGAAATTGAGCTACAATTTTTCAATTAATTGCGAAATTGGAGCGCAGTTGCAATCAAGCATGCCCAGGCTTAGTGACTAAGCTCGACCCGTCTTTCAAATAGTTCTACCTAAATAATCCAAGCCCGCTCCAACTAGTCAAACTTAAGGTCTAAGCTCAAGCTAAAGTGAGATAGGATGGATACGGGCTTAAGTTGGCCTGATCCATTAACATCCTTAGATAAGAAAAATCTAAATATGGATTGATTTATTAGAGACGGTGAAAGATTGGACTCATTAAAAGGAAACTCATTTCAGATTGCTTATTTACTTAAATGTTTAATATAAAAAATCTATATCAAATTCCTAAAATCTCTCACTTTAAGTTAAAATTAATTTAAAATTAACTTCGAAATCGAGCTCAAATTTTTTAATCAATTGCGAAATTGGACCGTAATTTCAAAATGAATCCTAAGGCGCTTAATATATAATAATGGAGAGAGGAAAAAAAAGTAGAAGAAGCCCAAAGATGGTGTCAAATCTTTACGTAGCGCACTAAAACAGGTTGATTGGAATAGAACAATCTTGGTTATTCATACTTGAGTTTAAATGTTGATCATAATCCATATGCTGAGTCTAGATCCCAATTTAAATGTAATAGGATCCGAATCTTAATTGGACATTCATCCTAAATTTGACATTGTAAGTCCCTCTATTACTATACAAAATTGACAGTCATTCAGCTTTATATAATGACTAGGGATTGGAAAATTTTTTAGGCTCTTAAAATCATGATTTTAAAAATCAACCGAGTCAAAACCGCCTTGACCTAGATGAAGCATGGGCCAAAGTCCCCCATTATAAAAGCAAATAGGCCGACTCCCACTACGACATGGTCAATTCCAAGTCTGAGTTTGGCAAGTTGCCTGGCATTTTGACTTCAATGACTATTCAAAGGCACTTTGCAAGGTTTCTTCAGCCCAGAAGGCAATCGGTCTACTCAACTAAACACAAAGGGGGCCGTGTTGGCCATTAGTCCAAGTTTTAAACCTTCCTAAAAACAGTACATCACTTTATGAGATGGTTCCATTTTTTGTGCACAAGTTGGTTGTAAGGAAAACCTTTTTAAGCCACTCATGCCTTTAGTTAGGTAGGCTCCAAGGGCTAGATTATTCCTAAGCTAGTAATAGTCCAACCATGCTAGAAGATGACTTCGCATATAATCACCACCTATGATGCACGGATACGGCAAGGATACCATAGGAACGCGGCATGGATACGGAAGAGACCCAGATTTTACAAATAAAAGGTGAAGTATCGGATACGATACGACATGATACGTTGTCCATTTTGAAGTATCCATGCATCATAGATCACCACCATTAATAACAGTATTAATCCTTACTCAGCTTAAAAGAACATCTAGTAAGTACCTTCGTGAGAAGAGAGAGGGAAGGAAGATTTTTCTAGAGGTAGAAACACTATATATATAGAGAGAGAGAGTAGGTTTGCCCATGGTAGGAAGAATATTTACTAGGTCAAATCATTTGCCAATAGTTCTTTAAGAGATAAAGTGGATTGGTGTCTCGGGCCATTTAAATTCATTAATGCTTGGAAAAGGCATACCCTCTATTAGCGAAAAAAAAGAAGAAGCTTGGATAAGGCATCTAGAGAAACAGGTGAAGTCTTTTCAAATATGACAAGGTCCATGGGTTGGTGTTTCAAATTTATTGCATCATGGATGCAAAAGAGTTGAACTAAATGTGCAACTTAATGCCATCTATTTTGGCCCAAAAAAAAATCACTAGGGAATTAAAAGATTTTAGGCCAATTAGTCTCATTGGATGTTTCATTAGGTTTTATCCAAATTATTGGTTGGTAGAATGAGAGAAGTTATGCCAATTTTTGTCTGGCCAACTCAAGGACCATTTGTCAAAAGTAAATAGATTCTAAATGGATTGCATAATGCAAATGAAGAAACTCATTTCAAAATGATTTATAAGCATGACAAAGTTTTGTTAAACAAAATATTATGTAAAGGGAATACGGCTGTGAAGACTGGGGTCTTTTTGTGCATGTTACACAGGATGGGTTTTGCACTAAGTGAAGGAGATAAGTGAAGATATGCATTCAGTGTTGATAATGGCTCATCAACAAGTTCATCTAGAAGCTCCAAAGGATTTGACTCATTAATAGTTTGCACGTGAAACTTCACTTTCGCGAGGCATCAACATGGAATGTAGAAAACATCAAAGCTGTTTTTAGATGTTTTGAATGCTTTCAGACTGTGAATCAGTAGAAATTTTTAGAGTTTTTTTAGAAATTTGATAAACCTCTAATTTTTATTTTCTTTTTTTAGAGTTTTTTTTAATATTAGATCTTTGCCATCTTAAAAAAAGCTAAAGGAAACAACTCTGTTCAGTAGAGCTTTTGTTCCACTAAACTTGATGGAGGTTTGAAGATTTGGGAATTACCAAGAAGCTGTTCAAGGTCCTAACTCAAATTTCTAGATTGCAGTTCAATTAATAACGGTGGAAAAATAAAAAAACACACAAGTCAATCAACCAAACAAAGAAGGTAGGGCACATGATCTTCTATGTGGAAACTCTATGTGGAAAAAACCACTAGTCCTCCTTGGACTAATAGAAACCAAGCATTATAAATGAACAGTTACAAGCAATACTCACAGACCCTTATCTAGTTTTCTTAACCTAAGGACTGTAGTTATATATTGACTCCTCGCCGTTCACTGCTCACCGTGCTTGATCCAACCACCTTGAAACTGCAAAGTGCACAAATCTTCTTCAAGAGAAGATAATATTCTACAAAGATGTTGAAACAACTGTCTCTAGAACTTAAAGCTTTAGCACAATCTCTCCAATGGCTGCATTAAAGAAGAAAAGGTTTCTCAATTAGGTATTTTAAGAACAATGAGAGAGGTACCTTAGGATTTAGAGAGGCTGTTATTTATAACCCATAATTCATGCATAAGATTTAGGGTTTGTATAGAATACAAAATAGCAACCCTAGCACAAACAAGAAATAATTGCAAACAAGAAAGTGGGTTTTTCTACGTCTTCAGCTCAAGCGAGTGAACTTTCTATCGGGTGAATTTTGTTAGGTCCACTCAAGCGGGCATCTCTCCACTCAAGCAGGTAGAGCTTTCGTCTTGGTCTATTTTTCTTCCAAAATTTCTTCATTTTTTCATTTTTCTTCACTTCAACTCTTTTAGAGACACAAACCACAGTCCATTCTAAATTAAATAGAAAATTACAACTCAATGGATCCACAGTTTTATCCAACCCATGAATTAGCCAACACTCATAATCCTAACAATCTCCCCCTTTTCACAATTCATAGACAAAACTCCCAAGACATACAAATATTTTAGCCAAAAATAAAAACCTAAGATACAAACAAAATTTAACTTTTTAGCTCAAATCTCCTTCATACTCCCCCCCCCCCCCCCCCCCCCCCCTTTTTTCCATAATTGACAAAAAAATATTGATTAACATACAACATATTTGTCAATCAAGCATCAACAGCTCCCCCTCAATTATAACTCCCCCTTAATGTCATCTTTTCTTTTCAGCTCTAGGGCAGGGAGCTTGATCTTCTTAATCAAGGTTGTGACTTAGGTACCCACACTTGCAAATTTGGAGCTTTCAACGAAATGTATACCAATTCAATATGCAAGTCAGATTTTCTAACCCCGATGGCTCTCTTCGTGATCCTTGGCTTAGACAACCGTTTCTTTCATTACTTATTTTTTTGCAAACTTCTTAACTTATTGCAATGGGGATAAATGTGCCATTTGATTCCACAGTGATGACATGTTAGTGTGAATGCAGGACAAGATATGTTTTTCTTCTTTGAAAACCTTGCTATATGCTTAGTGCAAATAAGTTTTAAAACAATAGAATTTTTAACAAGCACTATTTACCTTTACCTTTTGATGATGTCTGTCACTTGGTAACTTTTGACTGCATAGGATGTCATCAAGTTTCTTCGAGCCAATGTTCATCTTATCTAGTGAAGCTTTTGTTGCAGCTAGCACTAATATAGCCATTTTTTATTTTCTTTCCAAATCGGCTTTATGTGTCTAGCATGTCTTCAGTTCTTGCTTCAAGGTCTCCATCTCTTGTTTAGCTTTCTCAATATATTAGACTAATATTCATATTTTTTATCTGAATCAGTCAACTTTTCAACATATCATTCTTCTGAGATTCCAAGAGACATACCTTACCAAGAGCTTCTTTTAATTTCATCTTCAGAGAGGAGATCTATTCTTTTGCAACATTCCACTTGACTGTTATTAGCAACATGACCATACCCTTGGCATCATAGCACTAAATACCTTTTTGAAGGCTTCTTCTCAGATTTTAAAATCTTTAAGCCAGATTTCTTCCCTTTTATATATTTCTTGAAGTTTTTCGTAAATTGAATGGCTTTATGGGGATTAATTTCCTTAGAATTAGAATTAGAATCATAATTAAAAACCTTGTATGATTCTTTAGAAAATTTTGAGTCAACACTTTTGGATTTAGATCACTACAAGAAAAATGACAATTAGCGACACGTTTATAGCGGCAATTTTCAGATTCCGCCGCTAAATGTCTTCATCAGCAACACACTCTGCTATTTGCCACTGCAAGTTAAAAATTTACATCTCTACAGCAGCATAAAAAAATGTTTGCCGCTAAAGTTTCATTTTACTCATTGCTTGGTGTTAATATTTAGTGTATATAGCAACAGACAGTATTGTATGTTGCTATAGTAGTGAAAAATTAATATATACAGCAGCAGGCAATAATGTTTGCTGCTATAAAGGCATATGGTTAGAATTTTAACTAGTGGTTGCCTATTGAATAGTATAGTATTGAATTATTTTTTCTACACTAGGAGGTATTTGAAATTTGTATTATTTCATTTTAAAAAACAAAAAAAGCCAAGGCTCGTGTACAAGATTTTCCGATAGGGTCCAGATTGGTTTTGGATCTCATGTTTTGGCTTGGATCGCTAGTCAAATTGCTTGCACAAATGTCCAACATCAGATTAACAGCTCTAATTTCTTTAAACCATTAAATAATGGCCCCGTATTAACAAAACTCTTGCTTTCTCTCATGTATTCAGATTCCTCTCGATTCCTTTTGGCTCCAATTCAGTATCGACCTCCTAGTGGGGCCACATGAGGGTCTCTCCATATATAGGGATCCATTTGTTAGTGATCACGTACCTTCATTTGTACCCATCCAAATCCATTTTTTTTTATAAAAACCATTTTAGCGGCAAAAAAAAAATGCCACTAAAACTGTTTAAAAAAACACTATCCAATAAAAAACAAAACTTTTTAGTGGCACATGTTAATATTAACAGGGGCAGTTGTTTAACTACTGCTATTTCCTTATTTTTAGCAGCAGACACTTGTCCACCGCAAAAAGGTGGTGACAAATAGCGATAGAGGGTATTAGTGACAGACAATAAAGTTTTAGTGGCAGATTTTATCTTTTAGCGGTAGAAAAAAACTGCCGCTATATGTGTCTTTTTTTGTAGTGGATTTTCCCTTAGTCCTATGGTTTGTCTTAAAAGTTTGAAGATTGTCAACAAGCTGATCAACCTTGAGAGTATCAAGATTTCTATTTTCCTCAATAGCCACAACCTTTGAATCAAACCCTTCAGGTAGAGACCTTAGAATCTTCTAAACAACTTTATTTTTAAGAATAGACTCACCCAAATTGAAACTAGAAATGGCAATATCACTCAATTTGGCATAAATTTCATCAAAAGTCTCATCATCTTAAGGGTTTCAAAGACTGTAGTCAATTTCTGTAGTTTATATTGCTTGACAGTATCAATGCCCTCATAAACAATTTGTAGAATATCCCATGCTTCCTTAGTTGAGGTGCAGGTAGAGATCCTATGGAACACTGAGACAGAAACTCCATTGTAAATAGCATTAATGGCCTTGTTATTACAATTGGAGGCATGGTTTTCCTCTTTTGTCCATTGTGCTTTTGGTTTAGGAATAGATTTACCTTTGGTCACAATAGTGGGTCTGGTTTATACCATATTCAACATACTCCCAGACATCATCATCAATGGACCTTAGAAAAGCAATAATTCTGACTTTCCAATAAGCAATAATACGGTGGCTTGGTAGTTGAAGTGCCTTCATGGTTAAGTCCCATTCTAAAAATGAATAGATCTACACAACAGATTTGTATAACCCTCTTTGATAGCAATTTAAGATTTGAGAATCACAAAGATGGTGTACAATGTCCTATCTCACATTTCTAGATTGTAGTTCAATTAACAATGGTGGAAAAATATAAAAGAATGCGCAAATCAATCAACCACACAAAGAAGACAAGGTACACGATTTTTTACGTGAAAATGTTTCGTGGAAAAAACCATTGATCCTCCTTGGACCAATAGAAACCAAGCACTATGAATGAACACTTACAAGCAATACTCATAGACCCTTCTCTAGTCTCCTCAATCTAAGGACTGTAGTTGCCGAATCCTCACCATTCACCGCGCTTGATCTAACAACCTTGAAGCTGCAAGGTGCACAAATCTTCTTCAAGAGAAGACAATCTTCTCTAAGTATGTAGAAGGAACAATCTCTAGGACTAAAAGTTTGAATATAATCTCTTTAATGGCCGCTCTAGAGAAGAAATGATCTCTTAATTAGATATTTTATGCTTAGAACAATGAGAGAGCTACCTTAGGGTTGAGAGAGAACGCTTATTTATAACATACAATTCGTGCATAGGAGTAAGGGTTTGCATAGAACACAGAATAGCAATGAAATAATTCACAAACAGGAAAGTAGCTTTTTCTTCGTCGTTTGCTCGAGCAAGCGTCTGATAAATTTCATCAGGTCCACTTAAGTGGGCATCTCTTTGCTCGAGTGGGCAAAGCTTTTATTCCTATTTCTTTTTCCTCTGAATTTATTTGTTTCTTCATGTTTTCACTTCAGCTCTTCTAGCAACACATACTATAGTCCATTCCAAAGTAATTAGAAAATTACAACTCAATGGATCCAGAGTTTTGTCCAACCCTATGAATTAGCCAACACTCATAATCCCAATGAGGTGGATTAGATAATGCAAAATTTACAAGTGTCTAATACAAAAATGACTATGCAATTAAAAAAAAATGAAATGGGTTTGATCGCAAAATTCCAAGTGAAGAGCCTCGTTGTAGTATTATCCTAGTAAGTGCGGGGTCATATCCATAGGGAGCAAATATGGTTAGGTCCTTTCCAACTTTACAAAAGGCTAAACTAATAAAACTAAACAAAATAAACAATAAAAATTACAATTAATGGTTCCTAATTCTAAAATTAATCCTAAACCTGTTCCTACACTTTGATTAATGCAAAAATGTATGATATGCATGAATGACTCAATCCTAGAAAATCATAACACTATAACACAATTCATATACAACATTTATCATAAAATATTTCATGTCTATGAATTAAATTATCAGAATTCCCATATCATTTCTAAAGTAACAACAATAAATGATCAGCAATATATATATAAGCTCATCATTCATACACTATATCTCCTAACTTTTCATTAAGAAAGTAAAAGGACTATTTTATTATATCCTAAAAGGGATAGAACCTAAATGTAATTTTCCCTACCACAAATTTGGTCTCGATAGAACCTTTTCTGTTTTTATCACACTTCACGCCATGATTTGGTGTCATCAGATGATAAACCAAATAGGACCCACTCATAAAAAGTCCTTTATTGCCTGGTCGCCCATGGATCCTCTCCAAGATCCAAGGTGCTGATCCCCCATCTAGTGGCCCACTTGGGCCCCCAACCCCATTCAAGAAAAACTGCCACTGATGACCTGAACTGAAATAATTTCAGTTTTAGCAAGGGTTTCTCCCCATCATGAGAGAAAATCTAGGTTAAGGAGGTCTCTCACCATCCTACCATTGATATTAAATAGATTTAATAGCATCTTGCCCCTCGAAGTATGATTTAAACCCTAAACTATCACATTACAATGGTCGTCAGTCACTGTAACTCCTAATCATAAATAAAAATCTGGTTGAACATAGATAGAAACTTCATCAATATTGAACACCCAGATTAATACTCACTTTCAATCAATAATACAAATCTCATGGAAGCCAACCAACTGACCCCTATTAAGGAAATCCAGAACTACACATGTATATAGGAGATCTAAGCTTCTAGTCTCAGATCATGATCCGAGAGTTTCAACTATGAAACAGATTAACAATAATTGAATAGGGACCACTCATCTCTTGTAGAATCTTGTGATGTTTGCTATTTGGGGTTGAGAGGACATCCGTCTGGTTGCATTTTTCCTCCTCACAAATCCCCAAGCTCTCTCTCTCTCTCTCTCCCTCTCTCTGTGTGTGTGAGATTCTCTTTTAGACTTAAGAAGGAGATCAAGTGAAGCAAATAAGAGACTCCCCAAAATATATAGTCAATCCTCTTTTTCCTAGTAGACGTCATGTACAAAACTTCCTCTCCCATCGAAGGTTCTATTTCTGTGCAACACTTCTTTTGGGATGGAAGTGTCGTGCAACAATAGTCTCCTTTTGGGATGGAAGTGTCGTGCAACAAGGAGATCTAACGTTTTTACAAGGTATGGGTCCATCACCCTTGTACACAATGTTAAAATCAAATAACTCATCCTAACAATAACTAAATCGTAATAGGATCCACCAATGCAAATCAACTATTCAAATATTTAAAACAGGTTATAAATTCCAACCTATGGTATTACAAATAGCTTCAACTTCCTCTCCTTAAGAGATCAGATTCCCAAATCCAATCGCAATTTTCTAGAGCCTTCAGAAGATCAAGATCTAAAATCCTAAAAAAACCTAGAAACCGCAAGAAGGATCTATAATAAGTCATTTACATCGATCACGAGGCATCTAGTGATTTTCCTCATTTTTTAGCATAAAATCCAAGGTGATTTGGAAGAAAAGAGATTTCAAATTTGTTGAAACAAAAATGCCTAATCTCTGCTAGATCGACGAATGGCGAATGGGTTTTGAGCGGTGTTCAGATCGACGAATGCCAACGGCGACATTTTTGACAAGAGGATAAGGAACGATTTTTGCTTTTAGGAAAGGGGTTTTCCTGGGTTAACTTTGTTTTAGAAACAGTTTTTTGTACTATGAGCTATTTTAAACAGTTTCTAATTAGAACTGGTTTTAGGTTGCGTTGGAACACTATTCCTAATATTCAATTTTGGTGTAGTGACTCATATCATCATCTCATTGGAATATTGGCCCTAGTACATTAGTAGCCCAAGTAGGACTTTTCTTTGAAGGCAAAAGGCCACCTAGTCCTGAGTAAATTAAGGTTAACTAACCATTTTTCTTGGCATCACGAAACAACTTCATTACTGAAGTACTGACAACCCCATCCGAAATCCGACCAAGATGTGGTCATTTGAGGACAGCCAGTGATGTAAGACAGAAGAGTTACAGCTGACATAGCGAGAGTTCCAATAATAATCAATCCGAAACATCTCTAACAAAGCTTCATTGCATTTCGGTTGTACCCAACAAACAGCCAGAACTAGATCAATCAGTTTGAAGGAAAAAAATCATTCCGACAAAAAGCATAACCAAACCAGTGGTTCCAGGAGTACATTCTAAAACAAATAATACGAAAAATAACAGAGTGCCCCTTAAAAGATGAAGTTCAAAAGTTGCCAACCTTGACAGAGTACCCTTGATGCTACTAGTACTATTCATCCTGAATGTGAAATCACAATTTCTGTAAAACCAAAAACTAAAACAAAGAGTGAAAACATCAGTTAATTCCGAATCAACTGGCATTATGTCTCAGTAATGAACAAAAAGTAACATAAAAAGGTTTTGTTTCTTGATGCATGCATCCAAATTAGTTTTTCAATCACCTTCTATCCAACTACATGATGTTTTAGTATAGATCCAGGCTCTTCATTATTGCTATTATCTATAGGCAAAGGCTCAAGAATCACACCAGCCAGATTTAAATGTGGATACTTGGTAGGTCATTTTCTAGGCAGTGGTGCCCAAAGATAAGCATTGGGATCTCATGCAACCAATCCACGTTTATGCTTTAAGAGATAGGATGTTGTGATGGAACAAGTAGATGTAACAAGTAGACCATGGATCCTTTGACCCTTAGAAAGTATTCATCAATAACCAAACATTAAGCACAAAACCATAACGAAAAAGAAAAAGGGCACAAAATATTGACAACTACCTAAACATTCTATCTATGTCTTCAAAATTACCGATAGTAGGCCATGCTTTTGATTAGGTCACCTTTGAAAAACTCAATATCAATCTCTATTGCAGAAATATCATCAAGTTGGAAATTACACAAGTTGTTGCCAACTGCTGTAACCTCACCATTTCAAAGGATGGGATCACCAATACAGGAGTCATTGCCAACTAAATCCACATTTTTACTTTTAAATCAATTATTTGATATTTTCTCATACGCAGGAGCTAAGCCAGCATGTTGTTGATAGATCCAGAAATGTACGAGTAGGAAAAACGTTATAACATTGAAAAATCATTCACTAATATAATTAAAGAAAAGTATACTTGCATAAACACAAAACCCCCCATTGTAAAAGTTAACACATAATGTCAAAGTGCTTTGTAATGATTTGTAGGAGGTCCTATTGTTGTTTAATAACTCCTTCTACCTGTTATCAAAAAAAGGAAAAAAAAAACATTTTACCTGTTGTATCAGATGTCAAGTAAAACCAACTCTGGCTTTGGAGTAGACTCATCATCTCAACAAGAATACATTCTACTACAGTCATGTAATGAAATGAGTGTAATCAGTAATGTACTTGGTTCTTTAAAGAGATCCTAGGTTCTTTAAAGAAATCCACAAAGAGTAGTACATTAGAAAAATAAATTTAAAAAATCAATAAAACCGGTTCTCAATCCTCATAAACAAAAATGAAAAAACTAAAACAATCTTAATTCATGAAGCTATATCGAAACGAAAAAAATTAAAACTATTCTGCATCAACTCATTGCTTTAAGAGTACCAAAAAACAAAAAAAAAAGTTCATTGCATTAAAGAAAACATGTTCTCCATAGTATCCTGAAGTGTAATCTGTTCCCTCGTACTGACATGATAATCAACATAATTACTGCACAATTGAAAGTATAGTTTAATTGGTAATTCACCGATAATTTCGTCTTAGGATGCTAATTCCTAGATGTCTCAAGCACTTGCTTGGTTTTAGCCTTTAAAAGAAACTTTCCCAAGAAATCATGAACTTCCTACCTTCTACTTTATAGATTTTAATATCCTTACCTAGACTTGCGAATGCCAGCTTGGGTCAGATGGGCCCTCTTAATCAGCCTAAGTAAAGGGCTGAATGGGCCTAGTTGATTTCTTAAATTGGTCAAAATATATAAATGTTATTTTGAGTAGGGCCAGGGCTCTTAGTAAGTTTATAGTTAGGCTAGATCAAAATCATTAGGAGAATGAGAGTTCCAAATAGGAATCTCTCAAGAATACACTCCTGATGGGACTCCCTTGTAGTTCCCAAAAAGGACTTTTGTGCATAACTGCCCAAGCACTAATATATAAGAAAGCTTGCTCTCCTTTCATCTTCACATCAATGATAGAAATTGCAAGAGGGAGAGAGCTCTAACATGGGATTGTGCAGCAAAAGGAGAGGATTGTGAGGGAGATGAAGAGGACCATCGGCGGGATGTTTGGTATAAGACCAATCACTGTTCGAGCAACGGACTTTTATACAAAGTGAGTAGAACTTTCCAATTTGCTTGCATATGATGCCTAAAAATTTGAAACTTGGTGTTTGGATTTCTACCTACACAATGGTAGGATGAGATTTCAATGAATATGAATAATCCAACTGATTTTTCTAGGTTCTGAACTAAGTTACAGTGACTACGGACCATAGGAAACCCCTTGATTGGTAACAAATCACCTTCTCATTACCAAGAAAGTTTTGCAAACTATGTGGTAATATTTGTATGATGATTAAGAAGCCTGCCCTACTCAACTCTTTAGATATCAATGACAAATCATGTAGAAAACTGGGATCATCAGGGAAAGAGGTCTTCCCAGTTGGTTTTCATGTTTCGGACTACGGGCCCCACATGTGTCCCATTAGAATAGGGATTAGACCTGATCATCAGGAAAGGGGCCCATGGGAGACCCTAGTAAACTTAGTATGTTCAGGAACCGATCCCTATTGGACCCCAGATCAGCCTTGAACTTTTGCCCACGAGATGAAGAAATACTGACGACACCTTGAATGAGAGGGAACTTGAATTGGTCTTCTGGGAAGAATAGGGATTCTTAGACACATGGCATGATGAACAAATCACAAAAAGGCAAGTGAAAATCAAACCTAAATTGTGTATTTTCCAGCGCAGGATGAAGATGGGCAGTGGTGGTCGATGACAGTTGTGGGACCCCATGACCCACCTGATCAAAGATCAGGTCTGTTCATCAAATAGAAGACCGTCGAGCAACCTCAGCACACTTGTTTTGAGTTGTAAGCAACTCAGTTGGGCCCATTGATTTGGAGCTTGAAAATCTGCCCATAGAATGGAAAGCGATGACGACCTCTCTGTGTACAATTTTGATGATATAAAACCCAATTTTTTTGATGAGTATAGATTGATGAATGGATCACTTCTAGTTAAGGCAACTCTCAATTACTGTTTCAATGCCATAAAAATAAAATCCAGCAGGGAACCAACTAGGAATTGGGATTTTTCCAAACTGGTGCCGTCAGAACATGCCTTGGTCGGCATCGGTTGTGGGACCCTATGGCCCACCTGATCAACGATCCACATTGACCATCAGATGGAGGGCTGATGGGTGACCCCAAGGGACAGTGTTTGTGGGTCCCACCAGTAAGGGCCCCAATATCCACTTGATCAAAGTGCCAGGCGTGAGCATGCCCTGGACGACATGTTTTGTTTCTGATGATTTTTATTATAACTTCTGTAATTTTAGGAAACCCCATGTTGATTCTAAACCGACTAAAATAGCCCCCTGAAGTATAGAGTTATTTATAAATTAACCCTTTGGCTACTGACTACTGTTACTATAGTATTACGTGAAGATGGACAGTAGTTAATGATATATGCATCTGTTGGGTTTGAGATACTTTCTAGAAATTCCAGAAAGACCCCTAGAAATTTAAAGTCATTTATTTAAGCCCTTTAAACACCCTCTTTGTCTAATCTGTTATAAAAACCATTGAGAATGATGGATAATGGCAGATACTGTGTTATTATGATGTGGAATTAACAATGAAATTGGATATATTGAGACATGATTCCATCCTCATTTACTATTTATGACTCGGATTATATGAATTAGTCTTATGATATCAACAATCATTGTGGACAACAAGCCATGTAGTTGATGGAAACATAGATACTCTCTTCTAGGATATCGAAATTGACTTAACAATCATGGTGGATGACAAGCCATGTTGTTGACGGACATGTAGATACTCCTGTCTAGAGTATCGGAACTGGCTCAACAATCATGGTAGATAATAAGCCATATCGTTGACAGAAATGTAGATACAGCTGCTAGAAAATCAACTTTTGATTTGCGGTTTCTGAAGATCAAATTAGCAAAAAAAAAACAAAACACCCGATCTTCGCTGTGGAGATCTTTGAAATCTAAGCAATAGAAGCTGAGATCTGTGGAGAGTTTCGAAATGTGAAGATCTGATTTATAGAGGGAATGGAACCAAAAAACAAAAACCCAAAAATCTCATGTAGAATGAATTCAAAACAATAAAAAGGCATTTCAGGAATTAACCTAAAACATTCATGAGAATAACACTCCAAAAGCTTCGAAGAAGAAGAATGTCAATCCTCTCGGACATATTGATGTCAGATTCCATGATCTGAGCTCATTTTGATTCCTCAAAAAAGAAAAATCAGAGTTACAAAACTTTGATTGATGGAGAAATTGGATAGGGGTTAAATACCTTGTGTTGAAGAGCGATAGGATTCAAAAGCATGGATATTTCTCAATTAAAATGAGAAGTGAAATTAGATAGGCAAGCAACACAAAAGAAAATGGCTGGAAAATCATGGCACTACAAGATCACACAAATCAAACATATTGGATCCTAGTAGTAGCAATGAACTCCACCGGTAAAAAGGTATATATAGCAATGATTATTACCATCCAGGCATCCATGACTGGAAACCACACCTATATTGTTGAAATTTTAAAATATAGCAATGGTTGCAATCAACATCCAATATTGAAAGTCCGTTGCTAAAAACTTCACAGAAAACTCCTATGAAGGGAGAAGCTCCATGATATAGCGGTGTGTTTTAAAACACGGCGGTAATAGTTACATTTAGTGGCAGTCTTTCACAATCATTGCTATGAAATTTTCACTAAAAGTATGTTTCCCTATAGTGAAGGCTGGAAGCGTTCTTTGGTAATGGAAATATTTTTCTTTCTGGCCTAGAATTATTAGGATTTTCTTAATTTCAGAAAAATAAGCAAAAATCTTTGTTAGCTTTCAAAATCGCAAGAAATCAAATTTATAAGTTAGTCTAGATTACAAATGGGATCAAACTCCTAAGGTGGCTAGGAAATATGTGCTTGCATAAACAAATAATGAATGCATAATCAAATAGATGAAGAAAGCATTTATTTTCCTTTCCAACAATCCACTAAATAATGCCGTCATCTTGAAAAGCACAAAAAATTAGATACAAAATAGAAAAACAATAGAGATGAGAACAAAAATAGCATAAAGTCATTAAGGAAACAAAATTTAACAAGTGTTGTTTACATTTATCCACGTTAAAATGTCCTATACCAAATTCGATACCAATTATACCCCATTGAGCTTACAATAATAGTATCAATATGAAACTAAAAGAGAAAACAAAAATAGAACTTTAATAATTCAGTTGTTGTTTTCATTCTCATGTATTTCGTGTTACTGTTGATTTTGTTTATTTTTCTAATAACAATAATGCTGGATTAGGTATTTATGCAACTTCTTGATTGTGTTAATTAGTTTGGATTGGATTGTCTTCATATTGTGAATTTTTATTAATTCCATGGGGATGTGATTTTGATTTGTGCTTAGTAAATTGAAATTTGATTTGTTCATTGTAATGCTATTGGGATAGCATAAGTAAGGAATCCATAGCCACACCAAAAAGGATTTCCACAATTTCAATAGAGAAAATAATTCTTCACTATCAAATGCTTTTAGAATGTTTCAACGTTAGAATACTCTAAGGAAATTTGGGATGTCGATATTCATGGACATGATGTGATGGTTTGTCCTTAAAGTGCCAAGTTTCTTTGCTAGAATTTTGAGCTCTAGCTACCTACAAAGTCCCAACAGCCTTTGGAATTCTGAGAATACCAACCTAATTACAAATCCTACACCCAAGCAGATTCAAGAATTCCAACCTTCCTTACTCAGAGACTTAAATAAAATGGTTAAGTCAAATAACCACAATTCATTGAAGATTCTTCATGTGGACATCCTCAGAATTTTTTATTGTCTTGTCTTCTCATTCAAACAAAAAGAAATTATTTGGTAACAAGATACCATTCATATGAAAAAAGGGAGGACTACAAGAAGTAGTCTGTAGCCACAAAATCTTTAGCTAAGAGTTAGTTTTTTTTTTCACTAAATACATGGCACAAGTTGCATGTAATTTGTAGCAATAACCATAAGATCATTGAAGATGAACAAAATTGCATAGTGCTTTATCATTAGAAATGCTAAAACATCATAATAACTAAATATCTTAGTTGCATATGCAGATGATTTGTGTTCAATGGATCTTTTCTTTAAAAAAAATAATGCACCAACTTTCTTACTTCCAAATGAGCATTTATTAGGCCAAGGAGTTCCACTTAGGCCCATATGTCAATCAACAGCTCCTGATCTACCAAGCAAAAAAAACACTCTGTGAAAAAGGATGCATTTAAAATAATGAATTTCAGGTGCTAAATAAAAGTTGCAACCATAACTATTCAAATATAACTCCCCACAAGTCTTCACATTCTACATGGACCGTTTAAATCATGATGGAAATAGAGATGATGGTCGAACATATTGAAGATACTAATACCATCTTGAGTTGGTCAAGGTGAAAACAACTATCCACAAAATGTATAAAGTACTACATGATATAGAGAGTAATCTCTATATGAAACAAGATAATACTGCAAAATGAATAACAAAAGAGAGCATGATTAGTGTCAATAAACAATGTCATACAATTATATTATTTTGAACAAGTGGAAATTATGTAAAGACCTAGCTCATAATTATATGTAATTAGGCTTAATTAAGGGTAATTAGGAATAATTAATTATGATTATTGATTTTTATAGGTGTTTTAGATCTGGACCAACTTACTTTTGGGGTAAGAATGCATTTTAATTATCTTTGGGAAGTTTTGAGTAAGTACTAGCCAAGTCACATGACTTTAGGGGTCAGTTTGTAAATTCGAGAAAATTATAAAGGGTATTGGTAATCTCTAAAAATTCATATTCCTACTACGGTTGATTGATAAAATCATGATCTACAACCTCCATGTTTTGTCCAAGTCCATTCAAAGTCATTTAACCCCTCGTTTTGTAAAAAATTGGTCGCCAAAAATCAAATTCAGGTCAAATTTCCCACTCATCCAAGCCTTGCAAATTTGGGCTCATTGGAAATCTAATTTCATTTCCCAAGCTTTTGTCTCATACGGTATCACATTTTGAGCTGCGGATTGTGAGATATAGCCTAGACAAGTTCTTTTAGTGGGTGGGGCCCACTATTACATAATATAAAAGGGCCAACCTCCCTTTTCCTTCACCTTCGTCCTTCTCTTCTGCTGTAACAAAGAGGAGCTCCAGCAGTAGACCCTTTCTGCTCTTCCTTCTCCATTCTTCCTCCTCCAAGCTTCACCAAATCGAAGGACATACTCCATCATCTTCTCCCTCTCGCTCTTCTCTTTCTCCCCATCTCTTTTTCTCCTAATTCGGACGTGGGCAGCCCCAGCTTTCAAGCTATTCTTGCTGATCTGAGGTGTTAGAGGTGAGATCTCTCCCACTTTCTCTTAGATTTCGGTAGAGCATGTACTAATGGCTCCCCATTCCAACATGCAAACCATTCACCAAGTCTTCACTTGAATTTTAAATTTTTCATGATTTTTGGGCTGTTTTGGGGGATTTTGGTGTTTAGGCTTGTTGTAACCAATTGGAAGGTATTAGAGGCTTCTTTGGGACCCTAGCAACTTGAGGCAAGTTATTAATTCAATAGCATGATGTGTTTCTTAGTCTCTTGTTGACTCCTCTTACTAGTTCAATGCATGCTTAGATTTCCTTCAATTGGAATGAGTTTGGCCAATTAATTATGACTAATTTGGAGCCTCTAATTAACGTTTAATTGCTGCCATGTTGTGTTCCAAAGATTGCACAAAGAGAGCCCCAAGCAGGGCCATCAGATGGGAAAATCTGTACCCCATTCATGTTATGCAGTGGGGACTGTTGCTACCCCCACTGTGGTGTCAAAATGGATTTTGAACACTACAGTGGAGCAGTGAACAAGTCCTGCTAGGACACTGCCCATTACAGTGTCCAAACAGGTCTCAGGTCCCCATCTTTGGGGACAAGTTAAGGGCAGCTTTGCACCCCATCTCTCGCCCGCCAATCATAGGCCTCCCTTAATGCACCAATTAAGGGTCAAATTCAATGCAATTCTTAAGTAGAGTTGCTTAACATAGTATCAAGCATTAAGACCACCGCCGGACTCACTTGGACCTCAAACCTAAACTGCAAATTTGAGAAGTTTGGAACATGTAGCAACCTTAGGGATTGTTCAAAGGCACGAGAGGATTGTTTATGAACTGAAGGTTAGACCATTTGAGGGTTAAGGACATCTTCATATAATTGAACACCATGGTGGGAAGAAACCCAACATCTGGACCTTAAAAGAGTGTAATTGCGTTTCATTAACACTTCACCATGCCGAAGACAACCTATAATCTTATTGAAATGTTAGGTGGTATTCTTTACTCATTTCAAGTTATACTGTCCATTTCATCCGAACTACACTCATGTCACTCACATACACGCTAGCTACCCCATTACCCTCTCCATACTTGGACTTAGATGGGACAATTAGATTCAAAGGTCATGCGTGGAACGACGTCCAGCACTTGTGTCACACCTGGAGACCCTTGCCCGACTAGATCCTAGGTTATGGTGTTTCAAGGATAGGTAGGGGTGCATCGACGCACCGCATCCACATTTGAACACTAGATCCACATTATACCTTTTTACCCATTTCAGGGCTTGCAATTCCATGTCAGAATGCTGCCTAGTGGTTTCCAAAACTTAGGTTTCTTTCGACATTGTTTTAAACTGATGCTAAGAAAATGACTTATTTTCCATATAAAAATGATTGTTTTCACCCATTTTTCTCCAAAAATTACCTATACACTTGCTATGACCCAAGTTACACGGTTTTTACCTATTGTGTTCGCAAAGGACTATTTGTGAGTATGCTACCTACCCTATATAAGAAACATAAGTCAAGAACAGTTCCTCATTTTGGGAATTTGGTCACATCAAGCCAGTTAGCCAAACTGTCTTGATTCCACATGTCGGCAACACCGAGCTTCGATCCTCTCTTGGTTAGGCCAAGTCGAGAGTTGGATTTAGATTTTTGTATTACAGCTTTGCAGATGGTTTTAGTTTTACCTGCTCTAGTCATGCCATAGCAACTGAGAGTGAATTATTCCTCACTTAGGACACGTAGGAGCATCCCGGAGTGACTAATTGGTGTGTTGTGTCATGGTCTCGCAGATGCAGCCGTGATGGAGAATTTAGCTACATGGATCGCCAACTAGTTCGTTTATGTTTCTAGTATGATTTATCTTTTATTTATGATTCCTAGGTGCTTATCATTTTTTATAATGCACAACATGCCAAGTAATTCTCATTTATGTTCTCTATTAAATCAGTTAACATGTTTTATTATTCAATATTGCTACAAGTATGTTGTGTATTGTTATTAATCTTTTGCTAGATCATCGTATTTGACCCGATCAACTTGATGTTTAGGTTTTGACCCCATTGCAATTGAGGAGGAGCACGAAGAGCCAGCAGAGAAGCCATAGTCAGTAAGTGTTAACATTGGGCCATGTATATTAAAAAATGGGTTAATGTTAACAGTAGGTGCATGGTGCACAAACGGCATCATCTAGACGTCGGGGACTATAAGTGGAGCACAACGATCACATCAATTTGGAAGGATTATATCTCTTGTACTTTTGGGTTTATTTTGGGGAAATCTGGTCTGTTCGATCGTAGCTTTTGTAAGACATATAAACTTTTGGATGTAAATATTGAATACGTTAATGAAAATGTCTTGTTCGATCTATTGTACTCTGATACTTGTCTTATTTATTTCACCATGCCTTGTTGATGACTAAGTCTAATTTTCTACACGCTTCTGCATAATCATATTGAATTGTAAACTACGACAGTCTGTATGACCCTCACAGCAAAATCCTGTGGGAAATTTATCCTATATCATTAGTGGTCATAATTTTCCATAATCCGTTCCAGAGGAACGACAATTAAGCTTCATTGAAAGTAACAATATCAAGCATTTAGCATAAGGAGAGAAAAGCCCTATTATAATAAGGCCCTCATATGTAAATGACAATACATGTTTGTCATGTTTGTTTTAGTACAAAATATCTCATATTAGCAACAATTCGTCACATATTTAGAATAGCCAGAATTTGTATTATCAATTTAAACATTGTTTCATGAGTAAGAAATCTTGTCCCTCTCTTACTAGGAGTTCTAAATTACATATATTGGTTAGAATTCTTATTAACGTAAAAACATTCTATGCAATTTTAAAGGTCAAATTTCAAAACTACTCCAAACATCAGAAACTCATTATTTAGATTTAAACACCAGTCAAGACAGCTACTATTCATATGAAAAAAAATTACTATATACAACTAGCTTTACCATACAATGTTGAATGTGCCAGACAATTCAAAAATCAGTCATATATGCTATATGACACATTTGTCATGTTTGTTTTAGTACACAAAATATCTCATATCAGCAACAATTCGTCACATATTTAGAACAGCTAGAATTTGTATGACCAATTTAAACATGTCTTCATGAGTAAGAAATCTTGTCCCTCTCTTACTAGGAGTTCTAAATTACATATATTGGTTAGATTTTTTATGAACGTAAAAACATGCTATGCACTTTTAAAGGTCGAATTTCAAAACTACTCCAAACCTCAAAAACTTATTATTTAGATTTAAACACCGGTCAAGACAGCTACTATTCATATGAAAAAAAAAATACTATATACAACTATCTTTACCATACAATGCTAAATGTGCCAGACAATTCAAAAATCAGTCATATATGCTCAAACTGGATATTCCATATCATGTTATAAAACGGATATTCCAACCAAGTGGATAACATCATTAAGTGATAAATCAGCATAGACTAGTAGTCTAGTACTACATTTCCCTCCCGCATGCCTTTGCAGTACTCATAAACATCATAATATACCACATCATTCCCCCATGTGAGTTCCTACCACCATCATTGATGGAAATGGGCATCTATTGTTTTCTCACCGCCATGATCTACATAGATTCTCTAACTCTACTGAAACTTCTTTGAGGATCATTGCCAACCAAAGCCCTCTCATTTCCATTTGGGGCCATCTTTATGACTTACAAAATTTTTGCTTGTGATAAAACAATACATTGGTTGAGAACTTGATCAATTAACAAAATGGAAATAGATTGCCTAGAGAGCTTGATCCATTTACATGGAAATATAACCTATCATATCGTTAAACTCAAGCATTCAAAAGATAATTTTTTGACAGTCCTAACCTTCTAAGTTAACACATTTTTCTTAAATAATTTCTACAAGACCACTCAATAAATATATTCAAATGGTTGAAAACATCAAAAGGCATTAGTATTATAGTAGCCAACGGACCCTAAGACGAATATTAACTTTCGAATACTCATTTCATATCACCCATTGTATTTGCATGAAACATTAAAGTTAACAAACACATTTGCCTGCTGCATGAATAATAACAAAAGGGAAGAAGTCAATGAATGAGGAAGAAGAAATACCTTAGAACAAAAAGAGAGATCAGAGAGAAAGGGTGAGTTTTAGTACATTTTTGGCATTAACAAATCCATAAATGCCAAAGTTCAAACAAAAACAAACACATGGTGAAGTGTGTTTCAGGTGGAAAAAGCCTACCAAAAAAACTTGGAAATTCAATGCTTGCTTTGTATCCCATTGCTTTTTTAACACAAGTATTTTCTGCAGAGCATCCTCCTAAGAAAAACAAAAGAGTAAGAAAATCGATTGGAACGGTTTCGAGAAAGAACTTTAGAAAGGACCAATAAATCTCTACAAAAAGGAGTCAAGATTTACCCTTTCTTTCCTAGTGGATATAGATTGTAACTAAAAAATAATCAAATGACAAGGCAAATAGAAAAATAAGAATGATGTGTTGAAATTGCACAAAATCTTTCATTTTATAATGAGGAGCTGACGCGTGTTGAAAAAGTATTTGAGCAACACAACGAAAACATACTAGAGACTTCTCATCCATAAACATAGACAAGAAATAGAATACCAAATGGCAATGTTAACAAACCAATTGAACAGAACCTAGAATAATACTTAAACATGGGTCAGTGAAAACAAGCATCACTGTAAATGTTTGAGAGATATAAGGAACCTGCAATAATCAAACAATGATACATAATGGTGACATTTAATTTTTGAAAAAAAAAACCAAAATGACTTGCTAAGGAAGTATTGATGGGTAAGTATGAAATTGAAACAATTAGCATGTTTGCTCAATGATGAAATGTGACAAGTTCTCAAACTTTTCAATTAGATAGGAACGAATAAGACTGGTTTACTATATGATAACAAGCATTACATTAATTTTAATTTTCTTGAAATAATTGCACTGGACAAAGTGAACATAATCCTCAAGAACACAAATAAGACATCTACTCTATGAGAAATTACTTTAGCCTACGAAAATTGAGAATGGCATGCATACAATAGATGATTTTTATGGATTTCCCACATTTATCTTATGGGGCAGATAATCATAAAGGCATTTTATAATTGGCGTCAAGATGGTCTTAACTCAAGAGAGAGTAGTTTCAAAGGGAAAGAAAAAAGAAATCCTTTGGGACATCAAATTTCAGAATTTTGTCTATAAAGTAAATAACAAAACAGATTTTGCTAAATATTTAAATACATTCTTCAACTGATTTTGGTGCAACGGAAAAAGATAATGTGAAACTAGAAGTCAGTCAATCAGTCACCTTGATTGAAGTTCATTGCCCTCGTAAAAGGGGCAGTTGGCAGTAGCATAGAACTTAACTCATAATACTACTTTCAACTAGTGCAGTTAATGTGATCTGGCAGCTAGTTATGAATGCCTTACATCCCCCCTACAGAAAGTTTGGTGGATATACATTATAAAAGTGCCAATAATCACCAAATTCTCAATGTAGCAAAGCCTCCTATTGGAGTAAGCCCAAGGTGCCAGAAATGACATTTCTTAGAAAAGAAAAAAAGATCTAGCACATTCCATTTCAAGTCATTGGGTAAAGGAAAATACTCCAAGGAGTAAAACTAAAATAAGTGCAAAATAGAGATCTAAATGACATTTCAGGAAACCAAACTATAAATTAGGAAACCAATAATATTTTAAACCTAGGCTTTGAGCCTAGCTTATGTGCACCATATCCATGGGCCAGGACCTAAAGCCCCCTGTTGAAGTCAGCCAAGGGTGGTCCTCTTGGCTGCATCAAGTGTTGTATCAGATGCAATAATGAATAATTATGTTGATTATTGTATTGAAGAACATATAAAAAGTTGCACCTCCTGACAACACATGGTGGGCACCTTCACTTACAACTGCAGTTTATGCATAGAACCATTTTCCCATCAATAATAAAAACAAAAAAAAATAAATAAAACCAAAACTAATAGTGATAAATAATAGTAATAACAATTACAATATATAATCATGTTTTAAGTAATAATATACCAACAATTAATGTAATAACCTAACTTGCCTCGGTGGGCCATCCTTACAAGGTGGGCCATATTTGTCAAACATAGATGAAGTCAGAATGGAGTCATGGATTAGGACTCTTTGTAAGTCCAATATAGGTGAGAACAAGGTTATTAGAAGTATAAGGAGTCCCAAACCGACCTCTCTCTAGGACTACTATTGCCAATAAGACTTCCCTGTAGTTTCCAAATAGGACTTGCCTTTCAGCACTAATATATATGTGTAGAGGCTCTTGCTATCACACACACATCAACGAAAAAAAAAATTTAGAGAGAGAGAGAGAAAGACTAATTTAGTTGTGGAATTATTAAAAGGAGAGGAAGAGCAACAGCGGGACGACAGCGGAGGTCTGACGTGAGGCCAATCACTGCCGGAGCAATACACTACTATACCAGGTGAGTAGAATCTCTGAACTTATTATTGTAAAGTCTGGATTTGAAGAAGTTTAGAGATATGATCGATTGATGGACTATTCCCAACCATATAATACTACTATCGTTACTGTCGATATAAGTAAAGTAGAAGACATCCTCCAGAAATCCATAAATCTTGAACAAACTTGTCGAACTAGGTTTCTAAGAATAGTAGGGATGATGGACAGGGAAGTAGATAGCAGAGATCAATGGTTTCTATTATATCAAAATCAGATTTGGAAGTTTCCGGAATTCATGTCGTTAAAACTTGCTGTGATCGACTTGAGTTGTGGGCCCACGCTACCCACCTGATCAGAGATCACATCCCCACATCTTGAAGAGGACCTTTATGCGACCCTAGTAGACTTATCCTAGTAGGAATCAACTCAATTGGGCTCACAGATCTGATGGTGGAAATACCTTGTCAGGCAAGAACAAACCTAACGACCCTGCCGTGTAACGATTTGATCTCGAAAGGCTTAGTACAAGGATGGAAAAATTAGCAAAGTAGAATTTATGAATACTGTACCTTTAGAACTTGAATTTAGGAAGCAAGCTTGAATGATTAACAAGGAGATTCAGAAAAATCTAGAATTCTTTGGAATTCAGGCCTTCAATTCGTGATTTGGTCAACATTAGTAGTGGAACCTCGTGGGCCACCTGATCAAGGATTAGGTCCACACATCTAAATAGTGGACCCCTGGGCGACCACTAAGGTGTAGGTCCCATGAAGATTGGACCATTGGGCCCCACCATCTAAAGATTTCAAAAGTGCCAGGCGTGAACCTCTCCTGTCGAATGTGTAGTTCGCATGTTGTAGCATGACGTGGGGATCTGGCACTATATTCTTTATAAGATAGTTAGGTATATTTACTATTTTTCTTTCTTGTACAGACATGTAAGAAACAGTATCCATGGGCTATTACTAGAATGAAATCCATATGACATATATTGTAATAAATGCTAAATTTCTATCGTCACATCTGAATTGGAAATACAATGTGATTAACATGGAATGTTTACCGAATATTCAAATCTATTGAAAATTATTTAAATTTGAATTCATTAATCATGTCTTGAATCCTGTTGTTAATTATGATGAATAATTAGTTTCCTTAATCAAATATGGGCACTGCCACAACCTGATACCAACTTCGACTCGGAGTGGGGCGAAGATTAACTAGTGTTATGTGGTACTGGCCATAGAAAAAAATAAGATAATGTAACCAATTATTTTGTTCATGATGTTTGAGTCAGAATAACACAAACCACTAGTGGGTATAGAAATTCTCTCGTGGATGTTGGTCGACGGAAGTAGATTCAACAAACATAGTGGTAAGATAAACCATGTTGTTGATAGAAATCTAGATGCTCCAATGTGGGAGAATCGGAACAGGTTCAACAACCAGGGTGGATGACAAACCAAGTTATTGACAAAAATGTAGATGCACCCGTATGTGGTATCGGAATCACTTGATGCTTGCGGTGGAAAAATATACTCAGAAAAGAAATGATTATGACATTGTATTTAATTCTATCATCGAATCTGTAAATATTCATATGATTGTTTGCATGTGTTATATCTTGACACTTAATTATTCTACTCACTGGTGTTACTGACCAATGGTTCACCCCACTTCAGGTAATGTAGTCGTGGAGGTTGCGGGGAGTAATAGAGATCAACCGGTGGATTTTGGCATGCGTGGCTGATCCAGAGCGCGAAAAGCAAAGAATAGATTCATAGTTGAGATTAGCCCAAGTCTTAGATATTTTCTCTTTTGCAAATAGAGATTTTTTTTTTCACACAGTAATCTCTATCATGAATTTCAATATACTTTAGGATTTAACTACAAATGGCATTTAAATGTTTTAGACCTTGATGCTTATGGAAATTTGATTTATGTGGTGTTGTTAAAAAAATTTTTTTGAGAACGTCGTAAGAATCTGAAGAGCTCTAGATTCTTGGGTTGTTACAATTGAATGATGAGAAACATTGAAATTGAATTGTCCATAACCAATGCAATCCATAACAAGAGCTCCTCCAGTGTATATGCCATCAAATTGTCTGTGGTCAATTCAAATAAACTCAAAGTGAAACCTTGGTGCAATCTAACTCCAATGGAAATTCAGATCTCTCCACATATTTCATACATTGTCATTACCTTTCATACACTGATACACATATCATCCTTTCTTAATATTACCTTCGGAGATGCATTAAATATTTCTTAAATGCCAACAAATTAACAGCCTTGGCACCCAACCCGGAGGACTTCTCAAAATTAATGCTCGACCTATTAGCTTTTGGGCTCAACCCAGTTCTCTAGCATTTTGAACTGGGTTCTTCTTCTCGGCAAAAAACACTTGTAACATTCAACTTCAGATCCCTTATTTACTTTCTTCAAAGATTTTTTTTTAACCTATTAGCTTTTGGGCTGAACCCAGTTCTTTAGGATTTTGAACTGTGTTCTTCTTCTTCTTGGCAAAAGACACTTGCAACACCCTACTTCAGATCCCTTCTTTACTTTCGTTAACAACTTTTTTTTTTTGCTAAAAAAAATCATAGGATGTTAGTAACAGTCTTTAAGAAAGAAATGGACTGCACAAGATCAAAGACACAAAAATGCAGCAAATAAAATTGCACAAATTCCAAAATTGTAACCAAATTGATTGTGACAAGATGAGTAGAGAACTAAGCAAATGACATGTGCTAACCAACTATACAACCCTAAGACATCATTAGAAACATGTCGACTACAAAATTCCCACGCATAATCCGTGTTAGGAATGTATAAGTGGCAACCGTACTAGTGACTTTAATTAACAAAAGTGATTTAATCTTAGGCTTCCAAATTAATCGTTGACAAAATATATGGAAACAAAAGTTCATCCATATGAGAACCATATTAAACAACATGAGACATGAATGATCAACATAAAACACCAACCACAAAAATACAGATAATAGGAGTGTCTGTTAGACATATTCAGCTATAATATATCCCCAATTCCATTATTAAAGACTTTACTCAATGACTTGACTCAAATGGAGAATTTGGCCACTGCACCAAGGTCTAAGCTAGGGGTTTTATCTGTATAAAAATTTGTGTTTCACTGTAAAGTACTACAAAAGATTGGCATAAAAAAATAAGAATGGATCAAAATAGAACAGCTTATAATTAGATTATATGACGATTTTCGCTCTGAAATAATAATAATAATATTGCAAAATTAATACAATAGGTTCAGTTTTGGATTCCATTAAACCCAATTCTTAGGTTCAGCAATGGAAACCGAGTCTCCATATTGGTTTTCCATCACATATATTTCATAACTACATCAAACATGGATTCAAGTCTGAAGCTAATAGACCTATGCACTTATTGGCTGCAAAAGATGATAAATACCACCAAGACACAATTACTTCAAGATCTCCACTCACCTTTGTCACGCCCCAAATCCATGGCCCATTCGAATTCAGAATCATGAGAAATAAGCACCATAAACCAACAAAATTAAATCCATGACATAAAAATCTGTTACAACCCTAAATAATTATAAAGACTTAATTTGATGCATTCCATCAGTCTTGCTTCTTTTGGCATATTGGTTAGGTTCATAACATTAGGTATCTAATGAGGACATCAGCTCCTTCATTTAAGATATACCAACGGAAGAAGAAGAAATCACAAAGGGAAGCCACTTTGTGGTTACATCAGTATTTCTTGGTGATAGATTGCAGATCCGGCGAAGATCTGCCGTGAGATGGCAAATCAAATGTAGATCCACCAATGGATCTTGATCCCAGTGCAGATCCACCATTGGATCTTAATCATGACATAGATCCATCGTTGGGTCCAATCCGATCTGACGTGTGACCCATGATTGTGATGAATACTAGATGTGGTAGACATTATTTCTATTATTTTATTATTATTATTTATTTGATCATTTGAGAACCATTAGTAGTGGGACCATTATTATTGTTATTAGTGTTTAATATCAACCTTTCATATGCTTTATGGTTGAGAAGTAGTTTTGGTTTAGGGTTATCTTTATATAGCATTGTAAAACCTATTTTTCTAGTTAATGAATAATCGAATGTTTTTTGGTGACTCTCTCTCCAGGAAATGACTTGGTGGAAGCCATTAGTGGAATCCGGCGAAACAAGGTATCTTTTTCTCCTTCCTTCGGATTATTTTATTGTTGGTGGGGTGTTCTTCTTTCCCTCATCATCATCTCCATTGTTGAGCAGCCTAATACCCCAAATCCATTGGCCAATCATCACCTAAATTCTAACTCGAAGCCGAACCTCCTATTCCCCAACAGCCACTGGCTGTCACACCTATATATATGTTGGCTGAGTCACTACCAAACTCCAAACCACACGGTTGAATACCTCACCCTACAGATCTGGCCAGCCTTACGACTTTTCAAGCCTCTCCTCCTTACCCCTGTCAACTTCTCTTTATCAAAAGAAATAAAGGGCTATCTTGCTGTTACATGTTATGCAGTATTGTTAAACATTATGTAGCACTCTTAGATGGCATGTACACTTGTGAGCAACATAGCCACCTATCAGTACCACTTTAAATTGGCCCTAATGTGCAGTAGCCCATGTGCCCATGAACCACATGCCATTCCCTTAAGACCCAGCCAAACCCAAGTTTAACCCTAACAAGACCAAGTCCTATTGGGCCTAATAAAGACCAGGCTGACCAGATTTCAGGTTCTGCAGGCCTACTTGAACATTTATTTTTCAGGGCCTTTCCCTTTTATTGTTGATTTAATTAACTGCGGGAATTTTTTACTTCACCTTTGAAATTATAATTGCTGATCTCTTCTTAGATTACTTTGTTGGCAACCCAATTGAACTTAGCCTGTTAGTCAAAACCCCTGAAGGGACAAGTGAACTAAATGAAAATTAATTGATCCCTAAGCTAATGGGAGGGATTCTCTTCAATTGAGACCCCCGATCCTAATTTGACGGATTCGTATTGTGGGATTGTGACAAAGCCTAGAGTCATCCCTGGACTCATTTAAAATTTAATACAAGAAGGGTATAATCTAAATTTTAATTCATATGTCTAATTGCAATTGTTAATTACTTTTGGTCTCATTAAAATCATATAGGTTAGCCTTGCATTGTCCTTCATTAGTATCAAAGTCAACCTCTACGTCACGGATTCAAGTCACAGAAAGGGCTACTCGGAGTAGAGTAAGAGCTGTTAAAAAAAAGGGAAAAGGGCTACCTATCGTTAGAGTTAGAGCCACCAAGGAGACAGTTAACTGGAGCAGAGTGTGAGCCATCCCAAGCAAGGAAAGGGCTACCTGCCGCTAGAGTGAGCCGCTGAGGACGTCGGCTATGGGAGCATGGTGGTCTATTATGGTCCTAAATAGTTACAAGACCTAATTTGACGCGTTCCATCAATCTTAGTGCTTTTGACATATTGGTTAGGTCTGTAACAGAATCATACCACACAATTTATTTGAAATAAATAGTCACCATTAATTTTATTCACAACTAAAGGAAAACTTAAAAAAAAAGCATTTATATATATATAAAACTAGACAAGTCCAACTGAAATAAAATAATTTCATCAATTTTAAATCTAGATAAAATAGAGGAGGTTAGTCTTCAAAATCACTAATGAAAGCACCTATTAGCCAAGGAAGAAAAGATAAAACTAGGACTTGAAATGGGACTCGGTCAAGGCCAAGTCCTAGTCGATTCGGGCAAGTCACATGGTTATCAATCGACTAGTGTCATAATTCATCCTATAGTACCCGACTCATTTAGGGCCAATTCAGCTTGGACTTGGACAAGCTTTGATAACATGTTCTTAGCTAGAACGTCAAAATCCATGCTCTCAGCCACATATGTCAAAATTCTACTCATGATCATCCTGGCACGTGTGGTCTCCTACATGCTAATTAGTTGGCTTGGGCAGATCGATATGAACTGAGTGAAAGAAAATGTCATTATTGTGAAGAAAATGCATAATTATTATATATGAAAGGGACTGGTTCTAATTGTGAAATCAATCCCAATTGGTTCAATTGATTTTGACTTTTTACAATTTTGTTAACCCCTCTTAATCCCCTCTCTCCATGTCAGAATTGTAAGAGTGTATAAAACATTTCCCTCTTAACAAATCCTCTCCCTCTACCTCCCCTCCTAATTCCTTCACAAATGTGCATTAACTACATGCAAACTTCTAAAAAAAAAAAAACATGCATGCCAACGTTTCCCTCTCCCTCCCCTTTTAACTCCTTCACAAATGTGCGTTAACCCCATGCAAACTTCTAAAAAAAATGTATGCAAACCTATCCATTTCACTATCATTAGTACTCTTTCCACAACTCTTGGTCATTTGAAAAAGAAAAAAAAAACAAAAGGCTCTTGGTCTTATTCCTGTAATCACCTCTCTCTGGTGGCAAGCCTTCCTCCTTAAAATTTTGATCTATTAACTCCAGACATTATTTTGAAATCCGGGTAAAAAAAAAAGATATTGAAAATCTCCAAATCTATTTGGAAGTGAAGAGAAAACATTTGCATAAAGATCTTCCATGAATAAAGAAGTTGTAAGAAGAAGAGAGAGAATGCATGAAGATCCTCTCTGAATAAATTAAGAAGATTAGAGCTACCTCATAAGACAATGAGAGCTATCCTCAATGGAGAGAAGACTTGTCTAACATTCTCGTCCCACCCCACATGGCTTCTCGTCATGTCATCCTCAATTACTTCAAGTGCAAATTCTATTAATGTTACGGCTTATTTAAACCAACCCTACTTTGATTTTTTCGCTCATTTTGATTGTTCTTCTGGGTTTCTAATTTCCCTTTTTTCTTTTTGTAGAGCACTATTTTCTTTTTTTATTTGATTCTTATTGTTTTTATAACTTAAAATATATTTGGTTCCACCCATCAGATTATGCTTGCTTTGGTAGTTGCTTTTATTTTATGATTTATGTGGAATTTTTGGAGTAGAACCCATCAGTATTTTAAGTTCTTATTTTGGACTATATATTTATTTATTTCTTTATTTATTTTTGGTTTAGTCTTCTCATTTTTGTGCATTTTGTTTTCATTTCTTTGGGTTTACCAGTCATTGATTTCTTCAGTAGTTGTTCTCTCTTTATGATTTCTTCTGGAATTTTAGGAGTAGTGCCCAGAAGTTTTTTCATTTTGGTTTCTTATTCTTTATTTATTTCTTTCTTTATGATTATCTATTTTTTTGTTTTGAGATTATTCTGATATTGTGGTTTCTCTTGGAGTACAATCCAGGTGCACCAAAAGCTTCCTTACTATGGGTTACTTGTGTTCTTTTCTTTGCAATCAGATGGTGATTTGAACTGGATGAATGTTGCAGTTAGATATTGGAATCGGTATATGGAGCATTGTTGGTGCCGTTTGAAACCCACTTTCTGCATACCTGGATTCTACTCAATTAATGTCGAGTTACATGATTAGACAATTGCTTCTGGTTTCTATCATTTTAATTTCTACCTTTGAAATGTATCATGGTTAAATTCATGGAAATTTTTATGAAAAAATTCTCAATATTTGACTTTGGGATTTAAGCATGGTCTATTATACAAAAGATCCACTTTCAGCTATACTAACTCTTCTCATTACATAGTTCTTGTTGAACTTAGAAACACAAAGTACTCTTTATATGACCTTCTTCTTTACAATTTTTAAGGCGCTTGGGATTGTGGGGGTCTAGAATTTGCCTTTGTGGGAGTTATTTGTACTAATTATTTTTTTTCGTTTTTGAATTTCTCGCCTTTATGTATCATTTTTTTTATGCAAGAACAACCAACCACTATTATTGTGAATTTACTATAGTTAATAATAAATTCAAAATGAGACGACAATCCCCATAAGATCACTATCTGAGATGTAGCTCTCCTAAATAGAAATATTAGGTATCCATTTTATACAATCAGGGATTAGCTATAATATTGAAAATGAAAAACAAAATAAAGCAACTAGATAATGTAATTTGCTTAAGGTCTTAGATGTAATTTGCAAGGGATTGCTTCTAATGGTTTTGAATGTGTGCATTTAATTTCCGTTAGAACTAACAAAATAAAAAAAAATTGATGATACTTTCTCTCTGCTTGGTTCATCTTGCAAAAGTGGCCCTTGTATTTATTTATTTTTAAATGGCGAAGCATTTGGTTTTCAACTAGCAATTAGAGTAGTAGGTCAATAGGAAGCATCTCTATATATGGGAATGATTGAAGTAGACAAAATATATATGAAGTCTCAAATCATGTCGTTCATGAAACCGGGCACAACCAGCATTGAAAACCCCAATTATTCATGAAGCTCAGAAAAAGAAGATAGGACCGAACTTGCGTTGACGGCGAAAGATATAAAAGTGGAATATCTACTTGGAGTTAGTCAAAAACACCCGACCTATCTACATGGAAAGGAGTGTAAATTTGTAGGTATATAATTTATTCATTGTCTTTCATTTTGCCACTCCATCTCCTTCATAGTTGTGCTAAGTGTTATATTGCTCTATGGTATTTTGAATTGAAACTTGATGGTTTAATGTATTGGATCTATTTTATCTGCTCATTTTTTAGATAGGGAATTCACTTTCTATGTTGGTATTGAGATGACTTCTACTACCCGTGCTATGCACGTGTAAGCAACCAACTACATTTGTAATGCAAGATTTGTAAATAGAGAGAGTGAAACGTGGAAATGTACACTCTTCTTTGGTACATGCTTATGGTATGATGCAATTAATAAGTAAACCTGATGATATTTTACACTTAAAAAGAGATTAATATTACGAAGGTATATAAAGTAGGAAACTATTCAAGTGAGAACTTTCCTCACTGTTTTTCCTTTGAGAACCAAGGGTAGGGCCCATCTATCACCCAATCCAAGCCTTACAATGGATAAGAACCCCCCTAATAGACACATGCCCCAAGTTTAACATACATCCAAATGGACCGTATTGTTGGATCAATTGTACACCCATCTCAATGGACTGGACTTGAACGGCTTAGGGACATATAATTGAGACCAAACTTAATACCTAGGGTGCTCTTGCTAGGATCTTTACACTCACTCAAAATGCTCTTACCAATCCATTTGAAATTTTGGGTATTTTGCATTCTAATGGATTTGTTTATTTCAAATAAGTTGCTTATATTATGGTATATTATTTGCATTTCGATTTCTACATTCTATTTTTTGCTATTTTAATGCATTTGTTCTTTTTTATGGGCCCATTTTATTATTATTTTTTTAGTTCCTGCTTGTGCTAAGCATGGGCACATTTTGCTAGTTTAATATGAAACAATGTAAGATCTAAGTTCAAGGTTATCGCATGGTTACAATCACATCTAAAGACTACCGTCAAATTGCTTGGTAGCATAGGTAAATAACAATTGTAGCCTCAGATGCCATCCGAAACATATACATTGCGTGGATGCCTCCAAAAATATATACATTCACAAAGATACTTTGCACAACCTCATGTAGACAACATAATTACCAAACTGGTCCAAAATCACCAAATCAGAACCACCCTTCTAACAATTTGACTTTAGTCCATACTCGCCCCAAATGGCCCCTATATACGAAGGTCAGCATATATTGTGCTAGCAGTCTAGGGGTCCCCAAAGGGAATACTAAACACCAATTGGACAGACTGATTTGTGTGGTATGCTATGATGCCTAGATACGACATGGATACGATAGGGACACAGAATGGATATAGAAGGGACATGAGCTTTATACATAAAAAGTGAAGAATCAGATACGTTATGACATGATGCATTGCCCATTTTGAAGTATCCGCGCATCATAGGTAATATGCCTACATTGGAGATCCCAACCTCTAAAAGCTGAAACCAATTCCATATTGCTAGCTCTGAAATTCACTTGCGCATGACGGGATCATTATTGGTATTTAATAGTGTATGGTGTTGGAAAAAAGTCCCATGTCCCACATCGCCCAAGTAATGGGTTTACGTGGCTTCACATACCCGTTTGGGCTTTTCACCTATCAACTTAAGCTTTTGGGTTGGTACACGATAGAGGGAGGTCAAGTGTTCGAATCCTGAGGCTATTGTGCCTTCCTTGTATTTTCCCATGGAGGGTGTAATTCCTGTGCAGAGCCCCTATATTCTCCTATCAATGGTGTAATTCCCATGAAGGAGGTGAAATTCCCATGAAGGAGCTTGCATTGTTACGCCATTCTTGATTAGCTTAAGCTTTTAAAGTAAGTGGTTGTCAATATATGGTAGGGTCCAATAACTAATACCCTTTCAGATTTGAGATGGTACCAGCAACTCTAACAAAAGTGATTTCAACTCAGGTCACCAAATCAACCATTGATAAAATATAAGGAAACAGAAATTCATCCACATGAGAACCATATTAAACAACTTGATACATAAATGGCAACATAAAACACCAACCATAAAAATACAGATAATTAGGTTATCTATTAGACATAATCAATTATAATATCCCCAACAATTGGCCATTACACCAAGATCAAAACTAGGAATTTTATCAAAGTTACAGTCCCCATCCAAATCTGGTTGTGTGATACTCATCCCTAGCATATTAGGCTTCATCATTACTTATGTATAAAAACTGAGATTTCACTATAAAAGTACTACAATAGATTGGCATAAAAAATAAGAACAGAACATAATAGAACTGAAAGTACTACAACAGATTGGCATAAAAAAATAGGAACAAATCAAAACAGAACTGTTTATAATCAGATTAGAAGAGGAGTATAGCTCTGAAATAATAAGAATAGAATTATGACACGATTTCAATAGGATTGTCTTACATTCGGCTAGCATACATACATAATTAGGGTTTGGCCAATTGTGGCAGAACCATTCCTACAGTCCTACCCACAATCAAAACCTTGATGATATGGGGTTTGATCAGTCCAAAATCCAAAATTTGCGTTTAGTCAACCCATAAAACCAACTCATATGTTTAGCTAAGGAGATCTAATCCCCATATGGTTTTCCATCATATATATTTCATAAATACATGTAAACATTGATAAATACCACCAAGACAATTAGTTCAAGATCTTCACTCACCTTTGCCATGTCCCAAATTCGCAGCCCATTCACTTTCCATATCAGGACAAATAAGCATCATAAACTAACATAAATTAAATCCGTGACATAGGAATCAATCTGCTGATTTTCTTTGCCACGCCTTATACTTTAAAAATAATGCAACAACCATATAGGATAACGTAACACAAGAAGTATAAAGCACCCAAACCAATCTATGTCATTTTTCCACAGAGTAAAATACTAACTATCAAATAAGTGAACAGTCTAGGATGATTATCTCCATGTAGATTTAGCCAGTTATTTACATGGCTTGGAAAACTAACACCACCTGCTCAAGTGAAAAGAAGGATTTGGGAATCATAAGGTGTATATCTAGATAGAACAGCCACCACCCACGGCCCCTCCCGGGGTTCCTTCTACTTCTTTGGCCAATATGCCAACTAGCAAAAAAAAAAAGACTTCCAAAGTAATAAATTCCAATAGAATAAAGGGTCCAATAAAAGATGGGCACTAGTTAAAAGCCATATAGGAATTTGGCAATTGCCTTCAAATTAGATAATCAGGTAAGTAAAGATTACATAATACATAGAAAGATGAAATTAGGCATCTGAGAGGAAAGACCCTGCCACAGTTGGCCCGACTGTTTATCTATTGGGCTATTAATAACCCAGATAATAGATATAAAAAAGCACAGCCCAAATCAGATCAATCCAAAATTCTATAGTTCTAGGTTGCCCAAGAATTGATATATTTAGAGAATAATTTAAAAAAATAGAAACCTATACCTGAAAGGGCGTGCTAAATACTAATGGTTTCTCATTCTCCGGTACAGATTCCATACACAAATGTGTGTATAATTATTATGATTTTGATCGATGGTCAGCCAATAGAAGAGACATACTAAATTTAAGATACTAAAGGACTAGGAAGTTAGATTCTTAATTCTTGCAACAACCAATTTCAATAGTAGCTGAGCTAGTTGCTTTATTAAACTATCAAGGTAATCAAGGATATAAATATCGGCCAATACGCTAAATCAGGCGTAGCGCCAATGGGCGCTACGCTATTTGGAAAAAATCATTGTTCACAAGTGTATCGGCCCGTATCGGCCGATACGCCGGCCAGTATCGGCTGATACGCCGGCCAATACACTTTGTATCGGCCGATACGTATTGGCTGGGGGGTTTAAAACCCCCCAACCAATTTTTTTACCCACCTTTCCCTTTTAGCATTTATCTTCTCCCCTCTTCACTGCTCTAAGCCCCTTTCCTTGCCTCTATTTTTCAAATCCTCTCAAAAAAACAGTAAAATCATCAACAAAAACATCCAAAGATTAAGGTGGCATTCAAGATTCAAGCATTAAGCTCAAAAAAGGTGAGTTTTGAAGCATTTTTTTTCCTACTTTGTGCTTATTTCTCTCTTTTCTTCTATGAATCACTTGAAAATGAGTTGTTGTTGCTAGATCCATGTTCCTCTTTGATCAAGCCCCTCTTTTTTTATCACTTTCTTAATTTTTTTTTTGAATTTTATTTTCAGATTATTTTATTATTTGAAAAAAAAATCTATTTTGTTAATGGAAAACCAATAAAATGCGTTGAAAGTAGTCCCTAAATGTTAGATCTATGTTTCCCATAGATTAATCCCACATATGTTTGTGTTCTTCTAATTTTTCATATTTTTTATTTTCAGATTTGTATTTTTTGTTAAAAATATTTTTTTATAGAAGCAAACCCAATCAAATGGGTTGAAAGTGGTCCCTAAATGTTAGATCTACGCTTCCCATAGATCAATCCCACATATTTTTGTGTTCTTCTAATTTTTTCATATTTTTTATTTTTGGATTTTTGTATGTTTTTTTAAAAAATATTTTTTTATAGAAGCAAACCAATCAAATGGGTTGAAAGTGGTCCCTAAATGTTAGATCTACGCATCCCATAGATCAATCCCACATATTTTTGTGTTCTTCTAATTTTTTCATATTTTTTATTTTAGGATTTTTGTATTTTTTTAAAAAAAATATTTTTTTATAGAAGCAAACCCAATCAAATGGGTTGAAAGTGGTCCCTAAATGTTAGATCTATGCTTCCCATAGATCAATCCCATATATTTTTGTGTCCCTCTAATTTTTTCATATTTTTTATTTTTGGATTTTTGTATTTTTTTAAAAAAATATTTTTTTTATAAAAGTAAACTGAATCAAATGGGTTGAAAATGGTCACTAAATATTAGATCTATGTTTCCCATAGATCAATCCTACATATTTTTGTGTTCTTTTAATTTTTTCATATTTTTTATTTTTGGATATTTGTATTTTTTAATAAAAATATTTTTTTATAAAAGTAAACTGAATCAAATAGGTTGAAAATAATCCCGAAATGTTATATCTATATTTCCCATATATAGTCCCCAAATGTTATATCTATATTTCCCATATATCAATCCCAATTCCCACCCACGTAGATGCGTGTTATTCTAATTTTTTCATGTTTTTGAAATTTATTTAAATTTTAACCTATTACTTTTAAATCTTGTTTAGGTATTGTGACGTGAAAAAATACCACGTGAGATAGATCTTGCATGGAGCTATGGTGAGGCAATTGAAAACAATCGGTTGAAGATTAAGTGCAAGTTTTGTCACAAACTAACCCATGGGGGCATTACAAGATTTAAACAACATTTGGCCCATGTGCAAGGCAATGTTGCAGGGTGTCCTGAAGTATCCAAAGAAGTTAGGGAGCAAATGAAAAATTTATTGAATCAAACAAAACAGAGAAAAGTACAAATTAAAGAAAAGAAGCAGCAGGGTGTTGATGCAGCACGCCATGATGTATTTGGGGATGAAGGTCTTGGTGCTGCTTCTGATAATGAGTTTGATGACCCAGAAATGATGGCTGCACGCCGAGAGTCCCTTATATCATGCCAAGAAGAAGCAGAGCGTCAAGCCTATAGCCAGCGTAGAAACTATGATGAAGGTGGTTCATCTGGTGCAACAAGCAAGGGCAAAGGCATTGCGGGTAAATTGCGTAGAGCATTTAGCACCCGACAGCGGGATGATGATATAGAGATTATTTCTACTCGGATGGCTACACCTACACAAACTGGACGTGGGGTTAGTTTTGTTGATCCTTTCGCACATATATCGGAGGCAGCTAAGTAACCAAAAATCTCTAATGTTGTCAAGGGTGTCATGAAGGCTGCAAGAGATAGATTAGCCAAAGCTACAGCAAAATGGCTAATTCATAAGAATATACCCTCTACTGCAATTGATTCTCCTTATTTTCAGACAGTTCTTGACGTTGCGGCTCAAGCTGGGCAGGGTATTACGTCGCCATCTGTGTATGATGTGGGCACCAAGTACCTTGAAGTAGAGTATAAAGAAATAAAGGTTTGGGTAGAGACGTTTAGGCCCATGTGGGGGCAAAATGGAGTCACTATTATGTGTGACGGGTGGACAGCATCACCCAAACACAATTAATTAACTTTTTGGTATATAATGTCACTGGGACCGTCTTTGTGAAGTCCATTGATGCATCTGAAGAGAAACGGACGGCAGATTATATTTATAGCCTTATGGATAAAGTTGTAGAAAGTGTTGGAGAGGAGAACATTGTCCAGATTGTGACAGACAATGGAGCTAATTTTAAGAAGGCTGGTCAACTTTTAATGGAAAAGAGGACACATTTATTTTGGACCCCATGTGCAGCACATTGCGTTGACCTTATAATGGAGGATATTGGAAAGAAGAAGAATGTGGCCACTGCAATCAAGGCATGTAGAGGCATTAAAAGGTTCATATACGACCATTCATGGCTCTTAAGCTTGATGAAGAAATTCACAAACAATCATGCCTTAATGCATCATCCCGCATCCACTAGATTTACTACCCATTTTATTGCTATGGAAAGCCTACTACGTTGGAGAACGGAGCTAATTCAGATGTTTTCATCAGAAGAATGGCTTCGTTCGAAATGGGGCAAAGCAACACGTGGTCCGAAGTTTGACATCTCAATTCTAATGAGGGATAATAAATTTTGGGCCAAAGTAGAGAACATATTAAAGGCATATGAACCTTTAGTGAAAGTGTTGCGCTTGTTGATGCTGATGAAAAGCCAACAATGGGGTACATTTATGAAGCAATTGATCGGGCAAAGCAAGCCATTATAGAAAATTGCCGATATCATGATGATTACATAAAAATTATTGATGCCCGGTGGAACGATCAGCTGCACCATCCATTGCATGCTGTAGGTTATTTTTTAAATCTTGAATTCTACTATCGCAATGCCCCACACCACACTGAATCAATAGATACAGAATTGCGAGTAGGATTAAGGACAGTGTTGAAAAGAATTTTGAGTGAAGATGATCATATCGAAGCTATACAGAGGTAAGCTAGTTAAAAATTTATTTAATCTTTTAAATATATTTGAGATAATTATATTGATATGGTGTACTTATTTATTTCTAATTTTTCGCATTGTAGATTTCTACTTATACACATAAAAGAGAAACTTTCGCTGACCCTTTTGTACAGCGAGCGATTGGAAAATGTTCACCTGGTAGTTATACTTATACGCAATTGACAATACATAGAAAAGGAACTTTCTACAATTTAAAGATGTCTAATTTTTTTCTTTTTTTTTTTTTTTTGTATTCCAGTTGATTGGTGGGAGAGTTTTGGAGAGAGTACTCCACATCTAAGGAGAGCAGCCATTTGCATCCTTAGTCAGACAACAACATCATCAAATTGTGAAAGGAATTGGAGCACTTTCTCCATGATCCATACGAAGCTCAGGAATTGGATAACCATGAGAAAACTCAACAAATTGGTACACTGCCATAACAATCTCAAGTTGAGGAACAGAAATAGAGAGAGAAAGGCAAGGGATGATCCTACTTATTGTCCAATTAATTTGGATCACATATTCAGAGACGATGATCCCTTACTTCCATGGATAGCCGAGACTAAAGATCCATTGTTAGATTCAGATCCGAGCTTTCAGCAAGAAGTACAACATTTAATTGCTGAAGATGTACAAATGTCAGGGGGACAGCCACCTCCGGGAGAAAGAAGTAGTGGAAGTGCAAGTGCAACATCTAAAGGGAAGGAACCAGCTCATATTATGTCATCTTCTGAAGATAGTAGTTCTACTGTTGCCTCTTTTTATTTTCTGAACCCTTTTTAATTTCTAACCCTTTTTATTTTCTGAATGCATTTTATTTTGTAACCCTTTTTATTTTCTTTAACACTTTTTATTTTCTGAACTCCTTTTAATTTCTAACTTTTTTCATTTTTTGAACATTTTTTATTTTCTAACCCTTTTTATTTCTAACCCTTTTGAAGTTCTGAACCCTTTTTATTTTCAAACCCTCTTTATTTTCTAACCTTTTTTTATTTTCAAACCCTTTTATTTAAGAACCTTTTTTTTCTAACTGATTTTATTTTTTAACCACTTTTATTTTCTTTATCTCTTGTCATTTTCTAAATCGTTTTACTTTCTAACCCTTTTTATTTTTTTTACCTATTTATTTTCTAGCCCTTTTATTTTCTTTAACCCTCTTTATTTTAGAACCTTTTTAATTTCTTACCTTTTTTTAGCCCATTTTATTTTCTAAACCTTTTTTGATTTTCTAACCCTTTGTATATTCTAAACCCTTCTCATTTTCTAACCCTTTTTTTTTCTAGCACTTTTTATCTTCAATCCCCTCTTATTTTTTTAACCCTTTTTTAATTTTCTGTATCCATTTTATTTTCAAATCCTTTTACTTTTCTAACCCTTTTCATTTTCTAACCCTCTTTATTTTCTAATCCTTTTTATTTTCCATCCATTTTAAAATTTGAACCCATTTTAATATTTGACCCTATTTATTTTCTAACCCATTTTATTTGCTTAACCTTTTTTAATTTCTAATCCTTTTTTATACCTTTTTTTATTTTCTAACTCTTTTATTTGTTGAACCCTTTTATTTTCTAATCCTTCTTATTTTTTGAACCCATTTTATTTTCTAACCCATCTTATTTTGTAAACCTTTTTCAATTTTCTAACCTCTTTATTTTTAATCCTTTTTACTTCCATTCCCTTTTACTTTGTAAACCTTTTTTTATTTTCTAAACCCTTTTATTTTCAAACACTTTTTATTTTCTTACCTTTTTCATTTCCTAACCCTTTTTATTTTCTAACCCTTTTTATTATCTAACCTTTTTTTTTTTTTACTTTGTAACCCTTTTTATTTTCGAACCCCTTTTATTTTTTAACCCTTTTTATTTTCTAGTCCCTTTTATTTTCTAACATTGTTTATTTTCTAACAATTTTTGGTTTCTAACTTATTTTTATTTTATACATTTTTTTCATTTTCTAATTCTTTTTATTTTCTCTCGTAGTTTATTTTCTAACCCTTTTAATTTTCTAACCATTTTTATTTTGTGTGTCCTTTTTTATTTTCTAACCCTTTTTATTTTCTAAACCCTTCTTATTTTCAAAACCCTTTGTATTTTCTAACCCTTGTATTCTCTAACCCTTTTTATTTTCTATCCCTTTTTGTTTTTTGATGCTCTTTATTTTCTAACACTTTTTATTTTCAAACCCCTTTTATTTTCTAAACCTTTTTATTTTTTGAGCACTTTTCATTTTCTAATGTTTTTATTTTCTCACCCTTTTTATTTTCTAACCCTTTTTATCTCCTGAACCATTTTTATTTTCTAACCATTTTTATTTTTAGAACCATTTTTATTTTCGAAGCTCTTTTCTATTTTCTAACCCATTTTATTTTCTTTAATCCATTTTATTTTCTTTATCCCTTTTTATTTTCTTTAACACCTTTGGTTTTCTTTATCACTTTTTATTTTCTGAACCTTTTTATTTCTAATCGTTTTTATTTTTTAACCTTTTTTAATTTCAACCCTTTTTTTCTTTAACCCATTTTTATTTTCTAACCCTTTTTGTTTTTTAATCCTTTCTATCTTCTATCTTTTTTTAATTTCTAATTCTTTTTATTTTCTGACCCTTTTATTTTCAAACCCCTTTTATTAGTAACACTTTTTTATTTTGTAAACCCTTTAATTTTCAAACCCTTTTTATTTTCTAACCATTTTTCTTATCTAACCATTTTTACTTTATAACCCTTTCTATTTTCATACCCCTTTTTTTGAACCCCTTTTATTTTCTAATCATTTTATTTTCTAACATTTTTTATTTTCTAACCCTTTTTGGTTTCTAACTCTTTTTTTTAAGCTTTTTTTATTTGTTAACCCTTTTTATTCTCTAATGCTTTTTATTTTCTAACCCTTTTAATTTTCTCACCCTTTTAATTTTCTAACCATTTTTTAGTACACTTTTTATTTTCAAAACCCTTTTTATTTTTTGAAACCTTTTTAATTTCAAATTTATTTTCTAACCCTTTTTATTCCCTAACCCTTTTTATTTTCTATCCCTTTTTATTTTTAGAAGCTCTTTATTTTCTAACACTTTTTATTTTCAAATCCTTTTTATCTCCTAAACCTTTTTTTCTAAACCCTTCTCATTTTCTAACACCTTTTATTTTCTAACAAATCCCTTTCATCTTTTAAACCTTTTTATTTTCTGAACGTTTCTCATTTTCTAATGCTTTTTTTTCTAATCCTTTTATTTTCTCACCCTTTTTATTTTTTTACTCTTTTTATTTTTTGAACCATTTTTATTTTTAACCTTTTTTTATTTTCTGAACCAATTTTATTTTCTCACCCATCTTATTTTCCTTATACCTTTTTAATTACTTTAAGACCTTTTGTTTTCTTTATCCCTTTTTATTTTCTAAACCCTTTTACTTCTAACCATTTTATCTTTTAACCCTGTTTATTTTCTAGCATTTTTATTTTCTTTAACTCGTTTTATTTTCTAACCATTTTTGTTTTCTTTAACCATTTTTATTTTCTATCCCTTTTTATTTTCTAACTCTTTTTATTTTCAACCATTTTTAATTTTTAACCCTTTTTATTTTCTATCCCTCTTTATTTTCTAACACCTTTTATTTTCAAAGCCCTTTTATTTTCTAAACCTTTTTATTTTTTAAACACTTTTTATTTTCAAATGCTCATTATTTTCTATCCTTTTTATTTTGTCACCCTTTTTATTTTGTAGTTCTTTTTATTTTCTAACCCTTTTTATTTTCAAACCACTTTTATTTTGTAACCTTTTTTTTATTTTTTAAACCTTTTTGACTTTCAAACATTTTTATTTTCTAACCCTCTTTATTTTCTAACCCTTTTTATTTTCAAACCCCTTTTATTTTGTAACCATTTTTTTTCAAAACCATTTTTATTTTCAAACCCTTTTTAATTTCTAACCCTTTTCATTTTCTGACCCTCTTCATTTTCTAACCCTCTTTATTTCTAACCCTTTTTATTATCTAACCCTTTCTCTTTTCAAATCCCTTTTTTTTGCCCTTTTAATTTTCTAATCTCTTTTATTTTCTAACCCATTTTGGTTTCTAACTCTTTTTATTTTTTTAATTTTTTATTTTCTAAAGCTTTTTATTTTCTAACCCCTTTTATTTGCTCATCTTTTTTATTTTTTTAGAACCCTTTTAAGTTTCAAACCCTCTTCATTTTCTGAACCCTTTTTATTTTTAGAACCCTTTTTATTTTCTAGCCCCTTTTATTCTCTAACCCTTTTTTATTTTCTATCCTTTTTTATTTTCGAACTCTCTTTATTTGCTATCATTTTTTATTTTCAAACCCTTTTTTATGTTTGAACCATTATTATTTTCTAACGCTTTTTATTTTTTAACGCTCTTTATTTTTCTAATTCTTTTTATTACCTAACCCTTTTTACTTTGTAATCTTTTTTATTTTCAAACCCCCTTTTTTTAACCCTTTTCATTTTCTAATCCTTTTTATTTTCTAACTTTTTTTAGTTCCAAACCCATTTTGATTTCTAGCTCTTTTTATTTTTAAAAATTTTTTTATTTTATAAAGGATTTGATTCTCTAGCCCTTTTCATTCACTCACCCTTTTTGTTTCCTTACCCTTTTTATTTTTAATGACATTTTTAGTTTCTAATCCTTTTTATTTTTTGAACCCTTCTTATTTTTAGAACCCTTTTTATTCTGTAACCCTTTTTGTTCTCTAACCCTTTTTATTTTCTATCCCTTTTTATTTTCAAACCCCTTTTAGTTTCTAAACCTTTTTATTTTTCGAATCCTTTTATTCTTGAACCCTTTTTATTTTCTCACCTTCTTTATTTTCCAGCCCTTTTTCTTTTCTGAACTATTTTTATTTTCGAACCTTTTTTTATTTTTTAACACATTTTATTTTCTTTATCCCTTTTTATTTTCTTTAACACTCTTTATTTTCATTATCCCTTTTTATTTTCTAACCCTTTTTAATTTCTGAACCATTTTTATTTTCAAATCCTTTTTATTTTCTAACCCTCTTTATTTTCTAAACCTTTTTTTATTTTCAAATGACTATTATTTTAGAGCCCTTTTTATTTTTTGAACCCTTTTTACTTTCAAACCCTTTTATTTTCTAACCCTTTTCATTTTCTAACCCTCTTTATTTTCTAATCCTTTTCATTTTATAACCCTTTTTATTTTCTATCGCTTTCTATCTTCAAACCACTTCTATTTTTTAACTCTCTTTATTTTCTATCCCTTTCTATTTTCAATCCCCTTTTATTTTTTAACCCTTTTTACTTTTTGTGCTCAATTTATTTTTTATCCCTTTTTATTTTCTAACTATTTTCATTTTCTGAACCTTTTTTATTTTCTAACCCATTTTATTTTCTAAACCCTTTTTATTTTCAAACCCTTTTTAATTTCTGAACCCTTTTATATTTTTTAACCCTCATAATTTTTTAACCTTTTTTATTGTCAAACCCCCATTATTTTCAAACCCTTTTTTAGTTTTTGAACCCTTTCTTTATTTTCTTACCCTTTTAATTTTCTAAACCTTTTTATTTTCTAACCTTTTTCATTTTATAACCTTTTTTTTCTATCCCTTTCTATTTTCAACCCCTTTTATTTTTTAACCCATTTTATTTTCTATCCTTTTCTATTTTCAAACCCTTTTTATTTTTAACCCTTTTCACTCTTTGAACTAGATTTATTTTCTAACCCTTTTATTTCCTAACCATTTTTATTTTTTAAACCTTTTTAATTTTGTAATGCAGTTTATTTTCTAACTCTTTTTTTTATCTAACCCTTTTCATTTGTTTGCAACCCTTTTTATCATTTTCTTGCTCTTTTTATTTTTTCAACCTTTTTCTTCTCTACCCTTTTTTATATTGTAACCTTTTTAGTTTCTAATCCTTTTCTTTTCTAACCCATTTTATTCTATAACCCTTTTAATTTCCTGGACCCTTTTTACGTTCTAACCCCTATTTCTTTTCCAATCTCTATTATTTTCTAACCATTTTGTTTTCTAACCTTTTTTGTTTTCTAACCTTTTTTATTTTTTGAACCCTTTTTATTTTCTAACCCTTCATATTTTTGAACCGTTTTTATTTTCTAAACCCTTTTTATTTTCTAACCTTATTTATTTTCAAACCCCATTTACTTTGTAACCCTTTTTTATTTTCTAAACCCTTTTATTTTCAAACCCTTTTTTATTATCTAACCCTTTTCATTTTCTAAACCTCTTTATTTTCTAACACTTTTTACTTTGTAACCCTTCTTATTTTCAAAACCCTTTTGTTTTATAATCCTTTTTTTTTTGTTAATTCTTTTTATTTTCTAACAATTTTTATTTTCTAACCCTTTGTCATTTCTAACTCTTTTTATTTTATAAATTTTTTTTATTTTCTAGCCCTTTTTATTCTCTAATGGCTTTTATTTTCTAGCCCTTTTATTTTCTTGCCCTTTTTATTTTTTAACCATTTTTATTTTATGTACCCTTTGTATTTTCTAACCCTTTTTATTTTATAACCCCGTTTAATCTCTAACCCTTTTTTCTCCAAACCCTTTTTATTTTTTAACCCTTTTCATTTTCTAACACATTTTATTGTCTCGATCCAATTTTTTCTTTAAAACTTTTTATTTTCATTATCCCTTTTTATTTTTTAAACCCTTTTATTTCATACCTTTTTTATTTTTTAAACCCTTTTTATTTTCTTTAATCCATTTTATTTTCTAACCATTTTCATTTTCTGAACCCTTTTTATTGTTGAACCCTTTTTAATTTTTGAACCTTTTTTATTTTCAATTCCTTTTTATTTTCTAACCCTCTTTATTTTCTAAACCTTTTTAATTGTCAAACACGTCTTATTTTTTAGCCCTTTTGATTTTTTTAACCCTTTTTATTTTCAAACCCTTTTTATTTTCTAACCCTCTTTATTTTCTAACCCTTTTCATTTATAACCCTTTTTATTTTCCATCCCTTTCTGTCTTCAAACCCTTTCTTTTTTTTAACCCTTTTCATTTTCTATCCCCTTCTATTTTCAAACCCCTTTCATTTTGTAACCCTTTTTACTTTCTAAGCCTAATTTATATTCTAACCCTTTTTATTTCCTAACCATTTTTATTTTCTGAAGCGTATTTATTTTCTAACCTTTTTTATTTTTTGAACCCTTTTTATTTTTTAACCCTTTTTAATTTCTGAACTCTTTTTATTTTCTAACTTTTTTATTGTCAAACCCCCTATTATTTTCAAACCCTTTTTATTTTCTAACCCTTTTCATTTTATAAATCTCCTTGTTTTCTTACCCTTTTCATTTTATAACTCTTTTTATTTTCTATCCCTTTCTATTTGCAAACCCCATATATTTTTAACCCATTTTATTTTCTATCCCTTTCTTTTTTTCAAAACCCTTCTATTGTTTTAACCCTTTTCACTTTCTGAACCAGATTTATTTTCTAACTCCTTTTACTTTCTAACCATTTTATTTTCTAACCCCTTTTATTTTGCTAACCATTTTTATTTTCTAACTCTTTATGTTCTAAACCTTTTTTATTTTGTAACACATTTTATTTTCTAACTCTTTTTATTTATCTAACCCTTTTTATTTTTTTGTGACCCTTTTTTTATCATTTTCTTGCCCCTTTTATTTTTTCCAACCCTTTTTCTTTTCTACCCCTTTTTTATATTGTTACTTTTTTAGTTTCTAACCCTTTTCTTTTCTTAACCCATTTTATTCTATAACCCTTTTAATTTTCTGAACGTTTTTTCTTTTCTAATCTCTACTATTTTCTAACCCTTTATGTTTTCCAAATTTTTTTTATTTTCCAACCCTTTTAATTTTTTGAACCCTTTTTATTTTCTAACCCTTCTTATTTTCTAAACCCTTTTTTATTTTTTGACCTTTCTTATTTTCTAAACCCTTACTATTTTCTAACCCTCTTTAGCTTCTAACCCTTTTTATTTGTAACCTTTTTTAATTTTCTAAACCTTTTTTACTATCTAACCCTTTTTACTTCGTAGTCCTTTCTATTTTCAAAACCTTTTGTTTTTTAATCCTTTTTATTTTCTAACCTTTTTGGTTTCTAGCTTTTTTTATTTTATATAGTTTTTTTTATTTTCTAGCCCTTTTTATTCTGTAAAGCCTTTTATTTTCTAACCCTTCTATTTTCTCACCCATTTTATTTTTTAACCATTTTTATTTTCTGAACCCTTTTTATTTTCAAACCCATTTTAGTTTTTAACCCTTTTCAATTTCGAACCCTCTTCATTTTCTAATCCTTTTTATTATCTAACCCTTTTTACATCGTAACCCTTTCTATTTTCAAACCCCTTTTATTTTTAGCCCTTTTTATTTTCTAAACCCTAACTCCAACCTTAAACACTATACCCTATAATTGTAAAATCGTAAACCCTGAATAAAAAAAAAGGTAAAATCTTGAAACCCTAAAACGCGTAACTCTAAAACCTATCCTCTAAAACCTAAAAATCCTAAATCATTTAACTCTAAAACTCAAAACCCTAAAAGTCTAAACTCTAGACTGAAACTTCAACCCCTAAAACTTGAAAATCCTAGACCCCCACATCCCAAAAGCCCAAACCGAAAACCTAAAATCCCAAAACCCATAGCTCCAAAACTAAACCCAAAATGAACCCTAAATAGCCAAACCCCGAAACCCTAAACCCTAAACCCTTAATGCCTTAAACCCTTAAACCATAAACCTTAAAACTTTAAAATCCTAAACCTTATACACTATACCTTAAACCCTAAAACTCCAAACGTAAAACCCCAATCATCAATTCCTAAACTCCTAAACCCCTCAAAACCCAAAATCCCAAACCCCCAAAATCCAAACCCTAAAACCCAATCCCTAAACCCCTAAAACCCAAAACCTCAAAACTTAAACCCCAAAACCCAGAACTGTGAACCCCAAATGCCATACCCAAAAAAATCCAAAACCTAATCCTCCATTCCTAATGAGCAAACCATAAACTCTAAACTATAAACTTCAAACCGAACTTCAAATCAAAAGCTAAAGCCCTAAACACAAAAACCCCAAGACCATAACACCCAAACCCCAAACCCTAAAACCCCAAGCTTAAACCTCCAAAATCCCAAACCTCAAAACTTTGGCCCATGAACCCAAAACCCTAATCCCTAAACTCAATCCCCAATCTCCAAACCATAAACCCTAAATCGTAAACCCCAAAACCTCAACCATAAACCCTAAAACACCTAAAACCTAAAACCCGTAGACTACTAAACCCCAAAGCTTTAAACTATAAACTTAAAACTCAAAAACCAAAACCCAAAACTCTAAACTCTAAAATCATAAAACCTTGAAACCCTAAACCCTAAATTATAAAAATGCAAAACCTTAAAAAACCTTTTTTTATTCTTTACCTTTTTATTTTCTAAACCCATTATTATTTTCAAACCACTTTTATTTTCTAAACTTTTTTATTTTCTAACCTTTTTGTTTTCTAACTCTTATTATTTTATACACCCTTTTCATTTTATAAGCCATTTTAAATTCTTTGAAAGCTTTTTATTTTCTAACCATTTTTATTTTCTAAACCCTTTTTATTTTGTAACCATTTTTATTTTTTGAACCCCTTTTATTTTCTAACCATTTTTATTTTATAACCCTTTTAATTTTCTAACCATTTTTTATGCCAACCCTTTTTATTTTCTAACATTTTTTAATTTTCTGAAGCCTTTTTAATTTCTAAACCTTTTTATTTTCTGAAAGCATTTTATTTTCTAACACATTTTATTTTCATAACCCATTTTATTTTCTTTAACCTTTAATTTTCTTAGCCTATTTTATATTCCATTTGTTTTCTTAGCCCATTTGTTTTCAAACCCCTTGTATTTTCTAAATTTTTTTATTTTCTAACCCATTTATTTTCTTTAACCCATTTTATTTTCTTGATCCCTACATATTTTCTAAACCGTTTTACTTTCTAACACTTTGTATTTTCTAACCCTTTTTTATTTCTAGCTCTTTTTATTTTATGTAGTTTTTTTATTTTCTAGCCCTTTTTATGCTCTAAAGCCTTTATTTTCTAACCCTTCTATTTTCTCACCCTTTTTTATTTTTTAACCATTTTTATTTTCTATACCCTTTTATTTTCTGAACCCATTTTTATTTACAAGCCCTTTTTAGTTTCTAACCCTTTTCAATTTCTAACCCTCTTCATTTTCTAATCCTTTTTATTATCTAACCTTTTTTAGATCATAACCCTTTCTATTTTCAAACCCCTTTTATTTTCTAACAATTTTTTATTTTTTAACTCTTTTTATTTTATAAACTTCTTTTATTTTCTAACCCTTTCTATTTCCTACCCCTTTTTTTCTCACCTTTTTAATTTTTGATCTCTTTTTTATTTTTATACCCATTTAAAATTTTAACACTTTTTATTCCCTAATGCTTTTTTTCTTTTCCTTTTCATTTTCTAACACTCTTTATTTGGTAACATTTTTTACTTTCTAATGCCCCTTTATTTTCCAAATGTTTTCATTTTTTGAGCCCTTTTCAATTTTAAATGCCTTTTGTTTTCTAACCTTTTTTACTTTCTCACCCTTGTAATTTTGTAACCCTTTTCATTTTCTGAACAATTTTTATTTTTGTATCTTTTTATATTTTCTTAACCATTTCTATTTTCTAACCTTTTTTAATTTTCTAACCCATTTTACTTTCTTTATCCCTTCTATTTTCCTTAACAGTTTTTGTTTTATTTATCCCTTTTTATTTTATAAGTCCTTTTATTACTAACTATTTTTATTTTTTAACTCTTTTTATTTTCAAGCATTTTTGTTTTCTTTAACCCATTTTATTTCATATCCTTTTTTATATTTTAACCCAAAAAATATAACCTGATATAAATATAAACATAAAATATAGCCCAAAATAAATGTAATTTTTAAAAAATATAACCCAAAAATAAAAAATAACTGTAGAAATAAAAATCTAAACATAAAAGATTTAAACCCACAAACATATAACCCTAAAAAAATATACGCCAAAAATGAAATATAGCTGTAAAAAGAAAAAGATCTAACCCCAAGAACATCCCAAAAAAAATAACCCTAAAAAAATAACCTTAAAAAATATAACAAAAAAATTTGAAATAATAATAGAAAAAAAATAAAAACACTAAAAAATCTAGCACTAAAAGAATATATCTCTAAAACAAATATAACCCAAAAAATATAAGACAAAATATATGACCCCAAAACACTATAACCTTAAAAATATATATCCCGAAAATAGAATATAACCCAAAAAAATTATAATCCCCTGAAAATATAACCTTAAAAAATATAACCCAAAAATAAAATATAATTATAAAAGGAAAACTACAACCATAAAAGATATAAAACCCTAAAAATATATAATGTTAAAAAAATATAACCCTAAAAAATGACACTAAAAAAATATAACCCAAAAATAAAATATAAGTATAGAAAGAAAAATATAACCATTAAAACCGGAAAAATGTATAAAATAAAAAAAATATAACCCTAAAAAAATAACTCTAATGAAATATAACCCAAAAATAAAACATAAATACAAAAAGAAAAATATAACAATAAAAGATATGAAACCCTAAAAAATACGTAATGTTAAAAAATTTAAACCTAAAAAAAACACTAGAAAATATAACAATAATAAAATAACCCAAAAAATGTAAGCTTTAAAACAATATAGCCCTATGAAAATAAATCCCTAAAAACGATAAATCCATAAAAAAAATATAAGCCTACAACATGTAACCCTAAAGAAAAATTTAACCCTTAGAAAGATATAAAACCCTAATAAAGTAGATATCTAAAAAAATATAACCCTAAAAAAATATAAGCCTATCAAAAATATAACTCAAAAAATATAACCCTAAAAAATATGACAATTGAAAATAATAAAACACTAAAAAAATATAACCCAAAAGTTTATGTAATTTTAAAAAAATAAGCATAAAGAAAAGTATAATCCGAAAAAAATATGACCCTATATAAATATAAAAATAAAAAATAGCCCTAAATAAAGGTAATTTTAAGAAATATAACCATAAAAGAAACATTTGCAAGTATAACCATAAAAAATATAACCGTAAAAATGCAATACAAAAATGTAAAAGAATATCTGCCAAAAATAAAATATAACCATTAAAAGAAAAGTGAAACACCAAAAATTAAATAGCACTAAAAAAATATAACCCAAAAAAAAAAGGACCTGATGAAAATAAGACCCTAAAAATGGAATTTTAGAAAAAAAGTAACCCTAAGTGAAAACATAACTCTAAAAAAATATGACATAGAACAAATATAACCTAAAAAATAATAAACTAAAAATAATGTAACCTTAAAAAAATTTAATTTAAAAAAACATAAAACATTAATAAAAATTATAACCCCAAAAAAAAACCTTGAAAAATGTAACTATAGAAAAATATATAACCTTAAAAAGATAGCACTAAAAAATTTTTAATTTAAAAACAATTATACCCTAATTAAAAATATTATACGAAAATAGATGCCTTAAAATATGTTAGTTAAAAACTATAACCCGAAAGGAAAAAATAGACAAAAAAGACATTAAAAAAATGATTACCCAAAAAAAAAATAACCCCAAAAAACAGAACACTTGAAAAATCATTGCCCTAAAAAATAACCTTAAAAAAATATAACCCTAAAATAAATGGAATTCTAAATAAAAATATGCCACATAAATAAAATTATAACCCTAAAAAAATAACCCTAAATAAATATAAACCAAAAATAAAATACAACCCTAAAAAATATAACCCTAAAAAAGTATAATCCAAAAAAAATAATACAATTACCCCAAAAAGAATGACCCTAGAAAAACATAACCCTAAAACAAAAATATCCAGAAAAAATATAACCTTAAAATAAAATATAACTAAAAAAAGAGAATTCGAATTCTAAAAAAATATAACTTTAAAAAATAAAACACTTAAAAATATGACCCTTAAAAAATATACCCCCTTAAAAATATAACCCAAAACTAAAATATAAATATAAAAAATATAATGCTAAAAAATATAAAACTCTAAAAAATACAACACAAAAAAAATTATATGCCAAAAAAGAATATAACCCCCAGAAAATATGACCTTAAAAGAATATAACCGTAAAAAATATATATAAACTCTCAATGAAAATATAACACAAAAAAATTATATCCCTAAAAGAACAAAACCATAAGAATCTATAACCCTAGAAAAAACTATAACTCTAAAAAAAAAGACCCTAAAAAAGATATAAACCTATAAAAAGAGAGATATAACCCTTAGAAAATATAACCTTAAAAAAACATAAACCAAAAACAAATAACCCTTAACAACTGAAACACTAAAAAAAATATAATAGCAAAAACTAACCCAAAAAAATATAAACTTAAAAAAATTTACCTAAAAAACCCTAAAATGAAAAATATAGCCTTAAAAAAATATAAACTGAAAAAAATTACCTGAAGAAAATATAACAAAAAAATATAACCCTAAAAAATAGGGTAAATAGCATCTAACCCCCTGTCCTTTTACTTGTTTTGCAGAGTACCCTTCAAACTTTAAAAACTTGCACCAAACTTATTTGGACTTCAAATTCATGTGCAAATATAATAGAATCTATTAGATCTAACGAAATCGTGCCTAAAGCATAGTGGCGGGAACTTACCTGCCCAAAATGAAAAAAGAAATTTTGTTCAATTTTCCTCGAAGCTTTTTCTTAATAGCCTCAGGCATCATAGAGGGTTGTGGATTTGGTGTATCTTGATAGTTTTCTTTTCCTTATTAGCTCTTTGATGTCGTCATTTCTTCAACTGGGCTAAAAAAGGAGAAGCTCCTTGATCTCCATAAGTTTTCTCAAAGAAAACCACAAGACAAGCCACTATTTGACTAGCAGTTCATTGCTTTCCGCCAATTCTGCTGGAGTTCTTGCCAAGCCATGGCACCTCCATTACTAAAGCACTACCGCCTGCAATTGTTGGACTTTCACCCTCTGTAGGTTTCATCGTTCCACCAGTGTTGAGGAAGAAAGAGACACGAGGAGTGTTGTTGGTTTCTGGTTATAGAACTAGAAATTAAGATCGTTGCTGAAGAAACACTACTCACCAGATGTTGTAGGTAGTCGCTAAACATCCACCCATTACTGTCGTATCGTCGACCACCATTGACGAGGAAGATGATGGGTGGGAGCAGGGCCATTCTCCTTAACCCTCTTTGATACCGCTGACAAGGAAGGCATCGCCTGAAGATATCTTGAGCTCCTCTGGTGCTTTGCGAGTGGTAGTTAATGAGGATTCTTATAATGTGATTTGTGTGGAAGATCTAGTTGCCAGGGACGTTGACATATGGTTAAGGATATGGGGTTTGGAGTGAATTGGAGGTGGCATTTTCACCGTTCAAATTAGTTCAAGGCACAACTTAGGAGATCGAAGCAGAAAAACCATTGGTTGGGATGGATAGGATTTAGAAGGTGATATTCATTGTTGCACATTTGAAACTTTAGCAATGGGACTTTGATTAAAGCCGCCCATCAACTGCTCGATGAAATGCCCGAAAGGGATGTTGTTTCGTGGAATGCAATTATGATGGCTTACTGGCAAAATGGTGATAAGGGATTGTCCAGTGTTTCTTAGGTGGGTTTGGGGATTTCATATGGATGTGCGAGGGAGGAAAGGGATAAAAAGGTCGAATAGAGAAAAAAGTTAATTTGGTACTTTTATAAGTTCTATTAACAAATATCCAGTTTGCACTTTAAACTACGATTGGCCACTTTGCAATCGGGTCAAAGTACAGGGGGGGTAACACTAAAAAAATATAACCCTTTAAAAATGACCCAAAATAATATACAACCTAGAAATAAAAAAACTATAAAAATAAAAATGTAACCCTAAAAATATAAATAACCCAAAAAAACTATAAACAAAAAAAACCCAAAAAAAAAAACATAACCCCAAAAAATATGTAACTTAAAAAATAAGTATGACCCCAATAAATATAACCCTAGAAAAATTATATCAAAAAATATATATAAGCCTATCAAAAATATAACCCTAAATAAATATATAACCCTGAAAAATATATATAACCCAAAACATTTAACCTTAGAAAAATATTTCCTAACGAAGTATAGCCCTAAAAAACTATAACACCAACTAGAAATATAACCCAAAAATATATAGCCTTAAAAAAATAAAACACTGGAAAAATATAACCCTAAAAAGGCAACTCTAAAAAAACTATAATAACAAAATGTAATTTTACAAAATATTAAAATAAAAATATTAACCAAAAAAATGTAACCGTAAAAGATAATGAGCCAAGAAAAATATAACCCAAATAAAATTAACCAAAGAAAATGTAATTTTAAAAATAATTTTCCCCTAAATAAAAATGTAAACCAAAAGTATATAGCATAGGAAAAAAATATAACCCTAAAAAACTATGACCTAGAAATTATTGTAAGCTTAAAAAAATATAACCATAAATAAAAGAAAAAAATATAACCACAAAAAAATATAATCCCAAAACAAATATAACCCAAAAAATGCAAAAAATTATTACCCTAAAAAAATTAAACCAAAAAATAAAATATCGCTATAAAAAGGAAAATACAGCCTTAAAAAGATTTAACCCAAAAAATATCCTAAAAAATATATAACCCTAAAAATATAACCTTAAAAAAATATAACCCAAAAATAAAAAATAACTATAGAAAGAAAAATCTAAACTTAAAAAGTATAACACTAACAAAATATATCCCTAAAACAAATATAACCCCAAAAAAGTATAACATAGAATATATCACCCCAAAACACTATAACCCTAAAAGAAATATATCTCGAAAGTAGAATATAACCCAAAAAAATTATAATCCCATAAAATTCAACCTTAAAAAAGTAATGTTTAAAAAATATAACCCAAAAATAAAATATAACTATAGAAAGAAAAATTAACCATAAAATGTATAAAATCCTAAAATATATATAAGGCTAAAAGAATTATAACCCTAAAAAAATTACACTAAAAAAATATAAAAATAATAAAATAACCGCAAAAAAATTTAAACTTTAAAACAATATAACCCTAAAAAAATAAATCCCTACAAACAATAAGTCAATAAAAAAAATACAAGCCTAAGAACACATAACCTTAAAGAAAAATATAACCCTTAAAAAGATATAAAACTCTAAAATATATATATATCTAGAAAAATATAACCCTAATATATATAACACTAGAAAAAATATAACCCTAAAAAGATATAACCCAGAAATTAATGTAAATTAAAAAAACAAACATAAATAAAAGTATAATAAAAAAATATAACCCTGTATAAATATAAACATAAAAAATAGCCCTAAATAAATGTAATTTTAAATAATATAACCATAAAAAAACATTTGCAATTATGACCACAAAAAAAATATAACCCTAAAAAATACAATACAAAAATGTAAAAAAAATATATGCCAAAAATAAAATATAACCATTAAAAAAATATAACACCAAAAATTAAATAACACTAAAAAACTTTATCACAAAAAAATATATAAGCCTCAAAAAAATATAAAGCTAATGAAAGTAAAACCCTCAAAATATAATTTTAGAAAAAAATAACCCTAAGTGAAAATAATATACTAAAAAAATATGACACATGACAATATTAACTGAAAAAAATAAAACACTAAAAATAATCTAACCTTTAAAAATTGTATAAAAAAACATCAAACATTAATGAAAATATAACCTCCAAAAAATAACCTTAAAAAAAATATAATAGTAGAAAAAATATATAACCCTTAAAACATTAGACTAATAAAAATTGTGATTTTAAAATACATAATACCCTAAAGAAAAATATTACTCAAAAATATAAACCTTGAAATATGAAGAATATAACCCAAAAAATATATATAACAGTTAAAAAATTGAAGCAAAAAAATAATCCTAAAAAAGTCATTTTAGAAAAAAATATACCTAAAAAGAATTTAACCCCACCCAAAAAAATCCTAAATAAATTTAAACCAAAAATAAATATAACCCTAAAAAAGTATAATCTAAAAAAAATATAATACTATTGCCCCAAAAAAATGACCCTAAAAAAATATAACCCTAAAAGAAAAATAACCTTTAAAAAATTGAACCAAAAAGTAAAATATAACTATAGAAAGAAAATTATATTTCTTAAAAAATATAACATGTAAAAAATATAACCCTAAAACAAATATAACCCTAAAAGAATTAAACACTAAAAAAATATGACCTTAGAAAATATACCCCTAAAAAAGTAGAACCCAAAAATCAAATATAAATATAAAAAATATAATGCTAAAAGAATTTAAAACCCTAAAAACACAACACAAAAAAAAATTATAAGTCAAAAAACTATAACCCCAAAAAAATATGACCTTAAAAGAATATAACCATAAAAACTATATATAAACTCTCAATAAAAATAAAACCCAAAAAAATTATAACCCTAAAAGAACATAACCATAAAAATCTATAACTCTCAAGAAAACTATAACTCGAAAAAAAGACCCTAGAAAATATAAAAACCAAAAATGAAATAAACCTTAAAAAATATTACCCAAAAAAATATAACCGTTAAAAAACATAACCTTAAAAAAATAAAAACCTAAAAAAAACAACCCCGAAAAACTAAAACACAAAAAAAAATATAACAGCAAAGAACTAACCCCCAAAAAAAAATATATAACCTTAAAAAAATATACCTAAAAATATAACCTTAAAAATAAAAATGTAGCCCTAAAATATTATAAATTGAAAAAAATTATCCAAAGAAAATATAACAAAAAAATTTATAACCCTAAGAAAAATATAACCCTAAAAAAATAGGGTAAATGGCATTTAAACCCTGTCTTTTTACCCATTTTGCAAAGTACCCTTCTAACTTTAAAATTTTGCACTAAACCTATTTGGACATCAAATTAATGTGAAAATATATATAATTGAATCTGTTAGATCTAATGTAATCGTGCCTAAAGCTTAGTGGTGGGAACTTGCCTACCTAAAATGAAAAAAAAAATTGAGGGATTTGCCTTTAAAGCTTTTCTTAATAGCCTTAGGCATCATAGAGGGTTGTGGATTGGGGGGATCTCGACGGTTTTCTTTTTCTTATTAGCTCTTTGATGTCTTCATTTCCTCTACTAGGCTAAAAAAGGAGAAGCTCTTCGATCTCCATAAGTTTTCTCAAAGAAAACCACAACACGAGCCACTGTTTGATAAGCAGTTCGTTGCTGACCACCAGTTCTACTGGGGTTCTTGCCGAGACTGCAATGCCTCCATTGCCGAAGGACTACTGCCGGTAGTTGTCAGACCTTTACCCTTTCTAGCCAGTCCACTTTCACCATTCGCTGTTCCACTGATGCTGTGGAAGAAAGAAACACGAGGAGTGTTATTGCTTTTTGGTTACAAAACCAGAAACTAGGATCAATGCTAGAGTAACGTTGCTTGCCGGACATCTTTAGTAGTGCCGAACAGCCACCAGCTATGGCCGTATTGTCAACCCATTGACGAGGAAGACAATGGGTGGGAGTAGACCCCTTCTCCTAAATCCTCTTTGATACCATTGACGAGGGAGGCGTCGACTGAAGATATCTTCACTCCTCTGGTGCTCTGCGAACTGTAGTCAATGAGGATGCTTATAATATTATTTGTGTGGAAGATCTAGTTGCCAGGGACGTTGTAGATATGGTTAAGGATGTGGGGTTTTGGAGTGACTTGGAGGTGGTATTTTTACCATTCAAGTTAGTTCAACGCATAGCTCAGGAGATTGAAGCAGAAAAACCATTGGTTGGGATGGATAGGATTCAAAAGGTCATGTTTATTACTACATATTCAAAGCTTCAGCAGTGGGACTTTGATCGAACCTGCCCCTCAACTGCTCTATGAAACGCCTAAAAGGAATGTCGTTTTGTGGAATGCAATTATGGCCGCTTACTGGTAGAATGGTGATAAGGGATTGTCCTCTATTTCTTAGGTGGGTTTAGGGATTTCAAATGGATGTGCGAGGGAAGAAGGGGATAAAAAGGTCAAATAGAGAAAAGAGGTAATTCGGTACTTTTATAAGCTCTATTAACAAACATCGAGTTTGTACTTTAATTGTGAGTTTACGTGGATTTAGTACAAAAGTTTAAACTACGATGGGCCACTTTGCAATCCAGTCAAAGTACAAGGGGTAACACTAAAAAAATATAACCCTTAAAAAATGACCCAAAATAATATACAACCTAGAAATAAAATAAAACTCTAAAAATAAAAATATAAACCTAAAAATACATATAAACCTAAAAAAATATAAACCATAAAAAATGTCCAAACAAAAACATAACCCCAATAAATATGTAACTTTAAAAATAAGTATGACCCCAATAAATATTACCCGAGCAAAATTATATCCAAAAAATATATATAAGCCTATAAAAAACATAACCCTAAAGAAATATATAACCCTAAAAGATATATATAGCCCAAAACATTTAACCCTAAAAAAATGTTACCCTAAAAAATATACCTAAAAAAATATAGCCCTAAGAAAAAAATGAAACACTAGAAAAATATAACCCCAAAAAAATTGACCAAAAAATTTATTATCCTAAATATAATTTTTTAAAAAATAACCCTAAATAAATATATAAATCTAAAAAATATAATAACAAAAATGTGATTTTACAAAAAATTAAAATAAAAATATTAACCAAAAAATGTAACCACAAAAAATAATGAGCCATGAAAAATATAACTAAAACAAAAATAAACTAAGAAAATGTAATTTTAAAAACATTTTTTCCCTAAATAAAAATGTAAACCAAAAATATATAACATAGGAAAAAATATAATCCTAAAATACTATGACCTAAAAATTAATGTAATCTTCAAAAAAATTTAACCATAAATAAAAGTAAAAATATAACCCCAAGACAAATATAACCCAAGAAAAAAAAAACACAAATAGTTATGACCGTAAAAAAATAGAAGCCGAAAATAAAATATAGCTATAAAAAGAAAAATATAACCCTAAAAAGATCTAACCCCAAAAATATCCCCAAAAAAATATATAACCCTAAAAAAATAACCTTAAAAAAATATAACCTAGAAATAAAAAATAACTATAGAAAGAAAAACCTAAACATAAAAAATATAACACTAAAAAAATATTACCCTAAAAAAATATAAACAAAAAAAATGTAACAAAATATATGACCGCAAAACACTATTACCCTAAAAAAACATATTGCAAAAATAGAATATAACTCAAAAAAATTATAATTGTGAATAGAGAAAAGGTAATTTGGTACTTTCGTAAGTTTTGTTCAAAAATATCCAATTTGCACTTTAATTATGAGTTTAGGTAGGTTTAGTGCAAAAGTTTAAACTGCAAGAGGCCACTTTACAATTAGGTCTAAGAATAGGGGGTATCACTAAAAAATTATAACCCTTAAAAAATGACCCTACAGAATATACAACCCAGAAATAAAATAAAACTATAAAAATAAAAATATATCCCTAAAAATATATATAACCCTAAAAGAATATAAACCTAAAAAAGTAACCCAAAGAAAATATAACCCCAAAAGATATGTAACTTTAAAAATAAGTATGACCCCAATAAATATAACCCTAGAAAAACTATTTCCAAAAAATATATATAAGCTTATCAAAAATATAACCCTAAAGAAATATATAACCCTAAAAAATGTATATAACCCAAAACTTTAGTTCCCTAAGAAAAACATACCTAAAAAAATATAGCCCTAAAAAACTATAACACTAAAAAGAAATATAACCCAAAAAAAATATAGCCCTAAAAAAATATAACACTGGAAAAATATAACCCCAAAGTAATAACCCTAAAAAATTTATAATCCTAAATTTAAAATTTCAAAGGTAACCATAAATAAAAATATAACTCCAAAAAATATAATAAAAAATGTAATTTTACAAAAAATTAAAATAAAAATATTAGCCAAAAAATGTAGTCGTAAAAAATAATGAGCTAAAAAAATATAACCCAAACAAAAATAACCTAAGAACATGTAATTTTAAATATAATTTTAACCTAAATAAAAATGTGCACCAAAAATATATAACACATGAAAAAGTATAACCCTGAAAAACTATGACCTAAAATTAATTTAATCTTAAAAAATATAACCATAAATCAAAGCAAAAATATAACCACAAAAAAATATAATCCCAAAATAAATATAACTAAAAAAAAACACAAACAATTATGACCCTAAAAGAATATAAGCCAAAAATAAAATATAGCTATAAAAAGAAAAATATAACCCTAAAAAGATTGAACCCCAAAAATATCCTAAAAATATATATATAACCCTAAAAAAATAACCTTAAAAAAATATAACTCAAAAATAAAAAATAACTGTAGAAAGAAAAATCTAAACATAAAAAATATAACCGTACAAAAATTTAACCCTAAAACAAATATAACACAAAATATATGACCCCAAAACACTACAACCTGAAAAAAATTTACCCCAAAAATCGTATATAACCCAAAAAAAATTATAATCGCATAAAAATATAACCCTAAAAAAATAACCTTAAAAGAATATAACCAAAAAATAAAATATAACTATAGAAAGAAAAATATAACTATTAAAGATATAAAACCCTAAAAATTTTATAAAGTTAAAAAAAATATAACCCTAAAAAAATAACACTGAAAAAATATTCCACTAATAAAATAACCCAAAAAAGGCAAACTTTAAAACAATATAACCTTAAAAAATTAAATCCCTGGAAACAATGAATCAATAAAAAAAATATAAGCATAACAGCACATAACCAAAAAGAAAAATATAACCCTAAAAAGATATAAAACCTTAAAAAAATATATCTAAAAAGATATAACGCTAAAAAATAACCCTTATAAAAAAATATAACCCCAGAAAATATAAGCCTATCAGAAATATAACCCAAAAAATATAACCCTAAAAAATAGAAACTTGAAAAAATATAACTCTAAAACAATAATACCCAAAAAATAATGTAATTTAAAAAACATTAAAAAAAGAACAACCCAAAAAAATATATAACCCTATATAAATATAAACATAAAAAATAGCCCTAAATAACTGTAATTTTAAAAAATATAACCATAAAAAATTGCAATTATACCACAAAAAAATATAACCATAAAAAATGAAATACAATAATGTAAAAAAATATATGCCAAAAATAAAATATAACCATTAAAAGAAAAATATAAAACCAAAAAATAAATAACACTAAAAAGAAATAACCCAAAAAATATATAATCCTCAAAAAAATATAAACCTATAGAAAATAAAACCCTAAAAAAGTAATTTTAGGAAAAAAATAACCCTAAGTGAAAATATAACACTAAAAAAAATATGACACATAACAAATATAACCTGAAAAAAATAGAAAACAAAAAATAATCTAGCCTTAAAAGAATGTTATTTAAAAAAAACATAAAAAGTAATAAAATATAACCCCCAAAAAAATAACCTTGAAAAATATAATAGTAGAAAAATATATCACCCTAAAAAAATAGCACTAAAAAATTGTAATTTTAAAATAAATATTGCCCTAAATAAAAATATTACAAAAAAATATGAACCTAAAAGATATGAAAATTATAACCCAAAAAAAATATAACACTTAAAAAATATAACCCCAAAAGAAAAAAATGGCCAAAAAAGTAATTTTAGAAAAAAATATTACCCAAAAAAAAACAAAACCCCATAAAATAAAACACTTGAAAAATTATTGCCCTAAAAAATAACCCTAAAAAAATATAACCCCAAAATAAATGGAACTCTAAATCAAAATATGCCCATAAATAAAAGTATAACCCCAGTGAAAATAACCCTAAATAAATATAAGCCAAAAATAAAATATAACTCTAATAAAATATCACCCTAAAAAAGTATAATCCAAAAAAAATATAATACTATTACCCCTAAAAAATAGCCCTAAAAAAATATAACCCTAAAACGAAAATAGCCTTAAAAAAATATAACTCAAAAATAAAATATAACTATAAAAAGAAAATTATAATCCTAAAAGAATGTAACCCATAAAAAATATAACCCTAAAACAAATATAAGCTTAAAAAAGTAAAACACTAAAAAAAATGTCCCTTAAAAAATAGACCCCCATAATAATATAACCCAAAGATAAAATATAAATTTAAAAAAATTTCACGCTAAAAAATATAAAACTCTAAAAAGTATAATGCAAAAAAATTAGAAACCATATAATTATAACCCCAAAAAAAATATGACCTTAAAAAAAATATAACCATAAAAAATATATATATAAACTCTCAATAAAAATATAACCCAAAAAAAATTATAACCCTAAAAAAACAAAACCATAAAAATCTATAACCCTAAAAAAAAGCTATAACTCTAAAAAAATGACCCTAAGAAAGATATCAACCAAAAATAAAATAAACTCAAAAAAAGAGAGAGATAACCTTTAAAAAACATAACCTTAAAAAACATAAACCTAAAAAAATAGCCCTAAGAAACTAAAACACTAAAAAAATATATTACAGTAAAAAACTAACCCAAAAAAAAAAACATTACCTTAAAAAAATATACCTAAAAATATAGCTCTTAAAAGAAAAATATAGCCCTAAAAAAATCTAAACTTGAAAAAATTACCTAAAGAAAATATAAAAAAAAAATATAACCCTAAGAAAATATAACCCTAAAAAAATAGGGTAAATAGTATTTTACCCCCCATCCTTTAATCCGTTTTGAGGAGTACCCTACCAACCTTAAAGATTTGCACTAAACCTATTTGGACTTCAAATTAATGTGCAAATATAACAGAATCTGTTAGATCTAACGAAATCCTGCCTAATGCTTAGTGGCGGGAACTTATCGGCCCAAAATGAAAAAAAAAAAAGAAAATTAATGAATTTGCCCTTGAAGCTTTTTCTTAACAACCTCAGGCATCATAGAGGATTGTGGATATGTAACTTTAAAAATAAGTATGACCCCAACAAATATAACACTAGAAAAATTATATCCAAAAAATATATATATAAGCCTATCAAAAATATAACCCTAAAGAAATATATAATCCTGAAAAATATATATAACCTAAAGCATTTAACCCTAAAAAAATATTAGCCTAAAAAAACCTAAAAAAATATAGCCCTAGAAAACTGTGACACCAAATAGAAATATAACCCAAAAAAATATAGCCTTTAGAAAATAAAACAATAGAAAAATATAACCTCAAAAAAATAACACTAAAAAATTTATAATCTTAAATATAAATTTTAAAAAAATAACCTTAAATAAAAATATAACTCTAAAAAATATAATAACAAAATCTAATTTTACAAAAAATTGAAATAAAAATATTATCCCAAAAATATTGCCATAAAAAGTAATGGGCCGTGAAAAATGTAACCGAAACAAAAACAACCTAAGAAAATGTAGTTTTAAAAATAATTTTTTCCTAAATTAAAATGTAAACAAAAAATATTTTACATACAAAAAATATAACCCTAAAATTCTATGACCTACAAATTAATGTAATCTTAATAAAATATAACCTTAAATAAAAGTAAAAATATAACTACAAAAAAATATAATCCCAAAACAAATATAACCCAAAAAAAAACACACAAACAATTATAACGCTAAAAAAATATATGCCAAAAATAAAATATAGCTATAAAAAGAAAAATATAACCCTAAAAGATCCAACCCCAAAAATGTCCCAAAAAATATATAACCCTAAAATAATGACCTTAAAAAAATATAACCTAAAAGTAAAAAAATAACTATAGAAAGTGAAATCTAAACATAAAAAATATACACAAACAATATAACCCTAAAACAAAAATAACTCAAAATATATATATAACACAAAATATATGACCCCAAAACACTAGCCTTAAAAATATATATCCCCAAAATAGAATATAATCCAAAAATTTTATAATCCCATAAAAACGTAACCCTAAAAAAGTAACCTTAAAAAAATATAACCCAAAAATAAAATATAACTATAGAAAGAAAAATATAACCGTAAAAGATATAAAACCCTAAAAAATTTATAACGTTAAAAAAAATATAACCTTAAAAAAATAACAAAAAAAAATTATAACAATAATAAAATAACCCAAGAAGATGTAAACCTTAAAAGAATATAACCCTAAAAAAATAAATCACTAAAATCAATAAATAAATTAAAAAAATATAAGGCTGAAATTATAAAACCCTAAAGAAAATTATAACCCTTAAAAAGATATAAAATCCTAAAAAAATATAACCCTGAAAAATATCCCTAACTAAAATATAACCCTAAAAAGTATAAGCCAATCAAAAATATAACCCAAAAAATATAACACTAGAAAAAATATAGCACTAAAAAAATATAACCGAAAAATTAATGTAGTTTTAAAAAAATGAACATAAAAGTATAACCCCAAAAAATTATAACCCTACATAAATATAAACATCTAAAATAGCCCAAAATAAATGTAATTTTAAAAAATATAACCACAAAAAAATATAGCCCTAAAAAAATATTACGCTAGAAAAATATAACCCCAAAAAAATAAACCTAAAAAAATCATGATCCAAAATAAAAATTTTTTAAAATTAACCCTAAGTAAAAATATAACTCTAAAAGACATAATAACATAATGTAATTTTACTAAAAATTAAAATAAAAATATTAACCAAAAAAATGTAACTATAAAAAATAATGAGCCAAAAAGAATATAACCAAAACAAAAATAGCCTAAGAAAATGTAATTTTAAAAACAAACTTTCCCTAAATGAAAATGTAAACCAAAAATTTATGACCTAAAAATTAATGTAAGCTTAAAAAACATATAACCATAAATAAAAGTAAAAATATAACCCCAAAAAAATATAATCCAAAAACAAATATAACAAAAAAAAAAACACAAACAATTATGATCCTAAAAAAATATAAGTAAAAAAATAAAATATATGTATAAAAGAAAAATATAACCCTAAAAAGATTTAATCCCCAAAATAACCCAAAAATATATATAGCCCTAAAAAAATAACCTTAAAAAAATATAACCCAAAAATAAAAAATAAATATAGAAAGAAAAATCGAAACATAAAAAAATAAAAATCTAAAGAAATATAACCCTAGAACAAATATAACCCCAAAACAATATAAAACAAAATATATGACCCCAACACACTATAACCCTAAAAATATATATCCCGAAAATAGAATACAACCCAAAAAAATTATAATCCCATAAAAATATAACCCTAGAAAAATACAACCCTACAAAAAATAACATTCAAAAAATGTAACCCAAAAATAAAATGTAACTATAGAAAGAAATATATAACCATAAAAGATAGAAAACCCTAAAAAATATATAACGCTAAGAAAATAACCATAAAAAATTAACACTAATAAAATATAACAATAATAAAATAACCCAAAAAAATGTAAACTTTACAATAATATAACCTTAAAAAAATAAATCCCTAAAAACAATAAATCAATAAAAAAAATATATAAGCCTAGCAACATATAACCCTAAAGAAAAATATAACCCTTAAAAAGATATAAAACCTTAAAATATATATATATCTAAAAAATATAACCCTATAAAATAACCCTTGTGATAATATAACTCCAAAATAAAAATATAATCCAAAAAAAATATAGGCCGCAAAAAATTTAACCCTTAAAAAATATAACCCTAAAAAAATATAACCTTAGAAAAATATAAACCTTAAAAACATGTAACCGTATAAAAATATAACCCTAAATAAAAATATAACCTTGAAAAGAAAAATATAACCTTAAAAAATTATATAACCCTAAGAAAAATATAAACTAAAAAAAAAGGCCCTAAAGAAAATATAACCCAAAACTAAATATAACCCTAAAACAATATAACCAAAAAAAATCCTAAAAAAACATACCCTAAGAGGGTTTTACATTTTTATGATATTAGAAAATCCAAATTCTCTAGTACTAGATACTTCAAGTTCTAAACATCACTTTGAGCCACGTTGCCATTGTGACTTTTTCATCATGAACTAATAAAGTCAAGAGGGGTGGGTTTTTTTTTATATATATAAAAAAACTAAACTAGAAAACCAAATTTTAACCAAAAGAAAGATCCTTTAAAAAGAAACCGTAAAAATTCATATTTTTAAAAACTAGCTTTATGAGATTCAGAATTAAATGAAAAATCATATTTCAATCAAAATTTCAAAATTTAAAATTTACTTTATCTGATTATGGGCGGCTGGTCAAAACATTCCATGCATGCACCTCCTAAGACTAGTATAATGACAAATATACTAACCAATCCCAAAATGCAATAAAATAAAAAGGGAAAGTCAAAAAGCTTACCTATGGTGCTCCCACGACAACGGCATTAAGAACTTGTTCGACAATTCAAGTAGAAGGTTGCAAAGTAGTAATAAAACCCATTGTAAACAGGGTCGATCACTAAGGCGAGATCAATTCACATAACTTGAACCTGTCCTAAAAAAAAATCTAAAAATCCTACTCAAAACCTATACAAACCAGAATTAATTAAACTAAAATTAAATTAATTACAGTTATTTACACACCATAAATATTATCTAAACTAAAAGCCCTACACTACAGACCTAAACTAGAAATCAGAAGACTGCATCCACCATAAGAAACATTAGAAAACCAATTTAAATAAAAAAATCAGAGAAAGTAAATTAAAAATTCAGAAATAATAAAATAAATTTTGTAACCTAATGATCCGAATCTATTGTTTTCTAAGAACAAAAAAAAAGAATTGTATAGTTCAATCTCACCATCTCAAAACCAAATATCCAAATATCCAAATACCCAAAAACAAAGGGCCCCTACACTCTACACTCAAAAAACCCTTAACTCTAATTTCTTTTTTAGTTTTCACACCAAATCTAAATGATATAAATAAATAACTAAAAACCAGAGATAAATAGAGAATAAGAAAAGAAGTACCTGGTGAAAAACATACAAGAAAATACGAAAGAAAAGAGAAGCGACATAAATGACGACATCAGGAAAAATCAGTCCAGGACTGCAGCCTCAGGTCCAAAAAACAATAAAGTAGAAGAACAAGAAACGGCATTAGATGATGATGGTGATTTTCAAAAATAAGAAAAAAATAAAAGGAAAAATCTTAAAGAGAGAGAAACCATGTGGGTCAGTTAAAGGAAAAACATATTAACACGCAAACAAATAAGAACTCTTAAATCCAGCAAATTGTTATCAAAACTTGAGTTCAACCTTTACTATAAGTTGACATGGACAATTCGGGTTCCATGTTTTTGAATGAGCTGAAAAGATGATGCACACAAATCACAAGTTAAATCAAACAACAAATTTAACATTAAGATATAAATATTGAAAAAGATTTAACCAAAAATTTAATAATCACTTATTGGTACGCACAATCATTTTTTGTGTGGTAAACCGTACGTTGAGTGATCTTGCTTTAACTGCAAATGGCAAATTTCATAATAGACAACTAACATGTCAGTTTCTCTAATATGGAATATTATAGATGAAAGCATCAAAGCCTATTTCCAAATGGATAATTCTAATACCTAATGCTTACGGGCTTATATTTGGAACTCATGACACCCTGGAGGATCTCCCCACGATACACCCGAAGTGGCTGTCCGCCACCGATCCCTTTTGAAAGTCACTTCGTCTAGGAGAATAGGAGTATAGAAGGGTATCTGTTGGTAAGGATTTACCCCTATAGCAATCACATACCTCACTTGACTCTGGGGTTACTAAATCTCCATCTATCATCGTGTCAGCTCCAGAGGAGAGGCTGAACAGCTTCCAAGGTGAATCTGACACCTCGAAAACACTAGGCCTGCTCCATGCGGTGAACATGAGACTCTAAACCTCTTCTTTTTGGCTCATCCCTCACGAAGGCGCACCCTAGAAGTAGATGCCCTACTAATGGAAGGGGATAGTGGAGTTCCATATTTGCAAGAGTTATCTGCATTATCACACGACGGCGATGCGTCCTTTATCTTGGCCATTGAAGACGAAGGAGCAAAGCGACTATCTCCATCTCCATCTGCAGGTACCTCCTCGCCATTCTCGCTTCGTTTGTAAGAGAGAACTAGGGCATTGACTTTAAGTTATCCTTTGAAAGCCAAGTCCAAGCTTTTATCCGAGCCCCGAAAGAGGCCCATCTTCTAGCCCGCGGGTTGAGTTTGTGTCCAAACCTGAAATAGAACCTGCTAAGAGAAGCCACTTACCAGATTCCCATACTTCAACTTAGAAATTAGTGGCAGGCCATACGGATTTTGAATTCATATCCTCCAAACATATGTATTAGTCACCACACCACCTAACCTGCCCGAAGAGACACTTCGCACAAGCCATACGGATTCTGAATTCGTATCCTCTAAAGATACGTATTCGTCTCCACCGTCATCTTCTTCCTCTGGAGCAACCGAGAAAATGGCATCCTTGAGAAGCAGCTGAAAATGAAATGGTGACTGCATTGACCCATTTCTCCTAATTCTCATCATGGCAAACCAGAGCTCCTCCACAGGCAGAGTTCTCCCATCAATCTCCACTAAATCTCCCAATCTATACTCCAATATCTCAAAAGTGTTCTTTTTCCATGTGTGAAGAGGTATTCTTATGAATCTAAACCAGGAAATTTTGGAAGGTCGACCCATCACTTCCATCCAATGTTCTAGGGCATAGAACAAAGAGGACTCCAAAGGTGAAAAAGACTTTATGGCCAAATCAACCTCTTTATCCAATGTGAGAAGTATCCAGACTACACCTTCTTCTAATAGCTTAACTTTGACAGGCATCAAGCCCCAAACCCTGTCAAGCCAATCTACAGAGGAATTAACTGCATCCTTTTTACAGGAAAGGTAACCTACTAAACTGTGACACAATGACCTCACATCTTCTTCAGACAACCATGGGCTCAAGATTAATAACCATCAATGAAGATTGTCCTGGAGTATGACCTCTCTCAACTGCTGCTACAAACAATAAACCCTATTGAAGAAGGGAACTCTTCATTCCAACAAAATTTTGTTTTGGACTAAGATTATAAGGGTGACTAGGCCCAAGCTTGATCCTATAATCTGGACCAAATCTTGCCAAGTGCACTTTAACTTTCCGTCCTCCCCAACATCTTCCACTTGCAATGACCATAGCCCTATCTGCTTCCCTTTGAGAGCCAAAACGCACAAAGGTGAAACCCCTGTTCTTCCCAGAATATTTGTCCAAAGGGATGAACAAGTCTAACTCTACAAGCTCTAGCAAACATGGCAACTAGCTCTGTTCTTGAAATGCCACTTGAGAGATTGGAAACAAAGAGGGACACCACATCCTCCTCCTTCAAATCTTGAAATTTTGCAAAACATCGAGATCTATCTTGCTGATTAGCATGAGAGGTCACTCCCAACAATCAAGAATGACTCTTACCTTCCAAGGCCTCCTTCTCTTTCACCATTTTTTCCCAACTCTAGGTAATTCTTAAACTTTACACAATATATATAAAACCATTCTTATCTAACCATCCTCTGTGCATAAAGATTATTTTTTTTTATTTCAAAACAGTAATATCAATCAAAGTTTTATTAGAAGTTTAGTATACAGAGTTCTAAGGAAAAAAAACTTTCTTTTCTGCTTTTATTTTTTTGGGGTTAACACAACTGAAGCTCACAACCTCATGGATTCAGCTTTCAACAATGAGAACCTTTCAACTGTGCTACAGTTTTGCCTCAAATACAAGAAAACTATTCATCTTAAAAGCAAAGAAAGTCTATCAGCACCCTCTTTAATCAATCTATATGCACCCCTAATTCCAACATGTGAAATATAACTAAAAACAAACCCCTCCACCCACAATCCAACATGATAAATGACACCAAAAACAAACCCCTCGACATTCACTAATGGATGAGTTTCCTCTATCTGTACCACCAAAAGCCAATGAAAAGATTTCCAAATGTCAATGAAAAATATAAAAAGTCTCCTTCAACAATAGCATCTGGAATCCCCATTGTAATATGTTCCCTACAACCAAGGATGCAAATAGCGGTTGCGGTGGGCGTAGCGGCTCGTCGCCAAAACGATACATAGCGGGCGATACGTAGCGGTAGCGGCGATACGTAGCGGCGTAGCGGTGTGATTTAAAAAAGTCTTCAAAAAAATCCGAAAAAATTCCAGAAAATCCAGAATATTGGAAAATGATGGAATATGTGTTTGTTTTGCAAAAGCAACTAGTATATGAGTATGTAGCAATCCCCTCATTGCATTAGATCCTGAATCGCTGTATCAATAGAAAAGAATATGAATAATCAATGTTTTTCATATGGATTCATGTTGTTTAGTTATGTCAACTTAAATAGTAACTTAAGGCTTATAAAAAAAATATTATAAACAAATTTCATCAAGATTCATTCAAGAATGAAAGATAAACTATGTTCAAACTTTATAAAAAAACAATATACTAATCTACTTAAAGAGCACAAAATAGAAAAAAAAAAAGCTTCAAAACTCACCTTTTTTTAGCTTGATGCTTGAATCTTAAATGCCACTTACTCTTTAGATGTTTTTGATGTTTTTGTTGATGATTTTGATGTTTTTTTGAGATGATTTGAAAAATGGAGGCAAGGAAAGGGGCTTGAAGCTGCGAAGAGGGGAGAAAAGAGGGGAGAAGATAAATGTTGAAAGGGAAAGGTGGGTAGAAAAATCGGCTGGGGGGTTTTAAACCCCCCAGCCGATACGTATCGGCTGATACACATGTGAACGGCGATTTTTTAAAAAAAGCGTAGCGCCCATTGGCGCTACGCCCGATTTATCGGCCTATACACTTCGTATCGGCCGATATTTATATCCATGCCTACAACAACCAAGCATCTTGATCACTTCATCCTCATTGAAAGTAGGGGAGCAAGGGATCATGCTGCGTCAGGTTTGGGCTGGGTTGGGAACTATGGTTTGAATAGGCTCAACACAAACCTTAAGCATTTATTAACTGGGTTGGGTTGGTGGGTCAAATTGCAATTAGACAGGTTGGTCAGTTTTGCAGGTTAACATAAGAATGGACTGAACACAGACCCAAAACCATTCCAAATCAAGTCAGAAATGTGAACATGACCTGCAACTAACAGAATTGGATTCTGGAAGGATTGATATGTAGGGTCCGGAATATAGTAGCCTAGTTTGCAAATAAGGCCTTCAAACTACATACAATTTGTTTTGAACAATTTCTAGTTCAATTCACAAAATGTTTTAGTACAATTCCTTAAGTTGATTCCCTATAAAATCCATAAGTTCAACCAAACTAAGAAATCCAACTTGTTAAAAGCATTGCACCCCAATGTATTAATGTTAGTCCATGCGCAACTTTAATCAGATTCGGCCCTACCTTAAGACTAATCACCTGTAAACATGGAATTTTACTTTTGGTTTTATTTAACCATGTGTTTTACATGTGACTGAGGTGTGCCCAAATTTGATTGAAAATAAAATTTTATGTGGTTTAAGTTTTTGATGTGGAAAATAAAATGTGTTTTCATTTCTCTACATGATGGTGGCTTAATGTATGTTTGCCTTGCATTGTCATAGCAGTTGGTTAGTGATTGAAGTTGGAAAATCACATTACCTACCAAGTGTTGAAAGAAATTCCCCAACAACAATTGGTATCAGAGATAGGGTTGTTGCTTCACTATTGTGTGAGAAAATGAGAATTTGTTGATTTAATACATTTTAGGCAATGGAGAAGGCAATGGAGTTTGAAAATTTAAATGATGGTAATTGGCTCATATGAAAGCTTATGATGAACGATTTCCTTGTTGGGAAAGAGTTGGATCAACCATTTAAGGGGAAGGAAGCCCAATCCAAAGGAAATGGAAGATAAGGTGCAAGATGCCCTTGATAGAAAGTTCTTGGCGGCCATTAGGCCTTACATTTCTCCTTTAATTTTATTTGATTTGATGTTTGTCAATGCAAGACTTCTTTTGAATTATGACAAACTTTGCAACAATTTTATGAGCAACCTTTCGGTGCTAACAAAATGCATGCTATGAAGAGATTATTTCTCTCGAAGATGAAAGAAGGCACTACAATTTGAAGGCATATGAATGAGTTCAATTCTAGTTTGGCACAATTGAGATCTTTGTAGATCAATCCTGATGAGGAAGTAGTTGAGTTCTATACCTCCTAGTTAAGATACCCTTGTCACTATGGTGTCCGATACTACTGGAAATAAGTTTAGATTGCAAGCTGTTATTGCCTCATTGGTGAATGAAGAAACAAGAAAAGCATTGTCCCAATTATCTAATGAGCCTAGTCAAGCTTTGTCAAAAGCAGATAAACGAATGTCAAAACATATAGACCAATCTTCTTAATTTAATAGGGGTAGATCTCAAAACAAACGAGGTCAAAGTCACAAGGAAGAAAAGTGACTTGTTGGTATTGCATAAAGGATGGGCATACAAGAAAGGATTGTTGGACATTGAAAAACAAGCAAAAGAACGAAGGTAAGATTGATAATAAAGATGCAAACTCTATTTTTGATTGAGTAACTTTTAAGTGTTGCATGTTTGGTTTCTTCTACCGAAGACACTTGCATTTTGGACTCAAGTGCATCATTTCACATTTGCCTGGATAAGTACTATTTTTCATCATATAGAGATGTGGAAAACAACTTTGTTTATCTCATTAATGATAGCTTTTCTTATCTTGGTAATAATCGTGCTTGTAAAATTCATGGCATTGGTGATGTTGTGATCAAGCAAGTAGGTGGGAACATGGATGTAAATATCAGCCGCTACGAAGCATAGCGGCCGATATATTGGCCGTAGCGCCCAAGGGCGCTACGCTTTTTGAGAACTAGCAGCGCTCACAAGCGTGGCGGTCCGTAGCGGCTGATACATTCCTGTAGCGGCCGCTACGGCCGCTATATTGCCGTAGCAGCCGCTATGTATCGGCCTGGTTAAATCAGGGCCCCTCTTCCCTCTTTCTGCTTCTTCTCTTTTGCTCAACTGGTAGATTAACAACAAAAAAAAGTAGAAAAAGAGGAAGAAAGGGAAAAGAAAAAAAAAAGAAAGAGAAAGAGATAGAGTGGGACGAGTTGCAGAGGACATACCTGATGCGGCGGCAGCAGCAGCAGCAGCAAGCGGCGGCAGCGGCAGCAGCAGGAGGCAACGACAGCAGCAGGCAGCGGCAGGTAACAGCGGTGGCAGCAGGCAGCGGCGGCGGCAGCAGGCGGCAGGCAGCAGCAGCAGCAGGTGGCAGGCAGCGAAAGCAGCAGGCGGCAGCGAGCGGAAGCAGCAGAACCCAGCGGTAGGACTTCTTCTTCTTTTTCTTCTTCTTCTTCTCCTCCTCCTGCTGCTGCTCCTCCTCCTCCTTCTCCTTCTCCTTCTCCTCCTCCTGCTTCTCCTTCTCCTTCGTCTATTTTGGGTGAAACTTAGGGCAAATGGGCAACGAAGACCCATCGTGCCCTATTTTATTTTGTTAACGGGTCCAGGTCGGTTATATTGTTAACGGGTCGATTATGGCCCACGATGGCCCATCTGATGAAATGTTGAGATAAAAATCAAATGGGTCATTCAAAAACATTAAAAACCATTAAAAACATTTAAAAAAATTAAGTGGGTTCATCCAAAACAATAAAACTTAAAGAACCTATTGTAACCATTGGTGGGCTCTACAATGAGGCAACAATGTTAAAATTAAAAAAGTCATATAGGAGCCAAATATTACTAAATTGAAATTGGCACTTTCCTCAAATTTCACTCAAATTGGAAATATGGTCATAGCCAACTTCCAGACTTACTTTTTACAGTTATATATAAAAAAAAATTCTACACCTACTAAAAATAAAGGACATCCAAATTTCACACTAATTGAACATAGGCTATTTAATAAGACACAGGGCCCAACCAAAGTTTACTCTAATTAATAGGAAATAGGCTCTAACCAAATAACACCCCAATAGAAAATGGACCCTTTTCAATATTCAATTTAATAAAAAATTCCCTTTCACATATATATAAATATATATATTTCAAAATATAACTATAAATGACCATTAAAAAAACTAATCCAAACAATTTTACTCTAATAAAAAATAGGGCTCTAATCAAATTTCACTTTAATAGAAAAACTTTCTCCATATATGTGTGTGTGTATTTCAAAATAAAATTATGAAATGTTATATTCTAAGCATGACTAAACAACATTAATTCATATGAAAAAAATTTATCATTCCTATTTTTTTCCATTCATACAGCGATACAAGACCTCATGCAATGAGGGGACCGCTACATACCCCTATACTAGTTACTTTTGCAAAACAAACACATATTCTATCATTTTCCAATATTCTGGATTTTCTGGAATTTTTTCAGATTTTTTTGAATACTTTTTTAAATCACACCGCTACGCCGCTACGTATCACCGCTACCGCTACGTATCGCCCGCTACGTATCGTTTTGGCGAAGGGCCGCTACGCCCGCCGCAACCGCTATTTGCATCCTTGGGTGGGAAAAAGCAAACATTGAAAGATATAAGGCAAATTCCTTAAATAACCAAGAATCTCATTTCGACAGAGAAATTGGATGACTCCGGATTCATAGTGACTTCGGCAAAGGGCCATGGAAAGTTTCAAAGGGTTGCATGACATTATTGAAAGTGCAAAAAGATGGAATTCTTTATGTTCTTCATGGCACAACTCAAAAAATTAAGGCACTAAGGACATGGTTGTAACGACTAGCAAATGCCAGAATATTAAAGCTAGCATAGTCGTCTTGGTCACCTTAGTGAGTATGGCATGCAAGTCTTGCAAAACAAAAACCTTATTCCTACTTTTGAGCATTTTTTCGTAAGTTTTGTAATCATTGCATTATGGGAAAGCAACAAAGAGTTCATTTCTTTTGCGCACAAGCAAACAAAGGAACTGGGTCACGATGGGAACTGTCAATGAACGTTTTCCCCTTCAAATAGGGATGGTCGTCCTATTCACCAATTATATCTGATCTTTGATTTTGTTAAGCCAGTGATTGGAAATCAAAGTAAGGTCCGTGAAGTCAATGAAGTCGCAAGGTCAGCAAGTCAATCCGTCGGTCTAGGGATATGTTGGCAAGATGTTAATCAATATCTGGAATTAGTTCACCTTCTTTAATTGGTCTCCTTAATTTTTGAAATGAATCCTGTAGAAAAGAAAAACAATAGAATTAGTTTATTCTAATGTTTTGGAACCTATAGATGTTAAATATATTGGAAGGGATAAATATTATCACCTTTTTAGATGATTATTCTATAAAGTGTCGGCTGTATCGTTTGGTATCTAAGGACCAAGTCTTTGATACTTCTAAAATCTATAAAAGTAGAGTGGAGAAAGAGACTAAAAGATATATTAAATGCTTGTAAACTAACAATGGCGGTGAATATTGCTCTAACTTTTTATTCTTTTTGCAAAGGCCAAAGAGAATGGAATTTGTAGGATAAAGATTGTTCCTGAAATGCCACAACAAAATGGTGCGGTGAATGAAAAGAACCATTTTGGAACGTGTGAGGAGCATGTTGTCATAATCAAGCCTTAGCAAGCCATTTTGGACTGAAGCTGCAAATACAATTGTATATTTGATTATAGATCACCAAGTGCACCCCTCAATGGTGAAGTACCAAAAGTTCTTTGGTGTGGTGGGAATGTTTCATACAACCACTTGAGAACATTTGGATGTGAAGCTTATGTTTATGTACTAAAAGAGAATTGAACTAAGCTAGATGCTAAGTAAAGAAAACATGCTTTTCTTGGCTATAGTGCTGTTGATAGAGGCTATAGGCTTTGGGATCTTATTGCTCAAAAGACAGTAAGGAGCCGTGATGTTGTGTTTAATGAGAATGTGATGTTTGCGAAAAAAAAGCAAAAAGAGGAAAAGAAAGAGAAACTTGTTATTGATATACAAGCTGAAATTTCCTCCATTCCTCCACAATAAGTACAAGAAATCCAACCTTATGTTCATGATGATGATCATGATGAAGAAACAGAATCAGTGGAACATGACCATGATATTTCCATTGAAGATGGAAAAACCTCACCGACAACACCTATGCAAGAATTAAGGAGATCAACACGGCCTCATATGCCTACACAAAGGTATTCTCCTTCATTATATTATGCTTTGTTTACTAATGCTAGTGAGACCGAATCTTTTTAGGAGGCTATAGATTGTAGTAACACTGAAAAATGAGTAATAGCAATGGGAGATAAAATTGATTCTTTGCATCAGAATGGCACATGGGAGATGGTTCAACTTCCGCAAGGAATAAAAGCATTGAAGAAAAGATGGGTGCATGCATAGTCGTCCAATTGTAAATCATATCGCATATCGTTCAAGGGGTTGAATTGAATCGCGAATCATAGGATATAGATGAAAAAACTAAAAAAAAAAAAAGAAAACAAAAAACTATAGATGTCCATAATCTATCTATTTTTCATTCAAATCAACATTAATCAGGACAAATATTAGAGCATCTTAATACATTGATGAAGATGATTAAGATATAGAAAAGGAAGTAACATTCTGCCACATGCCTCTCACCAATGGGGCCCATTGATGGAATTGTTGTGTCAAAGCTCAACACGAAGGCACATGATGGGAAACTAAATGAGCACAATATAGAAAAGTAACATTCTCCCACAGGCCCACTGATGGAATTGTTGTGTCTAAGACTCTTAAGTCCAACACGGACACGTGATGGAAAATTAAGGACACACAGGACTGACAGAAAGAAATTTAAAAAAAAATCCAAAGGTGGGGCCCGCCCATCAATGAAATCCAAAACAATATTGTCCAACACGTTTAGAAATGATGTGTGGGGCCCATGTAAGGATAAAAACTTGTTGCATTAGCACCCAAAACTGGTGGATGTCAAACTGTAGGTGGGCCCCACAGATGGATGAAAGAAGATAAAGAGGAGAGAGAGGAAAAAAGAAGATATAAAAGAGGAAAAAAAAGCAACAATAACCAAGAAAATAAATAAATAAATCAGTGGGGCCCACCCATCTGTGAAATCCAAATTAGTCCCACTGGATGAAACCAGGATTGGAATCTCCAAATCCAAATGGGCCCACCCATCCATTGAAAATTTCTGTGAAAGTTGGGCCCATGCATAGATGAAAAAGTGGGTTGTAGTGGGGCCCAAAGCTAATAGATGTGAAATCACAGGTGGGCCCCACAGATATATTTAAACAGATTGAGACTCAAACTGCTGCAGTAGTGGGCCCACCACTCAGTGGTGGACTCAGAATTTTCGTTTGAGTAGGGCTTACAATGATTACTTGAAAATGTCAATTACTATTTTGTTTTCTTTCTTAACATTTACTTTGGCAAATTAGAATATGTATTGAATTTACAAAATATCTAATTACATCAACTAACATTCGATCATCAAAAGTCATATCTTAACTCAAAACAAAGCTTTTACAATAGTTCACTGTCTAACACTAGTTTATCAATCCATTGATGTAGGTTTCACCCACCACCATTCAATAATGAATGAAATTGAAAACACACACAAATAGAGCTAGTTCTAAGAAGATATTATATCCAAATAACATATCTAATATATTCTTGCTATCCTTAAAAAATATGGGTCGGTGAAATCTGGGCATCCAATAAAAAGCTAAAATCTTTTGGCAAGTGCAAGTTGTTCATAAGTTAAATAAGAAAACAGAAAATTGGATTTAAATGCAATGATGAAACATTTAGAGGCCTACTGATGCAGTCTAGGCCTCACAAGCAGTCCCTCTTCAAATTTGATTAGGATTATATTATTTTTATTTGTAGATTTCTAATTACAATATTATTAGGGAAGTTTCTATTAATAGCTTAGGGTTCTCTTAGTTTGCTTTTGCTATATATATATATATATATAGCATTATAGAGAAGAGATTCTCAAACTTGATTGATTAATAGATTTGTGGATTTTATCCTGAAGGTGCGTCCTCGAGTGTGAAGTCTTCTAGATGATTCGAAATCTCCTTGGACATGTGCTTCAGCACCACTACGCAAGCCCTAATCCTAAGGCCTGCATCATTTTGGTATCAGAGTAAAGTCCTCAGATAGATCAGCGTGTTACCTTCTATCTCATTCCCACCTTCTGATCATCATCTTCAACCCCAAGAAAACCGCCGAAACCTTTCCCAACCCCAGTCTGCAATCCACCCCTGTCGAAAACTAGAGATTGTAGCCCATGTCGAAACCCCTCACTCTCTATTTCCCTCCATCCCGATATTCATGAGCCTCACCCAAACCCACCCATCCCAAATCCCTTCATCAGCCAATCCAACTCATTCAACCAAACCCACGGTTCCATCCCTATTCCGGAATCCATCTACGAAACCCAATTTCCAGAAACCCTCTCGAAACCCCTCCCCTACCAAATCTCACCAACGCCATCTTCGTCAAGCACCGGCCATCAAACCCCTAGTCCACCACTATTCCTTATCACAGTAGAAAAAAAAAATTGGAGAAGAAGAAGAATAGAAGGGAGCAAAGGAGGAGACCAAAGGCATGCCTGGCACCCATTGCCGCCGTTGTCTGCCGCCTACCGGTATTGCTTGACGATCGCCATCGTAGCTCCATCACCTGTCGTCACCTGTCGTCGCCACTGCCAGCCACTGCCGCATGTTGCCTGTCGTCGCCTACCGTCGCCGCTGCCAGCCACCACAAGGCACTATGTCTCCTTCACTACACAGCCCCATCTCCAATCTTCTTCTCTACGAAGAGCCAAACCCCTACTTTCCCCTTCGTTGCACTTGAGATGAAGATAAAAAGGGTTTTCACCCTTTCTTCTGTTTTCGACACCATCTACGAGGCAAAACAAAGGGTTTTCAATTTTGGGCCCCGTTGAGTTCTAGTCCAATTGATCATCCAGCAGCTCCATTTAGTCCATTCCACCAAAAGCTCATCAAACATCAGCCGGTGCATAAATTTGAAACAATCAACATCCCGAAATTATCGCCATCTGACATCCAATTTCATATCCTTCTTCACCAAGTGTTTCTAGAGCACAGATCTACACATTAGGTCAGTCAAATTTAAATTTTGCATTATGAAAAAATAATGCCTCCTAAGAAACAAGTTAAGGTGGAATCTTCATCTTCTTCCATTGAAGATTTAGTTGGTGCCATTAGAGAATTATCTATAAAAATTGATGGCATACACACCACCCTTCAACAATCGGACACTAGAGTGACAAATTTGAAAAATAATCAACGTGTGAATCACAACCATGATGATGTTGCAAATATTTGGAATCGACGTGATCCACCAATTAATAATCCTGATCAAGATTTAAAGATTAAACTCGTGATTCCAAAATATGATGGAAAATTGCAGCCCGCAGAATTCATGGAATGATTAATGTGTGTGGACAATAATTTTTCACACAAACCAATGACTGAACACCATAAAGTCACATTGATTGCTACTAGATTCCACAATTATGCTGCAACTTGGTGGGCTAAAATGCAACGAAAAAGAAGGAATCAGCACATGGACCTTGTTGAAACATGGACTAAGATGAATATTTTGAAGCAAAAATTCCTCCCTGTCAACTTTGCAAGAGATCTACATTCCAGTTTTCAAAACTTGAAACAAAAGTCCAAAATAGTTATTGATTATTCAGAGGAATTTCTAACTTTGCAAGCTTATTGTGGCTCAACTGAAGATGATGATGTGGTTGTTAATAGATTTTTCAATGGGTTGAGAATAGACATTCAGCATATCCTCGCATTCCAACATTTTGAAAATGTCGATGAACTCGTCCAACATACTATCAAAGCCGAAGGATTATATTATTTTTATTAGTAGATTTTTAATTACATTGTTATTAGGGAAGTTTGTATTAATAGCTTAGGATTTTCTTAGATATTAAATTTGCTTTTACCATATATAGCATTGTAGAGAAGAGATTCTCATACTTGATTGATTAATAGATTTGTGGATTTTATCCTGGAGGTACGTCCTCGTGTGTGAAGTCTTCTAGACGATTTGAAGTGTCCATGGACACGTGCTTTGGCACCCCTACGCAAGCCCTAACCCTTGGGCCTGCATCACCTTCAAATCTACAATCACCCAATCAACAAAAAAGTAGAAAAAGCTAATCAAAATCACATATATCCACTAAAGAGAAGAAAATGGAATTTAAACATTCAACCTCAAACAACCAAATAAAAAATCAGGATACATAACTTTTTAGACATTCATTGTCCTTTTAAAAAACAAACATAGGATACATAACTTTTTAGACATTCATTGTTCTTTTAAAAAACAAACATCTACTAGAGTCATTTCATCAAACATTTTCATGCATTTGAAAGAGAGATGGGAGATCAAAAGTAGAGACAGTTACCTGCCAAAGGAAGGAACAGCGGGGGTGTGCCTTATGTCGTCGTATCAATGCAGGGAAAGGGAAGGGTTTGAGGCTGAGGATTTGCCGAATTGGAAATTTTTTAGAGATGGACAGAGATCGCCAGTTGGGAAAATGGTCCACTAGTGCCACCACTGAAGGATGGGGAAAAGGGAAAAAAAGGAAGAGAAAGAGATGAATGAACCGTATGTATAAAATAAAATAAAATAAAAAATCAAAATTGTACCTGGAAAGCTTCGTCTTCAAACTATTCTGCTCTTTAGTGGAAAGGAAAAAGAACTTGGATTTCATCTCCTCTCTAGAAAGGAAAGAAAGGTAAGCTTCATCTCTCCAAATAATTGATTCTTCATGCAACAAGCAAAAGTCCCCTAAAATGAGGCAGCAAGCTGATGGCATTGTCTTCCTCACAGAGCTTAGGCTTGGACGCCGGGAGCTTGCAGCTCCACCAAAGGGAGCAATGTGTCCCAAGACTCCCTTAAAAGATTTTAAGCTTCTTTTAAATGGAAAAGAAATCAAGCTATCATAAAGTCCCAAAAAAAAAAAAACCCTCTAAAAATACACTCACACCCCCACCACCACCAAAAAAAAAAAAAAAACACACCGATAAAATAGAAAGCACATAATCGTCTGAATCGCACGCACGATTCTATGTGATTCGAATTGAATCATATGCTTTTGTTTTAATTGGATGATTTCTTCCCAAATGCAATTTTGGCACTGATATGAATTGGTATCCTTCCGACACAATACGAATAGTACTATTCAAATCATGAATCATACAATTCTGATAATTAATTATGGGTGCATGTCATTAAGTGTGAGCCTGATGGTTCTAAGCAGTATAAAGCTAGACTCATGGTGAACGATTATGGATAGAAAGCAAGCATTGACTTCAATGAGATTTTCTCTCTTCTTGTTAAGCATGGCTCTATTAGAGTTGTTTTGTCTTTGGTTGCAAGTTTAAATCTAGAACGTCAACAATTTGATACTAAGACTACATTCTTGCATGGTGACTTAGATGAAGAATTTAAGTCTTAGCCTGAAGGTTTTGTAAATAAAACTAATCCTAACTTGGTTTGCAAGTTGAAAAAAGGATTATATGGAATGAGGCAAGTATTCAAATAGTGTTAGAAAAAGTTTGACAACTTCATGTAAGATGAAGGTTACATTAAGTGTGAATATGATCATTGCGTATATTTCAAGGGATTAGCATATGAAACTACTTTCACTTTTTTGTTGCTTTATGTTGACATGTTGATTACAAGCAATGATGTGAATGAAGTCAAGAGCTTGAAAGCACAAATGTCGAAATGCTTTGCTACAAGGACATTGGACCAACTAAGAAAATCCTAGGCATAAACATTGAAAGGGATAGAAAGCATGATATGCTTTGATTAAATCAATCTCAGCCAATTTCTAAAGTGCTTGAGCATTTCAATATGGATGATTGGAAACCTGCTTCCACACTATTAGCTGATCATTTCAAGCTACCCAAACAAGACTCAAAAGAATAAGACAAACATCAAGATCCACAATGTTCGGTATACTTTGCAGTGGGTAGTTTAATGTATGCTATGGTTTGTACAAGGCCTGATATTGCTCATGCAGTGGGAGTTGTTTCACTACATGTCCAATCCATGGTGGAAACATTGGAAAGCAATAAGTGGATTCTTCAATATTTGAAGTGGACACAAGATGTACGCTTATGCTATGGAAGTTTGTCATTGGAAGTTGTTGGTTTTGTGAATGCTAATTATGCAGGTTGTCGAGAAACACAAAGGTCCACTAGTGGTTGTCTTCAAGGTGGGGAGTAGTGCAGTTAGTTGGATGTCTAGGTTGCAGGATATTATTACTTTGTCTATAACTAAAGCTAAGTATGTTGCTTTAACGGAAGCAGCAAAAGAAATGATTTGGTTAAAGAGATTCCTTGGCAAGCTTGGAATGAAACAAGAAAACTATATTATGCACTGTGACAGTCAAAGTGAAATTGATCTTTCAAAGAAAGCGGTCTATGACTTCAAGATAAAGCATATAGAAGTTCAATATCATTTCATTCAATTGGCGTTCAAATGTAGTGATTTGCAAGCAGACAAAATTCACATCAACAAAAACCTTACTGATATGTTGACGAAGGTTGTTTTAGATGAAAAGAATCAAATGTGTCGAAGGGATTTGAGCATGGAAAAGATGTAAGCTTGGAGCTAGAGGACAATGCATGCATGGTCATTGGCTTGAGGGTTGGTGATTTTCCTCCAAGTGGGAGATTGTTGAATATGTGTTGTATGTATCCAACACACGTGTGAAGCCAAATCCCCCTTTATTTGCTTTTTCCCCCTTGTACTTTTGTTATTTTTACTCTCTAAGTTTGAGCTCTTTTATTGAGAGCCATTGGATTGAGTCAATAATGGTTGTAAAGATTCCTTCTTTTAAGAAAACCGTAAGAGAGACGTGAGGGTATATTCTATTGCATTCCTTGGTAGAGAGAGTGTGGAGATTGGAAAAAGAGGCAAGAGAAGAGTTTCTTCAAGAAGACCAAGAAAAGGGGAAGGAAAGAAAGCTCTAAAAGCTTATCACTTGTAAGTAGGTTCCTAGAGGTCTACTTGGTAGTTGGCTTGTAATCTCCATTAAAGGTAAACAAAAAGCTTTGCATTGTTCTCCAATGGTTGTAGGTCATGCATTGTGACCGAACCACTTAAATCTTATGTATTGTATGTTTGTTATATTGTTTTCATTTCTCTACATGATGGTGGCTTGATATATGTTTGCCTTGGTTATACTACCATAGCACTTGGTTAGTGATTGAAGTTGGAAAATCACATTACCTACCAAGTGTTTGAAGAAATTTTTCCATAGCACTTGGTTAGTAATTGGAGTTAGAAAATCACATTACCTACCAAGTCTGTGAAGAAATTTTGCCATAGCACTTGGTTAGTGATTGGAGTTAGAAAATCACATTACCTAACTAGTGTCTGAAGAAATTCCCCAACAACAAAAACTTGAAACCAAATTAGACAAATCAAAAGGTGAATCAAATCAACCTACTCCAAATTCTCTGATTGTATCAAATTGCAAATTTGAATTGGAATTACTCGAACTATGAACTAGGCAACTATGGTCTGGAATTCCCAAAACTATAAACTAGGCAACTATGGTTTAGAATCTATGTTATCTAGATACTTGTATAAGCCCAACGTATCCGTATCAGACCGATACGATACTTGAACTGGTACTTAATACTGCACTGATACTTCCGGGGTATAAGTTTAGTATATCCTACTTAGCAAATCCATTATTTCATTTATTTCATTAAGTTTTCTTACTTTTCAATATGGAAAATGTTAGAATTGAACATAAACAATGATAATTTCATTAATTAAAATGTAATTTAAAGGAAAATTTAGGACACCCGTATCCATATCCGTGTCCTAAATTTTCCAAAGTGCAAAATCGTATTACCGATCCCCGTATCCGTGTCCGTATCCATGTTCGTATCTAGGCATCATAGTTTAGAATTCCCACACCTAATTGGAAGACACGCTAGAAAAAAGGCCCCAAATGCAACTACCAAGATGATCATATATATTGCGACCCCTACGAGATCTATCTTCTCTCACAAAAAAACCATTAAATTATAACTTAACACAACCTAGCAGAACCTAATTATAGATAGATTAAGAAGTTGACCAAATAACAGACCACTCTATTTAACATCTTCATAAATCAAAGGCTGAAGGACACAAACTCCTTCCAAGAAATAGCCAAAGCTAGGAAGCACAAACACACATCTAAAGTCCCCATGTCCGTGTCAGACATGTGTCGGACACTAGCACGGCCGAACACATGTCCAACATGTCAAAAAACGTGTCTTTTTTTATTTTTTAATTTCGGACGTGGCTCGTACACATTTGGACATAGCTCGGACACAGGTGGACATGGCTCCAACATGTCAGGGGGCACAGCTCATCTAAATTTTCAGCAGATTTTCTTCAATTTTCAGCAGATTTTTTTCTCAAGTTTTCCTTTTTTTTCCATTCAAACATGCCTTAGAAGCTAGAGATGCCAACAAAAAGGGCAAAGAACTCATCACTTTTTATGAACGAGTAGGGGCCCGTTAGGGTTTTTATGTTTCTTTCTTTTTAATGATGGGGTATAGGGCCAACCAACCAATTGGCCCACATTTCTTTTCTTTTCTTTTTTTTTTCTTTTATATCAAGGTGGAGAGATTTAAAGGGGGAAAGAGTAAATATATTTAAGGGCAAAATGATTGAGAAGGAAGCATAAAATCTTGAAGGAGAAACTACAGTAATGTGGAATCAAAAGGCTAATTGCATTAAGAAGGTTGCAAAAAGGGTACTTGAAAAATCAAAAGGAAATAGACATGTTAATAAAGAAATATGGTGGTGGAGTCTAGAGGTTCAAGAAGTTATTCGAGAGAAAAGACATTATTACAAAGTTTGGCATAGGACTAAAAGTATGAAAAATTTTGAGCTGTATAAGAAAGCAAAGAAAGAAGCTAAGAAAGTAGTAAGTAGTGCAAAGTTCAAAACATACGAAGACCTTTATAAAAAGTTGGGAACAAGAGAATGAGAGAATGATATTTTTAATCTCGCAAAAATAAGAGAAAAGAAAAGTAGGGGCTTAGATCATGTCAACTGTATCAAAAACAATGAGGAAAATGTTCTGTTGAAAGACAACGATATTAAAGAAATGTGGAAGGAATAATTTAGCAAACTTTTAAATGAAGAATATATCGGGGATGCAAGAACTAGCGAGAATACTTCATTTCCAGAGCATACTTTTATCTGTAGAATTAGAGGGGTGGAAGTGAAAAAATCATTGAAGTGAATGAAGATAAAAAATGCTACAGGCCCAAATGATATTCCGATAGAGGTATGAAAATATTTATGAGAGGTTGGGATGAGTTGGTTATGTAAACTATTCAATAAGATACTTGTGACAAAGAAAATGCCAGATGAATGGAAAAGAAGCATTATAGTACCTATATATAAGAATAAGGGAGATATATAAAATTGTACCACCTATCGAGGGATTAAACTTATGAGTCATACTATGAAGTTATAGGAGAGAATAATGGAGCAAATACTTAGACGGAAGACCAAGATCACTAAAAATCAATATCGTTTTATGCCAGTGAGGTTAACTATGAAAGCTATCTTTTCACTCAGGCAATTAATGGAAAAATATCGAGCAAAGAGGAAAGATCTACACTTGTTCTTTATCAATTCAAAAAAAGCCTATGATAAGATACCAAGGGATTTAATTTGGTATGTTTTGAAGAAAAGGAATGTCCCCAAAGGTTACATTGAAATTTTTAAGAATATGTATGAAGGACCAGTAATAAATATGAAAACCACATGTAGAGAAACAGGTAGATTCCCCGTGACTATAGGTTTACATCAGGGATCAGCCTTAAGCCCTTATGTCTTTGTATTAATTATGAATGAGTTAACTGTGCATATTCAAGAAGAAGTACCATGGTGTATATTGTTTGCAGATGATATAGTATTGGTGGATGAATCAAGAGATAGTGTAAATGCAAAACTCGAGAGATGGCAGGGGGCATTAGAATCTAAAGGCTTTAAAATAAGCCGTACAAAGGTAGAATATATGGATTGCAACTTCAGTGGACATATACAAATAGTTGAAACCACTGTCAAAATTGAAGCCCATAAGATACCACGTAGAGATTCTTTTCGGTATCCGGACTCAATGAATAGTAAGGATGGGGAGATTGACGAAGATGTGAAGCATAGGATAAAAGCTGGATGACTAAAGTGAAAACTAGCTTGTGGAGTGCTCTGTGACAAATGAATGCCAACAAAATTGAAGAGCAAATTTTACAGGATAGTAGTTAGACCAGCTATGACATATGAAGTAGAATGTTGGCCAATTAAGAAAACACATATACATAATATGGATGTAGCAGAGATGAGAATGCTTAGGTGGATGTGTGGTAAAACTAGGTAAGATAAAATTAGAAATGAATACTTTCGAGAGCACCAATGGGGGATAAGATTAGAGAAACCCATTTAAGATAGTTTGAGCATGTTGAGCGTAGGCCGGTAATGGCATAAGTGAGAAAAGTTTGGCTATACAGGTAGATGGTCCATCAAGAGGTAGGGGTAGGCCGCAAAAACATTGATAGAAGTCATTGAATCAGATTTGAAGAAGTTTAACTTATGTAAGGATTTAGCTCAAAATAGAATGAAATGGAGAAACATAATTCATGTACCCAACCCCAACATGGCTAGGACAAGGCTTTGATGATGATGAAGATAATGATTGAGATATTGTCAAGCCCATTTTTCTTTTCTTTTCTCTTCTTTTTTTGTCCTTTTTTCTTCTATGTTGAGATATTGTCTAGTGAGGCCCACCTCATTTAAAATTTGATCCACATAGTGGGCCTCACAATATTTGAGCCCTATGATAAGTGTATATATAATTATTCTTTAATTTTATGATTACATATAAAAATATATATTTATTATTTGTCGTGTCCTAGCTGTGTCTGTATCCTACTTTTTTAGGATTTGTTGTATCGTCATGTCTGTGTCCCATGCCCACATCTGTGCTTCTTAAAGCCAAAGAAATAACCTTAAACCTATTGAGTCGGACTAGCTAATACAACCCAAAAGCTAAAGTTGTGAAAAAGTGGAAGACCAATCTAATTAAACCCCACCAGAATGGGATGCCGTTCAAATTTACGACCCATATAATCATGCCCATGCGATAAATGCCTGCCTTGCAACTTGTGGGAACAATGCCTTCACAAGGTTCGAACACGGGACCTGCCGTGGCTTTGATATCATGTCAAGTCCAACTAGCCAATACATCCCAAAACCTGTGGCTGTTTGGAAGTGGAAAGACCAATCTGCTTAACAAACCCATGCCACCCTAGCAACCCCCTCTAGTTCAAAACATTTTGTTAGTTCACTGCATCCAAATGGACAAGAGGACAGAAATAAGGAAAATTAAAATACAACCATGGCATGAATAATAATTAAACATCTAATTTTCAATCAGGACATCACAATTTTGGCCTTCCTAGCACGCTTTAAATAGTAATTGATGTTTGTAATGAATGAAAATTTGATATACACCTTCGCATCCCATAGGCATAATATGCAAACATCTACAAGGACAGCTCTTGGCTTCTAACATGATTGATAGTAAGGATCTTAAGCAATAAGCCCAACTAAAAACTATAACTTTTGGAGAAGCATTAATTATCCACAAGTGGGGGAAGGTAAATCTATCACCAAAACAATAGTATGATCTAGAAGTTTAGACGTTGTTTTTTCTTTTTTTCTTTTTCCGTTTTTTTTTTTATAACTCTAGGGGTTTAGAGTTCAAGTATTGAAAAAATAGTATGTGGCATGCCGGAATCAATGTTACTACTTATTTGACAAAAAGTGTACAGCACTGTAGATCAATAAAAGAGGATTATAGGAGAAAGCATTACACACCCATTTCTGAAAAAAGGATAACATAGCACTACAAAACTAATAGACTAATTGATGGAAAATATAAGGAGATATTTTATATACCGGAAGATGCAAGTAATCATCTCCTTCATCAGCCTCCATGTCCAAAGTTGGATCAACTCGTCTGATCTGCGGATGGATATTTCACCAGAAAATATAAATACACAGGTATAAGTCAATCCAGCACCACCTTCCATCTTCTGGGAGTCAGTTATGCATGACAGAATCTGACACAGCTACACCCTTTATGAGCTTTCCAATTCAGCAAATACAGGAACAGAGGATCTATAATTTAGCAAAACATTTAAATAAATCTAGATAGAATGCCTAGTTTTAAATATAATAAAGAGAAACAGGTAGTAGTAGTAGTAGTAGTAGTAGTAGTAGTAACATGTACGAACAGATCCTGCCTAAACATTCAAGTAGCAATAAACATTTCAATAAGTGACCTATATTTCAAAAAACAGAAAACCTAATTATACCACCGACAGTGCAATGTCAAAAACAGCACCAGGAGAATCAAGATGTGTTGTGAAGTGAGTGAAATAAGATATCTGTCTACACATGTCAATACAAGAAACACTGTTTGCTTCAAAGAATCCATGTTACATACAACTGAATGATTAACAAAGAAAAATCACACTAGAATATTTCTTTTCAAAATTTTTTTATTATTAATTATTACAGCTCTATTGATTACAAACAACAACACTAACTTCCATATTACAAGAAAAAGCACCTTACGGCGTGCTTCATTGGCCAATATATCATCATGTCTTAGAAATACAGCAAGATCCTCATCTTCAGCGGCCTCTGCTTCAGCTGCCACAGAATTTCTCGTCCTATGAAGATACTCTGCTCTACAATATTTTGTCCAGAAATCCATTTCAGTCATCTGCTAGAAGAAACCAAGATCAGATATTATGGTTCAATTTTAACATTCAAGAGGTCACACCATCAACTTTAACATGGTAAATAGTGCTTGCACTGCATCACAATAACATTAAAACTGGAGGTGGCTATCATTACCTTGCTGGGAACAAAATTCAGGAATGCCTGGTGAACGGCTGGTTTTTCTGCAAAAATCTGCAAGATAATTGCACAATCAGCAAACAGAAACAGTATACTAAGAAGTTTGTCATAGTAAATAAGCTTTGTAGACTACCATAAATACTTTACACGCATGTCAGTAATTGTATTGCAAACAATTAAGTGCATAAATGGTCAAGAACAGAAGTTAAAATTACAATTGACACACCTAAGTTAAAGTACATCAGACGGTATTGTGAAACAAAACATAAACTGATTAAAATCATGAGAAACCTATGATACAAAGAAAAATGATAATAAACCTATGATACAAAAAAATTGTGATAAACAGTCAGGTCCCAGGTTATTTCACACAATGTACAAAATGTAATGAAAATATTTTCTCTAATCCACTGCTGTTTTATTTTGAATAAGTATACCCTTATTTTTATTTATTTATTTTTTAACAGTAAGTATACTTTAATAATCATTAAAAAAATCAAGTATACTCCCATTGTTCTCAGGATTATAAGTATTAGTATGGGCCCCTCTCACAAGTATTTAGGTCTAACAAGCCCTGGACCTGACATTGGGTCCCAAAAGCCAGACCAACCACAAACTTGGACCCCTGATCCAGTATTCCGCAGGTTGGGTCCAGTTAGGTCACACACCCTAATATACAGAGGTCCAACTGAATATAAGAAATACATAATTTGAATGCTAATTTCAAATGCATATGAACAGTAGTAATTTGGAAACCCAAAAATAGAAAGGCATATGAAATGGAGGCCAATAGAATAACAGCATGAGAAAAAAATGTCTCGGCTAATGCCTTCATCTCAAAATGCTTTCTAAATCACAAGGAAACCCACATCTTATACAGGGGAGGGGGAGGAGGATTGTGGGGTGGGGGGGAAGAAAGAGAGAGAGAGAGAGAGAGAGGATTTCTAGTTTGCTACATTTCTCATAAAACGAATTATTCAAGAAATTGCATGTTCTTGATAAAACCAAAACAGCTAGCTTATCTCCAAATATCAAGGACTTTAACCTACAATTTGTGCATTAAGTGATCCCCCCTGAAATTACAGCAATGAAGGTAAATGGTAAAATATTCCAAGTGAAGGCTCAAAAAGGTGGCCAGCAACTCAATCAATTAACATTCATTAATTATCTTTAAAAAAGGCTAATGTTCTCTTAACCATTCAATATATAAATAAATAAAGCAAAAAAAAAAATGCAACTAGAAAGTAACGTAGATAACATCATACCTGATGAATGATCTCTGGTGTCAAGCTGAATGTAACTTTATTGGTCTGGTAGAATAAAATCACCGATGAAAACGTAAAAACTGATAGAATTTAAAAATTGAATAAAATAATAAGAACTTAGAAACAATACTCCACTTTCTAAACAATTTTGGATAAGATACTCAATCAGTCTTCTTCAACACTTCTAATAGGAATGGCCTTAGCTTGAGTTCTGTTCTTATAATTTGTAGAATTTAAATGCAACATATATGTAATCAAAGGCCATTGTGGAAAATTTTTCTGATACAGAATAATGGCCCATGAAGGAAAATGGGTAGGCTAAAGGGGGCACATGGATGGAAGTAGCAAGGATAGATATGAAGTTGTGGAACTTATATGTGGATTTGGCACAAGATAGGCTGGAATGAAAAAACAAAATTTATTTAGCTGACCCAACATGGTTGGCACAAGGCATCAATGATGGGGATGATTTTTTCTCTTTTTTTTTTCAATCAGTAACAAAATTTGTATATTAAATAAAAGGATAATAAAGGACAGCACCACAATAAAGTAGGTATAAGAGTCTAATATCCAAACCTATATCAAAATTACATGACAAAATCCTCCTAAGGAAAAAGCCTCTCAATCCCCTGCTAAACTAAAGTATCAACCATAGAGTTGGTTGACCTAACCTCATGGCGAAAGGCAATGTTAATAGAAGAGGAAAGAACCCAAATCTCATCAAAAAGAAATTGAAATTTCAATTTCCATGGGATCGCCTTCTTCTTAGAGACCCAAGCAAGAGCATTAGAGGAATAACTTTCAACAATAAAGTCACCAACGTACATGGATAGAGGACCCGAACTTGAAGCCCAACTCAGCCGAGTCCTTTCTTTTTTTTTTTAGTCTAAACAATATATAAAAATGATTAAAAATTCTCAAAAATTGTAAAAAATTTACAAAAAAACCTTAGGGGCCCCTCCCAAACTTCCGAGCGCGCCTTTAGAATTCCTCAACTATTTATACAACAACGAACATTATATTGTGATTTATGAAAATTGAAGTATAATGTGAATTATGAACTATGAACTCATCATCATCATCATCATTAGCAAAGCCTTATCCTAACCATGTTGGGGTCGGCTATATGAATTCTGTTTCTCCATTCCGTTCGAATTATGAACTAAAAACTATGAACTATTAAATGAAAATCAATTAAAATCAAACTGAACTCTCATAAGTACGGAGTATCAACTATCAAGTATCAACTAAGAATTAAAGTATCAATTATCAACTACAAAGTATGAAATAACAAATTTCAAATGGCAAACATATGGTCATTATGTCATACCTTAGTCCTTAACACATTCTTCATAGAATTTAATACCATGTTGAATGCCTTGCTGGTTGGATGTCGTCGTCATCGTCATCGTCATGTTGTTGTTCACAATAGCATTGAGCAATATCAGAATTGAAGAACTCTTGCCCTCCTTGTCCTTGATTGTGTTGTTCATGACCATAAGGATAGTGAGTTGGTGGTGGTACTTGATACATAGGTATCATAATTACTCCATACTACTCTTACCCGCCATGTCCATGTAAAATACCACCATACGCACTATATTGCCCAATTGAGGGATCAAATTGTGACTGCTCATAGCCACCATATTGCTGTCCTCCATATGGACTTGATGCTAGTTGATGTGGTTCTTCATAAAATTGCTCTGATTGCTCTCTTCCTTGTCCACCATTACACTCAGGTTCACCATCCATGTCATGGATAGTGATATTATCCTGAGATTCTTCATTATCACCACCATCATCTGGTTGTTATGCATAACAACCTTGATCCCCTTGTGGTGAGCCACTTTTACTTGAAGATGATGTATTGCGGTCATCATAACTTTCGGAAGCATAAATCTCTCAAAACATACAAATTTAAACCATGATCTCTTCACAAAAAGTCTTCTCTCAACCTCCCCTAGCCTCTCCTCTCTTTTAGAACATGAAAAATGAGGTTTTAGGGCTTCCTCTACCCTTACATATGTCGGCCGAGTCCATCACTATGCGGACTCGGGCGAGTCCCCCCCCCCCCCCCAACCGAAGCAGATCCCGAGTCAATCGGATGCAACTCGGGCTCGGCCAAGTTTTTAATCCATGCCAACATAATACCTCGAGAAGCACCGGAGAGCTTCCAAAATAGCTAGAACTTCCGCTTTATTAGAATCACAATCACCCATGTGCTTGGAAAATATAAAAAACCCTCACCCTTGCCATTACGAAGAACACCTCCAATGCCTGTCACCTCCAATGCCTGTCAGACCCGGCTTAGCCCTCACCATGCCCTGAACATTGAACTTAACCACTCCAAGTGGAGGAAAAGACCAAGGGATGAATTTCTTCACCTTGGAAAAACCACACCTTATACAAGCTTCCCAAATAACAATAAAATCATAGAGGCTGAAATTAGAGAATTCTTTCCTAATCAAGGCCCACTTCGCTATCTTTAAAGGTAATTGTTTCGATCAACTCCTGACATGATGAGAAAACACCCTTAAATACTCTTTTCATTTCTCTCCCTCCAAATGGACCACCAAATAGCAGAAGGATTCTCCAAAGAAAACGACCACACTCGCCAAAATGAACTGCCAACCAAGTTTCTACTGTCTCAATTTTCTCCGGAGAACACCAAATGACACATCTTCAAATGAAGTGGGCCCAAACACTAGAGGCAAACTCGCAATGAAGAAAGAGATGATTTACTAATTCGTCTTTCTTGCAGCACATCATACAAATATCAGAGATGTTAGCGATGTCTAACCTCTTCTTTCTAAGTTATCTACTGTAGAAAACTTTGCCGAACTACTAGCTAATGAAAAGCCTCCACCCTAGGAGTAGCCAACCCTAACCACACAAAAGTAGAAGAAGATCTCGGAGAATGGTTCCCCTCCAAGGCCAAATAAAAGCCCTTCACTAATGATGAGGAGCGGGGTACCAAACGCAGAGCGGGCAGAGATGAAAAGATCAGAGATGGAAACTAGATAGGATAGATCAAGGAAATCCCTAAAGTTCTTGGCCTCACACCAAACTCCCCAATTGAGACTGGAAATCTTTAATCTTTGGCGCCTTTGGGCTTACAATTAGGTCCACCCTGACCCAAGTGAGACTGTTTTCTAGTGGGCCTAAGTTTGGATCCAACACAAACCCTTGCTAATCAACAATAGGTGAGCCTAGCCTTGCTCGATCGGGCCTGTAATTAGGTCCGACCTGGCCCAAATCCATCCAACAAAAAAAAAAAAAAAAACCAAGCAACAAATGCAATAGCAAAGTGCATAAACAAGTGTGGGCCCAAATTCCATCAAAATTTCAATCATCCATCTTCAATTAGCAAGATCTTCATCTGTACTTTGATTGCCAATCCGTTTTCACCTGCAAACTCTTGGATTCCAGATCTAGACATAAGATCAAATTGATTAAATTTTGAAGAGCATCAAATTTTCAGTCTTCACATTCAAGTCAACAAAAAATTGGAAGGCCTTGAAATTTTCAATAAATTTCAAATAATTCTCTACAAATTTATTATGGAGATTGGTATGTTCAAAATGAAATCTATTTTCACCAATTTCTTAATCTGAGACAAGGAGATTTGATAGTTGTTGAATATGAGTATGAATTTGCAAGGGATGAGACTGCCAAAACTCTCCTATGGGATGGATCTCAGCAAAAAATCCTTCTCACTCTTTGTTTCTAACCTCTCAAAGACTATATCAATACCGAAACTGAAGGCCATGTTCTGCAGGGCAGGAAACGTCATGGACTCTCTCCTGCCAATAGATCGACTATCAAGCAAGAAGAGGGGATTCAGCTTTGTTAGGTTCAAACACAAGTTTGAGCCCTTGCAAGGTATAGGGATAGTAAAAGGCAGATCATGGGGTGGAAAAAGGATCTCTGCTAATGTTGCTCGCCCTAGAGTCCTCAGGACAGTAAAACTCCCCAAGGCCAAGGATCATTTTAAACTAGTTGCAGCACCAAAAAGAAACCCCTGACTAAGAAAGGAAGATGCGAAGGGTGGATTCTAAGGCACAGCAACGGCCGTGCAGTCCGGGTCGCTCCTTGGGTGGAGGAAGAAGAAAAAAGGTCATTAAGTTCTGCTTTGGTGGGATTTCTAAAACCAAGTTCTAATAGGGTTAATAGAGTCATCTCTTGCTTTAAGAATGTATGGGGAAAGTGGCCCATAAAAATCAAGCTGATTGAAAAAGAAACTTTGCTGCTTCAATTCACCTCATATAGGGAGGCTAAATAAGCTCTGCGCCAAGAAGTGGACCTTGACTCATCTCCTTTCTTGCTCTGGATAGATGGATGGAGGTTATCGGCTCTCCTCCTCATCCTCAATGGGTAAGATTCGTTGGTGTCCCCCTCTAAGCATGGAGATAAGGGGTATTCCACCTTCTGGGAGATTACATAGGTCAAACATTGGAAGTGGATGCAGGCACGATGGAGAAGGAGGTTCTCACTTATGGAAGGGTGAAGATCCTAGCTGGAAAGGTATAAGCTGCCAAAGATAATCCCTCAATTGGTTGAGGATCTCCAGTTCTCTATTTAGGTAAAGGAAGAAGACGACCACATCAGAGCCAAGCGGTACTCTCGCTATCTTGAGAACGAAGAAAACGAACAATCTAATTTGAATTTCAAAAACCACACTTAGCCTGCTAATGACGTGGGACTAAATCGAGTTTGTCTGGGCTAATGTCATTGAACCACGGTTTTGGTGGTCACGTGGGTCTTCGAATCTCTAAAAACGCAGGGCCCGCTTTGGCCTAACTAACTCCAAGACCTACTTTGAAGTTGGGCCATGGGTTGGACAATGGGGTTGCACTGTGCATAACGTTTAAAAATCTCAATAGCCAAAAACATTGCCATCTCTAGATTTCAACAAAGGCCAAGGAAGTTTTAGGTCTTCCGGTTGCAATGCATAGGTTTCCTATTCATCTCCCAATGGTGTCCACTCCGGCAACGATGAGGTCGATGCCCATCTTCCGAGGAGGATGCGGTCTCCAATCAAGTTTGTCACACGAAGAGATCTTCTCGTGCCTTAGCTTTGATGCTCATCGGAAGAGTATATGCTGCATCTAAAGGAAATTCGCCAAATAAAATTTTGTTCCATATCTTCTAGTCTTGTGGTTGGCAGCTGCAACGCCTAGGACCACTCAATGTGCTCCACCTCTCAAATGATAGATCAGAAGGTGATCCTCTTAGGCTCAATGATTAGCAAGGATGGAGAGACTGACGAAGATGATGAGCATAGGATAAAAGCTAGATGGTTAAAGTGGATACTAGCTTCTGAAGTGCTTTGTGACAAATGAATGCCAACGAAATTGAAGGGCAAAATTTACAAGACAGTGGTTAGACCAGTTATGACATATGAAGCAAAATGTTGGCCAATTAAGAAGGCATATATACATAAGATGGATGTGACAGAGATGAGAATGCTTAGGTGGATGTGTGGTAAAAATAGAAAAAATAAAATTAGAAATGAGCGCTTTCAAGAGCATTTAGGGGTAGCACCAATAGGAGATAAGATTAGAGAAACCCATTTAAAATAGTTCGGGCATGTTGAGTGTAGGCCAGTAATGGCACCGGTGGGAAAAAGTTTGGCTATATAGGTAGATGGCCCATCAAGAGGTAGGGGTAGGCCAAAGAAAGCATTGATGGAGGTCACTGAATCAAATTTGAAGTTTAACTTATCAAAGAATTTGGCTCAAAATAGAATGGAATGAAGAAACAAAATTCATGTAGCCGACCCCAACATGGTTGAGATAAGGCTTTGATGATGATGATGACGATGACAAGTAGAAGAATAAAAAGGGGCCCACGTGTTTTCAAGGAATAAGTATTAAGGAAAAAAGGGGGCCACAACTTAAAGAAGAAAAGGGAATTACCCTTGGGATTCATGCGCACATCCATTGCGCACGAATCCTAAGGTCTTAGGGTAAATTTTTTTTATTTTATTTGCTTCTTTTTTTTAGTGCAGTGATGTCATCTCTTTAGGGTATTATTAAAACTGCTATTATATTCTTCTTGGTGATGTTATGTTATGTTTATTGAATGAAAAGAAGACTTCTTCTTCTACCTTGAGCCTTTGGAGTTTACCTTCTCTTGAAATCTTCTCTAATGCCTCTGGATCGAAGTTTGGTGAAAGCCCAATAAGGGTATCTTTTATCTCTTTCACTTTTCCGTTTCTAAGAGCACTTTTGATCATTGCCATCTAGATCTAGAGCCACCTTATTATCTACATCAGATCTAAACTATCCCAGAGCTAAACCCTACAGGTCTAGAATCACCCTATTACCAAACTTCAGATCTATACCTTATTATCATAAACCACTTTAAATCTGAAACTTATATCAGATCTGAACTTTTATTAGATCTGAACCTTTCATAGATATGAACCTTATTTTAGCATGACTCTCATCTAAACCATTGGATATATACATTATTGGCCCTAAGTATCCTGAAAGTTCTATCTTCCATTAAGATCCTACCATTTTCCTTACAAAAAAGGGTTTACTGCGAGATCTATGAGATCACCTTGGACCTTAGATTTCTTGTTTACTTGAAATTCAATGTTCTTTTTTAATTGGCATGCCTATACCTTGATTTTAATTGTTACTTCAGATCTGATATCATCATATTAGGGTAGATCTCATATTGTCCTGCATCACAATCCATCGCCTGCACGATGCCCGCCACCTTCTATCCATCGCACAACACCACCCACAAAGCCCCTCTTTGCTGTCACCCAAGTGTTGCCACAATAGCCAAATCTCCAACATCTATTCAACGAAGCCCCAAACAATGAAAAAATAAATAAATAAATAAATGAAAAGCGAAGGAGATTCAAGAGGAGAAAGCATACTTGGACCGCCTGCCATAGCCGTCCGCAGCACGCTGCCACTTGCACCTATATCCATCGCCACTGCCACTTGAAGTCGTCGCCAGAAGGGACACCTCTCTCTCCCACTTCTTCCTCTCTTTGCAAAGGAGAAACAGAAAGAGTCGAAACTCTTTTGTTTCTCTTTCGTACAAAGTCCAAGGCAAAAAAAAAAAAAAAGAAATCACAGGTTGTTGGGCCTGGTTTCAGATCTGGGCCAACTCTTTGACCCATCTGCTATCTACAACCACCAATATATTGTGACATCATCTTTTCTCAACAAAGTAGTCCTCAGTTAAATCAAACATCAGAATTTGCTTTCGCAATATCAAGCTCATCCGAAATCCGATTTTCAATCCGTCTTCACCAACGCATTTATAGAAAGCCGACCCACACATCAGGTCAGTCAACTTTTAATTTTGCATTAAAAAAATGCCTCTTAAGAAACAAGTTAAGAACGAATCTCCTTCTTCAATTGGCGATTTGGTTGGTGTCATTAGAGATTCAACTGCCACAATTAACCACATGCAAACCACCCTACAATGACTAGAGACTAAAGTGAGAAATTTGGAAAATACTAATCATGGGATCACAATTGTGATGATGGTGAAAACATTCGGAATCAACGAAATCCACCAATAAACAATCCTGATCTAGATTTAGGAATTAAACTTGTGAGTCCCAAATATGATGGAAAATTGTAACCTACCGAATTCATAGATTGGTTAATGTGTGTGAAGATAATTTTTGCACACAAACCAATAAATGAGCACCACAAAGTTACATTGGTTGCCCCTCGATTTCACAATTATGCTACAACTTGATGAGCTGAATTGCAAAGAAAAAGGAAGAATCAGAATATGGACCCCATTGAAACTTAGACTGAGATGAAGAATACTTTGAAACAAAAATTCCTCCCCGTCAACTATGTCAGAGACGTGCGTTCCAGCTTTCAAAACTTGAAACAACAAACTAAGTCAATGGCGCAGCCCTGGACCTCTGATGGAACATAGAATAATCTCCTGAAGGATTGTTCGAATCCAAAGATAGAGTCCAGCCCCTAAGCCACACTCACAAGAGGAAAAACACCATAAAAGAGATAAATCTCAAAAGAGAACTTTAATTTATTGAAAAATAAGCATCTTTATTACAATAAAAGGCTCCTCCTTATATAGGAGTGACTATTTCTAAACTAGGAAGGACTATCTCTAAATAATCATTGCTTACAAAATAAATTAAGCAAATTCTAATCTCAATACATAATTAATTTAAACTATCTAAGGAAAGAGATCCCTGATCTTAAGGAGATCATGGATCAAGTGGGCCATCAAAGTGGCCCATCAATGCCGGGTTGGATCTTGGATCTGGCCTACATCAGCTATCCCCGGCTTGGAAAAACTCTACTCCAACTAGTTTACCAACCTAAGAAATGCCAGGAGGAGTTCGACCGCAAGGTGAGGGAAACGTCCTCCGAGGTCGAAAATCAATCACACAAACTTTTGCCTTTTCTATAGATCTGCATTTGGATGACATGGCATGAAGACTTGCTGTATTCTCTTTCTCTATGTAAAAGTAAATCGAAATGTTCTCGACTATTGATCTCTGATGGAGTTCAAATGTGTGAACGTACCAGTAGATGCTTCAATTGTTGATTGTCAGATATCCATATGTGATCTCCAAATATGAAGTCAATGTGGGAACTTCCAACAACTTAAACTGGTTGTAAGACAATTGGAACAATGGATTTCACTGTTGACGACCTAATTGGAATTTCTGGAAGTGGAGGGACAATCAATTCCCTTGGATGTTTAATAGTATTGCTAAACCGATCAATGTCTTTAATATTTGCTTCTCCGTGTTCTTCTTTTAAAGCCTCTTGATCAATTCTTCAATGTGCACTTGTTTTTGTTCTTCATCTACTTCTTGTGGCCTTGGATTAACACTATCTTGATCAGATTCTACTTGTTTTGAATTTTGCACGAGATCAGCTTTGACATCCTCTACAATGACTTTAACAACATGAGCTTTCGTAATTTGTTGAGATTTTTCATTTTGCAATTTTGCCGTTCGAAGATGATAGCGATTCATCAAATGCTCAACACAAATCGCTTCTCCAAATGCTTCATATATGTTCGTGCAGACTCCTATATTCTTCCGTATGCTTGGGTTCAAACCTCCAATAAAGATAGTGCCATCATGTTCATCACTTTCATCTAATCCACATAATACGCGTAGCCATTCAAATTCAGCATCATAATCAAGAACTAATAAATTGCCTTGTCTCAAATTTAAAAATTGATCAAAGTAGACTTTATTATCAACATACCATTGTCCATATGTAATTAAATGTCTCACTGAGTATAGCACGATGAAATTGCAATGATAGCTCTTCTTCCGATACCATATGGAGGACTTCAAAATAATGCTTTTTTTTTAAATAAATCAATCTGACTTGTTGTGTAGATCTCTTCAAAACAAGCACACAGGATTAAATGGATCTGAAATCAGAGTCAGGATGGCCTCGCTATTGCAAAAACAAATTGTTATCGTTGATTTAGGTCAAATCCATGTTTGACTTGATGTTGACATTATGCAGACATCACCTAAGGTATCAACAATCTACTATTGGGATTCTTTGTACTGGATCAGGCTGCACTTGAACTAGTACTAAAAGGGTAAAATGTTGGCCTCGAGGTCGGGTTTACCCAACCCAATTCCGCAACCTTTCTTGTGCTTCATGCCCAGATTAGATGAAAGGCGTCAAAATCCCCTTTTTTCTCTTTTAAAATTCTATGTCGACAAGATGAGATGGGTTGATGCCAAGCTAGTGATGGCAGGGCAAACAAGGATCGACTGTGGCCATGATGGCTACGATGAGGGGATGGTGGAAGCGGGGCTGGTGTTCACTGCTGGTGCGATGAAGCTGGCAACAACAATGATCCACAATGACAAGCAATCAACATGATGCTATAGTGGTAGTGTGGCAGTCCGTGGTGCCAAGTGCACCTTTCGCTCTCTCTCTCTCTCTCTCCGTCCCTCCTCTGCTTCTTTTGCCCTTTTTTCTTTTATTTTTGTTTTCTCTACTAGTTATGGTATTTGGTCGACACAAATCGAAAGGCGTAGGGCATTTTCGGTTTTGGTGATTTGGCAAAAGAATGGGTTTCGATGGGTTTGGGCCTGAGCAAGGATATCTGAGAGAGGAAAGGGCCTGGGGTGAGGGTGTTGGGATTGTCTCGGTTGGGAAGTGGTTTTAGGATTAGGTTTTTGCATGGGTTTAGGGTTTAGGGTTTTGGGTTGGTGGAAGGGTTCAGTAGCAATAGGAGTGGAGGAAGCTTTCGATTGGGGCTACTAGTGATGGTGGATAAGATGATGAGACGAGATGGGTGGACGGATGAAATCCGGAGAGGACAGATGTCTCCTCGACAACCAGATCTGGGCTTTGAAACCAAACCGGCGCAGCCCCAGATCTCTAATGGAACGTAAAACAATCTCCTGAAGGATTGTTTAAATCCAAAGATGGATTCCAGCCCCTAAGGCGCCCTCACAAAAAGAAAAACACCATAAAAGAGATAAATCTCAAAAGAGACCTCTAATTTATTGAAAAATAAGCATCTTCATTACAATAAAAGGCTCCTCCTTATATAGGAGTGACTATTTCTAAACTAGGAACAACTATCTCTAAACAATTATGGCTTAGTAAAATAAATTAAGCAAAATCTAATCTCAATATATAATTAATTAAAACTATCTAAGGATAGGGATCCCTGATCTTAAGGAGATCATGGATGAAGTGAGGCCATCAAAGTGGCCCATCGATGCCGAGCTAGGTCTTGAATCTGGCCTACATCAATCAGTTGTTAAATATTTGAAAAATTCCTGACTCTATAAGCTCGTTGTGGCTTGAATGAAGATGATGATATGGTTGTTGATAAATTTTTCAATGGGTTAAGAATAGACATTCAGCATATCGTCGCATTCCAAAATTTTGATACTGTCGATGAACTCATCCAACATGTTGTCAAAGCTAAGGGAATTGCAAATCATCAAGAACAAAAATTTAATGCATCCAAATGGGCACCAAAAAAGAATTTATCTCTACAAGATGTTAAACCCAATGATTCCTCCAGATAGATTTTTGCAAGGTCTGAAGGTCAAAATAGGATGATATGTTTTCATTATCAACAGCCGAGGAATCACGAGGCGGAATGTCCAAAGCGCATAAATCTAATTAAGATTGAAGGTGATGATAAGAATATCCCAGATGATTCTAAGGGTACTAAAATTGATCCCAAGGGTATTGTAACTAAGGAAATTGATGAAACATACGCAGATACCACAGGTGAAGCCATCATCGTCATCAAAGAGGCTCCACTAACTGTTGAGAATAAATGGTTAAGGAAAAATATCTTCCGTTCTACGAGTACAATTCTTGGAAAGCATTGCACAATTGTGGTTAATGAAGTTGCAAAAATCTCATCTCTCAAGCTCTTTTTGATCGCCTCAAGTTAAAAGTTTACAAGCACAACTGCCCTTATTTTGACAAATGGCCGATGATTGGTGATCAAATGCATGTTCGACAAACTTGCAGAGTTACTTTTGCCATTATTGAGACTTACAAAGATACAATTCAGTGTGATTTGTTACCTATGGATAGTGGTGATATCTTATTGGGTCGCCCATGGATTTATGACAAAAATGGGACTCATGGAATATGCGATAATACATACACATTCTTGTATTGTGGAAAGCAAGTCACACTTCATTCTGAAAAGCCGAAGCCACCAAAAAAGAGTTGACGGACAGTTGCAACAAAGGAAGTCCTTCATATTCACCACATTTATAGAGGCAATCTAAAGAAAACTTGAGTTCGAGAACAAACTCTTCTTTCAACCCGGGGAGGATGATGCAGACTAGGCTTCACAAGTGATCCCATTCAAATCTAATTAGATTAGGACTATTATTTTATTAGTTGCTTTCTAATTGCATTATTGGGAAAGTTTCTATTAATAGATTAGGGTTTGCTTAGGTATTAAGTTTACTTTTATTATATATATAGTATTGTAGAGAAGAAATTCTTAGACTTGGATTGATTAATAGAATTGTCGATTTATCCCCGAAGGTGCGTCCTCATGTGTTGAAGTCATTTGACGATTCAAAGTGTCCTCGGACATGTGCTTCGGCCCCCTACGCAAGCCCTAACCCTAGAACCTGCATCATACTCTTATCTTTTGTGCAGCTAAGGAGGATGAAATTAAGAATGTGGTTACCATCCTAAGGTTTTCTAAAGCAGTCTCAGGCCTTAAAGTGAATTTTCTTAAGAGTGTATAGTAGGGATCTCTGTCAAGGAGCAAGTTCTTCCAACTTCTTACCTTGGACTCCCCCTTTGCCTTGGTAAAGCATCTAAAGAGCTATGGAATCCAATTGTAAAGAGGATGGAACAGAGATTGGCATCTTGGAAAGCTAAGTATTTTTCATTTGGGGGTAGAATCTCCTTAATCCAATCAGCCATGGCTAACCTTCCCATATACTTTGTCTATTTTTTAGTGTCCAGCTTCAATTATAAAGCGCTTAAAGAAAATTCAAAGGGATTTGTTGTGGCAAGGCAAAAGTGATAAAAAGAAGTTTCATTTAGTTTACTGGAAGTCGGTTTGCCAACTGAAGAAGGTGGGTTGTCTAGGCTTTAGGCCTTTAAAGCTTATGAATCAAGCCCTTTGGGGTAAATGGCTTTGGTGAATAGGTGAAGACACACATAGTTTGTGGAAGGAAATTATCTCAGCAAAATATGGGGTGACAAGAAATGGTTGGGAAATAACGGGGCCGTCTTATAGGTTCTCTGCATTGTGGAAAGGAATAATTTTAGACAATGACATGTTCTCCGCGAATATCAGATATAGGATTGGTTCTAGTGAAGATGTTCTCTTCTGGCTAGATGTTTGGGTGAGGGATTGCTCTCTTGCAGAAGAATTCCAAGACCTTTTTAGCTGCACTAGAGATCAATTGGCTAAGGTCAATGATTATATGGACATGAATGAAGGAAGAGTTACTTGGGGTCCAATAATTAGGAGGACCTTGAAAGAGGATAAATTAAGTCACCTTTTTGGCCTTTACAATATGTTAGAGCCCTTGTTCATTCCTAAAGGGTAAAGACTCCAAAGTTTGGGTCCCTTGTCGAGATGGGGTCTTCTCGGTTTCCTCCTCTTTCAAGGCTGTGTCTCCTCTCCCAAGTCCTCTCCCCATCAAGGAGAATCATCTTAAATATCTGCGGAAATCTAAGGTGCCACCAAGGGTACTAGCATTTGGGTGGCTTCTACTTACAAATAACATGCTCACTATGGACATCCTACATCATCGGAAAGTGATTGTGGTCAATGCTTGTCCCCTGAGTCTTTCAGCAAAAGAATCGATCATTCACCTATTTCTTCAATGTCATTTCGCACATCAAATTTGGAACTCATTTCTAAGACACTTGGATAGCAGCTGGGTCCTTTCCCTGTCCGTTCTCAACCTTTTTGCAGCTTGGAAGTTCAGATCAAGTTCTTCCAAAAGAAGGCTCCTACAGTGTGCCTCTTTCTTTGAGATTATCTAGGCAATCTGGAAGGAAAGAAATAAGAGATGCTTTGAAGATAAGTCCTCCATAGTTGGTTTTGTTCTTGCCAAATCAAGATTCCTTGCAGCATCTTAGGTTTCAGTTCTCCTGAGTTTTGGGGAGTACCAATCGAGGTTATACTACGCAATTGGAGAGAGGCACAACTTAACTTTTGAGGAAGGTCCCATGCCCATCCTAATTTTTCTTTTGTTTCCTAGTGAGGTGTCTATGCCTCCTTTAGGTGTTTGTCCTCCCATCTTTTTTCCCTTTTGTATAGCTTGCTTTGTTGTTTTGGTATTCTTCTTGCTTTCTAGTATATATCTTCTGTACTGCTAAGCCTTAGATTAATATAAGTTATCATTCAAAAAAAAAAGAGTGTGAATTTGCAAGGCTCCAATATTTACATCAGCTAGTGAACAATGAAAGAAGTGACTTAATTAGTTTTCTCCAAGGCTTGAGACCGGATATATTGGAGAGAATGAGTGAATTTGAGACCATCACAGACACAATTATAGAAGCCATCGGTGTTGAGCGTAAGCTTCAACGGTCTCACATGCAAGAATCTAAGTCTACAAAGGAAAGACCTCGGAAAATAACAGGAGCGCATATTGAGCAATCTATGGAAGAAAACATTAAAGCTGAAATTGAAATGCAAGAAGTAGAAAACAAAGGGGCTGACAGTTTTGATCAGGCAATGCGAGCAGCAAAAGAAGAAAACCTGAGCATTGGAGAATTGGAACATCCAACAGATTGGAACATGATGCCACTTCCAAAAATGCCCATTAATTTAATAGATGAAAATGATATTTAGAGAGAGATGAAATACAGAACATAAGAGAGATGAATGTCGTGCCTCCTTTGAGGATCGACTGTTCTTATATAAGGGTTTAATTCCCTAATTACAATCAATTACAAATCTTAGATCCTAAACTGAAGCCACAAATTAAGTCCCTAATTACAATCAATTACAAATCTTAGATCCTAAACTGAAGCCACAAATTAAGTCCCTAATTACAATCAATTACAAATCTTAGATCCTAAACTAAAGCCACCAATTAAGTAACAACCTTTGACTAATTACAACGAACAAAAAGGTACAATAAATGAGCCTAATGGACTTGGGCTTGCTTGACATTAAATGAGCCTAATGGACTTGGGCTTGCTTGACACCCCCCCTCAAATTGATGCTGGGGAGTCATAAAGCAGCAATTTGGAAACAAGAAATTGATGTCGAGGACGAGGAAGTCCATTTGTGAAGATATCGGCAAACTGAAATGCTGTAGGAACATGAGGAAGAGTAATGACACCACGCTTATATTCATCGTGAATAAAGTGGCAGTCAACTTCGATATGTTTGGTGCGTTCATGGAAGACAGGATTTTCAGTGATTCGGATAGCCCCAGTATTATCTGCATGCAATGGAGTAGGAGAGGTTTGAGAAAACCCGAGTTCCGAAAGAAGTCCCCGTAACCATAAGATCTCAGAACAAGCAGAAGACATAGCCCGATATTCAGCTTCCGTGGAAGAGCGGGACACCCGTTCTTGTTTCTTGCATTTCCAAGAAACGAGAGATGTTCCAAGGTACATGCACCAACCAGTAGTAGAACGGCGTGTGTCTTGACAGCCAGCCCAGTCAGCATCTGCATAAGCGGTCAGATGAAGAGGATTATCCTTTGGATAATATAAACCACGAGGGACAGTTTTGAGCAGATAACGGATAATGCGCTTCACAGCTGTCAAATGAAGGTGTCGAGGAGCTGTCATGAATTGGCTCACAAGATGAATAGCATATGAGATGTCAGGTCTAGTGATGGTGAGATAGACAAGACTTCCCACCAGACGCCGGTAGGTATGAGGATCAGGAAGAAGATCGCCATCATCTTTACTCAACTTGAGATTGACCTCTACAGGCGTATCAACAGGTGAAGAATCATTGAGGTCAGCCAACTCGATAAGATCTGATGTGTATTTGTGCTGATTAACAAATAAACCTTTTGGAGATTGATGCACCTCGAGGCCCAAGAAATAATGCAAAGGACCCAAATCCTTCATACGGAAGGAATCCCTGAGAGAAGCTTGGAGAGATTTGATCATACGATCATTCGTGCCAGTGATAATAATATCGTCAACATAGACGAGAAGCACAGTAACACCAGTAGATGTGTGGCATAAAAAGAGAGATGGATCAGAAGGACTCTGGGTAAAGCCACTCTCGCATAAGCGAGCCTTGAAGGTTTCAAACCAAGCGCGAGGAGCTTGCTTTAAACCATAAAGCGATTTGCGCAGGCGACAGACAGACCTCTTGAAAAGAGAGGAGACGCCTTGTGGTATCCGCATATAGACTTCTTCGTGCAGGTCCCCATGGAGAAATGCATTTTTGACATCCATTTGGTATAAAGGCCAGGATTTAGAGGCAGCAATGGCGAGAAGTAACCGAACAGATGTCATTTTTGCCACAGGTGCAAACGTTTCCTCATAGTCAATGCCATACTCTTGTCTGTTTCCGAGTGCTACAAGTCTAGCTTTGTGTCTATCCAATGACCCATCAGATTTAAGCTTGATCGAGTAGATCCATTTGCAACCGATGGGTTTAACTCCGGAAGGACAATCCACAATATCCCAAGTGTGATTCTGATCCAATGCATCCAATTCCTCCTTCATAGCCTGGTTCCAGCAATCTTGTTGGACAGCCTGCAAATAAGAACTTGGGATAGAGATAGAAGAGAGAGTGGTCATCAAGGAAGTATGGGTAAATCCATACCTATCAGGCGGTCTAGAAGCTCTGGAGGAGCGACGTAAGGGAGGAGTAGGTGTGGAACCATGTGTCGGTGGAGGATCAGGGGGAGGACCATCCGCAGTGGGAGGTTTCTCCTGACGGTGGTATACAAAAGCAGGATTAAACCGAGTAACAGAGGTTTGATCCGAAAAACCTGGTAAGAGAGCTGGGGAAGAGGGATGAGGACTGTCCATGTGAGTGGGGAAGAAATATTGATTTTCAAAGAAAATAACATTCCGAGAAACCCTGATACGACGACCAATGGGATCATAACAAACAAAACCTTTTTGATTAGTGGCATAACCCAAAAAGGCACACCTGCGAGATTGTGCTGTTAGTTTCGTTCTTTCTGTGTGAGGTAAATGAACAAAGCAAACACAGCCAAAGGTATGTAAGTGATCAAACACAGGATGATGACCAAACAATTTAAAATGAGGCGTTAAATGAGCAATGGTATGTGATGGAAGGCGGTTTATGAGATAGACAGCTGTGGTGAGAGCTTCAGTCCAAAAACGAGGGGGAACGGATGCTTCAATCAGAAGAGTTCTAGTGACAGCAAGAAGATGTCTGTTTTTCCGTTCCGCGACTCCATTTTGTTGTGGAGTATATGGACAGGTACGTTGGGAAATGATTCCATTATTGTTTAAAAATGATTGAAAATCCTTGGAAACATACTCCCCCCCTGAGTCTGAGCGCAAAGTTTTAATGCATTTAGAGAATTGGTTTTTAACATATTGAACAAAAAATTTAAATGCATTAAGAACATCAGACTTTGAATGTAATAAATAAATCCAAGTAAATCTGCTGTAGTCATCAATGAATGTTACAAAGTACTTGAAATGACTATGTGAAATGGTCGGAGCAATGCCCCAAACATCATTGTGAATTAAGTCAAAACATGTAGTGCTCCGTGTGTTAGAAGTTGGAAAGGGTAAAGTTTGACTCTTCCCTAATTTACAAGCATCACAGTCAAAAGAAGCAGAATCAACAGGTTTATTTATTAATCCAGATTGAAATAAAGTAGACATTGTAGAAGCAGTCGGATGACCTAGTCTATTATGCCACAACCGAGAAGTATTCTTAATGAAAAAACAAAATAACTGATGTAAAGTTTTATCATGAATAAATGAAGACACTGGTAAGGAAAAAAGTCTTCCACGCTTAGGCCCCCTCGCGATCACTTCCCCCGACTCCCGGTCCTGCACAACACAACCAGAAGGAGAAAACAAAACATTGCAGTTATTTTCAACAAGTTGACCCACAGAAACCAAATTGGTAGCAAGATGAGGAGAAACTAAAACATTGGTTAATGGTAAGGGGCTAGGGATATCACCAACAGAGGTGATAGGAAGATGATCTCCATTGGCAGCTTGGACAGTAAAATGACCAGTGTAAGGAACAACATTGTGTAATTTTAGGGCTGAAGTGGTCATATGGTTACTTGCACCAGAATCTAAGTACCAGGTATTGGAAAGAGAGGAAGCAGTACCTGCGATGTGCATGGAAGCTAAGGCATTGATGATCATTTGGTTTACCATCTCAGGGGTGAGAGGAGTTGGTGACGTAGAGTGGGAGGAACCAGGTTGGGATGAAGAATCAGACTGCAGAGAACCACTGAAGTCAGGTGAAGCATATGGTGGAGTAGTCACAGTGTAAGCACTAGGAGCTGACTGCACACTGTAAGTACCAGGGGCTGGCTGCACATAGTTGCGGGAAAGAGAAGTGCGATTCTTCTTCCGGCACTCTTCAAGAACATGACCAGTGGCCTTACAATATCTGCAGATTTTTGCCTTACATTGATTTGCATAGTGACCATATTTCTTGCAGGTATGGCACTGAACTTTACTGATGTCCCTAGAAGGTGGTCTAGTTGTAGCAACATAGGCAAGGGGAGTCTCAACAGATCGCTGTTGTTCCAGTGTAGTTTGAGTGACCCGACGTTGTTCTTCCCGTAGAAGTTCCTGAAGACAATCATCCAAGCTAGGAAGAGAAGCCCTGCTCATTAAGTTAGATCGAACTGTCTCAAACTCGAGACGAAGTTTCATAAGAAACTGATCCCGATGACTACTTTGCTGTAATGGAAGTAATTCCTGGAGAAGAGCTGCAGAGACCGAGGCAAACTTAATCGCATCATATTCGGACCACAGTCTGCGGAAGCCATTATAATACTCCTGAATAGACTGGGTGCCTTGAGTGAATTGCGAGATTTCAAGTTCTAATTGAAACTGGCGAGCAGCATTGCCCTGTTGGTAAATTTTCTGAAGATACTCCCACATTGCACGGGCAGTGTGGCAGGGTTTGAGGTTGAGAATAAAATGTGACTCAACAGAGCCCAGCAACCAGGTCTTGATTTTAGCATCCTTTGTTTTCCAAGCTAAAATTTTCTTATCATCGTCTGCAGGTTGAGGTTCAGCTCCATCAATGTGTCCCCAGAGTTCTTTTCCTTCCAAATAAATTTGAAATTGGAAGGCCCAGGAGGTATAATTTGTACCATCAAAGCGAATCAGGGCAATCTCATGTTTGTCCATGACTAAAGAGAAGGAAGAAACCCGCACAAAGCAGTCCGGAAAGGATATTGGCAAAACAATATCTTTTGGATGGCCGAGATGAAAAGAAATGGACAAAACAGAATTGCTACAATAAAGGGTAGATGGCCTACCTCAGATGATCCATAAATGGTGAGAAAATCTTCAAAAAAAAATTGTAGAAAGCCAGACGACCAAGATGGGCTGGTCCAGCTGAATGGCGATGATGATCGCAGGTGGGCCACTTCAGATCTGAGATGAACAGGGATGATCAAGGCTTCCAGATCTTGGAAGATGACTCTGATGATCAATAAATCAGAAACAAATTCTTCATAAATCCTGGAAGCTTCAGGCGACCAAGATGGTAGGATTCCGCTAATGAGTTGGTGAGAATCACAGGTGGGCCACGTCGGATCTGAGATGATCAGGATGATCTGGCTGAAGAGAATGATCACAGATGATCATATACTGGCTTCCAATGTTTGGAAGATGATGTAGGAGAAGATCACAGATGATCGAGCTCTGATACCATGATATTTAGAGAGATGAAATACAGAACATAAGAGAGATGAATGTCGTGCCTCCTTTGAGGATCGACTGTTCTTATATAAGGGTTTAATTCCCTAATTACAATCAATTACAAATCTTAGATCCTAAACTGAAGCCACAAATTAAGTCCCTAATTACAATCAATTACAAATCTTAGATCCTAAACTGAAGCCACAAATTAAGTCCCTAATTACAATCAATTACAAATCTTAGATCCTAAACTAAAGCCACCAATTAAGTAACAACCTTTGACTAATTACAACGAACAAAAAGGTACAATAAATGAGCCTAATGGACTTGGGCTTGCTTGACATTAAATGAGCCTAATGGACTTGGGCTTGCTTGACAGAAAAGGCCACCAATTAGGAGATTGCCAAAGAAGATCATATCATCGAAGCTCCTCACATTGACTTTATCCTTGGAGATCGACCATTACTATTTGAAATCAAAAGCATTGAGTCAAGCCAACCAGCCATGTAAAGAGAATAAGACCAAGAAACATATCGAGAATTTGTATGCTTGACATTCGATCATGGAGGACATCTATAGAACTCGAGGTCGAGTTCCCTCAAAAAAGGGGAGAACTGATACAGGACAGAACCATGGTCTCCATGGGTCGACCCACCTTTGGGCCCAGCCCACCTATCAATTAGATCTTTTATCATATTTAAGGTTTTTAATTTTGTTTTCAGTTATTTTGGTGGGATATTTTAATCCTCGCCTTTAATTTGTTTCAATCAGGAAAATCCCTGAAGATCTTGGCCTCATGCCAAACTCCCCATCGTAGGCAAGGAAAAAGACAACTCCAGTAAATCCAAAATCACTTCTGAGATTCTTTTTTTTTTTTTGTTGGTCATTCATCAATAACTTCCTAAACAAGGAGGCTTTACATCATTATATAGAAAATAAAAAACCTAAAATTAATCTAAACCATTGAAACAAATTGAAGGCTTGGATTAAAAATCCCACTAAAATAATTGAGAACATAATTAAAATCTTAAATAAGATAAAAGATCTAACTAATAGGTGGGCTGGGCCCAAAGGCGGGTCAACCCGTGGGGACCAAGGTTCTATCCTGCATCAAATTGAGAGAGTCCTTTTAATGGATGGCTTCCAAATACAAGAATCTTTTGAGTTCCAGCACAAAAAAATGTTATAAAAAGGACTTAGCAACTCCACATATTGAACCTCTTCAGACGAACACAGAATTCTCCTAAAAACAGACCCCACACAATGCAACCAGCCCTCACCTCATACCTATCACTGATAGTTGACTCCTTGTTAGTCACCACTCTAAAGACTCTAGGAAACAACTCACACAAGGGCCCCACCTCCACCCAATCATCCAACCAAAACTTGACCTCTCTTCCATGCCCCACAACAAAGCCTGCCCCCCTAGACAAGACTCCCCCACCCACAAATGACACATCCCAACAGAGGCAATAGCATTCCACAGACCTGACCTACGATATCTAGGGCCTGGCATAGGCCACCAACCCCATTTGTCCACGCCATATTTAGCAACTATGACCTTCCTCCAAAGAGCAACCTTCTCCCCAAACCTCCACCACCACTTCATCAATAAGGCCTCATTCTTATGCTTCAAATTTTCAATAACCAAACACCCACACCATTTTGGTTTAATGACCTTGCTCCACTTCATTAAATGTAATTTCCTTTCATCACCCTAAGCCTCCGAAAGAAAGTTCTTACAAATGCGATCCACCCTCTCTACCACTACCTTTGGCATCTTGAAAAGAGACATAGTACACTGGGAGATTAGACAAGCAAGACTTAATTAATGGAATTCTCCCTCCTAGTGATAAGTAATGCTTTTTCCAATAAGACTATTTCTTCCAAACTTACCAATAACTGGGTCCCATAGAGCTTTGGAGGGCGGCTTTGCGTGGATAGGAAGACCAAGATATATAATGGGGAGCCTCCCTAATTTACACTGAATCATGGTAGCCAAAAACTAAGTTGTCTCTTCGGAACAACCAACACCTACCAAAAGACTCTTGGAAATGTTGACTTTTAATTCTAAAACTCATGGAAAACACTGCAAGATTCTATTAAGAGCCAAAATTTCATCTCTCCTAATCGAACTAAAAAGAATGGTGTTATCTGCAAACTGCAAGTGAGAGATTACCTCCCCATCCCAATTAACCTCAAAGCCACTAATCATCCCCACCTTTCTAGCTCTCACAAGAAGTAAGCTTAAGGCCTCCACTACAATCACAAACAAAAAGGGAAAAAGGAGGTCCCCTTGCCTAATACCTCTAGAAGCCTTAAATAACCTTGATGGAGAACCATTAACAAGAACTGAGAAGGAAGTGATAGAAATGCACTCACGTATCCAACTTCACCAAGTTTCCCCAAAGCCAAATCTAAGTGTCCAACTTCGCCAAGTATCCACAAAATTCCAATCCACATGGTCATATGCCTTCTCCAAATCAATTTTTAAAGACAACCACTTCAACTTTCAACCTCTTTCTAAAATCAGTAAGTTCATTGGCTATCAACACTCCATTAAGAAATTGCCTTTTGGCCACAAAAGCTCATTGAAAATGACTGATAATGAGAGGAAGAACTTTTTTCAAGCCGTTCGCCAATCTTTGCTAACAACTCATACAAACACCCCACAAGGCTAATGGGTCTATAATCACATAAGTTGAACGGATTAGGTACTTTTGGAATAAGGGATAAGAATTCGACATTCATCTCCTTATTAATTCTACCCTTTTTATGAAACTCGAACACATATCTTTAAAATCCTCCTAAAGAAACTCCAACCCTACTTTAATAAAAGTCAAAACCATTTGGACCACGAGCTGTCCTCGCCAAATTCCTCTAAAGCCCTAGACACCTCCTCATCCTCAAACTCCCTTCAACCAAAAGCACATGGAAAGAAACACCATCAAGCTTAGGGTCTGTTTGTGTAGAGGCGTGGAAGAGGAAACTTCAACAAAACTAGCATTCCTACCACATAGGTAGGAATTTTGGATAAACGCTCAGCACAACAAATCCACAAAAAAAAAAAAGCAAAATCCAACCTCTTATCCCCACTGCACCAAAGGCCCGCAGGAAGGCACTGCGATTCACAACAACTTGTCTCCCCTAATTTCTGTAGAAAATCCCAACACACAAACATACCCTTAGGTCTTATGATATTCTCACACTTATAAAGATTCTCAATGAAATGGGCAACCTCATTCTTGATTTCAAGCGGACTCTCAAAAAGTTTATCACATCGTCTTAGTTTCCACAAATAGTTCACCCTACTCCTCAAAGAAGCCATCCGATGGAAGAATTTAGTGCTTTTATCACCCTCCTTGAGCCAACTCACTTTGGATTTCTACGTCCAAAGAATTTCCACCTTGCGATTGAAGTCCTAGATTTTCCTAATCGCATCTTGTCTCCCAACCACTTCCTCTGGCCTGAATTCTCGATACTCCCCCTCTTTATCAAAGTATTCCACAACTTTAGAAAAGCTTCTCTTAATTCATCAACGCGACCAAACACCTCTTTGTTCCACTTTTTAATATTATCTTTAAGGATACAGAGTTTCTTACACAACCTATAGCTGGCATAACCTCTAACTTCCACTTGACCCCACCAAGAGCAAGCTAACTCCAAAAACTCCTTGTTTTCTAACCAACAATTCTCAAACCGGAAATGCTTAGGGCCCCAGTCAGTTACATTGGGGCTCAACTTGATAGGGCAATGATCCAAAATTAACTATGGAAGGGTCTCTTGGATGACGCCTAAAAAGTGCTCATCCCACTCTTTAGATAATAATAACCTGTCAATCCTGCACACTGCTAACTGCACTTTATTATTGGACCATGTATATCTCCTCCCATGAAGAGGCAAATCAATTAAATCATTACACTTGCTAAAATCGAAAAATAACTCTATAGAACGAGAGATGGTAGACCTCCCTTTCTTTTCAAATGGGAAAATAACCATATTAAAATCACCGCCAAAAATCCATGGGACATCCCATTGAGATTTGACATTGGATAATAAAACCAAAAAATCTCCTTTGTCCAACTGCACATTCAAGTCATAAACATTGCCAAAAGCCCAAACAAAACCATTGCACACCCACGAACTTTGACAACCAACACCCTTTCTGCATGAAAAACATCCTCCAAAACTAACACATCCTCTTTCCATACGGAAATTAACCCCCTTGAAGCCCTAACTGACAAAACCCAACTCCAAGCACACTTCAAATTGCCCCAAACTTCTTGAATAATCTAATGAATATCATGGGGCTACTTTAGTCTCTTGCAACATCAAACAATCTACTTCATGCTTACGAACAAACTTCCTCAACGCAAGCCCTTTTTTAGGCCTACCAGGTACCAAGCCCCCTTACATTTAAGCTAACAATAATCATGACTAAATAAAGACACCCGAAAAGTATAAGCACTCCAAGAAAAAGCAAACTTACCCTTGGCATCTGAAGCCTCCACCTGCATGAGCTTACACAAGACCTCAGCTTCATCATCCCCGACGGAAACCCCCAAAGTTGCTTCATCCTGTGCCTCCTCAAGTTCAACACCATCACTGCAGTATGCATGCTCCAATTCTGCAACCTCTATTGTCAAATCATTCGCACCATGGTCACAGAGAAGCGACAGCCTTGTAGGACCTCTGGGGCCACCCATGTCCCCACCCTCCATAGAAATCACCTTACTAGAAAATGGGGTAATTGCATCTGATTTGCAACCTTGCACAGTGGACACATACATCTGCTCCCCTTTTTGCTACTCTATCCCATTAGATGAAGCCCGACTTAATTTCCTACCTAGCCTGCCTACTAACCTTTTTCGTTTGGTTAGCAATAGAGGGAAGCTCCTTGCTCTTGCTGCTTGAACAAATCTTACATGCTTCTGGAGAGAGTTCCTCCAAGAAGATGGAATCGCAGCCCTCGCAACACATGAACTTTTGGAACTCTTATCGAGAGTGAAGACCCCATCAAAATTGTGGCCCACACCAACAGCGGCATAAGATTGTGGCCTCCAAAATTCCGTAGAAAAGAACAAGTCATTGGGCTGGTTGTAACTAAATAAACCATCCATGGATTGACCCGAGCAAGACCCTATCCATGAAACTGCCAGTGAAGGCCCAGGCGCTAAGACTTGCCCCAACTCCTCTCCTAGAACTCTTCATAGAACAAACTTCTTGGAACATTTTAAGATTTTGCTATAGATTATTGGTACTTTTTACTATTTCATTATTTTCATATTGCGTGGACTGAGGATGTACTGGCATATAGGGCTTCCTTGATGTTTCTACATCTGAACCCCATATCTGGCACTGGCAGACATCAAAATGCATGTCCATTTAGAATTTAAAGGTAAAATAAGAACCCTAATGTTTAACTACACCTTCACAAGAAGTTCCGTTTGTTTTCTACCAATAACTTAACAAAAAAAAAACATAAGAATGAGAAGTTAAAAGTTGGATTTTTACCCGACCATCAGTCAGTGGCCTCACATCAGCAAGCATGGCACTTTTGAAGCCCACTCGTTGGTTCAGTGTTGTGTGGGTATCAGCATCAAGCAAATTCTGCAAAAGAGAAACAGCATTGCATGTCTTTTATAGTAAACTACATATCGTGTACCTCCAAATTAAAAAAATATATGTGATCAAGATGACGTTGTACTCAAGAAAATAAAAAGAGTGAAAAAAATTTTGAATCTAATGAAGTCAAACCATGATAAGGAAAGGAAAAATAAAATAATAAACACTGAGATAACTGACCTTCCTTGCTGCCCAAAACTCAGCTTCTGACAGCACACCGCTAATGACAAATTGCTTGTGCAGTTTCTGCAGTTCACTGTCAAGGGTTCCTTTCAGTGCTATTAACTAGTTAATAAGCAAGTTGCTTCAAAAAATATGAAGAGGCAATATAAAGCCCTCAAAGTTTTTTACAAGGTTTACTAGACTATACATTCACAAAGTACAACTCAACCAAGTTCCAACTAATACAGCCCCAAGCTTCAGCCAATTCACAACTAAAAGCAAGCTTACCATAAACAAAGCCATGGCTCTTCAATGATGCAACTTTTTTCAGACTTTAGCACCTTTATTTCCCTAGTGTTTCCCCCTGGACTTTTGCAGTATTTAAGAGTGTTGCTGTAAGGACCCAATTCAAAAAAAAAAAGAAAAAAAAAAAGAAAAAAAAAATATGACGACATTGATTGGTGACCATAGGATCTATCTCAAGTGGACCCCAACCCAATCGGTCATTTTCACTCAAAAATCACATGGAATAATTGTGCAATTATTTATTTATTTATGTTTTGATCATGCGTTATTATGTTGACTCCTTGACTTGACCCCAACCCGTGACCCAACTCAAACAAAGAATATAAATGTAGGTGACTTATGCCACAAGCCTTTACATGGCAATGGTATGGACACAATTACCTTTTAAGTTAGGAAGACAAAGCATACTATACTCTTAGTTGCCCCAAAGGAATTGTATCTCAATTGGAAAAGGGGCTCATTACTTTTATAATTAAGAAGTACAGAAGGCTAGTTCTTTAACTTAATTAGGAAAGTAGCACAAGCTTCAAGGAAACCCATCTCATGGCATGAATCACATAAATCCATTGCATTACACTCCTCACGAAAAGGAGAGTCCTGTGATATTAAAAATAGTATGTGCTAGGCATGAATCCTAATCGTATTTGGAAGCAACTAAACACATGCCTATATCAGTACACTAGCTCTCAGGTACCATCTATATACTCCCCAATTATATTGTATTTAATTAAGAAGAGAGAGAAAAGGTACTAGAGAGAGAACTAGAAAAGAGTTTCTAGTAGTTCGGGAAAGAATCTACGAGGCTAGGAGATCTATCTTGTTGCATTTGCACCATCATATTCATCATCTACCACTTAATTATTCAACTTTCATCATCTTTTGAGAAAAATACCCCTACCATAATACCCTAGTAGTATAGTTTTCGATTCATTGGCTTCCAATATGCTAGATTCTAGGATTTTGTTGTGTCTTCTTTGTGTTCTAATGCAATAATGCTTACTCTAAGAATGAGATCTACTCTTCTAGTATGCTCTAGGACCTTTGGCTCAGCCCTGAATCATAGATCGGGTGTAGAACAATCTCCCGAGGGATTTTTCGAATCCAAAGAAGGATTCAAGCCTAGGGGATAACAGAACTCACAACATCAAAAGAGAAAAATCTCAATAAACTGAATTTAATTGATAAAAGCATGTCTCTTACAATGAACGACTCCTCCATATATAGGAGTGATTGTTTCTAAAGTAGGGAAAACTAATTCTAAACAATCATAGCTTACTAAAAATAAAATAGGAAGTAAATAATTAAGGATAGGGATCCTTGAGGAGGTCAAGGATCAACCGGATGGCCTGTGGGCCTGTGATCTAGGCCGAACTTGGGATCGGCTTGCATCAGCTCTCCCCGGCTTGGAAAAACTCAACTCCGGCGAGTTAAGCGCTTAATATCTATCATAAAAATCAGGATTAATGCGCTGGAAGTCAGTAGCTGTAATCCATGTAGCGTCGGAGAGAGGACGATTTCGCCAACGAACATAAAGCTTCGGGTAACCTCCTTGACGTGTAGAAATAATTTGATCATCAAGGACATCAACAATTTCATCAATAGGTGGGGAATTGACTGGTAAAGAAATAAGCTGCTCTTCATCATCTCCTTCATTATCATGACCACGGTAGAGAGTAAGATCCTCGACATTGAATGAAGAACTAACGCCTAAATCAGAAGAATACCAAGAACATAGGCGTTGGGACTAATCTTTTGGAGAATCTTGAAAGGACCTGAGTTACAAGAGTGTAACTTCTTATTAACTCCAAGTGGCAACAAAATCACGGCCAACATTCGAGGCATCACAAGCAATTTCAAATAACTTGTTATCAAGAACCTGTAGAACAGGTGCTTCAGTAATCTTTTGCTTGATCTTTTCAAAAGCCCTAGTGGCTGCATTGATCCATTGGAATTCACCTTTCCTCGTACAATCAGTAACAGGAGCCATAATAGTACTGAAGTTTCTGATAAGCATTTTGTAGAAATTAGCAAGACCATGAAAACTACAATCTTCAGTAAGGGTAGTAGGAATAGGCCAATCAAGAATTGCGCTAACCTTTTGAGGATCCATCTTAATACCTTGTGCAAATACTACATATCCCAAGAAAACAACAGAATCACTCATGAAGGTGATCTTCTTTTGACTTGCTGTAAATAAGAATATCGTCCAAGTAGACGACAACAAAATTTCCAAAATAAGGCTGCAATAACTGCGTCATAACCCGCATAAAAGTACTAGGAGCATTGGTCAAACCGAATAACATAACCATCCATTCAAAGAGACCATCCTTCGTTCTAAAGGCAGTTTTCCATTCATCTCCTGGTCTAATGCGAATCTGATGATAACCGCTCCGCAGATCAAATTTTGAAAATATGCATGCACCAGTCATCATGTCTAACATATCATCCAATCGAGGGATAGGGAAGCAATATTTTACCGCGATTTTGTTGATTGCACAGCTGTCTATACACATTCGCCAACTTCCGTCCTCCTTTGGAGTGAGAAGTGCTGGAACACCCCAGGGATTGAGACTTTCCCTAATATAGCCCTTCATAAGCAGATCATCAACTTGCCTTTTTAACTCCGCGTGTTCTGCTAGACTCATCAGTAAACAGGTAAGTTAGGTAAAGAAGCTCCTTGAACAAGATCAATGACATGCTGAATGTTTCGTAGCGGGAGTAGTTCCCTGGGTAATTCAGCAGGAACTAAATCAGCAAATTTGTTTAATAACGGTTTCACTTCCTGAGGAATAGCATGAGAACATGAATGTAAATATTGGCCACTACGAAGCGTAGCAACCGATATATCAGCCGTAGCGCCCAAGGGCACTACGCTTTTTGCGAAATAGCAGCGCTCACAAGCGTAGCGGCCGGTACGACCGCTATATTTCCATAGCGACCACTATGTATGGGCCTGGTTAAATCAGGCCCCTCTTCCCACTTCTTCTCTTTTGCTCAACTGGTAGAATAACCAAAAAAAAAAAGTAGAAAAAGAGGAAAAAAGGGAAAAAGAAAAAAAAAAGAGAAAGCGAAAGAGATATAGTGGGACGAGTTGCAAAGGACATACCTAATATAGCGGCGGCAGCAGCAGCATCAAGCAGCAGCGAGCAGGCAGCAGCAGTAACAGGAAGTAGCAGCAGCAGGAGGTGGCAGCAGCACAACCCGCTCCTCTTTCTTCTTCCTTTTATTCTTCTTCTTCCTCTTATTCTTCTTCTTCTCCTCCTCCTTTCCCTCTTTCCCTCTTTCCCAAAATCCAATCGTCTATTTTGGGCGATAGTTAGGGCAAGTGGGCAACAAATACCCTTCATCTGTATTTTATTTTGTTAACAGGTCGGTTATGGCCACGATGGCCCATCTGATGAAAGGTAGAGATAAAAATTAAATGGGCCACTCAAAAACATTAAAAGCCATTAAAAACATTTTAAAAGAATTAAGTGGGCCCATCCAAAACAATAAAACCTAAAGAACCTGTTGTAACCATTGGTGGACTCCACAATGAGGCAACAAAGTTAAAATAAAAAAAGTCACATAGGAGCCAAGTATTACTAAATTGAAATTAGCACCTTCCTCAAATTTCACTCAAATTGGAAATAGGGTCATAGCCAACTTCCACGCCTACTTTTTACAATTATCTATAAAAAAAATTCTACACCTACTGAAAATAAAGCACATCCAAATTTCACACTAATTGAACATAGATTATTTAACAGGACACAGGCCCAACCAAAGTTCACTCTAGTTAATAGAAAATAGGGCCCTAACCAAATAACACTCCAATAGAAAATGGACCTTTTTCAATTTTCAATTTAATAAGAAATTCCCCTCCACATATATATAAATATAGATATATATCAAAATATAACTATGAAATAACCATTAAAAAAACTAATCCAAACAATTTTACTCTAATAAAAAATAGGGCTTTAATCAAATTTCACTTTAATAGAAAAACTTTCTCCATATATATATATATATGTGTGTGTATTTCAAGATAAAACTATGAAATGTTATATTCTATGCATGACTAAACCACATTAATCCATATAAAAAAAATTTATCATTCCTATTTTTTTCTATTCATTGAGCGATACAGGACCTCATGCAATGAGGCGACCACTACATACCCTTACACTAGTTACTTTTGCAAAACAAGCATAAATTCCATCATTTTCCAATATTCTGGATTTCTTTGAATTTTTTCAGATTTTTTTGAAGACATTTTCCAATCACGCGGCTATGCCGCTACGTATCGCCGCTACTGCTACGTATCGCCCGCTATGTAGTGTTTCGGCGGCAAGCCGCTACGCCCGCCGCAACTGCTATTTCATCCTTGCATGAGAATCATCAACAACTTGTTTAGTAACTACGGCATACATGACACCTTGCTCTTTACTTTCAACTTCAGATCTCCGCATTGTTAAAATATGCAATGTGGGAGAAAATGCGGCAGGTGATGAGGAAGGTGATGACGGTGGAGTCTGCAAAGAACGCAACATGATTCTTCCACCTTTCCATTTGAAAGTATAGGTATTGTGTTCATGATATGTGATAACTTTAAGCTTCTGTAGCCATAGCTATCCAAAAAGGATATACGTAACGTTCATTGGGTTGACGTCACATAGAAGCGTATCTTCATAAGGAACAAAGCATTGCTGACAAACAGGAATGGAATAATTTTTAACCCATGCAACTTTTTATGGCCTTAGATGCTTCACCGTGGGAAGTTTAAGCTTATCAACTGCTTCTTGAGAAATAACATTCATAGCACTGCCACCATCAATAATCATATTACATGATTTGCCCATACAATTGACACGAGACTGAAAAATAAAAGCATGATTCCAATCTTCTTCCTCTTTTGCATCTGCTACTAGTAAACGACGATCTAGAAAAAGAAGTGGAATGCCATCGTCAGCGTTTGCATAATCTAACTGATCTGCTTGATCTTCATAAAGAGGATCTGTGTCAACTTGCCCTAATTCAACATGCTCATCACGCTAAACATCACTATCAGGCTCATTGGAAGTGTATAGATTTTGATGGGGACATTCATTGGCATAATGACCTCATTGCTTACAAGCATGACAAACAATATCCCATCTATCTGTTCTTTCATAAGCACGATTATCATTCTGGTTCTGTGAGAACCGCTAATTCTGTTGGGGAAGAGCCTGTCTTTGTTACATACCTGGTTGAGGATATAGAGGAGTTTGCTGAGCTGATCGCTGAGGAGGAGGCCTATAAACTGGTGCTTGATTGCGATTATAGGTAGAATCAGGACATCTTTTTGTGGAAGACTCCCCGGCTTGAAACGTATTGTGCTTTCACAATTGAAGCTCATGTTGGGCTTTTCGAGCTTTATTGAAGAGTTCATCCACTATGACATAATCAAACATTGCTATCTCTCATCTGATATCGGCACGCAGGTTGTCTCTGTATCTGGTGATAGTTAGACGGTCATCTGTCTTCAAGTTACAGTGAACAATATATTCGCGAAACTTGTTGGTGTATTCTTCCAGTCATGGTGCCTCGTTGGAGACTTAAATACTCTTGGTGGAGTGTATCCATATAATCAGAAGGAAGAAAATTGCCTTTGAGCTTCTCTTTCATGATATTCCACTGGAGAATTAGCTGGCCTACTACAAGCTCATTATTTTCAACACCATACCACCAAATTCGAGCAGGCCCCTTAAGTTTAACTTTGGTAAAGGCTATCCGCTATCTATCATTCATACCGTACCAAGCAAAATAGTCCTCCAAAGAATTAAGCCAATCAACAAAAACTTTCGGACTCGCATCACCACTCAGCAATTTCAATTTTGACTTTCCTGGCAATGTCATCAGGTGGGGGTGTAACAGGGGGACCTTGATAATCTCATTCAACCAGAAGGCGCTGCATAAAATCACGAATGGATTCTTAATTTTCAAGTCTTTCTGGTTGGACGGGCGTGTATACCATAGACACATTGGACGATCCTTCTTGACTGACAAATTGCTTTTTTTGTAGCTCAGTAATGGTAGTTTCTGCAATTTTAAGACGTCCCGTGACATCTTCTAATTCTTGACTTAATTTAAGGATGGTTTCATCCCTCTGCCGGTTTGTCATCCAATGCTGGAGATCATCACCCTTTCTAAGCATGGTTTTTTTATTTTTTCTAATATTTGTAAGTTCGCCGGGTGGGCGGACCAACTTAGATCCGAATGCAGACCTGACAGCACACATGAGAACAAGAGAGACTTGTTCTCTCCTTCTTCTGTCTCCGTCTATGTGCAAAGAAAGGAAATAAGGAGAAGGGATGGTATAAAGACTTATCTACCAACTGCAGGGAGAGGAAAGAATGGCGATCGGCTGGAGATGGAAACTGGTTATGCTCGGCCACAAAGATCGGCCGTGGTGGCGATGACTTGGGTGCCAGCCGTCGGTGAATGAAGCAGTAATCTGTTCCTGAACCTGACTGTAAGCTTTCATAAAATTTTCGAACATTTGTCGAGCATATTCCGCCATTTCAGCAATTCTTTCACCCTGATTGGGGTTTCCCATGGCATTATTCATCATCCTAGCTCTTCTGCAAAATAAACAGTGAATAAGCTATCTTCTAAAAATGATAAATCAAATTCTTTCCTATGTATCCATACCCACAGCCTCACCACGTGCCCTACAATTGCTAATTCTTTTACTTGCCCAAAACCTTATGCTCTGATACCACTTTGTCATGACCCAAATTCCGGGGCCCTGTCGAAATCTGAGTTATAACACATTGGCATACAATTCATACACATAAATCAAATAAACACATAAGGCATAAGCAACATTTATTAAAATAAATCCTTCCATATAAATCAACCAATAAGGTTTTCAATATTTAAAATTCCAAAATAAATCCAATAAATATAATTAAATGTCCAATACTAATTAACTCCCTAAAACTTCTAAATTGTTGGATGTAAACGCTCTCCTCAGCCACACATGCCAAACACTACGGGCTGATCTTCGCAAGACTCCGGTCCGCCTGCAACTCTGTTACCTGGAAGAGGCAACCAACGTCAGTATGAACTGGTGAATGAATTTCTACCATACATATAAGCACTATTAGCATAACGATGTCCTTAAGAAAATAGAATAGTAATAAACAATAAATAATCCAATCAATGAGTGAATCTCACTCCATGACACATATCTGAACTACATCCTTGCACACTATATACATCGTTGTACATCTTGACATATACCCCCTTTTGAGATGATACTCACACATCTCCTTATCTGGCATCGCATAGGACCCACTACCACTGGACCTCAATGTCCTATCATTCGCATTACCAAACCGTATAAACAATTTCAAATCCAACCCCGTGGTTCATCAATCTCACATCCACAACCAATTCATACCATGCTAGTAGATCAGAGCATGGTCATTCCCACTAAAAAAAATCAGGCACAACAGAATTCATAAATCAAAATATTTTCCTGTCTAATATTTACTACATACCCGTGCCTCATATATTAAGACCACACAATTATTACTCTTTGTTCATCAATATAAAATGATTATAAACGTATATAACTGCCATCCATTTTCATTACATTCCATGAATTTCATGGGTGTAGCTTAATTTACCCAAGAATGCAGTATTCTATATCGTTAAGTACCCTTCAAAAGCAAACTTTACCCCTTACACATTAACTAATATATTATAGAAGGGTTTCCATGTAATTCCAATAATAACAGTAGGGCCTTTTTATAATTTTCCAACTAATACATGTCCCATAAGAGTGAAATCCCTTAGTATACTCATCATCAATGACAGACCCATTTTCTGTCATCGTCTTCCTCACGCCCCGACTTGCACAAGACATCATATGGAGGAGCATCTGTGGTCCTTTCCGCCATAGTCCATCGTGGCCATGGTCGCCCATGGATCTAAGTTCAGATCCATGGAGTGGATCATCCATCCGATGGCCCACCTGGGCCCACAACTCCCGACGGCCAAACAAGTCCCAGCCGCCCTGTTTCAGGAGAATCTGGGATTCGACCCTGGATCTCTATTCTACAAAGAACAATCGGTGTTGGGAAGGCTTCACTGTCACTATTTTGAAGATTTCAAATAGCATAAATCAATCTGAACATAGATTGGGTTCCCAACTCCCATCATACAAGGTCGTCAATTGCTGTTTACTTTTCTCTTATCAAAGAAGAATATATCTATCATCCTAATAGACTTCTTAAAGGTGTGGCTCAAATCAGTTGACAAGGTCGATCACAGTTAATCATCCATTCTAGACATATAACTTCGTGATTCAATCTACAACATCGACATCTACTGGGGTAAGTAAAACTATTTCTGATGCTCTAATCAAATCTATTATTGATTTGGCTATCAATCATCGTAACCCCTTAAACAGATTTTAAAGTTGTAGAAAATCCACTCACCTTTTGTAGACGTTCACAATATGTGGCCGGGAGGACATTCTCGACTGCCATACGGCTGGTCACCTCCTCCTTCTCCTCCTCCTCCTTTTTCTCCTATACTCCCTTCTCTCTGATTTTTCCCTACGGTTTTAAAAAATAAGGTGAGATGAATAAGAGACTCCCTATAAATATAGCCCATCCCTGTCCATTCTTAGTAGAGGTCACGTACAGGACTCCTTTCCTTCATGAGTCCTGTACAGCCAGGTTTCCTTCCATAGTCCATTTTCTTTTGGAAGGATGTGTCGAACAATACTGGAATCCTTTTCATCTCCTAACTGTCATATCTTACCAGGATATTTCCTCAAGAGATTTAAATCTAATTAATCATAGAACCCACTAATCTCAATCATCTAAATAAGGCTCAAAGGTAGGTCTAAAATTCCTTAATTATGAATCTAATTACACCGCAAGGTTTGTGAGAACCTTGGGTATGACATGCGCTCTCTCTGTCATCTGCTTCTTTTCTTTCTTCTTCTTTTTTTTTTTTTTTTTGTTTTTCTAGGGTGGGAATTGATGGATTGGATGGCTGCGATCGGGAGTTGAAATAGAAGTTGAGGGGTGAAGGGATGGCCGAAGCGAATGGGCTAATGGGTTTCGTGAGTGGAGATCGAGGTTGACAAGGATATCGGTTCAGGAGTTAGGGTTTGGAGATGGAAAAGGGTTTAGGGTTGGAGATCTGTCGAGAAATGGGATCTGTCGAGGATGTAGGCTCCAACTGGATGTGGCGGTGATGTGGTCGGAATGGGATCGTGGAGATGGTTTAGGGATTCGGTAAGTAGGGTTGGGGTGCAGAGATGTCGACAGTATGGGTTTGGGGGCTGCTAGTGTTGCTGAGGTCGTCGGTGTGATGGAGGGTGAGAGAAAGGATAAAACAGGAATGAGATAGAGGGTTCCGGCAAGTGGTTTAGGGTTTCTGTGGTGCCGGTTCTTCGGTGTTGGTGATGGAGATGATTGCCGGTGAACAGTGGATAAAAGGACGAATTCTAGGAACGACAGAGTCTCCCAGCGACTGAATCTGGGGTCTCTAAAACCAATCTGGCGTAACCCCGAATCGTAGATGAGGTGTAAAATAATCTCCCGAAAGATTGTTCGAATCCAAAGAAGGATTCAAGCCTAGGGCACAACAAAACTCACAATATCAAAATAGAAAAATCTCAATAAACTGAATTTAATTGAAAAAAGCATGTCTCTTACAATGAACGACTCCTCCTTATATAGGAGCGATTATTTCTAAAGTAGGGAAAACTAATTCTAAACAAACATAGCTTACTAAAAATAAAATAGGAAATAAATAATTAAGGATTGGGATCCTTAAGGAGGTCAAGGATCAATCGGATGGCCTGCGGGCCTGTGATCTAAGCCGGACTTGGGATCGGCCTGCGTCAACCTTTGATATTCATTTTAAATGGTTTAGATTGTCTAGAATCTATTTTAACCAATCCATACTAGTTGTTTCTAATTCTATGGTTTTGTTACCTATATTGATGTCCCACTTATAATCATACGAACTAATAATCATGATCCAACTGTTCTATTACATTCATCTCGTCAAGTACTACAAAATCGACTTGTAGATTGCATGATTCCGAGATCGGATGACTGATTTATGACCTGATCAAATCATAAGGTCAAATTTGCCTTACTATAAAGGATCCGAATTTTACTTTATTTTACCATGCAGTGATGCTAGTTTACTAGTAGAATTTAACTGAGATCTTTGCAGTAAGATACTAGACTTTCGTACCTTTCGACTGAATGAATCAGCTCAATCACATTTATATGAGACTTTTTGTGTATTTTCTAAATGAACCCTCCCATAAAGGATAACCGTAGAATTTTCTGCATGGGTCTAGAATGTTGTATCTTGATCATCTATGGCACAATTGTAATCGGATTGACCTGAATCTTTGTTGGGGCCTACTGCCTATACATTTTAAGGAGCTCATCACATTTTGAACCATAAAGATGATAGGATGAGATCCTATTAATCCTGTTCATGCTACAAGTTATGCTTTACGCCATCCAAAGCACGTTTTGAATTGTAATTTGATGTGTGATACTCTCATTGATCTAAAAATGCATTATCTAAAGTATGGGCAACGCAATGTGGGGACGCTCACACACGGTTTTTAGCCCCATGGGAATGACATTGGGATTGAGAACGCTTTTGACCAATATTACAACACTGCAGCCAGCTCGTTGTGTTCATGATTTGACTCAAGTTACTAATATGGGTTTGCCATAAGTAACGCTGGTTTCATGTCAGTTTCACGTCGAAATGAAAGAAGTGATAATTTTAATTGATCTAGGTTCACTAGAGAGTACAGATGCTTCGTGCTTTTTCATGTTACCGAAGATATGCCTTATCCTCGAATGTGTTTAGCGATTGTTCCTTATTTGCTCTTATATCTATGTCGTGTTTAGTGCTAGCCCATGTTACTCAAATTTGACATAGTTTCCCTAATCTTGGCTCATTAAGAGGAATTAATTAATTGCATATAAGTTACATATCCGTACTAATGCACCATATTTCATTTGCTTTCAATTGGTTGTTAACCTTGTTTGTTATGGTATTATGGTCCAGTTACTTGTGGAGCTTTTGCTCACTTGCTTGCTTTTTTTTTTTTTTTTTAATTTCAGACTCTGAGGTGGAACATCAAACCAAGGAGTAGGAGCTTTTTTTACGGGAATGGCGAGAACCAAGTGTCAACTCAAGTTTACAAGTTTTATTTTAGACAAGCATTATTTATTTCATTGATCAGTTATTTATTCATTTTGTTGGACATGTTTTAGGTCCATGTTTTGTATTCGACTTTGATCTTGGTTATTGACTTAGATGTTCTACTTAATAAAGTTGATCAATTAATTAGATCCAATGACTCTTGACTATCATGAAGTGAACGATTATGTGATACTGCTACATGATTGAACCATGATTGTGATAAGTAGGACCGTTGCACTACGGAATCTGTAGGTCCCAAGGATCTAGGATTTTGAGGCAAGGCAGTTGGCAATTTAAATTATATCTGTCTCGCATAAAGGAAACTTCACATGACAGAATGTCATAATTGCTGCTAGTAAATAAGTTAATTGGACAATAGGTAAATACAAACTATCTTCGGATAATTCATTCCTGCCATTTTAGATTCTTTCCTGCTCTGCATTCACTTTTCATTTCCAACAAACTGCAGCCACCATTTCTCCAAAAAGACAGCTGAAACAAGCACATCCTATTTCAAGTGGGAACTATGTGCAGAAAAGAGCTATGAGTAATAAACATCCATTCAAGTGGAAGCTTTATATTGACCAACAGTTATACTTGGTGTTAAAAAGACGATCATACAAACCAAGGATTAAAATATCTGTTGTGGTGGGGATGTATCAGCCAACCGCCAAAAAGATACAAATCCCTTTTAATTGGTCAAACACTTGCCACTATCCATATCAATCCTAGTTACTATTTGCTTGATCCATGTGAATCCATTTTGATCATTGGTCATATAATTGTAGTTCCAATAGATGCTTTTTTATGCAACATGCTTGACAAAAAGGTATGAGAGTAGCTGTGGAAACTAAATTTTCTCAACTTAAACAGGAAAAAAACTTATTGGGCCAAGGCCTATCACCCTCATTGGCCGATACACTAAATTATCACAAGTAAAATAATGTACCTATCCTCTCGTAGCAACTTCATTCTGCGCTCCATTTCAGCCGTGCTGAGTTGTTCATCATGAACTGGAATAGCAGCTCTTTCAGACGCCCCATGCGCATCCTCTCTAGATGATGTTACAGCCTGTAATTTTCCTAGAACTCTACCTGCTCAGAAAAAATACGACACTAAAACATCAAATGCTCTGATTCTAGTTATGTCTGATACTATTGGTGAAACAACATCCTGATTCTCCCCAAAAGAAAAGGAACAGAAATAAGCAACTAAACGCGAGAGAGAGAGAGAGAGAGAGAGAGAGGATAATAAAATTTCTAGGTTATGGTAATACCAGACAACATGATGAAGCTTTTGGAATTTGGCTCAAGAATCATCATTGTCATTGTCGATGAAAGCCTTTACCCAATCTATTTGGGGTCAGCTTCATCAGTTCTACTTTTTCACACAAATTTGTTATAAGCAACTCCTACAATTCTGATGTGTTCCCTCAGAACATTTAAGGTCTTTGCCAATTGCCTGCTTTGCATAGTTCCTTGAACATCAAACTCTTTAATACGTCTTATTGAAGCTGTCTCTAGGCTTCTACATGTTTGCATATCCTTCCTCATTCCAAATAACATTCCTTGATTTTCCCTTTTATTAGAGCTACTCATAAGTTTCCTCTTATGCACTCCTTCCTAAATCTGTCTTTTCTTTCCACTCCATATGTTCCAATCGAAAGGATGAGGATGAGTGACGGGATGATGATGATGATGGATAGGAGAGACGAAAAGAATGGGAATGAGATATGTTACCTCGAATCAGCAATCAAAACGAATAGCAAACCAAGACCAGATCTTCTCTTTGATACCAATTAAGGCAGTGCAGGGGAGAAGAATAGCCACCAATCTAAGCTCCAAGCTAAAAGGCTTAAAGATAGGATGTCTAGGTGCCTCACCAAAGACAACAAATCAACACTCAACTGAGAAACAAACTCAACTCTTATTCAATATCAATGTTTTGTATCCCATGAGAAGGGATTACATCTTTATTTATAACTAAGATACTTTCTAAGTAAGGAATAAGGAAACAACCAATTCAAACCAAATAAGAAATCCTAAACCAAACATAATAGGAATTTTTTAATACTTAAAAAATCTTGAATAAGTAAGAAAGCAACTACTAATAGGATATACTCTACTCTACTGGGCTTTATTAGTCTTGGGCCTGTGGGTATAGACTTTCACGCAGGGTCCACTAGTATGACCTACATCAGCACCTCACAACAATTCTTTTGTTACTTTATTTTTTATTTTGAAATGTAATGAATTTTATTAAAGCTAAGCAGCAAAAGAGACATCTAACCCTACATTCAATAGGTTTGAACTCCTGTTTAGCAAAACACCACTATAATCAAAGTGACACTCGATCACTAAATAACAATCCACTCACTTGTCTCCACTTTGACCACCCATCATTAATTATATTTGCAATATCCAAGTCAAACCTTCATTTGCTCAATAGTTGCTCTTAGGTACTGGAATCTATCGTATTTTGGCAAAAAATTATTTTCCATTTAAGCTAGCGGAGATGGAGATTCAGTAATCATCTGAGGAAGAAAGGGCACTATGGGAGTTGCTTCAACCCAACAATAGGAGGAGAATGGAGGCACTAGAGATGGGAGACTCTTTTAATCGTCCTTGTGGACAAGTTGCATAAAGAAATCGATAATAGGGTCTTGTTGTCCATCTTTTTTATTTTGGTGAAGTATGAAGGCCTGGATGCATGAAGAGGACTGAGTATATACCACTGGAAGGACAAAACATGGATGGTCGAAGTGACAACATATGGCTGGAACCATAAAAGAAGACTACAGCAGAAATCAAGAATCCAAGCAAGATGTGTACTTGAGTTTCTAGTGGAAGGAAAGGAAAACAAGGGACTTGAGGGCAGATTTAGAAAGAGTAGCATGGGATGGAAAGGTGATGCGAAGCGGGGTACTAAACACAAGCGGGCAAAGATAGAGAGATCAAAGAGATGAAAGATGGATGGGATAGGTCAGGAAAATCCCTGAAGATCTTGGCCTCACTCCAAACTCCCCATTGCAGGTGAGGAAGAAGAGGAAACTCGGGGAAATAAAAATTTCATTAATCATTCACTGAGGAACCAAAAGGCTTTACATCAATGATATAGACAAATAATAAAAACTAAAACTAATCTGGACCATTCAAGCACACTGATGGCCAGGATTAAAACAGCCTACTAAAATTTATTGAAAACATAATTAAAAGCTTAAATAAAATAGAAAATCTAACTAATAAGTGGACTGGGCCCAAAAGAGAAGGTCAAGATGGATGGGATGGGCCCATTGGCAAGTTGACCCATGGGGAACATGGGTCTGTCTTGTATCAACTCTACTCTTCTTGGAGAGAACTTGACCTCGAGTTCTATAGAAATCCTCTAGGATCAAATATTAAGCATACAAATCTTCATTGCTGGGGCAGCCACGATCCACGATCGAGAAAAATAGACCAATCTCCCAAATAATTCATTGAATATAAAGAAGAATTCAGCCACTAAGGCATCCTCACAAAAGGAGCAAACACCATAAGAGATAACATCTCAAATCTCAAAAGAAACTTTATTAATTGAAAATTGAGCATCCACAACAATGAGGCCTAACATCCTTTTGGGGTGGATTCGTTTCTGCATGAACTAGGGCCTTGAAGTGAAACAACTTGGATTGATTGGAATGGGGTGGGTTTGGATTTTAGGGAAAATACGGTTGATGAGGTTCTAGTATGATCGTCTAGGGCAGGGTGATGATTGGGTGGATTCACAGTTTCAATTTTGGGAATTTCAATTTCAAATATTGGATTCTAGGGATTTACAAGGACGTGGGGTGGTGCCAAGTAATTCGATTAGGGGTTGGGATTAGGGGATTTTGAAAGGTGGGCACAGGGATTAGGGTTTTCGATGATGGGTTACTGCAGAGGTGAAGATGCAGGGGATGAGGGGTCTGATGGATTTGGGTAGCTTAGGGTTAATTGCAAAGGGATGGGTGTTGGACTGGGTTTTGGTGAGATGAGGATCAGCAATGGTGATGGATGATGGTACGGCAAGGATGATGGAATGCCAAATCGCGAATCCGGGATGGATCGATCTTTGGCTTTGAAATCAAATGAAGCGAAGCAGGATCCCAAATGCGTGCAGGTAGAGATGGAGAGATCAGAGAGATAGAAGGTAGATGGGATAGGTCATGAAAATCCCTGAAGATCTTAGCCTCATGCCAAACTCCCCATTGCATGTGAGGATGCAAAGGAAACTCTGGAAAACCCAAAATCACTCAATAAAAATTTCATTAATCATTCACTAAGGAGCCAGAACACTTTACATCACTTATATAGACAAATAAAAAAAAACCTAAAACTAATATGGGCCATTCAAGCACATTGATGGCTAAGATTAAAACATCCCACTAAATGTATTGAAAACATAATTAAAAACCTAAATAAAATAGAAAATCTAACTGATACGTGGACGATAGGCAAGATGGATGCGTTGGGCCCATTGGCAATTTGACCCATGGGGACCATGGGTCTGCCCTACATCAAAAGGTCTATGGAGGAAAGAAAAATGGCATACATACGACATCTTAAAAAATAAGAAAAAAGAGTAGAGAGGGGAAATACTTCAGAAAATAGAATTTGTTGTAATGGAAAATACAAAATTGAAAGTTGATAAAGAGGAAAACAGAATGAGCTTCAAGGAAGACAATCCATCCTTAGAGATTTAGCTAATGGGGTGGAGGAGGTGCAAGACATTTCTAGGCAATTGGATGTCTCATTTAGTCACATTTTCCATGAGGGCAACCCTATAGGTGATAGTCTTGCAAGGGGAGGAGTTTTGCTTTTATCTCTTTTTTATTTTTATTTTTTTTCAAGTTTTTCTTGAATGGTAATAGAAATAGTTAAGTTTTAATTTTGTATTTTCAGTTACCAAACACTTATCTACAAAAGAAAAGAAAACCTAAACATCATTCAGATTGCTTCTTAATAAAATATTAAAACTAACAAACTACATCATGACAATTTTCAAAATGATGGCCATAATTATGGTGATTACAATAATGAGTGAGGTGATGAACTTTCAATAGTCTTAGCATCTTGATCGTTATTGGAACTTACCAACAAAATCTCGGCAAATATCACGGTCAGAAAACTTGTCGAACTCAAAAATGTAACCGCCACTCTAAAAATATAAGAGAGTCATGTCAGACATGCTCAATTATTGTAAATAAAGTGAATGATAAGAAATAACTTGATAGTCATCATACGTTCCGTAGTACATGCAAACAGGCACAAAAAGGGGAAGCAGGGACACAACTCAGAAGATGTGTAAAGGAAAGGTGGTCTCTTCGTCCAATAGGTTAACAAGTTTAACACCAATGGGTCGGATGAAGCAAACCAGATCCTTTTGGAATTGGACTTCTATATGATGACAAAGACAGTACACCTGTGACTATTTCAGAACTGGTGGTCCTAAAGATTCTTAAGCAGTTTCTACAAGCAATATAATCATTGGAGTGACTCCATATATGCAACTGCATGGGCAAAGAAAAGTGGTAAGGAGAAAAGGTAGTTTGCATTCATTTTGGGAAAAATCAAGGAATCAGGTCCTATAAGTTTCATGTTTTTTCACAACAGGAGCGCTAAAAGGGTGGCTTTTACCAAATTCCAACTTGTAAAAGTTAAGAGGGGGAAAATAGAAGACATGGGGAAATTAATTAGCTTTGAAGCAATACCTTTTCCATTGCGTGTCTGTTGAGTTACATAGTAGAGTTACATAATAGAATTAATGCTACAAAATATATACATGCATACATATATAGTATGAAATATATAAATACATACATTCATATATATAAATGTCATTAAATGTTATATTGATACTATGGGTGTACACGGTTTGAATTGGATCGGATTGAGCCTAATCCGTCACCAATACATTGCCTACAGATTGGCAGTTTTGTAATCCATAACCAATACGTTGCCCATTAAAAACCAAACCAAACTGAACCAAACCATGGATCAACAGTTTGATTCGATTAAAACCGTTGAATCGTTTAAAGGTAGTGCTAACTATTTCCTCACTATTTAATATGAAGAGTGAATGGCTAGAATGAAAGTTAGATGATGAATGGCTAAAATGTTGCCTTTTAATATTTTTTTATATAAAAATAAATATATATTTTTTTTATTTCAACTGTTCAGATCGGTTTAAACCCGTGGATTAAGGGTAAAATCTGTCACCAAACCGTTACTAACAAATTAAGATTTTTTCAATCTGTCGCCAAACCATTAACCATCGGATCAGTTTAAAAAACAATGGATCAGATCGGTTTTACGGATCGATAGATTTTTTATATACCCCTAATTGTTACCCATCAAAAAGATTTATAAAATACAAATATGCACATAATGCTCATTCATCCAAGCTCATTAAACTAAATAATATATTTGGTTGAAGTTAAACCTCTTGTGTAAGATTCAAAAGTGCCTGTTTGGATCCCTCTTTGCTGAACTTGTGTCCTGAGAATATGTGCAGCAGACACATTAAATAATGCACTGATAAAATTAAGTGTGAAAGCTAAATGCTAAGGACTATAGGTCGTGACAAAAATGAGAACAAATTATCAATAGTTTCTAACAACCATGCATTCATCTGCATTAAAGTTCAAATTTCATTGATCTCTATCTGTCTCTTTTCTAAAACAGCTTATCACAAACCTAATTTCATACACTTCTACGGTATATTTTCATTGACTTCCACTTAGTATCACCTACATGCCATAGATATATGAGATCATCCAAGCCTTTAATCAAGCGGGGCAACAGCAAACAATCATTTAAAAAATGGTAAAATCCTAAATTGAAGACTTTCCAAGAAAGGAGATAAAATGTTTAGAAAAGGGCTGGCCAACCTTTTATTTGACACATTGTTTTATTCAATGATCTTCCATTGAGAACATCAGGATTTTCTAATGCATGAGATCTTTGTCTTATGACATATCATGGTATGGCCCCACTAGATGAACATCTGATTTCAGAAACCAAGCGTGTCACATTTAATAGAAAAGAGAGTATCTTATATTTTCAGTGGAGGAAAGGAATGGCAAACATTGTTGACTCTCCCTCGCTTTATTAGTTTTCTTTTGTCAAAGAACAAAAACAATCATCATAACTATGAAAGCCTTAACCCATCTATCTGCGGTTGGCTTTGTGAGTTCAATACTTCTGCCATACCACTCAACCCCCTTTAGACCCATGTTCTAATAAATATAACATTCCATCATATAATCAATTAGACAGATTAGTTTGATTGGTAGCATATATGAAATCGTAACTGAAGTCCTTGCAACCAGCTTTAAAAAGTCCTTTTCCATAACATATGGATGGCTCAAGCCACTCAAGGTGCATTTGTTCATAGGAGACTAATACTGGATGGTGTCCTCATGTATGAATGTCTTCATTCAAGCCACAGGGATAGAAGACTGGACTTGATACATAAGCTTGATCTCGAGAACAAAGATGTTGGACGTAGATGATACTTCATCACAACACTGGTCCTAAAATTACATCACATGTTATATGTACTATGTAGGTCCATCAATGATATTCACATCTAATTCAATCCGACAAGTAATTTCACCATTATAGGCTATCATTAACCACAGGCATGACTGCTACAATGGGAGAGACATTGACCATATCATTGAGTACTAAGTACGGTTCACACTAACACTAATCTGTAAAAAATTCTCTCCATTATCCACCATCAACATGATACTGACACCAGCAAGTAATTTGCCATTTGTGCACAAGGAAACATAAGAATTATCAAAGGAACCCACAGGCTTACCTTTAATGGATCTAAAACCCACATCAAGCTTGACAGATACTCTAGGATCGTTAGGACTGAATGAAAATTTATCTTCAGTCTGCACGCGCATAAGCAAAACAAATCAATTTCCAGATTGAAGGTTCAAAATAACTAAGTTTTTCAAAAGTTACAATTCCAATACATGTCATTTTATTTTCAAAAGTTGCAAAATGCCATCCACAAGATCACAATCTCTGAACGAAAATGATATTGAACTGTTTCCCTATGATATGCTGATACTTCAATAGGCAACATATGCATGTTGGAAGCATGTCCAGTATTTCAATACTAAGTGTATAAATCATATTACCTATCAAATAAATAACATAGAATAAAATATTAAGTGTACAAGAGTCACCATTAAAAATGCAGCCTTGCCATATCAGGGTAACATGCATATATTTCATTGACCTTAGATGGCCAATGATACAAACCATGATTAAATGAATTACAAAAGTTCAGTAAAGAGGTAGCAGTAGCGGTTGCCATATCCATCCAATGGTTTCTGCTAGCTATGCAATAAAACTAAAAATTGATAATGCGAAGATAGTTTTTTTTTATTTGATAGTTTGGCATTTGTACTGCGATGTATCAATCAATGATAATTGACACAACATATATATATATTATTAATGTTCAGATCATCACAAAATATTGCTATGTAAAATCCACAAAAAAAAAAATGGCAATATTGGAGCGCCAAGAGCAGATTATACTCATGAAATCCAATTCACACAAGTCCGAATACATACACATAGAGACAAAAAAAAAAAAAAAAAACCCCAGAGGCATTGATTGAGCTCTAGAATTCTCAAAACAGCCGATCAATCAAGAAGATCACATTTTAAAGAATCCAAGCGATTTCATAACAAAAAGAAGCAATAAAAAAAAAGTGAGCAGAGCATTGATATTGGATGAAGAAGGAAGTGGGATTTGTTGTTGTTTTCATGGAAAAGAAGAAAGAAAAAGCCCAAAATACAAACCATACTGAGGACGCCTGGAATCCCAGGTTCCTTGACGGAGGTCTTGTACTTGGCGCGCATCGTCACGACCTCCATCATCTCTATATCCGACAAATCGAATGTAATGACAAGAGAAAGAGGAGGAAATTGAGAATTAAGATGATAATTTGATCTAATCAGACCACCAAGTAGAAGAGAAAGGGATAGAGCGAGAGAGAGATTTCGAAAGAGAAGAAGAAGCAGGCGATCTAGGGTTTTCAGATGTATTCTGCGTTGAAGAGAAAGGTAAGCAGCATTACTATTTACTAGTCTAGTCTAGGACAACAAAAGGAAGAGGAAACAACTAAAAAGTGGAGGAAGAGGAGGATGCGGAGCAGGAATGCATTGTCGATTTAATAATAATATGATAATAATGAGTGTATATATATAGGGGGAATAATGGGAGAAAATAGATTTTAGAAATGGGGAGTTGCTCTACTGGTGGTGCTGTTACTCATATTGTGTAGTGGGTTTTAACAGAAAAAGAAAAATTTTTTTCCCCTTACACACAGGATTTACAATTGAGGACTCAAAAAATCATATAATATAATATCAGTGGAGGGCCTCCCACCCAGTTTTTCACTTTCTTTTCCCATTTTGACTCCAAATTTGCTGATGTGAGCAAAAACCTAATAACCAGTTCCTTTTGGCCAAAACAATTGAGGGAAAGGAAAAAAGAAAAAGAGAAACGAAAGAAGAACTTGAACAGTGAGGAACTTGATGAAATCACGAGGAGGAACTCTTTGTTTTCTTATCCTATCATCAATCTAGCCTCTTTATCATCTTCTCCCTTCGTCTCTACTCAATGAGGTGCATTTGGAGGTTTATCTTGATGTTTTGCTTGGTGTTAGTTTGGATGTCTTTAAATGTGGAGAAGGAGAATGTGTGTGAAGGGGATAAGAGAAAGATATAAGAGATAGCTGGTTGGATTCCACAAACAGAGTGGAATGGATTCCCACTGCATTGGGTGAATTTTGGGGGGGAAAGGGAAACACATAGAGAAAGAAAGAGATGATTAATGATATTTTCTGATCATGTGACTTGATCACCATTGAATAGTACTGAAAACAAGGATAGTCATTATAACATTAAAGACAAAATAGACACAGAGTATTTATTGATGTATACTAAATATTCGTTGACATAAAAAAAAAAACTACAGAATGCAGTTTCCAGTTTACTTTGCAAAATAGACAATTCACTAATATCAACAAAATATTTGTCAACATCAACATAAAATTCATTGACATCAACAAAAAATTTGTAGACGTCGACATAAAATTCATCAAAATCAACCAAAAAAATTTGTTGACATCGACAAAAAACCATTGAATGTAGTTTCTAGTGCATTATGTAGAACATAAAATTCATCAGTGTTAACAAAAAATCACTAAATGATGTTTCTAGTTCACTTTGTAAAATAGAAAGTCCCCTATGTCAACTTAAAATTTTCAACATGGACAAAAAATTACGAAATGAGGTTTTTTGTTCATTATGTAAAATAGACAAGTCATCGATGTCAACAAAAAATTTGTCGACATCGACATAAAACTCATCAACATTGATTAAAAAAACAACTAAATGTAGTTTCTAGTGTACTTTGCATTGCATCTCTTCCAAGACCGTTTTCATTTTAAAGATAAGTTTATCCATCCATAGCGACATTACCATTCGTTGCATTCCAAAAACATGCCCACAACATCTAGTCATTGCATGTTCCAAACACACTGTCAGCTTTGTAAAACCACATTGATTGAACCCGTGATAGAAGAGTAGTATAGTCCACTTTAAGATCAGTCACTACATTTAGAGTTCCAAAGAACATGCTCACCTTGCTTGTGACACAAGAACAACATGTTCCATATTAAGAACCTTTAGATTCTTTGGATATACACTATAAACATTTAAAGATGACTACAATGGCTGCAAAAAGGAAAAAAAATAGAAAACAAATTAGAAGAAAAAAAAACAAAATTACAATGAAGAGAAAATGGGACCTTGGACGATTTGGGTAGAGGGTGCAAATGAAAGGGTGGCATTGCTAGTAAACCAAAGATGGAGTTGGAGTAGTGATGACGAGGCGACATAACAGTGATAAGGAGGTGATATGGAGCATTGGGATGGCTCCATTTGAAGCCTTGTATGGACGTAAGTGCCGTACGCGATCTATTGGAAAGAAGTTGAGTTAGGAGTTTCCATGGACCCTCTCTTGTTGCGGATACAGCGGAAAAAGTGCACAAGGTACAAGATAAATTGAAGGTTGCACGATCATGCCAGAAGAGTTATAAAGACAACCGCCATCGGCCCCTTGAGTTCCAAGTGGGGGACAAAGTTTTCTTGAAGGTGTCCCCAATGAAGGGTACCATTAGGTTTGGACAGAAGGGCAAGCTAGCTCCGCAATTTATAGGACCTTTTGAGATACAGAGTAGGGTTGGAGATTTAGCTTATAGATTGGAGCTACTATCCCCGCTCGCAGGAGTTTATAATGTATTCCATGTATCAATGCTTAAGAAGTACCTTCCAAATTCTTCACATGTTCTTGAATTGGATAACATACAAGTTAAGCCTGATGTGAGCTATGAAGAAAGACCCCTTCGTGTCATTGACACTAAAGAACAAGTACTGCATACTCAAATGATCAAATGGGTTAAGGTCCTATGGGAGCATCATGGACAGGAAGAAGGCACTTGGGAGCTTGAAGATCAAATTCGGGCAAAATATCCGGAGCTACTACCCGAGGTACGTTGCATTCGGAGGACCGAATGATCTTAAGTGGGGGAGGATGTAAGGTCCTGAGATTCCACTAATCTCGATCTATGCTAATTAATCTCATTCTATACTAATTAAACTTTGTTAGGACTAATTTAATTCAAAACTCTTGGGCTTGGGTCTTAGATAGGTAGTTAGGTTGGGTTCGAACCTTGCCTGAGTAGTTGAGGACCTTTTTGCAAATTGTTCTTACATCATATGGATGTTTTATCAATTGCCTCTTATGTAATTTTTCGTGTAGATCATCTTTCGTGTTGGACCCACTTTGATTTGGATTCATCTTGGGCCAATTGAAGTCCATTTGGCCTAAACTGAAATTTCATAGAAAGTTTGGAATTGCATGTAACTGTAGGAAAACTTGTGTTTAAAAGGGAACTCAACGTCCCTTTCTTCCTTCTTCCTTTTCCTATTGTTGGAGCTATTCCTCTCTTCTTCTTAATTTTTCATCTTCACTTCAAGATTTGAAGTACTACTAGGGTTGGGGGTCTTGCATGTGTTAGGCATAGTCCACACCCATCTTCCTCCTCTTCGTAGGAATATTTGCTCCTTGGAAAGTACCTCCTTTTTCAAGCTACAGCCTCCTAAGGTGAGGGCTTTACTTTCATTCCATATCTTAAGGTTTGTTGGAGTCAGGAAGACTCAAAACTGTGACATGCATGCATTGTTGCATCACATTCACCATTTGTATGTTTCCATGTAGAGAACCCACTTCTCATTGGAGGTTTTCCTCTAACCACACCATAAGAAGGACTTAGGGAGCGCAAGCACTATTAAAAGGCAAGTTTTAAAGTGCATTTATGCTGCATGGGTGTTTAAGTTGTTGATTCTTAGACTTGGTTCTCTCAATCTCAGATTACAGCTCTTTATCTTGTTCAATGCATATCCATGTATGGGGTGTTGAATGAGTTGGAATGTAAATAGGTAATAGGAGGGTGTGTGTGTATTGAATACCTTCAGGGACACTCTAATCAAGTAATAGAAACTCCCCACAATTCAGATTTCTGTATTGATTCTGTATTGAAAGTGAGCGACAGAATTAACTTCAGAATTCTGAAGCGTACGGCGAAGCTACGACTAAGCCGTGGGTGTTTACGGCTTAAAGTCCCGAGAGCCATAAAATCTGTTTTGTACTACGGTTTACCCACGGCTGCACCGTGAAATAAACTACGGCTAAGTCGTGTCCAGCCCGTGCTCAAGCCGTAAGCTTTCTTATGGCAAATTTTCCTGAGAGCTTGAAAAACCTATTTTCTTCTACAGCTTACACACGGCTACACAGTGTGATGCCTTTCGACTGAGCCGTAACCTAGCTGTAACCCTAGCCATAGGCTTAGCATGGCTAAGCCGTAGGCTAACATACTGCTAAGATGTAAGAACCCCGTCAGTTTAGGATATTAGGAATCCTCCATTACCTTATAGGGCCTCAGTATTGGCACATTCTTACAACCACACTGGCCTAACGGTAATTAAATGTTAAAGAGAATGAATGTAGAGCTGTCATTCATTCCTTTGAATTTCTGGATGATCTCCTAAGTCAAATCATGGATGTTGGCATAAGAAGGGGTGTTCTTCATGTACACAAGGTAATACCAGACTGCGGTAACACAATGGCACCGGACGTTTTATGAGTACATCGTGTTGAATGACCTTAGGATCATGGATTATTTAGTATAGGGTTGGCTAGTAAATTCCTTTGACACTTACTCAATCTGAATGCATTCATATTGTTAAAATACCTTGCCCTCAACATGATTTGTTCATGCTTCCACTTCCTCTAGCCAAACCCTGAGGCAATTCAGACCTGAGCTTCTAATGAGTGCGTGTCTGACAAGCCAGAGCTTCTATTAAGTGCGTGCTTGCTTGCCAAATAGGTATACCCGAGGTTTGAGCCTTCGTAGCTCATATGGGTATGCTAAGTTTAATTATTCGTTACTTTACTACCTCTGTTTTCATGATTGATTATACCTTCAAACTAATATTCCTTATGTATGACATGATGAGTATGATTGAAAAGTATGAAAGAGGTGAATTTGAGTCGGCACCACTTAGCTTGTACCCTTTGGGTACCCTTATGTCACTACTGCAGTAGTTTACGGAGGAGTTGTCGGCGCTCCTCAGGAAGCTAGTTTGATCCCCCTAGCAACCCATATGTATGCCCCCTTTTAAGAGAATAGAGCCCTGTGGTTGCCCATTTGTGTGTATGACATCTTATTTATGATTCCTTACTTATTGTTATTCATGCACAATATACCTAGTAGACTGTTATTGCTCTCTCTAATTAGTGTATATTATTAAGTTCATTTGATACATTATGTTAGTTTCATATACCTCTATACTTGCTTAACCATCGTGTTAACAGTGTTACCTTGGTATTGCAGGAGCGGAACCAAACCCCAACTCGGTTGTTGACGCATCCCCGAAGGATGCCCCAACAGTACCTCGGGGTATAGAAGAATGGAAGGATGACGATATATTTTATTAGTCATCCTACGGAGCGCGCTTAGTATTTTGAATGTGATGTAGTTGTGATTTTGGTCTTCCACCTGGGATGTTGGAATTGGACTCTTTGCACCTGATTTGTTAAATGGTGGTGATTGTATGAAACGTTATTTAAAGTTTTCAGCATTTATATATATCTATGAATGTTGTGGGACATGCTTCTTTATGTTATACCTATGATCATTACAGAGTAGTTCACAGGAGTTCGTTATGATGAATTCTAATCCTACGTATGTTTGGGCATACCTCACACGTTCCTGTGGAGTCTCCCTTGTAGGAATTCGTACATACTCCTTCATGGCACGGATTACTATGGGATTACGTATTCACTCCCAGGGGGCCCACCCAAATTCCCAAATTCTCGGGATTGCGGTGTGACAGTGATGCCCCCATTTGACACCAATTGAATGACCAATGACATAATTCTAATTAATTAATGATGATGATGATGATGATGATGCTTATTGCTTGTTCTTATTCTTGGTTTGATTATTGGTATTTATTTGTGAGAGAAAAGGCGAGAAACATCAACATTTTGAGACCGATTTTTCATTTTCATTAGGAGATATCAAAAGACCTACACCATTAGTCAAAAAACTCTTAGACCCTTTAGGCCATGCTTCAACCGATCCCAATACTGATCCCCTTTGATAGAACTAAGAGCTTTGTGATTCACATGAAATGAAAGACCTAAAATCACAAATTGCACTATCACCTTAACATCTGACCTCTGATAATTCTGAAGTAAGGACCATTAGATTCTAGACCCTAAGAGCTTTCCAATAGTATGTGGCTCATAGAAAACAGACCGTCGGATAAAAAGATATGCCTTCTACTACAAGTTTAGAACCACGATTTGGGCCATAAACACTTAAAAACTAACCCCGAACAAAGTCCAAACCCCACCAGACCTAATGGGAGACCACCTAGGTGCACCAAAACATACACCCAAGTGTCCAAGTCCACATAGGTGCACCATAGGTGGACATTATCCCTAGTGCAGGGATTTTGAGTCCCACATGCTTTGGTTTTTCATGCAAAACCTTTTTAAAAAAACCTAAGTATGATGCCCTAACCTCCCATTTGCATAAAAAAAGCAGTATAAAACCATTCTTTAGCCTCTATAAACCCCAACCACAGCACCACTAGAGAAGAAAAACTTAGAGATCTTTAGATCTAAAAGAAGGAGAAGAAGAAGAAAAGGAGAAAAACCTTAAAAGCCATGGATCTCTACGAAAGTTTTCATCCTTGATCTTGAGGAGAGTGCTTAACATCAATATTCCTATGCCTTTTTCTTTTTAGACTAGCAACAACGCCCGTGCTGAGCCTAGGCGGTATAAAATCAATTTTATCTCAAATGTTTTCTTATTGATCAACATAAGTAATGATATTCATAACGACAATGGGTACATCTTTATTTGCACATAATTAAAATTCTACAATGATACTATATAAAAGAATATTTCTTTGGCAATGATTGATTGATGATTGTCCAATCAAGGTCATTTACTATTTTTGGCACTGATTGGAGATCAGATTCACCATCTCATGGGAGTAAAAATTGTGGATGTGCTCACCTAATTGGAAACTGCAGTATATAGAAAGTTGAATTGAATGAAAGAGAAGTAAAAAACCGTTGCTGTAGAAGTCGGTGCTCTAGATTCTATACGTCAAGGGCCTACAGTAACACCAGCTAGACAATTACTTGGATGGATCTCACTGTAAATAGAACATGCCAAAGCGTCCCAAATTGTAGTCCACATGTACAAAATTTTGGAGGCATATGTAGCTGCATATTTGTCTTAGCAAAGGTCCTATCATCAGATAATTTATGAAAATCCAATGCCCAGTTTATAGATTGATACCTGAATGCTTCTATTCTAGTAACTGATGTGTGACAATATTGAGACATGACGAAGTCCGTCCACCTCTCACACTTGCATCACCTTATAAATGGATTGTTCTAGTGTTATTCCAAGCACAGTTGAACATGGCTTGAATCTCACATGTGAATGCCCATGTAAGTATTTAGACACATATCGGCTTCACAAATATAAGAAAAACTTTCACAGCCCATTTGTTAGTTTAATATTGAATTCCTAGAATTCTAAGCATAACTACAAATCTTCATAAAAAGAAAAAAAAAAGAATAACTACAAGTCATTGAAAAAGGAACCGTTTGTAGAGGGAGAGATTTTGAAGGATAATGGTAATAAGAGGAGCCCATATTATAATTGCTAGTAGAAAAAAAAGTTCCAATGGAGAAAAAAAATTTTTGGTAAGAAACAATGTTAGTTCTAAGAATTTTGTAAAATATTCTGACAACTTAAAAATCTTTAAATTAGTATAAAAAAATTATGAGTGTGAATGGATGCAAAATAACTTGTTTATTCTAAAGGACAAAAATATGGAAATAAAAAGAAGAAAAAAACCAAGTTAAGAAGTGGATCAGCACATGGTAGGTCAAGTTGGATAATTGTGTTCGAAGATGGGCTCGAGTTTGCATGGGTTGAATAGGTGGGTTATTAGGCAAGTTGAGTATGTGAGTTTAGATTTGGATAGTCAAGTGGGCTATGTGCTATGAAGAAAGGTGTAATTAATCATACAAATAAAAAAACACAATTAATAGCAATAAAATCACATTCCAATGAAAACAATTCCACCATGAACACAACCGATCTAACCAATATCTACAATTCCACCATGAACACAACCGATCTAACCAATATCTACAAAAAAAACTGCGGATTTCAATTCAAAGTAAAATAATAATAATAAGAAGAAAGAAATCAAATCATACCATGAGGTAGACAGCCATAGCTGCTGAGAGAAATATCAAGCATCGAGGAGAGAATCGTCGAGGCAGTGGCGGAGTGAAGTATTATGCGCATCTCAACAGGGTCCTAAGAACGAAAGGAGATAAGTATAAGGAACGGAGTACAAATGATTCGATTTAAAAAAAAAATAGTAACATGGTTTGCATCGATTGCCTTTGCCCCATGGAGAAGAAAGTTATGTACTGCTATTACAAGAATGAGTAGCATACCCAGCCTTTCATAATCAGTTGGCATATGTGCCATCGTATCCCTGGTGTGTTAAACTATATCATACAGCCTCCTTGTCTTCCCGACCCGTTGTACAGTTTCTGTGATCTCTTCTTCCGAGTTATTGTAGTATGATATGAACAATATCACTATCTTGTTATTCAATACATTCAAGCTCACCTGTTTCATTTAATTAAGAAAATAACTTACTATTAATGAATTCAAGTCAAATGGATTAACCTTACCAAAAAAGATAAGAGGGAGAGAGAGAGATTTTAGAGGATGAAAAAAGAGATTTTAGGAGATCCAAGTTTAAAAAACACTAATTACCTAAAAGATAAGAAGGAGGGAGAGAGATTATGGGCAGAGAGATTTTAGTATTTTAAAATGCTGATGTGGCTCTCTAGAAAAAAAGAAAAAAAATTGCTATCGTGGCACCCTCCAGAGGCCTCCACTCTTTGAACTTTAATATATATAATTTGTTGTAGATCACAATCATAGTAGAAACATGCTTAGGTTCATCAAATCGTGCATATTTGCATCTTAGATTAGGTTTTTCATTTATTTTCTTCTTAGATTTGACATATTATCATTCTGAATACATAATAACATAATTAGATCCAGTACTATTAGTAGATTTGCATCATTTTCATCATTCTATTGCATGAAATTATTACAATGATGTTTAAATGTATAAGGCCATGATTTCTAACTAAATAAAGAGATTTCTAATCCATAAGTCCATAAGATTCCCTAAAATGAACATGAAAAAAATGCATTTTTAACAATTTATCAGGCAGCCCTTCCTTGAATGGGCCCATACCCCAACCAACACTGTGACCATGAGAAGAAGTTATCTTTCTCCCTCTACCCTGCTGTTATCTCATGAGAATCAATCATCTAAGGTAACAAATATAGATTGTCTCAGCCGATCGTATAGGTCATCAGATATAGAAGCTATGATAATACTTCAGTGGGATGACATGGTCTCCATGCAGATCAACCTATCATCTCATAGGTCATACCTTACTCGACCATGCTCACTCAACTGAGCCAATCACATCGTCTATCCCACAATATGGAATGCCTGCTGACATCCCCGTCACTAGTACAACTAGGGCTATTAGGTCCTCCTCGATCCCACTATCATATCAGGATAGGTCCCACCTGCCAATCTCATAAGTCAGCAGATAACACCTAGGGTCACCCAACAAGACTTAGTGATTTATCGAGATACGCCTAATGCCCATGACCAGCGATCTCATAAAGTAACTCAACCTCAGTTTTAGATAATGACCTTGCCTTTAGTTGGGCACACTTTTACCGGTTCTAGGTCACCCAATGCAAATGTGGTTTACCCTCAGTCGGTCCGTTACGAGGCACCTTATGCCCACCAAGGTTAGATCTCTCATACCAATCATTCATTTATTATCAATCAGGTCCCTCTGCCCCAGAATATGCAAATGGTCAACCCAATCAACGCTTGAGCATTGTATCCTGTGTACCAAACTCATGAGCCCAATTATCAACCGACTTACCAACAACCTATCATGAGTCTAGCTTACGATAGAATTTAGTTGACCTATTTTGAGAAACCTCAGAACTACCAACCTTTGGTTTAACAATCTTGACCTTACATGAATGACCCAGTGCAAGAAGTTACCTTCTCACCCGTCCCTTTAGAGCCTCATAGTAATACCTAGAACTTGTTAAGCCAATACATTGATCCGCAAGCCTCAAGGATTTACAAAAGAATGTAGTTAAGCACAAGAATGAAATTAAAATGAACGCATTGACCATAACCAGTAGGAAGCTAATCTTTTATGACTTTACCAAAAACAAAAAGAGGGAAAAGTTGTCTTTGTTGGAGGTAATTGCTAGGATCTTTAGATATTACATATAGATTACTACGGAAATAACTTTAGATGATGATGATTCAAGAACCATCCCTACAAGATCCCTCTGATTTGATCTTGGTCATACAGCAACCCGAAAATCTCAAGACCATCTACTGTATTCCTCTATGCTCGAACTCGTACCGAGGTGTGGGCCTCTTTTACAAATTCTCTTTGTTCTAAAAAATGAGATTTCTCTTGTCTGTTTCCTAGAGAGCAATAGCACATATTTATAAGCTACAATAGGGAGCTTAAGAAGGAAACAAGGAATGAAATAAGCTTTTTATGGAAATAGAAAACCCTAATTTGACCCAAATTCGAATCCTAGTTCCATAAATCACAATTTAGTCCATGACAGAGTTATAATTGCACTCCCGTCCTTATTCTCAAAATTATATTTTGAGCTTGTTGTTATTAAATACTTATTAATCTCCCCACATTAAGATTTCAGATATCCATCAGTTAAATAATTACTAATATCTATATTTAATTGATATCTTTATGATTCCTTGAGACCTAACACTTAAATTATTAGATATGTTGGACACAAAGTCTACCTGCAGGGGTTTGATATAATAAAAACTTATAAGCTTCATCAAGAGGATATCATCAATCCCTATTACGAGACATGGATTCCATCAACAAACTAATATCTACCATACATGTAGTACAGTCATCCAATTTATTAAGATTATTGACCCATAAAATGTCTCACTCTTTTGTAAATCAAAATACTAGACGCTAAATGTATGTGCCTATTATTTATATTGGTATTAAGAGTACAAGCACTTATAGTAATTATTTGGATGTTAATTGTCTCATATAGTCAGTATAAAGACAATAAATCCAAAAGCGGTCCTATTTAATACACACAAAGCGTACAAGCATAATGAGTCGAAACTATACCGTTTCCCACAGCCAAGATAAGCCTATTAAAACATCATGCTACAATTGTACTGATAGTGTGTTCAACTCCATCTAGATTGTGAATAATAATAACTTATATTTTATAAGAAATGACAAACAAGTCTTCCGTATGTAAGTTGAACTCTACACATTAACTTATTTATTTTATAGAATAAAAGACACACACATATATAATAAAAAAACAATGCAACCATTTGCCTATACTGATCGCGCTCGAAAATGGAAAAATGGGTAATGGATTCGAGTCCAACATTCACGCATTTCAAGCAATAAGAAGAATGGGAAATAACTAACGGTTCATCATTAATTTCCCTGTTGTTTATATAGGTTCAAATGCTTTGAACGCGGGGATGCATGTTGTTTACAAGTTTTGAAAAGTTTACAACCCCTCCCTCAAGTCTCAGATATGATCAAAATTTAGAAAATACAAGAAAATACATGAAAATTGTGAAAAAATGCAGAAAAGGAGAAAACAGGGGGAGTGAGCTCGAGTCACGGTCACTGGCAGACAGTGACTGAAAGAGCACTGTTTTGCCTTCTGAATGGTGCTGTTTCACCTTTGTGACTTTTTCAAAGTGCTAAAACTCGTTTTTATGATTTTCAGAGTGTTGAGTGACCATCAAGTAGGTTAAATTCGACCGTGGATTCGATCAAAACCTTTGTTGATCATCACTTTTGTTTACGGACCATTTTTTGTACAAATCCGCAGAGGGTGTTGTATGAGCCAAAGTTGTATCATTCTGACCCTAAGATTTTCAAAGATCAAAATGAAGCCTAAAGAGGCTTGTTCACAACTTCCATGATGGCTAAAAACCCCCCCCCCCCCCCCCCAAGTGAGAAAAACAAAGGAATCAATGTCATCCTTCGAAAGCTCGCTAGTGCTTGAACATAGTCCTTTTTTAAATGATACCCATACTTCCTTTCCTTCTTTGAAGCATCTCTCACCTTGAGTGAATGCGAAGAAGAAGAATAAATGGGCTAGAATGCTAGAGAGTGCCTTGTAACTTGCTTGGAGTTTTTAGTAGGAAGTCTCTCCTTTTTTCTCTCTGTCCCCCCTGCTTTTTCTAGTGTTACTCATTTTGTAGACTGTCCAAGTGCTTTTAGAGAGTTTTAGGAAGTTGAAGAGAGGATATAGGAGCTTGAACTTCGAAAAGAAGTGGGGGAAACCACCTAAAACTTCTAGAATTGCTCGATGGAAGGCAATGACCATAGCCGCGGTCATTCCTAGGGCCTGTGTTTTGGACTTTTATGTTTGTAACCCGTTTTTACCTATTTGGGTCCAAACGATTTCCGATCTTTACAAAACTTAGGGGAATGCCTTTTAACACCATTTTGAGTGTGTCATAGAAATTTCAACTTGTTTTGACCTTCTAAAGTTGATCAACTCCCCATTGACTTTTTCATGAAAATGGTCCCTTGTTTCAGCTGTTTGAGGCCCAAATGACCTCGATTTGATTTGAAACTTGGAGAGACTGATATCTGGAGTATCTTGGAGTGTCCATCCAAACTTCATGCACTTTGAATTTGTGGAAGTAGGATTTCGAGCAGTGACCCATTTATTACATTTCTAAGTCATTATTCAACTCACACTGTAGATAGTTAACTTGTTTTCTACTCAAATGACATTCAATTGATTTGAAATTTTGTGAAGTTCATTTTGAACATATTTTGAATCTCTGTGCCAAGTTTCATCAGCTTTGGCCTCCTCAAAGTATTATTTTGATTAGTGATCTCCATAGCTCGGGGGTCATTGACTTCTGAGATGATATGCAATGGAAGTGGGATCAGATGAAATCCTTTTGACTTGAAAATTTGCAGAACCTCTTTGGTTAATGACCCCTTGGCTGGGGGGTCATTAACCCAAAGTTGACATGTTTGAAGACTTTGGGTCAAATGATGTCTGTTTGACCTGAAATTTCGCAGAGCTTCCTTTGAACATAATTTAAGCTTCCTTCAAGAGTCTCAGCTGATTTGATCTTCATGAGATATCACTTTGCACAGTGACCCCATAAAGCATAGTAGATGACCATTTGAACTGAGTTTGGATCCAAATGATGTCCAAATGCTCTGAAATTTTGAAAGATAGTCTTTAAATGTACTTAAAGCCATTCCCCCAAGTTTGAGCTTATTTTGACATGTAGAAGTGTGAGTTTCCATAGTGACCCCCAAGGAGTTAGCAAATAGTCGCTGAAACTTGGTTTTGAGTTGAGATGAAGTCCAAATTTTTAAAACTTTGAAACATCATTCTCAAATATGCTTTAGAGTTGCCATGAGAGTTTCAGCCACTTTGGTAACCTAGAAGCTTGAATTTGTTTGGTGACCTTTGGATTTGAGTCATTGAACCTCAGACTTGGTGTTTGGTGAGTTAAGTAACCAAATGAAGTCCATTAACTCTGAAATTTGAATTTCTACATTTTAAGCTTATCTAAAGTCCTCTGAGTGGATTGCAGCAGCTCCAAATATGCGAATGCAGTATGTAACACTCCGACCCAGCTTGACCTCGTTTAGTGGCTAGTTAATCTTGTTTTCGTTGCTAATCGTGTTTTATTTGTGTTTTATTTTCCTTGCGGGTCATGGATAGGTAGTTGGGTTGAGTTTGACCTGGATTAAGTAGACCAAGCCCTTTTTCGTAATATTAGCTTTTCTAAGACATGGTCATTTTTGCATCATCTTGATGTCAACACGTGTCTTTCGTTGAGCTCGTTAACTTTCGTAACTACGTCGTTTGCAACCGATGTCGTGTGATTCCATTGGACCCGGATGTGACTCAAACTGGAATTACACTTCTAACTTGGACTCTCTTGCAATTTGAACAACCCATTAGCTTATATATAACTCATCCATCGACCAACTCACGTTCCTTCTCTCATTTTCTTCCTCAACTGTGCACGTGGAGTTCTTCTCCTTCTCTTGAATTCTTTCCTCCGAATTCTCTCCTCCATCGATCTAGAGGCAGTCTGGTTCCTTGCATGTGAGGTGAGTTGGAAATCTTTCCATCTCTCTCATCTCTTTCCTCTATTTCTTCTCCTTCTTGTTTCCTATTGCATGGTGTGTCTGTGTTTTGGATTTCCTTCCATTCTTCATGCATGCATGTTGTTTGATTTGTGTTAGGTTTTGTTTGGACCCAAGGACATCAGTTGTGCAATTGAATTCCAATTGAGGCAAGTATAACCATAACTTGTATGAACCCATGTTGGTATGCATTTGATTTTGGTTCGTTTACTTGAATTATTATGGAACAATGTGTTACAGCTCATTTGGTTACTCATTTGTTTGATACTTGTCTATCTCCTTGCAATTCTGATGGTGTTACATGGATTCTAATTGTGCTTCAGAAATTTGACTTCGTGCTCGTACGGCTAAGCCGTATGGCACTTACGGCTCAAAGTCCAGAGAGGATAAAAACCCAGTTTTCCTTTACGGCTAGGGCACGGCTAAGCCGTGGATTGCCCTACGGCTAAGCCGAAGCTCAGCCGTGGCCCAGCCGTAGATCAGTACAGGGTGCATTTTCTGGATTTAACTAAGAGCCATCAAGTGACAGACCTTCTACGGCCCAGCCACGGTTAAGCCGTAGACCACACACGGCTAAGCTGTAGCACACACGGCTGAGCCGTATCCACACTAGCCTAATGAAAAACAAGGATAGGTGTATGGGAAAGACCGGTATGGCCTTCATGATAGAATGTAGAGCACCTAGACCTGCCCAACGGAATGTGATACAACGCGTGAATGATCTCGAGGGCTGCGAATCATTCATGTTCATTATCCGGATGTTAAGCACCTCCCCATGGGTGTTGGTTTAAGGGACTTCGTGCACTGCCTGAGTTCAATGCAACACTAGACAACGGTGCATCGAATAACTTAAAACTACATCATCATGCACGGTTAGAAACACCGGATAATTAGATTAGAATTGGTTTGTAAATAAAGATGATCCGATTTCGCATGATTTGTAGCATAACGTATTGCATTCGATCCTTGATCTCAACTCTCTAATATGCTTACTTGTGTTCCGTTACATTCACATTGTGGTTCTTTACCTTGAGAGTATGCATGTATAATATGTTCACAGATATGCACGTATGATATGTTGTCACGATCTACTCAGGGTTTTCATGATTGACTCCGTATGGTCAGGCACTACTTAGCCTCAGCCTTAGGATCCCGACGGGGTGAATTTGGTATAGTTATATGGACTTGCTGCAGTAAGGATATGTCTTGGGGAACCGGACCCCAGGAAACCGAGACCCATTGTACCCTGGCCCGGACAATGGTGTTCTTTGCATGTTATAAGATCCCTCTTTTGGGAGCATATGGTAATGTAGTAGCCACTAGTTATGTACACTGCATGTATCCATTGATTCGCATAGCATATTTCTTTCTTGCATGACAGCCTAGTATACGAAATTGCCTTATGTGATTTACATGATGTTCTTTATTCTATCTAGACACAGCGTGTGTTAACTTGCTATGGTTTATACTTTGCTGAATCGTCGTATTCACAGTTGTTTTGATGTTGCAGGCCCAGATACCCTTGCCAACCCCTCGCCATAGGCCAGACTCCAGACGAGACCCCCGGGGCCCCATCAGGCCTAGCGGAGTGGATGTGATCACTTCACGGGAGAGCGTTCATGGCATGCATCATTGGAGTCTTGTTTTGAGGATTTGCTCACTTGTGTACTGGGCATGACTGTATATATTATTTTGTTCTTTTTGTAAGACCTTCGCATGTAATTATGTCAGTTCATTCTTGGTCTTCTCTTCTTGCACTGTTAGTTGATGTTTCTGATATTTACAGCTTCCGCGTACATGTTTGGCACGTGTGAATGTTCCCTTGTGCGTGTGCATTTAGACTCGGTCTACGTGTGCATGCACGGGAGTACGTGTGTCATTAGATTTGGCTTTTGCTAACCCCCGAACCCTGGGCTCGGGTTGTGACACAGTACTTGACTTGCCATTCCACAATCCCAAGGTTTATGTATCCTTGGTTCAGAATTTGCTTGTGATGTCTTTGCTACAACATTTGTAATTTTTTATGGGTCATCACATATAAATTCTCATTAAGATGAAAGCAAACTTTTCTAATAAATAAATCGGTAAAAAAACAAATACATAAAAGTTTGCTTTTAATATAAATTTCCAACAATCTCCCACTTAGATTCAAAACTATGATGACATGTATTTCAACCCCATTCCCTCCACATGACTGTTAAAGCTCTTTGCTGGTAAGCTCTTGATAAAAGGATCTACTAGTTTGTTTGCCGATGCAATCTTGGTCACAATTATATCACCCTTTTATATGACTTCTCGTATGAGATGATACTTACATTAGATGTGCTTACCCTTCTTATGAATCCTGGGTTCTTTTGAATTAGCAACTGCACCAGTAATATCATAATAAAGTATTATAGGTGATTTTACTACTGGTATTACTTCTAGATCCATCAAGAAGTTTTTGAGCCAAACTGCCGCTTTGGTTGCTTCAGAAGCTGCCCCATATTCGGCTTCCATGGTAGAGTTAGCAGTGCATTATTGCTTGACACTCGTCCAACTTATGGCTCCACCTCCCAAGGTAAATACAAATCCTGAGGTCGACTTTCTGGCATCATTATCTGACTGGAAGTCTAAGTCTATGTACCCAATGGGTATCAAACTCTCAGCCTAGTAAATTAGCATATAATTTCTAGTCCTCTTAAGGTACTTAAGTATATGCTTTACCGTAGTCCAATGTTCTCTCCTTGGATTAAACCAGTATTTGCTAACCATGCCAACGGCAAAACAAATATCAAGACTAATGTATAAAGTACTTCTTTCATCTTTTCTTTCTCATCAGGTGTCTTAGGACACTAATCTTTGAATAAAGTAATTCCATACCTGAAAGGAAAAAAATCCTTTCTTGGAATCTTGCATGATAAATCGGGCAAGAATCGCATCAATATAAACTGCTTAAGATAAGCCCAAATTCTTTGTTTTTGATCTTGTAGGATCTTGATCCCTAGAATGTGACTGGCTTCTCCTAAGTCCTTCATATCGAACTGACTGCTCAACTATACTTTAACCAAAGACAACACCCTAACATCATTTCCAATGACTAGGATGTCATCTACATAAAGTATTAAGAAAACTACCACATTACCGTTGCACCTCTTATACATACAAGATTCATCAGGGTTCTGCTCAAAGCCATAAGATTTAATGGCTTGATCAAAATGAATGTTCCAAGATTTAGACCCCTGCTTAAGTCTATAAATGGACCTCTTAAGCTTGGATAACATGCTCACGGCCTTCAGCTACGAATCGAAATGACATCCATTTGCCAAATTTCATAATCGAAATGAGCCCTAATGGATAAAAGATTCCAGATAGATTTCAGCATGCTTACTGGTAAGAAGGTCTTCTCATAATTGATTCCTTCTTTCTGAGTAAACCCTTTCACAACAAGTCTAGCTTTGAAGGTTTCAACCTTTCCATCTACCCCTCTTTTTTCCTTGTAGACCCATTTACAATCGATAGGTTTTATCCCCTTTGGTGGTTCTACAGGATCCCATGCTGGATTACAGTATATAGACTCCATTTCTGATTTCATAGTTTTTTGCCATAGTCTGCATATTTGTCATGGAGTGCTTCATTATAGTTACAGGGTTCGATATCTAGCTCATTAGGGACTTCGTCAAATGACTATACCAAGAACATAAACCGCTCGAGTTGACGACCAATCCTCCCACTACAACGAGGCATATCCTGTGTCTATGTATGAGTGGTGTCACGCTGTGTTAAAACTAATCCCGGTATACCATCATCTACATGGTGATCCAGCTCATCAACCAGCATGTTGGTGGGATCACCTAGAGTATCATTCTCTTGAGACTTAGCAATCCTCCCACTATGTCGAGATAATGGAATGCCGAATTCTCCATCTTGTGGTGTCTCTTCCTGTGCTTTTGGTAATGGAAAAGCTTAGGTAAGTCTCTTTCCTCTCAATACCTCAGAACAATTCTACTTTTGGGTCTGTGGTTTATTACATAGTCCTCTTCTAAGAATTGAGCATCGGCACTAACAAAAACCTTCTGATCTTTAGGATTATAAAACAAACCACCTTTTGTTTGTTTTGGATATCGAACAAAAATGCAAACTTTTATTCTTTGTTCCAACTTATTTGTGTTCCCTTTCAGCACGTGTGTTGGATTACCTCAAATCTAAACATGCTTTAAATTGCGTTTGTGCCTAGTCCGTAGTTATGTGGGTGTAGTACGTACTAACTTAGGTAAAACTAAGTTTAGAATGTATGTTGCTATTTCTTGAGAATGCCCCTAGAACGAATTAGGCGGATCTGAATAACTTATCATTGACCTTACCAAATCCATAGGAGTCCTATTCCTTCTTTCTGCTACACCATTTTGTTGAGGTGTACTTGGTGCAAATAACTGGGATATAATCTCCTCTTGTGATAACTAATCCCTAAATTCTCCAACGAGGTACTCGCCAACATGATCAGATTGTAGTGTCTTGATACTCTTACTTAGACGTTTCTCCATTTCCACTTTATACTCCTTGAATTTCTCAAAGCATTCGGATTTATGACGCATTAAGTAAATGTACCTCTACTTTGAGTAGTAATCAATCAAAATGATGAAATACTCAAAGCCACATTCTTGCCTAGACATTCATGGGTCCACACAAGTCAAAGTGAACCAATTCCAATGGTTCTTTAGCCTTATAGCCTTTTGTCGAAAAAGGGCGCTTAGTCATTTTCCCTTCTAAAAAAGATTTGTAGACTAGAAGTGCCTCCACTTTTAATAAATCTAACTGTCCATTTGCAACCAGTCTTGAAATCTGATTTAGATTAATATAACCCAGGTGTAAATGCCAAAGATATGTTTAGTTCAATTGTGAAGGTTCCTTTCTTTTACATGGTAGGGTAATTGTATTATTAGATTCAGTTAGTTGTAGTTTAGGAGAGAGAGGATCAACAATATAAAGATCATCCACTAAGGAACCAGAACAGATAAAATGCTTATTGTACTTAATAACCACAAATTTATTAAAATAAATGGAATATTTATCTTTTACCAACTTGGAAATAGAAATTAAATTCCTTGTAATGGAGGGAACATATAGATGATCTTTAAAATTAAAGTCCGATCTCTACTAAAAGTACTGCAACTGCTGCTACTCTGTAACATCACTCATAAGCAAATAAATCTCTCCATCACTTAGCTGCCTAGTTTCCTGAAACCTCTGCAAAGAATCGTAAACATGATTGGTGGCTCCCGTATCTACACAATAGGTACTGGTAGATATAATTGTAAACATGATTCAACAACTATTGAATGAAATTTACTTTTGTTGTTCACTTTGTTGAGATAAGTTGGTCATTGCTTTTTCCAGTGCCCTACTTGCTTGTAATGAAAATACTTGCTCTTAGGTTTTTTCACTCCTCCCCAAGGTACGTTGCCCTCTTAAGGAACTGCATTATGATTTTGGCCTTTTTCTGTTTATTCTTGCGTTTTGGCTTAGAAGCATAACCTTTTTCAGCAACGTGAACACTAGTTGGCTTTTTCGGAGGGCCTTTAGCAGCTTAAAGTTCTTTAAGTAATTCCGCCAGAGAAAAGTTGAGTTTTTTCATGTTGTAGTTTAGGAGGAAATTCTCAAAGGAATTAGTCAAGGACTAGGGAATGATATCGATTTAGGTTTCCGTATTAATTTTAGCTCCAAGGACCTTTAGTTCATTGAGGAGTCCTATCATTTTCAGAACATAATCCCTTATGGAGGTACCTCAGCCATTTTCATGTTAAATAGTTCTTTCAAAGATACATGCCTAACAACCCGGTCTTGATCACCAAACATCTAATTGAGACTGTACATGATGTTATAGGCAGTAGGCAAAGACTGATGCTGATGCTGCAAAACATTTGACATAGTGTCAACATGTAATATCGTGCCATCTCATAAGCTTTGATCCATTTTTTGTATGCCTGGATGGTTACCTCATCGGACAACTATCCGCAGGTTTTTGTCGGCACACCTCAGTGAGCACATATTTGTACTCTTAAGCAGTTAGCACAATATCCAAGTTTCCTTTCCGATCAACGAATTAGGTTTAATAAATTTATGTTTTTTGAGAATAACAGCAAGTGGATTGAAAAAACCTATCTTAAATTCTGAGAATTACATAATCAACAAAATTATGATGGGAAAAAAAACTTTGGATTCAAATAAAAGGAAAGTGGCTCCCTTTGCCAATTAATAAAAAAATCCAATAGCAATCTAAAACACCAATCCATAGTATGCCTCAATGGGAGGACTTCTATCATACTTATCTTGTTCAGATAGGACATAACCTATTAGTTTTACGTCAAGGTAACAAACCATGCCAGGTAAAAATAGCTGCCATGACTTTGGTCTTATAAATAATAGTAGTGACTTAAATAGAGAACATACTGTTATTTATAGCTAAGTGTACACCATCATTTAATTTAAGGTCCATTATTCTGTATTTGGTTCTATCAGATGGAGAAGTGACTTATACTAATAATTATCCTAAATCATCCATATGGGAGTTTGTATTGGAGATTCCATAATTAACTCATCCGATGAGGAGGAAGACTCCAAAGTCAATACATAAATCAATTACATCTCCTACAAAAAAAATGATGGAGATCGTGGAAACTAAAATGTTTCCTCTCCCACTTAGTTATTTAATAATGAGGGTTTTTGTAAAACAGCTTAATTAAAACCAGTTTAGAAACCATCCCTGCTGACCAGCCACCAGGACCAGTTTCCTGAATAGACAAGCTGTTGCGCACTACATGACAAAGGCTTTTCTTTGGCATCGAGATGATCAAAGGAAGCGATTGGATCACTTTTGGTTTGCTTTCTTCCAAAGAGAGTGAAACAAGTTGAAAAATTGTAGCTTTTGCCAAATTTTAAGAAAGTTTGTAAAAATAATGTGGTGTGACTTTCTAACAATCCATGCAACTTTCCTAATCTAATTTAAGGCGGTTCAACATTGCATGCATATCCTCCTACTTCTATAAAAATATCAAAATTAAATCGCACCAAGAATGTAATGTAAATAAGGAAAGTTTGAAAAGTTACCTTAAAATGGGACTACCCGGCAATAGCGCCAAAAATTTGATCGTGAGTCCAAATGCAGAGTTGTGATGTAGTAATAAAAACTGGTGAGATCGGGCCGATCCATGGGGAGCAATGTGTTTAAGGACTTTTCAACTTGTCCTTGCCTAAATAAAATCTAAAACTAGACTAAATGAAAAATTACAAAAGACAACCATTTTACTTTCCAAAAAGAAATTTAATCACAAACCAATTAAAAGAAAATAAACTTTCCTAAACTAGAAAACCTAAAACTAAGACCCTAACTAAAAAAAAATATAACTAAGTTGCTGTAAAATAACACATAGGTTAGAACTTCCAATAATGAAACATACTAAAAATAAAATTAAACAAAAGTTGAAACTAAAACAAACACAAGTTAGAAACTTTCCTAAACTAACAAAGTTAAAATTAGTAGAACTATGCAATGCATGTCATGACAAGCTTCCTAATGCAAAGTTTCTATATGAGATGCAAACTTTTATAAAATATGAACCTAATCTAATGCAACCTAAAACTAAATTTAATAGTTGATAAAACACACTTGAATGATGCATGAAACTAACAAAAAAAAAACAGAAAATAAAAATAATAAAAAACAATGAAACTATGCATGATACAGTGTGAAGGTTGCCAAAAGTATGCTGTGTAGAATTCCCTGTGCAGGAGCGCTATATTGGGGGTTGATTTGTATGTCTGAAATTACATAATTTTCCAAACACTACTAAAAAAGAAAATTGTGATTTGAGTCCACTTTTAGAATTGTAAATTTTCTAGCAATCTTGCTAACAAAAATATGCATGAATTAATGAATCACTCAACGTAATTCGGTATCATTTGCAGTGCAGTTTTCAGCGCTTTTGCAAAAAGTTCATGAATTGTTTAACACGTCAAAACCACTAAATCTCATGGACACATTTGAAGCAAATTTCTTGGTTTTTAAATTTTCTTTCCATAAAGTCAATTGTCTATATGTTGTTAGTGTAAAATTATGCAAGTTTGTACAAGATTTCCAATGTTGTTCATTGCCAATACATGTTGTAGATTCTATGTTATTGCTGTAACCTTGATATTTCAGATTCAAAACCCACTCAAAATCACTCACTACAGATGATTTGAGTCAGCAATTAAACCATCTTTAACTTCATTTAATTAGTACTAAAACCATGTTAAGAAATTTGCTAACAATTGAGGCATGCAATGGACACGGTTCAGTTATTAAATTATGAAAAAGTCTAAACTAAAGACAAGGATAACTTTAAAAAATACGAGAATTTAAATGTATGGATTGCAAGAAATTTAAATGTATGTATTCAACATAAAAGTAAATGTGTGGATAAACAAGAATTTAAATATGTGGGATTGTAGAAATTTAAATGTATGGTAAAACATGAATTTAAATTTGTGGAACTACATTTTTTTCTTTCAAAATTCTATTCTAAGTGGGTTCATAATTTGAATCATGCGCTTGGAGTCTTTGGTCATCAGTCCAAACACCAACAAGAAGAGAACACGAAACAAGCATCAATCACCAAAGTACAAGAAAGAAAAATTGAAAAGCGAAAGTAAATGCTTTTACTAGAACGCAATATTCTTTACAAAACAGAATAATAAATTGAGAACAAGAATCATTACGTGCTAGGATGAAAGATCCTCTTCCAGATGATGCTTCAAGTTGAAGAGAGCCTTTTTGAAGAGAGAGAGAAACTATGGAGAGGAGAGAGATGGAGAGAGTAATGGAATTTAGCTAGAGAAGGGTCTTTTCTTTCATGGTATGGGCATTCAAGAGTACTTGTATTTATAGATTTTCCAAGCTCATGTTGCCTTATTTACTCCCTACTTCCTTGGTAGCAAATATGTATTTTTTGGAAAGATATCTCTACTTGGCCTCCAAGTTTGTAAAAATTAAGAGATAATAGTTTGCTAATATTTGAAAAATCTCTTGCCACACACACTTATTTTTCTTAAAAAAATTCCCTTTCCTTGGGAATTTTGAGAGATATTTGGAGATAAAGACCACAATTTTCTTAGCCACAACCCCCAGACTTTCAGTTGATGTGGATGTCCACCATGTGTATGGAAGTGTGTATATAGTCCTTCCAACTTTTGTCTTTTTACGAAGTCACTTTCTATTTTACAAAGATCTTCTTTCTTGATTTGGACCTTAATGGATTTTCTTTGACTCTCTTGAATTGTGTTCAAAATAATCTTGAGATTTTGTGCAAAGAAAGTGGACCCCATCATCTTTGGATGTCTAACACATGTGTGAGTATACACATGTACGTGTGGGACCTACTTTGCCAAGTTCCTACAAAAAAGTGAATTATCATTTACAATAATAATTTTAATCAAAATCCATTATCTCACCAATGTGGGCCCATCCTCATGAATGACATCATTGTGCATGATTTTTACCAAATTAACAAATGATGATGAAAATTTGAATCATTTTATAAGAAAACCAATTTTGCCAAAACTTTCCAAAAATAAAATTCTAAATATGGCAGGTTTCATGAATGTAAGCAAAAAATGATAATTTTTTGGCAAATTATGTATGATGCACTACAATGATGTATAAATGCACAAAACTATGATTTCAAAGTAAATAAGGCTCTTTTGATTCAATAAGCCTTTAAAATGGTCCAGAATGTATATGAAAAAATATATTTTTAGGACTTTTTCGTCCCCATACAGGTTGGTCTATTGGAAGGCTTGCCCCTTGCTTGTTGACTAGAATATAGTGCTTATTAGGCTAATCACAAAGTTCAATTTTGATTTAGCTACTGCAGTAATCTGCACAAATTGCAACTCAATGAGTTCGAAGAACTTAGGAATGATACCTTTGAGAATGCCAAGATTTACAAGGAAATGGTGAAACTGAACTATGATAAGTCAATTTTGAGAAAATCATTTGAATTGAGTATGAAATTTGTTTTGTATAACTCCTGGTTACATATGTTTCTAGGGAAGTTAAGAACCCGGTAGACTAGTTCATTCATTGTCAAAACTGTTTACTTTCATGGTGCTGTGGACATTGAAAACCCAAAAATGGAGATGTTTTGAAAGCCAATGGTCAATGGTTGAAATGATTTCTTGAGCTAAAAGACAAACACACTGAGGAGATCCTTCTTCAGATCCCATCTACCCAGAGTAAGCATCTTCATCATTGCAGTCACCCCATTGTATTTTTCAATCATCACATTGAGGACAATATTAGGTCCAGATTGGGGGGTGCGCGTGACTTAGTCACTTGCTTTTATTTTTCAAAAAAAAAAGTCTTGTTTTAGTTTTTCTTCATAAAAAAATAGGAGTACTTGGTCCGACTGAAGATGTTAAACTTAGAGCATGTTGGGAAGCAATCCAATGGTTTCCAATTACGTTCACTGCAGTTGAGTCGTCTCAAAGCTTGATATTCCTTCCGATATCAAGATCATCATTGTGATGAAAATATGGGAAGCCTTTGAGTAGGAAATGAAGGCTAAACAATAACTGCCATTTGATGGTAGGAGCCTCTATGCCATTAAACGTAAGGCCACGAGGATTGGTTGTTGCTACCATTGTTTGAGATTTAATTGTGACTTAGTTTTCAGGGAAAATGGAAAAAGATGCAATGGATTAGTGATCATGAGTTCCAAGTGAAGAACCATGACGTAATAATAAAAACTGCTGAGACCAGGTCGATCCACAGGGAGCAATGTGTTTTAAGGTTCTTCTTCAACTTAAACCTGCCCTAAATAAAAAATTTAAAGCTATCCTAATTTAAAACTAACAAATACATTCATTCCTAATTTGAAAAAATAAGAATTAAACAATTACAATCCAAATAAATTAAACTTTCTAAATTAAAAAGCCTAAAACTAAAATTTCCTAAAAATAAAACTAAAATTGCTGCAAAACTAAAATATAAGTTCGAACTTTCAAAACTAGAAAGTTACTAAAAATGAAATTAACAACTAAAGCAGAAACTAAACTAAACTAAATTAGAAACAAACCAAAATTAGTAACAACCAATCAAGTGAAGTTAGTAACAAACAATCAATGTTAGAAAACAAACCTACTTTTTAAAATTAGAATTTAAAGTTAAAAACTTTCCTAAGTTAAAATTTGTTAAACTAGAAAACTTTTCAATTTAAAATCTTCAATTAAAACAAGTTTAGAAAGATTTTTTTAATTCTGGAAATTATCTAAAACAATCAACAACATAAAACTAGAAACAAAATAAAAATTAGAAAGTTAGTTAAATTAATAATGTAATGTATGCCATGTAACTAATGCAAATTTTCTTAATATGAGATGCAAAATTTAAATAAAATATGATCTTAATCTAATGTAATCCTAAACTAGATTTAATGGCTCGAAATCATGCCTTACTGATGCAAGAACAAAAAAAAAAAAGAATTTAAAAAAGTATACAAAAAAAATGCATGAATAATGGTTAAAAATAAAAATTCTGATATGTAGTTTAGCAGTCAGTCTTAATATACGGTTCTGGAAATCGAGCTTACCATAATCTTTTGAATTTGAAACTTTGGACCTTTAACGTTTACTTATCACGGTTAAATTCATCCAATTTTTATAGAAAAAACCACTGATTTGATATGCCTATTAATTCCAAACTTTCGGATAAAAAATCTGCTCTAAGCAGATTTCTGTGTGTAGGATTTCTGACTAGTGAGTGTTTCAATGACCGAAAACCTAACCTCCCTTAACCCTTTCCTTTGATATTTTTATGGAACAAAGTTAACTCATTCAGCAATGGTTCCTCCAAATTTCAAGGCAAAATAATCTTTCTACGTCATGTTTTGAATTGCCAACATTTGATAAAAAAAACAGTGACTATTTGATGTCTAATTTTGTTGTCTTTTTAAATCCAAAATTTATCACTTTTATTTCAAAAAAAAATCACAAATTCCAGATCTAAAACTTCAATTTCTAGTAACTAAACTAACACATGATATGAATGCATGCTTCTAAAAATTAATCCCAGCTATAAATCATGCAACATATGAAACACAAATAAAGTAAGAAGAACAATGAAATTTCAATATAGTGTTTTTGCAGAAACTTAAATATAGTGAACAATGAAAGTAAATACAGTAAATGGAATTTAAATGTAGTCAACAAGAAATATAAATGTAGTTTACAAAAAAGTAATTGTAGTAGATTTGCTATCTCAAGATCTAATCATTTACAAAATTCATCCATCAACTAGAACATAATCCCAAAGACTTGGGTCATCAATCCAAGCATATCGATGAGTATTATAGTCAAAGTATAGATACAAACCATGCAAAAGAAAGATCTACAAGAAAACAAAACTTTACTAATGAAGTAGTCTCTTATAAAGATACATAAATTGAAATAAAAGATGCTACTTACATTAGGATTGAAAGCTTTTTTTAGATGAAAAAACCCAAGGGTATAATATGATTTTCGGGCCAAATTTCCTTGAGGACTTTAATGGGAGGAGAGAGAGTTGAAGAAGATGAAGTGTAGCAGTAATTCTAGAGAGAGGTGGTTTATCTTCCCATTCCTTAGACTACCACAAAGGTGCCCTATTTATAGTTTTTTTTTTCTTCTACTCCTTTTCAAAGAAGGTCTTACAAGTGGCGTTCCTTCTTTGGAATATCTTGAGATCTCTTGCAATTATCTTTGAATTATCAAAAAGATAATTAGGATGATGCAGTAAAAGATGGTGGACCCCCTTGGGCTTCCCACAAGTGTGCCCTCACACATGTGAATGTGTGGGACCATGAAGTTAATTTTTTTTATTGTTTTCTTCTAATTTCTTTCCTCTCTTCAATTTTTCTCTCATTTCTTTTGAAAATAAATCTCTTGCCAATTCTTTGAAAATGGGACCCATATCATCAATTTCTTACAAAACAAATGTGAATTCATGTGAACAGACAGTTTTAACCCTACAATTACAAATGCATGAATGTGGGCCCATCTCTCATGAAATGACGATGAAAATGCACACCATTTTTCATGATTTTATGTGCGTGAACTAATGATGATGAAAATTTGATTTATTTCATGAGAAAAATAATTTTCACAAAAGTTTCCAAAAATAGAACTCCAAAATTGGCAAATTTTATGAATGTAAGCAAAAAGTGTGATTTTAAGCAAATTTATGCAGAAAAGTACTAATATTAATTTAGAATGCATGAAACCATTATATTACACTAAATGAAGCTCTTTCAAGTCAATAAATCCTTAAAATGGTCCAAAATGTATATGAAAATATTCATTTTTAAGGACTTATCATACCCCCAACCAGCATTTTGCTAGTCTTTAGTAAAAATTAGGAATAAAAATGAGGAATTCTAGCATGACCTAATCTAACCTAAAACTAATGCAATGCAATAAAAGTAAACATGAATGCAACGCAACTTTCGCTGGCACTCTCGACTGCATTTAGCATATGTAGCAAGCTCTTAAACCCCTAGGTTCCTCTTAGTGGATGAATTATGCCTCGTGAGGCTTTGCAGTGAATATACCTACAAAATCTTTTTTTTGTTCTTTTGAGAAGAACAAAAAGAAATGAGAAAAGAAATTTTACAAAAGAAAATTCTCTCATATTAAATATTTTCAAAATTTGGAATAATCAAAGTTCCAGACTTTCTTAAATTCAAAAAAAGTCTGGTCCACAATTATATTTTCAAAAACTTTCTCAAATTCAAACTAACTTACGTGCACAGTGAAAAATATATACACCAAAAACCTATTTCAAATATTCTACGATAATGCTGCAAAAACAGAATTTCTCCTTCAAATAGTCTTATCCCCTGAAATTTATCAAAAAAAAAAAAATTCCTCTCAAAGTTACTAAGATAGCTGCCACTTTACTGTTTACTTCGATGGGCCTCTTTTTTCTTACTGTCTTTTCCAACACAAAGGTTTCCAAGTTCATACGATATAACAAAAGTTAGAATTCAGAGAGCAAATCTGGTCCTTGTTCTTCCCCGCACATACTCCCCTGCAAACTCGTGCGGACACTCTTCACTTACTTTTTCCAACGTAGAACTTTCCAAGTTTATATGATATAACAAAAGTTGGGATCTAAGCAGCAAACTTAATCCTTATGCATTTTTGTACATATCCCTTGAAAATTTCTACGGACACTCATTGGGCCATAATTCATCATCATTCTTTTTCTTTTTTTTTTTAAGAATTTGTTTTGTGGCTGTGCAATATCTAAGTCCCTTAAGTTTTCTAATTAACCTATGTAATGAGCGTTAAGCCAATGACTCCCAAAGTAGATGGCTTTAAGGCACTAGATATGAAATTACCCTTACGGGCTTACTAGCTTGAGTTATGAAGGCTACAAACCCATACTTGTCACAAACCTTTTTATTGTATGCTCTTTTTTTTCAAATCGAAAGTAAACACTAGGTGGCATTTCTCATTTCGCTTGAATTAATTCATCTTGGTTCTAATATATACAATTCACCAAAAATGATCTAGGAAACAAAAATATTATACAAACTAAATCTTAAGTTCACATCATATTCTCTCGAAAAATTCCAAAAACAGCATTAAAGCTTCCTATCCAAAATGTCGAAAAATGTATACGTGTATGCATGCGGAAAGCATGTTTTGGTATTCTTTTGATATGTTTCCTCCTTTAAAAAAATGCAAACTTTCTTTTTATTTCCTTTCAAAAGTATGAAAATTCTAGATTTCTACATATCTTTAAATCGCTTCAATTCCTTTGAAAAAATCGCTTCAATTCCTTTGAAAACTTTCTTTCGAAAAATAATTGCTGACAAAATAAATAAATAAATAAATAAATAAATGAAGGCCCTAATTTTTTTCTAAAAACTAACTAAAATGATTAAAACTAACTAAAATGAATAAAGTGACAAGAAAATCGAAAAATTTTGTCCAAAATTGGACAAGTGTGCTTGTTCCGAACCCCCAACCTAAGATAAACATCGTCTTCAATGTTTATGCATGCAATGCAGAACTGTAGAAACAATATGAGGAAACATAAATGTAAATGAGGGCAAGAGAAGAAGTCACCTGAAGATGTGTCTGAGTTGCTCCCAGTCCAAGGTTAGACAAAACAAAAAACCAAGAACAAAAAGACAAAAAGCTACACTAAGAGGAAATATCTATGCTAAAAAGAAAAGAAAAAAAAACTACACTATTGGATTTGAAACCATGAGTCCGCCGGGATCCCAAATGCAAGGTTCCTCTACACAGTTTACAAAAAGCATAGAAATAGATGCAACCATGTCAGTAGTGGGCTCAATAAACATGAGGACTGTATGTTATTGTAGACTGTGTGAAGAGGGAACTACCATGAGAAATTCATCCTCCTTTTTGAAAAATGGATCTTTGAAAGATATGAGAGGATGTAATGAACAACTGGGTGGCCCTAGGACCTCCCGTGCCACAAATGTCATTAGTTTAATTTTAGCAATCTGTTTAGACACTAGGGGTTTGAATGGGACCACTGTTCTCCAATTCCACAAGTTTTTCTAAATAACATTGAGGGACAAGAAAAGCAAAGGCAATTTCTCTAAGAGTTGGACCATCAGATTCCATGAAGAATTTAGTACAAGATTCCAAGGATTTCAAATTGTTTGACTCAGAAATATGAAAAATGGGGTCATTTTGCCAATTGTAATATTTCTTTTAAGGCTCATTAGGTTCATTTGCAGTTCCATTAATCTTAGGCACAACGCATTTGTGAAAGACCACAATGCCAAATTCATCAAAGGAATATGAATCCTAGAAAGAATTTCTATAAAAGGGCATAGATTCCTCTTTAGTAAAGTGGAACAAGTGATACTGAGCAAAGGTAGGGTACACCTGCTCATGTGATTCATCAATTGGTTCATGCATCACACCATCATTTATTTTCTCATGTGCACCCTTGGATATCTACTGTGTGTTTGTGTGATCCATATTTATAAGATCTTTAATAATATAGGATCATCTTGTTGAATTTTTGTTTCAATACCAAGGGTGTCATTTCTTTTTGTAATTTCAGGCAATGTTTGACTAATCGAAGTCATTAGGCTTTCCATGCATTGTGCATAATCTTGAATGGATTGCGTGTTGTTCTGTGTGGACTTAATGAATTTTGCTAAAGTATGCTCCAAAGAATTCTTCCGGGGTTGTGGTGGTTTATATGACCATTCAAGCAGAGAGAGATCATGAGGTGCATATGACTAGGGAGGAGAAAGGGTTGCATATGACATTTCTTATGAGAGATAGTCATATGATCCGTCTAGAGTAAACTCTTGGGGATAAAAGGCATGATCCATATTGCGCTTATTTTGCAAATTGTCCAGTGACTGATCATACCAATTTGGACCACACATGCTACCCATGTCATTGTGGTAATGCCATTGATTTGAATTTGATTTAGCCCGCCATTGAATTCCCACATCCATATCAGAATGAGTGAATAATTGTGTGGGGTTTGGGTAATCACGTGGGACCCTTATTGGTTGATGATTTGAGCTAATCATTCCATTAAAATTTTCCACAAATTCCTCATTATAATAATTTTTATAGTGATTAGCCCACTCTTGTTCATAAGATCTGACCGAACAATTTGTTTGATATAACTTTGCAATCCTTTCTTGTTCACACAAGGCATGCTAGGACTTCAGTGGGTCATCAGCATCAATTCCATTTCCATTGGTTTGCCCATTGTTAAGTCTCCTCAAGTTTGTGGATTCCCATTAATCCATTTTTGGAATCACTTAATTCTTTTGTTTTCTTTTTTTGAATTTTTGGATTTTTTTAAATAGAAGAAATAAAAAACCTAACCTAAAAAAAACACAGCAACTAAGTCAGCTCTTAAGGTTGAAAGGTTCACCTAAGTTCACTAACCCAGTCCTGCGACATTAGCTCGGCTAGATTAGCCACCAGGAAGTGGTAGGATGCACTTAATGGACCCATTTGAAAGACCAATACCCTGAATAGATAAGCTGTGGTGCACTATAGGGGCAAAGGCTTTCTTAGGCATTGAGAAGATTAAAGACAGCAATTAGATTACTTTTGGTTTACTTTTTTACAAAAGGAGTTATGACAAGTTAAAAAATAGTAACCTTTTCCAATTTTAGAAAGTTTCTAAAAAATAGAGTGAAGTGCACTTTCTAACAATTCATGCACATTTCTATTCCAATTTAGGGTGGCTCATCATTCCACGTATATCCTTCTATTTCTAGAAAGATCCCAAAATTAAATCACACCTACAAAGCAAAAGGAAAGTTTGAAAAGTTACCTAAAATAGCGCTCCCCGACAACGGTGTCAAAAACTTTATCGAGAGTTTCAAGTGCAGAATCGTAATGTAGTAATAAAAACTGGTGAGACTAGGTCGATCCACAGGGAGCAATGTGTTTTGAGGTTCTTTTTCAACTTGTACCTGCTCTAAATAAAAAACTAAAACTAGCCTAACTTAAAAACCAACAAATATATTCACTCCTAATTTGCAAAAATAAGAATTAAACAATTACAATCCAAATAAATAAAACTTTCTAAATTAGAAAACCTAAATCTAAAATTTGCTAAAAATAACACTAAAGTTGCTGCAAAACTAAAACACAAGTTAGAACTTCCAAAACTAAAAAGTTACTAAAAATAAAATTAACAACTAAATTAGAATCTAAACTAAACTAAATTAAAGCCAAACCAAAATTAGTAACAACCAATCAAGTGAAGTTAGTAACAAACAATTAATGTTAGAAAACAAACTTACTTTCTAAAATTAAAATCTTAAAGTTAAAGACTTTCCTAAGTTAGAATTTCCAAAACTAGAAAACTTCCCAATTTAAAATCTTCAATTAAAACAAGTTTAAAAATATTTTTTAATTTTGAAAATTATCTAAAATAATAAAAAAATATAAAATTTGAAATAAAATTAAAATTAGAAAGTTAGTAAAATTAGTAACACAATGCAATGCATGCCTTGGAACTAAGGCAAACTTTCCTAATATAAGATACAAAATTTAAATAAAATATGATCCGAATCTAATGCAATCCTAAACTAGATTTATTTGCTAGAAATTATGCCCTATTGATGCAAGAACCAAAAAAAAAAAATGAATTTAAAAAAATATGCATGAATAATGGTTAAAAATAAAAGCTCTGATATGCAGTTTAGTAGTCAGTCTTAAGGCTTCTGAAAATTGAACTTATCATAACCTTTTGAATTTGAAACTTTGGGATTTCAAAGTTTACTTATCAAGGTTCAATTCATCCAACTTTTACAGCAAAACTCACTGATTTGTTATGCCTATTAATTCCAAACTTTCGGACAAAAAATCTGCCTTGTGCAATTTCTATGTACAAAATTTCTAACTGGCAAGTGTTTCAATGACTGAAAACCTAACCTCCTTTAATCCTTTTCCTTTTATATTTTTAGGGAACAAAGTTAACTCATCCAGCAATGGTTCCTCCAAATTTCAAGGCAAAATAGTCTTTCTATGTCACATTTTAAATTGCCAACATTTGATAAAAAACAGTGATTGTTTGCTGTCTTGTTTTGCTATCTTTTTAAATCCAAAATTTGTCCCTTTTATTTCCAAAAAAAATTCATGAATTCCAGATCTAAAACTTCAATTTCCAACAACTAAACTAACACATGATATGAATGCATGCTTCTAAAACTTAGTTCCAGCCATAAATCATGCAACATAGAAAACACAAATAAAGAAAGAGGAACAATGAAATTTAAATGTAGTGTTTTTGCAGAAATTTAAATGTAGTGAACAATGAAAGTAAATGTAGTAAACAAAATTTAAATGTAGTCAACATGAAATATAAATGTAGTTTGTAGAAAAGTAAATGTAGTAGATTTGCTATCTCAAGATCTAATCATTTACAAAATTCATCTATCAACTAGAACATAATTCTAAAAACTTGAGTTGTCAATCTAAGTATATCCATGAGTATTTTAACCAAAGTATAAAGACAAAACATGCAAAAGAAAAATCTACGAGAAAGCAAAACTTTACAAATGAAGTAGTCTCTTACAAAAGATACATAAATTGAAATAAAAGATGCTACTTACACTAAGATGAGATGCCTCTTTTAGATGAAAAAAACCTAAGGTGTAATATGATTTTCGGGCCAAATCTCCTGAGGACTTCAATGGAAGGAGAAAGAGTTGAAGAAGATGAAGCGTATCAGTAATTCTAATAAGAGGTGGCCTATCTTCCCATTCCTTAGACTACCACAAGGGTGCCCTATTTATAGTTTTTTTTCTTCTACTCATTTTCAAAGAAGGAAGAAGGTCTCATATGTGGTGGCGTTCCTCCTTTGGAATATCTTGAGATCTCTTGAAATTATCTTTAAATTATCAAAAAGATAATTTGGATGATGCAGTAAAAGATGGTGGAGCCCCTTTGGCCGTCCCATAATTGTGCCCTTACACATGTGAATGTGTGGGACCATGAAGTTAATTTTTTATTATTTTCTTCTAATTTCTTTCCTCTCTTCAATTCTTCTCTCATTTTTTTTTGAAAATAAACTTCTTACCTCAATTCTTTGAAAATGGGACCCATATTATCAATTTCTTACAAAACAAATGTGAATTCATGTGAACAGATAGTTTTAACCCTATAATCACAAATGCATGAATGTGGGCCCATCTCTCATGAAACGACGATGAAAATGCACACCATTTTTCATGATTTTATGTGCAGAACTATTGATAATGAAAATTTAATTTATTTCATGAGAAAAATAATTTTCACAAAAGTTTCCAAAAATAGAACTCCAAAATTGACAAATTTTATGAATGTAAGCAAAAAGTGTGATTTTTAAGCAAAATTATGTAGAAAAATACTAATATGAATTTAGAATGCATGCAACCATTATATCACATTAAATGAAGCTCTTTTAAGTCAATAAATCCTTAAAATGGTCCAAAATATATATGAAAATATTTATTTTTAAGGACTTATCACACCCCTCAACTAGCATTTTGCTAGTCCCTAGCAAAAATTGGGAATAAAAATGAGGAATTCTATCATGACCTAATCTAACTTAAAACTAATGCAATGCAATAAAAGTAAATATGAATGCAACGCAACTTTTGCTGGCACTCTCGACTACATTTAGCATATGCAGGAAGCCTTTAAACCCCTAGGTTCCTCCCAGTGGATGAGTTATGCCTTGTGAGGGTTTGCAGTGAATGTACCCACAAAAATTTTTTTTTGTTTTTTGAGAAGAAGAACAAAAAGAAGTGAGAAAAGAAGTTTTCCAAAAGAAAATTCACTCATATTAGATATTTTCGAAATTTGGAATAATCAAACTGTCAGACTTTCTCAAATTCAAAAAGTTCGATCCATAATTCTATTTTTGAAAACTTTCTCAAATTCAAACTAACTTGCGTGCATGATGAACAATATGTACATCAAAAACTTATTTCAAATATTCCACAATAATGTTGCAAAAACAGAATTTCTCCTTCAAATAGTCTTATCCCCTGAAATTTATCAAAAAGAAATTTCCTCTCAAAGCTACTAAGATAGCTACCACTTTATTATTTACTTTGATGGGCCTCTTTTCTTTTACTGTCTTTTTCCAACACAAGGGTTCCTTAGTTCATACAATATAACAAAAGTTAGAATCCAGAGAGCAAATTTGGTCCTTGTTCTTCTCCACACATACTCCCTTACAAACTCTTGCGGACACTGTTCACTTACTTTTTCCAACGTAGAAATTTCTAAGTTCATATGATATAACAAAAGTTAGGATCTAAGGAACAAAATTAGTCCTTATGCATTTCCACACATATCCCTTGAAAATTTCTATGGACACTCATTGGGCCATAATTCATCATCATTCTTCTTCTTTCTTTTTTTAAACAAATCATTTTTGTGATTGTGCAATGTCTAGGTCCCTTAATCTCTCTAATTAACCCATGTAACGAGCGTTAGGTCAATGACTTCCAAACCAGATGGCCTTAGGGCACTAAATATGAAAATACCTTTACGGGCTTACTAGCTTAAGTTAAAAAGGCTATGAACCCAAACTAGTCACAAACCTTTTTATTATATGCCTTTTTTTTGTCAAATCGAAAGTAAACAGTAGGTGGCATTTCTCATTTCACTTGAATTAATTTATCTTGGTTTTAATATATACAATTCACCAAAAATGAACCAAGAAAAAAAAATATTATCTAAACTAAATCTTAAGTTCACATCGTGTTCTCCCAAAAAATTTAAAAAACAACATTAAAGCTTCCTATCAAAAATGTCGACAAATGTATACGTGTATGCATGTGAAAAGCAAGTTTTAGAACTCTTTCGATATGTTTCCTCCTTTAAAAAGTGCAAACTTTCTTTTCATTTCCTTTCATAAGTATGAAAATTTCAGATTTCTATATATCTTCAAATCGCTTCAATTCCTTTGAAATCCTTTTTTGAAAATTAAATGATGACAAAAAATAAATAAACAAATAAAGGTCCTAAAATTTTTTTTCTAAAAACTAACTAAAATGATTAATAACTAACTAAAATGAATAAACTAACAGGAAAATCGAAAAATTTTGTCTAAAATTGGACAAGTGTCCTTATTCCCACCCCCCAACCTAACATAAAATTGTCTTCGATGTTTATGCATGCAATGCAAAACTGTAGAAGCAACATGAGGAAACAAAAATATAAATGAGGTTTTAAAGAGAAGAAGTCACCTGAAGATGTATCTGAGCTGCTCCCAGTCCAAGGTTAGACAAAACAAAAAAAATAAGAACAAAACGACAAAAAGCTACACTAAAAGGCAATATCTATGCTAAAAAGAAAAAAAAAATACAATACTGAATTCGAAACAATGAATCCACCCGGATCCCAAATGAAATTTTCCTTTACACAGTTTACAAAAAGCATAAAAAAGAGATAAAACCATGTTGGTAGTGGGCTCAATGAACATGAGGACCGCATGTTCTTGTAAACTGTGTGAAGAGGGAACTACCACGAAAAATACATCATCCTTTCTGAAAAATAGATCTTTGAAAGATAGGAGAGGATGTAATGGGCAACTGGGTAGCCGTAGGACCTCCCGTGCCACAAATGTCATTAGTTTAATTTCAGCAGTTTGTTTTGACACTAGCTCAAAGGATTCCAAATTGTCAGACTTAGGGGTTTGAATGGGACCACTGTTCTCCAATTCCACAAGTTTTTCTAAATAACATTGAGGGCGAAGAAAAGCAAAGGCAATTTCTCTAAGAGTTGGATCATCAGATTCCATGACGAATTTAGTACAAGATTCTAAGGATTCCAAATTGTTTGACTCAGAAATCTGAAAAATGGGGTCATCCTGCCAATTGTAATATTTCTTTTGAGACTCATTAGGTTCATTTGCTGTTCCATTAATCTTAGGCACAACGAATTTGTGAAAGACTGCAATGCCAAATTCATCAAAAGAATATGAATCATAGAAAGGATTTATGTAAAAGAGCATAGATTCCTCTTTAGTAAAGTGGAACAGGCAGTACTGAGCAAAGGTAGGGTACACGGGCTCATGTGATTTATCAACTGGTTCATGCATCACACCATCATTTATTTTGTCATGTGCACCCTTGGATATCCACTGTGTGTTTGTGTGATCCATATTTATAAGATCTTCAATAATGATCATCTTATTGAATTTTTGTTTCAATGCCAGGGGTGTCATTTCTTTTTCTAATTTCAAGCGATGTTTGACTAATCAAAATCAATAGGCTTTCCATCCATTGTGCATAATCTTGAATGGATTACATGGTGTTCTATGTGGACTCAATGAATTTTGCTAAAGTATCCTCCAAAGAGTTCTTCTGGGGCTGTGGTGGTTCATATGACCATTCGGGTGGAGAGGGATCTTGAGGTGCATATGACCAGGGAGGAGAAAGGGGTGCATATGACATTTCTTGTGAAGGATAGTCATACGACCCGTTCAGAGTAAACTCTTGGGGATAAGAGACATGATCTATATTGGGCTTATTTTGCCAATTATTCAGTGATTGATCATCCCAATTTGGACCACACATGCTACCCATGTCATTGTGGTAATGCCATTGATTTGAATTTGATTTAGCCCACCATTGAATTCCCACATCCATATCAGAATGAGTGAATAATTGTGTGGGGTATGGGTAATCACGTGGGACCCTTATTGGTTGATGATTTGAGCTAATCATTCCATTAAACTTTTCCACAAATTCCTCACATCACAATGATCGTAGTGATTGGCCCACTCCCGTTCATAAGTTCTGACCAAACAATTTGTTTGATGTAATTTTGCAATCCTTTCTTGTTCGCACAAGGCACTCCCAGACTTTGGTAGGCTATCAGCATTGATTCCATTCCCATTGTTTGCCCATTGTCAAGTCCTCTCAAGTTTGTGGATTCCCACTAATCCATTTTTGGAATCACTTCTTTTTTTTTTTTTGAATTTTTGGATTTCTTTAAATAGAAGAAATAAAAAACCTAACCTAAAAAAGAACAGCAACGAAGTTAGCTTTTAAGGTTGAAAAATCACCTAAGTTCACTAATCTGGTCTTACAAAATTATCTCGGCCAGATTAGCCACCAGGGAGTGGTAGGATGCACTTAAAGGACCCATTTGAAGGACCAATACCTTGAACAGATAAGTTGTGGCGCGCTACAGGGCCAAAGGCTTTCTTAGGCACCGAGAAGATTAAAAACAATGATTAGATCACTTTTGGTTTACTTTTTTTCCAAAAAGAGTTATGACATGTTGAAAAACAGTAACTTTTTCCAATTTTAGAAAGTTTCTAAAATTTAGAGTGAAGTGTACTTTCTAACAATCCATCTTTTTTATTCCAATTTAGGGTCGCTCCTCATTCCATGTATGTCCTCTTATTTCTAGAAAGATCCCAAAATTAAATCACACCCACAAAGCAATGTAAATAAGGAAAATTTGAAAAGTTACCTAAAATAGTGCTTCCCGACGACAGCGCCAAAAACTTGATCGTGAGTTTCAAGTGGAGAATCCGATGTAGGAATAAAAACTGGTGAGACCAAGTCGATCCACAGGGAGCAATGTGTTTTAAGGTTCTTTTTCAACTTGTAGCTGCCTTAAATAAAAATTTAAACTAGCCTAATTTAAAAACTAACAAATATATTCATTCCTAATTTAAAAAATAAGAATTGAACAATTAAAATCCAAATAAATAAAACTTTCTAAATTAGAAAACCTAAATCTAAAATTTGCTAAAAATAAAACTAAAGTTGTTGTAAAACTTACATACAAGTTAGAACTTCCAAAGCTAGAAAGTTACTAAAAATAAAATTAACAATTAAATTAGAAACTAAACTAAACTAAATTAGAAACCAACCAAAATTAGTGACAACCAATCAAGTGAAGTTAGTAACAAACAATCAAAGTTAGAAAACAAACCTATGCTCTGAAATTAAAATCTTAAAGTTAAAGACTTTCCTAAGTTAGAATTTCCAAAACCAAAAAAACTTTCCAATTTAAAATCTTCAATTAAAACAAGTTTAGAACTCCACCAGTTTTTGCTACCGGTCCCAAGCTCAGGTCAAGGAGAGGGTTGCGTTAGGTAGGTTGACAATCAGCGTAAAACTTTGTCACAACCCAAATATGAATTCTAAGATAATGATATTTCGCGATAGGGCTAGGGCGTTCCCCGCTTTAAGTGATGCATTGCAGCGTCACCCGGTTGCATTGAAAAGTGTGCAAGGGCTACCGCATGACTCTGGGCTAGTGCGGTTGAAGAAGTTAGTCCATGAGAAGAATAGGAGGAATTATTACGTGATTTGGGCATAGTTGGCAGATTCAGTTGGGGTGGCACCGTACTAGGGGCACTATATCGGGCATTGTGTCGGGCCACTAGGAGGGGTGCATTGTCGATATCCGGGCCGCTTACTCTACTTTAGGTAACATAATATGTGGTGCACTACCTTAAAGGTTTGATGTAATAAATTAATGTTTGACGTCTAACATATTATTTTTTATTCTTTTCTATTTACAGATGTGGGCATGGGAGCGACTCCCCTACGTTCAGCCATCTCTACGCAATGCCGTCCCTGCTGGATTTGGCCCTATTCCTGAGGTGAACCCACCTGTACTCCCTAGTCCACGGGGATGCAAGTATTAGATAGTTTCATACCCTCATTTATGATATTGTGAGTTGTTTAATGTTATTTAATTCTTTTAATCCCGTTTTGTATTTATTAGGTGGACAGTAGCAAAGAATATGAACGTGGTCGCCTCATCGGTTGTTAGAATTGATCACGATCAATTTGATTAAATACGCGAGGGCGAGGTTTGTGATTACATTATTATTATCTCCTTATATATATGTATATTAGTATTATATATATTATTTCATGTGTTTTTTTGGACTTTGTTTTTCGTTCTTAGTTCATATGGGAGCCTTACGCGGAGGATGTTGTAGCTACCCTGCCTGATTACTATTTGACTGGCTGTGATCTTTGGCGCACACGGTTGCCCTTGATATACTACGACATTATGGAGTGGCATCTTCCTGACCGTATCTACGACAATTCGGGTTTGGCAACATGTACACCCTCCAGTTGAGACAGGTCACTTGCTCCATCAGATAGATAGGTGTGGCCACCTGGGCACGACTGGAGCACTCACCACGCATGCTACATTGACTACTGGAGGAGGCGGTGCACTTATGTCATGTCGGGCATCATTGATCGCACCCCTATGGCGTATGGGGATCCCTACATGGTGTAGTTCCATAGGGTCACGCGATTGCTGATCGGCAACCCAGAGCACCCCTAACCAGTCATCAGTTACCATGGGTCAGGATGTATCGCTGAGCAATTGGTACGACAATTTCATTATTTTTATTATATTTATTTCCTAATATAATAATTGAATGTATGAGCATTTGGTAAAATATTAATCTAATTGTACCTTAACCTCTTACGTTTGTGGCACAAATTTTTTTAGATGCAGTTGGTGACTGATATTTATCGTCGTGGCACCGAGGTTAGTGGGTCAGATGACCATAGGTGTGTGTCGACCGACGTGTAGCGCGACATTATAGATGGATATCGATATACGCTGCAACGGATGGGTGAGCACGATAGACTAACGGTCCAGACTGGAATGGAGGTACCTGTCCCTGATGCCGTCCCTATGCCTACGACCATTCCTCCCAAAAGGCCTCGTCGGGCTACACGAGATGGTCGTGTTGGTAGGGATCGTCCAATGCCTTCAACCTCTGTACCATCTACGAGCACATTAGTACTGGATGTCCCATCGTCTACAGCTACTTAGCATCCTTTGATTGTACCTACTCATGATGACGCATCATCATCTATGCCAGAGAACATCATCATGCCCCCCCCCCCCCCGGCCACAGGAACAACAGTGGACGACATGCCATCATCATCCCCACCACATTCCACTATGATGCCCCCCGCGGACATAGGAACAGCATTAAATGGCATGTCATCTTCATCCCCATCACCCTCCTCTATGACGGGTGCATCCCCAATTCTAGAGCATCATGATGTTACCATATCTAGCTCGGTAGCTATGACAGTATGCTCACCGACACCCCAGCAGCTTGATGCCACCCTATCCACCTCAGTAGTTGAATGGAAGGCATTGAATTTGTGTTGGATCTGCATGATGATATAACACAGGGTTATAGCACCCCACCTGTCACAACCCGAGCCCAGGGTTCGGGGGTTAGCAAAAGCCAAACCTAATGACACACGTACTCCCGTGCATGTACACGTAGACCGAGTCTAAATGCACACGCACAAGGGAACATTCACACGTGCCAAACATGTACGCGGAAGCTGTAAATACTAGAAACATCAACTAACAGTGCAAAAAGAGAATACGAAGAAAGAACTGACATAATTACATGTGAAGGTCTTACAAAATGAACAAGATAATATATACAATCATGACATATACACAAGTGTGAAGATCCTCAAAACAAGAAACAAGACTCCAATGCCATGCATGCCAAGAACGCTCTCCCGTAGAGTGATCACATCCACTCCTCTAGGCCTGATGGGGCCTCAGGGGTCTCGTCTGGAGTCTGGCCCACCGGCGAGGGGTCGGCAGGGGTATCTGGGCCTGCAACACCAAAAAAACTGTGAATACGACGATTCAGCAAAGTATAAACCATAACAAGTTAACACACGCTGTGTCTAATAGAATAAAGAACATCATGTAAATTAAATAAGGCATTTTCGGATACTAGGCTGTCATGCAAGAAAGAAATATGCTATGCGAATCAATGGATACATGCAGTGAACAGAACTAGTGGCTACTACATTGCCATATGCTCCCAAAAGAGGGATCTTATATCGTGCAAAGAACACCATTGTCCGGGCCAGGGTATAATGGGTCTAGGTTTCCTGGGGTCCGGTTCCCCAAGACGTTTCCTTACTGCAGCAAGGCCATGTAAACTATACCAAATTCACCCCGTCGGGATCCTAAGGCTGAGGCTAAGTAGTGCCTGACCATACAGAGTCAATCATGAAAACCCTGAGTAGATCGTGACAACATATCATACGTGCATATCTGTGAACATATTATACATGCATACTCAAGGTAAGAAACCACAATGTGAAAGTAACGGAACGCAAGATATCAGAGAGTAGAGATCAATGATCGAATGCGACATGTTATGCAACAAATCATACGAAATCGGATCATCTTTATTTACAAACCAATTCTAATCTAATTATCCGGTGTTTCTAACCGTGCATGATGATGTAGTTTTAAGTTATTCGATGCACCGTTGTCTAGTGTTGCATTGAATCGAGCGGTGCACGAAGTCCCTTAAACCAACACCCATAGGGAGGTGCTTAACATCCGGATAACGAACATGAATGACTCGCAGCCCTCGAGATCATTCATGCGTTGTATCACATTCCGTTGGGCAGGTCTAGGTGCTTTACATTCTATCATGAAGGACATATCGGTCTTTCCTTTACACCTATCCTTGTTCTTCCTTATTCTAGTGTTGATACGGCTTAGCCGTAGGTGAACGTACGGCTTAGCCGTGCTGGGCCGTAGAAGGTCTGACAAATTGATTGCTCTCAGTTAATCCAGAAAAAGGCACCCTGTATTGATCTACGGCTGGGCCACGGCTGAGGTTCGGCTTAGCCGTAGTGCAATACACGGCTTAGCCATGCCCTAGCCGTAGAGGAAAACTGGATTTTTACCCTCTCTGGACTTTAAGCCGTAAGTGACATACGGCTTAGCCGTACCTGCACGAAATAAAGGTTCTGAATCACGTACAGAAATCCTGTGGAATCATCAGAATTGCAATCATCCAATAGGGATAGATAAAGTAGTAATCAAATGGGCTGTAAACACATTTTTCCATACAAATTCATGTGAACTAACCAAAATCAAATGCATACCAACATGGGTTCTTACAGGTTATGGTTATACTTGCCTCAATTTGAATTCAATTACATAACCGATGTCCTTGGGTCCAAACACAACCTAACACTAACCAAACAACACGCATGCATGAGAAATGGAAAGAATCTCAAAGCCTATCGTGTACTCATGGAAACAAGAAGGAGAAGAAGAAGAATGAGATGAGAGAGATGGAAGAGAAAACTCAGTTCACCTCAATCAACACACCAGTGACTAAAAGAGCCAAAATCCCTCAATTTAGCTTGATCGATGAAGGTGATCGATGGAGGAGAGAATTCAAGAGAGGGAGAGAAACTTCACGTGAATAGTGGGAGAAGAGAAGGAGAGAAAGAATGTGAGTCGATGGCTGAAATATATATAAGATAAGTAAATGTCTAAATTGCAATGAAGTCCAAGTCCAAATTCTATTTTTCAGTTTGAGTCAAATCCTGGTCCAATGGAATCACACGACATTGTTTGCAAATGACGTAATTACGAAAGTTGACGGGCTCAACGAAAGACACGTGTTGACATCAAGATGATGCAAAAATGACCATGTCTTAGAAAAGCTAAAATTACGAAAAAGGGCTTGGTCTACTTAATCCAGGTCAAACTCAACCCAACTACCTATCCATGACCTGCAACGAAAATAAAACACAAACAAAACACGATTAACAATGAAAACAAGATTAATTAACCACTAAACGAGGTCAAGCTGGGTCGGAGTGTTACACCACCCACCATAGCAGTCTCAGCAGGAGCATCACCGATACAGTCATCCATCCCAAATGTTGAGGCTGGTCCTTCTTTAGGTTTTGCATCGTATGCATAGCTAGATCCATCTAGACTTCCTTTCACTTTGCCATACATTGCGACACACTAGGGGATTCGGTTCCAGAGGTTAGATTCACTGAGGCTGAGGTAGGGCCAGAGGACATTAGTCATGGCAGAGGTAGGGGTAGAGCGATGGGCAAGGGCAAGGGTAGGGGCAAGGGTAAAGGCAGGGGTAGAGGTCAAGTGAGTCAGGAGACTCAGGTTGAGGGAGTGCGTCAAGAGACTCAGGTTGAGGGAGTGACTCATGTGCCAGTGGTTGATGGACACAGTGATGCGATATATCACTTGAAGAGGTTGAAGAGGGTTGAATGCCGGCCTCAATGTGGTACCTAGTTATGTTTACTTGACTTTGTTTGTATTATTTTGAGCAGGATGCTATTGGCACTGTTGTATTTGTTGCACATATATGTAACTTTATAGCATTAAAGAAAAACATAGGTATCTAGATCAACCATACCATTTATGACATTCACATTTTTCTCCATACCATTTATTACGAAACGGATCCGTGTAAGATCCCATCGTTGGTCTCCTGATGAAATCATCATAGCTATCCTGACCAGCTGAAGAGCTTGGTTTTGCTATATTTTTAGATGTTTGTTTTGGCACTTCATTGTTATGGCTTGAAGTGAAGTGGAAAGCCTATTTATTGGACCTTTTGGAATATCTTAGTTGAAGACAATGTCTGATATGTCACATAATTAATAATTATTTACTCATAAACCACCATGTGATAGGTCAGTCTCCATTAAGTCTACAAATCGATGGGTCACACCATTCACATTGAATGTGGATAGTCAGGGAAACTGTAAGTAGGCATGTTTGAATGATCACATGGTACCATGTGATTTGTGATCGAGTCAGGCAAGACTTGTCCTATCACATGACATGACAAGTCGAGCCAGATGGGTCAAGTTTTAATTTTCTGTTTTGAGGTGACAAGCCACTGTAAAAGATATCTTATATTTATTAGAGTAGCAATCAGTGACTTGTCACAATTCCATACATTGCTCATTTCACGACTTTATATAAAGTGGGCAGGAGACAAGCTAGGTGATAAGGTCATTTTCCTTTTTATTTATGATGAACTTTGTAAATGAGTTACACGGTGCAGGATATTTTTGAGGCGTTGGGACGCAACTAGGTTTCAAAGGATGAATTCCATTACCCATTGAATCCGAATCTCCGTTACTCAGGGCAAGCTATGGAGACCATGAGAAGTGAGCTTTTGTTCCGAGTTAATCAAGCTGAGTGTCTTGTTGTAGATTTGCAATGAGAAAATTGTCGTATTCCTTGTCGGTTGGCATTCAATATGGTTACCGATACACCTTAGAAATTGCAACGCGCACTGCACCGTTATTGAGAAGAAACAACCTCATGATGAAGCATCTCTGACGAGCTGTGTTGTGTCGTGAAGCACATGAGTTTATTCAAGGCAAGGATGTGCAGCATGGTCATCTACTTTGGGCATTTAGCTTGGACCCCCAACTTGCTTCTGATTTCGAGATATCTGATGAAGATGATAGCACCTAATAAGATTAGCACATATCATCCTTCATATGCATTTAATTAGCTTGCTTGACCTTATATTATCTTGTGGATGCACTTTTATCTAAGAAAAATAAAGGAACACCAACATTTTTATTAAAAGTTCATTATTGCTTTATTATCTTAAACATATTGTCATTACAAAGTACACGAGGATTCAAAGATAAATCAATAATTTACATGTTCTTAACACATGGATTAAAAGTGTTAAAGCCCATTCTTCATCTGACATAAGATACTCATAAACATACACAATGATAAAAAGATTGGCCACTATGTAATAGCTCATTCTTCATCTGACATATAATAGTTAGATAGATATTTCTCATTGGTTAGGATGTTGTTATGCTCAGTGGTGGTAAGTTCTCTCCCAGTTGCTTCGGCCATCTCGCCTGCTAGTTGGAGCATGAAATACTGGCACCTCCCCATGAGCATCCTATTATTTTCCCTCTTAATTCTAGTTACCGCTCTTTCGTAATCGTTCCCGTCTTTTCTCGACATGGTCAGTGAGAGGTGTCAGGGATTGGTGCACCAAGGTTGTGTAGATCCATCAGCAATCCCTCTTGCTCGACCAACCTGAAATTCCACTCCTGTCTCAAACCAACGTAATACTCTTTTGGATCTAAGTGTTTTTCAGTCCAATAGTCATCGTGGAAAGGCAGTAATAACCACACCCGAGCACGCTTACGACTAGTTGAACTCCCTCGGACTCCGCCTGCCATTAGGGATGAGGATTTGGTTTTTGAAATATGGGTGATTTGGTTTTAACTATGAGACTTTCTATGAATATGGGTGGGTATATATAAGCAAGCTCAATTGACCACATGCTTCCGATGTCACACAATTCTTTATTCATGTATGAATTGTCATAATCATCTAATGCATTAATTACTACATTGATTTTACTTGCCGATGTATACTCATTAGATTTGTCATTTTATACATTATATGTCATGTCACACAATCGATTATCTCTTATATGGAGCAGAAAAAAGAGAAAAAAAAGGAACACTGCAGAACAAAGGGAATAAATAAATGAAACAAAGCAAAAAATAAAAAGAAAAAAAAAGGAGAATGCTGTACAATGTGAGGGAGTAGGAGGGATGAAATAAATAAATGAAGAAAGTTAAAAAAAATAACAAAAAGGAAACGAAGAAGGCTGTATAAGAGTGAAGGAGTAAGACTATAGGAGAGATAAAAGAAATAAATTTTAAAAATCATCGAGTTTTTTCATGGAAATCATGTACTTTTCTATTACACTAATAAATTGTGGTTTTTACGGGGCTGTCTCAATAGTGTTTATTTGTTATGAGTATTATTATTTTTGGTGTTCTTCATTTTATCAATAGTGTTTCTTTTTAAAATAAATCAATAAATTTCAAGAAGAGTTCTCAAGGCAGGACAACCTCTACTTTACTAATTTTATACACTAGGGTTTATGGGGGCCTATTTTAATGGTTTTTTGCTTCGTGTTTTAAGATTTAACAACGGTGTTTTAAAAAATAAAATTCATGAAAATTTGAGAAGAGTTTTGATGGCGGGAAAACCTCTACTCTCTAGATTTTGTTTTTCAATTCAAATTCCTTATTAAGTAATGTTTCTTGCCTTTTATCGGCGATCAAGCAAAATACTAAAAACCAATAACTACCACGGACATTTTTTTCAAACCAAAACAAAGTCTCAAAGCCTAATTTTTAGTTTATAAGAGGGTAGGAGTTTCTAACCAGTTTTTGCCTCAGTGACATACATCTTTGAAAACAATTTTCATTGAATTTATGGAATCCATTTGTAATATGTTCCAGCTAATTGGCTAATATGCTATTAATATATGTGATATATGTTTCTTTTTTTTTCATATTTTATGTTACTTGTTTAACCAGATCTGATCATCCTTGATTGAAATTAAGCTTTGATCATTAATCTTATAGTCATGCAATATTCATATTTCGGTGATCCATGAAATCTAATATGTCAAACACCCTGTAGATTTGATTTGGATAGACTTTTAAAGGAATCTAATCAATTAAAACGGCTCAGTATATTTTATTGATTTAACTATTGATTAGGTAGAATCGTACTTGTGGTAGAAAGTCTAATGAAGATTTGTTAAAGTTCCATATTTGACTTCCCATTTTGTTGTTATGTTGTCTAATAATTTTGGTAACTGCCTTAGTTTTAATATTTTTGCTATCCGTACTGTATATATAAGGAAATAAAAGCGAGTGAGACTTAGTTCCTAAGAAGACTCTATTTCCAACGGGGTCTTCAATGCCATCCACCCACTGTTCAACTTACTCACAAGCACGTGAGTTGGCAATTAAAATTCAATAGAAGACTCCATTAGCAATGGAGTCTTCAAGTTACAACTACCCATCTTTTACTTTTTTTTGAACTTTTTCCAATCTTTATTGCTTTTTTAAAATATACTTTTTCTATTTTATTTTCAGAAAATTAAAGACGAAGACTCCATTAGCAATAGAGTCTTTGAAGACTCTATTGGGAATAAAGTCTTCACTGAAGACTCCATTTGCAATGGAGTCTTCGTCTTCGAAATTTCCTATTTTATATTTATTCTTTTTTCGGAAATTAAATAACAAAGATGCTATTTTTGATGGCGTCTTCAGTGAAGACGCTGTTTATAATAGCGTTTTCTATAAAGACTCTATTTCTAACAGAGTCTTATAGTAGTTTTGGAAATAAGTTCAAAACGGCCTTAGTATTTTAAATAAGTAATAAAAAATATTATTTCGGGAAATGGCTCTTTGTGTATGTAACACATTTCCTCCTGTCTAGGGACCGAGCGATGTCCAATCTTCACGAAACTTATAAGGATGCTTCTTGACATTAGTTTGAGTGCGTCATAGAAGTTCAGCCCATTTTGATCTTCTGAAGTTGGTCAACTCCCCCATTGACTTTTCATGAAATGGGCCCTTGTTTTGGCTATTTGAGGCCCAAATGACCTTGATTTGATTTGAAACTTGGAGGGACTGATGTCAAGAGTATCTTGGAGTGTCCATCCAAATTTCATACATTTTGGATTTGGAGAAGTAGGACTTCGAACAATGACCTATTTGTTGCATGCTCAAGTTACTATTCACCCCATACTGTAGATAGTTAACTTGTTTTCTACTCGAATGATGTTCAATTAACTTGAAACTTTAAGAAATAAACTTTGAACATATTTTGAGTCTTCATTACAAATTTCATTAGCTTTGGCCTTCTGGAAGTAGGATTTTGGCTAGTGACCTCCATGGCTCGGGGGTCACAATCTTCTAAATTGACATGCAATGGAAGTAGGATCAAACAAAGTCTTTTTGATTAAAAAATTTGCAGAATGTCTTTTGAGCAAGACTGAAGCTTTGTACCCAAATTTCATCAATTTTGGACATTGGGAAGCAGGACTTTGGTCAGTGACCCCATGGCTTAGGGGTCACTGACCCAAAGTTGATATGTTTGTAGACTTTAGGTCAAATGATGTCCGTTTGACCTAAAATTTTGCATAACCTTCCTTGAGCATAATTTGAACTTTCTTCCAGAGTTTTAGCTGATTTGATCTTCACGAGGTGTCAATTTCCACAGTGACCCCTAATGAGCTGGCAAACAGTCACTGAAGCTTGGTTTAAGCTGAGATGAAGTCCAAATGTTTTGAAACTTTGAAACATCATTCTCAAGCATGCCTTAGAGTTGCCATATGACTTTTATCCACGTTAGTGATCCAGAACCTTGAGTGTGTTTAGTGACCCCTAATTTTGAGTCAATGAACCCTGAATTTGGTATTTGGTGAGTTGAGTAACAAAACGAAGTCCACTAACTCTGAAGTTTGAAATGCTGCATTTTGAGTTCATCTAAAGTCTTCTGAATGGATTACACCAAGTCTGAACATCTGGATACAGTACATGACTAATCGCGCTTAAAAATGTAAGCGTGGAAATGAATTACGGAATCAAGGTCCGACATTCACGCACTTTAAGCGTTAAGAAGAATGGGAAAATAATTACAGTTCATCATTAATTTCCCTTTTGTTTACATGGGTTCAAGTGCCCTGACCGCGGGGATGCAGGTTGTTTACATACATTTTGAAAATTTACAACCCCTCCCTCAAGTCTCAGATGTGATCTCAATTTGGAAAATATAAGAAAATGTACATAAGGTGGAAGAAAATGTGGAAAAGGGGAAAAGATGGGGGGTGACCGTGACCCGCGGTCACTGCCCCATTCCAGTGACCGTGACTCACCCGCGGTCACTCGGGCCTTCCAGTGACCGTGACTCACCCGCGGTCACTGGGACCTTCCAGTGACCGTGACTCACCCGCGGTCACTAGGGCCTTCCAGTGACCGTGACTCACCCGCGGTCACTGGAACCTGCCAGTGACCGGGGGTCACGGTCACTGACAGACAATGGCCTTGTGCCTCCGTTTTTTTGTGCTGTTCGTGCTGGTTCTTTCTTGGAACTTCTTTCAAGTGTTGGAACTCCATTCTCATGACTTTGGAGCGGTGGACAACCATCAAGAAGATCACATTTTATCATGGAATCAATTGAAACCGCTGTAGCTCATCATTCGTGTTTACGGACTGCATTTTTGTTTCAAGTCCGAAATGGGCAAATTTGAAGCCGGAGTTGTATCATTTGAACCTATCATTTTCAAGGAATAAAATGAGGCCTAGAGAGGCTTCTTTCACAACTCTTGTAATGGCTAAGAAGCCCTACAAATGAGAGAAACAGAGGTGACAATGTCATCCTCTCAAAAATTGGCGTCGTACGAACATGGTATGGACTTTGGCCATTTCCCTTCCTTCTCTCCTTCTGAATTTTCTTGCTCACCTTTAGAACTAAGAAAAGAAGGTGGGAATGGTCGTGGAAGTGCTGCTGGAGTTTGCTTCTTGTTGCCTTAGGTGGTGCCTTTCTTCAATTTCTTCACTTTTCTTCCTTATGTGTGTGTAGCCTTTGTTTCTTCCAAATTCTCTCTTTTTATAGACTCCCCAATCAGTTTTGTGCAGTTTTGGGGAGTTAATAGCAGTTGTGGGGAGTTGGATTTCGAAGAGGAGTGGAGGGAAACCACCCAAAATCGTGGGAAACCTCTTTTGAAGGTCCATGACCGCAGACTGGGCCACGGACGAGGCCCAATTTCAGGTTTTTCGCGTATGTGGCCCATTTTCATCTGTTTTGGGCTCAAACGAAGTCCGATTACCACCAAACTTGGAGGGATGCTTCTTAACACTATTTACTACATGTCATAAAAATTTCAGCCCATTTTGACTTCAGGAAGTTGGTCAACTTTTTCATTAATTGGGCCCCGGTCACGGACAAGGCCCACTTTTGGAACATTGCATATGCGGTCTATTTTCCATTGTTTGAGGCCCGAATGATGTCCAATCATCACGAAACTTGGAGAGATGTTGCTTGACACCATATTAAGTGTTTCATAGAAATTTCAGCTCTGTTTGACCACCTGAACTGTCAAGCAAGCCCAAGTCCATTAGGCTCATTTCATGTCAAGCAAGCCCAAGTCCATTAGGCTCATTTATTGTACCTTTTTGTTACGTTGTAATTAGTCAAAGGTTGTTACTTAATTTGTGGCTTTAGTTTAGGATCTAAGATTTGTAATTGATTGTAATTAGGGACTTAATTTGTGGCTTCAGTTTAGGATCTAAGATTTGTAATTGATTGTAATTAGGGACTTAATTTGTGGCTTCAGTTTAGGATCTAAGATTTGTAATTGATTGTAATTTGGGAATTAAACCCTTATATAAGAACAGTCGATCCTCAAAGGAGGCACGACATTCATCTCTCTTATGTTCTGTATTTCATCTCTCTCTAAATATCATGGTATCAGAGCTCGATCATCTGTGATCTTCTCCTACATCATCTTCCAAACATTGGAAGCCAGTATATGATCATCTGTGATCATTCTCTTCAGCCAGATCATCCTGATCATCTCAGATCCGACGTGGCCCACCTGTGATTCTCACCAACTCATTAGCGGAATCCTACCATCTTGGTCGCCTGAAGCTTCCAGGATTTATGAAGAATTTGTTTCTGATTTATTGATCATCAGAGTCATCTTCCAAGATCTGGAAGCCTTGATCATCCCTGTTCATCTCAGATCTGAAGTGGCCCACCTGCGATCATCATCGCCATTCAGCTGGACCAGCCCATCTTGGTCGTCTGGATTTCTACATTTTTTTTTTTGAAGATTTTCTCACCATTTATGGATCATCTGAGGTAGGCCATCTACCCTTTATTGTAGAAATTCTGTTTTGTCCATTTCTTTTCATCTCGGCCATCCAAAAGATATTGTTTTGCCAATATCCTTTCCGGACTGCTTTGTGCGGGTTTCTTCCTTCTCCTTAGTCATGGACAAACATGAGATTGCCCTGATTCGCTTTGATGGTACAAATTATACCTCCTGGGCCTTCCAATTTCAAATTTATTTGGAAGGAAAAGAACTCTGGGGACACATTGATGGATCTGAACCTCAACCTGCAGACGATGATAAGAAAATTTTAGCTTGGAAAACAAAGGATGCTAAAATCAAGACCTGGTTGCTGGGCTCTGTTGAGTCACATTTTATTCTCAACCTCAAACCCTGCCACACTGCCCCTGCAATGTGGGAGTATCTTCAGAAAATTTACCAACAGGGCAATGCTGCTCGCCAGTTTCAATTAGAACTTGAAATCTCGCAATTCACTCAAGGCACCCAGTCTATTCAGGAGTATTATAATGGCTTCCGCAGACTGTGGTCCGAATATGATCTGATTAAGTTTGCCTCGGTATCTGCAGCTCTTCTCCAGGAATTACTTCCATTACAGTAATGTAGTCATCGGGATCAGTTTCTTATGAAACTTCGTCTCGAGTTTGAGACAGTTCGATCTAACTTAATGAGTAGGGCTTCTCTTCCTAGCTTGGATGATTGTCTTCAGGAACTTCTACGGGAAGAACAACGTCGGGTCACTCAAACTACACTGGAACAACAGAGATCTGTTGAGACTCCCCTTGCCTATGTTGCTACAACTAGACCACCTTCTAGGGACATCAGTAAAGTTCAGTGCCATACCTGCAAGAAATATGGTCACTATGCAAATCAATGTAAGGCAAAAATCTGCCGATATTGTAAGGCCACTGGTCATGTTCTTGAAGAGTGCAGGAAGAAGAATCGCACTTCTCTTTCCCGCAACTATGTGCAGCCAGCCCCTGGTACTTACAGCGTGCAGTTAGCTCCTAGTGCTTACACTGTGACTACTCCACCATATGCTTCACCTGACTTCAGTGGTTCTCTGCAGTCTAATTCTTCATCCCAACCTGGTTCCTCCCAATCTACGTCAACAACTCCTCTCACCCCTGAGATGGTAAACCAAATGATCATCAATGCCTTAGCTTCCATGCACATCGTAGGTACTGCTTCCTCTCTTTCCAATACCTGGTACTTAGATTCTGGTGCAAGTAACCATATGACCACTTCAGCCCTAAAATTACACAATGTTGTTCCTTACACTGGTCATCTTACTGTCCAAGCTGCCAATGGAGATCATCTTCCTATCACCTCTGTTGGTGATATCCCTAGCCCCTTACCATTAACCAATGTTTTAGTTTCTCCTCATCTTGCTACCAATTTGGTTTCTGTGGGTCAACTTGTTGAAAATAACTGCAATGTTTTGTTTTCTCCTTCTGGTTGTGTTGTGCAGGACCGGGAGTCGGGGGAAGTGATCGCGAGGGGGCCTAAGCGTGGAAGACTTTTTTCCTTACCAGTGTCTTCATTTATTCATGATAAAACTTTACATCAGTTATTTTGTTTTTTCATTAAGAATAATTCTCGGTTGTGGCATAATAGACTAGGTCATCCGACTACTTCTACAATGTCTACTTTATTTCAATCTGGATTAATAAATAAACCTGTTGATTCTGCTTCTTTTGACTGTGATGCTTGTAAATTAGGGAAGAGTCAAACTTTACCCTTTCCAACTTCTAACACACGGAGCACTACATGTTTTGACTTAATTCACAGTGATGTTTGGGGCATTGCTCCGACCATTTCACATAGTCATTTCAAGTACTTTGTAACATTCATTGATGACTACAGCAGATTTACTTGGATTTATTTATTACATTCAAAGTCTGATGTTCTTAATGCATTTAAATTTTTTGTTCAATATGTTAAAAACCAATTCTCTAAATGCATTAAAACTTTGCGCTCAGACTCATGGGGGGAGTATGTTTCCAAGGATTTTCAATCATTTTTAAACAATAATGGAATCATTTCCCAACGTACTTGTCCATATACTCCACAACAAAATGGAGTCGCGGAACGGAAAAACAGACATCTTCTTGCTGTCACTAGAACTCTTCTGATTGAAGCATCCGTTCCCCCTCGTTTTTGGACTGAAGCTCTCACCACAGCTGTCTATCTCATAAACCGCCTTCCATCACATACCATTGCTCATTTAACGCCTCATTTTAAATTGTTTGGTCATCATCCTGTGTTTGATCACTTACATACCTTTGGCTATGTTTGCTTTGTTCATTTACCTCCCACCGAAAGAACGAAACTAACAGCACAATCTCGCAGGTGTGCTTTTTTGGGTTATGCCACTAATCAAAAAGGTTTTGTTTGTTATGATCCCATTGGTCGTCGTATCAGGGTTTCTCGGAATGTTATTTTCTTTGAAAATCAATATTTCTTCCCCACTCACATGGACAGTCCTCATCCCTCTTCCCCAGCTCTCTTACCAGGTTTTTCGGATCAAACCTCTGTTACTCGGTTTAATCCTGCTTTTGTATACCACCGTCAGGAGAAACCTCCCACTGCGGATGGTCCTCCCCCTGATCCTCCACCGACACATGGTTCCACACCTACTCCTCCCTTACGTCGCTCCTCCAGAACTTCTAGACCGCCTGATAGGTATGGATTTACCCATACTTCCTTGATGACCACTCTCTCTTCTATCTCTATCCCAAGTTCTTATTTGCAGGCTGTCCAACACGATTGCTGGAACCAGGCTATGAAGGAGGAATTGGATGCATTGGATCAGAATCACACTTGGGATATTGTGGATTGTCCTTCCGGAGTTAAACCCATCGGTTGCAAATGGATCTACTCGATCAAGCTTAAATCTGATGGGTCATTGGATAGACACAAAGCTAGACTTGTAGCACTCGGAAACAGACAAGAGTATGGCATTGACTATGAGGAAACGTTTGCACCTGTGGCAAAAATGACATCTGTTCGGTTACTTCTCGCCATTGCTGCCTCTAAATCCTGGCCTTTATACCAAATGGATGTCAAAAATGCATTTCTCCATGGGGACCTGCACGAAGAAGTCTATATGCGGATACCACAAGGCGTCTCCTCTCCCTTCAAGAGGTCTGTCTGTCGCCTGCGCAAATCGCTTTATGGTTTAAAGCAAGCTCCTCGCGCTTGGTTTGAAACCTTCAAGGCTCGCTTATGCGAGAGTGGCTTTACCCAGAGTCCTTCTGATCCATCTCTCTTTTTATGCCACACATCTACTGGTGTTACTGTGCTTCTCGTCTATGTTGACGATATTATTATCACTGGCACGGATGATCGTATGATCAAATCTCTCCAAGCTTCTCTCAGGGATTCCTTCCGTATGAAGGATTTGGGTCCTTTGCATTATTTCTTGGGCCTCGAGGTGCATCAATCTCCAAAAGGTTTATTTGTTAATCAGCACAAATACACATCAGATCTTATCGAGTTAGCTGACCTCAATGATTCTTCACCTGTTGATACGCCTGTAGAGGTCAATCTCAAGTTGAGTAAAGATGATGGCGATCTTCTTCCTGATCCTCATACCTACCGGCGTCTGGTGGGAAGTCTTGTCTATCTCACCATCACTAGACCTGACATCTCATATGCTGTTCATCTTGTAAGCCAATTCCTGACAGCTCCTCGACACCTTCATTTGACAGCTGTGACGCGCATTATTCGTTATCTGCTCAAAACTGTCCCTCGTGGTTATATTATCCAAAGGATAATCCTCTTCATCTAACCGCTTATACAGATGCTGACTGGGCTGGCTGTCAAGACACACGCCGTTCTACTACTGGTTGGTGCATGTACCTTGGAACATCTCTCGTTTCTTGGAAATGCAAGAAACAAGAACGGGTGTCCCGCTCTTCCACGGAAGCTGAATATAGGGCTATGTCTTTTGCTTGTTCTGAGATCTTATGGTTACGGGGACTTCTTTCGGAACTCGGGTTTTCTCAAACCTCTCCTACTCCATTGCATGCCGATAATACTGGGGCTATCCGAATCACTGAAAATCCTGTCTTCCATGAACGTACCAAACATATCGAAGTTGACTGCCACTTTATTCGCGATGAATATAAGCGTGGTGTCATTACTCTTCCTCATGAACATGGTTAACTCCTTTTGTTTGTGGGCCCTGGTCACTCCCAAGGCCCATTTTTGGAATTTTGCATATGTGGCTTGTTTCCGCCTGTTCGGGGCCCAAACGGTGTCCAATTGCCACGAAACTTGGATGGATACTTCTTGACACTATTTTGAGTGTGTCACAGAAGTTTCAGCTCTGTTTGACCACCTGAACATGGTCAACTCCTTTTGTTTGTGGGCCCCCGGTCACTCCCAAGGCCCATTCTTGGAATTTTGCATATGTGGCTTGTTTCCACCTGTTCGGGGCCCAAACGGTGTCCAATCACCACGAAACTTGGAGGGATGCTTCTTGACACTATTTTGAGTGTGTCACAGAAGTTTCAACTCTGTTTGACTACCTGAACATGGTCAACTCCTTTTGTTTGTGGGCCCCCGGTCACTCCCAAGGCCCATTCTTGGAATTTTGCATATGTGGCTTGTTTCCGCCTGTTCGGGGCCCAAACGGTGTCCAATCGCCACGAAACTTGGAGGGATGCTTCTTGACACTATTTTGAGTGTGTCACAGAAGTTTCAACTCTGTTTGACCACCTGAACATGGTCAACTCCTTTTGTTTGTGGGCCCCCGGTCACTCCCAAGGCCCATTCTTGGAATTTTGCATATGTGGCTTGTTTCCGCCTGTTCGGGGCCCAAACGGTGTCCAATCGCCACGAAACTTGGAGGGATGCTTCTTGACACTATTTCGAGTATGTCACAGAAGTTTCAGCTCTGTTTGACCACCTGAACATGGTCAACTCCTTTTGTTAGTGGGCCCCCGGTCACTCCTAAGGCCCATTCTTGGAATTTTGCATATGTGGCTTGTTTCCGCCTGTTCGGGGCCCAAACGGTGTCCACTCGCCACGAAACTTGGAGGGATGCTTCTTGACACTATTTTGAGTGTGTCACAGAAGTTTCAGCTCTGTTTGACCACCTGAACATGGTCAACTCCTTTTGTTAGTGGGCCCCCGGTCACTCCCAAGGCCCATTCTTGGAATTTTGCATATGTGGCTTGTTTCCGCCTGTTCGGGGCCTAAACGGTGTCCAATTGCCACGAAACTTGGAGAGATAGTTCTTGACACTATTTTGAGTGTGTCACAGAAGTTTCAGCTTTGTTTGACCATCTGAACTTGGTCAACTCTTCAGTTGACTTTTTATGACAGTGGGCCCTTGTTTCAGCTGTTTGAAGCCCAAATGACCCCGGTTTGATTTGAAACTTGGAGGGACTGACGTCAAGAACATCTTGGAGTATTCATCTAAATTTCATGCAGTTTGGATTTGAGGAAATAGGATTTCGAACAGTAACCTATTCATTGCATGCGTTAGGTCACTATTCACTCCACATTGAGACAGTTAGCCTGTTTTCTATCCGAACAGCCTCCCATTGACTTGAAACTTTGGGAAAATAACTTGGGGCATTCTTTGAGCATTTGTTCCAAATTTTATCTGCTTTGGCCTTCTGGAAGTAAGATCTTAGCCGATGACCCCCAAGTTCGGGATTACTGTCCTCTAAGCTGACGTGTAATGAAATTTAGGCCAAACAGAGTCTTTTCATCTTGAAAATTTGCAAAGTATCTTCTGAGCATGACTGAAGCTTCGCGTCTAAATTTCATTAATTTTGGACATCAGGAAGCAGGACTTTGGTCAGTGATCCCCTGGCTTGTGGGGGAACTGACTTCAGGCTGACATGCTTGTGGCTTTTGGGTTTGATGATGTCGGTTCAACCCGAAATTTGAACTTCCTCTGAGAGTTCCAGCTACCTTGATCTTCATGGAATGCCGGTTCTCACAGCAATTCCCCAGGATCTGCAAATAACCTCTGTAGCCTAAATTAAGCTGAGATGAGGTGTCTTCACTGCAGTATTTGCAATTTTTTTTATAGGTCAACAAGTGCCCCCTCGAGGTGCAATGATTATAGTATAATAATCATTGTGCCTCGAAATAGCCAATCTGTGGGAATGATGGATGGCTTGATGAAAAGACAGTTTGTCAAGGTAGGTTGTTGGCCTAAACTTTGGGATTTGAAAATTTTGATAAAAAAAACATGAAGGGTTTGATGACGGAATTTTGAAAAGACATAAGAAATCTGAATTTCTTTGCCCTATTTTCACGGATGTCAAAAGTAGCATCTCCGTGGAGACTGTGGGGAACACCCACAAAGGAATCCCTTAGGTATTTAGAAAATTCAGAAGTTTATGAATTTTGTTTGGATTTTGGAAATGAATTTGATTTTCTTTTGACCTATTTTTCACAGATATCCAGAGTGGCGTCTCTGTGGGGATGTGGGGAACACCCACAAAAAGAATCCCTAAGGTTTTAAGAAAATCAAAAGTTTTAGAGAAAATGGATTTGGGTTTGGATTTTCATGGATTTTTGGTTCATTTTCAAAGATCAAAGTTTGGGTTTTAACTTGGCTTGACACGATTTAAAATGAGATGCAATTTTGACAAAATGAGATGCAATTTTGAAAGAGATTGGCTTTTATGGGTTTTGATGAAAAACAATTTGAGACATTGGTTTGAAATCAAATTTTGACCCAAAGTTGATTTGGAAAGAGACTTCACATTTTTTTTATATAATTTCCCTCGATATACCCTAAAAATAGGATTATTTCATTTGTAAATTACCCCAAGTGGACCCCTCATAGGACTTGCAAAAGATCACAGAGATCGTAGATGAAGAAGGAGGAATCCATCGAGACTTGATCAAGGTTTAGACTCCACTGATTTTCACCAAATTGTATTTGTGAGAAGGAGGGTGACGCGTCAACTACCTGAACTTGAGGGGATTCGGCAATGGGCTTTACTAATTCAAGTTTGCAATAATCGTGGGAGGAATGATCAACAGTAATTGAGGGGGAATTCCTCTTTTTTTTTTTTTTTTGGGCTCAAGCCAACAAAGAGAAAGGGAGACTGAGCTCTTTTTTTTTTTTTTTTTTTGAAAAAAACTGAGAAGAAGGGGGAGAGACCGAGAGAAAGAGGGAGGGAGAGAGAAAAGAGTGGGGAGAGAGAAACCGAGCGAAGAGGAGAGACCGAGAGGAGAGAGAAAGAGAGAAACCGGGAGGAGAGAGAAAAGAGAGAGAGAGAAGAGCGGGAGAGAGAGAAACCGAGCGGGAGAGAGAGAGAGAAACCGAGAGGAGATAGAACAGAGCAGGAGAGAGAGAGAAACCGAGAGGAGAGAGAAAAAGAGAAACCGTGAGAGAGAGAAACCGTGAGAGAGAGAGACCGAGAGAGAGAGAAAAGAGAGAGAGACCGAGAGAGAGAAATTGGGAGAGAGAGAAAAGAGCGGGAGAGAGAGAAACCGAAAGAGAAAACAGAGAGACTGGGAGAGAGAGAAACCGTGAGGGAGAGAAAAGAGAGAGAGACCGAGAGAGAGAAATTGGGAGAGAGAGAAGAAAGAGAAAAAGAGGGATAGAGACCGAGAGAAAAAAAAACAGAGAGACTGGGAGAGAGAGAAAAGAGAGAGAGACCGAGAGAGAGAGAAATTAGGAGAGAGAGAAGAAAGAGAAAAAGAGGGAGAGAGAGACCGAGAGAAAAAAATAGAGAGACTGGGAGAGAGAGAGAAACCGTGAGGGAGAGAGAAAACTGAGAGAGAGGGAGAGAGAGACCGAGAGAAACAGAGTGGGAGAGAGAGAGAAAACTGAGAGAGAGGGAGAGACCGGGAGAGAGAGAAAAGAGAGAGAAGAGAGAAAATCGGGAGAGAAGAGAGAGAACGGGAGAGACAGAGAGTGGGAGAGAGAGACCGTGAGGGAGAGAAAAGACTGAGAGAGAGGGAGAGACCGGGAGAGAGAGAAAAGAGAGAGAAGAGAGAAAATCGGGAGAGAAGAGAGAGAACGGGAGAGAGAGAGTGGGAGAGAGAGACCGTGAGGGAGAGAAAAGAGAGAGAAGAGAGAGAAAGAGAGAGAAACCGAGAGAGAGAGAGAAAACTGAGAGAGAGGGAGAGACCGGGAGAGAGAGAAAAGAGAGAGAAGAGAGAAAATCGGGAGAGAAGAGAGAGAACGGGAGAGACAGAGAGTGGGAGAGAGAGACCGTGAGAGAGAGAGAGAAAAGAGATAGAGACCGAAAGAAAGGGTGGAAGCAGAGAGGTGCTGGGTGCATCTTCCTCTTAGTTACCAAGCAGGGCTCGGGTTTCTTTCATCATCTCAAGCACAAACTATGACTGGTAAGAATTTCCTTTTCATCTTTTCTTGTGTTTGTTCATGACTGAATCCAAGCCTAGATTTCTGGATCCCTTTTTTTTTTTTTTTTTTACAGCCATATCCGGTTGAGAAGAACCCTTGTGTCTTAAATTCTATCAGAACTTCTTCATATCACGATCAATCTTGACTGTCTAGCACTTGTTGCTGTTGTAACATATATATTACTGAACACGCATCTAACTTTCTATGATCAGAGCCTCTGTGGGAATTATAGAATGCCATTTTCGTGCTTGAACACGAACCTGCTGCCCCCTGAAAAGGTCTTAAGGTGCTTTGAACATCTGTTTGGACCGGGAGCCTCGGTTCTGAGACTTAAGTGTGCCTTTGATGCCAATTCTTGGTCTCAGAATTGAGTATTGCCTTCTGCTTTTGGTTTTATACTAAGGGGAGATGCTGCCGATTTTTTTTTTTTTTTTTGAGAAGTTCCATATCATTGTTACTGATATCCATCTTTTCTTTCTCTTGATCTGTTTTGCAAATAGAAGAGGTAAAGCATCTGCAACTGCAACTGCTGGGGCACCTAAAAGTCGTGCCAAGGGTAAGACCACAAGAGGGCCTGATCCGAAAGACCCAAATGAAGCATCTGATGTTAAATTGTGGCTCCAGAGGGCTAAAGCTTTGTCAACGAGAAACTGGTATTCATATTGGTGTTTGGCAAATAATACCAATTGGGAGAATAATGACAAGGTGGTTTTCCCAAAACCACAATATATATTTGGAGATGCCACAAAGGAGACCGCAAAGCAACCCACTGATCATATGCGGTATCGTTACACAAATTCGGCAGGAGTTGTGCGTGAATTAACCACAGTTCGATCAGTTCGACGGCATCCAACTATTATGTCACTATCTCCAACAATCCCAACAAGGCATGATCCTTTTTCATGGATAAGACATCATGTCCATTTCAAGACTGGGAAATTCATGCGTCCGCCTCCATACTACTTCATAGAATACCCAAGGTCTGAAATAGAGACCCTTGAACCGTGCACTCTAAATTTGGAAGTAGGCACTGTAATTTCACAGCTCAGAACGGTCGGTCTTGGTATTCATTCCGGCGACGGGAGTGCTTGGCTAGGTGAGAGGCACCAATCTCGCGGGTGGTTTAATTGCATCGGGGATTGGTCAAGCTGGGTGACTGCAATCAAGTATCATTATGCGGAAGATTTGAAAGCAATTGGGATTTTTGACGCTGTAAATGCTACCACACAAAGAGTCCCCTGTGAGAACAAGAATGTCTGTAGGGCCATTCTGGAATTATTCTGCCCAGCGACTGGTACTTTCATTACTCCAAACATGGAGCTAGGATTTTCTCTATGGGAAGTAAAGAAAATTTTTGGTTTAGCACCTTACGGTGAGATCTATGATGAGACCGTTTTACCTGATGAAGAATTAGCCACTATGGATGACGAATTTCAAGCGGCATATTACCTCCTTTTTGCACTTGAAGATTCTATTCAGACAACTAGCCGAAGCCGAGGCAAAGTCTTTCAATGGATGAGTCAAGTGAAGGAAATCATAGATCCTTTCTTCGTTAATGAAGGCGGGTTCTTTAAGCGAAAGAGGGTAATCCCGAGCGAAGATCCCAAGAGAGGTCCAACAATTATCTTTCATGAAGACACGGACTTTCAGCCTTATATTTTTGCCAAATATCCAGATTTGAAAAGGAAATGTTGGCTTGCTTCATTCTTGACAGCATGGTTGTCCGAGGTTCTTTTTCCGAGCTCAGGAAATGACCTTAGGCCTGGTTGCATATATCCAGCCCTCAAGATGGCCTTTGGACATAGCCTCGCTTTGGGTCCTGCTTTTGTAGCTTATATGCTGACAGAGTTGAAGCTTTCAGGATTCACTGTCAGAGAAGGAAAACCGTTCAATCGATGTTATGCCGAATATCTACTGTACACCTGGTTCACCTACCATTGCAATGATCTTCATTCACATAGCGGTGCACCGGGGAACATTTTCATGGAGGGTGTGGTTGGTGGTAGTTGCTTAATTAACAACTATTCCATGACCGATTTGCGCAAACATTTGCGCAACTTTAACAATTATGTTGCTTCCCGGGATGCTATACCGAATATTGAAGTTCCAACTCAGATGAGGAATGCTGTGGAGCCATCAATAGACAAGGTTGGGGAAGGTGGCCGGGATATCGGCTTGTCAGACGAAGAAAAGAGCTGGCTTCTGAGTTTAAGGCCTGCAGATCTGGTGTATAGAAAAAATACATACATCAATATTCAACCTTATATGCCTGCCAGATTCTGCAGACAGTTCGACTTCTATCAGGCCGTCGTGGGAGCACCGGGCCGAATTCGAGGCACTATCGGCTCTTTGCAGGATGCCCGTAATGCTTGGGAATTTTACCAAGCGTTTGACACTGAGGCTCGTTTTGGATACCCTCATCTTCCGAATCCTGGATATACGAGTGGCTTCGCCCAGTGGTTTGCTAAAAGCACCCTCGCCATTGTGCAGGCATACACAAGTAACCCTCGAGCTAAATGTCGTGTTTTGCCTGCTTCTAAGAAGAAGGAAAAAGGGGAAAAGGGAGAAAGAGATCGTTTCATCCCAGAGAATTTTGAAAGTTGGCTACATGATGGGGACCAATGGCGAATTGGTTTGACAGCTGGATCCGATATCTGTCGAGGTCACCGTGGTTTGAGAGGTGAAGAAGATGAAAACTTCATGCCTCCGCCTAATGTACCTGCAACGAGAATGCGACGAGCCATGGAAGAAAATTTACAAGAGAGCATTAGCCTTGCTGAAACCAGGGAAACGGGCAGGGCTGCTTTGGATTTTGCTCATAAATTAAAAACTGCTGCTGATACTCCTGTATTGCCAGAGACACGTGTTGATCAAAGTCAAGTAGAGGGGATCCAATCTGCAGAAGGGACTATGAGGGCAAGGCCTTCCATCATAATGCCGGTGAACCCTCCAACGGATCTGGGTTTGCATAAGAAAATCAGAGCCACTCGTTCGAAATTGGTAACTCAAGTTCGAGCTTCAGCTACCCAAGAGACACCTTCTAGGAAGAGAAAAGCTGAAAGTCCACCTGTACGTCGTTCTCGGCGGCTAAAAACTGGTAACATACATATAATTGCTTATGATCATATCTTCATTGATTCTGTATCTCTTGCTTTAACATTGATACTCTTTTTTTTTTTTTTTTTTTTTTTTTTTTTTTTTTTTTTTTTTTTGCGATTGTATTAGCTCATCCTTCAATTGCTGGAGAGTCTGCGAGGCAAATGGCCAGAGTGACTGAAAATTTTGCCTCTGATGAGAGGAGTGGGGGAGAAAGCAGTTTTGATAGCCTTACAACTGGAGAGCGAACTGATAGTGATATTCACATTGAGTTTGATTTTGAAAAAGATATATTTAATCAAGCACAGATGCCTGAATTTGAGATAAAAGTAGCGGCAGATGTACCGACAGGATCCATCATTGCAGATAAACCTATTGATGACGTTGGTACTACTACCATTACAGAGGCTGTTCTCCAGGTTAAACAACAGAAACCTCCCTCTGAGATTGTCAAGGAATTTGGGATCAGAGTCTCCAGGGATATCGAAGAAACTCCAATTGTTGCTGAAGGTAAACTTCACATTAGCTTGATTAACGTTTCAGCATTCGTGCTCTAATTTCTGCTCATTCCGCTTTTTCAGGTGGTCAAGTGGAAGAGGGTATTTCTGATACACATGCTAAAACAGTTTCTACTATTCCTAGGAGATCTTTCGGATCCCCTATCGAGGAACAAGTGGAGAAAGAGCATGCTGAAGCTTCGATTGACTTGGATGATGCCTCAATTCATAGTGGATACTTAGAGGCATCACCAGGCAGCCCTCTGGGGAGTGATCTGCAACGCTTTGTAGAAAATTTATCATCAGGTTCACTAACCCAAAGTATAAATGGTGGTGCGGGATTGTTGCCAGCCAATACCACCTTGCCAGTCAGTAATGAGCCAAGGGCTGATAAGGCTGAGGATGTTCAGATGGAGCAACATATTGAACCTGTTAGCGGTGCAGAAAAGGAAATAGACAGTGTTATGGGTCCAGTCACAGAAGCCCCTGTAGAGGATACTGTTGTGATCAGAGCGGGCTCTTTTGTTCAACAGACAATGATTTTAGAAGGTACAAGTCTCCCGGTAGAGGATACTCCTGTAACTCTTGTCACTAGTAGTGTACCTCCAGTTGCTGGCAGCTTTACACCTCCCAAGGCCATGACACCTCCAAGAGTCCACTTTAGGGTGGATCAGTCATCGCCTTTAAAGGTTATTGAAGACCCTATTGTTCAGAAGATATCAGATGAGGCTTCTACTGCTGAAGGTGGAGGGGCCCGAAAAGCTTTACTGCATGTGACGGTCACACCTCATGCCATTAGGGATCCTTCAACTACCTTGTCTTCACAGGGGTCACATGATTCGCCTTCTGTTCGTGAAGAAACATTGGTGATTCCTGAGGGCGGAGTAAATATCGAGAGAGAAAGGGATAATCGCTCAAGTTCTCAAATCCAGTCAAATTCATAAGAGCGAGAATCAAACCTTTCTATCCCTAAAGAACTCAGCTTCTTCGGGGACACCCCAAAGCCTCAATCTGCTATTAATTTTGCCACAAAGATAATCATTCGCAGCATTTTGGCTACTGTTTTTCAAGGAGAGCTTTCTTCAGAGAAGATTCAAGGTGCCAAGGCTTTAGCAGACATGTTGATATTTTCTGGTACCGACTTGAGTTGTCTTCGCGATGCCCTTGCTCTTCTTTTTAACAAACTCGAAGAAAAAAACTCTTGGGATAAGAGTGTTGATCATGCCAAAGCTTTCCAAGATGAGATCTTAAGGCACAAAATTCAGTTGACTGCAGAGATTGAAAGTGGTGAGGAGGAGATACAGGTAATAAATGCAGAAGAGGCCAAACTGACACAGGAATTGGCTGTGCATGCGGGCCAACGTGCACATATTCAACAACAGATTGCTGTATTGCAACATCAATTATCTTCCGTGGAAAATATTATGGAAAATTTGCAGATGTCTGTTTCAGAGAGAATTCGTCACCGAGATGATCTTTTCACGCATATAGAAGCGAAACGCACAGCCTTGAACGACTTCGTTCAGTCCTTGGAGATTGAATTGAATATTATGCTAGACGAGATTGACATTAATACTGCTATTCCAGCTTATGCAAGTTACAAAGGGCGTATCCTCATGGCAGAAGTACTGAATGCAAAGGGGCAACTGGAGAAGTTCCTGGACTGAGATTCTCTGCTGCAACTCTCATTTTTTTTTTATTATTATTATTAGGCCTAAGGGCCATGTGTACATTGACTTTATTGCTTGTATTCAAACTTTAAAATGGATATCAATGGAAAATGTTTTTCCTTTCTATTTTTGTCATTGGTATGGTGTTTGGTTTGATTTTCTGTGGATGTTTGATGTGGTTTATGTGGATGGTTTGTTTGGTTTGTATGGACGGTTTATTTGGTTTGGTTTTCTCAGACTTGTATGAGGGTGTGATTTGCAATCATTTGGATCCACAAATCGAAAATAAGGAAGTCATACAGGTGGACGTTATCCGGTGCCTATGTTTGAGGCTTTCTCCAGGGTCCATGACTTGATCCTTTTGGTGTCGAAAGGGGTCAAACGAAGTGGATGTTGTTCGGTGCCCATGTGTGAGGCTTTCCCCGGGATCCATGACTTATTCCTTAGGACAAAAATTTGGTTTTGGTTTTTGTTTTGATTTTAGTTATACAGGGTCTGCAAAAAGACTTGTTCTATATAATCGAAGGTAGTCATATAGGGTCTATAAAAGACTTGTTCTATACAACTAAGGATTAGCTATATGGGGTCTAAAAAAAAGACTTATTCCACACAGCTGAGTTTTGCTATACAGGGTCCGCAAAAAGACTTAATCTATATAGCAGGATGTTACAAGGGGTCTTGTAAGGACATTATCCGAGTAACAAAGGTTTGACTAGAGGGGTCGAAGGACTTGATCCTCGCAGTCATTTTATACAAATCTGAGGGATTTTGGTTACGAGTCATAGTTGTAAGGCTCGAAACCAAAGGATTTTGATTTTGGTTAGGAGTGAGAATGTACACTGTACATGGTTTGGGTACATTGTACATGGTTTGGGTGTACCAATGACATTCAGGTATAGTATTTCTTGAGAAGTTTTCCATTGATAGGCATCATGCACCTGTCCCCTTCAAGTGTGAGGAGCGCATATGCGCCATTGGAGTAAACCTTGTCGACAACAAAAGGTCCTTCCCATTTAGGTTCGAACTTGCCTCCCGACAAGTGTGTGGAAAACATAGGTCTTCTAACTGCAAGGACTAGATCTCCTTTCTTGTAAGCTCTATACTTGACCTTTTTGTTGAAAGATGCAGCCATACGAGCTTGATACAACTCAATACTTTGTCGAGCGGCAAGTCTTTTCTCATCAAGGTTTTCTAGCTCTTGCAATCTGAGTTTGGCATTCTTTTCTTCAGTATATTTGTTTATCACAGCCACCCGAAAAGAGGGAAGTTGAATTTCCAAAGGTATTACAGCTTCACAACCATAGACCAAGGAGTACGGTGTTGATTTGGTAGGACCACGAACTGTAGTTCTGTAAGCCCATAATGCTTCAGGAAGCCTGGTACTCCAACTCTTTTTGTTGTCAGAAACCATTTTCTTCAAAATCTTGCAAATGGTTTTGTTAAAAGCCTCAGCAAGTCCGTTGGCCGCGGGGTTATACGCTGTAGATGGACAACACTGGATCCCGTATTTGTCACAGAATCTGTAAAATTTATTACTATTGAATTGCGGACCATTGTCATGATACAGACGTTTGGGCACCCCAAAACGGCAAATGACATGAGTTTTCAGGAAGCTAAGGACTGTATCAGTTTTAACTTCTGTGAGAGGTACTGCTTCTGCCCATTTGGAGAAGTAATCAGTTGCAGCCAAAATGAATTGATGTCCACGTTCTGAGGGTGGACTGATCTTCCCCACTATATCCATTCCCCACGATTCAAACGGCCAAGAAGTGGTCGTAGGGTGCAAATGTTCAGGAGGCTGGTGGATGTAATCACCATGAATTTGGCACTCATTGCATCGTTTAGCAAAATTAATAGCATCGGACACCATGGTAGGCCAATAGTAGCCTAATCTTCGAATTTGATCATGAAGTTTTGGTCCAGCTTGGTGAGCACCACATAGGCCCGCATGAACTTCTCTGAGAACTTGTTCAGCTTCTTTCGGGGACAAACAACGAAGTAGAACTCCATCGTATGATTTGCGATAAAGAGTTTTTGAGGGCAAATCAAAATGGAATTTGAGAGCTCGCCTTTGAATACTGGTTCTATCTTTAGGATTCTCTGGTAATACTCCATGCAGGATGTAATCAATAAAAGGATCTCTCCAATCCCTGAATGAGTTTTGGAAATATGAAATTCGATTTTTTATTACAGTGAAGCTATCTTCTACTGCCTTGTAAGTATCGAGTGGGGGTAGAAGTCTTCTCTCAACAACTTCCAATATCATCTTGTCATTCTCAGGGATTGCCATTGAAGCTGCCAAGCTTGCTAAGGCGTCTGCTTTGACATTCTGGCATCTCGGAACATGATGAAACGCAATCAATTTAAACCTTTGTTTGAGTTCATATGCCCTATTGAAAAGGGGAATTAGGTCTGGCTTCTTTACTTCATACTCGTGATTCATTTGCTTAATCACAAGTTGTGAATCTCCATAGACCCCTAGCATGTTAATGCCAGCATCTAAAGCTAACTCAAGCCCCATAATTAATGCCGTGTATTCTGCCACATTGTTCGAGCATGGCTTTATCAATGAAAAGGAGTGAGGAACATAAAATCTTTCTGGACTGCAGAAAATAATTCCAACCCCTGATACTGGCTTTCCTCGTTCATTAGTCCTGGAAGCTCCATCAAAATGCATGGTCCAATGTAGATCTGAATCAATGGTGGATTTCCGTGTTTGTTCAGTGAAGAAGACTGACTCATCAGGGAGATTGTCTGTGAACTCAGAATCTTCTGACAGTGGATGTTCTGCTAGAAAATCTGCAAGAGCTTGTCCTTTTACTGCTTTCGCAGGAGTGTATCTGATGTCATATTGAGAAAGAAGGATGGACCATTTGGCTAGACGTTCACTCAATGCCCCAGCTTTTGTCACTAATACCTTTAATGGATTAATATTGGAAACCAGATACACCACATTAGAGAGGATGTAATGCCACAGCTTTTGTATTGCAAACATAAGCGCTAGACATTCTTTTTCTATTGGGTGATAATTGTGCTCAGCCCCAACTAGCATCCTTGACAGGTAATAGAGTGCCACCTCCTTTCCTTCATCATTCTTTTGAGCTAACAATGCTCCCAAGGAATGATCAAGAGCTCTGGTATAAAGAATGAAAGGCTTGCCCGGAATTGGAGCTGAAAGAACTGGCGGGTTCGTAAGATATTGTTTGATATCCTGAAAAGCATTTTCACAAGCTTTGTCCCATACAAAGTCTACTCCTTTCTTCATCAATTTGGAGAATGGTCTGCACTTTCCGGACAAGTTGGAAATGAACCGTCGGATGTAGGCGAGTCTTCCCTGCAATCCTTTCAATTCTCTCAAATTTCTTGGCGAAGGCATTTCCAATATGGCTTTGATTTTGACGGGATCTATTTCAATGCCCCCTTTTCGCACCACAAATCCTAGAAACTTTCCGGAAGAAACTCCGAAAAAACATTTCAGGGGATTCATTCGAAGATTGAATTTCCGTAATCTCTCAAAGACAGTGCGAAGATCGGCGAGATGGTCTGATTTATGCTTGCTCTTGATTGCCAAATCATCAACATAACATTCAACAGATTTATGTTGTAAGTCCTTGAATATTTTCATCATTGCTCTTTGGTACGTGGCTCCAGCATTTTTGAGACCAAATGGCATGACAGTATAGCAGTATATGCCGAATGGAGTTCTAAAGGAAGTGTGTTTCTCATCCTCTTTGAACATTTTGATCTGATTATACCCCGAGAAGCCATCCATGAATGACATTCTTTCGAACCCAAAAGTATTGTCAATCATTATTTCTGGTATAGGTAATGGAAAATCATCTTTGGGGCAGGCTTTATTCAGATCTCTGAAGTCAATACAGATTCTGATTTGTCCATTCTTTTTAGTAACTGGGACTATATTAGCCAACCAATCTGGATGCTGTTCTTCACGGATGAAATTAACGCCTTTGAGTTTCTGAACTTCTGCTTCTATCTTCTCCATGATTTCAGGCTTAGTCCTCCTTTGGCCCTGTTTTACAGGTTTAGCATCATCTGCTATATTTAATTTGTGTATGGAGATTTCTGGATCTAAGCCCGGCATTTCTGCATAAGTCCATGCAAAGCAATCTATGAACTCTCGCAAGAATCCCACATACAAATCAAGTTCACTTCCTTTAATTTGAGAGCTTACAAAGGTAGGCCGGGGATTTTCTGGGGTTCCCAAGTTTATTTCTTATACTTGGTCCTCAGTTGGAGGATTAGGAGGAAGTGTTTCTACATTGTTATTGGAAGTTTCTAACTCTGTGAAACCCTCTGGGGTTTCAGTTGGGGGTTTTAGCCAAGGCCTGATCCCTTTCCAAGGATTTGGTTTTTTAGGCTCTTTGGCTTTTACATCAATGGCTAAGCATTCCCAGCGGACATGTTGGGGCGGGCTTATTTCCTCGTTGAGTTCAGGTGGCCAATAGTCAGTGATTTGTGATGCAGCATCATCTTCATCACTTGCCCCCTCAGGATACTGAAAAATGGCCCAATCAACTGGATCTTGAAGCACAGGAATTTCATGAGAGTCATCCGAGTCATATTCTTCAGTGAAGACTACCGATCTGGCTTTAACACTTTGTTTAAATTTAGGAATGTTACTGTAAGGAACATATCCTATGCAATGACGCAGCTGCTCAATTCTGCCCCCTGTCTGGAGATCTTCTTTCATCTCTGGAGTAAAGACATCCAAAGGAGCCCGTATGCCATTTGCAGTTAATCCAAGACCCATAGGTTTCTTGAGATTGTACCCCATATTTTTCATCATGTTACAGACCACAGGATTATAAATATCGAGCCGGATTTTTCCCTCATTACTGATTTTGTCAACGATATCTGGTGGAGAAGTATCTTCAGCCCGATGAAAAATAATCGGATGATTATACTGCTTAGATGAAGGTACCAAAAAGCAAGAACCTTCGAATTCATAAATGTGAGAGGGAGTAGGCCATGGCATAAGCGGAAGATTGCAGTCTACCATAGAATGCACGAAGGTGCTCATTTCTTCAGCGTCTTCAGAATCCAACTCAAAATCTGTATCTCTGATCATTGAAATGACATGTATTGGACGCATTCTTCTAGACCTCCTGCGCAGCCGATGGAGTGCCACTTCGAGAGATGATACAATTCGAGACATCTCATCAAAGGTTTGAAATTCCATCGCCATGGTTAAGCTGCGAAGAGCTGGCCGAAAACCTACCCAGCATAAGTGAATCCATGCGGAGTAGTGTGGAGGATTTTCACATCTTTCAGCCAAACGGAGCCATCTATCAATGTACCTGTCAGCTAATTCTCCCCTCTGCTGTGATGTCAATATCAATTGACTAAAAGTGATAGGAGAATCAGGCTTTATAGGCGATATTCCTCTAGTAGGGGGAGGTATATCATTGCTTTCTTGATTAGAGCTCGAGGATACCATGTTAGCCGAAAATGAAAACTTCTGATGTTCAGCATCTTTTACTTTTGATAGCTTTGTGGATATGATTAAAGGTGGATCTGGCTTTTTGATTTCAGATTTCACCTTAATTATCAAAGGAGCTTTGATATCCACGCATTTTGCTGCAGATTTTCCTGCACATTCCAACTTTATGGAGAGATTAGATTTTTGACCAACTTTCTTTGCTGAAATAGTGAAAGGTTCTGCAGGATTATCATTCACAGGAGCATTCTTTATATCTGAGTTGGATTTTGTAGGCTTTTCTTGATACATTGCTGCGTCTGTGAAATAAACCTCCTTTCCTTTGAATGGCTTTTCTTCTGCAAAGACTCGATGTACTTTCCCCTCATTGTCAATGTATTTAAGGCATTGATGAAGAGTAGAAGGTACTATGGCATAATCATGAAGCCATCGTCTCCCCAAGAGGATGTTATAGCAAGCACGAGTTTTTACTACGTGCAGAGTGGCCTCTGAGACTAAATCTCCCAACTGGAATCGAATTCGGATTTTACCAATCGGATCCTGGACTTCCCCATCATAACCTTGAATAGAAGTCTTTGTAGCAGACAGCTTGCTCACTGGAATACCGAGCTCTTGAAGGGCCGTGATTGTGATGAGATTTAGAGCTGACCCTGGGTCAACTTGAACTCTTGGGACAGGCATATCTTTGATGTAGGCCGTGAAATAAAGTGGCCGCGTATGCTTCATATTTCCCAAGAGGAGATCCTCTTTGGTGAAAGAGATAGTAGCTTTAGAAGCATTGTGAGTTAAGAGACATTCCTTGCATTGCTTTTGAGGCTTCTTGGATTTTGCCTTCAAATAGTTCTTTTCTATTTGATGCACTTGTGCTATATGAGTATGATTCTCAATATTCAATGCCTGTAGTGCTCGTATGAAGTTGTCACGAGTTTCCTTGGACATCTGCAAGAGATCAAAAATGTGGAGTCGTGCAGGTATGTGCTTAAGGTGTTCAACAACATCATACGTGAATGGCTCTGGTGGCCTTGCATTATCATTTACTTCTGGAGAAGTTACATTTTCATTGGTATTGCCTCCCGAAGGGTTTACATAAGAAGAGGAAGGAACAGAGGATTTATCGTAGTTGACCCTGTAGTTATGACCAGAGCGAGTGCCATCATTAAGCATGTTGCTTCGGTCAATTTCTGGTCGTGCGTCTCTTCTTATGGCATTGACTTCTTCTGGTTCGATGAAAAGCTGATTGACCTCTTCCAAGCCTACTTCTTGGTTTACACCATTAGGAATAGCTTGCGATGTTTGGGGTTCTATGGCAGCATTCAAAACCACCAGGGAAGGAGCCGTTGACAGTTCCTCTTCGAAGTCAGAGATATTCTCGACAATATTACTCATACTAGGGTTATTATGTTTCCTCGGTAACCCAAGTTCCCTGACTAAGTTAAAGTCAACAAACTGATTACTTAATTCAGAATTTTCATTTGAAAAGATCAACTCTGAATTAGGTGTGGAAGAAGCATCTGGCGTGGAAGGAGGAAAAACCGTCTGCTGATCCTGAACTTCATCGTGCCCGACTAATGGTAGTGGATTCGGATGAACCTCTGGAGGTAGTGGAAAAAGAGGAGGATCATTCGACCAGCCACTTGAACTTGGCCTGTGTATGTCATACAAGGTCACTGATAGTGTATTTAGACCGTGCTTGATATTAAGCGTTCCCGTCTCGGGGTCAAAGGCTTGTTCGAAATCCTCGTCCTCATCAGAAGGGTATTCATCAGCAAAATAATCATCCATCCATTGATCGTCTTCAAGATCAGAGTAATCCGACCATTGATTTTCATCATCGGAGTTAGGGGGTGTACCATCCCATGATATCCGATTGTAGCTGGATATTGCTGGTTCTTCCTCATCTTTTGGAATTGGAATGATGTAGTCAGCAAGAGTAAAATAACCTCTGGCTGATCTGGGAGGATTTTCTAAGACTGGGGCCTCGACTGCCTTGTCTTTCTTCTGCTTAAACTGTTGTTCTTGTTTCTTTTGAGTAGTTTTCTGGAGACCTTTAATTTGCCTTTTGATCTTTCTTCTTTCCACAGGTGTGGGTTTAGTTTTCACTTTTTCCCATCCTTCATCATTTATTAAGTCTGGGTGAACCCACATTTCCTGCTCTGAAGAATCTTTGATAAGTATCAACCCCTGTTCATTATGTAGTGCATTGATGACCCGGAATTCGACCATTGGTGGCCCTGATGGAGCGGGTATTGCCACAGGTGCAAATTGTCCGAAGGAAATCATATTGACTGGGGCCGCATCATATTTTCGATCAAATGTTATTACTCCATTTTTCCACATCTCATTGACCTTTTCTTTTAGGATAAAGCAGTCTTTCAAAGGATGAGATACCATCCGATGGTATGCACAATAGTTTGGATCATTAACACGACCCGCTTGCTCTAGCTTTTTCATGGGTGGAAGCTCGAGCTTGTTGTTCTCCATCAATGCTTGGAAGATGACTTCAATGTCCCCATCAAAAGGGTACTTAGTTTGCTTCCTCTTTTCATATTCTTCCTTTTTATTTTGCTCCGTCTTACTATTCTGTGGTTTTTGAGGAACTGGTTTGGAGGTTTGTACATTGAATACCTCCTGCTTCTTTTGGGGTTTCGGCACAGTTGGTTTTAGAGCAGAAGATGATGATGATTCCATTTTTCGGGAACTTGCTTTCTTCTGGCTAATTTCTTTCAGGGTTAACTCCGCATCAGTGGCTACTTCAACCAATCTGGCCAAAGACTTAGTTTTATGACTAAGTATGATAGCCTTAATTTCTGGCCGTAAATTGGTTTTACACATTTCAATTGTCGCCTTTGGAGATGGTTGTTCTAGGCATCTGTAAGACAATGCTCTCCATCTATTGATAAAGGCTTGTGCAGATTCATTATCCCCTTGCTTTGTACTACTAAGCATAGCGAAGGTGACCGTTTGATCTTCTTCCTGAAAGTGAAGTAGAAACTTTTCTTCTGTAACTGGCCATGTACTGAAGGAGAGTTCTGGCAATTGTTTGTACCAATCGAAAGTAACTCCCTTCAATGTACCAACAAACAACCTTATTTTTAGTGCATCCAATTCAGGTAAACTGCCAAGGAGCGACTTAAAATGCACTATATGCTGATAGGCTGACCCTTTTCCAAGGTAAGGCTGGAAAGTCGGAAGTTTGTAATCTGGCGGAAATGGAACCAAATCAAACTCCGGAGGCTATTTAGATGTAATACCCTTTTTCTTCATCCTGGTTTCCACTTTTGATTTGTTTAAAATTTCCTCCACTTCTTTAAAAGTTACAGGTTTTTCAGGATCTGCGTGGAAACCAAGGATTGAGGAGTGATCACCTCGAGTTGAACCTGAGGCGATTACTTTATCTGTTAGTGCCTTGATTTGTGCTGTAAGTAGGTCAATTTTGGTGGCATTCCTCCTGATCATTGCCTGTTCTCTTCTATCAGCAAATAAGGAGTTAACAGGAGCTTCAGCTGGACTACCCAGTTTGTCTGCTAAGATTTTCAATTGAGCCGTCAGGTGGTCAATTTTAGCTCCTTGTTGCTTGACAACATCACTGACGTCATTCTCTTGATTTTCATCAGCATTTTCTTCGCTAACATCTTTGCCTCCACCGACATCCTCTTCATTACCGGTCCCACTCCCTTCAGCCATAAATACGGTGTACTGACGGGGGTAAGAGGATGTAGGAAGAGTGGATTGACTATCTTCGGTGTCCAGGAGAGTTATTGAGTCCTTATCAGAACCATGATCGTCAGAGGTCCTATCTGAATGAGAGTTTGAATCAGAATCTTGGGACTGAGTTCGAGTCATACTTCGAGTAACTCTCCTGGTTGAGCCAGGTCCGACCATACATGAGGAGGTTAGATTTGGCTCATCTTCTTTAATCACCCATTTTTGAGTGATTCTATGCTGTGACTGCTTCCGAGCATGTCTCTTGGAGCGAGCCAAAGCCCTCTTCTTTATTTGCTGGGCCAATCTGGCTGCTAGAGTTTGATCTCTGAATCTAGCAACTAATGGCCTAGAAGTGCTAGCGACTTGCTCCCAATCTATAGGGTCGGAAGTGGGAAGTGAAAGGATGTTAACAGCATTTCTTTCAATTTTCTTCTTCTGCTCCTTCTTTTGTTGAAGCAGATTTTTAAATTGAACGAGATCGGTCGAATTTTTGATGACCAATCGTTCAACATTTTTCTTGTTTTTAGTGCCATATGACGGGCGCTGGGTTGAAAGTGATGGTGATGGTGCCACAATAACAGAAGGTAAGCGCCTCCTGCCGAACCTCCGTCCCTCCTTCTGGGTCAAAGGGTAAAAGACATTCTTTTCAAGTGGGGCCAAGGGTTTCTCCTCAGCTTTTCTAGACTTCTGCATACGTGGCTGTGGTGACCACATACGGCAATTTGGAATAACAACATCCTTCTGACCCTTTTCATGGGCTAAGGCTTGCTTACGAGTGGTTTGCTTTTTGAGATGTACCCTTTGTTCAGGATGCATAAATGAGGACTTAGTAGTCTGCAAAGCCTCCTGCTGTGAACCAACGGGTATCTCTGTTTTGTTGTTCGTAAACCGAACCTGCCTTGCCCCCAGTCGAGGCTTGGTGATCTGAAAATTACTGCCTTCCAACCTCACTTTGTGTTTTAAGTCATTGTGACCTTTGTGAAAGACTCCAAAGGGGTTTTGGGCATATTTGGAGATCCAAGTTTGAGGAATCTTCGCCTTCTTGATGGGCTTCAAGGTTTCTGATGACCCATCGTGGGTTGAGGTCATGTAGCTTGAAGGAGTAGAAAGCCTTTGAAAGACCGAGACCCTTGATGCAGGAGCATTGGTGTTCATTCGGCCCCTTTTGGGTGCCCTTGTGATCTGAGCCATGGAGATTTTGAACAATCTCTCTTTAGCTTCGTCAAAAGTGATAATCAAAGAACCCATGCTGTTTCCTGCAAAAAGTTAGCCGATGAGACTATATTAGTAGTATAACCAACATGGCTGCCTCTTGGGCTAGCCAGAATGGTTTTTAGATGCCATCTAAACCAACATGGTTTTTGAACTGAAATGGTTAGATATAGGCATAAATCCCATCTCATTATGCTTTGCTGACTATCCCTACTGTCAGAATTTCTGCAGCATTTCGGGTTTATCGAGTCAGGCTTAAAAGCACGCTATGCTGACTAGTCCTTGCTACCAAAATTTCAGCAGCATGTCTAGACTATCTGTGTCAGACTTATAAGCAAGAGAGGGTTGGATCAATCAAAGGGATAGGGCTCACAGGATCAAGCCTGCACCACTATCACAATGACCACATAAGATCCATCAGTGGTTGACGCCGGACAATGCATAATTACAATGTCGTTGGTCTTATCACTGATTTAATAAACTTTTTATATGGGTCAGAAGCCCTTTGAACTGAATCATCACTCTTCTAAAGTGAAAAGGGTGATGATTTGGTTCATACACATCAAGGTGCAAATTCTTCAATCAAGTTATGTACATCAACGTGCAAATTCTTCAATCAAGTTATGTACATCAACGTGCAAATTCTTCCAACTAAATGGCAAGTGTATGCACATCAAGGTGCCCAATGCCTTCATTTGTATGAACAATATGCACTTCAAGGTGCAAAAGTCCTTTAATGATATTTTCAAACCCATTGCAGACATCAAAGGTCTTGTATGGGTGTAATTGGAGGTTAACTAAGCCTTTGTCATCATAAAAATGGATAAGTGACCGTGTGCCCCGGTCACAGGCTTTTAGCAGCAGTTTTCAGTGAAACAGCGGCAGTTTCTAGCACAATAGCGGCAGTTACAGTACAATAGCAGCAGTTTCAGTGAAACAGCAGCACTCTTTAACACAACAGCAGCACTTTCAGTGAAATAGCAACAGTTACAGTGCAACAGCGGCACTTTCAGTGCAACAGCAACACTTTAGTGCAATAGCAGCAGTTTTCAAGGCAACAGCAGCACTTTCAGTGCAACAGCAGCAGTCACAGTGCAACAGCGGCAGTTTTCAAGCAACAGCAGCACTTTCAGTGCAACAGCAGCAGTTACAGTGCAACAGCGGCACTTTCAGTGCAACAGCAGCAGTTACAGTGCAACAGTGGCAGTTTTCAGGGCAACAGCAGCAGTTACAGTGCAACAGTGGCAGTTTTCAGGGCAACAGCAGCACTTTCAGTGCAACAGCAGCACTTTCAGTGCAACAGCAGCACTTTTCAGCAATTTTCAGCGCTTTCATGCATTTTTTCACCAAATTCGATCACAAATTAGGGCATATAAATAATTCCCACAGACGGCGCCAATCTTCTGATCGCGCTTAAAAATGTAGGCGTGGAAATGAATTACGGAATCAAGGTCCGACATTCACGCACTTTAAGCGTTAAGAAGAATGGGAAAATAATTACAGTTCATCATTAATTTCCCTTTTGTTTACATGGGTTCAAGTGCCCTGACCGCGGGGATGCAGGTTGTTTACATACATTTTGAAAATTTACAACCCCTCCCTCAAGTCTCAGATGTGATCTCAATTTGGAAAATATAAGAAAATGTACATAAGGTGGAAGAAAATGTGGAAAAGGGGAAAAGATGGGGGGTGACCGTGACCCGCGGTCACTGCCCCATTCCAGTGACCGTGACTCACCCGCGGTCACTCGGGCCTTCCAGTGACCGTGACTCACCCGCGGTCACTGGGACCTTCCAGTGACCGTGACTCACCCGCGGTCACTAGGGCCTTCCAGTGACCGTGACTCACCCGCGGTCACTGGAACCTGCCAGTGACCGGGGGTCACGGTCACTGACAGACAATGGCCTTGTGCCTCCGTTTTTTTGTGCTGTTCGTGCTGGTTCTTTCTTGGAACTTCTTTCAAGTGTTGGAACTCCATTCTCATGACTTTGGAGCGGTGGACAACCATCAAGAAGATCACATTTTATCATGGAATCAATTGAAACCGCTGTAACTCATCATTCGTGTTTACGGACTGCATTTTTGTTTCAAGTCCGAAATGGGCAAATTTGAAGCCGGAGTTGTGTCATTTGAACCTATCATTTTCAAGGAACAAAATGAGGCCTAAAGAGGCTTCTTTCACAACTCTTGTAATGGCTAAGAAGCCCTACGAATGAGAGAAACAGAGGTGACAATGTCATCCTCTCAAAAATTGGCGTCGTACGAACATGGTATGGACTTTGGCCATTTCCCTTCCTTCTCTCCTTCTGAATTTTCTTGCTCACCTTTAGAACTAAGAAAAGAAGGTGGGAATGGTCGTGGAAGTGCTGCTGGAGTTTGCTTCTTGTTGCCTTAGGTGGTGCCTTTCTTCAATTTCTTCACTTTTCTTCCTTATGTGTGTCTATCCTTTGTTTCTTCCAAATTCTCTCTTTTTATAGACTCCCCAATCAGTTTTGTGCAGTTTTGGGGAGTTAATAGCAGTTGTGGGGAGTTGGATTTCGAAGAGAAGTGGAGGGAAACCACCCAAAATCGTGGGAAACCTCTTTTGAAGGTCCGTGACCGCAGACTGGGCCACGGACGAGGCCCAATTTCAGGTTTTTCGCGTATGTGGCCCATTTTCATCTGTTTTGGGCTCAAACGAAGTCCGATTACCACCAAACTTGGAGGGATGCTTCTTAACACTATTTACTACATGTCATAAAAATTTCAGCCCATTTTGACTTCAGGAAGTTGGTCAACTTTTTCATTAATTGGGCCCCGGTCACGGACAAGGCCCACTTTTGGAACATTGCATATGCGGTCTATTTTCCATTGTTTGAGGCCCGAATGATGTCCAATCATCACGAAACTTGGAGAGATGTTTCTTGACACCATCTTAAGTGTTTCATAGAAATTTCAGCTCTGTTTGACCACCTGAACATGGTCAACTCCTTTTGTTTGTGGGCCTCGGTCACTCCCAAGGCCCATTTTTGGAATTTTGCATATGTGGCTTGTTTCCGCCTGTTCGGGGCCCAAACGGTGTCCAATCGCCATGAAACTTGGATGGATACTTCTTGACACTATTTTAAGTGTGTCACAGAAGTTTCAGCTCTGTTTGACCACCTGAACATGGTCAACTCCTTTTGTTTGTGGGCCCCCGGTCACTCCCAAGGCCCATTCTTGGAATTTTGCATATGTGGCCTGTTTCCGCCTGTTCGGGGCCCAAACGGTGTCCAATCGCCACGAAACTTGGAGGGATACTTCTTGACACTATTTTGAGTGTGTCACAGAAGTTTCAGCTCTGTTTGACCACCTGAACATGGTCAACTCCTTTTGTTAGTGGGCCCCCGGTCACTCCCAAGGCCCATTCTTGGAATTTTGCATATGTGGCTTGTTTCCGCCTGTTCGGGGCCCAAACGGTGTCCAATCGCCACGAAACTTGGAGGGATGCTTCTTGACACTATTTTGAGTGTGTCACAGAAGTTTCAGCTCTGTTTGACTACCTGAACATGGTCAACTCCTTTTGTTAGTGGGCCCCCGGTCACTCCCAAGGCCCATTCTTGGAATTTTGCATATGTGGCTTGTTTCCGCCTGTTCGGGGCCCAAACGGTGTCCAATCGCCACGAAACTTGGAGGGATGCTTCTTGACACTATTTCGAGTGTGTCACAGAAGCTTCAGCTCTGTTTGACCACCTGAACATGGTCAACTCCTTTTGTTTGTGGGCCCCCGGTCACTCCCAAGGCCCATTCTTGGAATTTTGCATATGTGGCTTGTTTCCGCCTGTTCGGGGCCCAAACGGTGTCCAATCGCCATGAAACTTGGAGGGATGCTTCTTGACACTATTTTGAGTGTGTCACAGAAGTTTCAGCTCTGTTTGACCACCTGAACATGGTCAACTCCTTTTGTTAGTGGGCCCCCGGTCACTCCCAAGGCCCATTCTTGGAATTTTGCATATGTGGCTTGTTTCCGCCTGTTCGGGGCCCAAACGGTGTCCAATTGCCACGAAACTTGGAGGGATGCTTCTTGACACTATTTTGAGTGTGTAACAGAAGTTTCAGCTCTGTTTGACCACCTGAACATGGTCAACTCCTTTTGTTAGTGGGCCCCCGGTCACTCCCAAGGCCCATTCTTGGAATTTTGCATATGTGGCTTGTTTCTGCCTGTTCGGGGCCCAAACGGTGTCCAATCGCCACGAAACTTGGAGGGATGCTTCTTGACACTATTTTGAGTGTGTAACAGAAGTTTCAGCTCTGTTTGATGACCTGAACATGGTCAACTCCTTTTGTTAGTGGGCCCCCGGTCACTCCTAAGGCCCATTCTTGGAATTTTGCATATGTGGCTTGTTTCCGCCTGTTCGGGGCCCAAACGGTGTCTAATCGCCACGAAACTTGGAGGGATGCTTCTTGACACTATTTTGAGTGTGTCACAGAAGTTTCAGCTCTGTTTGACCGCCTGAACATGGTCGACTCCTTTTGTTAGTGGGCCCCCGGTCACTCCCAAGGCCCATTCTTGGAATTTTGCATATGTGGCTTGTTTCCGCCTGTTCGGGGCCTAAACGGTGTCCAATCGCCACGAAACTTGGAGAGATACTTCTTAACACTATTTTGAGTGTGTCACAGAAGTTTCAGCTTTGTTTGACCATCTGAACTTGGTCAACTCTCCAGTTGACTTTTTATGACGTGGGCCCTTGTTTCAGCTGTTTGAAGCCCAAATGACCCCGGTTTGATTTGAAACTTGGAGGGACTGACGTCAAGAACATCTTGGAGTATTCTTCCAAATTTCATGCAGTTTGGATTTGAGGAAATAGGATTTCGAACAGTAACCTATTCATTGCATGCGTTAGGTCACTATTCACTCCACATTGAGACAGTTAGCCTGTTTTCTATCCGAACAGCCTCCCATTGACTTGAAACTATGGGAAAATAACTTGGGGCATTCTTTGAGCATTTGTTCCAAATTTTATCTGCTTTGGCCTTCTGGAAGTAAGATCTTAGCCGATGACCCCCAAGTTCGAGATTACTGTCCTCTAAGCTGACGTGTAATGAAATTTAGGCCAAACAGAGTCTTTTCATCTTGAAAATTTGCAAAGTATCTTCTGAGCATGACTGAAGCTTCGCGTCTAAATTTCATTAATTTTGGACATCAGGAAGCAGGACTTTGGTCAGTGACCCCCTGGCTTGGGGGGGAACTGACTTCAGGCTGACATGCTTGTGGCTTTTGAGTTTGATGATGTCGGTTCAACCCGAAATTTGAACTTCCTCTGAGAGTTCCAGCTACCTTGATCTTCATGGAATGCCGGTTCTCACAGTAATTCCCCAGGATCTGCAAATAACCTCTGTAGCCTAAATTAAGCTGAGATGAGGTGTCTTCACTGCAGTATTTGCAATTTTTTTTATAGGTCAACAATGACTTGCCATTCCACAATCCCAAGGTTTATGTATCCTTGGTTTGGAATTGGCTTGTAATGTTGTCGCTGCAACACTTGTAATCTTTTATGTGTCAACAGTCACTTACCTTGGGTCACTTAATGGTAGTACATTCCATGCGGCTGGATTCTTCAGTTGTGGTCACCAAACCTAACCTACCCCACTACCAATTCTAGTTAAGGTTCCTAGCTTTCACTGCATAACCGTGGACATCTTACAGCTTTGTCATAGTACTTTTATGGTTGAACTGGCCGGACTTACAGCTTAGCCGTAAGGTTAGCTGTAGTACAAACACTCTAAAAATGGCTCACTGGAAAGTGAGCCATAGCTTAGCCATAGAATATCCTACAGCTTAGTTGTAGGTGCAAACTGTATCGCCCTTTTTTTGGGTTTTCCCTCGAAAACTCGACCCAATCAATCATAACTGTAGATTCCAAACTAAACATCAAACTCATCCCTTTAAATTAGGTCAAAAACATATCATTCAATAAATTGAATAAATGAGCATTATCTACAGTTATCCACTTGCTTTGATTTCAATGCCCAAAACCAAATCTAAGGATAAAACCATACGCAGATCCCCACTCCCAGACCCACACTATGATCAAATCCCTCTGGAGTTGCAGACACTATCGTGATAGGTAGACAGAGAGGAAAGAGATGAAGGTGGTGGTGTTCTACTAAGCTCTTAGATTAAGCCTTGGTTTCCTTAGAGAGCTATTAGGGGTTGGTTAGAAACGAAAGGAAGAAAAAAAAAAAAAGAGTGCGCACAAAGAGAAACGATTGGGGTTTTAGGGTTAGGTTTACTTAAAAGTTTATTTAATTTACAAAAAAGGGCTCCCTACTCTAGTGAGTTTTACAAAATCTAGAAAAAGGGCTTTTGGCTCACAAAAGTCCAAATAACGTGAGCCCATGGCCCAAGAAGGTCCAACAAGCCCATCTCCAACGGGCCCTACACAAAATGCTGTAAATGCAATGACCCAAACATCTAACATGGCCCAGCAAACGTCGATCTAACCTTCTCAACCTAACTTGAACTTGACAAACCGACTCGACCTAAAGTTAAGAGATTTGGGGCTTCACACTATCCCAGTAAATGAGATGTTACTCTTTGGTTTTATGGATATTGTGGGGAAGAGTTTTTTTTTCCATGTTATCTGGGATTTCTCTAAGGTCTCCACATGTGGGATTTTGCCAATGATCTGTAATAGTTTGAAGTAATGCCATCGTGGCATAAAACTGTCATTAAAGCCATCACCACACAAACAAATGCATATGTGTAATTAAGTTTTGAAAAGTTCTTTTTTGTGGCATTCTACAAACATTTCCGCGGGATGAACATCCCTTAGGAATTTTATTCAAGGTGAGCCTGGTTGTTGTAAATTTCACATTTGCACCCAAGAGGTGATTATTTGGATAAACAACGCTACTTGGGTGGCTTCAGAGGCATGTTTCGTCTAAAGGAAAAGTGAGGTTGTTGCTGATGTAGATTGTTGCTTTAGAGAAAGACCCAATTGGAGATAGAGCAAGAACTCTTGCTTCTTGAGAGGTAGAATACCCTCACTGTTTTCAGTCATTCTCCTTTTCCTTCGTTAGAGTTATAGGAGGCCCTTTGACTTTATACAGCCCCTTTTTAGCCACCAACAAGGCGCCCCCCTTTGAAGTTCTATGGGAAGAAAAGTTTCACTTTCTAAACCATCAGACTCCGAAGAGATGGAACCTAGGCGACAAGCCAAAATGGCCCCTTTAGAAAGACTTTAACGGATTAGATTTGCATTCTAACGGTATGATTTGTATTATAAAAGACAACTAATTTAGGGCATACCTGAATCCATCGCGAAACGGAGAAGAAATTCACAGAACCTTAACTCTCTTACTCTTCTCGTAATGCCTTCTGATTGATGGAAATGCCAAGCAATAGTATCTGTGTGAAGATGAGAGAGTTCCCAAGCCTTTTTATAGGCTGCGTTAACACTTTCCTCCCCATCAACAGAAAGCTTTTCCACTTCTGCATTACTGGAGTTTTCCCAGGAACATGGCTTTAATGGGCTTCCCCATTAAAGCCATGTGGTGGTCATGTGGACCACCACCTATGATATCCAACAATCTCCCACTCGATCCATATGACCACCATTCATTCCCTTTTTATTTTATAATACTTTGTTTGCAAATATAATAAAAATTTTGAAAATAACTCTAACTGATGCGCATCATTTAAAATACCAGTTTTTCATGTAACTTTAATGTTAAGATTTTTTAATCTGTGATTAGGTTAGTTTATTAATGCGGACTGTAGTGGTTATATATCTTAGTGACATGCTTCATTCTGCAATCACAACATTAATATTCTCGCCTAATCCAGCACTTAATAAGTATCTTTAATATGACTTACTTTCATGGGAACTGTAATGTCATAATACTTTTATATTTTTACTTTATTTCACAATTACCACATGTGTGTTTAGAACAAAGTAAGAATTGCAAAATCATTTCTTTATTTGATCAATATATATAGTGTCATACATCATTGACTTTTACCAAGCATTTCATTCAAGCCCACATTTATTACATGATCTTTAAAATCCTTTGGCGCCAATGCCTTTGTCAATGGATCAGCAATCATGAGCTTGGATGGAGCTCCAACAACTGACACTAAAAGATCTCGCACTTTCTCTTTGAGTACAAGATACTTTACTTCCAGATACTTTGATTTACTGGAACACTTGTCAATTGGAGCGAAATACCTAGTAGCGTCGTTGTCGCAGTAAATCTTTATCGGTTCAGACATACTACCCGTAATTTCAAGTCCCATGATGTAGTTACGCATCCATAATACGTGACCTGTGGCTTCAAAACATGCCACATACTCTGCATCAAACGTAGATGGAGTGATTAGCATTTGCTTTGCACTCCTCCACAATACTGCCCCGCCAGCCAACAGAGAAATGTAACATGATATTGACCTCCTTATATCGAGACATCCTACAAAGTCTGAATCTGAATATCCAATGACCTCCAGTTAATTGGATCTTTGATATGTGAGCATATATCTTCTTGTTCCGTTAAGATAATGTATCACTTTCTTGACAGCTACCCAATGAGGTAAGCCAGGATTACTTTGATATCTACTGAGCATTCCGACTGCAAAGCTAATGTCTGGCCTCGTGCAAGTCTATAAGTACATTAGACTTCCTACTGCTACCGCATATGGATATTTATTCATTTTTAACTTTTCTAAGTTAGTCATGGAGCATTGCTCCTTACTACACTTGTCTCCCTTAGTAATAGGTGCATTTTGTGGTCTGCTACTTTTCGTTCAGAAACATTTGAGAATAGTTTTAACATAGGCTTCTTGACACAACCCAAGTAATCATCAAGATCGATCTCTAAATATCTCGATTCCTATTACAAAGGTTGCTTTACCCATATCTTTCATATCAAAATTATTCTCAATATATGTTTTAGTTTCTCGAATCATACTTAGGTCATTATCGGCTAGTAAAATATCAGCTATATACAAGACTAAAATAAGAAACTTACTCCCACTGACCTTGATATATATACAATGGTCAACTTTATTTTCAGTAAAACTTAACGATTTAATAATATCATTAAATTTTAAGTACCACTGTCTGAAAGCTTGTTTTAGCTCATATTTCAATTTCTTTAATTTGCAAATGAATTTCCTTTCATTACCTCGTTGAACAAACCCTTCCGGTTGTTCCATATACACTTCTTCATCTAGATTCCCATTTAAGAAGGCAGTTTTGACATCCATCTGATATAGCTCTAGGTCATAATGACCTACAACTACCATAACAATTCTAAATGAATCTTTTTTAGACACTAGAGAGTAGGTTTCATGATAATCAAGACCTTCTTTTTGAGTGAATCCTTTAACTACAAGAGGGCCTTAAATCGTTTAACTTACCCTTTTGGTCTTAAAGACCCATTTACAACCAACTATTTTGGACCCTTCAGGTAGTTTAACGAGATCCCAAACTTCATTTATAGCTATGAATTTCAACTTTTCGTTTATAGCGTCTAACCATTTACCAGAATTTTCACTTTCTACTGCCTCTCTAAAAGTCTTTGGATCTTTTTTAATTCCAATATCTGATTCTTCGAGATACACAATATAATCATCTGAAATAACTAGTCTTCTCATATGAGTTGACCTTCTCAATTCCTCTGGATGTTCTTCAAGCATTTCAAGAGTTGGTTGTGCATCTTGAGGAATCAGATCAATAGATCGTTCTAGGAAAACCTTTATATTAAGTGGAATCATTAATCCACCTTGAGAAAAGGATTAAGGCTCATCTCTAATTTTCTTGTATTTAATATTTCTAGCCTCACTACACCCACTGTTTTCATGATTTTCCAAAAACTTGGCATTATTGGACTCAACTATTCTTGTTAAATGATTAGGACAGTAAAAACGTTACCCTTTAAACCTCTCTAGATACCCAATAAAATATCCACTTACTGCTCTAGGATCTAACTTCTTTTCTTATGGGTTATAAACCTGCACTTCAGATGGACAACCCTAGATTCGGAAATGGTTTAAGCTGGGTTTTCTACCAATCCATAATTCAAAAGGAGTTTTTGGGACTGCTTTAGTAGGAACTCTGTTTAAAATACACATCGCCATCTGTAATGCGTCACCCCACATAAGCACAGGCAACAATGTATTACTAACCATACCCCTAACCATATCTAAAAGAGTCTTATTCCTTCTTTCAACCACTCAATTCTACTCAGGTGTTCCAGGTATTGTATATTGGGCAACAATACCTTCTAATTCTAGGAATCTAGCAAACGGGCCTGGGTTACGACCTGTTTCAGTGTACCTACCATAATATTCACCACCTCAATCTGATCTCATGATTTTGATCTTTCTATATAATTGTTTTTCCACTTCTGCTTTAAATATTTTGAAGGAACTTTGTGCATCTGATTTTTCTTTAATAAGATAGACATAATTAAAACATGAGCAGTCATCTATAAAGGTGATGAAATATTGTTCTTCTGTAAAACAAGGTATATCTAATTTACCACAAATGTCTGTATGGATTAACTGTAAGAGTTCAGAACTCTGCGTGGCAGTTCTCTTGATTGTTTTAGTTTGTTTTCCTTTGATACGTCAATACAGACACCAAAATTAGTGAAGTCAAGGTTCGGTAACAACCCATCTTTTACCAATCTCAATACTTTATCCTTTAAGATGTGTCCTAATCTTTTATGCTACAACATAGAAGAGTTCTCTTTTATTACTCGCCTTTTTATGCCAACATTCATACCATAAGTTACTTGGTGTGTGGTGTTTGATTGTGTATATAAAGGATCTAACTTTAATTTATACAAACCATCACATAATAAACCACTACCAATCAGCATATTATTATAAAAAAGTTTTAATAATCCATGATCAAAGTCAAATATAGAACCAACAATATTTAACTTAGAAATAGAAACCAAATTTCGGGAAATATTGGGAACATAATGTTCATAACTCCAAGTAAAGAGCTCCGATGTAGTAATATCCCGGTAAGTACGGGGTTGAATCCACAGGGAGCTATGTTTAAAATACTTTCAACTTGTCACATGTCTAAACAAAATTCTAAAACTAACCTAATTAAAATCTAACAAATACATACATTCCTAAAACAAAATAGTTATAATCACAATTTAAATAACGAAAGTAAATCCTAAATCTAAAAGTTCCTAAAAATAAAATAAAATTTACTACAAAACAAAACACACATTAGAACTTCCAATAAAAACAAAATCTAAAATTAGAAACTTACTAAAAATAAAACTAAACAAAGATAGAAACAAAATAAACAAAAGTTAAAGAAAACAAAAACTTCCTAAATTAGAAACTAAATTTAACTAAGAACAAAAGGTTTCTAAATCCTATTCAAAATTAGAAAGAAATTTAAGTTTAGAAAAAACTCTAAATGGAAACCTAAAATCAAATTAGTAATCACCTAATGCTAAGCAAGTTTCTAAAACAAATTATACAATACAACTATACAAACAACTAAACAACACAACTTTCTAAATTAAAAAAAAAATCTATCCTAAATTATCACATATGAAAATCTTCTAAAAAAATTAAAAAAAATCTGAAACTTAAACTTTCCTAAATTACTCTATGAATGAATGAATGCAAAAAAAAAAAAAAAAAAAAAAAAGACTACATAAAAGAGTGGATGAGTAGGCGTGTTCACATGTTTACATGTGTAGCCAAATTTTGCTTTAGAAATCAACCTTAATGGGCCGTAATGATTTAGTTTCAGACTTGAAAAAACTAGAAAATCAGATTTTATCATGGTTTCAATAATCCCCAAAGCAGTTCACATATATCCATGTACAAATTGTCCAAATTGAACTCAATTCCAATCAGTTTATTTTTTACTATTGAAATACAGATTTAGGCTATTAACAAACACACAGAATTCAGTTTAAAAAAGCTGAATTCAAATCTAAAAACTTATTCTTCAAGTCTGATTTCAAGTTTAGAAACTACTGTAAACATAGGCATTCATCTGTTAAAGAAAACATGTTAAAACAGTCTAAGAAAATTCATCCAACATGAACCTGATTAGGATTGCTTTTCTGCAAAATTCTTGACTGTTTTCATTAAATTTTCAGTCCTAAATTTAGAATTAAAACAGTTGGAAACATTAAATAAAACATGTGCAAATCTGATTTAGAAGAAATCATCCAACATGTGACCCAATTGAGAATATTTTCTACACAAAAAAAAAAAATCTAGACTGCTTTTCAATTCAAAATTGTGGAATTGTTAAAACTGAAAATCTGATTTTTCAACTTGTCATGATCATCACCATTAAACATGATTGAAAAGTGAAATATGCATGAATCTAATGCAACCTACAGCAGTAAATAATTCAAGAGAAAAAACCGTGCAAGAACATAAAGTGTGCAGAAAAAAAAATAAAAAGTATAGAAATTCAAATAAAGGTGCAAAAATTTAAGATTCAAAAGTGCAATAAAAGAAATTAAAATTGCAGGAAGTCAAAGGCGGTAAGCAATTGAAGTCAAAAGCAGTAAAACAATCGAAGTCAAACGCGGTAAGCAATTGAAGTTAAAGGCGGAAGATTCACTCAAAATTCTCTCTTAATCTAAGCCTAATAATTTCTTAAGATATGCTCTCTATTTGGGTCGTCAACCCAAACAAGAAAACACAAATTAAGCAATCATACAACCATAAGAATAAGAAGAATAAGAAGATAAATATTATTGAACTAGTATGACAATCCTTTACATTAGATGGAAAAAAATTAAACCAAAAGATTATACAGACTAGGATGGAAAAGAATTCCTCCTTCTAGTTGATCTTCAAGGTTGGTGGTGTGGATTTAGGGCTAAACCTCTTTGATGACTTGAGATGGAGAGACAAGAGAGGGAGACATGGAGCGTAAAAATCTAGAGGTCGGAGGTAGGTAATTCTTCTATGAAGAATATAGGAGAGGGGTACCCTATTTATACTTTTTCAAGTTCTACTCCTTCTTAAACTTTAAAATCTTAAAAATAATTTAAAAAAATGAAAGAAAAAGGGCTCCAAACAATGCTTTGGACGTACAATATCTTTTGGAATTTTTTTTCTTTTCTTTCCTTGCTTGCTTTGTCTAGAAGTCCCTCTTGGATACTTCTTTCCTTTCTTGTATGTGCCACCTTACATTGAGATCTTTTGAGAGATGAAATAGGGATAAGAATCCTGTCTTGGAATCAAACTTGGCCCATATGAGGTGTAGAACTTCCCCTTTTATCTCTTTGCATTGTCAACTTTCCTTTTTTGGAAAGTTCTCCTTGTTGGCTCTTAACTTGAAGAGATCTTTAAAGATAACCCTCTTAATTTTTTTTCCTTTTCTTTTTCATCCAAAATCTGATCCAAAATCCTCTTTTGGACGTGGAATAGCTTGCTTGGATTTTTTTTTCATTTTTTTAATTAAATTTTTTCCTTCTCCAAAAATAACTCCTATGTGGCTTTCTTTGTCCATCTTTCATGAGATATTCTTCAAATTCTCTTCAAAATCTCTTGTAAATGTGCAACAAATAAATGGACCACATCTTGGATATTTTACAAGTGTACCCCATACATGTGCATGTGTGTGTGGGACCATGAAGCTGACTTTTTGCAATTTTCTTCCAATTCTTTTTCTCTTCAATTCTTCTCTCCTTTCTCTTGAAAATCAATTCCTTGCCTCAATTCTTTACAAATGGGACCCATATAATCAATTTCCTATAAAACAAATGTGAATTCATGTGAAAAGACCATTTTACCCCTAAGATCATAAATGCATAACTGTGGGCCCATCTCTCATGAAATGATAATGAAAATCCACACCATTTTTCATAATTTTATATGAATGAACTAATGATGATTAAAATTCAATTTATTTCATAAGAAAAATTATTTTCACAAAACTTTCCAAAAATAGACTTTTCAAAAATAGCAGGTTTCATGAATTACACAAAAGTGTGATTTTTAAACAATTTATGCAGAAAAATATAAAAATGAATTTAAAATGCATGAACCCATATATCACACTAAATGAGCCTTTTTCAAGTTAATAAGTCCTCAAAATGGGTCAAAATGTGTATGAAATTATGCATTTTTAAAAACTCATCTCATAAAAAGTGTTTGGCAGGTCCAAAATGAAGCATGTGTCCAGCACCAACACGTATGTCCCAATTGCCTTGACTCTTGCTTACTTTCAATTCCCCATAACGCTGGTCTTTTCCCCATCACTTGGCTTCCGAGTTGAAAAGAATCCCTGCATACAACCAAATACATGAATGGTTGCACTAGAATCAACTCACCAAGTATTGGTTGGGACATCAATAACATTGATTTCACTTACAAGAAATGAATTTCTTTGCTTACCTCTTTTCTCAAACCAACTCTTCCTTTTCAGGCAGTCCTTTTTGAAATGTCTTTTCTTGCCACAAAAGTGACATTTCTCATACACTTTCTTTTCCCTTTTCGTCATTAGTTTTTGATTCTTTGGATCCACTTTTGAAGCGTTGGCATTTTTCTTAAAAAATCTAGGACCTTTCTTGCCCTTTACATGGGAGACAACATTCACTAGCAATTGCCTCTCAGCCTTAAGCCTCCTCCTTTCTTCTTGATCACTTCTTGCGATCAACTCGTTCAGGATCCATCGACTAGAGCCTTGATTGTAAGTCACCTTAAATGGGCCAAATGCAGGGAGAAGGGAATCCAAAATAAATTAGATTGAATATCCATCCGAAATACTCATATCTACATCTTTTAACTTAGATGCAATGTTAGATATGAGTAGGATGTGTTCTCTAACTCTTTTAGTCCCATCGTATTTCATATTGGTCAATTTGTTTATCAACGTGGCACCTAACGCCTTGTCGGTCACTTCAAATTGAGACTTGATTATTTCTAAGAGTTCTTTTGTGTGTTTGTCTTGATCAATTGATCCTCTAATGCCCTTAGAAATTGAGTTTAAAATGATCTTACGGCATACTTTATCAGATCTATGCCACTTTTCATAATGGGCCCTATCACGATCAAAACTCTGGTTAGTGGGTGTAGGCGGCACATTTTCTTCTAAAGCCATATCTAAATCTAAAAAGGTTATGGTCAATGACAGCAAGTCTAACCAATCAGGATAATTGGATCCATCTAACATAGGAATGGACCCTAAGCACGAGGGCAGTGATATTGATCTGGAGGAAGAAGCTGTAAAAAGAAAATATTACTCTAACATTCACAAAACTATAATGCTTTGAGTTGAAAGGGAATTAAATGTTAGAGCAATTGTTATACATCATCACAAATAACCTTTGGGTTTAATGTAATATGTTAATTTAATTACCCTCATTTATTTGATAAAACCATAATATGTGAAGTGAACAAGTAAGATCTCACCTTTGGACATAGATCAGGACAAATTCACTAACACATTTTTAATATGTCTTATCCCAATCTTCAAATAATTGAAAGATATACTCCTTTGGGTCGATTATCAATCTTTTAAGTGAAGTTACAATTTTAGTGTCATTTATGGTGTCTATAATTTAATCATCATAATTGGGTCACTTTGGTGACTACCAAGTTAATTTGTAATTTTCTAGATTAAAACCTATGACACTATTATGATCTTAAACTCCTATCATTATATTAATCAACGATTTAAATACTCAATTTCTATCTTGATTGAGCTTTAATTATGTTGATCTACACATTCAGGGGAGACCTAATATTTAAGATCACACTATTAATGGGTATGATGAGTTTTTCTAAAATTATCGGTCCAATATGACAATAATTAGACCATTGAAAAAACCTATCCCAACCTTATATTCCTTAATTAATCTATCATAATTCTAAGTTCAATTTAATCCGTCTGTTAATTAATACGAAAATAAATATCATTATGCATGAATATAATAATCATAACTCGAATCAGCATTAATCATGTAAACAAATAAGCGGAAGCATGAATTTAAATGAGTTAAACATGCATAAATTCATATGATATTTAAATTGAACCATTTGATGAGCAATTAAATTTATTAATCTGATAGATATCATGATAAGGAACATAACAAAAAAAATGGATCGTTAATCCGATGTCGAATGTGCCCAGAATGATCAAAATAAGTTTCTAATCATTGATTTTTCCTTAATCTCGCTTTGATTTGATCAAATCAGAAATTAATTAATACTGCCAGATATTATACATATTTTGATCTATCTATTGGACAGTTCTGATCGGATTGGATCAATCCTATAATGATCCAATTAAATAAATCACATAATTGCCCTTAATATTATTATTTTATACAAATGGGTTAGACAGCAGGTCGGGTCAGACCCAGGTCAGTTAACTAGACTAAACAACCCAGTGCAGCTCGGCTCAGTTTAGGGTCAGGTCAGTTCGGGAACAGGTATAAGCCCAGTCCATTTTATTTTATTTTATTAATTAACTGCTTCGAGTCAGGTCGGGACGGTTCAGGTAGAATCGACTCGACCGTATAGAAAATAAACCCGACCCAATGCATCATCCTCATCCTCACGAAAACAGAGGGCAATCGGTTTTAACTGATGACGGTGGAATTTTTTTTTTTTTTTGTTTCTGCTATCGCCGCTAGTGCGCAGTGCCCTATTGCGTCGTAGCAGCGCAGTGCCCAGTCGGGCGCTACAGTTTGGCTTTGCCGAAAACGGCTGTCGCCAGCCGACAGTTCCTTTTTTTTTTTTTTTTGTGTTTTTCTGGAAAGAGAGCCCATTTCAATTTCTTCCGTTTTTTATGTAAATCCAACCCTATCAATAGAAACCGATGGCTTTGATACCAATTGTAAGCCAAAATAGTCCCTTTAGAAAAACTTTAACGGATTAAATTTGCATTCTAACGGTATAATTTGCATTATGAAATATAACTAATTTAGGGCATACCTGAATCCATCGCGAAACAGAGAAAAAATTCATAGAACCTTAACTCTCTCAGTCTTCTCGTAATGTCTACTGATTGATGGAAATGCCAAGCAATAGTATCTGTGAGAAGATGAGAGAGTTCTCAAGCCTTTTTATAGGCTGCGTTAACACTTTCCTCCCCATCAACGGAAAGCTCTTCCACTTCTGCATGACTAGAGTTTTTCCAAGAACGTGACTTTAAATGAGAAGACATACGTTGTTGAATTAGTCAAAACAAGTGGTGGTCATGTAGACCACCACCTATGATATCCAACACAGGCAAGGTAGCGCCAGACTGGGTGGACTTCACTGATGATCTGAACGCCTTTAGCTAATATCATTGGTATCTGTAGGTAGCGGATTACGTTTGCGAGGCTCACATTCTTTGTCCTCGTAATTGGCTTTGCTCACGTGCTTCGATGGTTTTCAGTCCTTTGCCCAAGCAGAAAGTAGTAGAGAAGATGACCATGTAAAAGTTGGAACAGAGGTCTTACATGGTAGTGAGAAACCTTTGGGAGGTTTGCAGGATGAGGCACCAGAGGAAAGTGTCTGACTCATTGGTTTGGAGGATGTGGATGGTTTGTGGATTTTGCAAGGAGGTTAAGCCGGTTTTTATAGAGGTTTGAGAGATTTAATATGCTTAAACTATTTCCTATGGAAATTAAATTTTGATGGGAAAGGTTCACTACATTTCGGCACAATGAATACCTAAGCAGACGAACCATCGCACTGGGCGGTTAATGCCCATTGCAAGTGACGTGTAGGTCACTAATTTGTTTCAAACCATGATGTTGTTTTGGTTCAAAAAGGTTTTTCTCGTGGGCCAATGGGTTGCTTGAGACCCGAGTGCTGATTTTTTTGCTTCTTTTCTTTTTGTTTATTTGAAAAGATTTTGAACAGAGTTGTGTTGGCTTCCTCAAAGGGTATTAGGTACCAACCCCCTTTTCCTTCTACTTCATTACTTTCTTTCATTGACACTGTGACTTCCTGCTTTTCTTTTGAAATTTCAAGTTTCCAAAGACTTCATTGGCTTCTTTCAAATTCAGCATTTGATTTACTCTAATGGCTTTTGGTAAGAAGACCTCTTCCTTTTCCGCATCTTTTCTCTTTAGCGTTAAAATCTGAGTCTTTGTTCCAATAGTAATTTATGCATTGACTGAGGGTTTCGTTGGAGAATTCCCAGGGGAGTTTGTACCTAATATCGTTGGTCATCCCAACGGTCTTATAGTGAGCAATTGCCTTTGGCTGGCTATTGACCTTTAGGAATAGTTGTCGTTAAAGGTGTTTATCTCATAACTGGTTTGGGAAAAGGGTTTTCTTTCAAGGCCCTTTTTTCAAACAGCTATTAGGCTGATTGATGTCATATTCATTACGGATCCTGTAACAGTCTAGATGGGCTTCTTATTGTTCAACTTGACTGGGAGAATTTACTGCCTTGAATCCGTTGGCAGATCCCTGTACTTCATGGATTTTGCAAGGATTCAACTCCTCTTTTCTTTGTTCTTCTTTTTCTATTCCCTTCTTTGCTTATCAGATAAGGGAAAGATGCTTCCTCTCCTATTGTGACGGCTTGTTCTCTATTTGTGGCTCATAGAAACATATCTGTTTATCATGGAATTCTCAAGAGTCAACCTTGATGGGATCAAACTCAGGTTTCTTTCGCCAAGCCCAAGTATATCTGCGGGGATGGACAAGTTCCAGTGAGCTATGAGAAGACAAATAATGCGTGACCTTCTGTTACCTTAATGAGGAAGCTTGCCGCATTGAAGTTTTTACAAGATGGCAATATAAGAGGGAATCCCTGATCATACAGGAGATTCAGTCCTCCATGCCTTATCGGGATAATCGGGTCATTACCTGGGTGCAGAATCACTCTTCCCCCGGCAGTCACATCATTCATCAGCGCCTTTCTTTTGCAATGGCTTGATTCTTTGAACGGAGCTGTGGTGCTAAGTCGTCCTCAATTGCCAGTAGTTTCTTTTGCTCCACAGCTTAAGCCAATCAAATTACGAGTAGGGCTGGTGATGGTAGTAGCTAGATTGGGGATCTTCATACTCCTATGGATTGGTTTATTCCCTCCTACAATTAGTTATCTTGGACAGATGCAATTTTGAAAGACTATGAAGACATCCTTTAGGGGATAGGACTGTATGAAGCCGTCCTTGTGACGTGAGACAAAGTAAGTTGTCTCAGCGAAGGGATATGCAGGGTGATCATAGAGCTCTTCTACCCTGCTACCAATAGTTTCATTTCCTCGAGTGCAGAATTGGGGTTTGCTTTGCCTGATTTTAAAGATGTGTTCGGGCTGTCTGTTTTGGGAGAGCTTTATGTGGAGCTGATCCATTCCCATGAACACTTGAATAGTTTGCTCCAAAGGATTTCTGGCCATCTTTTACCAAGTGTTTCCTCTTTATTACTTATCCGTAGTGGGAGGTGATCAAGGGCAGACCATTTATTAGGTTGGCAACCTCATTGGAAGCGAGAAGGAGAAGAAAGAGTGTACAGATGCAGAGAACCCTTATTTTGATCGTCCCGACACGTTCTGTTCGAGAGTTGTCAAACCAGGTATAGGCACCTCATGTGGCACCCTATATGGGCTCAAACCACTTGTCATATATAGTGAAATCCCCATTTTAGCTCAAATTTAATGTTTTTAGTGTGATTCAAATCAATTTAAAAGACATTAATTATTATTATTAAAGTTTTAAGAGAATTTTAGAAGCCATGCACTGGATATTATCATTTAAATTTTTCACCATGCATTAAAACATGAATTCTACTAAGGTAAAAATACTAAAACGAAAACATAAAAGAAAATTTGAGAAACATGATTATCAACATGAGTCCCTACATATCCCTTAGAATGGCATAAGTTTATTGGTCATGCTTAGATTGCCCGGATTATCAACAATAACACTAAAAGTCTAGGTTCTTTAATGATAAAAATTAAGGTCAGTAATACTCACTCAAAACTTCATCTTTCTTTCTCAATCTCCTGATCAGCCTAATGTTTAGTCCATTTTGACCAACTCATCAAGGGCTTTCAAATGTTATATAGACCTCCGAATTTTGATGAGCGGATCAAAGTTTATGAGACTTGGGGCTCATCACACCTAACCAGAACACCTTGGGCCCCATTTTGAAGATCCGATGCTTAGGATCCCATCATCATCATTATTCATTTTAGTTAAGTTCATAGCATGTGGGTTCGTATGACTCATCATAGGTATGACTGGCTCCACATGTGGCCACTCATGAGACTAACCCAATCCAGACATCAACTCAACTCTAAGCTAGACGTGGGTCATTGACCCATCAACTCAGCTCTAACCCCAACCCAAGGCCTTGACCCATCAACTTAACTCAACCCCTCGACCCATATCCAACCCATCCAACCATTTGGCCCCATCAGCTCACCCCAACCATTTAAAACTTCAAACTAAAATTTGAGCTAATCTCATCCCTCTCACACTTACCACCATACCACCTCATCTGACTTCCTCATCATCATCACCTCATCCCTCTGCTTATAATCATCTCATCATCACCTTAGTCTTGGCCATCCATTATTTCACAACCACCGCCTTCTTAACTGTCCAAATCCAATCATGCCAACATATCATGATTGATTTCAAGCCAACAAATCTGGTTTTCAAATTTAAGATTCTCGTTCTTGTAATCTGGAAATCAAGATCCAAAAAAGAGTTGGCCATGGAGAAGAAAAAACTAGAGGGATTCAAAAGAGAAGAGAAAAAATTGAGAGTGATCGAAAGAGAGAAAGAAGAGAGAAAGGGGATAGAAAGGAAAAAAAATGAGAGAAAGAAAAAAGAGAAAAAGGGAGAGAAAAATAAAAGAGGAAGAAAACTAAGAGAAACATTCGGCCCACAGAGAAGTTAAGAAGAAGTGGAGAGAAAAAAGGAAAAAAGAAAGAAAAGAAGGAAGAAGGAGGCCAGCACTACCAGAATTTACAGTTTTCCCGGCATTTTTTCCCGGCACAATATTTAAATGCTGGGGAAAGTATGCTTTTGGCCGGCGAAATAAGCTTTTTCGCTGGAAAAAGTTATAGTTTTCTCGGCCTTATTTTTTCGCCGGCAAAGGCTTGATTATTCCCGGCGAATAGATTTTTTCACCGGTAAAGGTTAAATTTTCACCGGCGATTAAATTTTTTCGCCGGCAAATATTATATTTATGGCGGCGTTCTCCCCAGATCGCCAGCAAATTTCACCCGAAAAATTTTCCCACCAATTTTTATATGAGATTGGCGCTTTAAATTTTACCGGCGAATTATTTGTGCCGGGAAAATTTTTTTAAAATATTTTATTTTAATTAATAAATTTTTGTCGTCATTTTCCTGGCCGTCTATATATTAAAATTAGTATCAGAGAGAGACAGAGAGAGAAAGCGATTGAGAGAGAGAGACCGAGCGAGAGAGACACCAGCGAGAGAGACAGAGAGAGAGAGACACCAGCGAGAGAGAAAACGAGAGAGAGAGATAGACAGAGTGAGAGAGAGTGAGAGAGATCAGACCCATTTCCCTGGCCGTCTTCATCGTTGTCATTTTCCTGGCCGTCTTCATCATTGTCTTCCACTTGCATCAATCTCAAGGACAAGGGCTAGGTAGGGTTTCATCCCATCACCGTCTTTTTTTTCCGATTTCATCTCTGTTTGGTTTTGTGCATTTTTTCTTTTGCTGGGCTGAGAGATGGAGAGGCAGTTCGATCGGTTGCTTTGTTGTAAGAATGGATGGTCTTATGGGGTTATGTGGCTAGTGAAATCGAGTGATCCCCTTTAAGATTTAGCTTATGTTTTGGTTTGGTTGAAGTCTTCGATCTTTGGGTTGTGCCACAACCGATTTAATCGACTCGCCAACATGCTCAATCGAATGCCCAAGTCCAACATCCAGGGACCCAATTCGGTAGAAAGATACAGAGAAAGGGAAATCATCATCTAAACACAAGGAGAGGGTAGGCAAAAATCAAGAGGACACATTTGTGTTTTGGTTTGGTCTCTATGCTCTTGCATCTATTTGGTGATTGGGTATTTTGTTTAGTTTTGTCTTGGGTGTGTTTGGATGGAACTGATTGCAAGTGAAATAGAATGATTTGGTGTTTGGGGCAGTTTGTCTTATGGTGTTTGAGGCAGTTTGAGCTTCAAAAAACAACGAAAATGTTGTTTGGGACAGATTTGCTTTCTCTGGTAGCTTTATGTTTGTTTTTTAATTTTGATTAATCATGATTCTTGCATGACTCATTCCTGAGGATCACACCTGTTGTTTCCTCCATGTAACTTGAAGGATGAGATTGTCTTCCTCATGTTTGGTTTGTCCATGTCTTTGTACTGTCATGTACTCATTTGAATAGTCAAAAAGCTACCATAAGAGGACTTGAAGAGCAGAACCTTCAATTAGAACAACAGGTAAGCATGCAATTGCATTTTGCTTATACATAATAAGGAAAAAATGGTTTGTTTGATTAGTGTATTCTATGTCCACACAAAAGTTCCTTTCCCCTCATAGATGATTACTATGTTCTATTAAGAAAACAAAAATCATAAAAATTGCAAGGAAGTGATTAGCATTTCTTGAAATTGCAGTGTCTCCTTTAAAATCATGGTTGGAGATCCTTGTAAGTATTACCATCTCATTGAACATGGGAATACATGAAAAGGACCCATTGTGGATAGTTGTATGATGTTCCACACTTCTTTGTTCTTTAATTGCTTCATTTTAATAGAAAGAATTCAACTGCCTTTAAAAAAAATTATAGTATTGTGTAACATGGTTACATTGATCATTTTGTGTTTTGTTTTTCAAATAGATTATAATCACATCCTGTGGATTTCACTAGGGTGTTTTTATACATTAGTTTTTTCATGGGAGAGCAAGATATTATATTTATAGATTTGTTTGGTTTTTTTTCCCAAATATTCTTTTTACCTCCTTTAAAATTCTTTTTACCTCCTTTTATAAATTTCTTTTCTACTCTCTCTAGATATTGTCTTGTTTGGTGTTTTATACCATTTATTAATTGAATTTGAGTTAACCATCACCCTGCATATATAAACAGATATGGACAAAAGTTGGATGTTACTGTATCAGAATAGATTCAGTCAGCAGTATATAGATGGGGTGAATTCTTTTATTGAGTTTGCAAAGGCGAATTCGGGTGGCAGTAGAGTGATTAAGTGCCCATGTAACAACTGCTGTAATAGTTATAAGCATGACTATGAGATTGTGAGAGATCATCTACTCCGACGTGGGATGTTGGTATCCTATGAAACTTGGTTACAGCATGGGGAACTTGTACAGTCTGATGAATCAGATAGTGAGGATGAATTGGATGAGGATCATGGTGGATATGATGAGTTGCTTGAGGACCATGGCAGGGGGACTTATATGGTGGATGATACCTTAGGGATGGATGATGTGCGAAACTTTGAAATTATGTTAGAGGCTTCTCAGCGTGGTTTGTACCCGGGCTGTAAAGATCCAAAAACCTTGTTAGCATTTGTCATTAGGATGCTACGTGTGAAGGTACAACATAAGTGGAGCAACAAGTCATTCGACAAGGTCTTGGAGATATTTAAGGACACCCTACCAGAAGCTAATGTGGTTCCAGCGTCCATATATGAGGCGAAGAAGATACTACGTGACTTAGGCTTGGGGTACAAGCACATTGATGCATGCAAGAATGATTGCATATTGTTTTGGAAAGAGAATGCTCACTTGGAGAAATGTCTGGAATGTGGGGAGCCTAGGTACAAGGTCAATGATGGCAAGGGTAAGCGGATCGCTTATAAGGTACTGCGTTACTTTCCCTTGATACTTAGGTTGCGGAGATTGTACATGTCCAGGATGACGGCCAAAGAATTGAGATGGTACCATGAGAATGCCATGGATGGCGATTTGGGTAGGCATCCGGCTGACTTTAAGGAATGGAAGGAATTTGCTCGGGAGATCCGCAATATAAGGTTGGGTATGGCCATTGATGGATTCAACCCCTTCGGTAACATGAGCATTTCTTACAGTATGTGGCCTGTTATACTTATGCCTTACAACCTTCCACCGTGGATGTGCATGATGGATCCATTTTTCATGATGTCCTTACTTATTCCTGGGCCGCATGCACCTGTGAAGGAAATTGATGTGTACATGAGGCCTTTGGTTGATGAGTTAAAGGAGTTGTGGGAGAATGGTGTCCTGACTTACGATGCTTATAGTGAACAAACCTTCCGAATGCATGTAGCTGTGATGTGGACCATAAATGACTTTCCCGCGTATGGCGACTTGTCTGGTTGGAGTACTAAAGGTTATTTTGCTTGTCCCATTTGCAACGAAGATTCAATATCATGTAAGTTGAGAAGTAAGATTGGGTGGGTGGGACATCGAACTTACTTACCTGAGAACCACCAATGGAGAAGGAGCAAGAAGTTTAATGGTCATCCAGAGCATACAATGAATTCCTTGGAATTACCGGTGCAAAAGGTTTTGGGTCAGTTGGATCAACTACCAAAAGTTAGGTTTGGAAAGGGCCCCACCAAAAGGAAAAGACCTCGTGAGCCTGCAGTGTTGAGTTGGACAAAGAAAAGCATCATGTGCGAGTTACCGTACTGGAAGAAACTGAACCTTAGGCATAACCTTGATGTCATGCACATAGAGAAAAACATCTGTGAAAATGTTCTTGGGACAGTGGCAGGCATAGATAAGAAGAATAAGGACACGGAGAAAACACGTGATGATTTAAAAAATATGGGCATCAGGCCACAATTGCATCTGCAGAGGAATGAAGATGGATCCACTGTGAAACCCCGGGCATCCTACACATTGGACCCAAAACAGAGGGAGGGTTTTTATGAATTCTTGAAATTGATCAAGTACCCAGATGGCTATGCAGCTAACCTCTCTAGGTGTGCGACTTCAAAAAATGGCAAATTATCTTGCATGAAAAGTCACGACTATCATGTCCTCTTATAGCGTCTTCTTCCGGTTGGCCTGCGTGGTTATGTGGACAAGGAGTTAGGTACAACTTTATTTGAGTTGGGCAGTTTCTTCCGGGACCTATGCTCGAAAACTTTGAAGCAGAGCTATTTAGAAAAACTAGAGGAACAAGGAGTGCTCATACTTTGCACGCTTGAGAGGATTTTTTCTCCCGCATTCTTTGATGTAATGGTCCATTTAGCTATTCACTTGCCACGTGAGGCCATGCTCGCTGGACTGGTGCAATATCGATGGATGTATCCTATTGAAAGGTAACTGTTACCATCCCATGAAACATTACTCATGTAGTAGTATAATTGTCTTACATATGTAACCTTAATACTGATTGTTCCCTGTTTGAAGGTTTCTCGGGACTTTAAAAGGTTATGTTACCAACCGAGCACGACCTGAAGGTACGATTGCTGAGGCTTACATTGTCAAAGAATGTTTGACCTTTTGCTCAATGTACCTCTGTAACACTCCGATCCCCTTTGAGCTGGATTAGTGGCTCATTAGTGTGCTTTTCTGTTGTTTAATCCCTTCGGACTTGGTTTCGGGTCTTGGATAGGTAGTTGAGTAACCTTTGACCTGGAATAGGTAGTCCTAAGCCCTTTTTTGTAATTTTGCTTTCGCCTTGAGTGCATCATATTTGCATCATCTTAGTGTCAGCACGTGTATTTTGTTGAGCTCGTTGTTTTCTGTATTGCCTTAGATCCGTTCGGAGTCAATCGGAGAAGTTGGACCTTAGTATGACTTGAATTGTAAATAGTCTAAATTCATCGGACTTTGTTTTAAACTCCAAAACCTATATATGTTGAGTCATCAGCCAGATGTCGTGCTCATTTCCCTTAGTCGATTGCATGCAACTCCAGGAGAGCTACACGTCTTCTCTTCTCTTCATTCTCTTCTTCCGTCTTGTGGTGTTGGGAGTTTGCATCTTTGGCGATTGGGTTTTGTTTACTCTCCGTTTGGTTGGGTTCTTTCTCTTTTCTCTCATCTCTGTTTGTACCTGAGGTAAGTGGGTTCACTCCATCTCTTCTTCTCCAATTTGGATTCCCATCTCCTTTGCTGTGTCCTCATCTCATGCATGAGTTGTTTCTCTGTTTTGCTTGGATTTTAGTTGATTTGGAGCTTGATCTCAGTGGATTTGGCTAAGCTTTGAGGCAAGTATAAGTACAGGATTGTATAACACACATGGGTATTGTGTTTCACTGATTTGATTTCATCTATTACATCCTATACATGTCTGTTGTGTTTTACAGCCAAATTCTGTGATTTTGGAACCTCTGGAACTTGTTTTGCTGAATTTCTGTATCAGATTTCAGTTTCTGTACTTAGCTCGAATTCAGTTCTGTATTGTACGGCTAAGCCGTAACTTTGTACGGCTCAGATTCCAGAGACTTGAATTTTCGTATTTTGTTCTACGGCTAGGCTACGGCTGAACCGTAAATTGTTCTACGGCTGAGCCGTAAGCTAGCCGTGGCTCAGCCGTGAAATGTATCAGATCAGAGGTGGAAGATGACAGTTTAGCTGTATTCTGAAGGAAGCCACGGCTAAGCCGTAGTGCATGTTACGGCTAGGCTGTAAGGTGTATACGGCTAAGCCGTAGGTCACCCATGAATAAACCGTAAGACCTGGAAAATCTGAAATAAAACTTAGGATAATAGTGTGACTTTGTAGGGCTAAAATACAGGTTAACCACCCATGTAAACCGGCCCAATGGATTCTTTGGATCGCATGAATAGTTTATTAGGCTGTGACTTATTCATGTGAGCATTGATTTACTGTTAAGCACCTCCCTATGAGTGTTCGTTTAAGGGACTTCGGTGCACGTGAGGATTTCATTGCAACACTTTAATGACAACGGTGCATCAAATAACTTAAAATTACATCAACATGCACGGTTAGTGACAGTGAACAACTAGATTAGTGTGGGCTTGTAATTAACCTTGATTCCGTATTAATATGAGATGCATTGCATATTGTTTACAGTCTTGCCCTCTGTTCTGCTAATCTATGTTCATGCATTACGAGGTCATTTTGCTTTTGTCCTGTATATTCATTTTATTCTTCGTTCCGCACTAAGCTTTGATCTATGCTGTGCTTTGACTTAATGTTCTGTATATCTCTGGCTTTGTATATCTCTGATTATTTTGGGTATTCCTTGGTGGCTCTGCCCAGAGATTAATATGTGAGGATAAGATCCGGTCCTTCCCATCGGTGAGTTCAAAGCGGATAATCTCCCTTCTTTTGGGATTTGATTTGAGTGGTATTAGTCCGGCGGTCGAGGAGGCTTCAGGGCAGAGCCTAAAGGCACCCTCTGAGTTGGCAGAGTGGACCTGATCACCTCTGCCGAGTGCGTACATGCATATCTTCCGTGGCCTTTTGGGTTTTGGTTTTTGGAGCTGTGTATTTTGTACTTCGAACTTTGTCACTCTGTATATTTGTACATCTTGAATTTGTCGTGTACTCAGACTTATATCTGGTTTTTCAAGTATTGTATTTAGCTTTGTCTTTTGTTTTGGCTTCCGCTATTCCTTTGTTGCTTGCTATGATATCTACAGCTTTCGCGTTCGTTGTTTCGCACGTGTTAGATCCCTTGTGTGTGTGCATCTGGACTGGGTTTGGATGCACGTGCATGGGAGTACGTGTGTCATAGGTTTGGCTTTTCTCTAACCCCCGATTTCTGGGCTTGGGTTGTGACATACGTATTGTATGGTATCAGAGCATGCTAGTTATAAGCATGTAGACATCTAAGATCGTGGTGAGATGATGATGTCAGCTATTTGACTCCCAGTCTAATATGTTGATTCTTGGGGGTTGACTAACTTGGGACGTTTAATATTTGGATTTTGTTCATTTCCTTTTGCAGGATAGCACACCATGGCATCGGGATCAGGGTCTAGAGATGAGAATCAGCAGGGTCATAACGGCGAGAGTGGATCGCTACCCCCACCCATGAGCAATGAAGAGCGTCTAATGATGATGATGATGCAATCCATGCAGTCCTTGCAGGCTCAGATGGCATCTATGGTGGACAGGCAGAGTCAGGCGGCTGTGTCAGCCTCTCAGCGTGTAGAACAGCAAGTGATCTTCCAGCCCAAAGAAACCGATCCAAATGCTTTTTTTTATAAGTTCCGTAAGCGAGGGGCGACTGAGTTCCACGGGATAGAGGATGCATTGCAGGCCGAGCAATGGTTGGAACAGACAGAGGAGCTTTTTGATACGATTGTGTGCAGTAACAAACAGAAAGTGGTTCTCACAGCCTCCATGCTTCGGAGTGTAGCCAAGACATGGTGGAGGAGTGCCAAGAGCTCATTTTAGACTATGCCCAGTGCCATGATTTGGGAAACTTTCAAGCAACAGTTTCGTCGAAAGTTCATGCCTCTTCATATTCAGCGAGCCAAGGAAGTGGAATTCTTCAACCTTCAGTAGAGACAGACATCGGTGGCAGATTATGTGTACAAGTTTACAGAGCTGTCTCACTTCACATAGGACATGGTGAACACGGAGCATAAGAAGGTGACTCACTTCGTGAACGGCCTAAACCCGAGGCATAAACGCCACGTGGTTGCTTGTATGTGGCCGGCTACCTTGGATGACACTATTGACGGGGCCTATGATGCAGAAGCCATATTTGAGGAGGAGCGAACTGAGGCTAAGAGGACGGCAGGTTCCAGTGGCAGAAGTCAGTTTCAGAAGAAGTTCAAGGGTAAGCAGGGTAGTTCGAGCAGTACTCAGGTGGTTTGTGGTCACTGTGGGAAGGATCACCCAACAGACAGATGTTAGAGGAAGAGTGGGGCCTGTTTCGGTTGTGGCTCTACGGACTACAAGCGGGCCCAATGCCCGAAGTTTCAGTCCTCTCCACAGACGAGATATGCAGGATCTACAGCGCAGGGCAAGTCTCAGACAGCTCGCCCAGCCCAGAAGCAGAACCGCCAGACAGCTCGAGCTTATGCTGCTACGCATGAGGGCGCGGAGGAGGCTACAGTCGTGGAAGGTAAAATTTTAATTTTTGATGCTGAAGCTTTGGCCTTGTTTGACTCCGGGTCTACACGTTCCTACGTAGCACCCCATTTTGCTGTGTAGCTTCGACAGCGACCCACACCGCTCCCATACCTGTTGATAGTATCCACTCCTGTTGGTAAACGGGTGGAGTGCAGTGTTTTTTACCCTCAGTGTGATGTGCGGATAGCTGGTCATCAGCTCTTGGTAGACCTCGTGTTACTTACGACACTGGATTTTGATGTGATTCTTAGTGTGGACTGGCTTGCGAGATATCATGCTTATATCAATTGTTACAGCAAGGCTATCTATTTTGATCTGGGCAGCGGATTTCGATTCGAGGGCAGCCAGACGAAGTGCCCAAGACGTGTGATATCTGCTTGTAAAGCAGACAGGATGCTTCGTAGGGGATGTGAAGGATTTCTTGCATTCATTTCAGAGAAGAAGGATCAGCGACAGCTCAATGAGATCCCAGTAGTCAGCGAGTTTCCGGATGTCTTTCCGGAGGATGTGCCAGAGTTGCCACCAGCTAGAGAGGTAGAGTTCTCGATCGACTTGATGCCAGGTACAGCACTCATCAGTAGAGCTCCATATCGTATGGCACCTGCAGAGTTGTTGGAATTGAAGAAACAGTTGCAGGATCTATTGGATAAAGGGTTCATACGCCCAAGTGTTTCACTTTGGGGAGCTCCTGTATTGTTTGTCAGGAAGAAGGATGGCAGCTTCCGGATGTGCATCGACTACAGGCAGTTGAACAAAGTAACCATCAAGAATAAATATCCATTGCCTAGGATCGATGAGTTGTTCGATCAGCTTCAGGGTGCAGCTTACTTCTCGAAGATCGACTTGAGGTCAGGGTATCACCAGCTTCGGGTGAAGGATGAGGATGTTCCTAAGACAGCTTTCAGGACTCGGTATGGACACTACGAGTTCCTTGTCATGCCTTTTGGTTTGACGAATGCACCTGCAGCTTTTATGGCCTTAATGAATAGGGTGTTTACTTCCTTTTTGGACCAGTTTGTTATGGTTTTCATAGATGATATATTGGTCTATTCGAAGACTGCTGAGGAACATACAGATCATCTGCGGAAAGCATTGCAGCTGCTTAGAGATCATCAGTTATATGCAAAGTTGGCCAAATGTGATTTCTGGTTAGAGCAAGTTGCATTTTTGGGTCATGTGATTTCGAGAGATGGATTGATGGTGGATCCGGCTAAGATTGAGGCAGTAGTCCATTGGCCCCGTCCCAGATCAGTGACCGAGATTCGGAGTTTTCTAGGTTTGGCGGGATATTACCGTAGGTTCGTGCAGGACTTCTCGAAGATCTCAGCCCCGCTGACTCAGTTGACTCGGAAGAAGGTTCCGTATGAGTGGACAGAGAAGTGTGAGAGTAGTTTTCAGATGTTGAAAGAAAAGCTCACTACGGCGCTAGTGTTGACTCTCCCGGATGGTAGTGAGGGATTCGTGATTTATTCCGATGCCTCTCGAGTTGGATTAGGCTGTGTACTGATGCAGAACCAGAAAGTGATTCCCTATGGTTCCAGACAGCTGAAAGAACACAAGAAGAACTATGCCACCCATGACCTGGAGCTAGCAGCCATTGTATTTGCACTGAAGTTGTGGCGACATTACTTGTACGGTGTGAAGTTCGAGGTCCACTCTGATCATCACAGTCTGCAGTATTTGTTCGATCAGCATGACTTAAATATGAGGCAGCGGAGGTGGTTGGAGTTCATCAAGGACTACGACTTTCCCATCAAGTACCATCCAGGCAAAGGGAATGTGGTTGCAGATGCACTTAGCAGGCGAACAGAAAGTCTTCAGGTGTTGGCAGGATTCTATATGCTTGTGCATGATCAGCCTGTTGAGGTTTGGATGGTAGGTGAATTGGTGACATTAGCTACTACCGTCGTGTTTCAGCCTGAGGTGATTCAGCAGATCAAGGATCGCCAGTTTGAGGACCCCTTTCTGGTGACGTTCAGAGATCGGATTACAGATCGACTTGACTTCAGCTTGGTAGACGGAGTTTTGTACTTCAGGAATAGATTGTGTGTTCCCGCTGTGGATAAGCTGAAAGAAAGTTTGATGACAGATGCGCACGATGCCCGTTATGCGATGCACCCAAGGAGTACGAAGATGTACCGGAATTTGAAGGATAGATTTTGGTGGAACAATATGAAGTGGGAGATCGCAGGGTTCGTAGCTCGATGTTTGACCTGTCAGAAGGTGAAAGCTGATCATCAGCGACCTCCAGGATCATTGCATCCATTACACACTCCGCAGTGGAAGTGGGAGCACATTACCATGGATTTCGTCTCCGGTTTTCCGTCGATCAGTAGAAAAAACAATGCGATTTGGGTAATAGTGGATAGATTGACGAAGTCAGCACATTTCCTTCCGTTCAAGAAAGGGATGACCTTCACAGAGATGGCCAGGAAGTTTGTTGACGAGATAGTCAGATTGCATGGCACCCGAGTATCGATTGTGTTTGATCGCGACAGTCGTTTTGTGTCTTCATTTTGGAGAGCTTTTCAGGAAGCTATGGGCACGAAGCTGAGTTTTAGTACGGCATACCACCCCCAGAATGATGGGCAGTCGGAGCGGACCATTCAGACGTTGGAGGATATGCTCAGAGCTAGCGTGCTGAACTTTGAGAAGGAATGGGATATGCATCTGGCATTGTGTGAGTTTGCCTACAACAACAACTTCCACGAGAGCATTGGTATGGCACCCTATGAGGCTCTATACGGACTTAAGTGCAGGACCCCAGTGTGCTGGGAAGAGGTAGGAACAAGAAGTTTCCATGGTCCGACAATCATTACTGAGACGACAGAGAAAGTGCAGAAAGTGATGGATAATCTGAAGATTGCTCGATCCAGGCAAAAGAGCTATGCAGATACTCGGAGGAGACCTTTGGCATTTCAAGTCGGAGATTGGGTGTTCCTTAAAGTTTCTTCGATGAAAGGCACTGTGCGGTTTGGCCAGAAGGGCAAGTTAGCTCCGAGATATGTGGGACCGTTTGAAGTCAAGAGCCGAGTTGGAGATTTAGCCCATCGTTTGACGCTTCCAGTTGAGTTCTCCGGTGTTCACGATGTATTCCATGTGTTGATGCTCCGTAAGTACGTGCCAGATCCGAGCCATGTGATACGATACGATGACATTCAGATTCAGTCTAATGCAACTTACGTTGAGCGTCCGCTTCGCATCGTTGGTACACGAGAGCAGATTCTCCGTACCAGGACTATCAGATGGGTTAAAGCGTAGTGGGAGCATCATGGTCCAGATGAGGCTACATGGGAGCTAGAGGAGCAGCTAGCGCGCCAGTACCCACAGCTCTTTGCGCAGGTAGGTGGTCATTCCGAGGACGGAATGATTCCTAGTGGGGGAAGATGTAATACTCCGATCCCCTTTGAGCCAGATTAGTGGCTCATTAGTGTGCTTTTCTGCTGTTTAATCCCTTCGGACTTGGTTTCGGGTCTTGGATAGGTAGTTGAGTAACCTTTGACCTGGAATAGGTAGTCCTAAGCCCTTTTTCGTAATTTTGCTTTTGCTTTGAGTGCATCATATTTGCATCATCTTGGTGTCAGCACGTGTATTTTGTTGAGCTCGTTGTTTTCTGTAACTGCCTCAGATTCATTCGGAGTCAATTGGAGAAGTTGGACCTTAGTATGACTTGAATTGTAAATAGTCTAAATTCATCGGACTTTGTTTTAAACTCCAAAACCTATATATGTTGAGTCATCAGCCATAAGTCTTGCTCATTTCCCTTAGTCGATTGCATGCAACTCCAGGAGAGCCACACGTCTTCTCTTCTCTTCATTCTCTTCTTCCGTCTTGTGGTGTTGGGAGTTTGCATCTTTGGCGATTGGGTTTTGTTTACTCTCCGTTTGGTTGGGTTCTTTCTCTTTTCTCTCATCTCTGTTTGTACCTGAGGTAAGTGGGTTCACTCCATCTCTTCTTCTCTAATTTGGATTCCCATCTCCTTTGCTGTGTCCTCATCTCATGCATGAGTTGTTTTTCTGTTTTGCTTGGATTTTAGTTGATTTGGAGCTTGATCTCAGTGGATTTGGCTAAGCTTTGAGGCAAGTATAAGTACAGGATTGTATAACACACATGGGTATTGTGTTTCACTGATTTGATTTCATCTATTACATCCTATACATGTCTATTGTGTTTTACAACCAAATTCTGTGATTTTGGAACCTCTGGAACTTGTTTTGCTGAATTTCTGTATCAGATTTCAGTTTCTGTACTTAGCTCGAATTCAGTTCTGTATTGTACGGCTAAGCCGTAACTTTGTACGGCTCAGATTCCAGAGACTTGAATTTTCGTATTTTGTTCTACGGCTAGGCTACGGCTGAACCATAAATTGTTCTACGGCTGAGCCGTAAGCTAGCCGTGGCTCAGCCGTGAAATGTATCAGATCAGAGGTGGAAGATGACAGTTTAGCCGTATTCTGAAGGAAACCACGGCTAAGCCGTAGTGCATGTTACGGCTAGGCCGTAAGGTGTATACAGCTAAGCCGTAGGTCACCCATGGCTAAACCATAAGACCTGGAAAATCTGAAATAAGACTTAGGATAATAGTGTGACTTTGTAGGGCTAAAATACAGGTTAACCACCCATGTAAACCGGCCCAATGGATTCTTTGGATCGCATGAATAGTTTATTAGGCTGTGACTTATTCATGTGAGCATTGATTTACTGTTAAGCACCTCCCTATGAGTGTTCGTTTAAGGGACTTCGGTGCACGTGAGGATTTCATTGCAACACTTTAATGACAACGGTGCATCAAATAACTTAAAATTACATCAACATGCACGGTTAGTGACAGTGAACAACTAGATTAGTGTGGGCTTGTAATTAACCTTGATTCCGTATTAATATGAGATGCATTGCATATTGTTTACAGTCTTGCCCTCTGTTCTGCTAATCTATGTTCATGCATTGCAAGGTCATTTTGCTTTCGTCCTGTATATTCGTTTTATTCTTCGTTCCGCACTAAGCTTTGATCTATGCTGTGCTTTGACTTAATGCTCTGTATATCTCTGGCTTTGTATATCTCTGATTATTTTGGGTATTCCCTGGTGGCTCTGCCCAGAGATTAATACGCGAGGATAAGATCCGGTCCTTGCCATCGGTGAGTCCAAAGTGGATAATCTCCCTTCTTTTGGGATTTGATTTGAGTGGTATTAGTTTGGCTCTACTCAGCCTCAGCCTTAGGATGCCCGACGGGGTTACCTCTGGCTTAGATCTCTGTATCTCTGTATCACTGCAGTGTCGCTTTGTCTTGGGACCCCGGAACCCAGGAAACCGAGACCCACTTGTACCATTGGCCCGGTCAGTGGTGTTCTCATCTGCTCTGCTCTACTCTCTATTGGAGAGAATATGGATAACGTAGTAGCCACCTAGTTCAGTATTTCTATGCTTTGATTCACTTATAATGCTTTACTTCTATGCACAATATTGCTTAGCATACTAATATGAAACTCTGTAATTAATATTCTGTCCTTATTCAATTTGATACTGTGAGTGTTTCATCCCTGTTACTTCTATTTGTTGGATCGTTGTATTCACTGTATTGTCGGTGGTGTTGTAGGCACAGATCCCTTACCCGGCTCCCCGGCGGTCGAGGAGGCTGCAGGGCAGAGCCTAAAGGCACCCTCTGAGTTGGCAGAGTGGACCTGATCACCTCTGCCGAGTGCGTACATGCATATCTTCCGTGGCCTTTTGGGTTTTGGTTTTTGGAGCTGTGTATTTTGTACTTCGGACTTTGTCACTCTGTATATTTGTACATCTTGATTTTGTCGTGTACTCAGACTTATATCTGGTTTTTCAAGTATTGTATTTAGCTTTATCTTTTGTTTTGGCTTCCGCTATTCCTTTGTTGCTTGCTATGATATCTACAGCTTCCGCGTTCGTTGTTTCGCACGTGTTAGATCCCTTGTGTGTGTGCATCTGGACTGGGTTTGGATGCACGTGCACGGGAGTACGTGTGTCATAGGTTTGGCTTTTCGCTAACCCCCGATTTCTGGGCTCGGGTTGTGACAACCTCAAAGGGACTGATCGAGATGAACGAAATGATGATGGCGGCTTGCGTGGTCCCGGGATGGAGATCTTCACGCAAACTGCCCGTCCTTTTGCACCGATCACAAGGGCACCGGATCCTTCTCAGAATGAACGTAATATGGCTCACTGGTTTGTATTGCATAATAATCCCGAGTTAGAGCCATATCTTGAGTAAATGGTTTGATTAAAATACATGTGTGCAAAGATTGTGAACTTGTTGATTCTTCCTCTACTTTTAAGTGCTTATGAATTGCATTTCCTTAACTAGGGAACACAGGAGTACAATACAAAATCCAGGAGGGCATGACATCAGTCACATACAGCGAGACACATTTCCAAAATGGTTCAAGCAACGTGTAAGTTATATATGGTGAACATTATTTAACTAGGCCTCAAATGATAATAACTTATAAACTTGCTGCATGTTGCTCATGTAGATAAATGATTTGCGAAGTCGAGGGTCACAAGAAGCAACTGATGAAATGTGGTCGTTAGCAAATGGTCCTGGTTCGATAGTTTATCTGTATTCAGGGTGCATATTCAATGGTATTCGTTTTCATATTAGAGATCGTGAGAACTGGCGTAAGTGCCAAAATAGTGGTTTGGTTGTGGTAGGGGAGCATAAAGGGAAGAAAATTGACTTCTACGGCTACCTGTGCAAAGTTTGGGAATTGACATACATGCATGGTGGGAGGGTGGTTCTGTTCCAGTGTGAATGGTACAACACCGGTACCAGAAACAAAATATACACCGATCAACACGTAACAAGCATTGATGTTACGGGTCGGTGGTATAAAGATGATCCATTTGTCGTCCCGTGTCAAGTGAAGCAAGTGTTTTATGTCAGTGATACCTGCAAAGGCAACAACTGGAGAGTTGTAGAACGAGTCAAGCATCGGGGAGTGTGGGATGCACCGGAACTAGATGATGTGCCTAATGAAGCCTTTCAGCAGCACGAAACCACTAATGTTGTCCCAATCTGTGTTGAAGATAACGATTTTAATTACTGTAGGGTTGATGTTCTGCCAGAGATAGTTAATGGTGATGAGCTAACGGCGGAGCATAGTGAGGACGAAGATGAAACTATGGCAGAGTATATAGATGATGATGATGATCAAGATGATCTGCATAGCCAGTTCGAACTAGATATGGATCTTGATATAGACTATGATGTGTAGTGTTTGTTTTTTTTATTTGTGTATGGACAAGTATTCTAAATTAATAAAGTTGTTTGTTTACATATCATGATTCATTATATATATTTCATTTTATTTCATTTTATATGATATGCCTAAAATTTCGTATATGTCATATATAGTTGTCAAAAATGCCTAAGGGAGGTAAAACATATGTCAAGCCTGGATGGATGGCCAAGCAGGCAAAGTTGACAGAATACGAGAAGGTCAGAAATACAAACATCAGGGAAAATGACGCGAGATGTCATGCTTTGGGGGTGAAACACATAGCCAGTACCATTTTTGGATTCGGTCAAACGAGCAGGAGGAAAAATGGGGAGCAACATAGAAAATCGGGTGAAGATGATGACGGTGAGGAGTATCTACCGCCCCAGGGTGATTTAGGGTTGGTTTCTTCGGATGAAGATACAGGTGATAACGAGGATGATGAGTCTCTTGAATCTCCCGCGAATATGGTAATATGTGTCAATTATTGATTTTTAATAAGCCATATTAGTTGCAAACATTTATGCTTGCAACTAATATGTTGCAAACATTTATGCTTGCAACTAATATTATTGATTTACTTTAATTACACATTTATGTACTAATAATTCACTGTTATGTTGTGACAGGTTACTCATATGAATCGACGCAAGCGAAGTAGCTGGGGGCTTAAGAAATGTACGAGGCAGGGCACGGGGGGTAAAGGTGGCGAAGCTGAGGAGGCAACTTGGCCATGCCATCCTAGTTCCAATCCCAAATTCAAGCCATACGCCAGAAGGCGAATTTGCCACTACTTTAGCTAACCTTCTTGGGGAAGCGATTTGGGATGAGGCACCTGTTCGTAAAGAAGGTGGGAAGTTTGTTCCTGAGGGTATCAAGAAGTTAGTGGTAAAGAGAGTTCAGGTAATTTCATTTAAAGTCAATTACTGTTGGTTCAATTAGTCTCATTTATGTTTAATTGTTGTCTTACACATTTATGTTTATATTTGCAATTGCAGCAAATTTTTGAGTTCGGGGATTATGCGAACAATCCGGTCATCAAGGCTGCCATTGATGCGAAGTGTCAGAAGTTGTACAGGGACTGGAAGTGTGACTTACATACCCACTATTTGTCTCTTTTGGAGGTGGGGGTACCCGATCCAAAGAACCACTCACTAAAGCCTTGTAAGGTAGATGACTGGGTGTGGATGATTGACAATTTGTGGGAGACTGAGAAGTGGAAGGTAAATTCTAATGGTTTTGTATATATGTCTGCATCATTATTTATTTATAAAGTTCATTGTATTAGCATCGATTTGCTCGGGCAATATATTGTTTTTTATTTTTCTTCATAGGAGAAGTCAAGGAAAGCGAGATATAGTCGATCGAAGATGCCGTGGAATCATACAAGTGGCTCTAGATCGTTCCCAGCACGTGGTTCAATGATCGTAAGTGCAGGTTTAAGAACTTTTTCTATTTGACTAAGTTATGAAAATTTATTTTTTTCTTATTAACGAAATTTAATCTAATGTCATAACAGAGAGCGCAGAATGCTGGACAACCACAGCCTTTTCCTGATTTCTTCCACGACATGCATGGGAAGAATCAATGGATAAACGAGGACGCTCAAAAAACATATGTACATATGCCTAAGTCATTTTTGATAAATAAATACAAATATACTTTTATACATTTGTTAAACTCACTTTATTTGACTTTTACATGCGAAAAAATTGCAGGAGGAACTAGTATGACTAACAACAGAGTAGTCGCAACCCTCGATCACCTCTCCGATGCCCGAGGAATAGATATTTGTTAAGGTGCTTGGGAAGAGGTCAGGATACCTAAAGGGTTTTGGCATTCGCACGAAGTCCACTTCAGCTTTGACCCAGGCTCGGACAGGCCCTGATACTGAGGTGTTTGTTCTGTAAGAGCAGGTAGCAGAGTAAGCCAAGAGTATCAGTTTTCTTCAGAGCTTAGTCCTCCAGTTAGCAGAGCGTGTAGGCATCGATCCAAGTATCGCGGGTATCGCTGTTAGTGGGGAGGGCACCTCTGGTAGAGCTCAAGATGCAACTTCTCTAGGTTTGTATATGACTTCTCTTTTCAAAATAGTATTTATTTGCATGTTGCTGCATCCACCAAGTTATTGGACTGACTTATGTGATCAAGTATCTGATTGGGTTGGCACTTTACATTAATTAGTGTGTATATTATTTGGACATTTGATCTCTATTTGCATTTCATTCAATATTTCTTAGGTCCTGCATCAAATACATTCATAATTTCTCTCTCTCTCACTCTCTTTCACTCTCGCATTTTATTATTATTATTATTATTTTCAAATAACTGGTGAACTGAATTATGTATTAGCCATTCCAAGTTAAGAAGAAACTCATAAAAGATATCCTTTAGCTTCTATTACAGATTTGTTGAATAGGGATTCTTCAAGACGGCTGGAATTACATGGATTTAGGGCCCTACTTGGAAAACTGAGTTATCATCCGCAATGATCATTAGTTTTGGGAATTCCATGGATCAGGTTCAATCTTTGTTTAAACTTTTCATTTTTTGGGAGTTCCTACTCCACTAACAAACATAAGTTCATAGTTTTGACATTCTTAGCTAGGAACATCATTTGAAATTATAAACTTCCACAAGATTTTTGGGATAGATATAGTTTTTTCAATTGGAATTCTGATGGGGTTTCTATGCTTTGGTTTTTTTTTTTCTCAATTCAAGGATATTACTTTAAAAAGTATTTATGTATTTTAGTTTATTCAAGGGTGAGCTTTTAGTTAGGAATTTCTACTCTTCTACTTCCAATAGTATGTCCCAATGGGCTAGAGAATAGCTACTTCGATCCCGCGGAAATCATTCTCCATCAAATTTAGATTTTTTTTTTTTTTGCTTAGTTGTTTTAATCGGAATGAAATAAATTTCTGTATGTTATCATTCAATGTCATAATAAAAAAAATTGCCACTCCTTCAACAACTTGAGATGAGGCAAAATACATCAATGTGCACTAGAGATAATACTCTATCTCTTTCAATGTATGTAGATCCTAGAGGCATATGAACCCACTCCATGATGGCATATGGTAATGCTTTGCACTATATTTATTTTCTTATTTATGTTGATGGCTAGTGCTTTGTAAGACCGGAAACGTTACTGCTGCAATCGATTTGTTTAGGAAGATGGAGATGGGAATATGTAGGCCTAATACTTCCGCAGATAGTACTATCATTGATGGTCTCTGCAAGGGCTTTTGGATGAGGCCCTGGGCCTCTTTTCAGAAATGATTCGTAATAGCATTTCACCATATGTTGTCACTTATGACTCTTTAATTCAGGGGTTTTGCAATTTAAGCTGGTGGGAAGAAGGCACAAGGGGCTGACATTCCACAAGGGGCTGCCAACCTCCTACTGTCACATAGGTATGTGAGCACAAGTCTAGCAATTGCCTGCAACCCTTATTCTCTTGTATTTTCCTTTCTTTGTTAGTCAGCCTTTTTTTCGAATTCTGTATTGGTCATTTGTACTTTGGTGTGATCTTGGCCATTCACAATGCTGGTTTTTTTATTCGAGCAAATCAGTCCCTTGTTTTGGAGTTGCAACCCCTATTCTCGAGCCTGAACCCCAGCAGATGTTTATTGTTAAAATTGATTCCCCTCAAGACAAAGCTGCGTGGAAGTTCAGTTATATTCACAATGAGAATAGATCTCGTCATTCCCCTATGCGGATGATGTGCCATCATATATTTAGATCTGCGAATGATCTAACGGATTAAATGGCAACGCGATGGGTTGACAGAGTTGGGCCTTTTGTTGGTCTTTTGATTGAATTCTGGTTTTTGGTGCATGCCATTTATTCTTCATCTTTGTACTTTACTATTTAGTGAAGTTTCTTGGATTGATAAAAAAGAAATGTATTGGTAGGCTTGATTTGGTAGGGCAAGTTTTGGCAGTAAGCTTCCTACATGACACCAACTCTCTCTCTTTCTCTCTCTCTCTCTCTCTACCTAAATAAATAGAGCGAACTTCCATTGTGGACTATCAAAATGGGACAGCAAAATGAGGCACATGAAACGCCGAAGTAATGCTCACAGTGTTCGCCTAGTGATAAACAAATGGCAGGTCATCAAACGAGGGGCTCTCTCTAAGGTAGTCCAAAGAATGTGTTTAAGTTGCCAAAACTAACTCCTGCCCCAACTCAGCCTCACAACGCCCCCAACCCTAACCCTACTCCTTCGAAACCCTTTGCATTCCCCCATCGAAGACCAAAGTACCATACCCCTTTTCATTCTCTCCATCGGAAAAGCCCTAGCTTCTTAAATCTCCATTGTCATCGCCATCTCAATCTCTCACATAAGCATCAAACGATTCTCTTCCAGTCATCCTCTCTTCATCTCTGGATTCTAGATGAAGCCTCTCGCCGGTTCCATGGTTTCTGCATTTTTTGCAATGATTCTCAAAAGCCTAGTTAGTGCTTTACTGCATTTTCTCTTTCTTCTGTTCTTTACCATGTGCTTATGCTGCTTCTTGGGTACTGATACAAAGTTCCTTGTTTTTCTGCTGGATTTGGTTTCTTGGGTGTGTTTTTTACTCTTAGACTTAGGGGGAAACCATTTTGTCTCAAAATGGCTTATTTATTTTTTGTTCTCTTTTATTATTATTATTATTTTTACTCTTGTTATTTCCATGATGCTGCTTTGGTTTTCTTCACCTGCAGGGATTGGCTTGTTAGGTGCATCTGACAGTTGGGCACATTTATAATCTAAATCAATGTGAAGAAGCTTTTGCCCAACGAACAAACAAAAAGGAACTAGGTGATTTGAAATATCTACCCAAATGGCCAAACTAACGCAAAATCTTGGCTGAAATTATGTACATGTTTGGTCAGTCATCTGAGTTGACTGAACCAATCAGTTACGACCGAACTGAACTCTACCAACCCTGCATTAGTGTATGTTGGTGCTGCCCTTTGGATCAAGAATGTGGGTATTCTTCTGAAGTTTCAAGCCTTAAAATAACACTTTGATATTGTCAAGATGAGTCAGGCCTTTGAGGAATGGATTTGTTTGCAGATGTTTTTTGGGTATTTTCATCTAATATACTAGGTACTTAAAAATGCATGATGTCTTTGCATCAGTTTTAAATTCTATCTGATACTTATTTTTATTACCAGTTTATGCATCTGTATTGGTGTATTCCTAACTATTTCTATTTTTGTTAATTTATTAGTTTCTGTTTACCCTTCATATATATCATCAAAGAAATCATAGCATCGTTTTTTTTTCTTTTTTATGCAGATTGAATGATAAGTGAAGAAAATTTTGTGCTTAAAGAGTTCATGCAGTCAACATGAAGGCCAAGCATTCAGAGTAATAGACTGCTACATATTGAAATGGGATGCAGGAAGTTCTTTGAAACAGTGGTGCAAATCGATGTTGGAATGATGCAACAATAAAATGATAACATGGATATGTAAACTTCCATTGATATTTGAATGTTGGTATGGAGTAGAATGTTAACATGGGTTTTAATTTTGTGATGGTAAAGTGCTTTGAATGTTGAAAGGATGTTTGAATTTTAATATGTAGTTGAATGAATTTTCATGTTTTATCTTTTGATGGTTTTGGAATGGAAATGAAAGTTGGTTGTGTAATAAATTTAGTTTTGGATAATGTAATTAGCTGTTATAATTTAATCATATGACATAGGTTGAAAGTTGTAATGAACTAATACAAAAGTTGTAATGAACTAATATATATATACAGGGAAAGGAAACTAAAAATTGAACAAATAAAAAAAATAAAATAATATTCATTGCTGGCGATTTTTGTGCCACCAAAATATTTAAATTACATTAAAAATTTTGAAAAATTGATCTTTTAAATGTTTTACCGGCGCTAGATAACGCCGGCAAAACATTTGATTAATAATCTTCTAAATGTTTTACCGGCATCATAAAACGCCGGCAAAACTTTTTTAAAATGGAATTTTTTTCGAAAATCTATTTTTTTTACCGGCGTTAAAATACGCCGGCAAAGGTTGTCTTTTTTCGTCGGCAATATATAAGTTTTACCAGCGTAACCATTTTAGCACCGGGAAAAAGTTTCCCTGGCGAACTTTTCCCGGCGACTTGCCGGCGTACAAGAAATCGCAGGAAAAGATTTTTGCCGGCGTTTTGTACACATTTTCCGACGATTATTTGGCATAGGCAAAGGTGAAAAATCTTGTAGTGAGGAAAGGAAGAAAAGAAAAAGCAATTGAGAAAGAGAGAAAGAAGAAGAACATGAAAAAACAGGGAGGCGAGCGATCCCCATTGCGGGTTAGTTTCCTCCTCTCTAGTCTCCAAGAAACAACACACCAGATTCCTTTTCCCCATCACCTTTTATTTTTTTCTATTTGTTTTCCTTTATTATTATTTTTCCTCCTCTTTCTCTCTTCCTCTTCCTCTCCCTCCCACTGCTAGCCATGATCCACACCAAGCTTCATCCTTGCACACCCACAATCCATCCTTCTTCACAACCCATCACCTAGCCTCATCCTCACACTTGTGCAATAACCTGATCCCATTTTCTCAACTCGACTACCCTTCAATTCCACATTCTTCACTTCACTTCATAGAGACCACCCTTACACCACTCCCATCCTCACCAAACTCACTACCTTCACTTCATAGAGAGCATACTAGCAACATCAGCTCCACCAACACAAGCATCCTCTTCTTTATCCATCACCACCATAACTTGGCCATCACCATCCTCACCACTTTCACCCTTACCAGCCACGAGACCTTCACCCTCACTGTCACCACTTTCCACATTCACTCAAAGAACCCAACCCAAACAACCTACTCTCTCACTTGGCAACCACATTCCAACCCATCTGAACCCACTCTCAACCGAGGCCCATACTCATTCAACACACACATGGAACCCAGCCTCCATAAGAGCGTCCCACGAAAATCTTCATAAACATGGACAAGAAAAGAACATTATGTACTTTCTTTTCCATTTTAATCTCTCTATTGTATTTCAAGAATTTAACTTAGCATGTGCCACGGTAGCTACAGGAATTTTTATCAGGGTAGTTAAAAAGAAGAGTAAATTCTATAAGCTCTATTAAAACACGTACAAAAGGAAATCTAGCATAATCATATTAACGTCTTAACAAAAGCATTCAAATACATAGATAAAAAATTACAATTGCCCTCGATGAGTTTCCATGTTTTGAAATTGTTGCGTAATAGCTTCATTATCAATACTATTAAATACATCTGTTTCGATGTATGTAACCAGGTAATCATTTATCCATTCATCCCCTATTCGGTTGCCTAGATTACTTTTTATATACTTCACGTTGAAAAGCTTCTTTCAACTGTAACAATGGCAATAGGTAGAGTCAATACTAATTTCGCAAGCAAATATGCTAATGGATAAATGAGATGCTTCTTTGTCTCCACTAACTTTATAGCAAGATCACCAATTCCTTTAAGTTATAAAAATTCTTCATTAGAGCGCATATCAACAATGTAATTTTGAGGTTGAATACCAAGTACCATCAAGTCTATCCCAACAAATTTAGATGAATAAAACTCTGCAAGACGAACTAACTTTTGCTTATCAAAAGTAAAAAGTAATTTACTAGGATTCAAGCAAGCCATACAAAAGATTAACTCCTTACTCACTTCAGAAAAGTGGTTGTTAAGATCTTGAAGTTGCATATCTATCACTATAAAGAACAGTTCGACACGATAGTGATGCAAATTTGTAGTTTGTGGAGCTTTACTTTGTGACTTCCTAACAACTAAGAATGCTTCATCCATGTTCGAAATAGGAATGTCATGTTTGTTGCAAATTAAGGACATTTAAGTCAAAAGGGATTCCCATTCATTATCCCTCATCATCTGCAATTGTTTCTTAGACATTTTAACAAGTGTCATAGCATTGACAATGTATTGATTTTTTTTTTTTTTTTTGCAAAGTTTGTGACAATTCATTTGTGATCTATAACATTCCTAACCTAAGTTTTATTTTACTTAATTTAAATATAATTTTATTTAATTGTTTGTATTTTAGTTAATTAAGGTTATTATAATTATTTAATTTTCTTTTGGGTTTTGGGCTAATGGATAGTAATTTTAGGACCATGAGTATCCATCGTTTGACCCGACCCAATTCAGACCTATTTTGGACCCATTAAACCCAATAACCCAAACTAAGCCTTTACTTATAAATTAACTTAAATAATAGGGGTCTTTTTTATAAAAAAACAAAACCTATCCTCAAACCCTAAGCCTATGTATATCAAACGATGGGTAGCCCTTTTTCCCCCATCCCTACAGTGCCTCTTCTCTCCTTCCTCCCCATCTTCTTCTTCTCTTGATCGGCCAAGGCCAAGCCCAAGCCAAGCCAATCCAAGCCGTCGCCGGGTGCCTTCTTCATCTTCTTCATCTTCTACATCATCTCTTCTTCCTTTGTCTTCTTCTTCTTTGTTGGATTTGGTGGGCGTGCACAAGGGAGATCTAGGATCATCATCCTTCTGTCATCAATCCTTTCCTAAGGCAAGTGGATACACCCATCTCATGGTGATTTTACATCTCTCCTCTTTTGTTTCGATCATGCTAGATGGTAGATTGGATGCCCATTTAAAACTGTGAATGATGATGATAGTTAGATGTGGATGTAGATGGGTTGCATAGATCGGGTTGATGATGTGATGGATAGACCCCATCTTTGATTTTTTTAATATATATATATATGGACGACTGTGTCTGGGAATGAACCCCAGACACGTTGCTGTGTTTGGTAGCAGTATGTGCAGGGGTTCGAGTATGCCATCTATAAGTGGGTCCCACGGCAGTAGCATGGACCCTTGGTTATTGGATGATGGTGGGCTATCTACACTTATAAAAACAAAAAAACTTATGAGCGTGTCTGGGAATAAATCCCGGACACTGTGTAGGCGAAGACCCCTGTGCATCACTGCAAAGGCACATAAGTGTGCCTGGCAGTGATCACAGGTGGGTCTCCCATCTCTTCATGCATGTCGGATGGGCCCCGGGCACTGCTCCCATGTGGGCATCGGTATATATGTATATATAAAATTAAATTAAAAAAAAAAGATGATAGCGTCTGGGGATAAACCCCAGACGTTTGTGTGCATGGTGGTATGACTGCCTGTGCATTACTACACAAGTGCACTATGCGCCTGGCAGTAAAGCACAGGTGGGTCTCCCATCTACATTAGCGGGCGGGTGACCCCCTGGCCCGGCTGCCAAGTGGGGCCATCCTTTGGTGGGACCCTGGGCAGTGGGTATAGGTGGGCCAGCCCCTTTTGTGGATCCCTAACATTATATATATAGGTTGACAACTTATTGGACTGTTAGGAATGGTGTACCGGTAGGCCATCGCTTATGTGGGACCATGGGACTGCTATAGTTTGGGCCGGGTAACTTACTTAAATGTCTATTTAATCATCTAGTTATGATTATCTTGGATGGGATTGCACACCTTGGAAGACCCTTGGGTTGGTCTTGGAACCCAATGAATTTAATTTAATAAAATTAAGTTCATCACATCATCAAAGTAAGGGGTTACGCGGGCAGATTTCCCTCTATAGATTTCATGGTTTACACATGATGGTACAAACCACCCGCACTCAGATGAAGTGAGAATTGGGCTATGCATCACCCCGGTTTCAAAAAAATTCCCAACCTTACTTCTTCTTTGTTCTTGTGGAATTGTCGCATGCGTGAATTGTGGTCACAGTGTTAGGAATGTTTGTGGAGATATTCCTTGATCATTGAGTTACATTTCTTCACCTTGTTGCATACATGTTAGAATTTATACCAGTGTTTATGATGATTTGAACCGTGTTGTGGCTTGGACTATGCAGTGTTTAATTATGAGGTATTCATGTTATGTTGAAAACTATTTGATTGCTATAATGTTTTATTATATGGTATTTGGATACCTACTCTGGCCAGCCCTTCACACTACCATAAGATGTGTCTGTCGAACAATCACTGAGCCATGTTTATGAGTCTCGACACAGGAAGGGGCAGGGCTGTGTGAGATTATTATGCGGATCTGGCCATTGGATGACTGCAGTCAGTTCACAGATGTACACTGTGATGATTTTTACCGGACTTAGATCCGAAGACAAGCTTACCACTCGTACACGGTTAGTTTCACCATGATTTTGGACAGGATGCTTGGCATCAGAAGATGGATTTGATCCACCGTTTCTGGACAGGATGCGAGGCATCCGAAGAAGATATAAATCCCGTAAGGGCATCGGCAGATGTGATGCTCAGCAAATGTGATATTATTCATTTGATGTAGAGTTGGATTTAAGATCTGTTCCTTCTATATTGCATGGCATTCTTTATTCTACATTGTTTATACATTCTTATGATTTTCTCATCTTATTCTCACTTTGATAATGTATTTCATTATGAGTTATGTGTATTTTACTTGTCGTCATTTTGTGGTTGACCCTTGTTTTCTAAAATTGATGCATAGGTACCGAGTCCGGCTTTGCCGAGGAGGAGGCACAGGCTGAAGCGTTTCAAACACTTGAGCCAACTGATGTTCCCGAGTGGGGTGCAAATGATGGCTTCGGAGTCGTCTAGTCAAGCACAAGAGAGACTCACCTAATTGCAACTATTTAAATAAATCATTTTGTAGAAACTTAATCCTTTAGCAGAACATTGCAATAAATTATTATTCATTTTTATTTGCAACTTGGAATATTGTTATTATTGTTATCTGGAGGTATGCAAATTTGATTTCTCTCTTGGTACCTATTGGTTGAAAATACTTCCGCAGGTTTGGAATGAATGTGACTGGCCTAAACTCACCACGGCCTAAGATCCTGTGAAAAGAATAATTAGGAGTCAATGGTTTTATTTACAGAAAAATATAATAAAAAAAATTATTGGCTCCTAATTTCACGTAACCCCAGTATTTTTTTTTTGGGGACGTGACATGATCCCCAATATATTTTTCATCAAGTGTAAGGTGAATGCAACTTCAAAAAATAAAATTAACTTCAAAAGAGAATGAGCTTTACTGTTTTGCTCAGATAAGCCATCCTCTTGAATAATCTCAAGTACATCAATCACAAAAGAGAACATCAAAATTAAGTTGAGAATTGTCCCATAATGTGATCCCCGACGTGTATCACCAGAATGTTTAAGTTTAGTCTCTTGATTTAAACCTCTCCCACTTTTAAGAGCACCATTATCTAGTGCTTCTGTAATTTTAGGAAATTGTGCATCCCTAAGAGCATCTCGTCTCTTGCAAAGCCTCCAACAACATTCAATATTTTAGCAATTAAGCAAAAAAGTTCAACAACTTTAACTTTTTTTTTAAAAATAGCTACAAGAGTCAACTGAAGTTGATAGGGAAAGCAATGGACATAAAATGCAGATTTATTCTCCCTCAAAATTAAAGCCTTAAGGCCATTGCATTCACCTTGCATGTTACTAGCTCCATCATAACCTTGTCCACATAGTCTTGATAAACTCAATCCATGACGACAAAATAAAGATTCAGTAGTCCCTTTAAGTGATGAAGCGATTGTATTTGATATGAGTACAATGCCAAGAAGCCTCTCTATAGCAATGCACTTTTTGTCCACATAACACAAAACAACGACCATTTGTTCTTAACCAATACGTCATGAGACTCATCAACTAAAATGGAGAAAACTCATTGTCCAAATCCTCGATGATAGCATTTTTAGTTTCACATGTAGTAGGATTCACAATGTCTTTCTGAATATCATGGTGGGTTAGTTTGTTATTTTTGGAGTATTCCCCAACACAACTTTGTTGGTAGACTCATTGGTATTCACTAAAAGTTGTAGAAGCTCAAGGAAATTGGTATTCATTAAAAGTTGTAAAAGCTCAAGGAAATTTCCTTCGTCACTAAGATCCTCATATTCATCATGACCACAAAAAGGCAAGGGTTCGAAGCAAGTTCCAAGCAATTGAAGTAAATTCCAAGTAATCAGAGCAAGTTCCATCATACTTCCAAGCATTCACAGGACTCCCAAGGCACTTAAGCAATCGAAGTAAGTTCCAAGCAATCAAAACAAGTTCCATCATACTTCCAAGCATTCATAAGACTCCCAAGGCACTTCAAGCACTCCAAGTTCACTTCTTCTTTTTCTGACTAACTTAAGGTGAAAAGTAGTTTAGAGAAGGAGAAGGAGTATGCATCTCACTTAGAAAAGACAAATGCAAAGGCCACTTGGATGAGGTCTTCTTCCTTTGATTTTCTCACTTGGGGAAAGGTTATGGGCCATCCCAAAAGTTATGAACAAGCTTTTTTATGCTTCATTCTATTTTTATAAAAGTTATAGGTTCAGAAAGACACAACTTTAGCTCCATTTTTGCTTATTTGAACAACCTTTTAGATTTGCACAAAAACAGTTTGCAACTAAAAGGTGATGAATCAAAGGTTTAAGTCAATTCCACGACCAAATTAAACACTCTTGGTGGTCATTTGACACTCCAAAAATAAAAAAAAACCAAGCTCGAGCACTCTGAAGGTGAAACAAAAAAAATAGAGAAAAAGACAAAGCAAACAGTGGCCTTTTTTACCACTATCTATCAGTGACCGTGACCCACGGCCACTAACAGAAGGCTAGTGGCAGTGAGCCATGATCACTGGCAAAGGGCCAATGACTGTGGACCATAGCCACCACTGCACTGTCCTTCTTTTTTTGCAACTTTTTTATGTTTTCATGTATTTTCTTATACTTTCTAAGTTTGGATCACATCTGAGACTAGAAGGAGGGGTTGTAAAATTTCAAAACTTATAAACAACCTGCATCCCCGCAGTTAGAGCATTTACACCGATATAAACTAGGGGAAAATAATGATGAACTGTAGTTAGTACCCATTCTTCTTAATGCTTGAAGTGTGTGAATTTTGAATTTGAATCCGTTGCATTTCATATCACGTTTTGAGCGTGATCACTGTGTAGCAATCAACTGCAAACTATTGTAACAAACAACCCCCTAAAGCATAGTCATGCCTTCTCCATCTCGAGATATCAATCTAAATGCATAGAACTCTCTGATTTACACACTTTCGAGCATATGTTTGACCCTGGCGTGAACTGTATGCATTTTCTCCATCCATCAATCCCATATGGAAAAAGTAATGGTTATTGGAGCGACATGTATGAAGGGCGGGTTTTGTTAATCCTATGGAGAGCTCCATCTAACTTTTGAACTATAATGTCATCTTTTCTTGTAATTTCAGACTCATCACCGACAATGATGGATGTAACCTCATTTGTTGTTAGTCAAGGATACTATCTTCCTTCCCGTCAATGAAAAATTCACACACGCAAATTCTGAGTACCATTCTCAGCCATCCTATCCTTTGCATTACGGAATACTTTTACATACGGGTTAGTAGCATTTAACATCGACCATAAGCCTTCCAATATAGTCAAGTCAACCTCATTTGCATCTCAGCTTTTTGAACAACTCTTAGTCTATTGGAAGTTTCATGTTCTGTGTCATATATATAGCTGAGCAAACTTAGGCATGTCTTTAGTTGCAAGAAGTAATGAACTGATCCTGTGAAAATTCGATCCGCTAATTCAAAAAACATAAGGACCTCTTCCATCAAGCACAGTATGATCAATTTTTCCACCAATTAATGTGAAGGACAACATAGAATAGTATGTTCTTATTCTCTCCTTGAATCTACATTCATGGAGTTGATGCTGTAGAAATTCAAGTGTAGTTGGTAGTAGCAACAACATCACCTTTCCTCCATGACAACATAGGTTAAACTTTGGTCTTGAAATTGGACTATCTCTAGTTTTTTCTTTCTGTCACATAATAGCTCCACAGTGAGAGCATATTACAACTCCAGTACCAAAGCTCCAACTCAAGGAGATATTTTTTCTCCTTGGGCATAAAAAAAATATTACCTGGAATTAATTTATTTGGTCAGCCTTGCAGAACTTAGTATTATAGGATAATAATAGTAAAGAGTTAATGGGGATCTTAAGTCCCGGATGTTGATGCCATATTCGAATCTGATGTGCAATTGGATTGACCATGTTGTTGTCACTTTAAACGTAAGATTGTGGATCTTACACGTCGAGCCTCCATTTGCAGGATTCTTCTCCTGGCCCCTAGTTGTTCCAATTCATGCTGGATCAAGTGATTAGTGACACCTAAAGTTGAGTCGTCGCAAGTGGTTCAGGGCTTTTGTAGATATAATAAGGTATGATTTCAAGTTTTTTACATGTTAAAGATGCATATATATATATATCTGTTTACTGATTGTTGTGTGCATGAATTGGGAGTAACTTTCCGAATATGTGCGTTTGTGAATAGCCTCCAAATGCTGAGATCGTTTACAATGCAAAATTGATAACCTCAAGAATCAATTGCGTAACATGAGCAATTGTCTTATAGTAGCCAACTGAGGCAACTTATATTTGATTAATTTTTGACCAATTTGTGCAATTGAAAGTGTATCCATCCTGGAGATGCAAATTTTCAAACATTTTATTAGACTGGACATACAAGTTGTACTTTTATTACAAAAGTGATCCGAGCTATTTGTATCTATTGATCCTCAGCTAGATCAATGATGTTTTCATCACTTTCTTTTGCCTAATATTCTTTTATATTTATATTTAAAATTTTTTTCTATGGACGCTTCAATGTGACACTAATTTTTTATAGTAGTAAATTTTTTTTAGCCCCCTAAATACACCTTCAAATGTTATTTTAAGTTGCCAAAATTTACTCTTTTTTTGGTGTTTTTTCTTTCAATTTGTACCCTTATTGTTTCGATTATTTTATTTTATTTCATTTTTGTTTCTTTCTTAAAATTTTATTGGACAGATAGAGTGAGATATAATTACAAAAGAAATCCTACCTATTTGTAGCAATTGATCAACATTGATGTTTTCATCACTTTCTTTTGCTTAATATTCTTTTATCCTTTTTTTTTCCTATGGCCCCTTCAACCTAACATTAACATTCCACATTAGTATTGTTTTTTTTTCTAGACCCTTGAAGTACACCTTCAAATCTCGTTTTTATGTAGTAATTTTTTTAGGTATTATTGTGTTTATTCTTTAACTTTGTACCCTTTCATTTTTCTTATTTTTTAAGTTTTGTTTTTTTTTTTTTTGCTTGTTTTTTGGCTCGGGTCATTAAAGTTATCAGGAATCTCCTTTTTTATGATAATTTTGGGGGACGGATATATTTTATCTCATTTTTCATTGTGTTTTTTTATTTTATTCCTCTCTCTCTCTCTCTCTCTCTCTCTCTTTTGTTATGAAACCCTAAACTTTATTATAAATTGACTTCATTTTTTTTTATTATAGTCCCTTGTACTATACCTTAAAATCCATTAAATTGTGCTATGATTTATAACCTTTTTAAGATTTTTAAGACATATTGACAGCAAAGTTCAAAGATCAATTTCTTTTGCACATGTATATATATATATAGTTCTAGACCCTTGAAGTACACCTCCAAATACATATATAGCCCAATGTATAAATGGGTTGAATTTTAGCAAGGATCATGGGCCTAAATACATGTGTAGTTGTTAGTAATCAAAATGAGATGTAACTAGAGATGTACATGTAGTTTCTCAAGTAGTCTAAAGCAATCTCGAATAAATTAAAAAGTATATTATCCAAAAGAATATCTGTGAATTAGTTTTTAGTAAAATTAATGGTAAAAAAAAATGAATTGGGAATATAATTTATTGTGCCTAATATTAGGATTATATCCCACTATAGCAGGGATTGTCTTAGGCAACGAAAGTTTACATCGCCTAAATTCCAAATTTCGTCGCCTTTAGTATAGGCAACAAAAAATATTCGTCGCCAATGTCCCCGCCATAGATCCGTTGACAATGCTATTTGGCGACAAAATTTTAATTTTGTCTCTACTTAGCGACAAAATTTTAATTTCATCATGATTTAGTGACAACGTGATTTCGTCGCTAATTCGTCGCCTAAAACGTAAGTTTATGTTGCTAAATTTGTTTGTCCAGTGAAGATGAAACTTTTTAGTGACGAAAAAATCAACAGGGGCGACGAGACATTTTGTCGCCAATTGCACACAATTTCATCACCCAAACACACATAATTGGCAACAAAACATTTCGTCGCCTAAAGATGGAGAACGAAATTTCCACTGTCGGCCCTACATTGCACCAGCTGTGAACAAAGAAGGCTAATGGTGGTCCTTTTGCAGCCTTGGCCCATTTCATGGTCCATCTGGCCATTGAAACCAACACCACCAACCACTTCAAGCCCTTCCAATTTGCTAGGAATGGATGGTGAAGCATTTGAGTACAACAATTTCAAGAAAGAAAGGATGGTATTGTGACTGCTTCTTTACAAGAGTGAAGTCATGTGCTTCTTTACAAGAAACTGGAAACGTTATGGAGTCAAATGATATGCCATCATTTGACGAATGTGTCCAAGAACTGGCTCGTGGTGTCAAAGAATTGGCTCATGGTTCTAGTGACCCGTCTTCTTTAGGGGGAAAGAGTTCAGATGCCAATCCACGCATAAACAGTCAAGCTCTCAATGACGGTACCATATCAGTGTCTGAAGATATATCTGATGGTAGCAGTGACAGACAAACTAATCACCTTATTGAAGGAAGGGGTAAATATATATACACAGAATTTATCTTCAAGTACTATTTCATGTTACTTACAAGTCATTCTGTTGGTTAATTCATCATCTTATTGACTATTTCATTGTACTTACAAGTTATTATTTTTGGTTCATTCATTATTTTTACTTTTGTGGGGTAACTGCAGTGCTTACTATTTCATTGTACTGACCAGAGAACTACAATCAGTGTAGTTCTCTGGTTAGCAAATTTATCTGTCATAAGGTTTGTATAACTTCTAAATGTATTAAACTCAAAGGGATGAATAAATGAAGAAAAATGCAATTAGAGTTTTGTGAATATTCTTCTCTTGAGCATCTTAACCATTGTCTCATCTCTCATGCATCCATCAAACTGCAACTTCCGGAAACCACTTCAGCAGCAAGGCAGCAGGTCCATATCAGGAGGATTATTCAGTTAGTATAAAATGGAACATCTGATGATAAGAAGCATCTTTGAAATGTGGATGCACTTCATGATATCTTCTTAGAGAGGGCCCCCTCAAGAACTACATGTGAGAAGGACCATAACGTAGTGCTAGAATTTTTTCATTTTTTTAGGGAGTTGTGTAACAATGAAGAATGATCGTGTCCATGGTGGTGTTTTCTTTCATAATAAATGAGTAAGCAGTTAGCAGCAATCTTTGAGAAATATTTAAGAGAGTCCTGTTCCAATGGACTTTTACTGGAGAAATTGTGAAGCGATTTGAGATGAAGAGAGTTGGATTAATAAAGCCAACCCTGTGCAACCACCCTGTTTGGCTCAACTTCTCAAAGTTCACTGATTCACAGTTGAGCTCTGCTTTCACCAAAACTTCTATGGATGAAACGTAGAATTATTATATATGTAAATTTGGTTCAATTTGAAACTGAAATTTATATTTATTATATCTGGAAGTTCTCAACACATTAGAAAAAGAAACAAAGCATTATAAACTCTATGATTGCAAATACAAGAGCACATGAGTTCAACTAAGCACCTAAACATGCCTATCATGTTGTCAGATTATTCTTACAAAATAGCTCTATTCGATTCAGTTACCTACACAGCAATTAGAGAAAAATATCCTTGGGCTCAAATAGCTACATGTTCTTGTACCTCTTCTCAGTTTCTTCCAAATCTTGAATATCCTTGTAATACTTGCAAATGCAATAGGCAAACCTGAGAACAGTATACAGGATATTCTAAGGATGGAAATTGGAGAGTTCTACTACATCTGGTATTCCTGCCAAATAAAGATGCCAAAAACTCACCAATAGAGAAGGCAGGCAGCAGTGCAGAGAATTACATTCCTTTGAGCTTTGTAAATCTACAAAGAATCTTAATTGTGAGCACATGGCTATGGAGGATGACATGGGAGCCAACTCAAAAACAACAATCGACAGCATTAATTACCAACAGAAAAGGGGTTAAAAAACAAATACAAAAAAATAAATAAATAAAAAATCAAAATCCCAGTTGTAGTGTCCAACTCAATCACCACCAGAACCGAGTCTCATCGAATGCATGACACATCCCACAGCTAGCAGCTCCACCAAAGTTGCATCAAGTGATGAGAAACTGTAAGGGGTTTTAGGTTATCATGAAAGAACAAATCATGATTCCCAAGTAATGCAAATTGCAACCTATAACACCACAATACCTAAGGATGCAAACTGTGTCGGGCTGCCTAGGCCTAGCCTGGCCTAGGCAGCAACACTTATTAAAGACATTTGCAGCAAGTGGGTCTAGAAGTTTTTACCCTTTTTTTTTTCTGGTTGTAAGGGTCCTTGGCTTTTGTCTACTCTTACAATAACACACACAGACACATCAATCCCCACCTTTGTAGAGATTGTAAAATAACATCATCATCAAAGCCTTGTCCCAACTATGTTAGAGTCGGTTATTTGAACTTTGTTTCTACATTATGAGTAAAAAAAGATCACTCAAAATTTAGAAAGTATTAGATGATTCCAAATAATAAATGAAAAATGATCACATGGATATCTATCCTTCCATTAGCATGAGATCATATGGATAAATTGAGATCTTTCTACACTACTAAACTATCACAATAGAACTCTCCAACATAAATGACATGAAATTAAATTCAGCACATGGGATAAAAAGTTAAGAGCCCATGTATATTATCAATGGGGTGACAAAACGAGTGAACAAAATGAGTGACAAAAGGGCCATCATAAAATCTAAAATGTTCAAATCTAATATCCCCCCACTATTCTATTTTTGTGTTTGCTAAAAAAACACTTCAATTGAAGTTGGACCCACAATCATATCAACCACTGTTTAATGAGAAAACTAAAATACAAAACAAAACAATAAAATCACGCATTTAACATATCATGAAGATAGTGGACACAATAATGACAGTATCAAAGAATTCTCCATGCAGCTTCATCAAATCAGATTAGTCATGGTCATAAGGTGCGGCTTGATTGCCAACAAAGAATTCGTATTGTGGAATTATAGGAACCTTCTATATGTTCACCGGCTCAACTGACTCCACCAACTCTATCGACTGAATGGGATGGCAGGTTCTATAAGATGACTTTTTCAAACATTCTTGAAGAAAGTCAAGCAAAGAAAGTTAAGCAAATGTGTGGAGGAGGGTACTTGAAAGACCCACCCTTAGTTGCAAATATTACGGAGAGATCCTGAATGGGATTGTTTATGTGTCACGTTTTTCCTTTTATAGTCAATTTTAAATTTTAAAATTAACAGGAACAAAAAGGCCTAGAACATGGGGTTGGGTTTTCACATGTTAGAACTCAACTAAAAGGCAGGCATTGTAGTTATACATCTACAAGAGATATAGGTATAAAGCAGAAACTCATAACAATAAAAGAGAATGCTGAGATCATTCATTTACAGAGAAATGTAAGCAACTCAATTGAAATCAAACCAACGCCAAAAACCCTAGCACAGATTTAACACAAAAGAACAGAACAATTAGAAAAGGAAAGGAAAGAAAGAAATTAAAAAAAAGGGAGGAGGGTGCTCTTGCAGGAATGATTCCTGTCATAAGCTGTAGTGACCTTTTATGTTGGTATGTACCTAGAATGATGATTATACATGCACATCAACTGGTAGCTCAGTTGATGAGGCACTTCTATTCCATGGAAACAGTCAAGAATCAATCCATGAGTGAGTGTGTGGGGGTTGGGTGTGTGTCACTTCTTGGGGCTACCATTAAAAGTTAGAAATTAATTCACGGATTCTTTTAAAATTAGTTTAAATCGCCAGTTTCTTTTGATCAGAAGTTCTTTAGAAGATAATGAGATCTCTTTAACAAATACTGTTTTATATGATTCATCATCACAAAAGAAAAGGGATGACAGGTGCGATTCTATGGGTTCAAGCAGTCGTGCCATCACAAAAGAAAAAGGATTCATCATCACAAAAACTGCAAGGTGAAGGATATAACTTCTTAGGACTTGAATTATGGACATGGTAGATAGAGAAGAAAGAAACACTAACCAGGCTACAAGACCAGCACCAGTTGAGCCATCAGGGGGCGGAGAAGGCCCCTGGTAACCCATCTTCTTCATAAACTCCATGATCGTCTCCATCTGGCTCGCCTGTGAGGAGAGGAGCTGTCGTGCCTCATCCAATTGCTTCTGCTGCTCCTCAACCATGCTTTGTACGCGGGCCACCTCCGGATTCAATCCCTAATATGAGGTAGCAGTGGTCCGAAGAGAGGAAGAGGGCCTCATGATGGATGCCCTTGACGTAGACAGACCTCAGCTTCAGGACCTTCACTGCTTAGGCTACGAGCAATATAAATCCTGCATTCCCATAAGCTCGTCCTGTCATTGTTTAGAGGAAGCAAAAAATTAATTATAAAATTGAAGTTGGTGTCATTTATCATTTAAAATCAAAGTACAATTGGTATACATACATATACACGTTTGCACTCTGCAGCCGCCCACTTTCCCGTCTTTTTATTGAAGTGAGTGTCTCTCTATAACTCAAGAAACTTAGGCAGCCGACCCTCGTTGGCTTGCATCTGAGATATTAGCAATTCTATATGTGAAATTAATGATAACAACGATTATACTAAAATATCACAAATAAAATATGACACGCACCGCGTCGGTGGCCTTGACAGGGAGCGACCTGGAGCTGCATGCATGGTGAGTCTTCAGTTGCCACCAGTTCCCTTTGTTGGTCTCCGATTGGTTCTGGTTAAATCAATGAAATTATAGAATTATTGAAAGAATTAATACAGAAACTTACATGAGTATTAGAAGTAGGAATTACCAAGAACTTCTCAGTTTTCCACTTCTTGTCGATGAGAGCAATCCACTTATCTAATAATTGGCATTGCTTCGGTGGGTGGCTCCGCGCTTACTCCTCTCCAAAATTGGCAACAAGTTGCTGATAATCCTTGTATAGCTTGTGGTTGTTGTTGCTAAGCCTCCAAGCACATTTTGTATTTGTCACTGCCTCAACAACAGCTGGATCGCCCTGTAAGTCAAACTTGCTCTGCAAAAATATATATGCATTATATGAAAATCATATTCAATAGTAAAAAGGAACAATACTCTAGTATTCTTTAAAATAGACATAAAAGCAATAACCTTCAAGGACGCAATGATCTGTGCTCTGGTATCCTTCGGAATGGCAGACCAACGCTCAGCAAATAGGTCTGCCAGATCGGTCCAAACCCATACTCCTGCCAAGGAGGAAAATCTGTTGGCGTAATGCCCTACAAGAGCATAAAACTCTATGGGGATGGGCACTGGACACTTAGTGTTCTCTCCAGGAATAAGCTCTAAAAGCTACACACCCCACGTCGGGCCACAGCTACACCTACTGGCGGTTGAATCTATAAGTTAAAACATAACATTCATTGAGTCAATATAAAAAATCTATATCCATTATAGTAACAATGTTCATCGATTTGGACATGTACTTGGATTGCTTGTACTGCTCCCCACCCCCCCCCCTTGGCCGAAGTATCCACCAAGGTATTTAGTGTGGACCCGCCCCCTTCCTTGGCATGTGATGCGGAGGGCTCCCCCCCATCCAGGCCACGTCCAGATGCGCTTGTGCAGGTCATCGCACGCAGTGGCATCTCCAAGACCTAACAAAACATAAATGACTCGTTAGTACACATAACATGACAACGTTACTACACTTATGCATATGTAATGAAACTAACAACAATAAATGATAAATAATTTCAAATATCTCGATACTTTTGCAAATCAATCCGATCATCAAGATACTAAGCACACCTAACACACAAATTGGACATATTACCTCTTCTGATGGAGAGCTGAAATCATCATGATCTGATGGTATGTAAGCATCATCCCCATCTCTATTTCGCCTACCCTCATTCATCCCATGCCTGAACTTAGCAGAGGGCTCTCCCATGGAAAAAGAGATATGCCCTAACCCCAGGGCATCAAATCTCTGTTTGTTCTCCATAATTCTTTTTGCCTTGACATTCTCATAATTTGTTGTTACATGGCCAGGTTTGACATATTGTTTTCCACCCTTAGGCATTGTTTGTGATATTATAAAGATTGAATTCACTTAGATTGTAAGACATGCTAGGTATAATCATTGTAAAACATACATGGCATAGTCATTTACCTCCACATACGGAACGTAAATTCACAAAAATGTGCAACACAAATCTATGAAATAGCAAACACAAACATAATATCATTAAACAAAATAATTTTGTCCAGTACAAAGCATGAAAAAAAAACTATATATCATAATCAAATCATCAGCATCAACATGCTCCTCATCTTGTTTCTCATTTGTACCATCTTCCATCCCAGCTTCATCCGTATCAGCATCATCATCACCAACGTTAACTTGGCCCCTTGCTCGGATAATCATATCACCTGCAATGACCTCGCCTTGAACCCCATCCCTGTGATTAGGAACATCAATATCTTCATCGACTACTTGGATAGCCACGGTATTGATTTCTTGTTGAAACGCACCATCACCAAGCCCATATGAGTTACTGGGTTCCACATCACCCGCCACTGGGAAATCATACAAGCCCTAGTCAGGACACGTTGCACTACTCGCCAGTGCTCACCCAACTTAGTATCGTTAAGGTAAAACACTTGCTTCGCCTAACTAGGCAAGATGAAAGGGTCATTTTCATACCACCAACTCTTGATATTAATGCTTGTGCAGTGTGGTTCCTTTTGTATAGTTGCCTTTCTGCCGGTTACATTACCAATATTGTACCAGGCACATTTGAAAATCATAACCGTATGCCGACACATGTACTCGAGTTCCCAAACATTGCACAGGTGACCGTAGACTTCATGCGTCAACTCATCCTCGTGTGATCCTTCGACATGCACACCACTTCTGGGTTGTACGATGGTCGTCCAGGTCACGTGTGTGGAATCTCACACCATTGACTATACAACCAGAGTAGTTTTCACCAACTATTGTGGACCATTTGCTAATGACCATTGTTGATCATTTACCTCATGCGAACGGGCATGATGTAATGCATTGATTTACAAACACAAAAAGCATGAAGTACAAGTGACTTATGTTAATAAAAGGTAAATTGGTAAAAAAGAAAAAGAAGTATTGCAAAGTTGTATATGCCTTACACGCTGCTTCAACCGCTTGGGAAATTTATGTTGTTGTATCTGGTTGATGTCATTTCTGAAAGGAACATGAGAGGCTCTCTTGTGTTCCCTAATCACGAAGTACAAGTGATGACTTAACATTATACACTTACTAAGAAACAAACTAATCGAATAACAAGAACCAATGGGCCAAATCACGTACTCTAGATATGGTTCCACCTTAGGGCTATTGAGTAGTAAGAACCAATGGGCCACATCATGCATTGACTTTGATAAGTCACTGTCTCGCGTGATTAGACCTATTGGACGGGCCGTCTCTGTGAAGACTACCAAACCCAGGGGCCGTTCGCCCTGATCTACATTCCGCTCGACTCGATCAAATACAGTTTCGGTCCCATCAAGATACAATGAGCAAAAAGTGATGCACTCTTTGACAATGTATGTTTTAGTGATCGATCCTTCTGGATGAGCTTGATTTGAAACGTATCCCTTAAGTGTTCCAAGAAACCTTCAAATAAACATCATACTAGTTTAGAGTTATGTTACATGTACTTAAGAAAATTAAAAATGCAAAGCATAACATTCAACCATACTCAAGTGGACCACGGGTAACCTTTCAATCGGATACATCCACCGATACTGCACTGGTCCTCCATGCATAGCCTCACAGGGCAAGTGAACGGCAAGATGGACTAGGACATCAAAGAAAGCCAAAGGAAAGATCTTCTCAAATTTAGATAGCATCCGGACTATCCCTTTCTCTACCTACTCCAGGTCACTGAGTCGCTGAGTCTTTGAACATAGACTCTCGAAGAAGTTGCCCAACTCAAACAACGCCATGCCAATCTCCTTATTCACATGATGAAGCATCCCAATCGGAAGAATCCATTGTATAAGTACATGACAGTCGTGGCTTTTGAGTCCCGAAAATTTACCATTTTGCGTATTCACCGACTTCGATATGTTCCCTGCATATCCATCCGAGTACTTGACCGACTTCAAAAAATTATAGAAACCCTCTCTCTCCATCGGTTACAACGAAAAACTAGCCCAAGGCTTCTCATAAGATCCGTCGGCATGCCGCTTCATATGCAACTCTTTCCTTATTCCCCAATCTTCTAAGTCTAATCATGCATTATCCATATCCTTATTCTTTTTATCGAGTCCCAAGTGAGTTCCGCACAAGCTTTCATAAATATGCTTCTCTATGTGCATGACATCGATGTTATGCTTGAGTTTCTTCTTTTTCCAGTACGGCAACTCATACAATATGCTCACCTTTGTCCAATTCAGTATATACATGTCACGGCGTCCCTTCTTGTTGCTTGGACCCTTTCCTAACTTGATTTTTGGCATGCGCTCCAACTGATCTAGTACCTTCTGACCTGGTAACTCCAGCGATTTCACCCGGCACTCACACTTCCCATTGTAGGCCTTATAATTGTTCCAGTAAGGGTGGTTTTTTGGTAAGTAGCATCGATGGTTGTGGAACCCAATCTTATTTTTCAAACGTACCGAAAGAGGGTTATCATTGCAGGTGGGACAAGCTAGATAACCTTTTGTACTCCACCCAGAAAAGTCGCCATAAGCTGGAAAATACGCATTAGAAAAGTTTATTCAATCGAGGCACCGTATGTCAATGCACCATTTTCCCACAAAATTTTCAACTCGTCCACCAAGGGTCTTAAGTAAACATCAAGCTCTCTCCCTGGTGGAATTGGTCCAGGAATAAGCAGAGACATAATGAAGAATGGCTCCTTCAAACACATCCATGGCGGCAAGTTAAATGGCATGAGTATGACGGGCCACATGCTGTATGAGGTACTCATATTCCCAAAAGGGTTGAAACCGTCGGTTGCCAGGCCCATCCTTACATTCCGAGGCTCCATGGTGAACTCCGGATGCTGTATGTCGAATTCCTTCCACTCCAAGCTATCGGCCGGATGCCTTGACAAACCGTCATCCCTGTGCTTCTGATCACTGTGCCATCTCATCCGCTAGGCTATCTTCCTTGACATGAACAGTCTCTGCAACCTCGGTAGCAACGGGAACCAACATAGGACCTTATGAGCAATCTTCTTACCCCGACCATGACTGTGCTTGTATCTTGACTCCTTGCACACTGGGCATATATCTAGGCCTGCATTCTCTTTCCAAAATAGGGCACATTGATTATTACATCAATGGCCTCGTATCCCATAACCAACTCGCATAGTTTCTTCTTGGCTTCATAAGTTGACCTCGGGCCCAAATTTTCTTTCGGTAACAGTTTTTGTAGCAAGTCAAGCAAACATGTTCAAAGACTTATTGCTCCATTTGTTCATCACATTCACATTAAGCATTATAATGAAAACCTTCAACAGACTGAAGTCCGTGCACCCAGGATACAACTCACACTGGACATCCTTCAACAATTTGTCAAACGTTCGCACCTCATCCCTCTACATCGTATTAGCTAATTCCCTTACCTCTTCACCATTAATATTTTCCGCCCTTATCCGGTATTCCACCAAAGCATCAATACCACTCAATTCATCGTCCCCATCATCTACCATTTCAATATCACCCTGAACATCCACCTTATCTACCGATGTACGAGTTTCACCATGATACACCCAGTCAGTGTAAGACAAGATAATTCCATTCTGAATCAGATGACCTCCCACAATATTACCGGGATGCCGGTAAGCGTTCACACTTCTTACAGGGGCAACTAATCTTTCCTTCCCGGTCGGCAACCCCCATTGCAAACTAAACAAATGCTTTCACCCCTTCCATATATCTCGAACTAATTCTACCAGTAGCTCTCCCAGCCAATGTCATCCAACTCTTATCCATGAGTACTGATCACACGCAATATACAATTTAACCCAAACTGATATATTGCAACAATATATTATAATCCATGGAACCAAAAGAAGCCACATGAGCATTATAAGTGACTATTGCAAGAGTAGATATATCTCTCTCTCTCCATTAGAAATCAGAAGATATGAAATAGTAGAAAACCACCCAATTAAAAAAAACTTATCACAAGTTCAAAGTGAAATCAGAAAATATGAAACAGTAGAAAATCTATTAGAAATCAGGTGCATAATTAGATTTGTGATTTTACTTGCTTTCTTACCCCAGACACTGATATAGATGATTGGGTAAAAAAAAGAAAAAGAAAAGCAAAGTCAACATGGTAGTGTTGCCAAAGGTAGGAGAAGCAATCCATAGGCCTAGCAAATACAAAAACCACTCTGTCATCTATTATTAGTTAAATACATCCCCCACAATATCATCACATCACAAGATAATATGATCACTACATTGGAAGTTTGAGACAACAATATAAAGAAGTAGAGCCTATGAAAGTATCATATATAACCAAGAAAAGTCTTGGGTGTTCCTAAAGAAGATCATGGCAAATTAAACATATCAGTTCCATGTATTTTTAATAAGATGATTGGTGCACGCGTAGATGAAGTAATCATTCGTTATTCGTAGTGTCATTTTATTGATATCAAGCTAACATTATTTGACATCTTACAAGTAACTTCGGAGAAAGTTAGGCTCTATTTAGAGACATACACCTCATTGGCAACTGACTTGCGAAAACTCAGTTTATCCAAACTATAGGCGCAAAAGGAGTTACGTGCACTCTGTTCATTAGGTTGGTTCTACTTTTTGATGGGATATTAACAGGGTAGGTGTGGTTTCAGCTTCTTTTTGGAATTTGTTTGTTTCTGTTTTATTTGAACTGCTTTGGTTTAGTCTGATAATGGCCATTTAGACAGAAGGATGGTTCTGCACTAATCTATATCTACTGTGGGTTAGTTCCTATTCTATTATATGTTACTTTTCTTTCACCTTTTTTTTTTTTGTAATTTTTATATGATCATGTATCCATTTACTCATCAATTGAGGACTCTGGGAAGCTCTCTTGGATGTATGTGAGTTGTGTTTAGTAAATAGAAAGCTGTTGTTTTAGGATTTGGGGAGACCTCACATTAGTTACAGATGTCTTTATTTTGGAATTGTAGGTCATGTTGCAAATCTACATTCATGGTTGATCCTAGTTGTAACTTTGGACACTAGAAAACCTACAATCTTTCCCTGTTCATAACTATTGGACTTACCCACATACTGGCCTTTTAGCTAGTGAAATTTCCTTTCCAATGATGAACATCTACCTAACTATTTTGTGTATGCATTTTGAGTTATGGGCATGTTCCGTAAGGGTCGAAAGTAACAAATTATAAACTAGTTATCTTAAATCTTTATCTCTTATCTTGCTTTTGCTCTGCATACTTGCAACGTGTTTTCTCTGAGGTTTTGTTGTAATTAGTATCCTTTCCTTATTTCAGCTAAATGTTTGATCATCAGAAAGGAAGTGTGAATCGCCATTCCTATCTCAGTAGAAGATTTCATTTTGTCAATCCACAAAAATGCAAGACTGAACCCTCTATGTAGTACAATAAGAAAAACAATGGTTGTGGTTGTTACGGTAAAGGCGGATATAATGACTTAGGTGAAGTTATAATGGTCATTACAATAAGAAAAACACTGGTTTCCGCACTAGTCATTATAGAGTAAGGATCCCACTGAAGAACGAGCCGTGCAGAAGACTCAAGGATCAGTGAAATGAAATCAAATAAAAGGCCTTAATAAGAATGACAAAGCAACTGTTTAACAAGTTTAAAATTGCAAAGTTGATAAAGGATAATATTAAGCAATGTGGGTCTTCATCATCTAGTAAAAGCTAAGGATACTAGATATTCACACCACAACGACAATAAAAAAAAGAGCAAGAATAGAAAACAAGCAAATCACCCCAAGTCAGAACATTACCATCATCGATTGAAGCAACAAAAACAACCTCTCCTGCACATTACTCGGTCTCACTTCTAAATGTTAAGAATCTAACTATGAATGGGGTACAGGTCTACTATGAATGGGGTTGAAATGCTTTGAAAATAGGAAAAATTACTTTCAGGCATTTCATCAAACACATTGCAAGCAACAACAATATATTCACCAGCACATCACCATCCAAACTAGAGAGAAAAAAAAACAACCAAGATTTAGGGCTTGAAATGGACCTGGATTCAAAATGAGAGATTAGAGCATAGGTCTCTCGATTACACAAGATGAAGGTTGGAGCAAACGTCTCTTGATGTAGTTGGAGGTCGAAGGTTGGAGGTCGAAGGTCAATTGATTGAGTTGGAGATGAATAGGATACATCTCTTGATGTAGGGGTGGAAATGAACAAGAGACATCTGCTTTCTCTCCCAAATGAATATATGAACTTTGGGGCGATGACATGAATCGGCCCCTTTTTATTGCGACGATAATTTTTATCACCCATGTACACTATGGGTGACGAAATTTTGTTTTTTTTTTTGCCAAAAACTTAACATATTTTTTGATAGTTGCGATGACATATAAATGTTGCAGCTAATAATGGCTTTTGGCAACGATATTTTACCTTAAAGAGAAGAAATTTATTCCTTGCTAAAATATTTTTTTGTTAAATTAGTGATGAAAAATAAATTTCGTCGCTAATAATGACTTTAGGCGATGAAATCAAATTCCGTCGCCATATTTCCTCGCCAAAAAGCCATTCTATTGTAGTGTCCCTAAATCATCATTGGCTTGCAATTTTGTATTTATATTATAATGATTGATGTTCTTTTTTAATCTATTCCAGTTGGTGCTAGTATTTTGGTGATGCTAACAAATATTTCAGCATGAACACATAGAAAGTAGTAAATACCTCCGTGAAAATCCTTAGAGCTTCTTCAATAAACTGATTTTGTATCACATAAAGTGTTGCCTCCTGCAACTCTATAAGGAAAAAACAGGAAAACATAAATAAATATAATGTTACTAAAATGATCCATAATTTTTTTTAAAACAAAGAGAAAACCGGACTACAATTATCATATGAGAACACAGCCAAGTCTTAGGTTAGAATAAATCGACGGGTCCAATATTTTTTTGATGATTTCTCGAGATCCACAATGAAAAAACATTCTTAGTTATTTATAGGTTGTGAGATTTGAAGCCTGTGACCATTTGTTTATTTAAATAACTAAACTTACCACTACATCACACATTAGAATATATTAAAGCCGAGGGGCTTGGATTCAAACTTGATCAAATTTTTTTCAATTTTGAATTTTCTTACTGAGCCTTTTTTACAATCTAAAAATGTATAGGTTGTGAGATTTGGAACCTGTGATTCTTTGTTTATTTAAATAACTAAATTTACCACTACATCACACAAGATCAATATATAACTAAATTTACCACTTGTGCAATAATAACTACGAGTGCAATATCAAATTTATTTCCAATCTGATAATAACTGCAAGTGCACAGTTGTCGTGCAGTTCGACCCAATACCCATTTCCTTAAGTTCTTTAAGTTGGTAAGGCTTTTTTTTTTATGTTCATTTTCGAGTTTGGGCCCCTAATTTTTTCATCATTTTTCATTTTCAAGGAGGGTCCACCTTTCTTTTTCATAATTTGGTTTGTTTTATGCAAGAGTGTTAAATGGGTGTGGTGCAGTGGTTCTTGGCCCTAGTTGAATGTGTTAGCCTTGTAGCCCTACACATTTGTAGCCCACCATGCATGTGGACTTGACCATTTTCTTTTTAAAAAATATATATTAAAAAAGGAAATTGTAAATATAATTTATTGGGCCTAATTTCAGTCCCGGGTCCATAAATCATTGGCTTACAGTTAGATCCAGTACGCAATTCCTTAAGTTATTTAAGTTGGTAAGGCATTAAATCCTAGTTATCAACAAATATTATTTCATTATGATTGTTGATATTTTTTAATCTAATCAGATATTTGCTAGTCTTTGGCTATGCTAACATATAATTCAGCATGAACACGTATAACATATTAAACTTTGATCATGTGAGTAATTTGTTTTTATGGTTATTTTAGTAATTTTTAAACTTTGATTACATGATTTGCACCCACTAATGGAAGATTGGTTTTTTTTATCTTTATAAAAAAATGGTTTATGTATTTTCCTATGCTTTATACAGTTGGAAGCTCTTAGTAGGTCTAACACTACAGAGGTCATTATGAACTGCCTCCTGTGCTTCGTGGTTCATTATGAACTTCCTTTTTAGTGTTTTGACTTAACCGTCCTAGGTGTAAAGTACTAAACTTTGATCATGTGAGTAATTTATTTTTACGGTTATTTCAGTGTTTTTTAAACTTTGATTACGTGATTTGCACCCACTAATAGAAGTTCGTTTTTTTTAATGTTATATTAAAAATGGTTTATGAGATTTTCCTATGCTTGATATAGTTAGAAGCTCTTAGTAGGTCTAACACGGCTGAGGTAATTAGAAGTGGTTCATAGTAAGACCTGAAATGAACGGACATTCATGAGATATTTCTACCTAATCACATTACCTTCATTACTTTCATGGTAGTCCTCAAACCATGCTTTCTCAGAACTCACTTTCCTTCTCAAAGCCCATTTTTCTTGCATCTGTTTCCCCTTACAATAAACTTAAATCTTTTCAATAGTAAAAAATAAGATTTTGGCTACTAGTGAAAGTAGTGTGTCGAGTTTTTCAATTAATAGAAGTGGGTAATCATATTTATTTTTCCAAAAAAGCTTCAAGGGGTTATTTTTAAACATCTCTATTATATAAGAACAAGGGTGGCACCACATCCATCCCATACAAAGCAGAGCAGAATAGAAGATGGAGAGGAGTCTAAGAATGTAAGGTCCCAGCCCTAGATAATTATGATTTTTAGTAATTAAGTTGGTTTTACTCTAATTAATATGTTTTAGGCTAATTGAGCCCAAATCTCAAGAGGTTTGGGTCATGGGTAGGTAGTTGGGTCGGATTCGAACCTTACTAGGTAGTCTAGGACCTTTTGTGTTTTAGCATTTTAATGGTTTTATATCATCAATGCATCATATTAGTTGCATTGGGTGAGTTTCATCTTGTGGGACATCTTTTATGTTTGGCCCAATTTCATTCGGATCCATTCCAACCCACTTGAGCCCAATTGAGTTAAACTACATATATATAGAAACCAAGAGGACTTATTTGTAATTCTAGAAACCCATTCATTTAAAAACTCAGCCCACAACAATCTCCTTCTCCTTCTCGTTCTTCTTTTCTTCTTGCTGTGCAGCCAGTGCTCTCTCCCCTCTTCCATTATCTTCTTCTTGAATCCAGCTTCCATTCTTGGTGATTGAAGCTTGCATGCATCAAGCTTGAGCTTCTTTCTTCTTCTTCTTCTTCATTCTTCTTGCTCTCCTTCTTGGAATTAAGGCGCCATCTTCATTCCCCATTGCTTGTAGAAGAGTTGAGGTATAGAAACCCATCTTCTTTTGAGTTATTGAGTTCAATAAGGGTCAAGGGATTCCATCTATTGGCATGCATGCATCTATTCTCGTTTTCCTTCATGCATGTGATAGATTCTTCATTAGTGAAGCCTTATTCTCCATCTAACCAAGAGACAAAGCAATTTGAGTGAAGCACCAAGCTTAAGGCAAGTAAAAGGATACATTTTCTTTACATGCATGGCTTAATTCTTTGATTCTTGATGGATTCTTGTGATTTTATTCTTTTTACAGCTTAATGGAAAATGCATGGATTTGATTTGTGTTTTGTGGTGATTTTTGATGAATAAAAAGATAATGGTCCTTTAGGGAATCCAAGAGTGTGGAATGGAAGTTTTATGTTGGTTTGATTACAGGTGGGATCTTGAAATGGAAGAGAAAATCAGTTGGAAAAGGAACCCTCCCGTAATAGAGTGCTTCAGGGCAGACCGGACGGTCTTGAAGCCAGATCGGTCAAATTGCCTTCCTGGTAGTCTGACCGGTCGGGCACCTAGCCCGACCGGTTGAATTTCCCTTCTCGAAGTAGTCTGATCAGTTGGACCCCTATCCGATCGATCGAGTAAGCCTGACCTGTAGTATATGGAAATGTGCTCCAAAATGAATTCTATGCTTGACTATGGACTTTCTAAAGTCTATGGGATAGCCTAATGATGGGTTACTGTCACAACCCGAGCGTAGGAGTTCGGGGGTTAGCAAAAGCCAAACCAATGACATGTGTACTCCTGTGCCTGTAAACGTAGACCTGGTCTAAATGCGCACGCACAAGGGAACATTCACACGTGCCAAACATGTACGCGGAAGCTGCAGATATCAAAACATCAAACTAAACAATGCAAAAAGAGAATACAAAAATAGAACTGACATATATATAAAGGTTTTACAAAATGATCAAGATAAACATATACAATCATGACGTATACAAGCGTGACAAAACTCAAAAGAAGACTCATAAGCCATGTATGTCCAAAACGCGCTCCGATGGAGTGATCATATCCACTCCTCTAGGCCTGAGGGGGCCTCGGGGGTCTCAACTGGAGTCTGGCCGACCGACGAGGGGTCGGCAAGGGTATCTGAGCCTGAATACCAAAAACAACTGTGAAAACAACGATTCAGCAAAGTATAAACCATAATAATGTTAACACACGCTGTGTCTAATAGAATAAAGAACATCATGTAAATTAAAACAGGTCACATTCGTATACTAAGCTGTCGTGCAAGAAAGTAACATGCCATGTGAATCAATGTATACGTGCTGTGTACATAACTAGTTGGCGACTACATTGCCATATGCTCCCAAAAGAGGGATCTTATATTCGTGCAGAGAACACCATTGTCCGGGCCAGGGTAAAATGGGTCTCGGTTTCCTGGGGTCTAGTTTCCCAAGACGTTTCCTTACTGCAGCAAGGCCATGAAATTACACCAAATTCACCCCGTCGGGATCCTAAGGCTGAGGCTAAATAGTGCCTGACCACATAGAGTCAATCATATAAACCCTGAGTCGATCATGACAAGCATATCCTGTGTACATATCCAAGATCATTTCTTATATGTGAATCATACATTCATACTCAAGGTACATAAACCATTGGGACATAGGTAACCATGTGAAGGTAGCTGAAACAAGTAATCATGCTAGAGAGTGGAGATCAATGATCGACAGACAACATGTCATGCAAGCAACTGTTAGCGTAGTGAATCAAAGTCAGTTACTAGCCAATTCTAATCTATTTATCCAGTGTTTCTAACCGTGCATGATGATACAGTTTTAAGTTATTCGATGCACCGTTGTCTAGTGTTGCATTGCATCAGCTGGTGCACCAAAGTCTCTTAAACCAACACCCATGGGGAGGTGCTTAACAACTGGATAATGTGCATGAATGAATCGCAGCCCCCGAGATCATTCATGTCATACATTCGCACCATTGGGCAAGTCCGAGTGTTCTACATTCTATCATGAAGGCCATATCGGTCTCTTCCTTACGCTTATCCTTGTTATTCATTTTCTAGGGTTGGTACAGTTTAGCCGTAGGTGAACATACGGCTTAGCCGTAGGCATCTTACGGCTTAGCCGTAATATGCACTGTGGCTCCATCGTGGTTCCCATTACTGTTCATCCGTAAGTACGGTTCACCCGTATTTTATTCTACGGTTTAGCCGAGTGCTGTTCTACGGCTTAGCCGTGGTTGGGCCGTAGAAGGTATGTCAAGTGCTTGCTTTCAGTTAATCCAGAGAAGGGCACCCTGTACTGATCTACGGCTGGGTCATGGCTGAGGTACGGCGTAGCCGTAGGACAATATATGGCTTCGCCGTGTCCTGACCGTAGAAGAAAACTGGGTTTTTACCCTCTCTGGACTTTAAGCCGAAGGTGACTTACGGCTTAGCCGTGCACGTTCAGGGTCAAATTCTGAATCAAATACAGAAAACTTGTAAAGACATCAGAAATGCAAATTTCCAACAGAGAAAGGGAGAATACTAGCAATTTGGGCTGTAAATATGTTTTCTCTGCAAACGCATGTGAATAAACCAAAATCAAGAAAATACCAACATAGGTTCTTACATATTATGGTTATACTTGCCTTAAATGAATTCAATTACCCCACTGGCTGTCCTTGGGCTCATACACATCCAAACACCATCCACTGCAACATACATGCATAAGAAAGAGAAAGAAACCTCAGAGTATAGCCATGGAATCATGGAAACAAGAAGAAGAAGAGGATGAGGGAGATGGAAGAGAACTCTAACTCACCTCAATCCAAACACCAGTGAATGAGAAATCAAATTCCCTCAATTTGGCTTGATGATGGAGAATGAAACTCATGAGGGAGAGAGAGAGAGATATCCACGTGAACAGTGAGAGAAGAGTGAGAGAGAGAGAGAGAACTTGAGTCGATGGAATGGTTTGGGCTCTTATATAAGGTAAGTGGATGTCCAAATTGCAATAAAGTCCAAGTCATAAATTAATTTCCAATTTGAGTCAAATCCGGGTCCAATGGAATCATACGACATCGGTTACAGATGACGTAGTTACAAAAGTTAACGAGCTCAATGAAAGACACATGTTGACATCAAGATGACGCAAAAATGATCATGTCTTAGAAAAGCTAAAATTACGAAAAAGGGCTTGATCTACCAAATCCAGGTCAAACTCAACCCAACTACCTATCCAAGACCCGCAACGAATCCACAACAAAAGCAAAACACAATTAAAAACTAAAACCACAGTAATTAGGTGCTAAACAGGGTCAAGCTAGGTCGGAGTGTTACAGTTGCTCCCTTAAACCTTAGAAAGAGACCGAGGTATTCACCCACACTTACTATAGGCTGTAGGTTCAACCCAAGACCATATAGGACCATAGAATTGGATCCTTGGCTACCACAAACTAGCCCAACGATGACTAAACATGGAGAATGAGGAGTGTTGAGCTGTTACTCTTTTCTTCTTGATTCTCCAATTAGTTTTCAGTGTCACGTCATGGGTGGTGGCATAAGGTGAAATGTCCTTCATATACATGAGGTAACACCAAGAATGGTAATACAATGACACTGAACATCTTATGAATACACTGTAATGAATGACCTTGGAAACCCAGATTATCTAGGATAGGATTGGCTAATAACTCTCCTTGATGACCCCACAATCTAATCGCATTCATATTGATAGTAACCTTGACCTCCGCATGAGAGTTATATCAGTTTGCATCAATGATGAATGGTATTTTACTTAGTTGCAATTCTCCGATTAATATTCTAACAAGATTGAGTTACCTTTTTGTATCAGTATAAACAGATTAGTATATGATAAGTATGGATATCAGATTAATTCCGACATGCTTAGAGTCGGCGCCACTTAGCTTATACCCCATAGGAGGATCGACGGGACCCTAGGGAGTATGTTATCAGTTGTTTGCTGCAGTAGTTATCAGAAGAGTGAGTCAACGCTCTTAGGATAACTAGGCGGTCCTGGCCCGATCACTAATGATTTCCCACAGATTAGTTTACTTTCTTATTAGAGAGGAGATAGCAGATGTGGTTGCCATTTTGGTATGATGTGTTCTTTATTCATGATTCCTTATTCATGCTAACTCATATGCACAAGTGCCTAGATTTCGACATTGATCTTTTTTAATTATTTTGTCATTTAAATTCAATTGTTACATTATGTTAAGCTCATGTATCCTTATCTTTGCTTAATCGTCGTGTTAACCAGTTACCATGGTATTATAGGTACGGAACCCGATGCGAATCCGACAATCAATGCGCCCCCAAAGGGAACCCCAGCGTTACCTCGGAATATAAACGAGTGGAACGAGGAAAACATCTTTTCTTGATTCTCCTCAATAATGCGCAACAGGGTTATTTTGGGATTGACTTAGGGTTCATCTTGGCATCTGATATATTTGTATTGTTATTATGGATTTTCATGTTTTATGCATGTAGTTGGGTTAATCAACAAATTTTGTTTATTTAATGAATTGAAATGAATGTTTTATGGATGCTTATGATATATATACAGGTAAAATCTCCAAGTTTCCGCTTAAATGCCTTATGTTGAAAATACGTGTTTGTGGATCTTCTTCACATGTACATGTGGGATTACCCTTGTGATAGTTCATATGTGTCTTGTCATGACACGAATTATCGTAGGTACGTGTGTCATTCCTTGAAACCCACAACAAATCCCCATTTCTCGGGCTCGGGGCGTGACAAAGAAAGATGTTGCTGGACCTTGCTGCCCTTCTCCTTGTCTGTGTGGTGGATTTTGAAGGAAGGACTCTCCAGAGTAAGCCCAAGGTTTCTCACCCTGAGAACTTCTTTGGAGGATTTGGGGGATCTATTATGGTCCCTGGGTGAGGTGGCGGATAGTCCCATGGGTTTGTTTAGGGCTTGGGGCCCCATGCTTGGATTTGGCGTCCCCCCCCCCCCCCCAACCCCGGGCAGACAGTCCCATGGGTTTGTTTGGGGCTTGGGCCCCATGCTTGGATTTGGAGGTCCAACACACCCCGCCGCCACCCCCCCAACAAAACATCTGTTGGTGTCTTAGTGCTTAGTTGGCCCTTTATTGGAGCCAGCTCCCCTTGATCTAGAACTTTTACTTTAATGTGAGTGTCTTAGAATATTTAATGTGTAGTGGAGTTTTGTTTGTTTAAGTTGGTCGATTTTATGTGGGTTCTATTATCTCTGTTGGGGTCTCTACCTTTAAGTGTTTTTGGTGTGTCCTATTTCATTGATTTCTGTACTTTGATAGCTTTAGCTCTTCTGTGTCATCTATGATGCATGAATACTAAGCTAGGAAAGTTTGTATCCAAATAACTCACCGTTTCCAAATGTTGTGCTAAATGTTTTTTGCTTCTACGTACCATTTATCCTAGCTTACTTCATGAACTGGTCTTCTATGGGTCACTTTCCTTCTCAAACCCCATTTTTCTTGCATCTGTCTCTCACTTTCCTTCTTATTTTTTACTTCGCTTCATCTGTCTTTGTCTATTTTTGGAGAAGTTGGAATCTGAATAGGGAGATAGAGAGATGAGGGAGGGGGAATAGGGAGAGGGGAGTGGGAGAAAGTGAGGGTGGGATTCAATCCATCTAGAGATAGCGATGTGAGGGAGGGAGATCATAGGTAAGGGGTGTGGGAGAAACAGAGGTGAAGGAGTTGGTGTAGTTATTTAGTTGTGGGAGAGAGAGAGAGAAGTGGGAGGGAGAGATGTGAGAGGGAGAGAGAACTAGCCACCTATTTTTTTCCTTTTTTCCAAAAATTCTAGAAAATTTTGATTGGTGTTTTGGCTTCTTGTGGTTAATCGAAGTGCAAACACATTTCAATAGATTTATAGATTTATTTGGATTTTCTTTTTTACTTATATACGCTTAAGCAATGTTTATTTTCAATATATTATCATAAACAATTAATAGAACAGTCATACTGTAATCTATCAATCTTTCTTCTTAGGATTCAGTATGAGTCCTAGGATTTAGAATACAAATCCTATGATTTTAACAACAATATGCTAAGATGTAATGAAGTGACAAGGTTGTTGGGTTTTGTCTTGTATTCCGGTTTAGCCGGATCAGTTGTCTAGTTAAGTAAGAACCGAGGCTCAGGGTTAGGCGTAGTTTAGTCATTATGTATGGGTTTTCTTGTTAGCTAAGAAATCGGAAATTATATATATTGATGTACTGTAACCCTAGATCCTAAGGGGATTGAGATGGGATCATGATAGATGAGTTCTCTCCTCTGTGGACGTAGGCAAGGTTGCTGAACCACGTAAAATTGCTGTGTTCATGTGTGTGATTGCTTGATGGTGTGATTGCTTGTGTTCATCGTGGTTGATCCATTGATCACCGGTATTTCCATTGCACCGCTTTTCCCAACATGTGATATTAGAGCGAGGTGGAGATCGCTCGTTGGTTTTGCGATTGACAAATCATATTTGGGATGTGCGTGGAAGAAGAGGATTGACACGTCGTGTCCGAATCTGTCACGCCCCAATCCCGGGAATTTGGGGATTTGAGTGGGCCCCCAGGGCGTGGATACGTAATCCCGTAGAAATCCGTGCCCTGAAGAATTTTGCACGAATCCCTACAAGGGAGATTCCACAGGAACGTGTGAGGTATGCTGACACACGTACAAACATAAATTATCATAATCGAGAACCTGTGAAATACTCGGTAATCATCAGGAGCACATAAAATTCATAGTCTATTAAAGCATATTTACATACAATAGTATTATAGTCTTTTAAATACATTCCCAAAACCAGTCCTTAAAGGTGATACAAAAGTCTTCAACATAATATTCCCAGAAGAGACGCTCTCCGTAGGATGGCTAGTAGTAAACGTCGCCATCCATCCATTCACCTACACCCCGAGGTACCGTTGGGGTATCTTCCGGGGCCGCGTCAGTATTCGTGTCGGGAGCGGGTGCTGAATCTGCAATACCAAGGGTAACACTGTTAACACGACGGTTAAGCAAGTACTAAGCATAGGAATTAATATAACATAATACGTTAGCAAGAACAATCACTAAAAATGATGCATGAGTGAAACTCAATGTCATACATACTGATTGGCAACCACGATGCTCTATTCTCCCAACGGGAGCATACATAACGTATGGGTCGCTAGGGGATCAAGCTAGCTTCCCGAGGAGCGTCGACAACCCCTCCGTAAACCTACTGCAGTGGTGACATATAATACCCAAAGGGCAGAAGCCAAGTGGTGCCGACTCGGAGTCAATCATACAAATCATAACATATATAAGGAATAGATAACCATGAAACAACAAATACTTAAACAAACACATGCAGGTAGGCTACAAGGCCCGAGCCTCAGCTACACCCTTGGCTAGCAAGCGCACACTCGATAGAAGCTCTGGCTTGTCAGACACGCACTCATTAGAAGCTCAGGTCTGAATTGCCTCGGGGTTTGCTGGAGGAAGTACATTCGATAACAGTCATGTCGAAGGTGGTGTAATGTATCAATATGAATGCAATTCGATAAAGCAGTCTCCTGATTCCCCAGGGACATTCAGCACGAGGTACACATGAGATGTTCGGTGTCGTTGTGTTACCGCGTCTGGGTATTACATTGTGTATACGGAACACCCTTCTCATGCCAACATCCATGACTTGCCATTGGGGAATCCTTCATTCATTCCAACGTATAATTACCAATGGCCAAGTGAAGGTATAGAGGGTACCATGACTAAAGGCCTACCAAATCATTGAGATTCCTAACATCTTAGGTTCACTGGGTTCTTACGGCTTAGCCGTATACAGGGTTACGGCTTAGCCGAGAAGGGGTCACAGTTCATCCGGACTTTCGGTGTGGTTACGGTTCAACCGTATATTGTCCTTCGGCTTAGCCGAGCTAAGCCTGCGGCTTGGTCACGGGGAGGTCACGGCGTAGCCGTAGGGTATTTCACGGTGCAGCCGTATGCAAGCCGTAGAAGGAACTGGGTCCTGTGAGCTCTCTGGAAAGTTCGCCGTAGAAAGGCCTACGGCTAGGCTACGGGCTGGGTACGGCTCAGCCGTAGTGGATTCCACGGCGTAGCCGTAAATGAGCCGTAGTACAAAAGCTCATTTTCTTCTCTCTGGACATCGAGCCGTAAGAGCTCACGGCTTAGCCGTATCTTCGCCGTAAGCTTCAGAAAATCAAAATACAGTTCTGTAGCTCAATTTTCTGTGCGGGATTACTACAGGACTAACTTATAAGGGGGTTCTGTAGCTCAATTGAAGTGTCTTGAGAGTATCCCATACTCACACACCTCCTATTCCCATCTCCTTCATTCTTACTTGATTCACACCACATTTGCATCCATTAACAAGGACAGAGAAATGGCTGGAATTTGAAATGTAATAGCTAGTTCCAATTATCCACATTCCACCATGCATGCAATACCTATAACTGAATACTTACTTGTTACAGTGTTTAGCACCTTCCTAACCCTTCTTTCTTGCTGTATGCTCAGGAAAATCTCTGGAGTAAAATGGGTTCTCTACAAATCACATGAATGTGGTACATGGAACTTAAATTTACAAGCATGTCAAGAAATGAGTCCTTTAAGACCCTAATAACCCAAACAATAAAAGGAGGAAACCCACTCCTCACCTTATTGCTGTAGCTCAGAGGGGAGATCACTCTACACCAGAGAATAATGGAAAAAGGGATCAAGGAGGAAGAAGAAGATGGTGGGAGGGTGCCACTCCCTGTGCATGCACACTCCCAAAGCCCACAGTACTTTGATTGCAAGGAGGAGAAACCCAGAGATGAGAGCTCCAGCCAAGAGAACGAGAGGAAGAGGAGAAGGAACGTGGGATTCTCCTTTTTAAACATAATTTCCCTGGAGTTACATGCAAGCCCATTCGTTTCTAGGAATTTCAGTTTAGTCCGGAAGGGCTCCAATTGGCTTAAGATGAGTCCGGATTAACTCGGGCCCAACACAAAAGATGATCTATGCGATAAATCACACGTAAGGAGATGGACGGGGTATCCAAGAGGCATAAGGACAATTTACGAAAAAGCCCTTAGCTATTTAATTGGGGTCCAAACCCAATAATTCACACTAAATTGGCCATTAACAAGTCTTAATCAATAGGAACATGATTAATTAACGTAATTAGGATTAGTGGGGGTTCGGGTCCTTACATCCTCCCCCACTTAAAAATCATTCGGTCCTCCGAATGCACGTACCTTAGGTAGTAGCTCTGGATATTTCACCCGAATTTGATCTTCGAGTTCCCAAGTGGCCTCTTCTTGTCCATGGTGATTCCATAACACCTTGACCCATTTGATCGTTCGTGTACGTAGCACCTGTTCCTTAGTGTCAATGATACGAAGGGGTCTCTCTTCATAGCTCACATTAGGCTTTACCTGTATATCATCCAACTCAAGAACATGTGAAGGATCTGGGAGATATTTCCGGAGCATTGATACATGGAACACATTATGAACCCCTGCAAGCGAGGGTGGCAGCTCCAGCCGATAAGCTAAGTCTCCCACTCTACTTTGTATCTCAAAAGGCCCGACGAACCGAGGAGCAAGTTTACCCTTCTGGCCAAACCTGATAGTACCCTTCATTGGGGAAACTTTTAGGAAGACTCTGTCTCCCACCTGGAACTCGAGGGGCCGGCGGCGGTTATCTGCATAACTTTTCTGGCGCGATCGTGCAGTTCTCAGTCTATCTTGCACTTTTTGTACCTTCTCTGCTGTATCCGCTACCAGAGTGGGTCCATGAAAACTCCTAACCCCAACTTCTTCCCAGCAGACTGGCGTACGGCACTTTCGTCCATACAAGGCTTCAAATGGGGCCATACCGATGCTCGCGTGAAAGCTGTTATTATATGCAAATTCGCACAAGGAGAGGTGCTCATCCCACTCCTTTCCGAAATCCATAACGCTAGCTCGTAGCATATCTTCCAAGGTCTGTATCGTTCGTTCCGATTGCCCATCTGTTTGAGGATGGTAAGCCGTGCTAAAACTGAGTTTGGTGCCTAAAGACGTCTGGAAAGATTGCCAAAAGGAAGACACGAACCTACTATCTCGGTCCGACACAATTGAGACCGGGGTACCATGTAGCCGTACAATCTCATCAATGAAGATCTTGGCCATTTCCTGAAATTTCATCCCTTTCTTGATGGGAATAAAGTGGGCCGATTTTGTTAGTCGGTCGACAATCACCCACACTACATCGTGGTGTCTACTTGTTCGAGGTAGTCCGGAAACGAAATCCATCGTCAGATTCTCCCATTTCCATTTAGGAATCGATAAAGGGTGTAACAAACCGGGAGGCTTCCTGTGCTCAGCCTTCACTCGTTGGCAGGTAAGGCATTTGGCCACAAAGCCCGCTATGTCCCTCTTCATGTTATTCCACCAAAACCTGCCATGTAGATTTCGGTACATTTTTGTACTCCCTGGGTGCATGGAATACCGAGCATGGTGTGCTTCAGTCATAATTGCCCTTTTTAGGTTATGATTTTGAACCCCTGGAACACAAAGCCGATCTCGGAAGTATAACACATCATCCACAATCCTGAAATCCGATTTCTCAGAAATATGATCACGAATCTTGACAAACTCCGGGTCTTCAAACTGTCTCTCCTTGATCTGCTGAATCAAGGTGGGTTCGAAGACTGACATAGCCACTAACATGACCTTATCATCTACGAATTCAACTTCTATATCCAGATCTCGGAATTCCTCCACTAGGGACCATTCACCACATAAGGCTGCCAACTCGCTGGTGGATTTCCTGCTTAAGGCATCAGCTACTACGTTCCCTTTTCCCGGAAAATATCTAATCGGGAAGTCATAATCCTTTATGAATTCCAACCACCTGCGCTGTCTCATATTAAGATCATGTTGCGAGAACAGATACTGGAGACTGCGGTGATCACTATGGACTTCAAATCTCTCTCCATATAAGTAATGTCTCCACATCTTCAGCGCGAAAATTACTGCAGCCAATTCCAAGTCATGTACGGCATAGTTTTTCTCATGTTCCTTCAATTGGCGAGATCCGTATGCTATTACCTTTCCATTCTGCATGAGTACACACCCTAGCCCAATCCCTGAAGCATCTGTATAGATAACAAATCCGCCACTCCCTTCTGGCAGGGATAAGATCGGGGCTGAGGTTAACTTCTCCTTAAGCAGTTGGAAACTTGATTCACACTCTGCGGACCACACAAATGGTTCGTTCTTTCGTGTCAACTTAGTCAAAGGGGCGACTATTTTGGAAAAGTCCTTCACGAACCTTCTATAATAACCGGCCAAGCCAACAAAACTTCTAATTTCTGCAACGGTTTTGGGACTCTGCCACGTAGTAATAGCCTCAATCTTAGCTGGATCTACTGCAAGCCCATCCTTAGAAATTACATGCCCTAAAAAGGCAACTTGTTCCAGCCAAAATTCACATTTGTCCAGTTTGGCATACAATCGGTGGTCCCTTAGCAATTGTAGCGAGGTCCTCAGATGCTCCACGTGCTCGTCTTTGGTCTTGGAATACACCAGAACATCATCAATGAAAATTACCACGAACTGATCAAGATATGATGAGAAGATCTTGTTCATTAAGGCCATAAACACTGCGGGGGCATTTGTCAATCCAAAAGGCATAACCAAGAATTCGTAATGCCCATATCTTGTCCTGAAAGCTGTCTTCGATGCGTCTTGATCCCTAACTCGCAGTTGATGATATCCAGACCTAAGATCGATCTTTGAAAAATGTGTTGCACCCTGTAGCTGATCAAACAATTCATCAATTCTAGGCAGTGGATATTTGTTTTTAATTGTCACCTGATTCAACTGCCGGTAATCAATACACATTCTAAGGGTGCCATCCTTCTTCTTCACAAATAAAACCGGGGCTCCCCATGGAGATGTGCTAGGGCGAATGAATCCTTTATCCAATAATTCTTGTAACTGTAGTTTCAATTCACGTAGCTCTGCTGGGGCCATTCTATATGGAGCCTTAGAGATGGGAGCGGTACCGGGTACTAGCTCTATAGTAAAATCCACCTCCCTGATTGGTGGAAGGCCGGGTACTTCATCCGGGAATACATCCGGAAATTCGCAAACCACAGGTATTTCTTCTAACTTCTTAGGTGATTTCTTTTCTACGATGAAGGCAATATAGCCCTCACAACCACTATGTATTAATCGTTCCGCTCGAAGTGCTGAAATCAATCTGGTGTTCGAACTCTTCTTGTCACCTTGGAACACCGCACTTGGACCATCTTCACTCACCCTTACGGTGACGGTCTTACGGAAGCAATCCAAACAGGCCATATATTTGGTCAGCCAGTCCATGCCTAGGATTACATCGAAATCGTGCATGGGCAGCACAATAAGTTCCGCTGGGAGAAGGACTTCTCCGATGAGAACTCGACAACCAGGGTAATAGTCATCACAGGTTACCCGTTTACCAACCGGAGTGATAACACTTAACACATATGGCAATTGTGCAGGCGATTCCCGTATCCTACTAGAGAACCGAGGTGAGATGAAGGAGTGTGAAGATCCCGAATCAAACAACACTTTAGCTTCAATACCGCAAACAGAAACCTTACCTACAACCGCATGTTCTGCCGCCTCTGCCTCTTCTTGTGTCAATGCATAAACGCGGCCTTGCCTTTGGGGTCGGTGTTGCTGTCCTTGTCTCTGTTGTCCCTGGCCTTGTCGTGTCTGTCCTTGGCCTTGTCGTGTCTGTCCTTGGCCTTGTCTCACTTGCTGTTGCTGTCGGTTAGGCGCAGGAGGGGGCTGCTGATACTGCTGCTGTTGAAAGCCTTGACTAAATTCCTTCCTTCTTGGACACTCGGACAAGCGATGGTCCATGGAGCCACAGCCAAAACAGGCTCCCATGGACCTCCAACATTTACTAGTCTCGTAACCCTTTCCGCATGCACCGCAAACTGGTCGGGACGCGCTGCTAGCAACTCCCTTCTGTTTCTTAGAGTATTGTTGACCCTTCCCGGAAGGTGGGGCACTCTTCTTAGACTCCCCCAAGAATAGGCTCTTCTCAATTTCTTCCGCTGCGTATGCCCTGGCCACTGCATCGTCATATTGAACGGGACGCTGAAAGGCAGTGGCATGTCCCTTGATAGCAGGCCTTAACCCTTCCAAAAATCTTTCCACTCTCTTCTCCTCAGTATCAATCAAGTCTAGAGCAAACCGAGAAAGCTGGCTGAACACATGCACGTATTCTGCAACGGTCATGAGGTTCTGCTGCAGGGAAAGAAACTCTGCCTTCTTTCTGCGAGTAACGTGGTCGGGGATGAACTTCTTCCGGAACTGCCTCTTAAAGGCTTCCCAAACCGTAGCGTCCGGCATAGTCCTCATGTGGTCCCGGATACTCTTCCACCATGTATCCACGACGTCTCTAAACATGGATGCTGCGAGGACCACTTGCTGCCTGGGTGTGCAAGTCAAGGTATCGAAAACATTTTCCGTGTGGACAAACCATTCATCTGCTTGTAACGGATCCTCACGTCCAGTAAACTCTGTTGCTCCCCTTTTTCGAAACTTCTCATACAAGGAGTTAGGATCTCCTGGCTGATCCTGTCGGTTTAACATGGCAGCCATTTGTAACTGCATGGCGGCTTGATTGGCGTTACTAGCTGCTAATTGATGCATTAACATCATAAACCGTTCCTCCGTATTGTAGGTAGGCTGAGGAGGAGGTTGTGGTGGAGGATCTGCGCCGTCCAACTCAATGTTATTACGGTTATTATCACCGGAGCTGTTGTTCGTACCGGATCCAGACGCCATGGTTCTGCAGTCACAATGGTCATCAATCATATGTGTATAAATAGATGCACATACATACATACATACTACAGTCATACCATAGTTATCATTATAGTAGAACTCACTTAAACGGATCTATCGGAACCTCACCACGCTCCCTAATGTTGCTAAGTCTTTTAAGTGACTTCTTGGAATGGCTCTGATACCATTACTTACGTATGTCACGCCCCAATCCCGGGAATTTGGGGATTTGAGTGGGCCCCCAGGGCGTGGATACGTAATCCCGTAGAAATCCGTGCCCTGAAGAATTTTGCACGAATCCCTACAAGGGAGATTCCACAGGAACGTGTGAGGTATGCTGACACACGTACAAACATAAATTATCATAATCGAGAACCTGTGAAATACTCGGTAATCATCAGGAGCACATAAAATTCATAGTCTATTAAAGCATATTTACATACAATAGTATTATAGTCTTTTAAATACATTCCCAAAACCAGTCCTTAAAGGTGATACAAAAGTCTTCAACATAATATTCCCAGAAGAGACGCTCTCCGTAGGATGGCTAGTAGTAAACGTCGCCATCCATCCATTCACCTACACCCCGAGGTACCGTTGGGGTATCTTTCGGGGCCGCGTCAGTATTCGTGTCGGGAGCGGGTGCTGAATCTGCAATACCAAGGGTAACACTGTTAACACGACGGTTAAGCAAGTACTAAGCATAGGAATTAATATAACATAATACGTTAGCAAGAACAATCACTAAAAATGATGCATGAGTGAAACTCAATGTCATACATACTGATTGGCAACCACGATGCTCTATTCTCCCAACGGGAGCATACATAACGTATGGGTCGCTAGGGGATCAAGCTAGCTTCCCGAGGAGCGTCGACAACCCCTCCGTAAACCTACTGCAGTGGTGACATATAATACCCAAAGGGCAGAAGCCAAGTGGTGCCGACTCGGAGTCAATCATACAAATCATAACATATATAAGGAATAGATAACCATGAAACAACAAATACTTAAACAAACACATGCAGGTAGGCTACAAGGCCCGAGCCTCAGCTACACCCTTGGCTAGCAAGCGCACACTCGATAGAAGCTCTGGCTTGTCAGACACGCACTCATTAGAAGCTCAGGTCTGAATTGCCTCGGGGTTTGCTGGAGGAAGTACATTCGATAACAGTCATGTCGAAGGTGGTGTAATGTATCAATATGAATGCAATTCGATAAAGCAGTCTCCTGATTCCCCAGGGACATTCAGCACGAGGTACACATGAGATGTTCGGTGTCGTTGTGTTACCGCGTCTGGGTATTACATTGTGTATACGGAACACCCTTCTCATGCCAACATCCATGACTTGCCATTGGGGAATCCTTCATTCATTCCAACGTATAATTACCAATGGCCAAGTGAAGGTATAGAGGGTACCATGACTAAAGGCCTACCAAATCATTGAGATTCCTAACATCTTAGGTTCACTGGGTTCTTACGGCTTAGCCGTATACAGGGTTACGGCTTAGCCGAGAAGGGGTCACAGTTCATCCGGACTTTCGGTGTGGTTACGGTTCAACCGTATATTGTCCTTCGGCTTAGCCGAGCTAAGCCTGCGGCTTGGTCACGGGGAGGTCACGGCGTAGCCGTAGGGTATTTCACGGTGCAGCCGTATGCAAGCCGTAGAAGGAACTGGGTCCTGTGAGCTCTCTGGAAAGTTCGCCGTAGAAAGGCCTACGGCTAGGCTACGGGCTGGGTACGGCTCAGCCGTAGTGGATTCCACGGCGTAGCCGTAAATGAGCCGTAGTACAAAAGCTCATTTTCTTCTCTCTGGACATCGAGCCGTAAGAGCTCACGGCTTAGCCGTATCTTCGCCGTAAGCTTCAGAAAATCAAAATACAGTTCTGTAGCTCAATTTTCTGTGCGGGATTACTACAGGACTAACTTATAAAGGGGTTCTGTAGCTCAATTGAAGTGTCTTGAGAGTATCCCATACTCACACACCTCCTATTCCCATCTCCTTCATTCTTACTTGATTCACACCACATTTGCATCCATTAACAAGGACAGAGAAATGGCTGGAATTTGAAATGTAATAGCTAGTTCCAATTATCCACATTCCACCATGCATGCAATACCTATAACTGAATACTTACTTGTTACAGTGTTTAGCACCTTCCTAACCCTTCTTTCTTGCTGTATGCTCAGGAAAATCTCTGGAGTAAAATGGGTTCTCTACAAATCACATGAATGTGGTACATGGAACTTAAATTTACAAGCATGTCAAGAAATGAGTCCTTTAAGACCCTAATAACCCAAACAATAAAAGGAGGAAACCCACTCCTCACCTTATTGCTGTAGCTCAGAGGGGAGATCACTCTACACCAGAGAATAATGGAAAAAGGGATCAAGGAGGAAGAAGAAGATGGTGGGAGGGTGCCACTCCCTGTGCATGCACACTCCCAAAGCCCACGGTACTTTGATTGCAAGGAGGAGAAACCCAGAGATGAGAGCTCCAGCCAAGAGAACGAGAGGAAGAGGAGAAGGAACGTGGGATTCTCCTTTTTAAACATAATTTCCCTGGAGTTACATGCAAGCCCATTCGTTTCTAGGAATTTCAGTTTAGTCCGGAAGGGCTCCAATTGGCTTAAGATGAGTCCGGATTAACTCGGGCCCAACACAAAAGATGATCTACGCGATAAATCACACGTAAGGAGATGGACGGGGTATCCAAGAGGCATAAGGACAATTTACGAAAAAGCCCTTAGCTATTTAATTGGGGTCCAAACCCAATAATTCACACTAAATTGGCCATTAACAAGTCTTAATCAATAGGAACATGATTAATTAACGTAATTAGGATTAGTGGGGGTTCGGGTCCTTACAGGATCCATCTTTGATTGGCGATGGTGCTCGAAGTTGCTGAAGGCCTGAGGTCAGCTTCTGAGATTTGCAGAGGAAAGGAATCATACTAATTTTTTGGTTTGAAGTGGGCCACACAAATCGGTCTGTGCGGAGAAAAAGACCGAAACATGCCTATCACTTAAGGAGGTTGGGATCTCGGTTTGCAGTAAAAGGGATCTCGGTTTGTGGAGAAGGAGGGTTGCGATCGATGGAAATCGTGAGGTGGGCCCCATGTTGGTTTCAATCAGAGAATAGGGGTGCAGATCGCCGTGAACTGAGTGCAGGCTATCGTCACTACTGCACCGTCACCGTCCATTATATGGGTGTAGTCGCTACTACCCCACCTCGCCATCGCCGGATCAGACGAAGACGACCGGAGAAAGGGCTCTTGGTCTGCTCCCTACCGTCACCAAGCCACCATGCTTCGATGACCCCTCCCTCGTCAGTGCCTCACCATTACCTCCATCGTTGTCAATGTGCACCACCGGAATTCCGTCGCCTCTGCCGGCCTCATCGCTACGGTCGGCCGCTTCCTTCACCGAGCTCGAGGAAAAAGAGGGTTTGTTAGGTTTTTGGTTGACCGAACCAAAAACAATGGTAGGAGACGACCTAGCATGGGCTAAAAGACCAGATCTGGTCTGGGCTTTGGGTCAGGTTCTTACCTAACCTGTTGCAATAGCCCAGCCATAGCGAAGTCAGATCGGGTGCAGTCAGGTCGGGTTGAACCTGACCTACTTGCAGGGCACCCAGGAAGCAACGATGGTTTAAGGTCGGGTCAAGTTCGTGTTAGACCTGACCCAGTTGTAGCAGAGCCAGGTCGGATCTGGGTCAGGTCAGGCCAGTTAGGACCTGACACATTACACAGAGAAGCCCAGCACAACAGATCAGGTCAGTTTGGTTCGGGTTGGGTCAGTTTGACCTGACCCGTCATTCACAAGCCCATCAGAACAGGTGCAGTTTCCAGTTCAGGTTGGGTTGACCTGAACCCATTTGCAGCAAGCCCAGCCCGCCAGCACAGGTTGACGTCAGTTGACATCAGCAAAAGTACGGTCAAAGGCAGTTTGACCAGTTTTAACGGCTGAAATTGTTTCTGCGGTATCTTGATCGTCCGATGTTCGATCGAAGATCCGTTTGAGCCTACGAACTTGTTGTGAGGAGATCTACACATATGTGGAAGAATATGGGCTGTTCAACGATCAACAAGGATGTTTGGCTAATTGGAGTGTAGAAAATTATTTCTGTGATATCGAAGTTATCCGGAGTCGGATTTCAGATCCGTTTCTTTCAGCATGCTCATGGTGATGAGATATACGAGGCAGACAAAAGATATTAGCAGTTTAATGGGCAGAAAATTGGGGGACTGAAGAAACTGATAGATTCACGAGGATAGCAATGGATTCATGCATCACGGGCTAAATTGAAGTGTTGGATGGAGAAATGGCTTCAGGGATTGGCAAGGAAGAGTGTTACACTCCATGACACAACAATGATTGAAAAGTGTTACTTGATGTCATGAATAATAGATTGCTCAGGAACTTTGAGAAAAGCTCAAATCTGCATCGAATGGATTGGGAAGGAGTGACATGCTAAAGTGAAAGAAAAAGCAAAAGGAATTAGAATCGGAAGGAGGTAGTGTGCAAGAAAGCGTAGATTCGGTTGATGGGGAATCACTTTTGGGAACTACAGGTGGATCGAGTGCTAATTCATGGTATTGAGATTCAATTCTTTTTATCGTGTGATTAAATAGAGATTGGTTTGATGGAAATAACTATCATTGTTGATGGATTTTTTCTTATGGGTGAGAATGCAACTGATGAGGATTTGAAATAAAAGAGGTAGAGATCCAGGTGTAAGATGATGTTATTCAAACCCTAATCGATGTGATATATATTCCGGGTTTATGAAGAAATTAAATTTCTTTGTGTGCCTTAGACTTCAAAGGCTGCGAGTGCACTGTAGCGGGTGGAGTTACGAAGGTAGAAAAGGAAACATTTGTCATCATGGAGGGTGAGATGGTCAGAAATCTCTATAGGTTGATAGGGGATGCTTTTTCAGGTGGAGCAGTGACGGAGACACTAAATAACAGGGGAGGAAATCTATGGTTTAGGTGGAGTTAGATGTGATGGATCATTGGAAGATAGATTGATGGGTCTTCGATGATATCATCTAGTGGAAATCCAGGAAGATTGAATGGAGATGATTTTCTTGAAAAAAGGTAGTCTTGTTAAGGTTGGAGTAAGCCAGTTTAAGCATCGGGTCATACTTAACCCGCATGTACTGTGCCCAACCCACCAAAACAGGCTAGAACAGAATAGTTACAGGTTTGATGAAACGAACACAGTGATGGAGATAGAAGGAAGGATTCACAAGGTACCCATGAGATTTGGATTCGGAGAAGTCTTCAGTTTTGTCTTGATAGATGGAAGTTAGGTTCATTGTGTTGCAAGGATGCATGTATGTGGCAACAAATGGAGAGCACTTCGAAGGTTCAAGATGGTGGTGTTGAGGTCAAATGAGGCAATTGTGGGAAGTCTCAAGTCGGTTTGGACTTGGTCGACACTAGACAATACTGAGATTGTCTGTGCATCTGGGTTAGGGGTGCAGGTGCCACGTTAGGTGGTAGCATGTGCGGAGGCATACCTTTCAGTGACGTACGTGAAGTGCTAATTCAACATGTTGAGTGTTGAAGAAAGAAGAACGCGCCATCGGTGTAGTGACGTACCCTTTAGCAAGGTGTGTGAAGACAATACCAGGTATCTCAAAGGTGGCTCTGAGGATTCGCAGAATCCAAGCCAAGGTGGAGATTGTTGGATTTTGTCTTATATTCCGGTTTAATTGGATCAGTCATCTGATTTAGCCAAAATCGAAGCTCAGGGGTAGGGGTATTTTAGTCATTATGTATGGGTTTTCTTGTTGGCCAATAAAGCGAAAACTATATATATTGATGTACTGTAGCCCTAGATCCTGAGGGGACTGAGATGGGGTCATAATAGATGAGTTTTCTCCTCCGTGGATGTAGGCAAGGTTGCCGAACTACGTAAAATTGCTATGTTCATGTGTGTGATTACTTGATGGTGTGATTGCTTGTATTCATCAAAATTGATCCGTTGATCACGAGTATTTCCATTGCGTTGCTTTTTCCAACAAAGGTTTTAATATATTAAGCTGGTTGAGTTAAATTGCAGAAATCAGAGATTGCATTCAATTTAATTTTGACCATCTAGAATTTTTTGGCCCTACTAATATCAGCCCTATTTATGTCAACCATCAATAGAAACCATTTTAGTTACACTATGGAGAAGTGCTTTTTGAAACTGAAATCGATTGATCGACAAGCACTACCGAGACTTCCACTCTCTTCGCGCTCTCTCCTCTCCAACTAGATTTCTCAAAACCTTCCTACATGCTGCTGTCTATCTTTCTCATTCTCATTCTTATATATCTCTCTCATTCTTTCTCCCTCTTATCTTCTAGACTCTCTCTCAAGCCCCAATCTCTAAATCTCTAACCAATCTCTAATCCCCAAATGTTTCAATCAGGGTTTTGTTTTAGCAGGAGGAATCAACAACTGAAGAACTACAACCGCTTTTTGATTACAGCTGCATTCAATCATTGTAATGTTCGACTCCCCTTGGTATCTTAGGTTAGTTCAAATTCTTCATTTCTCATGGTTTTTTCTTTTTATTAGATTGATTCACAGGTAACACTTTAGGTTCACCTCTGATTTTCGCAATGAAATGGAATTTCTCTATCTACTCTAAATGGTTGTCTTTGAACCTGGCCATCTAAAACAGAAGAGGATTTCTAACACCATGGTAACTCTTAACTTGTAGTACGCTATCGACTTTTGTATATGTGATTTGTCTTTGTGTTCTAAGCAGGTGCCTTTCAACATCACCATCTGAAACAAATGGTTTCTTTCAGAATTTCTACATGACCATGTAAATGTGTAGGTTTTATGTTTTATTTTTGGTATATGATTGTTTCTTTCGTATGTAATATATAATGCAAACTCCGATTTTGGCTCTATTAATTCAAAGTAATGGGTCATTGAGATATATTGGTGTCTTCATAATGAGTCAATGAGATGATTAAACTTCTTTAAAACCTCAACGCTTTGGAAAGAGGGAAGCTCAACAACATTTAAATCACATGTTTTTCACTACCTGCCTCATTTATTTTCTTAAATATTAGAGAAATAGTACTACTACTTTAACAATTACATGAATTTCACTTGATTTCACCAAGCATATTATACTATATTAAGCTAAAGGGTTTTTCCTCTCAATTTTGACGATTACGTAAAATTTTGACCATAACTTGCTACTCACGTTCTTAGATGCCCTATGTTCTTTTCACCAGCAGTACACCGCTACACAACTACACCCACGTTCTGATGTTTGTCATGCCCCGAATTTTTATTTTTGGGTCATAGCAGTCTATCGGGTTTGTGTTGGGTTGAGAGGGGTTATATGCGCTGAGTATAGACTTTTGGGCCTTGGGTTTACATTATTTGACCCTTTTAGGCTAATAGACTCTTTTTGGAATTTCGTAAAACTTATTAGAAAGCAGGGAGCCTTTATTTGTAATTTAGAAAAAATCTCCTCTTAATATAAACCCTTAGGGTTTTTCCCATTCTCCCATCTTCTTCCTCTCTTTTACAACCAAGCCCTAAAAGTTCTCTGGTGGGAAACCAAGGTTGGATCTTCTGATCTTCAGATTTGCTTTTGGCTTCGAGATTCAGGCAAGTGGATAACCGTAAACAATGCCTTTTGGTTACTAGAATATCTTTTGGTTATTTGTTGCATAACATGTGTTAGATATATTTTCTTCTATTGGATTTAACTTTTTGATTAGAGATTAATGATATGGATTTGAAACAACAATGTAATTTGTTTTATATTGAGATTTGCTGGCAACAAGAAATATTTATAAAAAAAAAGATCAGTAGCAGCGCCTAAGCGCAGCACTGCTGCCTGCGCACGCTAAGCAGCACTGCTGCCAGGCATGCACAGGCAGCACGCTTTGCCTGGGCTGCTGCAGCGCCTGCTGCTGTGCAGGCCGCATGGCCTGCTGGCAAACCCGGTTTGCTGGCTGGGCCAAGTCTGCTGGTGGGCCGCGGCTCGGCCCAGGTCGCGGCTGGGCCAGTTTGATGGGCTGGGTTTAATTTTAAAATATATAATATTAAATAAATAATCCGATTAGGATATTATTTATGAAGAGTTTAAAATGTTATATTTTGATTAATAGTTTAGTATATTACTGGAGATTAGATCTTATTAAATTAATTTTAATTCAATGTTATTAAAAATTTAGTTAGGATTGGTTATAAATTTAATTGGAAATTATGTAATTGTGATTAATACCTTATTTAGTTTGGTTAGAAATTAACTAAGATGTAATTGGGGTGAATAAATCTTATGTAGATTGTATTCATAATTCTAATTTGGATTTTTAATGGGAGTTTAGATTTTGGGATTTGGACCTTTGTTTTATATTAAACAATAAGGTGTAACTATACACAACAATGTTAATTACGAACTTAATTATTCCTTTTTCCTTATTTTGATCATAATTTGATGAAGTTTGGGTTGGAATTGAATATTGATTACCCAAGTTGTATAACACATTAATATACATAATTGGATTAGATGATTCATGTCTTTTTAGAAAAGTTAGTTGAATGTTCACATAAGAAGTAGACTAAATACAGAATGGGAATGTGAGATTCAGGATGTACCACATGATAGATACTGAAAGTAGGATATTGGCATCGTGGACTCACATTTCTATTATGAAATAGAATTAATTCTCATGTGTATATTTAACTAATTATGACTGTTAGGTGGTTTAGTGCTTACCCTCAGAGAACTTGAATTGACACACGTTCATAATACACTTTCAAATTTAAAAGTTTAACTACTCCATTGATATTGGTTTGAATATTGGGATTAAGGGTGTCATATCATAATTCATTCTACATCAGTATACATATGTATTTGTAAATATGAATATTATCTGCGGGATTACCCGATTCTGTTATTATCTACTGGATTACCTGATTCTGTTATTATCTGCGGGATTACTCGATTCTGTTATTTATATGTGGGATTATCCGTTTCTGTTATCTGTATGCGGGGTTACCTGTTTCTGTATATTTGTCCGTGGGAATACCCGTTTCTATGCATTCATGCCATTGGGGTTTGCATATGATATATTTTGGGTCATAATGAATATTATGTTTATTTCAGTTGATTAATCCATTGCTTGCAGTTTACCCTCTTGCCAAATTATGTCAATTTGACCCACTAATTTTGGTGTCTAGGTTCCATTATCAGTGTCGAAGCGGAGGGTCCGGCGACACAGGGAATTCCGCCAGATAGCGGAGTTGTTGAATGGAGCACTGATGACATCATCTGAGGTGTCTTAATGTGGTGCAGAGATCGAAAACTTTAGATTATGTAATCAGGCCATGTTTGGGCTATTAGTTTATTTAATTAAATTTTTTTGTTTTGAAATTATAACTTTAATTATTATGCTTCGAAGCAGTTGACCTTGATTTTTATTATTAATGAGGTTGTTACATGTTTGTTATGTGATATTCATCTGCGATGAGTATGAATTTTAGTTTCGTGTGTGATTATGGTTGCTTGATCACTAAGCATAGCCTCACAAAGGACTTCGATCCACCCGGAATTGGGGCCCGTATTGTTTATATTAGAAAATTTTTAATTGGCCCTAATTCTCACACCCCTGGAACTGGGTTTGGATCCGGCTCAGTTTTGGAGGTGTGACAATGTTCACAACCACCTTTTTTTGCAATTATCTCAAGAATGCCCCACAAATGCATACCTCCACATTCTCTGCTACTTGCTTCTTCATATTGCCATAACATCTTCAAAGGTAGAAAAAATCTCTCTCTTGATCTCTTTTTTGTTTGATCGTTTATCACTTTTCATCCCTTCCTTGTTTTGCAGACATCATTCGTTCATTGTTTCTCACTTTTTCTTATTTTCATCCCTTCTTTTTTCTAGATTTAGTTCTGATATAGTATCGATTGACATTGATCACTCGAATAAAGAGAGCAAAATGTGCTTTCTTAATAGGTATCTAAAATATAGGGCTCTCTTTATTGTTTAGATTTTCATTTAGATGTTTGCAAGCTATGAGGGTCTTTGGTTGGATTTGATTTTGGTAAAAAGGGTGGAGGATCACATTTGGGATTTGTACAAGGTGGGAATTGAAGCAATTGTGGACGTCCTCAATTTGGTAAGATTTGGGTGGCGCTTACTTCTTTATCCTCTTCTTACTATCTAATCTGTTGTCCTTTACCCTATGTTGTTGGTTCCTTTTTTCTGAGTAAAGCTATTTGGTTTTTTTTTTGGCGGAAAAACTTGATGTCAAGGGTGGTGCCCCCACAACAACTATTGGACATGGCCAATAACCGTTACCCCCTTCATAGTGGCTATAAATATCTACTCAAATTGGTGAGAAAGGGTTGAAATTCTGACCTATGTTTGTTGCAGCAAAAACAGGAAAAGTGAGGACCCCATCTCCCAAATGCTTGGGCTATTCTTCATTTTCCTTCTTAGCATGTATAGTTAAATACTTGAATAATCTGAGAACTTAAATGAATGGCGGACTCATCCCCTATTATACAACTACTGCAGGGGAGGCTTTATGAAATCTCCAAAATTAGATGTACTTACAAATCGTTTATAAACACAGAAAAAAAGGATAAAAAACAAAGCATATAACTCCTGCAGTGGAAGATTGAGCACGTCTAATGCAGGCCCTAGGGCTAGGGCTTGCGTGGAAGTGCCTAAGCACATGTCCAAGGACACTTCGAATCGTCAAGATGACTTTAACACACATGAGGACACGCCTCTCAAAACTCAATTCTATTAATCAACCAAATCTGAGAATCTCTTCTCTACAATGGCATATATATAATAAAAAAGCAAACTTAATGCCTAAGCAAACTCTAAGCTATTAATAAAAACTTTCCTAATAACAATTTAATTAGAAATCTACTAAAAAAATAATATAATCATAATCTATTTTGAAGAAGGATTGGTTGTGGGGTCCAGACTGCATCATCCTCCCCGGGTTGAAAGAAGAGTTTGTCCTCGAACTCGAGTTTGCTTTAGATTGCCTCTGTAAATGTGGTGAACATGAAGGACTTCCTTTGTGACAGCTTTCCAGGAATTCTTCTTCAGCGGTGGTGGCTTCTCGGGATGAAGAGTAACCTGTGTCTACCATGCATGAATGTATAGGTGTTGTCGCACATACCATGAGTTCCATTTTTGTTATACATCCATGGACGGCCTAATAAGATATCACCACTATCCATAGGTAACACATCACACCAGATTGTATCTTTGTAAGTCTCATCAATGGCAAAAGTAACTTTGCAAGTATCTCGAACATGCGCTTGATCACCATTTATTAGCCATTTGACAAAATAAGAATGGTTATGCTTCTAAACTTTCAACTAGAGGCGATTAACAAGAACTTGGGAGATGAGATTTTCGCAACTTCTACTATCAATTACAACTATGCAATTTTGTCCCTAAATTGTACCCACGGAACAGAAGATATTTTTTCTCAACCACTTATTCTCAACAGTTGGTGGAGCGTCCTTGATGACAATAAAAGCTTCACCAGTGGTATCTGCATCTATTTTAGTAAGTTCGTCATTGTCAATATCCTTGGAAACAGTGTCAGTACCCTTAGTATCATATGTGATATTTTTATTAGCACCTTCAATCTCAATCAGCTGTATTCGTTTTGGACATTCTGCTGCGCAATGCCTGTGCTGTTGACAATGAAAACAAACCATCTTATTTTGACCTAGCCAAATCTAATGGCAATAGCCAAATCTTCAAGTGAAGAAGATGAAGATTTAGCATCCATTTACTTCTTAGGAGGCATTTTTTTTAATGCAAATTGAAATCTAACTGACCTGATTTGTATCTCTGCGCGCCACTAACACGACGGTGCAAACCAATTGGAAATTGGTTGTTGGATGAGCCTGATAGCACAAAAATAAATGCGAACTCGTGGTGTCACAATATATTGATGGACTGTATTGTGCAGATGGGTCCAAGTGGTCACTGGATCCAAAACTAGGCCCAATAACCTATGGGTTCTCTCTGTTCCTCTTTTTTTCTTTAGCATTGGTCTTTGTGCTAGACGAGAAACAAAAGAGGTTCGGCTCAACTCTTTTTGTTTCCCTTATTCAAAGAGATGAAGGGTTGGGAGAGAGAGACGTTGGAGGGCTGGAAGAGAGAGGTGTCTACACTAGTGACGATTTCGAGCGACAATGACAATGGATGTGGATGCTAGTCATAGGTGGCAGTGTGCGGTCGAGCGGCAGCGACGATGGATGTGGATGCCAGTCACAGGCGGTGGCGTGCGGTGAGCGGCTATGGCAGGCGGAAGAGGGTGCGACGACAGGTACACGTTCTTCGTCAGATCTCCTTTTTCTTCTCGGTTCTTCCTTCTTTTTTTTTAATCAGCGATGGGTGGGGAGACAGCGGTGTCGGGGGAAAAGGGCTCGGTTTGGAGTAGGGTTAGGGTTTGGGCTGGTTATGGCCTGCTTTTCGGTAATGGGGTGTTAGGAAAATTAGGTTTTGTGGATTTGGGTATCGGGACTGTGGATTGGGTTATGCTCCGGTGAAGGCCGAAAGGGTAAGGATTAGGGTTCTTGAGTTTTTTGGAAATTGGGTTTCGTAGATGGATTCCAGGGTAGGGATGGAACCGTGGGTTTGGTTGACTGGGTTAGGTTGGCTGATGAAGGGATCTGGGATGGGTGGTTTTGGGTGAGACACACAAATTTTGGGACGGAGGGAAACAGAGAGTGAGGGGTTCGACAAGGGCTGCATTTCTGGTGTTCGACGAGGGTGGATTGCAGACTGGGGTTCGGGATTGGTAGCAAGAAGTTGAGGGTTTCGATGGGTCAGTTTAATGTCACGGTATGGTTTTCTTGGGGATGAGGATGATGATGATCAGAAGGTGGGAATAAGATAGAAGGTAACATGCCGATCAATTAAAGGACCGGCTCTAATACCAACTGATGCAGGCCCTAGGTTAGGGCTTGCGTAGAAGTGCCTAAGCACGTGTCTAAGGATACTTCAAATCTTCAAGATGACTTCAACACACACGAGGACACGCCTATCTAGGAAAACCCAATTCTATTAATCAACCAAATCTGAGAATCTCTTCTCTACAATGCCATATATATAGTAAAAAAGCAAACTTAATGCCTAAGTAAACCCTAAGCTATTAATAGAAACTTTCTTAATAACAATTTAATTAGAAATCTACTAAAAAAATAATATAATCCTAATCTAATTTGAAGAAGGATTGCTTATGGGGTCCAAACTGCATCAACATCTGAAATAAGGAATAACTTATAAGTGTGTCATAAAAACACGGAGAAACATGGAAATATGATTCCATGATCCACTCAAGTGCCTTGGAAATATGTGTTGATTTCCTCAATCATACACCACATAACCAATGCATCAGAGTGGACAATAGTTAAACTGTAACTCCATCCACTCCAGTTTATCTTTAATTTGCATTAAGGACAATAGTTTTCTTCTTTTGGATGGTCTTGCATTGTGTATGGTATTTTTCGTGGTTAGCAATTTTTCTATATTTTAATATTTTTGGTGAAATAAAATTGTGTTTTTTTAATAATTTTATTTTTTTAATTACCTATAATAGTGAGAGTAATATGAGTCAGATAGACTTTTTTTTAATTAGAAAATAGGGCCTATTGGCTTGTAAAGATTGCAAGGTTGTCTCAGGAGAGAGTTTGACTACGCAACATAGGCTCATAGTTTTAGATATTTACATTAGAAGTAGAAAGAGAGTGGTAGTAAACAAAATGGGCTCTAAAACAAGGTGGAGAGATTTGAAGGGGGAAAGAGCAAATATATTTGAGGACAAAATGATTGAAAAAGAAGAATAGAATCTTGAATGGAAAACTACAGTAATGTGGAATCAAATGGCTAATTGCATTAGGAAGGTTGCAAAAAAGGTACTTGGAGAATCAAAAGGAAAGAGACATGTTGATAAAGAAACATAGTGGTGGAGTATGCAGGTTCAGGAAGTTATTCGAGAAAAAAGATATTACTACAAAGTTTGGCAGGGGACTAAGAGTATGAAAAATTTTGAGTTGTATAAGAAGGCAAAGAAAGAAGCTAAGAAAGTAGTTAGTAGTGCAAAGTCCAAAACATACAATGACTTCTATAATAGGTTGGGAACAAGAGAAGGAGAGAAAGATATTTTTAAGCTCACAAAAATAAGAGAAAATAAAAGTAGAGACTTAGATCATGTCAAATGTATCAAGGACAATGAGGACAATGTTCTAGTGAAGGACAACGATATTAAAGATAGGTGAAAGGAATATTTTAGCAAACTTTAAAGCGAAGATCATATGGTGGATATAAGAACTAGGGAGGATACTTCATTGGTAGAGCATATTTTTCTCTGAATTAGAGGGGTAGAACTGAAGGAAGTATTTAACTTTATAAGATAGGAAAGGCAATAGGCCCAGATGATATTTCGATAGAGGTATGGAAATGCTTAGGAGAGGTTGGGGTGAGTTGGTTATGTAGACTTTTCAATAAAATACTTGTGACAAAGAATATGCTGGATGAATAGAGAAGAAGCATTGTAGTACCTATATATAAGAATAAAGGAGATATAGAAAGTTGTACCAACCATTAAGGAATTAAACTTATGAGTCATAATGGAGCAAACATGCAGACAGAAGACCAAGATTGCTGAAAATTAATATAATTTTATCCCAGGGAGCTCAACTATGAAAGCTATCTTTTTATGTAGGCAATTATTGGAAAAATATCAAGCAAAGAGGAAAAATCTACATATGGTTTTTATCGATTTAGAAAAAGCCTATGATAGAGTACTGAAGAATTTAATTTGGTGGGTTATGAAGAAAATGAATGTCTCCAGCGGTTACATTGAAAATTTTAAGGATATGTATGAAGGAGCAGTAACAAATGTGAGAACCACATATGGAGAAACTCATACAACAAAGTGCACCATTACTGATGACTTTTCCCGGTGCATCTCCACATGCGTCGGTAAAATCCCATCATTTCCCGATGCAAACTCACATGCGTTGTCAAAAGCCAGTTTATCTCGACGCACGCTAACATGTGTCGACAAAAGCCTTGCTTATCCCGACGTAAACTTTGATGTGTCGGCAAAAGCCCACTTTTGTCGACGCATGTGATTTTGCATCTATAAAAGCCCAGCTTACCCCGACACAAGCTCATATGTGTCAGCAAAAGCCTAGCTTTTTTTCTTACGCCAGTTTATATGCGTTGGGAAAAGCCCTGCCTTTGCCGATGCAATACCTTTTGCTTCGGAAAAAGTCTTTTGATAAATTCCAAATAAAAATTGAATCTTTATCAAAAATCGTATTTGCGGATAAACCTAAAGAGACCAAAAGAAAAAGCCAAAACCACCTCTCCTCCAATCCCGACATCAGCCAATCCATGACAACCTGTATGACGGAAAACTTCTTCATGTCCTTCTTAACCCCAACACTTTCTGATCTCAATTCCTCAACCTGAGCACCCAAACTTGCTTCCTCCTCCCCAATTTTCTTTAAATCCCCAATCTTCAAGCTGATGCTCCCGACATATAGCTGACGAGCTCGGCCTAGTGGGGGATAGTTTTTAGGGAGTTATGTTGATGAGGTCAAAAAAATTGTCCCCAATTTCAAAAAAATACATTTATTTTGGCGAGAAAAAAAATTCCATCGCCTAAAGTATCAAATAGTCGACGAAAAAAATAATTTTTGTAGCCGAATGTCTTTTATTGGCAATGAAAATTAAATTTCATTGCCAATTCTTTAAAAAAAAAGTTGTCGAATATTGGAAAGGCGCCTACCCATGAACCATTTGGCCTGGCTTTGGTTAAAATTTCTATCTAGCACCCATTTTCTGGCCCACCCTTTCTCTCATCTCTCTCATTCGCTGCTGCCATCCTTTTTAAAGCAATACCCAGAGCTATTACCTGAGGCAAGCCCCCTTTCCTATTATTTCACATTTGGGGACCAAATGTCCTTAAGAGGGGAGTGATGTGAGGCCCTGCCTATTTATTTTCTTTATATATGCTATTTTGTTTCCTTAGTGGTGTTTAGGCTTAGATTAGAGGATTAGAGGTCCCTAGGAGAAAAATCTAAAAGCTACTTTTGCCAATTCCACATTACCCTTAAAATATCTTCCCTCTTCTATTTATTGTTCATGAATATTTTGGTCATTCCAACCCCAACTCACTTGAAATATCTAAATGACCCATTTAAATAGGCTAGAATTTTTCTTCCTCGAAACCATGGCGAAAGTATATTTATTGGGAAGCTTATTTTATTTCATGAATGATGGCACTTATAGTGACTCAATCCAACCTTTGATTCACAAGTTATGGCCAAAACAAGTTTATAGCCAACTATTAAATGAGTGGCAATATTGTAAATATCTCAAAATCCCTTTTTTTCCATTCCCTCACTCGTTTCCCCCATTCCAGGCGAGTCTCTCTCTCTCCTCATTTCCTTTTCTTTTTTCTCTTTCTCCTCCCTTACTCCCATCCCAGCAACAAACCGACCTCCTCTTTCACCATTTCTTCATCTTTTCCTCTCTACTTTCGACTTCTGCCTCCTTTCAACAGCCAGCAGCCGTCAGAGGATCCTGACTTCACTTTTTCCGGTGACCACGACCACCACCCCTTCATCTTTCTTTTCCGCTCCATTTCTCTCTACTTTTCTATTTTTCCCATTTTCCCCATTTTTTTCTCCCTGTTGCAGCCGCCGGAATCTGTGCCTAGCACCACCGCCAGAGCTCTCTCTTCTACCTCCATCTTCCTCCTTAAACCTCCATCTTTTCAAGGAATCCATTCTTTAAATTTCCCTCCAAACCAAACAAGCCTTAGGTAAGTTTTCCACCCTCATTAGCCAGGTCATAGGAGTTTTGATTTAATATAGATTTTGGCATGTTCATTCATTTCTCTTAACTGCATTATAGGTTTGATTTGAGTGGGGTTTAGATTTGTGCGAGTTGGAGCTTGATTGGGTTTATTGATTAGCTTTTCATTTTTTTTCATCAAGACAAGTAGTATGTTTCTAACTCCATATTTGTATGATTACCTTGATTGTGCTCTATAGGCTTGATGAATTATTTAGAAGAAACCCATCTCTAACTAAGCTCACGTCATACTTAGAAGGATAGGTGGAAACCCCTTTTTAGAGCCCCAAATGCATTAATGATGATAATTACATACTAGTGTCTATATTGATTAATGCATATGATAATCTCTATATTAAAATGAGAAATGGTGGAATGAATGGTTTATGATGAATGAAATGGAGAATGGATGATGTGGATTGTGTTATACTGGAAATGAATTGGTATGATTGATGGGGACCCACAGTTTCTATTTGCCCACCCATTTTTTACAATTCAAATTAATTTGTTGTCAACACCTGATTGGAGGCTTTCCATAGTTACATTTATTTTATAATCTATAATCTCATGTTCCTTTTACTTATTTTATAGAAATTAGTGCATGCTACTCCATCCATTGTATATCCACTATTCAAGTATGCTTATGATAATGTATGATACTTTAGTTCCTTTTTTTTTTTCCTATACTCCAATACTAAATGTCAAGCCTACTGATCTACATCCCTTTATCTCCATTTTCCCTTTATCATTTTGATGTTGTCAACTCATTAGATATTTTTTTTTCTCTCTAAAACACCCAATTCATAGAAACCATGTTATACAAGGCTATGCCTATTTTTGTAAACTAATAATCTAATTATTTATTTTTCTCTATTTTGCATGGTTGTAGAGAGCAAGTGGATGATTGGGCAGAAGACATTTTATTTTTAGAGTTGTATATCCACTATTCAAGTATGCTTATGCTAATGTATGATGATTCAGTTCTTTTCTGTTTTTTTTTTTCCTATACTTCAATACTAAATGTCAAGCCTATCGACCTACATCCTTTATCTCCATTTTTTCTTTATTATTTTGATGTTGTCAATTCATTACATATTTTTTTCTCTAAAACACGCAATTCATAGATACCATGTTATACAAGGCTATGCCTCTTTTCGTAAACTAATAATTTAATTATTTATATTTGTCTATTTTGCATGGTTGCAGAGAGCAATATGGATGATCGAGCAAAAGACACTTTATTTTTAGAGTTGTTATATAATGTTAAATGGTGTTGTATTGTAATATTGCTTTATGATATGATTTTTGTTATGTAATGGACAGAGTTTATAATTTAAATTATTATTATTAGTAGTATTGATAAATCTTGGTAGGCTTTGCTTTCTTTGATTTAAATAGGTTTATAGATAAGGAAATAAAATAAATAATAGGAAATGCAAATGAATTTTTTTAAAAAATTGTGAATTTAAAAAAAATTATTTTTTTTCTTCTAGTGACACTTTTGCCCACACAACATTGCATCGGCAAAAGTCATATTTACTAACATTGCCTACGCAGACTTATGTCGACAATAGCTATCCCGACGCCATTATGCATCAGGGAAAGGTTTCTTCATTATTTTAAAAGGTCTTTTCCGACGCGATATGACATTGGGAAACTTTTCCCCAGACGCCTTTGTACGTTGGGAAAAGGCTATTATTGGTTTTTTTAAGAAAGTTTTCTCCGCGCCTTTGTGCGTCAGTAAAACTTTTGCTAACGCATATAGTTGTGTTAGGAAAAGGTACTCCAGACGTAGAATTGTTGACGCAATGTCCTGCGTCGACAAAAGTCTTTGCTGATGCATATGTGATTTTTCCCAATGCATTTTTGTGTTGGAAAAATGAATATTGTTGTAGTGACAAGTGGATTCCCCGTGACTATAGGTTTGCATCAGGGATCAGCCTTAAGCCCTTACCTCTTTGCATTGATTATGGATGAGTTAACTGCGCATATTCAAGAAAAAGTACCATGGTGTATGTTGTTTGCAGCTGATATAATATTGGTGGATGAATCAAGAGATGGTGTAAATATAAAACTCAAGAGATGGCGGGGGATATTAGAATCTAGAGGCTTTCAAATAAGTCATACAAAGACAGAATATATGGTTTGCAACTTCAGTGGACATATACAAAGTGTTGAAACTACTATCGAAATTGAAACCCATGAGATACCACGTAGAGTTTTTTTTCGATATTTGGGCTTAATGATTAGTAAGGATGGGGAGATTAATGAAGATGTTGAGAATAGAATAAAAACTGGATAGCTGAAGTGGAGATTGGCTCCTGGGCGTTTTGCAATAGACGAGTGCCAACGAAATTGAAGGGCAATTTTTACAAAATAGTAGTTATAACATATGGAGCAGAATGTTAGCCAATTAAGAAGACGGATATATATATATAAGATCGATGTGGCGGAGATAAGAATGCTTAGGTAGATGTATAGTAAAACTATGAAAGATAAAATTAGAATCAGCACTTTTGAGAGCATTTAGGGGTAGCACCAATAGGGGATAAGATTAGATAAATCCGTTTAAGATGGTTTGGGTATGCTGAGTGTAGGTTGGTTATGGCACCGGTGAGGAAAAGTTTGGCTATCAAGGTAGATGGCTCATCAAGAGGTAGGGGTATGCCGAATAAAACATTGATGGAGGTCATTAAATCAGATTTGAAGAAGTTTAACTTATCTAAGGATTTTGCCCAAAACAGAATGGAAGGGAGAAATAAAATTCATGTAGCCAACCTCAAAATGGTTGGGATAAGGCTTTGATGATGATGATAATGATGGTGAAATAAAATTATGTTACCATTTTTGTGTTTTAATCATTTTAAATATCTCATGCCCACAAATATGGATGATCTTTTTCTTCTTCTTCTTCTCTTGAGAGGCTTTTGAGGAAGAACTAAGAAAATCTGAGAACAAATAAAAGCCTTGCTCCAAACTTTGATAGAGTTGTGCAGTGTAAAGCAGTTGGTTATTGAATTTTTTTTTCTCCTAATCAACTCACCATCATCATAATCATTTTCATCTTTTTCTTCATAGATACACCAAGTATGGGCGATTATAGTTTGTTGTAATGAGGCGCCCCACACCCCCTCCCTCTCTCTTCCTTTTCATTTTTCTTTCCCTCCACTGCCAACATATTATCTCCTCACCTCATTTCGAAATTACTTTTATATGATAGTTTGGTCTAAATCGATTTACAGTCTTATTCATCTTCTTCGCTAGTGATTCATTTTTTGAAAATTATCATTATATGATTATTTAAAGATAAGTTGTCCTTTTGAAATTATCATTATATGATTATTCAAACATAAGTTGGAACTTCCTGAGCAACCTTTATATTTATTTGGGTCCTTTTGTTAATTGTGCTCTAAATTATGCATTACTAATGTGGTAGTATTTGGTACTACGATTGATTTCCACTTCTCATTTTGTTATAGTTTGTATTTGGAATAGAAACTTACACTGCTCTTGTATGTGGTAATGTGGTGGTAGTTGGTACTATGAATATGATTCATTTCCTCTTCTCATGTCCTTATAGTTTATGTATGTATTTGGAATAGAAACTTACATGTGATGATGTGAACAATTTGGAATACAAGATAGGCCAAATGGCTGCTATCTAAATAATGATGGTGGGGAATAATGATAGAAACAAGAATGCTAGGTGTACTTTGGCTTGCTCCTAGGTGTACAACTCACACTTCAGACTCCAAAGAGGTTTGGCACCTAGGATGTTTGTGCCCTATGTCTTTAGTACATAGGTGAAAGCCTTAACTTTGGATGTGGACTTGATCTGTAGAGATTGGAGCAATGATTTTCACCATCGGTAGTTAGTCACTTTCACATTGGTTGACAGGTAGATCTAGTCCCAAACTTGTGTCAGGCCAAAGTGTATCACTAAAATGTACACACGATGCATTTACTGATCACAAAATGTCAAGACCTTTTATTTGTGTAAGGAATAGCTCATTGTTATTTTACCGTTCGACTTACAGGCTTGTAATCTGTTTGGTGATGTGATTATCTTGGTTAACTGGACTATTTTGATAATCTCTTGCACATATCCATGGAAGGTAACAAGCAATCTTCTCATATCTAAACTATGGCATGCCAACTTAAAGTAGAAGTCTTAGATTCAAGAGGATCTAGGGTTTTGTACAAACCTATTATGGAAAAATGAAAGGAAAGAAAAGAAAGGAAAAATAGAAAAGAAAGAGAAAAAAGAAGAATCTAACGAAGAAGCAATAAGATAATCTATCCCTTAGGGTTGGACGACCACGCCTATATGTTTATTTCATCAATCCTTGAAATTATAGAAAATCCCTTGCACAGTATTATTTTTTCAACTACGTCCCTAACTTCTACCATATGTCCTACTCTAAACACCCCCCCCCCCCCCTCCCTTCCTTCAAGCTGGTGCATAGATATTGACTAGGCCTAGCTTAGAGAAAACATGATGTAATTTTAGCCTCAGTGACTGCCTTAGTCAAAAAGTCTGCTAATTGATCATTAGTAGGAACTTGTATCAGTACTGCATCTTCCTTTTTAATTTTTTTCTTGATGAAGTGACAGTCAATCTCTACATATTTTTTCTTTTCATGGAGAACAGGATGTTCAGCAAGTTTGATAACTAATGTACTATCACAAAACATATTAATCAAACCACTTTGTTTGAAGCCTAACTCTTCTAACCACACCCATGAGCAATAGCCCTATACTCAATTTTAGCACTAGACTTGGCTATAATAACTTGTTTCTTACTTTTCCAAGAGAAAAGATTTTCTGTCTGTTAAAGATCCAACCCAAACAGCATCAGTGAATGTAATGGCATTTGCATGTGTGATTTGTAAAGAATTCCATGACCTCAAGACCCTTTCAAATACTTGAGAATTCTATGCAATGTAACTAAATGATTAGTTTTGGGAGCATGCATAAATTGACTAACCAAACTAAGAGTATATGAGATATTAGGTAGCATGATGGTAAGATAAATCAATTTTCCCACCAACCATTGATACATCCACTTATCTTGAAATAACTCTCCACTTTCTAAGTGTAGGCCATGATTTTGTTCAATTGGTGTAGCAACTGGTTTTGTGCCTAACTTCTCAGTCTTTTTAAGGAGGTCAAGGACATACTTCCTTTGAGATATAAAAATTCCATTCTTAGACCTAGTGACTTCAATCTCGAGGAAATATTTTTATAATCCAAGGTCATTGATTTCAAACTCCATGCTTAGAAAAGCTTTGAGTTTAGAAATTTCAATGACATCATTTCTTGTGACTACTATATCGTAACATACACCACAAGTGTGACCACCTTTATACCCTTTTTTTTCCACAAAGACAGTGTGATCTGAAAGACATCTGTAAAAATCATATTTCAGTTCAGCTCTACTGAATCTTTCAAACCATGCTCGAGGTGATTGCTTGAGTCAATAAATAGACTTTTTAAGAAAATAGACTTTGTCTTCCTACCCTTTAGCAACAAAACTAGGTGGAGGATCCATATAAAGTTCCTCCTTCAACTCCCCATGTAGAAAAGCATTTTTGACATCTAATTGGTATAATGGTTATTCACAATTTGTTGTGAGGGATACTATGAATCTGACAGAAGTTAGTTTAGCAACCGGGGAGAAAGTTTCAAAGTAATCAACCCCATAAGATTGAGTAAAGCCTTTTGTAACTAGCCACGTCTTATAATAGTTAATCGTACAATTAGAATTATACTTCAAGGTAAAAACCCACTTACAGCCAACAATATGCTTTCCTTGAGGAAGAGTAGTTAGCTCCCTTGTATTATTTTTTTCCAAAGCTACCATTTCTTCCATCATTGATTCCCTCCACTTGGGGTAAGCTTCTAACACAAGCTTGGGTATATAGGTAGAATCAAGTTTTGAAACAAAAGTGTGAGATACATGTGGAAGATGATCATAGGACACAGCATTTTGAATGGGATGACGAGTAATGCAAGTTCTTTTTCCTTTTTGTACTGCAATATGAGGATCTAATTCAGTAGAAGGAGAACCTAACATAGGAAGAGTTGTAATTAGATGCTATCCTTGAGGGTGAGGATCTGGATCTAGGGCGTCTGAGGATGGGGTAGTTTAGATCAATGGTCTAGCTCATTTCCTTGAGTAAATTTGTGGTGGTCTCTTACTCTTACTTATCGCTTCACCTTCCTCAGGAGTTTTGGAGTTAAGACTTTCTTGTTCTAGTGATTCATAATTTTCTGGGTTAGTTGGTGGTGTCATGAAATCAACAAGAGGTGCATGATTCTTTTCACACCCTTCTGGCAACAATTCCTTACTTGCAAAGGAGTAGAATGGGATGTCTTCATGGAAACTAACATCCATTGAAACAAAAACACAACCACCTTTCCATAGAGCATAACATTTATATCTTTTCTAAGAACTAGGATATCCCATATACAGACATTTAACCGGCTTTGGATCTAACTTATCCAGTTGATGCTTGGGTATATGAACAAAGCACGTGTATGAAGATTTGCGGTGGTATTGGAAACTATGATGTAGTGGGATAGAAGATTTCTATAGGACTCTTTCCTCCAAAGATCTTTGAAGGCATTTGATTTATTAAATATGCTGCTGTTAAAACTCCATCAGACCAAAAAGACTTTGAAACATTCATCTCAAGGAGAAGACCCCTTGTGACCTCCAATAGGTGTTTGTTCTTATGTTTAGCCACACCATTTTATTCCGGTGTATATGCATATGAGGTTTGCAATTCAATACATTTTCAACAAGATAATTTTGGAAGATGCTTGAGGTATATTCTCCGCCATTGTCAAACCTAAAGGCCTTAATCTTCTTCTCAAACAAAGTTCAATCAATTTATAATATGTTTGGAACACATGTAACACCTCATCTTTAGTTTTCAGAAGATATACCCAAGTTACTCTAGTGGCATCATTAATAAAAGTGACAAAGTATTTATGAGCATAAATAGATGTAACAAGAGCATTCCAAACATCAGAATGAATCAAATCAAATGGAGAAATCCTGCTTTTATTAATATTGATTGAGTACACAGTTTTCTTATTCTTGGCAAACTGACATGCATCACATCTCAAACCACTATCAAGTTTATTTCAAAAATTCAGAGAAGACATTCATAAGACATTGTATCGGCACATGACTAGGATGACTATGCCACATAGACACTTTATTATCATCATCAACTTATATTTGCAAAACTCTTGACTCTACATTTTCCAAGGCCAAGGTGTAAAGACCATTTTTCTCACTACCACCACCAATCTTCTGCCCTGTCCTTAGATCCTGAAATAGACAGTAAGAAGGGTAACAAGATACACAACAATTAAGATTTTTGGTGAGGGCACTAACAGATAAGAGATTGAAAGAGAAATTTGGAACATGGAGAATAGAGGATGAGGATAAGTTAGGTAAGATACAGACAATTCCCTTCCCAACTATGTAGTTGTAAGAACCGTCAACAATTCTTACCCTTCGAGTAGAAGCAGAGGTATATGACTGAAACTCAAAATGGATACCTATCACATGGTCTGTTGCCCCTGAATCAATCACCCGAGTAGAAGGAGAAGTAGAGGAAGCAAATGTAGTAGAATTATGAGAAGAGGCCATACCCACTAAATGGTCCTGAGGTGCACCCTCTGATGCAACGAATCTTTGATGAAGATTAGTTAGCTCATCCTTCTAGTTTTGTGAATCAAATTTAATAGTAGCATCTTGTTCAATTGAGCACTCCATTTCTACCAAGGTTGCAGATATATTTCATGGCGTACCGTTTACATCCCAACAATTCTCCTTTGTATGCCAATATCTACCACAGTGAGTACAAAAATGTTTGTCACTGTTCAAATTATACTGTCCACCACTTCCTTGACTACCATGTCCACCATTACATCCACCTCCACGATAATTTCTACGATCATGTCCTCGACTTCCACCATACCCACCGTTACCGCCATTTCTTGTATTTGACAATATGTTACTCACACTACTATTTGCAAGAGCAGACCTCTCAGGTGTATTATCAGATTTCTACGTCATAACCTTACGATGACTTTCTTCTCCTTGTAACAATACAAATATTGTACCAATGGGAGGTAAAGGGTCTTGACTTGTCACTTGTGTGCGAATGGGTTCATATTCTGGGTTAAGATCACCCAATAGCTCAAAGATATATTGGTCTTCAAGCAATTTGGCTTGTTTCTTTGCACAACACGGTTCGGAACTCATATATGACTCCAACTCTCTCCACAATGCCCGAAATTTGGAATAGTAATCTCTAATTGACAAACTTGTTTGTTTAAAATTAGTAATTTCCATTTTCAATTGTAAAATTCAGGCATTATTCCTCTTCAGTGCATAGGCAACCTCGATGACTCCCAAAGTTCTTTTGCAGTCTCAGAAAACTTAAAACTTTTTACAATGCCTTCTTCCATTTAATTGAGAATCCAGTTCATGATTAACATATTTTCTGAAACCCAGTCTGAATATTTAGGCTCGTCTTGTCTTGGTTATTTGATACTTCCATTAATATAACCAAGTCTCCTTGAGCCTCTAACGGCCATTCTAGCTGAATAGGCCTAGTCCTTATTATTAGTATTGTTGAAAAGGCTTGGTGTAATCCTTGCATTAGGATGGACAACATTTGGGAGGATTTGTTTATTGGATCCCATGGAGCTCTTATCCTTGGACTCCACTTAAAGAGATTTCAACTTATTAACAACTTGATGAATTAAGAAAATTTAAAAAATAGTCACTAATCTATGAGAGGAACACTGCTAAGCACCAGAACTTGTACTATCAAATGGTCATCTGTTGAACTGCAGCACACATTAAACATTGACAAACACAAGTCCACCAAGTCCTCAAATTAATATCCACCGAGATTAACAAACAACAAACTTAGACCCAGATGCAACTCATAAACCCGACAGCCAATAGCCGAGCATCTAACTAGCCAACAGCCCACAACAAATAGCGACTCGCAGCCAATAGCAAAAACAGCAACTAGCAGCAAACAACAACTCACAGCCAACAGTAAAAACAGTAACCAGTAGCAAACTGCGAACAACAACTCATCGCCAACAGCAAAAAATAGCAACCAGCAGCAAACAACAACTTGCAGCCAGACACAACAAACAACAACTTCCAGCAGTGAATCAATATTTGAAATATTGTCTTCCTACCCATTATCAAGCACACAAATATGAGCCAAGACCAGTCAAACCCAACCAACTAAAAAAAACACAGCCAAAACCTGTCAAACCCAGGCTTTTATGGCCCAAAGCAACTAAGGACTACACATTCAGCAACACCACAGAGCACCATAATGTGCACTGCTTGTGTCTAGACACCCAGCCGAACCATGGTTCGGTTGGTTTAGAATCCTTCAAAGACCATTTTTGTTCTGAGATCTAGAACATTAGGCTTCAAGATATGCTACTCTTCCTTGTGATTTAGTCTCTGATACCAAGTTGAAATCTTAGATTCAAGAGGATTTAGGGTTTTGTACAAACCTATTGAGGAAAAATGAAAGGAAAGAAAAGGAAAAATAGAAACAAAAGAGAGAAGAAGAATCTAACGAAGAAGCAATAGGATGATTTATCCCTTAGGGTTAGATGACCACAGCTATATGTTAATTTTATTAACCCCTAAAATTACAAAAAAAGCCCCTAAACATTATTATATTTTCAACTAGGTCCCTGACTTGTACCCTATGTCCTACTCTAACTTATAACACTTAATGCTTTTGTAAGGCTTCAGAAAACTAAACTGAGATTGTAGGTTTTAGACAACTTGCTAGACATGAAACTCAGGTCCTTACTGTGTGGAATTGCATGAAATTCCTTGTGCAATTGAATTTCTCTATAGAATTTCTGCATTCTGTTGTTGCTCATGGTTGATTTATTTCTTTAATTTTTTAATTACTAAAAAATGTTGAAGTCAACGTTAGAGGAAATGGTCTCTTAAGAAGTTAGATCAATGACATCCAAATTATAAAGGGCTCCAATTTGTAATTTAGATCCCACTAACAAACCATTAAAATCATCACCCGCAAACTCGGGGTTCTGGAATTCCCCACACAGGAATTCCTCTGTGGAATATGCCCACAGGACTATATGCTACTCGATCATCACTACAAGATTATTAAATTTTAATGAATGGTAATTTAATTTGATGTAATTGGCAAACTCGTGATCAGCATGGGTTATTGCAATGATAGGTGGTTTTTTTTTTCAAATTGGTTTCCTAGATTTATTTTTTAATGATTGTGATGTGGGAAATGATATTGATGCATTGGTTAACATAAGCTTGACGGACTATAAAAAAATGCAATAAATCTTAACTTTTATACCAAATATCATGGTTCAATGCAATATAGGCACATAATAATGTTTGAAGCATAAATTGAAATATGAAGAAGTATTTAGATATCTAGGGGTTTTTCCTTTAATTGGGACTACTTTTGAAGAAACTTTCTTCTCTATATCTTGGGTTTGCTAAATGGGTACAGGCTTCAGTGGATGAATCATTTCTATTTTCTATATTCTATTTATCTTGTATGTAGTAAATTGTCTTATGTTTGTTTTGAGTTCATTCTGTGGTACTATGCGTGCATTTCGTATACTAAAATCTTTACAGTTAGTTTCTTCTTTTTGTCATTTTTTAATATTGCTTTCAAGTAGTAGGCCTAGAAAACTACACCCATTGAATTCTGAATTTGTTACATTATAATGAATTGTGGTTTTTCCAACTGAGAGGTAAAGGTTTAAGTTGTAAAGGTTTTCCACAAAACTGAGCTTCAGTGTACATATGTGTGCTAATACAATGTGCTATTATCGATTGAATCTTATCCTTGTGTTTGGTCCTATTTCTCTTGTCTTTTCACCTTCCATATGCATATAATTATTTCTTCCTTTTCAGTTTACTGTATAATAGCTAGATGAGCAGTCTACTTCCTTTATCGTTATCAGGCCCAGATTTTTATTTTGGGTTGAATTGGTTTGTTGGGTTTGAGTCAGGTTGTGAGGGGTTAGATGGACTAATTTAACACTCTTGGGCCTTAGACCTGAGTTATTTGACCTTTTTAAGCTAAAAGACCTTCTCTGAAATTTTGTAAAACTCACTAGAAAATAGGGAGCCCTTTCTTGTACTTTAGAAAAAACTTTTACATAATATAAACCCTAAGGTCTTCCCCATTCTTTCATCTTCTTTCTTTTTTCTACAACCAAGCCCTAGAAGTTCTTCGGGGGGAAACTAAGATGTGATCTTTAGATCTACTGTTCGTATCAAAATCCAGGCAAGCGGATAACTATAAACAATGTGGTTTTGCTTGTTTTGTTGATTAACATGCTTTAAGATGTGATTTATTTGATGGATTTCAACATCTTGATTAGGGTTTAATGATGAATATTTGATTTTTTTTATTCTGATTAAAATTAAATAAATACATGAAAGAAATTAAAAAAAAAGGGTAGGCTGCTGCCTAAGCCGGCTAGGCTGGGCTGGCTGCCTAGTGGGTCAAGGTCACGGCTGGGTTAGGTTCAATGGGTTGGGCCCATTTTTAAAAAATATAATAAAAGTAAATAAATAATTAGGATTTAGGATATTATTTGTAAATGGTTTAGAATGTTGTGTTTTAATTAATGGTTTCGTATGTTAATGGTGATTTCATTATATTAATTAATTCTTAAATAGGTGTTATTAGAAATTTGATTAGGATTGTTTATAAATCTAATTGGGGTTTATGTATTTGTGATTAATATTTTACTTAGATTGATTAGAATTTAATTAAAATGTAATTAGGATAATTAAATCTTAATTAAAATGTGTTTGAAATTTAATTTGGATTTTTAATTTGAGTTTAGATTTCGAACCGGAATTCGGGATTTGGACCTTTTGTTTCATATAAAATAACAGAGTGTATTTATACACAATAATGATAATTAAGGACTTAATTATTCCCTTCCCTTTTTTTTATCATGATTTGATTAAATTTGGATTTGGAATTTGAATATTTTTTTTACCCAATTTGTAAAATGCAGTAACTATACATAATCTAATTAGATGGATTCCTTTCTTTTTAGAAAAGTTGGTTGAATATCCACATGAGAATTGGACTGAATTTAGAATGGGAATATGAGATTCGGGATGTACCACATGATAGACACTAAAAGTAGGATATTGGCATCGTGGACTCCCATTTCCATTATGAAAAAGGGTTGGTTCTCATGTACATATTTAACTAACTATAGCCGTTAGGTGGATTAGTACTTTCCCTCAGAGAACTTGAAAAGACACATAATCATAGTACATTTTTAAATTAAGTGTTCTAAGTGTTTAAATTGTCAATGGAATGGATATTATGAATGAAGGGTGTCATAGCATGATTCATGATGCATCAATAGACATATGTATTTGTATATACATATATTTATATATATTTGACCGATTATAGTTTGGAGGTGAACATACGCTATTGGGTCAGCCTGTACGATGGGATATAGTACATAACTGTGCCATCTGTTATATCCATGGGAATACTCGTTTTTGCATATTTATCTGCAGGAATACTCGTTTTTGCTTATCTATTCGCGGGAATATCCATTTTTGTATATTATATCTGCAGGAGTACCCATTTTTTGTATATTGTATCTGTAAGGATATCTGTTTTTGTGCATTCATGCCATTGGGTTTGCATTTAGGTTATTTTGGGTAGGATGAAAAATACATTTCAATTAAATTGATTAACATCATTGCTTGCAGTTTACCCTCTTACTAGATTACATCAATCGACTCACTACTTTTGGTGTCTAGGTTCAGTTACCGGTGTTGAACCAAGGGTTAGGCGACACAGGAGATTCTGCCAAATGGCTGAATTATTGAGTGGAGCACCGATGACATCGTCTAAGGTGTTCTAGTGTCGGCGCTAAGATTGGAACTTTAGATTATGCAATAAAGCCATGTTTGAGGCCATTAGTTATTCATTAAATTTAATTGTTCTAGAATTATAACTTTGATTATGATGCTTTGAAGCACTTGACCTTGATTTTATTATTAATGAGATTTGTTACATGATTGGTATATGATACTCATTTGTGAAGATTATGAATTTCAGTTCTGCATGTAATTATGGTTGCTTGATCACCAACCATAACCTCATGAAGGACTTCGATCCACTCAGAATTGGGGCCTGTATCATTTATGTAAGAAAAATTTTAATTGGCCCTAATTCTCACACCCTTAGAATCGGGTTTGGATCCGGCCTAGTTTTGGGGGTGTGACAATTGTTATTTCAAGTTTAAGTTTATCAATCTTTTGATTTAAGTGAAGCTAGTGAAAGAAGATTTAATTAGTTCATGGATTTGATCTCGATTTTATTTTTGCTCTGTTTTTCCAAATTGCTCAATATAAAAATTTGATCAGTAACATTTTTGAATCTTACTATTCAAATTAGAATTTATGATCTCTTAGAGTTTAGACTATGGAAATTTCAATTGTGATATCTGATTTGAAAATCTTTCTTTCGTCTTGTTGTGCATTCTCTCTTTTCTTTCTTTTTTTTTCCCCACTTTTCTTTCCTTTTGATTTACTTTCTTGTATTTAATTAGTCTAGTCAAAATCATAGAATTTTATTTTTAAGTTTTTTCACATACCATTCAAGACCATTAACATGTTATCTTAACTAGGTTTTTACCTACATATATTCTGATGCCTTTGGACAACTACATGTATGCACATCACCCTTGTATACACTTGTGTAAGATTGATAACATTATTAGAAACCACAACCTTGAGAAGTTGTGCACCTTCCAAGTAGGCTCAATTTGAGAAGTTAGAATTCATTAAAAAAAGTAACTTGACGATAAAAAGAAGTGTATGCTCTGGCATTTACTATGTATTATCTTGCTTTGCTAATCCCTTACATGTTTTTTTTTTTAATAAAACTTTGGCACTAAGTGGTTTTTAGTCATCATCTATGGGTATGAAATGTCTCTGAAATTAGATTCTTGTGTGATATCAAAATATATCTGCTGATTATGTTTTATATTTTTCCCTATTAAATGTTATGTTTTTCCAGTGGGATCTTTTTTATAATGACCAAAAACTCATGCGTGCTTGAAATTACAAATTGGAACTTGCTACAAAATTTACGGTTCCTAAGAGTAACTTGGTTGCTTTTTGAAATGTTTTATGATTTGTGTGATATCAAAATTGATTTGCTGATTGTATTTTATATTTTTCCCTAAGGGGTCGTTTGTTTTTTTTCATATGCGATGTGAAAATGATTTACATATGTAAATGACTCACATGTGAGTCATTTACATATGTAAATGACTCACATGTGAAATATATTTTTTGTTTGTTATTTTCACACTCTTTCAAATATGAATCTTAAATACACCAATGGTTGATATGTATTTTGTTAATATCTCAAGATCCATATTGAATCAACACTTGAAATTTGACCTTCTAACTGCAAATGACTTTTTGAACAAGATTAACGGTTCGGATCATGAAAATGGGGCCCATAAAATCCCAGAAATTAAGGTCAACGGCCTGCACTGTTTCATAAATATCTCATAAGATAAGATGATCCAACGGTTGAAATTTGGTACCATGGCCGTTATCATCATTTCAAACATTTTGGGCGGTTCAGATCTTGCATTTAAAGCATACAAGATGCAAAAATAAAGAAAAACCGGACTGGCAGGATCATTTAGTGACTGAAACGTTCTTTTTAAGATATCTCAAGATCTATGATGAATCAAGATATGAAATTTGGTTTTTTAGCTAAAAATGGAATTCTGAATGAGATGAACGGTTCGGATTGTGATAATAGGGCCACAAAATCCCAGAATTTAAGATCAACGGCCTGATTTGTGTCATCAAGATCTCATAATGTAAGATGATCCAACGGCTGATTTTTTGCACCATAGCCGTTTTTAGCATTCTAAATAACTTGGACGGCTCAGATCATGATTTCGGTGGCCAAAAAATTAAAAAAAAATGTTCAGGGCGTGAAACACTGTTCACACCCTGTACCAGCGCCTCATGGGGGGTGGGGATGGGAATCCTTTTCACACCTGTTGAGGTGTGAAAAGTTAGAACTCATTTTGCATATGATTTACACACCAAAATCATATGGAATTTACACACCACATGTGTAAAATGTAAAAACAAACGTAAATGTGTGAAACCGTTTCACATGAGTAATTGTTACATATGTAAATGGCAAAAAACAAATGACCCCTAAGCAACATTTTGTTCTTAAATTGGTCTCTTTTTTCTGATGACCAGTAACTCATGCGATCTTGAAATTACAAATTGAAACTAGTTGCAAAATTTTAGGTAGCTCAAATTAACTAGGTTGCTATTTTTGAACTGTTTTAGGATCTTAAAATAAAGAATAAGTGAATCCTAAAATAAAACTAATTGTTTGCAGTTCATGAGATTCTATATATAGCTTAAATGACCAAAGCTAAACAATTTAAAAGCTTTTTCATGATTTTAATATTTTTCTTTTTAATTGAAAAATTATTATATCTCTAACATATGATTGAAATATGACATCTCAAAAGAAAGCTCCCTTCAGTTTGCAAAATCAAAATTCATGCAATGTGATTTTTCCATTTGTTAAATTATTACACATAAAAAGTGGGCTTGCTAATGTTAAACAGGGTTGTTTCAAAGCCTATTTTTATTCGATTGAATGAAGTTGAATGGTTAAATTCATTTAGCATATCCAAGTGAATCACTAATTCTATACATACATCGTGGCCAACCTGATGAACAATTCGCTTCATTTCTAGGAAAAACCTAAATAGTAGGGCCCAATTATAGGATGATCAAGGTCTAGCATGCCGCCTAGAAAAATCATTCTATGCAAAATGAAATGATATTCACAATCTATAACTAGCAAACCACCTAGATATATATTTGTCGGTTGCATGATATTATATTATTATATTGCATTGAAAGAACATTTGTTCTCGTGAGTTAGGATCATATACCCTGCAAAAAGTCTGTTTCTTATCATTGTTTGGTAATGGGCATCAGACTTAATGTATTTTATTTATTCTCATATTCAATAGGGCTTCAATCATTTGGATTTTCTCAGTATTGCAATCTTCTTAGAAGTTCAATAGTCCAAAGAAGACGATTGGTATGGAACATAAATGATTCGGTGACATTTTTAGAAAATATCGGCATCGGGTATATAATTTAACGACAAGTGTTAATGTAAGTTACGTATGTTTGGATTTTTGTATATGTTTCATTGCACTTTTACTGATTCATTAATATGTGATCCTCAACTTAATTAAGATTTATGTTTATATAATTTATAATAAATTATTTTATACCTTCATGCACTATACAATTGGAAATGACATATGTATTGCAAATTGAATCTAAAGCACGCTATTTCTTTAACCAACATTTATTTTTTAACCACAATTTTAATAGGGTCATAAATGAGGAATATTGTGAAGAGACCATTGGAATCTTGTCCTACAACTAGTATGCAAAATCAAAGGATGCACATGTTCTTACTATGCACATATACAAGTACATGTAAAAACTTTAACAGTAAAAGATAACAATTTATTCACTTTGCAGATCAACGTACAACAACTACTTTAAATGATCCAACTAAAGAGAATTTAGTAAATGTGCAAATCAATGTTGGGATTCCGAAAAGCAACTTTAATAGGCCCATCGTACACAAAAGTCACAACAATGCTGTCACAATGACTTAAAGCAATACAATGGTAGAGAACATCTTCTTACATGTGAATATTGAGGATGAAACCACTGTAGGTAACAACATAAGATATTCCTCAAATGTGCAGCGAATCTCACTGTATTCAAGTTATTCACTATCATTAACAAAAACTTCTCTCATCTCTTATACAATATAGTCTTCATATTAGGCTAACATTCTATTATGAATGTTAATAGGAGCAATGGCTAGGAGACATGACCTAGGTGCTCCAAAGCATGAATGTCAAAAATGAGGGTCAATTATGTGGCGAGAAGTGAAATCAAATAAAAGAAAAACAAATGGGCACTACAGTTTCAACCAATGTTATAGAGATGGATTAGTACCATTGCCGAAACTGATTGAACCACCCCCTCCTCTAAAGGCCTTACTTGAGGGGAATAATGACTCATGTAATTCATTATAAAAAGTCAATAAGGGCATATAATTCAATGTTGTCCTTCACATCAATTGGGGCAAATGTGGACCATGAACTATTACGGGAAGGAGGAGGCCCATATACCTTTCAAATTCATGGACCAAATCATCATTCAATTGGATTGCTTCTATCAGTGAAGGGTCAATGCCCACAATTTATTCAATTGTTTATCTATAACATAGAGCATGTGACAGAAAATAGACTTACAACTCTAAATTCTAGAAATATCAATGTTAAAAGAGCTATAAGCAATGCTTGATCAATTCAATCCATATGCAAGAATTTTTCGTATCGTAAGGGATACATATGAGCCAACTCCCCAGGCAGATCTGACTATGGGAATACTTAATACAAGAATTCAGATAGAAAGCAATACAATCAGCCCACAACAAGTGATGTTGTAGCTTTATTAGTTGGCCGAGGAGAAAATCAAGGAACCCATCGTGACATAGTTTTACGTACATTTGGCATTTGGAGGATAGCTACACAAAATTAGTGATACCCAGCCAAGCTATATGGCACTTCAATATCCATTGCTTTTTCCTTATAAGGAAGATGGTTGGAGCTTAAATATTCCACAAAATATTGAAGAAACTACTTCCCATAGGAGACAGGGGTGTGTGTCAATATGAGAGTATTATTGCTATACTCTTCATCAAAGAGATTCAAAGTCCAAAACAATTTTTATTGGAGGCTGTCTCTTTCATTAATTTATTGTTGATGTCTATGCATGCATTGAATATAATAGGCTTGGTTAGTTACACCTTAACCAAAAGAAACTTCATTCTGATCTCTACTATGGTTTACAAGAAGCCATTTTTGAAGGTGATTGTGACACTACATCGATTGGTTATTGGTTCATATTACCTTCCTCTTTTACTAAAGGCCCTGTTATATGATCCAACAATATCAAGATGCAATGGTAATTTGTAGATGGTTGGGACCACCAGACTTATTTATTACAGTTACTTGCAATCCTAATTGGAATGAAATAAACTGTATGATAGAAAGAACCCCTAGACAAAGAGTTGAGGACAGACCAGACATTATAGCAAAGGTTTTTAAGTTGAAGTTGAAGGAGTTACTTGATGATCTCAAAAAAGGGATGCACTTTGGAGTAGTCATTGCAGGTACAAAAACACCTCATACATTAACTTATCGATTCAATCATACTTTTTTAGCATAACATTATAATTATTTGTGTTAAATATCCATAATAATATAATTTCTTGATTGGTTACAAATATATACACAATTGAGTTGTAGAAAAGAGGTTTACCTCCTACACATATCCCTTTAACCTTAGCTGCTGACAATAAACCAGTGACACCATATGACATAGATGATATTATATGTGCTAAGACACCAGATCGAAATGCCGAACCAAAAGCTTATGACACTGTTAAAAGATGCATGATGCATGGTCCTTGTGGATATTTAAATCCTAAATGTGTATCCATGATAAATGTAAAGCGTTCAAAGAACTATCCAAAATCCTTTTCTCATGACACAATGGTCAATACAGATGGTTATCCTACTTACACAAGATGAAATCTTAGAAGAAAGGTTAAGATTGGAAATGCCACCCTTGATAATCGTTGGGTCATACCATAAAATCTTGCATTACTAAGAAAGTTTAATGTGCACATTAATGTAGAAATGTGTAACCGTATCAGAATTGTGAAATATTTATACAAATATATCTACAAGGGAGAGGATTGAGCAACAATGGTGATTGAAAGAAATATAAAAAGATCATTTGGACAAGTTCAGAAGGAAAACATTGTCATAGATGAAATCAAACAATATTTGGATTGTTGGTAAATATCTGCCCATAGTCATCATGGAGGATATTTGATTTCAAGATACAAGATCGACATCCATCTATTGAAAGAATGCAATTTTACTTGAAGGACCAACAAGTTGTTGTCTTTAGAGATGAAAGTCACTTACATTAAGTTGTTAACAATGCTAAAAATAGAAAAACAATGTTCACAGAATGGTTTGAGACTAATAGAATTTATAAAGGTGCTAGAAAACTCACATATGTAGAATTCCCAACATAATGGATATGGCATGAAAGCAACAAATTGTGGAAAGTAAGAAAAAGTGGAAAGACTATAGGAAGACTTTATTATACACATCCATTATCAGTTGAAAGATACTATTTATGGATGCTTTTACATATAACATGTGGCCCCATGCGATACGAAAACTTGGAAAGAGTAAATGATGAAACACATGGTACCTTCAAAAATGCATGTGCTGCGTTTGGCTTAGTAGATGATAACAGCGAATGTGATAAAGCTTTATCAAAAGCTTCATCTTGGAAAATAGGAAATCGATTACAACACCTGTTCTACAAAATAATAATGTTTTGTGAGGTTAGAGACCCTCATGAGGTATGGAAAAAGTATTAGTTCTCTCTTTCAGATGACTTAAAGGCAAGAACTAGAGGAATTGCCCAAGATGATCAAATAAATCTAACAAAAAATGAGTTGTAGAGATTAGCGCTTATTGAAATGGAATCAACACTGACAAAGAATGGTCAATTTTTAACAAAATTCCCTACAATCCTTTTTAATAATGTTGACTCTTTAGTCTTTATAGAAAATAGATTTTTACGGAAGAATTGTCATATGATGTTGATGCATTAAAAGCTGAACTTAAATCATTATATCCTTCATTAAATGATGAACAACAATTAATATTGAAAAAGTCATTTATGAATCAACAAATAGAACATGAGGACTTTTCTTTGTGAGCAAAGGTGGTGGTATAAAAAAGACATTCTTGTGGAAGACCATAATCTGTAAGCTTTGAAGTGAAAAGAAAATTTGCTTAACCATGGCATCCTCAGGAATAGCATCTCTTTTATTACCTAGTGGAAGAACTTCACACTCTAGATTTAAGCTACCATTACAACATCATGAGCACTTTTGTTGTTCGATAAACAAACGTTCACACTTGGCAAAGCTACTTGAGAAGATTGACATTATAATTTGGGATAAGGCACCAATGACACATAAACATGCATATGATGCACTAAATGAAACACTTAGAGCTATAATGGTTACTATTGATCATCATGCCAAGGATAAAGTTTTTGGTGGCCTCATTGTTGCTCTTGGAGGAGACTTTAGGCAAATCTTGCTAGTTGTTTATAAGGGAAAAAAAGAATAGATAGTAGATGCATCACTATTACATGCAACCGTATGGAAACATTGCCAACTTTTTAACTTAAATATTAATTCACGTTTACAGAGATCAGAAAACCATGAAAACTCCTATGATGATTCCACAAATTTTGCTAAGTGGGTTCTAGATATTGGCAATGGGACTGCCGAATCAATTTTATTAACAATGATCAAGAAAACAGTTGGATAAAAATTCTAGATGATTTACAATTGGCAAGGATACCCACTGAAAGTGGAGAAATAAATGAACTAATACGAAGTATATATGATGGGTATTCAGATAACAACGTCGAACAATCTTGTCTTCAAGAGCATGCAATCTTGTGCCAAGAAATGATGATGTCGATACAATTAATGAAATTATTCTTGCCATGCTACCGGGTATTACTTGCGAGCTCTTTAGTTCAAACAGCATAACAGATATTCAAGATGATAAGCATAATCTTTTATATACACCAGAATTTCTGCACATGTTGAAGTTCATTGGAATCCCAAATCATTGTATTAAATTAAAGGTTGGTGCACCAATAATTTTACTGAGAAATCTAAATCAATTGCTTGGATTGTGCAATGGGACAAGACTGATTGTCAGAGAGATTAACAAACATGTCATTGATGCTGAAATCATTACAAGAACATGTATAGGTGAAAGAGTTTACATCCCACGAATTATAATGTCACCGATAGATACCAACTAACTTTTCACAATTAAACGAAGACAATTTCCAGTGAGACTTGCATATGCATTAACTATCAATAAAAGCCATGGACAAGCTTTAAAAATGGTTGGATTATACCTTCCAAAGCCTATTTTTACACATGCACAACTATATGTTGCAATATCGTGAGTCACATAAAGGTCAGGTCTTAATATATTTATATTAAACAAGGAAATTGAACCTCATGGTTATATGAGTTATGTTGTTTATAAAGAAGTTTTGCATGAAACTCTAAACAACTATGGGTACATAATAAAAACAACTATTAAGCCCAAACATCAAAATAACATATGTTTTTTTGGCTAAGTTATAAAATAAGTAATTCTAAATTTTTTTTACCAGACATAGCTCAATATATAGTGCAATATCCGAAGTAGCACACATTTGAAAGGCTTGACCCATATAGTCTTCATTAGAAGATTAAAGGGAAAGTATGTAGTATTTGGCAAGAATATAAAGTAATGAAATACTCAACGAAAAGAAGAATATTAAAGTTATTGCTCATCAATCAAAATGTAAGTTTCAAAGATTTGCTTATGTTCATGTGCAAATTAAACCATTTGTAAAATTCTATTCATTCTTATTTATCTACTGTGTAGGGAGATCATTTGCAACTTACTTTGCAAAATAACGAGGCTACAATATTTGGAACAAGCTTAAGAGAGGGTCAGGTATTTTCAATCAACAATGTAAAGGTTATAGATACTCCAGGTACTTACCGAATAATGCCCAGTGGGTGGCAGTTGTTGTTAAAGAAGAATTCTAAAGTAAAGGAGATAACTGATGAATGTGAGGAGATACCAAACGACAAACACTACTTTAAGTGTCTAGACCAATTGTCATATGCTGTGAATCATTTCAAATACCTTACATGTATTTATCATGATGCATGTTATTGCCTTTAAAGAACTTACAATATGAATGACCATTCATTAATCTTAAATTTCTTAACATTTTTTATTCCATGGTTTAGAATCTCATTAATAAATTTTATGCAGATGTTATTGGAATAGTTGTTGATATAGGAGGGGTTTCAAAGGTATGGAAAAGGGATGGACAACAATCTAAAAAAATGGATATTTTTATTTTTGACGCAAGGTGCATATAAGTTATTTATCTTAACCATTATATTCTATAATAAAATATATATTGACTACTTATTATCTAAAGTCGAGTTTGATTCATGGCATACAGTGAAAATATTATTTCCATAATATTGTGGGTCGGCATCATAATAGCATATGAAGAGCAGTTGTCATGCATTTCAAAAATTGGAAATATAATCATTGAAACTTCTTTATTGGTTCGGGAATATAATGGTAGTTATTGAAATTTAATGATTTCATTATTGTTTATTTTATTTCTCTCTTATACCTTTAATGACTCATTCATTTCATTTCTTTTCAGAAAATTATATCTCATCTCATCATATTCCACAAACTAATACTAAACTTTGACATATGCGAGGTTGAACCGCTTAGATCTTAGTAACAAAATATATTCAATGACTCAAGTTATATCATTCATTCCTTATCACCACGTAAGAATGAAACTTTTTAATTTATCTAATGTTTTCCTAGGTATGTTGAAATGACTCAAAATAGATGAATTTCATCCAACAAGTGAAAGGCCAATCATCATCACCAAATACAATGAGACTTACTATGATGCAATTCTTGGATATGAAAAATGACTTAGTAAAAGGGGTAGAATAGAAACCATTCCTATAAAACCTTTTTATTTGTATGCTTATACATTATTCATTTAATTCATTTTTATTTTAGGATGACGTAGTAAATATAAAAGCAACTATATTTAGAATGGAACTTCATCAAAAAAATCTAGTACCAAGCATGTAATAGATGTTGTAAAAAGGTAAGAAATATTAATTCAAAAAACTATTGTCAAGAATACGGCATCTCAATCCCAAAAACTTATCCCAAGTAATTTACTCTTACTTTTATCTCCAATCTTATCGCCTATTCTGTTTTTGCTACTTGTAACATTTTAATGATTTATGTTTTCTTTGATTTTGTTGCAATAGGTACTTCATGCACTTCGTAGTGATAGATCATACAAGTACCTTACGTGTTGTGTTCTTTGATGGAGATGTGGAGAAGATACTTGACACATGTGCAGATATATGTCTGACCTCATAAGAATTGTAAGGATATGTATTTCTATCTTCAACTCATGTTTATGACATTAATATATTATGTTTTATTCTTGTAATTTAAACTTCTTCCAAACAGGAAATTGGAAATGAGGTGATCGCACAAAGAGTTCAACAAGTGCTTTGGAAGTCATACATTTTTCAACTCAAGGATTCTCAGATAAAGAAAAATACTCAACCATATCCAGTCACTAGGGTAAGCGACATCAATTATGAATATGAATCCAAGCGATTGTTATCCTTGATATCAAAGTTGAACTTTTCAAGAATGTCTAATAATTAGTTCCCATTTAATGGTTTGAAATTAAGTAGATAAAGCAAACAAAAGTTCTTTATGATGTTTGTCTCAAACTTATTTACGTTTTTGTGAGACTTAAGAATGTTTAGTGATCATATATGGATTGGAAAGTTTATGAGAGTATAATTTACTGTGCATTATTGCTATATTTGTTTATGAATGTTTGATGTATTGATTCCATAAAACTAAGGAAACCATGCCGCTTCCATCATCTCCATGCATTTGACTTGGTATTAGTTGCACCTAATAAGTTAATTGGGGCCAAATGGGGAGCTTGTATGGAATGAAATTATGAAGCCAAGGCTAACTTAGCCTGCCCTACCTTGAATGACAAGGTAAATTCTCTTTCAGTAAGTTCTATTGAAAAATTAAGAACAATTGATTTTTTGATTTTTTAATCTTTTTCACTTTTCTAGTTGTACACCTAACATCCTTTTATTGTCCATCTCCTTGCAATGTAGGGTGTGCTTGGCCATATTCATGTTTGATCATTACCTTTCTCATGGCTATGGTATTAATTTCTTTGTTTTTCAAATGTCTTTGAGCGGATGATTTTGTTGCGGTTGAAAGAATGGTAATAAATGAATGAATTTTGACTTGTGAGTCAGTTGAACTACTAATTGGTGGTTGGGTCATTCCTAAAAGAAAAAAGTAGCATGGTTTATGGCAAGGATTGGATTTCTTTGTGTCAGTCAGTTGTGTTTTAGGACTAAATAACACCACTGTTTAGGGAAAGTATTGCTCGTCCCTTCACTCAAGGAGCTAATACTTCCTTTTATACTGCTTTCATAGTGTGGAGATAGTTTTGTTACTACAAAATTCATCTCATAACAATTTCCTTTTCGAAAAAGAAAGAAAAGGTGTTCTAGTTGCTAGAATTCCATGAATGACAAGCAGCAAAGTTTTGTTATTGATGTGATGTTATATAATTGAAAAGAACATTGTTGGTATAGCAGAGATGGATGACCAAAACATCTGCAATCACCATTCACATAGGCCATATGTATATCAATTGAAACAATTCAAAATGCCAGGCCTCATTGTAAATGTGGCATAACTAAATCATATTGATTCAGTGACCCTCATTCTAGGAATTGATGGATGTAATGTTATTTGATTGTTAACTATTTCATTATAACTATCCAGTTAGTAACTGCTTAATGGACAATTAGGATCATTTTCTCATATTTATTTTGGCTTACACCCATCATAAAGAAATGATACAAGTTGGGGGCTACAAATTGAGATACAGTAGCTGTGTGCATGCATAAGAATCATCTTATGAAACCTCCTACATAATGTCTCTATAGAATTCGTACCCTCCAAGGTGCTAGCAAATTACCATAAGTTTGCTCCCATTTTGCTATCCTATGGGCAACACCATTCAAAAACCTAGGGATACCCTCTCAAAATAGCCCGCCATAGCCAAAGTATCTAAAATCAAAGTGCTACTTGAGCAATCTTCCATTCCATTGATGGCATCAATGACTTCAAGGGCATCTGAGAGGACATGAACCCTTGAGATTCCGATACTGTTGGCCTTCCTTAGCGATGAGAGAACTGCCACCATTTCAGCTTCCATTGAGTTGACCATCATCGAGCCTTGAAAGCACCTGCATCTACAAGATTGCCCTGAAAAAAACATATCAACACCAAAAGATGTCCACAATGAAGTATCGGCCACACAACCATATACTTTCTTAGCGAAATATGACAACAAGACTATTTGCTACTTGTTCATCACTACAAGATTGTTAAATTTTAATGAATGATCATGAAATTTGATGTAAAGAGCAGCCCTGTGATCAGCATGGGTTTTTGTGTTAGTAAATTATTATAGGTGGTGGAAATTGAAACTTGAACTCATGGCATCTAAATAAATTGTTTGAGTTCTTTTTTCCCTTTCCTTTATCATATTTGGAAGTTTAATGATGTTGGAAAAAATATTTTGGCAACGTTGCACAAGCTATTGAGTTCTCTTTACAGCCCCCAATCACTGTTGGGCGCCCCTTTTAAAGCATAGATACCGAATCCTGTTGTGTGTTTGTATATTTCTCTCTCTCTACATAGACATTTATAAATATATATTGGAAAAAGATTAATAGCAACTGTTTGTCCCTTTTTGAATGGATGAGGAAAAGACATGGAACAAAAAGAGAATGAATACTGAACTTTTCGACTTCTTCCAATTCCAAGTTTCTTTTTTTGTGGGTTCTTTTTTACATTCTAACCTCCCAGGTGTAGGCTATTTACATGCGTTTTTCTTATCACAACCCCCTGTTCGATCTTGGATGTTCAACACTTAGAAAAAGAAACAATAATTATTTACATAAAAGAAGGATAAAGGAGACTAATCCGGAGATGTATGCCACATTCATGTGTTTTAAGTCGATCAAGCAATCTTCGTAGCCTATCACCAATTTTCCTTGGATTTAGAATTCTAAGGGGAGTTAGAATGAAGGTTCTATGATTATGGTTGCCCTCAATGGATTGTTTATCATGTCATACCAATGGGGTTGGCCATGGTTTTACCCATATCCCCTTCTAAGTGGAGGAAATGAAGAAAGTCTTGAAGGACTTGTCTTCTTTGGAAATTCTTTCAAACCAAGGCATTATCATTTGTTTCCCCCTTTTGGAGAGCGAGGAAAAGACATGAAACAAAAAAAAAGAATGTTGAACTTTTCAAACTTTTCAATTCCAAGTTTATTTTTCATGATTTTTTTTTTACATTCTAACCTCCAAGGTGCAGGCTGTTTACAAGTACTTTTTTTTATCACAACCCCCCCTTCCCCAATTCAGTCTCGGATGATCAACACTTAAAAAAGAAAGAAAACAATGGTAATTTACATAAAAGAAAGATAAATGAGACTAATCTGGAGATGTATGCTGCCTTCGTGATGTCATTCCTTTTGATACCATCGTGCCATAAAATTGATTGTTTTGAGATTATTTGTCATTCGATTAAAAAAGTGCCTTGATCGTAAAGTTTGTGATTTTAATTTGGACGATATTTTCTATGTTGATTTATTATGATTACTTTGATTTGTTTTCATTATAATAATGGCTAGACTTGATATTGGTCCATTGACACCATCCTGTTATTAAATGAACTATATCGTGTATTACTATCAAAGATTTGTTGTTTGATTTGAAAATGTTGGAATTTTGGAAAAGAATCTTAATAACATTGGTTTGATTCGTGTTTCCAACCTTTTCACTTCTTCTCCTAATCACGATGCATGAAGAGGCTGAAATGAATTGTTCGTAACACATGTGCATGTGAAATCGTTTTGAAATTTGGAATGCCAAAAGAAATGAGGAAATTGAAGAATATTGTAGGTCAGATATAATTGCAATAAAAGAAAATCAAAGAAAATTTAAGGACATGAAAAGATCCAATAAATGAAAAGATCCAAAGGCTTCCTAGTTCAGTTATAGTTTTTAATTTACTGTATGGTGCAATAATATTATATAAATAAGAATTAGTTTCAAAATTTCGAGGAAATGATTAGAGTAATGAGGGACGATGTCAAAAATAGTCAATGGCTGATATTAATAGGTGGACCAAATTTCACGGCTGCTATTAAAGAAAGGTCAAAAGTGTAGGACAGTCAAAATCAAATTTGAAATCAAATTTGAAATTGCCAATTACATTCATATAAAATAATGGGTGCATAGTAACCTCGTCTTAGTATGTTATGTTGATTCCAAATTCCACTTAAATTGATGTCTTTAGCTTAACTTGCTACATCTTCCTGTTTAGGTTGGATAAAATGTGTCACTCAAACCATGCGCCTCATTTGTGTGTTTGACACCCGTATCATTAGATGAATTGTCAAATTCCATCCATTTCATATACTTTGATTCAAGGTTAATTAAGGATATTTAGTGTAAAAATTAGAACTATGATGTGAGGTGATGGTTGGCAAACGCATCAAAGCATAATAAGGTGATAATGTGTAATGACCTTGTAATTTTCCAAAGAATAAAAAAGGAGCGATCCATGGATTCCCATCAGACCATAAATCTCATCATCATCAATTCATCATAGTAAGAAAGAATATGAAGGGCAACTCACAGGGCAACATTCCATTGCTTCTACTAATTGACTAGTGTAGCTATAAAAAAACAAAAAAAGAAAAAACAATTTCCGTCATTCGTTTGTGAGAGGGGTCAGGGGAGAGCGTAGGTTAGGGTTGTGGGCTGAGCGTGGGAGAGCGAGAGAGTTTTGACAAGGCAACATTCCTTTTGTCGCTGGTGTTTGTATATGGAGGAGAAGAAGGTGATGATGTATAGGTGTTTGTATATGCAGTTGCATCGTCAACTATATTGTGCACGTATCTTCGAGGAGCCTTTTGACCCTTGGTTTGAAATTGTGCATGATTTTTTTGACGGTAGGTTGTCGATCGGGATGGGAGGTATGGTTGTGGATTCAAGGGTGTATATCATTTGGGGGAGAAAGCAAATAGGGACAGCATGCTGCTCGATTGGGATCTAGAAGACTGCCTCAATTCAGATTCTTTTGTCTTGAATTGGATTGATGGTTCTTTGGATCACGTTAGGGATGGTCACTTCTCAACCCATTTGGTTTTAAGACCAAATCTTTGGTGGTCACCCTTGAGAAGAAAATTTATCTTCTATTGACAGCAGTCTATTTCTGCCCTCTCTAAGAAGAAGGTCACATAGGGCCCTTTTTTGAAGTTTTTGATCCCATCCAACGATCTTGGAAAACCCCCCTCCTCCCCCCTCTTACCTAAAATATCCTATCCATGACTACTTTGCTTAGGGCTACAAGCTCTTAATCTACCCGAAGCACCTCATTTTTTATGCTCAAAAAGGGGAATGGGAGGATTGGAGGAATTTCGAAAAGTGCTTTGCTACCAAGTTTGCAGTTGTCCTGTCTGGTGCTGCAGTCAAATTCAAGGGCTTTCTATTTGTGACCTCATGTAATATCGACATGTTTGTTGCTTTTCATATTGGCCCTAGTGCGCTCGTCACGTCTCAGTGGGTGCGACATGAGTTAGATTGGGTGTTCTGTTTTCTTTTAGTGGACGAATATGGCCATCGTTTATTGGATGACTATAGCCAGGCCTTTCTCACCGATCTAGGTGATGGCCATATGTGTTTAATGTTGGCTGAAAGCAGGCATTGGCATCTACATTCAGTCATCTTTCAGGTTTCCATATTGGATGGTTGCGCAGACCATCCCTGCTCCTTACATGGAGAGTTGGTTTGGCTTTTCTCTCCTACAATATAAACTGATTGAGTCCATGTTCATATAAGCAAATATATTCTATATGCATAATGAGAATCCTTGTGTTGACTTTGTTGTTTTTCTCAACTTTTGTATTTTCATTTTGATGATAGTGACATATAGGTTGTTGTTGTATGGCATGTAATTTGCCTTGCCCTTATGTCCACATTGTTGATTGATTGACTTAGCGATTTATGCTATATCATGTATTTGTTTCCCTTCACACGTTATTGTATTCCTTGTGTATTGATATGTGCTTGATGCCGAGGCAAAAATAGCTTAGCTAGGATGAGCAATGGAAGACACTATATGCTACGTTACATCCCTCTTGTACTGTGCATCATTATCTAGTTCAGTCCATGTCCATGTTGAATTGCATTTACGAGTGCAATTGCACAAATTTGTCACGTTATTAATTGCATGTTAGTTGTTGCTCTATTTTATTGAGTTTTGATTTAAAGGTGCTACCCTTCCACTAGTAACATTAACTAGTATGCATTTAGAAAAGCTTGACACTACTAAGCCTCTTTTGATGAACCGTCAACTGTCAACTTTGGTGCAGTTGTGTGGTTGATTTTGAAGTTTGCTAGCTTGTGAAATTTAGTTATAGTTAAAAGGAATAAGCCCCTATAATATTTAGGAAATTATCCAAATGGAACTGATTTTGTTTTTGGTTGGATCAACATCCAGATGAATTATTTGGTTGCTAAATGTTCTTTCTTGTTCATAATATTTTCACCTCTTCTTTCAAGTTAAGTATGGTGAAACTTGAATTATTTCAATTTCTTTAAATCATGTCTGAGCACTCTTATCAATCGAGCCTAGAGCATGTGAAGCTATATTGTAGTTTTAATAAAGGAAAAAGTAGCTTTGATTGAAAAGGTTATATTTCCTTCATTTTATTTTGATTTGACTTGTCAACTCAAACTTCCGATTTCTTTTTCATTTTACTTTGTTCACTCTCTCTTACCCTCTTTCTTGAAGAGCATTACAATTTTTTTTTAGGTATGATTATCGGAACGCGCATGATTCAGAGGCTGATGCAAGTTTCACGAACCTAAATCCTTCTGGACTGGATAGGTATGTTCCTTATGATTGCATTTAGTGCTGGTCATTGCTATTAAATTAGATTATGAATTTGATAATATGTTTATGAGTATGCAACATATATTCCTATTCGATAATATTCTTGTATTGCGGCACCTTTTTCCAAAAGAAAATATTCCTATATCATGGCATTTCTTTTTTATGAAATTGAGCCATATCGCAAAATGGACTAGCTGGGTAGGATGAGCAATGGAAGAAATTTTGACGACATCCCTCTTGGAAGCGGCATTATGTGGCTGTCTAGGCTTGCTTACTTTTAGGCTATGCATGAATGTGTTTAAGATGGCACTCAACACAACTATTAGATATTTTGTTAGAGGATCTTCCTCTAGCAATTGGTTAACATTTTGGGCTCTTTACATGAAGTGTAAACTTGACTACGTCCCATTCTAGCCATATTGCTTTGTTCATGATGTTTAGGGAGGTCTGGGAAAAGCTGCAATCTATAGTATTTCTTTCAAAAAATTGTTCAGACTGTGTCAGGTGGCCGACGGTTGGGCAAGTATACCCCCATCATCTACATAATTTAGCACTGGTTAAGTACTTTTTACTCCCTTGTGTGTTGGCCTAGGAGCACATTACCTCCCCAATGTGTAAAAATGTACACATAATGCCTTTTTGTTTTTGGATGAATGGGAAATTGTTAAGTTTAGGCACAAAGTGCCGGAAAAATGATGTAGGTGTCGGTGGAAATTTTTTTCCTACAAAATATTCCTTTTTAGTGATAAAGTTGCCCCTTGTACATAATTATAAGCCCCAATTCTTCCTTGAAGTTTGTAAAAGGTACGGGATCATTGAAGCAAGCAAAACCAAAACCAAAACCAAAAACATGTAAACTATGACACTTACTTATCTTCTCTTATTCTAAACAGGGAACTACACTGTTAAGCTCTCTGATTGTTACACGATCCACTATATTGTTAACCATGGCCAATTTTTTATGTGCATTGTAGATCCCCGTCTTTGGTCTTCATTGTACTTCACTTTGCTTTGAATGGGCCCCACCTAAAGGTGTGTAATATGGAGAAAATTTCCAAACTCTTTGCATTCCCATTTAAAAATGTATAGTAAACTTCTCGAGGTCATATCTTTGTCATTTTAACTCTGATTAGTATAATCTTAGATCCAACAAATATCTACTCGAAAATAGCTTTGCAATGGTAGGTTGATTCTCAAATCTGATGTTCTGTTTGGGAGTTATGACCATTTTATTGTATGCTGTCCAAAGAAAAATGATATTGACTTTTTATTTTTGAATTCTCCTTCTTTGACTTTCCTTTTCTTGAATCAAATTTGAAATCTTGCAAAAATTGAGAGTGGGACATAACCTATAAACAAACAGTTACATTTCATTTACAAAAGGAAAGTTTGACCATGAGTCAACAATGCATGAATGTGGGTCCATCTCTTGTGAAATGATAGCATGAATGCACATTATTGGATATGATTTGATTTAGATTAATTAATGATGATGAAAGATCATATCATTCCATGATAACCATTTTTTTCAAAAGCTTATTAAAAGTAGAATCCTCAAAATGGCAGGTTTCATGAATTTAAGAAAATTATGCATGAATGCACTAAAATGATGTATAAATGTACAAAACCATGATTTCACAATAAATGAGGCTCTTTTGAGTCAATAAGTCCTTAAAATGGTCCAAAATATATATGAAAATATGCATTTTTAAGGACTTATCACACCCCCTAACTAGCATTGTGTTAGTCTCTAGCAAAAACTATGAATAAAAATGAGGAATTCATCTTGACCTAATATAACTTAAAACTAATGCATTGTAATAAAAGCAAACATCATTGCAACCACACTTTTGCTGGCACTCTCGACTGCATTTAGCGTATGCAGTAAGCCCTTAAACCCTCGGGTTTTTTTTAGTGGACGAGTTATGCCTTGTGAGGGTTTGCAATGTATATACCCACAAAATTCTATTTTTTTAAAGAAAAAATAAATAAAAGTAAAAATAAAAGAAATTTCCCAAAAGAAAATTCACTCATATCGGATATTTTCGAAATCTGAAATAATCAAACTTTCAGACTTTTCAAAGTTTGGTCTACAGTTCTATTTTCAAAACTTTCTCAAATTCAACCAACTTGCATGCACGGTGAAAAATGTATACATCAAAAACTTGTTTCAAATATTCCACGATAATGTTGCAAAAATCAAAATTTTCCTTCAAATAATCTGATACCCTGAAATTTAGCAAAAAGAAATTTCCACTCAAAGTTACTAAGATGGTTGCCACATTACTGTTTACTTCGATGGGCCTTTTTTCCCTCACTATATTTTTCCTACACAAGAGTTCCCAAGTTTATATGAAATAAGAAAAGTTAGAATCCAAGGAGCAAATCTGGTTCTTTTTCTTCCCCGCACATACTCCCTTGCAAACTCTTGCAAACTCTCTTCACTTACTTTTTCTAACATAGAAATTTCTAACTTCATATGATATAGGAAAAGTTAGGATCTAGGGAGCAAACTTAGTTCTTATGCAGTTCCGCACATATCCCTTGAAAATTTCTGTGGACACTCGTTGGGCCATAATTCATCATCATTCTTCTTATTTTCTAACAAATCAATTTGTGACTGTGCAATGTTTAGGTCCCTTAAGCTTTCTAATTAACCAATGGAACAAACGTTAAGCCAATGACTCCCAAACCAGATGTCTTTATGGCACTAGATATAGATATATTCATCCGGGCTTACTAGCTTAAGTTAAAAAGGCTACAAACCCAAATTTGTCACAAACTTCTTATTTATTTATTTTTCTCTTTTTTTTCAAATCGAAAGTGAACACTTGGTGGCCTTGCTCATTTCACTCAAATTAATTTATCTTGGTTCTAGTATATACAAAAAATGAACCAAAAAATGAACCAGGAAACAAAAATATTCTACAAACCAAATCTTAAGTTTACATCATATTCTCTCCGAAAAATTCCAAAAACAGTATTACAACTTCCTATCCAAAATGTTGAACAATGTATACATGTATGTATGTGGAAATCAAGTTTTGGTACTTTTCCGATATGTTTCCTCCTTTAGAAAATCAAAACTTTCTTTTTACTTCCTTCCAAAAGTATGAGAATTTCATATTTCTTTATATCTTCAAATTACTTCAATTTTTTTGAAAACTTTCTTTTCTAAAATGAAAATAAATGCTGACAAAAAAATAAAGGTCCTCAAAAATGAAAAAATTTTTTCTAAAAACTAACGAAAATGATATAAGTTATAGGAAAATCAAAAAAATTTTGTTTAAAATTAGACAAGCATGCTTGTTCCCACCCCCTAACCTAAGATGAATATCGTCCTCAATGTTTATTCAAACAAAGTAGATCTGTAAAAGTAACATGAGGAAACATAAATGTAAATGAGGGTAAAGAGAAGAGGTCACCTGAAGATGTGTTCAAGCTGCTCTTTATCCAAAGTTAGACAAAACAAAAAAACAAGAACATAAAGACAAGAAACTACTCTAAAAGGAAATATCTATCTGAAAAAGAAAAGAAAAAACCTACGCTACTAGATTCGAAACCACGAGTCCACCCGGATCCCAAATGAAATTTTCCTCCACACAGTTTACAAAAAGCAAAGAAAGAGATAAAACCATATCGGTAGTGGGCTCAATGAACATAAGGACCACATGTTCTTGTAGACTGTGAAAAAGGAACCACAAAGAAAAATTCATCCTCCTCCCTTAAAAATGGATCTTTGAAAGATAAGAGAGGATGTAATGAGCAACTGGGTGGCCCGAGGCCCTCCTGTGCCACAAATTTCATTAGTTCAATTTCAGCAGTCCATTTAGACACTGGCTCAAAAGATTCCAAATTGTTGGAGTTGGGGGTCTAAATGGGACCACTGTTTTCCAACTCCATAAGTTTTTCTAAGTAACATTGAGGGCTAAGAAATGCAAAGACAATTTCTCTAAGGGTTGGATCATCAGATTCCATAAAGAATTTAGTACAAAATTCCAAAGATTCCAAATTGTCTTACTTAAAAATCTAAAAAATGAGGCCATCCTCCCAATTGTAATATTTCTTTTGAAGCTCATCAGGTTCATTTGCGGTTCCATCAATCATAAGTATATCAAAATTTTGAAAGACTGCAATGCCAAAATCATCAGTGGTATCATAATCATAAAAAGGATTTATGTAAAAGGGCATAGTTTCCTCTCTGGTGAAGTGGAATGGGCAATACTGAGCAAAGGTAGGGTACATGGCCTCATGTGATTCATCAATTGATTCATGCATCACACCATCATCCATGTTCTCATGTGCACCCTTGGATATCCACTGTGTATTTGTGCAATCCATATCCACAAGATCTTCAATGAATGTCGGATCATCTTGTTGTATTTTTGTTTCAATTCCAAGGGTGTCATTTCTTTTTTCATTTCAAGCGCTATTTGACTAATCGAAGTCATTAGGCTTTCCATGCATTGTGCATTATTTTGTATGGATTGCATGGTATTTTGTGTGAAGTAAATGATTTTTACTAAAGTATCCTCCAAAGAATTCGTCGGGGCTGGTGGTGGTTCATATGACCATTCGGGCGGAAAGGGATCATGAGGTACATATGACTAGGGAGAAGAAGGGGGCACATATGATGTATCCTGTGAGGTGTAGTCATAAGACCCACCAAGAATAAATTCTTGGGAATAAGAGGTAAGATCTGTGTTCGGCCCATTTTGCTAATTGTCAAGTGATTGATCATTCTAATTCGGACCACACATGCAAACTATGTTATTTTGGTAATGCCATTGATTTGTATTTAATTTAGCCCGCCATTGAATTCCCACATCCATTTCATAATGAGTGAATGATTGTGTGGGGTATGGGTAACCACGTGGGACCCTTTATTGGTTGATTATCTGAGTTAATCATTCCATTAAAATCCTCCACACAATCCTCATTGTCATGATGATCATAGTGATTGGCCCACTTCTGCTCATAAGATCCAACTGAACAATTTCTTTAATGTAACTTTGCAATTTTTTCTTGTTCGCATAAGGCATACCAGGACTTTGGTGGGCCATCACCATTGGTTCCATTCTCATTTGTTTGCCCATTGTTAAGTCTCCTCATGTTCATGGTTTCCCACCAATTCATTTTGGGAATCACTTTTTTTTTTTTTGTAAAATTTTGGATTTTTTTAAATAGATGAAATAAAAAAACCTAACCTACAAAAAAGCAACTAAGTCAGCTCTTAAGGTTAAAAGGTTCACCTAAGTTCACTAACCAAGTCCTATGAAATAAGCTCAACCAGATTAGCCACAAGGGAGTATGGTGCACTTAATAGACCCGTTTGAAGGACCAATACCCTGGACAGACAAGCTGTAGCGCTACAGGGGCAAAGGTTTTTCTTTGGCATCAAGATAATCAAGGACAACAGTTAGATCATTTTCAGTTCACGTTCTTCCAAAAGAGTTAAAAACAAGTTGAAAAATAATAACTTTTTTCAATTTTAGAAAGTCTCTAAAAATAACAATCATGCGAGCTTTCTAACAATCTATGCACTTTCCTATTCCAATTTAGGGCCGTTTAACATTCCATGCATGTCCTCCTATTTCGAGAAAGATGCCAAAATTAAATCACACCCACAAAGCAATGTAAATCAGGAAAGTTTGAAAATTTACCTTAAATTGCACTCCCCAGCAACGGCGCCAAAAACTTGATTGTGAGTTCCAAGTGAAGAACCAAGATGTAGTAATAAAAACTTGTGAGACCAAGTCAATCTTTAAGGAGTAATGTGTTTTAAGGTTCTTTTTCAACTTGTACCTACCCTAAATAAAATATAAAACTAAGCCTAATTTAAACATTAACAAATATAAGCATCCTGCTTGCCAAAATTAAATTAATAACAACCAAATAAAATCAAATTTCCTAAAACCAAAAAAACTAGATCTAAAACTTCCTATAAATAAAACTAAAGTTGCTGCAAAATAAAACACATATTAAAACTTCCAAAAATAAAATTTTACTAAAATTAGAAACTACAACTATGTTAACTTTCCAATTCTTAAAGAACTTTCCAATTTCAAAATCTTTACAATCAAACACTTTTTAGAAAGAATCTCAAATCTGAAAATTATTTAAACTATCACAAATCTAAAATTAGTAACAAATCAAAACTTAGAAAGACATTCTATGCAATATATGCCATGTAACTATTGCAAACTTTCCTAATATGAGATGCAAAATTTAAATAAAATATGATCCTAATCTAATGCAATCCTAAACTAGATTTAATGGCTGAAAATCATGCTTTATTGATGCAAGAACCTAAAAAAAAGAGTCTGAAAAAATATATTCTAAAATGCAAAAAAAAAAAAATGCATGAATAATGTTATTAAAAATAAAAATTCTGATATGCAGTTTGGAGTTAGTCTTAGTTTAGGCTTTTGACAATTGAACTTACCATAATCTTTTCTATTTGAAACTTTGGGATTTTAAAGTTTACTCATCCAATTTATCCTATTTTTATTGCAAAACTCACTGATTTGATATGTCTATTAATTTTAAACTTTCAAATAAAAAATTTGCCCTTTGCAGATTTCTGTGTACAGAATTTTTGACTGGCGAGTGTTTCAACGACTGTAAACCTAACCTCCTTTGATTCTTTTCCTCTTAAATTTTTTGGCACAGAGTTAACTTATGTATCAACAGTTCCTCCAAATTTCAAGGCAAAATTACCTTTCTATATCATATTTTAAATTGTCAATATTTAGACAAAAACATGATTGTTTACTATCTTTTTAAATCCAAAATTTGTCCATTTAATTTTCAAAAAAAAATCACAAATTCTAGATCTAAAATTCCAATTTCCAACAACTAAACTAACACATGATATGAATGTATGCTTCTAAAAATTAATCCCATCCATAAATCATGCAACATAAAGCAAAATAAAAGCAAATATGCAGGAAATTTAAATGTAGTCGCAGTGAAAATAAAAGTAGTGAAGACAGGAAAAGTAAATGTAGTTGTGCAATGAAAGTAAATGTAGTAAGTGGAATTTCAATGTAGTCAACAAGAACATAAATGATGTTTGTAGAAAAATAAATGTAGAGATGCTGAATTTCAATGAAGTATTTGCGGGAAAAGCAAATGTAGTGATGTTATTTTCTCAAAAATTCTTTCTTAGCCCAGTTCATATTTACTTCAATATATTCTCAAGAACTTGGGTTATCAATCTAAGCATCGAAGTAAGAAACATAAATAAAGCATCAACAAACCACAAGAAGAAGAATTAGGAGAAAAATAACTTTTACTAACATGTGTAATTTTTACATAAGATGAAAAAAATAAAATTAAAGAAAATTACATGCTAGGATGGACAAGAAAACCTCTTCTAGTGGAAATCTCAAGGGTGTAGTCTGACTATAGCAGAATATCCTTAAGGACTATGATGAGAGGTGAGAGCGAGGGAGTAGATGAAGTGTAGAGAAGCTAGAGGGTGAGTTCTTCCATGAAGAGTATGGGAGGCCAATGCCTTTAATTTATAGGAGTTGAGAGTTCCTTGTTTGTCTCCATAGATCCTATTTTGTAGCAAAAATCTCCTTAAATTTGTAAGTCCTCTTCTTGGCCAACAAGTCTTTCAATGTTTAGAAAGACATGTGAGAGATTCTTGATTGTATCTTTGCTTAAAAATTCTCTACACAAGCTTTCTAAAAATATCTTTATCAAATCTTTACAATTTGGCCCCACCAAAGATGAATTTTTTATGTGCATGGTAGATTCCATCTTTGGTCTTCATTGTACTTCACTTTGCTTTGAATGGGCCCCACCTAAAGGTGTGTAACATGGAAAAAATTTCCAAATTCTTTGCAATCCCACCTAAAAATGTATAGTAAACTTCCCGAGGTCATGTCTTTATTGTTTAACTCTGATTGGTATAATCTTAGATCCTACAGATATATACTTGAAAAGAGCTTTCCAATGGTAAGTAGATTACTTAAATCTGATGTTTGTTTGGGAGTTATGACCATTTTATTATATGCTGTCCAAAGAAAAATGGAATTGACTTTCCATTTTTGAATTCTCCTTCTTTGACTTTTATTTTCTTGAATCAAATTTGAAATCTTGCAATAATTGGAGAGTGAGACCCCTTTCTTCAATAACCTATAAAAAAATAGTGACATTTCATTCAAAAAAGGCAATTTCGACCATGAGTCAACAATGCATGAATGTGGGTCCATCTCTCATGAAATGATAGCATGAATGCACATTATTGGATATGATTTGACTTAGATTAATTAATGGTGATGAAAGATCATATCATTCCATGATAACCACTTTTTTCAAAAACTTTCTAAAAATAAAATCTTCCAAATGGCAGGTTTCATGAATTTAAGCAAAAAATGATTATTTGTTAGCAAATTATGCATGAATGCACTATAATGATGTATAAATGTGCAAAACTATGATTTCACAATAAATGAGGCTCTTTTGAGTCAATAAGTCCTTAAAATGGCCAAAATGTATATGGAAATATGCATTTTTGAGGACTTATCAAGGGGGTCTTTTCTTTCATGGTATGGGTATCCAAGAGTACTTGTATTTATAGATTTTTCAAGCCCAAGTTGCCTTATTTACTCCTTCTTCCTTGCTAGCAAATATCTATTTTTGGAAAGATATCTCTACTTGGCCTCCTAGCTTGCAAAAATTAAGTGATAATAGCTTGCCAATCTTTGAGAAATCTCTTGCCACACACTTTCTTTGTTTGAAAAATTCTCTTCTTCCTTGAGAATTTTGAGAGATATTTGGAGATAAAGATCACAAATTTCTTAGCTACAACCCAAGTCAACTTTCAGCTAATGTAGATGTCCACCATGTGTATGCAATCCTTCCAACTTTTGTCTTTTTACCAAGTCACTTTCCATTTTACAAAAATCTTCTTTCTTGATTTGGCTTTTAATGGATTTTCTTTGATTTTCTTGAATTATCTTCAGAATAATCTTGGGATTTTGTGCAAATAAAGTGGACCCATCATCTTTGGATGTCCAACACATGTGCGAGTGCTCACATGTGTATGTGTGGGACCCATTTCACCAAGTTCCTACAAGAAAAAGTGAATTATCATTTATAATAATAATAATTTTGATCAAAAGCCATAATCTCACAAATGTGGGCCCATTCCTCGTGAATGACATCATTGTGCATGATTTTTGCTGAATTAACAAATAATTATGAAAAATTGAGTCATTTCATAAGAAAACCAATTTCGCCAAAACTTTCTAATAATTGATTTCCAAAAATGGTAGGCTTATGAATTCACACAAAAAGTGTGATTTTTGGGCAAATTGTGTAGGAGAATGCTACACTAAATTTAAACTGAATGAAACCATTACAACATACTAAATGAGGCTCCCTTGGCTTGATAAGTCTTTAAAGCTTCTTAAAATAACATTGAAAAAGTGTATTTTTGAGGATTTATCAATGAGTCTACAGAATGCTCTGCATTTGCCAGATAAGTTAAAGATGAACCAATGAATATAGGCAAGTCTGCCTTGTAATCCTTTGAGTTCTTTGAGAGTTCTTGGAGAAGGCATCTCCAATATAGCTTTGATTTTGACTGGTCCAGTTTGATGCCACCTTTTCGAACCACAAATCTCAAGAATTCTTTGAGGAGACTCCAAAGAAACACTTCAAAGGGTACATTCAAGATTTAATTTCCGCAACTGTATGAAGACATTACGAAGATCAGCTAGAGGGTCTAACTTCTTTTTGCTTTTGATAGCCAGATCGTTGACATAACATTTGACAAACTTGTGCTGCATGTCTTTAAAAATTTTCATCATCATCCTTTGATATGTGGCTCCTGCATTCTTGAGGCTAAAGGGCATGACAATGTAGCATTATACGTCGAAGGGGGTTTGGATGGATGTGTGCTTCTCATCCTTCTTGTGCATCTTGATTTGATTGTATCCCAAAAACTCATCCATGAATGATATTATTTCAAATTCGAACATGTTATCAATCATGACTTCTGGTATAGGTAGTGGGAAATCATTTTGGGGGGCAGGCTTTGTTCAAATCTCTTAAGTCGATGCAGACTCTAATTTTCACATTCTTCTTGGTGATCGGCACTATATTAGGCAACCGGTCAGGATGCTACTTTCCACGGATAAGGTGGACATCCCTTAATTTCTAGACTTCTTTTTCTATCTTGTCCTTGGTTCCTTGTTTAATTCTTCTTTGTTCCCGCTTCAGAGGTTTTGCATCATTTGCTATGTGCAACTTATGCACAAAAACTTTTGGATCTAAACCTGGCATTTCTGCGTAATTCCATGCAAAGCAATCCATAAACTCTCACAAGAAACTCACATATAGATTAACTTCCTTTCCTTTAATTTGAGAGCTTACATAGGTAGGACGAGGATTTTCTGGGGTACCCAAGTTGATTTCTTGTAGTTGGTCCTCAGTTGGAGGTTCGGGAGGAGGCTCTTCTATAGTATCTTTGAAAGCTTCCAACTCCCCAAAACCTTTCAGGGTTTCAATTAAGGGTTTAAGCCATGCTTGATCCCTTTCTATGGATTCGATTTTTTAGGTTATTTATCTTTTACATCAAGGGCCAGACATTCCCAACAAGTGTGCTGAGATGATCTATTTCTTCATTTAGTTTAGGTGGTCAATAATCAATGATTTGTGACATTGTCTTATCATCATTACTTGCCCCCTTAGGGTGCTGAAAAGCAACCCAATTAGCAGGGTCTTGAAAGACAGTTGTTTCCTGAGAGTCATTAGAATCATATCCCACAGTGAAGACAATAGACCTTTCTCTAAAGTTTTGAGTTGGCTTAGGAACGTTACTGTAAGGAACATATCCTATGCAACGTCACTACTATTCAATTCTATGCCCTTTTCAGAGATCTTCCTTCCTTTATGGAGTGAAGATGTCAAAAGGGACTCGAACCCTATGTGCACTCATTTCGAGGCCAATGCGCTTTTTGAGATTGTATCCTATGTTCATCATGTTGCAGCCATAGGATTGTAGATGTTAAGCTATATCCTCCCGTCATTAGTGATTTTGTCGATAAGATAAGAAGCAAAAGCATCTTTGGCTCGATTGAAGACAATTGCATGGTTATGTTGCATAGATGGAGGTACAAAAAAGTAAGCACCTCCGAAATCATAGACTTGAGATGGAGTAGGCCACAAAAAGAGTGGGGGATCCCAATCTATAATAGAATATATGGAGGTTTCCACCATCGCAGCATCCTTAGAATCTGAATCTTTGACCATTGAGACGACATGCACAGGGCATATCTTTTTCGATCTCCCACGTAGACGATAGAGTGCTACTTTAACGGATGAAACAATTTGAGACATCTCATTGAAGGTTTGAAACTCCATTGCTACTATCAAGCTACAAAGAGACAGCTTTAAGCCTATCTGGCATAGATGAATCCATGCTGAGTAGTGTAGAGGGTTTTCACATTTTTAGCTGAGTGAAGCCATCTATTAATGCATCTGTAAGATGATTTACCCTAGCGTTGTGATGTCAGCATTAGTAGTGACTGGAGAATGAAGACCTATTGGTGACGTTTTCCTGATAGGAGGAGGTGCGGCATTGTTTTCTTAGTCAGAATTTGTGTCACTAACCAAAGAAATGACATTTGTTAGATAAGAGAGCCTTTGCTATCTTGGTCTTCTTTGGATGCTTTGAATTGCAGCCTCAATGCTTGAGATTTGTTGAGACATCTCATCTAATGTTTGGAATTCAGCTGTTATGGTTACTTCTTAAAGGTGAGGAAGTAATCCATACCAACAAAGATGAACCCATATTGCCCGCCTCGGAGGATTTGTATATCTTGTTGCTAGATCTCGCCACTAACTAATATATCTCTGAACTGGCTTTTTCGGATTTTGTGTGGTCAAACCCAATTCTCTCAAAGTGACATGAGGTTAAGTAACTGCTATAGGAGTCATCAAAGTACAAAACTTTGTATCATCATTTTCTCCTCCCCGATAGCCCATGCAATTCATGACTTTATGTGAGGTAGGGTTAAAGGAAAAAAAACCTTGCTTCAAATGCTTATCATGGCCCATGAGGCATTATACATAATGCACCTCGCCTAGTTGGTGTTCCAAGTGCTAGTGCATCATCCATGCCTTGTAGAACATAACAGGTGGCTCATCGTTCCTCATTGGTACTAAAAAGTACTCAAGTGGTGGCATTGCCGAGCTTCAAGCATATGCCATATACATAGCTGGACTACATGCATTGCTTGTTTGAATGACAAGGCTTGCTTGCTTCACCTTAGATGCCTTTGTGGATATAACCAAAGTTAATTTGATTGTTTGATTTCAAATTTGACTTTAATCACCAAAGGAGTTTTGATATCCACAAATCTGATCATCGGCTTCCTTGTAGATTCCAACTTCTTGGCGGGTTCAGGTCTTTTGTTGAACCTTGTGTAAGTTTTTTGTTTTCTGTGGAGATGGTGAAAGGTTCTATTGGATCATCATGCATAGGGGATTTGTTAGCATTTGGCTTAGGCCTTGTAGGCCTTTCCTGATACATGGTAGCATTGGTGAAGTAGACCCCCTTGTCTTTGAATGGGTTTTTGTCTACAAAGACACAATGTAGCTTAACGGTATCATCAATGTATTTGAAGCATTATCGAAGGGTGGAAAGCACTATGAACTAGTCATGCAGCCATCGCCTTCCCAAGAGGATGTTTTAGCAAGCACGCATTGTCATCACGTGCACAATGACTTCTGAAGTTAGATCACCCAGCTAGAGCTGAATTCGAACCTTGCCAACGGGATCCTGGACTTCTCCATCATAGCCTTGGGTTGAAGTTTTGGCAATAGATAGCTTATTCACTGGGATGCCAAGTTTCTAAAGAGCTATAAGTGTGATGAGATCTAGGGCTAATCCTGAATCAACTTGAACTCTCTGAATAGGTAGATCCTTGATGTAGGCCATGAAGTAGAGCGACCTTGTGTGCTTCATGTCACCTAAGAGGAGATCATCTTTGGTGAAGGAAATGGTGGCCTTTGAAGCATTGTGAATGGAAAAAGATTCCTCACATTGCCTCTAAGGCCTCTTAGACTTTGCTTTGAGATAATTCTTTTCTAGCTAATGTTCCTGTGCCACATGAGTTTAATTGGTGGCATTTAAAGCTTGTAGAGCTCGTTTGAAGTTGTTACAAGTCTCCTTAGACATCTGTAAAAGATAAAAAAAATGTGAAGTCGTGCAGGTATGTGCTTGAGGGGTTAAATAACATCATACATTAATAGCTCTGATGACCTTTCACTAGCATTTGTTTTTGAAGAAGTTACATTTACATGTGGATTGTTCCACAAAAGGTTTACAAAAGAAGAAGAAAAAGCTCTATCATAAACAACTCTATAGTTGTAACTGGTGCGAGTGCCATTGTTGACTATGTTGTTTCGGTCAACCTCTGGACAAGTATCTATTCTTATGGCATTGACTTTTAGGCTCAATGCTTTCTTCAAGTTCAGCAAAGAATTGGCTGACTTCCTCTAAGCTTGCTTCTTGATTCGTATCGCTAGGAACAACCTATGACGTTGAAAGTTCATTAGTAGAGGTGATAATGACTACCAAAGTAGGTGATAATGGTGCTTCTTCTTTCACGTCCGAAAGATCATCTTGGACTTAGAAGAACTTTTAGAGGTATAACGGGACTATTAACGCTAAGTTCATTATGCTGCCCTCATGACTCAAGCTCACTACTTACTTTAGGGCTAGTGAGTTGAGTACTTAGTTCAGAGCTTAATTTAGGAAAAGTCAATTCACTACTTGGTTAGAGGAAAAACTTGAAGTAAAAGTGACCATCCACGCAGTGAAGGCAATGCTTGTTGTAGTTGCTTACCATAGGATTCAACCAAGGGTAAAGGATCCGGATGAATCTCTAGAGAAAATGGAAAAGAAAGAGGATCATTGAACCAACCACTTGCAATTTGTCTATGTGGGTCATAAAGAGCCACTGATAGTGTGTTAAGACCATGTTTAATGTTAAGAGTACTCATTTCAGGGACGAAGGTTTCTTTAAAACACTCGTCTTCATTAGAGGGGTATTCATTAGCAAAGTAGTTATAAACCTATTGATCATCATCAAAGTCTGAGAAGTCTTCCTCATCATCCGAGTTGGGAGGTGTACCATCCCATGATATCCTATTGCAACTGGATACTCCTATTTCTTCCTTATCTTTTGGAATTGGAATGATGAAATCAACCAAGGTGAAATGACCTCTAACTAATTTGGAAGATTCTTCTGAAGCAGAATCCTCTGTCACCATTTTTTTCTTCTTTTGATTTGCTTTTTTTTGTTTAATCAAACAATTATGGGCAGCTCTTTGCAAGTTTCTGAGTTGCCTCTTAACCTTCTTTCTTTCTGCAGATGTGGATTTGGTCCTAAACCTTTTCCCAGCCTTCAACATTTACTAGTTCTAGGTGGACCCATATTTCTTCCTCTGAGGAGGTCTTGACGGGTATTAGACCTTGTTCATTTTGTTGTATTGACAAGATGAAATTCAACCGTCATCAGCTTTGGTGGAGAAGGTACTGCAATAGGTGCAAACTATTTGAAGGAGATCATGTTGACCAGAGCAGGATCATACTTCCAGTCAAAAGTTATCACTCCATTCTTCCACATCTCATTGACTTTTTTTTTAAAATGAAGCAGTCTTTGAGAGAATGTGACACCATCCGGTGGTATGCACAATAGTTGGGCTCATTTACACAACCCGTTTGTTCAAGTTTCTTCATTGGTGGAAGCTTAAGTTTATTGTTGTCCATCAATGATCGGGAGATCACTTTAATTTTCCTATTGAAGGAATACTTAGTTTTCTTCCTTTTCTCATATTTGGCTTTCTTGGTTTGATCACTCTTTGTGTTTTGAGGCTTCTAAGAAGGTTTGGAGGTTTGCACATTGAAAACTCCCTTCTTTTTCTTTCGTTTTATTATAGAAAAAACTAGCTTTGTTCTTCAAGAGTTCGCCTCCTTTTGACTGATCTTTTTGAGAGTTAGTTCTGCATTAATTGCAACCTCTACCAATTGGGCCAGAGACTTAGTTTTATGACTTAGTACAGCAGCCTTGATTTCTGTTCGCAAATTAGTTTTTCACTTTTCAGTTTTTGCCCTATAAGATGGTTGTTCTAAGCACCTGTAAGATAAAGCTTTCCACCTTTTGATAAAGGACTATGTAATTTCATTATCTCCTTGCCTTGTGCTACTGAGCATGGCAAAGGTGACTATATGATCCTCCTCCTAGAAGTGGAGTAAGATCTTTCTTTTATGATTAGCCACATTATAAAAGAGAGTTTTGCAAACTGATTGTACCAGTCAAATGCGACTCCTTTCAATGTTCTGATAAATAGCCTAATTTTCAGTGCGTCTAACTCTGGCAAAACTTCATAGCAATGATTTGCAATGCACAATGTGCTGATAAGCTCAACCCTTCCCAAGGTATGTGTCACGCCCCAATCCTGAGAATTGGAGATTAGAGTGGGCCCCCAGGGTGTGAATACGTAAGCCCATGGTAATCTGTGCCATGAGAAGAAGATATGCACGAATTGCTATAAGGGAGATTCCACATGAACATGTGAGGTATGACCAACAACACGTAAATTTAGAATTTAGCATAAAGTGGGCACATGTGAAATACCTCTGTAATGATCATGAGTAGAGCATAGAAAAGGATCTTACCAACTTATATATATATAAGTATATAGCTTAAGTCTTTTAATTACACATTCCTACACATACAAAATCCACATAACTAACATGTCTCGCAAATAGTCCATTTTAAACATTTACATGCGTAAGACCTCCGTTACGACCGATTCAACCAACTAAGCCACTGGACGCTCTCCGTAGGATGACTAATAAAAGACATTGTCATCCTTCTGCTCTTCTATATCCCTGGGTACCGTTGAGGCACCTTCTGGGGACTCGTCAACAACTGAGTTGGGGTTTGGCTCTGTACTTGTAACACCAAGGGTAGCACTGTTAACACAACGGTTAAGTAAGTACAGAGGTATATGAAACTAACATAGTGTATCAATTGAATTTAATAATACACACTGATTAAAGAAGGCAATAACAGTCTACTAGGCATGTCATGCATGAGTAAACAATGAGTGATGAATCATAAACAATATGTCATATACACTACTTGGCAACCATGAGGCTCTATTCTCCCGAAATAAAGCATACATATGGGTCGCTAAGGGATCAGGCTAACTTCCCAAGGAGTGCCAACAACTCCTCCGTGGACTACTGCAATAATGACATAAAGATACCCAAGGGGCACAAGCTAAGTGGTGCCGACTCAAAGTATCAAGACTGACTCGGATTCACATCTTTCATATATTTTAGTCATACTTATCATATTGCATATAAGGGAGTACTGATCTTAAAATCATATTCAATCATAAAAGGTCAGAATTAACAAGGAAACTGTCACGCCCTGATCCTGGGAATTGGGGTTAGGATGGCCCCATGGGGTGTACATACGTAGTCCCGTAGTAATCTGTGCATGTAAACATACACACACAAATCACTACAAGAGAGATTGCAAAGGAATATGTAGAGAAGTTTCTCCAACACGTAAATTACATTCAATAGTAAGCAGAGGCCTGTGTAATACATCTATAATGATCATAAGCAATAACAACCGATTTATCATAAAATTCATAAATAAGTCTGTACTTAACCATTCTCATTTACATGATAACAATTATTTAAACAAAAACAAAAGCCTAAAGTGTAAACAGGCCTATCCAGTCTTAAACACTCAACAAGTATCCCGTTGTCGCTCTTCGTATGACGACTAACAGAAGGTTTCATCTGCATTACACTCATTTAGTCCCCGAGGTTCAGTACTTGTAACATCAAGGGTAGCACTGTTAACACGACGGTTAAACAAGCATATAGAGATACATAAGACCATCATGCCGTATTAAATGAATTAAGAATATATGTAGAAGGAAAAAAATCTTACACTAGGCATGTTGTGCATGAGTAAGCATGTGAAACGAATCATAAACCGAATATCACACAACTAATTGGCAACCACGTGGCCATATTTTCCCAAGAGAGAGCATATCATCTAGAGGGAGCGTACATATGCTAGGGGATCAGACTAGCTTATTGAGGAGCGCCGACAACTCCTCTAAGGACTACTGCAGCACGACATATCATATCCAAATTGGTTCCGTCGAACCTAATAAGGGCGTAGGCTAAGTGGTGCCGACTTAACGTATCATGATCAACTCAAATTCATGTCTTTTATACATCTCGGTTATACTTGTCATATCATATATACTAGGAGTACGGTTTTGAGATTACATTCATTCATTCATTCATATCTGATAATCAATTCATGCATACTTAATCAAGCCACATTATGTTGAGGGCATGGTTTCTTAACAATATGGATGCATTTAGATCGAGTGAGCATCGAGGATAATTACTAGCCAACCCTATGCTAGATAATCCGTGATCCTGAGGGCATTCAACACGATGTATTCATAAAACGTCCGGTGTCATTGTGTTACCAATATTGGCGTTATATTGTGTATGCAAGGACACCTCTTCTTATGCCAACACCCATGACGTGACATCAGGAATTCGTCCGGAAAATCGAAGGGGATGAGTGACAGCTCTACACTTGTCCACCTTTTCATTTAGTCACCATTGGGCTAGTTTGGTTAGGAAATAGGTGCCATATCTAGAGCCCTACAAGGTCATTGGAAACTCTAATATCCTAGGTTTACAGTGCTTTTACGGCTTACCCGTATACATGTTACGGCTTAGCCGAGTGGCTCAGGTTTCCTTCTTAATTCAATGCGCATTTACAGCTTGGTCGTATATTAACCTTCGGCTTAGCCGTACTAAGCTTACAGCTAGGGTTACGGCTTGGGTACGGCGTGGTCGTAGCAGAGTTCATGGCGTAGCCGTGTGTGAGCCGTAGATAAATTCTGGGTTTTGGGGCTCTCTAGAAGGTTCACCGTAGATTAGCCTACGGCTTGGTCATGGGGTGGTTACGGCTTAGCCGTAGTTCATTCGACGGCTTAGCCGAGTGTCAACCGTAGTGCAATTTGGCTCTCTGGATTCTGAGCCGTAGAGATTTACGGCTTAGCCGTGGGCTTCACCGTAAGCTTCAGAATTTCTGAAACTGATTCTGCAACTTGAGTTCAAGTGCAGAACTCTTATCATTTGGGTTCCAATGGGGGTTCCTTATGCTTCTAAACTCCATAACAGGTCTTAGATTGTTCAATATCATTAATATTGCCTAATTATACTCATTATCACCTAATTCAACATCTATGTGTGCTTATTCAAAGGGGAAATGAGCTGTAAGTTTGAACTTTGAATGATCAATCCAAGAATCAATCAATTTAAACATACATGCAGTACCATATATACTTCAATACTTGCCTTAACACAGTGCTTGACCCTACTCAACTCCTCCTTGGTGTGTAATTAGGGAAAATCCTCAATGGAAGGTGGGTTCTCTATATAAAAGACATGTAATTAGTGTATGTGATGTAAAGTGCATGCATGTCATGTAATTGAGTCTTCTTGACTCTAGCAAACACAAGGAAGTGAAATGGAGGTAAAACATTCACCTTAAAGACTGTAGCTTGGAGAAGATTGTGATTTCTAAGAAGGAGATGCCCAAAGGGAGAAGAAGAGGTTAGATGGATGCTATTGCCATTGCATGCAAGCTCCAAATCCTTGTTTCCGGCTCTAATGTGAAGTGGAGATGAAGAAAGGTGAAGAAAGGGGATTGGCTCCATCGAACACAGTGAGAAGAAGAAGAAGGAGATGTTGGGTTCTCTTTATAACTCAATTTCCTATAGTTTTTCCATGCAAGTCCACATTCTGTGGGAAAATTACAATTAAGGTCAAATGGACCTCATTTGGGCCAAGATGGATCCGAATCAAGTTGAGCCCAACATGAAAGTTGACCCACGAGATGAAATGCAGATGATGCAACTGATGAGATGTCCATATGATGCAAGAATAATTACGAAAAGGTCCTTTACTACATAAGTAAAGTCTGAACCCCCAACTACTTATCCAACTGAGACCCACTAAAAGTTAAAAGCAAGATAAATTAAGGCCAAAATATATTAATTAATAAGAAATTGAGCTTGCTTAATTTAAATTACAATTAAGTCGGGTTGGGACCTTACAGAAACTGAACAAGGCATACTTATATGAGTTAGGAGAGATCAAACCCTCTCAACTTTAGGTACACCCATTTGACTAACAGGCACACACTCATAGAAGCTCAGGCCTGACAGACACTCACTCAGTAGAAGCTTAGGTCTGATTTGTCTTAAGGTTTGCTAAGAGAGTAGGCATATGACTAAATCATATTGAGGGTAAAGTTTCTTAACAATATAAATGCATTAAGATTTAAATAGGTGTCAAGGATGTTTACTTGCCAACCCTGAGCTAGATAATCTGTGTTCCCAAGGTCCTTTAACACGATGTATTCATAAAACGTTCGGTGTCATTGTTACCATATATTGGTGTTACATTATGTACATAAGAGACACCCCTTCTTATGCCAACACCCATACGTGACATTGGGAATTCATCCAGAAAATCGAAGGGGATAAGTGACAACTCTACACTTGTCCTCCTTACCATTTAATCACCATTGGTCTAATTTGGTTATAAAGGATGTGCCATCTCTAAGGCCCTATAAGGTCATTGAGAATCCCTAATATCCTAAGTTCACAGTGTTCTTACGGCTTAGCCGTGTACATGTTACGGCTTAGCCAAGTGGCTCAGGTTTTCTCCTTAATTTCATGCACATTTATGGCTCAGTCGTATGTTGGCCTACGGCTTAGCTGAGCTAAGCCTACGGCTAAGGTCTTGGCTAGGTACGGCTTAGGCGTAGTGCATTCAACAGTGTAACCATGGCTAAGTCGTAGAAAAAAGCTGGATTTTCAAGCTCTCGGGAAAGCCCACCGTAAAGTGTCTTACGGCTTGGTCACGGGAAGGGTACGGCTTAGTCGTAGTTCATTACACGACTTAGCAAGGGTTAGCCTTAGTATAAAATTGGATTTTTGTACTCTCGGGACTTTGAGTTGTATAAACTTATGGCTTAGCAGTAGCTTCGCCATAAGCTTCAGAAAATTCTGAAGCTAGTTCTGAGCCCAATTCCAGTATAGAATTTTGAATTGAAAGGGTTATGAGGAGTTCCTATGACTTCATCCACATGTCCCTAAGAGTTATTCAGCACTCACACGCCCTCCCATTCCATATTTACATGCTAACTCATTCAACACCCCATATGTAGTACACTTAAACAAGGGTAAAGGAGCTGTAATTTGAGGTTGAAAGAATAAATCTAAGAATCAATAACTTGAACACATATGCAGCATATATATGTACTCTAATACTTGCCTTTTTACAGTGCTTGCCCTCACTAATCCTTCCTTGATGTGTGATTAGGGAAAACCTCTAATGAAAAGTGGGTTCTCTACAAGTAAGACATGCAAATGATGAATGGGATGTAAAATTGCATGCATGTCATATAGTTGAGTCCTTTTGACTCTAATAAACCCAAATGAATGAAATGGAAGTAAGTCTTCACCTTTAGTTTAAAAGAGATGAAGAATGGATTGATTCCAGTGGAGGGTTGTACAAGCTTGAAAGTGAAGACATATGGTGCCTAATCCTCATGCATGCAAGGCTTCGAAGCCATTGTTCTTAGCTTCAAGAGTTGAGATGGAGAGGAGGAAGAAGGGAGATGAGCAGTGGTTTCCAACATTCATAGAATGAGAAGTGAGGAGAGACGTTGGTTTCATCCTTTTAATTAAAGTTTTCTATAGTATTGCATGTAAGCCCAATATTTCCAGGAAATTACATGTTAAGTCAAATGGGCCTCTATTGAGGTAGGATGAGTTCAGATCAAGTCAGGCCCAACATGAAAGATGATCTACACGAAAAGTTACACAAGATGCAACTAATGAGATGTCTATATAATGCAAGAACAATTACAAAAAGGGTCCTTAACTATCTAGGTACGGTTCGAACCCGACCCAACTACCTATCCATGACCCAGGACCAAAAGTTTGAGTTAGATTAACCTTAACAAGGTTTAATTAATATAAAACAAGATTAATAAGTATAAATCAAGGTTAGTGAGAATCAAGACCTTACATCCTCCCCCATTTAAGATCATTCGGTCTTCCGAATGTAATGTACCTCGAGCAGGAGTTTTGGATATTTTGCCCGAATTTGATCTTCAAGCTCCCAAGTAGCTTTTTCCTACCCATGATGCTCCCATAGAACCTTAACCCATTTGATCAACCAGGTATGTAGCACTTGCTCTTTAGTGTCAATGACACGAAGGGTTCTTTCTTCATAGCTCGTATCGGGTTTAACTTGAATGTCATCTAATTCCAAGACATGTGAAGGATTCGGAAGGTACTTCTTGAGAATCAATACGTGGAATACGTTATGAACTCCCACGAGTTGAGGTGGTAGCTCCAACCTATAAGCCAAATCACCCACTCTGCTCTGTATTTCAAAAGGTCTTACAAATCGTGGAGCTAACTTGCCCTGCTGCCCGAACCTGATAGTACCCATCATTGGAGAAACCTTCAAGAAACTTTGTCCCCCACTTGGAACTCAAAGGGCCTACGACGGTTGTCTGCATAACTCTTCTGGCGTGATCGTGCAACCTTCAATCTATCTTGTACCTTATGCACTTTTTCCGCCGTATCTGCAACAAATGAGGGTCCATGAAAACTTCTAACCCCTACTTCCTCCTAACAAACCGGCATACGGCACCTATGTCCATACAAGGCTTTGAATGGAGCCATTTCGATGCTCGCGTGATAACTATTATTGTACGTAAATTCACATAAGGAGAGGTGTTCATCTCACTCCTTCCTGAAGTCCAAGACGCTAGCTCTTAACATATCTTTAAGAGTTTGTATCGTTCACTCCGATTACCCATCGGTCTGCGGATGATAAGCTGTGCTAAAATTGAGTTTAGTACCCATGGATTTTTGAAAAGACTGCCAGAAGGAAGACACAAACCTATTGTCTCGGCCCGATACAATTGAGACGAGAGTACCGTGTGTAATAATCCGCTCCACACCATCGAGGTATTGTCCGCTTTGGACTTCCCAGGAGGTCACCCATCCTGAGATTGTTCTGACTCGAGCACGCTTAACTTTATAGTTTTTATGGAAGTCATCACGGTTTTGTCCCCAAAAGGTGCCTCACCATGTGAGGTATTGTTCCACCTAACTGGACCATTGGACTCACCCGAGGCAGCGGGGATCTTGCCTTCAGAGTACGCAGCGGGGATTTTGTCCTTGGACAGACTCGAACCCTGGTCTTACAGGAGGCAACGACCCGATCTTAACCAGTTGAGCTACCAAGGCACCTCGATAGTTTAGAACAGATTATTACTTATATTCTTTCATTTAGATGTACTTTGAGACTGGGTCGTTACAGGCTCACCAGCTTTCGCCGGATATGTCCCCATATCCATATATCTAGAACAATGTTGGACCGAAGACGGCCTCATCAGTGATGTGGGACTTCGTTCCTCTTCCTTCGTTCCCCCCGCCTTCTGTGGAGGGCAAGATTCGAGAGGGAGGCAGGATTCGAGTGGTCCTCTCCCACCACTCAGAGGAGAGCCATCCCCTGCTCTGATACCATTTGTAACAATCCGCTCCGTACCATCGAGGTATTGTCCGCTTTGGACTTCCCAGGAGGTCACCCATCCTGAAATTGCTCTAACTCGAGCACGCTTAACTTTATAGTTTTTATGGAAGTCCTCACGATTTTGTCCCCAAAAGGCGCCTCACCATGTGAGGTATTGTTCCACCTAACTGGACCATTGGACTCACCCGAGGCACAGCCGGGATCTTGCCTTCAGATTACGCAGTGGGGATTTTGTCCTTGGACAGACTCGAACCCAGGTTTCATAGGTGGCAACGACCTGATCTTAACCAATTGAGCTACCAAGGCGCCTCGATAGTTTAAAACAAATTATTACTTAAATTCTTTCATTCAGATGTACTTTGGGACTGGGTCATTACACCGTGTAACCACACAACCTCATCAATGAAGATCTTGGCCATCTCATGAAATTTCATCCCTTTCCTAATGGGAATAAAGTGGGATGATTTTGTTAGTCGATCGACAATTGCCCACACAACATCATGATGTTTGCTCGTCCGGGGCAGCGCTGAAACAAAATCCATCGTTAGATTCTCCCATTTCCACTTTGGAATCTATAAAGGATGCAACAAACTGGGAGGCTTTCTATGTTCAGCCTTTACGCGTTGACAGGTAAGTCACCTTGCCACAAAACCTACAATATCTTGCTTCATGTTATTCCACCAAAACCTGCCATGTAAATTTCAGTACATTTTGGTACTCCCTGGGTGTATGGAATATCTAGCGTGATGTGCTTCAGTCATTATTGCTTTATTCAAATTTTGATTTTGGACCGCTAAAACACACAGCCAATCTCTAAAGTACAGCACACCATCTACTATCCCGAAATTTGGTTTGTCAGATATGTGGTCACGAATCTTAACAAATTCTGGATCTTCAAACTGCCTCTCTTTAATTTGCTAAACTAAGGTGGGTTCGAAGACTGACATGGCTACTAACATGACCTTATCGTCCACGAATTTGACTTCCACATCCAGATCCCGGAATTCTTTTACTAGAGATCATTCACCACACATGGCCACCATCTCAATGGTTGATTTCTTACTTAAAGCATCAACTACTACATTTCCTTTTTCGGGAAAATATTTGATTGGAAAATCATAATCCTTTATGAATTCTAGCCACCTACACTATCTCATATTAAGGTCATGCTGAGAGAATAGATACTGGAGATTGTGATGGTCACTATGAGCTTTAAATCTCTCCCCATAGAAATAGTGTCTCCACAACTTCAGGGCGAAGACAACAGCAACCAACTCTAAATCATGTGTGGCATAATTCTTTTCATGCGCCTTTAATTGTCAAGATCCAAAGCTATCACCTTTCCGTTCTGTATTAACACACATCCCAACCCAATCCTCGAAGCATCAGTATAGATAACAAATCCACTACTACCTTCTGGTAGAGATAAGATTGGGACTGTGATTAGTTTTTCCTTAAGAAGTTGGAAACTTAACTCACATTCAACTGACCAAACAAATGGTTCATTCTTCTGAGTCAATTTTGTCGATGGTGCGACTATTTTGGAAAAGTCCTTTACAAACCTTCGGTGGTATCCTGCTAAACCAACAAAACTTCTACCTCTGCAACAGTTTTAGGACTCTGCCAAGTAGTTATGGTCTCTATCTTAGCTGGGTCTACCGTGAGCCCATCTTTCGAAATTATATGCCTCAAGAAAGCAACTTGTTCTAACCAGAATTCACACTTATCCAGTCTGGCATATAGTTGGTGATCCCTCAAAATTTGCAAGGGAATCCTCAAATGTTCTGCATGCTCGTCGCGAGTCTTGGAATACACCAACACATCATCAATGAAGATTACTACGAACCGGTCAAGATAGGGCGAAAAGATTTTATTCATCAATTGTCACACCCCGATCCCGGGAATTTGGGGATTTGAGTGGGCCCCCAGGGCGTGGTACGTAATCCCGTAGAAATCCGTGCCCTGCAGAATTATGCACGAATTCCTACAAGGCAGATTCCATAGGAACGTGTGAGGTATACTGACACACGTACATACATAACTTAACATAAGCGAAATCCTGCGAAATACTCAGTAATTATCAAGAGCACATAAGTTCATAGTCTGTTAACCTTCATAAGTAGACATATATATATATACATACAATAGTGCTAAAGTCTTTAAGTACATTCCAAAATACTTCTTAACAGTGTGAAACAAATCCCAAGCATAACACGCGCTCCGTGTGATGGCTAGTAATAGACGTCACCATCCATCCATTCGCCTACACCCTGAGGTACCGTTGGGGTACCTTCCGGGGCCGCATCAGTGTCCGCGTTGGGACCGGGTGCTGGATCTGCAATACCAAGGGTAACACTGTTAACACGATGGTTAAGCAAGTACTAAGGCATATGAAACTAATACAACGTAATACATTAACAAGAACAATCATTAAACATGATGCATGAGTGAGGAATTACAACTTAAGTGTCATACATACTGATTGGCAACCACGATCTCCTAAGAGGGAGCATACATATCATATTGTATCATATGGGTCGCTAGGGGATGAAGGTAGCTTCCTAAGGAGCACCGATTACTCCTTCATAAACCTACTGTAGTGGTGACATACATAACATATACTCAAAAGGGCATAAGCTGAGTGGTGCCGACTCAGATTCAATCGTATCACATATCATACCTTTGGCTAGCAAGCTCGCACACATTAGAAGCTCTGGCTTGTCAGACACGCTCTCATTAGAAGCTCAGGTCTGAATGGCCTCAGGGTTTTGCTAGAGAAAACAGTTCATGTTGAAGATGGTACAATGTAGCAAGATGCATGCATTCGGATTGAGATATTACTATATTAATTAGTCCCTGATTCTCAAGAACATTCAACCCAATGTACCCATAAGAAATCCGGTGTCGTTGTGTTACCGCGTCTTGGTATTACCCTGTAGGCATACGGGGCACCTTCTTATGCCAACATCCATGACTTGCTAGTGGGAGAACATTCATACGTCATTCACTTATCCCAATATGTAATTACTAGTGGCCAATGTAGAGGTGTATAAGGTACCAACACTAAGGCCCTACAAGATCATTGAGGTTCATAACATCCTACATTCATTGGGTTCTTATGACTTAGCCGTATACAATGCTATGGCTTAGCCGAGGGGGGGGGGGGTCGGAATTCATCCAGATTTTTGGCACATTTACGGTTCACCTGTATGTTGGCCTACGGCTTAGCCGTGCTAAGCCTACGGCTAGGTTACAGGCTGGATATGGCTTAGCCATAGTGTATTCCACGGTGCAGCTGTTTGCAAACCGTAGAAAAAACTGGGTTCCATGAGCTCTCTGGAAAGCTCGCCGTAGAAAGACCTACGGGTAAGTAACGGGCTGGATACGACTTAGCCGTAGTGAATTCCACGGTGTAGCCGTAGATGAGCCGTAGTACAAAATCCCATTCTACTGCTCTCTGAACTTTGAGCCGTAAGTGCTCACGGCTTAGCCGTAGCGTCGCCGTAAGCTTCAGAAATCTGGGCACAACTCTGTAGCTTTGTTCCAATGCAGTTCAACACAGAGCATGGGTAAGTGACACATTCCTATGGCTCAGTGGCCATGTCTTTGAAGGTGTTTAATACCCATACACACTTCTACTGCATGATTACCTTGTAATTCATTCCATATCACATTTACAACAATTTAAAACAATGAGAATACTGCAATTGGGGAAAATGCAAGAAGCTAGTTCAATATTAACCATGCATGCAATACATATAACTCAATACTTGCCTTTTCTAATAGTGCTAACCCTCTCAACCCCCTTATCTCGCTGTGAGCTCAGGAAAATCTCTGGAATGGAATGGGTTCTCTACAATTAACATGCAAAGTGGAAAAAGGGGTTTAAGTTCACATGCATGTCATGTGGTTGAGTCTCTTAGACCCTAACAAGCTTATAGAAAAGAATTAGAGACTCACTTCTTACCTTAAGTCTGTAGCTTAGAGGAGTGTGTGATTTCTAGAGAGATAGAAGTGCCCAAGGAAGAAGGAGATGATGGAGATGGAGCTATGGATGCTGCAAGCATCACATGCAAGCTCTAGTTCTTCCTTCCCAGCTTTAAGGTGAAATGGAGAGAGATGGAGTGAGAGAGCTCCAACAGCTGAACGAAAAGAAGAGAGCAGGATACGTTGAGCCCCCATTTAAACATGAATTTCTCTGAGAGTTACATGCAAGGACATACATTTTAAGAATTTTCAGTTTAGGCCAATTGTAGCTCAATTGGACCAAGATAAGTCCGGATCAAGTCGGACCCAACACGAAAGATGATCCATGCGAAAAGTTACACGTAAGGGAATGGATGAGGTGTCCAAGAGGCACAAGGACAAATTACGAAAAGGCCCTTAACTACTAAGGTGGGGCCGAACTCTGCCCAACTCCCTATCCAAGGCCCAAACCCTATAATTTTTTGGATTTAATTAACCTTAATCGAGTTCAATTAATATAGAACGAGCTTAGTTAACGTAAATTAAGGTTAGCGGGATTCAGGTCCTTACATCCTCCCCCATTTAAGATCATTCGGTCCTCTGAATGCAACGTACCTGGGATAGTAGCTATGGATATTTCGCTCGAATTTGATCTTCTAGCTCCCAAGTGGCCTCTTCCTGTCCATGGTGCTCCCATAACACCTTAACCCATTTGATCGTTCGTGTACACAGCACCTGTTCCTTAGTGTCAACGATCCGAAGGGGTCTCTCTTCATAGCTCACATCAGGCCTCACTTGCACGTCGTCCATCCCGAGGACATGTGAAGGATCTGGGAGGTACTTCCTGAGCATTGACACATGGAACACATTATGAACTCCCGCAAGCGCGGGTGGTAGCTCCAACCGATAAGCTTAGTCTCCCACTCTATTTTGTATCTCAAAAGGTCCCACAAACCGTGGAGCAAGCTTACCTTTTTGTCCAAACTTTCATTGGGGAAACTTTCAAGAAAACTTTGTCCCCCACTTGAAACTCGAGGGGCCGGTGGTGGTTATCTGCATAACTTTTCTGACGTGATCATGCAGTTTTCAACCTATCTTGCACCTTTTGCACTTTTTCCGCTGTATCTGCCACCAGGGTGGGTCCGTGGAAACTCCTAACCCCAACCTCTTCCCAACAGACAGGCGTACGGCACTGTGGAAACTCCTAACCCCAACCTCTTCCCAACAAACAGGCGTACGGCACTTACGCCCGTACAAGGCCTCAAATGGAGCCATTCCGATGCTCGCGTGAAAGTTGTTATTGTATGCAAACTCACATAAGGAGAGGTGTTCATCCCACTCCTTTCCAAAGTCCAACACGCTAGCTCATAGCATATCTTCCAAGGTCTGTATCGTTCGCTCTGATTGCCCAGCTGTCTGAGGATGGTAAGCCGTGCTGAAACTGAGTTTAATGCCTAGGGACGTCTGAAAAGACTGCCAAAAGGAAGACACGTACCTACTGTCTCGATCGGACACAATGGAGACTAGAGTACCATGTAGCCGCACAATCTCATCAATGAAGATCTTGGCCATCTCCTGAAATTTCATCCCTTTCCTAATGGGAATAAAGTGGGCTGATTTCATTAGTCGGTCGACAATCACGCACACAACATCGTGATGTCTGCTTGTTCGGGGCAACCCTGAAACGAAATCCATCGTGAGATTCTCTCATTTCCACTTAGGAATCTGCAGGGGATGTAATAAACCCGGAGGCTTCCTGTGTTCAGCCTTTACATGTTGACAGGTAAGGCATCTTGCCACAAAGCCCGTTATATCCCTCTTCATGTTATTCCACCAAAACCTGCCATGTAAATTCCGGTACATCTTTGTACTCGCGGGGTGCATGGGATACCGAGCATGGTGTGCTTCTGTCATGATTGCCCTTTTCAGGTTATGATTTTGAACCTCTGGATCACAAAGCTGATCTCTAAAGTACAATACACCATCTACCATCCTGAAATCAGGTCTCTTGGATATATGGTCACGAATTTTAACAAATTCCGGATCTTCAAATTGCCTCTCCTTGATTTGTTGAATTAAGGTGGGTTCGAAGACTGACATAGCCATTAACATGACCTTATCATCTATGAATTCAACTTTCACATCCAGATCTCGGAATTCCTCTACGAGAGCCCATTCGCCACACTAGGCTGCCAACTCAGTGGTGGATTTCCTGCTTAAAGCATCGGCCGCTACATTCCCTTCCCTGGGGAAGTATTTAATCGGGAAATCATAATCCTTTATAAATTCCAACCACCGCGCTGCCTCATGTTCAAATCATGCTGCGAAAACAGATACTGGAGACTGCAATGGTCACTATGGACTTCAAATTTCTCTCCATATAAATAATGTCTCCACATCTTTAGCGCCAAAACTACTGCAGCCAATTCTAAATCATGTGTGGCATAGCTTTTCTCGTGTTCCTTTAGTTGTTGAGATCCATAGGCTATTACCTTCCCATTCTGCATGAGTACACATCCTAGCCCAATCCCCGAAGCATCTGTATAGATAACGAATCCGCCACTCCCTTCTGGTAGAGACAAGATCGAGGCTGAGATTAATTTCTCCTTAAGGAGTTGGAAACTCGACTCACACTCAGCGGACCAAACGAATGGCTCGTTCTTCTGGGTCAACTTTGTCAAAGGTGCAACTATTTTGGAAAAGTCCTTCACAAATCTTCTATAGTAACCTGCCAAGCCAACAAAGCTTCTAACTTCTGCAACGGTTTTGGGACTCTGCCAAGTAGTTATAGCCTCGATCTTAGCTGGGTCTATTGCAAGCCCATCCTTTGAAATTATATGTCCCAGAAAAGCAACTTGTTCCAGCCAGAACTCACACTTGTCCAATTTAGCATACAGTCGATGGTCCCTTAGCAATTGCAAAGAAGTCCTCAGATGTTCCACATGCTTGTCTTTGGTCTTGGAGTATACCAAAACATCATCAATGAAAATTACTACGAACTGATCAAGATATGGAAAGAAAATCTTGTTCATCAAAGCCATAAACACTATGGGGGCATTTGTTAACCCAAAAGGCATAACCAAGAATTCATAATGCCCATATCTTGTCCTGAAAGCCGTTTTCGCTGTATCTTGGTCCCTAACTCTCAGCTGATGATATCCGGACCTGAGATCGATCTGAGAGAAATGGGTCGCACCCTGTAATTGATCAAACAGTTCATCAATTCTAGGCAGTGAATATTTATTCTTAATTGTCACATGATTCAATTGCCGGTAATCAATACACATCCTGAGGGTACCATCCTTCTTCTTTACAAATAAAACTGGGGCTCCCCATGGTGATGTGCTAGGACGAATAAACCCCTTATCCAATAAGTCCTATAACTGTACTTTCAGTTCACGTAACTCTGCCGGGGCCATTCTATATGGAGCCTTAGAGATGGGGGCAGTACCAGGTACTAGCTCTATAGTAAAATCCACTTCCCTAATTAGAGGAAGGCTGGGCACTTCATCTGGGAATACATCAGGAAACTCACAAACCACAGGTATTTCTTCTAGCTTCTCTGGTGCTTTCTTCTCCATAATGAAGGCAATATACCCCTCACAACCACTATGGATTAATCTTTCCGCTCGAAGTGCTGAAATCAATCTTGTGTTCGAACTCTTCTTGTCACCTTGGAACACCGCACTTGGGCCATCTTCACTCACCTTCACGGTGACAGTCTTACGGAAACAGTCGAGACAAGCTATATATTCGGTCAACCAATCCATGCCTAGGATTACATCGAAATCGTACATTGGTAGCATAATAAGTTCCGCTCGGAAAAGAACTTCCCCGATGAAAACTCGACAATCAGGGTAATAGTTGTCACAAGTTACCCTCTTACCAACTGAAGTAATAACACTCAACATATACAGCAACTGCGCTGGCGATTCCCGTATCTTACTAGAGAATCGAGGTGAGATGAAGGAATGTGAAGATCCTGAATCAAGCAACACTTTAGCTTCAATGTCACAAACAGAAACCTTACCTATAACCACATGTTCTGCCGCTTCAGCTTCTTCTTCTGTCAATGCATAAGCGCGGCCTTGCCTTTGGGGTCGGTGTTGCTATCCTTGCCTCTGCTGTCCCTGACCTTGCCGTGTTTACCCTTGGCCTTGTCTCACTTGCTGTTGCTGTTGGTTAGGCGTAGGAGGTGCCGCTTTGGAAGGCTGTTGATGCTGCTGTTGTTGCGAGGCTCGACTAGATTCCCTCCTTCTCGGGCACTCGGACAAGCGATGGTCTATGAAACCACAGCCGGAACAGGCTCCCTTGGACCTCCAACAATTACTAGTCTCGTGACCCTTCCCGCATACACCGCAGACTAGTTGTGACGTGCCACTTGCGACACCTTTCTGTTTCTTAGAATACTGCTGACCTTTCCCAGAAGACGGAACACTTTTCTTAGACTCCCCCAAGAATAGGCTCTTCTCATTCTCTTCCGCTACATATGCCCTGGCTACTGCATCATCATATTGAACGGGACGTTGAAAAGCAGTGGCATGTCCCTTGATAGCAGGCCTCAACCCTTCCAGAAACCTTTCCACTCTCTTTTCCTCAGTGTCAATTAGGTTTAGAGCAAACCGAGAGAGCTAGCTGAAAACATGCACATATTCTGCAACGGTCATGAGGTTCTGCTGCAGGGTAAGGAACTATGCCTTCTTCTTGCGAGTCACGTGGTCAGGAATGAACTTCTTCTTGAATTGCCTCTTAAAGGCTTCCCAAACCGTAGCATCCGGCATGGCCCTCATGTGGTCCCGGATACTCTTCCACCATGTATCTGCGACGTCCCTGAACATGGATGCTGCGAGGACCACTTGCTGCCTGGGCGTGCAAGTTAATGTATCGAAAACATTCTCTGTGTGGACAAACCATTCATCTGCTTGTAACGGATCCTCATGTCCGGTAAACTCCGTTGCTCCCCTCTTACAGAACTTCTCATATAAAGAGTTGGGGTCTCCTGGCTGATCCTGTCGGTTTAACAGGGTGGCCAATTGTAATTGCATGGCGGCCTAATTAGCGTTGCTAGTAGCCAGTTGATGCATCAGCATCATAAACCGCTCCTTAGTGTTGTATGTGGGACGTGGAGGAGGTTGCGGTGGAGGGTCTGCACCTTTCAATTCAACATTATTATGATCATTGTCACCTGAGCTGTTGTTCGTGCCGGATCCAGACGCCATGGCTCTGCAATCACAATGGTGACTAATCATATGTATATCTATATATATGTGCATACATATGTACTACAGTCATACCATAGGTTACCATGATAATAGAAATCCACCCAAACGGACCTATCAGAACCTCACCACGCTTCCTAATGTTGCTAAGTCTTTTAAGTGACTTATTGGGGTGGCTCTCATACCATTACTTACGTATGTCATGCCCCGATCCCGGGAATTTGGGGATTTGAGTGGGCCCCCAAGGTGTGGATATGTAATCCCATAGAAATCCATGCCCTGCAGAATTATGCACGAATTCCTACAAGGGAGACTCTACGGGAACGTGTGAGGTATACTGACACACGTACATACATAACTTAACATAAGCGAAATCCTGCGAAATACTCAGTAATTATCAAGAGCGCATAAGTTCATAGTCTGTTAACCTTCATAAGTAGACATATATATATACATACAATAGTGCTAAAGTCTTTAAGTACATTCCAAAATACTTCTTAACAGTGTGAAACAAATCCCAAGCATAACACATGCTCCGTGTGATGGCTAGTAATAGACGTCACCATCCATCCATTCGCCTACACCCTGAGGTACCATTGGGGTACCCTCCGGGGCCGCGTCAGTGTCCGCGTTGGGACCGGGTGCTGGATCTGCAATATCAAGGGTAACACTGTTAACACGATGGTTAAGCAAGTACTAAGGCATATGAAACTAATACAACGTAATACATTAACAAGAACAATCACTAAACATGATGCATGAGTCAGGAATTACAACTTAAGTGTCATACATACCGATTGGCAACCACGATCTCCCACGAGGGAGCATACATATCATATCGTATCATCTGGCTCGCTAGGGGATGAAGCTAGCTTCCTGAGGAGCACCGACTACACCTTCGTAAACCTACTGTAGTGGTGACATACATAACATATACTCAAAAGGGTGTAAGCTGAGTGGTGCCGACTCAGATTCAATCGTATCACATATCATACCTTTGGCTAGCAAGCTCGCACTCATTAGAAGCTCTGGCTTGTCAGACACGCGCTCATTAGAAGCTCAGGTCTGAATGGCCTCAGGGTTTTGCTAGAGAAAACAGTTCATGTTGAAGATGGTACAATGTAGCAAGATGCATGCATTCGGATTGAGATATTACTATATTAATTAGTCCCTGATTCCCAAGAACATTCAACCCGATGTACCCATAAGAAATCCGGTGTCGTTGTGTTACTGCTTCTTGGTATTACCCTGTAGGCATACGGGACACCTTCTTATGCCAACATCCATGACTTGCTATTGGGAGATCATTCATACATCATTCACTCATCCCAATATGTAATTACCAGTGGCCAATGTGGAGGTGTATAAGGTACCAACACTAAGGCCCTACAAGATCATTGAGGTTCCTAACATCCTATATTCATTGGTTTCTTACGGCTTAGCCGTATACAAGGCTACGGCTTAGCCGAGGGGAGGGTCGGAATTCATCTAGATTTTTGGTGCATTTACGGTTCACCCGTATGTTGGCTTACAGCTTAGCCGTGCTAAGTCTACGGCTAGGTTATGGGCTGGATACGGCTTAGCCATAGTGTATTCCACAGTGCAGCCGTCTGCAAACTGTAGAAGAAACTGGGTTCCATGAGCTCTCTGGAAAACTCACCGTAGAAAGACCTATGGCTAGGTTACGGGCTGGATACGGCTTAGCCGTAGTGAATTCCACGGCGCAGCCGTAGATGAACCGTAGTATAAAATCCCATTCTACTGCTCTTTGGACTTTGAGCCGTAAGTGTTCAAGGCTTAGCCGTAGCCTCGCCGTAAGCTTTAGAAATTTGGGCACAGTTCTGTAGCTCTGTTCCAATGCAGTTTAACACAGAGCATGGGTAAGTGACACATTCCTATGGCTCAGTGGCCGTGTCTTTGAAGGTGTTTAATACCCATACACCCTTCTACTACATGATTACCATGTGATTCATTCCATATCACATTTACAACAATTTAAAACAATGAAAATGACTTTAATTGGGGAAAATGCAAGAAGCTAGTTCAATATTAACCATGCATGCAATACATATAACTCAATACTTGCCTTTTCTAATAGTGCTAACCCTCTCAACCCCCTTATCTCGCTGTGAGCTCAGGCAAATCTCTGGAATGGAATGGGTTCTCTACAATTAACATGCAAAGTGGAAAAAGGGGTTTAAGTTCACATGCATGTCATGTGGTTGAGTCTCTTAGACCCTAACAAGCTTATAGAAAAGAATTAGAGACTCACTTCTTACCTTAAGTCTGTAGCTTAGAGAAGTGTGTGATTTCTAGAGAGATAGAAGTGCCCAAGGAAGAAGGAGATGATGGAGATGGAGCTATGGATGCTGCAAGCATCACATGCAAGCTCTAGTTCTTCCTTCCCAGCTCTAAGGTGAAATGGAGAAAGATGGAGTGAGAGAGCTCCAACAGCTAAATGAAAAGAAGAGAGCAGGATACGTTGAGCCCCCATTTAAACATGAATTTCTCTGAGAGTTACATGCAAGGACATACATTTTAAGAATTTTCAGTTTAGGCCAATTGCAACTCAATTGGACCAAGATAAGTCCGGATCAAGTCGGACCCAACACGAAAGATGATCCACGCGAAAAGTTACACGTAAGGGAATGGATGAGGTGTCCAAGAGGTGCAAGGACAAATTACGAAAAGGCCCTTGACTACTAAGGTGGGGCCGAACTCCGCCCAACTCCCTATCCAAGGCCCAAACCCTATAAATTTTTGGATTCAATTAACCTTAATCGAGTTCAATTAATATAAAATGAGCTTAGTTGACGTAAAGCAAGGTTAGCGGGATTCGGGACCTTACATCAATGCCATAAACGCAGCTGGGGCATTAGTTAACCCAAAAGGCATGACTAATAATTCATAGTGTCCATATCTTGTCCTAAAAGCTGATTTTGATGTATCTTAATCTCTAACTCTCAATTGGTGATATCCTGATCATAGATCAATCTTTGAAAAGTAGGTCGCACCCTGTAATTGATCAAACAGTTCATCAATTTTAGGCAATTGATACTTGCTCTTTATGGTCACCTGGTTCAACTGCTTATAATCAATACACATTTTAAGGGTGCTATCCTTCTTCTTCACAAAAAAAACTAGGGCTCCCCATGGTGATGTGCTAGGATGAATAAACCCCTTATCCAATAAGTCCTGTAACTATACCTTTAGCTCACGTAACTCTGCTGGTGTCATTCTATACGAAGCCTTAGAAATTGGGGCTGTATCGGATACTAGTTCTATAGTGAAATCAACTTCCCTAATAGGAGGGAAACCAGGTACTTTGTCAGGGAACACATTCGGAAACTTGCAAACCACCAGTATCTTTTCTAGTCTCTTGGGTGGTTTTTTCTCAACAATGAAGGTAATGTACCCCTCACAACCACTATAAATTAGTTTTTCCGCTCGAAGTGCTGAAATTAGCCTAGTATTCGAGCTCTTCTTCTCACCCTGAAATATAACACTCGGGCTATCTTTGTTCACCATTACAGTAACGGTCTTATGGAAACAGTCTAAACAAGCCATATACTTGGTCAGTCAATTCATACCTAGGATTACATTAAAATCGTGCATCAGCAACACAATGAGTTCTGCTGGAAAATCGACCTTTCCAATTAGAACTCAACAACCAAGGTAATGGTCACCACAAGTCACCCTCTTGCCAACAGGAGTGATAACACTCAACATATACGATAGTTGTATGGCGGCTCTCGTATCCTACTAGAAAATTTGGATGAAACAAAAGAGTGCGAAAATCCCAAATCAAATAGCACTTTACCTTCTATATCACAGACAGAAACCTTACCTACAACCACATGCTCTGCCGTTTTTGCTTCTTCATCAGTTAATACATAGGCGCGGCCTTGCTTTTGGGGTCGATTCTGTTGTCCCTGTTTCTATTATCCTTGCTTCAGTTGACCTTGACCTTGTCGTGGCTGCCCTTGGCCTTGCCTCACCTGCTGTTGTTGACGTGGAGGCAATGGTAGTGCTATTTTAAACGACTGCTGATACTGTTGCTGTGGTGGGGCTTAACTAGAATCCTTCCCTTCTTGGGCACTTTGACAAGCGATGGTCCATTGAGCCACAATCGAAACAGGCTCCCGTAGACCTCCAGCATTTACTGGTCTCATGGCCCTTTCCGCATAAGCCACATACTAGCCTTGATGTCCCACCAACGACTCCCTTTTGTTTCTTGGAATGTTGCTGACCCTTCCCAAAAGGTGGGGCACTTCTCCTAGACTCTCCCAAAAATAAGCTTTTCTCAATTTTTTCAACCGCATAGGCTCTCACTACAGCGTCATCATATTGAGCTGGATACTAGAAAGTTATAGCGTGTCCCTTAATAGCAGGCCTCAAACCTTCCAGAAACCTCTCCACTCTTTTCTCCTCAGTATCAATCAAGTCTAAAGTAAACCGAGAGAGTTGACTGAATATATGCACGTGCTCCGCAACCGTCCTGGAGTTCTGCTGTAAGGTGAGGAACTCTGCCTTCTTCTTATGGGTCACATGCTCTGGAATAAACTTCTTCTTGAATTGCCTCTTAAAAGCTTCCCATACGGTAGCATCTAGCATGGCCCTAATCTGATCCCTGATGCTCTTCTACCATGTATCTGCGATATCTCTGAACATGGATGCTGTGAGGACCACGTGCTGCCTTGGTGTACAAATCAGTGTATCAAAGACGTTCGCAGTGTGGACGAACCATTTGTTAGCTTGCAACGGGTCCTCTTGTCCAGTAAACTCCGTTGCTCTTCTCTTTTAGAACTTCTCATACAAGGAATTAGGATCTCTGCGTTGGTTTTGTCTGTCTAGTAGGGCGGCCAACTGTATTTGCATGGCTGCTTGATTAGCATTATTGGTAGCCAATTGGTGCATAAGCATCATGAATCGCTTCTCCATATTATAAGTAAGATGAGGAAGGGGTGGTGGTGGACGATCTACACTATCTAATTTGACATTGTTGCGATCATTGCCGCCCGAGCTATTGTTTGTACCAGACCCTGATGCCATTTATCTACAATTATAACTGTAATTAGTCATATAGATATGGTATAAGTGCAAGGCAAGTGATGATCTTGATGCAAAAATTCAACCCCCCAATCAAACCTAGCGGAACCTCACCATGTTTCCTAAAGTTGCTAAGTCTTTTAATTGACTTTTTAGTGGCTGATGCTTTAAGCAGGAAATATAGTGGCTGATGCTTTAAGCAGGAAATCAACCATTGAGATGGCGGCCATTTGTGGTAAATGATCTCTAGTAGAAGAATTTCGGGATCTGGATGTGGAAGTCAAATTCATAAACTATAAGGTGATGTTAGTTGCTATGTCAATCTTCGAACCCACCTTAATTCAGCAAATTGAAGAGAGCCGGTTTGAAGATCCATAATTTGTTAAGATTCATGACCACATATCTAAGAGACTAGATTTCAGGGTAGTAGATGGTGTGCTGTACTTCAGAGATCGGCTGTGTTCCAGCGGTCCAAAATCAGAATTTGAAGAAAGCAATCATGACTGAAGCACATCACACTAGATATTTCACGCACCCCGGGAGTACCAAAATGTACTGAAATTTACATGGCAGGTTTTGGTGGAATAATATGAAGCGAGATATTGCAGGGTTTGTGCCAAGGTGCCTTGCATGTCAACACGTAAAGGCTAAACATAGAAAGCCTCCCAGTTTGCTGCATCCTTTATAGATTCCAAAGTGGAAATGAGAGAATCTAACGATGGATTTTGTTTCAGTGCTGCCCCGAACGAGCAAACATCATGATGTTGTGTGGGTGATTGTTGATCGACTAACGAAATCATCTCACTTTATTCCCGTTAGGAAAGGGATGAAATTTCATGAGATGGCCAAGATCTTCATTGATGAGGTTGTGCGGTTACACGGTACTCTCATCTCAATTGTATCGGACCGAGAAAATAGGTTTGTGTCTTCCTTCTAGCAGTCTTTTCAGAAATCCATGGGTACTAAACTCAATTTTAGCACAGCTTATCATCGGCAGACTGATGGGTAATCAAAGCGAACGGTACAAACTCTTAAAGATATGCTAAGAGCTAGCATCTTGGACTTCGGGAAGGAGTGGGATGAACACCTCTCCTAATGTGAATTTACATACAATACTAGTTATCACGCGAGCATCGAAATGGCTCCATTCGAAGCCTTTTATGGACATAAGTGTTGTACGCTGGTCTATTGGGAGGAAGTAGGGGTTAAAAGTTTTCATGGACCCTCTTTTGTTGCGGGTATGGCAGAAAAAGTGCAAAAGGTACAAGATAGATTGAAGCTTGCACGATCACGCCAGAAGAGTTATGCAAACAACCGCCTAGGCCGTTGAGTTCCAAGTGGGGGACAAAGTTTTCTTGAAGGTTTCTCCAATGAAGGGTACTATTAGGTTCGGGCAGAAAGGCAAGTTAGCTTCACGATTTGTAAGACCTTTTGAGATACAGAGCAGAGTGGGTGATTTGGCTTATAGGTTGGAGCTACCACCTCAACTTGCTGGAGTTCATAATGTATTCCACGTATCGATGCTCAAGAAGTACCTTCCGGATCCTTCACATGTCTTGGAATTAGACGACATTCAAGTTAAACCAGATGCGAGCTATGAAGAAAGTCTCGTTCGTGTCATTGACACTAAAGAGCAAGTGCTACGTACTTGGATGATCAAATGAATTAAGGTTCTATGGGAGCATCATGGGTAGGAAGAAGCTACTTGGGAGCTTGAAGATCAAATTTAGGCAAAATATCCAGAGCTCCTACCCAAGGTACGTTACATTCGAAGGACCGAATGATCTTAACTGGGGGAAAATGTAAGGTCTTAACTCCTACTAACTTTGATTTATACTAATTAAGCTTGTTTTATATTAATTAAACCTTGTTAAGGCTAATCTAACTCAAACTTTTGGGCTTGGGTCGTGGATAGGTAATTAGGTCGGGTTCAAACCGTACCTAGGTAGTTAAGGACCCTTTTTGTAATTATTCTTACATTATATAGATATATCATTAGTTGCATCTTGTGTAATTTTTCATGTAGATCATCTTTCATGTTGGGCTTGACTTGATATGAACTCATCCTAGCTCAATAGAGGCCCAATTGACTTAAACTGTAATTTCTCGAAAATATTAGGCTTTCATGCAATACTGCAGAAAACTTTAATTAAAAAGATGAAACCAACGTCTCTCTCACTTCTCATTCTGTGAACGTTGGAAACCACTACGCATCTCCATTCTTCCTCCTCTCCATCTCAACTTTTGAAGCTAAGAACAATGGCTTCGAAGCCTTACATGCATGAGGATTAGGCTCCACATATCTTCACCTTCAAGCTTGTACAACCCCCTACTGGAATCAATCCATTCTTCATCTCCTTTAAACTAAAGGAGAAAACTTACTTCCATTTCATTCGTTTGGGTTTATTAGAGTAAAAAAGACTCAACTACATGACATGCATGCAATTCTACATCCCATTCATCATTTGCATGTCCTACTTGTAGAGAACCCACTTTTCATTGGAGGTTTTCCCTAATCCCACATCAAGGAATGATTAGTGAGGGCAAGCACTGTAAAAAGGCAAGTATTAGAGTACATATATATGTTGCATATGTGTTCAAGTTATTGATTCTTAGATTTATTCTTTCAACCTCAAATTACAGCTCCTTTACCCTTGTTTAAGTGTATACATATGGGGTGTTGAATGAGTTAGCATGTAAATATGGAATGGGAGAGTGTGTGAGTGCCGAATAACTCTTAAGGACATTTGGATGAAGCCATAGGAACTCCCCATAACCCCTTTAGTTCAAAGTTCTATATTGGAATTGAGCTTCATAACTAGCTTCAGAATTTTCCGAAGTTGACGGCGAAGCTACAGCTAAGCCTTAAGTTTGTACGGCTCAAAGTCCCGAGAGTACAAAAATCCAATTTTATACTATGGCTAACCCTCTCTAAGCCATGTAATGAACTACAAGTAAGCCGTATCCTTCCCGTGACCAAGTTGTAAGACACTTTACGACGAGCTTTCTCGAGAGCTTGAAAAAGCAGCTTTCTTGGACGGCTTACCCATGACTACACCGTGGAATGTACTACACCTAAACCATACCTAGCCGAAACCCTAGCCGTAAGCTTAGCTCGGCTAAGCCGTAAATGCACATGAAATTAAGGAGAAAACCTGAGTCAGTTGGCTAAGCCATAACATATACACAGCTAAGCCATAAAAACACTATGAACTTAAGATATTAGAGATTCTCAATAACCTTATAGGGCCATAGGGATGGCGCATCCTTTATAACCAAATTAGCCCAATGGTTATTCAATGGTAAGGAGGACAAGAGTAAAGCTGTCACTTATACCCTTCGATTTTCTAGATGAATTCCGAATGTCACATCATGGGTGTTGGCATAAGAAGGGGCGTCGCTTATGTACATAATGTAACACCAGTATACGGTAACACAATGACACCGGATGTTTTAGAATACATCATGTTGAATGACCTTGGGAACACGGATTATCTAGCTTATGGTTGGCTAGTAAACACCCTTTATACCTATTTAAATTTGAATGCATTCATAATGCTAAGAAACCTTGCCCTCAACATGATTTAGTCATGTGTCCATTCTCCTAGCAAACCTTGAGACAAATCAGACCTAAGCTTCTATTGAGTGCGTGTCTATCAAGCCTGAGCTTCTACTGAGTGTGTGCCTGTTAGTCAAATGGGTGTAGCTAAGGTTGAGAGGGTTTGAACTCTCCTAACTCATATAAGTATGCATTGTTCAGTTACCTTGTTAATTCTGACCTTTTATGATTGAATATGATTTTAAGACTAGTACTCCCTTATATACAATATGATAAGTATGACTAAATATATGAAAGATGTAAATTCGAGTCAGTCTTAATACTTTAAGTCAGCACCACTTAGCTTGAGCCCTTTGGATATCTTTATGTCACTACTGCAATAGTCCATGGAGGAGTTGTCGGCACTCCTCGGGAAGCTAGCCTGATCCCCTAGCGACCCATATGTATGCTCTTTTTTGAGAGAATAGAGCCTCGTGGTTGCCAATTAGTGTATATGACATCTTGTTTATGGTTTATCACTCATTGTTTACTCATGCACGACATGCCTAGTAGACTGTTATTGCCTTCTTTAATTAGTGTATATTATTAAATTCAATTGATACACTATGCTAGTTTCATATACCTCTATACTTGTTTAACCGGTGTATCAACAGTGCTACCCTTGGTGTTATAGGTACAGAGCCAAACCCCAACTCGATTGTTGGCGTGTCCCCGGAGGGTGCCCCAACAGTTCCCCGAGGTATAGAAGAATAGAAGGATGATGATGTTTTTTATTAGTTGTCCAACGGAGAGTGCCTAGTGGCTTAGTTGGGTGAATCGGTCGTAATGGAGGTCTCATGCATGTAAATGTTTTAAATGGATTGTTTACGAGACATGTTAGTGATGCAGGCCATAATAATGGGCCCCGTTTGAAAGTCTACACCCGCAGGCCCAAAGCACAGTAGACTTGTAGTAGACTATATTAATAGTAGTTGTTTTAGTTGTTTTATTAATATTTGGCAAGTCTAGTCATGTTTGATTTAAGACTTCTTATTTGTTTAGAATTAGTTGTTTCCTTTCTTAGATAATATTTTAGTTATAAATAAGGATGTAATCTCTTCATGAGAGATAGACTTTCATATTGAATAAAGATTTGGAATTGGTTCTCAGTTGAGAGAGTTTGTTTGTCTCTGGTGAGGCACCTAGACAACCTATCCCAAAGCCTTTTGGCTTGGAGATTAGCCCGTTGGCTAATCTTCTTCCCCTGCGCTGCTCCAATTGGTATCAGAGACGAAGATCCAATCTCGAACCGCCGTCTGATCGCTGATTCGAGGTAACATATCTCTCCCGTTCTTCTGTTCTCTACCAGTCATCATCCCTCATCGTCCGTCATCGTCATCTTTATCAAATCATTTATGGCAGAACCCACCCCAAACCATACCAAAACTCTAGCCCTCTCCTGCATCACCACCGCGCTCCATACCCTCCACAGACCCCTTCCATACCCACCACGGAAACCCATCCAGACTTTTGTCAACCCCTTTTTCTCCACTACCGACCCTAAACATCACTGCCGATCTCTCCCCAACTCTTTTCGGCCTACCACCACACCATCGACCCCACTCCCGAGAGCCCGATACCCCTCGCATCTCCTACACCCCCCACCGGAACTCTAATCACCCTTCCGAACCTAGATCTCCAAAGCCAACCCAATCCCTAACCCATTGCACACCCTAAGCCCTAATTAAACCCAACCCCTTCATGAACCCCCGTTCAATCACCTCCCTTTCCACCGAAAGGAGCAGCGTAGGGGAAGAAGATTAGCCAACGGGCTAATCTCCAAGCCAAAAGGCTTTGGGATAGGTTGTCTAGGTGCTTCACCAAAGACAAACAAACTCTCTCAACTGAGAACCAATTCCAAATCTTTATTCAATATGAAAGTCTATCTCTCATGAAGAAATTACATCCTTATTTATAACTAAAACATCATCTAAGAAAGGAAACAACTAATTCTAAACAAATAAGAAGTCTTAAATCAAACATGACTAGACTTGCCAAATATTAATAAAACAACTAAAGCAACAACTATTAATATAGTCTACTACAAGTCTACTGTGCTTTGGGCCGCAGGTGTAGACTTTCAAACGGGGCCCATTATTATGGCCTGCATCAGCTAGTTATGTGGATTTTGTATGTGTAGGAATGTGTAATTAAAAGACTTGAGCTATATACATATATATATAAGTTCGTAAGATCCTCTTCTATGCTCTGCTCATGATCATTGCAGAGGTATTTCACAGGTGCCCGCTTTATGCTAAATTCTAAATTTACGTGTTGTTGGTCATACCTCACACGTTCCTGTAGAATCTCCCTTGTAGAAATTCGTGCATATCTTCTTCTCATGGCACGGATTACTACGGGATTACGTATTCACATCCTAGGGGCCCACTCTAATCCCCAATTCCTGGGATCGAGGCATGACAGTATGTCTAGAAAGTAGGAAGCTTATAGTCTGGTGGAAATGGAATGAAATCGAACTCTAGAGGTTATTTTGCTTAAAATCCTTTCTTTTTTGTTCTAGTATCCAACTTTGACTTTGTCAACATTTTTTCAACTTCCTTAAGGGTTACATGCTTGTTAAGATCTTATGAAGACCCAAAATTGACGAATGATTGCTAGAAGAACCTGCAACTATCACGTTGTTTGTCAAGGATTTGATTTGATCCATGAGTAGATCAATTTTAGTTGCATTCTTCCTAATCATTGCCTATTCTTTTCTATTGGTGGAAAAAGGATTTGTTGGAGTTGTAGCTGAACCACCTAGCTTACCCATTAAGAGTAGCAATTGGGTAGTTATATTATCAATCTTGACTCCTTGTTGTTTTACAATTTCACTAACATCATCGTCTTCATTTTTGTCAGCTTCCTCTTCTCCTACTCCTTCATCACCACCCACATCATTGTCTCCGTTCTTATTGGTTCCACTCCTTTCCGCCATGAAGACAATGTACTGATGGGGGTAGGATGAAGTCAATGTTTGAGGAGTAGATAAGATATCTTGTGTATCCAAGATTGTAATGGGATCATCTTCAGAGTCAGTCTCTACATGACCTTCAGAAATCTTGCTAGAATGAGAGTTTGAATCGAACCCTTGTGATTGAGTCCGAGCCATAGTCTAAGTGACTCTTCGAGCAAAACCTGGCCCAGCCATGTAAGACGAGGTCAAGTCAGGATTATCTTCTTTGACCACTCATTTTTTAGTGATCTTGCACCGGGACAGCTTCTAAGTTTGCTTCCTATAATGAGCAAAGGCTTTACTTTTGATTTGACTAGCCGGCCTGGGTACCAAGGTTTAGTCTTTGAATCTGGCCACCATTGGCCTTGAAATGCAAACGGCTCATTCCCAATCTGTTGGATAAGAAGTAAGAAACGAGAGGATATCCATAGCATCTCTTTTGTTCTTTTTCTTTTTCTCTTTTTTTTGTTGGAACGTGTCTTTGGATTGAGAGAAATCAACTGCATTGTTGATGACCAATTGCTCAGTCTTCTTCTGATGTGCAGCATGCAATGGACGCTGAGGTGAGGAAAGTGGAGAAGGAACTACAATGATTGACGATAGACACCTTCTGCAGAACTTTCATCCTTAATTTTGAGTTAGAAAGTAGAAAGTTTTATCTTCAAGTGAGCCCAACGGTTTGTTCTCAGCCTTACTAGGTTTCGAAATACTTGGTTGTGGTGACCACATGTTGCATCCTAGAATGGACACCTCCTTCTAGGGCTTATGCATAGAAGGAACTCTTGATGGTCTTTTGATGCTTGAAGGAGTTAATTGTTGACGACCCACTGTTTGGGTTGGGATGATGTTGACTTGGGCCATGGGCAGCCATAGAATGCAGCTTACCAGGAACCATAGAGTTTTGGTCCGTGAGTTGGACCTTCCTTGCCCCTTGACAAGGCTTGATGATGTGAAGGCTGCTGCTTTTGCTACCTCTTGGTTGTGTCTTAGATTTAGGTTCCTCCTGAACCTTGGTGAAGTTCCCAAACTGGCTTTGGGCATATTTGGAAACCTAGGGTTTAAGGAATTCGATCTTCTTAATGGGCTTCGAGGTCACCGATGACCATTCAGATTAGATAAAGCAGTTGAGCTCATAGGAGTAGAGAACCTCTGAAAGATTGAGACCCTTAATGGAGGAGTAGTAGCGTCAGTTCGAGCGTGCTTAGGAGTTCTTCTAAATGGACTATTCTGGGTCATGGAGATTTTGAATAGCTTCTCCTTAGCTTCATCAAAGGTAATGATTAAGGAACTCATTGGTACTTTCTGCAAAACAAGCCTAAAGGACTATATCAGTCTTATAACTAACATGGTTACCTCTAGGGCTAGCCGGGATGGTTTATAAATGCCTTCTAAACCAACACAATCTCCACATTGGATGAACCAAAATGGTCAAAAACAGGCATAAACTCAATTTCATTATGTTATGCTGACCAGCCCTGGCTACTGGAATTTCGACAGCATCTGGGGACTATGTAATCAAACTTAAAAGGAAGAGAGAGTATATAAACTCAATCTCATTGTGCTATGCTGACTAGTCCTAGCTACTAGAATTTCAATAGCATTTTAGGACTATATAGTTAGCCTTACAAGTAAGAGAGAGTTCTGGATCTGTAAGGTCCCAAACCCCCACTAATCCTAGTTACGTTAATTAACCTTGTTTTATATTGATTAAGACTTGTTGAGGATTAATTTAGTGTAAAACTATTGGGTTTAGGCCTCAGATAGGTAGTTGGACAGAGTTTGGACCTTACTTTAGTAATTAAGGGCCTTTTATAAATTATCCTTGCATCTCTTAGACATCTCGTCTACTGCCTTTCGTGTAACTTTTTGCGTGGATCATCTTTCGTGTTAGGCCCGAGTTGATCCGGACTCATCCTGGGCCAATTGAGGTCCTTTCGGTCTAAACTGAAATTTTTGGATATGAGTGGACTTGCATGCAACTTCAAGAGAAAATTTTGTTTAAAAGAGAAGCTCCACGTACCCTCCTCTTTCTTCCTTCGTTTCAGCTACTGGAGCTCTCCCTTCTCTTTTGAATTTCTTCTTTCTTCTCCTTGCATTGAGGTGTTGCTAAGGTTGGAGGGTTGTGCATGCATTGAGGATAGCATTTAGCCATCTTCTCATTCTTCCTTAGGGTATCTCTCTCCTGGAATTATAATCCTCTCCACTAATATAAGATAATGGATTTGACTCCTTTTCATACGTTGGGTTTGTTAGAGCCATGAAGATTCAATTCCCATGACATGCATGTTTTATCTAAGCCTCCATAGTCCACATTTCATGTTACTTGTAGAGAACCCATTTCATTCCAGAGATTCTCCTGAGCACACAACAAGAAAGGGAGTTTGAGAGGGTTAGCACTGTTATAAAAGGCAAGTATTGAGTTATATGTACTGCATGCATGATTAAGTATGGATATTTGAGCTAGCTACTGGCATTTCCCAATTTCAGCCATTTCCCTTCCATTGTTTTAATTGATACAAATGTGGTGTGAATTGAGTTAGAATGACAAGAAGGGAATAGGAGGGTGTGTGAGTATGGACACTCTCAGGGACACTCTAATTGAGCCTTAGAATTGCCCCACAATAAGGTTTTGTATTGATCCCGTACTGAAAATGAGCTACAGAACTGATTTCAGATTTTCTGAAGCTTACAGCAAAGCTACGGCTAAGCCGTGAGCATTTACGGCTCAAAGTCCACAGAGCTGTAGAATGGGATTTTGTACTACGGCTCACCTATGGCTAAGCCATGGATTTCACTACGGCTAAGCTGTATCTCTTCCTACGGTGAGCTTTCCAGAGAGCTCATGGAACCCAGGTTCTTCTAAGGTTTGCACACGGCTGCACCGTGGAGTACACTATGGCTACACCGTAACCTCCCCGTAACCTAGCCGTAGGCTTAGCACGGCTAAGCCGTAGGCCAACATACGGTTGGGCCGTAATTGCGCCTGAAAAATCAAGATGGAATTGACCCACACGGCTAAGTCGTAGCCTTGTATACGGCTAAGCCGTGAGGACCCAGTGAATGTAGGATGTTAGGAACCTTCAACGATCTTGTAGGGCCATAGTATTGGTACCTTCCACACCTCCACATTGGCCACTGGTAATTACATGTTGGAATGAATGAATGACTTATGAATGATTTCCCAATTGCAAATCATGGATGTTGGCATAAGAAGGTGTCCCGTATGCCTATAAGGTAATACCAAGACGCGGTAACACAACGACACCAGATTTCTTATGAGTACGTCGTGTTGAATGTTCTTGGGAATCATGGGCCAATTAATATAGGATGAGTAGTAATCTCTCAATCCGAACGCATGCATCTTGCTACATCACACCACCTTCAACATGAACTACTTCCTCTAGCAAAACCCTGAGGCAATTCAGACCTGAGCTTCTAATGAGCGCGTGTCTGACAAGCCAGAGCTTCTAATGAGTGCGAGCTTGCTAGCCAAGGGTATGATACGACTGATACGATTGAATCTAAGTCGACACCACTCAGCTTACGCCTTTTTGGGTATATGTATGTCACCACTGCAGTAGGTTTATGGAGGAGTAGTCGGCGTTCCTCGGGAAGCTAGCCTGATCCCCTAGCGACCCATATGTGTGTATGCTCCTTTTCTGGGAGAATGGAGCCCCGTGGTTGCCAATCAGTATGTATGATGTTTTAACAGTAATTTCTTATTCATTGCCACTCCTGCATTATGTGTTTAGCACGTCACCATTGTTCTCTTAAATCAGTGCATACTGTTAAGTACTTTTGATATATATATATATTGTTATACTTGTTTCATATGCCTCAGTACTTGCTTAACCGTCATATTAACAGTGTTACCCTTGGTATTGCAGCCAGAACCCATTCTCAACGCGAACGCTAACGCGCCCCCGGAGGGGACCCCAACGGTACCTCGAGGTGTAGACGAGTGGACGGATGGCGACATCTATTACTAGCCATCCTACAGAGCGCGTTGATTCTTGGGAGATATACTGTCATGCTTGGACCCTTTTGTATCACACTCTTATGTAGTATTCTTGGGAATGTACTTAAGGACTTTAACACTATTATATGTATATATATATATGTTTGCTTATGAAAGTTAACAGACTATGAACTTCACGTGCTCTTGATAATTATTGAGTATTTCGCAGGATTTCGCTTATGATAAGTTGTATTGTACGTGTGTCAGCATACCTCACACGTTCCTGTGGAATCTCCCTTGTAGGAATTCGTGCATAATTCTTCAGGGCACGGATTTCTATGGGATTATGTATCCATGCCATGGGGGCCCACTCAAATCCCCAAATTCCCGGGATCGGGGCTGACAAGATCTAACCAAAGGGTTGGGACACAGAGGATCAAGCCTACACCACTGACACAATGATCATACATGATCTATCAGTGCAAGACTTTGGGCAATGCATGACTACAAAAGCTATTGTTTTTATGACTGATTTAATATAAACGTTTGTTAGGTCTTAAAAATGAATAAGTGATCCTTCAGCCTGTAACATAAAGCCTTCGGATAAAATCAACACGTTTTCAATTAGTCTGTACGCATCAAGTGCAAGGTTCCTCCATTGAAGGTGACAAGTTGATTCACTTCAAGGTGCAAAGTTCCTCCATTTAAGTTAACAAGTTCATGCACTTCAAGGTGCAAAGCACCTCCTTGAATGCTCCCAAATCCATCATAGACATCAAAGGTCTTAAATAGGGTGCCTTCAGAGTCAAATAGGTTCAACTGAGGTCCAAATGGGTCATTGACTCTCAATCACTGATTGCTCCTAATCACTAACTGAAAATAGCATTTTCAGCACATTTTCTGCACTATTTTCATGTTTTTGGCACTTTTTCATGTTTTTTTGCTTAGTTTCAAGTTATAGCAAGAAACATTTTCCATAGACGGCACCAATCTTTTGATGCACATGAAATGATAATGGTTACGAAGGAATCAAGTCCAACATTCACATTAAAGCACAGAGGAATGGGAATGAAATTATAGATAATCATTAAATTCCCTTTTGTTTACATGGATTCAATGCTCTATCCCAGGGGATGCAAACTATTTACAGGTTTTAGAAGTTTACAATCCTTCCCTTTGGTCTCAGATATGATCCAAACTAAACAAATCTGGCAAAAGTACATGAAACCGGAAAGAAATGCAGAAAAATGAATATCTAGGAGCAATGATTGTGGCCCACGGTCACTATCAATGGCTGTTTTGGCCACTATGTTGCCTCTATTCCATCTCTGTGGTCATAATCACTAACAATGGCTGTTTTGGCCATTGTGTTGCCTCTATTTTGTCTTTGTTTACTTCTGTAGTGCCTCCAAGGCACTGAAACCTTTGTTTTTTGGTTTTTTGGGAGACATGAATGACAACTAAGAGTGTCAAACTTGATCTCAGAATCATCTATGATCTTTGGTAATCACCATTTTGACTTTACGGACCATTTTGTGTAAATTCAGAAGGGTTGGTTTTGTGCAAGCAAATTTGGCCAGGGTTATGTCATTCTAGTCCTATGGTTTTCAAGGAACAGAATGAAACCTAGAAAAGTTCTATTCACAACTTCAAAGATAACCTAAAACCCTTTAAGTGGGAAAACCAAAAAGACATAGTTTCATTTATCAAACCTCTCTTACACTTAATAGGGTTGAAGTTCAGTCTTAATGAGTGTTGGTAAGGTTCATCTTCTTCCTCATAACCATTTCTCACCTTAAGCTTGTGAGGGGAAGAAAAATGGAAGGAGTTTGAAGCTTGTTGACTGCCAAGTTCTTAAGAAGATTGCCTATAAATCTTCAAAAGAGATGCTAGAGTCTTCAGAATGTGGAAGAGAGGAGTTCAAAGGAATCTCTTGTGGTTTTATAGCCTTCAGAGGGAGTTGGGGTGATTTATATAGTGTTTGGGGAGTTGAACTTCGAAATAAAGTGAAATAACTACCCAAAACCATCCATCTCCCACTAATAGGTGTCAGTGACCGTGGTCATTGACTATCCCATTTCGGGTTTTTTTGCTTATGTGGCCCTTTTTCATCAGTTTAGGACCCGAACGATGTCCAAACTTTACAAAACTTGGAGTGATGTTTCCTAGAATTATTTTGCACTCACCACATAAATTTGATCATGTTTTGACCCTTTGAAGTTGGTCAACCCTTCCTTTGACTTTTCATGGAAGTGGGCCCTTACTTAGGCTACTTGAGGCCCAAATAACCTCAACTTGACTTGAAACTTGAAGGAATTGATATCAGGAGCATCTTGGTGTGTTTGCCCAAATTTCATGTGATTTGGCTTTGCGGAAGTAGAATTTTTATCAATGACCCATTTGTTGCATGCCCTACGTCAGTGTTCCCTTATATTGTAGGCAATCAGTTTGTTATCCATCTACATGATGTCCGATTGATTTGAAACTTTGAGGAGCTAATCTTGACTGCATTTTGAGTCTCTCATCCAAATTTCATCAACTTTAGCATTTTGGAAGTAGGACTTCAGTCAGTGACCCCAAGGTTTGGGGGTCACGACCCCTAAGCTGACATACTACTAAAGTAGGGTAAGATGAAATGCCCTTGACTTGAAATTTTGGATAGTCAGTTTTGAACAAGACTGGAGATTTGAATATAAATCTCATCAACTTTGGTCACCCGGAAGCAGGATTTTGGTAAGTGACCCTAAGGATTGACATATAGCTATATTTGGGTCAAATGACATCTATTTGACTTGAAATTTTGTAGAGTCACTCCTGAATATGACTTGAGCTTCCTCTAGGAGTTTTAGCTGATTTGGCCTTCATGATGTGCTACTTTGCATAGTGAGCCCAAATAATTTGAAAGACAGCGATTTGAACTAAGTTTGGGTCCAAATGATGTCCAAATGTTTTGAAACTTTGAAGGACTATCATTGATTATATTTGGAGACATTCTCATGAGTTTCAACTGGTTTTGATATGTAGAAGTGTCAGTTGCCACAGTGACCCCAAGGAAGTTAAGAGACAACCACTGAAGCTTGAGCTTGAATTAAAAAGAAGTCTAAATGCTTTGAAACTTTGAAGCATCATTCTTTAGCATGTTTTGGAGTTGGCATGTGATTTTCAGCCACTTTAGTAATCCAGAAGCTTGAATGTATTGAGTAAGCCCAAGGTTTTGAGTCAATAAACCTTAAATTTGATGTTTGCTGAATTGAGTAACCAAATGAATTCAATTTGCTTTGAAATTTGAACTGCTGCACTCTAAGCCCATCTAAAGTCTTCTGAGTGAGTTGCATCAACTATGAACATCTGGATGCAGTACTTGACCTGGGATTCCATAGTCCTAGGGTTTTTGTGCCCTTAAATTTGTAATTTGTTTGTGACGTCTTTACCACAACACTTGTAGTGTTTGTGATTTTTTTTATGGGTCAACAAAATAGAAGAGGCCGTTCTAGATCAAAATCAAGATCTAAAGAATGAAAAGTGCTTCCATTGTCATTAGAAGTGCACTTTAAAAAGAACTTTCTAGAAAGTAAAGGTAAGGAAAAAAATCTCTGATTCTGAAAATGTAGCTAGTGTTGTAGAATATAGTTTTGATGGTGAGATGTTCTCTCTATTTTTATCAGTAGCTCAAGTGATGAGTGGTTTCTTGATTCGGGTTGTTCCTACTACATGTGTTATAATAGGGATTGATTTACCATTTATTAATCCATAGATGGTGGTAAAGTTCTTACGGGCGACAATGTGGTCTTTAAGGTTATTGGGATAGGCTCAATCCAAATTAAGATATATGATGGTATTGTGAGAACTTTGTCTGATGTTAGGCACGTTCCAAAATTGAAGAAAAACCTGATTTCCTTGGGTACTCTTGACTCCAATGGATGTAACTACAAAGCTGGAGGTGGAGTCATGAGAATTTCTAAGGGCGTTCTTGTGGTGATGAAGGGACAGGAGCATAATGTTCTCTATTTTCTTCAAGGTAGCACAATCACGGTGTTGCTGCTGTGTCATCCTCAGATTTAGATTTGGACACTACCAAACTGTGGCATATGTGGCTTGGGCATATGAATGAGACGGATATGGAAGAGCTGAGCAAACAAGGTTTACTATGTGGCTAGAAAATGGGAAAGCTAGACTTCTATGAGCATTGTGTATTTGGAAAGCAATGCAGAGTCAAGTTCAGTAAGCAGTTCATTAGACCAAAGGCACTTTGGATTATATCCATTCTGACCTTTAGGGACGCTCTCATGTTCCATCTCTTGGTGGCGGCAGATATATGTTGACCTTCATTGATGATTACTTTCAGAAGGTCTAGGTGTATATTTTTAAAGCACAAAGATGAAGTATTTGCACAGTTCAAACAATGGAAGGCTATGATCAAGAAGCAAATCGGTAAACAGATCAAGTGCTTAAGAACTAACAATGGCTTGGAATTTTATGGAGGTGCTTTTAATGAGTTCTGTAAGAATGAAAGAATTATGAGACATCGCATAGTAGAGAACACACTACAACAGAATGGTCTTGCCAAACGGATAAATAGAACTCTGTTGGAAAGAACTCGATGTACGCTTTCCAATGCAGGGTTACCTAAGAAGTTCTAGGCGGAAGCTATTAATACAACTTGTTACCTGAGCAATAAGTCCCCATCATCGGCTATCAAGTGTAAAACTCCTGAAGAGGTATGGTCTGGCTCTCATGCTAGTTACATAGATTTGTAATTATTTGGTTGTCTTGGTTATACTCATGTGAATGATGATAAGCTTTAACCAGAGGTAAGAAAGTACATATTTCTAGGGTATGCACATGGGGTAAAGGGATATAGGCTGTGGTGCCTAGATGGAAAATCAGCTAAATGCATTATTAACAAAGATGTGACCTTTGATGAGTCTACAATACTGAAACCAAGAAATGAGTGTCTTAATATCAGAACAAACCACGATGTCAATAAATAGGGAGAGTTTGAGGTAAAAGCTTCAAAAAACTTGTAAGAAGATGTCCCAGCTTAGAAAGATGTAGAAGAGGTGCAAGGCTCAAATAAGGTAAATGCAGTTCTATAAGATTACATGCTTGCTAGGGACAGAGAGAGGAGGCAAATTAAGCCACCTCAAAGATATGATGATCTTGTTACTTATGCTCTTAATACAACTAAAAGTGTGGAGGCGAAGCCGATTACATATCATGGTGCCGTCACTAGTAAAAAATCAGCAAAATGGACTATTACCATGAGTGAAGAGATCAAATCCCTTCACAAGAATCATACTCAGGAGTTGGTGAAACCAAAAAACCATAAGATTGTTAGTTGCAAATGGGTCTTCAAAAAGAAAAAAAGAACTCTAGGGGTGGAAGATGTCAAGTTTAATGCACGACTGGTCGCAAAAGGCTATACTCAGAAGGAGGGTATTAACTTCACTGAAGTATTCTCTCCTGTGGTGAAACATATCTCCATCCGGGTGTTACTTGCTATGGTTACTCTATTGGATTTAGAGCTTAAACAGCTTGATGTCAAGACTACTTTTTAACATGGTGAGTTAGAGGAACAAATTTATATGCATCAATAAAAGGGGTTTGAAGTCCAAGGTAAAGAGAACCATGTTTGCTTACTAAAGAAATCATTGTATGGCCTAAAGCAATCTCCTAGAGAGTGGTACAAGCGTTTCGATACCTTTATGGTTGGAAATGGTAATTCTAGGACTAAGTATGACAATTGTGTTTATCACAAGAAGCTCTCAGATGGTGCTTTTATTAATTTGTTATTGTATTTTGATGAATGTTACTTGCTGCTAAGGACATTTCTGAGATTAACAGGTTGAAGGCTCAACTTAGTGGTGAATTTGAGATAAAGGATTTGGGCGCTACAAAGAAAATACTTTGGATGGAGATTCATAGGGATAGAAAAGCAAGTAAATTGTCTTTGTCTCAAAAGGGGTACATTGAGAAGGTACTCGAACTAGAGGTGGAAAAACATAGCCCGACCCGCCAAACCGGCCCGGCCGGACCCCTTTTTGACTGCCAAACTCAACCCGTTTAGAATATGGGTCTGTTGCGGATCAGGTTTTAATAGCCCATTTAAATACTAGTCGGGTTAGGGTTGACCCGCCTAACCCACCCAACTTGCCTAACCCTATTAGGTTTTACTTCTATTTTTTTTAATAATCATGAGTGACTTCTTATCTCCTTGTCTCCTCGTCTTCCTCTTCACATATTGAATCTTGCCTTAGGTGTTTTTGTAAATCAGTCACTAGTCCCAAGTCCCATCTCTACTAGACTCTACAAATCTCATATGTCATATCTTGATTCTTGATATTGAAGCTTTGCTCAAGGTTGAAGATCTTCACTCTCCTTGCAAATACTTCATCTTCATCAACTTTGTGTTGCAAGCCTGCAAGTAAGGTTTCATTCCCTTTTTTTTTAATTTAGTTATTCTATGTGTTCTTCAATGTTTCACAAGTAATCTTTCACATTCCAGTGATTCCACCATTGAAAGAACTTTACCAGCCCCATCTTCTTCCTTCAAGATACTTCATTCACATCATAAATACCCATTATCTCCATTAACCCAAGGCTCACCTACAAGTTGTCCTAACCACATCCACTCCATCATTTCTTCCCATCTTAATTTTCACATGCCTTATAATAGATCAGAGCTCAATTTTTGGCTCCCCCTTTTCATAAGGAGACCCTTTCCGGTACAATACCATGTAATTGGTGCATTACCAATTTCTCTTGTTTTATTCCATCTCTTTGGTATGTTCTAGTTCTATTTTACAGATGATAGTGGTCATCTTTAATGGCTTCTACCCATAATGTGTGCCTTTGTTCCAAATCTTGGTTTGACTGTGATGTTTTGGCTGATATAACATGTAATAACTATTGCGATATCACTTTTATGAATTACAATGTTCAGTTATAGTGTGTCTTTAAATAAATTTGAATCTTTAAACTTTCAAAGCTTATAGGTTTTTAGAATGCTTTAGGATGATGGTCAAAGCTATGGCCACCATGGAGTTTCAATTGGAATTGATCCCAATGAAAGCTTTATAGGCCTTAGTCAAATGCCATATGCCATATGCAATGACCAAGTTTATTTTATTTTATTTTATAGAATGGGTATTTTTATTTTCTATGGATGACTTTCATCTTTTTGAATGTGAACCATCAACATTTGCATCTCTAATAGACTAATACCATTGGTCCAAACTGTATCTGGAGGGAACTCCATCTTTATTGTTCACAAGCTGAAAATTGAACTGTCATATGCATGCATGCATGGCTTATGAACTTCTAAAATGAAGTGTATCCAGTTAAAGCTCCCTCCAGTCATGATTTAAAAATGGTCCAGGTCCAGCACTCCAGCTTAGGGCTAACACCAAAAATATTGACTGGTTTCCTGTTTTGCACATTAAGGCCCATTATTTTTGTTTCATTTTCCTTGTCACAATATTTTTGAATTGATTATCTTGACTAAATAAAATGTGCTAATACATCATCATCATCATCATCATCATAATCGAAGCCTTATCCCAACCATGTTGGGGTCGACTACATGAATTCTGTTTCTCCATTCCGTTTTATTTTGGGCAAAATCCTTAGATAAGTTAAACTTCTTCAAATATGATTCAATGACCTCTATCAATGTTTTCTTCAGCCTACCCCTACCTCTTGGTGGGCCATCCACCTGTATAGCCAAACTTTTTCTCATCGGTGCCATTACCAACCTACGCTCAATATGCCCAAACCATCTTAAATGGGTTTCCCTAATCTTATCCCCTATTAGTGCACCCCTAAATGCTCTCGAAAGTGTTCATTTCTAATTTTATCTTTCTTAGTTTTACCACACATCCACCTAAGCATTCTCATCTTCGCTACATCCATCTTATGTATATACGTCTTCTTAATTAGCCAATATTCTGCTTTATATGTCATAGCTGGTCTAACCACTATCTTGTTAAATTTGCCCTTCAATTTTATGGGCATTCGTCTATCAAAAAGTACTCCAGAGGCTAGTCTCTACTTCAGCCATCCACCTATTATCCTATGCTCCACATCTTCGTCAATCTCCCGATCCTTACTAATTATCAAGCCTAAGTATCGAAATGAATCTTTACGTCGTATCTCATGGGTTTCAATTTTGACAGTGGTTTCAACACTTTGTATGTGTTCACTAAAGTTGCAATCTATATATTATGTCTTTGTACGACTTATTTTAAAGCCTCTAGATTCTAATGCCCCCCACCATCTCTTGAATTTTGCATTTACACCATCTTTTGATTCATCCACCAATACTATATCATCTGCAAATAACATACACCATGGTAGTTCTTCTTAAATATGCATAGTTAACTCATCCATAATTAATGCAAAGAGATAAAGGCTCAAGGTTGATCCCTGATGTAAACCCATAGTCATGGAGAATCCATCTATTTCTCCACATGTGGTTCTCATATTTATTACTGCTCCTTCATACATATCCTTACAAATTTCAATGTAACCTTTAGGGACATTCTTTTTCTTCAAAACCCACCAAATTAAATCCTTTGATACCCTATCATAGGCTTTTTCTAAATCGATAAAGACCATGTGTAGATTTTTCTTCTTTACTCGATATTTTTCCATTAATTGCCTAAGTGAAAAAATAGCTTTCATAATTGACCTCCTTAGCATAAAACCAAATTGATTTTCAACGATCTTGGTCTTTTGTCTTAATCTTTGCTCCATTATTCTTTCCCATAACTTCATAATATGACTCATAAGTTTAGTCCCTCGATAGTTGATATAATTTCTTATATCTCCCTTATTCTTATATATAGGTACTGCAATGCTTTTTCTCCATTCATCTGGCATTTTCTTTGTCATAAGTATCTTATTGAATAGTCTACATAACCAACTCACGCCAGCCTCTCCTAAGCATTTCCATACCTCTATTGGAATATCATCTGGGCATGTGGCCGTTCCTATCTTCATTCACTTCAATGCTTCCTTCACTTCCACCCCTCTAATTTTACGAAGAAAAGTATGCTCTGGTAATGAAGTATCCTCCTTAGCTCTTGTATCCCCCATATGTTCTTCATTTAAAAGTTTGGTAAAGTATTCCTTCTACCTTTCTTTAATATCGTTGTCCTTCACTAGAACATTTTCTTTATTGTCCTTGATACATTTGACATGATTTAAGTCTCTACTTTTCTTTTCTCTTATTTTTGCGAGCTTAAAAATATCCTTCTCTCCTTCTCTTATTCCCAACCTATTATAGAGGTCATCGTATGCTTTGAACTTTACACTACTTACTACTTTCTTAACTTTTTTCTTTGCCTTCTTATACAGCTCGAAATTTTCTATATTTTTAGTCCCTTGCCAAACTTTGTAGCAATGTCTTTTCTCTTACATAACTTCCTGAACCTCCACACTCTACTACCATATTTCTTTATTAATGTTTCTCTTTCCTTTTGATTCTCCAAGTACCTCCTTTGCAACCTTCCTTATGCAATTAGCCATTTGATTTCACATTACTGTAGTTTCTCCTTCAAGATTCCATTCTCCCTTCTCAATTTTTTTGTCTTTAAATATATTTGCTCTTTCTCCTTCGAATCTCTCCACCTTGTTTTAGGGTCCATTTTGTTTACTACCGCTCTCATTCTACTTCTAATGCAAATATCTAAAACTCTGAGCCTATGTTGCATGGTCAAACTCTCTCATAGGGTAACTTTGCAATCTTTACAAGCTAATCGGTCTTGTTTTCTAACTAGAAAAAAGTCTATCTAGCACCTATTACTCCCACTTTTATATGTAATTAAGTGCTTATCTCTCTTTTTAAAGTAAATATTTGCTACTACAAGATCAAATGCTACTTCAAAGTCCAATATAGTGTTTTCGAATTCATTCTTTTCTCCAAATCCTTGCCTTCCATGCACTCTCTATATCCTCTATTATCTCTTCCTATATGCCCGTTTAAATCGCCTCTAAGGAAAATCTTATCACTATTTAGGATTTCTCGCATTAAATCATCTATCTCCTCCCAAAATTGTCTTTTCACACTTTCCTCTAGTCCTACTTGGGGAGCATAAGCACTAATGATATGGATTATGTCTTCCTCTAGCACTAGTTTAATTACTATAATTTTATCACCAAACCTCTTAACCCCTATAATTTTCTCTTTAAAATCCTTATCTACAACTATACCCACTCTATTTCTTGTATTACTCTTTTCTACATAGAAAAGCTTATACCCATCCATGAGCTCCTTAACTTTATTCCCTTTCCACCTTGTCTCCTGTATACAAGCTACACTAATTCTTCTTCTTTTCATTAGCCCAACCAACTCCATGCTCTTGCCTGTCAAGGTTCCTTTATTCCAAGTAGCAAGCCTAATTTTCCTATTCCTTCTCTTCTTCTCATGGACTAACTTCTTTAATTGCACTAGCTCAGAGTCATGCGGTAGCCCTTACATACTTTTCACTACAGCCGGGAGACACTGCAATGCATTCCTTAAAGCGGGGAACGCCCTAGCCTTATCGTGAAATATAGTTATCTCAGAATTCATGTTTGGGTTATGATAAAGTTTTACGCTGGCTGTCAACCTACCTAACGGCAACCCTCCTCCTTTACCCGGGCTTGGGAACGGCAGCAAAAACTAGCAGAGTTAAAATGTGCTAATACATAATCAGTATAAATTAAATATATTTGAAATGAGTGGGTAACAATTTTTATTTATCATCTATCTTGTAGTTGGATGTTGGTTAAACATGTCATCACAAGTGGATGATGATTTTGACCACAATGATGAAATGAGTGATGATATAAATATCATATAATCACAAACTTTAGAAATTGAAAGCAAACATCAAAAAAAGTGCACATTTGGAGTATGGGAATTTTTTGATAAAATAGATGATAAAGATGGTAAAAAAAAAAAGCTATATGCAAAAAGTGTAAGAAGAAATATCTGACTGATAGTAAAAAAAAGCATGGACATCTAAACTAAAACATCATTTAGAAAAATGTTCAAGAAGTCAAACCCAAGATGTGGGTTAGTTGCTCTTAACTGGATTAGGTGGAGTCTATCCAAATAAAATTAATCAAATGGTCTTTCGAGATAAAATAACAATGGCTATTATCAAGCATGACTATCTTTTCAATTTGGTAAAAAATAAGGGATTTAGGGACCTATGCAATTACTTAGATCCTGATGTGAAACCTATATCTCATAATACCACAAAAGCTGATGTATTAAAGTTGCATAAGAAGCATAAGGACACTATTCGTTCAAAACTTCTCTCTTGTCCAAGAAGAATATGTTTGACATCAGACTTGTGGAACTCTATCAACAATGATGGTTATTTGTGTCTCACAGCACATTTTATTGATAAGGAGTCGGTCTTGCAGAAGCGTATTTTGAGTTTTAGTTACATGCCTCCTCCACACTCAAGTGTTGCAATTGCAGAAAAAGTATCCATGCTATTAAATGAGTGGGGAATTGAGAAAAAAATATTTTCTATCACTTTGGATAATGCTTTGGCAAACGATGTATTTGTTCAAGTGTTGAAAAATCAACTTGATTTGAAAAATGCTCTTTTGAGTGGTGGAAAGCTTTTCCATGTGCGTTGTTTTGCACACGTAATAAATATAATTGTGCAAGAAGGATTGAAAATATTGGGTGATGCAGTTTGCAAGGTGTGAGGAATAGTAAAATATCTCAAATTTTGCCAAGTTCGAAAGACTAAATTCTTAGTTTGTGTTGCACAATTGTCATTAACAAGTAAGAAAGGTCTACATTAAGATGTTCCCATTAGATGGAATTCTACATTTCTCATGCTTGAAAGTTGTTTGCGATATTGTCTAGCATTTTGTCATTTACAATTGGAAGATGCAAATTATAAGAATTGTCCAACCTCTAAAGAATGAAACCAAATTGAAGGGTTGTCTAAATTTCTTAAAGTTTTTTATGATGTCACAAATCTTTTTTCAAGCACAAAATATCCCACTTCCAATTTGTACTTTCATGGAGTATGGAAAATTCAAAAGCATCAAAAAGAGAGGTAAAGAGTACAAATTGGTTTATCAGTAGCAGTTCTCACCAAATGAAAGGAAAGTTTGACAAATATTGGGCAGAATATAGTTTAGTATTAGCCATGCCGATTGTTTTTTATCTACGCTATACATTGGAATTTGTAGAGTTCTGTTACAACAAACCATATGACGAAAATTCCAAAGAAGTGGATTATGTTAGAAGAGATTTGGACTCACTCTACAAGGAATACCCTCGCCTTGCTGTTAAAGAGTCAACAAAAACCAATCCATTAATTAATGAGTTTGTTGGCATAAGTGATGGTGTTGCTAATGATATATAAGTAAGTACACAAGTTTTTTATTGAGAATAATTACTTTTTTTTTAGATATGTCATGTAATTGACTTGTCAAATGTAGCCTTATATATTTTAAAACTAACTACTTGCCATTTATTTTATATAGGAGTTTCTAAGATTTGATAGCCAGCAAACACAAAATCAATTTTCACAAATGGATTCATATTTGAAGGAGCTGAAAGTTTACATAAACACTAAATTGGACATTCTTCAATATTGGAAATCTTATGAATATAGGTATCCAGAACTCTCTAAAATGGCATGTGATATTTTAACAATCCCAATATCCATGGTCGCTTTAGAGTCAGCATTTAGCATTGGAGGTAGAGTTCTAGATCAATACCACAATTCTCTTGCACCTGAGAATGTTAAAGCCTTAGTAACAACTCGAGATTGGTTGTTTAGCTCTGGAGATAAATTTTTTCCTTTGTATTTGTATTTATTTCAATTTTTCAAAAGTAAATTAATTGAACTAATTTTGATTTTGTACCATCCATCATAGTTGATTATTTGGAGCTAAAGACAGAAGACATCACTAAGGATATTCTAGGAACTGAAAACATGGACTCCACTTTGTAAATTTTAGAGACAGGTTAATGGATTTTGTTCATCATATTTTTACATATGTTCTTATAACTTTTTTTTGTTATGCATTTCATATTTCCTTACCAAAGTTGATCATTTTTATTTTTCAAGCTTTAACATTTATGTGGAGGAGTTATGGAATAGATTGCCTCAATGACTCTTTTATTTTTGTGTTGGATGTTTAAATATTTTGACATTTAGAATATCAAAATTTTTTTTATTTAACAATATGATTTTTTTGTAGTTGGAATACTAATTTGTCTTTTATTTTTATGTTGGACATAAGAAAAACTTTCCAAATGAAGTTAGGTCAATTGGATAGCATAATCATAAAAATCCTTAATGGAATATGAAAGCACTACTTATGCAAGTCTTTGAGGTGGCCTTGTAACTGTGTGGGCCTTGTTACATTAATTGATTAACATATGCACCATACTTTTTTAGTTCAATTTTGAATTAATCAATTGACCACCCCTTAATTTTCCTTTTTTCTTAGGACCCAACTCCCATTTACACATTTAGCCACTAGTGAGTCCCCACAAAGAGAGGTAGATCCCATATAGATGTGCAGGACAAATGGAAGGATAAGTGGCTTAGTTATAATGGATCCCATAGAAGAAAGGTAAGGTCTTTACTCTTTAGCATATTCATCACTTGGTTCCCATATAAATCACTCAATATGAGTTGGATAAAAAAAAAAGGTTAAACAGGTCATGGTGGGTCAACCCGACCTAACTTGCATCAAATTCGAGCTAGGCGGGTCAGATAGAATCAGAAGTGTGGGCTTTCATAGTATTATTTCCATTCACTGCCTAATAAAAATATGTCAGCCAAAGCAAAAGAAATGAAACAAGGGAAATAGAGGTCTCACATGGATTCTAATTTATGTTTCTAATGTCTGCAGACAATGACAATGTAGAGTAATGACGAATGCTCTACTACTATCTATCACAGAGAAACCCCTCCATTTTTCAATAGTAATGATACTACCTCTCTCATATCTAATCCCAGTCACCTGCCTCCCGTAGGCTGTGATCCAACCAATCATTGCCACAGAGCAACAAGAGTATAAGCACACCACATTGGAAACACCGACATTAAGAGAAAACCCCTTCACAAAGTATTTCATTAACTCAACTGAAAAAGAGGATTACAACAGGCCATGGATTTGGGACTAAATTTTTTGGATTTCACATTCATGGCATAACATAGATAAAGGGATACACAACTATTACATATTATCCATTATCAGGCACATCCATGGCATAGCCACCCCTGCATCAGCGGGATCAGCATACCCCTTGGAATTAAAAAAAAAAGAACATAGCTTAATTCTATATATTCGTAAGTACAAGGGTGTTTTTGCTCAATTAACAACACTGTAAGGCTACAATCTTTGGGAAAATGTTACATCAATTTCTGCATAGGCATTCACAAGGCTTCACACGTCAAGGGACATGCATATAGTGTCTTAGGGTGTCATACCTAGACATCGGATACGTTCCTTTAAACACTAGTAAATGTTTTAGAGTTTTGGTGTCAATGCCAACAATTTAAACCAAGTCTAGTCAACTAGCTTTTAATCTAGCCAACTATCTAGTTGACTAGGAAATGTTCTAGTCAAGTAGGGTGCTCCAAATTTCAAAAAACTAGCCAGTTTATGGGCATTGGACAAAGCTCACATTTTCAAAAAGTTCATGCTGGTCTTAAGGTACATTGGATAACATCCTTTGGGGCTTAAGGGAGCTTAAGAATGGAGTTTCTCTCTCTTCCCTACCATATAAGAGACCAAATTAAACCCACAGACTTAGAAGGTATCCACTTGGGCCTTGGTTTTTCTTTTACAGGTGCTTGAATTATGTTATTTATTATTGTTAGATACATGCATTACCACATTAGACCTAAACACCAACTTCTATTGTTTAGCATTGCTTTAGTGAGCATTTAAGTCCTTAGTTGTTGTTTGTTTGTGTTCATATGGTTGTTGGTATTTGGTTTAGATCCTTTAAGTTCGAAAAGAGGTCTCACTTAAGAGTGTACCACACTTGAACTAGAGAGGAGATCTCACTCTAAAGAGTGTAGTAAGCTTGAACTAGGTAGAAAGTCTCATCCAAGTAAGTGTAGTAGATTTGAACAAATTTAGCGGTGAGTAATGGTTTGCCTGGTTGTAAACAACCGGTTCTTTGGGTAATCTACACAACCCTTTGGTTTAGTGAAGTGTGAAGGGTGGATGTAGGTCACCGATGGTGTGGCCAAACCACTATCTATTATGGTGTTCATTGTGTGATTGGTTTAAATTGATAAATATGATGAATATGCATGTTGTTGTTTGAAAGTTCCAAGTATGTTTGACATTCAAACTCTTGCATACTAAAGTTGTAACCTTTCTATATCTTAATGAATGCAAGATTTGAGCTGCATTATTCAATCACACTTGGATATGTTTTGTGACATGTACTTTGACTCGCACAGTGTTTTGCACATGTATGAATGTTAAAATGGGTGTTTGAATGCAAAACAGTACACGGATTGCAAATACTCCAAAGAACAGAGCTCTAGCGGATGCACTAATCAGCTAGGCTGCTAATGCAGAAGTATCTATTGCATTTGAGTGTGAATTTGATCAAAGTGAGACAAGGGAAGAAACGTACTTAGGACCACATTGAACAATATAATATAAGTTAGGAACTTGATAAGAAATGACCAAAATGCACTCAGTTTGAAATTGATGAAAATAGGAATCAATATGGCTTAATAAGCTTAAATTTACAACTAACATCCTTCTGACTTGCTAAGTGCTATTCACCCCCTTCTAGGACACTATCAACTAGTATGAGAGCACGGTTCACTGTAGGGTTTGATATCTTGTGTGTGATTTTAGGAAAAGTGCCTGTCAGACCCAAACCTAAGTGCACTTAAACCAAAAATTAGACAATATTTTAAGGTCTAGGTTAGGTATATAGGTCTTACTCCAGCATCTAGCTGGAAGCAGGTTTGCTGGAGTCCCTTTTAGCTTAAAAATGGCTTCTATGAGCACATTTATTAGTTTGACCTTAAACTCTAAACAAAGTGAACCTAGTGGATTGAAATTTTTTAACCCACATTAAAGCTTTGAAATGATGATTAACAAATTTAGGACTTAAGCTTCTAAGAAGATATTTTAAGCCTTTCAAACCTCATCCAAGGGCAACATAGTAATTTATTGAATATAGGAGGTCAAGACTTATTTACCCTGAACTAAAATTTGTATCCTTAGTGGTAACTAAGTTTATTTAAAAGCAGGAGGGAAGGAAATGCAGAAAACAAGAAAAATTAGGAAATGATTGGGTCTACCCACTAGCTCCAAAAGCCGGCTTTGACACTGTAGTAGCTGGCCTACACAGACAAGTTATGGGTTTTGGTCATTATTTTTCACTCCAAACACTTTATGCAAAGCCGAAAATCCCTCTAAAACCTCTTTAAAAACCTAAGTCCTTAAGACCCACTCCATTTCAAGCAAGATCTAGGTAGGTCCGTAAAAAACACTCATGATTTAGGGTCAGATCTATGAGTGGGCATCCTAGTCAACTAGAGGAGTGAATAGCACTTAGCAAAATGCACTCAGTTTGAAATTGATCAAAATAGGAATCAATATGGCTTTATAAGCTTAAATTTACAACTAACATCCTTCTGACTTGCTAAGTGCTATGCACGCCCTTCTAAGGCACTATCAACTAGTATGAGAGCACGGTTCACTATAGGGTTTAATATCTTGTGTGTGATTTTAGGAAAAGTGCCTGTCAGACCCAAACCTAAGTGCACTTAAAGCGAAAATTAGACAATATTTTAAGGTCTAGGTTAGGTATATAGGTCTTACTCCAGCATCTAGCTGGAAGCAGGTTTGCTGGAGTCCCTTTTAGCTTAAAAAAGGCTTCTATGAGCACATTTATTAGTTTGACCTTAAACTCTAAACAAAGTGAACCTAGTGGATTGAAATTTTTTAACCCACATTAAAGCTTTGAAATGATGATTAACAAATTTAGGACGTAAGCTTCTAAGAAGATATTTTAAGCCTTTCTAACCTCATCTAAGGGCAACATAGTGATTTATTGAATATAGGAGGTCAAGACTTATTTACCCTGAACTAAAATTTGTATCCTTAGTCGTAACTAAGTTTATTTAAGCGCAGGAGGGAAGGAAATGCAGAAAACAAGAAAAATTAGGAAATGATTGGGTCTAGCCACTAGCTCCAAACGCCGGCTTTGACACTGTAGTAGCTGGCCTACACAGACAAGTTATGGGTTTTGGTCATTATTTTTCACTCCAAACACTTTATGCAAAGCCGAAAATCCCTCTAAAAGCTCTTTAAAAACCTAAGTCCTTAAGACCCACTCCATTTCAAGCAAGATCTAGGTAGGTCCGTAAAAAACACTCATGATTTAGGGTCAGATCTATGAGTGGGCATCCTAGTCAACTAGAGGAGTGAATAGCACTTAGCAAAATGCACTCAGTTTGAAATTGATCAAAATAGGAATCAATATGGCTTTATAAGCTTAAATTTACAACTAACATCCTTCTGACTTGCTAAGTGCTATGCACGCCCTTCTAAGGCACTATCAACTAGTATGAGAGCATGTTTCACTATAGGGTTTAATATCTTGTGTGTGTTTTTAGGAAAAGTGCCTGTCAGACCCAAACCTAAGTGCACTTAAAGCGAAAATTAGACAATATTTTAAGGTCTAGGTTAGGTATATAGGTCTTACTCCATCATCTAGCTGGAAGCAGGTTTGCTGGAGTCCCTTTTAGCTTAAAAAAGGCTTCTATGAGCACATTTATTAGTTTGACCTTAAACTCTAAACAAAGTGAACCTAGTGGATTGAAATTTTTTAACCCACATTAAAGCTTTGAAATGATGATTAACAAATTTAGGACGTAAGCTTCTAAGAAGATATTTTAAGCCTTTTGAACCTCATCTAAGGGCAACATAGTGATTTATTGAATATAGGAGGTCAAGATTTATTTACCCTGAACTAAAATTTGTATCCTTAGTCGTAACTAAGTTTATTTAAGCGCAGGAGGGAAGGAAATGCAGAAAACAAGAAAAATTAGGAAATGATTGGGTCTAGCCACTAGCTCCAAAAGCCGGCTTTGACACTGTAGTAGCTGGCCTACACAGACAAGTTATGGGTTTTGGTCATTATTTTTCACTCCAAACACTTTATGCAAAGCCGAAAATCCCTCTAAAACCTCTTTAAAAACCTAAGTCCTTAAGACCCACTCCATTTCAAGCAAGATCTAGGTAGGTCCGTAAAAAACACTCATGATTTAGGGTCAGATCTATGAGTGGGCATCCTAGTCAACTAGAGGAGTGAATAGCACTTAGCAAAGTGCACTCAGTTTGAAATTGATCAAAATAGGAATCAATATGGCTTAATAAGCTTAAATTTACAACTAACATCCTTCTGACTTGCAAAGTGCTATTCACCCCCTTCTAGGACACTATCAACCAGTATGAGAGCACGGTTCACTGTAGGGTTTAATATCTTGTGTGTGATTTTAGGAAAAGTGCCTGTCAGACCCAAACCTAAGTACACTTAAAGCAAAAATTAGACAATATTTTAAGGTCTAGGTTAGGTATATAGGTCTTACTCAACCATCTAGCTGGAAGCAGGTTTACTGGAGTCCCTTTTAGCTTAAAAAAGGCTTCTATGAGCACATTTATTAGTTTGACCTTAAACTCTAAACAAAGTGAACCTAGTGGATTGAAATTTTTTAACCCACATTAACGCTTTGAAATGATGATTAACAAATTTAGGACTTAAGCTTCTAAGAAGATATTTTAAGCCTTTGTAACCTCATCCAAGGGCAACATAGTAATTTATTGAATATAGGAGGTCAAGACTGATTTACCCTGAACTAAAATTTGTATCCTTAGTGGTAACTAAGTTTATTTAAGCACAGGAGGGAAGGAAATGCAGAAAACAAGAAAAATTAGGAAATGATTGGGTCTAGCCACTAGCTCCAAAAGCCGGCTTTGACACTGTAGTAGCTGGCCTACACAGATAAGTTATGGGTTTTGGTCATTATTTTTCACTCCAAACACTTTATGCAAAGCCGAAAATCCCTCTAAAACCTCTTTAAAAACCTAAGTCCTTAAGACCCACTCCATTTCAAGCAAGATCTAGGTAGGTCCGTAAAAAACACTCATGATTTAGGGTCAGATCTATGAGTGGGCATCCTAGTCAACTAGAGGAGTGAATAGCACTTAGCAAAATGCACTCAGTTTGAAATTGATCAAAATAGGAATCAATATGGCTTTATAAGCTTAAATTTACAACTAACATCCTTCTGACTTGCTAAGTGCTATGCACGCCCTTCTAAGGCACTATCAACAAGTATGAGAGCACGGTTCACTGTAGGGTTTAATATCTTGTGTGTGATTTTAGGAAAAGTGCCTGTCAGACCCAAACCTAAGTGCACTTACAGCGAAAATTAGACAATATTTTAAGGTCTAGGTTAGGTATATAGGTCTTACTCCCGCATCTAGCTAGAAGCAGGTTTGCTGGAGTCCCTTTTCGCTTAAAAAAGGCTTCTATGAGCATATTTATTAGTTTGACCTTAAACTCTAAACAAAGTGAACCTAGTGGATTGAAATGTTTTTAACCCACATTAAAGCTTTGAAATGATGATTAACAAATTTAGGACGTAAGCGTCTAAAAAGATATTTTAAGCCTTTCTAACCTCATCCAAGGGCAACATAGTAATTTATTGAATATAGGAGGTCAAGACTTATTTACCCTGAACTAAAATTTGTATCCTTAGTGGTAACTAAGTTTATTTAAGCACAGGAGGGAAGGAAATGCAGAAAACAAGAAAAATTAGGAAATGATTGGGTCTAGCCACTAGCTCCAAAAGCCGGCTTTGACACTGTAGCAGCTGGCCTACACAGACAAGTTATGGGTTTTGGTCATTATTTTTCACTCCAAACACTTTATGCAAAGCCGAGAATCCCTCTAAAAGCTCTTTAAAAACCTAAGTCCTTAAGACCCACTCCATTTCAAGCAAGATCTAGGTAGGTTCGTAAAAAACACTCATGATTTAGGGTCAGATCTATGAGTGGGCATCCTAGTCAACTAGAGGAGTGAATAGCACTTAGCAAAGTGCACTCAGTTTGAAATTGATCAAAATAGGAATCAATATGGCTTTATAAGCTTAAATTTACAACTAACATCCTTCTGACTTGCTAAGTGCTATTCACGCCCTTCTGGGCACTATCAACCAGTATGGGAGCACGGTTCACTGTAGGGTTTAATATCTTGTGTGTGATTTTAGGAAAAGTGCCTGTCAGACCCAAACCTAAGTGCACTTAAAGCAAAAATTGGACAATATATTAAGGTCTAGGTTAGGTATATAGGTCTTACTCCAGCATCTAGCTGGAAGCAGGTTTGCTGGAGTCCCTTTTAGCTTAAAAAAGGCTTCTATGAGCACATTTATTAGTTTGACCTTAAACTCTAAACAAAGTGAACCTAGTGGATTGAAATTTTTTAACCCACATTAAAGCTTTGAAATGATGATTAACAAATTTAGGACGTAAGCTTCTAAGAAGATATTTTAAGCCTTTTGAACCTCATCTAAGGGCAACATAGTGATTTATTGAATATAGGAGGTCAAGATTTATTTACCCTGAACTAAAATTTGTATCCTTAGTCGTAACTAAGTTTATTTAAGCGCAGGAGGGAAGGAAATGCAGAAAACAAGAAAAATTAGGAAATGATTGGGTCTAGCCACTAGCTCCAAAAGCCGGCTTTGACACTGTAGTAGCTGGCCTACACAGACAAGTTATGGGTTTTGGTCATTATTTTTCACTCCAAACACTTTATGCAAAGCCGAAAATCCCTCTAAAACCTCTTTAAAAACCTAAGTCCTTAAGACCCACTCCATTTCAAGCAAGATCTAGGTAGGTCCGTAAAAAACACTCATGATTTAGGGTCAGATCTATGAGTGGGCATCCTAGTCAACTAGAGGAGTGAATAGCACTTAGCAAAGTGCACTCAGTTTGAAATTGATCAAAATAGGAATCAATATGGCTTAATAAGCTTAAATTTACAACTAACATCCTTCTGACTTGCTAAGTGCTATTCACCCCCTTCTAGGACACTATCAACTAGTATGAGAGCACGGTTCACTGTAGGGTTTAATATCTTGTGTGTGATTTTAGGAAAAGTGCCTATCAGACCCAAACCTAAGTGCACTTAAAGCAAAAATTAGACAATATTTTAAGGTCTAGGTTAGGTATATAGGTCTTACTCAAGCATCTAGCTGGAAGCAGGTTTGCTGGAGTCCCTTTTAGCTTAAAAAAGGCTTCTATGAGCACATTTATTAGTTTTACCTTAAACTCTAAACAAAGTGAACCTAGTGGATTGAAATTTTTTAACCCACATTAACGCTTTGAAATGATGATTAACAAATTTAGGACTTAAGCTTCTAAGAAGATATTTTAAGCCTTTCTAACCTCATCCAAGGGCAACATAGTAATTTATTGAATATAGGAGGTCAAGACTTATTTACCCTGAACTAAAATTTGTATCCTTAGTGGTAACTAAGTTTATTTAAGCGCAGGAGGGAAGGAAATACAGAAAACAAGAAAAATTAGGAAATGATTGGGTCTAGCCACTAGCTCCAAAAGCCGGCTTTGACACTGTAGTAGCTGGCCTACACAGACAAGTTATGGGTTTTGGTCATTATTTTTCACTCCAAACACTTTATGCAAAGCCGAAAATCCCTCTAAAACCTCTTTAAAAACCTAAGTCCTTAAGACCCACTCCATTTCAAGCAAGATCTAGGTAGGTCTGTAAAAAACACTCATGATTTAGGGTCAGATCTATGAGTGGGCATCCTAGTCAACTAGAGGAGTGAATAGCACTTAGCAAAATGCACTCAGTTTGAAATTGATCAAAATAGGTATCAATATGGCTTTATAAGCTTAAATTTACAACTAACATCCTTCTGACTTGCTAAGTGCTATTCACGCCCTTCTAAGGCACTATCAACAAGTATGAGAGCACGGTTCACTGTAGGGTTTAATATCTTGTGTGTGATTTTAGGAAAAGTGCCTGTCAGACCCAAACCTAAGTGCACTTAAAGCGAAAATTAGACAATATTTTAAGGTCTAGGTTAGGTATATAGGTCTTACTCCCGCATCTAGCTAGAAGCAGGTTTGCTGGAGTCCCTTTTCGCTTAAAAAAGGCTTCTATGAGCATATTTATTAGTTTGACCTTAAACTCTAAACAAAGTGAACCTAGTGGATTGAAATGTTTTTAACCCACATTAAAGCTTTGAAATGATGATTAACAAATTTAGGACGTAAGCGTCTAAGAAGATATTTTAAGCCTTTCTAACCTCATCCAAGGGCAACATAGTAATTTATTGAATATAGGAGGTCAAGACTTATTTACCCTGAACTAAAATTTGTATCCTTAGTGGTAACTAAGTTTATTTAAGCGCAGGAGGGAAGGAAATGCAGAAAACAAGAAAAATTAGGAAATGATTGGGTCTAGCCACTAGCTCCAAAAGCCGGCTTTGACACTGTAGTAGCTGGCCTACACAGACAAGTTATGGGTTTTGGTCATTATTTTTCACTCCAAACACTTTATGCAAAGCCGAAAATCCCTCTAAAACCTCTTTAAAAACCTAAGTCCTTAAGACCCACTCCATTTCAAGCAAGATCTAGGTAGGTCCGTAAAAAACACTCATGATTTAGGGTCAGATCTATGAGTGGGCATCCTAGTCAACTAGAGGAGTGAATAGCACTTAGCAAATTGCACTCAGTTTGAAATTGATCAAAATAGGAATCAATATGGCTTAATAAGCTTAAATTTACAACTAACATCCTTCTGACTTGCTAAGTGCTATTCACCCCCTTCTAGGACACTATCAACTAGTATGAGAGCACGGTTCACTGTAGGGTTTAATATCTTGTGTGTGATTTTAGGAAAAGTGCCTATCAGACCCAAACCTAAGTGCACTTAAAGCAAAAATTAGACAATATTTTACGGTCTAGGTTAGGTATATAGGTCTTACTCAAGCATCTAGCTGGAAGCAGGTTTGCTGGAGTCCCTTTTAGCTTAAAAAAGGCTTCTATGAGCACATTTATTAGTTTTACCTTAAACTCTAAACAAAGTGAACCTAGTGGATTGAAATTTTTTAACCCACATTAACGCTTTGAAATGATGATTAACAAATTTAGGACTTAAGCTTCTAAGAAGATATTTTAAGCCTTTCTAACCTCATCCAAGGGCAACATAGTAATTTATTGAATATAGGAGGTCAAGACTTATTTACCCTGAACTAAAATTTGTATCCTTAGTGGTAACTAAGTTTATTTAAGCGCAGGAGGGAAGGAAATGCAGAAAACAAGAAAAATTAGGAAATGATTGGGTCTAGCCACTAGCTCCAAAAGCCGGCTTTGACACTGTAGTAGCTGGCCTACACAGACAAGTTATGGGTTTTGGTCATTATTTTTCACTCCAAACACTTTATGCAAAGCCGAAAATCCCTCTAAAACCTCTTTAAAAACCTAAGTCCTTAAGACCCACTCCATTTCAAGCAAGATCTAGGTAGGTCCGTAAAAAACACTCATGATTTAGGGTCAGATCTATGAGTGGGCATCCTAGTCAACTAGAGGAGTGAATAGCACTTAGCAAAATGCACTCAGTTTGAAATTGATCAAAATAGGAATCAATATGGCTTTATAAGCTTAAATTTACAACTAACATCCTTCTGACTTGCTAAGTGCTATGCACGCCCTTCTAAGGCGCTATCAACAAGTATGAGAGCACGGTTCACTGTAGGGTTTAATATCTTGTGTGTGATTTTAGGAAAAGTGCCTGTCAGACCCAAACCTAAGTGCACTTAAAGCGAAAATTAGACAATATTTTAAGGTCTAGGTTAGGTATGTAGGTCTTACTCCCGCATCTAGCTAGAAGCAGGTTTGCTGGAGTCCCTTTTCGCTTAAAAAAGGCTTCTATGAGCATATTTATTAGTTTGACCTTAAACTCTAAACAAAGTGAACCTAGTGGATTGAAATGTTTTTAACCCACATTAAAGCTTTGAAATGATGATTAACAAATTTAGGACGTAAGCGTCTAAGAAGATATTTTAAGCCTTTCTAACCTCATCCAAGGGCAACATAGTAATTTATTGAATATAGGAGGTCAAGACTTATTTACCCTGAACTAAAATTTGTATCCTTAGTGGTAACTAAGTTTATTTAAGCACAGGAGGGAAGGAAATGCAGAAAACAAGAAAAATTAGGAAATGATTGGGTCTAGCCACTAGCTCCAAAAGCCGGCTTTGACACTGTAGCAGCTGGCCTACACAGACAAGTTATGGGTTTTGGTCATTATTTTTCACTCCAAACACTTTATGCAAAGCCGAGAATCCCTCTAAAAGCTCTTTAAAAACCTAAGTCCTTAAGACCCACTCCATTTCAAGCAAGATCTAGGTAGGTTCGTAAAAAACACTCATGATTTAGGGTCAGATCTATGAGTGGGCATCCTAGTCAACTAGAGGAGTGAATAGCACTTAGCAAAGTGCACTCAGTTTGAAATTGATCAAAATAGGAATCAATATGGCTTTATAAGCTTAAATTTACAACTAACATCCTTCTGACTTGCTAAGTGCTATTCACGCCCTTCTGGGCACTATCAACCAGTATGGGAGCACGGTTCACTGTAGGGTTTAATATCTTGTGTGTGATTTTAGGAAAAGTGCCTGTCAGACCCAAACCTAAGTGCACTTAAAGCAAAAATTGGACAATATATTAAGGTCTAGGTTAGGTATATAGGTCTTACTCCAGCATCTAGCTGGAAGCAGGTTTGCTGGAGTCCCTTTTAGCTTAAAAAAGGCTTCTATGAGTACATTTATTAGTTTTACCTTAAACTCTAAACAAAGTGAACCTAGTGGATTGAAATTTTTTAACCCACATTAAAGCTTTGAAATGATGATTAACAAATTTAGGACGTAAGCTTCTAAGAAGATATTTTAAGCCTTTCTAACCTCATCCAAGGGCAACATAGCAATTTATTGAATATAGGAGGTCAAGGCCTATTAACCCTGAACTAAAATTTGTATCCTTAGTCGTAACTAAGTTTATTTAAGCGCAAGAGGGAAGGAAATGCAGAAAACAAGAAAAATTAGGAAATGATTGGGTCTAGCCACTAGCTCCAAAAGCCGGCTTTGACACTGTAGTAGCTGGCCTACACAGACAAGTTATGGGTTTTGGTCATTATTTTTCACTCCAAACACTTTATGTAAAGCCGAAAATCCCTCTAAAACCTCTTTAAAAACCTAAGTCCTTAAGACCCACTCCATTTCAAGCAAGATCTAGGTAGGTCCGTAAAAAACACTCATGATTTAGGGTCAGATCTATGAGTGGGCATCCTAGTCAACTAGAGGAGTGAATAGCACTTAGCAAAGTGCACTCAGTTTGAAATTGATCAAAATAGGAATCAATATGGCTTTATAAGCTTAAATTTGCAACTAACACCCTTCTGACTTGCTAAGTGCTATGCACGCCCTTCTAAGGGACTATCAACTAGTATGAGAGCACGGTTCACTGTAGGGTTTAATATCTTGTGTGTGATTTTAGGAAAAGTGCCTGTCAAACCCAAACCTAAGTGCACTTAAAGCGAAAATTAGACAATATTTTAAGGTCTAGGTTAGGTATATAGGTCTTACTCCAGCATCTAGCTGGAAGCAGGTTTGCTGGAGTCCCTTTTAGCTTAAAAAAGGCTTCTATGAGCACATTTATTAGTTTGACCTTAAACTCTAAACAAAGTGAACCTAGTGGATTGAAATTTTTTAACCCACATTAAAGCTTTGAAATGATGATTAACAAATTTAGGACGTAAGCTTCTAAGAAGATATTTTAAGCCTTTCTAACCTCATCTAAGGGCAACATAGTAATTTATTGAATATAGGAGGTCAAGACTTATTTACCCTGAACTAAAATTTGTATCCTTAGTCGTAACTTAGTTTATTTAAGCGCAGGAGGGAAGGAAATGCAGAAAACAAGAAAAATTAGGAAATGATTGGGTCTAGCCACTAGCTCCAAAAGCCGGCTTTGACACTGTAGTAGCTAGCCTACACAGACAAGTTATGGGTTTTGGTCATTGTTTTTCACTCCAAACACTTTCTGCAAAGCCGAAAATCCCTCTAAAACCTCTTTAAAAACCTAAGTCCTTAAGACCCACTCCATTTCAAGCAAGATCTAGGTAGGTCTGTAAAAAACACTCATGATTTAGGGTCAGATCTATGAGTGGGCATCCTAGTCAACTAGAGGAGTGAATAGCACTTAACAAAGTGCACTCAGTTTGAAATTGATCAAAATAGGAATCAATATGGCTTAATAAGCTTAAATTTACAACTAACATCCTTCTGACTTGCTAAGTGCTATTCACCCCCTTCTAGGACACTATCAACTAGTATGAGAGCACGGTTCACTGTAGGGTTTAATATCTTGTGTGTGATTCTAGGAAAAGTGCCTATCAGACCCAAACCTAAGTGCACTTAAAGCAAAAATTAGACAATATTTTAAGGTCTAGGTTAGGTATATAGGTCTTACTCAACCATCTAGCTGGAAGCAGGTTTACTGGAGTCCCTTTTAGCTTAAAAAAGGCTTCTATGAGCACATTTATTAGTTTGACCTTAAACTCTAAACAAAGTGAACCTAGTGGATTGAAATTTTTTAACCCACATTAACGCTTTGAAATGATGATTAACAAATTTAGGACTTAAGCTTCTAAGAAGATATTTTAAGCCTTTCTAACCTCATCCAAGGGCAACATAGTAATTTATTGAATATAGGAGGTCAAGACTGATTTACCCTGAACTAAAATTTGTATCCTTAGTGGTAACTAAGTTTATTTAAGCACAGGAGGGAAGGAAATGCAGAAAACAAGAAAAATTAGGAAATGATTGGGTCTAGCCACTAGCTCCAAAAGCCGGCTTTGACACTGTAGTAGCTGGCCTACACAGACAAGTTATGGGTTTTGGTCATTATTTTTCACTCCAAACACTTTATGCAAAGCCGAAAATCCCTCTAAAACCTCTTTAAAAACCTAAGTCCTTAAGACCCACTCCATTTCAAGCAAGATCTAGGTAGGTCCGTAAAAAACACTTATGATTTAGGGTCAGATCTATGAGTGGGCATCCTAGTCAACTAGAGGAGTGAATAGCACCTAGCAAAATGCATTCAGTTTGAAATTGATCAAAATAGGAATCAATATGGCTTTATAAGCTTAAATTTACAACTAACATCCTTCTGACTTGCTAAGTGCTACTCACCCCCTTCTAGCGCACTATCAACTAGTATGAGAGCACGGTTCACTGTAGGGTTTAATATCTTGTGTGTGATTTTAGGAAAAGTGCCTGTCAGACCCAAACCTAAGTGCACTTAAAGCAAAAATTAGACAATATTTTAAGGTCTAGGTTAGGTATATAGGTCTTACTCCAGCATCTAGCTGGAAGCAGGTTTGCTGGAGTCCCTTTTAGCTTAAAAAAGGCTTCTATGAGCATATTTATTAGTTTGACCTTAAACTCTAAACAAAGTGAACCTAGTGGATTGAAATTTTTTAACCGACATTAACGCTTTGAAATGATGATTAACAAATTTAGGACGTAAGCTTCTAAGAAGATATTTTAAGCCTTTCTAACCTCATCCAAGGGCAACAAAGTAATTTATTGAATATAGGAGGTCAAGACTTATTTACCCTGAACTAAAATTTGTATCCTTAGTGGTAACTAAGTTTATTTAAGCGCAGGAGCGAAGGAAATGCAGAAAACAAGAAAAATTAGGAAATGATTGGGTCTAGCCACTAGCTCCAAAAGCCGGCTTTGACACTGTAGCAGCTGGCCTACACAGACAAGTTATGGGTTTTGGTCATTATTTTTCACTCCAAACACTTTATGCAAAGCCGAAAATCCCTCTAAAACCTCTTTAAAAACCTAAGTCCTTAAGACCCACTCCATTTCAAGCAAGATCTAGGTAGGTTCGTAAAAAACACTCATGATTTAGGGTCAGATCTATGAGTGGGCATCCTAGTCAACTAGAGGAGTGAATAGCACTTAGCAAAGTGCACTCAGTTTGAAATTGATCAAAATAGGAATCAATATGGCTTAATAAGCTTAAATTTACAACTAACATCCTTCTGACTTGCTAAGTGCTATTCACCCCCTTCTAGGACACTATCAACCAGTATGAGAGCACGGTTCACTGTAGGGTTTAATATCTTGTGTGTGATTTTAGGAAAAGTGCCTGTCAGACCCAAACCTAAGTACACTTAAAGCAAAAATTAGACAATATTTTAAGGTCTAGGTTAGGTATATAGGTCTTACTCCAGCATCTAGCTGGAAGCAGGTTTGCTGGAGTCCCTTTTAGCTTAAAAAAGGCTTCTATGAGCACATTTATTAGTTTGACCTTAAACTCTAAACAAAGTGAACCTAGTGGATTGAAATTTTTTAACCCACATTAAAGCTTTGAAATGATGATTAACAAATTTAGGACGTAAGCTTCTAAGAAGATATTTTAAGCCTTTCTAACCTCATCTAAGGGCAACATAGTAATTTATTGAATATAGGAGGTCAAGACTTATTTACCCTGAACTAAAATTTGTATCCTTAGTCGTAACTTAGTTTATTTAAGCGCAGGAGGGAAGGAAATGCAGAAAACAAGAAAAATTAGGAAATGATTGGGTCTAGCCACTAGCTCCAAAAGCCGGCTTTGACACTGTAGTAGCTAGCCTACACAGACAAGATATGGGTTTTGGTCATTGTTTTTCACTCCAAACACTTTCTGCAAAGCCGAAAATCCCTCTAAAACCTCTTTAAAAACCTAAGTCCTTAAGACCCACTCCATTTCAAGCAAGATCTAGGTAGGTCTGTAAAAAACACTCATGATTTAGGGTCAGATCTATGAGTGGGCATCCTAGTCAACTAGAGGAGTGAATAGCACTTAGCAAAGTGCACTCAGTTTGAAATTAATCAAAATAGGAATCAATATGGCTTAATAAGCTTAAATTTACAACTAACATCCTTCTGACTTGCTAAGTGCTATTCACCCCCTTCTAGGACACTATCAACTAGTATGAGAGCACGGTTCACTGTAGGGTTTAATATCTTGTGTGTGATTTTAGGAAAAGTGCCTATCAGACCCAAACCTAAGTGCACTTAAAGCAAAAATTAGACAATATTTTAAGCTCTAGGTTAGGTATATAGGTCTTACTCAAGCATCTAGCTGGAAGCAGGTTTACTGGAGTCCCTTTTAGCTTAAAAAAGGCTTCTATGAGCACATTTATTAGTTTGACCTTAAACTCTAAACAAAGTGAACCTAGTGGATTGAAATTTTTTAACCCACATTAACGCTTTGAAATGATGATTAACAAATTTAGGACTTAAGCTTCTAAGAAGATATTTTAAGCCTTTCTAACCTCATCCAAGGGCAACATAGTAATTTATTGAATATAGGAGGTCAAGACTGATTTACCCTGAACTAAAATTTGTATCCTTAGTGGTAACTAAGTTTATTTAAGCGCAGGAGGGAAGGAAATGCAGAAAACAAGAAAAATTAGGAAATGATTGGGTCTAGCCACTAGCTCCAAAAGCCGGCTTTGACACTGTAGTAGCTGGCCTACACAGACAAGTTATGGGTTTTGGTCATTATTTTTCACTCCAAACACTTTATGCAAAGCCGAAAATCCCTCTAAAACCTCTTTAAAAACCTAAGTCCTTAAGACCCACTCCATTTCAAGCAAGATCTAGGTAGGTCCGTAAAAAACACTCAAGATTTAGGGTCAGATCTATGAGTGGGCATCCTAGTCAACTAGAGGAGTGAATAGCACTTAGCAAAGTGCACTCAGTTTGAAATTGATCAAAATAGGAATCAATATGGCTTTATAAGCTTAAATTTGCAACTAACATCCTTCTGACTTGCTAAGTGCTATTCACCCCCCTCTAGGGCACTATCAACTAGTATGAGAGCACGGTTCACGGTAGGGTTTAATATCTTGTGTGTGATTTTAAGAAAAGTGCCAGTCAGACCCAAACCTAAGTGCACTTAAAGCAAAAATTAGACAATATTTTAAGGTCTAGGTTAGGTATATAGGTCTTACTCCGGCATCTAGCTGGAAGCAGGTTTGCTGGAGTCCCTTTTAGCTTAAAAAAGGCTTCTATGAGCAAATTTGTTAGTTTGACCTTAAACTCTAAACAAAGTGAACCTAGTGGATTGAAATTTTTTAACCCACATGAAAGCTTTGAAATGATGATTAACAAATTTAGGACTTAAGCTTCTAAGAAGATATTTTAAGCCTTTCTAACCTCATCCAAGAGCAACATAGTAATTTATTGAATATAGGAGGTCAAGACTGATTTACCCTGAACTAAAATTTGTATCCTTAGTGGAAACTAAGTTTATTTAAGCGCAGGAGAGAAGGAAATGCAGAAAACAAGAAAAATGAGGAAATGATTCGGTCTAGCTACTAGCTCCAAAAGCCGGCTTTGACACTGTAGTAGCTGGCCTACACAGACAAGTTATGGGTTTTGGTCATTATTTTTCACTCCAAACACTTTATGCAAAGCCGAAAATCCCTCTAAAACCTCTTTAAAAACCTAAGTCCTTAAGACCCACTCCATTTCAAGCAAGATCTAGGTAGGTCCGTAAAAAACACTCATGATTTAGGGTCAGATCTATGAGTGGGCATCCTAGTCAACTAGAGGAGTGAATATTACTTAGCAAAGTGCACTCAGTTTGAAATTGATCAAAATAGGAATCAATATGGCTTAATAAGCTTAAATTTACAACTAACATCCTTCTGACTTGCGAAGTGCTATTCACCCCCTTCTAGGACACTATCAACTAGTATGAGAGCACGGTTCACTGTAGGGTTTAATATCTTGTGTGTGATTTTAGGAAAAGTGCCTGTCAGACCCAAACCTAAGTGCACTTAAAGCAAAAATTAGACAATATTTTAAGGTCTAGGTTAGGTATATAGGTCTTACTCCAGCATCTAGCTGGAAGTAGGTTTGCTGGAGTCCCTTTTAGCTTAAAAAAGGCTTCTATGAGCACATTTATTAGTTTGACCTTAAACTCTAAACAAAGTGAACCTAGTGGATTGAAATTTTTTAATCCACATTAACGCTTTGAAATGATGATTAACAAATTTAGGACTTAAGCTTCTAAGAAGATATTTTAAGCCTTTCTAACCTCATCCAAGGGCAACATAGTAATTTATTGAATATTGGAGGTCAAGACTTATTTACCCTGAACTAAAATTTGTATCCTTAGTCGTAACTAAGTTTATTTAAGCGCAGGAGGGAAGGAAATGCTGAAAAAAAGAAAAATTAGGAAACGATTGGGTCTAGCCACTAGCTCCAAAAGCCGGCTTTCACTCTGTAGTAGCTAGCCTACACAGACAAGTTATGGGTTTTGGTCATTATTTTTCACTCCAAACACTTTATGCAAAGCCGAAAATCCCTCTAAAACCTCTTTAAAAACCTAAGTCCTTAAGACCCACTCCATTTCAAGCAAGATCTAGGTAGGTCCGTAAAAAACACTCATGATTTAGGGTCAGATCTATGAGTGGGCATCCTAGTCAACTAGAGGAGTGAATAGCACTTAGCAAAGTGCACTCAGTTTGAAATTGATCAAAATAGGAATCAATATGGCTTAATAAGCTTAAATTTACAGCTAACATCCTTCTGACTTGCTAAGTGCTATTCACCCCGTTCTAGGACACTATCAACTAGTATGAGAGCACGGTTCACTGTAGGGTTTAATATCTTGTGTGTGATTTTAGGAAAAGTGCCTGTCAGACCCAAACCTAAGTGCACTTAAAGCAAAAATTAGACAATGTTTTAAGGTCTAGGTTAGGTATATAGGTCTTACTCCAGCATCTAGCTGGAAGCAGGTTTGCTGGAGTCCCTTTTAGCTTAAAAAAGGCTTCTATGAGCACATTTGTTAGTTTGACCTTAAACTCTAAACAAAGTGAACCTAGTGGATTGAAATTTTTTAACCCACATTAACGCTTTGAAAGGATGATTAACAAATTTAGGACTTAGGCTTCTAAGAAGATATACTAAGCCTTTCTAGCCTCATCCAAGGGCAACATAGTAATTTATTGAATATAGGAGGTCAAGACTTATTTACCCTGAACTAAAATTTGTATCCTTAGTCGTAACTAAGTTTATTTAAGCGCAGGAGGGAAGGAAATGCAGAAAACAAGAAAAATTAGGAAATGATTGGGTCTACCCACTAGCTCCAAAAGCCGGCTTTGACACTGTAGTAGCTGGCCTACACAGACAAGTTATGGGTTTTGGTCATTATTTTTCACTCTAAACACTTTATGCAAAGCCGAAAATCCCTCTAAAACCTCTTTAAAAACCTAAGTCCTTAAGACCCACTCCATTTCAAGAAAGATCTAGGTAGGTCCATAAAAAACACTCATGATTTAGGGTCGGATCTATGAGTGGGCATCCTAGTCAACTAGAGGAGTGAATAGCACTTAGCAAAATGCACTCAGTTTGAAATTGATGAAAATAGGAATCAATATGGCTTAATAAGCTTAAATTTACAACTAACATCCTTCTGACTTGCGAAGTGCTATTCACCCCCTTCTAGGACACTATCAACTAGTATGAGAGCACGGTTCACTGTAGGGTTTAATATCTTGTGTGTGATTTTAGGAAAAGTGCCTGTCAGACCCAAACGTGAGTGAACTTAAAGCAAAAATTGGACAATATTTTAAGGTCTAGGTTAGGTATATAGGTCTTACTCCAGCATCTAGCTGGAAGCGGGTTTGCTGGAGTCCCTTTTAGCTTAAAAAAGGCTTCTATGAGCACATTTATTAGTTTGACCTTAAACTCTAAACAAAGTGAACCTAGTGGATTGAAATTTTTTAACCCACAATAAAGCTTTGAAATGATGATTAACAAATTTAGGACTTAAGCTTCTAAGAAGATATTTTAAGCCTTTCTAACCTCATCCAAGGGCAACATAGTAATTTATTGAATATAGGAGGTCAAGACTTATTTACCCTGAACTAAAAATTGTATCCTTAGTGGTAACTAAGTTTATTTAAGCGCAGGAGGGAAGGAAATGCAGAAAACAAGAAAAATTAGGAAATGATTGGGTCTAGCCACTAGCTCCAAAAGCCGGCTTTGACACTGTAGTAGCTGGCCTACACAGACAAGTTATGGGTTTTGGTCATTATTTTTCACTCCAAACACTTTATGCAAAGCCGAAAATCCCTCTAAAACCTCTTTAAAAACCTAAGTCCCTAAGACCCACTCCATTTCAAGCGAGATCTAGGTAGGTCCGTAAAAAACACTCATGATTTAGGGTCAGATCTATGAGTGGGCATCCTAGTCAACTAGAGGAGTGAATAGCACTTAGCAAAGTGCACTTAGTTTGAAATTGATCAAAATAGGAATCAATATGGCTTAATAAGCTTAAATTTACAACTAACATCCTTCTGACTTGCTAAGTGCTATTCACCCCCCTCTAGGGCACTATCAACTAGTATGAGAGCACGGTTCACTGTAGGGTTTAATATCTTGTGTGTGATTTTAGGAAAAGTGCCTGTCAGACCCAAACCTAAGTGCACTTAAAGCAAAAATTAGACAATATTTTAAGGTCTAGGTTAGGTATGTAGGTCTTACTCCGGCATCCAGCTGGAAGCAGGTTTGCTGGTGTCCCTTTTAGCTTAAAAAAGGCTTCTATGAGCACATTTATTAGTTTGACCTTAAACTCTAAACAAAGTGAACCTAGTGGATTGAAATTTTTTAACCCACATGAAAGCTTTGAAATGATGATTAACAAATTTAGGACTGAAGCTTCTAAGAAGATATTTTAAGCCTTTCTAACTTCATCCAAGGGCAACATAGTAATTTATTGAATATAGGAGGTCAAGACTGATTTACCCTGAACTAAAATTTGTATCCTTAGTGGTAACTAAGTTTATTTAAGCGCAGGAGAGAAGGAAATGCAGAAAACAAGAAAAATTAGGAAATGATTGGGTCTAGCCACTAGCTCCAAAAGCCGGCTTTGACACTGTAGTAGCTGGCGTACACAGACAAGTTATGGGTTTTGGTCATTATTTTTCACTCCAAACACTTTATGCAAAGCCGAAAATCCCTCTAAAACCTCTTTAAAAACCTAAGTCCTTAAGACCCACTCCATTTCAAGCAAGATCTAGGTAGGTCCGTAAAAAACACTCATGATTTAGGGTCAGATCTATGAGTGGGCATCCTAGTCAACTAGAGGAGTGAATATTACTTAGCAAAGTGCACTCAGTTTGAAATTGATCAAAATAGGAATCAATATGGCTTAATAAGCTTAAATTTACAACTAACATCCTTCTGACTTGCGAAGTGCTATTCACCCCCTTCTAGGACACTATCAACTAGTATGAGAGCACGGTTCACTGTAGGGTTTAATATCTTGTGTGTGATTTTAGGAAAAGTGCCTGTCCGACCCAAACCTAAGTGCACTTAAAGCAAAAATTAGACAATATTTTAAGGTCTAGGTTAGGAATATAGGTCTTACTCCAGCATCTAGCTGGAAGCAGGTTTGCTGGAGTCCCTTTTAGCTTAAAAAAGGCTTCTATGAGCACATTTATTAGTTTGACCTTAAACTCTAAACAAAGTGAACCTAGTATATTGAAATTTTTTAATCCACATTAACGCTTTGAAATGATGATTAACAAATTTAGGACTTAAGCTTCTAAGAAGATATTTTAAGCCTTTCTAACCTCATCCAAGGGCAACATAGTAATTTATTGAATATAGGCGGTCAAGACTTATTTACCCTGAACTAAAATTTGCATCCTTAGTCGTAACTAAGTTTATTTAAGCGCAGGAGGGAAGGAAATGCAGAAAACAAGAAAAATTAGGAAATGATTGTGTCTAGCCACTAGCTCCGAAAGCCGGCTTTCACACTGTAGTAGCTAGCCTACACAGACAAGTTATGGGTTTTGGTCATTATTTTTCACTCCAAACACTTTATGCAAAGCCGAAAATCCCTCCAAAACCTCTTTAAAAACCTAAGTCCTTAAGACCCACTCCATTTCAAGTAAGATCTAGGTAGGTCCGTAAAAAACACTCATGATTTAGGGTCAGATCTATGAGTGGGCATCCTAGTCAACTAGAGGAGTGAATAGCACTTACCAAAGTGCACTCAGTTTGAAATTGATCAAAATAGGAATCAATATGGCTTAATAAGCTTAAATTTACAACTAACATCCTTCTGACTTGCTAAGTGCTATTCACCCCCTTCTAGGACACTACCAACTAGTATGAGAGCACGGTTCACTGTAGGGTTTAATATCTTGGGTGTGATTTTAGTAAAAGTGCCTGTCAGACCCAAACCTAAGTGCACTTAAAGCAAAAATTAGACAATATTTTAAGGTCTAGGTTAGGTATATAGGTCTTACTCCAGCATCTAGCTGGAAGCAGGTTTGCTGGAGTCCCTTTTAGCTTAAAAAAGGCTTCTATGAGCACATTTATTAGTTTGACCTTAAACTCTAAACAAAGTGAACCTAGTGGATTGAAATTTTTTAACCCACATTAATGCTTTGAAATGATGATTAGCAAATTTAGGACTTAAGCTTCTAAGAAGATATATTAACCCTTTCTGGCCTCATCCAAGGGCAACATAGTAATTTATTGAATATAGGAGGTCAAGACTGATTTACCCTGAACTAAAATTTGTATCCTTAGTCGTAACTAAGTTTATTTAAGCGCAGGAGGGAAGGAAATGCAGAAAACAAGAAAAATTAGGAAATGATTGGGTCCACCCACTAGCTCCAAAAGCCGGCTTTGACACTGTAGTAGCTGACCTACACAGACAAGTTATGGGTTTTGGTCATTATTTTTCACTCCAAACACTTTATGCAAAGCCGAAAATCCCTCTAAAACCTCTTTAAAAACCAAAGCCCTTAAGACCCACTCTATTTCAAGCAAGATCTAGGTTGGTCCGTAAAAAACACTCATGATTTTGGGTCAGATCTATGAGTGGGCATCCTAGTCAACTAGAGTAGTGAATAGCACTTAGCAAAATGCGCTCAGTTTGAAATTGATGAAAATAGGAATCAATATGGCTTAATAAGCTTAAATTTACAACTAACATCCTTCTGACTTGCTAAGTGCTATTCACCCCCTTCTAGGACACTATCAACTAGTATGAGAGCATGGTTTACTGTAGGGTTTAATATCTTGTGTGTGATTTTAGGAAAAGTGCCCGTCAGACCCAAACCTCAGTGCACTTAAAGCAAAAATTAGACAATATTTTAAGGACTAGGTTAGGTATATAGGTCTTACTCCAGCATCTAGCTGGAAGCAGGTTTGCTGGAGTCCCTTTTAGCTTAAAAAAGGCTTCTATGAGCACATTTATTAGTTTGACCTTAAACACTAAACAAAGTGAACCTAGTGGATTGAAATTTTTTAACCCACTTTAAAGCTTTGAAATGATGATTAACAAATTTAGGACTTAAGCTTCTAAGAAGATATTTTAAGCCTTTCTAACCTCGTCCAAGGGCAACATAGTAATTTATTGAATATAGGAGGTCAAGACTTATTTACCCTGAACTAAAATTTGTATCCTTAGTCGTAACTAAGTTTATTTAAGCGCAGGAGGGAAGGAAATGCAGAAAACAAGAAAAATTTGGAAATGATTGGGTCTAGCCACTAGCTCCAAAAGCCGGCTATGACACTGTAGTAGCTGGCCTACACAGACAAGTTATGGGTTTTGCTCATTATTTTTCACTCCAAACACTTTATGCAAAGCCGAAAATCCCTCTAAAACCTCTTTAAAAACCTAAGTCCTTAAGACCCACTCCATTTCAAGCAATATCTAGGTAGGTCCGTAAAAAACACTCATGATTTTGGGTCAGATCTATGAGTGGGCATCCTAGTCAACTAGAGGAGTGAATAGCACTTAGCAAAGTGCACTCAGTTTGAAATTGATCAAAATAGGAATCAATATGGCTTAATAAGCTTAAATTTACAGCTAACATCCTTCTGACTTGCTAAGTGCTATTCACCCCGTTCTAGGACACTATCAACTAGTATGAGAGCACGGTTCACTGTAGGGTTTAATATCTTGTGTGTGATTTTAGGAAAAGTGCCTGTCAGACCCAAACCTAAGTGCACTTAAAGCAAAAATTAGACAATGTTTTAAGGTCTAGGTTAGGTATATAGGTCTTACTCCAGCATCTAGCTGGAAGCAGGTTTGCTGGAGTCCCTTTTAGCTTAAAAAAGGCTTCTATGAGCACATTTGTTAGTTTGACCTTAAACTCTAAACAAAGTGAACCTAGTGGATTGAAATTTTTTAACCCACATTAACGCTTTGAAAGGATGATTAACAAATTTAGGACTTAGGCTTCTAAGAAGATATACTAAGCCTTTCTAGCCTCATCCAAGGGCAACATAGTAATTTATTGAATATAGGAGGTCAAGACTTATTTACCCTGAACTAAAATTTGTATCCTTAGTCGTAACTAAGTTTATTTAAGCGCAGGAGGGAAGGAAATGCAGAAAACAAGAAAAATTAGGAAATGATTGGGTCTACCCACTAGCTCCAAAAGCCGGCTTTGACACTGTAGTAGCTGGCCTACACAGACAAGTTATGGGTTTTGGTCATTATTTTTCACTCTAAACACTTTATGCAAAGCCGAAAATCCCTCTAAAACCTCTTTAAAAACCTAAGTCCTTAAGACCCACTCCATTTCAAGAAAGATCTAGGTAGGTCCATAAAAAACACTCATGATTTAGGGTCGGATCTATGAGTGGGCATCCTAGTCAACTAGAGGAGTGAATAGCACTTAGCAAAATGCACTCAGTTTGAAATTGATGAAAATAGGAATCAATATGGCTTAATAAGCTTAAATTTACAACTAACATCCTTCTGACTTGCGAAGTGCTATTCACCCCCTTCTAGGACACTATCAACTAGTATGAGAGCACGGTTCACTGTAGGGTTTAATATCTTGTGTGTGATTTTAGGAAAAGTGCCTGTCAGACCCAAACGTGAGTGAACTTAAAGCAAAAATTGGACAATATTTTAAGGTCTAGGTTAGGTATATAGGTCTTACTCCAGCATCTAGCTGGAAGCGGGTTTGCTGGAGTCCCTTTTAGCTTAAAAAAGGCTTCTATGAGCACATTTATTAGTTTGACCTTAAACTCTAAACAAAGTGAACCTAGTGGATTGAAATTTTTTAACCCACAATAAAGCTTTGAAATGATGATTAACAAATTTAGGACTTAAGCTTCTAAGAAGATATTTTAAGCCTTTCTAACCTCATCCAAGGGCAACATAGTAATTTATTGAATATAGGAGGTCAAGACTTATTTACCCTGAACTAAAAATTGTATCCTTAGTGGTAACTAAGTTTATTTAAGCGCAGGAGGGAAGGAAATGCAGAAAACAAGAAAAATTAGGAAATGATTGGGTCTAGCCACTAGCTCCAAAAGCCGGCTTTGACACTGTAGTAGCTGGCCTACACAGACAAGTTATGGGTTTTGGTCATTATTTTTCACTCCAAACACTTTATGCAAAGCCGAAAATCCCTCTAAAACCTCTTTAAAAACCTAAGTCCCTAAGACCCACTCCATTTCAAGCGAGATCTAGGTAGGTCCGTAAAAAACACTCATGATTTAGGGTCAGATCTATGAGTGGGCATCCTAGTCAACTAGAGGAGTGAATAGCACTTAGCAAAGTGCACTTAGTTTGAAATTGATCAAAATAGGAATCAATATGGCTTAATAAGCTTAAATTTACAACTAACATCCTTCTGACTTGCTAAGTGCTATTCACCCCCCTCTAGGGCACTATCAACTAGTATGAGAGCACGGTTCACTGTAGGGTTTAATATCTTGTGTGTGATTTTAGGAAAAGTGCCTGTCAGACCCAAACCTAAGTGCACTTAAAGCAAAAATTAGACAATATTTTAAGGTCTAGGTTAGGTATGTAGGTCTTACTCCGGCATCCAGCTGGAAGCAGGTTTGCTGGTGTCCCTTTTAGCTTAAAAAAGGCTTCTATGAGCACATTTATTAGTTTGACCTTAAACTCTAAACAAAGTGAACCTAGTGGATTGAAATTTTTTAACCCACATGAAAGCTTTGAAATGATGATTAACAAATTTAGGACTGAAGCTTCTAAGAAGATATTTTAAGCCTTTCTAACTTCATCCAAGGGCAACATAGTAATTTATTGAATATAGGAGGTCAAGACTGATTTACCCTGAACTAAAATTTGTATCCTTAGTGGTAACTAAGTTTATTTAAGCGCAGGAGAGAAGGAAATGCAGAAAACAAGAAAAATTAGGAAATGATTGGGTCTAGCCACTAGCTCCAAAAGCCGGCTTTGACACTGTAGTAGCTGGCGTACACAGACAAGTTATGGGTTTTGGTCATTATTTTTCACTCCAAACACTTTATGCAAAGCCGAAAATCCCTCTAAAACCTCTTTAAAAACCTAAGTCCTTAAGACCCACTCCATTTCAAGCAAGATCTAGGTAGGTCCGTAAAAAACACTCATGATTTAGGGTCAGATCTATGAGTGGGCATCCTAGTCAACTAGAGGAGTGAATATTACTTAGCAAAGTGCACTCAGTTTGAAATTGATCAAAATAGGAATCAATATGGCTTAATAAGCTTAAATTTACAACTAACATCCTTCTGACTTGCGAAGTGCTATTCACCCCCTTCTAGGACACTATCAACTAGTATGAGAGCACGGTTCACTGTAGGGTTTAATATCTTGTGTGTGATTTTAGGAAAAGTGCCTGTCCGACCCAAACCTAAGTGCACTTAAAGCAAAAATTAGACAATATTTTAAGGTCTAGGTTAGGAATATAGGTCTTACTCCAGCATCTAGCTGGAAGCAGGTTTGCTGGAGTCCCTTTTAGCTTAAAAAAGGCTTCTATGAGCACATTTATTAGTTTGACCTTAAACTCTAAACAAAGTGAACCTAGTATATTGAAATTTTTTAATCCACATTAACGCTTTGAAATGATGATTAACAAATTTAGGACTTAAGCTTCTAAGAAGATATTTTAAGCCTTTCTAACCTCATCCAAGGGCAACATAGTAATTTATTGAATATAGGCGGTCAAGACTTATTTACCCTGAACTAAAATTTGCATCCTTAGTCGTAACTAAGTTTATTTAAGCGCAGGAGGGAAGGAAATGCAGAAAACAAGAAAAATTAGGAAATGATTGTGTCTAGCCACTAGCTCCGAAAGCCGGCTTTCACACTGTAGTAGCTAGCCTACACAGACAAGTTATGGGTTTTGGTCATTATTTTTCACTCCAAACACTTTATGCAAAGCCGAAAATCCCTCCAAAACCTCTTTAAAAACCTAAGTCCTTAAGACCCACTCCATTTCAAGTAAGATCTAGGTAGGTCCGTAAAAAACACTCATGATTTAGGGTCAGATCTATGAGTGGGCATCCTAGTCAACTAGAGGAGTGAATAGCACTTACCAAAGTGCACTCAGTTTGAAATTGATCAAAATAGGAATCAATATGGCTTAATAAGCTTAAATTTACAACTAACATCCTTCTGACTTGCTAAGTGCTATTCACCCCCTTCTAGGACACTACCAACTAGTATGAGAGCACGGTTCACTGTAGGGTTTAATATCTTGGGTGTGATTTTAGTAAAAGTGCCTGTCAGACCCAAACCTAAGTGCACTTAAAGCAAAAATTAGACAATATTTTAAGGTCTAGGTTAGGTATATAGGTCTTACTCCAGCATCTAGCTGGAAGCAGGTTTGCTGGAGTCCCTTTTAGCTTAAAAAAGGCTTCTATGAGCACATTTATTAGTTTGACCTTAAACTCTAAACAAAGTGAACCTAGTGGATTGAAATTTTTTAACCCACATTAATGCTTTGAAATGATGATTAGCAAATTTAGGACTTAAGCTTCTAAGAAGATATATTAACCCTTTCTGGCCTCATCCAAGGGCAACATAGTAATTTATTGAATATAGGAGGTCAAGACTGATTTACCCTGAACTAAAATTTGTATCCTTAGTCGTAACTAAGTTTATTTAAGCGCAGGAGGGAAGGAAATGCAGAAAACAAGAAAAATTAGGAAATGATTGGGTCCACCCACTAGCTCCAAAAGCCGGCTTTGACACTGTAGTAGCTGACCTACACAGACAAGTTATGGGTTTTGGTCATTATTTTTCACTCCAAACACTTTATGCAAAGCCGAAAATCCCTCTAAAACCTCTTTAAAAACCAAAGCCCTTAAGACCCACTCTATTTCAAGCAAGATCTAGGTTGGTCCGTAAAAAACACTCATGATTTTGGGTCAGATCTATGAGTGGGCATCCTAGTCAACTAGAGTAGTGAATAGCACTTAGCAAAATGCGCTCAGTTTGAAATTGATGAAAATAGGAATCAATATGGCTTAATAAGCTTAAATTTACAACTAACATCCTTCTGACTTGCTAAGTGCTATTCACCCCCTTCTAGGACACTATCAACTAGTATGAGAGCATGGTTTACTGTAGGGTTTAATATCTTGTGTGTGATTTTAGGAAAAGTGCCCGTCAGACCCAAACCTCAGTGCACTTAAAGCAAAAATTAGACAATATTTTAAGGACTAGGTTAGGTATATAGGTCTTACTCCAGCATCTAGCTGGAAGCAGGTTTGCTGGAGTCCCTTTTAGCTTAAAAAAGGCTTCTATGAGCACATTTATTAGTTTGACCTTAAACACTAAACAAAGTGAACCTAGTGGATTGAAATTTTTTAACCCACTTTAAAGCTTTGAAATGATGATTAACAAATTTAGGACTTAAGCTTCTAAGAAGATATTTTAAGCCTTTCTAACCTCGTCCAAGGGCAACATAGTAATTTATTGAATATAGGAGGTCAAGACTTATTTACCCTGAACTAAAATTTGTATCCTTAGTCGTAACTAAGTTTATTTAAGCGCAGGAGGGAAGGAAATGCAGAAAACAAGAAAAATTTGGAAATGATTGGGTCTAGCCACTAGCTCCAAAAGCCGGCTATGACACTGTAGTAGCTGGCCTACACAGACAAGTTATGGGTTTTGCTCATTATTTTTCACTCCAAACACTTTATGCAAAGCCGAAAATCCCTCTAAAACCTCTTTAAAAACCTAAGTCCTTAAGACCCACTCCATTTCAAGCAATATCTAGGTAGGTCCGTAAAAAACACTCATGATTTTGGGTCAGATCTATGAGTGGGCATCCTAGTCAACTAGAGGAGTGAATAGCACTTAGCAAAGTGCACTCAGTTTGAAATTGATCAAAATAGGAATCAATATGGCTTAATAAGCTTAAATTTACAACTAACATCCTTCAGACTTGCTAAGTGCTATTCCCCCCCTTCTAGGACACTATCAACTAGTATGAGAGCTCGGTTCACTGTAGGGTTTAATATCTTGTGTGTGATTTTAGGAAAAGTGCCTGTCAGACCCAAACCAAAGTGCACTTAAAGCAAAAATTAGACAATATTTTAAGGTCTAGGTTAGGTATATAAGTCTTACTCCAGCATCTAGCTGGAAGCAGGTTTGCTGGAGTCCCTTTTAGCTTAAAAAAGGCTTCTATGAGCACATTTATTAGTTTGACCTTAAACTCTAAACAAAGTGAACCTAGTGGATTGAAATTTTTTAACCCACATTAATGCTTTAAAATGATGATTAACAAATTTAGGACTTAAGCTTCTAAGAAGATATTTTAAGCCTTTCTGACCTCATCCAAGGGCAACATAGTAATTTATTGAATATAGGAGGTCAAGACTTATTTACCCTGATCTAAAATTTGTATCCTTAGTCGTAACTAAGTTTATTTAAGCGCAGGAGGGAAGGAAATGCAGAAAACAAGAAAAATTAGGAAATGATTGGGTCTAGCCACTAGCTCCAAAAGCCGGCTTGACACTGTAGTAGCTGGCGTACACAGAGAAGTTATGGGTTTTGGTCATTATTTTTCACTCCAAACACTTTATGCAAAGCCGAAAATCCCTCTAAAACCTCTTTAAAAACCTAAGTCCTTAAGATCCACTCCATTTCAAGCAAGATCTAGGTAGGTCCGTAAAAAACACTCATGATTTAGGGTCAGATCTATGAGTGGGCATCCTAGTCAATTAGAGGAGTGAATAGCACTTAGCAAAACGCACTCAGTTTGAAATTGATCAAAATAGGAATCAATATGGCTTTATATGCTTAAATTTACAACTAACATCCTTCTGACTTGCTAAGTGCTATTCACCCCCTTCTAGGGCACTATCAACTAGTATGAGAGCACGGTTCACTGTAGGGTTTAATATCTTGTGTGTGATTTTAGGAAAAGTGCCTGTCAGACCCAAACCTAAGTGCACTTAAAGCAAAAATTAGACAATATTTTAAGGTCTAGGTTAGGTATATAGGTCTTACTCCGGCATCTTGCTGGAAGCAGGTTTGCTGGAGTCCCTTTTAGCTTAAAAAAGGCTTCTATGAGCACATTTATTAGTTTGACCTTAAACTCTAAACAAAGTGAACCTAGTGGATTGAAATTTTTTAACCCACATGAAAGCTTTGAAATGATGATTAACAAATTTAGGACTTAAGCTTCTAAGAAGATATTTTAAGCCTTTCTAACCTCATCGAACGGCAACATAGTAGTTTATTGAATATAGGAGGTCAAGACTGACTTACCCTGAACTAAAATTTGTATCCTTAGTGGTAACTAAGTTTATTTAAGCGCAGGAGAGAAGGAAATGCAGAAAACAAGAAAAATTAGGAAATGATTGGGTCTAGCCACTTGCTCCAAAAGTCGGCTTTGACACTGTAGTAGCTGGCCTACACAGACAAGTTATGGGTTTGGGTCATTATTTTTCGCTCCAAACACTTTATGCAAAGCCGAAAATCCCTCTAAAACCTCTTTAAAAACCTAAGTCCTTAAGACCCACTCCATTTCAAGCAAGATCTAGGTAGGTCCGTAAAAAACACTCATGATTTAGGGTCAGATCTATGAGTGGGCATCCTAGTCAACTAGAGGAGTGAATATTACTTAGCAAAGTGCACTCTGTTTGAAATTGATCAAAATAGGAATCAATATGGCTTAATAAGGTTAAATTTACAACTAACATCCTTCTGACTTGCTAAGTGCTATTCACCCCCTCCTACGACACTATCAACTAGTATGAGAGCACGGTTCACTGTAGGGTTTAATATCTTGTGTGTGATTTTAGGAAAAGTGCCAGTCAGACCCAAACCAAAGTGCACTTAAAGCAAAAATTAGACAATATTTTAAGGTCTAGGTTAGGTATATAGGTCTTACTCCAGCATCTAGCTGGAAGCAGGTTTGCTGGAGTCCCTTTTAGCTTAAAAAAGGCTTCTATGAGCACATTTATTAGTTTGACCTTAAACTCTAAACAAAGTGAACCTAGTGGATTGAAATTTTTTAATCCACATTAACGCTTTGAAATGATGATTAACAAATTTAGGACTTAAGCTTCTAAGAAGATATTTTAAGCCTTTCTAACCTCATCCAAGGGCAACATAGTAATTTATTGAATATAGGAGGTCAAGACTTATTTACCCTGAACTAAAATTTGTATCCTTAGTCGTAACTAAGTTTATTTAAGCGCAGGAGAGAAGGAAATGCAGAAAACAAGAAAAATTAGGAAATGATTGGGTCTAGCCACTAGCTCCAAAAGCCGGCTTTGACACTGTAGTAGCTGGACTACACAGACAAGTTATGGGTTTTGGTCATTATTTTTCACTCCAAACACTTTATGCAAAGCCGAAAATCCCTCTAAAACCTCTTTAAAAACCTAAGTCCTTAAGACCCACTCCATTTCAAGCAAGATCTTGGTAGGTCCATAAAAAACACCCCTGATTTAGGGTCAGATCTATGAGTGGGCATCCTAGTCAACTAGACGAGTGAATAGCACTTAGCAAAATGCACTCAGTTTGAAATTGATGAAAATAGAAATCAATATGGCTTAATAAGCTTAAATTTACAACTAACATCCTTCTGACTTGCTAAGTGCTATTCACCCCCTTCTAGGGCACTATCAACAAGTATGAGAGCACGGTTCACTGTAGGGTTTAATATCTTGTGCGTGATTTTAGGAAAAGTGCCGGTCAGACCCAAACCTAAGTGCACTTAAAGCAAAAATTAGACAATATTTTAAGGTCTAGGTTAGGTATATAGGTCTTACTCCAGCATCTAGCTGGAAGCAGGTTTGCTGGAGTCCCTTTTAGCTTAAAAAAGGCTTCTATGAGCACATTTATTAGTTTGACCTTAAACTCTAAACAAAGTGAACCTAGTTGATTGAAAATTTTTAACCCACATTAAAGCTTTGAAATGATGATTAACAAATTTAGGACTTAAGCTTCTAAGAAGATATTTTAAGCCTTTCTAGCCTCATCCAAGGGCAACGTAGTAATTTATTGAATATAGGAGGTCAAGACTTATTTACCCTGAACTAAAATTTGTATCCTTAGTCGTAACTAAGTTTATTTAAGCGCAGGAGGGAAGGAAATGCAGAGAACAAGAAAAATTAGGAAATGATTGGGTCTACCCACTAGCTCCAAAAGCCGGCTTTGACACAGTAGTAGCTGGCCTACACAGACAAGTTATGGGTTTTGGTCATTATTTTTCACTCCAAACACTTTATGCAAAGCCGAAAATCCCTCTAAAACCTCTTTAAAAACCTAAGTCCTTAAGACCCACTCCATTTCAAGCAAGATCTAGGTAGGTCCGTAAAAAATACTCATGATTTAGGGTCAGATCTATGAGTGGGCATCCTAGTCAACTAGAGGAGTGAATAGCACTTAGCAAAGTGCACTCAGTTTGAAATTGATCAAAATAGGAATCAATATGGCTTAATAAGCTTTAATTTACAACTAACATCCTTCTGACTTGCTAAGTGCTATTCACCCCCTTCTAGGGTACTATCAACTAGTATGAGAACACGGTTCACTGTAGGGTTTAATATCTTGTGTGTGATTTTAGGAAAAGTGCCAGTCAGACCCAAACCTAAGTGCACTTAAAGCAAAAATTAGACAATATTTTAAGGTCTAGGTTAGGTATATAGGTCTTACTCCGGCATCTAGCTGGAAGCAGGTTTGCTGGAGTCCCTTTTAGCTTAAAAAAGGCTTCTATGAGCACATTTATTAGTTTGACCTTAAACTCTAAACAAAGTGAACCTCGTGGATTGAAATTTTTTAACCCACATGAAAGCTTTGAAATGATGATTAACAAATTTAGGACTTAAGCTTCTAAGAAGATATTTTAAGCCTTTCTAACCTCATCCAAGGGCAACATAGTAATTTATTGAATATAGGAGGTCAAGACTTATTTACCCTGAACTAAAATTTGTATCCTTAGTGGTAACTAAGTTTATTTTAGCGCAGGAGGGAAGGAAATGCAGAAAACAAGAAAAATTAGGAAATGATTGGGTCTAGCCACTAGCTCCAAAAGCCGGCTTTGACACTATAGTAGCTGCCTACACAGACAAGTTATGGGTTTTGGTCATTATTTTTCACTGCAAACACTTTATGCAAAGCCGAAAATCCCTCTAAAACCTCTTTAAAAACCTAAGTCCTTAAGACCCACTCCATTTCAAGCAAGATCTAGGTAGGTCCGTAAAAAACACTCATGATTTTGGGTCAGATCTATGAGTGGGCATCCTAGTCAACTAGAGGAGTGAATAGCACTTAGCAAAATGCACTCAGTTTGAAATTGATGAAAATAGGAATCAATATGGCTTTATAAGCTTAAATTTACAACTAACATCCTTCTGACTTGCTAAGTGCTATTCACGCCCTTCTAGGGCACTATCAACTAGTATGAGAGCACGGTTCACTGTAGGGTTTAATATCTTGTGTGTGATTTTAGGTAAAGTGCCTGTCAGACCCAAACCTAAGTGCACTTAAAGCAAAAATTAGACAATATTTTAAGGTCTAGGTTAGGTATATAGGTCTTACTCCAGCATCTAGCTGGAAGCAGGTTTGCTGGAGTCCCTTTTAGCTTAAAAAAGGCTTCTATGAGCACATTTATTAGTTTGACCTTAAACTCTAAACAAAGTGAACCTAGTGGATTGAAATTTTTTAACCCACATTAAAGCTTTGAAATGATGATTAACAAATTTTGGACTTAAGCTTCTAAGAAGATATTTTAAGCCTTTCTAACCTCATCCAAGGGCAACATAGTAATTTATTGAATATAGGAGGTCAAGACTTATTTACCCTGAACTAAAATTTGTATCCTTAGTGGTAACTAAGTTTATTTAAGCGCCGGAGGGAAGGAAATGCAGAAAACAAGAAAAATTAGGAAATGATTGGGTCTAGCCACTAGCTCCAAAAGCCGGCTTTGACACTGTAGTAGCTGGCCTACACAGAGAAGTTATGGGTTTTGGTCATTATTTTTCACTCCAAACACTTTATGCAAAGCCGAAAATCCCTCTAAAACCCCTTTAAAAACCTAAGTCCTTAAGACCCACTCCATTTCAAGCAAGATCTAGGTAGGTCCGTAAAAAACACTCATGATTTAGGGTCAGATCTGTGAGTGGACATCCTAGTCAACTAGAGGAGTGAATAGCACTTAGCAAAGTGCACTCAGTTTGAAATTGATCCAAATAGGAATCAATATGGCTTAATAAGCTTAAATTTACAACTAACATCCTTCTGACTTGCTAAGTGCTATTCACCCCCATCTAGGGCACTATCAACTAGTATGAGAGCACGGTTCACTGTAGGGTTTAATATCTTGTGTGTGATTTTAGGAAAAGTGCCTATCAGACCCAATCCTAAGTGCACTTAAAGCAAAAATTAGACAATATTTTAAGGTCTAGGTTAGGTATATAGGTCTTACTCCGGCATCTAGCTGGAAGCAGGTTTACTGGAGTCCCTTTTAGCTTAAAAAAGGCTTCTATGAGCACATTTATTAGTTTGACCTTAAACTCTAAACAAAGTGAACCTAGTGGATTGAAATTTTTTAACCCACATTAAAGCTTTGAAATGATGATTAAGAAATTTTGGACTTAAGCTTCTAAGAAGATATTTTAAGCCTTTCTAACCTCATCCAAGGGCAACATAGTAATTTATTGAATATAGGAGGTCAAGACTTATTTACCCTGAACTGAAATTTGTATCCTTAGTCGTAACTAAGTTTATTTAAGCGCAGGAGGGAAGCAAATGCAGAAAACAAGAAAAATTAGGAAATGATTGGGTCTAGCCACTTGCTTCAAAAGCCGGCTTTGACACTGTAGTAGCTGGCCTACACAGACAATTTATGGGTTTTGGTCATTATTTTTCACTCCAAACACTTTATGCAAAGCCGAAAATCCCTCTAAAACCTCTTTAAAAACCTAAGTCCTTAAGACCCACTCCATTTCAAGCAAGATCTTGGTAGGTCCATAAAAAACACCCCTGATTTAGGGTCAGATCTATGAGTGGGCAACCTAGTCAACTAGAGGAGTGAATAGCACTTAGCAAAATGCACTCAGTTTGAAATTGATGAAAATAGGAATCAATATGGCTTAATAAGCTTAAATTTACAACAAACATCCTTCTGACTTGCTAAGTGCAATTCACCCCCTTCTAGGGCACGATCAACTAGTATGAGAGCACGGTTCACTGTAGGGTTTAATATCTTCTGCGTGATTTTAGGAAAAGTGCCTGTCAGACCCAAACCTAAGTGCACTTAAAGCAAAAATTAGACAATATTTTAAGGTCTAGGTTAGGTATATAGGTCTTACTCCGGCATCTAGCTGGAAGCAGGTTTGCTGGAGTCCCTTTTAGCTTAAAAAAGGCTTCTATGGGCACATTTATTAGTTTGACCTTAAACTCTAAACAAAGTGAACCTAGTAGATTGAAATTTTTTAACCCACATTAGAGCTTTGAAATGATGATTAACAAATTTAGGACTTAAGCTTCTAAGAAGATATTTTAAGCCTTTCTAACCTCATCCAAGGGCAACATAGTAATTTATTGAATATAGGAGGTCAAGACTTATTTACCCTGAACTAAAATTTGTATCCTTAGTGGTAACTAAGTTTATTTAAGCGCAAGAGGGAAGGTAATGCAGAAAACAAGAAAAATTAGGAAATGATTGGGTCTAGCCACTAGCTCCAAAAGCCGGCTTTGACACTGTAGTAGCTGACCTACACAGACAAGTTATGGGTTTTGGTCATTATTTTTCACTCCAAACACTTTATGCAAAGCCGAAAATCCCTCTAAAACCTCTTTAAAAACCTAAGTCCTTAAGACCCACTCCATTTCAAGCAAGATCTAGGTAGGTCCGTAAAAAACACTTATGATTTAGGGTCAGATCTATGAGTGGGCATCCTAGTCAACTAGAGGAGTGAATAGCACTTAGCAAAGTGCACTCAATTTGAAATTGATCAAAATAGGAATCAATATGGCTTAATAAGCTTAAATTTACAACTAACATCCTTCTGACTTGCTAAGTGCTATTCACAACCTTCTTGGGCACTATCAACTAGTATGAGAGCACGGTTCACTGTAGGGTTTAATATCTTGTGTGTGATTTTAGGAAAAGTGCCTGTCAGACCCAAACCTAAGTGCACTTAAAGCGAAAATTAGACAATATTTTAAGGTCTAGGTTAGGTATATAGGTCTGACTCCGGCATCTAGCTAGAAGCAGGTTTGCTGGAGTCCCTTTTAGCTTAAAAAAGGCTTCTACGAGCACATTTATTAGTTTGACCTTAAACTCTAAACAAAGTGAACCTAGTGGATTGAAATTTTTTAACCCACATTAAAGCTTTGAAATGATGATTAACAAATTTAGGACTTAAGCTTCTAAGAAGATATTTTAAGCCTTTCTAACCTCATCCAAGGGCAACATAGTAATTTATTGAATATAGGAGGTCAAGACTTATTTACCCTGAACTAAAATTTGTATCCTTAGTCGTAACTAAGTTTATTTAAGCGCAGGAGGGAAGGAAATGCAGAAAACAATAAAAATTAGGAAATGATTCGGTCTAGCCACTAGCTTCAAAAGCCAGCTTTGACACTGTAGTAGCTGGCCTACACAGACAAGTTATGGGTTTTGGTCATTATTTTTCACTCCAAACACTTTACGCAAAGCCGAAAATCCCTCTAAAACCTCTTTAAAAACCTAAGTCCTTAAGACCCACTCCATTTCAAGCAAGATCTTGGTAGGTCCATAAAAAACACCCCTGATTTAGGGTCAGATCTATGAGTGGGCAACCTAGTCAACTAGAGGAGTGAATAGCACTTAGCAAAATGCACTCAGTTTGAAATTGATGAAAATAGGAATCAATATGGCTTAATAAGCTTAAATTTACAACTAACATCCTTCTGACTTGCTAAGTGCAATTCACCCCCTTCTAGGGCACTATCAACTAGTATGAGAGCACGGTTCACTGTAGGGTTTAATATCTTGTGCGTGATTTTAGGAAAAGTGCCTGTCAGACCCAAACCTAAGTGCACTTAAAGCAAAAATTAGACAATATTTTAAGGTCTAGGTTAGGTATATAGGTCTTACTCCAGCATCTAGCTGGAAGCAGGTTTGCTGGAGTCCCTTTTAGCTTAAAAAAGGCTTCTATGGGCACATTTATTAGTTTGACCTTAAACTCTAAACAAAGTGAACCTAGTAGATTGAAATTTTTTAACCCACATTAGAGCTTTGAAATGATGATTAACAAATTTAGGACTTAAGCTTCTAAGAAGATATTTTAAGCCTTTCTAACCTCATCCAAGGGCAACATAGTAATTTATTGATTATAGGAGGTCAAGACTTATTTACCCTGAACTAAAATTTGTATCCTTAGTGGTAACTAAGTTTATTTAAGCGCAGGAGGGAAGGTAATGCAGAAAACAAAAAAAATTAGGAAATGATTGGGTCTAGCCACTGGCTCCAGAAGCCGGCTTTGACACTGTAGTAGCTGACCAACACAGAGAAGTTATGGGTTTTGGTCATTATTTTTCACTCCAAACACTTTATGCAAAGCCGAAAATCCCTCTAAAACCTCTTTAAAAACCTAAGTCATTAAGACCCACTCCATTTCAAGCAAGATCTAGGTAGGTCCGTAAAAAACACTTATGATTTAGGGTCAGATCTATGAGTGGGCATCCTAGTCAACTAGAGGAGTGAATAGCACTTAGCAAAGTGCACTCAGTTTGAAATTGATCAAAATAGGAATCAATATGGCTTAATAAGCTTAAATTTACAACTAACATCCTTCTGACTTGCTAAGTGCTATTGACCCCCTTCTTGGGCACTATCAACTAGTATGAGAGCACGGTTCACTGTAGGGTTTAATATCTTGTGTGTGATTTTAGGAAAAGTGCCTGTCAGACCCAAACCTAAGTGCACTTAAAGCAAAAATTAGACAATATTTTAAGGTCTAGGTTAGGTATATAGGTCTGACTCCGGCATCTAGCTAGAAGCAGGTTTGCTGGAGTCCCTTTTAGCTTAAAAAAGGCTTCTACGAGCACATTTATTAGTTTGACCTTAAACTCTAAACAAAGTGAACCTAGTGGATTGAAATTTTTTAACCCACATTAAAGCTTTGAAATGATGATTAACAAATTTAGGACTTAAGCTTCTAAGAAGATATTTTAAGCCTTTCTAACCTCATCCAAGGGCAACATAGTAATTTATTGAATATAGGAGGTCAAGACTTATTTACCCTGAACTAAAATTTGTATCCTTAGTCGTAACTAAGTTTATTTAAGCGCAGGAGGGAAGGAAATGCAGAAAACAAGAAAAATTAGGAAATGATTGGGTCTAGCCAGTAGCTCCAAAAGCCGGCTTTGACACTGTAGTAGCTAGCCTACACAGAGAAGTTATGGGTTTTGGTCACTATTTTTCACTCCAAACACTTTATGCAAAGCCGAAAATCCCTCTAAAACCTCTTTAAAAACCTAAGTCCTTAAGACCCACTCCATTTCAAGCAAGATCTAGGTAGGTCCGTAAAAAACACTCATGATTTAGGGTCAGATCTATGGGTGGGCATCCTAGTCAACTAGAGGAGTGAATAGCACTTAGCAAAATGCACTCAGCTTGAAATTGATGAAAATAGGAATCAATATGGCTTAAAAAGCTTAAATTTACAACTAACATCCTTCCGACTTGCTAAGTGCTATTCACCCCCTTCTAGGACACTATCAACTAGTATGAGAGCACGGTTCACTGTAGGGTTTAATATCTTGTGTGTGATTTTAGGAAAAATGCCTGTCGGACCCAAACCTAAGTGCACTTAAAGCAAAAAGTAGACTATATTTTAAGGTCTAGGTTACGTATATAGGTCTTACTCCAGCATCTAGCTGGAAGCAGGTTTGCTGGAGTCCCTTTTAGCTTAAAAACGGCTTCTATGAGCACATTTATTAGTTTGACCTTAAACTCTAAACAAAGTGAACCTAGTGGATTGAAATTTTTTAACCCACATTAACGCTTTGAAATGATGATTAACAAATTTAGGACTTAAGCTTCTAAGAAGATATTTTAAGCCTTTCTAACCTCATCCAAGGGCAACATAGTAATTTATTGAATATAGGAGGTCAAGACTTATTTACCCTGAACTAAAATTTGTATCCTTAGTGGTAACTATGTTTATTTAAGCGCAGGAGGGAAGGTAATGCAGAAAACAAGAAAAATTAGGAAATGATTGGGTCTAGCCACTAGCTCCAAAAGCCGGCTTTGACACTGTAGTAGCTGGCCTACACAGACAAGTTACGGGTTTTGGTCATTATTTTTCACTCCAAACACTTTATGCAAAGCCGAAAATCCCTCTAAAACCTCTTTAAAAACCTAAGTCCTTAAGACCCACTCCATTTCAAGCAAGATCTAGGTAGGTCCGTAAAAAACACTCATGATTTTGGGTCAGATCTAATGAGTGGGCATCGTAGTCAACTAGAGGAGTGAATAGCACTTAGCAAAGTGCACTCAGTTTGAAATTGATCAAAATAGGAATCAATATGGCTTAATAAGCTTAAATTTACAACTAACATCCTTCTGACTTGCTAAGTGCTATTCACCCCCTTCTTGGGCACTATCAACTAGTATGAGAGCACGGTTCACTGTAGGGTTTAATATCTTGTGTGTGATTTTAGGAAAAGTGCCTGTCAGACCCAAACCTAAGTGCACTTAAAGCAAAAATTAGACAATATTTTAAGGTCTAGGTTAGGTATATAGGTCTGACTCCGGCATCTAGCTAGAAGCAGGTTTGCTGGAGTCCCTTTTAGCTTAAAAAAGGCTTCTACGAACACATTTATTAGTTTGACCTTAAACTCTAAACAAAGTGAACCTAGTGGATTGAAATTTTTTAACCCACATTAAAGCTTTGAAATGATGATTAACAAATTTAGGACTTAAGCTTCTAAGAAGATATTTTAAGCCTTTCTAACCTCATCCAAGGGCAACATAGTAATTTATTGAATATAGGAGGTCAAGACTTATTTACCCTGAACTAAAATTTGTATCCTTAGTCGTAACTAAGTTTATTTAAGCGCAGGAGGGAAGGAAATGCAGAAAACAAGAAAAATTAGGAAATGATTGGGTCTAGCCACTAGCTCCAAAAGCCGGCTTTGACACTGTAGTAGCTAGCCTACACAGAGAAGTTATGGGTTTTGGTCATTATTTTTCACTCCAAACACTTTATGCAAAGCCGAAAATCCCTCTAAAACCTCTTTAAAAACCTAAGTCCTTAAGACCCACTCCATTTCAAGCAAGATCTAGGTAGGTCCGTAAAAAACTCTCATGATTTAGGGTCAGATCTATGAGTGGGCAACCTAGTCAACTAGAGGAGTGAATAGCACTTAGCAAAGTGCACTCAGTTTGAAATTGATCAAAATAGGAATCAATATGGCTTTATAAGCTTAAATTTACAACTAACATCCTTCTGACTTGCTAAGTGCTATTCACGCCCTTCTAGGGCACTATCAACTAGTTTGAGAGCACGGTTCACTGTAGGGTTTAATATCTTGTGTGTGATTTTAGGAAAAATGCCTGTCAGACCCAAACCTAAGTGCACTTAAAGCAAAAATTAGACAATATTTTAAGGTCTAGGTTCGGTATATAGGTCTTACTCCGGCATCTAGCTGGAAGCAGGTTTGCTGGAGTCCCTTTTAGCTTAAAAAAAGGCTTCTATGGGCACATTTATTAGTTTGACCTTAAACTCTAAACAAAGTGAACCTAGTGGATTGAAATTTTTTAACCCACATTAAAGCTTTGAAATGATGATTAACAAATTTAGGACTTAAGCTTCTAAGAAGATATTTTAAGCCTTTCTAACCTCATCCAAGGGCAACATAGTAATTTATTGAATATAGGAGGTCAAGACTTATTTACCCTGAACTAAAATTTGTATCCTTAGTCGTAACTAAGTTTATTTAAGCGCAGGAGGGAAGGAAATGCAGAAAACAAGAAAAATTAGGAAATGATTGGGTCTAGCCACTAGCTCCGAAAGCCGGCTTTGACACTGTAGTTGCTGGCCTACACAGACAAGTTATGGGTTTTGGTCATTATTTTTCACTCCAAACAATTTATGCAAAGCCGAAAATCCCTCTAAAACCTCTTTAAAAACCTAAGTCCTTAAGACCCACTCCATTTCAAGCAAGATCTAGGTAGGTCCGTAAAAAACTCTCATGATTTAGGGTCAGATCTATGAGTGGGCATCCTAGTCAACTAGAGGAGTGAATAGCACTTAGCAAAGTGCACTCAGTTTGAAATTGATCAAAATAGGAACCAATATGGCTTAATAAGCTTAAATTTACAACTAACATCCTTCTGACTTGCTAAGTGCTATTCACCCCCTTCTAGGGCACTATCAACTAGTATGAGAGCACGGTTCACTGTAGGGTTTAATATCTTGTGTGTGATTTTAGCAAAAGTGCCTGTCAGACCCAAGCCTAAGTGCACTTAAAGCAAAAATTAGACAATATTTTAAGGTCTAGGTTAGGTATATAGGTCTTACTCCGGCATCTAGCTGGAAGCAGGTTTGCTGGAGTCCCTTTTAGCTTAAAAAAGGCTTCTATGAGCACATTTATTAGTTGACCTTAAACTCTAAACAAAGTGAACCTAGTGGATTGAAATTTTTTAACCCACATTAAAGCTATGAAATGATGATTAACAAATTTAGGACTTAAGCTTCTAAGAATATATTTTAAGCCTTTCTAACCTCATCCAAGGGCAACATAGTAATTTATTGAATATAGGAGGTCAAGACTTATTTACCCTGAACTAAAATTTGTATCCTTAGTCGTAACTAAGTTTATTTAAGCGCAGGAGGGAAGCAAATGCAGAAAACAAGAAAAATTAGGAAATGATTGGGTCTAGCCACTAGCTTCAAAAGCCGGCTTTGACACTGTAGTAGCTGGCCTACACAGACAAGTTATGGGTTTTGGTCATTATTTTTCACTCCAAACACTTTATGCAAAGCCGAAAATCCCTCTAAAACATCTTTAAAAACCTAAGTCCTGAAGACCCACTCCATTTCAAGCAAGATCTAGGTAGGTCAATAAAAAACACCACTGATTTAGGGTCAGATCTATGAGTGGGCAACCTAGTCAACTAGAGGAGTGAATAGCACTTAGCAAAATGCACTCAGTTTGAAATTGATGAAAATAGGAATCAATATGGCTTAATAAGCTAAAATTTACAACTAAGATCCTTCTGACTTGCTAAGTGCAATTCACCCCCTTCTAGGGCACTATCAACTAGTATGAGAGCACGGTTCACTGTAGGGTTTAATATCTTGTGCGTGATTTTAGGAAAAGTGCCTGTCAGACCCAAACCTAAGTGCACTTAAAGCAAAAATTAGACAATATTTTAAGGTCTAGGTTAGGTATATAGGTCTTACTCCAGCATCTAGCTGGAAGCAGGTTTGCTGGAGTCCCTTTTAGCTTAAAAAAGGCTTCTATGAGCACATTTATTAGTTTGACCTTAAACTCTAAACAAAGTGAACCTAGTAGATTGAAATTTTTTAACCCACATTAATGCTTTGAAATGATGATTAACAAATTTAGGACTTAAGCTTCTAAGAAGATATTTTAAGCCTTTCTAACCTCATCCAAGGGCAACATAGTAATTTATTGAATATAGGAGGTCAAGACTTATTTACCCTGACCTAAAATTTGTATCCTTAGTCGTAACTAAGTTTATTTAAGCGTAGGAGGGAAGGAAATGCAGAAAACAAGAAAAATTAGGAAATGATTGGGTCTAGCCACTAGCTCCAAAAGCCGGCATTGACACTGTAGTAGCTAGCCTACACAGAGAAGTTATGGGTTTTGGTCATTATTTTTCACTCCAATGACTTTATGCAAAGCCGAAAATCCCTCTAAAACCTCTTTAAAAACCTAAGTCCTTATGACCCACTCCATTTCAAGCAAGATCTAGGTAGGTCCGTAAAAAACACTCATGATTTAGGGTCAGATCTATGAGTGGGCATCCTAGTCAACTAGAGGAGTGAATATTACTTAGCAAAGTGCACTCAGTTTGAAATTGATCAAAATAGGAATCAATATGGCTTAATAAGCTTAAATTTACAACTAACATCCTTCTGACTTGCTAAGTGCTATTCACCCCCTTCTAGGACACTATCAACTAGTATGAGAGCACGGTTCACTGTAGGGTTTAATATCTTGTGTGTGATTTCAGGAAAAGTGCCTGTCAGACCCAAACCTAAGTGCACTTAAAGCAAAAATTAGACAATATTTTAAGGTCTAGGTTAGGTATATAGGTCTTACTCCAGCATCTAGCAGGAAGCAGGTTTGCTGGAGTCCCTTTTAGCTTAAAAAAGGCTTTTATGAGCACATTTATTAGTTTGACCTTAAACTCTAAACAAAGTGAACCTAGTGGATTGAAATTTTTTAATCCACATTAACGCTTTGAAATGATGATTAACAAATTTAGGACTTAAGCTTCTAAGATGATATTTTAAGCCTTTCTAACCTTATCCAAGGGCAACATAGTAATTTATTGAATATAGGAGGTCAAGACTTATTTACCCTGAACTAAAATTTGTATCCTTAGTCGTAACTAAGTTTATTTAAGCGCAGGAGGGAAGGAAATGCAGAAAACAAGAAAAATTAGGAAATGATTGGGTCTAGCCACTAGCGCCAAAAGCCGGCTTTGACACTGTAGTAGCTGGCCTACACAGACAAGTTATGGGTTTTGGTCATTATTTTTCACTCCAAACATTTTATGCAAAGCCGAAAATCCCTCTAAAACCTCTTTAAAAACCTAAGTCCTTAAGACCCACTCCATTTCAAGCAAGATCTAGGTAGGTCCGTAAAAAACACTCATGATTTAGGGTCAGATCTATGAGTGGGCATCCTGGTCAACTAGAGGAGTGAATAGCACTTAGCAAAATGCACTCAGGTTGAAATTGATGAAAATAGGAATCAATATGGCTTAATAAGCTTAAATTTACAACTAACATCCTTCTGACTTGCTAAGTGCTATTCACCCCCTTCTAGGACACTATCAACTAGTATGAGAGCACGGTTCACTGTAGGGTTTAATATCTTGTGTGTGATTTTAGGAAAAATGCCTGTCAGACCCAAACCTAAGTGCACTTAAAGCAAAAATTAGACAATATTTTAAGGTCTAGGTTAGGTATATAGGTCTTACTCCAGCATCTTGCTGGAAGCAGGTTTGCTGGAGTCCCTTTTAGCTTAAAAACGGCTTCTATGAGCACATTTATTAGTTTGACCTTAAACTCTAAACAAAGTGAACCTAGTGGATTGAAATTTTTTAACCCACATTAAAGCTTTGAAATGATGATTAACAAATTTAGGACTTAAGCTTCTAAGAAGATATTTTAAGCCTTTCTAACCTCATCCAAGGGCAACATAGTAATTTATTGAATATAGGAGGTCAAGACTTATTTACCCTGAACTAAAATTTGTATCCTTAGTCGTAACTAAGTTTATTTAAGCGCAGGAGGGAAGGAAATGCAGAAAACAAGAAAAATTAGGAAATGATTGGGTCTAGCCACCAGCTCCAAAAGCCGGCTTTGACACTGTAGTAGCTGGCCTACACAGACAAGTTATGGGTTTTGGTCATTATTTTTTACTCCAAACACTTTATGCAAAGCCGAAAATCCCTTTAAAACCTCTTTAAAAACCTAAGTCCTTAAGACCCACTCCATTTCAAGCAAGATCTAGGTAGGTCCGGAAAAAACACTCATGATTTAGGGTCAGATCTATGAGTGGGCATCCTAGTCAACTAGAGGAGTGAATAGCACTTAGCAAAGTGCACTTAGTTTGAAATTGATCAAAATAGGAATCAATATGGCTTAATAAGCTTAAATTTACAACTAACATCCTTCTGACTTGCTAAGTGCTATTCACCCCCTTCTAGGGCACTATCAACTAGTTTGAGAGCACGGTTCACTGTAGGGTTTAATATCTTGTGTGTGATTTTAGGAAAAGTGCCTGTCAGACCCAAACCTAAGTGCACTTAAAGCAAAAATTAGACAATATTTTAAGGTCTAGGTTAGGTATATAGGTCTTACTCCAGCATCTTGCTGGAAGCAGGTTTGCTGGAGTCCCTTTTAGCTTAAACAAGGCTTCTATGAGCACATTTATTAGTTTGACCTTAAACTCTAAACAAAGTGAACCCAGTGGATTGAAATTTTTTAACCCACATTAAAGCTTTGAAATGATGATTAACAAATTTAGGACTTAAGCTTCTAAGAAGATATTTTAAGCCTTTCTAACCTCATCCAAGGGCAACATAGTAATTTATTGAATATAGGAGGTCAAGACTTATTTACCCTGAACTAAAATTTGTATCCTTAGTCGTAACTAAGTTTATTTAAGCGCAGGAGGGAAGGAAATGCAGAAAACAAGAAAACTTAGGAAATGATTGGGTCTAGCCACTAGCTTCAAAAGCCGGCTTTGACACTGTAGTAGATGGCCTACACAGACAAGTTATGGGTTTTGGTCATTATTTTTCACCCCAAACACTTTATGCAAAGCCGAAAATCCCTCTAAAACGTCTTTAAAAACCTAAGTCCTTAAGACCCACTCCATTTCAAGCAAGATCTTGGTAGGTCCATAAAAAACACCCCTGATTTAGGGTCAGATCTATGAGTGGGCGACCTAGTCAACTAGAGGAGTGAATAGCACTTAGCAAAATGCACTCAGTTTGAAATTGATCAAAAAAGGAATCAATATGGCTTAATTAGCTTAAATTTACAACTAACATCCTTCTGACTTGCTAAGTGCTATTCACCCCCTTCTAGGGCACTATCAACTAGTATGAGAGCACGGTTCACTGTAGGGTTTAATATCTTGTGCGTGATTTTAGGAAAAGTGCCTGTCAGACCCAAACCTAAGTGCACTTAAAGCAAAAATTAGACAATATTTTGAGGTCTAGGTTAGGTATATAGGTCTTACTCCAGCATCTAGCTGGAAGCAGGTTTGCTGGAGTCCCTTTTAGCTTAAAAAAGGCTTCTATGAGCACATTTATTAGTTTGACCTTAAACTCTAAACAAAGTGAACCTAGTAGATTGAAATTTTTTAACCCACATTAAAGCTTTGAAATGATGATTAACAAATTTAGGACTTAAGCTTCTAAGAAGATATTTTAAGCCTTTCTAACCTCATCCAAGGGCAACATAGTAATTTATTGAATATAGGAGGTCAAGACTTATTTACCCTGACCTAAAATTTGTATCCTTAGTCGTAACTAAGTTTATTTAAGCGCCGGAGGGAAGGAAATGCAGAAAACAAGAAAAATTAGGAAATGATTGGGTCTAGCCACTAGCTCCAAAAGCCGGCTTTGACACTGTAGTAGCTAGCCTACACAGAGAAGTTATGGGTTTTGGTCATTATTTTTCACTCCAATGACTTTATGCAAAGCCGAAAATCCCTCTAAAACCTCTTTAAAAACCTAAGTCCTTATGACCCACTCCATTTCAAGCAAGATCTAGGTAGGTCCGTAAAAAACACTCATGATTTAGGGTCAGATCTATGAGTGGGCATCCTAGTCAACTAGAGGAGTGAATAGCACTTAGCAAAGTGCACTTAGTTTGAAATTGATCAAAATAGGAATCAATATGGCTTAATAAGCTTAAATTTACAACTAACATCCTTCTGACTTGCTAAGTGCTATTCACCCCCTTCTAGGGCACTATCAACTAGTTTGAGAGCACGGTTCACTGTAGGGTTTAATATCTTGTGTGTGATTTTAGGAAAAGTGCCTGTCAGACCCAAACCTAAGTGCACTTAAAGCAAAAATTAGACAATATTTTAAGGTCTAGGTTAGGTATATAGGTCTTACTCCAGCATCTTGCTGGAAGCAGGTTTGCTGGAGTCCCTTTTAGCTTAAACAAGGCTTCTATGAGCACATTTATTAGTTTGACCTTAAACTCTAAACAAAGTGAACCCAGTGGATTGAAATTTTTTAACCCACATTAAAGCTTTGAAATGATGATTAACAAATTTAGGACTTAAGCTTCTAAGAAGATATTTTAAGCCTTTCTAACCTCATCCAAGGGCAACATAGTAATTTATTGAATATAGGAGGTCAAGACTTATTTACCCTGAACTAAAATTTGTATCCTTAGTCGTAACTAAGTTTATTTAAGCGCAGGAGGGAAGGAAATGCAGAAAACAAGAAAACTTAGGAAATGATTGGGTCTAGCCACTAGCTTCAAAAGCCGGCTTTGACACTGTAGTAGATGGCCTACACAGACAAGTTATGGGTTTTGGTCATTATTTTTCACCCCAAACACTTTATGCAAAGCCGAAAATCCCTCTAAAACGTCTTTAAAAACCTAAGTCCTTAAGACCCACTCCATTTCAAGCAAGATCTTGGTAGGTCCATAAAAAACACCCCTGATTTAGGGTCAGATCTATGAGTGGGCGACCTAGTCAACTAGAGGAGTGAATAGCACTTAGCAAAATGCACTCAGTTTGAAATTGATCAAAAAAGGAATCAATATGGCTTAATTAGCTTAAATTTACAACTAACATCCTTCTGACTTGCTAAGTGCTATTCACCCCCTTCTAGGGCACTATCAACTAGTATGAGAGCACGGTTCACTGTAGGGTTTAATATCTTGTGCGTGATTTTAGGAAAAGTGCCTGTCAGACCCAAACCTAAGTGCACTTAAAGCAAAAATTAGACAATATTTTGAGGTCTAGGTTAGGTATATAGGTCTTACTCCAGCATCTAGCTGGAAGCAGGTTTGCTGGAGTCCCTTTTAGCTTAAAAAAGGCTTCTATGAGCACATTTATTAGTTTGACCTTAAACTCTAAACAAAGTGAACCTAGTAGATTGAAATTTTTTAACCCACATTAAAGCTTTGAAATGATGATTAACAAATTTAGGACTTAAGCTTCTAAGAAGATATTTTAAGCCTTTCTAACCTCATCCAAGGGCAACATAGTAATTTATTGAATATAGGAGGTCAAGACTTATTTACCCTGACCTAAAATTTGTATCCTTAGTCGTAACTAAGTTTATTTAAGCGCCGGAGGGAAGGAAATGCAGAAAACAAGAAAAATTAGGAAATGATTGGGTCTAGCCACTAGCTCCAAAAGCCGGCTTTGACACTGTAGTAGCTAGCCTACACAGAGAAGTTATGGGTTTTGGTCATTATTTTTCACTCCAATGACTTTATGCAAAGCCGAAAATCCCTCTAAAACCTCTTTAAAAACCTAAGTCCTTATGACCCACTCCATTTCAAGCAAGATCTAGGTAGGTCCGTAAAAAACACTCATGATTTAGGGTCAGATCTATGAGTGGGCATCCTAGTCAACTAGACGAGTGAATATTACTTAGCAAAGTGCACTCAGTTTGAAATTGATCAAAATAGGAATCAATATGGCTTAATAAGCTTAAATTTACAACTAACATCCTTCTGACTTGCTAAGTGCTATTCACCCCCTTCTAGGACACTATCAACTAGTATGAGAGCACGGTTCACTGTAGGGTTTAATATCTTGTGTGTGATTTTAGGAAAAGTGCCTGTCAGACCCAAACCTAAGTGCACTTAAAGCAAAAATTAGACAATATTTTAAGGTCTAGGTTAGGTATATAGGTCTTACTCCAGCATCTAGCAGGAAGCAGGTTTGCTGGAGTCCCTTTTAGCTTAAAAAAGGCTTCTATGAGCACATTTATTAGTTTGACCTTAAACTCTAAACAAAGTGAACCTAGTGGATTGAAATTTTTTAATCCACATTAACGCTTTGAAATGATGATTAACAAATTTAGGACTTAAGTTTCTAAGAAGATATTTTAAGCCTTTCTAACCTCATCCAAGGGCAACATAGTAATTTATTGAATATAGGAGGTCAAGACTTATTTACCCTGAACTAAAATTTGTATCCTTAGTCGTAACTAAGTTTATTTAAGCGCAGGAGGGAAGGAAATGCAGAAAACAAGAAAAATTAGGAAATGATTAGGTCTAGCCACTAGCTCCAAAAGCCGGCTTTGACACTGTAGTAGCTGGCCTACACAGACAAGTTATGGGTTTTGGTCATTATTTTTCACTCCAAACATTTTATGCAAAGCCGAAAATCCCTCTAAAACCTCTTTAAAAACCTAAGTCCTTAAGACCCACTCCATTTCAAGCAAGATCTAGGTAGGTCCGTAAAAAACACTCATGATTTAGGGTCAGATCTATGAGTGGGCATCCTAGTCAACTAGAGGAGTGAATAGCACTTAGCAAAATGCACTCAGGTTGAAATTGATGAAAATAGGAATCAATATGGCTTAATAAGCTTAAATTTACAACTAACATCCTTCTGACTTGCTAAGTGCTATTCACCCCCTTCTAGGACACTATCAACTAGTATGAGAGCACGGTTCACTGTAGGGTTTAATATCTTGTGTGTGATTTTAGGAAAAATGCCTGTCAGACCCAAACCTAAGTGCACTTAAAGCAAAAATTAGACAATATTTTAAGGTCTAGGTTAGGTATATAGGTCTTACTCCAGCATCTTGCTGGAAGCAGGTTTGCTGGAGTCCCTTTTAGCTTAAAAACGTCTTCTATGAGCACATTTATTAGTTTGACCTTAAACTCTAAACAAAGTGAACCTAGTGGATTGAAATTTTTTAACCCACATTAAAGCTTTGAAATGATGATTAACAAATTTAGGACTTAAGCTTCTAAGAAGATATTTTAAGCCTTTCTAACCTCATCCAAGGGCAACATAGTAATTTATTGAATATAGGAGGTCAAGACTTATTTACCCTGAACTAAAATTTGTATCCTTAGTCGTAACTAAGTTTATTTAAGCGCAGGAGGGAAGGAAATGCAGAAAACAAGAAAAATTAGGAAATGATTGGGTCTAGCCACCAGCTCCAAAAGCCGGCTTTGACACTGTAGTAGCTGGCCTACACAGACAAGTTATGGGTTTTGGTCATTATTTTTCACTCCAAACACTTTATGCAAAGCCGAAAATCCCTCTAAAACCTCTTTAAAAACCTAAGTCCTTAAGACCCACTCCATTTCAAGCAAGATCTAGGTAGGTCCGGAAAAAACACTCATGATTTAGGGTCAGATCTATGAGTGGGCATCCTAGTCAACTAGAGGAGTGAATAGCACTTAGCAAAGTGCACTTAGTTTGAAATTGATCAAAATAGGAATCAATATGGCTTAATAAGCTTAAATTTACAACTAACATCCTTCTGACTTGCTAAGTGCTATTCACCCCCTTCTAGGGCACTATCAACTAGTATGAGAGCACGGTTCACTGTAGGGTTTAATATCTTGTGTGTGATTTTAGGAAAAGTGCCTGTCAGACCCAAACCTAAGTGCACTTAAAGCAAAAATTAGACAATATTTTAAGGTCTAGGTTAGGTATATAGGTCTTACTCCAGCATCTTGCTGGAAGCAGGTTTGCTGGAGTCCCTTTTAGCTTAAACAAGGCTTCTATGAGCACATTTATTAGTTTGACCTTAAACTCTAAACAAAGTGAACCCAGTGGATTGAAATTTTTTAACCCACATTAAAGCTTTGAAATGATGATTAACAAATTTAGGACTTAAGCTTCTAAGAAGATATTTTAAGCCTTTCTAACCTCATCCAAGGGCAACATAGTAATTTATTGAATATAGGAGGTCAAGACTTATTTACCCTGAACTAAAATTTGTATCCTTAGTCGTAACTAAGTTTATTTAAGCGCAGGAGGGAAGGAAATGCAGAAAACAAGAAAACTTAGGAAATGATTGGGTCTAGCCACTAGCTTCAAAAGCCGGCTTTGACACTGTAGTAGATGGCCTACACAGACAAGTTATGGGTTTTGGTCATTATTTTTCACCCCAAACACTTTATGCAAAGCCGAAAATCCCTCTAAAACGTCTTTAAAAACCTAAGTCCTTAAGACCCACTCCATTTCAAGCAAGATCTTGGTAGGTCCATAAAAAACACCCCTGATTTAGGGTCAGATCTATGAGTGGGCGACCTAGTCAACTAGAGGAGTGAATAGCACTTCGCAAAATGCACTCAGTTTGAAATTGATCAAAAAAGGAATCAATATGGCTTAATTAGCTTAAATTTACAACTAACATCCTTCTGACTTGCTAAGTGCTATTCACCCCCTTCTAGGGCACTATCAACTAGTATGAGAGCACGGTTCACTGTAGGGTTTAATATCTTGTGCGTGATTTTAGGAAAAGTGCCTGTCAGACCCAAACCTAAGTGCACTTAAAGCAAAAATTAGACAATATTTTGAGGTCTAGGTTAGGTATATAGGTCTTACTCCAGCATCTAGCTGGAAGCAGGATTGCTGGAGTCCCTTTTAGCTTAAAAAAGGCTTCTATGAGCACATTTATTAGTTTGACCTTAAACTCTAAACAAAGTGAACCTAGTAGATTGAAATTTTTTAACCCACATTAAAGCTTTGAAATGATGATTAACAAATTTAGGACTTAAGCTTCTAAGAAGATATTTTAAGCCTTTCTAACCTCATCCAAGGGCAACATAGTAATTTATTGAATATAGGAGGTCAAGACTTATTTACCCTGAACTAAAATTTGTATCCTTAGTGGTAACTAAGTTTATTAAAGCGCAGGAGGGAAGGAAATGCAGAAAACAAGAAAAATTAGGAAATGATTGGGTCTAGCCACTAGCTCCAAAAGCCGGCTTTGACACTGTAGTAGCTGGCCTACACAGAGAAGTTATGGGTTTTGGTCATTATTTTTCACTCCAAACACTTTATGCAAAGCCGAAAATCCCTCTAAAACCTCTTTAAAAACCTAAGTCCTTAAGACCCACTCCATTTCAAGCAAGATCTAGGTAGGTCCGTAAATAACACTCATGATTTAGGGTCAGATCTATGAGTGGGCGTCCTAGTCAACTAGAGGAGTGAATAGCACTTAGCAAAATGCACTCAGTTTGAAATTGACGAAAATAGGAATCAATATGGCTTAATAAGCTTAAATTTACAACTAACATCCTTCTGACTTGACAAGTGCTATTCACCCCCTTCTAGGACACTATCAACTAGTATGAGAGCACGGTTCACTGTAGGGTTTAATATCTTGTGTGTGATTTTAGGAAAAGTGCCTGTCAGACCCAAACCTAAGTGCACTTAAAGCAAAAATTAGACAATATTTTAAGGCCTAGGTTTGGAATATAGGTCTTACTCCAGCATCTAGCTGGAAGTTGGTTTGCTGGAGTCCCTTTTAGCTTAAAAAAGGCTTCTATGAGCACATTTATTAGTTTGACCTTAAACTCTAAACAAAGTGAACCTAGTGGATTAAAATTTTTTAACCCACATTAAAGCTTTGAAATGATGATTAACAAATTTAGGACTTAAGCTTCTAAGAAGATATTTTAAGCCTTTCTAACCTCATCCAAGGGCAACATAGTAATTTATTGAGTATAGGAGGTCAAGACTTATTTACCCTGAACTAAAATTTGTATCCTTAGTCGTAACTAAGTTTATTTAAGCGCAGGAGGGAAGGAAATGCAGAAAACAAGAAAAATTAGGAAATGATTGGGTCTAGCCACTAGCTCCAAAAGCCGGCTTTGACACTGTAGTAGCTGGCCTACACAGACAAGTTATGGGTTTTGTTCCTTATTTTTCACTCCAAACACTTTATGCAAAGCCGAAAATCCCTCTAAAACCTCTTTAAAAACCTAAGTCCTTAAGACCCACTCCATTTCAAGCAAGATCTAGGTAGGTCCGTAAAAAACACTCATGATTTAGGGTCAGATCTATGAGTGGGCATCCTAGTCAACTAGAGGAGTGAATAGCGCTTAGCAAAGTGCACTCAGTTTGAAATTGATCAAAATAGGAATCAATATGGCTTAATAAGCTTAAATTTACAACTAACATCCTTCTGACTTGCTAAGTGCTATTCACCCCCTTCTAGGACACTATCAACTAGTATGAGAGCACGGTTCACTGTAGGGTTTAATATATTGTGTGTGATTTTAGGAAAAGTGCCTGTCAGACCCAAACCCAAGTGCACTTAAAGCAAAAATTAGACAATATTTTAAGGTCTAGGTTAGGTATATAGGTCTTACTCCAGCATCTTGCTGGAAGTAGGTTTGCTGGAGTCCCTTTTAGCTTAAAAAAGGCATCTATGAGCACATTTATTAGTTTGACCTTAAACTCTAAACAAAGTGAACCTAGTGGATTGAAATTTTTTAACCCACATTAAAGCTTTGAAATGATGATTAACAAATTTAGGACTTAAGCTTCTAAGAAGATATTTTAAGCCTTTCTAACCTCATCCAAGGGCAACATAGTAATTTATTGAATATAGGAGGTCAAGACTTATTTTCCCTGAACTAAAATTTGTATCCTTAGTCGTAACTAAGTTTATTTAAGCGCAGGAGGGAAGGAAATGCAGAAAACAAGAAAAATTAGGAAATGATTGGGTCTAGCCACTAGCTTCAAATGCCGGCTTTGACACTGTAGTAGCTGGCCTACACAGACAAGTTATGGGTTTTGGTCATTATTTTTCACTCCAAACACTTTATGCAAAGCCGAAAATCCCACTAAAACGTCTTTAAAAACCTAAGTCCTTAAGACCCACTCCATTTCAAGCAAGATCATGGTAGGTCCATAAAAAACACCCCTGATTTAGGGTCAGATCTATGAGTGGGCAACCTAGTCAACTAGAGGAGTGAATAGCACTTAGCAAAATGCACTCAGTTTGAAATTGATCAAAATAGGAATCAATATGGCTTAATAAGCTTAAATTTACAACTAACATCCTTCTGACTTGCTAAGTGCTATTCACAACCTTCTTGGGCACTATCAACTAGTATGAGAGCACGGTTCACTGTAGGGTTTAATATCTTGTGTGTGATTTTAGGAAAAGTGCCTGTCAGACCCAAACCTAAGTGCACTTAAAGCAAAAATTAGACAATATTTTAAGGTCTAGGTTAGGTATATAGGTCTGACTCCGGCATCTAGCTAGAAGCAGGTTTGCTGGAGTCCCTTTTAGCTTAAAAAAGGATTCTACGAGCACATTTATTAGTTTGACCTTAAACTCTAAACAAAGTGAACCTAGTGGATTGAAATTTTTTAACCCACATTAAAGCTTTGAAATGATGATTAACAAATTTAGGACTTAAGCTTCTAAGAAGATATTTTAAGCCTTTCTAACCTCATCCAAGGGCAACATAGTAATTTATTGAATATAGGAGGTCAAGACTTATTTACCCTGAACTAAAATTTGTATCCTTAGTCGTAACTAAGTTTATTTAAGCGCAGGAGGGAAGGAAATGCAGAAAACAATAAAAATTAGGAAATGATTGGGTCTAGCCACTAGCTTCAAAAGCCGGCTTTGACACTGTAGTAGCTGGCCTACACAGACAAGTTATGGGTTTTGGTCATTATTTTTCACTCCAAACACTTTATGCAAAGCCGAAAATCCCTCTAAAACCTCTTTAAAAACCTAAGTCCTTAAGACCCACTCCATTTCAAGCAAGATCTAGGTAGGTCCGAAAAAAACACTCATGATTTAGGGTCAAATCTATGAGTGGGCATCCTAGTCAACTAGAGGAGTGAATAGCACTTAGCAAAATGCACTCAGTTTGAAATTGATCAAAATAGGAATCAATATGGCTTAATAAGCTTAAATTTACAACTAACATCCTTCTGACTTTCCAAGTGCTATTCACCCCCTTCTAGGACACTATCAACTAGTATGAGAGCACGGTTCACTGTAGGGTTCAATATCTTGTGTGTGATTTTAGGAAAAGTGCCTGTCAGACCCAAACCTAAGTGCACTTAAAGCAAAAATTAGACAATATTTTAAGGTCTAGGTTAGGAATATAGGTCTTACTCCAGCATCTAGCTGGAAGCTGGTTTGCTGGAGTCCCTTTTAGCTTAAAAAAGGCTTCTATGAGCACATTTATTAGTTTGACCTTAAACTCTAAACAAAGTGAACCTAGTGGATTGAAATTTTTTAACCCACATTAAAGCTTTGAAATGATGATTAACAAATTTAGGACTTAAGCTTCTAAGAAGATATTTTAAGCCTTTCTAACCTCATCCAAGGGCAACATAGTAATTTATTGAATATAGGAGGTCAAGACTTATTTACCCTGAACTAAAATTTGTATCCTTAGTCGTAACTAAGTTTATTTAAGCGCAGGAGGGAAGGAAATGCAGAAAACAAGAAAAATTAGGAAATGATTGGGTCTAGCCACTAGCTTCAAAAGCCGGCTTTGACACTGTAGTAGCTGGCCTACACAGACAAGTTATCGGTTTTGGTCATTATTTTTCACTCCAAACACTTTATGCAAAGCCGAAAATCCCTCTAAAACCTCTTTAAAAACCTAAGTCCTTAAGACCCACTCCATTTCAAGCAAGATCTAGGTAGGTCCGTAAAAAACACTCATGATTTAGGGTCAGATCTATGAGTGGGCATCCTAGTCAACTAGAGGAGTGAATAGCACTTAGCAAAGTGCACTCAGTTTGAAATTGATCAAAATAGGAATCAATATGGCTTAATAAGCTTAAATTTACAACTAACATCCTTCCGACTTGCTAAGTGCTACTCACCCCCTTCTAGGACACTATCAACTAGTATGAGAGCACGGTTCACTGTAGGGTTTAATATCTTGTGTGTGATTTTAGGAAAAGTGCCTGTCAGACCCAAACCTAAGTGCACTTAAAGCAAAAATTAGACAATATTTTAAGGTCTAGGTTAGGTATATAGGTCTTACTCCAGCATCTTGCTGGAAGCAGGTTTGCTGGAGTCCCTTTTAGCTTAAAAAAGGCTTCTATGAGCACATTTATTAGTTTGACCTTAAACTCTAAACAAAGTGAACCTAGTGGATTGAAATTTTTTTACCCACATTAAAGCTTTGAAATGACGATTAACAAATTTAGGACTTAAGCTTCTAAGAAGATATTTTAAGCCTTTCTAACCTCATCCAAGGGCAACATAGTAATTTATTGAATATAGGAGGTCAAGACTTATTTACCCTGAACTAAAATTTGTATCCTTAGTCGTAACTAAGTTTATTTAAGCGCAGGAGGGAAGGAAATGCAGAAAACAAGAAAAATTAGGAAATGATTGGGTCTAGCCACTAGCTCCAAAAGCCGGCTTTGACACTGTAGTAGCTGGCCTACACAGACAAGTTATGGGTTTTGTTCCTTATTTTTCACTCCAAACACTTTATGCAAAGCCGAAAATCCCTCTAAAACCTCTTTAAAAACCTAAGTCCTTAAGACCCACTCCATTTCAAGCAAGATCTAGGTAGGTCCGTAAAAAACACTCATGATTTAGGGTCAGATCTATGAGTGGGCATCCTAGTCAACTAGAGGAGTGAATAGCGCTTAGCAAAGTGCACTCAGTTTGAAATTGATCAAAATAGGAATCAATATGGCTTAATAAGCTTAAATTTACAACTAACATCCTTCTGACTTGCTAAGTGCTATTCACCCCCTTCTAGGACACTATCAACTAGTATGAGAGCACGGTTCACTGTAGGGTTTAATATATTGTGTGTGATTTTAGGAAAAGTGCCTGTCAGACCCAAACCCAAGTGCACTTAAAGCAAAAATTAGACAATATTTTAAGGTCTAGGTTAGGTATATAGGTCTTACTCCAGCATCTTGCTGGAAGTAGGTTTGCTGGAGTCCCTTTTAGCTTAAAAAAGGCATCTATGAGCACATTTATTAGTTTGACCTTAAACTCTAAACAAAGTGAACCTAGTGGATTGAAATTTTTTAACCCACATTAAAGCTTTGAAATGATGATTAACAAATTTAGGACTTAAGCTTCTAAGAAGATATTTTAAGCCTTTCTATCCTCATCCAAGGGCAACATAGTAATTTATTGAATATAGGAGGTCAAGACTTATTTTCCCTGAACTAAAATTTGTATCCTTAGTCGTAACTAAGTTTATTTAAGCGCAGGAGGGAAGGAAATGCAGAAAACAAGAAAAATTAGGAAATGATTGGGTCTAGCCACTAGCTTCAAATGCCGGCTTTGACACTGTAGTAGCTGGCCTACACAGACAAGTTATGGGTTTTGGTCATTATTTTTCACTCCAAACACTTTATGCAAAGCCGAAAATCCCACTAAAACGTCTTTAAAAACCTAAGTCCTTAAGACCCACTCCATTTCAAGCAAGATCATGGTAGGTCCATAAAAAACACCCCTGATTTAGGGTCAGATCTATGAGTGGGCAACCTAGTCAACTAGAGGAGTGAATAGCACTTAGCAAAATGCACTCAGTTTGAAATTGATCAAAATAGGAATCAATATGGCTTAATAAGCTTAAATTTACAACTAACATCCTTCTGACTTGCTAAGTGCTATTCACAACCTTCTTGGGCACTATCAACTAGTATGAGAGCACGGTTCACTGTAGGGTTTAATATCTTGTGTGTGATTTTAGGAAAAGTGCCTGTCAGACCCAAACCTAAGTGCACTTAAAGCAAAAATTAGACAATATTTTAAGGTCTAGGTTAGGTATATAGGTCTGACTCCGGCATCTAGCTAGAAGCAGGTTTGCTGGAGTCCCTTTTAGCTTAAAAAAGGCTTCTACGAGCACATTTATTAGTTTGACCTTAAACTCTAAACAAAGTGAACCTAGTGGATTGAAATTTCTTAACCCACATTAAAGCTTTGAAATGATGATTAACAAATTTAGGACTTAAGCTTCTAAGAAGATATTTTAAGCCTTTCTAACCTCATCCAAGGGCAACATAGTAATTTATTGAATATAGGAGGTCAAGACTTATTTACCCTGAACTAAAATTTGTATCCTTAGTCGTAACTAAGTTTATTTAAGCGCAGGAGGGAAGGAAATGCAGAAAACAATAAAAATTAGGAAATGATTGGGTCTAGCCACTAGCTTCAAAAGCCGGCTTTGACACTGTAGTAGCTGGCCTACACAGACAAGTTATGGGTTTTGGTCATTATTTTTCACTCCAAACACTTTATGCAAAGCCGAAAATCCCTCTAAAACCTCTTTAAAAACCTAAGTCCTTAAGACCCACTCCATTTCAAGCAAGATCTAGGTAGGTCCGAAAAAAACACTCATGATTTAGGGTCAAATCTATGAGTGGGCATCCTAGTCAACTAGAGGAGTGAATAGCACTTAGCAAAATGCACTCAGTTTGAAATTGATCAAAAGAGGAATCAATATGGCTTAATAAGCTTAAATTTACAACTAACATCCTTCTGACTTTCCAAGTGCTATTCACCCCCTTCTAGGACACTATCAACTAGTATGAGAGCACGGTTCACTGTAGGGTTCAATATCTTGTGTGTGATTTTAGGAAAAGTGCCTGTCAGACCCAAACCTAAGTGCACTTAAAGCAAAAATTAGACAATATTTTAAGGTCTAGGTTAGGAATATAGGTCTTACTCCAGCATCTAGCTGGAAGCTGGTTTGCTGGAGTCCCTTTTAGCTTAAAAAAGGCTTCTATGAGCACATTTATTAGTTTGACCTTAAACTCTAAACAAAGTGAACCTAGTGGATTGAAATTTTTTAACCCACATTAAAGCTTTGAAATGATGATTAACAAATTTAGGACTTAAGCTTCTAAGAAGATATTTTAAGCCTTTCTAACCTCATCCAAGGGCAACATAGTAATTTATTGAATATAGGAGGTCAAGACTTATTTACCCTGAACTAAAATTTGTATCCTTAGTCGTAACTAAGTTTATTTAAGCGCAGGAGGGAAGGAAATGCAGAAAACAAGAAAAATTAGGAAATGATTGGGTCTAGCCACTAGCTTCAAAAGCCGGCTTTGTCACTGTAGTAGCTGGCCTACACAGACAAGTTATCGGTTTTGGTCATTATTTTTCACTCCAAACACTTTATGCAAAGCCGAAAATCCCTCTAAAACCTCTTTAAAAACCTAAGTCCTTAAGACCCACTCCATTTCAAGCAAGATCTAGGTAGGTCCGTAAAAAACACTCGTGATTTAGGGTCAGATCTATGAGTGGGCATCCTAGTCAACTAGAGGAGTGAATAGCACTTAGCAAAGTGCACTCAGTTTGAAATTGATCAAAATAGGAATCAATATGGCTTAATAAGCTTAAATTTACAACTAACATCCTTCCGACTTGCTAAGTGCTACTCACCCCCTTCTAGGACACTATCAACTAGTATGAGAGCACGGTTCACTGTAGGGTTTAATATCTTGTGTGTGATTTTAGGAAAAGTGCCTGTCAGACCCAAACCTAAGTGCACTTAAAGCAAAAATTAGACAATATTTTAAGGTCTAGGTTAGGTATATAGGTCTTACTCCAGCATCTTGCTGGAAGCAGGTTTGCTGGAGTCCCTTTTAGCTTAAAAAAGGCTTCTATGAGCACATTTATTAGTTTGACCTTAAACTCTAAACAAAGTGAACCTAGTGGATTGAAATTTTTTTACCCACATTAAAGCTTTGAAATGACGATTAACAAATTTAGGACTTAAGCTTCTAAGAAGATATTTTAAGCCTTTCTAACCTCATCCAAGGGCAACATAGTAATTTATTGAATATAGGAGGTCAAGACTTATTTACCCTGAACTAAAATTTGTATCCTTAGTCGTAACTAAGTTTATTTAAGCGCAGGAGGGAAGGAAATGCAGAAAACAAGAAAAATTAGGAAATGATTGGGTCTAGCCACTAGCTCCAAAAGCCGGCTTTGACACTGTAGTAGCTGGCCTACACAGACAAGTTATGGGTTTTGGTCATTATTTTTCACTCCAAACACTTTATGCAAAGCCGAAAATCCCTCTAAAACCTCTTTAAAAACCCAAGTCCTTAAGACCCACTCCATTTCAAGCAAGATCAAGGTAGGTCCGTAAAAAACACTCATGATTTAGGGTCAGATCTATGAGTGGGCATCCTAGTCAACTAGAGGAGTGAATAGCACTTAGCAAAATGCACTCAGTTTGAAATTGATGAAAATAGGAATCGATATGGCTTAATAAGCTTAAATTTACAACTAACATCCTTCTGACTTGCTAAGTGCTATTCACCCCCTTCTAGGACACTATCAACTAGTATGAGAGCACGGTTCACTGTAGGGTTTAATATCTTGTGTGTGATTTTAGGAAAAGTGCCTGTCAGACCCAAACCTAAGTGCACTTAAAGCAAAAATTAGACAATATTTTAAGGTCTAGGTTAGGTATATAGGTCTTACTCCAGCATCTAGCTGGAAGCAGGTTTGCTGGAGTCCCTTTTAGCTTAAAAAAGGCTTCTATGAGCACATTTATTAGTTTGACCTTAAACTCTAAACAAAGTGAACCTAGTGGATTGAAATTTTTTTACCCACATTAAAGCTTTGAAATGATGATTAACAAATTTAGGACTTAAGCTTCTAAGAAGATATTTTAAGCCTTTCTAACCTCATCCAAGGGCAACATAGTAATTTATTGAATATAGGAGGTCAAGACTTATTTACCCTGAACTAAAATTTGTATCCTTAGTCGTAACTAAGTTTATTTAAGCGCAGGAGGGAAGGAAATGCAGAAAACAAGAAAAATTAGGAAATGATTGGGTCTAGCCACTAGCTCCAAAAGCCGGCTTTGACACTGTAGTAGCTGGCCTACACAGACAAGTTATGGGTTTTGGTCATTATTTTTCACTCCAAACACTTTATGCAAAGCCGAAAATCCGTCTAAAACCTCTTTAAAAACCCAAGTCCTTAAGACCCACTCCATTTCAAGCAAGATCAAGGTAGGTCCGTAAAAAACACTCATGATTTAGGGTCAGATCTATGAGTGGGCATCCTAGTCAACTAGAGGAGTGAAAAGCACTTAGCAAAATGCACTCAGTTTGAAATTGATGAAAATAGGAATCGATATGGCTTAATAAGCTTAAATTTACAACTAACATCCTTCTGACTTGCTAAGTGCTATTCACCCCCTTCTAGGGCACTATCAACTAGTATGAGAGCACGGTTCACTGTAGGGTTTAATATCTTGTGTGTGATTTTAGGAAAAGTGCCTGTCAGACCCAAACCTAAGTGCACTTAAAGCAAAAATTAGACAATATTTTAAGGTCTAGGTTAGGTATATAGGTCTTACTCCAGCATCTAGCTGGAAGCAGGTTTGCTGGAGTCCCTTTTAGCTTAAAAAAGGCTTCTATGAGCACATTTATTAGTTTGACCTTAAACTCTAAACAAAGTGAACCTAGTGGATTGAAATTTTTTAACCCACATTAAAGCTTTGAAATGATGATTAACAAATTTAGGATTTAAGCTTCTAAGAAGATATTTTAAGCCTTTCTAACCTCATCCAAGGGCAACATAGTAATTTATTGAATATAGGAGGTCAAGACTTATTTACCCTGAACTAAAATTTGTATCCTTTGCGGTAACTAAGTTTATTTAAGCGCAGGAGGGAAGGAAATGCAGAAAACAAGAAAAATTAGGAAATGATTGGGTCTAGCCACTAGCTCCAAAAGTCGGCTTTGACACTGTAGTAGCTGGCCTACACAGACAAGTTATGGGTTTTGGTCATTATTTTTCACTCCAAACACTTTATGCAAAGCCGAAGATGTTGGAAGTAGGTGGGTCTCGTGGATAGATTTTCAAAACTTTTAACCCACTTGACACAGGGATCAACTATCCATAAGACCAAAACCCAATCCAGGATGCGTTACCCTCAATCTCGTGACCATGTACAGTAAAAATTATACCAGCACTAAACATCCAAAATAACCTACGACATGCAAGAAGTAGATCATACCTTTGGAGACCCGCAGTGCTCTAATGGACTTCTTCAAGACCTCTTAGCCTTCCACGCTATGACCCCCGAATTGGAGTTCTTTTCTCAAGAAGAACGGTGGAATCTTCAGGAGAAAATCCCAACTCGAAACTCCAAGGAACTAGAAGAGAGAAGGAGAGAAACTCGTGCAACTCTTGCACGAAAGGGTTTTGGGCGTGAGGGAGACTCTTTTGGACGTCCAAGTCTATTTTATAGACTTCCATATCTCTCCCTTGTCTAATTGAAATAGAAGTCTTACTTCCAAAGCAATTAGCAAGTTTCTCCTTTCTTATCCTTTCTTTCTAGAGTTCGAGTCGGATTACTATTTTCCAATAACTTGGGCTAGCGTGGGGACCACTAGGGATTCCTTAGAAAGCTGGCTCCAACTGGAACACCGCGACCCCACATCTCATGTGCAATCCGGGCCCACAGTTAACTGCAAATAACACCACTATATAAATGCAATTGCACTCCAGTCTTAGGAATAAATTACAATGAAGACCCTAAACTTCCCAATTACCACAAGTAGGCCCCTCTATCAATATCCGTGGATCAATTGGAATAAACTCGTCTCTTCCAATCTAAGTTCCACATCTTATTATCCTTGAGCCCCAATTAATCACAGTAATCATCAGTACCATCCAATTAACTCTTAATTCAGATGGGTGCGCACTTACTAATGACAAATCCATTAATTGGCACAAGGGGATAATATAGATAGATTCCATCTTGATCATTCAACGTTCTCACAGTTCTACTACCATATACCCAAGACACCAAGGTGTTAACCTATAGTCGGCCTCACTCATTGGTGACTCAAAGCAAATGAATAGATAGAAACTTGAGTTCGTCAATGTCTCAGGATTGAGAGCCTATTGCTAGGGAATTATGAGAGCATACCTTATTATTGAGACGGAATTCCATAAGGTGCATCTCATGGTCCTTCAATACATCCAATGTACCAGCACCGTGATCCAGAATCTTACATTCTGATGATTGAGATAAATCACACTATCTCATAGTGATCAAAGTGCTGCAACCTTATCAAATGAGATGCCCAATCTCATTACTGGTTGTGAAGCTATTTTAAGCATAAGATTTGTGACATATATCTCCCGTGTGTGGATCTCATCCATGCACATATATCACATCTAATATACTAATGGGACCCGGTTCAACTCATGAACCATTATGTCATACGTATTGGTCATGTGCATGAAGTAGTAAAATAACATTCATCTCATGAAAGTAAAGCATGATTTTATTGATAAATAAAGAAATTAATCAATTTATTACATCAACTGATGGATTGAGTCCACAAAATCTAACAGAAGATCCCTCTAAAACCTCTTTAAAAACCTAAGTCCTTAAGACCCACTCCATTTCAAGCAAGATCTAGGTAGGTCCGTAAAAAACACTCATGATTTAGGGTCAGATCTATGAGTGGGCATCTTAGTCAACTAGAGGAGCTTTGGCTCTTTTGATGTGTTCTTCGTCCTTGTGCTTCATTTTTACTCTTCTAGATCCTCTTTCCATATTGTCTCAAACTAAGAATGTGATTTTAGATGATCAACTCGTGAATGAGCAGTGCAAAAATGATTTTTATAGCAATTTCATTCTCTGAAAGGTTAAAAAAGAAAGATTTGTGAAGCTATCAGATATCTAAAGACTTAGGTTTGTTCCCAACATTATTTGGGTCTAAAATGTCCCAATAGTGGAAATGCAAGAGAAATCAGCAGATGAGTAAGAGCAAATCTTTTATGCTAACATTTACAAATGGAATACTGATGAAGCTTCGTTTGAAACCAAAGCAAATGGCCAAAAGATTAAGGTCACTCCTCATAAGATTGGCAAAGCATTAAATTATAGGAGAACCGAGGATGCTTGCAAGTATAATTCAAAAGTTGGAAAGAATTACAGAAAGATAACTAATCAGTTCACTTGTGGGAGATAGGAAGAGTGGGAACCTCAGGAGGATATTGATGCCTACTCCTCACAGAGTCTTGAGCATCATTACTATGCATACCATCCTACCCTAGGGAGGTACCTTCGATTTAGTCACTCCTCAAATTCTACATATTGTCATGTGCATCAACGAGGGTTTCCGATTATTCCAAAATCATCTTTGAGAGCGGTTGTAACTTGTTGGGAGATTTTATTTTGCTATTTCCCTAATTTGTATCTTTAAGGCGATGTGGGGAACACCTTGTCCTTCATTCTTGGCACGACCCAAGCCCGATAATCAAGGGTTAGGGTTAACCCCGAAGCGTGACACATGTACTTCAGTATAATTCACACCCAGACCGAAACCCAAAGTGGAATTACACAAAGGACATTCACATACTTACACATGTGAGGTGCTTAAACGGACATCTGTCCAAGTATTCATTATGCAGAAGCCTATCAATATTGCTTATAATTTTTTACTTTTCATTAAACAATTCACAAGTATCATTCAGCCCATGAAACAGTCTAATCCTTAACATTTAAAGAACATAAGATAATTATATCAATTTGATTTTTACCCCGTACATCCCACTCATGATGTGCACATGAATGCATTTATGCCAAGGATGACACATCTAAATAGGTCTACATAAGGAAGGTATAAGTCTGATGCACAAGGAAACAAAGACATACGTAACGAGATCAAGTTATACAATAACAGTCTACATGGATGCAATTATATGTATATGCTAAAAGTTCCAAAATACCCAAAATACTCATCCCTAAGACAATAGTGTGTCGCTCTCAGCATGTGAATCAGTCAGTAAGCTTTTGCTGTCCATTCGTTGCAGCCTGAAGTAACCACATGGTCTCCTCTGATTCCTGGGTCTCTACAAGGCTGAGATCGGGAACTAGGCCTGTAACATCATTAGACAACTGTGAATAAGACTATTTAGTAAAGTATAAGCATAATTAAGGTAATGAGCATCGTATCTAAAAGAGTTAATGACAATTGATCAATAGAGGTCAATTTAGTATGCTACACATGTTGTGCATTGAAACAAAGCATGATATAAGGATCAATAAGTTAAAATGCATACTATTTGGCTACTACATTTGCTATATCCTCCCTCTAGGTATCTTTACATTGAAAACACCATCGACCGGGCTAAGGTACGAATGGATCTCTTCATACATGGAGTCTGGAAGCTCCAAAGGCACACTGCAGTAGCACCGTTTATATACTACACCAAAGTCAACCTCGCCTGGTATCGTAAGGCTAAAGTTGAGTAGAGCTAGACCATTTCGAATCATATGATTGAATTGGAGTAATTCCTGCAATTCGTTTATTGAGAACAATATAATGTAGTATACATTCAATTCATTCGTTCAATTCATTCTTACTCAATTCAATGTCAAAGTCAATATAAAATATATATCAAGAAACATTTCAAATAGAATCAATTTATACTATGATTCTGTACAATTCCCATTCTCCTACTGTTATCAATCTGTACAATTATGGACATAAGGTCCCCCTTGAAACCCTCTTGTCATACCTAGATGCATTTGCTTATCAACTTTCCCTTACGCCACACCCTTTCCAAAACTTCATTATCCATTGCCGGCCCATTGCTATCCTCCCCACCTGGATCTCGTACAATGTTTAACTGAATTATGTTGGAATCTCACCACCCCCATCCCATTGGTCATTACTCATTACTCCTCTACCAGCACCTTGTTGCCCATTCCATCTCCTCCTTTCACCTACCCCACCCACCCTAGAGTCAAGGCATCTGACCCTTCCAGCTCAAACAATTTCAACCCACACTCCGGCAATGAACCAAACTAGGATAAGACAAAAGGATAATGTCAGATGCGGGTTCACCCTAAGTGACCTTTAGTTCCTCTTTATGTTAGGTAAAAAAAAGCCTATTAAAGTCCCCATTAATGGGGGTCTAGGATGAGTAGATTAGGTACAAATCTAATCTTTGACATTAGTCAACAAAACTTTATTGTATCCTATCAAAAAGGAAATTATTTACCGTAAGGAAGGATGCATAAAATTGAAGCATTTGGTGAACTAGATACTCACCTATGTAAGTTAAAACCTTATAAATGTACTAGAATCAATTGACAAACCAGAAGGCATGGCTAATAACTTACTCAATCCGTCCAGGGTCACAAAGCAATTTGCAAGTCCTCTCTTGGTCTAATCCCAAACTCCTCTCCTGGCCTAATCCTAATTTGATGGTAACCCCATGAAAGTTAATATTGGTTACCATGAACCCAACCATCTGGTCCAACTGGTCTTCAAGTATAGGGATAGAAAACCTATTCTTGACTCTGATCTTGTTTATGTTCCTACTAGCTGAAAACATCGCCCAAGAGCAATCTTTCTTAGGGATCAAAAGAACAAGAGTTGCACACGGACTAAGAGTGGTTGATAGTGACCTTGCCCTAAAAGCCCATCTACCAACCTATAATGTGGAAGATTAAACAACTGGGACCCAGGCACTAAATCAATAGTATGTTACATCCCTCTCATGGAAGCAACTCATCTGGTAACTCCTTAGGTGTCACATCCTGCAGCTCATGTAACAAATAGTTGACCTCATGTGGAAGGTCAACAAGTGACTTGGTGGGAATTTGAATGTCATCCATATTCACCAACCATCTGGTCCAACCGGTCTTCACGTATAGGGATAGAAAACCTATTCTTGACTTTGATCTTGTTGATGTTCCTACTGGCTAAACACATCCCCTAAAAGCATTGATGTTCCTACTGGCTAAACACATCCCCCAAAAGCAATCTTTCTTAGGGATCAAAAGAACAAGAGTTGCACACAAACTAAGAGTAGGTTGATAGTGACCTTGCCCTAAAAGCCCATCTACCAACCTATAATGTGGAAGATTAAACAACTGGGACCAAGGCACTAAATTAATAGTATGTTACATCCTTTTCATGAAGCAAGTCATCTGGAAACTCCTTAGGTGTCACATCCTACAGCTCATGTAAAAAATAGTTGACCTCATATGGAAGGTCAACAAGTGACTTAGTGGGAATTTGAATGTCATCCATATTCACTAAGGCTAACACCATGTTAGACTCCTAACTCTCCTACTCAAACTCCCATTGTGTCAAAAGGCGAAGTTTTCTTTACTAGGTGCATGAGAAAAGGATTTATGTTCACGTTCACTATCCTTTTTCAAAAGGTTTAATTGGCTTCAACATATTTCCTTGTCATCGTGTTGAGAAACACAAGTATTCTCTCTACCCAAGTTCTTGGCATCTATATCATAGAGCCAATGGCGACCTAATAGCATATGGTCTACATACATAGGAAACACATCACGCCTAGTCCTGGCTGTATAGTCACCCATATGGACAGGTAGTAGACCACTCTCAAGGCAAATAAGACTTATGGGCCCCTCACTTAAGCTTCAATCTAGTGACGGTTGGCTTAGCATATTCATAGAACCACCCCCATTGGTGACAAACTTATGAACTCTATCCAAAGTGCAAAAGATATTGGTGCACTTCTAAGCGTAGATGCCTGCAGGAGAGGTAATAATGTATTGCATCACTAGTACAAGGTTACAGGCCCAGATGATATTCCGATAGAGGTATGAAAATGCTTTGGAGAGGTTGACGTGAGTTGTTTATCTAGATTATTCAATAAGATACTTGTAACAAAGAAAATGCCGGATGAATGGAGAAAAAACATTGTAGTATCTATATATAAGAATAAAGGAAATATACAAAATTTTACCAACTATCAAGGGATTAAACTTATGAGTCATGCTTTAAAGTTGTGGGAGGGAATAATGGAGCAAAGACTTAGACGGAAGACAAGATCGCTGAAAATCAATATGGTTTTATGTCAGGGACGTCAGCTGTGGAAGCTATCTTTTCATTTAAGCAATTAATGGAAAAATATCGAGCAAAGAGGAAAAATCTACACATGGTCTTTATCGATTTAAAAAAAGCCTATGATATGGTACCGAGGAATTTAATTTAGTGGATTTTGAAGAAAAGGAATATCCCTAGAGGTGACACTGAGATTTTTAAGGATATGTATAAAGAAGCAATAACAAATGTAAGAACCACGTGGAGAAACAGGTGAATTCCTAATGACTATAGGTTTGCATTAGGGATTAACCTTAAGTCCTTATCTCTTTGCATTAATTTTGGATGAGTTAACTACACATATTCAAGAAGAAAGACCATGGTATATGTTGTTTAAAGATAATATAATATTGGTGGATGAATCAAGAGATGGTGTAAATGCAAAACTCGAGAGATGGGGGGGCATTAGAATCTAGAGGCTTTAAAATAAGTCATACAAAGACAAAATATATGGATTGCAACTTCGATAGACGTATACAAAGTGTTGAAACCATTATCAAAATTGAAACCCATGAGATACCACGTGATCGTGAGTTCCAAGTGCAGAACCGCAATGTAGTAATAAAACTGGTGAGACCAGGTCGATCCTCAGGGAGCAATGTGTTTAAGGTTCCTTTTTCAACTTGACTTGCCTTAAAATAAAAATCTAAAACTAACCTAATTTAAAATCTAACAAATACAAGTGTCCTACTTACCAAAATTAAATTAAGTACAAACCAATGAAAGAAACTTTCCTAAATCTAAAAATTCCTAAAATAAAACTAAAATTGCTGCAAAACTAAAACACAAGTTAGAACTTCCAAAAATAAAAACTAAAATTAGAAACTAACTAAACTAAACAATGTTAAAAACAAAATAAAAAAAATTAAAAACTTTCCTCGGTTAGAATTTCCAAAACTAGAAAACTTTTCAATTTAAAATCTTCAATTAAAACAATTTTAGAAAGATATTTGATTTTGGAAATTAACTAAAACAATCAAAAACATAAAACTAGAAACAAATTTAAAATTAGAAAGTTAGTAAAATTAGTAATGCAATGCATGCCATGAGATGCTGAAAAATTCTAAGTCTGAAAAACTAGTATGTTGATGCAAATGTTATGCATGATTTCAACTATTCTAATGCATCCTAAATTTAAATTTAATGGCTGGAATTCATGCTCTACTGATGCAAGAAACCAACAAAAAAAACGGAAATAAAAAAAATCTAAAACGAAAAAGTTATGAATGCATGAACATGACAACTTTGCAAAATTCTGTGCAAAAATTCTGATTCGGGTTGACTGATTGGCAAAGTTTAAGCCTCTGGTTCACAAACCTTCTAAAATTATTTTGATCTGAAATTTTGGGCTATGAAAGATCACATCCTAAACTTTAATTTTCCCAAGTTTCAAAGAAAAATACTATGATTTGATTGGTCTACCCACTTCGAACTTTTTGTCAAAAACTGTTTTTACAGTTTGCTGAAACTATTTTAAGTTGTGCTGTTTGTAAATTGAGTCCGAATTTAATCATTAGATTCAGATCTGAAGGCTTAATTTTCATCAACTTAAATATGCACAAAATCTTATGATAAGAAAATAGATGCAATGATTCCTAATCCAACCATCAAACTATGCAAAAACAAAACTTAAAATCAATGTGAATGTAACAAGAAAAATAACAAAAGTGCAGAACATAAAATAGAAGTGCAGGAAAATAAAATTGTAGAAATTTAAAATTAAAAGTGCAATGAAAGAAAATAAAAATTGCAGGAAGTCAAAGGCGGTATAACTGAAGTTAAAGGCGGTAAACAATAGAAGTTAAAGGCGGTAATAACAAGAAGTCAAAGGCGGTATATTCACTCAAATTCTCCCTTAATCTAGGCCTAATAATTTCTTAAAGCATGCTCTTCTATTTGGGTCGTCAATCCAAACAAGAAAAAACACAAATCAAGCAATCATACAACCATAAGAATTAGAAGAATAAGAAGATGAATATTATTGAACTAGTATGACAATCCTTTACATAAGATGAAAAAAAAATTAAACCAAAAGATTATACATACTAGGATGGAAAAGAATTCCTCCTTCTAGTTGATCTTCAAGGTTGGTGGTGTGGCTTTAGGGCTAAGCCTCCTTGATGACTTGAGATGGAGAGACAAGAGAGGGAGAGATGGAGTGTAGAAATCTAGAGGTGGGAGGTGGGTAATTCTTCCATGAAGAATATGGGAGAAGGGTGCCCTATTTATACTTTTTCAAGTCCTACTCCTTCTCAAACTTTAAAAATCTTAAAAATAATAAAAAATAAAATAAAAAAGGGCTCCAACCAATGCTTTGGACGTGCAATATCCTTGGGGATTTGTTTCTTTTTATTTTTCTCTTCTTTCCTTACTTGTTTTATCCAGAAATCCCTCTTGGATACTTCTTTCCTTCTTTGTCTTTGCCACCTTGCATTGAGATCTTTTGAGAGATAAAATGGGGATAAGAATCCTCTCTTAGAATCAAACTTGGCCCACATGAGGTGTAGAACTTTCCCTTTTATCTCTTTGCATCGTCAACTTTCCTTTTTTGGAAAGTTCTCCTTGTTGGCTCCTAACTTGAAGAGATCTTCTAGATAATTCTCCCTTGATTTTTTTTCCTTTACTTTTTCAATCAAAATCTGATCCAAAATCTCTTTTGGACGTGGAATAGCTAGTTTGAATATTTTTTTTATTTTTTTTTCAATTAAATCTTCTCCTTCTAAAAAAAGAACTCCTATGTGGCTTTCCTTGTCAATCTTTGATGAGATATTCTTCAAATTCTCTTCAAAATCTCTTGAAAATATGCAACAAATAAATGGACCCCATCTTGGATGTTTTACAAGTGTGCCCCACACATGTGCATGTGTGTGTGGGACCATGAAGCCGACTTTTTGCAATTTTCTTCCAATTTCTTTTTCTCTTCAATTCTGCTCTCCTTTCTCTTGAAAATCAATTCCTTGCCTCAATTCTTTACAAATGGGACCCATATAATCAATTTCCTACAAAACAGATGTAAATTCATGTGAAAAGACAATTTTACCCCTAACACCACATATGCATGACTGTGGGCCCATTTCTCATGAAATGATAATAAAAATGTACATCATTATTCATGATTTTGTATGAATGAACTAATGATGAAGAGAATTTAATTTATTTCATGAGAAAAATTATTGTCACAAAACTTTCCAAAAATAGACTTTCCAAAAATAGCAGGTTTCATGAATTTATGCAAAAAGTGTGATTTTTAAGCAATTTATGCAGAAAAATATAAAGATGAATTTAAAATGAATTAAACCATGATATCACACTAAATGAGGCTCTTTCAAGTTAATAAGTCCTTAAAATGGGTCAAAATGTGTATGAAAACATGCATTTTTAAAGACTCATCACCACGCAGAGGCTCTTTTTGGTATCTGGGCTTGATGATTAGTAAGGAAGGGAACATTAACGAAGATGTGGAGCATAGGATTAAAGCTGAATGGCTGAAGTGGAGACTACCTTCTGGAGTGCTTTATGAGAGACGAATGCTAATGAAATTAAAGGGAAAATTTTACAAGACAGTGGTTAGACCAGCTATGACATATAGAGCAAAATATTGGCTAATTAGAGATGCATATACATAAGATGGATGTGGCGGAGATGAAAATGCTTAGGTGGATGTGTGGTAAAACTAAGAAAGATAAAATTAGAGATAAATGCTTTCAAGAACATTTAGGGGTAGTACCAATAGGGGATAAGATTAGAGAAACCCATTTAAGATGGTTTGGACATGTTAAACGTAGGCCGATAATGGCATTGTGAGAAAAAGTTTTGTTATTCAAGTGGACGGCCTATCAAGAGGTAGGGGTAAGCCGAAGAAAACATTGATAAAGGTCATTGAATCAGATTTGAAGAAGTTTAACTTATCTAAGGATTTGGCTCAAAATAGAATAGAATGGAGAAATAGAATTCATATAGCTGACCCCAACAGGTTGGGATAAGGCTTTGATGATGATGATGATGATGATCACTAATACAAGGTTTAGTATTTTTTAACTCTTGCTCAAGGTCTTTCCCTAAATCAAATAGTTCTAAAGGGTCAACTATTGGATCAACATCTTCCTCATCTTATAAGTAACACTCCTCAAGTTCTACGATGTCAATAATGAGACACTATGTGACCTATGCCATGCCAATAAGGACACTAGGAGAGAACCAGCCTAATAAGAGTTTGAAGAATCAAACCCCATTTTCCTAGAGGTGTTGGATATATGTTGAACACTCTAACTAGGATAGCTACCCATAGATCGCTGAGAAATCTCGCTCAGCATCTTAAAAGATGTTAAACTAGACTGATATTCACTCATGCTTACGAGGTCACTTTCCTCTAGATAAGGAACCTATAGAACATCTCTATCTCTAACACCTTTTTGGTAGGCTTCCCCTACAAACTCAGAGGATGCAACTAAACTTCCCTTTTAATTCGAGGCTTCAGATAATTAACGAAGTTAGTGACTTGTATCCAAGGTTTCCTTAACTGTCGCAAATCTCAACATCAACTCCTCAAATCGAGTAACATAATCAATCAGACTAGACGATGCCTAAGATTAAGCCATCAGTCCAACAATTGTTGCTTATAGGAATGGAAGATATTTCTCATTTAACATGAATTTCATCTCATTCCAATGGGTGACAAGACTAGCATAAACAGTCTAGGACCCTTTCAACATCCTTTTGATACCACTTAGTGGAACCAATAAGTTTCACTTCAGGAAAACGGAGCTATGACTCTTAATTATTGTACCGCTTAAAGTATCAATGACATTAAACTAACTAATGAAAGTATTGTCATGCCCCGATCCTGAGAATTAGGGATTAGAATGGGCCCCCAGGATGTGAATACGTAATCCCGTAGCAATCGATGCCATGTGAAAATATGCACGAATTCCTTCAAGCGAGATTCCACAAGAACGTGTGAGGTATATCCTCCTACATGTAAATTTAATTTCATACGTAAGGCGGAAACTTATGAAATACACTTATAATAATCATAAGCAATCATAGAAGGAACATTATATAAACATAAAATAAATTTAAAGTCTTTTAATTATCCATTCCCAAGACATAACCACAATTCCTAAAGCATGCTATTTATACAGTCTCAAAGAAAACCCATGATGTTCAACGTAAGACGATTAATAGAATTCATCATCTTTGTTCCACTCTTCTACTCCCCAAGGTACGATTGAGGTTCTCTCCGGAGATGCGTCGTTTGCCACACTGGCAATGGGATCCATACCTGTAACACCAAGGGTAACACTGTTAATACTACGATTAAGCAAAATACAGAGACATATAAGACCATCATAATGTATCAAGTGAATTAAGGAGTATATATTGATTAAGAGAAGGCAAAAATTGTACACTAGGCATGTTGTGCATAAGTAAGCATGTGTAACGAATCATAAGGAGGATATTATACATACTAGTTGGCATCCACAAAGCTATATTCTCCCAAAAGAAAGCGTATAAATACATATGAGTATTACGCTAGGGGATCAGGTTAGCTTCTCGAGTAGCGTAGACAACTCCTCCGTAAACTACTACAGCAATAACATAAGGGATACCCAAATTGGTTCCGTCGAATCTAATAATGGTATAAGCTAAGTGGTGCCGACTCTGCATATCAAGACTGACTCGAATTTCTGTCTTTCATACTTATGATCAATCGTGGTGACCGACTCATATTCATGCTTATCATCACATCATACATAAGGAAGTATCAGTCTTAAGATCATATTTGGTCATAAAATTCGGAGATAACAAGTATTTGATAATCAATTAATGCATACTTAATTGAACCAATAGAGGTCTGACCCTATCAACCTTAGCTACATCCATTTCGGTTCATGGACACACACTTAGTAGAAGCTCTAGACCAATTGCCTCAAGGTTTGCTAAGAAGAATGGGAACATGACTACATCATGTTGAGAGCAAGGTTTCTTAACAATATGAATCCATTTTGATTAAATAGGTGTCAAGGATGTTTACTAACCAACCCTAAGATATATAATTCGTGATCCCAAGGGCATTCAACACGATGTATTCATAAAACGTCCGGTGTCATTGTGTTACTAATCTTGGCGTTACATTGTGTATAAAAGGACACCTTTTCTTATGTCAACACCCATGACGTGACATAGGGAATTCATCTGGAAAATCGAAGGGGATAATTGATAGCTCTACATTTGTCCTCCTTATCATTTGTTCACCAGTGGACTAGTTTAGTTGGGAAAAGGATGCCATATCTAAAGCCTTACTAGGTCATTTGAAACCCCTAATATCCTATGTTCATAATGTTCTTACGGCTGAGCCATATATATGTTATGGATGGGCTATGACTTAGCTGTAGTACAATCCACGGCTTGGCCGTGGGTGAGCCGTAGAGAAATCCTTGATTTTTGGGCTCTCTGGAAAATTTACCATAAAATGGCTTACGGCTTGGTCACAGGAGGGTTACAGCTTAGCCATTGTTGATTCCACGGCTTAGCTGAGGATTAGCCAGAGTTCAAAAGTGGGTTTTGGTACTCTCGAGATACTGAGCCGTACACACTTACGGCTTAGTCATGGTTTCATCATAAGCTTTAGAAATTTTGGAAATGACTCTGAAGCTCGAGTTCAGGATAGAACTCTCAATTTAAAGGGACACAAGGAGCTCCCCCTATTGCCTCAAAATATCACTGTGGGTTTTAGTGCTCACACAACACCCACATTACCTAATCTTACTCTAATTCATTTAATTCAACACATATATACTTAAATCAAAGAGGAAAGAGCTGTAACTAGAAATTATAGTGATCAGTTCAAGAATCAACAATTTAAACATACATGCAGTAACATATATACTCTAATACTTACCTTTTACACAGTGCTTAACCCTACCGACTTCTCCTTGGTGTTTAGTTAAGGAAAGCCTTAATAAGAAATGGGTTCTCTACACCAAGACATGCAAAAGGTGAATCTAATGTAGAATGCATGTATGTTGTATAATTGAGTCTTCTTGACTCTATCGAGCCCAAACAAGTGAAACGGAGGTAGAGTTTTCACCTTAAAGAGTTATAGCTTAGAGAAGAAGGTGCTTCCAAAGAGAGAGATGCACAAAGGAAGAAGAGGAAGATGAATGGAGGCTATCCCTCCTGTATGCAAGGCTTCCAAGACCTTGTTTCCAACTCTGAATTGAGGTGGAGATGAAAAAAAAGTAGAAGAAAAGCAGCTCCAGCAATTCAGAAGAAGAGAAATGAACGTGAACATTGAGTTCTCCCTTTTAACTCAATTTTCTAGGAGTTTTTTTTTACATGCAAGTACAATATCTTTCAGAAGAATTACAATTTAGGTTAATGGACCTCAATTGGGCCAAGATGAGTCCGAATTAAGTTGGGTCCAACATGAAAGATGGTCTACGTGATGAATTACACAAGATGCGACTAATGAGATGCCAATATGATGTAAGCACTCTATATTACAAAAGGGCCCTTACTACCTAGGTAAAGTTCGAACCCGACCCAACTACCTATCCATGACCCAAGCCCAAAAGGTATGAGTTAATTTAGCCTAAGCAAATTTTAATTAGTATAACACAAGCTTAGTTAACATAAACCAAGGTTAGTTGGGATTGGGACCATACAAGTATTGAGGTCGAACTTACCATCATAACAATGAGCATCAACCTTTAATCTCTGTGTTATGTCCTTTAAATCATTTGTGACACATCTAGACTAGTGTGCCTACACTATGTGCTTGTAACCTTGCGAATGTGGGTGGTGCAACGGAAGCTGATGGACCAAAAAGGTGGGAGCTAAGGAAACATGCATGGGACCAGTGTGGTTTCTACTATGATGTGGGATATTTAACTCTATTAGAATTTCTTGGGCAAATCACTTTCCAATAAGTTTTTTGGTGACTTGCATGAACACGACTTGCACTCCTTTCGAATCTCACTATGACATCAAGTCTAAGGAGTTCATTCTGTTGTCTAAGGAGTTCAGCATTGAACTCATCACAGAGTTGGTTCATTGCATTTTGAAGGGTGGGCATGTTTGGCTTGAAGGGTGCCCTAGTCTGAAAGGCGGTCATAGTGTCTTGCATGGTTTCAAGGCCTTTGGACCTCAATGTATGGAAGTTTGCCTATTTTCCAAGTTATAGAATGATCTTGTGATACAGGCCAGACTAATGGCCCCTGCTTGAAAGTTTATACCCGCAGCCCAAGTCTAAAGCCCAGCAGTGAAGGTTAATTTATTAATAGTAGTTGCTTTCTTCAGTTTTAGAAATTAGATTTATAATTAAATTAGGACTTCTTACTTGGATTGAACTAATTTGCTTCTTTATTTAGAGAATAGTTTAGTTATAAATAAATGTAATCCCTTCTCATGGGACAAACTGCATTATTTGAATAAGATTTCAGTTTCTTCTCCTTGTGGATTGAATTCTTATCTTTGATGTGAGACCTATATAGTTTATCCTAAACCTTTTGAGTTGCAGAGTAGCCCATTGGCTACTTTTCTTCCCCATACTGAGTCGATTGGTATCAAAGAGGAGATCCGTTCTCTGATTGCTGCTCCGATCACCGATCAGATGTAACCCAGGTGTCCCCATCCCCATATTTTTGTTTTATTCACCATCCCATCATCACTCTATCATCCACATTCATCATTCTCATCTTCATCCACCCCCCTGCATTATTGCCAAACCATAACTCATCGTCCCTCACCATCGCTTCCCCTTAACATCACCTGAAAGCAAACCACTCCCCCTGCCAAACCCAACGAATCCCGACCCACGCCTGCCTTCATCCTTGTAACCTAACTTGTCCTCGTTGTCAAAACCCTAGTTTCCTTTCCACCCACAGCACCAAAACTCGACTGCGCCGAACCCATACATTCCCTTGAACCCTTCCCCTTTCCCTTAAAAAAAATACTCTAATCACATCCCCACACCACCGAATCCCTCCTCTTCAAAATCCTAAGTCTCTAAACCCCTCAACCCATCACAACGCCAGTACCAGTGACCCCAACCAGCCACCAAAACCAACCCCCAAACCAGTTCTAGCCCTAAAACAAGACAAAATAACCCACAATCCAACCTATCCCCTCCCCACCCCCCCCCCCCCCCAATAAAAGAAAAACACAAGCAGAAGAAAAGGAGAATAGAGAAGACAACAACAGCATACAGTGCACTAAAGGTGACCATCAGCACCCTCACCGAGCCAGCCGCCACTGCTAACTCTCTAATGTCCTCTCCTCTTCCCTGTCGTCCTGTAAGATTCCGGATCCTACTAATCCTAATCCACGTTAATTGATCATGTTTTATGTTAACTAAACCTTGTTAAGTTTAATCTAGTTTAAAAACGTTTGGGTTTGGGTCTTGGACAGGTAGTTGAGAGGAGTTAAATTTACCTTAGTAGTTGAGGACCTTTTTGTAAATTGTTCTTCATCTTATGGACACCACATCCACCACCCCTCTGTAATTTTTTGTGTAGATCATTTTTCGTGTTAGGCTTGATTTGATCTGAACTCGTCTTGAGCCAATTGAGGTCGATGTGGCCTAAACTGTAATTTCATGAAAAAGCTTGGACTTGCATGTGAAATGCAGGAAGACCTTAAGTTCAAAGAGAACTCAACGTCCTTTCTTTCTTTCTCTTCTTTCCTCCTTACGTTGGCTGCGGAGTGGTTCTCTCCTCCTCAATCTTCATCTTCACTTCCAGATTAGGGAGCTACTAGACTTGAGAAGTCTTGCATATAGTGGTGGGAACTTTTCTTCTTCTTCCTCTTCTCCTTTTCTGTGCATTCTCTCCTTGAGCATTCTCCCCTCTAAGCAATTAGCTGCATAAGGTGAAGACTTGCCTCCATTTCATTCATTCATTTTGGGTTTATTAGAGCCATAAGGATTCAAATACATGACATGCATGCAAATATAAATCCCATTCATCAATTGTATGTTCTACTTGTAGAGAACCCACTTTCATTTGGAGGTTTCCCTTAACCACACTACAAGAAGGACTTAGGGAGGACAAACATTGTTAAGAGGCAAGTATTAGAGTGCATATATGTACATGGGTGCTCAAGTTGTTGAGTCTTAGATTGGTTCTTTCAATCTCATATTACAGCTCTTTATCTTGTTCATTGCATATCCATGTATGAGGTGTTGGATGAATTAGAATGTAAATATGGAATAGGGGGTGTGTGAGTATTGGATACCTTTAGGGATACCTTGAATAAGCCATAGGAACTCCCCACAAATCAAAATTCTGTATTAAAAGTGAGTTATAGAATTAACTCAAAATTCTGAAGCGTATGGCGAAGCCACGGCTAAGCCGTAAATGTTTGCGGCTCAAGTCCTGAGAGCAACAAAATTGGTTTTGTACTACAGCTTACCTACGACTGCACTGTGAAATGAACTATGGCTAAGCCGTACCCAGCCCATGCCCAAGCCGTAAGCCTTCTTACGGCGAATTTTCCCGAGAGCTTGAAAAACCTGTTTTCTTCTACGGCTTTCACATAGCTACACCGTGTAATGCCTTACTGCTCAGCCATAACCCAACCGTAACCTAGCCGTAGGCTTAGCACAGCTAAGCCGTAGGCCAATATACGGCTAAGCCGTAAATGCGCCTAAACTATTGGAGGTAACTTGAACCACTCGGTTAAGCCGTAACATTATATACGGCTAAGCCGTTAGAACCCAGTGAAACCTAGAATATTAGAGACTCCTACTGACTTGGAGGGCCTTAATATTGGCACCTTTCCTATCACCACACTGGCCAATGGCAGGTACACCTTAAAGAGAATGAGAAATTCCCGGATGATTTCCCAATGTCAAGTCATGGATGTTGGCATAAGAAGGGGTGTCTTTATATACACAAGGTAATGCCAAGATGTGGTAACACAATAACATCGGACGTTTTATGAGTACATCGTGTTGAATGACCTTGGGGATCATGGGTTACCTAATATAGGGTGAATAGTGATTTCTTGGATACTTACTCAATCCGAATGCATACATATTGTTAAATACCTTGCCCTCAACATGATTTGTCTATGCATTCACTCTCTCTAGTTAAACCTTGAGGCAATTCAGACCTGAGCTTCTAATGAGTGCATGTCTGACAAGCCAGAGCTTCTACTGAGTGCGTGCTTGCTAGCCAAAAGGGGGTATAGCTGAGGTTCGAGGCTTTGTAGCTCATATAAATATGCTTTGTTTCATTGTTCGTCGGTATTCATGATTGATTATATTTCCAGACTGATATTCCCTATGTATGTTATAGCAAGTATGATTGAAAGTATGAGAGAGGTAAATCTGAGTCGGCACCACTTAGCTTGTGCCCTTTGGGGTATTATTAAGTCACTACTGCAGTAGTTTACGGAGGAGTTGTCAGCACTCCTCGGGAAGCTAGCTTGATCTCCTAGCGACCCATATGTATGTATGCTTCCCTTTTGGGATAATAGAGCCTTGTGGATGCCAATTAGTGCATACTACATCTTGATTTTGATTTCTCACTCATTGTTACTCATGCACCATATGCCTAGTAGACTGTTATTGCTCTCCTATCCAGTGTATATTGATAAGTTCATTTGATACATTATGTTAGTTTCTTATGCCTCTGTACTTGCTTAACCGTCGTGTTAACAGTGTTACCCTTGGTATTGTAGGTACGGAACCCAATTCCAACCCGATTGCTGACGCGCCCCCGGAGGGTACCCCAACGGTACCTCGGGGTATAGATGAATGGAAGGATGGCGATGTTTTCTATTAGTCATCATACGGAGCGCACTAGTTTTGGAGGTATTACAGTCGAAATTTCGGTCTACCCTTGGGAATGTGCAATTTGGACCTTTTGTACCTAACTTCATTAAGTAGTAGTTGGATTGCAGGAATGTAATTAAAGACTTAACTATTGATATATATATATATCTATCTATGAATATCAAAGGACATGCTTCTCCTATTTTGCTTTTGATCATTACAGAGTATTTCACAGGAGTTTGTTATGATGAGCTATATTCCTACGTGTGTCGGCATTCCTCACATGTTCCTGTGGAATCTCCCTGGAGGAATTCGTGCATAATTATTCAGGGCACGGATTACTACGGGATTACGTATTCACGCCCTGGGGGCCCACTCAAATCCCCAATTCCCTGGATCGTGGCATGACACGTCCCCTATTTTATATTGCTGTAGCCAAGCAACAGGTGAGAAAGGGGTTTCGAAACTCGTTTTCATTCCTTTTCTGGCTTTTGGGTCTGTCTCAAGCCCATGATGCCGGTCTTAAAGAAGCAGCAATCAAGCCAACTTCTGGGCTTCATTCAAGTCAGGTTTGACTCATTTAGTTGAACGGTGAAAAAAAATTCAACAAGTCTTAGCAGCCAGCACCATGTCTACTCGCACCGGAGCAAACTTGCAAATTTACTGACCATCTACGTGATACTTATATCATGGAATTGATAGACAAAGTGGATCGAATTGAAAGGATTATTGATGTCAAATAGTAAACTTTAGCCTCAAAATGCGCCAAAAATAATGACAAACCTGGAACTTCCAACAATGGCAAAAGAAAATACCCTCCGGCAGAAGATATACCACAACTAGAGCACTCTGTTATTGGTGAGCCTCAAGAAACTTGTCGACAGTTTATGGAACGCATGATGGAAGAATTTGCTTATGATGATTATCAAGGCCACCAGGATGACATCACAAAAAAAGTACGTGTTGATGTCCCCAATTTTTACGGGCAATGGACGTCAAAGTCTTCATCGATTGGTTACATCACTTAAGGATTATTTGGAGTGGTATAATATGGATAAAGACAAGAGTGTTCCCTTTGTAAAGAAGAAGCTGAAAGCTGCAGCACCTGTTTGGTGGTGAAACATAGATGAGAAGAACATCAATCATGGGAGATGCCCTATTCACACTTACCAATTGAAGAAAGAAAAACTTGAAGATAAACACCTACCAATTGATTACGTTGATTCCCTCTTTGATCAACTAGTTGATTGTAGGCAAGGGAACTCCACTGTCAATGATTTCATAGAATAGTTTTATGATCTCATGGTACGATGCAAAGTGTCCAAGCAAGATCGCCGAGCCATTACCAGGTACAAAAGGGGACTTCGTCAAGATATTCAATCCCTTTCTTTCCACAGCATTGTGGAAGTCCATCGTATGGCCCTTTGCATTGAAGAGAAGTTGTGGTATCTCTACTCATGGCATTTTGGCGAACCTCTTCAGAGAAGAAACTCTGATATGACCTATCAACTGGTCGCTTGTTCATAAAATTTCAACCGGCAAGCTCCACAACAAAATTTTAATAAAAAAGCACCACCTTAAAATCAGGCTCAACCCCCTCCAAACAATGCAAATAAAGGAAAGAATGACAATTCTTCTCACCCAAAATAAGATGTTACTTGCGTTTGATGCAAAGGCAAAGGACATTATGCTTCGAACCAAGTATAAAATATCATCATTACACATAAAATGAGGAAGAATGCCATGAATCAGAGCCTGTTGACGAAGAGTATGATGTTGAAACTCCATATGACAATCCTGAACCTCCACTTAAGCAAGAAGATTATTCTTTTTTATCAAGGTGACACAGAAGTCAAACTTTATGTATTCATAGCCTTTTTGTCACTACTAAACAGGAGGCAGAAGATTGGAGGCGAACCACCATATTTCACCCCACAGCAAAATGTTGTGACAAATTGTGTAATATGGTCATTGATGGTGGAAGCAAGATGAACGTGGTGTCCTAAGAAGTAATCGATAAGCTGAAGCTCCTAACAAAAAAGCATCTGAAGCAATGTCTCTTCGGTAAATGACATAGCAATACCAGTAATAAAAATGTGCCAGGTAACCTTTAAAATTGGTGGTTATAAAGAATCTATTTGGTGGAACATTATTACTATGAATGTTACTCATATTTTATTCGGGAGACCTTAGTTCTTTGATAATAAAGAACAAAGTGATAGAGAAGCCAATACTCATATTTACAAGTATCAAGGCAGAAAAGTAATTCTTCTCCCACATAAACCACTAACCGCTTCAGAAAGGCAAGCCTCCTCCACCTTGGCAAAGAAACCGACACAAAAATTTGATTCTCACATTCTTTCTATGCTTAAGTTTGAATTAGAAAGCCAAGAACAGGGAGTTATTTATGCTCTTATTCCAAAAGAATTCAAGGAGGAAGATAAAAAGAAACAAGCTACTACACCACCAGAGATCAAGTCCTTGCTTCATGATTTTCACGACTTGATTCCTGCAAAGCTTCCTAAAGAACTACCACCTATGCAGAACATTCAACATGTTAATGATTTCATCTCTGGATCTCCGCCCTAATTTACCTACTTTTCGTATGAGCCCTACTGAGCATGTAGAATTGCGAAGGCAGGTTGAAAACTTACTCTAGAAGGGTATCTGCGAAAACATGAGTCCCTATACAGTTCCAGCCCTCTTAACACCAAAGAAAGACAGCTCATGGCAAATGTACGTCGATAGCTGAGCAATCAACAAAATCACTATCAAATATTGGTTTTCGACTCCTCAAGTGGACAACATGCTTGATATGATGGCCGGATCATCCGTCTTCTCCAAGATTGATCTCAGGAGCATATATCATCAAATTCGTGTTCAGCCAAGAGATGAATGGAAGACTCCATTCAAGATTAAAGATGTATTATACAAATGCTTGGTTAAGCCGTTCGATTTATCCAATGTTCCCAGTGTTGGAAGTCGGTGGGTCTCGTGGATAGATTTTCAAAACTTTTGATCCACTTGACACAGGGATCAACTATACATAAGACCAAAACCCAATCCAGGATGCGTTACCCTCAATCTCGTGACCATGTTCAGTAAAAATTCTACCAGCACTAAACATCCAAAATAATCTACGACATGCAAGAAGTAGATCATACCTTTGGAGATCCGCAGTGCTCTAATGGATTTCTTCAACACCTCTTAGCCTTCCACGCTATGACCCCCGAATAGGATTTCGTTTCTCAAGAAGAATGGTGGAATCTTCAGAAGAAAATCCCAACTCGAAACTCCAAGGAACTAGAAGAAAGGAGAAGAGAGTAACTCGTGCAACTCTTGCACGAAAGGGTTTTGGGCGTAAGGGAGAGTCTTATTGGACGTCCAAGAGATTTTATAGACTTCCAAATCTCTCCCTTGTCTAATTGAAATAGAAGTCTTACTTCCAAAGCAATTAGCGGCTTTCTCCTTTCCAAACTCTTATTTCTAGAGTCCAAGTCGAATTAGTGTTTTCCAATATCTTGGGCTAGCGTGGGGACCACTAGGGATTCCTTAGAAAGCTGGCTCCAACTGGAACACCGCGACCCCACATCTCATGTGCAATCCGGGCCCACGGTTAATTGCAAATAACACCACTATATAAATGCAATTGCACTCCAGTCTTAGGAATAAATTACAATGAAGACCCTAAACTTCCCAATTACCACAAGTAGGCCCCTCTATTAATATCCGTGGATCAATTGGAATAAATCCGTCTCTTCCAATCTAAGTTCCACATCTTATTATCCTTGAGCCCCAATTAATCACAGTAATCATCAGTACCATCCAATTAACTCTTAATTGAGATGGGTGCGCACTTACTAATGACAAATCCATTAATTGGCACAAGGGGATAACAGAGATAGATTCCATCTTGATCATTCAACGTTCCCACAGTTCTACTACTATATACCCAAGACACCGAGGTGTTAACCTATAGTCGGCCTCACTCATTGGTGACTCAAAGCAAATGAATAGATAGAAACTTGAGTTCGTCAATGTCTCAGGATTGAGAGCCTATTGCTAGGGAATTATGAGAGCATACCTTATTATTGAGACGGAATTCCATAAGGTGCATCTCATGGTCCTTCAATACATCTAATGTACTAGCACCGTGATCCAGAATCTTACATTCTAATGATCGAGACAAATCACACTATTTCATAGTGATCAAAGTGCTGCAACCTTATCAAATGAGATGCCCAGTCTCATTACTGGTTGTGAAGCTATTTAAGTATAAGATTTGTGACATATATCTCCCGCGTGTGGATCTCATCTATGCACATATATCACATCTAATATACTAATGGGACCCGGTTCAACTCATAAACCATTATGTCATATGTAATGGTCATGTGCATGAATTAGTAAAATAACACTCATCTCATGAAAGCAAAGCATGATTTTATTGATAAATAAAGAAATTAATCAATTTATTACATCAACTGATGGATTGAGTCCACCAAATCTAACAATCTCCCACTTGGGCTCAATGCCAGTCAGGGTTGCATCTCATGCCCATCCCTTCTATGTGTTGCTCAAAGACTTTGGTAGTCAAAGGCTTAGTAAAGGGATCTGCCAAATTGTCTGCAGAGGCTATCTTGGTTATAGCAATATCACCTCTCTGCACAATCTCTATGACTAAGTGATACTTCCTCTGTACATGCTTTTGGCTTTTATGGCTTCTGGGTTCCTTTGACTGAGCGACTGCCCCGCTGCTGTCACAGTAAACTGTGAGTGGCTGTCGTGCGCCAAAGGTACCACCCCAAGTTCCAAAAGGAATCTTTTAAGCCATACTGCTTCCTTAGCTGCTTCACAAGCTGCTACATATTCAGCTTCCGAGGTTGAATCAGCGGTACATTCTTGTTTTATACTCCTCCAGCTGATAGCTCCGCCTCCAAGCATAAATACATAACCAGAGGTGAATTTCCTAGAATCCTTATCTGACATAAAGTCAGAATCTGTATATCCGACTGGACTCAACTCATCACTGCTATAAATCAACATGTAATCTCTAGCCTTCTCAAGTATTTGAGAATACATTTTACAGCAGTCCAATGTTCAGGTCCTGGATTAGATTGATATCTGCTGACTAGGCCCACTACATAACAGATATCTGGTCTAGTACATAACATAGCATACATGAGGCTACCAACAGCCGAAGCGTATGGTATCGACCTCATTTGCTCCTTTTCCTTGGGTGTCTTAGGACACTGATCCTTGGAAAGGTGCACTCCATGCTTGAAAGGAGTGATACCCTTCTTGGAGTCTTGCATTGCAAACCGTACTAGCACCTTATCTATGTATGCAACTTGGGATAAGCCAATCATCCTATTTTTCCGGTCTCGATAGAGTTTGATCCCTAGGATGTAACTAGCTTCTCCCAAGTCCTTCATATCAAAAGTCTTGGTTAACCAAACTTTTACCGTTGACAACATTCCTATGTTTTTCCCGAGGAGAAGGATGTCATTGACATATAAAACCAGAAAACTACCCTGTCACCTTCACTTTTCATGTACACACATGACTCATCTGGATTTTGACAAAAACCAAATGACTTGATTACCTGGTCAAAACGGATATTCCAGCTTCGGGATGCCTGCTTCAATCCATAAATAGACTTCTGCAGCTTGCAAACTTTTTGCTCCTGGTTTTTAGCTACAAAACCGTCTGGTTGCACCATATAGATGTCTTCCTCAAGATGGCCGTTGAGAAAAGCCGTCTTGACATCCATTTGCCAAATCTCGTAATCGAAATGAGCCGCAATGGATAAAAGTATCCGGATGGATTTGAGCATGGCTACTGGCGAGAAGGTTTCCTCATAATCAATCCCCTCTTTCTGAGTATATCCTTTCGCAACAAGCCTAGCCTTATAGGTCTCCACTCTTCCATCTAGTCCTCTTTTTCTCTTGTAGACCCACTTGCACCCAATAGGTTTAATATTGGCAGGCAAGTCCACAAGTGTCCAGACCTGATTTGAGTACATAGACTCCATCTCAGCTTTCATAGCATCTTGCCAGCGTCCCGAGTCTAAGTCATTGATTGCTTCATCATAGTTAGAGGGATCTTGTTCCGACTCTTTTAGGATTGCTTCATAAGACTCTCCCAAGAATGAGAACCTGTCAGGGGGTTTGACAATCCTCCCACACGACGAGGTACTGGTGTAACTACTGGATCTGGTAAGGGCGGTTCTTCCTCAAGTCCGGTCATACTTGGATTTGGAATTGATTGCTCCTGAATCTCTTCCAAGATCACCTTTTCTAAAAATTTCTGGTCCATCATATAATCTTCCTCCAGAAAAATCGCATTGGTGCTGACCAGCACTTTCTGCTCTCTGGGATTATAGAATAACCAACCTTTAGTTCCTTTAGGATATCCTACAAATGTGCATACTTTCGACTTCGCTTCCAACTTATCCGTCTTAACCTTGAGCACATGTGCTGGACAACCCCAAATGTGTAAATGTTGTAGACTAGGCTTTCGCCCAGACCACAATTCCCGGGGAGTCTTAGGTATAGACTTAGATGGTACGAGGTTTAGTATGTACATTGCAGTATCCAAAGCATATCCCCAAAAGGATATAGGTAATCTTGAGAAACTCAGCATAGACCTAATCATATCTAAAAGAGTCCGGTTCCTTCTTTCTGCTACTCCATTCTGTTGAGGCATACCAGGAGTAGACAACTGGGATAGAATCCCATTTTCTGATAAGTAACCCATAAAATCAGCAGAGAGATATTCCCCTCCTCGATCTGATCAAAGAGTCTTGATACTCTTACCTAATTGTTTTTCCGCTTCCGCTCGAAATACTTTGAACTTTTCAAAAGCTTCGGACTTGCGGTGCATAAGGTATATGTAACCATATCTTGAGTAATCATCTGTGAAAGTGATGAAGTACTCATATCCTCCTCTGGCCCTGACATTAATGGGTCCTCAGACATCAGTATGCACTAATTCCAATAAATCTTTGGCCTTATTACCCTTAGCTGAAAAGGTTCTTTTGGTTATTTTACCTTCCAAACAGGACTCACAGATAGGCATTGGTTCTACCACCAATGAAGGTAAGATACCATCTTTCACTAGCCTCTCAATCCTGTTAAGGTTTATATGACCTAGCCTCAGGTGCCAAAGTTTTGTTGGATTAGATGAAGGTGACTTTCTCTTTAATGATGATCTACTAATTGTTTCAGTATCATGTATCTCATACATCGTAGGAGTTAACAAATAAAGTCCATTGGTTACCTTGCCAGAACATATGAAAGTACCATTCCTCTTTATGACAACTTCAGTACCAAAAGTAATAGAATAACCTTTATTCACCAAACTAGAAACTGAAATTAAATTCCGCCTTAAAGACGGTACATATAATGTTTCTGACAAAACCAATTTATTATTTAAAAAACATAAAGTAATGACTCCTACTGAAACAGCCTCCGCCTTAGCGTCAGATCCTAGGTTGACAATGATTTCTCCATCACTTAGCCTCCTGGTTTCCCTGAACCCCTGCAACGTATTACATATGTGATTAGTTGCCCCGGAATCCACACACCAGGATTCTGAAGTACCAGTTGCAAAACTAACTTCAGATATAAGTGACTCAATCATACTTGGGGTCTTTTTCTTAGACAGATATTCTGGACAATTCCTCTTCCAATGTCCTGTCTTACCACAATGGAAACACTTTCCTTTGTCCCTGAACCCTTAGCTTTAGCCACGCCACCGGTTGGACCATTCTCCACCTTAGGACCTTTTGGAATTGATTTCTTTTTGCCTTTCCACCCTTTGCCTTTCGGCTTGAACTTGGCATCTAACTTTTCTGTCATTAAGGCAGTTAGTTTTTTCTTCATAATCCCTTCAGTTGCTACCAGCTGACTAGATAGCTCAGCCAGAGTCAGATTCATTTTATTCATATTATAATTGACCTTGAAATTGTTGAATGACTCTGGTAGTGACTCAAGGATTATGTCAATCTGCGATTCTGCATCAATCGCAGCTCCCAGTACATCTAACTCATTTAATGAGTCCATCATCTTCAGCATGTGTTCCTGTACTGATGTACCTTCAGCCATCTTGGTGCTAATGAGCACCCTCATGGCTGCCTGCCTAGCAGGTCTGCCTTGTTCTGCAAACATCTCCTTTAAATTCGATATCATATCATATGCAGTCTTATAAGATTGATGTTGATGTTGCAGCACACTAGACATGGATGCCAGAATGTAACATCGGGCCATCTCATCGTCTTTGGCCCATTTGGTGTAAAGGTCCTTTTCTGCTTCTGATGCATCTGGGCCAGGCTCTTCAAGGGGGTTTTTGGTAAGGACATATTTATATCCTGAAGCTGTCAGGACAATATCCAGATTCCGTTTCCAGTCTACATAGTTGGATCCCACCAACTTATTCTGGTTGAGGATGGTCACAAGTGGATTGAAAGTATTCGAATTCATGCTTGTAATACTGTAACACATAACCATACATTCAATTAATAAATTTAAATGGCATTAGGGTTTAGTATTCTACCAAATTTATGTGGGAATCCTCATAACCACAAAATTCAGAATACATCGGAATCCCAATCCTGCGGGGTATGCCTCCTTGGGGAGTGCAAATACCTCCTAGACTGGTGCGGATCAAAGTTGGTCAAAATTTGGATTAAGACTAACTATCCATGATCCCCTTCATTCATTACAATCTAGGTATCTCATACCAAATAATGTATGACTCCCGATTAGCTTCGGTTTCTAAAATACATGAGGCAAATCCTTAGGGATACTACATCATTATTTTAGTTAAGTGTGACCCACCAACTAGCATTGCATGACAACCGTTGTGGGTAGCTCCTCCTTGGGGAGTGGGCTCCCACCCCGTCTCATCAACACTATCCATAGGAGATCCATATCCAGTATCCAGATAAATACAAGCCCTCCGTGGGGAATGGCCATTCTCAAAATGGCGCAAGGCTAATACTTTCCTTACAATGGACCTATGGTGGAAAACCATGGGGATTTTTATATATATAGAAATGCCCCGCTCCCACTTAATATTTTAGAGTTGAGGATTTCCTTATAGGTGTATGGGTCCATCAAATATAGGTATATATTCATCTCATGATAAGACCAATGATTGGTTCCAAGTCAAGTTATTTTAAGGAAAGTCCAATTTCTAAAATTAGTGTTACCAATAGATCCATCTCATGGGCCCACCAACTCTAATTAGAACTCTTTCCAAAAATTAATTTGATTTGACCAATTTTGGAATTTGCTATGTTTGGTTCAGATATGGAAATACTCTAAAATAAGCATTCATCCATAAATAGAAAGTGCTATAACAAAAGACTAGTCCTCTCCTCCACATGACCCAGGCAGAAAAGACTTCTTGGACTTCTAGACTTTCCAAAACTTTGGGATTCCTCAAACTCTTTTGGGCATCTCCAAATGACCTTTTGATAATCTTCAAACTCTTTGATTAGGAGTCCAGCTTCTCTTTCCTTCTTCGTTTCGGACATCTCCAGAATTTACAAATTTTAAAAATACATAAATTCCTATGTCTCTATAATGAGACTTACATGGTAGTCTAAACATGGAAATAAAAGGGCTATAGGGAAATTCACCATGCCTTGCCCTTTCACAGGAAACCAAGGAGACCATGATGCCCTTTACACTTAGCCACAAATAAACCAATAATTAAAAGGAAAGAAAAACATGTGGGCCATATGGAGAGGACATTATCACCTGCAAGTTAGTATCTCATACAACAAAGCATCTCACAAAACCAGGTTGCCAAACCACAATGGAAAAACAAGATGCCAAATATTTTGCCACCACGATACAAGATCCCCTACGCAACGGGGGTCCGGGGGCAGCGCCCCCGGTGGGGGTCGACCTGACGAACCTAGAAATTTGGGTTCTTTTTCAGATTCGGCTCCTGCTGTACCCAATCACCTCTAATGATCTCAGTATGTTTTAATCGCATTATGATTATCATCTTATCTTATCATCCTCCTATTATGATTAAAACCTTTTGTGACTTTCCAAACATGTATCTACTACAAAAGCAAGCAAACCCAATAAACACTGATCCTATTATAGCCCTTGCTCTATCCTCTTCGCATCTCATGCGAAGATTAGAACAAGATTACTGATCTAACATGATTAGAGATGAGGTATGTCTCTGATACCAATTGTTGGAAGTCGGTGGGTCTCGTGGATAGATTTTCAAAACTTTTGATCCACTTGACACAGGGATCAACTATACATAAAACCAAAACCCAATCCAGGATGCGTTACCCTCAATCTCGTGACCATGTACAGTAAAAATTCTACCAGCACTAAACATCCAAAATAATCTACGACATGCAAGAAGTAGATCATACCTTTGGAGATCCGCAGTGCTCTAATGGATTTCTTCAACACCTCTTAGCCTTCCACGCTATGACCCCCGAATAGGATTTCGTTTCTCAAGAAGAATGGTAGAATCTTCAGAAGAAAATCCCAACTCGAAACTCCAAGGAACTAGAAGAAAGGAGAAGAGAGTAACTCGTGCAACTCTTGCACGAAAGGGTTTTGGGCGTAAGGGAGAGTCTTATTGGACGTCCAAGAGATTTTATAGACTTCCAAATCTCTCCCTTGTCTAATTGAAATAGAAGTCTTACTTCCAAAGCAATTAGCGGCTTTCTCCTTTCCAAACTCTTATTTCTAGAGTCCAAGTCGAATTAGTGTTTTCCAATATCTTGGGCTAGCGTGGGGACCACTAGGGATTCCTTAGAAAGCTGGCTCCAACTGGAATACCGCGACCCCACATCTCATGTGCAATCCGGGCCCACGGTTAATTACAAATAACACCACTATATAAATGCAATTGCACTCCAGTCTTAGGAATAAATTACAATGAAGACCCTAAACTTCCCAATTACCACAAGTAGGCCCCTCTATCAATATCCGTGAATCAATTGGAATAAATCCGTCTCTTCCAATCTAAGTTCCACATCTTATTATCCTTGAGCCCCAATTAATCACAGTAATCATCAGTACCATCCAATTAACTCTTAATTGAGATGGGTGCGCACTTACTAATGACAAATCCATTAATTGGCACAAGGGAATAACAGAGATAGATTCCATCTTGATCATTCAACGTTCCCACAGTTCTACTACCATATACCCAAGACACCGAGGTGTTAACCTATAGTCGGCCTCACTCATTGGTGACTCAAAGCAAATGAATAGATAGAAACTTGAGTTCGTCAATGTCTCAGGATTGAGAGCCTATTGCTAGGGAATTATGAGAGCATACCTTATTATTGAGACGGAATTCCATAAGGTGCATCTCATGGTCCTTCAATACATCTAATGTACTAGCACCGTGATCCAGAATCTTACATTCTGATGATCGAGACAAATCACACTATTTCATAGTGATCAAAGTGCTGCAACCTTATCAAATGAGATGCCCAGTCTCATTACTGGTTGTGAAGCTATTTAAGTATAAGATTTGTGACATATATCTCCCGCGTGTGGATCTCATCTATGCACATATATCACATCTAATATACTAATGGGACCCGGTTCAACTCATGAACCATTATGTCATATGTAGTGGTCATGTGCATGAATTAGTAAAATAACACTCATCTCATGAAAGCAAAGCATGATTTTATTGATAAATAAAGAAATTAATCAATTTATTACATCAACTGATGGATTGAGTCCACAAAATCTAACACCCAGTACATTTATGAATAATGACTTGGCTTCCACGGCCTTCTGTCGGCAAATTTGTTGTGGTAGATTTTGATGGCATCTTAATCTTCAATAAATCCAAAGAAGCTCATCTCTACCATCTGAGGTATGTCATTCGTGCACTTCGTGAAGAACAGTTTTACATTAATTTACAGAAGTGTACATTTTTTAGTTCCAAAGTTATATTTTTGGGATTCGTTGTATCGGTCTAAGGGGTAGAAGCAGATCCAGAGAAAATCAAAGCAATCATTAATTGGCCCCTTCCCAAAACTATTCATGAAGTATGGAGTTTTCATGGATTAACTACTTTTTATAGGAGATTTATTCGTAATTTTAGTACCATCATGACTCCTACAACTGATTGCATGAAGAAAGGAAATTTCACTTGGACAAATGTACATCTCGAGCATTTAGGTAGATTAAGTAGAAACTGATAGAGGCACCTGCTTTAAAACTCCTTGACTTTTACAGTCTTTGAAGTAAGTTGTGATGCTTCACATGTTGGTGTTGGTGGAGTTTTGAGTCAGAACAGTCATCCAGTTGCTTACTTTAGTGAGAAACTGAATGATTCTCGCAAAAAGTACCTACCATATGATCTAGAGTATTATGCAGTTGTCCAAGCTCTACGCTATTGGTGCCATTATTTGATCGGAAAAGAGTTTGTCCTATATTCCGACCATGAAGCTTTGCAACACTTGCATTTTCAGAAGAAGATGAGTGCCAATCGTGTCAAATGAAGTGCGTATTTACAGGTGTTCACATTTGTTATGCACCATAAATCTAGAATAAAGAATAAAGTTGCCGATGCCTTAAATCGTCAATGTCACATTCTCATAACCATTTCATTATAGTTCCGGGCTTTGAATAAATATGTAGATAATATACAGCTGATCATGACTTTGGTCGAATCTACACAGATCTTCTAAAAGGTGAGTTTTCTGAACATCCAAAGTTTTCTATTCATGATGGTTTTCTATTTCATGGAAATCAATTATGTTTGCCAGCTACATCTATTCAAGAGTTTGTCTTACATGAATTTCACAGTGGCGGATATAATAGACATCTTGGGCATGATAAAACACTGATTATTGTTCATGGCTATTGTTAAACTAGGAAAGACTAATTCTTAAATAATCATGGCTTACTAAATTAAATTAAGTCCTAATCTTATCTTATCATAGAAGAAGAAATAAATAATTAATTAAGGATAGGGATCCTAGATCTTGAAAAGATCATGGATCAAGTGGGGCCCATCATTTTCCGTGGGCCTATGATCTGGGTCAATCTAGGATCGGCTTGCATCAACTCTCCCCGGCTTGGGAAAACTCAACTCGGAGGAGTTAAGCGCTTAATATCTCTCATAAAGATCAGGATTGATGAACTAGAATTCTGTAGCTGTGGCGCTTAATATCTCTCATAAAGATCAGGATTGATGAACTAGAATTCTGTAGCTGTGATCCACGGAGTGTCGGAAAGAGGATGATTCTGCCAGAGAACAAAAAACTTTTGATAACCTCCTTGATGTCTAGAACTTATTTGGCAATCAAGGACGTCAATAATCTCATCAGTAGAGGGGAGATTAATTGGTAGGGAAATAAGTTGCTCTTCAGCATCTCCCTTATTATTATGGCCGTGGTAGAGAGTAAGATCCTCTACATTAAAGGAAGAACTGACGCCTAAATCAGAAGGAATGTCAAGAACATTAGCGTTGGGGCTAATCTTTCGCAGAATTTTGAATGGACTAGAGTTACGAGGCTGTAACTTCTTTTTATCTCTAGGAGGTAACCTTTCAAGCCAAATATGTACTATAACCATATCTCCTTCATTAAATTCAACAAACCAATGATGTTTGTCAGCTTGGTTTTTATAAACATCATTGCTGGCAGATATATGGCAGCGTACCTCATTGTTCACTTTTTGCATGTGTTGGAAGAAATGTTCAGCATCTGCACTATCTCTTGCATCGACTGGCAAAGGCATGAGATCAATAGGTAGTCGTGGATGAACTCCTGTAACTACTTCAAATGGTAAAGTGCCAATTGACCCATTGACTAAGTTATTGTATGCAAATTCTACCATAGGTAGCACTTGATCCAAGTTTGTGATACAATCATGCACAAGACAACGTAACAACTGTCTTAGACTTTTGTTTACCACTTTTGTTTGTCCATCAAATTGAGGATGATAAGCAGTGAAAAAGTTAAGCTTAGTATTGAACAACATTCATAAGGTCTTCTAAAAATAGCTTATAAACTTCATGTCCCGATTAGAAACAATAGTCTTTGGAAGACCATGTAGCCAAACAACTTCTTTGAAGAATAGTTTGGCTACCTTATAAGCATCAACAGTTGCAGTACAAGGAATAAAGTGTGTCATTTTTGAAAAAACGTCAATAATAATGAAGATAGAATTAACCTTTCTCGCAGTCGTGGGTAAACCTAGCACAAAGTCCATGCTAATGTCTTCCCAAGAAATGTGAGGAACAGGCAAAGGCTGATACAATCTAATGTTCTTGTTTCCTTTAGCAAACTGACATTCGCAAGTGTTCTACATCTTTTGCAAATATGAATCACATTGGTCTTCATGTGAGGCCAATAATATCTGTTGCTAATAAGAGCAAGTGTTTGATCGCAACGCAAATACCCGCTCATCCTCCTGCATGTAACTCTCATACAACATTGTCACAAATAGAAGTAGCTGGAAAATAAAGTTGCATACCTTTGAATAAGAAACTTTTATGAAAGCTATAATGAGGATGCTGAATATGATCACCATTGATGAGATCCGTATAGATAGAGCCAAAGTCTTTGTCAGCTGCATATTCTTGTTTAATTTGCTCAAAACCTGGCACATTAACAGACATGGTGGTCAAAAGATGCTTCTACCAACTTAATGCATCTACTATCATATTATCCTTTCCAGCTTTATGTCGAATGCTAAATTTGAACTCTTGTATATATGCAGTCCATTTAGCATGGTTAGCGCTAATCTTCTATTAGGAGTATAGATGTTGCACAGTATCATTGTCGGAATAGAGCATAAATTCATTGGCAATCAAATAATGCCTCCAGTGATGAATCGTTTGGACAAGGGCATAGAATTTCAAATAGTAGGCAGAATACTTTCGCTTTGCATCAGAAAGTTTATCATTGAAGAATACAACTGGATGTCCTTCTTGGCTAAAAACACCTCCAATGCTTACATGTGAGGCATCATAAGTAATTTTAATAAGCCTGTTAAAATCAAGAACCTGTAGAACTAATGATTTAGCAATCTTTTGCTTGATCTTTTCAAAAGCCCTGGTGGCTACATTAGTCCACTTAAATTCACTTTTTCTCATACAAACCATAACAAGAGTTATAATACTATTAAAGTTTCTGATAAACCTTTTGTAAAAATTGGCAAGACCATGAAAATTACAAACTTCATTAGGGTAGTAGGAATAGGCCAATGAAGAATAAGCCTAACCATTTTAGGATCCATTTTGAGACCTTGCACAGAAACAACATATTCTAAGAAAATAACATAATCACTCATGAAGGTACATTTCTTGAGATTGATATAGAAACGCTCCCGACAAAAAAGTTCGCAGACTTTATCCAAACACTGAAGGTGATCTTTATGGAGTAATTGTCAACCCATTCAACTTTGTAAGGTTGTGGATGCTTCATCATGGGTCGTTTAAGTTTTTTGACTGCTTCTTGAAAAATGACATTCATTGCACTATGATCGTGAGCTCTAAGTGTAGAGCCGCAATATAATAATAAAACTGGTGAGACCAGGGCAATCCACAGAAAGCTTTTGTCTTTGAGGTATTTTCAACTCGTAACCTACCCTAAAGAAAATCTAAAACTAGCCTAGTTTAAAAACTAACAAATACAGGCATCTAACTTGTCAAAATTAAATGAATTAGAACCAAATAAAAGGAAGCTTTCCTAAAACTAAAAACCCCAATCTAAAATTTCCTAAAATAAAACTAAAATTGCTACAAAACTAAAACATAAGTTAGAACTTCCGAAAGTAGAAAGTTACTAAAAATAAAATTAACAACTAAAGTAGAAACTAAACTAAACTAAATTAGAAACAAATCAAAATTAGTAACAACCAATCAAGGAAAGTTAGTAACAAACATTCAAAGTTAGAAAACAAATCTACTTTCTAAAATTAAAATCTTAAAGTTAAAAACTTTCCTAAGTTAGAATTTTCAAAACTAGAAAACTTTCCAATTTAAAATTTTCAATTAAAATAAGTTTAGAAAGATATTTTAATTCTAGAAATTATCTAAAACAATCAAAAATATAAAACTACAAACAAATTTAAAATTAGAAAGTTAGTAAAGTTAGTAATGCAAAAAAATTAGAAAGTTAGTAAAGTTAATAATGCAATGCATGCCATCAGATGCTGAAAATTCTAAGTGTGGAAAACTAGTGTGCTAATGCAAACTTTATGCATGATTTTTCTTAATCTAATGTATCCTAAAACTAAGTTTAATGGCTGGAATTCAAACTATATTAATCTAGGAAACTAATTTAAAAAATATAGAAGTGAAAAAGGATCTAAAATGAAAAAGTTATAAATGAATGCACGTGAGAAGTTGACAAAATTCTGTGTAGAAATTCTACACTGGTCTACCCAAGCTTCAAAGAAAAATATTACGATTCGACTGGTCTACCCACTTCGAACTTTTTGCTGAAAAATGTTTTTATAGTTTGTTGAAACTGTGTTGAGTTATGTTGTTTGTGTATTGAATTTGAATTTTATCATTAGATTCAGATCTAAAAGCTTAATTTCCCGCAGCTTAATCATGCAAAATAATCCACTATATAACAATGATGCAATGATTACTAATCCAACCATCAAACTATGCAAAAACAAAACCTAAAATCAACATGAACATAATAAGAAAAATAACAGAAATGCAGAAATTTAAATGTGCGGTTGTAAGAAAACTAAATGTGTAAAATTGAAAAGAATTTAAATGTAGTGAGAAACATGAAATTAAATGTAGTAATGCTGGAATTTAAATGTAGTAGTGCAGAAAAGTAATTGGGTGGAAGTGTATTCTTCTCCTTCTAAATTCTTTTCTAAGTGGGTTCATAATTTAAATCATGCTCTTAAGGCCTTTGGGTTGTCAATCCAAACACCAACAAGTAAAGAAACATAAATCAAGTACCAATCACCCAAGTACAACAAAGAAAAATTCAAGAGAAAAAGAAACACTTTTACAAGAATGCAACGTCTTTGCATAAGAAATAATGAATTGAAAATCAAAACAATTATATACTAAGATGAGAAGCCTCTTCTAAATATAAAAAAACTCAAGGGTGTAGTATGATTTCCAGGCCAAATCTCCTTGAGGACTTCAATGAAGGGAGAGAGAAAGTTGAAGAAGATGAAGTGTAATAGTAATTCTAGAGAGAGGTAGTCTATCTTCCCATGAAGAGTATGGGAGACCAATGCCTTTAATTTATAGGAGTTGAGAGCCTCTTGTTTCTCTCCATATATCCTACTTTGTAACAAAGATCTCCTTCTTTTGGTAAGTCCTCCTCTTAGCCAACAAGTCTTCCAATGTTTGGCAAGAGATGTGAGAGATTTTTTATTGTTTCCTTAAAAATTCTCTACACAAGCTTTCTGAAAATAACTTTATCAAATATTCACAATTTGGCCCCACCAAAGATGATTTTTTTATGTGCATGGTAGACCCCATCTTTGGTCGTCTCACAAGTGTGCTCTCACACATGTGAATGTGTGTGGGACCATGAGGCCAATTTTGCATTTTTTTTCTTCTAATTTCTTTCCTCTCTTAAATTCTTATCTCCTTTTTTTTGAAAATAATTATCTGTCCTCAAATCTTGAAAATGGGACCCATTTCATCAATTTTCTTAAAGAAAAACAATGAATTCCATGTGAAATGACAATTATACTTGTAATTCATGACTATGGGCCCAATTCATATGAAATAACAACATGAATTCACAAAATTTTTCATGGATTTATGTGAATTAACTAATGATGATGAAATTTTAGTTTCTTTCATAAGAAAATAATTTTCAAAAAAAATTCCAAATATAGAACTCCAAATATGGCAGGTTCCATATTACATGCAAAAAGTGGGATTTTAAGCAATTTATGCAAGAAAGTGATAAAATAAATTTAAAATGTATGAAACCATGATATCACACTAAATGAAATTCTCTTGAGTCAATAAGTCCTTAAAATGGTCCAAATTGTATATGAAAATATGCATTTTTAAGGACTTATTACACTACCAATTAATAACCATATTGCATGACTTGCCCATACAATTGACTCGAGACTAGAAAATAGAAGTATGATTCCAATCTTCTTCTTCCTCCTTTGCATCTGCTATTAGTAGGTGACGATTAAGAAAAAGCAATGGAGTGCCATCATCAGCATCTAAACAATCTATTTGATCTGCTGGATTGTCATAAGGAAAATATGTGTCAACTTCATTTCCTCATGCTCATCATGCTGGACATCATTATCAGGCTTGTTGGAAGTGTATAACCTTCAATCTATTCTCCCATGAGCACGATTATCATTCAGTTGATTTTGTTGTGGGATAACTTGCCTTTGCTAAATACCTGGTTGAGGATTCTAAGGTGCTTGCTAGGCTGGCCACTAAGGAGGAGGCCTATAACCTTGCACTTGATTGCGATTATAGGGATGGTCAGGGCCTCTTCTTGTGGAAAACTCTTTAGTTTGAAAAACATTGCGTTTCTGTAACTGAATTTGATGTTGTTCTTTCTAAGCTTCATTGAAGATTTCATCAACTGTGGTATAGTCAAACATTGCTACTTCTCATCTGATATCGGAACGCAGGTTATCTCTATATCTAGTGATAGTCAGATGGTCATCTGTCTTTAAGTTATAGCAAACAATGTATTTGGAAAACTTATTTTTGTATTCTTCCATTGTTAAAGTACCTTGCTGGAGACTTAGGTACTCTTGGTTAAGTATATCCATATAATCAGAAGGTAGAAAGTTGCTTTTGAGCCTATCTTTCATGTTATAGCATTGGATAATAGGCTAGCCCCCTGCAAGTTCACTATTTTCAACGCCATACCACCAAATTCGAGTAGGACTCTTGAGTTTAACCTTGGTGAAGGCTATCTACTACTCATACCAAGTGAAATAGTCTTCCAAAGAATTAAGCCAATCAACAAAAATTATCAGGTTGGCATCACCATTAAAGTTAACAATATCAATTTTGACTTTCCTTGTGATGTCATTAGGTGGAGGTGTAGCAAGGGGACCTTGGGGGTCTCGTTCAGTTACAAGGCGCTGCATAAAGTTACGAATGGAAACTTGATTTGCAAGTCTCTCTGGTTGGTCTGGTGTGTACACCAGAGGCACAACAAATTATCCTTCTTGACCACCAAACTGCTTGTTTTGCAAAATTCTTTTTCCTGCCTTCACATGCCCATTTGGGCACTTAGGTATTGTTTACACCAACTAAGTCCAAGCAATGCTTGAACTTGGCTGCTAAAATAGGCTTGGTCATCATATCTTCTCTATTATAATACCTTGGGAAATCACATCCTGAATGAAGTGTGCCATGACATCAACGTATATGGTTCTTTCATGATGCATCGGATTGTTTGATAGATCGATAGTACTCTGGCTATCACAAAACACAGTAGTTAACTTCTGTTGCAATCCCAGATCACCAACCAAACCCCTCAACCTAATAGCTTCATTCACTACCTTTGTAGCTACCATATATTCTGCTTTAGTGGTAAACAAGGTAATGCTAGATTGCAATGTTGCCTTCCAACTGATAACATCATTCAAAAGAGTAAAAGCATAACCTGTTAAAGATCTTTTTCTATCTAAATCTCCAGTAAAATCTAAATCAACATACCTAATAATACTTTCAAAAGTATTACCATTTTTGTCAAATACTATGCCAACATCCATAGTACCTCTTAGATAGCGGAATATCCATTTCACTACCTGCTAGTGAACCTTCCCAGGTTTATCCATGTATTTGCTTACTATACTAACTGCATGTGAAATGTCAGGCCTTGTACAGACCATAGCATACATGATACTCCCAAGTGTATTAGCATAAGAAACATGTGACATGTGCTCCACCTTCTCCTCAGTTTGTGGTGATGATAAGTACTTAAAAATGCATCATTTTATATGTACTTTGGAGGATTTTAAGGACTCATGCATTAAAAATCTCTTCATTTAGTTGAAAATCAAGTTTTTATGATTTTAGAATTCATTTTAAAGTTTTCATGTAAAAATCATTGAAAACCATCAATTTTCCATAAAAATTTTCCATCTATTTTTAGATTTCCATTTTTAGAAGGTTTTTCAAATTTAGGATTTTACGTAAAAATGACAAATGTTTTTATCATCATTAGTTAAATAAAGAAAAATCATGATCAAAGATGTGAATTCATGGTGTCATTTTATGTGAACTGGGCCCACATTAGTGCAATTGTGATTTTACGATAAAATTGTTATTTCTAATGAAAAATTCGCTTTTGTGTCTAGGAAAATTCAATAAAAGGGACCTGCATCAAAGATTAGAAGCCAAGAAATTATTTGGGAAGAAATCCAAGAAAGAATTGAAGTGGATTAGAAGAGATGGAAACTAAAGCATAAGAGGATTTAGTGGGGTTCACACACTTTTAAGTTCAGATGATGGAAGATCCAAATAAAGCAACTAAGATGATGCAACATTCCAACCCCATTTGTACTTGAGATTACTTTAAAGAAAGTGAAAAAACTTTGATTGGCCAAGAAGATGGAATAGAGAGGAATTCCAATCAAATCAGTCTACTTTCCATATCAGCCAATCAAATTCCATATTGGAAAAGAACTCACCATTCATGCCCAGGTTCTATCTCTTGTGTATATATATATATATTTATATTCATGCCAACAAAAACACACCATAAAAACTCTCGTCCCACCATCAACTTTCCTACACATCTCAAGTTCTAGAAGTTCTTCCATACCCACACTACAAGAAGCTGCATTTTTAACAATGTTTTTTGGCAACCTTTTTATAATTCGTGGGTAATGGTTATACTTTTACCGAAGTAAAAAATAACGTTGGTTAATAAGCTGAGATCGAATCATTTCCCGATGCCATTGATTCCTCAGTAAAAATATGACTTTTACCGTCATTTTATATAAAACGTCCATAAAAGTCAACGTTTTATATAAAACATCGGTAAAAATCAAACTTTTACTGACAAAGATTTTATATTCGTTGCAATGGCTTGAACCTTTTTTACTTATTTTTTCAGAAAAAAGTTAAAATAAATTAAAATATTACTGATGAATTGATGACTTTTGACGACGAATTTTTGTTGTCGGTGAAGGTTTCCAATTATTCCCACCCGCAGGAAGCTATTTCAGTCTCCCCTGCCCCAAAACCAAAAAAAAGAACAAACAAAACCAAATGCCCACTTCTCTCGCTCTGTCCTCAGCATCTCTCTCTCGTTGCCCACCTCTCTCACTGTCTCTTCTCTTCCCTCTACTCCTCTCTCGCTATCTATGTTGGAAGTAGGTGGGTCTCGTGGATAGATTTTCAAAACTTTTGACCCACTTGTCACAGGGATCAACTATCCATAAGACCAAAAACCCAATCTAGGATGCATTACCCTCAATCTCGTGACAATGTACAGTAAATATTCTATCTAAAAGACAGAATCAAACAGCACTAAACATCCATAATAATCTACGACATGCAAGAAGTAGATCATACCTTTGGAGATCCGTGTGCTCTAATGGAGAAGTTGTGACTCTACTTGATGATGAGAATCTTCAACACCTCTTAGCCTTCCACGCTATAACCCAAATTGAATTTCTTTTCTCAAGAAGATTGGTGGAATCTCCAGGAGAAATCCCAACTCGAAACTCCAAGGAACTAGAAGAGAGAAAGAGAAAGAAACTCGTGCAACTCTTGCACGAATAGGGTTTTGGTCGTGAGAGAGACTCTTATTGGACGTCCAAGAGATTTTATATACTTCAAATCTCTTCCTTGCTTAATTAAAATAGAAGTATTACTTCCAAAGCAATTAACAACTTTCTCCTTTCTAATCCCTTCTTTATAGAGTTCAAGTCGGATTAGTATTTTCCAATAACTTGGGCTAGCATGGGGACCACTAGGGAGTCCTTAGAAAGCTGGCTCCAACTGGAACACCGCAACCCAACATCTCATGTGCAATCCGGGCCCACAATTAATTGCAAATAACACCACTATATAAATGCAATTGCACTCCAGTCTTAGGAATAAATTACAATGAAGACCTTAAACTTCCCAATTACCACAAGTAGGCCCCTCTATTATTATCCGTGGATCAATTGGAATAAATCTATCTCTTCCAATCTAAGTTCCACATCTTATTATCCTTGAGCCCCAATTAATCACAGTAATTATCAGTACCATCCAATTAACTCTTAATTAAGATGGGTGCGCACTTACTAATGACAAATCCATTAATTGGCACAAGGAGATAATAGAGATAGATTCCATCTTGATCATTCAACGTTCCCACAGTTCTACTACCATATACCCAAGACACCGAGGTGTTAACCTATAGTCGGCCTCACTCATTGGTGACTCAAAGCAAATGAATAAATAGAAACTTGAGTTCATCAATGTCTCAGGATTGAGAGCCTATTGCTAGGGAATTATGAGAGCATACCTTATTATTGAGATAGAATTCCATAAGGTGCATCTCATGGTCCTTCAATACATCCAATGTACCAGCACCGTGATCCAGAATCTTACATTCTGATGATCAAGACAAATCACACTATCTCATAGTAATCAAAGTACTACAACCTTATCAAATGAGATGCCCAGTCTCATTACTGGTTGTGAAGCTATTTAAGTATAAGATTTGTGACATATATCTCCCGCGTGTGGATCTTATCCATGCACATATATCACATCTAATATACTAATGGGACTCGGTTCAACTCATGAACCATTATGTCATATGTATTGGTCATGTGCATGAAGTAGTAAAATAACATTCATCTCATGAAAGTAAAGCATGATTTTATTGATAAATAAAGAAATTAATCAATTTATTACATCAACTAATGGATTAAGTCTACAAAATCTAACAATCTATTCTCTTCCCTCTGCTCCTCTCTTGCTCGGATCACCTCTGTTCAGGAGATCACCTCTCACTCGAAAGCCCTACTCGGATCACCTCTACTCAGGAGATCTGGGTGAACCGGCCATAGGGGAGGGGTTGACTGCAGGCGTAAGGTGAACCTCCTCCTCGTATTTGGTTGTTTAGGTGACCGGCGTCCCCTCTCCTCACTTGGATCTCTCCCGGTGCTGCCCACTTCTCTCGGTCGCCTCTACCCATCTCTGCTTAGGAGATCATCTCGGTCGCCCAAATCGTTCTCTGTGAACTCGTCGCTCAAATATCCCAAAGCATTCTCTGCAAATCGCTCAAAATGCCTCCATTCCTCAACAAGTTGGGTCGGTAACCCTCTCCCTTCTCTCCCCCTCTGCCTTAATTTCTTATTTATTTGTTTTCTGAATGAGATGATTGGGAGAGATGTGATGAAGATGATGATGGGACTCTGTGAACTCATCCCTAATTTCTTTTTCTTTTTTGTTTTGTTTTAAATGAGATGGGGGGCTGTTTGGATGGGATGATGGAAAGGGTCTATGATGGATGTGAGGTTGGGGATGGTTCAGTTGTATGAGGCTGGAGGATGAGATGGGTTGTGTGACTTGTAAAAGGAGAGATGATGGGGAGTTGCAAGGGCTATTTGATTTGGGTGATGAGTGTCATGCCCCAAATTTTTATTTTGGGTCATAGCAGTTTGTCGGGTTTGTGTTGGGTTGAGAGGTGTTATATAGGCTGAGTAAACACTCTTGGGCCTTGGGATTATGTTATTTGACCCTTTTAGGCCAATAGACTCTTTTTGAAATTTTGTAAAACTTACTAGAAAGCATGAAGCCCTTTTTTGTAATTTAGAAAAAACCTCCTCTCAATAAAAACCCTTAGGGTTTTTCCTATTCTCCCATCTTCTTCCTTTCTTCTACAACAAAGCCCAAGAAGTTCTCCAGGGGGAAACCAAGGTTGGATCTTCCAAGCTTTAATCTTCAGACTTTCTTTTGGCTTCGAGATCTAGGCAAGTGGATAACTGTAAACAATAGCTTTTGATTACCTGCAATATCTTTTAGTTGCTTGTTGGATAACATGCTTTTTGTTGGATTCTTTTTCGTTTAGGTGTAAACTTATGATTTTTTCGTTTTGATACCTTGATTTGGATTAACAATAGAGATTAGATTTTTTGTCTTTTTACGTAAAATAGAAATCAGTATATATATTTGTGTTTTAGATTTTTTGTCTTTTTACGTAAAATAGAAATCAGTATATATATTTGTGTTTTTTAAAAAATAATAATAATAAATAGACATTGCAGCGCAGCGCATGCCCGGGCAGCGGCGCTACCTGGTATGCCAGGAATGGCCTGCCGCCTGGCAGCAGCTAGGCTGTTGCTGTGCACAGCAGGCCGGGCCTATTGCCAGGTTGCGGGCAGGCCTGGGTTTCAACCGGGCTGGGTTCAATGGGTTTAGCGCATTAAAAAAATATATATATATAATAATAATAGTAATAACTATATATATAAATAAATACAATTAGACTTTAGTATATTATCTATAAATGTTTACGTATTATAATTTGTTTAGGTTAATGGAGATGTGACTATATTATTTAATTCTTTAATTAAAGGTGATTAAATTTTAATTAGAGTATATCTGGAATCCTAATTTGAATTACAATTTGAGTTCAGGTTTTGAATCAGAATATGAGATTTGGATCTTTTGTTTATATTTAAAGTAATAAGGTGTTTAATACACAACAATGATAATTAAGGACTTAATTATTCCCTTTCCTTTTTTTTTTTATCATAATTTGAATCAAGTTTTGATTTGGAATTGAATATTCTTGTACCTAATTTGTAACACACAATAAATTTACATAATTAGATTAGAGGATTCATGTCTTTTTAGAAGAGTTAGTTAAATATTCATATGAGAATCGGACTAAATACAGAATGAGGATGTGAGATTCGGGATGCACCACATGATAGACACTAAAAGTAGGATATCGGCATCGTGGACTCATATTCCCATTGTGATAGAGGGTTAGTTCTCATGTGTATATTTAACCAACTATGGCCGTTAGGTGGTTTAGTGCTTACTCTTAGAGAACTTTAATTGACATATGTTCATAATACAGTTTCAAACTTAAAAGTCTAAATACTAAATTGATAGTGGTTTAAATACTGGGATTACGAGTGTCATATCATGGTTCATTTTGCATTGGTATACGTATGTATTTGTAAATATGCACATTTATATATATCTAACCGACTGCAGTTCGGAGGTGGACGTAAGCCATCGGGTCAACGTGTACTGTGGATTATAGCACACAGCTATGCCTTTTGTTATATTTTAATAAGAATACCCGTTTCTATTTATCTGTTTGCGGGAATACCCATTTATGTATATTTATCTGCGGGAATACTCGTTTCTGTATATAGTATCTACGGGGATACCCGTTTTTGTGCATCCATGCCATTAGGGTTTGCATCTGATATATTTTGGGACATAATGAATATTATGTTTAATTTAGTTGATTAATCCATTGCTTGCAGTTTTCCCTCTTGCTAGATTATGTCAATCTGACCCACTACTTTTGGTGTCTAGGTTCTATTACTGGTGCCGAACCGGAGGGTCAGGCGACATAGGAAATTCCGCCAGATGGCGGAGTTGTTGAGTATAGCACCGATGACATCATCTGAGGTGTCTTAGTGTTGGTACAAAGATCAAAATTTTAGACATGTAATAAGGCCATGTTTGGGCCATTAGTTTATTAATTTAAGTTTATTTGTTTTGAAATTATAACCTTAATTGTTATGCTTAGAAGCACTTGACCTTGTATTATTAATGAGATTTGTTACATGGTTGTTATATGATATTTGTCTGCGATGAGTATGGATTTCAGTTCCGCATGTGATTATGGTTGCTTGATCACTAAGCATAGCCTCACGAAGGACTTCGATCCACCAGGAATTGGGGCTCGTATTGTTTATGCTAGAAAAATTTTAATTGGCCTCAATTCTCACGCCCCTGAAACCGGGTTTGAATCCGGCCCAGTTTTGGGGGCGTGACAATAAGTTTTGTTGAGATGGTATGGGTTTGGGCTTTAGAGAGGCTATGTAATGTTTTGTTGGTGTAACTAGTTCTGATTTGATGAAGATGACGATTGGGCTGTTTGGATGGATGAATCTTCCTTTTTTTCTAAAAGATAGGTGAGATGAAAATGAATGAAATGGGTTGTTTGGCAATGTGCAGTGAGGGATGTGAGAGGAAGAGATAATGGGAGAGAATGGTGAGGGAAGTAGTTTGTAGGTGTGTGGTGTGTGATAGAGAAAGTGGGCTCAACCTGTGTTGGATTGGTAAGGCTGAGAGATGATGAGGCAAAGAGGTATTGTCTTAACACCTGAAGGTGTTTGTTGTTTTGGATCGATTTTGGTTTTTGGGAAGTGGTTTTGTTCATTTTTTCATGCAAGTGAATATTTTTTTTTTATTTTTGTATGTTTTGAATTTTGAGGACCTCAATCTCTAAAATCTTGGTTTCATGTTTCGAATGTTATCTTATTCTTTTTATCTAGATTTGTTCTATTTTTGGTGGAATCTTGATTGACTCTTGTTAGTTGATATCTATGAAATTCGTTGAAGATTTCTTTTCTCCTATTTATAGGATTTTTGTTGTTGGGTTTGACCCTTAGGTTTCTATGCTTCTATATTTCTATGTTCATATATTACCCACATTTGGAGTCATTAAACTCCAAATGTTCTCAGACTGAGTGATTCCACTCTGCCTGTTAATGTCATTCACTTGTGTTTTTGACTGGGGTGTTGTTGGAATGCTTGAATCATGGAAGAATTTTGCTTCCGGCATATGCAGATTGGTGGCAGTGTGCTCCACAGAGATGCATGAAGAAATGCCATGAGAACATGATCCTCCTATATCATCCAAGGACCCTGCTGAAGTTGACGCCCCTGTTGAAGCAATGCTGCTCATCGAGCTTCTGCCTACTGATGAAATCCTCCTGTTGCTGTGATTATCTTGCTTTCCTGAAAAAATTCTCTTGAACTTACTCAAATTTTTTTGTTTGTTCGAGTTGCTAGTTCTCTTATTCGATGAATTACTAATGGAATAATCATCAACTTCTCCAGTCTTAGTTAGTACAGATGCTCAGGATGATGAACAATATCAAGAGTCTACCAGATTAATGTTATTCAGTGTTTTTCTTAGTCACAACTGATTTATTCTGTTTGGAGATTTTTGTTACTACTCATAATTGGAAAATCTTGCTAAAGTGCTTTATTTGCAGTACAACTAAAGTGCTTAATTTGCAGTACTCCCATATATCTGATGTACTGAAAAAAAAACACCATTAAATCCTCTGGATCATCTTTTTCAGTTTGTGGTCTCACTACATAGGCCATTACTGCAGGAAAGAATCTTTTAACTTCCTTAATATGAAGAACTTGTTCTTTTTTTTAATCTTAGGGATTTGAAATATCAACAGAGAAAATGTAATTTTTACACCATTTTGCATTCAATAATGGGTGCTACTTTCATTTTATTTTTGGGATCAGGTCCGCAATTGCTGGTTTTCTTCTATTAGGACTGTGCTTTGAGGATGGAATTCCTGCTTCTGTTATTTTTGGAGATTCCCTGGTTGATGCAGGAAACAACAACTATATAGCTTCTTTCTCCAAGTCTAATTTCACACCGAATGGAATTGATTTAATGCCATATCATTAGCCAACTGGCCAGTACACCAATGGAAGAGCAATTGTGGACATACTAGGTGATGCTTGTTGTTTGAATTGTTTCATCTCTCTTCTTTTTATCTGTAATTAATACAATTCTTTCCATGTCACTCGAGGATTTGATGTTGGGCAACTTTGATTTGGATTCATCAGGTCAGGAATTGGGTTTGGTAAGCTTAACTCCTCCCTATTTGGCTCCTACGATAGTTGGATCTATGTTCTCAATGGGGTCAATTATGCATCTAGCCAGGGGGGGATTCTCAATGAAACTGGTGAGATTTTTGTAAGTCTTCATGTTACCTTTGCATACTAGATTTCAGAAATCATTATTTACGTTTGATATTTTTAAGTACATTTATGAGGATGAGTTTCTTCTTAAGAAGTGTGTTGTTATCTTTCACTGGAGCCTGGAGGCTGATTTGTGGCTGGCAGAGTATTTGGCATGATCTTTTAGTTGCCATGATTGTGAAGTTCTAGTATTAATGAGTATGAATATTTTCAGGAATCAAACTATCTCATTCACATTGGTTTGCTTGAATATGATTTGCATGCTAGTAATAGATGATTTAGAAATGCAATAATGAGTCTTAAAAATACACAAGATTACTTGGCTAGGATCTGTATATGTAGAGATTTTTTGGGTATGCCACATCCACAGATTTGGAAAACAGAAAATTGAGTCTCACTTATACTAAATCAATGCATCAGGTGCAGCACAACATACTGCCTGATCTATCTGGGCACCAAAATTTCTTTGGTTTTTTTATGTGGCTGAATCTACATCTTGCCCTCTGTTACTAAATTCCTGGCTTCCAAATAAAGGGATTGCCTGATGTTTAAGCATCTTTTTCTTTTTTTTTTTTTTCTTTTCATGAATGCTTTGATGAAATAGTTGGGAAAATGCTTTGATGATTACAATGAAGATTATGAATATACTTAAATGGGACACACTCTTCCATTTTCTGTTGTTGTAGCGGTTTCTGGTTTTGTAAGTGGATATTTTCTGAGCTGCATGCCATAGATTTGAATGACCACAAGCTGTGGATAAGAATGTGTAGATTTGTACGTAGCAAATAAAGCCTCATTCAGTTTTTGGTCTTCTTTTTTCTTTTTTTTACTTAGTAGTAGTTTCAATTCAGATTTATGCATGAATTGGTATGATTATTCATGTAGGCAGTGCCTACATCTGTTCTTGTAAGGATGAATAATTCATGTACCGTTCAGAAAAAAAAAAGGGGTGAATAACTCATGTTCTATGTTGCTTTTGTTTCCCATTTATTTCACCGGTAAATCAGTAATTGTGGTTTTATATCACCTATTTTTGGCACACTGAGTGCTTATGTGGATTTGTACATTTATTTGACTTGTTTCCTAAATTCAGAAGGCAGCGGTGTTTTGATTGTTGTTTTCATCTTTAACATATGTTACAGTTATTATTTAGTGTGGCCACATCAACCTTGATGCCTAGATTGATGACTTTGAAAACACCAAACAAGATATCATCTTTATTATTGGTGAGCCAACAACTTTTGAACTACTGAGCAAGGCCATCTTCTCTGTAACAATGGGCTCAAATGATTTTATCAACAACTATCTGACTCCTGTATTATCAGTGAGGAAGTTAGTGTCTCCAGAAATGTTTGTAGACTACTACAAATAACAGTAATTTGTCTCCTCTGTATGCTCTTCTACTTCATCTTAACCATTGTATATTCTGTTTCGTTTTTATGCCCAAACCAATTGTGCTCAAATTTTTGTTCTATATTTTCAATTTACAGGTCTGGTTATTTAGCACTATTTCCAACGTGTGTATTAATCTGATGGATTGCACAGAACAAGGAGCCAAAGAAGAAATTGAATACAAGAAAGCTTTGGTCCGTTAATAAGTAGGATGAGCCGACGGTTTCCAATGTGTTAAATTTTTTTTTTATGAAAAATAACTTTTGCCGACGTTTTGTAAAATGTTGGTAAAAAATTAAATTTTAAATTAGAAATATAAAATTTTTACCTACAAAAAATGACGTCGGTAAAAGTAAAAAATATTTTTTTAAAAAGAAAATGATATCACCAACATTTTGTAACGTCAACAAAAGTTAAAAATATTTTGTAAAAAATAAAAATATTTAAATATTTAAAAATATTTTCTTTTAAAAAATGAAACTTTTGCTGATGGAAATAAAATGTCGGCAATAATTAAAATAATTTTTAAAAAATAAAAATCTTTCACTGACATTATATTAACATCGATAAAAATTTAAAGATATATATTTTAAAATATAAATTATTTACCGATGTAAATTAAAATGTCGGCAAAATGTTTTGCCACAATTTTAGAAATTGTCAAAAATCTTTACTGATGTAAAATTTCGTCGGTGAAAGTATGACCTTTGCCGACGTAATTTTTTTTCATCAGTAAGTACTTTTGTCCACAGAAATTTGCCGACAACCGGCCGATGTAAATTATTTCGTTGGTAAATAGTTTCGCCGACATTTTATACGCCTTTGCCGACAAATTTTTTCGTAGCTAAAATGTTATTTATTGTAGTGCCATTCTCTAATTCTCTCCACACATCACCATTCTCCCTCATCACCACTTGCCCAGAATTTCATCACTATCCATGTCAATTTCTCTCTCTCTCCTATTTATATATTTCTCCATCCCATCCATCATTCAACGCCCAACATCGAGTTCTCCCTCTTCCTCCTTTTCCACAGCCCAAATCCACATGTCCCAGCCACTCTAAATACATCTCACGTCCATCATCACACGCCTGAATCTAAGTGGGGTTTGGCCAAGCCCACTTAGATCCTTTCTTCTTCATTCCATTTTCCTTTTCTCATCTACTCCTCCATTGGTGTGAAACTTAAAGATTGGATAATGGATTAAGCACAATTCCCCTCTCTTTCTTGATGTCTTGATCTAGGGTAAGGAGACATTTCTTGTTTCTAGTTTTAATTATTTTTGGGTATTATTGATTGTATTGGTTCCTTTTAATTTAAACTACACAATTAGTGAGGTCAACGTGTCCCTCCTTGGATCGGCATCATGTGTTTGTGTGCGGTGACGGCACGCACTTAGTTGGTGTTTTTGTTAACTTTTATTGATTCTGCCAATACAGTGTTCTAATTTTCCATAATAAAAGAAACTAGAATTCTTTATATTTTATTTTTTCCCATTATCTCAGAATGATTTATTTTTTATTTTTAATGGTTTATTTATTCTTTTACATTGGTGGTTTGATCTAGTTTATTATTTTGCAGTTTCTAGTTCAAGGATTGTTTTAGTTTAGGATTTTTAGATTAGTTTTAATTTCTGATTTGTTATTTAATTTTTAGATCTGGAATTGTAATTTAAATTCAATTTTCAGATTTATTAGTTGTGTATTTTTAGAGATTTTTTTAAGCTAGCATTAGTTTTTTCAATTAAGACAGGTTTTCTGTGAAAATTAGCTCCCTGTGGATAAGATCCCAACTCAACTAGTAAAGCTACAATTGGGACCTTATACTTGGGGTCATCGATCAAGTTTTTGGTGCCATTGCCGGGAAGTTCCATCTCAAGAGGTATTTTTCCAACTTTCCTTTTTTTTTATTGCTTTGTGGGTGTGGAATAATATTATTGGCATCATTCTAGATTTAGGTGGTGCATGCATAGAATGTTTAAACTAGCCCTAAACCATTAAAAAGGAAAATTTCATCTCTAATTTTTGCTAAAATTTGGATTAATTCAGATTTGAAAATTAATTTTTCTGATTTTGTAAAAATCTCATCTATTTGTGGAAATTGCCTTGTTATCTTGCCTAATTATGAGCTAGTTTAGGTGTTTCTTTCTAATTCTTTTTTTTTTTTTTGCTTATTAGGACTTGTTTAACTTAGTTTAATTGCTGTTATTTGATGATTTTTAGGTCTTAGAAGTTTCCAAAAAATTCTGAAACTTTCTTTAAAAAGGAGAGTTAGAAACCCATTCCGATTTAGCTTTATGGCCAAGAAAAGTACCTAGGTCTAAAAGTTTTAGAACTTTCATTAGAACTTTATCTTTTCCATTAGTTTTAGATTTAGAAATTTGTTTTCTTAAGACTTTAGCTTAAAAAAATTGGAAACCCTTATCTATTCTCTTGATTCAATCCTTGTATGCGTAAGAAACCCAAATTCAAAAGGTTAAGTGAAATCTACGATCAATCTAGATTTCCTAGTCTACCCAGTGGTTTAGAAACAATGGCGGATGCATATTGTTGCCATGACAAATAATGACCAATTGATAAAACCCAATGGCAATGGAGATGGACCTAGGAATGGAAATGGAAATGGGCCCAATCCCATTAATAATAAGATGAACCAACCACTGAGGAGTTTATGTGATTACCTCCATCCGACATGTCAAGCTATGCCTTCGTATCTAGCCATACCTGCAGGTGCAGGTCAATTTGATATTAAGCCGAGGGTCATTCAACTTCTTCCTGAATTCCATGAATGCGAATCAAAAAGTGCGTACTTGCACATAAAAGAATTTGAAGAAGTGTGTGCAACACTTTACTTTAACAATGCCAGGGAGGACATCATAAAGTTTCGATTATTCCATTCTCCCTCAAAGATAAGGCAAAAGCATGGCTTCACTCTTTATAGCCCAATTCAATTGCTTTATGGGTAGACATAGTTCGTGAATTTTTGAAAAAGATTCTTCCCACCTCGTAAAACCAACACCTTAAGAAGGCTCATGATGAATTTCAAACAAAAAGAAAGAGAGTCCTGCTATAGGTGTTGGGAATGTTTTAATGAATTTCTCATTACATGTCCACATCATGGATTTGAACAATATCACAAAATTGGCCACTTCTATGATGGACTCAGTCTAAAGATATGCCAATTTGTTGAGATGATGTGCAATGGGAAGTTCATGGCTAAAAATTCAAATGAGGCATGGATATACCTTCAATGTTTGGCGGATGGTGCCCAAAATTGAGACACATCTGAAGGTATTGAACTTGTAAAACAATCAAATCAGGCCAAATGAGGGGGGTTATATTTACTTAAAGAGAATGATAATCTTCAAGCAAAAATTACCTATCTAACAAGAGAAGTTGAGTCCTTAAAATTTATGAAGAACAAGGAGCCTACATTTGTTTATGGCATTTACACTTGCGATACCCACATATCTGCGGAGTGCCCCACACTCTCTGCATTTTTATAGGCATTTCAAGGGCAAGCAAATGTCACAAACATATACAACTATCCATTTAACACCTCTTTGGTTAACACATACAACCCAAATTAGCAGAATTACCCCAATTTCAGTTGGAGGAATGGATCCACTGCTAATCAGCCAAATTTTTCCTAAAGGATGAATCAATATGGTGGTACTTCGGGATAATTTAACCAAAATACACAACAAATGGCACCACCCATTATTCAGAATTAGACTTAGCCTTTAAAAGAAATGCTAGCTAAGTTTCTTTTGGCTAAAAAACAGGAGATGCAAGGCTTTAAGAACGAAATTAAAATTTTCATTCAATCTCTAAATATGGGGGTTTTTCGGGCCCAACCTCAACCAAATCCAAAAGAATTATATGAAGTCAATTATGCTGGACCTTTGAATCCTCAGAAGCAAGTTCAAGCAGTTACCACTCTACAAAGTAGTAAAGAGATTAAAAAACCTGATCTAGAAAAAGATAAATAATTTGCTTCCTCAGATCAAAAAGTAAAGCCGGAAAAAGAAAAAGGAAATCTTGTAATTCCCATAAAAAAGAAAACCCTAGTTCCTCTAGGGTTAAAATCATTGCCACCCTTTCCAAACTGTTTAAGTCCTCCCAAGTCATCCATACAGAATCAGGAGATCCTAGATGTGCTTAAACAAGTCAAAATTAACATCGCATTGTTGGACGGAATTAAGCAAGTCCCATCTTAAGCAAAATTTCTCAAGGAGTTGTGCACTATGAAGTGTAAGATGCATGTCCAAAAGAAAGCGTTTCTCACTGAACAGGCAAGTACTATTTGAAGCATGACACCTCCTATGCCCAACAATCTTGTGCATTATTGGAAACTACCAAATCAAGCAAGCATTGCTTGATCTTGGGGCGAGTGTAAACTTACTACCCTACTCGATCTATGAAAAACTAGGGTTAGGTGAGTTGAAACTTACTCAGGTTACCCTGTTGCTCACTGATCGATCAGTAAAAGGACCGAGAGGGGAAGTAGAGGATGTGCTTGTGCAAGTTGACAAATTTTACTTCCCATTAGACTTCATTATGTTAGACACTCAGCCTGTGGTAGACCTTAAAGCTCAAATTCCAATAATTCTTGGGAGACCATTCTTAGCCACATTAAATGCTCTAATTAATTCCCAGAACGGAAAGATGAAGTTATCTTTTGGAAACATGACATTAGAATTTAATGTTTTTAATCTATGCAAAAAATCATGGGATGAAAATGATGACTATGAAGAGGTTGATTTCATAAACACATTGGTAGTGGAAACTTTCACAGAGTCGGTCCATTTCAACTCATACAATTTGATTGAATTAAGTGAGGATATGGCTAACCCTAAGGATATGAAAGATGACACTGTTGAAATGGATAGTGCAGCATGGAAACCTCTTTTTGAAGAGCTTATACCAACTAGTACCCCGACTCTTCCCTCTCAGGTGAGGCCACCTAAACCTGAGTTGAAACCCTCGTCCCCAAAGCTTAATTATGCTTACCTTGGGGATGATGATACATTTATAGTTATTATTTCTACACACCTTGGGAAGGACCAAGAGGTCCAACTACTTCATATGCTCAAACAACATAAAGGTGCAATTGCTTGGAATATGGCTAACATAAAAGGAATTAATCCCCTCGTGTGCACTCGTCATATTTATTTAGAGGAGAATGTAAAACCCTCTAGACAAATGCAATGCCGGCTTAACCCCACCATACAAGAAGTGGTTAGGGCTGAAGTGCTGAAACTTCTGAATGTGGGTATCGTTTATCCAATTTCAGATAGCCCATGGGTCAACCCTACCTATGTAGTACCAATGAAAGCCGGTGTCACTGTAATTCAAAACTTAAACAACAACCTCATTCTAACCCGAGTACCCACAGGTTGGTGAAATTGTATTGACTACAGGAAACATAATGCTATCACATGAAAGAATCATTTCCCTTTGCCCTTCTTGGACCAAATTTTAGAAAAGGTCACCGCGAATATTATTATTTCTTACATGGATATTCTGGGTACAATCAAATAGAAATAGCTCTGGAAGACTAAGAAAAAATAACTTTTACATGCCCATTTGGTACCTTTGCTTATCGAAGGATGCCTTTTCAGCTCCGCAATGCTCCCGTTACCTTTCGGAGATGTATATTGAGTATCTTTAGTGATATGGTAGAGCGTCTTCTCGAGGTATTCATAAATAATTTCTCAGTTTTTGGAGATTCATTTGAGAATTGCTTGAGCAGTTTAATTGAGGTCCTCTTTCAGTGTGAAGAAAAGAACCTAGTTTTAAATTGAGAGGAATGTCACTTCATAGTTCGACAGGGCATTGTCCTTAGACACATTATATCATCTAAGGGATTATAAGAGACAAAGCCAAAATAGATCTGATTGTCAACTTGCCCATCCCAAAAACTATAAGGGATGTAAGATCTTTCTTACGGCATGCTAAATTCTATAGAAGGTTCATAATTGACTTTAATTTCATATCTAGATCAGTATATAATCTTTTATTAAAGGAAGCAGAATTTGAGTGGACCTAGGCATGTGAGGAAGGTTTTACCAAGTTAAAAGACATGTTGATATATGCTCCAATAATGCAAACTCTGAATTGGAGCCTGCCCTTTGAGATCATATGTGATGCTAGTGATTACGCGGTTGGGGCAGTTCTTGGGCAACGTAGGGACAAGAAACTATTTGTCATATATTATGCTAGCAGGACTTTAAATAGTGCACAGATGAACTATTCTACAACTGAAAAAGAATTATTAGCAGTTATTTTTGCACTAGATAAATTCCATCCCTACCTGCTTGGATCCAAAATTGTGATTTTTATAGATTATTCTGTTCTGAAGTACCTTTTTTCTAAGAATGATACTAAGCCTAGGTTGATTAGATGAATCCTTCTTCTTCAAGAATTTAACATAGAAATCAAAGACAAGAAATGAGTAGAAAATGTAGTGGCCGATCATCTATCAAGGCTTATCTACTCTGAAAATTTAGAGTCTTTACCAATTCAGGACAATTTCCCTGCTGAAAAGCTATTTCTCACCAATTCTCAATCCCTATGATATGCAGAGATTACTAATTTTCTTGCTTCAGGTGAGATACCAACAGATTGGACACAGCAAGATGAGAAAATTTCTTTTGTAGAAATCAAGCAATTTTTCTAGGATGATCCATACTTGTTTAAATATTGCCTAGACCAGATCATTAGGAGACGTGTACCTGACCATGAAATTAGCAATGTCATCTCTTTCTACCATTGTATAGAATGTTGGGGGCATTTTTCAACTAAAAGGACTGCTTACAAGATCTTGCAGTATGGATTTTATTGGCCTAACTTGTTTAAATATGCATTTGATTATTGCAAATCCTATGAGCGATGTCAAAAATTGGGGTCTATTTCCAAAATAAACATGATGCCATTGAACCCAATTTTAATTGTGGACCTTTTTTTCTATATGGGGGATAGACTTCATGGGACCTTTTTCCTCTAGCTATGGCTTTCATTATATTTTAGTTGCAGTTGATTATGTGTCCAAATGGATAGAAGCCATCCCATACCGGACGAATAATGCAAAAATAGTTAAAATTTTGATGGGACATATATTATCTCATTTTGGAACTCCTAAGACCATCAGCAGTGATGGGGGCACCTACTTTTCTAACCACATTATTAAGACATATGTCAAACGATATAGAGTTATGCACAAAGTAGCTATCCCTTATCATCTATAAACAAGTCGCTAGGTAGAAGTTTTAAATAAAGAAATCAAAAGAATATTGGAGACAACTGTGAAGCGAAATCGAAAAGATTGGTCCATGAGATTGAATGATGCATTATGGGCTTATTGTACTGTGTATAAGACCTCGATTGGCATGTCTCTATACCGGCTTATCTATGGGAAAGCTTACCACCTTCCAGTAGAATTGGAACACAAAGCATATTGGGCAATAAAGCAATTGAATTTTGACTTAGAAAAGGCTGGGGAGAAAAGGAAATTAGATTTGAATGAATTGGACAAGTTGAGAAATGAGGCCTATGTGAATTCTCGAATTTACAAGGAAAGGACCAAGGTTTTCCATGATAAGAGGATTTTGAGAAAATCTTTTCACCCTTATCAAAAGGTTCTCTTGTATAATTTTAGAGTTCACTTGTTCTCTAGAAAGTTAAGACCTTTTTGGACAGGGCTATATCTTGTTCAAGAAGTTTTTCCTTATGGAGTGGTAATTCTTTTGGATCAAAGAATGGTTCAACTTTTAAAGTGAATGGGCAATGCTTAAAATCATTCTTAGATACTATTCTTGCAGACGACGATGAGCTTCCACTGACTGATCCTGTATATCAGGATTGACAGGCACTGGATCTGACAGTGACCCCTTTTTCTTTGTACTATATGTGTACTATTGCTTTTTGCTTTTGTTTTGTCTAACCATGGACAGGGCGCGAAAAAGCTAGATACACAGGTATTTCTTTCACCTTACCCTCAATTAATTTATTTCCGTATGTTATCATTTTTATTTATATGTTGCATTTCATGCATAACATTGAGGACGATGTTCATCTTAGGTTAGGGGGTGGGAAGCACACTTGTTCACTTTTAGACAAAATTTTTGCATTTATTTTGTTTTATTTCTAGATTTTTATGAAATTTTTGAGTTTTTAGGATTTTAATTTTTGAATTTTTAGGAATTTTGTTTTGGTTTTAGGAATTCTTGCGATTGCATGTTTTTTTAGTTTTTAAAAAAGAAAGGTTTCAAAGGAATTGAAGCTATTTGAAGGTAGATAGGAATTTGGAATTTTCAGAAACTTTGCGAATGAAGTAAAAAGAAAGTTTGATGTTTCTAAAGGAGGAAACTTATCAGAGAATTACCAAAACTTGTTTCTCATATACACGTATGTATATATTTTTTTGACGTTTTGGATAGGAAACTTTAATGTTGTTCTTGGATTTTTTTTTTTTTTTTGATAGAATATGATGTGAACTTGAGATTTAATTTGTAACATATTTTTATTTTCCTGGTTCATTTTTGGTGGGTTGTATATATTAGAACCAAAATGAATTAATTCGAGCAAAATGAGAAAAGCCACCTAGTGTTTACTTTCAATTCAAAAAAAAAAGAATAAAAAAAAATATATAGTTTGTGACTGGTTTGGATTCGTAGCCTTTTTAACTAGAGCTAGTAAGCTTATAGGGGTGTTTTTATATCTAGTGCCCTAAAGCCATCTGGTTTGGGAGTCATTGGCTTAATGCTCATTACATGGGTTAATTAGAAAGATTAAAGGACCTAAACATTACACAATCATAAAATGATTTGTTAAAAAAGGATGATGAATTTTGGCCCAACGAGTGTCTGTAGAAATTTTCAAGGGATATGTGCAGAAATGCATAAGGACTAGGTTTGCTCCTTAGATCCCAACTTTTCTTATATCATATGAATTTGAAAATTTTTATGTTGGAAAAAGTGAGTGAGTGAAGAGTGTCCGTAAAAGTTTGCGGGGGAGTATGTGCGGGAATGAACAAGGACCAAGTTTGCTCCCTAGATCTTAAATTTTCTTATATCATATGAACTCGGGAACCCTTGCGTCAGAAAAAGAAAGTAAGAGAAAAGAGGCCTATCGAAGTAAACAATAGTGTGGCAACCATTTTAGTAGCTTTAAGAGGAAATTTGTTTTTGCTAAATTTTGGGGAATTAAATTATTTGGAGGAAAAATTCGGTTTTTGCAGTGTTATTGTGGAATATTTGAAACAAGTTTTTGACATATACATTTTTCACCATGCACGCAAGTTTGGTTTGAATTTGAGAAAGTTTTTGAAAATAAAACTGTGAATCAGATTTTGAAAAGTCTAAAATTTTGATTATTCCAGATTTCGAAAATATATGATATGGGTAGATTTTCTTTTGGAGAATTTCTTTTACCTTTGCTTTTAGTTTAAAGAAAAAGAGAAATTTGTGGGTATATTTATTGCAAACTCTCGCGAGGCACAACTTGTCCACCAGGGGTAACCTAGGGGTTTAAGGGCTCACTGCATACGCTAAATGCAGTTAAGAGTATCAGCAACAATGGCATTTTTCTTTTTGTTTTCTGCATTTTATTTTTATCATTTAGGTTAGTTTAGTTTAGTTTTTCACTTTAGATCACATATTTTGCATGGGATTAGTAAAATGTTGATTTGGGGGGGGGGGGGGGGTGAGTATGATAAGTCCTTAAAAATGCATCATTTTATTTGTACTTTAGGAGATTTTAAGAACTTATGCATTAGAAATCTCTTCATTTAGTTGGAAATCATGTTTTTATGATTTTAGAAATCATTTTAGAGTTTTTATGCAAAAGTCATTGAAAACCATCAATTTTTCATAAAATCATAAAATTTTCCATTTTTAGATTTCCATTTTTAGAAGGCTTTTCAAATTAAGGATTTTACATAAAAATGACAAATGTTTTTTTATCATTAGTTAAATAAAGACAAATCATGATCAATGATGTGAATTCATGGTGTCATTTAATGTGAACTGGGCCCACATTAGTGCAATTGTGACTTTACGTTAAAATTATTATTTTTAATGAAAAATTCACTTTTGTGTCTAGGAAAATTCAAGAAAAGGGACCCGCATCAAAGATTAGAAGCCAATAAATTATTTGGGAAGAAATCCAAGAAAGAATTGAAGTAGATTTGAAAATATGGAAACTAAAGCATAAGAGGATTTAGTAGGGTCCACACCCTTTTAATTCAAGTTGATGGAAGATCCAATTAAGGCAATTACGATGATGCAAGATTTCAACCCCATCTGTACTTGAGATTACTTTAAAGAAAGTGAAAAAAATCTGATTGGCCAAGAAGATGGAATGGAAAGAAATTCCAATCAAATCAGTCCACTTTCCATATCAGCCAATCAAATTCCATATTGGAAAAGAACTCACCATCCATGCCTAAGTTTTATCTCTTATATATATATATACATATATATATATTAATTAATGCCAACAAAAACACACAATAAAAGCTCTCATCCCACCATCCACTTTCCCCCACATCTCACATTCTAGAAGCTCTTCCATACCCATTCTCTAATTCTCTCCACATAACACCATTCTCCCTCATCACCACTTGCCTAGAATTTCATCACTATCCATGCCAATTTCTCTCTCTCTATCTCCTATTTATATATTTCTCCATCCCATCCATCATTCAACACTCAACATCGAGTTCTCCCTCTCCCTCCTTTCCATGTTCCAAATCCACACGTCCCAGCCACTCTAAATACAACTCACGTCCATCATCACACACCTGAATCTAAGTAGGGTTTGGCCAAGCCCACTTAGATCCTTTCTTCTTCATTCCATTTTCCTTTTCTCATTTACTCCGTTGGTGTAAAACCTAAAGATTGGATAATGGATTATGCACAAGTCCCCTCTCTTTCTTGATGTCTTGATCTAGGGTAAGGAGAGATTTCTTGTTTCTAGTTTTAATTATTTTTGGGTATTATTGATTGTATTGGTTCATTTTAATTTAAACTACACAATTAGTGAGGTCAAGGTGTCCCACCTTAGATCGACATCGTGTGTTTGTGTGTGGTGACGGCACACACTTAGTTGGTGTTTTTGTGGACTTGTATTGATTCTGCCAATACAGTGTTCTAATTTCCCATAATAAAAGAAACTAGAATTCTTTATATTTTATTTTTTTCTCATTATCTCAGAATGATTTATTTCTGATTTTTAATGGTTTATTTATTCTTTTACATTGGTGGTTTGATCTAGTTTATTATTTTGCAGTTTCTAGTTCTAGGATTGTTTTAGTTTTGGATTTTTTGATTAGGTTTAATTTCTAATTTGTTATTTAATTTTTAGATTTGGAATTGTAATTTAAATTCAATTTTCAGATTTATTAGTTGTGTTTTTTTAGAGATTTTTTAAGTCTAGCATTAGTTTTTTCAATTAGAATAGGTTTTCTGCGAAAATTAGCTTCTTGTGGATATGATCCTGACTTACCGGGTAAAGCTACAATGAGACCTTGCACTTGGGGTCATCGATCAGGCAATAAAGCAGCGGAAAGTTTAAAATGAGCTACAAGTGGAGTATTCACATGTTTCGACCTTTTCATGCTAAAGCGTTTTTTTAAAAGACATAGCCCAGGGCCCAAAACCCCCTTCACTCACCTAATAATCTTTAACTAAAACCCACTTATTTATTGCTAACCTAAATAACCTAGGAAAAGATTAAGCCAATGTTCCAACCCCCACCTAACCATCAACCCAAAAACGAACCCGACTCCCCTCCCCTAAACAACTCCCCCTAACTTTGAAGATAAAGCCCCATCCTCAGAATATTACCCCATAATCTTTACACACGGTGTCTAGGAACTTTAATAGGCTCCAAGCCCCAGTCATCCTCACCATATTTTGCAATAATGATTTTTTTCCATAACGCCTCCCTCTCCTCCCCAATTATCCACCACCATTTAGCAAAAAGAGCCTAGTTTATAAAATCTGTATTTCCCAACTCTGAGCCTCCTACTTCCTATGGCTTGACAACTTTCTCCCATTTAATTAAATGTAATTTTCTTTTGTCACTCGTTCCACCCCCCCCCCCCCCCCCAACACACAACAAAAAAAAAAAAAAGAAATTCCTCCTTAGACGATCCAACATTTCCCTAACTGCCACTTTATTCTCTAAAGAGACATAACGTGGACAGACAAATTAGAAAGAAAAACTTTGACTAAGGTAATTCTTCCGCCCACAGAAAGATAGATCCTTTTTCACATAGATGATTTTCTCTTGAAATTTTCCACCACTGGTTTCCACACATCTTTAGATTTTGCCTTGCTGCCAATAGGCAATCCCAGGTATAACAAAGGCAACTTACAGGACTTGCAATGGAGCTTATTAGCTAGAACCTGAATTTCTTCGATTAACCTACTATCAAACTCATGAATAAATTTATCTTTAGCCCCAAAACTAGTTTGAAGCACCTGAAAATCCTTTTTAAAGTTATAACCTCCTCCCATCTCGTCGAACTAAAGGGAATAATATCGTCAACAAATTGAAGATGGGTAATAACTTCCTTCCCTCGACCAACCTTGAAGCCCTCCAAAAGCCCATGATCTTTAGCCTTAGAGTAAAACACTATGGGCTTCCACCACTATGGTAAAAAGAAATGGAGAGAGGATGTGCAAATGTTGGTGACATTGTAGATAGCATACAGGTATACCACATTCTCCACCAGTTGGTAGGTGCTTTGGTTTTGCTAATGGCTATCTTATGTTGTGGCTTTGATACCAATTGTTGTGATTTTCTGACAATCACCCGTTGTGCACATCCACGGAATCACAAGATCAAACACGAACAAGCCACACACAAGAAGAGACACCGAGATTTACGTGGTTCACCCAAATAGGGCTACATCCACGGGCACAGGAGGACGAACATCTTCACTATGACGAGTAAAGCATACAAGAGATTCCCACACTCTCACCTCATCTCTCCTACGTGGTGTGGGAACACCACGAGCAACTGCTGCCGCAAGGTCTAGGGTTACAGACTATACAATATATATAATCTCCGCTTTCTTGGCCACCAAGAAAGTCCTGGTACAATTACCAAAATACCCTTGACCTTAAACCAGTCCCTGGCTAACCCAGCGACTCATCCGGCTAAACCGGAATACAAGACATAAACCTAACAATCTCCACCTTGGTTTGAATTCCGTACAACTCCGTACAACTCGAGCTACTAGGAGATAAAACCGGCAATGTTTTCACGTACCTTGCTGAATGGTACGTCACTGCACCAACGATACAGTCTTCTTCAACACTTTGACATGTTGAACCAGCACATGAACTTTGAGCAAAGTTCATCTCGTCAAACTCCACCTCGAACTAAAAGCTCGAAACCATTGACGAATCTGAGTGATATCTGAATCACTCACCATCCTGCCCCATCTTCAACATCACTGTGAAGATCCAATCACCACAAGCATGCAAGCAAAACAGATCGGGAATACAAGTCCAGATGACTCCATTGTAGAAAACCTCTACCTCCGAGCGGTCAAAAAACTCCATTTGACCGGGCCTCCGATCAATCAATCAAACAAATGTTTGACAATTGCTGACACATCAGCTCCTCCTTGCTGCTTTTCCGGCTTGGCTCTGGCAAGATGAATAACATCACATGCGATCATGTGAACCCCAAACGAACAACTTCGTTTGAATCAGCAAACCCTTTGCAACTAGGCCGGCGACTCCTATTATTGGGTTTGCAACAACAACCAGGTCGAGTAGACCCGATTCTAGCCTCAATCCACATCTATTCAAATCTCCTCAAAATTTCTGCATCAAGTTATAGATCAAGTCACCATGAGCATGCTGGAAGAAACGGATCTAAAATCCGACTCAGGATGGCTTTGATATTATAGAAACAAGTTTTTACGCTCCAATCGGTCAAACCTCCTCCTTGACTGTCAAACAACTAATCAACCTCTTCCATTGCGTAGATCTGCTCGAAACGAGTCCGTAGGAGCAAACGGATCTCCGATCAGACATCGGACGATCAAGATATCGCAGAAACAATTTCAGCCGTAAATCTGGTCAAATCTGCATGTTGACCGTACCTTTGCTGACGTCGGCTGATGTCAGACTGCAATGTTGACGCTAACTGGGCTTCTGCAACCGGTCCAGGTCCACCCGACCCAAACACACACTGAACCTGCTTCAATGCACTGGGCTGGACTCTACGAACATGGGCCAGGTCTTACCCGACCCGGAACCGGAACTGCACTCTCTCGATGCACTGCTGGGTTGGGCTTCTAGTACACAGACCAAGTCGATCCGACCCGACCCGGCCTGAACCTATTGCTGGACTCTGCTGCACCACGGGTTGGGTCTGACCCAACCCGAAACCCGGATGGACCTGAAACTTGCTGGGCTTATACTCCAGTACGGGTCAGGTCAAACGGACCCGACCCGAACCCAGATTGCCTGGGTCGTCTTCAACAACGACTCTGTGGCTCTGTCTGCAACCGGTTGGAGACTGAAGTTTCAGGCCGCGGTCTGCATCGGCTCCGGCAGACTGGTCCGGCGACTAGCTGCGGCGCACAGCGATGGCCGGCAAGCGATGACGACCGGCGACCTCTGGCAGCGGCGACCGGTGAGTTGCACCCCTTCTTTTTTTTTTTTTTTTCTTTTTCCTCTCTTTTTCCGGTCTTCTTGCAGCAGTGATCACCTTCGGTCTTCTTCCTCGGAACTCTGGTAGCCCTCACCGACGAATATGTCCAACAACACCCGAAAACCCTCTCTATCATCTTCTTCAAGTTCTGCAAGAGAAACGATTTCTCTGTTACAGTGAACAGGGAACCGAATTGCTCCTCAGGCCCAGCAGAGATCATGTTGATCTCTCGTGTGGATCTTCCACAATCAATCTGTGCGAGAACTTCGAAACTGAATTTCGAGAATTTCGGATCTGAATCTCGAGAACTTCGGATCTTATCTTCTGCTTCTGGCACAGTGGGCTAACGATGATGGGAAGCAAGCCGATTTCTCTCCTTCTTCTTCGCAGCGGGGAAATCTCCTCTTCTCCGGGCTTCGTCCTCAAGAAATCTGGTAGGCCAGGAAGCACGGCCAATTTCTTCTGATCTGTGTGGCCCACCTTCCGGTCTTCTCCTATCAGATATGGAAAACCAGATCCCCTATTTCCACTGAGTATCTCTACCGAGCAACTCCTATACGAAGCAATCTTCAGAGAACCCTCTTCTCTCTCCCCAGTTCTTGTTCCAGTGGCACAAGCAGAAATTCAGTCTTCTCCTATTCGATCTGTGATCAGACAACAACCGCAGCAATTACTTCGAGATCTGAACAACATGTGAATTCTTTTTCCTCTGATCCAGCGAGATCGGAGAACCCAATCTCGTCTTCTTCTTTTTCGATAGTGACCTAACCAGGATGCGCACAACCTCCAAGCCACTGAGCAATCTCCACCTCGCTCAGAAACTCGGGGAACACCAACCTTGGCTTTGATACCAATTGTTGTGGCTTTGATACCAATTGTTGTGATTTTCTGACAATCACCCGTTGTGCACATCCACGGAATCACAAGATCAAACACGAACAAGCCACACACAAGAAGAGACACCGAGATTTACATGGTTCACCCAAATAGGGCTACATCCACGGGCACAGGAGGACGAACATCTTCACTATGACGAGTAAAGCATACAAGAGATTCCCACACTCTCACCTCATCTCTCCTACGTGGTGTGGGAACACCACGGGCAACTGCTGCCGCAAGGTCTAGGGTTACAGACTATACAATATATATAATCTCCGCTTTCTTGGCCACCAAGAAAGCTCTGGTACAATTACCAAAATACCCTTGACCTTAAACCAGTCCCTGGCTAACCCAGTGACTCATCCGGCTAAACCGGAATACAAGACATAAACCCAACATCTTATGCTTTAAGTAATGGGTTCTTTCAAGGTTACACAATAAGTTGTGCTCACTGATCTTCTATATTAGGCTAGAGGAATTGATATGCTTTTTGTACTTGGTGGAAATGGCACTCATGCAAGGGCCAATGCAATACATAGTGAGGTATCTGGCTATGATACTTCATATATTTCAAGAGCAAATACTATTGAGTTGACATTCATCTGTTTCAAGAGCAAATACTATTGAGTTGACATTCATCTGTTTCAAGAGCAAATACTATTGAGTTGACATTTGATACCTTTCAATTAATGGAGTAATTATTTTTGTTGTCATATATAATTATTTTCATTTTGTGGTATTTATATCACTGTATAATTTGTCTCTTACTTTGTCTTGATGTTATAGTTAAAGCAACATATTTCTAGAAATCTAGGGTTTTGTTGAGAAAGGACGAGTGACACACTAGAGGAGAAGAAGAGAGGAGGGAAAGAGAGAATTTGAGAGAGAAGGGAAAGTCGTGTAACCAAGGGTTGGACAACTGACCATATTTATTAACTTCTTAAATCTCTGAATTTAAAAAAAACACCCTATAGTTCCCTAAATTATATGAAAGTACATAATGTGAAACAATTTACAAATGAGTCTTAGACTAACTATACTAACACATAACACCTCCCCCTAACGCTGGTGCATTGGCATATATTTTCACTATGTTCAGCTTGGACAAACCAACATTTAACTACTTTTAGCTAACTGTTTTTGTAAGAAATCTGCAACTTGATCATATATCCTTGTACATGCTAGCACGTCTTCTTGATGACTAACTATATGGGCCTGGCCCCTTATTTTATCTGTATTTCTATTCATTTTCATCTTCAGTTGTGCTTTGAAGCCCATTGTTGAGGTTACTTTAGACTTTTCATGTCTTTTGTCCCTAGATTAGATCTCAAGCTTTCCCTCAGTGGCTTAGATGAGTTTTAGGGCTGTTTTGTGGAATCTATTTAAGCAATGAAAAGAGGAAGAAGAAGGAGCTTGTCACGCCCCACCCCTTCACACATACATGATATTGTCCGCTTTGGCCCATGGGCCTCACGGTTTTGTTTCTGGTGGGCCTCAGCACACCAAAAGGCCTCATGCAAGGTAAGGGTGCAAGCTCTCTATATAAACCCATTCACTTTCCTCTCTATAGTCGATGTGGGACTCCAGGATGTCACAATCCACCCCCCTTAGGGCTGCACGTCCCTGTGCAGTAGCCTGCCAGTTCTTGTAGCCTGCCAGCCCTCTTGGGTTACGTGAAATTAGGAGTCAATTTTTTTTTTTCGGGAAACAAAACCATTGACTCCTAATTATTTCTTTTCCACAGGATCTTAGGCCGTGGTGAGTTTAGGCCATTCACATTCATTCCCATTCTGCGGAAGTAATTTCAACCAATAGGTACCAAAAGAAGAAAACAAGTTTGCATATCACTAGATAACAATAATAATATTCCAAGTTGCAAAAGAAGTAAATAATAATTTACTACAATGTCTCACTGAAAGATCAAGTCTCTAAAGAATGATTTATTTAAATTGATTGCAATTTAACGAGTCACTCCTGTGCTTAGTCAGACGGCCTCGAAGCCATCGTTTGCACCCCACTCGGGAACATCAGTTGGCTCAAGCGTTTGAAACGCTTCAGCCTGCGCCTCCTCCTCGGCAAAGCCGGGCTCGGTACCTATGCATCAATTTTAGAAAACAAGGGTCAACCATAAATGGCGGCAAGTAAAATACACATAACTCAAAATGAAGTACACTATCAATGTGAGATTAAGACACAAAATCATAAGAATATGTGAGCAATATAAGTAAAAGAATGCCATGCAACATAGAAAGAGCGGGTCCTACATCCGACTCTACCTCAAATGAACAATATCACTTTCGCCGAGCATCGCATCAGCTGATGCCCTTACGGAATTTATACCGTCTTCGGATGCCTCGCATCCTGTCCAGAAACGGTGGATCAAATCCGTCTTCGGATGCCTAGCATCCTGTCCAAAAATCACGGTGAAACCAACCGTGTACGAGTGGTAAGCTCGTCTTCGGCCCTAAGTCCGGTAAAAATCATCACAGTGTACATCTGTGAACCGACTGCAGTCGTCCAATGACCAGATCCGCATAATAATCTCACACAGCCCTGCCCCTTCCTGTGTCGAGACTCATAAACATGGCTAGTGATTGCTTGACAGACACATCCTATGGTAGTGTGAAGGGCTAGTCATAATAGGTATTCAAATACCATGTAATAAAACATTATACCAACCGAATAGTGTTCAACATAACATGAATACCTCATAAATAAACACTGTATAGTCCAAGTCACAATACGGTCAAAGTCATCATAAAATAACGGGTATAAATTCTAATATGTATGCATCAAGGTAAATAAATACAACATGATGATCAAGAAATAATTCCACACATATTCCTAGCACTGTGACCACAATTCACGCATGCGACAATTCCACACGAACCAAGATGAAGTAAGGTTGGGAATTTTTTAAAACGGGGTGATGCATAGCCCAATTCTCACTTCATCTGAGTGCGAGTGGTTTGTACCGTCATGTGCAAACCATGAAACCTGTAAAAGGAAATCTGCCCGCATAACCCCTTACTTTGATGATGTGATGGATTTGGTTAAATCGAAGTCATTGGGTTCTAAGACCAACACAAGGGTTTTACGGAGTATATAACCATCCAGAAATAATAATAATAAATGATTGGTTAAATAATCATTAAAATAAATTATCAGACCCGAATTTATCATTCTCATGATCTCACGCAAGGGATGGCCCACCTGTTCACTCTTAACAACAGTCCAAATAATTATAAATCCGAATATATACCAAGGACCCACAAGGTGATGGACCCCCCCTATAATATAGCAACTATACACAAGAATAAGATTCCCCTGTTGTGCACAACCACACAGATTTGGAGACACCAACCTTTTTTTTTTTCTTTTTACATATATAAATATATATGTATGATGTCATGTCTCTTAGGTACCCAGGTGGCCCTTGTATATATGTATAAAATGTTTCTTCACAACCCAGATGACTTATCACAAAGTGCATTGATTTTTCAGTAATGGCTCCATCATCACACAGGTGCCAAGGAATTCCACATCGCCACCATGGATCTAAGTGTTGGATCAAGAGGTCCCACCATCTTCTAGGGTCCCACGTGATGAATTCCACATAATCATGGTCCATGTTACCGTCATGGGGCCCACCAAAATAAGTGGTAGACCCACATTTACATCTAAGAGAAATGCCCCTCCTTGCACATGTTGCTGCCAAACAGCAACGTGTGCAGGGACTGACTCGTCCCATATATATGTTGCAAATTTTATTTTTTTTTTATATCAATGGCCCACCATCAACCCAGTAATCAAGGGTCCACGTGACGGCAATGAGGCCCACCTGTAGGTGGTGGCCCACCATGTTTATAAAAGGTGGAAACCCCCCTGCACATGCTGCAGGTTTTTTTTTTTTTTTTTTTTTGTTGGTGATTAATGGGGGGCCACCCAGGTGGGTGACCCACCTATGCATTACTGCACAGGCGCATTGTGCGCCTGTGCAGTAGTGCACAGGCTGCACCTTCACATGGCAAATGACGTCTGGGATGGATTCCCAGACGTCTTCATCAACCCTTCTTTCTTTTTTTTTTTTTTTATAAAAACACTGGTGATCAAAGGGGGGGGGGCCACCCACCATCATGTACCGGTGGGTGGCCCACCTGTACATTACTGCCAGGCACATGTGTGCCTGTGCAGTAATGTGCAGGCGCCAACCCACCTGTGCACAAGTCGTCTGGGATTCAATCCCAGACGTCTTCATCATGCATTCTTTTTTTTTTTTTTTTTTAAACCGGTGGCCCATCACTGATTGATGAAAAGTGTACAAACACTCTGTGTTGTGCCAACAAAAACGTGTCTGGGTTCATTCCCAGACACGATCATCTCTGTTTTTTTTTTTTTTTTAAACAAAAGGCCCATCTTCACAATGGCCCAAACCCCTTTCATCAAATCTATCAAGATCATCAAATCCATCAAAACCCCATCAACCAAAAATCCGTGAAACACATACCCATCTAACCTGTCATCAATCTTTAGAGATTTAAATGGGCATTTACAATACATCTAAGATCATGAAATCAATGGATTTAGTGAAATCATTAGAGATATGTGCAAATCCACTTGCCTTTGATGCAAAAAATCTAGATCTCTCTCTTTCCCTCGGTCACGCCGCCTACCCCAACTGAGAAGATGAAGTTGAAGGAGGAAAGAAGAAGAGATAACGAAGAGGATCCAACTGTTGGGCTTGGATTTGGGCTTGCCCCCACCTTGGCCGATCAAGAGAAGGTGATGGAGGAGGAAGAAGAGCTGCTGTAGAGGTGAGGGAAGAGAGCACCCACCGATGGAATATAAGTAGGCTTAGGGTTTGGGGAAGAGTTTTGGGTTTTTATAAAAAGAACCCTATTGTTTAAGCTAATTATAAATATGGGCCTGGTTTGGTTAAATGGGCCCAGAATGGGTCCGAATTGGGCCGGGTCAAAAGGTGGATACTCATGATCCTAACCTACTATCCGATTAACCCAAAACCCAAAAGAAAATTATATAATTATAATAACCATAATTAACTAAAATACAAACAATTAAATAAAAATTATATTTAAATTAATTAAAAATGGGAACTGGGTTAGGAACCTTACATTCCTTCCCCCTTAGAACATTTGGTCCTCCAAATGTCTAACATACCTCAGGGAGAAGATCCGGGTACAACTTCTTCACTTGGTCTCTGAGCTCCCAAGTGGCCTCCCTTGGACTGTGGTGCTCTCACTGAACCTTCACCCAATGAATAGTTCGCGTCCGTAGGACTTGCTCCTTCGTGTCAATGATCCGCAACGGCTTCTCCACGTAGGTGGCATCCGGCTGAATCTCGAGTGGTTCATATTGAAGAACATGCGAAGGATCGGCGACGTACTTCCTCAGCATCGAGATATGGAAAACGTTATGAACTCCTGACAACTCTGCTGGCAATGCCAATCTGTAGGCTACATCTCCCACTCTCTCGAGAATCTCAAACGGCCCAATGAATCTCCTAGACAGCTTGCCCTTCTGTCTGAATCTGAGTGTTCCTCTAGCCGACGACACTTTTAGAAACACATGATCGCCCACTGCAAACTCAAGATCTCTCCTCTTCAAGTCAGCATAACTCTTCTGTCTACTCCTGGCAATTTTCAATCTAGCATGAATTTGCTGAACCTTCTCACTGGTATCACTGACTATCGATGGCCCATGAAAACTCCGAACACCAACTTCCTCCCAACAAAGTGGGGTTTTACATCTGCGCCCATACAATGCTTCAAAAGGGGCCATACCAATACTTGAATGGTAGCTGTTGTTGTATGCGAACTCACAAAGAGGAAGGCTTTTCTGCCAATCCTTTCCAAAGTCCAACACGCAAGCACGCAACATATCCTCCAGTGTTTGATTGGTTCTCTCAGTCTGCCCATCTGTCTCCGGGTGATACGCTGTACTGAAGTTCAAGGTAGTACCGAGTGCCTCTTGAAGTCGTGTCCAGAACTTACTCAGAAATCTCGAATCTCTGCCTGAGACGATCGATACCGGTACACCGTGCAATCTAACTACTTCCTCCATGTATATCTTGGCCAACTCATCTTTGGGTGTCTTTAAGCTCATTGGCAGAAAATGTGCAACTTTAGTTAACCTGTCCACTATCACCCAAATACTATCTTTACCATGAATCATCGGAAGTCCTGATATAAAATCCATCGTGATATGTTCCCATTTCCAATCCGGCACTGCCAACTGCTTCAAAAGTCCTGGGGGTCTCTTGTGTTCTGCCTTAACCTGCTGACAAACCAAACACCTGGCAACAAATCCTGCAATCTCCTTTTTCATGTTGTTCCACTAGTAATGACTACGGAGATTCTGGTACATCTTTGTGCTACCAGGGTGAATGGTAAAACGAGAATGATGAGCTTCTGTCAGGATCTCATTCTTCAAATCCTCTATATTTGGCACACACAATCTATCCTGATAGTACAACACACCATCTATCAATCTAAAGTCTGGCCTGCTCTCAATCTGCTCAATCACCCTGACCAGCTCTGGATCCTCTGATTGCGTGCTTTTGATTCTGCCCAAAATTTCTGGTTCCCAAACAAACATACTGGCAATCATCACCCTATCATTAACCGGCTGCAAATCAACCCCTAAGTCCAGAAATATCTCTGCCCACGACCATTCTGTCCGCAAACATGCATTCCTTGCTGCTTTTCTGCTTAATGCATCAGCCACTACATTGGCTTTCTCTGGATGGTATTTGATCGGAAAATCAAAATCCTTGATATATTCCATCCATCTGATCTGTCTCATGTTCAATTCTGGCTGAGTGAATAAATACTGAAGACTCCTGTGGTCCGAATGCACTTCAAATCTTACACCATATAGATAATGTCTCCACATTTTGAGCGCAAAAACTACTGCTGCGAGCTCAAGATCATGGGTAACGTACTTTTTCTCATGTTCCTTAAGTTGTCTAGACCCATAGGCGACAACTTTTCCATCCTGCATGAGTACACATCCCAAACCAACACCCGAAGCATCAGTATAAATCACAAATTGACCATTCTCCGATGGTAGTGTAAGTATAGGAGCTGTAGTCAACCGGGTTTTTAGCTCTTGAAAACTAGCTTCACACGCATCGGACCACACAAAAGGCACATCTTTCCGCGTTAATTTAGTCAACGGCGCTGCAATTGACGAAAATCCTTGCACAAATCTCCTGTAATAACCGGCCAAACCAAGAAAACTGCGTATCTCTGACACTGAAGTGGGTCTTTGCCAATTGACAATTGACTCAATCTTCGCTGGATCCACTGCTAGACCCTCTCTGCTAATAATGTGACCGAGGAAAGACACCTGCTCCAACCAGAACTCACACTTACTCAATTTCACATAGAGCTGGTGATCCCTCAAAGTCTGCAATGCAGTTCTAAGATGGTTCTCATGTTCCTCACGAGATTTGGAGTATACTAACACATCATCGATGAAAACCACTGTAAATTGATCAAGAAACGGAGCGAAGATCTTATTCATCAAAGCCATGAAAACTCCTGGAGCATTCGTTAGCCCAAACGGCATCACTAAAAATTCATAATGGCCGTATCTAGTCCGGAATGCTGTCTTCTGCACATCCTGATCTCTAACTCTCAGCTGATGGTATCCTGACCTCAGGTCTATTTTCGAAAAGAATTCGGCTCCCTGTAACTGATCAAACAACTCATCGATCCTAGGTAATGGATATTTGTTTTTTTATAGTGACTAGATTGAGTTGTCTGTAGTCAATGCACATCCTCATGGAACCGTCTTTCTTCTTAACAAAGAGAACAGGTGCTCCCCATGGTGATACACTAGGCCTTATAAAACCTTTATCCAACAAGTCTTGCAACTGAATTTTCAATTCTCTCAACTCAGCTGGTGCCATTCTGTAAGGAGCTTTTGAGATCGGTGCTGTCCCTAGAGCTAGCTCTATGGTGAAATCGATTTCTCGAATCGATGGTAATCCCGGAATCTCATCTGGGAAGACATCCGGAAACTCACAAACTACAGGTATCTCCGATACATCCCCCTCCGCCTGGGACTGTTTATCCTCCGTGATAAACGCTAAATAACCTTCACAACCGCTCCTTAGCATACGATCTGCCATTAAGGCTGATATCCGGCTGGTGGGAATCCGTTTTGATTGTCCAATAAACTTAACAGTTTCTGATTTGACTTTAAGCTTGATTATCTTGTTAAAACAGTCCATATTTGCTCGATAGGTCCTTAACCAATCCATGCCCAAAATGACATCAAAGTCATTCATCATCATAAGCACCAAGTTTGCTGGTAAAATCAACCTCTCTATTTGAACTCGGATACGAGGAAAGTACTGATGGCATCTAACTCGCCCACCCATGGGAGTATTAACTAATAGAGGACAATCTAATCGCGCTACCTTCTCATGCAAATGCTTAGCAAAAGTTTGAGAAACAAAAGAATGGGTGGCACCAGAATCAAATAGCACCTTAGCTTCAACATCTGAGATTAGAATAATACCTTCCACGCACTCTCCATAGGCATCCGCTTCCTCGTGAGTAATAGCATAAGCTCGTCCAACCTGCTGTGGCCTTTGTTGGTGTCCTTGTACTGGCCGCTGTGGCCTTTGCTGACCCCTCTGTTGTTGGTGACCCATCTGCTGCCCTTGGCCTTGTTGGCCTACTGGTCTCTGCTGCTGCTGCTGCTGAGGGGCTGGTCCCCTAATTTGCTGATACTGGGGTGCTGGGGCTCTAAACTGTTGCTGTTGCGGAGCCCGAGGTGGCTGTTGGTAAGACTGCTGCGGCCTAAACTGGGGTGCTTGCCTCCCCGGCTGCTGCTGCGCATAACCATCCTGTGCTGCCTCCCGCGCCAATGTGCGCTCTCGACCTCCGTTAGGACAATCACGAGGTTTATGCTCCGGCTGTCCACAATAAAAACAAAGTCCTATACCCCACCGACACCTCTCTGTTGGGTGACCATACCCGCACCGAGCACACTGCGGCTTTCTCGTACCAGGATTAGAGTTCTGGAACTTCTGCTTTTTCTGTTGAGGTTGGCCTACAAACTGATTCTGCATTTGTCGCTGCTTCGACCCTGATGAGGCTGCCTCCTCGTCTTCCCGCTTAACCATGCCCTCGGCCCAATTTGCACTCTTGACATAATCTTGAAATGTTGGCCGTTCCATATCCCCTACTTTTGATGCGATACGGGCATTCATACCCTTGAGGAAACGTCGGACTTTTTCTGGCAAAGGATGGACAAGAGTGGGTGCATACTTAGATAACCTCGTAAACTTGGTCTCATACTGCTGGATAGTCATGTCACCCTGCTTCAATTTTTCAAATTCTTCCATCTTCTGATCTTGCAGATATTTAGGCACAAATTTATCCGTGAATGCCATCGTGAATGTCGTCCAAGCCTCGGCCTCCTGCACTGTGTCTGCTTGCACAGCTGCTTTAACAGAGTCCCACCATTGTTTAGCTGCCCCTTTTAACATATATGCAGCTAGCTGAACTTGTTGAATGCCAGTACATCTAAATGCTGCAAAAATCTGCTCCAAATGCTCCAAGAAATCATCAGCAGCCATAGGATCCTCCGTACCATGGAATTGTGGAGGGAACCTCTTCATGAATTTATCGAAAATGTCATTGGGATCCACTTCCTTCGGAGGTAAAGTAACCTGAACTGGCTGACTTGCTCTATCTGCGGCAGCTAACAACTGGGCCTGAAATACTACCCTGTCAGCATCTGCTTGGGCTTTCTCTGCGGTCCTCTCTGCCTCAACCTGTGCTCGTTCTGCAGCCCTCTCCTCACGTTCTTGTTGCCTATCTGCAGCTCGTTGTCTCTCATGCTCTCTTTGCATAGCAATTTGGTTATTTTGAGCTTGCATAAAAGCCTGCAAGAGCTGTGAGAACCTGTCATCTTGGGAGGGCGAATTGTCTCCGTTGGGTTGTGAACGAGTAACTCTCTGAGCCATGATCTGTAAAATAGTTCAAGATGGTGAATTTTTATTAAACAAATTCTAGCAAACAATTCTATAGACTTTACACTAAGCGGGTAAAATCTGTCTAACGAAATCGGAACCTCACCCACGTCCTATGTTTCTATCCACTTTTAATGATCTAGAAACATGCCCGTTTTGCTCTGATACCAACTGTCACGTCCCCAAAAAAAAATAAAATAGGGTTACGTGAAATTAGGAGTCAATTTTTTTTTTTTTTTGGAAACAAAACCATTGACTCCTAATTATTTCTTTTCCACAGGATCTTAGGCCGTGGTGAGTTTAGGCCATTCACATTCATTCCCATTCTGCGGAAGTAATTTCAACCAATAGGTACCAAAAGAAGAAAACAAGTTTGCATATCACTAGATAACAATAATAATATTCCAAGTTGCAAAAGAAGTAAATAATAATTTACTACAATGTCTCACTGAAAGATCAAGTCTCTAAAGAATGATTTATTTAAATTGATTGCAATTTAACGAGTCACTCCTGTGCTTGGTCAGACGGCCTCGAAGCCATCGTTTGCACCCCACTCGGGAACATCAGTTGGCTCAAGCGTTTGAAACGCTTCAGCCTGCGCCTCCTCCTCAGCAAAGCCGGGCTCTGATACCATTTGTCACGCCCCACCCCTTCACACATGCATGATATTGTCCGCTTTGGCCCATGGGCCTCACGGTTTTGTTTCTGGTGGGCCTCAGCACACCAAAAGGCCTCATGCAAGGTAAGGGTGCAAGCTCTCTATATAAACCCATTCACTTTCCTCTCTATAGTCGATGTGGGACTCCAGAATGTCACAGAGCTTTCGAGGTTTTGAAGAAAAAAAAAAACGAAAACTACTAAACCTGTGAATAGGTTAAGTTTGTTACAATCAATTGCTTAGGCAATCTGGTTTGCACTTCTTTATTGACTTTTTCTTAGATGAAGTGACAATCAACTTTCACATGCTTTGCTCTCTCACAAGATATTGGATTTTGACTAGTTTAATTATTGAAGTATTGTCAGAATGCAAAACCATGGGTCCACCTTGTTTGAACCCTGTTTCTTTTAACAATATTCTCAACTACAACAGCTCACGACATTCATGACCATTGCCTGATATTCAACTTCAACATTTGTTGTAGTAACCTCTTGCCTCTCGACCTTCCAAGAAACAAGTTTTCCACCGACCATAATATAGTACCTTGTAATAGATATTCTGTCTTTGATCTAGCCCAATCAGCATTAGTTTAGGCTTTTGCTCCTACATGCCCATGTGATTTACAGAAGAGTCCTTGACCTAGTGACCTTTTTTTAGATCTTTAAAAATTCTATGAACAGCACCCGAATATTTGTTCTGGAAGCATCTATGAACTGGTTAACTAAATTGACAACACAACAGATGTCGTAGTCAAATAAATTAATTTTCCTACTAGCCTCTAGTATATTCTTTGTTCAGGAAGTAATTCCGCATTGTGAGAATGTATTTCTTGATTCTGTTTTATTGGAGTATAACTAGTTTGATTCATAACTTCCCTGTTTCTTCAAGCGTATTGAGAGTAGTGGTAGACCTAGAATTTTTGTTTAGATGGGTATGGATAATGATCATTTGAAAAAAAAATAAAAAAACTCTTGCAATTCAATGTACTTTACTTTGGGAAAATGACAAAAAACTACTTTATTTGTCCAACAAAAGTAAAGGTTAATGTACTTGCATTGAAAAACCCATGTCATAGAGGCCTTATATAGTCCTAAGGTCAAGAAATGTAAGAAGATGTGGTCAAAGGGGAACATTATTGCATACATGTGGCCCTAGGTGGTGATAATGATGAACGATAACAATGATTGGTCCATGTCTTCATGTTACACATCCATCACTAGTGAGCTTGTCATAGGTATGAGGAACATGGCCCATTTCAGATTAGTATATCTAGAAACATGATCTAACTAGTATGTGGCCAACGAAATAGATGGTTATAAGAAAATGGTAGCGGTACAAATGCAATGGATTAAATTGGCCGATGTAGACCATGAATCTCGGCTATTCTACCCCAATAATCAAGATGTAATCTTGCAATTTGGCCAACAAATGCTTAGTTCAAACAGAGCTAAATCCACCACAATTTGGGTGCACATACAAAACACTAGCAAGAAAAACCCAACAATTAAGAAAAAATTATATCTGCCCAAAACCTCAAAATTCACTAGTAGAGATAAGATTTTAATCTCCAGAAAAATGCAAAAATTGGAGCACTTCATCTTCAACAAGATTTTTCAAACTATACTAGAAATAAAACTAATCCAAAAAGATCATATAGATCCCAAAACTCAAAATCTACTGGTAAAGATTAGATTCCATTTTCTAAAGGAATGCAGTAATAGAAGTACTTCATCTTCTTAAGAACTTTCAGACTATACAAGAAATAAACCCTAGAAATAGAAGAAACTGCCCATATTCTGAATCTAAATTGGGGATAGTTCTCTCCGCTTCCATTTTCCACTATCCCTATTCTTCCAAACATTCCTAACTCTCTAAAATCTAAGTGAAAAAATCAAGAGAAAAACATATTTGCATGCAAAGCGACAGAGAATAATGAGACAGAGAGGGAGAGATAAAAATAATAGAGGGAGAGAGACATAGATGATAGAGGATCGAATGTAAATGAGAAGAAGCTTGAGAGTTGAGAGATAGGAGCCAAAGACGATTTCTTGCAGTCATAGATCATGTCTTTGGCGCGCGTTTTTCTGCCTATTGAGGACAGCTATATTACACCGACATATGGGTGGGGCGGTCCTTTTGGGATAGGTGGGCCGTGAGGCAAGGCCCATTACTAAATTTGGGGGATTTTTGGTTTACACCTGGGGTGACCGCCCCATGTAGTTACAATGTGAGTCTGCCCCTGATTGAGAGTACTTCTTTTGTGAGATGAGAATACTATTTTTTGATCCTGCTAACTTCAATTCCAATAAAATATTTTAGTAACCCAAGATCCTTAATTTCAGAGTCAATTATTAGAAAGCGTTTTGTCATCATCATTTTCAATCACTGCAATATCATCAACATGCACAACAAGTATTACTATAACAATTAATTAAAGAAGTATAGATACAAGATTAAAAGAAAACTGTGGAACATGCAAATCAGAAGGTAAAGACAAGTTAAGCAAGACATTGATGGATCCTTTTCCAGCTATTTTGGGTGAAGGAACCATCAGCAGTTTTCAGTTTTTCATTCATCCATGAGAGGTTAGGGTGTAGCATTGGAACTCAAAATGCAGGCTTGTCACATAATTTGTGGCACTTGAATTAATGACCCAGGCAGAAGTAGAGGTGGAAGAGGCCAATGTAATTGGATTATGATGGGCAAAACCATACAGATTGCAAATTCGTGGGGTCCAGTTGGGAAAAGCGGCACAATAGAAATTACTTGCGATCAACGGATCAACTACGATGAACACGCACAATCATACCATCAAGCAATCACACACATGAATAGAAAAATTTTACGTGATTCGGCAACCTTACTTACGTCTACGGAAGAGAGAACTCATCTATCATGATCCCTTCTCAGTCCCTTCTGGATATAGGGTTATAGTTACATCAATATATATAGTTCCCATTTCTTGGCCAACAAGAAAATTGATACATAATGACTAAAATACCCATAACACTGAACCTCGGTTGTGGCTAACCCAAACGACTCATCCAACTAAACTGGAATACAAGACAAAACCCAACAATCTCCACCTTAACCTAAATTTCATGAATCCCTAGAGCCACCTTGAGATAGCCCGTAATGTCTTCGCGTACGTTGCTGAATGGTACATCACTACACTGATAGCACAGTCTTTTTTCTTCAACACTCTAACATGTTAAACTAGCACTTCACATATCTTGCTGAAAGGTATGCTTCTGCATACACTACAACCTAGCGCGGCTCTTGCACCCCCTTTCTCGGGTGCACGGACAATCTCATTAATGCCTAGTATCAATCAAGTCCAAACCAACTTAAGATTTCTCGTAACTCGCTAAAAGGTACATTTCCGCACATGCTACTATCAAGTGCGGCACCTACACCCCCTATCTTGAATGAACAGACAATCTCATCATTGTTTGATGTCAATTAAGTCCAAACCAACTTAAGACTTCTCACAATTGCTTTTTTCGTCGTCAACACCACCGTCTTGAACCTCCGAAGTGCCCTCCATTTCTTGTCATCTTTCCATACATCTTTGTAACACAATGAACCTAACTTCCATATATAAAGACAAAACTGAAGACCTTCCTAAATTCGGATCTTACTGATACTTTGTGAATCATTCCTTTTGTCTCTATCCCAGTGTTCTTTCGGTCAAACCTGCAACTATCCTATTCTAGCCTGCTCCGGTGGGTTGGGCACGGCACGTGCGGGTTAGGTATGACCTGATGCTAAATCGACTTACTCTAACATGAATTAGACTAACTTTTCCGAGAAAATCATCTCCGTTCAGATCTTCATGGATTTCCGTTAGATGATGTAATCAAAGACCCATCAATCCATCTTCCAATGATCCGTTGTATCTAACTCCACTTGAACCATGGATTTCCTCCCCTGTTTGATGTCCTTCATTGCTCCACCTGAAAAAGCATCCCCCATCAACCTGTAGGATTTTTAACCATCTCATCCTCCATAATAACCAATGTTCCTTTTTCCACCTTCATAACTTCACCCGCTACAATGTACTTGCAGCCTTTGAAGTCTAAGGCACCTAGAAATCCAATTTTTTGGTAAACTCGAAACGTGTATCACATTTGTTATGGTCTGAAAAACATCATCAAACACCTGGATCTCTACCACTTTTATCTCAAATGCTGATCAATTTGCATTCTCTCTCATAAGAACAGATCCATCAATAATGAGAGTTATTTATATCAAACCAATCTCTACTAGAACACATGATAAGAAGAATTTGAATCCCAATACCATAAATCTTCAACCCGATCCATACCTGTACTGACCAAAAGTGATTCCTTGTCATTCAAATCCAAGCTTTCTTATACACTACTTCTTTCCGATTCTGATTTTTTTGCTTTTCCTTCCACTTTAGCACATTTGCTCATTCCCAATCCTTCTGACAAGGATCTAAGATTTCATCACAGATCAACCACCATGTGCAAGCTTTGAGCTTTTCCAAAGTTCTGGAGTAATCTCCCATACATGACATCAAGTAACACTTCTCAGTCCTTGTTGTATCATGGAAGAATCTATGACTCTTCCTTACCAATCCCTGAAGTCATTTCTTCAAACTACCAATATCTTCTATCTACCTAATAAATCTCATCACCGCAAGCATGCTAGAAAAAACAGATTTGAAATCTGATTCCGAATGACTTTGTTATTGTAGAAACAATTTTCTACACTCCAATTGGTCAAACATCCATGTTGACCATTGAACTACCAATCTTCTTCCACAAAGGCTTAAATTTTCTCGCTGCACGTGCGTAGGCGTAAAGAGATCTCTGATCGGACATCACGCAATCAATATATCACAGAAACAAACTTAGTCATTAATTCAGTCAAATCTGCCTTTAACTAAATTCTGCCGATGTATCGCTGACGTCACCCTACTGACATCCTGCACCTGCTGCACTGGGCTAGCTCTACGAACAGGTTAGGTCAACCTGACCTTGAACCGACCTACTCTAGATTGGGCTTCTCTACGTAATGGGTCAGGTCCTACCTGACCTGACGTAGACCTAGCTGCTCTGGACTGCTACTCCACGCGTCAAGTCCAAACCGAACCAACCTGAACTTGACTGCTTCAAGTCTTCTTCTTCGCTCTTCCTCCCTGTGTCCTACAAAAAAGAAGACCAAACCCCTTCTCCAATCTAACAGCGAGCAGACGGAGGGGAACCGGCAGGGGAAAACGGCATGCGATCACAGCAGCAGGCGATGGGCGGTGGCTTCTCCAGTCACGACGGTTTCGGTGCCCACCGAAGGGCCGAGATGCCTTCCTTCTCCTTCCTCACCGAAAGCAGCGATGCACACCACCGAAAGAGGCTACAATGACAATCACAGCGGGCGGACGACAGTGGTTATGGCGTCCTTGATCTCTTCGACTTCTCCTTCCTCCCTGTTACTGCGACAGGGAGCCCTGTAACCCAAAGAACATCTCTACCGTTCTTCTCCTTCGACCAGACTGACGGCAAGAAGCAGTGGCAAACTGGGAGTCCAAATCCTCTCTGTTCTTCTCCGATCGAGCCACAAAAATCCTCTGTATAGAGCCAAGAACCAAAGATCAAGCCTTTGATCTCCTTTGTCTTCATGATGTAATAGAGATTCAAACCCAACTCTAGCAACGTCCAAGAATTAAGAACCCTAAATAGGAAACCCCTGTTTCTTCTCCAGCTTTTTTCTCAGCTGCCTTACAAAGACAGAAAGTCTGTCTTCTCCAAGCATGGCCACACCAATAAAAAAAAAAACCAAGAGCCCTAGTTTTCTTTACAAGCAAAGAACTGCTGCAGTCTCTGTAACCGAGAATACACTCAAAATCAAATTTTGCAAACCTCATCTAAGATCCCACACGTCCTCTACTTCTACACAAATCGAATCCATCAATTGCAGGAGCGATCTTTTGCTTCGCTTTGATACCACTTGTTTTGGGAAAAGCAGTGTAACGATAACTACATGTGATCAATGGTTGGTTCGGCAACCTTACCTACATCCACATACGAGAGAATTCATCTATTATGATTTCATCTCAATCTCCTCGACATATAGGGATTACAGTTACATCAATAGATATGTATATATAGTTTCCACTTTCTTGAGCAACAAATACATAATAACTAAAATACCCTTAATCTTAAACCTCGATTCTAACTAACCTAGACAACCTATCTAGCTAAACTAGAATACAAAACAAAACCCAACTGGTCCACCTTTGAAAGCTGCCAATCTTTGATGAAGAACCATAACTTCATCCTTTCAATTTTGTGGCTCATCTTTGACAAGATTCTTCTCTTGTGCACTCAAATTACTATCTCTCTGAATTGGTTTAGAGCTGCATTACACTGAGAACCATCAAGATACTTCACGAGTCATGTATCTCTTACGATGTGTACAATAAAGTTTATCAAGATCAATACTGGATTGTTCGCCATGGCCACATCCTCCACTTGTGTGTCCACTGCAATTACTCCTGCGGCCATAGCCTTTGCACCACTATTCCCTGTATTCACACTAGGATCTACCATGGGTTTTTGCTATCAAGGGCATATTATTAGGAATTGCATCATTCTTAATTGTCATTGTTTTTCTTTGACTTTCTTCCCTTTGCAAAAGAGCAAATACTGTTTCAATAGGAGGTAGGGGATCTTGCCTGAGTCCAAACTATCTTATTATCTGGGATTATACCACCCATAAGTTCAAAAACATGTTGGTTTTCTGGCAACTTGGCTTATTTCATTGCATAACAGAGTACATGGCTCAAATATAATTCCAACTCACACCAAAGAGCTCTGAACTTTGCATAGTAGTTTCCTATAAATAATTCTCCTCTCTGTATGTTGCAATTTCCCTTTTCAGTTCAAGCATTCGAGCATCATTTCCTTTCTTGTATCAGAATATTTGAAACTTGCAGCCATACTCTTTTCCGTTGAGGTAAATATCTAGTTCATAATCAACATATTTTTGGACACCCTATCTGAATATTTAGAGCTCATTTTTGGGGGCTCTTTAATTCTCCTGCCAATGTATCCAAGTCTTTTTGATCCTCTAAGAGCCCTTCTAGCAGTATACACCCAATCTTTATATTTGTCATTTAACAAACTAGGTTTAATCCTTGTGGTTGGATTCACAACATTAGTTTAGGGTTGACGTTATGCTGTGGAACTTTCTCCCCCTTGTTCGGACTTCATGTCACACTAAAGAACTGAATACCTCAAGTTATAGGAGACAGTTCTCTTAAAACACTGCTAAATTGCTGAAAAATGACCCTTGCAGAGTTCTTAACTGGAATGGGCACCCCCCATAAGCTAGATTCAACAATTCTTGAAATATATTTGACACCCAAATACCAACAATAACAAGGGCTTCTTCTTATAAAATCACCACGAATTTTAACTTTAGTCTATCATAAAAATTAAACACAAACTAGAATAATTATTGCATCAAATTAATCACGCAGCACTAGTAGTCCCACTTAGACTGTACAGGTGCTGATGTCAACACTACCCTTGCTAGGTCAGCCCTTACACTGGCTTGGTTCAAATTACCCCAGAATAAATCCTAATCAATGTAATAACTTTGAAATAGAAGGGAATGATTGATGGAGGTAGTTATGAAAATATCATCTCTCAAGCCTTAGTGGATCGTTTGATGCTAAAGGTTTGAAAGCATTATCATCACTATTTTGCTGATGACAAGTGATCGATGAAGTACAAGTAAGACATGTATGTCTAGTTACTTTTGCCATTGGTGAGGACTACAAGGATACAGTTGGTGCAATGTGCTATCAATGGATAGCAATGATATATTATTGGGACGTCCATGGATGTATGACAAGAATGGAACTCATGGCATGCGCGATAATTCATACACATTTGCTCACAATGGAAAGCTTGTCATGCTCCATCCTGTGAAGCCCGATCTGCTTAAACAAAGATCAAAGCCCCGCATCACCAAGGATGCAGTTCAAGTACATAATATCTAACGAAGCAATATCAAGCCATTCCGAGTTCGAGGGCAAACTCTTCTTTCAAATTGGGGGGAATTATGCAAAATGTGTCCCACTAGTGGTCCCCCTTTTCAAGATAGATTAGTCTTATTTTATTTTTATTAATTGAATTGTAATTAGGATAGTTTCTATTTTTAGAATAGGTTTTCTTAGGCCTTAAGTTTCTTTTCTTATTTATATGACATTATAGCGAAGAATTAATCAGAGTTTTGAGTTAATAGAATTTTCCCAGTGGGATTTTTATCGTTGGAGACTTGTCTTCTTCATGTGATTGTTTCTGCGGAAATCCCTAATTGTGCCAAGGCACTCCCAATTTGCACTCCCCATTGCAAATCCTAACCCTAGGATTAAATCAATTTGACTAGTAATCAAGATACAAAAGGCTTTAGTAGAACAATTCCCTGACTTCTAGTACCGCCAAACACACAATTCACCATAATCCTTTAGAAAATCTAAAGAACACACAACTACTAAGATCTTTGTTATAATCCTTATTTATGAAGGTTGTTGAGAAGATTAACTCATAAAATAGCGAAATAACACAGAATCACACCTGTTATGAAACTACCAAACACAGTCAAACCTGTACCTTGGTTCGGCTAATGCCTAAGGCACCAAAAAACTCCATATATAATTTTTTTTCTGGAGGTCTTCTTGTAGGAATGATACTTTGGGACCAAGTTGAAGCCACAGATTTGTAGTATTATACGGTTTTGATGATAAAAGTATGAAAAACCATAGAGGGGAAGATAGAAAAGGGAGGGAAAGAGAGAGAATCTAAGAGAGTGAAGGGATTAGTTGTGTATCCAAGGGTTGGATGACTAATCCTATTTATTAACTTCTTAAATTTATGAATTTACAAAAAAAAAAAAAAAACACCCTTCAGTTCCTAAATTACATGAGAGTTACCTGATGTAAACAATGTACAAATAAGTCCTCTGTTATCTATACTAACTCATAACCGTAATGATCTGCCAATTAATCCACTACTTGTCCAAAATCTATTCTTCTTGTTCAACCCTTTGATTGGGATGGATGTTATCATACTCTTATCACTGAAACATGACTATCATGAGGTTCAGATGTTGCTTTCTTTGATTACAGTGTCGTAAGAGACATATGAAAGTTTCTATCGTCCATGTCCCAAAAACAATAGATAATGGATAAAACATTTGGTTTTGATATTGCTGTAGAAGAAGCTCAAAGGGCAATTAATTCTGCATATATTGAGGTAACCAGTTATTTTTGCATTTCTCTAACAATTGGTTTGGAACTTGATTTTTGCATCAATATATGCTAACTTTATCAGGTTTCTTTGTCCTGGACCAGGCTCACAGTGCATATCATGGCATTGGTCTAGTGAAATTAATGGGAAGAAGTAGTGGTTTTATAGCGATGCACACATCACTTTCTAGTGGAGAAATTGATGTCTGTTTGATTCCAAAGGTCTATATCATTAATGATGCATTTTTTTTTGTAATCATAATCAGAGGATAATGCTTCATACGCATATGTAGGTACCCTTTAATTTAGAAGGACCATATGGGCTTTTACAACATCTTGAGCATCTGATACAGACAGGAGGATCGGATGTGGTTTGTGCGGCAAAAGGTGCAGGACAAATAAGTTATTTCTGTATGTGTGCTCTATTTTTCTATAGCATGTGCTTAAAACAATGGCTACATGTGACCCTTTCAGGTTTTTCTTTGGTAGAATAATTCTGCTTGTACCATTCTAAATTCAATTAGAAATAAGTATGTACTCCTTTTGAGGTGTCCAATTTGTACTTGATAAACAGTGCTTCACACAATATTAAAATGATACATTCCCTTCTTATGGTCAATAGAAGCCTTCTTCTAATATCATCACTTTTTTTTTTCATAAAATACTTTCATTACATATTTTGATGCCCTTGGGAAGAGCCTATAGTGAAGTTGGAAGGTGCTCTTGTTGTAACCACATGGTTGTAGGTTCTGGTCAAATCAGCACTCCTATCAGGCAAGTGGGCCTTAACTATTGTCTCTTTCATCTGTGTCAAACAAAATGTAGAAACTAGCGAGAAAGGTGGATTGAAGTGAACAAAGGTGTTTCAAAGAACTGTCTTCCTTTTGCATTGTAGGTGTTGTTTATTTGGATTGGAATGTAGCAGCTTCCTTGGTGGGTGGGTGGGTGTTAGAGATGTGTGAAATCATCTTAATTCTTTTTTATTTTATTTTGTAATGATGTTTTCCACAAATTATGAGAGAGATACTGCTTATATCAAATCTTAACTTATATTTTTTATGATGATATTGCTCTGCATGTTTTCCAATGAAAGCAGTCCAAAAAGGTAAAGAGAAAAAAAAAAGAAAAAGAAAAACAGGAAGAAGGGGTTATGTTATCATGTATGCTCTTAATAGTAGCAACGGGAGTTCCAAAGAATACTCAAATTCATTGAATTAATGAATTCCTAATTTCAATATTCAGTATTTGCTCAAAAGTCATGCTACAGATGCATCAGGGATGCCTCACGGAATGCAATGCTTGGAGATATAGGTGTCCATATCCAACAAAAGGTTAGGATCTCATTGGTTAATTCTATGCTTCTATGTTTCTCATAATTTTCAGGTCTCAAAAGCTGAAGGTGACAACAAGCAATTATCAAGATTTTCTTATGGCAAGCATGACCTTTGATCAGGTTTTTCCATGGTAATAAGCTTACTGTTTTCCTACAGATAAAAACGCATGTCAAGGAGATTAGTGTCCCAGCAGATGTCAAACACATAGACCCAACTTATATGATCCATGCCTGTCGTGCCACTGCTTCTGATGCCATCCTCTGCAGTCTACACAGTTCTTGGCTAGAATGCTGTAAGAATCTTGTCCTTGTTCGCTCAACATTTTCATATCATTAAACATTATCTTTAAGAGAAAGAAGGGCATTTAGGAAATCAAATTACTTTGGAAAGTGATAGAGGTTCTTCATTGATTGATAGGTGCGTGGGTTGATGATAAAGCCCATCCATTCCATTCCCTCACAGAAAATCACTGCCAGTTAAATGTGAACAATGCACTGATTGAGCTATTATGACCTTCCGGTTGGTGCGATTTGTAACCAAAGGACTATCCAAGTGTCCATAGCAAGGCTCGCCGCTTAAATGCTCTTGTTCCCATACCTGTTTCACATGTATGGCTGTAGTCTGCATCTGCGGTCTATAGTTTGTTAACAACAGGTAAAATTCTTGTAAGCTATGGTTAGACAAAAGACGCCCAAGAGTTCCAAGGATGCAAGGTGTCCCTGCCTTTTCAGCTCATGTTGGAAATGGCTAGTAGAGGAACCTCTGAGACAATGTCCTTGTGAATCAATATCCGACCGTTAGACTACATCTGAGTAGAAACTGTTGAAGGCTGACTTTGCAAAAATGGTTGAAATGGTAACTCTGTTGTCGAATCCCGTGCAATTCGAATCGAACAGCTTCGGTGAATTCTTGATTTAGAAACCGTGATTCGCTACAGTTCCTGTCATATAAGAACTAGAGTTCTATCTTCATGTGGGAAACTAGGAAGGAGACTCCTACCAAAGTCAGAAATATTCTAAAAATAAATTTATTTTGGGAGAAGTTTATACAAAAGAAAGCAGAGATCTAATATTACCAAAACATTAAAAGAAAAATTAAAAAAATAGAAAGTTTAATCAGAAAAGGAAACAAAGAACAATAGATTTTAGAAATAAATTAGAACTAAAATCTATAAATACCTATTTAATCCGGTGCAACCATGGCTGCATAAACTCTTAAGGGAATCTAGATTTCAAATCGCTACAATCTCTCGGTCTCTTCTGCATATGTGTAGTGTGAAGCAAAGATTTTAGGTACGCTTTCTCCACTCATAACGTTTAATGAAGAGAAAGAAGAAAAAAAAAAGTCTTGTAGAAGATGAGATAGGATGGAAGGCGAAAATGGGGACAGGTGGAAGTTAATTGACAAGGATGATGGGGAAGTGGGAAGGATATCAACGTTCCCACTTCCCTATGCCTTATTTTATTGTACTAGCAATAATGCCCGTGCTAAGCCCAGGCGATATAAAATCAATTATATCTCAAAATGATATTCATAGCGACAATAGGTACATCATAATTTGCACATAATTTAAAATCTAAAATGATACTTTATTAAAGCATATTTTAATTTAATTTACTTGATGCAAAAGACTAATAAATGCAATTGGTATCAAATAAAGAGTTGAAGAAGAAATTTGATAATCATTCTTCAAAGTCATTTAATGAAGATCAAATACACAAAGTTGAGCATAAAAAATAGATTTAATAATGGTAATAAGAGGAGCCCATATTACAATTGCTATCAGAAAAAGAATTCTAATGAAGAAAAACTCTTTTGGTAAGAAACAATGTTAGTTCTAAGAATTCATTAAAATATTTTGATAACTTAAGAATCTTTAAATCAGGAAACAAATCATTTTGAAAAATTATGAGTGTGAATGGATGTGTGATCACTTGTTTATTATAAAGGTCAAAAATATGGAAATAAAAAGAAGAAAAACAAAAAAAATTAAGAAGTGGATCGACACATGGAAAAAGTAATTCCAAATCTTAAAAAAAAAAAGAATAACTACAAGGTATTAAAAAAGAACCATTTGTAGAGGGAGAACTTGGCGCAGTTTAAAAAGAGAAATAAACCAAAAAAATATTGAAGAAAAAATATAAAGCACTTGCGCAAGAACTATACTTTATTTCATCAATGACTTCCAATATTAGATCTTGAAAATCACTTTTGCCACTGCTCACAACATTTTTATTAGATAATCACTCATGTAATAGAATAAATATTACCACATATATGTAGGAACAAAACCAAATCTCATATCATGCAAAAAGAAAAAATAATCCAACATATAACAAAATTTTAAAAGTTTGATTTAAAGAAGCAATACCTGATTAGAGTCTTCCTTTCTTTGATATGATTTTAATGAGAAAGAATACGTAAGAGAGAAGATTAGGAAAACACAGGTTTGAGATCGTCAAAGAGGATCATATATATACCTTGATATACATCATACGGAATTGGAGCATGGCTAAGTAGAGGATGAAAGCCAAAGCGAGGTACTGAGCTAGGAGCCATGGTTTTGGAGGAGGGTCGATGTCAGGACTAAGAGATCTTCATACAGGCTTCTTCAAACCATGAAAAGCTGGAGCTACTACTCTTCTTCTAATACTAGGTCTATAGAAGACCTTGACCCTGTATTGTCTAACATATAATACACAAAGGCTTTGTTATGTTAGTATGATATATGATGATAAGTTCCATGTGGGGCCCCCTCTTCCTCTCCATTAAATTCAATGCATCCCCATAATGGCCTGCAACCACCAGGTTTATTATTCAAAACACATGCAAAACCAGGAAACTTCAAACTTTAAGTGGATGTAGATAAAGTAGATACCTGTAGTGATTTGAAATTTTAAAAGTATTGATTTGAAATTTAAAAACTGTATATATTGTGATAGTGATAAATGATGTTGAAATCATAAATACCTCTAAGATTAAGGGGAGTTGAGGATAATGAGAGAAAATAGGAGATGCTGATGTGGCGCTCTAGAAAAAAAGAAAAAAATTGCTGATGTGGCACACTCCAGAGGCCTCCATTTTTAGAGCTTTAATATATATATATAACTAGCAACAAAGGCCTGTGCTAAGCTCGGGCCAAAAATAAAAAAATATATTAAAATTTGAGAATATATGTGGTATTGTTCTAATCTCTAATGCTATTTGAGAAATGAATGGCTAATAATTTGTAATATTAGCTATATTATAAATATGATAGATAATATTATACATATGACAAACAGATTTCATATTAACCCTTATACTATTTCATGTATATCCAAATAGAAATGAAATGCATTTTTAATATGCACTTTAATAGCAAACATAACAAAATTATTACTAACAACAATTATTACTAACAACACTTTATTAATAACTCAAAGGATTCATTGTTATGCATTACTCAGATTTAACAAATGAAAGGAAATTCTAATTCCTTCATCAAAACTAATGCAAGAAAATTATAATGCCCATTTAAAAAGCACTCAAATTTATTACCATGGGCTTGGTACATTTGTCATCATCCTTCAAAATCGATTACCAATAACAATGATACAAAAAGAAAGGAAAAAAAAACCTGGAGATTTTGCTTCTCTTTTACTCCTCTTTTCATCATGTTTTTCCTTGCCATTTGGATCTTCAATTCCTCTATGACCAAAACACATAAGGTTAAGCATCATATATTCTAGAATTGCATGAATAATTAACAAATTGAAATCTATTTTATGAGAGCCCATAAGAAACCCTCGTTTTTTAACAACACCTATAGAAATAACCCCAAGCATTATCAAACAACATCAAGTTTCTGGTAAACGTAGATCCCATTAAGACGGCAGGTCTTAGGTGGGGAATGTGAACTGATCAACAAACAATATCAAGATTCCGGGCTACAAATTAAATGTTGAATAGTTCAAAATAAGTGATTTCCTAGACAATAGAGTAAATGTGAATGAGAAATGACCACGAAAAGGCAATGGTGTGAAAATATACCACTTGAAACCATACAATTGTTCTGAACACATACCATTTGAAACTATAAAATGGATTATAAATGGTGGCAAACCATTGGGTCAAACCCTATAGAAGAGATGCACGTCATGATCGTATATTATCTTTACTTTCTATTTCGTTTCTTTTTGCCATGGTGTGGGTTGGTTAGGCATTCTGATAAGGGAATGCTTTGATTGGGACCAACGAATGCAAACATCATTCCACATCATCTCCTCCACCATAGAAGGCGATCTCTATTGCCCAAAAAACTTAATTCAAGTTGCAGGCTGACAATTGTCACCTGGAAAAGAAAAGGAAAAAAGAAAATTTTAAATGGAGGAAGATGATGATGATCAGCCAGAAAGAGAGGTTTGATGAATCGAGTACAAGACCATCAGTCCCAAATATAGATGCAATTAGCATGGAGAGATTGAGGAAGGAGATCTAGACGTCAAAGTCAAATGAGGATGAGTGTGCCCCATGTCAATGGCCAAAAAAGAGTAATCTCTGAATGGGGATAAGGATGGATTTTAGGGAAAATTTTTGAATTGATGAAGAAGAGGTTTGAATACCATTCAAATAGAGAGATTTTTGGGGAATAAATGGAATAGATAAGAGAGAAGAGGGTAGAGAGAGATTTTAGGGGATGATGCAAAAATGGTGGGGCCACTTCTGATATCTTTAGAAGATGACGTGGCGCTCTAAAAAAAAGAAAAAAAATATTACTAACGTGGCACCCTCCAGCAGCCTCCATTCTTGTAGCTTTAATATGTAAAATGTGTACAAAAGATCATGAAGATTAAGATGCAAAATATTCACCTGAATACTGGTGCTCCATAGTCCACCATTGTTTTTCCTTGTGCACATGAAAAATACATTCATATATATGTGTGACTATCCTTTACTTCAATGATCACTCTGTTTATCATCAAACAAATCCCTTTTTTTTATAGTTTTTTTAATAGTAAACTTCAATCCGACCCATCAGCACAACAACACTCATACCTACCAAGCTACTTCCCCACCCCCCCCCTTCTCTTTTTCTTTCATACTTTCATTCATGGTCATCATCATCAACAAACCAACATTCCTCATAAATCAATTTATGGATTCTACTCCTTCACTTATCTTTATTAGGTGAGAATTATTGTTCATCAAGATAATAAAAAATTGGCAAAACGTGCCCTTGCTTAGCATGGGAAAAAATGCAATATTTTTTGAATAAAAGTATGAGGTTTCATTGACAGGAAAGATATACACAGATCACACAAAAGAAAGATTTCAAGACCACACATGAGCTAAAGACAGCAGAGGTGGACCTATGGACAATGATAGGTTAAAGAAGTGAAAGACTAAAATAAAATATTTTAAGGTCAAATTTAAAAAATTTCTCGAATCACATGGAAGCAGTCACACCAGTGTGACAACACCTACGTCCAGCCCTGGGAAAACCCACTACCTAACTATGCAAAACCCATCACCCAATGACAGGAAATGAGAAGCCTATTGGATTGGAAGTCTTGCTATGCAATGTTGGATACATAGAGCATAAAAAATTCTACTCTCCATTTTTCGTAGGGTACAGAAACAGGCAACTGACCAATCTATTTCCATGAGTTGCATCATATTAAAGTAGATGTTTAAATATGTTAAAAAATATATATCACCCCTGTTAGAAGGGACGCCCTTTTCTTGATCATCATAGACATACAAAAGCCCACTTCTTGCTCAAAGAATACAAAAAAGAAAAAAAAACCAAAAATCCCACACTACAGATTCCATCATAAAGTACCAAAAATAAAAAAAGAAAATATCAAATCATTTTTAGGAAGATTGGAGAAGAATGAGGGAGATTGTATTTACAGGTAGCCATGGCTTGGACCTTTTGAATGTAGATGACTGTTAAAATTCCAATCCAACCCAATCCCAAATGTCTTCCCTTGAAATCTATAGTAAAGAAAGAAGACAAATGTAAAGACATTAGTGTGAAGAGATGATGATGCATATAGGGGATGATGATTGTGGGGAAGGGAAAGACCTGGGTTTTGTTAGAGTTTTGAGGCGGTATTGGAAGAAGAACATGTGATGCTTTTTTCTGCCCAAGGAACGTGAGATTACTACCGACAGCTTTTAAAGGAATAGAGATTTTAGGAACTAAATTTGAATTGAACATGAAAACTTTTAGAGAGTAGAGATTTTAGGAAGTAAATTTGATTTGAGAGAGAGGATCTGTGGATATGTTTTTTAGAGATGAGAGATTTTTGGGAAATAATTTTAAGAGAGATTTTAGGAACCTAATGCCATTAGGATGCTGACGTGGCACTCTAGAAAAAAAGAAAAATAAGGGGTGTTGACGTGGCATACTTCACAGTCCTCCCTCCTTGTAGCTTTAATATATATACTAACACTCCAAGGCTCGTGCCCAATGCGGGCCATGTTTAATTACTGTTTTATTTGTAAATATAAATGTTTAAATGAATTTTAAATTAATATTAACATAAAATTCATTACACAAACATAAATTTTAATAGTTGCAATATTTATGGTAAATATAATAAAAAAAGAAAAAGAAAAAGAAGGGACCTAATTGATATCTGCAAAAAGAAATAAAAAGATTCATAACATGGCACAAGTCTGCACCTATACCCACATAAATGGGTCCACCAAGGGCAGGGACTTACAACCATTTCAATTTTGATGATGCTGTGGGCCCACCTTCATTTCATAGTACTGTAAAACAACAAAAAAAATAAAAAGGAGTGAAGATTTTGATTAAACAAGGACCTAATTAATATACGAAAAAAAAAAGTCCATAACCTTATGCATGTTTGCACCTGTACTCTTACCTATACACAAATAAGTGGGTCCACTAAGAGTAGGGACCTAATTGATATATGCAAAAAGATATAAAAAAATCAATGGTTAAATACTAATTTTTTCACTCAAAATTTCCCCCACCCTCGAATTAAACCTTAGCCTAATAACACCTAAAACGTGTGATTAAGTTTATCATCTTTATAATAATTAGGGCATCCCCTTTATGGCCCATGTAATTATATTATTTGTAAATAAAACTATTTATAAATATTTAAATGAATAGTAAATTAATATTAACATAAAATTATCACACAATCATAATTTTAAATATTTGAGTGCACTCTTAAAAACTAAATATTATATTAGTAAAACTAAATAAAAAAATAAAAATAATGTACCCATAAAGTTTCATTAGAATATTTATCAAAAAAAGTTGGATCATTTTTCCTTTAATCTGTAAACTCAACTCAAGAGGAAAAAAAACATTATATGGTAACAAAAATTAGATGGAATAGTCCAATGTATAAAGAATCATGGGGTCGATCATCCAACCCTCTCACTATGAAAAATATTGATTAGTTGGAATTGAATAGCAAAGAAAAGGACCCACGCCCAACGCAGCCCATTTGAAAAATATATGTACCATATGAATAAAATAATCAGCAACAGGCTTTAAAGAATATAGGCATCTCAAACTTTGCCTTTAATAATCAGGCCTAGGAATAGGATTCAAGTGTAGCCTGTAATCCCAAAAACATAGCCCAAACCAACACATTGAGGGCTTTAATGTTGCAGTCAGGCTAAGCCTAGTTATGAGTATTCATAAAATATCAAATCAATCTTCAAGTTTGATTTTTGAAAATGGAAAAATCTTATAAAATGTTTAAAAATGATTCTTGTTATAAAACTAAATTATATATTATTTAAAATTAATTTCACTTTTGACAAAAGTGTTCTGAGGAGTTTGATGTTTTGAGAAGTCCCTCGAATAGCCTGATCATATCCAACTTAGTCCTACCTAACCTAACCTATCTACTCCATTCATGCCAACTCTAAGTCCAAATCAATTCATCATACTCAGTACTAAGACCACCCCATAGCCCAATTCAACCCACCATACTCGCGATGCTAGCCGAATTAAATTGCACAAAGATGACCAACTCTTGTATGTGGATATTGGCACATAAAAGGAAAGATATCCTCTTTTTATCTCTTCACATGTGGATGAGATACATTTAGCATAACTATGAGGGATCAACCCAATCCCCAAATCTGATTACACTAGATGCAAAAGTGTCTTATAGGCCCAAACGTAAAAGATGGAACTAAATGAAAAGAACAGAAACATTTGACCCAGATCCTAACTTAACCACTATTGGAGATGGGTCATTATTTGGCTTGGGTCTTTTGTTTTCACCAAGTTTTCATGACTGATATTGGGTGAATTAAGGCCTAAATTCATTAATACGTCCACTGGGACCCATGTGAGTCCACCCAACTATGGATTACTGAATGTTGAAAGCCATATCAATGGCCGTTTCCACATTTTCATTTCCTATTTTCTCTAAAGGTGTATAAGTATATATATAAAAGGGGGCAAAATGATGGACGAGATATCAATAGGTATAAATTCATTAATAGGTCCAACGGGCCCATGTGAGTACACCCTAAATATGGATTACTAAATGGCGAAGGTTGAAAGCCAAGGGCGAGAAATTTTGATTGCCCATAAACTCATGCCCTTAAAAAAAATAACTATTGCATAAATATGAAGAGATTTTAGGTGAAATCCTAGGATAAAGGAAAGAACTTTTAGGATTGGAGAAAATATGGAGATTTTTTAGTGAGTAAATTAGGTTAGTTAAGAAGAAACACCCTAATGAGAATAAAGATTTAAGGAGAGAGGATAAATATTGAGAAATGAGAGTAGAGATTTTAGGAGATAGGAGACATTTTAGATTTGATTTTAAGGATGCCACATATTGCTTTCCCACACTCTCTCTCGAAGGGGGAATTTTCTTTACATATACTAGTGCTTCAAGGCTTGCGTTGGAAAAAATAATAATTAAGTCTTATTGAAAATTATTAATAATTTAAATAAAATATAAATGAATATTATGACATAAATCATAATGAAAATATAGTTAAAATATTAAATCTTTATTTTTTTGAAGAAGAAAATATTTTTTTTAATCATAGATGTATAAAAGTTGAGAGTGAAAAAAAGACCATTGATATTAAGTCATCCTTGAATGATTAAAGGAATTACATGTGGTTAAAGGAAAAAAAAAACGTTGATATTTGTTAATTAGCATGCACTTGTTTCAGTAGATGCACTTGGTTCATCTTCTCCACTTATCTCAATAGTTGCGCTTGTTTCATCTTATACAGATCTTTTAACTCATGCACTTGTTTCACTTTGTACGCTTGTCTTAATAAAGTTTTTTGTTTTTGATATTGCAATGGAAATACTTAGTCCAACATCTTGAAATTTCATATTTTCTTTATAATTTGATATTGCATAGTAAACATTCAAATAAATTAGTAAAATAAACTAATATGAAAGAAATTGTATTGATGGCATTAAAATAAAACTTATAATTTTCAATTTCTGACAATAGAATGGTTGATTCTTGGGTGTAGCAAATTTCTTCAATTTTCTTGACTAGGATACTATTTTCTGATGTTAGTTTGTTCATCGTTGAGATAAATTAGTTTTATATGAAATAAATATTACTTCCACTATTCTTTTTTTATTTCATTTTCCAATAGTTTATACCAATTTACCTATAAAATAATTAAAAATTTAATATTTATATATATACATGATGATAGTTAAAATAAAGAAGTAACTTTATATAAATAAAAATAAATGTAAAATACCTTATTTACACATTCTTGAAATTCTTCTTTTGTTGCATTTATGAAATTTTTAAGTACTTCATCGTGCAATAAGAATGATGTTTGCTTGGTGTGGTTTGCAACTATTATAGTTGTAATGTATCTGACAATAAAAATAATTAAAAACAATTATTTCATAATACGTGCAATAGACAAATATGTTAACTTGATTAACATAACAGCTAGATGATACACAAATTTGGTTAGATTGGGGTTAACATGATTCCTAGAACTCTTATTTTTCAATAATCTTAAGAATCTTAAGAACACCACTGTTGACTGCATTGACGCATGATTAAATAATCAAGATTTCTAGGCTACAGATTACCATGAACAGTGTAGGGTTTAGGGATCTAATTATTTATCTAAATAGTGTCAGTCAAAGGGCTATAGATTACTATAAATAGTTTAAGAATATAACAATTATCTCTATAAGTAGTAAATCTAAATAGTGTCAGTCAAAGGGCTACAGATTATTATAAAATAGTTTAAGAATATAATATTGGCTATGTAAGCATCCAAATCAAATAGAAGGAACTCAAAATAAGGTGTAGTTGGGAGCTTGATGTACATACCTTGTCAAATTTGGTGGATTCACATGAACCACTGGGGGTATTGAGATGGGATTTGAAAGAGTAACAACGCCTTAGCATAGGCTACGAAAAAAAATAATTAAGTCTTATTAACAATATAAGGCACATGAGAATTTTGTGTTGTATAGAATATAATGCATGCTTAGAAGAGAGAGAGGAATACTTAACCCATGTATCTTTCCAGTGGAAGAATAAGAAAATATGCGACCATTCTACTTCTTCTGTTCTTATGATTTATGAATAGAATAGAGAAGTCAGAACAGAGAGAGTATAAATTGATGCGACTTATATCTTGGGTTTCTTTTTTTAAAGAGTTTTCATGATGAGATATTCACTTAAACTCTAAAATCTAGGAGGAAACTTATATAAATTGATGCAACTTATATCTTAGGTTTCTTTTTTGAAAGAGTTTTTCTTATCACAAACGAATATATAACATATATCTTAGGTTTCTTTTTTTAAAAGAGCTTTTCTTATCACAAATTATTTATTATTCTAAATATAATAATTAAAATAAAATAGGAAAAATTAATAACAAACAAAAGTAAATATTTTCAAATAATTCATAAAATCCACAAAAGTTAGGGGGGGAGAGTGGAAATAGAAAGATAAATAGAAAAAAGAAATATTAATATATGTTTTTTAATTTTTTTTTACCTATGTGTATTCATTTTGTATACGTCCCTATCCCCTAAACCCAAAAGGAGAAAGAAAAACCAAAAATAAAAAGATTAATGGAAAAAAGGTAACATACAATTTTTCTTAATAATGTTTCAATAAATCTTATATTTAAATATATTCTCATTTTTTGGGCCTGGGTTTAGCATGGGCTTTTGTATAAACTTGCAGATTCAATTATGTGCAGACCTGTGACCTTAGATCTAAATATTAAATATATATATATTATGCTTAGCCTAGTTGTACTTCAAACAAATTTGGAGGTGTGGTCCACATCATGAGGCCATAGTTTATCCTACCCATAATTTAGTATGTATCTTTCTATTCACTATGACCACCTATCTATATTTTTTTTCACCGACCCATATCTTGTTCAAAGCTCAAAATTTTTACTTACTCATATCGTGTAGTTGCATATGAACCTGATACACATATGACTCACTGGAACTCCTTTTCATTAGAAAGTCTCATGAAAATGAAGTCTCGTCAGAACCAAATCCGATTAAAGAGTTTCATGTAAATCAAGAGTCTAGTTAAAGAGTCAGGCATGGCCAATAGCCATCTATATGATTTATCTGAACCATGGGCCCACTCGCCTATTCTATGGATTACTATGGAGGATTATGATGTCCCATGCAAGAAGTATGACTATGTTACACTTGTGTCCCGATGATGAACAACTCGGATTAGTCTAAGACTTTAAATTAATGTGGCCCAAAACTTTGATCATATAAGATCCTTTTGATTTCGATTCGGGTACATAGAGGACCCAAAACCAAAATCATGAAAAGAAGCCAATCTAAATAGTTATTTTCATTAAAAAAATATTAAACGGGCGATGAAATAGGGTTCCAGAAAAGGTTAAAAAAGATTAAGAGATTTTAGAAAGGTGGTATAGATATATAAGATAAGAGCCCTTTAGAGAATAGATAGGGATGAAGTTGTAAAGGGATGAGAGAGAGAGAAATTTGGGAATGAGAGATTTTATAGAAAACCAAATAGAAATTTTAGAAAAATTGAGCGATTTTTGAGATTTGGTATAGAGTTTAGCTAAAATAGATAGAATCCTTAGATTGAGCCACGTGTCGTGCCGTTATGAAGAGAATTGTGCCACATGTCACTCTCCCATGAAAAGGGGTATTGTTATAATATATATAAATTGTACTCCACACCCCCATATGTTTTAATATACCTCTCTTTTTCATGCTCCCTCCAAGCCCATAACCCATTCATTTTTAATGATAATCAATATAGATTAGGAGAAACCCCAATTGAAACCCTTTATCCAAATTATACAAAATAATTGTCTTACAGATTTATAGGTTATCTATAATGTATTCATTAATCCAAGTTTGATCTACCATTGGATTAAAATTTAGATGAAAAATATAATGATAATCACTTTTTTTTTATCATGCAGTCAATTCGACAGTTGGATGAACTCAAATCTATGTAGTATTTGAGAAAACCATAAGTAAGTACATTATGTGAATTTTGAACCATTAAGATTTAAATAGGTGTCCCTACCATCTAGTTCCAATCCTTTTATCTCATAGTTTTTGTATTAGTTACAATCGTACTCATTCATGAATCTCTTGTAGTACACTTTTTGAAACTGCCACCATGCCATTTAAATCACTCTATCATTTTCTTTGTTTTAAAAATTTTTTTATACTATACTTTAGACTCATCCAATATTGGGTTTAAAGATATATATATACGTAGGAAAAGACTACTATGCATTCATCCCTCACCTTGTGGTAATGGACAATTCCCTTTTTAAATCTAACAAGGTCACAAAGGTGTCATGAGGGTCATGGTTTTGTCTTCTTGCATATTAATACTTTCCATTTATGGAAGTGTCCCTTACCATAAGATGAGGGATAGATGCATAGTAGTTTTGTCTTATATATAGGGCTTTGATCCTGTAAGAACTGTTCTCATGCAGCTATCGTAAGAACTTTTTATGGAGCTCACTTGTGGGTCCCATTTGGAGATGGGACTAGGGGGATGTAAAGATCTTTGTGGAACTAACCCACATATCAAGTTTGGCCCTAATCACATGTCCCTACACCCTTCATCCATGGACCACAAATTCAGTCCATTCGGATTAGTGCATAGTCGATCCAACAATCTAATAAATTCGAATCTAACCGAAACTTAGAGCGAGTGACTATTAGGGCGGCCTCTATGTATTGCGAGGTTTGAATTGGATGATAGATGGGCCCCACCTACAGTTCTCACAAAAACATGGTGAGAACTAGTTCTCATAGGATTATTTCCCATATATATACATATATAAGGGAACCTCTTGTTTTTTTTTTAATTAAATAGGTGACCCTTGTTTTGTTGTGGAAGACACCATAGGCAAATGACATTTTGGTTAGGCTCTATATTTTCTTTTTGGTAAATTGTGAGCGGGATATGTATTTTTTTAATATATTTTGTATTCCTTCTGGTCTTGAAAGCATCGAACCAATTTTGTTTATTTTATGAATTTGGTGAATTGTTTAAAGCCTCATGTGGTAAAACAGTTTCTTCTATTTCCATAGCTGTAGTTTATATTTGGATACTAAAAAATTCTAATAGATCAAAATAATATGACCCCTTTATATATGCTTTATTTAGATTAAACTCTAAATGAATTTAAAAATGGTAAGAATAAACACTTACAAGGTATGTGAATAAATATTACAAAATAATTCACTTATTTATACTAATAGCTGTGTGTGGATTTTGACTAATCATACCTTTTGTCTTGCATTTTTTTATTTTTAAAGTGTTAATTTGTTATTATTTTTATTATTGTTGTTGTTGTTGTTGCTGCTGCTGCATTCGACTATGTTTCCCCACGAAATTTGTCACATACCTACATTTTACACACCTACCTCTATGTCCAGGTGCGAAGTTTATAACCATATTATTTCATGTAGTACCTTTTTTCTTTCTTTTTTTGGGTATCTCAATGTATATCTTATCTGTCAATCTAAATATCTATGAAGTTCTAAACATCTTCATCATGGAATATGTTTGACACTTGTGCAACATTGTGGGGCCCATCTTTGGGCACTACTAATCAAGGAACATGCCTAATGAGCTTGATAAGATTCTCTCCAATTTGGATTTTTATGCCTCAAAACTAACAATAACACAATATTAAAAGAGGGTATTTCAAGGTGAATGTAAGTTGAAGGTTTTGGAGAGAGCCTCTAGAATGGATTAATGCAATCAGTCTCAAAATTATGTATGCAAACAATCAATTACACAGCGGAAATAAATCAAACAAAAGCACACACCATAAGAACACACAGATTTTACGTGGAAACCTAAACCGGGAAAAACCACGAGTCCAACCTAGACTAATAATCAAGCACTATGGATTATAACGCAGTTATAAGCCACTTACAGACAACTGCATGACTTTGTAACGTCAACCTCTTGCAAAAAATCACTCTACAACAATCGCCTATCGTTGCCTGCTACACATCCAATCAACTAGAAGCCTTCTACTTATTAGCTTGACTCTTCAGATCTTCTACGCGTAGAAGACGATCTTCTACTAGAGATATAGAAAACAAGAATCTTTAGAGCAAAACTTCAGCCCTTCAACTCTCCAAAAAACTGTAGAAGAGATGATATCCATAATATATTCCCCATTTAGAACAATGAGATCTCTGTCTTAGGGTTGAGAGAGAACTATTTTTTATAGCCTCTAATTTGTGCCTTATAAGTATATTTCAATTAGGAAAGAAATTGGAATGAAATAGGGAAATTCCTCTTCAAATTGGACTGAAAAATCGTAAGTCGGTGAACTTTCTGCACTTGTCCGATTGGTCGGATTAAGATTCCGCATGGGCAAAAATTCAGCACATTTTCTCCAAACTTCTAGAGGCCATAGCTTTCTCGTTTCAGCTCTGATTAAGCAATTTTGGGCTCTACAGATATCTACTCAAAATGAACTTTCCAATGGTAGGTCACATGCCCATATCCGATGTTCGGTTTGTGAGATATGACCTTTTTAATCCATATTGTCCGTAGAAAATTACTTCAATTTGTCTCTCTTTCTTCTATTTCTTGATTTCAGTACATCCAGCGACTCAAACCATTATCCATACTCGAAGATATGTAAAATACAATACTTATAGACTCAAGTTTTGTCCAACCCATGAATTTGCTAATACAAAAATCCTTATAATCTCTCTCTTTGGCAATTCATGGACAAAACTTTTTATACATTCAATCTACTCAAAAATAAAACAAAAAAATATGTTGAACATTGAGTAAATTGAAATGGCAAATAAAATTTTACCATTAGCTCTGCACTAGTTAGAAAAGAAACTGGTGAAACGAGAAAGGTATTGCTGGCTAGACTCGTGTTTACTTACAGCAGGCCAGTAGAGCTGAGATCATCTCCTACTTGCTGTTGGTTCAATGATGGAATGGCCTGAGAGTTGCTCGGAGATGCCGCCAGTGGAGTCGAAGGGATTAATAACCCATTTGCAAGCCGAGAATGCCTGAGACAATGAAAATTACAATTTTCATCTTCTTTCTCAACTTGCAGAATTCCTAACTCTCATCATCGGAATAAAGTACCTCCATGTGGCTTGTTCTGTTTCTGTTGATATTGCGCTATGCCCTCATTTCTCTAGAGAATAGCAATAGATTTTCATCCATTGTGGGGGACCTTGATAGGTTAGGGACTTTCACTGGAGAAGGTTCTGAATGGAGAAATGGGGTGAGCTGGATTTATAGCAGCTATCCATGAATTTCAATTTGGTTCATCATAAGAGCAGTTGGCTGATAGCTGTGTTGATATTCTAAATTTTGTCGCAGACTCTTCGATTCTGTTCCCTGAGAGAAGCTTTGATGGATTGGGGGGAGGACTTCCAGAGCCCTTGGACATGCCCAATTTTACTACATGAGTAACAGATTTTGAAGATTCTCTCGTATTTCAATTGGATCCATTGCAGCTCCCCATTATCCAAGAGTAAGGTGTATCCCAGGAAAGAGTGGATCAGCAAGAGATAGGAGCACCTTGACTCTCATAAATTCATATTTCTAGACGGCGGGCCACCAATCCACTTCCAAAACATCACCTGCTAGTTTGGCTATACGGGCTGCATTCACATTACTGATATACTCTGTTGGAGCCCCATGTATTAAAGCCCAAAGGTCCACAGTTTCAAAGCGTATATTCCACCAGAAGAGGTTTTCACGCCATGCCTGAAACAAGTGTAATGATCTATTAATGTTCTAGGGGCCTTGGGTTAGGAGGTCCCTCCCGATCTTCGTCTTCCACTTTGAAGACTTAAGTGTTTGCCTAATGCACATGCCAGTGTGTGGCAACTGCTTGTTCGACTGTTGCAAGATCAATTTTTGTGTGGTCCACAAAGTAACCTATCAGACAGTCATTACCAATGCACTCTACCTTGTAGGATTTCATCCTGATTAATCTCAAATAGTCCAACCACGATGCGTTGGTGTCTAAGGCAGTGGTTGTGTGTTATTTTGTGACTCATTAAGAGATTGCATATTTGCGTGTCCTCTGGGCCCTCCATGAGGTTCCCAGTAGAATCAAACAGGGACAGGAAAGGGACGAATTCAATAAACTAGGGATTAGCAGGGTTGAGAAAGAGTGGAAGGAATTGATAAGTTGGAAAAGGGAAAGCACAAATGAAAGTTTGGGGGTTTCTTTAGGAGTAAAGAAGAGGGTAGGTAAAGGTGAGGGGGGACAGTAGCAGTCAAAATAAATGGGGTAGGACAAGAAAGATATAGTGTAGGTGACAGAATAAAGAATGTCCTAAAAGGTTCTTAATTGATGGTAGTTAATGGAAGATTTAGGGCAATTGGATATGTACTTGATGGTAGTTAATGAAGAAGACATAAGGCAGTTGGATGAGTTTTCCGGTGGATTTGCCGGAGAGGACGAAAGGGTTCTTCTTTAGATGCATTCCTAGTTAGCTAGCTAGTCTGCTTCTAAAACATTAGAAAATATGGTCATTTATTTATATGCACATACGCAAACGTCTTTGTATTTATGTGTGCTTGTATGTGTTTATACACGGGTATGTATATGCAATTGAAAATATTCAGGGCTTATCTTGCCTTTTATAGTGTCCGTTATTAGCACAAAATCTATTGACCTAAGTAATGTGCTGTCAAATTCTAGTGCGAGATGAACTGATCTGAGTGCAAAAATGCATCATGGTTTAACCATGGTAAGGGGGAGAGTGATGTTGCTGGATCTTGGTCTAAACTTGGAATGAAATATGCTTTTCTGTAATCCCATGGCAGTTGCCCAAGAAATGAAAGTAATCACCAAATCTGAGAGATTAGGGGGCTGAGACATAATGGAGTGGGTGTTCAGGGTGTTTGAGCAAGTTTTCACACTTGATCAGATGTGTTGTACGTATTCTGATTTAATCACACAACTTTGAAGAATCCAACTACATGATTTTTTAGAAGTTATATCAAGATATCAAGAAGTTTCATTGATGTAACAGACCACCTCCAAAACTTTGGGTCCCCATAGGCTACATGTATGCCTGTGCTCGCTCTTCATGTGTATAAATAGAAGGATTTTATGTATTTTGAAGCCCTTTCCTATAAGAAGGATGAGAAGCAATTTCAGCTGGCTTGGATGGTACTCAATTTCAGCTGACTTTCTTTTGATCATGGCGGACACAAACTGAGGAAATTTTTACATATACTCCAATGTTATAAATTCTTATGTGAAACTGGAATGTAAGAAGATATTTTGAATGCCGAAAATTTTTTTCGTGTTTTGTTTTGCTTTTCTTTGTTTTGTTTTGTTTTGTTTTGTTTGTGATATACTGAGTTCTAGTAGTGGAGACATTGATCAGTGAATTTCAAGCCAAAACTGATTTGTTTGGGAATTATACTTTGTTTGCTATTTGACTTAGTTTTGTTTTCTTTGATGTGAGTTCGGCACATCATGTTTTCCTTCAGGGACTCATTTTTCTGATCAAGCCGTCTTTCTTTCAGCTTAAGCTTCATTTTCTATAGATCAGCTGTTTGCTTATTTGTCATCTTTGTTGTGCTTGATTTTATGCAGAATTTGGCAAACCCACTTTGATTGCTGTCACTGGTTAATTGCTTTCACTGTTTTTGGTTTTCAATTGATTTTATTTCTTTCCTTTACAGGTTAGCTAATATGGTTAATCACCCAGTTTTGTTCAGGCCCAAAGAAAGATCACAATTAAGAAGGGTGGCATACTCCTTGGTGCGCAGCGGTGGTAGCTTGAAGGGAGATGTGATGAATGTCTTGAGTCGAGAATATTCTCAAGGAATGCGATATTTTGAAGAGATACAGACATCTTGGATTAAAAATATTGGAAATTGTCCTTGGATTCAATCTCCTGATGCCAGAGTTAAGCTCGAGCATGCATATTTAAGAGTTCTGTATTATCCAAATGATCCTCCTGAGGACCTCCCGCAACCTGCTCAACAGCCCTCTGCCAGTGCTCCTAATTTATGGTCCCAGAGACTTCTAAACCCAACCAGAGAGAACATTGTTTTTGGATCACTCTCATTGCCCCTACTTCCTCCACATCCACTTGCTTTTGGATCATTCCCCCCACAGCCACAGCCACAGCCACAGCCACAGCCGCTACCACCACCAGAGACCTACTCCAATGATCCATATTCTTTTTTTCGGTTCAACAGACATGCTGAGGAGCATGTCCGAGATCACGTAAGAATATCAGCACCTTTTTCAATTTCATTTTGATTCGTTGCCATTTTAGTTTAATATTGATGTCTTGTGTCTTTTGTGTTACAGTGTCAGCGACCTATTACAGATGAAGAACTTGATCGGGACCTAACGAATTTTTCGCCAGGATTCATGCCGATCCTTCATGATGCACTGGCTTGCATTGGGCTCCATGTGAGACAGCTTCCCGTTTGACTCCTCGAAGTAGGATTTTGCTAAAAACTCTGTGGTGAATCACTTTTTTCTTTTTCTTTTGGTAGGATATCTAATGAATGTATAGCAATGTTTATGGTTCAGATGCAGTTGAGTGTTTGAATTGTAAATGCCCGGGAATTTGACCTTGGCTTTTGAGCAGTTTTCTGAAATGTGATTGACCTATTATTGATCCGTTCGGCTTAATTGCATTAAGTGTTTGAATTATGCATGCCCCGTGCCCCATGTGATGTCTATATGGACTTATGTAGTCACCGGAACCTCAGGAATTTTTCTTTTCTTTTCCTTTTTTTTTTTTTTTTTTTTTAAATGAAGCCCCAGGGATTTGAAGGAGGTTTAATAGATGAGAAAGAAATACTCTTTTTTTTTTTAAAGAAAGAAATACTCGAGAACAGATACTTCGAAAGATAGGTACATTTTGTAGGATCTTGGGCCCAACGAAAACACTGACAATAGGAGAGTTGCCTATTAAACTCACTCCATCAGTTTCATGCAAAATCAGAGTTAAATTAAAAAAAACTTTAATTGTATAGCAACTAATTACGAGGCCCTATACTTCACCAAATTGAACTTCTCTCTATGGCCAGTGCGCTATGCATGCAGCAGTTTCCTGCACCAAAGAAAAGTGTAGCTAAACTCTTGATTGATTATTTTGTGTTCTGCCAAGGCTTAGGTTTCATTCTATTTAGTGTGCCCCAACCTAGATGAACCTATGGGAGAAAATGGAACCATTTCCGATATATTGGTGTAGAACCATTATGGTTTATAATTTTGACTATTCTGTCACCTACGCTATACACTTTTTGTCCCTTGATGAGTTTGGTTTTTGGTTAAATGACTTAAATAAACCCAGAATTTGGCCCGACCCATCTCCGTCAAACCTAACACGACCCGTTTAAAATACGGGTCGATCGCAGGTTAGGGTTTACCAATCCGTATAAAAATGGGTCGGGTTAGGGTTGACCTGCCTAACCCAATTGACCCATTTAGATTTTACTAATTTACCATGATTTTTTAATTTTCTTGTGACCTTTTTTTATTCTTGAAGGCCATAAACCATGTGACTTGTAATCTTATGCAAAGGAGTTATCCAACAGTTTACTTCTTTTATTTTTATGTTGTATGGTTAAATATTTCATACCTAGAATATGAAACTTACGTTTTTTTTATTTGATAATATTATGTTTTTGTTCTTGAAATATTGATTTGTGTATTTTATTTTTATGTTAAGTAGTTAAGCATAGAAATTTATCATTAAAATGTAGATATGAATGGAATATAGTTGTATTGATGAGTCTTATATTTATTCTCAAATATGATATTATAAAATTAAACAAAAATTGGGAAAGGATTGTCACAATAAATGGGCTAGAAATTGATAATGGATTTTGGCCCCATTTTTTTACATCTTGGAAATTGGTAAATCATAAATTTATGCTCAATGCAACACTTGAAATGAATTTAGACCTAAGGAAGCCTTTTTAATACAGTTGGGCCACATAAAATGAGTTGGATCACACATAAAAAAGAATTAACCCAACCCAACCTGCATTAAAGTCGGGTTAGGCGGGTTGGGTCAAAAACAGATCGAGTCGGGAAGGTTGGTCAGAAATGGGTCAGGTAGGTTCTAAACAATTCCACGTGGTTGTACTGGCATGCTTAGAACAGCATGTAGCCAAAGAATTACACTTGTTCTCCTTTAAATTATCAACTTTTTTTTTGAAACGGTAACAAAATTTCAAGAAGGGAACAAGGAATACAAAAGACAAATAAAGAGAAAAGAAGAGAATGAAGAAGGTATAAGAGAGATGCACCAATTCCAACCTCAATTACAACACACCCACCTAAGGAACTGACCTTTCCATCCTTTGCTTTGCGAACACATCTGCTATGAAATTGGCGGATCTAATCTGATGGTGGAAAGAAACATTAATGTTGGCTGATAACTCCTTAATTTCATTAAAAAGAAATTGAAACTTCCACATTAGACACCCAACAAATCGCGTTTGAGGAATCACTTTCCATAAGATGTGCACTACCATACCTTGAAGAAACCAATAGTAAAAGGAATCATCCTAGGTAGAACTCAGCCGCACCGCAAAAAGCACCCTCCCAACTAAGATTGCACCATGTCCACAATATTCTTCGGGTGACACCAAGGAATACTAGTTCTTCTAACTTTTTATCAACAGGCACCAACAAGCGGGATAGGTTTGAGCTCCACGTGCACAAGCAAGTGATTGGCCACTTTAGCTCCCCCAGATGTGTTAAGCAAATTACCTAAACCACTTTTGAACCTAGCACTGAGGTTGAGGTTACCATTGCTGATTATGGAATTGGCCTTTTATGTTCACATTTATAGCTTTTGTTTGTTAATTGGAACCTTTGTCTTTGATGCCCTATTGGTGTCTTGAAATTTGCATTTCAAACCTCCACATCATGGGCTTAAGGTTTTGAGTAAGGATGTAGTAAGGATTTTGCAGCTACAGTTGATGTTGAAAGTCATTTCCTTGGAGACAGATTCTTTGTCTGTTTCCTTAAATTGTTTGGGTGCATAATATTTTTTATGTTCCTTCAGCTTGCAAAAAATCAAATGGATGAGTTGTCACAACCCGAGCCCAGAAATCGGGGGTTAGAGAAACCTAACCAATGACACATGTACTCCCGTGCATGTACACCTAGACCTCACCCAAATGTACACACACAAGGGATCAATCACACGTGCAAACGAGTGTATGTGGAAGCTGTACGTATCAAGGCATATCACAATATAACAAATGACACAATTGGATATAAAAGATTAGATTGATTACAATGATGTACAACAAAAGAAGGACTAGTCCAAAAATCAAAATACAGATATCAATCAAACCCAAAATACAATCTACAGAAAAATCCCCCAAATAAACCGAGACACAAATGGATGGGGAGAACAAAATGATGCAAATCGCTCTCCAGAAGAATGGATCAAGTCCACTCCTCTAGGCCGGAGGGGGCCTCGCGCGCCTCTCCTGAAGTCGGGTCTACCGACGCAAGATCGGGAGAGGGATTTGAGCCTGAACACCAAGAACAACTCATAAGTACAACGACTTAGCAAAATATAAGCCACAAGAAGATAACACAAATTGTATCTAGTAATGAGCAAAAATAGTAATACAAGGATCTATAGTGATCATATTCGTATACTAGGCAAATCGTGCATATGAATAAGTATGCTATTAGAATCATAAGCAGATAACGGTCAAAGTGGCTACTACATTTGCCATATTCTCTCTTTCGAGAGCAATCGGAATGAGAACACCATCGACTGGGCCAAGGTACGCATGGGTCTTTAATTCCCGGGGTCCGGAATCCCAGGACAAGAGTACTCTGCAGAGGCAACACACACACACTAAGCAAAAGTCAATCCCGGCGGGTATCCTAAGGCCGAGGCTCAGTAGCGCCATATATAAACAATCTCAATCAAAGCATATGATGCACATCAATCAACATCACACACAGATCTCACATATCATAATCTATCCCAATGAACGAACAATAGTAAGTGCATCACATACTGATACTCAATACGCATAACAATATGAATGCGAATAAGCAATAACGAATGAGTGCAAAGAACAATTAATCACTGGACTTAGGTACTCCACTGGACTGGAGCAATAATAGATACAAAGGAGTGGATTGTTCTTGCCCGGGCTTCGCTCTGGAGCTGCTGAGTTTCCAGCGCAGAACATTTAAGATAGCAAAAACCGAAATCAATATGCTGTGCTGTGCAAATCAAATTCCCTTTGACGAATCAAGGTCAATTTACAAGCCAATCCTAACCTATATATCCAGTGTTTCTAACCGTGCATGCTGATGTAGTTTTAAGGTATTCGATACACAGTTGTTCAATCAAAGAGTGTTGCATTTGATTGCAAAAGTGTACCAAGTCCCTTAAATCAAAACCCATGGGAAGGTGCTAAACAACTGGATAACATACATGAATGAGACGCAACCCTTGAGATCATTCATGTCATTCGGACATTCCATTGGGCATGTTCGGGTTGTCTACATTCTAGCATGAGAGTCCTATCAGGTCTCTTCCTTAATCCTAATCTTTTTATTCATTTCTCAGGGTCGTACGGTGTAGCCGTAGGTGAACATACGGCTTAGCCGTATGCATCTTACGGCATAGCCGTAATCTGCACTACGGCGAAGCCGAGGTTCCTCAAACTATTCATCCGCATTTATGGCTCAACCGTAATTTGCTCTACGGCGCAGCCGTATCTTGTTCCACGGCTTAGCCATAGCATGTCGGACGGCTGAGATCAGGCTGGGCCGTAGAAGAGCAGCAATTTGCCAACTCTCAGTTATTTCAGATGTCACCTTGTTTTGATCTACGGTTAAGGTCACGGCTGGTGTCACGCCCCAATCCCGGGAATTTGGGGATTTGAGTGGGCCCCCAGGGCGTGGATACGTAATCCCGTAGAAATCCGTGCCCTGAAGAATTTTTGCACGAATTCCTACAAGGGAGATTCCACAGGAACGTGTGAGGTATGCTGACACACGTACAAACATAAATTATCATAATCGAGAACCTGTGAAATACTCAATAATCATCAAGAGCACATAAAGTTCATAGTCTATTAAAACATATTTACATACAATAGTGCTATAGTCCTTTAAATACATTCCCAAAACCAGTCCTTAAAGGTGATACAAAAGTCTTCAACATAATCATCCCAGAAGAGACGCTCTCCGTAGGATGGCTAGTAGTAAACGTCGCCATCCATCCATTCACCTACACCCCGAGGTACCGTTGGGGTATCTTCCGGGGCCGCGTCAGTATTCGTGTCGGGAGCGGGTGCTGAATCTGCAATACCGAGGGTAACACTGTTAACACGACGGTTAAGCAAGTACTAAGCATAGGAAACTAATACAACATAATACATTAGCAAGAACAATCACTAAACATGATGCATGAGTGAAACTTAGGGTTATACATACTGATTGGCAACCACGATGCTCTATTCTCCCAAAGGGAGCATACATAACGTATGGGTCGCTAGGGGATCAAGCTAGCTTCCCGAGGAGCGTCGACAACCCCTCCGTAAACCTACTGCAGTGGTGACATATAATACCCAAAGGGCAGAAGCCAAGTGGTGCCGACTCGGAGTCAATCATACAAATCATAACATACATAAGGAATAGATAATCATAAAACAACGAATACTTAAACGAAACACATGCAGGTAGGCTACAAGGCCCGAGCCTCAGCTACACCCTTGGCTAGCAAGCACACACTCAATAGAAGCTCTGGCTTGTCAGACACGCACTCATTAGAAGCTCAGGTCTGAATTGCCTCGGGTCTTGCTGGGGGAAGTAAATTCGATATCAGTCATGTCGAAGGTAGTGTAATGTATCAATATGAATGCATTTCGATAAAGCAGTCTCCTGATTCCCAAGGACATTCAGCACGAGGTACACATGAGATGTTCGGTGTCGTTGTGTTACCGCGTCTGGGTATTACATTGTGTGCATACAGAACACCCTTCTCTTGCCAACCTCCATGACTTGCCATTGGGAAATCCTTCATTCATTCTAACGTATAATTACCAATGGCCAAAGTGGAGGTATGGAGGGTACCATGACTAAAGCCCTACAAAATCATTGAGATTCCTAACATCTTACGTTCACTGGGTTCTTACGGCTTAGCCATATACAGGGTTACGGCTTAGCCGAGAGGGGGTCACAGTTCATCCGGATTTTCGGTGTGGTTACGGTTCAACCGTATATTGGCCTAAGGCTTAGCCGAGCTAAGCCTACGGCTTGGTCACGGGGAGGTCACGGCGTAGCCGTAGGGTATTTCACGGTGCAGCCGTATGCAAGCCGTAGAAGGAGCTGGGTTCTGTGCGCTCTCTGGAAAGTTCGCCGTAGAAAGACCTACGGCTAGGCTACAGGCTGGGTACGGCTTAGCCGTAGTGGATTTCACGGCGTAGCCGTAGTGAGCCGTAGTACAAAATCTCATTTTACTGCTCTCTGAACCTTGAGCCGTAAGAGCTCACGGCTTAGCCGTAGCTTCGCCGTAAGCTTCAGAAAATCTACATACAGTTCTGTAGCTCAATTTTTCTGTACGGAATCAATACAGAACTCACTTATAAGGGAAATTCTGAAGCTCAACTGAAGTTTTCTGGAGAGTGTTCCATACTCACACACCTTCTATTCCCATCTCCATCATTCCTACTTGATTCATTCATACATATTAAGAAAGAAGAAATGGCAAGGAGAACAACTAACTTAACATGCAACGAGCAATTCCACATGCAGTGAATCTAAGCTTAAGTACTTGCCTCTCCTAACCATACTACCCTCTCCCACTGTAGCTTGCCGTGAGGTTGGAGGAAACCTTCAAATCTGAATGGGTTCTCTTAGATCTGTAACTTAGAGAGGGAGGAATGCCCAAAGGAGTAAGGAGAAGATGAGTGGAGACCACTCCCACACATGCACACCCCCAAGATCGCCATGCACTCCAATGCAAGGAGAAGAAACCCAGAAAATGAGAGCTCCAGCCAAGAGAACGAGAGGAAGAAGGAGAAAGAACGTGGGATTCTCTTTTTAAACATAATTTCCCTAGAGTTACATGCAAGCCCATTTGTTTCTAGAAATTTCAGTTTAGTCCGGAAGGGCTCCAATTGGCTTAAGATGAGTCCGGATTAACTCGGGCCCAACACAAAAGATGATCTACGCGATAAATCACACGTAAGGAGATGGACGGGGTACCCAAGAGGCATAAGGACAATTTACGAAAAAGCCCTTAGCTATTTAAGCGGGGTCCAAACCCAATAATTCGCACTAAATTGACCCTCAACCAGTCTTAATCAATAGGAACAAGATTAATTAATGTAATTAGGATTAGTGAGGGTTCGGGTCCTTACATCCTCCCCCACTTAGGATCATTCGGTCCTCCGAATGCACGTACCTTAGGTAGTAGCTCTGGATATTTCGCCCGAATTTGATCTTCGAGTTCCCAAGTGGCCTCTTCCTGTCCATGGTGGTTCCATAACACCTTGACCCATTTGATCGTTCGCGTACGCAGCACCTGTTCCTTAGTGTCAGTGATACAAAGGGGTCTCTCTTCGTAGCTCACATTAGGCCTTACCTGTATATCATCCAACTCAAGAACATGTGAAGGATCTGGGAGGTATTTCCGGAGCATTGATACATGGAACACATTATGAACTCCTGCAAGCGAGGGTGGCAACTCCAACCGATAAGCTAAGTCTCCCACTCTACTCTGTATCTCAAAAGGCCCGACGAACCGAGGAGCAAGTTTACCCTTCTGGCCAAACCTGATAGTACCCTTCATTGGGGAAACTTTTAGGAAAACTCTGTCCCCCACTTGGAACTCGAGGGGCCGGCGGCGGTTATCTGCATAACTTTTCTGGCGCGATCGTGCAGTTCTCAGTCTATCTTTCACTTTTTGTACCTTCTCTGCTGTATCCGCTACCAGAGTGGGTCCATGAAAACTCCTAACCCCAACTTCTTCCCAGCAGACTGGCGTACGGCACTTTCGTCCATACAAGGCTTCAAATGGGGCCATACCGATGCTCGCATGAAAGCTGTTATTATATGCAAATTCGCACAAGGAGAGGTGCTCATCCCACTCCTTTCCGAAATCCATAACGCTAGCTCGTAGCATATCTTCCAGGGTCTGTATCGTTCGTTCCGATTGCCCATCTGTTTGAGGATGGTAAGCCGTGCTAAAACTGAGTTTGGTGCCTAAAGACGTCTGGAAAGACTGCCAAAAGGAAGACACGAACCTACTATCTCGGTCCGACACAATTGAGACCGGGGTACCATGTAGCCGTACAATCTCATCAATGAAGATCTTGGCCATTCCCTGAAATTTCATCCCTTTCTTGATGGGAATAAAGTGGGCTGATTTTGTTAGTCGGTCGACAATCACCCACACTACATCATGGTGTCTACTTGTTCGAGGTAGTCCGGAAACGAAATCCATCGTCAGGTTCTCCCATTTCCATTTAGGAATTGATAGAGGGTGTAACAACCCGGGAGGCTTCCTGTGCTCAGCCTTCACTCGTTGGCAGGTAAGGCACTTGGCCACAAAGCCCGCTATGTCCCTCTTCATGTTATTCCACCAAAACCTGCCATGTAGATTCCGGTACATTTTTGTACTCCCTGGGTGCATGGAGTACCGGGCATGGTGTGCTTCAGTCATAATTGCCCTTTTGAGGTTATGATTTTGAACTCCTGGAACACAAAGCCGATCTCGAAAGTACAGCACACCGTCTACAATCCTGAAATCTGGTTTCTCAGAAATATGATCACGAATCTTGACAAACTCCGGGTCTTCAAACTATCTCTCCTTGATCTGCTGAATCAAAGTGGGTTCGAAGACGGACAAAGCCACTAACATGACCTTATCATCTACGAATTCAGCTTCCACGTCCAGATCTCGGAATTCCTCCACTAGAGACCATTCACCACACAAGGCTGCCAACTCGGTGGTGGATTTCCTGCTTAAAGCATCAGCTACTACATTCCCTTTTCCAGGGAAGTATCTAATCGGAAAGTCATAATCCTTTATGAATTCCAACCACCTGCGCTGTCTCATGTTAAGATCATGCTGCGAAAACAGATACTGGAGACTGCGATGATCACTATGGACTTCAAATTTCTCTCCATATAAATAGTGTCTCCACATCTTCAGCGCGAAAATTACTGCAGCCAATTCCAAGTCATGTACGGCATAGTTTTTCTCATGTTCCTTCAATTGGCGAGATCCGTATGCTATTACCTTTCCATTCTGCATGAGTACACACCCTAGCCCAATCCCTGAAGCATCTGTATAGATAACAAATCCGCCACTCCCTTCTGGCAGGGATAAGATCGGGGCTGAGGTTAACTTCTCCTTAAGCAGTTGGAAACTCGATTCACACTCTGCGGACCACACAAATGGTTCGTTCTTTCGTGTCAACTTAGTCAAAGGGGCGACTATTTTGGAAAAGTCCTTCACGAACCTTCTATAATAACCGGCCAAGCCAACAAAACTTCTAATTTCTGCAACGGTTTTGGGACTCTGCCACGTAGTTATAGCCTCAATCTTAGCTGGATCTACTGCAAGCCCATCCTTAGAAATTATATGCCCTAAAAAGGCAACTTGTTCCAGCCAAAATTCACATTTGTCCAGTTTGGCATACAATCGGTGGTCCCTTAGCAATTGTAGAGAGGTCCTCAGATGCTCCACATGCTCGTCTTTGGTCTTGGAATACACCAGAACATCATCAATGAAAATTACCACGAACTGATCAAGATATGATGAGAAGATCTTGTTCATTAAGGCCATAAACACTGCCGGGGCATTTGTCAATCCAAAAGGCATAACCAAGAATTCGTAATGCCCATATCTTGTCCTGAAAGCTGTCTTTGATGCATCTTGGTCCCTAACTCGCAGTTGATGATATCCAGACCTAAGATCGATCTTTGAAAAATGTGTTGCACCCTGTAGCTGATCAAACAATTCATCAATTCTAGGCAGCGGATATTTGTTTTTAATTGTCACCTGATTCAACTGCCGGTAATCAATACACATTCTAAGGGTGCCATCCTTCTTCTTCACAAATAAAACCGGGGCTCCCCATGGAGATGTGCTAGGGCGAATGAATCCTTTATCCAATAACTCTTGTAACTGTAGTTTCAGTTCACGTAGCTCTGTTGGGGCCATTCTATATGGAGCCTTAGAGATGGGAGCGGTACCGGGTACTAGCTCTATAGTAAAATCCACTTCCCTGATTGGTGGAAGGCCGGGTACTTCATCCGGGAATACATCCGGAAATTCGCAAACCACAGGTATTTCTTCTAACTTCTTAGGTGATTTCTTTTCTACGATGAAGGCAATATAGCCCTCACAGCCACTATGTATTAATCGTTCCGCTCGAAGTGCTGAAATCAATCTGGTGTTCGAACTCTTCTTGTCACCTTGGAACACCGCACTTGGACCATCTTCACTCACCCTTACGGTGACGGTCTTACGGAAGCAATCCAAACAGGCCATATATTTGGTCAGCCAGTCCATGCCTAGGATTACATCGAAATCGTGCATGGGTAGCACAATAAGTTCCGCTGGGAGAAGAACTCCTCCGATGAGAACTCGACAACCAGGGTAATAGTCGTCACAGGTTACCCGTTTACCAACCGGAGTGATAACACTCAACACATATGGCAATTGTGCAGGCGATTCCTGTATCCTACTAGAGAACCGAGGTGAGATGAAGGAGTGTGAAGATCCCGAATCAAACAACACTTTAGCTTCAATACCACAAACAGAAACCTTACCTACAACCGCATGTTCTGCCGCCTCTGCCTCTTCTTGTGTCAACGCATAAGCGCGGCCTTGCCTTTGGGGCCGGTGTTGCTGTCCTTGTCTCTGTTGTCCCTGGCCTTGTCGTGTTTGCCCTTGGCCTTGTCGTGTCTGCCCTTGGCCTTGTCTCACTTGCTGCTGCTGTCGGTTAGGCACAGGAGAGGGCTGCGGATACTGCTGCTGTTGAGAGCCTTGGCTAAATTCCTTCCTTCTTGGGCACTCAGACAAGCGATGGTCCATGGAGCCACAGCCAAAACAGGCTCCCATGGACCTCCAACATTTACTAGTCTCATGACCCTTTCCGCATGCACCACAAATTGGTCGGGACGTGCTGCTAGCAACTCCCTTCTGTTTCTTAGAGTACTGCTGACCTTTCCCAGAAGGTGGAGCACTCTTCTTAGACTCCCCCAAGAATATGCTCTTCTCAATTTCTTCCGCTGCGTAAGCCCTGGCCACTGCATCGTCATATTGAACGGGACGCTGAAAGGCAGTGGCATGTCCCTTGATAGCAGGCCTTAACCCTTCCAGAAATCTTTCCACCCTCTTCTCCTCAGTATCAATCAAGTCTAGAGCAAACCGAGAAAGCTGACTGAATACATGCACGTATTCTGCAACGGTCATGAGGTTCTGCTGCAGGGAAAGAAATTCTGCCTTCTTTCTGCGAGTAATGTGGTCGGGGATGAACTTCTTCCGGAACTGCCTCTTAAAGGCTTCCCAAACAGTGGCGTCCGGCATAGTCCTCATGTGGTCCCGGATACTCTTCCACCATGTATCCGCGACGTCTCTAAACATGGATGCTGCGAGGACCACTTGCTGCCTGGGTGTGCAAGTCAAGGTATCGAAAACATTTTCCGTGTGGACAAACCATTCATCTGCTTGTAACGGATCCTCATGTCCAGTAAACTCGGTTGCTCCCCTTTTTCGAAACTTCTCATACAAGGAGTTAGGATCTCCTGGCTGATCCTGTCGGTTTAACATGGCGGCCATCTACAACTGCATGGCGGCCTGATTGGCGTTACTAGCTGCCAATTGATGCATTAACATCATAAACCGTTCCTCTGTATTGTAGGTGGGTTGAGGAGGAGGTTGTGGTGGAGGATCTGCGCCGTCCAACTCAATATTATTACGGTTATTATCACCGGAGCTGTTGTTCGTACCGGATCCAGACGCCATGGTTCTGCAATCACAATGGTCATCAATCATATATGTTTAAATAGATGCACATACATACATACATACTACAGTCATACCATAGTTATCATTATAATAGAAACCCACTTAAACGGATCTATCGGAACCTCACCACGCTTCCTAATGTTGCTAAGTCTTTTAAGTGACTTCTTGGAATGGCTTTGATACCATTACTTACGTATGTCACGCCCCAATCCCGGGAATTTGGGGATTTGAGTGGGCCCCCAGGGCGTGGATACGTAATCCCGTAGAAATCCGTGCCCTGAAGAATTTTTGCACGAATTCCTACAAGGGAGATTCCACAGGAACGTGTGAGGTATGCTGACACACGTACAAACATAAATTATCATAATCGAGAACCTGTGAAATACTCAATAATCATCAAGAGCACATAAAGTTCATAGTCTATTAAAACATATTTACATACAATAGTGCTATAGTCCTTTAAATACATTCCCAAAACCAGTCCTTAAAGGTGATACAAAAGTCTTCAACATAATCATCCCAGAAGAGACGCTCTCCGTAGGATGGCTAGTAGTAAACGTCGCCATCCATCCATTCACCTACACCCCGAGGTACCGTTGGGGTATCTTCCGGGGCCGCGTCAGTATTCGTGTCGGGAGCGGGTGCTGAATCTGCAATACCGAGGGTAACACTGTTAACACGACGGTTAAGCAAGTACTAAGCATAGGAAACTAATACAACATAATACATTAGCAAGAACAATCACTAAACATGATGCATGAGTGAAACTTAGGGTTATACATACTGATTGGCAACCACGATGCTCTATTCTCCCAAAGGGAGCATACATAACGTATGGGTCGCTAGGGGATCAAGCTAGCTTCCCGAGGAGCGTCGACAACCCCTCCGTAAACCTACTGCAGTGGTGACATATAATACCCAAAGGGCAGAAGCCAAGTGGTGCCGACTCGGAGTCAATCATACAAATCATAACATACGTAAGGAATAGATAATCATAAAACAACGAATACTTAAACGAAACACATGCAGGTAGGCTACAAGGCCCGAGCCTCAGCTACACCCTTGGCTAGCAAGCACACACTCAATAGAAGCTCTAGCTTGTCAGACACGCACTCATTAGAAGCTCAGGTCTGAATTGCCTCGGGTCTTGCTGGGGGAAGTAAATTCGATATCAGTCATGTCGAAGGTAGTGTAATGTATCAATATGAATGCATTTCGATAAAGCAGTCTCCTGATTCCCAAGGACATTCAGCACGAGGTACACATGAGATGTTCGGTGTCGTTGTGTTACCGCGTCTGGGTATTACATTGTGTGCATACAGAACACCCTTCTCTTGCCAGCCTCCATGACTTGCCATTGGGAAATCCTTCATTCATTCTAACGTATAATTACCAATGGCCAAAGTGGAGGTATGGAGGGTACCATGACTAAAGCCCTACAACATCATTGAGATTCCTAACATCTTACGTTCACTGGGTTCTTACGGCTTAGCCGTATACAGGGTTACGGCTTAGCCGAGAGGGGGTCACAGTTCATCCGGATTTTCGGTGTGGTTACGGTTCAACCGTATATTGGCCTAAGGCTTAGCCGAGCTAAGCCTATGGCTTGGTCACGGGGAGGTCACGGCGTAGCCGTAGGGTATTTCACGGTGCAGCCGTATGCAAGCCGTAGAAGGAGCTGGGTTCTGTGCGCTCTCTGGAAAGTTCGCCGTAGAAAGACCTACGGCTAGGCTACAGGCTGGGTACGGCTTAGCCGTAGTGGATTTCACGGCGTAGCCGTAGTGAGCCGTAGTACAAAATCTCATTTTACTGCTCTCTGAACCTTGAGCCGTAAAAGCTCACGGCTTAGCCGTAGCTTCGCCGTAAGCTTCAGAAAATCTACATACAGTTCTGTAGCTCAATTTTTCTGTACGGAATCAATACAGAACTCACTTATAAGGGAAATTCTGAAGCTCAACTGAAGTTTTCTGGAGAGTGTTCCATACTCACACACCTTCTATTCCCATCTCCATCATTCCTACTTAATTCATTCATACATATTAAGAAAGAAGAAATGGCAAGGAGAACAACTAACTTAACATGCAACGAGCAATTCCACATGCAGTGAATCTAAGCTTAAGTACTTGCCTCTCCTAACCGTACTACCCTCTCCCACTGTAGCTTGCCGTGAGGTTGGAGGAAACCTTCAAATCTGAATGGGTTCTCTTAGATCTGTAACTTAGAGAGGGAGGAATGCCCAAAGGAGTAAGGAGAAGATGAGTGGAGACCACTCCCACACATGCACACCCCCAAGATCGCCATGCACTCCAATGCAAGGAGAAGAAACCCAGAAAATGAGAGCTCCAGCCAAGAGAACGAGAGGAAGAAGGAGAAAGAACGTGGGATTCTCTTTTTAAACATAATTTTCCTGGAGTTACATGCAAGCCCATTTGTTTCTAGAAATTTCAGTTTAGTCCGGAAGGGCTCCAATTGGCTTAAGATGAGTCCGGATTAACTCGGGCCCAACACAAAAGATGATCTACGCGATAAATCACACGTAAGGAGATGGGCGGGGTACCCAAGAGGCATAAGGACAATTTACGAAAAAGCCCTTTGCTATTTAAGCGGGGTCCAAACCCAATAATTCGCACTAAATTGACCCTCAACCAGTCTTAATCAATAGGAACAAGATTAATTAACGTAATTAGGATTAGTGAGGGTTCGGGTCCTTACAGCTGGGTCACAACTTAGCCGTAAGACATTTCATGGCTCAGCCATAGCACAGTTCACGGTTCAGCCGTGAGTGCACTGAGTCAATTTCCTGAAACAGTTACAGAACTACAGAAATGACCAACTCTCGACAAAAGACAAAACGATAAGAACAAAACTCACTCAATAGGGCTGTGTAACAATGATTCATACAAGAAAAGTAAAATATACACACGATCAAAGCATTACCAATAAGTGTTCAAGCTACTGGTGTTGATGCTTGCCTCATAAGTGGAAATCACACACACACTAGTCATTGCCTTGGCTCAATCCGCTGGAGACACACACAGACGATGGACACTGCTCCCTTTTTCCTCACGTAAACAAGACACAATGAAAGAAAGAGAAAGAGAGCTGAACGAGAGAGAGACAAACCGAGAGAAAGATCGTTGAAGAAAAGAGAAAGATGCGGTAGGTGGGATATTTATAAGAAAAGAATGAGTCCAATTTACAAACAAGTCCAAGCATTTTCACATTTCCAGTTTGAGTCAATTAATGATCCAACGAGAGCAAATGAAGTCATTTGGATCCAGGACAGTTACGAAGATTAACAAGCTCAACGAAATACACGTGTTGACATCAAAATGAAACAAAACTAACAAGGTCCAACAAAAGCAGAAATTACGAAAAAGGGCTCGAACTACCTAAACCAGGTCAAACTCAACCAAACTACCTATCCATGACTTAAAACCAAAGAAAAGCAAAACCAAAACACACTTAACAACAAAATCGCATGTAATTAACCACTAATTCAGATTAAGTCAGGTCGGAGTGTTACATCCTCCCCCACTTAGACTCATTCTGTCCTCGGAATGAACGCATACCTGAGCGAAAAGATATGGATACTGACGCGCCATCTGCTCCTCCAATTCCCACGTGGCTTCATTAGGTCCATGATGTTCCCAGAGTACCTTGACCCATCGTATAGTTCTCGTGCGCAAGATCTGTTCTTTGGTCCGAACAATACGGAGCAAACGCTCAACGTATGACGCATTCGGTTGCATCTGTATATCATCGTAGCGAATCACATACGTTGGGTCTCGAACATACTTGCGAAGCATTGACACATGGAAGACGTCATGTACTCCAGAAAACTCCATCGGAAAAGCTAATCTGTAAGCCAAGTCTCCAATTCGACTCTTGATCTCAAACGAACCCACCTACCTTGGGGCTAACTTGCCCTTTTGACCGAAACGTATTGTACCTTTCATCGGTGAGACCTTCAAAAATACCCAATCGCCTACCTGGAATTCTAATGTTCTTCTTCGCGTATCTGCATAGCTCTTCTGTCTCGATTGGGCAATCTTCAAATTGTCCATGGCCTTCTGAACTTTCTCTGTCGTTTCGGCAATGATCGTCGGTCCGTGGAAACTCCTTGTTCCAACTTCGTCCCAACAAACAGGGCTTCTACATTTACGTCCATACAGAACCTCATATGGTGCCATGCCAATACTCTCGTGGAAGCTATTATTATACGCGAACTCGCACAACGAGAGATGCAGATCCCATTCTTTCTCAAAATTGAGTACACTGGCCCGTAACATGTCTTCGAGCATCTGCATGGTTCGTTCTGACTGTCCATCAGTCTGCGGGTGATACGCCGTACTGAAGCTCAACTTCGTTCCCATGGCCTCTTGAAATGCTCTCCAAACGAAGAAACAAAACGGCTATCTCGATCAGACACAATCGACACAGGCGTACCATGTAATCTGACAATCTCATCAACGAACTTCTTCGCCATTTCGGAAAATGTCATGCCTTTCTTAAATGGAAGAAAATGGGCTGTCTTCGTCAATCTGTCCATGATCACCCAAATGGCGTTATTCTTCTTGCTTGTCAGGGGTAGGCCTGAGACAAAATCCATCGTGATATGCTCCCATTTCCACTGAGGAATATGCAATGGATGCAAAGAACCTGGAGGTCTCTGATGGTCAGCTTTAACCTTCTGGCAAGTCAGACATCTGGCGACAAACCCGGCAATTTCCCTCTTCATATTATTCCACCAAAATCTGTCCTTGAGATCTCGGTACATCTTCGTACTTCCCGGGTGCATCGAATAACGGGCATAGTGTGCTTCTGTCATCAAACTCTCCTTCAAATCATCTACTGCTGGCACACATAACCTGTTCCTGAAGTACAAAACATCACCCTCCAAGCGAAAGTCTGGTTGTTTTGCAACATTATCCCGAATTTGCCTCAACATCGCATCTTCAAACTGCTGGTCTTTAATGCACTGAATGATGTCAGGCTAAAAACTCACTGTAATAGCAAGTGTCAAACAGTTCTCCACCAATCGCACTTTAACTGGCTAATCATGCCTCACAAAATAAAGGCTATCCAAAGCCTAGAGAATCTCCGACTTCCTACTCAAGGCATCTATAACAACGTTGCCCTTTCCTAGATGATATTTAATAGGGAAGTCGTAATCTTTAATCAACTCAAGCCACCTGCACTGTCTCATGTTTAACTCAGGCTGCGTGAAGAGATACTATAAATTGTGATGATCTGAGTGCACTTCAAATTTCACGCCATACAAATAATGTCTCCACAGTTTCAAGGCAAAAACGATGGCTGCTAACTCCAAATCATGCGTGGCATAATTCTTCTCATGCTCCCTGAGTTGCCTCGAGCCATAGGTAATCACCTTGCCATATTGCATCAGAACACATCTCAAACCGACTCGAGAAGCATCGGAGTAGATCACAAATCCTTCACTCCCATCCGGTAACGTCAAGACTAGAGCCGAAGTAAGCTTCTCCTTTAACATACAGAAATGGTGCTCACATTCGTCCGTCCAAAGGAAAGGAACATTATTCCTGGTCAATTTAGTCAACGGGGTCGAAATCTTGGCAAAATCTTGAATAAATCGACGATAGTAGCCAGCAAGTCCAAGAAAACTGCATACCTTCATCACAGTCTTTGGGCTGCGCCAATTCACAACTGCCTCAACTGTCATCTGATCAACTGCCAAGCCATCTCATGAAATGGTATGACCAAGGAATGCTACCTGCTCGAGCCAAAAATCACACTTCGACAATTTAGCATATAAGCGATGTTCCCTCAACAACTGCAAGGCTCGATGTAGATGTTCTGCATGCTCCTCGGGGGTCTTCGAATACACCAGAATATCATCAATAAAGACCACTACAAACCGATCCAAGAAAGGAGCAAAGATCCTGTTCATCAAGGCCATAAAGACAGCAGGCGCATTGGTTAATCCAAATGGCATCACGAGGAATTCATAGTGTCTGTACCGTGTCCTGACGGCAGTTTTAGTGATATCTTCTTCCTTCACCCGAAGTTGATGATACCCCGATCTCAAATCAATCTTGGAAAAATAGGCGGCACCTTGGAGATGGTCAAACAACTCATCAATATGCGGCAGGGGATATTTATTTTTGATAGTGACTTTATTCAACTGCCGGTAATCAATGCACATCCGCAATGTACCGTCTTTCTTCTTCACAAATAGCACTGGAGCTCCCCACGGTGACACAGTCGGCCGTATGAAACCCTTCTCCAAAAGATCTTGCAATTGCGTCTTCAATTCAAGTAGCTCAGCAGGGGCCATTCAGTAAGGAGCTAGACTAATGGGTGCTGTATCAGGCACTAGATCAATCACGAATTCCACGTCTCTAACAGGGGGTAACTCGGGTACTTCCTCTGGAAATACATCCGGGAACTCACATACTATCGGAATCTCACCCAATTGTTTCACCTCATTTCTCTCCGAGACAAAAGCAAGAAAACCTTCGCAACCTCTGTGTATCAAATGATCCGCCTTGCATGCGGAGATGACACGGCTCGGGCATTTCTTCTAATTGCCCTCGAAACGAAACCCCTTCTCGAAATCGAAGTAAATCGTCCTGTTGTAATAGTTAACACAGGCACGATACCCCGTGTAATGCTCCGACCCGATTTGATCCAGATTAGTGAGTAATTGCGTGCAATTTTGTCGTTAAGTGTGTTTTGATTTTGCTTTTCTTTGGTTTTGAGTCATGGAGAGATCGTTTGGGTTGAGTTGACCTGGTTTAGGTAGTTCAAGCCCTTTTTTGTAATTTTGGCTTTTGATTGACCTTGTCAGTTTTGCGTCATTCGGACGTCATCGCGTGTATTTCGTTGAGCTTGTCGATCTTTGTAACTATCTTGGATCCGAATGATTTTGTTTGCTTCTGTTGGATCATCAGTTGACTTAAACTGACAATTGTGTAAGCAGTTTGGACTTGTTTGTAATTTGGATTCCTTTTACCTTATAAAGATCCTACCTACCCCCTCTTTCTCTCTCGTTCTCTCTCAGTTGTCTCTCTCTCGTTCAGCTCTCTTTCTCTCTTTCCTTCTCAGTTTCTGTTTCATGAGGGAGGAAGAAAAGAGTCAGATTTGTGTGTGTTTCCAGTGGACTGAGCCAAAGCAACGACCGTAGGGTGTGGGATTTCCGTTTGTGAGGCAAGTATATAAGCACAAGTAGCATAAACACTGATTGGTATTGTTTTGATTGTTTGTATCTTACTCTTTGTTGTATGCATCAGTGTTAGACAGCCCTATTGAGTCAGTTTTTCTGTTATCTTCCTGTTTTCAGTCGAAAAGTTCGCTTTCTGTATGTCTGTAACTGTTCCAGAAAATGACCCAGTGCACTCACGGCTAAACCGTGAAATGTGCTACGGCTGAGCCGTAAAATGGCTTACGACTAAGCTGAGACCCAGCCGTAACCCTAACCGTAGAACAATACAGGGTGACAATTGAAATAACTGAGAGTTGGCAAATTGCTACTCTTCTACGGCCCAGCCTGATCTAAGCCGTACAGTGTACTACGGCTAAGCCGTGGATCAGGATACGGCTGCGCCGTAGAGTAAATTACGGTTGAGCCGTACATGCGGATGAACAGTTTGGGGAACTTCGACTCCGCCGCAGTGCAGATTACGGCTAAGCCATAAGATGCCTAGGCTAAGCCGTGAGGTCACCTACGGCTACACCGTGTGATCCTGAGAAAGGAATAAAAAGACTAGGCTTAAGAAAGAGACCGTATAGGACTTTCATGTAGAATGTAACTAACCTGAACATGCCCAATGGAATGTCTGAATGACATGAATGATCTCGAGGGCTGTGAATCATTCATGCCCGTTATCCAGTTGTTTAGCACCTCCCCATGGGTGTTGGTTTAAAGGACTTTAGTGCACATTCCAGATACTCTGCAACACTAGACAATGGTGCATCCGATAACTTAAAACTACATCAACATGCACGGTTAGAAACACTGGATAAATAGGTTAGGATTGGCTTGTAATTGACCTTGATTCGTCAAAGTACTTTGATTTGTATAGCATATTGACTTCGGCCATGCCCTCTTATGTGTTCTGCGCTGGACCTCTCGATTCTGTGGGAAATGCAGCAACCCCAGAGCGAAGCCCGGGCAGGACCATTCTATTACTGTGTTTTTATCGTTGCTTCGGTGGAGTACTTGAGTCAGTGATTATTTGTTTTTGTTATTGGTACTCAATTGTCAGTGCTTCTTTTATTGCATTCAGTATCAGTATCAATATCAGTATATGTGATGCACTTCCTATTGTTCGTTTACTGTGATATGTGAGATCTGTATGTGATATGATTGATTGATTGAGGTGCATCATCCAATTTGATTGCGATTGGTAGATGGCACTACTGAGCCTCAGCCTTAGGATGCCCGACGGGGTTGACTTTGGTTTAGTTTATGTGTTTGCCTCTGCAGAGTGATTTGCCCTGGGACTCCGGACCCCGGGAACTAGAGACCCATGCGTACCCTGGCCCGGTCGCTAGTGTTCTCATTCCGACTGCTCTCGAAAGGGAGAATATGGCCAATGTAGTAGCCACTTTGCCTATTATCTGTTTATGATTCTGACAGCATGCTTATTCATTTACACAACTGCTTAGTATACGAACATGCTTACTATGGATCTTGCATTGTAACTATTGCTCATTAATAGACACAATTCGTGTTATCTTGTTGTGGCTTATATTTTGCTAAGTCGTTGTACTTATGAGTTGTTATTGGTGTTGCTGGCTCAGATCCCTCTCCCAATCCTGCGTCGGTCGACCTGACTCCAGGAGAGGCTCGCGAGGCCCCCTCCGACCTAGAGGAGTGGACTTGATCCATCCTCCAGAGTACGGTTTGCATCATTTTGTTTCCCCATTCATTTTGAGTCTGGGTCTAGTTGGGGGATTTTTCTGTAACTTGTAACGTGGGCTTGATTAATATCTGTATTTTGATTTTTGTGAGCCCTCCTTATTGTCATACATTCTTGTAATTGTTCTTGAAATCAGTCTAATGCTTTTATAATCCATTATGTCTTTTGGTATGTTGTGGTATGCCTTGATACGTACAGCTTCCGCGTACATTTGTTTGCACGTGTGAATGATCGCTTGTGTGTGTATGCTTAGACGGGGTCTAGGTGTACATGCACGGGAGTACGTGTGTCATTGGTTAGACTTTCTCTGACCCCCGGTCCCTGGGCTCGGGTTGTGACATACGTGTTGTATGGTATCAGAGCATTGTCTCTATCTTAGTTCTTAAGCATGTAGGCATATAGGACGTGGTGCGATTCCGTAGTCCAGTCTCGGACTGTTGTGTTTGTCCTCTTTTCTTGTGAGTCTGTGTGAGTTACCTAGTGTGATAGCAGATTGACTTTTGTGTTTTGCAGGCTATGGCATTAGGATCTGGTACACACAATAATAACAATCAGGGAGATAATGAGAGTGGATCAGCCGCTTCACAGCAACCTACGAATTTTGATGAGCGTTTCTTGACAATGCTGCAGGCGATCCATTCCTTGCAAGCACAGGTCGTTTCTCTGGTGGACAGACAGAGTCAAGCGTCAGTTCAGCCGCCTGTAGAACAGCAAGTGGTTTTCCAGCCTAAGGAGAGTGATCAAATGCGTTGTACGATAAATTCAGGAAACGTGGAGCCACAGAATTCTACGGCAATGAAGATGCGTTGAAGGCTGATCAGTGGCTAGAGCATACCGGGGATCTCTTCTCTACCATTGTCTGTGATGACCGGCAGAAGGTTATGCTTACGACATCGATGTTTCGAGAGGTGGCAAAGACTTGGTGGAAGAGTGTCAGTGCGGCCTATCTGACCATGCCTAGTGAAACGGTGTGGGAGACGTTCCAGAAACAGTTCAGGAGGAAGTTCATCCCTGCTCATGTCCGGCGTGTGAAGGAGGTTGAGTTTTTGGCTTTACAGCAGCAGCAGCTGACCGTCTCAGAGTATATTCACCGCTTTATCCAGTTGTCCCATTTTGCTGAGGACATGATCAATACTGAGGAGAAGAAGGTGAATCGTTTCATTAATGGTCTGCATCCTTGATACGCGAATTATGTGACTGCCTTCCAGAGACCAGCTACTTTTGATGATGCGGTCGACAGAGCACATGCTGCGGAAGCTAACCACCTAGCAGAGAGAGCTATGGATTTCAAGAGGAGTGCGCCAGTGGGGTCCAGGGGACAGATTCAGAAGAAATGGAAAGGGAAGCAAGGAACTTCGAGTTTCTCTGGGATCAAATTCGAGTTTTGTGGACTGGGACATCCGACGGATAAATGTTGGAAGAAGTCCGGAGCTTGTTTGAGTTGTGGATCCATGGAGCATAAGATAGCTCAGTGCCCGAAAGCCAGGACCTTCCAGTCATTGAGGTCTATGGGGTCATCCAAGTCTCTGAGTTCTGCAGCTTCGAATAACCCCCAGCCATCTCGCCAAAGCGAGAAGCCGCAGCATCAGACTGCTCGCGTGTACGCAGCCTCCCATGATAATGCAGAAGATGCGAATGTGGTGGAAGGTAAAGTTCTTATTGCCCAAGCTGAAGCGCATGCACTATTTGATTCGGGGTCTACGCGTTCGTATGTTGCACCTCGTTTTGCTGAACAGTTACCGCAACCCCCTCAGCCGCTACCCTATTTGTTGGTGGTGTCCACTCCTGTGGGCAAGAGAGTGGAGTGTAGTGTGTACTACCCTCAGTGCGACGTGTTGATTGAAGGTCGCCAGCTGCCAGTTGATTTGATCTTGTTGTCCATGTTGGATTTCGATGTGATCCTTGGAATGGACTGGCTAACGCAGTATCGTGCCTGTGTTAACTGTTACAACAGGACGATTTACTTCGATCTCGAGAAGGGGTTTCGTTTCGAGGGCAATCAGGAGAGATGCCTGAGGCGTGTCATCTCCGCATGCAAGGCGGATCGTTTGATACGCAGAGGTTGTGAAGGTTTTCTTGCTTTCGTCTCGGAGAAGAAGGAGGTGAAACAGTTGGGTGAAATTCCGGTAGTACGTGAGTTCCCGGATGTATTTCCGGAGGAAGTACCCGAGTTACCCCCTGTCAGAGATGTAGAATTCGCGATTGATCTAGTGCCTGGTACAACACCCATTAGTTTAGCTCCTTATCTATGGCCCCTGCTGAGTTACTCGAATTGAAGACGCAGTTGCAAGATCTTTTGGAAAAGGGTTTCATACGGCCGAGTGTGTCACCGTGGGGAGCTCTAGTGCTGTTTGTGAAGAAGAAGGACGGTACCTTACGGATGTGCATAGACTACCGGGGATTGAATAAAGTCACTATCAAGAATAAATACCCATTGCCGCATATTGATGAGTTGTTTGACCAACTTCAAGGTGCCGCCTACTTTTCCAAGATTGATTTAAGATCGGGGTATCATCAACTTCGGGTGAAGGAAGAAGATATTATGAAGACTGCCTTCAGGATACGGTATGGACACTTTGAGTTCCTCGTGATGCCATTTGGATTAACCAATGCACCTGCTGCCTTTATGGCCTTGATGAACAGGATCTTTGCTCCTTTCCTGGATCGATTCGTGGTGGTCTTTATTGATGATATTTTGGTGTATTCGAAGACCCCAGAGGAGCATGTGGAACATCTACGTCGAGTCCTACAGTTGTTGAAAGAGCATCGCTTATATGCCAAATTGTCGAAGTGTGATTTTTGGCTCGAGCAGGTAGCTTTTCTTGGTCATACCATTTCACGAGATGGGTTGGCAGTGGACCAGATGAAAGTTGAGGCAGTGATGAATTGGCCCAGCCTAAAGATTGTGACAAGATGCGAAGTTTTCTCGGACTGGCTGGTTATTATCGTCGATTTATTCAAGATTTTGCCAAAATTTCTGCACCGTTGACTCGATTGACCAGGAAGAATGTTCCTTTTCTTTGGATGGACGAATGTGAGCACCATTTCCGTATGTTGAAGGAGAAGCTTACTTCGGCTCCAGTCTTGACGTTACCGGATGGAAATGAAGGATTTATGATCTACTTCGATGCTTCTCGAGTCGGTTTGGGATGTGTTTTGATGCAACATGGCAAAGTGATTGCCTCTGGCTCGAGGCAACTCCGGGAGCATGAGAAGAACTATGCCACGCATGATTTAGAGTTGGCGCCATCGTTTTTGCCTTGAAGATGTGGAGACATTATTTGTATGGCGTAAAATTTGAAGTGCATTCATATCATCACAGTCTACAGTATCTCTTCACGCAGTCTGAGTTAAATATGAGACAGCGAAGGTGGCTTGAGTTGATCAAAGATTATGACTTCCCCATCAAATATCATCCAGGAAAAGGCAACGTTGTTGCAGATGCCTTGAGTAGGAAATCAGAGATTCTCCAGGCTTTGGATAGCCTTTATTTTGTGAGACATGCTTAGCCAGTGGAAGTGAGATTGGTGGAGAACTGTTTGACACTTGCTAGTACAGTGAGTTTTCAGCCTGACATTATTCAGCGCATTAAAGACCAGCAGTTTGAGGATGTGATGTTGAGGCGAATTCGGGATAACATTGCAGAACGACCAGACTTTCGCTTGGAGCGTGATGTCTTGTATTTCAGGAACAGGTTATGTGTGCCAGCAGTAGACACTTTGAAGGAGAGTTTGATGATAGAAGCACACCATGCTCGTTATTCTATGCACCCTGGAAGTACGAAGATGTACCGAGCTCTCAAGGACAGATTCTGGTGGAATAATATGAAGAGAGAAATTGCTGGGTATGTTGCCAGATGTTTGACTTGCTAAAAGGTGAAAGCTGACCATCAAAGACCTCCAGGTTCCTTACATCCATTGCATATTCCCCAGTGGAAATGGGAGCACATTACGATGGACTTTATTTCAGGTCTACCCCTGACGAGCAAGAAGAATAGTGCCATTTGGGTGATCGTGGACAGATTGACGAAGACAGCCCATTTCCTTCCATTCAAGAAAGGCATGACATTTTCCGAGATGGCGAAAAAGTTCGTTGATGAGATCGTTAGACTACATGGTACGCCTGTATCGATTGTGTCTGATCGAGATAGCCGCTTTGTTTCTTCATTTTGGAGAGCATTTCAGGAAGCCATGGGAACAAAGTTGAGTTTCAGTACGGCGTATCACCCGCAGACTGATGGACAGTTAGAACGAACTATTCAGACGCTTGAAGACATGTTACGGGCCAGTGTACTGAATTTTGAGAAAGAATGGGATCGGTATCTCTCGTTGTGTGAGTTCGCGTATAATAATAGCTTCCATGAGAGTATTGGTATGGCACCATATGAAGCTTTGTATGGGCGGAAATGTAGAAGCCCTGTTTGCTGGGAAGAAGTCGGAACAAGGAGTTTCCACGGACCGACGATCATTGCTGAGACTACAGAGAAAGTTCAGAAGGCCATTGACAATTTGAAGATTGCCCGATCGAGACAGAAGAGCTATGCAGATACGCGAAGAAGAACCTTAGCATTTCAGGTTGGTGATTGGGTATTTTTGAAGGTCTCACCGATGAAAGGCGCGGTACGGTTCAGTCCGAAAGGCAAGTTAGCGTCAAGATATGTGGGTCCATTTGAGATCAAGAGCCAGATTGGCGATTTAGCGTACAGATTGATTCTTCCAGTGGAGTTTTCTGGAGTACATGACGTCTTCCATGTGTCAATGCTTCGCAAGTATGTTCGAGACCCGACGCATGTGATTCGCTACGATGATATTCAGATGCAACCGAATGCGTCATACGTTGAGCGTCCGCTCCGTATTGTTGGGACCAGAGAACAGCTCTTGCGCACGAGGACTATTCGATGGGTCAAAGTACTCTGGGAACATCATGGACCTGATGAAGCCACGTGGGAATTAGAAGACCAGATGGCGCGTCAGTATCCTTACCTTTTCGCTCAGGTATGCGTTCATTCCGAAGACGGAATAATGTCTAAATAGGGGAGGATGTAACGCTCCGACCCGATTTGATCCGGATTAGTGAGTAATTGCGTACGGTTTTGTCGTTAAGTGTGTTTTGATTTTGCTTTTCTTTGGTTTTGAGTCATGGAGAGATCGTTTGGGTTGAGTTGACCTGGTTTAGGTAGTTCGAGCCCTTTTTTGTAATTTTGGCTTTTGATTGACCTTGTCAGTTTTGCGTCATTTGGACGTCATCACGTGTATTTCGTTGAGCTTGTCGATCTTCGTAACTATCTTGGATCCGAATGATTTCGTTTGCTTCCGTTGAATCGTCAGTTGACTCAAACTGACAATTATGTAAGCTGTTTGGACTTGTTTGTAATTTGGATTCCTTTTACCTTATAAAGATCCTACCTACCCCCTCTCTCTTTCTCGTTCTCTCTCAGTTGTCTCTTTCTCGTTCAGCTCTCTTTCTCTCTTTCCTTCTCAGTTTCTGTTTCGTGAGGGAGGAAGAAAGGAGTCAGATTTGTGTGTGTTTCTAGTGGACTGAGCCAAAGCAACGACCGTAGGGTGTGTGATTTCTGTTTGTAGGCAAGTATATAAGCACAAGTAGCATAAACACTAATTGGTATTGTTTTGATTGTTTGTATCTTACTCTTTGTTGTATGCATCAGTGTTAGACAGCCCTATTGAGTCAGTTTTTCTGTTATCTTCCTGTTTTCAGTCGAAAAGTTCACTTTCTGTATGTCTGTAGCTGTTCCAGAAAATGACCCAGTGCACTCACGGCTAAACCGTGAAATCTGCTACGGCTGAGCCGTGAAATGGCTTACGGCTAAGCCGAGACCCAGCCGTAACCCTAACCGTAGAACAATACAGGGTGACAATTGAAATAACTGAGAGTTGGCAAATTGCTACTCTTCTACGGCCCAGCCTGATCTAAGCCGTACAGTGTACTACGGCTAAGCCGTGGATTAGGATACGGCTGCGCCGTAGAGTAAATTATGGTTAAGCCGTAAATGCGGATGAACAGTTTGGGGAACCTCGGCTCCGCCGCAGTGCAGATTACGGCTAAGCGGTAAGATGCCTAGGCTAAGCCGTGAGGTCACCTACGGCTACACCGTGTGATCCTGAGAAAGGAATAAAAAGACTAGGCTTAAGAAAGAGACCGTATAGGACTTTCACGTAGAATGTAACTAACCTGAACATGCCCAATGGAATGTCTGAATGACATGAATGATCTCGAGGGCTGTGAATCATTCATGCCCGTTATCCAGTTGTTTAGCACCTCCCCATGGGTGTTGGTTTAAGGGACTTTAGTGCACATTCCAGATACTCTGCAACACTAGACAATGGTGCATCCGATAACTTAAAACTACATCAACATGCACGGTTAGAAACACTGGATAAATAGGTTAGGATTGGCTTGTAATTGACCTTGATTCGTCAAAGTACTCTGATTTGTATAGCATATTGACTTCGGCCATGCCTTCTTATGTGTTCTGCGCTGGACCTCTCGATTCTGTGGGAAATGCAGCAACCCCAGAGCGAAGCCCGGGCAGGACCATTCTATTACTGTGTTTTTATCGTTGCTCCGGTGGAGTACTTGAGTCAGTGATTATTTGTTTTTGTTATTGGTACTCAATTGTCAGTGCTTCTTTTATTGCATTCAGTATCAGTATCAGTATCAGTATATGTGATGCACTTCCTATTGTTCGTTTATTGTGATATGTTAGATCTGTATGTGATATGATTGATTGATTGAGGTGCATCATCCGATTTGATTGCGATTGGTATATAGCACTACTGAGCCTCAGCCTTAGGATGCCCGACGGGGTTGACTTTGGTTTAGTTTATGTGTTTGCCTCTGCAGAGTGATCTGTCCTGGGACTCCGGACCCCGGGAACTAGAGACCCATGCGTACCCTGGCCCGGTCGCTGGTGTTCTCATTCCGACTACTCTCGAAAGGGAGAATATGGCCAATGTAATAGCCACTTTGCCTATTATCTGTTTATGATTCTGACAGCATGCTTATTCATTTGCACAACTGCTTAGTATACGAACATGCTTACTATGGATCTTGCATTGTAACTATTGCTCATTAATAGACACAATTCGTGTTATCTTGTTGTGGCTTATATTTTGCTAAGTCGTTGTACTTATGAGTTGTTATTGGTGTTGCTGGCTCAGATCCCTCTCCCAATCCTGCGTCGGTCGACCTGACTCCAGGAGAGGCTCGCGAGGCCCCCTCCGACCTAGAGGAGTGGACTTGATCCATCCTCTAGAGTACGGTTTGCATCATTTTGTTTCCCCATTTATTTCGAGTCTGGGTCTAGTTGGGGGATTTTTCTGTAACTTGTACCGTGGGCTTGATTAATATCTGTATTTTGATTTTTGTGAGCCCTCCTTATTGTCATACGTTCTTGTAATTGTTCTTGAAATCAGTCTAATGCTTTTGTAATCCATTATGTCTTTTGGTATGTTGTGGTATGCCTTGATACGTACAGCTTCCGCGTACATTTGTTTGCACGTGTGAATGATCCCTTGTGTGTGTATGCTTGGACGGGGTCTAGGTGTACATGCACGGGAGTACGTGTGTCATTGGTTAGACTTTCTCTGACCCCCGGTCCCTGGACTCGGGTTGTGACACCGCGCTAGCCAATCCATTCCAAGGATCACATCAAAATCCAACATAGACAACAAGATCAAATCAACTGGCAGCTGACGACCTTCAATCAACACGTCACACTGAGGGTAGTACACACTACACTCCACTCTCTTGCCCACAGGAGTGGGCACCACCAACAAATATGGTAGCGGCTGAGAGGATTGCGGTAACTGTTCAGCAAAACGAGGTGCAACATACGAACACGTAGACCCCGAATCAAATAATGCAAATGCTTCAGCTTGAGCAATAAGAACTTTACCTTCCACCATGTTCACATCTTTTGCACTCTCATGGGAGGCTGCATACACACGAGCAGTCTGACGCTGCGGCTTCTAGCTTTAGCGAGACGGCTGGGGGTTATTTGAAGCTGCAGAACTCATAGACCTGGATGACTGGGATGTCCTGGCTTTCGAGCACTGAGCTATCTTATGCTCCATGGATCCACAGCCTAAACAAGCACCAGGCTTTTTCCAACAGTTATCCGTCGGATGTCCCTATCCACAAAACTCACATCTGATCCCAGAGAAACTAGAAGTTCCTTGCTTCCCTTTCCATCTCTTCTGGATCTGTCCCTTGGACCCCACCGGTGCACTACTCTTGAGGTCCATAGCTTTTTCTGCTAGGTGGTTAGCTTCCGCAGCATATGCTCTGTCAACCGCATCATCAAAAGTAGCTGGTCTCTGGAAAGCAGTCACATAGTTAGCGTACCTAGGATGCAGACTAGTAATGAAACGATTCACCTTCTTTTCCTCAGTATTGATCACGTCCTCCGCAAAGTGGGGCAGCTGGATGAATTAGTGAACATACTCTGCGACGGTCAGTTGCTGCTGCTGTAAGGCCAGAAACTCAACCACCTTCAGTCGTCGGACATGAGCAGGGATGAACTTCCTCCTGAACTATTTCTGAAATGTCTCCCACACTGTTGCACTAGGCATGGTCGTATAGGTATCACTGACACTCTTCCACCAAGTCTTTGCCACTTCCCTGAACTTCGATGCCATGAGCATATCCTTCTGCCGATTATTACAGACAATAGTAGTGAAGAGATCCCCGGTGTGCTCTAGCCACTGATCAATCTTCAACGCATCTTCATTACCATAGAATTCTGTGGCTCCACGTTTCCTGAATTTATCGTACAACGCATTTGGGTCACTCTCCTTGGGATGGAAAACCACTTGCTGTTCTACATGCGGCTGAACTGACGCTTGACTCTGTCGGTGTACCAGAGAAACAACCTGTGCTTGCAAGGAATGGATCGCCTGTAGCATTGCCAAGAAACGCTCATCAAGATTCACAGGTTGTCGTGGGGCGGCTGATCCACTCTCATTATCTCCCTGATTATTGTTGTGAGCACCAGATCCGGATGCCATAGCCTGCAAAACACATGAGTCAATCTGCTACCACACTAGGTGACCCACACAGACCCATAAGAAACAAGGACCAAACACAGCAGTCAAAGACTTGACTACGCAATCTCACCACGTTCTATATGCCTACATGCTTAAGAACTAAGATAAAGACAATGCTCTGATACCATACAATACGTATGACACAACCCGAGCCCAGAAATCGGGGGTTAGAGAAAACCTAACCAATGACACACGTACTCCCGTACATGTACACCTAGACCTCGCCCAAATGAACACACACAAGGGATCAATCAAACGTGCAAACGAGTGTACGCGGAAGCTGCACGTATCAAAGCATACCACAATATAACAAATGACACAATTGGACATAAAATATTAGACTGATTACAATGATGTACAACAAAAGAAGGACTAGTCCAAAAATCAAAATACAGATATCAATCAAACCAAAAATACAATCTACAGAAAAATCCCCCAAATAAACCAAGACACAAATGGATGGGGAGAACAAAATGATGCAAACTGCTCTCCAGAAGAATGGATCAAGTCCACTCCTGTAGGCCGGAGGGGGCCTCGCGCGCCTCTCCTGAAGTCGAGTTGACCGACGCAGGATCGGGAGAGGGATTTGAGCCTGCAACACCAAGAATAACTCATAAGTACAACGACTTAGCAAAATATAAGCCACAAGAAGATAAGACGAATTGTATCTAGTAATGAGCAAAAATAGTAATACAAGGATCTATAGTGATCATGTTCGTATACTAGGCAAATCGTGCATATGAATAAGTATGCTATTAGAATCATAAGCAGATAACGGTCAAAGTGGCTAATACATTTGTCATATTCTCTCTTTCGAGAGCAATCGAAATGAGAACACCATCGACTGGGCCAGGGTATGCATGGGTCTCTAATTCCCAGGGTTCAGAATCCCAGGACAAGAGCACTCTGCAGAGGTAACACACACACTAAGCCAAAGTCAACCCTGTCGGGTATCCTAAGGCCGAGGCTCAGTAGCGCCATTGTTGACCTATAAAAAATTGCAAATACTGCAGCGAAGACACCTCATCTCAGCTTAATTTAAGCTACAGAGGTTATTTGCCAAATCCTGAGGAATCACTGTGAGAACCGGCATTCCTACATGTCGAAGTGATGATATGCTATGCTCTGTGGATCCCTGTGCAGAATGATATCCCATGAAGTTCAAGGTAGTTAGAACTCTCAGAGGAAGTTCAAATAATGCCCAAGACAGGCCCTACAAAATTTCGGGTTGAACAAACATCATCGAACCCAAAAGCCACAAGCATGTCAGCCTGAGGTCAGTTCCCCTCCAAACCATGGGGTCACTAACCAAGGTCCTGCTTCCCGATTTCCAAAATTGATGAAATTTGGGCGTGAAGCTTCAGTCATGGTCAGAAGATACTTTGCAAATTTTCAAGTTGAAAAAACTCCATTTGGTCTAAATTTTATTACATATCAGCTTAGAGGACAGTAATCTCGAATTTGGGGGTCACCAGCTAAGATCTTACTTCCAAAAAAGCCAAAGCAGATAAAATTTGGAACGAATACTCAAAGAATGCCCCAAGTTATTCTCCCAAAGTTTCAAGTCAAGTGAAGGCTGTTCGGATAGAAAACAGGCTAACTATCTCAATGTGGAGTGAATAGTGACCTAACGCATGCAATGAATAGGCCACTGTTTGAAATCCTACTTCCTCAAATCCAAACTGCATGAAATTTAGATGAATACTTCAAGATGTTCTTGACGTCAGTCGCTCCAAGTTTCAAATCAAACTGAGGTCATTTGGGCTTCAAACAGCTGAAACAAGGGCCCATGTCATAAAAAGTCAACTGGAAAGTTGACCAAGTTTAGGTGGTCAAATAGAGCTGAAACTTCCGTGACACACTCAAAATAGTGTCAAGAAGTGTTCCTCCAAGTTTCGTGGCAATTAGACATCGTTCGGGCCCCAAACAGATGAAAACAAGCCACATATGCAAAACTCCAAGAATGGGCCTTGGGAGTGACCAGGGCCTACGAACAAAAGGAGTTGACCAAGTTTAGGAGGTCAAACAGAGCTGGAACTTCTGTTACACACTCAAAACAGTGTCAAGAAGTGTTCCTCCAAGTTTCGTGGCGATTGGACATCGTTCGGGCCTCAAACAATTGAAAATAGATCGCATATGCAGTGTTCCAAAAGTGGGCCTTGTCCGTGACCGGGGCCCAATTAATGAAAAAAGTTGACCAACTTCCCGAAATCAAAACGGGCTGAGATTTTTTATGACATGCAGAAAATAGTGTCAAGAAGCATCCCTCCAAGTTTCATGGCAATTGGACTTCGTTTGAGCCCAAAACAGATGAAAATGGGCACATACGCGAAAACCCAAAATTGGGCCTCGTCTGTGACCGGGCCTACGGTCACGGACCTTCAAAAGATGTTTTCTACGATTTTGGGTAGTTTCCCTCCACTCCTCTTCGAAATCCAAGTCCCCAAAACTGTTATTAACTCCCCAAAGCTACACAAAACTGATTGGGAGTCTATAAAAGATTCAAATTTTGAAGGAAAAAGGACATTAACACACATAAGGAAGAAAAGTGAAGAAATTGAAGAAAGTCACCACTTAAGGCAACAAAAAGCAAACTCCAGCAGCACTTCCATGACCATTCCCACCTTCTTTTCTCAGTTTTGAAGGTGAGCAAGAAAATTCAGAAGGAGAGAAGGAAGTGGAATGGCCAAAGTTCATGCTATGTTCATACGTCGGCAATTTCTGAGAGGATGACATTGTCACCTCTGTTTCTCTTATTCGTAGGGCTTCCTAGCCATTGCAAGAGTTGCGAAAAAAGCCTCTCTATGCCTCATTTTGTTCCTTGAAAATAATAGGTTCAAACTGACACAACTCCAGCTTCATATTTGCCCATTCGGACTTGAAACAGAAACGCAGTCCATAAGCACGAATGATGAGTTACAGTGGTTTCGATTGATTCCATGGTTAAATGTGATCTTCTTGATGGTTGTCCACCACTCCCAAGTCATGAAAATGGAGTTTCAACACTTGAAAGAAGTTCCAAGAAAAAACCATCGTGAACAAGATGAAACTGTAGGCGAAACAGTGACCAAACGGTCACTGCTTGCCAGTGACCGTGGCTCACGGTCACTGGCAGGGGCCACGGTCACTGAAATGGGGTAGTGACCGCGGGTTATGGTCACCCCCCATTTTTCCATCTTTTTGCACTTTTTTCCTATTCTGTGTACATTTTCTCGAAAATTCCAAGTTGAGATCACATCTAAGACTTGAGGGAGGGGTTGTAAATTTTCAAAATGTATGTAAACAACCTGCATCCCCACGGTCAGGGCACTTGAACCCATGTAAACAAAGGGAAATTAATGATGAACTGTGATTATTTCCCATTCTTCTTAACACTTGAAGTGCGTGAATGTCGGACATAGAATCCGTTACACATTTCCACGTCATTTTTAAGCACGATCAGAACAGGCGCAGTCTGTGGGAAATTATATTGCCCTAATTTGTGATCGAATTTGGATAAAAACGCATGAAAAGTGCTGAAAATTGCTGAAAAGTGCTGCTGTTGCATTGAAAACTGCCGTTGTTGCACTGAAAACTGCTGCTGTTGCATTGAAAGTGCTGCTGTTTCACTGAAACTGCCACTGTTGCACTAAAACTGCTGCTATTGTGCTGGAAACTGCCACTGTTGTGCTAGAAACTGCTGCTGTATCACTGAAAACTGCTACTAAAAGCCTGTGACCGGGGCACACGGTCACTTTCCTATTTTTATGATGATAAAGGCTTATTTAACCTCCAATTACACCCATACAAGACCTTTGATGTCTACAATGGGTTTGAAAATATCATTAATGACTTTTGCACCTTGAATTGCAGATTGTTCATACAAATGAAGGCATTGGGCACCTTTACGTGCGTACACTTGCCATTTAATTGGAAGAATTTGCACCTTGATGTGCATGGACCAAAATGAGGAGTGATGATTTAGTTCAAAGGGCTTTTGACCCATATAAAAATGTTTATTAAATCAATGATAAGACCAACAACATTGTAATTATGCATTGTCCGGCGTCAACCACTGATGGATCTTGTGTGGTTATTATGATAGTGGTGCAGGCTTGATCCTGTGGGCACTATCCTTTTGATTGATCCAACCCTTTCTTGCTTATAAGTCTGACACAGATAGTCCTGAAATGCTGCTGAAATTTTGGTAGCTAGGTCTAGTCAGCATAGCATGCTTTTAAGCTTGACTCAATAAACCCGAAATGCTGCAGAAATTCTGACAGCAGGGATAGTCAGCATAGCATAATGGGATGGGATTTATGCCTATATCTAACCATTTCGATTCAAAACCATGTTGGTCTAGATGGCATCTATAAACCATTCCGGCTAGCCCAAGAGGCAGTCATGTTGGTTATACTACTAATATAGTCCTATCGGCTAACTTTTTGCAGAAAACAGCATGGGTTCTGTGATCATCACTTTCGACGAAGCCAAGGAGAGATTGTTCAAATCTCCATGGCTCAGACCACATCATCAACAAAGGCACCCAAAAGGGGCCGAATGAACACCAGTGCTCCTGCATCAAGGGTCTTGGTCTTTTAGAGGCTTTCTACTCCTTCAAGCTATATGACCTCAGCCTACAAGGGGTCATCAGAAACCTTGGAGCCCATCAAGAAGGCAAAGACTCCTCAAACTTGGGTCTCCAAATATGCCCAGAACCCTTTTGGAGTCTTCCATAAAGGTCACTATGACCTAAAACACAAAGTGAGGTCGGAAGGCAATAATTTTCGTATCACCAAGCCTCGACTAGGGGTAAGGCAGGTTCGGTTTACGAACCACAAAACAGAGATACCCGTTGGTTCACAGCAGGAGGCCTTACAGACTGCTAAGTTCTCATTTGTGCATCCTAAACAAAGGGTGCATCTCAAAAAGCAAACCACTCGCGAGCAAGCCCTAGCCCGTGAAAAGGGTCAAAAGGATGTTGTTATTCCAAATTGCCGTATGTGGTCACCACAGCCACGCAGGCAGAAGTCCAGAAAAGCTGAGGAGAAACCCTTGGCCCCACTTGAAAAGAATGTCTTTTACCCTTTGACCCAGAAGGAGGGACGGAGGTTTGGCAGGAGGCGCTTACCTTCTGTTATTATGGCACCATCACCATCACTTTCAACCCAGCGCCCGTCATATGGCGCTAAAAACAAGAAATATACTGAACGATTGGTTATCAAAAATTCGACCGATCTCGTTCAATTTAAAAATTTGCTTCAACAAAAGAAGGAACAGAAGAAGAAAATTGAAAGAAATGTTGTTAACATCCTTTCACTTCCTACTTCCGACCCTATGGATTGGGAGCAAGTTGCTAGCACTTCTAAGCCATTAGTTGCTAGATTCAGAGATCAAACTCTAGCAACTAGATTGACCCAGCAAATAAAGAAGAGGGCTTTGGCTCTCTCCAAGAGGCATGCTCGGAAGCAGTCACAGCATACAATCACTCAAAAATGGGTGATTAAAGAAGATGAGCCAAACCTAACCTCCTCATGTATGGTTGGACCTGGCACAACTAAGAGAGTCACTCGGAGTATGGCTCGGACTTAGTCCCAAGAGTCTGATTCTAATTCTCATTCAGATAGGACCTCTGACGAACATGGTTCCGATAAGGATTCAATAACTCTCCTGGACACCGAAGATAGTCAATCCACTCTTCCTACATCCTCTTACCCCCGTCAGTACACTGTATTTATGGCTGAAGGGAGTGGGACCGGTAATGAAGAGGTTGCCGGTGGAGGTAAAGATGTTAGCGAAGAAAATGCTGACGAAAATCAAGAGAATGATGTCAGTGATGTTGTCAAGCAACAAGGAGCTAAAATTGACCACCTGACGGCTCAGTTGAAAATCTTGGCAGACAAGTTGGGTAGTCCGGCTGAAGCTCCTGTTAACCCCTTATTTGCTAATAGAAGAGAACAGGCAATGATCAGGAGGAATGCCACCAAAATTGACCTACTCACAGCACAAATCAAGGCACTAACAGACAAAGTAATCGCCTCAGGTTCAACTGGAGATGATCACTCCTCAATCCTTGGTTTCCACATAGATCCTGAAAAACATGTAACTTTTAAAAAAGTGGAGGAAATATTAAATAAATCAAAAGTGGAGACCAGGATGAAGAAAAAGGGTATTACATCTAAATACCCTCCGGAGTTTGATTTGGTTCCATTTCCACCAAATTACAAACTTTCGACTTTCCAGCCTTACCTTGGAAAAGGGTCAGCCTATCAGCATATAGTGCATTTTAAGTCGCTGCTTGGCAGTTTACCTGAACTGGATGCACTAAAAATAAGGCTGTTTGTTGGTACATTGAAAGGAGTTGCTTTCGATTGGTACAAACAATTGCCAGAACTCTCCTTCACTACATGGCCAGTTACAGAAGAGAAGTTTCTACTTCACTTTTAGGAAGAAGATCAAACGGTCACCTTCGCTATGTTCAGTAGTACAAAGCAAGGGGATAATGAAACTGCGCAAGCCTTTATCAATAGATGGAGAGCATTGTCTTATAGATGCCAAGAACAACCATCTCCAAAGGCGACAATTGAAATGTACAAAACCAATTTGCGGCCAAAGATTAAGGCTATCATACTTAGTCATAAAACTAAGTCTTTGGCCAGATTGGTTGAGGTAGCTACTGATGCGGAGTTAACCCTGAAAGAAATTAATTAGAAGAAAGCAAGTTCCCGAAAAATGGAATCATCGTCATCTTCTACTCCAAAACCAGCTGTGCCGAAACCTCAAAAGAAGCAGGAGGTATTCAATGTACAAACCTCCGAACCACCTCCTCAAAAACCACAGAATGGTAAGACGGAGCAAAACAAAAAGGAAGAATATGAAAAGAGGAAGCAAACTAAATACCCTTTTGACGGGGACATTGAAGTCATCTTCCAAGCATTGGTGGAGAATAACAAGCTGAGCTTCCACCCATGAAAAAGCCAGAGCAAGCTGGTCGTGTTAATGATCCAAACTATTGTGCATACCATCGGATGGTATCTCATCCTTTTGAAAGATTGCTTTATCCTAAAGGAAAAGGTCAATGAGATGTGGAAAAATGGAGTAATAACATTTGATCGAAAATATGATGCAGCTCCAGTCAATATGATTTCCTTCGGGCAGTTTGCACCTGTGGCAATACCCGCTCCATCGAGGCCACCAATAGTCGAATTCCGGGTCATCAATGCACTACATAATGAACAGGGGTTGATACCTGTCAAAGATTCTTCAGGGGAGGAAATGTGGGTTCTCCTGGACTTAATAAATGATGAAGGATGGGAAAAGTGAAAACCAAACCCACACTTGTGGAAAGAAGAAATATCAAAAGGCAGATTAAAGGTCTCCAAAAGACTGCTCAAAAGAAACAAGAACAACAGTTTAAGCAGAAGAAAGACAAGGCGGTCGAGGCCCTAGTCTTAGAAAATCCTCCTAGATCAGCCAGAGGTCATTTTACTCTAACCGACTACATCATTCCAATTCCAAAAGATGAGGAAGAACCAGCAATATCCAGCTGCAATCGGATATCATGGGATGGTACACCCCCTAACTCTGATGATGAAAATCAATGGTCGGATTACTCTGATCTTGAAGACGATCAATGGATCGATGATTATTTTGCTGATGAATACCCTTCTGATGAAGATGAGGATTTCGAACAAACCTTTGACCCCGAGACGGGTACACTTAATATCAAGCATGGTCTAAATACACTATCGGTGACCTTGTATGACATACACAGGCCAAGTTCAAGTGGCTGGTCGAATGATGATCCTCCTCCTTTTCCACTACCTCCAGAAGTTCATCCGGATCCACTACCATTAGTCGGGCACGATGAAGTTCAGCATCAGCAGACAGCTTTTCCTCCTTCCACGCTAGATGCTTCTTCCACACCTAATTCAGAGTTGATCTTTTCAAATGAAAATTCTGAATTAAGTAATCAGTTGGTTGACTTTAACTCAACCAGGGAACTTGGGTTACCGATGAGACATAATAACCCCAATATTGGTAATATTGTCGAGAATATCTCTGACTTTGAAAAGGAACTGTCAACATCTCCTACCCTGGTGGTTTTGAATACTGCCATAGAGTCCAAAACATCGCAGGCTATTCCTAATGATGTAAATCATGAAGTAGACCTGGAAGAGGTCAATCAGCTTTTCATCGAACTAGAAGAAGTTAATGCCATAAGAAGAGATGCACAACCGGAAATTGACCGAAGCAACATGCTTAATGATGGCACTCTCTCTGGTCGCAACTACAGGGTTAACTATGATAAATCCTCTGTTCCTTCCTCTTCTTATGTAAACCCTTCAGGGGGCAATACCAATGTAAATGTAACTTCTCCAGAAGTAAATGATAATGCAAGGCCACCAGAGCCATTCACGTATGATGTTGTTGAACACCTTAAGCACATACCTGCACGACTCCACATCTTTGATCTCTTGCAGATGTCCAAGGAGAGTTGTGACAACTTCATACGAGCACTACAGACCTTGAATACTGAGAATCATACTCATGTAGCACAAGTGCATCAAATAGAAAAAAACTATATGAAGGCGAAATCCAAGAGGCCTCAAAAGCAATGCCAGGAGTGTCTCTTAACTCACAATGCTTCTAAAGCTACTATCTCTTTCACCAAAGAGGATCTCCTCTTGGGCAATATGAAGCATACGAGGCCACTTTATTTCACGGCTTACATCAAAGATGTGCCTGTCCCAAGAGTTCAAGTTGACCCAGGGTCAGCTCTAAATCTCATCACAATCACGACCCTTCAAGAGCTCGGTATTCCAGTGAGCAAGCTGTCTGCTACAAAGACTTCTATTCAAGGTTATGATGGGGAAGTCCAGGATCCGATTGGTAAAATCCGAATTCGATTCCAGTTGGGAGACTTAGTCTTGGAGGCCACTCTACATGTAGTAAAAACTCGTGCTTGTTATAACATCCTCTTGGGGAGACGATGGCTTCATGATTATGCCATAGTACCTTCTACTCTTCATCAATGCCTTAAATACTTCGACAATGAGGGGAAGGTACATTGAGTCTTTGCAGAGGAAAAGCCATTCAAAGGAAAGGAGGTTTATTTCACAGATGCAACAATGTATCAAGAAAAGCCTACAAAATCCAACTCAAATGCGAAGAATGCTCTTGGGAATGATAATCCTGCAGAACCTTTCACTATTTCAGCAAAGAAAGTTGGTCAAAAATCTAATCTTCCCATAAAGTTGGAATGTGCAGGAAAATCTGCGGCAAAATGCGTGGATATCAAAGCTCCTTTGATAATTAAGGTGAAATTTGAAATCAAAAAGCCAGATCCACCTGTAATCATATCCACAAAGCTATCAAAAGTAAAAGATGCTGAACGTCAGAGGTTTTTATTTTCGGCCAACATGGTATCCTCAAGCTCCAATCAAGAAAGCAATGATATACCTCCCCCTACTAGGGGAATATCTCCTATAAAGCCTGATTCTCCTATCACTTTTAGTCAATTGATATTGACATCACAGCAAAGAGGAGAATTAGCCTACAGGTACATTGATAGGTGGCTCCGTTTGGCTGAAAGATGTGAAAGTCCTCCACACTACTCCGCATGGATTCACTTGTGCTGGTTAGGTTTTCGGCCAGCTCTTCGCAGCTTAACCATGGCGATGGAATTTCAAACCTTTGATGAGATGTCTCGAATTGTGTCATCTCTCGAAGTGGCACTCCACTGGCTGCGCAGGAGGTCTAGAAGAACGTGTCCAATACATGTCATTTCAATGATCAGAGATACAGATTCTGAGTTGGACTCTGAAGACGCTGAAGAAATGAGCACCTTTGTGCATTCTATGGTAGACTGTGATCTTCCACTTATACCATGGCCTACTCCCTCTCATATTTATGAATTCGAAGGTTCTTGCTTTTTGGTACCTTCATCTAAGCAGTATAATCATCCGATTATTTTTCATCGGGCTGAAGATACTTCTCCACCAGATATTATTGACAAAATCAGTAATGAGGGAAAAATCCGGCTCGATATTTATAATCCCGTGGTCTGTAACATGATGAAAAATATGGGGTACAATCTCAAGAAACCTATGGGTCTTGGATTAACTGCAAATGGCATACGGGCTCCTTTGGATGTCTTTACTCCAGAGATGAAAGAAGATCTCCAGACAGGGGGCAGAATTGAGCAGCTGCGTCATTGCATAGGATATGTTCCTTACAGTAATATTCCTAAATTTAAACAAAGTATTAAAGCCAAATCGGTAGTCTTCACTGAAGAATATGACTCGGATGACTCTCATGAAATTCCTGTGCTTCAAGATCCCGTTGATTGGGCCATTTTTCAGCATCCTGACGGTGCAAGTGATGAAGATGATGCTATATCACAAATCACTGAGTATTGGCCATCTGAACTCAACGAGGAAATAAGCCCGTCCCAACATGTCCGCTGGGAATGCTTAGCCCTTGATGTAAAAGTCAAAGAGCCTAAAAAACCAAATCCTTGGAAAGGGATCAGGCATTGGTTAAAACCCCCAACTGAAACCCCAGAAGGTTTCACAAAGTTAGAAACTTCCAGTAACAATGTAGAAACACTTCCTACTAATCCTCCAACTGAGGACCAAGTACAAGAAATAAACTTGGGAACCCCAGAAAATCCCCGACCTACCTTTGTAAGCTCTCAAATTAAAGGAAGTGAACTTGATCTGTATATGGGATTCCTGTGAGAGTTCATAGATTGCTTTATATGGACTTATGCAGAAATACGAGGCCTAGATCCAGAAATTTCTGTACACAAATTAAATATAGCAGATGATGCTAAACCTGTAAAACAGGACCAAAGGAGGACAAAGCCTGAAATCATGGAGAAGATAGAAAAAGAAGTTCAGAAACTCAGGGGCATTAATTTCTTCCGTGAAGAACAACACCCTGACTGGTTGGCTAACATAGTCCCAGTTACTAAAAAGAATGGACAAATCAGAGTCTGTATTGACTTCAGAGATCTGAATAAAGCCTGCTCCAAAGATGATTTTCCATTACCTATACCATAAATAATGATTGACAATACTTTTGGGTTCGAAAGAATGTCATTCATGGATGGCTTCTCGGGGTATAATCAGATCAAAATGTTCAAAGAGGATGAGAAACACACTTCCTTTAGAACTCCATTCGACATATACTGCTATATTGTCATGTCATTTGGTCTCAAAAATGCTGGAGCCACGTACCAAAGAGCAATGATGAAAATATTCAAGGACTTACAGTATAAATCTGTTGAATGTTATGTTGATGATTTGGCAGTCAAGAGTAAGCATAAATCAGATCATTTGGCCGATCTCCGCCCGGTCTTTGAGAAATTATGGAAATTCAATCTTCGAATGAATCCCCTGAAATATTTTTTCAGAGTTTCTTCCGGAAACTTTCTAGGATTTGTGGTGCGAAAAGGTGGCATTGAAATAGATCCCATCAAAATCAAAGCCATATTAGAAATGCCTTCGCCGAGAAATTTGAAAGAATTAAAAGGATTACAGGGAAGACTCGCCTACATCCGACAGTTCATTTCCAACTTGTCCGGAAAGTGCAGACCATTCCCCAAATTGATGAAGAAAGGAGTGGACTTTGTATGGGACAAAGCTTGTGAAGATGCTTTTCAGGATATCAAACAATATCTTACAAACCCGCCAGTTCTTTCAGCTCCAATTCCGGGCAAGCCTATCATTCTTTATACAAGGGCTCTTGATCATTCCTTGGGAGCATTGTTAGCTCAAAAGAATGATGAAGGAAAGGAGGTGGCACTTTATTACCTGTCGAGGATGCTGGTTGGTGCTGAACACAATTATCACCCCATAGAAAAAGAATGTCTTGCGCTTATGTTTGCAATACAAAAGCTACGACATTACATCCTCTCTAATGTAGTATATCTGGTTTCCAATATTAATCCATTAAAGGTATTAGTGACAAAAGCCGGGGCATTGAGCGACCGTCTGGCCAAATGGTCCATCCTTCTTTCTCAATATGACATCAGATACACTCCTGCGAAAGCAGTAAAAGGACAAGCTCTTGCAGATTTTCTAGCAGAACATCCACTGTCAGAAGATTTTGAGTTCATAGACAATCTCCCCGATGAGTCAGTTTTCTTCACTGAACAAACATGGAAATCCACCATTGATTCAGATTTACATTGGACCATGCATTTTGATATAGCTTCCAGGACCAATGAACAAGGAAAGCCAGTATCAGGAGTTGGAATTATTTTCTGCAGTCCAGGAAAACTTTATGTTCCTCACTCCTTCTCATTAATCAAGCCATGCTCGAACAATGTGGCAGAATACACGGCATTAATTATGGGGCTTGAGTTAGCTTTAGATGCTGACATTAACATGCTAGGAGTCTATGGAGATTCACAACTTGTGATTAAGCAAATGAATCACGAGTATGAAGTAAAGAAGCCAGACCTAGTTTCCCTTTTCAAGAGGGCATATGAACTCAAGTAAAGGTTTAAATTGATTGCGTTTCATCATGTTCCGAGATGTCAGAATGTCAAAGCAGACGCCTTAGCAAGCTTGGCAGCTTCAATGTCAATCCCTGAGAATGACAAGATGATATTGGAAGTTGTTGAGAGAAGACTTCTACCCCCACTCAATACTTACAAGGAAGTAGAAGATAGCTTCACTGTAATCAAAAATCGAATTTCATATTTCCAAAACTCATTCAGGGATTGAAGAGATCCTTTCATTGATTATATTCTGCACGGAGTATTACCAGAGAACCCTAAAGATAAAACCAGTATTCAAAGGCGAGCTTTCAAATTCCATTTTGATTTGCCCTCAAAAACTCTTTATCGCAAGTCATACGATGGGGTTCTACTTTGTTGTTTGTCCCCGAAAGAAGCTGAGCAAGTTCTTAGAGAAGTTCATGTTAGCCTATGTGGTGCTCACCAAGCTGGACCAAAACTTCATGATCAAATTCGAAGATTAGGCTACTATTGGCCTACCATGGTGTCTGACGCTATTAGTTTTGCTAAAAGATGTAGTGAGTGCCAAATTCATGGTGATTACATTCACCAGCCTCCGGAACATTTGCATCCTACGACCACTTCTTGACCGTTTAAATCTTGGGGAATGGATATAGTGGGAAAGATCAGTCCACCCTCAGAACGTGGACATCAATTCATTTTGGCCACAACCGATTACTTCTCCAAATGGGCAGAAGCAGTACCTCTCACAGAAGTTAAAACTGATACAGTCCTTAGCTTTCTGAAAACTCATGTCATTTGTCGTTTTGGGGTGCCTAAACGTCTGTATCATGACAATGGCCCGCAATTCAATAATAATAAATTTTACAGATTCTGTGACAAATACGGGATCCAGTATTGTCCATCTACAGCGTATAACCCCGCGGCCAACGGACTTGCCGAAGCTTTTAACAAAACCATTTGCAAGATTTTGAAGAAAATGGTTTCTGACAACAAAAAGAGTTGGAGTACTAGGCTTCCTGAAGCATTATGGGCTTACAAAACTACAGTTCGTGGCCCTACTAAATCAACACCATATTCCTTGGTCTATGGTTGTGAAGCTGTAATACTTTTGGAAATTCAACTTCCCTCTTTTCGGGTGGCTGTGATAAACAAATATACTGAAGAAAAGAATGCCAAACTCAGACTACAAGAGCTAGAAAGCCTTGATGAGAAAAGGCTTGCCGCTCGACAGAGTATTGAGTTGTATCAAGCTCGTATGGCTGCATCTTTCAACAAAAAAGTCAAGTATAGAGCTTATAAGAAGGGAGATCTAGTCCTTGCAGTTAGAAGACCTATGTTTTCCACGCACTTGTCGAGAGGCAAGTTCAAACCTAAATGGGAAGGACCTTTTGTTGTCGACAAGGTTTACTCCAATGGCGCCTATGCGCTCCTCACACTTGAAGGGGACAGATGCATGATGCCCATCAATGGAAAACTTCTCAAGAAATACTACACTTGAGTGTCATTGGTACACCCAAACCATGTACAACATACCCAAACCATATACAGTGTACATTCTCACTCCTAACCAAAATCAAAATCCTCTGGTTTCGAGCCTTTCAATCTATGACTCCTAACCAAAATCCCTCAGACTTGTATAAAATGACTACGAGGATCAAGTCCCTCGACCCCTCTAGTCAAACTTTCGTTACTTGGATAATGTCCTTACAAGACCCCTTGTAACATCCTGCTATATAGATTAAGTCTTTTTGCAGACCCTGTATAGCAAAACTCAGCTGTGTGGAATAAGTCCTTTGACCCCATATAGCTAATCCTTAGTTGTATAGAATAAGTCTTTTTGCAGACCCTGTATAACCAAAATCTCAACAAAAACTAAAACCAAATCTTTGTCCTAAGGAATAAGTCAAGGGTCCCGGGGAAAGCCTCACACATGGGCACCGGATAACATCCACTTTGTTTGACCCCTTTCGACACCAAAAGGATCAAGTCATGGACCCTGGAGAAAGCCTTACACATGGGCACCAGATAACGTCCACCTATATGACTCCCTTATTTTTGATTTGTGGATCTAAAAGATCGCAAATCACACCCTCATACAAGTCTGCGAAAACCAAACCAAACAAACCATCCACATAAACCATATCAAACATCCACCAAAAATCAAACCAAACACCCATACCAATGACAAAAATAGAAAGAAAAAACCTTTTCCATTGATATCCATTTTAAAGTTTGAATACAAGCAGTGAAGTCAATGTACACATGGCCCTCAGGGCTAATCAGAATAAAAAAAATAAGAGAAAGCAAAACCATCAAATGGAAGGTGCAGCAGAGAATCTCAGTCCAGGAACTTCTCCAGTTTCCCCCTAGCATTCAGTACTTCTACCATGAGGATGCGCCCTTTGTAGCTTGCATAAGCTAGGATAGCAGTACTAATGTTAATCTCGTCCAGCTTAATATTTAATTCAATCTCTAAAGACTGAACGAAGTCATTCAGAGCTGTAAGTTTCGCTTCTGTATGCGTGAAAAATCACCTCGGCGACGAATTCTCTCTGAAACAAACTTCTGCAAATTTTCCATGGTATTTTCCATGGAAGATAATTGATGCTGCAATACATCGATCTGTTGTTGAATACGTGCACGTTGGTCCGCATGCACAACCAATTCCTGTGTCAGCTTGGCCTCTTCCGCATTTATCACTTGTATCTCCTCCTCACCACTTTCAATCTCTGCAGCCAATTGAATTTTGTGCCTTAAGACTTCATCTTGGAAAGCTTTGGCATGATCAACACTCTTATCTCAAGAGTCTTTTTCTTCAAGTTTGTTAAAAAGGAGGACAAGGGCATCGCGAAGACCACTCAAGTCGGTACCAGAAAATATCAACATATCTGCTAAAGCCTTGGCACCTTGAATCTTCTCTGAAGAAAGCTCTCCTTAAAAAACAGTAGCCAAAATGTTACGAATGATTATCTTTGTGGCAAAATTAATAGCAGATTGAGGCTTTGGGGTGTCCCCGAAGAAGCTGAGTTTTTTAGGGATAGAAAGGTTTGATTCTCGCTCTTGTGAATTTGACTGGACATTTACTCCGCCCTCACCGCCCTCAGGAATCGCCAATGTTTCTTCACGAATCGAAGGTGAATCATGTGACCCCTGTGAAGACAAGGTAGTCGAAGGATCCCTAATGGCATGAGGTGTGACTGTCACATGCAGTAAGGCTTTTCGGGTCCCTTCACCTTCAGCAGTAGAAACGTCATCTGATATCTTCTGAACAATAGGGTCTTCAATAACTTTTAAAGGCGATAACTGATCCACCCTAAAGTGGACTCTTGGAGGTGTCACGGCCTTGGGAGGTGTAAAACTGCCAACAACTGGAGGTACACTACTAGTGACAAGTGTTACAGGAGTATCCTCTACTGGGAGACTTGTACCTTCTAAAATCATTGCCTGTTGAACAAAAGAGCCCGCTTTGATCACAACAGTATCCGCTACAGGGGCTTCTGTGACTGGAACCATAACACTGTCTGTTTCCTTTTCTGCATCGCTAACAGGTTCAATATGTTGCTCCATTCAAACATCCTCAGCCTCATTAGCCCTTGGCTCATTATTAACAGGCAAGGTAGTACCGGCTAGCAATAATCCCGCACCATCATTCATACCTTGGGTTAGTGAACCTGATGATAAACTTTCTACAAAGCATTGCAGATCACTCCCCAAAGGGCTGCCTGGTGATGCCTCTAAGTATCCACTATGAATTGAGACATCATCCAAGTCAATTGAAGCTTCAGCATGCTCTTTCTCCGCCTGTTCCTCGATAGGGGATCCGAAAGATCTCCTAGGAATGGTAGAAGGTGTTTTAGCAAGTGTCTCAGAAACACCCTCTTCCACCCGATCACCTGAAAAAGGGGAATGAGCAGAAATTAGAGCACGAATGCTGAAATGTTAATCAAGTTAATGTGAAGTTTACATTCAGCGACAATGAGAGTTTCCTCGACATCCCTGGAGACTCTGACCACAGATTCCTTGACAATCTCATAGGGAGGCTTCTATTGTTCAACCTGGAAAACAGCCTCCGTAATGGTAGCAGTACCAACGTCATCAATAGATTTATCTGCAATGATGGATCCTGTCGGTACATCTGCTGCCACTTCTGTCTCAAATTCAGGCATCTGTGCTTAATTAAATATATCTTTTTCAAAATCGAACTCGATGTGAATATCACTATCAGTTCGCTCTCCGGTCGTAAGAGTATCAGAACTGCTTTCTCCTCATTCCTCTCATCAGGGGCATAATCTTCAGTCACTCCAGCCATTTGCCTCGCAGACTCTCCAGCAATTGAGAGTTGAGCTGATACAATCGCCAAAAGAAGTATCAATGTTAAAGCAAAAGATACAGAATCAATGAAGATATGATTATAAACAATTATTGTATGTTACCAGTTTTTAGCCACCGAGAACGACGTACTGGAGGACTTTCATCTTTCTCTTCCTAGAAGGTGTCTCTTTGGTAGCTGAGGCTCGGACTCGAGTTACCAATTTCGAGCGAGTGGCTCTGATTTTCTTATGTAAACCCAGATCCGTCGGAGGGTTCACCGGCATTATGATGGAAGGCCTTGCCCTTGTAGCCACTTCCACAGATTGGACCCCCTCTACTGGACTTTGGCTAACATGTGTCTCTGTCAATACAGGAGTATCAGCAGCAGTTTTTAATTGATGAGCAAAATCTGCTTCAGCAGCTGCATGCATAACAGATCGCTCTTTCTCAAACAAACTAGTCTGTTCTCCTACTGATACCTTGGTTCTGACAAAACAGGAAGCAAATCCAAAATCCAAAGCAGCCCTGCCCATTTCCCTGGTTTCAACAAGGCTAATGCTCTCCTGTAAATTTTCTTCTATGGCTCATCGCATTCTCGTTGCGGGTACATTAGGCGGAGGCATATAGCTTTCATCTTCCTCACCTCTTAAACCACGGTGATCTCGACAGATATTGGATCCGGCTATCAAACCAATTCGCCATTGGTCCCCATTATATAGCCAACTTTCAAAATTCTCTGGGATGAAACGATCTTTTTCTCCCTTTTCTCCTTTTTCCTTCTTCTTAGAAGCAGGCAAAACACGACATTTAGCTCGAGGATTGCTTATATATGCCTGCACAATGGCGAGGGTGCTTTTAGCAAACCACTAGGCGAAGCCACTCGTATATCCAGGATTCAAAAGATGAGGATATCCAAAACGGGCCTCAGTATCAAACGCTTGGTAAAATTCCCAAGCATTACGGGCATCCTGCAAGGAGCTGATAGTGCCTCGAATTGGACCCGGTGCTCCCACAACGACCTGATAGAAGTCGAATTGTCTGCAGAATCTGGCAGGTATATGAGGTTGAATATTGATGTATGTATTTTTCCTATACACCAGATCTGCAGGCCTTAAGCTCAGAAGCCAGCTCTTTTCTTCGTCTGACAAGCCGATATCCCGGCCACCTTCCCCAACCTTGTCTATTGATGGCTCCACAGCATTCCTCATTTTAGTTGGAACTTCAATATTTGGTATAGCGTCCCGGGAAGCAACATAATTGTTAAAGTTGCGCAAATGTTGGCGCAAATCGGTCATGGAATAGTTGTTAATTAGGCAATAACCACCAACCACACTGTAACACTCCGGCCCAGCTTGACCTCGTTTAGTGGCTAATTAATCTTGTTTTCGTTGCTAATCGCGTTTTGTTTATGTTTTTATTTTCGTTGCGGGTCATGAATAGGTAGTTGGGTTGAGTTTGACCTGGATTAAGTAGACCAAGCCCTTTTTCGTAATTTTAGCTTTTCTAAGACATGGTCATTTTTGCATCATCTTGATGTCAACACGTGTCTTTTGTTGAGCTCGTTAACTTTCGTAACTACGTGGTTTGCAACCGATGTTGTGTGCTTCCATTGGACCCGGATTTGACTCAAACTGAAAATAACCTTCTAACTTGGACTTCATTGTAATTTGGGCTTACCCATTAGCTTATATAACTTCATCCATCGACTAAAACTCACGTTCTCTCTCAGTTTCCTCACTGTGCACGTGGAGTTTCTCTCCCTCTCTTGAATTCTCTCCTCCATCGACCACCTCCATCGATCAAGCTCAATTGAGGAATTGAGGAAGTTTGGTTCTTTGCATGTGAGGTGAGTTGGAAATCCTTCCATCTCTCTCATCTCCTTTCTCTATTTCTTCTCCTTCTTGTTTCCCTATTGCATGGTGTGTCTGTGCTTTGAAATTCTTTCAAATTCTCATGCATGCATGTTGTTTGATTGGTGTTAGGTTGTGTTTGGGCCCAAGGACAACAAGTTGTGTAATTAAATTCAATTGAGGCAAGTATAACCATAACTTGTGAGAACCCATGTTGGTATGCATTTGATTTTGGTTAGTTCACTTGAAAATGTGTTTACAGCCCATTTGATTACTCATTTGATTAGTACTTGTCTATCTCCATTGGATAGTTGCAATTCTGATGGTTTTACAGGAATTCTGTACATGCTTCAGAACATTGACTTCATGCATGTACGGCTAAGCCGTATGTCACTTATGGCTTAAAGTCCAGAGAGGGTAAAAAATCCAGTTTTCCTCTACGGTTAGGGCACGGCTAAGCCGTGTATTGCCCTACGGCTAAGCCGAACCTCAGCCGTGGCCCAGCCGTAGATCAGTACAGGGTGCCTTTTCTGGATTTAACTGAAAGCACTCAAATTGACAGACCTTCTACGGCCCAGCCACGGCTAAACCGTAGAACACACACGGCTAAGCCGTACGCTCATCTACGGCTAAGCCGTAGCCGCACTAGAATAATAAAGGACAAGGATAGGTGTAAGGGAAAGACCGATATGGCCTTCATGATAGAATGTAGAGCACCTAGACCTGCCCAACGGAATGTGATACAACGCGTGAATGATCTCGAGGGCTGCGAATCATTCATGTTCGTTATCTGGATGTTAAGCACCTCCCCATGGGTGTTGGTTTAAGGGACTTCGTGCACCGCCCGAGTCAATGCAACACTAGACAACGGTGCATCGAATAACTTAAAACTAAATCATCATGCACGGTTAGAAACACCGGATAATTAGATTAGACTTGGTTTGTAAATAAAGATGATCCGATTTCGCATGATTTGTTGCATAACATATTGCATTCGATTATTGACCTCTACTCTCTGTTATGATTACTTGTGTTCCGCTACTTTCACATTGTGATTCCTTACCTTGAGTATGCATGTATAATATGTTCACAGATATTCATAGATATGCACGTATGATATGTTATCACGATCTACTCAGGGTTTTCATGATTGACTCTGTATGGTCAGGCACTACTTAGCCTCAGCCTTAGGATCCCGACAGGGTGAATTTGGTATAGTTACATGGCCTTGCTGCAGTAAGGAAACGTCTTGGGGAACAGGACCCCAGGAAACCGTGACCCATTGTACCTTGGCCCGGACAATGGTGTTCTTTGCACAATACAAGATCCCTCTTTTAGGAGCATATGGCAATGTAGTAGCAACTAGTTATGTACACTGCATGTATCCATTGATTCACTTAGCACATTTCTTTCTTGCATGACAGCCTAGTATACGAAAATGCCTTATTTAATTTACATGACGTTCTTTATTCTATTAGACACAACATGCGTTAACTTGCTATGGGATATACTTTGCTGAATCGTCGTATTCACAGTTGTTTTTGGTGTTGCAGGCCCAGATACCCCTGCCGAACCCTCGCCGGTCGGTCAGACTCCAGACGAGACCCCCGAGGCCCCATCAGGCCTAGAGGAGTGGATATGATCACTCCACGGGAGAGCGTTCTTGGCATGCATGGCATTGGAGTCTTGTTTTGAGGATTTTCATACTTATGTACATGTCATGATTGTATATATTCTTTTGTTCTTTTTGTAAGACCTTCACATGTAATTATGTCAGTTCTTTCTTCGTATTCTCTTCTTGCATTGTTAGTTTGATGTTTCTGATGTTTACAGCTTCCGCGTACATGTTTGGCACGTGTGAATGTTCCCTTGTGCGTGTACATTTAGACTCGGTCTACGTGTACATGCACGGGAGTACGTGTGTCATTAGGTTTGGCTTTTGCTTACCCCCGAACTCTGGGCTCGGGTTGTGACACACACCCTCCATGAAAATGTTCCTCGGTGCACCGCTATGTGAATGAAGATCATTGCAATGGTAGGTGAACCAGGTGTACAGAAGATATTCGGCATAACATCGGTTGAATGGTTTTTCTTCTCTAACGGTGAATCCTGAAAGCTTCAACTCTGTCAGCATATAAGCTACAAAAGCAGGACCCAAAGCGAGGCTATGTCCAAAGGCCATCTTGAGGGCTGGATATATGCAACCAGGCCTAAGGTCATTTCCTGAACTCGGAAAAAGAACTTCGGACAACTATGCTGTCAAGAATGAAGCAAGCCAACATTTCCTTTTCAAATATGGATATTTGGTAAAAATATAAGGCTGAAAGTCCGTGTCTTCATGAAAGATAATTGTTGGACCTTTCTTGGGATCTTCGCTCAGGATTACCCTCTTCCACTTAAAGAACCCGCCTTCATTAACGAAGAAAGGATCCGTGATTCCCTTCACTTGACTCATCCATTAAAAGACTTTGCCTTGACTTCGGCAAGTTATCTGAATAGAATCTTTAAGCGCAAAAAGGAGGTAATATGCGGCCTGAAATTCGTCATCCATAGTGGCTAATTCTTCATCAGGTAAAACGGTCTCATCATATATCTCACCGTAGGGTGCCAAACCAAAAATTTTCGTTATTTCCCATAGAGAAAATCCCAACTCCATGTTTGGAGTAATGAAAGTACCAGTCGCTGGGCAGAATAATTCCAGAATGGCCCTACAGACATTCTTGTTCTCACAGGGGACTCTTTGTGTGGTAGCATTTACAGCATCAAAAATCCCGATTGCTTTCAAATTTTCCGCATAATGATACTTGATTGCAGTCACCCAGCCTGGCCAATCCCCGATGCAATTAAACCACCCGCGAGATTGGTGCCTCTCACCTAGCCAAGCACTTCCGTCGCCGGAATGAAAACCAAGACTGACAGTTCTGAGCTATGAAATTACAGTGCCTACTTCCAAATTTAGAGTGCATGGTTCGAAGGTCTCTATTTTAGACCTTGGGTATTCTATGAAGTAGTATGGAGGCAGGCGCATGAATTTCCCAGTCTTGAAAAGGACATGATGTCTTATCCATGAAAAAGGATCATGCCTTGCTGGGATTGTTGGAGATAGCAACATGATAGTTGGATGCCGTCGAACTGATCGAACTGTGGTTCATTCACGCACAACCCCTGCCGAATTTGTGTAACGATACCACATATGATCAGTGGGTTGCTTTGCGGTCTCCTTTGTGGCATCTCCAAATATATATCGTGGTTTTGGGAAAACCACCTTGTCATTATTCTCCCAATTGGTATTATTTGCCAAACACCAATATGAATACCAATTTCTCGTTGACAAAGCCTTAGCTCTCTAGAACCACAAGTTGACATCAGATGCTTCATTTGGGTCTTTCAGATCAGGCCCTCTTGTGGTCTTACCCTTGGCACGACTTTTAGGTGCCCCGGCAGTGGCAGTTGCAAGTGCTTTACCCTTCCTATCTGCAAAACAAATCAAAAGAAAGAAAAGATGGGTATCAGTAACAATGATATGGAACTTCTCAAAAAAAAATCGGCAACATCTCCCCTTAGTATAAGGCCAAAAGGAGAAGGCAATACTCAATTCTGAGACCAAGAATTGGCATCAAAGGCACACTTAAGTCTCAAAACCGAGGCTCCCGGTCCAAACAGATGTTCAAGCATCTTAAGACCTTTTCAGGGGACAGCAGGTTCGTATTCAAGCACGAAAATGACATTCTATAATTCCCACAGAGGCTATGGCGATACGATTTATGCTTTCACTATGCAAAAAATATATATATATATAAGAAGTCACAACAGTCTCTTGGAATCTATGGCTAGCTTTGCCACTGTTTGGTCTGAAGCATTATCGCTAATGACAAAGTCAATTCATATGAGTCACCATGGCAAGAGATAAAATCATTTGAATAGCCTGTGTTTAAGAGTAGCTGTGCCGTGGTTGTATTTGGATAGTGCCTAGCCTGAACTTGAACACAAATATCAGAAAGAGAAAAAAAACTGCAGCCCATTCAATTCAGTTTGCATGAGTGCTCTGTGATCATGGGATTAACCAAGTCAAGCCAGCAATGGTTGTGATTGAGGATGCATTTGGGCAATCCCAAATTCAATAAAATAGCACTACAGCAAAAAGACAAGAAATGAATTCAGCAAATTTTTCAATTGAGCATTTCATTAAATAGCTGGTGACCAGGGGCCCCTGCAGATAGTGCAGGTTGTAATCCGAATGGAAATATGGGTTTTGGCATAAGAAAACAAGAAAAAAGAAAGCAGAAGGGCGGAACAGAGCCCAGACTCAATTCCATCTTGCGATTCGCTGTAACCGTGAGTGTACTCACACAGTCAATCACAAATCAGCCATGACCATAGTGTTTACCCGGACTGTGCCACAATTTGAAAACATTCATCATGCAAAATCAGATCATGTTATGCATCCAAAAGAAGAATGAAGAAATCCCAAGCAAAACTCAAGTTGTCTATTTGGCCATGACAGAGTTTGGAGAAGTTGAGATACATAAACTTACCGGCCATGGCAATTATCTTCAGTCAACAAATCCACAAAATGGGAGGTGGAAGAAGAAAACTGAGATGAAGCTTGAAGTCTCAGTCTATCTCTCTCAATCGGTTCAATTTGGGCTCCCGATTTCTCTCTCTCTCCCAGTCTTTTTCCCTCTTTTCTGATTTCTTTCTGTCTCTTTCCCCGTCTTTTTCTCTCTTTCTCGGTCCCTCCCACGCCCGATCTCTCTCTTTCTCCCGATTTTTTTCTCTCTCTCCCGGTCTTTCTCTCTCTCTCTCCCGGTTTCTTTTCCTTTCTCTCTTTCCCGATCTCTCTCTCGATTTCTTTCTTTTTTCTCTCGGTCTCTCTCCCTCTTTCTCGATTTCTCTCTCTCTTTCGATTTCTTTCTTTTTTCTCTCAGTCTCTCTCCCTTTTTCTCAGTTTTCCCCCTCTCTCAGTTTTTCTCTCTCGGTCTCTCTCTCTCTTTTTCTCAGTTTTTTCTCTCTCTCGGTCTGTCTCTCTCTCCCAATTTTTCTCTCTCCCGGTCTTTCTCTCTCTCCCAATTTTTCTCTCTCCCGGTCTCTCTCTCACCCGGTTTCTCTCTCGCTCTTTTTTCTCTCTTTCACCGATCTCTTTCTCTCTCTCTTTTTCTCTCTCTCTCGGTCTATCTCTCTTTTTTTCTCTCTCACCCGGTCTCTCTCTCTCGCTCTTTTTCCCTCTTTCACCGATCTCTTTCTCTCTCTCTTTTTCTCTCTCCCCGATCACTCTTTCTCTTTTTTTCTCTCTCCCAATCTCTCTCTCACCCGGTCTCTCTCTCTCTCTTTTTCTCTCTCTCTCCCAGTCTCTCTCTCTCTTTTCTCTCTCTCTCTCCTTGTTTCTTTTCCTTTCTCTCTTTCCCGATCTCTCTCTCGATTTCTTTCTTTTTTCTCTTAGTCTCTCTCCCTCTTTCTTGGTTTCTCTCTTTCTCTCTCGATTTATTTCTTTTTTCTCTCGGTCTTTCTCTCTTTCTCAGTTTTCCCCCTCTCAGTTTTTCTCTCTCTCTCGGTCTCTCTCACTTTTTCTCAGTTTTTTCTCTCTCTCTCGGTCTGTCTCTCTCTCCTAATTTTTTCCCTCTCCCGGTCTTTCTCTCTCTCCCAATTTTTCTCTCTCTCTCTCGGTCTATCTCTCTCTCCCAATTTTTCCCTCTCTCCCGGTCTTTCTCTCTCTCCCAATTTTTCTCTCTCTCCCAGTTTTTTCTCTCTCTTGGTCTGTCTCTCTCCCAATTTTTCCCTCTCTCCCGGTCTCTCTCTTTCTCCCAATTTTTCCCTCTCGCTCGGTCTCTCTCTTTTTTTCTCTCTCCCGGTCTCTCTCTCTCCCCGGTCTCTCTCTCGCTCTTTTTTCCCTCTTTCACCAATCTCTTTCTCTCTTTCTTTTTCTCTCTCTCTCGATCGATCTTTCTCTTTTTTTCTCTCTCTCTCACTCGGTCTCTCTCTCGCTCTTTTTCCCTCTTTCACGGATCTCTTTCTCTCTCTATTTTTCTCTCTCTCTTTTTTCTCTCTCCCGGTCTCTCTCTCACCCGGTCTCTCTCTTTCTCTCTTTTTCTCTCTCACTCCCGGTCTCTCTCTTTTCTCTCTCACTCCCGGTTTCTTTTCCTTTCTCTCTTTCCTGATCTCTCTCTCTCGATTTCTTTCTTTTTTCTCTTAGTCTCTCTCCCTCTTTCTCGGTTTCTCTCTTTCTCTCTCGATTTCTTTCTTTTTTCTCTCGGTCTCTCTCCCTCTTTCTCAGTTTTCCCCCTCTCTCAATTTTTCTCTCTCTCGGTCTCTCTCTCTCTTTCTCAGTTTTCTCTTTCTCTCGGTCTGTCTCTCTCTCCCAATTTTTTCCCTCTCTCCCAGTCTTTCTCTCTCTCCCAATTTTTCTCTCTCGGTCTATCTCTCTCTCCCAATTTTTCCCTCTCTCCCAGTCTTTCTCTCTCTCCCAGTTTTTTCTCTCTCTCGGTCTGTCTCTCTCTCCCAATTTTTCCCTCTCTCCCGGTCTTTCTCTCTCTCCCAATTTTTCTCTCTCTCCCGGTCTTTCTCTCTCTCCCAGTTTTTTCTCTCTCTCGGTCTGTCTCTCTCTCCCAATTTTTCCCTCTCTCCCGGTCTCTCTTTTTTTCTCTCTCTCTCCCAGTCTCTCTCTCACCCGGTCTCTCTCTCTCTCTTTTTTCCCTCTTTCACCGATCTCTTTCTCTCTCTCTTTTTCTCTCTCTCTTTTTTTCTCTCTCCCAGTCTCTCTCTCACTCGGTCTCTCTCTCGCTCTTTTTCCCTCTTTCACCGATCTCTTTCTCTCTCTCTTTTTCTCTCTCTTCCGATCTCTCTCTTTTTCTCTCTCTCCCGATCTCTCTCTCTCTTTTTTTCTCTCTCCCGGTCTCTCTCTCTTTTTCTCGCTCTCTCCCGGTCTCTCTCTCTTTTTTCTCTCTCTCTCCCGATTTCTGTCTTTCTCTCTTTTTCTCTCTCTCGATCTCCCTTTCTCTTTGTTGGTTTGAACAGCGAAAAAAAAAAAAAAAAAAAACAGAGACGCTGGGTTTTAAATGCCCACGGTCTCTTAGCTATTTGGCCTCCTTACCCACGTCCACTGCTATTCCTAAGTGGAGCCCGTTATTTGATGCCAGCACATAGAGCAGGGAGGTCCAAAATCAATTAATGGTCCAAAATTGGGAATTCCCCCTCAATTACTATTGGTCATTCCTCCCACGATTACTGTTAACCCCTTTTCATTTCCCACGATCATTGCGAACTTGAATTAGCGAACTTGAATTAGTGGAGCCCACTGCCGAATCCCTTCAAGATCAAGTCATTGACGTGTCACCCTTCTTCCCACAAATACAATTTTGTGAAAATCAGTGGAGTCTAAAACCTTGATCAAGTCTCGATGGATTCGTCCTTCTCCATCTACGGTCTCTGTGATTTTTAAGCAATGGAATCCATAACATGATGACCCATCCTTTCATCTTCAATTATTTGAAATTCCTATGATGGGTCCACTTGGGGTAATTTACAAAAGAAATAACCCTATTTTTAGGGTATTTTGAGGGAAATTATACAAAAAGAAAAGATGTGGAGTCTCTTTCCAAATCAACTTTGGGTCGAAACTTGATTTCAAACCAATGTCCCAAATTGTTTTTCATCAAAACTCATAAAAGCCAATCTCTTTCAAAACTACATCTCATTTTGTCAAAATTACATCTCATTTTAAATCATGTCAAGCCAAGTCAAAACCCAAACTTTGATTTTTGAAAATGAACCAAAAATCCATGAAATCCAAACCCAAATCCATTTTTACTAAAACTTTTGATTTTCTTAAAACCTCAGTGATTCTTTTTGTGGGTATTCCCCACGTCCCCACAGAGATGCCACTCTAGATATCTGTGAAAAATAGGTCAAAAGAAAATCAAATTCATTCCCAAAATCCAAAAAAAATTCACAAACTTCTGAATTTTCTAAATACCTAAGGGATTCCTTTGTGAGTGTTCCCCACAGTTCCCACGGAGATGCTACTTTTAATATCCGTGAAAATAGGGCAAAGAAATTCAGATTTCTTATGTCTTTTCAAAATTCTGTCATCAAACCGTTCATGGTTTTTATCAAAATTTTCAAATCCCAAGTTTAGGCCTACAACCTACCTTGACCAACTGTCTTTTCATCAAGCCATCCATCATTCCCACGGATTGGCTATTTCGAGATACAATGATTATTATACTATAATCATTGCACCTCAAGGGAGCACTTGTTGACCTATAAAAAATTGAAAACACTGTAGCGAAGACACCTCATTTCAGCTTAATTTAGGCTACAGAGGTTATTTGCCAGATCCTGAGGAATCACTGTGAGAACTGACATTCCTACATGTCGAAGTGATGATATGCTATGCTCTCTAGATCCCTGTGCAGAGTGGTATCCCATGAAGATCAAGGTAGATGGAACTCTCAGAGGAAGTTCAAATACTGCCCAAGACATGCCCTACAAAATTTCAGGTTGAACAGACATCATCGAACCTAAAAGCCACAAGCATGTCAGCCTGAAGTCAGTTCCCTTCCAAGCCATAGAGTCACTAACCAAAGTCCTGCTTCCCGATGTCCAAAATTGATAAAATTTGGGCGCGAAGCTTTAGTCATGCTCAGAAGATACTTTGCAAATTTTCAAGTCGAAAAGACTCCGTTTGGTCTAAATTTCATTACATGTCAGCTTAGAGGACAGTAATCCCGAATTTGGGGGTCACCAGCTAAGATCTTACTTCCAAAAAAGCCAAAGCAGATAAAATTTGGAACGAATGCTCAAAGAATGCCCCAAGTTATTCTCCCAAAGTTTCAAGTCAAGTGGATGTTGTTTGGATAGAAAACAAGCTAACTATCTCAATGTGAAGTGAATAGTGACCTAACGCATGCAATGAATAGGCCACTGTTCGAAATCCTACTTCCTCAAATCCAAACTGCATGAAATTTGGATGAATACTCTAAGATGTTCTTGACGTCAGTTCCTCCAAGTTTCAAATCAAACCGAGGTCATTTGGGCTTCAAATAGCTGAAACAAGGGCCCACTATCATAAAAAGTCAACTGGAAAGTTGACCAAGTTCAGGTGGTCAAACAGAGCTGAAACTTCTGTGACACACTCAAAATAGTGCCAAGAAGTGTTCCTCTAAGTTTCGTGGCAATTGGACATCGTTCGGGCCCCAAACAGATGAAAACGAGCTACATATGCAAAAATCCAAGAATGGGCCTTGGGAATGATCGGGGCCCACGAATAAAAGGAGTTGACCAAGTTCAGGTGGTCAAACAGAGCTAAAACTTCTGTGACACACTCAAAACAGTGTCAAGAAGTGTTCCTCTAAGTTTCGTGGCGATTGGACATCGTTCGGGCCTCAAATAGTTGAAAATAGATCGCATATGCAATGTTCCAAAAGTGGGCCTTGTCCGTGACCGGGGCCCAATTAATGAAAAAGGTTGACCAACTTCCCGAAATCAAAACGGGCTGAGATTTTTTATGACATGCAGAAAATAGTGTCAAGAAGCATCTCTCTAAGTTTCGTGGCAATCGGACTTCGTTTGAGCCCAAAATAGATGAAAATGGGCCACATACGCGAAAACCCAAAATTGGGCCTCGTCCGTGACCGGGCCTGCGGTCACGGACCTTCAAAAGATGTTTTCCACAATTTTGGGCAGTTTCCCTCCACTCCTCTTCGAAATCCAACTCCCCACAACTACTATTAACTCCCTAAAACTGCACAAAACTGATTGGGAGTATAAAAGATTCAAATTTTGAAGGAAAAAGGACATTAACACATGTATGGAAGAAAAGTGAAGAAATTGAAGAAAGTCACCACTTAAGGCAACAAAAAGCAAACTCCAATAGCACTTCCATGACCATTCCCACCTTCTTTTCTCAGTTTTGAAGGTGTGCAAGAAAATTCAAAAGGAGAGAAGGAAGTGGAATGGCCAAAGTTCATGCTATGTTCGTACGTCAGCAATTTCTGAGAGGATGACATTGTCACCTCTGTTTCTCTTATTCGTAGGGCTTCCTAGCCATTGCAAGAGTTGTGAAAGAAGCCTCTCTAGGCCTCATTTTGTTCCTTGAAAATAATAGGTTCAAAATGACACAACTCCGGCTTCATATTTGCCCATTTCGGACTTGAAACAAAAACGCAGTCTGTAAGCACGAATGATGAGTTACAGAGTTTCGATTGATTCCATGGTTAAATGTGATATTCTTAATGGTCGTCCACAACTCCTAAGTCATGAAAATGGAGTTTCAACACTTGAAAGAAGTTCCAAGAAAGAACCATCGCGAACAGGATGAAACGGTAGGCAAAACAGTGACCAAACGGTCACTGCTTGCCAGTGACCGTGGCTCACGGTCACTGGAAGGGGCGAAACAGTGACCAAATGGTCATTGCTTGCCAGTGACCGTGGCTCACGGTCACTGGCAAGGGCCAGTGACCATGGCCACAATCACTGGAAGGCCCCAGTGACCATGGCCACGGTCACTGAAATGGGACAATGACCGCGGGTCACGGTCACCCCACATTTTTCCATCTTTTTGCACTTTTTTCCTATTCTATGTACATTTCTCGAAAATTCCAAGTTAAGATCACATCTAAGACTTGAGGGAGGGGTTTTAAATTTTCAAAATGTATGTAAACAACCTGCATCCCCACGGTTAGGGCACTTGAACCCATGTAAACAAAGGGAAATTAATGATGAACTGTAATTATTTCTCTTTCTTCTTAACGCTTGAAGTGCGTGAATGTCGGACATAGAATCCGTTACACATTTCCACGTCATTTTTACGCGCGATCAGCCATATATAAACAATCTCAATCAAAGCATATGATGCACATCAATCAACATCACACACAGATCTCACATATCACAATCTATTGTAACACTCCGATCCCCATTGAGCCGGTTTAGTGGCTCATTAGTGTGTTTTTGTGTTGTTTATTTCCTTTGGGCTTGGTTTCGGGTCTTGGATAGGTAGTTGGGTAACCTTTGACCTGAGATAGGTAGTTTTAAGCCCTTTTTCGTAATTTTGCATTTGCTTTGAGTACATCATTTTTGCATCATCTTGGTGTCAGCACGTGTATTTTGTTGAGCTCGTTATTCTCCGTAATTGTCTCAGACCATTCGGAGTCCATTGGAGGAGTTGGACCCTCGTGTGACTTGAATTGTAAATAGCCTAAACCATCGGACTTTCATTTAAACTCCAAAACTATATATATGAGCCAAGAGTCCAGATGTCTTCATTCCTGCTCGTTGCCTTAGACGTTGCATGCAACAGCTCCAGTGAGCTCCACGTACACTTTCTCTCCCTTCTCTTCTCTTCTCTTGCTCTCTTGGTTGGTGATTGGGTCCCAGTTTCGATTGGTTCTTTCCCTCTTTTCTCTGTCTGTGCTTTGAGGTAAGTGGGTTTGGAATTCTTCCTTCCAATTTGGATTTCTCCTCCAAGCTATGTATCTCATGGATCTCATGCATGTGTGGTCCCTTTGGTTTGTGTGGTTGTAGCTTGGATTTGAGCTTGACATCAGGGATTGCCAAAGCTTTTGAGGCAAGTATAAGTACAGGAGTGTATAACACATATGGGTATTTGTTTGATTGCCGTGATTCTCTTGTTCTTATATGCTTGGCATGATCTACAGCCTATTTCTATCACTTTGGATTAATTGGAGTTTGTTTTGCTCAATTTGCACATGAATTTGCAGTTTCTGTAACTATCTCAATTTGTTTTCTATATTGTACGGCTAAGCCGTAACTTTGTACAGCTCAGACTCCAGAGACTCAATTTTTAAATTTTGCTCTAGGCTAGTCTACGGCTACGCAGTACGTTGCTCTACGGCTGAGCCGTAAGATAGCCGTGACCCAGCCGTGAATTAACACTCTGATCAGTCGAAACTTTATGATTCTAGTACTCTTCCGGTGAAGCTACGGCGAAGCTGTGGATTGGTCTACGGCTAAGCCGTGGACTCCACCGTAGCTCAACCGTAAAAGGTATCAGATCAGAGGTAGAAGATAACCAGTTTAGCCGTGATCTGAAGGAAACCACAGCTAAGCCGTAGTGCATGTTACGGCTACGCCGTAAGCTGTCTACAGCTAAGCCGTAGGTCACCCACGGCTAAGCCGTAAGATCTGAAATTCCTGAAATTAAACTTAGACTAATGATACGACCTTGTAGGGCTAAAATACAGGTTAACTACAGATGTAAACTGGCCCAATGGATTCTTTGAACTGCATGAATAGTCTGTTAGGCTGTGACTTATTCATGTGAGTGTTGATTTACTGTTAAGCACCTCCGCATGGGTGTTGGTTTAAAGGACTTCGGTGCACGTGAGGATTACATTGCAACACTTTGATCGCAACGGTGCATCGAATAACTTAAAACTATACCAACATGCAGGGTTAGTGACAATAAACAACTAGATTAGAGTTGGCTTGTAATTAACCTTGATTCCATGTTAATATGAAATGCATTGGATATTGCTTACAGTTTTGCCCCCTGTTCTGCTGATTTATATCTATGCATTACGAGATCATTTTGCTTTCGTTTTGTGTATTTGTTTTATTCTTCGGTCTGTATTATGCTTTGATCTATGCTATGTTTTGATTTATTTTACGCTATGCTTTGATCTCTGGCTTTGTAAGTCTCCGATTCACTGGGTATTCCCAAGTGGCTCTATCTAGAGATTAATACATGAGGATAAGTTCCGGCCCTTGCAGTTGGTGAGTCCAAAGCGGATAATCTCCCTTCTCCTTGGATTTGATTTGATTGGTATCAGTCTGGCTCTACTCAGCCTCAGCCCTAGGATATCCGACGGGGTTACCTCTGGCTTGGTTCTCTATATCTCTGTATCGCTGCAGTGTACCTTTGTCTTGGGACCTCGGAACCCAGGAAACCCAGACCCACTTGTAACCTTGGCCGGGTCGGTGGTGTTCTCATCTGTCTACTCTATCTGCTCTCTATGTGAGAGAATATGGTCAATGTAGTAGCCACCTAGTTCAGTATTTATATGCTTGATTCATCATCATGTTTTACTTCTATGCACGATTTGCTTAGCATCCTAATATGAAACTCTGTATTTAATCTTCTATCATTATCCAGTTTGATACTATGAGTGTTACGTCCCTGTTACTTAGATTGGCTGGATCGTTGTATTCTTTGAGTTGTCTGTGGTGTTGCAGGCACAGATACCTTGTCCGCCTCGCCGGCGGTGGAGGAGACTGTAGGGCAGGATGTAGAGGCACCCTCCGGCCTAACAGAGTAGGCTTGATCACTTCTACCGAGTGCGTATCTGCATATCATCAGTGGTCTTTTTGTTTTGGTTTTTGGAGATCTTGTATTTTGCACTTCGGACTTTGTTACTCTGTATTATTTGTACATCAGTATTTTGTCGTGTACTCAGACTTGTATCTGGTTTTATAGTAGTGCATCTATCTATAGTCTTCTCCGTTCCGCATTTTTGACTTTCGTTATTTCTTTTGTTGCTTGCTATGATATGTACAGCTTCCACGTACGCTTAGTCCGCACGTGTTAGATTCCTTGTGTGTTTGCATCTGGACTGGGTTTGGATGCACGTGCACGGGAGTACGTGCGTCACTGGTTTGGCTTTTCGCTAACCCCCGATTTCTGGGCTCGGGTTGTGACATACATATTGTATGGTATCAGAGCATGCTAGTTATAAGCATATAGACATCTAAGATCGTGGTGATATGGCAATGTCAACTATTTGACTTGGAGTCTAATATGTTGATTCTTGTGGGTTGACTAACTTGGGGCGTTTTATATTTGTATTTTGTTCTTTTTCCTTTTGCAGGACAGTGCATCATGGCATCAGGATCAGGGTCTAGGGATGAGAGTCAGCAGGGCCACAATGGCGAGAGTAGACCGTTACCCCGACCCATGAGTAGTGAGGATCATATGATGATGATAATGTAGTCCATGCAGTCCCTGCAGTCTTAGGTGGTATCTATAGTGGACAGGCAGAGTTAGGCACTTCCGGTTGCATCAGGATTTCCTCGAGTAGAACAACAAGTGATCTTCCAGCCCAAGGAAACTGATCCAAATTCTCTTTTCGACAAGTTCTGTAAGCATTGGGCTACTGAATTCCATGGTACCGAGGATGTATTGCAGGCTGAGCAGTGGCTGGAGCTGACAGGGGAACTTTTTGATACTATTGTGTGCACAAACAAACAGAAAGTAGTTCTCACAGCCTCTATGCTCAGGAGTGTAGACAAGACGTGGTGGAGGAGTGTTAAGAGTTCGTTCCAGGTTATGCCTAGTGATACGGTTTGGGAGACCTTCAAGCAGCAGTTCCGCCGAAAGTTCATGCCTTTTCACGTGCAGCGAGCCAAGGAAGTGGAATTCTTCAACCTTCAGCAGAGACAGACATCGGTTGCAGATTATGTACACAAGTTTACAGAGTTGTCTCACTTCGCAGAGGATATGATGAACACTGAGCAGAAGAAGGTGACTCGCTTTGTCAATGGCCTGAACCCGAAGTATAAACGCCACGTGGTTGCATGTACGTGGCCGGCTACCTTAGATGATGCTATTGATCGGGCTTACGATGCAAAGGCCATATTTGAGGAGGAGCGAACTGAGTCCAAGAGGGCAGCAGTCTCTAGTGGTCGGGGACAGTTCCAGAAGAAACTCAAAGGCAAGCAGGGCAGTGCTAGTAGTACTCAGGTGGTTGTGGGCACTGTGGGAAGGATCATCCGACCGAGAAATGCTGGAGGAAAAGTGGGGCCTGCTTTGGTTGTGGCTCCATGGATCACAGGCGGGCCCAATGCTCAAAGTTTCAGTCCTCTCCACAGACGAAGCTCGCAGGATCTACAACGCAGAGCAAGTCTCAGCCAGCTCGCCCAGCCCAGAAGCAGAACCGCCAGACAGCTCGAGCTTATGCTGCTACGCATGAGGGCGCAGAGGAGGCTACGGTCGTGGAAGGTAAGATTTTAATTTCTGATGCTGAAGCTTTAGCCTTATTTGACTCCGGGTCTACGTGTTCGCATGTAGCAACCCATTTTGCTGTGCAGCTACGACAGCGACCCATACCGCTCCCGTACTTGTTAATAGTATCCACTCCAATTGGTAAGCGAATGGAGTGTAGTGTTTTCTACCCTCAGTGCGATGTGCGAATAGCTGGTCATCAGCTCCCTGTTGACCTCGTGTTGCTCACGACATTGGATTTTGATGTGATTCTTGGTATGGACTGGCTTGCGAGGTATCATGCTTGTATCAATTGTTACAGCAAGGCTATCTACTTTGATCTGGGCAGCGGATTTCGATTCGAGGGCAGCCAAACGAAGTGCCCGAGACATGTGATATCTACTTGTAAGGCAGATAGGATGCTTCGCAGAGGATGTGAGGGATTTCTTGCATTCATTTCAGAGAAGAAGGATCAGCAACAACTCAGTGAGATTCCAGTAGTCAGTGAGTTCCCGGATGTCTTTCCAAAGGATGTGCCAGAATTGCCACCGGTTCGGGAGGTAGAGTTCTCGATTGATTTGATGCCAAGTACAGCACCCATCAGTAGAGCTCCGTATCGTATGGCACCTGCAGAATTGTTGGAATTGAAGAAACAGTTGCAAGATCTGTTGGATAAAGGGTTCATACACCTAAGTGTCTCACCTTGGGGAGCTCCTGTATTGTTCATAAGGAAGAAGGATGGTAGTTTCCGGATGTGCATTGACTATAGGCAGTTGAACAAAGTGACCATCAAGAACAAATATCCATTGCCTAGGATTGATGAGTTGTTCGATCAACTTCAGGGTGCAGCTTACTTCTCGAAGATCGGTTTGAGGTCAGGGTATCACCAGCTCCGGGTGAAGGAAAAGGATGTTCCTAAGACAGCTTTCAGGACTCGGTATGGACACTACGAGTTCCTTGTCATGCCTTTCGATTTGACGAATGCACCTACAGCTTTCATGGCATTGATGAATAAGGTGTTTGCTTCCTTTTTGGACCAGTTTGTTGTGGTATTTATAGATGATATCTTGGTCTATTCGAAGACTGCTGAGGAGCATACAAACCATCTGCAGAAGGCGTTGCAGCTGCTTAGAGATCACTAGTTGTATGCAAAGCTGTCCAAGTGTGATTTCTGGCTAGAGCAAATTGCATTTCTGGGTCATGTGATTTCTCGAGATGGATTGATGGTGGATCTGGCTAAGGTTGAGGCAATAGTCCATTGGCCCTGTCCCAGATCAGTGACAGAGATTCGGAGTTTTCTGGGGTTAGCAGGATATTACCGCAGATTCATGCAAGACTTCGCGAAGATTTCAGCCCCGCTGACTCAGTTAACTCGGAAGAAGGTCTCGTATGAGTGGACAGAAAAGTGTGAGCGTAGTTTCCAGACGTTGAAAGAAAAGCTCACTACAACGCCAGTGTTGACTCTCCCTGATGGTAGCGAGGGATTCGTAATTTATTCAGATGCCTCTCGAGTTGGACTAGGCTGTGTACTGATGCAAAATCAGAGAGTGATTGCCTATGGATCCAGATAGCTGAAAGAGCACGAGAAGAACTATGCCACCCATGACCTAGAGTTAGCAGCCATTGTGTTTGCGCTGAAGTTATGGTGGCACTACTTGTACGATGTGAAGTTCGAGGTCCATTCCGATCATCACAGTCTGCAGTACTTGCTTACTCAGCATGACTTGAATATGAAGCAGCGGAGATGGTTGGAGTTCATCAAAGACTACAACTTCCCGATCAAGTACCATCCAGGTAAGGGTAAAAGTCTGCAGTACTTGCTTACTCAGCATGACTTGAATATGAAGCAGCGGAGATGGTTAGAGTTCATCAAAGACTACAACTTCCCGATCAAGTACCATCTAGGTAAGGGTAATGTGGTAGCAGATACACTCAGCAGGAGAGCAGAGAGTCTCCATGTGTTGATAGGATTCTATGTCCTTGTGCATGATCAACCTGTTGAGGTTCGGATGGTGGATGAGTTAGTGACATTAGCTACTACCGTAGTGTTTCAACCTAAGGTGATTCAGCAGATCAAGGACCGTCAATTTGAGGATCCCCTTCTGGTGACCTGTAGAGATCGGATTGCAGATCGACCTGATTTCAGTCTGGCAGACGGAGTTTTGTACTTCAGGAGCAGATTATGTGTTCCCGCTGTGGATGAGCTGAAGGAAAAGTTGATGACAGATGTGCACCATGCCCATTATGCAATGCACCCAGGGAGTACGAAGATGTATCGGAACTTGAAGGATAGATTTTGGTGGAACAATATGAGGCGGGAGATCGCAGGGTTCATGGCTCAATGTTTGACCTATCAGAGGGTGAAAGTTGATCGTTAGCGACCTCCAGGGCCATTGCATCCATTACACATTCCGCAGTGGAAGTGGGAGCACATTACCATGGATTTCGTCTCAGGACTTCCGCCGACCAGCAGGAAGAACAATGCGATCTGGGTGATAGTGGATCGATTAACGAAGTTAGCACATTTCCTTCCGTTCAAGAAAGGGATGACATTCACAGAGATGGCCAGGAAGTTTGTGGATGAGATAGTCAGATTGCATGGCACCCCAGTATCGATTGTGTCTGATCGTGACAGTCGTTTTGTGTCCTCATTCTGGAGAGCATTTCAGGAAGCTATGGGCACGAAGTTAGGTTTTAGTACGGCATACCACCCCTAGACTGATGGACAGTCGGAGTGTACCATTCAGATGTTGGAGAATATGCTCCGAGCTAGCGTGCTAAACTTTGAGAAGGAATGGGATATGCATCTGGCATTGTGTGAGTTTGCCTACAACAATAGCTTCCATGAGAGCATTGGCATGGCACCCTATGAGGCTCTATACGGACGAAAGTACAGGACTCCAGTGTGCTGGGAGGAGGTAGGAACGAGGAGTTTCCATGGTCCGACGCTCATTGCGGAGGCGACAGAGAAAGTACAGAAAGTGATAGAGAATCTGAAAGTTGCTCAGTCCAGGCAGAAGAGCTACACAAACGCTCAGAGGAGACCTTTGGCATTCCAAGTCGGAGATTGGGTGTTCCTTAAAGTTTCCCCGATGAAAGGCACCGTGCGGTTTGGTCAGAAGGGCAAGTTAGCTTCGAGATATGTGGCACCGTTTGAAGTCAAGAGCAGAGTTGGAGATTTAGCCTATCGGTTGACGCTTCCAGTTGAATTCTCCGGAGTCCACGATGTATTCCATGTGTCGATGCTCCGTAAGTACGTGCCAAATCCAAGCCATGTGATTCGATACGATGACATTCAGATTCAGCCTAACGCGACTTACGTTGAGCGTCCGCTTCGCATCGTTGGTACATGAGAGCAGATTCTCCGCACCAGGACTATCAGATGGGTTAAAGTGTTGTGGGACCATTACGGTCCAAATGAGGCTACATGGGAGCTAGAGGAGCAGCTAGCACCCCAGTACCCCCAGCTCTTCGCGCAGGTAGGTGATCATTCTGAGGACGGAATGATTCCTAGTGGGGGAGGATGTAACACTCCGATCCCCTTTGAGCCGGTTTAGTGGCTCATTAGTGTGTTTTTGTGTTATTTATTTCCTTTGGGCTTGGTTTCGGATCTTGGATAGGTAATTGGGTAACCTTTGACCTGAGATAAGTAGTTCTTAGCCCTTTTTCGTAATTTTGCATTTGCTTTGAGTACATCATTTTTGCATCATCTTGGTGTAAGCACGTATATTTTGTTGAGCTCATGTATTTTGTTGAGCTCGTTATTCTCTGTAATTGTCTCAGACCCATTCGGAGTCCACTGGAGGAGTTGGACCCTCGTGTGACTTGAATTGTAAATAGCCTAAATCATCGGACTTTGATTTAAACTCCAAAACTATATATATGAGCCAAGAGTCCAGATGTCTTCATTCCTGCTCGTTGCCTTAGACGTTGCATGCAACAGCTCCAGGGAGCTCCATGTACAATATCTCTCCCTCCCCTTCTCTTCTCTTGCTCTCTTGGTTGGTGATTGGGTCCCAGTTTCGATTGGGTTCTTTCCCTCTTTTCTCTATCTGTGCTTTAAAGTAAGTGGGTTTGGAATTCTTCCCTCCAATTTGGATTTCTCCTCCAAGCTCTGCATCTCATGCATCTCATGCATGTGTGGTCCCTTTGGTTTGTGTGGTTGTAGCTTGGATTTGAGCTTGACATCAGGGATTGCCAAAGCTTTTGAGGCAAGTATAAGTACAGGAGTGTATAACACATATGGGTAATTGTTTGATTGCTGTGATTCTCCTGTTCTTATATGCTTGGCATGATCTACAGCCTATTTCTATCACTTTGGATTAATTGGAGTTTGTTTTGCTCAATTTGCACATGAATTTGCAGTTTCTGTAACTATCTCAATTCGTTTTCTATATTATACGGCTAAGCCGTAACTTTGTACGGCTCAGACTCCAGAGACTCGATTTTTGAACTTTGTTCTACGGCTAGTCTACGGCTACGCCGTACATTGCTCTACGGCTGAGCCATAAGATAGCCGTGACCCAGCAGTGAATTAACACCTGATCAGTCGAAACTTTCTGATTCCAGTACTCTTACGGTGAAGCTACGGCGAAGCCGTGGATTGGTCTACAACTAAGCCGTGGACTCCACCGTAGCTCAGCCGTAAAAGGTATCAGATCAGAGGTGGAAGATAACCAGTTTAGCCGTGATCTGAAGGAAACCACAGCTAAGCCGTAGTGCATGTTACGGCTAGGCCGTAAACTATCTACAGCGAAGCCGTAGGTCACCCACGGCTAAGCCGTAAGATCTGAAATTCCTAAAATTAAACTTAGACTAATGATACGACCATGTAGGGCTAAAATACAGGTTAACTACACATATAAACCGGCTCAATGGATTCTTTGGACCGCATTAATAGTCTGTTAGGTTGTGACTTATTCATGTGAGTGTTGATTTACTGTTAAGCACCTCCCCATGGGTGTTGGTTTAAGGGACTTCGGTGCACGTGAGGATTACATTGCAACACTTTGATGGCAACGGTGCATCGAATAACTTAAAACTATACCAACATGCACGGTTAGTGACAGTAAACAACTAGATTAGAGTTGGCTTGTAATTAACCTTGATTCCGGGTTAATCTGAAATGCATTGCATATTGCTTATAGTTTTGCCCTCTGTTCTGCTGATTTATGTCTATGCATTAAGAGATCATTTTGCTTTCGTTCTGTGTATTTGTTTTATTCTTCGGTCTGTATTATGCTTTGATCTATGCTATGTTTTGATTTATTTTACGCTATGCTTTGATCTCTGGCTTTGTAAGTCTCCGATTCACTGGTATTCCCAAGTGGCTCTGCCCAGAGATTAATATGTGAGGATAAGATCCGTCCCTTGCCGTCGGTGAGTCCAAAGTGGATAATCTCCCTTCTCCTTGGATTTGATTTGATTGGTATCAGTCTGGCTCTACTCAGCCTCAGCCCTAGGATATCCGACGGGGTTACCTCTGGCTTGGTTCTCTATATCTCTGTATCGCTGCAGTGTACCTTTGTCTTGGGACCTCGGAACCCAGGAAACCCAGACCCACTTGTAACCTTGGCCGGGTCGGTGGTGTTCTCATCTATCTACTCTATCTGCTCTCTATGTGAGAGAATATGGTCAATGTAGTAGCCACCTAGTTCAGTATTTCTATGCTTGATTCATCATCATGTTTTACTTCTATGCACGATTTGCTTAGCATCCTAATATGAAACTCTGTATTTAATCTTCTGTCATTATCCAGTTTGATACTATGAGTGTTACGTCCCTGTTACTTATATTGGCTGGATAGTTGTATTCATTGAGTTGTCTGTGGTGTTGCAGGCATAGATACCTTGTCCGACTCACCGGCGGTGGAGGAGACTGCAGGGCAGGATGTAGAGGCACCCTCCGGCCTAACAGAGTAGGCTTGATCACTTCTACCGAGTGCGTATCTGCATATCATCAGTGGTCCTTTTGTTTTGGTTTTTGGAGATCTTGTATTTTGCACTTCGGACTTTGTTACTCTGTATTATTTGTACATCAGTATTTTGTCGTGTACTCAGACTTGTATCTAGTTTTATAGTAGTGTATCTATCTATAGTCTTCTCCGTTCCGCATTTTTTACTTTCGTTATTTCTTTTGTTGCTTGCTATGATATGTACAGCTTCCGCGTACGCTTAATCCACACGTGTTAGATCCCTTGTGTGTGTGCATCTGGACTAGGTTTGGATGCACGTGCACGGAAGTACGTGTGTCACTGGTTTGGCTTTTCGCTAACCCCCGATTTCTGGGCTCGGGTTGTAACATCTATCCCAATGAACGAACAACAGTAAGTGCATCACATACTGATACTCAATACGCATAACAATACGAATGCGAATAGGCAATAACGAATGAGTACAAAGAACAATTAATCACTTGACTCAGGTACTCCACTGGACTAGAGCAATAATAGATACAAAGGAGTGGATTGTTGCCCGGGCTTCGCTCTGTGACTGCTGTGTTTCCCACATAATCGAAAGGTCCAGCGCAGAACATTTAAGATAGCAAAAACCGAAATCAATATGCTATGCTGTGCAAATCAAATTCCCTTTGACGAATCAAGGTCAATTTACAAGCCAATCCTAACCTATTTATCCAGTGTTTCTAACCGTGCATGCTGATGTAGTTTTAAGGTATTCGATACACAGTTGTTCAATCAAAGAGTGTTACATTTGATTACGAAAGTGTACCAAGTCCCTTAAATCAACACCCATGGGAATGTGCTAAACAACTGGATAACATACATGAATGAGACGCAACCCTCGAGATCATTCATGTCATTCGGACATTCCATTGGGCATGTTCGGGTTTTCTACATTCTAGCATGAAATTCCTATCAGGTCTATTCCTTAATCCTAATCTTTGTATTCATTTCTCAGGGTCGTACGGTGTAGCCGTAGGTGAACATATGGCTTAGCCGTAAGCATCTTACGGCGTAGCTGTAATCTGCACTGTGGCGGAGCCAAGGTTCTCCAAACTATTCATCTGCATTTACGGCTTAACCGTAATTTGCTCTATGGCGCAGCCGTATCTTGTTCCACGGCTTAGCCGTAGCACATCGGACGGCTGAGATCAGGCTAGGCCATAGAAGAGCAGCAATTTGCCAACTCTCAGTTATTTCAGATGTCACCCTGTTTTGATCTACGGTTAAGGTCACGGCTGGGTCACAGCTTAGCCATAAGACATTTCACGGCTCAGCCGTAGCACAGTTCACGGTTTAGCCGTGAGTGCGCTGAGTCAATTTTCTGAAACAGTTACAGAACTACAGAAATGACTAACTCTCGATAGAAGACAAAACGATAAGAACAAAACTCACTCAATAGGGCTGTATAACAATGATTCATACAAGAAGAGTAAAATATACACATGATCAAAGCATTACCAATAAGTGTTCAAGCTACTTGTGCTTATACTTGCCTCACAAGTGGAAATCACACACACACCAGTCGTTGCCTTGGCTCAATCCGTTAGAGACACACACAGACGACGGACACTGCTCCCTTCTTCCTCACGTAAATAAGACAGCAATGAAAGAAAGAGAAAGAGAGCTGAACGAGAGAGAGACAAACCGAGAGAAAGATCGTTGAAGAAAAGAAAAAGATGAGGTAGGTTGGATATTTATAAGAAAAGAATGAGTCCAATTTACAAACAAGTCCAAGCATTTTCACAATTTCCAGTTTGAGTCAATTAACGATCCAACGAGAGCAAATAAAGTCATTTGGATCCAGGACAGTTACGAAGATTAACAAGCTCAACGAAATACACGTGTTGACATCAAAATGAAACAAAACTAACAAGGTCCAATAAAAGCAGAAATTACGAAAAAGGGCTCGAACTACCTAAACCAGGTCAAACTCAACCAAACTACCTATCCATGACTCAAAACAAAAGAAAAGCAAAACCAAAACACACTTAACAACAAAATCACATGTAATTAACCACTAATTCAGATTAAGTCGGGTCGTAGTGTTACATGAGTTGGTCTCTTTCCATATGCTATTCTATATGTTCCCCTTGGCGGATAATAATTGGCATGATACGAATGACCATTCAATTTCAACATCTCCTGGCTTAATTTAATTATGAAAAAGATGCAATGATACATCTTCACCTTGGTCTATGTATCATTTGATTTTTAGTCGTTTGCGCTAATTTTTACTAGGCGGCATGGCCACTTGATAATTTCAAATTTTCTTTTTCCTTATCTTTTCCTCTTATGCGGGGTTGGGGCGGGGGATGGAATTATTATTATTTAGATCAGATAATGATCGAATCTATTATTGAGAAAATTAGCCAAACATTCCTGTCCGAATAGTTCTACAAGATCCAATCATTATCGTCATCATTATCAAAGCCTTATCCCAATCACGTTGGGGTCGGCTACATGAATTCTGTTTCTTTATTCTGTCCTATTTTGAGTCAAATCCTTAGATAAGTTAAACTTCTTCAAATCCAATTCAACGACCTCCATCAATGTTTTCTTCAGCCTAACCCTACCTTTTGATGGGCTATCCACCTGTGTAGTCAAACTTTTTCTTATCGGTGCCATTATTGGCTTAGTGAGGACAACTATATTACACCGACATATGGGTGGGGTGGTCCTTTTGGGATAGGTGGGCTGTGAGGCAAGGCCTATTACTAGATTTGGGGGATTTTTGGTTTACACCTGGGGTGACCGCCCCCATGTAGTTACAATGTGAGTCTGCCCCTGATTGAGAGTACTTCTTTTGTGATTGAGAGTACTTCTTTTGTGAGATGGGAATACTATTTTTTGATCTTGCTAACTTCAATTCCAATAAAATATTTTAGTAACCCAAGATCCTTAATTTCAGAGTTAGTTATTAGAAAGCATTTTGTCATCATCATTTTCAATCACTGCAATATCATCAACATGCACAACAAGTATTACTATAACAATTAATTAAAGAAGTATAGATACAAGATTAAAAGAAAACTATGGAACATGCAAATCAGAAGGTTAAGGACAAGTTAAGCAAGACATTGATGGATTCTTTTCCAGCTGTTTTGGGTGAAAGAACCATCAGCAGTTTTCAGTTTTTCATCCATCCATGAGAGGTTAGGGCGTAGCATTAGAACTCAAAATGCAGGCTTGTCGCATAATTTGTGGCACTCGAATTAATGACCCAGGCAGAAGTAGAGGTGGAAAAGGCCAATGTAATTGGATTATGATGGCCAAAACCATACCGATTGCAAATTCGTGGGGTCCAGTTGGGAAAAACGGCACAATAGAAATTACTTGCGATCAACGGATCAACTACGATGAACACGCACAATCATACCATCAAGCAATCACACACATGAATAGAAAAATTTTACGTGATTCGGCAACCTTGCTTACGTCTACGGAGGAAAGAGCTCATCTATCATGATCCCTTCTCAATCCCCTCGGGATATAGGGTTATAGTTACATCAATATATATAGTTCTCATTTCTTGGCCAACAAGAAAATTGATACATAATGACTAAAATACCCCTAACACTGAACCTCGATTGTGGCTAACCCAAACGACTGATCCAACTAAACTAGAATACAAGACAAAACCCAACAATCTCCACCTTAACCTAAATTTTGTGAATCCCTAGAGCCACCTTGAGATAGCCCGTAATGTCTTCGCACACGTTGCTGAATGGTACATCACTACACTAATAGCACAGTCTTTTTTCTTCAACACTCTAACATGTTAAACTAGCACTTCACATATCTCGCTGAAAGGTATGCTTCTGCATACACTACAACCTAGCGCGGCTCCTGCACCCCCTTTTTCGGGTGCACGGACAATCTCATTAATGTCTAGTATCAATCAAGTCCAAACCAACTTAAGATTTCTCGTAACTCGCTAAAAGGTACATTTCCGCACATGCTACTATCACGTGCGGCACCTACACCCCCTATCTTGAATGAACAGACAATCTCATCATTGTTTGATGTCGATCAAGTCCAAACCAACTTAAGACTTCTCACAATTGCTTTTTTCGTCGTCAACACCACCGTCTTAAACCTCCGAAGTGCCCTCCATTTCTTGTCATCTTTCCATACATCTTTGTAACACAATGAACCTAACTTCCATCTATAAAGACAAAACTGAAGACCTTTATGAATTCGGATCTCACTGGTACTTTGCGAATCCTTCCTTTTGTCTCTATCCCAATGTTCTTTCCGTCAAACCTGCAACTATCTTATTCTAGTCTGCTCTGGTGGTTGGGCACGGCATATGCTGGTTAGGTATGACCTGATGCTAAACCAACTTACTCTAACATGAATTGGACTAACTTTTCCAAGAAAATCATCTCCATTCAGATCTTCATGGATTTCCGTTAGATAATGTAATCAAAGACCCATCAATCCATCTTCCGATGATCCGTCGTATCTAACTCCACTTGAACCATGGATTTCCTCCCCTGTTTGATGTCCTTCATTGTTCCACCTGAAAAAGCATCCCCCATCAACCTGTAGGATTTTTAACCATCTCACCCTCCATAATAACCAATGTTCTTTTTTCCACCTTCATAACTCCACCCGCTACAATGTACTTGTAGCCTTTGAAGTCTAAGGCACCTAGAAATCCAATTTTTTGGTAAACTCGAAACGTGTATCACATTTGTTATGGTCTGAAAAACATCATCAAACAACTGGATCTCTACCACTTTTATCTCAAATGCTGATCAATTTGCATTCTCTCCCATAAGAACAGATCCATCAATAATGAGAGTTATTTGTATCAAACCAATCTCTACAAGAACACATGATAAGAAGAATCTGAATCCCAATACCATAAATCTTCAACCCGATCCATACCTGTACTGACCAAAAGTGATTCCTTGTCATTCGAATCCAAGCTTTCTTATACACTACTTCTTTCCGATTCTGATTCTTTTGCTCTTCCTTCCACTTTAGCACATTTGCTCATTCCCAATCCTTCTGACGAGGATCTAAGATTTCATCACAGATCAACCACCATGTGCAAGCTTTGAGCTTTTCCAAAGTTCTAGAGTAATCTCCCATACATGACATCAAGTAACACTTTTCAGTCCTTATTGTATCATGGAGTCTATGACTCTTCTTTGCCAATCCCTGAAGTCATTTCTTCAAACTGCCAATATCTTCTATCTGCTTAATAGATCTCATCACCGTAAGCATGCTAGAAAAAGCAGATTTGAAATCTGATTCCGAATGGCTTTGTTATCGTAGAAACAATTTTCTACACTCTAATTGGTCAAGCATCCATGTTGACCATTGAACTACCAATCTTCTTCCACAAACGCTTAAATTTGCTCGCGGTGCGTGCGTAGGCGTAAATAGATCTCTGATCGGACATCATACGATCAATATATCACAGAAACAAACTTAGTCATTGATCCAGTCAAATCTGCCTTTAACTAAATTATGCCGATGTATCGCTGACGTCACCCTACTGACATCCTGCACCTGCTGCACTGGGCTAGCTCTAGGAACAGGTTAGGTCAACCTGACCTTGAACCGACCTACTCTGGATTGGGCTTCTCTACGTAATGGGTCAGGTCCTACCTGACCTGACCTAGACCTAGCTGCTCTAGACTGCTACTCCACGCGTCAAGTCCAAACCAACCCAACCTGAACTTGACTGCTTCAAGTCTTCTTCTTCGCTCTTCCTCCCTGTGTCCTGCAAAAAAGAAGACCAAACCCCTTCTCCAATCTAACAGCGAGCAGACGGAGGGGAACCGGTAGGGGAAAACGGCATGCGATCACAGCAGCAGGCGATGGGCAGTGGCTTCTCCAGTCACGACGGTTCCGGTGCCCACCAAAGGGCCGAGATGCCTTCCTTCTCCTTCCTCACCGAAAGCAGCGATGCACACCACCGGGAGAGGCTACAATGACAATCACAGCAGGCGGACGACAGTGGTTGTGGCGTCCTTGATCTCTTCGACTTCTCCTTCCTCCCTGTTACTGCGACAGGGAGCCCTGTAACCCAAAGAACATCTCTACCCTTCTTCTCCTTCAACCAAACTGACGGCAAGAAGCAGTTGCAAACTGGGAGTCCAAATCCTCTCTGTTCTTCTCTGATCGAGCCATTTGTATAGAGCCAAGAACCAAAGATCAAGCCTTTGATCTCCTCTGTCTTCATGATGTAATAGAGATTCAAACCCAACTCTAGCAACGTCCAAGAATTGAGAACCCTAAATAGGAAACCCCTATTTCTTCTCCAACTTTTTTCTCAGCCGCCTTACAAAGACAGAAAGTCTGTCTTCTCCAAGCATGGCCACACCAATTAAAAAAAACCAAGAGCCCTAGTTATCTTTACAAGCAAAGAACTGCTGCGGTCTCTATAACCGAGAATACACTCAAAATCAAATTTTGCAAACCTCATCTAAGATCCCACACGTCCTCTGCTTCTATGCAAATCGAATCCATCAATTGCAGGAGCGATCTTTTGTTTCGCTCTGATACCACTTGTTTTGGGAAAAGCACTGTAACGATAACTACATGTGATCAATGGTTGGTTCGGCAACCTTACCTACATCCACATATGAGAGAATTCATCTATTATGATTTCATCTCAATCTCCTCGACATATAGGGATTACAGTTACATCAATAGATATGTATATATAGTTTCCACTTTCTTGAGCAACAAATACATAATAACTAAAATACCCTTAATCTTAAACCTCGATTCTAACTAATCCAGACAACCTATCTAGCTAAACTAGAATACAAAACAAAACCCAACTGGTCCACCTTTGAAAGCTGCCAATCTTTGATGAAGAACCATAACTTCATCCTTTCAATTTTGTGGCTCATCTTTGACAAGATTCTTCTCTTGTGCACTCAAATTACTATCTTTCTGAATTGGTTAGAGCTGCATTATATTGAGAACCATCAAGATACTTCATGAGTCATGTATCTCTTATGATGTGTACAATAAAGTTTATCAAGATCAATACTGGATTGTTCGCCATGGCCACATCCTCCACTTGTGCGTCCACTGCAATTCTCCTGCGGCCATAGCCTTTGCACCACTATTCCCTGTATTCACACTAGGATCTACCATGGGTTTTTGCTATCAAGGGCATATTATCAGGAATTGCATCATTCTTAATTGTCATTGTTTTTCTTTGACTTTCTTCCCTTTGCAAAAGAGCAAATACTATTTCGATAGGAGGTAGGGGATCTTGCTTGAGTCCAAACTATCTTATTATCTGGGATTATTGTTGGAAGTAGGTGGGTCTCGTGGATAGATTTTCAAAACTTTTGATCCACTTGACACAGGGATCAACTATACATAAGACCAAAACCCAATCCAGGATGCGTTACCCTCAATCTCGTGACCATGTACAGTAAAAATTCTACCAGCACTAAACATCCAAAATAATCTACGACATGCAAGAAAGAGATCATACCTTTGGAGATCCGCAGTGCTCCAATGGATTTCTTCAACACCTCTTAGCCTTCCACGCTATGACCCCCGAATAGGATTTCTTTTCTCAAGAAGAATGGTGGAATCTTCAGGAGAAAATCCCAACTCGAAACTCCAAGGAACTAGAAGAAAGGAGAAGAGAATAACTCGTGCAACTCTTGCACGAAAGGGTTTTGGGCGTGAGGGAGAGTCATATTGGACGTCCAAGAGATTTTATAGACTTCCAAATCTCTCCCTTGTCTAATTGAAATAGAAGTCTTACTTCCAAAGCAATTAGCGGCTTTCTCCTTTCCAAACTCTTATTTCTAGAGTCCAAGTCAGATTAGTGTTTTCCAATATCTTGGGCTAGCGTGGGGACCACTAGGGATTCCTTAGAAAGCTGGCTCCAACTGGAACACCGCGACCCCACATCTCATGTACAATCCGGGCCCACAGTTAATTACAAATAACACCACTATATAAATGCAATTGCACTCCAGTCTTAGGAATAAATTACAATGAAGGCCCTAAACTTCCCAATTACCACAAGTAGGCCCCTCTATTAATATCCATGGATCAATTGGAATAAATCCGTCTCTTCCAATCTAAGTTCCACATCTTATTATCCTTGAGCCCCAATTAATCACAGTAATCATCAGTACCATCCAATTAACTCTTAATTGAGATGGGTGCGCACTTACTAATGACAAATCCATTAATTGGCACAAGGGGATAATAGAGATAGATTCCATCTTGATCATTCAACGTTCCCACAGTTCTACTACCATATACCCAAGACACCGAGGTGTTAACCTATAGTCGGCCTCACTCATTGGTGACTCAAAGCAAATGAATAGATAGAAACTTGAGTTCGTCAATGTCTCAGGATTGAGAGCCTATTGCTAGGGAATTATGAGAGCATACCTTATTATTGAGATGGAATTCCATAAGGTGCATCTCATGGTCCTTCAATACATCCAATGTACCAGCACCGTGATCCAAAATCTTGCATTCTGATGATCGAGACAAATCACACTATCTCATAGTGATCAAAGTGCTGCAACCTTATCAAATGAGATGCCCAATCTCATTACTGGTTGTGAAGCTATTTTAAGTATAAGATTTGTGACATATATATCCCGCGTGTGGATCTCATCCATGCACATATATCACATCTAATATACTAATGGGACCCGGTTCAACTCATGAACCATTATGTCATATGTAGTGGTCATGTGCATGAATTAGTAAAATAACACTCATCTCATGAAAGCAAAGCATGATTTTATTGATAAATAAAGAAATTAATCAATTTATTACATCTACTGATGGATTGAGTCCACAAAATCTAACAATTATACCACCCATAAGTTCAAAAACATGCTGGTTTTCCGGCAACTTGGCTTATTTCATTGCATAACAGAGTACATGGCTCAAATATAATTCCAACTCACACCAAAGAGCTCTGAACTTTGCATAGTAGTTTCCTATAAATAATTCTCCTCTCTGTATGTTGCAATTTCCCTTTTCAGTTCAAGCATTCGAGCATCATTTCCTTTCTTGTATCAGAATATTTGAAATTTGCAGCCATACTCTTTTCCGTTAGGGTAAATATCTAGTTCATAATCCACATATTTTTGGACACCCTATCTGAATATTTAGAGCTCATTTTTTGGGGCTCTTTAATTCTCCTGCCAATGTATCCAAGTCTTTTTGATCCTCTAAGAGCCCTTCTAGCAGTATACACCCAATCTTTATATTTGTCATTTAACAAACTAGGTTTAATCCTAGTGGTTGGATTCACAACATTAGTTTAGGGTTGACGTTATGCTGTGGAACTTTCTCCCCCTTGTTCGGACTTCATGTCACACTAAAGAACTGAATACCTCAAGTTATAGGAGACAGTTCTTTAAAAACACTGCTAAATTGCTAAAAAATGACCCTTGCAGAGTTCTTAACTGGAATGAGCACCCCCCAACAAGCTAGATTCAACAATATTTGAAATATATTTGACACCCAAATACCAACAATAACAAGGGCTTCTTCTTACAAAATCACCACGAATTTTAACTTTAGTCTGTCATAAAAATTAAACACAAATTAGAATAATTATTGCATCAAATTAATCACCCAGCACTAGTAGTCCCACTTAGACTGTACAGGTGCTGATGTCAACACTACCCTTGCTAGGTCAGCCCTTACACTGGCTTGGTTCAAATTACCCCAGAATAAATCCTAATCAATGTAATAACTTTGAAATAGAAGGGAATGATTGATGGAGGTAGTTATGAAAATATCATCTCTCAAGCCTTAGTGGATCGTTTGATGCTAAAGGTTTGAAAGCATTATCATCACTATTTTGCTAATGACAGGTGATCGATGAAGTACAAGTAAGACATGTATGTCTAGTTACTTTTGCCATTGGTGAGGACTACAAGGATACAGTTGATGCAATGTGCTATCAATGGATAGCAATGATATGTTATTGGGACATCCATGGATGTATGACAAAAATGGAACTCATGGCATGCGCGATAATTCATACACATTTGCTCACTATGGAAAGCTTGTCATACTCCATCCTGTGAAGCCCGATCTGCTCAAACAAAGATCAAAGCCCCACATCACCAAGGATGCAGTTCAAGTACATAATATCTACCGAAGCAATATCAAGCCATTCCGAGTTCGAGAGCAAACTCTTCTTTCAAATTGGGGGGAATTATGCAAAATGTGTCCCACTAGTGGTCCCCCTTTTCAAGATAGATTAGTATTATTTTATTTTTATTAATTAAATTGTAATTAGGATAGTTTCTATTTTTGGAATAGGTTTCTTAGGCCTTAAGTTTCTTTTTTTATTTATATGACATTATAGCAAAGAATTAATCAGAGTTTTGAGTTAATAGAATTTTCCTAGTGGGATTTTTATCATTGGAGACTTGTCTTCTTCATCTGATTGTTTCTACGGAAATCCCTAATTGTGCCAAGGCACTCCCAATTTGCACTCCCCATTGCAAATCCTAACCCTAGGATTAAATCAATTTGGCTAGTAATCAAGATACAAAAGGCTTTAGTAGAACAATTCCCTGACTTCTAGTACCGCCAAGCACACAGTTCCCCATAATCCTTTAGAAAATCTAAAGAACACACAACTACTAAGATCTTTGTTATAATCCTTATTTATGAAGGTTGTTGAGAAGATTAACTTATAAAATAGCGAAATAACACAGAATCACACCTGTTATGAAACTACCAAACACAGTCAAACCTGTACCTTGGTTCAGCTAATGCTTAAGGCACCAAAAAACTCCATATATAATTTTTTTTCTGGAGGTCTTCTTGTAGGAATGATACTTCGGGACCAAGTTGAAGCCACAGATTTATAGTATTATAGTGTTTTGATGATAAAAGTATGAAAAACCATAGAGGGGAAGATAGAAAAGGGAGGGAAAGAGAGAGAATCTGAGAGAGTGAAGGGATTAGTTGTGTATCCAAGGGTTGGATGACTAATCCTATTTATTAACTTCTTAAATTTATGAATTTACAAAAAAAAAAAAAAACCCTTCAGTTCCTAAATTACGTGAGAGTTACCTAATGTAAACAATGTACAAATAAGTCCTTTGTTGTCTATACTAACTCATAACCGTAATGATCTGCCAATTAATCCACTACTTGTCCAAAATCTATTCTTCTTGTTCGACCCTTTGATTGGGATGGATGTTATCATACTCTTATCACTGAAACATGACTATCATGAGGTTCAGATGTTGCTTTCTTTGATTACAGTGTCGTAAGAGACATATGAAAGTTTCTATCATCCATGTCCCAAAAACTATAGATAATGATACACTTCTAATGGATAAAACATTTGGTTTTGATACTGCTGTAGAAGAAGCTCAAAGGGCAATTAATTCTGCATATATTGAGGTAACCAGTTATTTTTGCATTTCTCTAACAATTGGTTTGGAACTTTATTTTTGCATCAATATATGCTAACTTTATCAGGTTTCTTTGTCCTGGACCAGGCTGATAGTGCATATCATGGCATTCATCTAGTGAAATTAATGGGAAGAAGTAGTGGTTTTATAGCGATGCACGCATCACTTTCTAGTGGAGAAATTGATGTCTGTTTGATTCCAGAGGTCTGTATCATTAATGATGCATTTTTTTTTTGTAATCATAATCAGAGGATAATGCTTCATACGCATATGTAGGTACCCTTTAATTTAGAAGGACCATATGGGCTTTTACAACATCTTGAGCATCTGATACAGATAGGAGGATCAGATGTGGTTTGTGCGGCAGAAGGTGCAGGACAAGTAAGTTATTTATGTATGTGTGCTCTATTTTTCTATAGCATGTGCTTAAAACAATGGCTACATGTGACCCTTTCAGGTTTTTCTTGTTGGAAGTAGGTGGGTCTCGTGGATAGATTTTCAAAACTTTTGACCCACTTGACACAGAGATCAACTATCCATAAAACCAAAACCCAATCCAGGATGCATAACCCTCAATCTCATGAGCATGTACAGTAAATATTCTACCAGCACTAAACATCCATAATAATCTACGACATGCAAGAAGTAGATCATACCTTTGGAGATCCGCAGTGCTCTAATGGATTTCTTCAACACCTCTTAGCATTCCACGCTATGACCCAAATTGGATTTCTTTTTTCAAGAAGAATGGTGGAATCTTCAGGAGAAATCCCAACTCGAAACTCCAAGGAACTAGAAGAAAGAAGGAGAGAGTAACTCGTGCAACTCTTGCACGAAAGGGTTTTGGGCGTGAGGGAGAGTCATATTGGACGTCCAAGAGATTTTATAGACTTCCAAATCTCTCCCTTGTCTAATTGAAATAGAAGTCTTACTTCCAAAGCAATTAGCAGCTTTCTCCTTTCCAAACTCTTATTCCCAGAGTTCAAGTCGGATTAGTGTTTTCCAATATCTTGGGCTAGCGTGGGGACCATTAGGGATTCCTTAGAAAGCTGGCTTCAACTGGAACACCGCGACCCCACATCTTATGTGCAATCCGGGCCCACAGTTAATTACAAATAACACCACTATATAAATGCAATTGCACTCCAGTCTTAGGAATAAATTACAATGAAGACCCTAAACTTCCCAATTACCACAAGTAGGCCCCTCTATCAATATCCATGGATCAATTGGAATAAATCCGTCTCTTCCAATCTAAGTTCCACATCTTATTATCCTTGAGCCCCAATTAATCACAGTAATCATCAGTACCATCCAATTAACTCTTAATTGAGATGAGTGCGCACTTACTAATGACAAATCCATTAATTGGCACAAGGGGATAATAGAGATAGATTCCATCTTGATCATTCAACGTTCCCACAGTTCTACTACCATATACCCAAGACACCGAGGTGTTAACCTATAGTCGGCCTCACTCATTGGTGACTCAAAGCAAATGAATAGATAGAAACTTGAGTTCGTCAATGTCTCAGGATTGAGAGCCTATTGCTAGGGAATTATGAGAGCATACCTTATTATTGAGACGGAATTCCATAAGGTGCATCTCATGGTCCTTCAATACATCCAATGTACCAGCACCGTGATCCAAAATCTTGCATTCTGATGATCGAGACAAATCACACTATCTCATAGTGATCAAAGTGCTGCAACCTTATCAAATGAGATGCCCAATCTCATTACTGGTTGTGAAGCTATTTTAAGTATAAGATTTGTGACATATATATCCCGCGTGTGGATCTCATCCATGCACATATATCACATCTAATATACTAATGGGATCCGGTTCAACTCATGAACCATTATGTCATACGTATTGGTCATGTGCATGAAGTAGTAAAATAACATTCATCTCATAAAAGTAAAGCATGATTTTATTGATAAATAAAGAAATTAATCAATTTATTACATCAACTGATGGATTGAGTCCACAAAAACTAACATTTCTTTGGTAGAATAATTCTGCTTGTACCATTCTAAATTCAATTAGAAATAAGTATGTACTCCTTTTGAGGTGTCCAATTTGTACTTGATAAACAGTGCTTCACACATTATTAAAATGATACATTCCCTTCTTATGGTCAATAGAAGCCTTCTTCTAATATCATCATTTTTTTTTTCATAAAACACTTTCATTACATATTTTGATGCCCTTGGGAAGAGCCTGTAGTGAAGTTGGAAGGTGCTCTTGTTGTAACCACATGGTTGTAGGTTCTGGTCAAATCAGCACTCCTATCAGGCAAGTGGGCCTTAACTATTGTCTCTTTCATCTGTGTCAAACAAAATGTGGAAACTAGCGAGAAAGGTGGATTGAAGTGAACAAAGGTGTTTCAAAGAACTGTCTTCCTTTTGCATTGTAGGTGCTGTTTATTTGGATTGGGATGTAGCAGCTTCCTTGGTGGGTGGGTGGGTGTTAGAGATGTGTGAAATCATCTTAATGCTTTTTTATTTTATTTTGTGATGATGTTTGAGAGATACTGCTTATATCAAATCTTAACTTATATTTTTTATGATGATATTGCTCTGCGTGTTTTCCAATGAAAGCAGTCCAAAAAAGTAAAGAGGAAAAAAAAAAGAAAAAAAAGAAAAAGAAAAACAGGAAGAAGGGGTTATGTTATCATGTATGCTCTTAATAGTAACAACGGGAGTTCCAAAGAAGACTCAAATTCATTGAATTAATGAATTCCTAATTTCAAAATTCAGGATTTGCTCAGAAGTCATGCTACAGATGCATCAGGGAATGCAATGCTTGGAGATATAGGTGTCCATATCCAACAAAAGGTTAGGATCTCATTGGTTAATTCTATGCTTCTATGTTTCTCATAATTTTCAGGTCTCAAAAGCTGAAGGTGACAACAAGAAATTATCAAGATTTTCTTATGGCAAGCATGACCTTTGATCAGGTTTTTCCGTGGTAATAAGCTTACTGTTTTCCTACAAATAAAAATGCATGTCAAGGAGATTGGTGTCCCAGCAGACGTCAAATACATAGACCCAACTTATATGATCCATGCCTGTCGTGCCACTGCTTCTGATGCCATCCTTTGCAATCTACACTGTTCTTGGCTAGAATGCTGTAAGAATCTTGTCCTTGTTCGCTCAACATTTTCATATCATTAAACAATACCTTTAAGAGAAAGAAGGGCATTTAGGAAAGCAAATTACTTTGGAAAGTGATGGAGGTTCTTCATTGATTGATAGGTGCGTGGGTTGATGATAAAGCCCATCCATTCTATTCCCTCACAGAAAATCATTGCCAGTTAAATGTGAACAATGCACTGATTGAGCTATTATGACCTTCCGGTTGGTGCTATTTGTAACCAAAGGACTATCCAAGTGTCCATAGCAAGGCTCACCGCTTAAATGCTCTTGATCCCATACCTGTTTCACATGTATGGCTGTAGTCTGTATCTGCGGTCTATAGTTTGTTAACAACAGGTAAAATTCTTGTACGCTATGGTTAGCCAAAAGATGCCCAAGAGTTCCAAGGATGCAAGGTGTCCCTGCCTTTTCAACTCATGTTGGAAATGGCTAGTAGAGGAACCTCTGAGACAATGTCCTTGTGAATCAATATCCGACCGTTAGACTACATCTGAGTAGAAACTATTGAAGGCTGACTTTGCAAAAATGGTTGAAATGGTAACTCTGTTGTCGAATCCCGTGCAATTCGAATCGAACAGCTTTGGTGAATTCCTGATTTAGAAACCGTGATTCACTACAGTTCCTGTCATATAAAACTAGAGTTCTATCTTCATGTGGGAAACTAGGAAGGAGACTCCTACCAAAGTCAGAAATATTCTAAAAATAAGTTTATTTTGGGAGAAGTTTATACAAAAGAAAGCAGAGATCTAATATTACCAAAACATTAAAAGAAAAATTAAAAAAATAGAAAGTTTAATCAGAAAAGGAAACAAAGAACAATAGATTTTAGAAATAAACTAGAACTAAAATCTATAAATACCTATTTAATCCGGTGCAACCATGGCTATATAAACTCTTAAGGGAATCTAGATTTCAGATCGCTACAATCTCTCGGTCTCTTCTGCATATGTGTAGTGTGAAGCAAAGATTTTAGGTACGCTTTCTCCACTCATAACATTTAATGAAGAGAAAGAAGAAAAAGAAAAGTCTTGTAGAAGATGAGATAGGATGGAAGGCGAAAATGGGGAATGGTGGAAGTTAATTGACAAGGATGATGGGGATGTGGGAAGGATATCAACATTCCCACTTCCCTATGCCTTATTTTATTGTACTAGCAACAATGCCCGTGCTAAGCCCAGGCAATATAAAATCAATTATATCTCAAAATGATATTCATAGCAACAATAGGTACATCATAATTTGCACATAATTTAAAATCTAAAATGATACTTTATTAAAGAATATTTTAATTTAATTTACTTGATGCAAAAGACTAAGAAATGCAATTGGTATCAAATAAAGAGTTGAAGAAGAAATTTGGTAATCATTCTTCAAAGTCATTTAATGAAGATCAAATACACAAAGTTGAGCATTAAAAATAGATTTAATTATGGTAATAAGAGGAGCCCATATTACAATTGCTATCAGAAAAAGAATTCCAATGAAGAAAAACTTTTTTGGTAAGAAACAATGTTAGTTCTAAGAATTCATTAAAATATTTTGATAACTTAAAAATCTTTAAATCAGGAAACAAATCATTTTGAAAAATTATGAGTATGAATGGATGTGTGATCACTTGTTTATTATAAAGGTCAAAAATATGGAAATAAAAAGAAGAAAAACAAAATAAAATTAAGAAGTGGATCGACACATGGAAAAAAGAATTCCAAATCTTAAAAAAAAAAAAAAAGAATAACTACAAGGCATTAAAAAAGAACTGTTTGTAGAGGGAGAACTTGGCCCAATTTAAAAAGAGAAATAAACCAAAAAAAATTGAAGAAAAAATATAAAGCACTTGCGCAAGAATTATACTTTATTTCATCAATGACTTCCAATATTAGATCTTGAAAATCACTTTTGCCACTGCTCACAACATTTTTATTAGGTAATCACTCATGTAATAGAATAAATATTACCACATATATGTAGGAACAAAACCAAATCTCATATCATGCAAAAAGAAAAAATAATCCAACATATAACAAAATTTTAAAAGTTTGATTTAAAGAAGCAATACCTGATTAGAGTCTTCCTTTCTTTGATATGATTTTAATGAGAAAGAATACGTAAGAGAGAAGATTAGGAAAACGCAGGTTTGAGATTGTCAAAGAGGATCATACATATACCTTGATATACATCATACGGAACTGGAGCATGGCTAAGTAGAGGATGAAAGCCAAAGCGAGGTACTGAGCTAGGAGCCATGGTTTTGGAGGAGGGTCGATGTCAGGACTAAGATATCTTCATACAGGCTTCTTCAAACCACGAGAAGCTGGAGCTACTGCTCTTCTTCTAATACTAGGTCTACAGAAGACCCTGACCCTGTATTGTCTAACATATAATACACAAAGGCTTTGTTATGTTAGTATGATATATGATGATAAGTTCCATGTGGGGCCCCCTCTTCCTCTCCATTAAATTCAATGCATCCCCATAATGGCCTGCAACCACCAGGTTTATTATTCAAAACACATGCAAAACTAGGAAACTTCAAACTTTAAGTGGATGTAGATAAAGTAGATACCTGTAGTGATTTGAAATTTAAAAAGTATTGATTTGAAATTTAAAAACTGTATATATTGTGATAGTGATAAATGATGTTGAAATCATAAATACCTCTAAGATTAAGGGGAGTTGAGGATAATGAGAGAAAATAGGAGATCCTGATATGGCGCTATAGAAAAAAAGAAAAAAATTGCTGATGTGGCACACTTCAGAGGGCTCCATTTTTAGAGCTTCAATATATATATATATAACTAGCAGCAAAGGCCTGTGCTAAGCCCGGGCCAAAAATAAAAATATATATTAAAATTTGAGAATATATGTGGTATTGTTCTAATCTCTAATGCTATTTGAGAAATGAATAGCTAATAATTTGTAATATTAGATATATTATAAATATGATAGATAATATTATACATATGACAAATAGATTTCATATTAACCCTTATACTATTTCATGTATATCCAAATAGAAATGAAATGCATTTTTAATATGCACTTTAATAGCAAACATAACAAAATTATTACTAACAACACTTTATTAATAACTCAAAGGATTCATTGTTATGCATTACTCAGATTTAACAAATGAAAGGAAATTCTAATGCCTTCATCAAAACTAATTCAAGAAAATTATAATGCCCATTTAAAAAGCACTCAAATTTATTACCATGGGCTTGGTACATTTGTCGTCATCCTTCAAAATCGATTACCAATAACAATGATACAAAAAGAAAGGAAAAAAAAACCTGGAGATTTTGCTTCTCTTTTACTCCTCTTTTCATCATGTTTTTCCTTGCCATTTGGATCTTCAATTCCTCTATGACCAAAACACATAAGGTTAAGCATCATATATTCTAGAATTGCATGAATAATAAACAAATTAAAATCTATTTTATGAAAGCCCATAAGAAACCCTCGTTTTTTAACAACACCTATAGAAATAACCCCAAGCATTATCAAACAATATCAAGTTTCTGGTAAACGTAGATCCCATTAAGACGGCAGGTCTTAGGTGGGGAATGTGAACTGATCAACAAACAATATCAAGATTCTGGGCTACAAATTAAATGTTGAATAGTTCAAAATAAGTGATTTCCTAGACAATAGAGTAAATGTGAATGAGAAATGACCGCGAAAAGGCAATGGTGTGAAAATATACCACTTGAAACCATACAATTGTTCTGAACACATACCATTTGAAACTATATAATGGATTATAAATGGTGGCAAACCATTGGATCAAACCCTATAGAAGAGATGCACGTCATGATCGTATATTATCTTTACTTTCTATTTCGCTTCTTTTTGCCATGGTGCGGGTTGGTTAGGCATTCTGATAAGGGAATGCTTTGATTGGGACCAACGACTACAGACCTCATTCCACATCATCTCCTCCACCATAGAAGGTGATCTCTACTGCCCAAAAAACTTAATTCAAGTTGCAGGCTGACAATTGTCACCAGGAAAAGAAAAGGAAAAAAGAAAATTTTAAATGGAGGAAGATGATGATGGTCAGCCAGAAAGAGAGGTTTGATGAATCGAGTACAAGACCATCAATCCCAAATATAGATGCAATTAGCATGGAGAGATTGAGGAAGGAGATCTTGACGTCAAAGTCAAATGAGGATGAGTGTGCCCCATGTCAATTGCCAAAAAAGAGTAATCTCTGAATGGGGATAAGGATGGATTTTAGGGGAAATTTTTGAATTGATGAAGAAGAGGTTTGAATACCATTCAAATAGAGAGATTTTTGGGGAATAAATGGAATAGATAAGAGAGAAGAGGGTAGAGAGAGATTTTAGGGGATGATGCAATAATGGTGGGGCCATTTCTGATATCTTTAGAAGATGACGTGACGCTCTAGAAAAAAAGAAAAAAAATATTACTAACGTGGCACTCTCCAGCGGCCTCCATTCTTGTAGCTTTAATATGTAAAATGTGTACAAAAGATCATGAAGATTAAGATGCAAAATATTCACCTGAATACCAGGTGCTCCATAGTCCACCATTGTTTTTCCTTGTGCACTTGAAAAATACATTCACATATATGTGTGACTATCCTTTACTTCAATGATCACTCTGTTTATCATCAAACAAATCCCTTTTTTTATAGTTTTTTTAATAGTAAACTTCAATTCGACCCATCAGCACAACAACACTCATAGCTACCAAGCTACTTCCCACCCCCCCCTTCTCTCTTTTTCTTTCATACTTTCATTCATGGTCATCATCATCAACAAACCAACATTCCTCATAAATCAATTTATGGATTCTACTCCTTCACTTATCTTTATTAGGTGAGAATTATTGTTCATCAAGATAATAAAAAATTGGCAAAACGTGCCCTTGCTTAGCATGGGAAAAAATGCAATATTTTTTGAATAAAAATATGAGGTTTCATTGACAGGAAAGATATACACAGATCACACAAAAGAAAGATTTCAAGACCACACATGAGATAAAGACAGCAGAGGTGGACCCATGGACAATGATAGGTTGAAGAAGTGAAAGACTAAAATAAAATATTTTAAGGTCAAATTTAAAAAATTTCTCGAATCACATTGAAGCAGTCACACCAGCGTGACAACACCTACGTCCAGCCCTGGGAAAACCCACTACCTAACTATGCAAAACCGATCACCCAATGACAGGATATGAGAAGCCTATTGGATTGAAAGTCTTGCTATGCAATGTTGTATACATATAGCATAAAAAATTCTACTCTCCATTTTTCGTAGGGTACAGAAACAGGCAACTGACCAGTCTATTTCCATGAGTTACATCATATTAAAGTAGATGTTTAAATATGTTAAAAAATATATATCACCCCTATTTGAAGGGACGCCCTTTTCTTGATCATCATAGACATACAAAAGCCCACTTCTTGCTCAAAGAATACAAAAAAGAAAAAAAAACCAAAAATCCCACACTGCAGATTCCATCATAAAGTACCAAAAATATAAAAGGAAAATATCAAATCATTTTGAGGAAGATTGGAGAAGAACGAGGGAGATTGTATTTACAGGTAGCCATGGCTTGGACCTTTTGAATGTAGATGATTGTTAAAATTCTAATCCAACCCAATCCCAGATGTTTTCCCTTGAAATCTATAGAAAAGAAAGAAGACAAATGTAAAGACATTAGTGTGAAAAGATGATGATGCATATAGGGGATGATGATTGTGGGGAAGGGAAAGACCTGGGTTTTGTTAGAGTTTTGAGGCAGTATTGGAAGAAGAACATGTGATGCTTTTTTCTGCCCAAGGAACATGAGATTACTACCGACAGCTTTTAAAGGAATAGAGATTTTAGGAACTAAATTTGAATTGAACATAAAAACTTTTAGAGAGTAGAGATTTTAGGAAGTAAATTTGATTTGAGAGAGAGGATCTGTGGATATGTTTTTTAGAGATGAGAGATTTTTGGGAAATAATTTTGAGAGAGATTTTAGGAACCTAATGCCATTAGGATGCTGACGTGGTACTCTAGAAAAAAAAAAGGGGTGTTAACGTGACATACTTCACAGTCCTCCCTCCTTGTAGCTTTAATATATATACTAACACTCCAAGGCTCATGCCCAATGCGGGCCATGTTTAATAATTGTTTTATTTGTAAAAATAAATATTTAGATGAATTTTAAATTAATATTAACATAAAATTCATTACACAAACATAAATTTTAATATTTGCAATATTTATGGTATATATAATAAAAAAGAAAAAGAAAAAGAAGGGACCTAATTGATATCTGCAAAAAGAAATAAAAAGATTCATAACATGGCACAAGTCTGCACCTATACCGACATAAATGGGTCCACCGAGGGCAGGGACTTACAACCATTTCAATTTTGATGATGCTGTGGGCCCACCTTCATTTCATAGTATCGTAAAACAATAAACAAAATAAAAAGGAGTGAAGATTTTGATTAGACAAGGACCTAATTAATATACAAAAAAAAAAGTCCATAACCTTATGCATGTTTGCACCTGTACTCTTACCTATAAACAAATAAGTGGGTCCACTAAGAGTAGGGACCTAATTGATATATGCAAAAAGATATAAAAAAATCAACGGTTAAATACTAATTTTTTCACTCAAAATTTCCCCCAACCCCCGAATTAAACCTTAGCCTAATAACACCTAAAACGTGTGATTAAGTTTATCATCTTTATAATAATTAGGGCATCCCCTTTATGGCCCATGTAATTATATTATTTGTAAATAAAACTATTTATAAATATTTAAATGAATAGTAAATTAATATTAACATAAAATTTATCACACAATCATAATTTTAAATATTTGAGTGCACTCTTAAAAACTAAATATTATATTAGTAAAACTAAATAAAAAAATAAAAATAATGTACCCATAAAGTTTCATTAGAATATTTATCAAAAAAAGTTGGATCATTTTTCCTTTAATCTGTAAACTCAACTCAAGAGGAAAAAAAACATTATATGGTAACAAAAATTAGATGGAATAGTCCAATGTATAAAGAATTATGGGGTCGATCATCCAACCCTCTCACTATGAAAAATATTGATTAGTTGGAATTGAATAGCAAAGAAAAGGACCCACGCCCAATGCAGCCCATTTGGAAAATATATGTACCATATGAATAAAATAATCAGCAACAGGCTTTAAAGAATATAGGCATCTCAAACTTTGCCTTTAATAATCAGGGCTGAGAATAGGATTCAAGTGTAGCCTGTAATCCCAAAAACATAGCCCAAACTAACACATTGAGGGCTTTAATGCTGCAGTCAGGCTACGCCTAGTTATGAGTATTCATAAAATATCAAATCAATCTTCAAGTTTGATTTTTGAAAATGGAAACATCTTATAAAATGTTTAAAAATAATTCTTGTTACAAACTTTAAAACTAAATTATATATTATTTAAAATTAATTTCACTTTTGACAAAAGTTTTCTGAGGAGTTTGATGTTTTGAGAAGTCCCCCGAATAGCCTGATCATATCCAACTTAGTCCTACCTAACCCAACCTATCGACTCCATTCATGCCAACTCTAAGTCCAAATCAATTCATCATACTCAATACTAACACCAACCCATAGCCCAATTCAACCCACCATACTCGCGATGCTAGCCAAATTAAATTGCACAAAGATGACCAACTCTTGTATGTGGATATTGGCATATAAAAGGAAAGATATCCTCTTTTTATCTCTTCACATGTGGATGAGATACATTTAGCATAACTATGAGGGATCAACCCAATCCCCAAATCTGATTACATTGGATGCAAAAGTGTCTTATAGGCCCAAACGTAAAAGATGGAACTAAATGAAAAGATCAGAAACATTTGACCCGGATCCTAACTTAACCACTATTGGACTGGGTCATTATTTGGCTTGGGTCTTTTGTTTTCACCAAGTTTTCATGATTGATATTGGGTGAATTAAGGCCTAAATTCATTAATACGTCCACTGGGACCCATGTGAGTCCACCCAACTATGGATTACTGAATGTTGAAAGCCATATCAATGGCCGTTTCCACATTTTCATTTCTTATTTTCTCTAAAGGTGTCTAAGTATATATATATATATATAAGGGGGCAAAATGATGGACGAGATATCAATAGGTATAAATTCATTAATAGGTCCAACGGGCCCATGTGAGTACACCCTAAATATGGATTACTAAATGGCGAAGGCTGAATGCCAACGGCGAGAAATTTTGATTGCCCAAAAACTCATGCCCTTAAAAAAAATAACTATTGCATAAATATGGAGAGAATATGGAGAAAATATGGAGATTTTTTAGGTGAGTAAATTAGGTTAGTTAAGAAGAAACACCCTAATGAGAATAGAGATTTAAGGAAAGCGGATAAATATTGAGCAATGATAGTAGAGATTTTAGGAGATAGGAGACATTTTAGATTTGATTTTAAGGATGCCACATGTTGCTTTCCCACACTCTCTCTCGAAGGGGGAATTTTCTTTACATATACTAGTGCTTTAAGTCCTGCATTGGAAAAAATAATAATTAAGTCTTATTAAAAATTATTAATAATTTAAATAAAATATTAATGAATATTATGACATAAATCATAATGAAAATATAATTACAATATTAAATCTTTATTTTTTGAAGGAGAAAATATTTTTTTTTGAATCATAGATGTATAAAAGTTGAGAGTGAAAAAAAGACTGTTGATATTAAGTCATCCTTGAATTATTAAAGGAATTACATGTGGTTAAAGGAAAAAAAAGTTGATATTTGTTAATTGGCATGCACTTGTTTCAATAGATGCACTTGGTTTATCTTCTTCACTTATCTCAATAGTTGCGCTTGTTTCATCTTATACAGATCTTTTAACTCCTGCACTTGTTTCACTTTGTACGCTTGTCTTAATAAAGTTATTTGTTTTTGGTATTGCAATGGAAATACTTAGTCCAACATCTTGAAATTTTATATTTTCTTTATAATTTGATATTGCATAGTAAACATTCAAATAAATTAGTAAAATAAACTGATATGAAAGAAATTGTATTGATGGCATTAAAATAAAACTTATAATTTTCAATTTCTGACAATAGAATGGTTGATTCTTGGGTGTAGCAAATTTCTTCAATTTTCTTGACTGGGATACTATTTTCTGATGTTAGTTTGTTCATCGTTGAGATAAATTAGTTTTATATGAAATAAATATTACTTCCACTATTCATTTTTTATTTCATCTTCCAATAGTTTATACCAATTTACCTGCAAAATAAATAAAAATTTAATATTTATATATATATACATGATGATAGTTAAAATAAAGAAGTAACTTTATGTAAATAAAAATAAATTTAAAATACCTTATTTACACATTTTTGAAATTCTTCTTTTGTTGCATTTATGAAAATTTTAAGTACTTCATCGTGCAATAAGAATGATGTTTGCTTGGTGTGGTTTGCAACTATTATAGTTGTAATGTATCTGACAATAAAAATAATTAAAAACAATTATTTTATAGTATGTGCAATAGACAAATATGTTAACTTGATTAACATAACAGCTAGATGATACACAAATTTGGTTAGATTGGGGTTAACATGATTCCTAGAACTCCTATTTTTCAATAATCTTAAGAATCTTAAGAACGCCACTATTGACTGCATTTACTCATGATTAAATAATCAAGATTTCTAGGCTACAGATTACCATGAACAGTGTAGGGTTTAGGGATCTAATTATTTATCTAAATAGTGTCAGTCAAAGGACTATAGATTACTATAAACAGTTTAAGAATATAACAATTATCTCTATAAGTAGTAAATCTAAATAGTGTCAGTCAAAGGGCTACAGATTATTATAAAACAGTTTAAGAATATAATATTGGCTATGTAAGTATCCAAATCAAATAGAAGGAACTCAAAATAAGGTGTAGTTGGGAGCATGATGTACATACCTTGTCAAATTTGGTGGATTCACATGAACCACTGGGGGTGCTGAGATGGAATTTGAAAGAGTAACGCCTTAGCATAGGCTACGAAAAAAAATAATTAAGTCTTATTAACGATATAAGGGACATGAGAATTTTGTGTTGTATAGAATATAATGCATGCTTAGAAGAGAGAGAGGAATACTTAACCCATGTATCTTTCTAGTGGAAGAATAAGAAAATATGCGACCATTCTACTTCTTCTGTTCTTATGATTTATGAATAGAATAGAGAAGTCGGAACAGAGAGAGTATAAATTGATGCGACTTATATCTTGGGTTTCTTTTTTTAAAGAGTTTTCATGATGAGATATTCGCTTAAACTCTAAAATCTAGGATGCAACTTATATAAATTGATGCAACTTATATCTTGGGTTTCTTTTTTTAAAGAGTTTTCATGATGAGATATTCGCTTAAACTCTAAAATCTAGGATGCAACTTATATAAATTGATGCAACTTATATCTTGGGTTTCTTTTTCTAAAGAGTTTTTCTTATCACAAACGAATATATAACATATATCTTAGGTTTCTTTTTTTAAAAGAGCTTTTCTTATCACAAATTATTTATTATTCTAAATACAATAATTAAAATAAAATAGGAAAAATTAATAACAAACAAAAGTAAATATTTTCAAATAATTCATAAAATCCACAAAAGTTAGGGGGAGAGAGTGAAAATAGAAAGATAAATCGAAAAAAGAAATATTAATATATGTCTTTTAATTTTTTTTTACCTATGTGTATTCATTTTGTATACGTCCCTATCCCCTAAACCCAAAAGGAGAAAGAAAAACCAAAAATAAAAAGAATAATGGAAAAAAGGTAACATACAATTTTTCTTAATAATGTTTCAATAAATCTTATATTTAAATATATTCTCATTTTTTGGGCCTGGGTTTAGCATGGGCTTTTGTATAAACTTGCGGATTCAATTCTGTGCAGACTTGTGACCTTAGATCTAAATATTATATATATATGTATATTATGCTTAGCCTAGTTGTACTTCAAACAAATTTGGAGGTGGGTCCACATCATGAGGCCATAGTTTATCCTACCCATAATTTAGTCTATATCTTTCTATTCACTATGACCACCTTTCTATATTTTTTTTCACCGACCCATATCTTGTTCAAAGCTCAAAATTTTTACTTACTCACATTGTGTAGTTTCATATGAACCCGATACACATATGACTCACTGGAACTCCTTTTCATTAGAAAGTCTCATGAAAATGAAGTCTCGTCAGAACCAAATCCGATTAAAGAGTTTCATGTAAATCAAGAGTCTAGTTAAAGAGTCAGGCATGGCCAATAGCCATCTATATGATTTATCTAAACCATGGGCCCACTCGCCTATTCTATGGATTACTAAGGAGGATTATGATGTCCAATGCAAGAAGTATGACTATGTTACACTTGTGTCCCGATGACGAACAGCTCAGATTAGTCTAAGACTTTAAATTAATGTGGCCCAAAACTTTGATCATATGAGATCCTTTTGATTTCGATTCGGGTACATAGAGGACCCAAAACCAAAATCATGAAAAGAAGCCAATCTAAATAGTTATTTTCATTAAAAAAATATTAAACAGGTGATGACATGGTGTTCCAAAAAAGGTTAAAAAAGATTCAGAGATTTTAGAAAGGTGGTATAGATATATAAGATAAGAACCCTTTAGAGAATAGATAGAGATGAAGTTGTAAAGGGATGAGAGAGAGAGAAATTTGGGAATGAGAGATTTTACAAAAAACCAAAGAGAAATTTTAGAAAAATTGAGCGATTTTTGAGATTTGGTATAGAGTTTAGCTAAAATAGATAGAATCCTTAGATTGAGCCACGTGTCATGCCGTTATGAAGAGAATTGTGCCACATGTCACTCTCCCATGAAAATAGGTATAGTTATAATATATATAAATTGTACTCCACACCCCCATATGTTTTAATATACCTCTCTCTTTCATGCTCTCTCCAAGCCCATAACCCATTCATTTTTAATGATAATCAATATAGATTAGGAGAAACCCCAATTGAAACCCTTTATCCAAATCATACAAAATAATTGTCTTACAGATTTATAGGTTATCTATAATGTATTCATTAATCCAAGTTTGATCTACCATTGGATTAAAATTTAGATGAAAAATATAATGACAATCACTTTTTTTTTATCATGCAGTCAATTCGACAGTTGGATGAACTCAAATCTATGTAGTATTTGAGAAAACCATAAGTAAGTACATTATATGAATTTTGAACCATTAAGATTTAAATAGGTGTCCCTACCATCTAGTTCCAATCCTTTTATCTCATAGTTTTTGTATTAGTTACAATCGTACTCATTCATGAATCTCTTGTAGTACACTTTTTGAAACTGCCACCATGCCATTTAAATCACTTTATCCTTTTCTTTGTTTTAAAAATTTTTTTATACTATGCTTTAGACTTATCCAATATTGGGTTTAAAGATATATATATATATACGTGGGAAAAGACTACTATGCATTCATCCCTCACCTTGTGGTAGTGGACAATTCCCTTTTTAAACCTAACAAGGTCACAAAGGTGTCATGAGGGTTATGGTTTTGTCTTCTTGCATATTAATACTTTCCATTTATGGAAGTGTCCCTTACCATAAGGTGAGGGATAGATGCATAGTAGTTTTGTTCTATATGGCTTTGATCCTGTAAGAACTGTTCTCATGCAGCTATCGTAAGAATTTTTTATAGAGCTCAATTGTGGGTCTCATTTGGAGATGGGACTAGGAAAGATCTTTGTAGAACCAACCCACATATCAAGTTTGGCCCTAATCACACGTCTCTAAACCCTTCATCCATGGACCACAAATTCAGTCCATTCGAATTGGTGCACAGTCGATCCAATGGTCTAATAAATTCGAATCTAACTAGAACTTAGGGCGAGTGACTATTAGGGCGACCTCTATGTATTGCGAGGTTTGAATTGGATGATAGATGGGCCCCACCTACAGTTCTCACAAAAACATGGTGAGAACTAGTTCTCATAGGATTATTTCCCATATATATACATATATAAGGCAACCTCTTGTTTTTTTTTTTAATTAAATAGGTGACCCTTGTTTTGTTGTGGAAGACACCATAGGCAAATGACATTTTGGTTAGGCTCTATATTTTCTTTTTGGTAAATTGTGAGCGGGATATGTATTTTTTTTAATATATTTTGTATTCCTTCCGGTCTTGAAAGCATCAAACCAATTTTGTTTATTTTATGAATTTGGTGAATTGTTTAAAGCCACATGTGGTAAAACAGTTTCTTCTATTTCCATAGCTGGTAGTTTATATTTGGAGACTAAAAAGTTCTAATAAATCAAAATAATATGACCCCTTTATATATGCTTTATTCAGATTAAACTCTAAATGAATTAAAAAATGGTAAGAATAAAAACTTACAAGGTATGTGAATAAATATTACAAAATAATTCACTTATTTATATTAATAGCTGTGTGTGGATTTTGACTAATCATACCTTTTGTCTTGCATTTTTTTATTTTTAAAGTGTTAATTTATTATTATTGTTGTTGTTGTTGTTGTTGTTGTTGCTGTTGCTGCATTCGACTATGTTTCCCCACAAAATCTGTCACATACGTACCTTTTACACACCTACCTTTATGTCCAGGTGCTAAGTTTATAACCATATTATTTCATGTAGTACCTTTTTTCTTTCTTTTTTTGGGTATCTCAATGTATATCTTATCTGTCAATCTAAATATCTATGAAGTTCTAAACATCTCCATCATGGAATATGTTTGACACTTGTGCAACATTGTGGGGCCCATCTTTAGGCACTACTAATCAAGGAACATGCCTAATGAGCTTGATAAGATTCTCTCCAGTTTGGATTTTTATGCCTCAAAACTAACAATAACACAATATTAAAAGAGGGTAATTCAAGGTGAATGTAAGTTGAAGGTTTTGGAGAGAGTTTCTAAATTGGATTAATGCAATCAGTCTCAAAATTATGTATGCAAACAATCAATTACACAGCGGAAATAAATCAAACAAAAGCAAACACCATAAGAACACACAGATTTTACGTGGAAACCTAAACCGGGAAAACCACGAGTCCAACCTAGACTAATAATCAAGCACTATGGATTATAATGCAGTTATAAGCCATTTACAGACAACTGCATGACTTTGTAACGTCAACCTCTTGCAAAAAATCACTCTACAACAATCGCCTGTCGTTGCCTGCTACACATCCAATCAACTAGAAGCCTTCTACTTATTAGCTTGACTCTTCAGATCTTCTACGCGTAGAAGATGATCTTCTACTAGAGATATAGAAAACAAGAATCTTTAGAGCAAAACTTCAGCCCTTCAACTCTCCAAAAAACTGTAGAAGAGATGATCTCCATAATATATTCCCCATTTAGAACAATGAGATCTCTGTCTTAGGGTTAAGAGAGAACCATTTTTTATAGCCTCTAATTTGTGCCTCATAAGTATATTTCAATTAGGAAAGAAGTTGGCATGAAATAGGGAAATTCCTCTTCAAATTGGACTGAAAAATCGTAAGTTGGCGAACTTTTTGCACTTGTCCGATTGGTTGGATTAAGGTTCCGCCTGGGCAAAAATTCAGCACATTTTCTCCAAACTTCTAGAGGCCATAGTTTTCTCGTTTCAGCTCTGATTAAGCAATTTTGGGCTCTACAGATATCTACTCAAAACGAACTTTCCAATGGTAGGTCACATGCCCATATCCGATGTTCGGTTTGTAAGATATGACCTTTTTAATCCATATTGTCCGTAGAAAATCACTTCAATTTGTTTCTCTTTCTTCTATTTCTTGATTTCAGTACATCCAGCGACTCAAATCATTATCCATACTCAAAGATATGTAAAATACAATACTTATAGACTCAAGTTTTGTCCAACCCATGAATTTGCTAATACAAAAATCCTTATAATCTCTCTCTTTGGCAATTCATGGACAAAACTTTCTATACATTCAATCTACCCAAAAATAAAACCAAAAAATATATTGAACATTGAGTAAATTGAAATGGCAAATAAAATTTTACCATTAGCTCTGCACCAGTTACAAAAGAAACTATCTTTAGCTCCATCTATCTTTAGACTAAACAAAAATTCTCTATCTCCCACTGAATACAATATCTTCCCCTTTTCATCCATAATTGACAAAGCTAATGATCATCATACAACAAAGTTGTCAACTTGAATCCAGTATTAGCTTCCCCTTAATTATAACTCCCCTTTAATTGTATCTTCATAGCAGCACTGGGGGTTAAAACTTGATCTTCTTGATTAGGGTTTTTTGCATATAGCCACCCACACTTGTATAATTTGATCGTTTAGCACAGTGTGAGCAACTTTTTTAGACGGATCAGACTCAGATTTGATCATCTTCTTGCCAGATTTCTTATCTATTAGCATAATTGGCTTTATCATATATGTGCCTCCTTGATTAAGCACCATTCTAGATATCTCTTAGGATCATCATCATCATCATCATCATCATCATCATCATCATCAAAGCCTTATCCCAACCATGTTGGGGTTAGCTATATGAATCCTGTTTCTCCATTCCGTTCTATTTTGAGCATGTCTTAGGATCAAACACATCAAATTAGTGTAATCTGCTCTAATATCACTTGAAGGTTTTGGGGGAGAGCATCTAGAATAGATTGATGTAATTAATCTCAAAATTATGTGTACAAACAATCAACCACGCAGCGGAAATAAATCAAATAAAAGTACACACCACAAGAAGACATAGATTTTATGTGGAAACCCAAACCGGGAAAAAACCACAAGTCTAACCTAGACTAATAATTAAGCACTATAGATTATAACGCAATTACAAGCCATTTACAGACATTCGCATGATTCTGTAACGCTACCCTTTTGTAAAGAATCACTCTACAACAACCACTTGTCGTTGTCTTCTACACATCCAATCAACTAGACGCCTTCTAGTTGTTAGCTTGACTCCTCAGATCTTCTATGCTTATAAAACAATCTTCTACTAGAGATATAAAAGACAAGAATCTCTAGAGTAGAACTTCAGCTCTTCAACTCTCAAAAAAGCTCTAGAGAATATAATCTCCAAAATATATTCCTCACTTAGAACAATGAGATCTTTGTCTTAGGGTTGAAAGAGAACCCTTTTTTATAGCCTGTAATTCGTGCCTCATAAATATATTTCAATTAGGAAAGAAGTTGGCATGAAACAGACAAGTTCTTCTTCAAATTGAACTGAAAAATAGTAAGTCGGCAAACTTTTTGCACTTGTCCAATTGATCGGATGCATGGTCCGATCAGTCGGATTAAGGTTCTGTTCCGGTGAAAATTCAACACATTTTCTGCAAATTTCTAGAGGCTATAACTTTCTCATTTCAGCTCCAATTAAGGCAATTTTGGTCTCTACGGATATTTACTCAAAACGAACTTTCCAATGGTAGGTTGCATGCCTATATCTGATGCTTGGTTTGTGAGATATAACCTTTTTAATCCATATTGTTTGTAGAAAATCACTTTAGTTTGTCGCTCTTTCTTCTATTTCTTTACTTCAGTGCATTCGGCGACTCAAACTATTATCCATACTCAAAGATATGTAAAATATAACACTTATGGACTTAAGTTTTGTCCAACCTATGAGTTTGCCAACACAAAAATCCTTACATAAGTCATGATTGTCAATTTGGAGTATTGATGTGTGAGGGTTGTGGGTTAAGGGGGTTGGCTTTATTACAAGTGGCCTTGGTGGCTATGCATACGATCGACTTGTCTTTAGCTCTTTTGTTATGAATGAGTTTGATTAGGGGAGCAACTTCTTTTTTATAGGAACTCATGAGTAGCTCTCTACGGCCACCTTCCAAACCCCATAAGTCATGAATTGGCATGGCATACATCTGAACTACACAGAATTGCTTGACCACTTTGATGAATGGTTTTTTACAGGAGCAAGGCACATTTGCTGGATCTAGTGGAATTACTATAGGCATATGCAACACCCACTATGTCTATCTTCCTATTCATGTAGTCATCACATCGCTAAGGTTTGTTGACCTGAACTGTAGAATGTGGCATTGATGCCTAACATCAACCAGCCAACTTGACTTTATCTGATTTCATTAAAATGCTGCTTCTATTCTTGGCTGCATAGGACGGGCATACTTCAAGATTTTTGTTTACTGCCATAGAGACTTCTGTGCTTGTCAGTTTCATCAGTTACAAGCGTAAGTGTTGTACAATTTTGTAAAATCGTCACTTAATACTATAAGCAAAACAATTTGTGTCGGCACATAGAAATTAAAGGCCCTCAAACTAAATTACTTAGCTTTTCAACCATTGTCGATTGGGACCAAAATTGTACTTTGGACCCTCGTGATTCTCAATACAACGTCTTAGCTTCAGTTCTAATCTATGGGTAAACTTGCAGTTCAACAGACGACGAGCAAGAATGTGCAGGTTCATATGAAATTAATGAAATTAAAACTGCAGATTTCTCAGGCTACTTGCTATCATTTGTTTGATTGCTGAGATGGGGCATTAGATAGAACCTACAATGGAGCTTGTAAAATTTTCTGGTGCGCTCTGCTTGATTTGTAGTAATACATTTTGGCATTCATATGTTCTCAAACAAATCATTCTTCGCGGGTGGATCGTTATGTATTAATCGCGTAGATTTTTTTTAAGTCTGATTGGAGATAGGACCTCCAAGAGGGTGGGTCTTGGCACAATGGTAATATTGCTCAATTGCATCTTAGGTGTCCTCAAAACAGCCTCTCCATTTGTAGGAGAAAGGCTGCTTACATTTGACCTTCTCTATGCCCCCTAGTGGTGGGAGCCTGTGCGCAGGGAGATGGGACCTCCATCCACTAGATCCTAGACTCGACACCTACCTAGTAACACATCCATTATGAACTTATGATCACCTGTCAACTATGCCTGAAGGTTGTTAGTAAGCCTGTCCTTGGGTCATCTCTATGTTATCTTTAAAAGTTGTCGTCACTCGATAACTTATTTGTTGAAGACAGACATCTCCATTCAACCGCAAAGTATCCCCTAGTCAGATTATTGCGATTGCTACTCATCGATGAAAACTTCCGTTTCATCATCTTTAGGTGGCGAGATCCCATCAAATGAATGATCTACGCCACTGAAAGCTTTCATTTCTCATGAATGATTGATCGCATTGTTTTTGTCATTCCTGCACGAAGTCCTTTCCCCTCGTGAAAAGTAGACGCTGCCGAAGACGCATAGGTTTCCAATTTTAAATCTCCCAGAGGAAAGTAGGAAACGAATGAGAAAACGGAAAGTAGTCATGGAGCAGGTTAGCTTCGACTCCCTTGATCCTCTAAGTGTTCACCATATGGTAATCATGCGTGAACCCATCGGGGTTTGCCATGTCACTGTGCGGCAGCTTGCCATGCATGTAGGTTGCCATGCATACTGGCAGCTTGTCCAATACAAGGCAGCAGGGGTGTACAAAAAATCTATCGATCTTTACAACTGATCCGGTCTGCAGTTTTTTAACCGATCTAGTGGTTAATTGTTTGGTGATGAATTTTACCTTTAATCCGGGGATTTAAACTGATTTGAACATTTAAAATAAAAAATATATATTTATATAAAAAATATTAAAAGGCAACATTTTAGTCAATCATCATCCATCTTTCAGGTTCAGTCATTCACTCTCTATATAAAATAGTGAGAAAATAGTTGACATTACTATTAACGGATTGAATGATTTTAATCAAATCGAATGGTTAATCCGTGGTTTAGTTCGATTCGGTTTTTAATGGACAGCAGATTGACTACGAATTACAAAACTGTCAATCTGTAGGTTATGGCTTGGTGATGGATTAGGCTTAATCCAATCCAATCCGTACCGTGTATAACCTTACAAGGCAAGACTGCCCCATGATAACGTGGCGGACCGTAATAGGTCTACTCACCGTCACTGTGGGGGCAAACTCTTGCTCAATCTCAAGGTTTCTTGCTAAACCAAACTTGACAGGAGCCACATCATTAAAAAGGGAAATTTAAAGTGAGGTCTTAAATTTTTACCTTATTTCAAAAGAGAACATAAATTTTAAAACTTTTTAAATTAGTCTCCAAATGTTTTAAAAAATTTATAATTAAGGATATCTAACTTGTACCATTTTTTGAAATAAGGCGAAAACTTAAAGCCCTATAAAAAAATTTCCTATATTTTTACATGCTTACTGTCCCGAGCCCACCTTTTAAAGCATACCTCAATTCTAATGGGGCTTTGATATTTTATATTCGAAAGCCCAAAATGTCCAACTCAAATGTGGGATTTGCTTAGTTGATGGTAGGTTTGATCCAGCGAAAGTTGCGCACCAGGGTAACCCTCCCAGCTTTTTATAAGCCAAACCGTTCAAAATTCAATTGACATTGAGTGGGGAGTACATTCGCACTTGTGCCGAGCACGAACCATTTATATGAACGCGACGGATGGTCTAAGGGCTTGTTTGGTAGGTCTAGTCTTATTTTTATAGACCATCTAAAATAGAGCTATTAAAAAAAGAGCTATAAAAAAAAGAGGCTAGATTTAAAATATGTGTTTGGCAATGAAAGCATCTATTTTAAATAGACCATTTTAAATCAATAGTTGAAAATTTTTCACAAATATATTGAGATCTAGTAGGTATTAAGCCTTGAAATTTTACTTCATAACCACGTTTGGCCTCCTAAAGAGATCTAACGGTTTGGATTTTGTATTTGAGGCCCCCAATTTTTAAAAAAAATATTTAATAATTCACGTTTTTACATAAATATCTCAAGTTTGGTGATGATCCAACGGCTGAAATTTGGTCTTCTAATGGTCATTGACCTTCTACACATTTTCAATGGTTTGGATTGTTATTTACTGTCCCAGAAATAATAATAAAAAATAAAAAAAGGGGCTGCCTGTGGACTAGTACAAATTCAGCATATTAAATTCAATGGTTGAAAGTTTTTTACAAATATCTTAAGATCCACAAGGAATCAATCCTTGAAAATTGACCCCATAGCCGTTTTTAGTCTTCCCAACATTTCCAATGGTTTGGATCTTGTGTTTGGGCCCCACAAAATTCAAAAACTAGTATCCAATGGCTCACGCTTTCTTGCACATATCTCGAGATTCCGGATGAATTAACGGCTGAAATTTGGATGGGTGGCCGTAATTGATCATGTGAACATTTTCAACGGTTTGGATGTAGATTTAGGGGCTCGGATTTTGAGAAAAATCGAAAAAACCGTACTGGGCGTGATCCCTCAAAATACTGTAGCTGGGCGCCTCTTTTTTTTTCCCTCTGATTTGGAAATGCATCACAGCCCCTCCTCTTCAAAATAGAGCTTTTACCTCTTATTGTCTAAATTAAATAGAGTTAAAAATGCATGCCAAACGCCTCTATTTTGTTAACTCTATAAATTTTAGACATTTAGACAATAAGAGGGGAAATTTTAGACTTGCCAAACATGCACTAACTCTGTATGCAGACGGGCTTTTCTCATTTTAGTGCATTTGTGCGTGGAGGTTTATTTATTTATAAATATCTAGAAATCTATCAAGAATCAATGACTGAGATTTCATAAGAAAGTTGTTTTAGAGTTCTAGACATGATAAATGGTTGAGATTTTTATAGTGTGACACAAACGGCGTGTTTCAAACTAAAAGCCGATAACCTAAAATCAGTAGCACTGCGTTTTCTTTGACGTCCTCTGTCAGACAGGCAGAGAACTAGAAGCGGTAAGAGCTCTGAGGATGAGAGGGAAGGATGGTAGTCCGTACATGATGACACGTGACAGCCGGAAATCGCCGATGAATGGCTACCTAGGAAGTTCTCCCACAAACCCTCTTTCCCTTCTATTTTCCTGGTGGGTTTTCTTGAGGACTCCGAAAAGACACAAGGCTCTCGGAAGTATTCAGGTTGGTTTCTTCGATTTACCCATCCATGTATGTATTGATTTCTGAGAAAACACTTTGCATTATTTCTTTTACACACATTTTTTTTTACACTTAGGGTTTTGCTGTAGGGTTTTGGCAAAAAAAAAAAAAAATGGTGGTTTTGTGAAACTTATGGTTTTGTTACGAAAAAATTGTGGTATGTGAGATTTATGGTTTTGCTATGGACTTGGTTTGATTTGTGAAACTTAGGGTTTTTTTACAAAGAATTTGTAGTTTGTAAAACTTAGGGTTTTGCTATGAAGCGTGGGTTGGTTCCAGAGCTAACCTAGATTTTCAGCATTGGTCTCCATCCCCACTTTTGAGCTTATAGCTGCATCTATGGCATGTTTGACATGGCCCCCACCCCAGTTTGATAGACTGAACATGAAGCCATCAAGCGTGCCCTTCAATGGGCTCAGCGACTCTCTCCCTTTTCACTTGCAATAACGACCAACTGTTTAGTGGCTGTATTGCAGCTTATGGGTTCCCAATCCCCAAGCTTTGAAAACCAACCAGTCCTTCAAAATATCTCTCACACCACTTTCCATTTTGCAGAGTGCTTAAGATTCCTAGGGCACACCTTTCCGAAGCTCACACGCCAGCCTCAGCTGCACTCAAATAGTTTCTTCCACATCCCTGGGTCCTCTAATTTTTGCACTGAGCACTGTTGTTCACTATACATTTTAACTGCACATTACTGTTGCCCTGGACATTATCATATTATACTGCATTTCTGCTTGCATCATGTTGCTGCACTACAATATCATGTACCCATTGTATGTGAATATTACTGTCTCTCTAACATTGCCTCGTAACCTAGATCCAACCCACAATAGCTGAGAAATGGAGGAGAGAAGTGAGATTCCAGCAGGGACATTCCACATAACCTATGATCGTGGAGTGAAAATTGAAGAAAACCTCTACAGAGGTTCATTTCGTGGTATAGATGGGTGTTCGATAAGTGTAATGTATCATCTTGTTCCTGATGGAGAGGAAGAAGATGCTAACAAATGGCATAATTTCAGTTTGGCACACTCGAGTGAGTTTATCTTAAAAGTTCTTGGCACAACGAGTCTCAATAGGCGTATGATTTTATTTTCAGAAGATTTTTTTCAGACCCTTGCAGATTGGGTTGAAGCTCCGGGAAATTTGCTCACTCTAGGGCAAAGAATACATCCACGACTCATTACAATTTTGTCGTAAGTCCCTTGTCTATATTTTTTTTCCTGTTGTTGCTAATTTTATTGTCCTTTATTTTTTTTATTCATGTTTTCTATTTTTTTTTTTTGATTGTATTGTAAAGGGATGTATTACATGGGATAATTATGTTCCGATGCAAATGGAACTGTCAACATGGAGCAATAATTGCGAAAAATATTTTCATTACTGTTGATGGAAGAGCAAAAATCGGCAATGCATCGAGTTGGGAAAACTTTGAAGGAGATATTCTGCCCTTTTGTGAGTTGATTGTCTCCCTTTTCGAATCAAAACAGCAGGATCTTCCCTTGGAGTTATTGCTGTTCTTGCGCAGTTTGAAGAAATATGGCAAGGAGAAAACCAAGTAAGTCCATCTTTAAAAACCAGAAATCAATTGTTATGATGTGAACTTAATTGTTTTCAGAGTGTTTCTATTGCATGCCACCTACCAATTTAGTTAGATATAAATACACATTGGAAGCATATTTCTCTTAACTGTTAGTTGTGGAAACCCAATTTGTTGATTTTTGACATACATGATGAGCATGTTAGAGACATTCGATCTAATTGTTGGATTGGCAAAAATATGTTTTTTATGCAACATTATTGAGGGTGTAAGACTTCACATTCCTACATCAGGCATGAGTTTCTTTAGCCTATTAATCAAGTTGTTGGCAATAACTTTGTAAAAGACGTTACACGGTTATAGAGGCTAATATATCTAAAGTCATCAATTGTAGTTGGATGAGCTTTTTTTTGGGACCAAATCAATGTTGGTTCGGTTTACCTCTCCAAGTAATCTGCCTGGATGCTCACAAAAGTTCCTACCGCTAGCCAAAGTTGGAAGAAGGTACCTGGGATTTCATTGGGGCTTGGTGCTTTAAGAGGTCCAATTTCAGAGACTGCCTGCTTAATTTCATCTGCTTGAAAAGGGAGCATCAAGAATAGTTAGTTGTGCTTCAGATAGTTTTTGCGTCAGAAAGCTGCAACCATGCCATGATTGCATTGCTGATGTGCCAATATCTGGTTGGGAGTAGATCCTTTGGAAACGAGCCGCAAAACTGTTTGTAATAGTGTGGGGGTCTGAAGTTCATTCTTCTGAAGGTCCTTGGATCCCCTGAAAAAAAAAAATTTCTTGCTTTTCTAACTGTAGCTGCAGCATGATAAAATTTTGTATTCCTATCTCCCCATGCAAGCCATTTTGTCTTTGCCCTTTGAGACCAATAAATTTCTTCCTGATACAATAGGCCCTCAAGATGGGCCCTTTGCTTGAAGTCAGCTTGTAACTAGCTGTGTCATGTAGGGTTTGCTGAATTTGAAACAAGAGTCTCTAGTTTCTTTAATCTATTAGGCTGGATTAGATGTACTCCCTGATTTCAGTTGACAGAGCCTTAGCCTCATAATTTTGATCCATTGTACTACCCTATATCTGGGGGATCCTGTAACCTTTGTCTTCCAAGCATCCTCGATCATCCTTTTACAATCTGGAATTTGCAACCAAAACACTTCAAATTTGAATGTGTGATGTCCTTTTCTAAGAGGTGGGCTAGGGAGAAGCAAAAGTGGTGCGTAATTTGAGGCAAATAGTGGCAAAACTTTTGCCCTTGGTTGGAGAAATTGGCAACTCCATTCTATATTTGCAAAAGCTCGTTCCTATCTCTCATAGGTTCTAGTGTTGACCCTATGTCCATTTGTCCATGTGAACATAGGTCCTTCCATATGAATCTAGAACAACAGTAAGTTGGCTAAGTCTTTCAGAAATTCTGAGCCAGGGATGTGATTGGAGTGTCATCCTATTTTGTCCAAGGGTCAGTACTTGATTAAAATCGCCAATACAAAACATAGGTCCCTGAATAGATTGTAAAATTTGTTGGATCGATTTCCATGTCTCCTTTCTTTACTGAAGGTCTGGATGCCCATAGATACATGCTAAGGTCCATTTCACATGAGGGACAGATTCAATACGTACCAAAATAAGGTGCTGATCAACATGAATAGCTGAGATGATTTCATCTGCCCTCCACTTAAAGCTGAGGCCCTCCACTATTGCCTTGATTATCAATTCCAATACTGAGTGAACCCAATCTTGATTATTGTCCATATACTTTTGCTACTTGAGCCTCTGTTTCCATAACATAATATAGCTAGGCCCATGATCATGGACCATGAGCTTAAGTGTGTGTACGCCAGAGGCTGGCCTAAGCCTTTCCAACTAATTAGACTCATGGCTGCTGCTGGGGCTGTTCTGGGACTGCTGCTGCGAACCCATCTATGTGCATAAAATTAATATCTCCCTTTTCACAAGTGCTAGCCGACAAGGGCTTCTTGCCTCGAGACCTTGAAAAGTACCAAGATTATCATCTTCCCAAGCTTGAGTAATCTGATCCCTTTTCCGAGGTCTCCACTTAGCGTTCAGTCAATATTGTGTGATAATTTCAGAGGGCGTCATAATGGCTCTGTTTGATTTTAATCTTCTGAACCTTGGTCTAGGAGCTGGGTCTTGTCTAGAGGAAGATGAGGAGTAATTCTGGAAGGGGATGATCTGCGATCTGTGGCAAGCTCATGGATTGTTCGATGGGAGTGATCTGTTCATCTAAGGAAGATGGGGAGAGGTCATTTGGGTGTAATCCAAAGACTCTAGGGGCTAGATGGTGTAGTGAATTTGGACTAGGAGTGTGGGTTGAAGGATGGGTTTTGGTCTTGACTGGTGGCACTAAGACTTAGGCTGTCATCAGCAAGGTGGGCCTGCATAGTAAGTATAAGGTTATTAGGGGGGTGTGGCGGGTTTATGTTTGAAGTGTTGGGTCCAGGGTCATCTGGTTCATCTGGTCTTGGGCTTTGGATTGGGCGGGTTCATTGGGCTTCACTGTGTAGGATTATCTTGTTTGGTTGGGCAATGTGGGTTGGGGTTAATTGGGTTGGGTGTAAGTGTGAGTTGTGGTTTAATTCCAGATGCAGAGAAGGATGCTCTGTATGTTGATTTCTTGGTGGGTCGGGTAAGTCTGCTACCTGGCTCACATGCGGAAGTTCATTTTGTATGATGTGTAAGCAAAATGGTTTAAGTGGAGCCCCTTGGTTGCATATGTGGCTTGCTTTTTTGTTTTTTGGGTGAGGGGTTTTTTTTTTTTTTTTTTTTTTTTTTTTGGTGGGTTTTGTTGGGGGGGGGGGGGGGGGGGGGGCGGGGGCGCACATGGCCTGCATGCAAAAGGTATTGCTGGCTAGACTCGTGTTTACTTACAGCAGGCCAATAGAGCTGAGATCATCTCCTACTTGCTGTTGGTTCAACGATGGAATGGCCTGAGAGTTGCTCGGAGATGCCGCCAGTGGAGTCAAAGGGATTAATAACCCATTTGCAAGCCGAGAATGCCTGAGACAATGAAAATTACAATTTTCATCTTCTTTCTCAACTTGCAGAATTCCTAACTCTCATCATCGGAATAAAGTACCTCCATGTGGCTTGTTCTGTTTCTGTTGATATTGCGCTATGCCCTCATTTCTCTAGAGAATAGCAATAGATTTTCATCCATTGTGGGGGACCTTGATAGGTTAGGGACTTTCACTGGAGAAGGTTCTGAATGGAGAAATGGGGTGAGCTGGATTTATAGCAGCTATCCATGAATTTCAATTTGGTTCATCATAAGAGCAGTTGGCTGATAGCTGTGTTGATATTCTAAATTTTGTCGCAGACTCTTCGATTCTGTTCCCTGAGAGAAGCTTTGATGGATTGGGGGGAGGACTTCCAGAGCCCTTGGACATGCCCAATTTTACTACATGAGTAGCAGATTTTGAAGATTCTCTCGTATTTCAATTGGATCCATTGCAGCTCCCCATTATCCAGAGTAAGGTGTATCCCAGGAAAGAGTGGATCAGCAAGAGATAGGAGCACCTTGACTCTCATAAATTCATATTTCTAGACGGTGGGCCACCAATCCACTTCCAAAACATCACCTGCTAGTTTGGCTATACGGGCTGCATTCACATTACTGATATACTCTGTTGGAGCCCCATGTATTAAAGCCCAAAGGTCCACAGTTTCAAAGCGTATATTCCACCAGAAGAGGTTTTCACGCCATGCCTGAAACAAGTGTAATGATCTATTAATGTTCTAGGGGCCTTGGGTTAGGAGGTCCCTCCCGATCTTCGTCTTCCACTTTGAAGACTTAAGTGTTTGCCTAATGCACATGCCAGTGTGTGGCAACTGCTTGTTCGACTGTTGCAAGATCAATTTTTGTGTGGTCCACAAAGTAACCTATCAGACAGTCATTACCAATGCACTCTACCTTGTAGGATTTCATCCTGATTAATCTCAAATAGTCCAACCACGATGCGTTGGTGTCTAAGGCAGTGGTTGTGTGTTATTTTGTGACTCATTAAGAGATTGCATATTTGCGTGTCCTCTGGGCCCTCCATGAGGTTCCCAGTAGAATCAAACAGGGACAGGAAAGGGACGAATTCAATAAACTAGGGATTAGCAGGGTTGAGAAAGAGTGGAAGGAATTGATAAGTTGGAAAAGGGAAAGCACAAATGAAAGTTTGGGGGTTTCTTTAGGAGTAAAGAAGAGGGTAGGTAAAGGTGAGGGGGGACAGTAGCAGTCAAAATAAATGGGGTAGGACAAGAAAGATATAGTGTAGGTGACAGAATAAAGAATGTCCTAAAAGGTTCTTAATTGATGGTAGTTAATGGAAGATTTAGGGCAATTGGATATGTACTTGATGGTAGTTAATGAAGAAGACATAAGGCAGTTGGATGAGTTTTCCGGTGGATTTGCCGGAGAGGACGAAAGGGTTCTTCTTTAGATGCATTCCTAGTTTGCTAGCTAGTCTGCTTCTAAAACATTAGAAAATATGGTCATTTATTTATATGCACATACGCAAACGTCTTTGTATTTATGTGTGCTTGTATGTGTTTATACACGGGTATGTATATGCAATTGAAAATATTCAGGGCTTATCTTGCCTTTTATAGTGTCCGTTATTAGCACAAAATCTATTGACCTAAGTAATGTGCTGTCAAATTCTAGTGCGAGATGAACTGATCTGAGTGCAAAAATGCATCATGGTTTAACCATGGTAAGGGGGAGAGTGATGTTGCTGGATCTTGGTCTAAACTTGGAATGAAATATGCTTTTCTGTAATCCCATGGCAGTTGCCCAAGAAATGAAAGTAATCACCAAATCTGAGAGATTAGGGGGCTGAGACATAATGGAGTGGGTGTTCAGGGTGTTTGAGCAAGTTTTCACACTTGATCAGATGTGTTGTACGTATTCTGATTTAATCACACAACTTTGAAGAATCCAACTACATGATTTTTTAGAAGTTATATCAAGATATCAAGAAGTTTCATTGATGTAACAGACCACCTCCAAAACTTTGGGTCCCCATAGGCTACATGTATGCCTGTGCTCGCTCTTCATGTGTATAAATAGAAGGATTTTATGTATTTTGAAGCCCTTTCCTATAAGAAGGATGAGAAGCAATTTCAGCTGGCTTGGATGGTACTCAATTTCAGCTGACTTTCTTTTGATCATGGCGGACACAAACTGAGGAAATTTTTACATATACTCCAATGTTATAAATTCTTATGTGAAACTGGAATGTAAGAAGATATTTTGAATGCCGAAAATTTTTTTCGTGTTTTGTTTTGCTTTTCTTTGTTTTGTTTTGTTTTGTTTTGTTTGTGATATACTGAGTTCTAGTAGTGGAGACATTGATCAGTGAATTTCAAGCCAAAACTGATTTGTTTGGGAATTATACTTTGTTTGCTATTTGACTTAGTTTTGTTTTCTTTGATGTGAGTTCGGCACATCATGTTTTCCTTCAGGGACTCATTTTTCTGATCAAGCCGTCTTTCTTTCAGCTTAAGCTTCATTTTCTATAGATCAGCTGTTTGCTTATTTGTCATCTTTGTTGTGCTTGATTTTATGCAGAATTTGGCAAACCCACTTTGATTGCTGTCACTGGTTAATTGCTTTCACTGTTTTTGGTTTTCAATTGATTTTATTTCTTTCCTTTACAGGTTAGCTAATATGGTTAATCACCCAGTTTTGTTCAGGCCCAAAGAAAGATCACAATTAAGAAGGGTGGCATACTCCTTGGTGCGCAGCAGTGGTAGCTTGAAGGGAGATGTGATGAATGTCTTGAGTCGAGAATATTCTCAAGGAATGCGATATTTTGAAGAGATACAGACATCTTGGATTAAAAATATTGAAAATTGTCCTTGGATTCAATCTCCTGATGCCAGAGTTAAGCTCGAGCATGCATATTTAAGAGTTCTGTATTATCCAAATGATCCTCCTGAGGACCTCCCGCAACCTGCTCAACAGCCCTCTGCCAGTGCTCCTAATTTATGGTCCCAGAGACTTCTAAACCCAACCAGAGAGAACATTGTTTTTGGATCACTCTCATTGCCCCTACTTCCTCCACATCCACTTGCTTTTGGATCATTCCCCCCACAGCCACAGCCACAGCCACAGCCACAGCCGCTACCACCACCAGAGACCTACTCCAATGATCCATATTCTTTTTTTCGGTTCAACAGACATGCTGAGGAGCATGTCCGAGATCACGTAAGAATATCAGCACCTTTTTCAATTTCATTTTGATTCGTTGCCATTTTAGTTTAATATTGATGTCTTGTGTCTTTTGTGTTACAGTGTCAGCGACCTATTACAGATGAAGAACTTGATCGGGACCTAACGAATTTTTCGCCAGGATTCATGCCGATCCTTCATGATGCACTGGCTTGCATTGGGCTCCATGTGAGACAGCTTCCCGTTTGACTCCTCGAAGTAGGATTTTGCTAAAAACTCTGTGGTGAATCACTTTTTTCTTTTTCTTTTGGTAGGATATCTAATGAATGTATAGCAATGTTTATGGTTCAGATGCAGTTGAGTGTTTGAATTGTAAATGCCCGGGAATTTGACCTTGGCTTTTGAGCAGTTTTCTGAAATGTGATTGACCTATTATTGATCCGTTCGGCTTAATTGCATTAAGTGTTTGAATTATGCATGCCCCGTGCCCCATGTGATGTCTATATGGACTTATGTAGTCACCGGAACCTCAGGAATTTTTCTTTTCTTTTCCTTTTTTTTTTTTTTTGTAAATGAAGCCCCAGGGATTTGAAGGAGGTTTAATAGATGAGAAAGAAATACTCTTTTTTTTTTTAAAGAAAGAAATACTCGAGAACAGATACTTCGAAAGATAGGTACATTTTGTAGGATCTTGGGCCCAACGAAAACACTGACAATAGGAGAGTTGCCTATTAAACTCACTCCATCAGTTTCATGCAAAATCAGAGTTAAATTAAAAAAAACTTTAATTGTATAGCAACTAATTACGAGGCCCTATACTTCACCAAATTGAACTTCTCTCTATGGCCAGTGCGCTATGCATGCAGCAGTTTCCTGCACCAAAGAAAAGTGTAGCTAAACTCTTGATTGATTATTTTGTGTTCTGCCAAGGCTTAGGTTTCATTCTATTTAGTGTGCCCCAACCTAGATGAACCTATGGGAGAAAATGGAACCATTTCCGATATATTGGTGTAGAACCATTATGGTTTATAATTTTGACTATTCTGTCACCTACGCTATACACTTTTTGTCCCTTGATGAGTTTGGTTTTTGGTTAAATGACTTAAATAAACCCAGAATTTGGCCCGACCCATCTCCGTCAAACCTAACACGACCCGTTTAAAATACGGGTCGATCGCAGGTTAGGGTTTACCAATCCGTATAAAAATGGGTCGGGTTAGGGTTGACCTGCCTAACCCAATTGACCCATTTAGATTTTACTAATTTACCATGATTTTTTAATTTTCTTGTGACCTTTTTTTATTCTTGAAGGCCATAAACCATGTGACTTGTAATCTTATGCAAAGGAGTTATCCAACAGTTTACTTCTTTTATTTTTATGTTGTATGGTTAAATATTTCATACCTAGAATATGAAACTTACGTTTTTTTTATTTGATAATATTATGTTTTTGTTCTTGAAATATTGATTTGTGTATTTTATTTTTATGTTAAGTAGTTAAGCATAGAAATTTATCATTAAAATGTAGATATGAATGGAATATAGTTGTATTGATGAGTCTTATATTTATTCTCAAATATGATATTATAAAATTAAACAAAAATTGGGAAAGGATTGTCACAATAAATGGGCTAGAAATTGATAATGGATTTTGGCCCCATTTTTTTACATCTTGGAAATTGGTAAATCATAAATTTATGCTCAATGCAACACTTGAAATGAATTTAGACCTAAGGAAGCCTTTTTAATACAGTTGGGCCACATAAAATGAGTTAGATCACACATAAAAAAGAATTAACCCAACCCAACCTGCATTAAAGTCGGGTTAGGCGGGTTGGGTCAAAAACAGATCGAGTCGGGAAGGTTGGTCAGAAATGGGTCAGGTAGGTTCTAAACAATTCCACGTGGTTGTACTGGCATGCTTAGAACAGCATGTAGCCAAAGAATTACGCTTGTTCTCCTTTAAATTATCAACTTTTTTTTTGAAACGGTAACAAAATTTCAAGAAGGGAACAAGGAATACAAAAGACAAATAAAGAGAAAAGAAGAGAATGAAGAAGGTATAAGAGAGATGCACCAATTCCAACCTCAATTACAACACACCCACCTAAGGAACTGACCTTTCCATCCTTTGCTTTGCGAACACATCTGCTATGAAATTGGCGGATCTAATCTGATGGTGGAAAGAAACATTAATGTTGGCTGATAACTCCTTAATTTCATTAAAAAGAAATTGAAACTTCCACATTAGACACCCAACAAATCGCGTTTGAGGAATCACTTTCCATAAGATGTGCACTACCATACCTTGAAGAAACCAATAGTAAAAGGAATCATCCTAGGTAGAACTCAGCCGCACCGCAAAAAGCACCCTCCCAACTAAGATTGCACCATGTCCACAATATTCTTCGGGTGACACCAAGGAATACTAGTTCTTCTAACTTTTTATCAACAGGCACCAACAAGCGGGATAGGTTTGAGCTCCACGTGCACAAGCAAGTGATTGGCCACTTTAGCTCCCCCAGATGTGTTAAGCAAATTACCTAAACCACTTTTGAACCTAGCACTGAGGTTGAGGTTACCATTGCTGATTATGGAATTGGCCTTTTATGTTCACATTTATAGCTTTTGTTTGTTAATTGGAACCTTTGTCTTTGATGCCCTATTGGTGTCTTGAAATTTGCATTTCAAACCTCCACATCATGGGCTTAAGGTTTTGAGTAAGGATGTAGTAAGGATTTTGCAGCTACAGTTGATGTTGAAAGTCATTTCCTTGGAGACAGATTCTTTGTCTGTTTCCTTAAATTGTTTGGGTGCATAATATTTTTTATGTTCCTTCAGCTTGCAAAAAATCAAATGGATGAGTTGTCACAACCCGAGCCCAGAAATCGGGGGTTAGAGAAACCTAACCAATGACACATGTACTCCCGTGCATGTACACCTAGACCTCACCCAAATGTACACACACAAGGGATCAATCACACGTGCAAACGAGTGTATGTGGAAGCTGTACGTATCAAGGCATATCACAATATAACAAATGACACAATTGGATATAAAAGATTAGACTGATTACAATGATGTACAACAAAAGAAGGACTAGTCCAAAAATCAAAATACAGATATCAATCAAACCCAAAATACAATCTACAGAAAAATCCCCCAAATAAACCGAGACACAAATGGATGGGGAGAACAAAATGATGCAAATCGCTCTCTAGAAGAATGGATCAAGTCCACTCCTCTAGGCCGGAGGGGGCCTCGCGCGCCTCTCCTGAAGTCGGGTCTACCGACGCAAGATCGGGAGAGGGATTTGAGCCTGAACACCAAGAACAACTCATAAGTACAACGACTTAGCAAAATATAAGCCACAAGAAAATAACACAAATTGTATCTAGTAATGAGCAAAAATAGTAATACAAGGATCTATAGTGATCATGTTCGTATACTAGGCAAATCGTGCATATGAATAAGTATGCTATTAGAATCATAAGCAGATAACGGTCAAAGTGGCTACTACATTTGCCATATTCTCTCTTTCGAGAGCAATCGGAATGAGAACACCATCGACTGGGCCAAGGTACGCATGGGTCTTTAATTCCCGGGGTCCGGAATCCCAGGACAAGAGTACTCTGCAGAGGCAACACACACACACTAAGCAAAAGTCAATCCCGGCGGGTATCCTAAGGCCGAGGCTCAGTAGCGCCATATATAAACAATCTCAATCAAAGCATATGATGCACATCAATCAACATCACACACAGATCTCACATATCATAATCTATCCCAATGAACGAACAATAGTAAGTGCATCACATACTGATACTCAATACGCATAACAATATGAATGCGAATAAGCAATAACGAATGAGTGCAAAGAACAATTAATCACTGGACTTAGGTACTCCACTGGACTGGAGCAATAATAGATACAAAGGAGTGGATTGTTCTTGCCCGGGCTTCGCTCTGGAGCTGCTGAGTTTCCAGCACAGAACATTTAAGATAGCAAAAACCGAAATCAATATGCTGTGCTGTGCAAATCAAATTCCCTTTGACGAATCAAGGTCAATTTACAAGCCAATCCTAACCTATATATCCAGTGTTTCTAACCGTGCATGCTGATGTAGTTTTAAGGTATTCGATACACAGTTGTTCAATCAAAGAGTGTTGCATTTGATTGCAAAAGTGTACCAAGTCCCTTAAATCAAAACCCATGGGAAGGTGCTAAACAACTGGATAACATACATGAATGAGACGCAACCCTTGAGATCATTCATGTCATTCGGACATTCCATTGGGCATGTTCGGGTTGTCTACATTCTAGCATGAGAGTCCTATCAGGTCTCTTCCTTAATCCTAATCTTTTTATTCATTTCTCAGGGTCGTACGGTGTAGCCGTAGGTGAACATACGGCTTAGCCGTATGCATCTTACGGCATAGCCGTAATCTGCACTACGGCGAAGCCGAGGTTCCTCAAACTATTCATCCGCATTTATGGCTCAACCGTAATTTGCTCTACGGCGCAGCCGTATCTTGTTCCACGGCTTAGCCATAGCATGTCGGACGGCTGAGATCAGGCTGGGCCGTAGAAGAGCAGCAATTTGCCAACTCTCAGTTATTTCAGATGTCACCTTGTTTTGATCTACGGTTAAGGTCACGGCTGGGTCACAACTTAGCCGTAAGACATTTCATGGCTCAGCCATAGCACAGTTCACGGTTCAGCCGTGAGTGCACTGAGTCAATTTCCTGAAACAGTTACAGAACTACAGAAATGACCAACTCTCGACAAAAGACAAAACGATAAGAACAAAACTCACTCAATAGGGCTGTATAACAATGATTCATACAAGAAAAGTAAAATATACACACGATCAAAGCATTACCAATAAGTGTTCAAGCTACTGGTGTTGATGCTTGCCTCATAAGTGGAAATCACACACACACTAGTCGTTGCCTTGGCTCAATCCGCTGGAGACACACACAGACGATGGACACTGCTCCCTTTTTCCTCACGTAAACAAGACACAATGAAAGAAAGAGAAAGAGAGCTGAACGAGAGAGAGACAAACCGAGAGAAAGATCGTTGAAGAAAAGAGAAAGATGCGGTAGGTGGGATATTTATAAGAAAAGAATGAGTCCAATTTACAAACAAGTCCAAGCATTTTCACATTTCCAGTTTGAGTCAATTAATGATCCAACGAGAGCAAACGAAGTCATTTGGATCCAGGACAGTTACGAAGATTAACAAGCTCAACGAAATACACGTGTTGACATCAAAATGAAACAAAACTAACAAGGTCCAACAAAAGCAGAAATTACGAAAAAGGGCTCGAACTACCTAAACCAGGTCAAACTCAACCAAACTACCTATCCATGACTTAAAACCAAAGAAAAGCAAAACCAAAACACACTTAACAACAAAATCGCATGTAATTAACCACTAATTCGGATTAAGTCAAGTCGGAGTGTTGCATCCTCCCCCACTTAGACTCATTCTGTCCTCGGAATGAACGCATACCTGAGCGAAAAGATATGGATACTGACGCGCCATCTGCTCCTCCAATTCCCACGTGGCTTCATTAGGTCCATGATGTTCCCAGAGTACCTTGACCCATCGTATAGTTCTCGTGCGCAAGATCTGTTCTTTGGTCCGAACAATACGGAGCAAACGCTCAACGTATGACGCATTCGGTTGCATCTGTATATCATCGTAGCGAATCACATGCGTCGGGTCTCGAACATACTTGCGAAGCATTGACACATGGAAGACGTCATGTACTCCAGAAAACTCCATCGGAAAAGCTAATCTGTAAGCCAAGTCTCCAATTCGACTCTTGCTCGCAAACGAACCCACCTACCTTGGGGCTAACTTGCCCTTTTGACCGAAACGTATTGTACCTTTCATCGGTGAGACCTTCAAAAATACCCAATCGCCTACCTGGAATTCTAATGTTCTTCTTCGCGTATCTGCATAGCTCTTCTGTCTCGATTGGGCAATCTTCAAATTGTCCATGGCCTTCTGAACTTTCTCTGTCGTTTCGGCAATGATCGTCGGTCCGTGGAAACTCCTTGTTCCAACTTCTTCCCAACAAACAGGGCTTCTACATTTACGTCCATACAGAACCTCATATGGTGCCATGCCAATACTCTCGTGGAAGCTATTATTATACGCGAACTCGCACAACGAGAGATGCAGATCCCATTCTTTCTCAAAATTGAGTACACTGGCCCGTAACATGTCTTCGAGCATCTGCATGGTTCGTTCTGACTGTCCATCAGTCTGCGGGTGATACGCCGTACTGAAGCTCAACTTCGTTCCCATGGCCTCTTGAAATGCTCTCCAAACGAAGAAACAAAACGGCTATCTCGATCAGACACAATCGACACAGGCGTACCATGTAATCTGACAATCTCATCAACGAACTTCTTCGCCATTTCGGAAAATGTCATGCCTTTCTTAAATGGAAGAAAATGGGCTGTCTTCATCAATCTGTCCATGATCACCCAAATGGCGTTATTCTTCTTGCTTGTCAGGGGTAGGCCTGAGACAAAATCCATCGTGATATGCTCCCATTTCCACTGAGGAATATGCAATGGATGCAAAGAACCTGGAGGTCTCTGATGGTCAGCTTTAACCTTCTGGCAAGTCAGACATCTGGCGACAAACCCGGCAATTTCCCTCTTTATATTATTCCACCAAAATCTGTCCTTGAGATCTCGGTACATCTTCGTACTTCCCGGGTGCATCGAATAACGGGCATAGTGTGCTTCTGTCATCAAACTCTCCTTCAAATCATCTACTGCTGGCACACATAACCTGTTCCTGAAGTACAAAACATCACCCTCCAAGCGAAAGTCTGGTTGTTTTGCAACATTATCCCGAATTTGCCTCAACATCGCATCTTCAAACTGCTGGTCTTTAATGCACTGAATGATGTCAGGCTAAAAACTCACTGTAATAGCAAGTGTCAAACAGTTCTCCACCAATCGCACTTTAACTGGCTAATCATGCCTCACAAAATAAAGGCTATCCAAAGCCTAGAGAATCTCCGACTTCCTACTCAAGGCATCTATAACAACGTTGCCCTTTCCTAGATGATATTTAATAGGGAAGTCATAATCTTTAATCAACTCAAGCCACCTGCGCTGTCTCATGTTTAACTCAGGCTGCGTGAAGAGATACTATAAATTGTGATGATCTGAGTGCACTTCAAATTTCACGCCATACAAATAATGTCTCCACAGTTTCAAGGCAAAAACGATGGCTGCTAACTCCAAATCATGCGTGGCATAATTCTTCTCTTGCTCCCTGAGTTGCCTCGAGCCATAGGTAATCACCTTGCCATATTGCATCAGAACACATCTCAAACCGACTCGAGAAGCATCGGAGTAGATCACAAATCCTTCACTCCCATCCGGTAACGTCAAGACTAGAGCCGAAGTAAGCTTCTCCTTTAACATACAGAAATGGTGCTCACATTCGTCCGTCCAAAGGAAAGGAACATTATTCCTGGTCAATTTAGTCAACGGGGTCGAAATCTTGGCAAAATCTTGAATAAATCGACGATAGTAGCCAGCAAGTCCAAGAAAACTGCGTACCTTCATCACAGTCTTTGGGCTGCGCCAATTCACAACTGCCTCAACTGTCATCTGATCAACTGCCAAGCCATCTCATGAAATGGTATGACCAAGGAATGCTACCTGCTCGAGCCAAAAATCACACTTCGACAATTTAGCATATAAGCGATGTTCCCTCAACAACTGCAAGGCTCGATGTAGATGTTCTGCATGCTCCTCGGGGGTCTTCGAATACACCAGAATATCATCAATAAAGACCACTACAAACCGATCCAAGAAAGGAGCAAAGATCCTGTTCATCAAGGCCATAAAGACAGCAGGCGCATTGGTTAATCCAAATGGCATCACGAGGAATTCATAGTGTCTGTACCGTGTCCTGAAGGCAGTTTTAGTGATATCTTCTTCCTTCACCCGAAGTTGATGATACCCCGATCTCAAATCAATCTTGGAAAAATAGGCAGCACCTTGGAGCTGGTCAAACAACTCATCAATATGCGGCAGGGGATATTTATTTTTGATAGTGACTTTATTCAACTGCCGGTAATCAATGCACATCCGCAATGTACCCTCTTTCTTCTTCACAAATAGCACTGGAGCTCCCCACGGTGACACAGTCGGCCGTATGAAACCCTTCTCCAAAAGATCTTGCAATTGCGTCTTCAATTCAAGTAGCTCAGCAGGGGCCATTCAGTAAGGAGCTAGACTAATGGGTGCTGTATCAGGCACTAGATCAATCACGAATTCCACGTCTCTAACAGGGGGTAACTCGGGTACTTCCTCTGGAAATACATCCGGGAACTCACATACTATCGGAATCTCACCCAATTGTTTCACCTCATTTCTCTCCGAGACAAAAGCAAGAAAACCTTCGCAACCTCTGTGTATCAAATGATCCGCCTTGCATGCGGAGATGACACGGCTCGGGCATTTCTTCTAATTGCCCTCGAAACGAAACCCCTTCTCGAAATCGAAGTAAATCGTCCTGTTGTAATAGTTAACACAGGCACGATACCCCGTGTAACGCTCCGACCCGATTTGATCCAGATTAGTGAGTAATTGCGTGCAATTTTGTCGTTAAGTGTGTTTTGATTTTGCTTTTCTTTGGTTTTGAGTCATGGAGAGATCGTTTGGGTTGAGTTGACCTGGTTTAGGTAGTTCGAGCCCTTTTTTGTAATTTTGGCTTTTGATTGACCTTGTCAGTTTTGCGTCATTCGGACGTCATCGCGTGTATTTCGTTGAGCTTGTCGATCTTTGTAACTATCTTGGATCCGAATGATTTTGTTTGCTTCTGTTGGATCATCAGTTGACTTAAACTGACAATTGTGTAAGCAGTTTGGACTTGTTTGTAATTTGGATTCCTTTTACCTTATAAAGATCCTACCTACCCCCTCTTTCTCTCTCGTTCTCTCTCAATTGTCTCTCTCTCGTTCAGCTCTCTTTCTCTCTTTCCTTCTCAGTTTCTGTTTCGTGAGGGAGGAAGAAAGGAGTCAGATTTGTGTGTGTTTCCAGTGGACTGAGCCAAAGCAACGACCGTAGGGTGTGTGATTTCCGTTTGTGAGGCAAGTATATAAGCACAAGTAGCATAAACACTGATTGGTATTGTTTTGATTGTTTGTATCTTACTCTTTGTTGTATGCATCAGTGTTAGACAGCCCTATTGAGTCAGTTTTTCTGTTATCTTCCTGTTTTCAGTCGAAAAGTTCGCTTTCTGTATGTCTGTAACTGTTCCAGAAAATGACCCAGTGCACTCACGGCTAAACCGTGAAATGTGCTACGGCTGAGCCGTAAAATGGCTTACGACTAAGCCGAGACCCAGCCGTAACCCTAACCGTAGAACAATACAGGGTGACAATTGAAATAACTGAGAGTTGGCAAATTGCTACTCTTCTACGGCCCAGCCTGATCTAAGCCGTACAGTGTACTACGGCTAAGCCGTGGATTAGGATACGGCTGCGCCGTAGAGTAAATTACGGTTGAGCCGTACATGCGGATGAACAGTTTGGGGAACCTCGGCTCCGCCGCAGTGCAGATTACGGCTAAGCCATAAGATGCCTAGGCTAAGCCGTGAGGTCACCTACGGCTACACCGTGTGATCCTGAGAAAGGAATAAAAAGACTAGGCTTAAGAAAGAGACCGTATAGGACTTTCATGTAGAATGTAACTAACCTGAACATGCCCAATGGAATGTCTGAATGACATGAATGATCTCGAGGGCTATGAATCATTCATGCCCGTTATCCAGTTGTTTAGCACCTCCCCATGGGTGTTGGTTTAAGGGACTTCAGTGCACATTCCAGATACTCTGTAACACTAGACAATGGTGCATCGGATAACTTAAAACTACATCAACATGCACGGTTAGAAACACTGGATAAATAGGTTAGGATTGGCTTGTAATTGACCTTGATTCGTCAAAGTACTTTGATTTGTATAGCATATTGACTTCGGCCATGCCCTCTTATGTGTTCTGCGCTGGACCTCTCGATTCTGTGGGAAATGCAGCAACCCCAGAGCGAAGCCCGGGCAGGACCATTCTATTACTGTGTTTTTATCGTTGCTTCGGTGGAGTACTTGAGTCAGTGATTATTTGTTTTTGTTATTGGTACTCAATTGTCAGTGCTTCTTTTATTGCATTCAGTATCAGTATCAATATCAGTATATGTGATGCACTTCCTATTGTTCGTTTACTGTGATATGTGAGATCTGTATGTGATATGATTGATTGATTGAGGTGCATCATCCAATTTGATTGCGATTGGTAGATGGCACTACTGAGCCTCAGCCTTAGGATGCCCGACGGGGTTGACTTTGGTTTAGTTTATGTGTTTGCCTCTGCAGAGTGATTTGCCCTGGGACTCCGGACCCCGGGAACTAGAGACCCATGCGTACCCTGGCCCGGTCGCTAGTGTTCTCATTCCGACTGCTCTCGAAAGGGAGAATATGGCCAATGTAGTAGCCACTTTGCCTATTATCTGTTTATGATTCTGACAGCATGCTTATTCATTTACACAACTGCTTAGTATACGAACATGCTTACTATGGATCTTGCATTGTAACTATTGCTCATTAATAGACACAATTCGTGTTATCTTCTTGTGGCTTATATTTTGCTAAGTCGTTGTACTTATGAGTTGTTATTGGTGTTGCAGGCTCAGATCCCTCTCCCGATCTTGTGTCGGTCGACCCGACTCTAGGAGAGGCTCGCGAGGCCCCCTCCGGCCTAGAGGAGTGGACTTGATCCATCCTCCAGAGTACGGTTTGCATCATTTTGTTTCCCCATTCATTTTGAGTCTGGGTCTAGTTGGGGGATTTTTCTGTAACTTGTACCGTGGGCTTGATTAATATCTGTATTTTGATTTTTGTGAGCCCTCCTTATTGTCATACATTCTTGTAATTGTTCTTGAAATCAGTCTAATGCTTTTATAATCCATTATGTCTTTTGGTATGTTGTGGTATGCCTTGATACGTACAGCTTCCGCGTACATTTGTTTGCACGTGTGAATGATCGCTTGTGTGTGTATGCTTAGACGGGGTCTAGGTGTACATGCACGGGAGTACGTGTGTCATTGGTTAGACTTTCTCTGACCCCCGGTCCCTGGGCTCGGGTTGTGACATACGTATTGTATGATATCAGAGCATTGTCTCTATCTTAGTTCTTAAGCATGTAGGCATATAGGACATGGTGCGATTCCGTAGTCCAGTCTCGGACTGTTGTGTTTGTCCTCTTTTCTTGTGAGTCTGTGTGAGTTACCTAGTGTGATAGCAGATTGACTTTTGTGTTTTTGCAGGCTATGGCATTGGGATCTGGTACACACAATAATAACAATCAGGGAGATAATGAGAGTGGATCAGCCGCTTCACAGCAACCTACGAATTTTGATGAGCGTTTCTTGACAATGCTGCAGGCGATCCATTCCTTGCAAGCACAGGTCGTTTCTCTGGTGGACAGACAGAGTCAAGCGTCAGTTCAGCCGCCTGTAGAACAGCAAGTGGTTTTCCAGCCTAAGGAGAGTGATCAAATGCGTTGTACGATAAATTCAGGAAACGTGGAGCCACAGAATTCTACGGCAATGAAGATGCGTTGAAGGCTGATCAGTGGCTAGAGCATACCGGGGATCTCTTCTCTGCCATTGTCTGTGATGACCGGCAGAAGGTTATGCTTACGACATCGATGTTTCGAGAGGTGGCAAAGACTTGGTGGAAGAGTGTCAGTGCGGCCTATCTGACCATGCCTAGTGAAACGGTGTGGGAGACGTTCCAGAAACAGTTCAGGAGGAAGTTCATCCCTGCTCATGTCCGGCGTGTGAAGGAGGTTGAGTTTTTGGCTTTACAGCAGCAGCAGCTGACCGTCTCAGAGTATATTCACTGCTTTATCCAGTTGTCCCATTTTGCTGAGGACATGATCAATACTGAGGAGAAGAAGGTGAATCGTTTCATTAATGGTCTGCATCCTTGATACGCGAATTATGTGACTGCCTTCCAGAGACCAGCTACTTTTGATGATGCGGTCGACAGAGCACATGCTGCGGAAGCTAACCACCTAGCAGAGAGAGCTATGGATTTCAAGAGGAGTGCGCCAGTGGGGTCCAGGGGACAGATTCAGAAGAAATGGAAAGGGAAGCAAGGAACTTCGAGTTTCTCTGGGATCAAATGCGAGTTTTGTGGACTGGGACATCCGACGGATAAATGTTGGAAGAAGTCCGGAGCTTGTTTGAGTTGTGGATCCATGGAGCATAAGATAGCTCAGTGCCCGAAAGCCAGGACCTTCCAGTCATTGAGGTCTATGGGGTCATCCAAGTCTCTGAGTTCTGCAGCTTCGAATAACCCCCAGCCATCTCGCCAAAGCGAGAAGCCGCAGCATCAGACTGCTCGCGTGTACGCAGCCTCCCATGATAATGCAGAAGATGCGAATGTGGTGGAAGGTAAAGTTCTTATTGCCCAAGCTGAAGCGCATGCACTATTTGATTCGGGGTCTACGCGTTCGTATGTTGCACCTCGTTTTGCTGAACAGTTACCGCAACCCCCTCAGCCGCTACCCTATTTGTTGGTGGTGTCCACTCCTGTGGGCAAGAGAGTGGAGTGTAGTGTGTACTACCCTCAGTGTGACGTGTTGATTGAAGGTCGCCAGCTGCCAGTTGATTTGATCTTGTTGTCCATGTTGGATTTCGATGTGATCCTTGGAATGGACTGGCTAGCGCAGTATCGTGCCTGTGTTAACTGTTACAACAGGACGATTTACTTCGATCTCGAGAAGGGGTTTCGTTTCGAGGGCAATCAGGAGAGATGCCTGAGGCGTGTCATCTCCGCATGCAAGGCGGATCGTTTGATACGCAGAGGTTGTGAAGGTTTTCTTGCTTTCGTCTCGGAGAAGAAGGAGGTGAAACAGTTGGGTGAAATTCCGGTAGTACGTGAGTTCCCGGATGTATTTCCGGAGGAAGTACCCGAGTTACCCCCTGTCAGAGATGTAGAATTCGCGATTGATCTAGTGCCTGGTACAGCACCCATTAGTTTAGCTCCTTATCTATGGCCCCTGCTGAGTTACTCGAATTGAAGACGCAGTTGCAAGATCTTTTGGAAAAGGGTTTCATACGGCCGAGTGTGTCACCGTGGGGAGCTCTAGTGCTATTTGTGAAGAAGAAGGACGGTACCTTACGGATGTGCATAGACTACCGGGGATTGAATAAAGTCACTATCAAGAATAAATACCCACTGCCGCATATTGATGAGTTGTTTGACCAACTTCAAGGTGCCGCCTACTTTTCCAAGATTGATTTAAGATCGGGGTATCATCAACTTCGGGTGAAGGAAGAAGATATTATGAAGACTGCCTTCAGGATACGGTATGGACACTTTGAGTTCCTCGTGATGCCATTTGGATTAACCAATGCACCTGCTGCCTTTATGGCCTTGATGAACAGGATCTTTGCTCCTTTCCTGGATCGATTCGTGGTGGTCTTTATTGATGATATTTTGGTGTATTCGAAGACCCCAGAGGAGCATGTGGAACATCTACGTCGAGTCCTACAGTTGTTGAAAGAGCATCACTTATATGCCAAATTGTCGAAGTGTGATTTTTGGCTCGAGCAGGTAGCTTTTCTTGGTCATACCATTTCACGAGATGGGTTGGCAGTGGACCAGATGAAAGTTGAGGCAGTGATGAATTGGCCCAGCCTAAAGATTGTGACAAGATACGAAGTTTTCTCGGACTGGCTGGTTATTATCGTCGATTTATTCAAGATTTTGCCAAAATTTCTGCACCGTTGACTCGATTGACCAGGAAGAATGTTCCTTTTCTTTGGATGGACAAATGTGAGCACCATTTCCGTATGTTGAAGGAGAAGCTTACTTCGGCTCCAGTCTTGACGTTACCGGATGGAAATGAAGGATTTATGATCTACTTCGATGCTTCTCGAGTCGGTTTGGGATGTGTTTTGATGCAACATGGCAAAGTGATTGGCTCTGGCTCGAGGCAACTCCGGGAGCATGAGAAGAACTATGCCACGCATGATTTAGAGTTGGCGCCATCGTTTTTGCCTTGAAGATGTGGAGACATTATTTGTATGGCGTAAAATTTGAAGTGCATTCATATCATCACAGTCTACAGTATCTCTTCACGCAGTCTGAGTTAAATATGAGACAGCGAAGGTGGCTTGAGTTGATCAAAGATTATGACTTCCCCATCAAATATCATCCAGGAAAAGGCAACGTTGTTGCAGATGCCTTGAGTAGGAAATCAGAGATTCTCCAGGCTTTGGATAGCCTTTATTTTGTGAGACATGCTTAGCCAGTGGAAGTGAGATTGGTGGAGAACTGTTTGACACTTGCTAGTACAGTGAGTTTTTAGCCTGACATCATTCAGCGCATTAAAGACCAGCAGTTTGAGGATGTGATGTTGAGGCGAATTCGGGATAACATTGCAGAACGACCAGACTTTCGCTTGGAGCGTGATGTCTTGTATTTCAGGAACAGGTTATGTGTGCCAGCAGTAGACACTTTGAAGGAGAGTTTGATGATAGAAGCACACCATGCTCGTTATTCTATGCACCCTGGAAGTACGAAGATGTACCGAGCTCTCAAGGACAGATTCTGGTGGAATAATATGAAGAGAGAAATTGCTGGGTATGTTGCCAGATGTTTGACTTGCTAAAAGGTGAAAGCTGACCATCAAAGACCTCCAGGTTCCTTACATCCATTGCATATTCCCCAGTGGAAATGGGAGCACATTACGATGGACTTTATTTCAGGTCTACCCCTGACGAGCAAGAAGAATAGTGCCATTTGGGTGATCGTGGACAGATTGACGAAGACAGCCCATTTCCTTTCATTCAAGAAAGGCATGACATTTTCCGAGATGGCGAAAAAGTTCGTTGATGAGATCGTTAGACTACATGGTATGCCTGTATCGATTGTGTCTGATCGAGATAGCCGCTTTGTTTCTTCATTTTGGAGAGCATTTCAGGAAGCCATGGGAACAAAGTTGAGTTTCAGTACGGCGTATCACCCGCAGACTGATGGACAGTTAGAACGAACTATTCAGACGCTTGAAGACATGTTACGGGCCAGTGTACTGAATTTTGAGAAAGAATGGGATCTGTATCTCTCGTTGTGTGAGTTCGCGTATAATAATAGCTTCCATGAGAGTATTGGTATGGCACCATATGAAGCTTTGTATGGGCGGAAATGTAGAAGCCCTGTTTGCTGGGAAGAAGTCGGAACAAGGAGTTTCCACGGACCGACGATCATTGCTGAGACTACAGAGAAAGTTCAGAAGGCCATTGACAATTTGAAGATTGCCCGATCGAGACAGAAGAGCTATGCAGATACGCGAAGAAGAACCTTAGCATTTTAGGTTGGTGATTGGGTATTTTTGAAGGTCTCACCGATGAAAGGCGCGGTACGGTTCAGTCCGAAAGGCAAGTTAGCATCAAGATATGTGGGTCCATTTGAGATCAAGAGCCAGATTGGCGATTTAGCGTACAGATTGATTCTTCCAGTGGAGTTTTCTGGAGTACATGACGTCTTCCATGTGTCAATGCTTCGCAAGTATGTTCGAGACCCGACGCATGTGATTCGCTACGATGATATTCAGATGCAACCGAATGCGTCATACGTTGAGCGTCCGCTCCGTATTGTTGGGACCAGAGAACAGCTCTTGCGCACGAGGACTATTCGATGGGTCAAAGTACTCTGGGAACATCATGGACCTGATGAAGCCACGTGGGAATTAGAAGACCAGATGGCACGTCAGTATCCTTACCTTTTCGCTCAGGTATGCGTTCATTCCGAAGACGGAATAATGTCTAAGTAGGGGAGGATGTAACGCTCCGACCCGATTTGATCCGGATTAGTGAGTAATTGCGTGCGGTTTTGTCGTTAAGTGTGTTTTGATTTTGCTTTTCTTTGGTTTTGAGTCATGGAGAGATCGTTTGGGTTGAGTTGACCTGGTTTAGGTAGTTCGAGCCCTTTTTTGTAATTTTGGCTTTTGATTGACCTTGTCAGTTTTGCGTCATTTGGACGTCATCAAGTGTATTTCGTTGAGCTTGTCGATCTTCGTAACTATCTTGGATCCGAATGATTTCGTTTGCTTCCGTTGGATCGTCAGTTGACTCAAACTGACAATTATGTAAGCTGTTTGGACTTGTTTGTAATTTGGATTCCTTTTACCTTATAAAGATCCTACCTACCCCCTCTCTCTTTCTCGTTCTCTCTCAGTTGTCTCTTTCTCGTTCAGCTCTCTTTCTCTCTTTCCTTCTCAGTTTCTGTTTCGTGAGGGAGGAAGAAAGGAGTCAGATTTGTGTGTGTTTCTAGTGGACTGAGCCAAAGCAACGACCGTAGGGTGTGTGATTTCTGTTTGTAGGCAAGTATATAAGCACAAGTAGCATAAACACTAATTGGTATTGTTTTGATTGTTTGTATCTTACTCTTTGTTGTATGCATCAGTGTTAGACAACCCTATTGAGTCAGTTTTTCTGTTATCTTCCTGTTTTCAGTCGAAAAGTTCGCTTTCTGTATGTCTGTAACTGTTCCAGAAAATGACCCAGTGCACTCACGGCTAAACCGTGAAATGTGCTACGGCTGAGCCGTGAAATGGCTTACGACTAAGCCGAGACCCAGCCGTAACCCTAACCGTAGAACAATACAGGGTGACAATTGAAATAACTGAGAGTTGGCAAATTGCTACTCTTCTACGGCCCAGCCTGATCTAAGCCGTACAGTGTACTACGGCTAAGCCGTGGATTAGGATACGGCTGCGCCGTAGAGTAAATTATGGTTAAGCCGTAAATGCGGATGAACAGTTTGGGGAACCTCGGCTCCGCCGCAGTGCAGATTACGGCTAAGCGGTAAGATGCCTAGGCTAAGCCGTGAGGTCACCTACGGCTACACCGTGTGATCCTGAGAAAGGAATAAAAAGACTAGGCTTAAGAAAGAGACCGTATAGGACTTTCATGTAGAATGTAACTAACCTGAACATGCCCAATGGAATGTCTGAATGACATGAATGATCTCGAGGGCTGTGAATCATTCATGCCCGTTATCCAGTTGTTTAGCACCTCCCCATGGGTGTTGGTTTAAGGGACTTTAGTGCACATTCCAGATACTTTGCAACACTAGACAATGGTGCATCCGATAACTTAAAACTACATCAACATGCACGGTTAGAAACACTGGATAAATAGGTTAGGATTGGCTTGTAATTGACCTTGATTCGTCAAAGTACTCTGATTTGTATAGCATATTGACTTCGGCCATGCCTTCTTATGTGTTCTGTGCTGGACCTCTCGATTCTGTGGGAAATGCAGCAACCCCAGAGCGAAGCCCGGGCAGGACCATTCTATTACTGTGTTTTTATCGTTGCTCCGGTGGAGTACTTGAGTCAGTGATTATTTGTTTTTGTTATTGGTACTCAATTGTCAGTGCTTCTTTTATTGCATTCAGTATCAGTATCAGTATCAGTATATGTGATGCACTTCCTATTGTTCGTTTATTGTGATATGTTAGATCTGTATGTGATATGATTGATTGATTGAGGTGCATCATCCGATTTGATTGCGATTGGTATATAGCACTACTGAGCCTCAGCCTTAGGATGCCCGACGGGGTTGACTTTGGTTTAGTTTATGTGTTTGCCTCTGCAGAGTGATCTGTCCTGGGACTCCGGACCCCGGGAACTAGAGACCCATGCGTACCCTGGCCCGGTCGCTGGTGTTCTCATTCCGACTACTCTCGAAAGGGAGAATATGGCCAATGTAATAGCCACTTTGCCTATTATCTGTTTATGATTCTGACAGCATGCTTATTCATTTGCACAACTGCTTAGTATACGAACATGCTTACTATGGATCTTGCATTGTAACTATTGCTCATTAATAGACACAATTCGTGTTATCTTGTTGTGGCTTATATTTTGCTAAGTCGTTGTACTTATGAGTTGTTATTGGTGTTGCTGGCTCAGATCCCTTTCCCGATCCTGCGTCGGTCGACCTGACTCCAGGAGAGGCTCGCGAGGCCCCCTCCGACCTAGAGGAGTGGACTTGATCCATCCTCTAGAGTACGGTTTACATCATTTTGTTTCCCCATTCATTTTGAGTCTGGGTCTAGTTGGGGGATTTTTCTGTAACTTGTACCGTGGGCTTGATTAATATCTGTATTTTGATTTTTGTAAGCCCTCCTTATTGTCATACGTTCTTGTAATTGTTCTTGAAATCAGTCTAATGCTTTTGTAATCCATTATGTCTTTTGGTATGTTGTGGTATGCCTTGATACGTACAGCTTCCGCGTACATTTGTTTGCACGTGTGAATGATCCCTTGTGTGTGTATGCTTGGACGGGGTCTAGTTGTACATGCACGGGAGTACGTGTGTCATTGGTTAGACTTTCTCTGACCCCTGGTCCCTGGACTCGGGTTGTGACACCGCGCTAGCCAATCCATTCCAAGGATCACATCAAAATCCAACATAGACAACAAGATCAAATCAACTGGCGGCTGACGACCTTCAATCAACACGTCACACTGAGGGTAGTACACACTACACTCCACTCTCTTGCCCACAGGAGTGGGCACCACCAACGAATATGGTAGCGGCTGAGAGGATTGCGGTAACTGTTCAGCAAAACGAGGTGCAACATACGAACACGTAGACCCCGAATCAAATAATGCAAATGCTTCAGCTTGAGCAATAAGAACTTTACCTTCCACCACGTTCACATCTTTTGCACTCTCATGGGAGGCTGCATACACACGAGCAGTCTGACGTTGCGGCTTCTAGCTTTAGCGAGACGGCTGGGGGTTATTTGAAGCTGCAGAACTCATAGACCTGGATGACTGGGATGTCCTGGCTTTCGAGCACTGAGCTATCTTATGCTCCATGGATCCACAGCCTAAACAAGCACCAGACTTTTTCCAACAGTTATCCGTCGGATTTCCCTATCCACAAAACTCACATCTGATCCCAGAGAAACTAGAAGTTCCTTGCTTCCCTTTCCATCTCTTCTGGATCTGTCCCTTGGACCCCACCGGTGCACTACTCTTGAGGTCCATAGCTTTTTCTGCTAGGTGGTTAGCTTCCGCAGCATATGCTCTGTCAACCGCATCATCAAAAGTAGCTGGTCTCTGGAAAGCAGTCACATAGTTAGCGTACCTAGGATGCAGACTAGTAATGAAGCGATTCACCTTCTTTTCCTCAGTATTGATCACGTCCTCCGCAAAGTGGGGCAGCTGGATGAATCAGTGAACATACTCTGCGACGGTCAGTTGCTGCTGCTGTAAGGCCAGAAACTCAACCACCTTCAGTCGTCGGACATGAGCAGGGATGAACTTCCTCCTGAACTATTTCTGAAATGTCTCCCACACTGTTGCACTAGGCATGGTCGTATAGGTATCACTGACACTCTTCCACCAAGTCTTTGCCACTTCCCTGAACTTCGATGCCATGAGCATATCCTTCTGCCGATTATTACAGACAATAGTAGTGAAGAGATCCCCGGTGTGCTCTAGCCACTGATCAATCTTCAACGCATCTTCATTACCATAGAATTCTGTGGCTCCACGTTTCCTGAATTTATCGTACAACGCATTTGGGTCACTCTCCTTGGGATGGAAAACCACTTGCTGTTCTACATGCGGCTGAACTGACGCTTGACTCTGTCGGTGTACCAGAGAAACAACCTGTGCTTGCAAGGAATGGATCGCCTGTAGCATTGCCAAGAAACGCTCATCAAGATTCACAGGTTGTCGTGGGGCGGCTGATCCACTCTCATTATCTCCCTGATTATTGTTGTGAGCACCAGATCCGGATGCCATAGCCTGCAAAACACATGAGTCAATCTGCTACCACACTAGGTGACCCACACAGACCCATAAGAAACAAGGACCAAACACAGCAGTCAAAGACTTAACTACGCAATCTCACCACGTTCTATATGCCTACATGCTTAAGAACTAAGATAAAGACAATGCTCTGATACCATACAATACGTATGACACAACCCGAGCCCAGAAATCGGGGGTTAGAGAAAACCTAACCAATGACACACGTACTCCCGTGCATGTACACCTAGACCTCGCCCAAATGAACACACACAAGGGATCAATCACACATGCAAACGAGTGTACGCGGAAGCTGCACGTATCAAGGCATACCACAATATAACAAATGACACAATTGGACATAAAATATTAGACTGATTACAATGATGTACAACAAAAGAAGGACTAGTCCAAAAATCAAAATACAGATATCAATCAAACCAAAAATACAATCTACAGAAAAATCCCCCAAATAAACCAAGACACAAATGGATGGGGAGAACAAAATGATGCAAACTGCTCTCCAGAAGAATGGATCAAGTCCACTCCTGTAGGCCGGAGGGGGCCTCGCGCGCCTCTCTTGAAGTCGAGTCGACCGACGCAGGATCGGGAGAGGGATTTGAGCCTGCAACACCAAGAATAACTCATAAGTACAACGACTTAGCAAAATATAAGCCACAAGAAGATAAGACGAATTGTATCTAGTAATGAGCAAAAATAGTAATACAAGGATCTATAGTGATCATGTTCGTATACTAGGCAAATCGTGCATATGAATAAGTATGCTATTAGAATCATAAGCAGATAACGGTCAAAGTGGCTAATACATTTGTCATATTCTCTCTTTCGAGAGCAATCGAAATGAGAACACCATCGACCGTGCCAGGGTATGCATGAGTCTCTAATTCCCGAGGTTCAGAATCCCAGGACAAGAGCACTCTGCAGAGGTAACACACACACTAAGCCAAAGTCAACCCCGTCGGGTATCCTAAGGCCGAGGCTCAGTAGCGCCATTGTTGACCTATAAAAAATTGCAAATACTGCAGCGAAGACACCTCATCTCAGCTTAATTTAAGCTACAGAGGTTATTTGCCAAATCCTGAGGAATCACTGTGAGAACCGGCATTCCTACATGTCGAAGTGATGATATGCTATGCTCTGTGGATCCCTGTGCAGAATGATATCCCATGAAGTTCAAGGTAGTTAGAACTCTCAGAGGAAGTTCAAATAATGCCCAAGACAGGCCCTACAAAATTTCGGGTTGAACAAACATCATCGAACCCAAAAGCCACAAGCATGTCAGCCTGAGGTCAGTTCCCCTCCAAACCATGGGGTCACTAACCAAGGTCCTGCTTCCCGATTTCCAAAATTGATGAAATTTGGGCGTGAAGCTTCAGTCATGGTCAGAAGATACTTTGCAAATTTTCAAGTTGAAAAAACTCCATTTGGTCTAAATTTTATTACATATCAGCTTAGAGGACAGTAATCTCGAATTTGGGGGTCACCAGCTAAGATCTTACTTCCAAAAAAGCCAAAGCAGATAAAATTTGGAACGAATGCTCAAAGAATGCCCCAAGTTATTCTCCCAAAGTTTCAAGTCAAGTGGAGGCTGTTCGGATAGAAAACAGGCTAACTATCTCAATGTGGAGTGAATAGTGACCTAACGCATGCAATGAATAGGCCACTGTTTGAAATCCTACTTCCTCAAATCCAAATTGCATGAAATTTAGATGAATACTTCAAGATGTTCTTGACGTCAGTCGCTCCAAGTTTCAAATCAAACTGAGGTCATTTGGGCTTCAAACAGCTGAAACAAGGGCCCATGTCATAAAAAGTCAACTGGAAAGTTGACCAAGTTTAGGTGGTCAAATAGAGCTGAAACTTCCGTGACACACTCAAAATAGTGTCAAGAAGTGTTCCTCCAAGTTTCGTGGCAATTAGACATCGTTCGGGCCCCAAACAGATGAAAACAAGCCACATATGCGAAACTCCAAGAATGGGCCTTGGGAGTGACCGGGGCCTACGAACAAAAGGAGTTGACCAAGTTTAGGAGGTCAAACAGAGCTGGAACTTCTGTGACACACTCAAAACAGTGTCAAGAAGTGTTCCTCCAAGTTTCGTGGCGATTGGACATCGTTCGGGCCTCAAACAATTGAAAATAGATCGCATATGCAGTGTTCCAAAAGTGGGCCTTGTCCGTGACCGGGCCCCAATTAATGAAAAAAGTTGACCAACTTCCCGAAATCAAAACGGGCTGAGATTTTTTATGACATGCAGAAAATAGTTTCAAGAAGCATCCCTCCAAGTTTCGTGGCAATTGGACTTCGTTTGAGCCCAAAACAGATGAAAATGGGCACATACGCGAAAACCCAAAATTGGGCCTCGTCTGTGACCGGGCCTACGGTCACGGACCTTCAAAAGATGTTTTCTACGATTTTGGGTAGTTTCCCTCCACTCCTCTTCGAAATCCAAGTCCCCAAAACTGTTATTAACTCCCCAAAGCTACACAAAACTGATTGGGAGTCTATAAAAGATTCAAATTTTGAAGGAAAAAGGACATTAACACACATAAGGAAGAAAAGTGAAGAAATTGAAGAAAGTCACCACTTAAGGCAACAAAAAGCAAACTCCAGCAGCACTTCCATGACCATTCCCACCTTCTTTTCTCAGTTTTGAAGGTGAGCAAGAAAATTCAGAAGGAGAGAAGGAAGTGGAATGGCCAAAGTTCATGCTATGTTCATACGTCGGCAATTTCTGAGAGGATGACATTGTCACCTCTGTTTCTCTTATTCGTAGGGCTTCCTAGCCATTGCAAGAGTTGCGAAAAAAGCCTCTCTATGCCTCATTTTCTTCCTTGAAAATAATAGGTTCAAAATGACACAACTCCAGCTTCATATTTGCCCATTCGGACTTGAAACAGAAACGCAGTCCATAAGCACGAATGATGAGTTACAGTGGTTTCGATTGATTCCATGGTTAAATGTGATCTTCTTGATGGTTGTCCACCACTCCTAAGTCATGAAAATGGAGTTTCAACACTTGAAAGAAGTTCCAAGAAAAAACCATCGCGAACAGGATGAAACTGTAGGCGAAACAGTGACCAAACGGTCACTGCTTGCCAGTGACCGTGGCTCACGGTCACTGGCAGGGGCCACGGTCACTGAAATGGGGTAGTGACCGCGGGTTATGGTCACCCCCCATTTTTCCATCTTTTTGCACTTTTTTCCTATTCTGTGTACATTTTCTCGAAAATTCCAAGTTGAGATCACATCTAAGACTTGAGGGAGGGGTTGTAAATTTTTAAAATGTATGTAAACAACCTGCATCCCCACGGTCAGGGCACTTGAACCCATGTAAACAAAGGGAAATTAATGATGAACTGTGATTATTTCCCATTCTTCTTAACACTTGAAGTGCGTGAATGTCGGACATAGAATCCGTTACACATTTCCACGTCATTTTTAAGCACGATCAGAACATTGGCGCAGTCTGTGGGAAATTATATTGCCCTAATTTGTGATCGAATTTGGATAAAAACGCATGAAAAGTGCTGAAAATTGCTGAAAAGTGCTGCTGTTGCATTGAAAACTGCCGTTGTTGCACTGAAAACTGCTGCTGTTGCATTGAAAGTGCTGCTGTTTCACTGAAACTGCCACTGTTGCACTAAAACTGCTGCTATTGTGCTGGAAACTGCCGCTGTTGTGCTAGAAACTGCTGCTGTATCACTGAAAACTGCTACTAAAAGCCTGTGACCGGGGCACACGGTCACTTTCCTATTTTTATGATGATAAAGGCTTATTTAACCTCCAATTACACCCATACAAGACCTTTGATGTCTACAATGGGTTTGAAAATATCATTAAATGACTTTTGCACCTTGAATTGCAGATTGTTCATACAAATGAAGGCATTGGGCACCTTTATGTGCGTACACTTGCCATTTAATTGGAAGAATTTGCACCTTGATGTGCATGGACCAAAATGAGGAGTGATGATTTAGTTCAAAGGGCTTTTGACCCATATAAAAATGTTTATTAAATCAATGATAAGACCAACAACATTGTAATTATGCATTGTCCGGCGTCAACCACTGATGGATCTTGTGTGGTTATTATCATAGTGGTGCAGGCTTGATCCTGTGGGCACTATCCTTTTGATTGATCCAACCTTTTCTTACTTATAAGTCTGACACAGATAGTCCTGAAATGCTGCTGAAATTTTGGTAGCTAGGTCTAGTCAGCATAGCATGCTTTTAAGCTTGACTCAATAAACCCGAAATGCTGCAGAAATTCTGACAGCAGGGATAGTCAGCATAGCATAATGGGATGGGATTTATGCCTATATCTAACCATTTCGGTTCAAAACCATGTTGGTCTAGATGGCATCCATAAACCATTCCGGGTAGCCCAAGAGGCAGTCATGTTGGTTATACTACTAATATAGTCCTATCGGCTAACTTTTTGCAGAAAACAGCATGGGTTCTGTGATCATCACTTTCGACGAAGCCAAGGAGAGATTGTTCAAATCTCCATGGCTCAGACCACATCATCAACAAAGGCACCCAAAAGGGGCTGAATGAACACCAGTGCTCCTGCATCAAGGGTCTTGGTCTTTTAGAGGCTTTCTACTCCTTCAAGCTATATGACCTCAGCCTACAAGGGGTCATCAGAAACCTTGGAGCCCATCAAGAAGGCAAAGACTCCTCAAACTTGGGTCTCCAAATATGCCCAGAACCCTTTTGGAGTCTTCCATAAAGGTCACTATGACCTAAAACACAAAGTGAGGTCGGAAGGCAATAATTTTCGTATCACCAAGCCTCGACTAGGGGTAAGGCAGGTTCGGTTTACGAACCACAAAACAGAGATACCCGTTGGTTCACAGCAGGAGGCCTTACAGACTGCTAAGTTCTCATTTGTGCATCCTAAACAAAGGGTGCATCTCAAAAAGCAAACCACTCGCGAGCAAGCCCTAGCCCGTGAAAAGGGTCAAAAGGATGTTGTTATTCCAAATTGCCGTATGTGGTCACCACAGCCACGCAGGCAGAAGTCCAGAAAAGCTGAGGAGAAACCCTTGGCCCCACTTGAAAAGAATGTCTTTTACCCTTTGACCCAGAAGGAGGGACGGAGGTTTGGCAGGAGGCGCTTACCTTCTGTTATTATGGCACCATCACCATCACTTTCAACCCAGCGCCCGTCATATGGCGCTAAAAACAAGAAATATACTGAACGATTGGTTATCAAAAATTCGACCGATCTCGTTCAATTTAAAAATTTGCTTCAACAAAAGAAGGAACAGAAGAAGAAAATTGAAAGAAATGTTGTTAACATCCTTTCACTTCCTACTTCCGACCCTATGGATTGGGAGTAAGTTGCTAGCACTTCTAAGCCATTAGTTGCTAGATTCAGAGATTAAACTCTAGCAACTAGATTGACCCAGCAAATAAAGAAGAGGGCTTTGGCTCTCTCCAAGAGGCATGCTCGGAAGCAGTCACAGCATACAATCACTCAAAAATGGGTGATTAAAGAAGATGAGCCAAACCTAACCTCCTCATGTATGGTTGGACCTGGCACAACTAAGAGAGTCACTCGGAGTATGGCTCGGACTTAGTCCCAAGAGTCTGATTCTAATTCTCATTCAGATAGGACCTCTGACGAACATGGTTCCGATAAGGATTCAATAACTCTCCTTGACACCGAAGATAGTCAATCCACTCTTCCTACATCCTCTTACCCCCGTCAGTACACTGTATTTATGGCTGAAGGGAGTGGGACCGGTAATGAAGAGGTTGCCGGTGGAGGTAAAGATGTTAGCGAAGAAAATGCTGACGAAAATCAAGAGAATGATGTCAGTGATGTTGTCAAGCAACAAGGAGCTAAAATTGACCACCTGACGGCTCAGTTGAAAATCTTGGCAGACAAGTTGGGTAGTCCGGCTGAAGCTCCTGTTAACCCCTTATTTGCTAATAGAAGAGAACAGGCAATGATCAGGAGGAATGCCACCAAAATTGACCTACTCACAGCACAAATCAAGGCACTAACAGACAAAGTAATCGCCTCAGGTTCAACTGGAGATGATCACTCCTCAATCCTTGGTTTCCACATAGATCCTGAAAAACATGTAACTTTTAAAAAAGTGGAGGAAATATTAAATAAATCAAAAGTGGAGACCAGGATGAAGAAAAAGGGTATTACATCTAAATACCCTCCGGAGTTTGATTTGGTTCCATTTCCACCAAATTACAAACTTTCGACTTTCCAGCCTTACCTTGGAAAAGGGTCAGCCTATCAGCATATAGTGCATTTTAAGTCGCTCCTTGGCAGTTTACCTGAACTGGATGCACTAAAAATAAGGCTGTTTGTTGGTACATTGAAAGGAGTTGCTTTCGATTGGTACAAACAATTGCCAGAACTCTCCTTCACTACATGGCCAGTTACAGAAGAGAAGTTTCTACTTCACTTTTAGGAAGAAGATCAAACGGTCACCTTCGCTATGTTCAGTAGTACAAAGCAAGGGGATAATGAAACTGCGCAAGCCTTTATCAATAGATGGAGAGCATTGTCTTATAGATGCCAAGAACAACCATCTCCAAAGGCGACAATTGAAATGTACAAAACCAATTTGCGGCCAAAGATTAAGGCTATCATACTTAGTCATAAAACTAAGTCTTTGGCCAGATTGGTTGAGGTAGCTACTGATGCGGAGTTAACCCTGAAAGAAATTAATTAGAAGAAAGCAAGTTCCCGAAAAATGGAATCATCGTCATCTTCTACTCCAAAACCAGCTGTGCCGAAACCTCAAAAGAAGCAGGAGGTATTCAATGTACAAACCTCCAAACCACCTCCTCAAAAACCACAGAATGGTAAGACGGAGCAAAACAAAAAGGAAGAATATGAAAAGAGGAAGCAAACTAAATACCCTTTTGACGGGGACATTGAAGTCATCTTCCAAGCATTGGTGGAGAATAACAAGCTCGAGCTTCCACCCATGAAAAAGCCAGAGCAAGCTGGTCGTGTTAATGATCCAAACTATTGTGCATACCATCGGATGGTATCTCATCCTTTTGAAAGATTGCTTTATCCTAAAGGAAAAGGTCAATGAGATGTGGAAAAATGGAGTAATAACATTTGATCGAAAATATGATGCAGCTCCAGTCAATATGATTTCCTTCGGGCAGTTTGCACCTGTGGCAATACCCGCTCCATCGAGGCCACCAATAGTCGAATTCCGGGTCATCAATGCACTACATAGTGAACAGGGGTTGATACCTGTCAAAGATTCTTCAGGGGAGGAAATGTGGGTTCTCCTGGACTTAATAAATGATGAAGGATGGGAAAAGTGAAAACCAAACCCACACTTGTGGAAAGAAGAAATATCAAAAGGCAGATTAAAGGTCTCCAAAAGACTGCTCAAAAGAAACAAGAACAACAGTTTAAGTAGAAGAAAGACAAGGCGGTCGAGGCCCCAGTCTTAGAAAATCCTCCTAGATCAGCCAGAGGTCATTTTACTCTAACCGACTACATCATTCCAATTCCAAAAGATGAGGAAGAACCAGCAATATCCAGCTGCAATCGGATATCATGGGATGGTACACCCCCTAACTCTGATGATGAAAATCAATGGTCGGATTACTCTGATCTTGAAGACGATCAATGGATCGATGATTATTTTGCTGATGAATACCCTTCTGATGAAGATGAGGATTTCGAACAAACCTTTGACCCCGAGACGGGTACACTTAATATCAAGCATGGTCTAAATACACTATCGGTGACCTTGTATGACATACACAGGCCAAGTTCAAGTGGCTGGTCGAATGATGATCCTCCTCCTTTTCCACTACCTCCAGAAGTTCATCCGGATCCACTACCATTAGTCGGGCACGATGAAGTTCAGCATCAGCAGACAGTTTTTCCTCCTTCCACGCTAGATGCTTCTTCCACACCTAATTCAGAGTTGATCTTTTCAAATGAAAATTCTGAATTAAGTAATCAGTTGGTTGACTTTAACTCAACCAGGGAACTTGGGTTACCGATGAGACATAATAACCCCAATATTGGTAATATTGTCGAGAATATCTCTGACTTTGAAAAGGAACTGTCAACATCTCCTACCCTGGTGGTTTTGAATACTGCCATAGAGTCCAAAACATCGCAGGCTATTCCTAATGATGTAAATCAAGAAGTAGACCTGGAAGAGGTCAATCAGCTTTTCATCGAACTAGAAGAAGTTAATGCCATAAGAAGAGATGCACAACCGGAAATTGACCGAAGCAACATGCTTAATGATGGCACTCTCTCTGGTCGCAACTACAGGGTTAACTATGATAAATCCTCTGTTCCTTCCTCTTCTTATGTAAACCCTTCAGGGGGCAATACCAATGTAAATGTAACTTCTCCAGAAGTAAATGATAATGCAAGGCCACCAGAGCCATTCACGTATGATGTTGTTGAACACCTTAAGCACATACCTGCACGACTCCACATCTTTGATCTCTTGCAGATGTCCAAGGAGAGTTGTGACAACTTCATACGAGCACTACAGACCTTGAATACTGAGAATCATACTCATGTAGCACAAGTGCATCAAATAGAAAAAAACTATATGAAGGCGAAATCCAAGAGGCCTCAAAAGCAATGCCAGGAGTGTCTCTTAACTCACAATGCTTCTAAAGCTACTATCTCTTTCACCAAAGAGGATCTCCTCTTGGGCAATATGAAGCATACGAGGCCACTTTATTTCACGGCTTACATCAAAGATGTGCCTGTCCCAAGAGTTCAAGTTGACCCAGGGTCAGCTCTAAATCTCATCACAATCACGACCCTTCAAGAGCTCGGTATTCCAGTGAGCAAGCTGTCTGCTACAAAGACTTCTATTCAAGGTTATGATGGGGAAGTCCAGGATCCGATTGGTAAAATCCGAATTCGATTCCAGTTGGGAGACTTAGTCTTGGAGGCCACTCTACATGTAGTAAAAACTCGTGCTTGTTATAACATCCTCTTGGGGAGACGATGGCTTCATGATTATGCCATAGTACCTTCTACTCTTCATCAATGCCTTAAATACTTCGATAATGAGGGGAAGGTACATTGAGTCTTTGCAGAGGAAAAGCCATTCAAAGGAAAGGAGGTTTATTTCACAGATGCAACAATGTATCAAGAAAAGCCTATAAAATCCAACTCAAATGCGAAGAATGCTCTTGGGAATGATAATCCTGCAGAACCTTTCACTATTTCAGCAAAGAAAGTTGGTCAAAAATCTAATCTTCCCATAAAGTTGGAATGTGCAGGAAAATCTGCAGCAAAATGCGTGGATATCAAAGCTCCTTTGATAATTAAGGTGAAATTTGAAATCAAAAAGCCAGATCCACCTGTAATCATATCCACAAAGCTATCAAAAGTAAAAGATGCTGAACGTCAGAGGTTTTTATTTTCGGCCAACATTGTATCCTCAAGCTCCAATCAAGAAAGCAATGATATACCTCCCCCTACTAGGGGAATATCTCCTATAAAGCCTGATTCTCCTATCACTTTTAGTCAATTGATATTGACATCACAGCAAAGAGGAGAATTAGCCTACAGGTACATTGATAGGTGGCTCCGTTTGGCTGAAAGATGTGAAAGTCCTCCACACTACTCCGCATGGATTCACTTGTGCTGGTTAGGTTTTCGGCCAGCTCTTCGCAGCTTAACCATGGCGATGGAATTTCAAACCTTTGATGAGATGTCTCGAATTGTGTCATCTCTCGAAGTGGCACTCCACTGGCTGCGCAGGAGGTCTAGAAGAACGTGTCCAATACATGTCATTTCAATGATCAGAGATACAGATTCTGAGTTGGACTCTGAAGACGCTGAAGAAATGAGCACCTTTGTGCATTCTATGGTAGACTGTGATCTTCCACTTATACCATGGCCTACTCCCTCTCATATTTATGAATTCGAAGGTTCTTGCTTTTTGGTACCTTCATCTAAGCAGTATAATCATCCGATTATTTTTCATCGGGCTGAAGATACTTCTCCACCAGATATTATTGACAAAATCAGTAATGAGGGAAAAATCCGGCTCGATATTTATAATCCCGTGGTCTGTAACATGATGAAAAATATGGGGTACAATCTCAAGAAACCTATGGGTCTTGGATTAACTGCAAATGGCATACGGGCTCCTTTGGATGTCTTTACTCCAGAGATGAAAGAAGATCTCCAGACAGGGGGCAGAATTGAGCAGCTGCGTCATTGCATAGGATATGTTCCTTACAGTAATATTCCTAAATTTAAACAAAGTATTAAAGCCAAATCGGTAGTCTTCACTGAAGAATATGACTCGGATGACTCTCATGAAATTCCTGTGCTTCAAGATCCCGTTGATTGGGCCATTTTTCAGCATCCTGACGGTGCAAGTGATGAAGATGATGCTATATCACAAATCACTGAGTATTGGCCATCTGAACTCAACGAGGAAATAAGCCCGTCCCAACATGTCCGCTGGGAATGCTTAGCCCTTGATATAAAAGTCAAAGAGCCTAAAAAACCAAATCCTTGGAAAGGGATCAGGCCTTGGTTAAAACCCCCAACTGAAACCCCAGAAGGTTTCACAAAGTTAGAAACTTCCAGTAACAATGTAGAAACACTTCCTACTAATCCTCCAACTGAGGACCAAGTACAAGAAATAAACTTGGGAACCCCAGAAAATCCCCGACCTACCTTTGTAAGCTCTCAAATTAAAGGAAGTGAACTTGATCTGTATATGGGATTCTTGTGAGAGTTCATAGATTGCTTTATATGGACTTATGCAGAAATACGAGGCCTAGATCCAGAAATTTCTGTACACAAATTAAATATAGCAGATGATGCTAAACCTGTAAAACAGGACCAAAGGAGGACAAAGCCTGAAATCATGGAGAAGATAGAAAAAGAAGTTCAGAAACTCAGGGGCATTAATTTCTTCCGTGAAAAACAACACCCTGACTGGTTGGCTAATATAGTCCCAGTTACTAAAAAGAATGGACAAATCAGAGTCTGTATTGACTTCAGAGATCTGAATAAAGCTTGCTCCAAAGATGATTTTCCATTACCTATACCATAAATAATGATTGACAATACTTTTGGGTTCGAAAGAATGTCATTCATGGATGGCTTCTCGGGGTATAATCAGATCAAAATGTTCAAAGAGGATGAGAAACACACTTCCTTTAGAACTCCATTCGACATATACTGCTATATTGTCATGCCATTTGGTCTCAAAAATGCTGGAGCCACGTACCAAAGAGCAATGATGAAAATATTCAAGGACTTACAGTATAAATCTGTTGAATGTTATGTTGATGATTTGGCAGTCAAGAGTAAGCATAAATCAGATCATTTGGCCGATATCCGCCCGGTCTTTGAGAAATTATGGAAATTCAATCTTTGAATGAATCCCCTGAAATATTTTTTCAGAGTTTCTTCCGGAAACTTTCTAGGATTTGTGGTGCGAAAAGGTGGCATTGAAATAGATCCCATCAAAATCAAAGCCATATTAGAAATGCCTTCGCCGAGAAATTTGAAAGAATTAAAAGGATTACAGGGAAGACTCGCCTACATCCGACAGTTCATTTCCAACTTGTCCGGAAAGTGCAGACCATTCCCCAAATTGATGAAGAAAGGAGTGGACTTTGTATGGGACAAAGCTTGTGAAGATGCTTTTCAGGATATCAAACAATATCTTACAAACCCGCCAGTTCTTTCAGCTCCAATTCCGGGCAAGCCTATCATTCTTTATACAAGGGCTCTTGATCATTCCTTGGGAGCATTGTTAGCTCAAAAGAATGATGAAGGAAAGGAGGTGGCACTTTATTACCTGTCGAGGATGCTGGTTGGTGCTGAACACAATTATCACCCCATAGAAAAAGAATGTCTTGCGCTTATGTTTGCAATACAAAAGCTACGACATTACATCCTCTCTAATGTAGTATATCTGGTTTCCAATATTAATCCATTAAAGGTATTAGTGACAAAAGCCGGGGCATTGAGCGACCGTCTGGCCAAATGGTCCATCCTTCTTTCTCAATATGACATCAGATACACTCCTGCGAAAGCAGTAAAAGGACAAGCTCTTGCAGATTTTCTAGCAGAACATCCACTGTCAGAAGATTTTGAGTTCATAGACAATCTCCCCGATGAGTCAGTTTTCTTCACTGAACAAACATGGAAATCCACCATTGATTCAGATTTACATTGGACCATGCATTTTGATGGAGCTTCCAGGACCAATGAACAAGGAAAGCCAGTATCAGGAGTTGGAATTATTTTCTGCAGTCCAGGAAAACTTTATGTTCCTCACTCCTTCTCATTAATCAAGCCATGCTCGAACAATGTGGCAGAATACACGGCATTAATTATGGGGCTTGAGTTAGCTTTAGATGCTGACATTAACATGCTAGGAGTCTATGGAGATTCACAACTTGTGATTAAGCAAATGAATCACGAGTATGAAGTAAAGAAGCCAGACCTAGTTTCCCTTTTCAAGAGGGCATATGAACTCAAGTAAAGGTTTAAATTGATTGCGTTTCATCATGTTCCGAGATGTCAGAATGTCAAAGCAGACGCCTTAGCAAGCTTGGCAGCTTCAATGTCAATCCCTGAGAATGACAAGATGATATTGGAAGTTGTTGAGAGAAGACTTCTACCCCCACTCAATACTTACAAGGCAGTAGAAGATAGCTTCACTGTAATCAAAAATCGAATTTCATATTTCCAAAACTCATTCAGGGATTGAAGAGATCCTTTCATTGATTATATTCTGCACGGAGTATTACCAGAGAACCCTAAAGATAAAACCAGTATTCAAAGGCGAGCTTTCAAATTCCATTTTGATTTGCCCTTAAAAACTCTTTATCGCAAGTCATACGATGGGGTTCTACTTTGTTGTTTGTCCCCGAAAGAAGCTGAGCAAGTTCTTAGAGAAGTTCATGTTAGCCTATGTGGTGCTCACCAAGCTGGACCAAAACTTCATGATCAAATTCGAAGATTAGGCTACTATTGGCCTACCATGGTGTCTGACGCTATTAGTTTTGCTAAAAGATGTAGTGAGTGCCAAATTCATGGTGATTACATTCACCAGCCTCCGGAACATTTGCATCCTACGACCACTTCTTGGCCGTTTAAATCTTGGGGAATGGATATAGTGGGAAAGATCAGTCCACCCTCAGAACGTGGACATCAATTCATTTTGGCCACAACCGATTACTTCTCCAAATGGGCAGAAGCAATACCTCTCACAGAAGTTAAAACTGATACAGTCCTTAGCTTTCTGAAAACTCATGTCATTTGTCGTTTTGGGGTGCCTAAACGTCTGTATCATGACAATGGCCCGCAATTCAATAATAATAAATTTTACAGATTCTGTGACAAATACGGGATCCAGTATTGTCCATCTACAGCGTATAACCCCGCGGCCAACGGACTTGCCGAAGCTTTTAACAAAACCATTTGCAAGATTTTGAAGAAAATGGTTTCTGACAACAAAAAGAGTTGGAGTACTAGGCTTCCTGAAGCATTATGGGCTTACAAAACTACAGTTCGTGGCCCTACTAAATCAACACCGTATTCCTTGGTCTATGGTTGTGAAGCTGTAATACTTTTGGAAATTCAACTTCCCTCTTTTCGGGTGGCTGTGATAAACAAATATACTGAAGAAAAGAATGCCAAACTCAGACTACAAGAGCTAGAAAGCCTTGATGAGAAAAGGCTTGCCACTCGACAGAGTATTGAGTTGTATCAAGCTCGTATGGCTGCATCTTTCAACAAAAAAGTCAAGTATAGAGCTTATAAGAAGGGAGATCTAGTCCTTGCAGTTAGAAGACCTATGTTTTCCACGCACTTGTCGAGAGGCAAGTTCAAACCTAAATGGGAAGGGCCTTTTGTTGTCGACAAGGTTTACTCCAATGGCGCCTATGCGCTCCTCACACTTGAAGGGGACAGATGCATGATGCCCATCAATGGAAAACTTCTCAAGAAATACTACACTTGAGTGTCATTGGTACACCCAAACCATGTACAACATACCCAAACCATATACAGTGTACATTCTCACTCCTAACCAAAATCAAAATCCTCTGGTTTCGAGCCTTTCAATCTATAACTCCTAACCAAAATCCCTCAGACTTGTATAAAATGACTACGAGGATCAAGTCCCTCGACCCCTCTAGTCAAACTTTCGTTACTTGGATAATGTCCTTACAAGACCCCTTGTAACATCCTGCTATATAGATTAAGTCTTTTTGCAGACCCTGTATAGCAAAACTCAGCTGTGTGGAATAAGTCCTTTGACCCCATATAGCTAATCCTTAGTTGTATAGAATAAGTCTTTTTGCAGACCCTGTATAACCAAAATCTCAACAAAAACTAAAACCAAATCTTTGTCCTAAGGAATAAGTCAAGGGTCCCGGGGAAAGCCTCACACATGGGCACCGGATAACATCCACTTTGTTTGACCCCTTTCGACACCAAAAGGATCAAGTCATGGACCCTGGAGAAAGCCTTACACATGGGCACCAGATAACGTCCACCTATATGACTCCCTTATTTTTGATTTGTGGATTTAAAAGATCGCAAATCACACCCTCATACAAGTCTGCGAAAACCAAACCAAACAAACCATCCACATAAACCATATCAAACATCCACCAAAAATCAAACCAAACACCCATACCAATGACAAAAATAGAAAGAAAAAACCTTTTCCATTGATATCCATTTTAAAGTTTGAATACAAGCAGTGAAGTCAATGTACACATGGCCCGCAGGGCTAATCAGAATAAAAAAAATAAGAGAAAGCAAAACCATCAAATGGAAGGTGCAGCAGAGAATCTCAGTCCAGGAACTTCTCCAGTTTCCCCCTAGCATTCAGTACTTCTACCATGAGGATGCGCCCTTTGTAGCTTGCATAAGCTAGGATAGCAGTACTAATGTTAATCTCGTCCAGCTTAATATTTAATTCAATCTCTAAAGACTGAACGAAGTCATTCAGAGCTGTAAGTTTCGCTTCTGTATGCGTGAAAAATCACCTCGGCGACGAATTCTCTCTGAAACAAACTTCTGCAAATTTTCCATGGTATTTTCCATGGAAGATAATTGATGCTGCAATACATCGATCTGTTGTTGAATACGTGCACGTTGGTCCGCATGCACAACCAATTCCTGTTTCAACTTGGCCTCTTCCGCATTTATCACTTGTATCTCCTCCTCACCACTTTCAATCTCTGCAGCCAATTGAATTTTGTGCCTTAAGACTTCATCTTGGAAAGCTTTGGCATGATCAACACTTTTATCTCAAGAGTCTTTTTCTTCAAGTTTGTTAAAAAGGAGGACAAGGGCATCGCGAAGACCACTCAAGTCGGTACCAGAAAATATCAACATATCTGCTAAAGCCTTGGCACCTTGAATCTTCTCTGAAGAAAGCTCTCCTTGAAAAACAGTAGCCAAAATGTTACGAATGATTATCTTTGTGGCAAAATTAATAGCAGATTGAGGCTTTGGGGTGTCCCCGAAGAAGCTGAGTTTTTTAGGGATAGAAAGGTTTGATTCTCGCTCTTGTGAATTTGACTGGACATTTACTCCGCCCTCACCGCCCTCAGGAATCGCCAATGTTTCTTCACGAATCGAAGGTGAATCATGTGACCCCTGTGAAGACAAGGTAGTCGAAGGATCCCTAATGGCATGAGGTGTGACTGTCACATGCAGTAAGGCTTTTCGGGTCCCTTCACCTTCAACAGTAGAAACCTCATCTGATATCTTCTGAACAACAGGGTCTTCAATAACTTTTAAAGGCGATAACTGATCCACCCTAAAGTGGACTCTTGGAGGTGTCACGGCCTTGGGAGGTGTAAAACTGCCAACAACTGGAGGTACACTACTAGTGACAAGTGTTACAGGAGTATCCTCTACTGGGAGACTTGTACCTTCTAAAATCATTGCCTGTTGAACAAAAGAGCCTGCTTTGATCACAACAGTATCCGCTACAGGGGCTTCTGTGACTGGAACCATAACACTGTCTGTTTCCTTTTCTACATCGCTAACAGGTTTAATATGTTGCTCCATTCAAACATCCTCAGCCTCATTAGCCCTTGGCTCATTATTAACAGGCAAGGTAGTACCGGCTGGCAACAATCCCGCACCATCATTCATACCTTAGGTTAGTGAACCTGATGATAAACTTTCTACAAAGCATTGCAGATCACTCCCCAAAGGGCTGCCTGGTGATGCCTCTAAGTATCCACTATGAATTGAGACATCATCCAAGTCAATTGAAGCTTCAGCATGCTCTTTCTCCGCCTGTTCCTCGATAGGGGATCCGAAAGATCTCCTAGGAATGGTAGAAGGTGTTTTAGCAAGTGTCTCAGAAACACCCTCTTCCACCCGATCACCTGAAAAAGGGGAATGAGCAGAAATTAGAGCACGAATGCTGAAATGTTAATCAAGTTAATGTGAAGTTTACATTCAGCGACAATGAGAGTTTCCTCGACATCCCTGGAGACTCTGACCACAGATTCCTTGACAATCTCATAGGGAGGCTTCTATTGTTCAACCTGGAAAACAGCCTCCGTAATGGTAGCAGTACCAACGTCATCAATAGATTTATCTGCAATGATGGATCCTGTCGGTACATCTGCTGCCACTTCTGTCTCAAATTCAGGCATCTGTGCTTAATTAAATATATCTTTTTCAAAATCGAACTCGATGTGAATATCACTATCAGTTCGCTCTCCGGTCGTAAGAGTATCAGAACTGCTTTCTCCTCATTCCTCTCATCAGGGGCATAATCTTCAGTCACTCCAGCCATTTGCCTCGCAGACTCTCCAGCAATTGAGAGTTGAGCTGATACAATCGCCAAAAGAAGTATCAATGTTAAAGCAAAAGATACAGAATCAATGAAGATATGATTATAAACAATTATTGTATGTTACCAGTTTTTAGCCGCCGAGAACGACGTACTGGAGGACTTTCATCTTTTCTCTTCCTAGAAGGTGTCTCTTTGGTAGCTGAGGCTCGGACTCGAGTTACCAATTTCGAGCGAGTAGCTCTGATTTTCTTATGTAAACCCAGATCCGTCGGAGGGTTCACCGGCATTATGATGGAAGGCCTTGCCCTTGTAGCCACTTCCACAGATTGGACCCCCTCTACTGGACTTTGGCTAACATGTGTCTCTGTCAATACAGGAGTATCAGCAGCAGTTTTTAATTGATGAGCAAAATCTGCTTCAGCAGCTGCATGCATAACAGATCGCTCTTTCTCAAACAAACTAGTATGTTCTCCTACTGATACCTTGGTTCTGACAAAACAGGAAGCAAATCCAAAATCCAAAGCAGCCCTGCCCATTTCCCTGGTTTCAACAAGGCTAATGCTCTCCTGTAAATTTTCTTCTATGGCTCGTCGCATTCTCGTTGCGGGTACATTAGGCGGAGGCATGTAGCTTTCATCTTCCTCACCTCTTAAACCACGGTGATCTCGACAGATATTGGATCCGGCTATCAAACCAATTCGCCATTGGTCCCCATTATATAGCCAACTTTCAAAATTCTCTGGGATGAAACGATCTTTTTCTCCCTTTTCTCCTTTTTCCTTCTTCTTAGAAGCAGGCAAAACACGACATTTAGCTCGAGGATTGCTTATATATGCCTGCACAATGGCGAGGGTGCTTTTAGCAAACCACTAGGTGAAGCCACTCGTATATCCAGGATTCAAAAGATTAGGATATCCAAAACGGGCCTCAGTATCAAACGCTTGGTAAAATTCCCAAGCATTACGGGCATCCTGCAAGGAGCTGATAGTGCCTCGAATTGGACCCGGTGCTCCCACGACGACCTGATAGAAGTCGAATTGTCTGCAGAATCTGGCAGGTATATGAGGTTGAATATTGATGTATGTATTTTTCCTATACACCAGATCTGCAGGCCTTAAGCTCAGAAGCCAGCTCTTTTCTTCGTCTGACAAGCCGATATCCCGGCCACCTTCCCCAACCTTGTCTATTGATGGCTCCACAGCATTCCTCATTTTAGTTGGAACTTCAATATTTGGTATAGCGTCCCGGGAAGCAACATAATTGTTAAAGTTGCGCAAATGTTGGCGCAAATCGGTCATGGAATAGTTGTTAATTAGGCAATAACCACCAACCACACTGTAACACTCCGGCCCAGCTTGACCTCGTTTAGTGGCTAATTAATCTTGTTTTCGTTGCTAATCACGTTTTGTTTATGTTTTTATTTTCGTTGCGGGTCATGAATAGGTAGTTGGGTTGAGTTTGACCTGGATTAAGTAGACCAAGCCCTTTTTCGTAATTTTAGCTTTTCTAAGACATGGTCATTTTTGCATCATCTTGATGTCAACACGTGTCTTTTGTTGAGCTCGTTAACTTTCGTAACTACGTGGTTTGCAACCGATGTTGTGTGCTTCCATTGGACCCGGATTTGACTCAAACTGAAAATAACCTTCTAACTTGGACTTCATTGTAATTTGGGCTTACCCATTAGCTTATATAACTTCATCCATCGACTAAAACTCACGTTCTCTCTCAGTTTCCTCACTGTGCACGTGGAGTTTCTCTCCCTCTCTTGAATTCTCTCCTCCATCGACCACCTCCATCGATCAAGCTCAATTGAGGAATTGAGGAAGTTTGGTTCTTTGCATGTGAGGTGAGTTGGAAATCCTTCCATCTCTCTCATCTCCTTTCTCTATTTCTTCTCCTTCTTGTTTCCCTATTGCATGGTGTGTCTGTGCTTTGAAATTCTTTCAAATTCTCATGCATGCATGTTGTTTGATTGGTGTTAGGTTGTGTTTGGGCCCAAGGACAACAAGTTGTGTAATTAAATTCAATTGAGGCAAGTATAACCATAACTTGTGAGAACCCATGTTGGTATGCATTTGATTTTGGTTAGTTCACTTGAAAATGTGTTTACAGCCCATTTGATTACTCATTTGATTAGTACTTGTCTATCTCCATTGGATAGTTGCAATTCTGATGGTTTTACAGGAATTCTGTACATGCTTCAGAACATTGACTTCATGCATGTACGGCTAAGCCGTATGTCACTTATGGCTTAAAGTCCAGAGAGGGTAAAAAATCCAGTTTTCCTCTACGGTTAGGGCACGGCTAAGCCGTGTATTGCCCTACGGCTAAGCCGAACCTCAGCCGTGGCCCAGCCGTAGATCAGTACAGGGTGCCTTTTCTGGATTTAACTGAAAGCACTCAAATTGACAGACCTTCTACGGCCCAGCCACGGCTAAACCGTAGAACACACACGGCTAAGCCGTACGCTCATCTACGGCTAAGCCGTAGCCGCACTAGAATAATAAAGGACAAGGATAGGTGTAAGGGAAAGACCGATATGGCCTTCATGATAGAATGTAGAGCACCTAGACCTGCCCAACGGAATGTGATACAACGCGTGAATGATCTCGAGGGCTGCGAATCATTCATGTTCGTTATCTGGATGTTAAGCACCTCCCCATGGGTGTTGGTTTAAGGGACTTCGTGCACCGCCCGAGTCAATGCAACACTAGACAACGGTGCATCGAATAACTTAAAACTAAATCATCATGCACGGTTAGAAACACCGGATAATTAGATTAGACTTGGTTTGTAAATAAAGATGATCCGATTTCGCATGATTTGTTGCATAACATATTGCATTCGATTATTGACCTCTACTCTCTGTTATGATTACTTGTGTTCCGCTACTTTCACATTGTGATTCCTTACCTTGAGTATGCATGTATAATATGTTCACAGATATTCATAGATATGCACGTATGATATGTTATCACGATCTACTCAGGGTTTTCATGATTGACTCTGTATGGTCAGGCACTACTTAGCCTCAGCCTTAGGATCCCGACAGGGTGAATTTGGTATAGTTACATGGCCTTGCTGCAGTAAGGAAACGTCTTGGGGAACAGGACCCCAGGAAACCGTGACCCATTGTACCTTGGCCCGGACAATGGTGTTCTTTGCACAATACAAGATCCCTCTTTTAGGAGCATATGGCAATGTAGTAGCAACTAGTTATGTACACTGCATGTATCCATTGATTCACTTAGCACATTTCTTTCTTGCATGACAGCCTAGTATACGAAAATGCCTTATTTAATTTACATGACGTTCTTTATTCTATTAGACACAACATGCGTTAACTTGCTATGGGATATACTTTGCTGAATCGTCGTATTCACAGTTGTTTTTGGTGTTGCAGGCCCAGATACCCCTGCCGAACCCTCGCCGGTCGGTCAGACTCCAGACGAGACCCCCGAGGCCCCATCAGGCCTAGAGGAGTGGATATGATCACTCCACGGGAGAGCGTTCTTGGCATGCATGGCATTGGAGTCTTGTTTTGAGGATTTTCATACTTATGTACATGTCATGATTGTATATATTCTTTTGTTCTTTTTGTAAGACCTTCACATGTAATTATGTCAGTTCTTTCTTCGTATTCTCTTCTTGCATTGTTAGTTTGATGTTTCTGATGTTTACAGCTTCCGCGTACATGTTTGGCACGTGTGAATGTTCCCTTGTGCGTGTACATTTAGACTCGGTCTACGTGTACATGCACGGGAGTACGTGTGTCATTAGGTTTGGCTTTTGCTTACCCCCGAACTCTGGGCTCGGGTTGTGACACACACCCTCCATGAAAATGTTCCTCGGTGCACCGCTATGTGAATGAAGATCATTGCAATGGTAGGTGAACCAGGTGTACAGAAGATATTCGGCATAACATCGGTTGAATGGTTTTTCTTCTCTAACGGTGAATCCTGAAAGCTTCAACTCTGTCAGCATATAAGCTACAAAAGCAGGACCCAAAGCGAGGCTATGTCCAAAGGCCATCTTGAGGGCTGGATATATGCAACCAGGCCTAAGGTCATTTCCTGAACTCGGAAAAAGAACTTCGGACAACTATGCTGTCAAGAATGAAGCAAGCCAACATTTCCTTTTCAAATATGGATATTTGGTAAAAATATAAGGCTGAAAGTCCGTGTCTTCATGAAAGATAATTTTGGACCTTTCTTGGGATCTTCGCTCAGGATTACCCTCTTCCACTTAAAGAACCCGCCTTCATTAACGAAGAAAGGATCCGTGATTCCCTTCACTTGACTCATCCATTAAAAGACTTTGCCTTGACTTCGGCAAGTTATCTGAATAGAATCTTTAAGCGCAAAAAGGAGGTAATATGCGGCCTGAAATTCGTCATCCATAGTGGCTAATTCTTCATCAGGTAAAACGGTCTCATCATATATCTCACCGTAGGGTGCCAAACCAAAAATTTTCTTTATTTCCCATAGAGAAAATCCCAACTCCATGTTTGGAGTAATGAAAGTACCAGTCGCTGGGCAGAATAATTCCAGAATGGCCCTACAGACATTCTTGTTCTCACAGGGGACTCTTTGTGTGGTAGCATTTACAGCATCAAAAATCCCGATTGCTTTCAAATTTTCCGCATAATGATACTTGATTGCAGTCACCCAGCCTGGCCAATCCCCGATGCAATTAAACCACCCGCGAGATTGGTGCCTCTCACCTAGCCAAGCACTTCCGTCGCCGGAATGAAAACCAAGACTGACAGTTCTGAGCTATGAAATTACAGTGCCTACTTCCAAATTTAGAGTGCATGGTTCGAAGGTCTCTATTTCAGACCTTGGGTATTCTATGAAGTAGTATGGAGGCAGGCGCATGAATTTCCCAGTCTTGAAAAGGACATGATGTCTTATCCATGAAAAAGGATCATGCCTTGCTGGGATTGTTGGAGATAGCGACATGATAGTTGGATACCGTCGAACTGATCGAACTGTGGTTCATTCACGCACAACCCCTGCCGAATTTGTGTAACGATACCACATATGATCAGTGGGTTGCTTTGCGGTCTCCTTTGTGGCATCTCCAAATATATATCGTGGTTTTGGGAAAACCACCTTGTCATTATTCTCCCAATTGGTATTATTTGCCAAACACCAATATGAATACCAATTTCTCGTTGACAAAGCCTTAGCTCTCTAGAACCACAAGTTGACATCAGATGCTTCATTTGGGTCTTTCAGATCAGGCCCTCTTGTGGTCTTACCCTTGGCACGACTTTTAGGTGCCCCGGCAGTGGCAGTTGCAAGTGCTTTACCCTTCCTATCTGCAAAACAAATCAAAAGAAAGAAAAGATGGGTATCAGTAACAATGATATGGAACTTCTCAAAAAAAAATCGGCAACATCTCCCCTTAGTATAAGGCCAAAAGGAGAAGGCAATACTCAATTCTGAGACCAAGAATTGGCATCAAAGGCACACTTAAGTCTCAAAACCGAGGCTCCCGGTCCAAACAGATGTTCAAGCATCTTAAGACCTTTTCAGGGGACAGCAGGTTCGTATTCAAGCACGAAAATGACATTCTATAATTCCCACAGAGGCTATAGCGATACGATTTATGCTTTCACTATGCAAAAAATATATATATATATAAGAAGTCACAACAGTCTCTTGGAATCTATGGCTAGCTTTGCCACTGTTTGGTCTGAAGCATTATCGCTAATGACAAAGTCAATTCATATGAGTCACCATGGCAAGAGATAAAATCATTTGAATAGCCTGTGTTTAAGAGTAGCTGTGCCGTGGTTGTATTTGGATAGTGCCTAGCCTGAACTTGAACACAAATATCAGAAAGAGAAAAAAAACTGCAGCCCATTCAATTCAGTTTGCGTGAGTGCTCTGTGATCATGGGATTAACCAAGTCAAGCCAGCAATGGTTGTGATTGAGGATGCATTTGGGCAATCCCAAATTCAATAAAACAGCACTACAGCAAAAAGACAAGAAATGAATTCAGCAAATTTTTCAATTGAGCATTTCATTAAATAGCTGGTGACCAGGGGCCCCTGCAGATAGTGCAGGTTGTAATCCGAATGGAAATATGGGTTTTGGCATAAGAAAACAAGAAAAAAGAAAGCAGAAGGGCGGAACAGAGCCCAGACTCAATTCCATCTTGCGATTCGCTGTAACCGTGAGTGTACTCACACAGTCAATCACAAATCAGCCATGACCATAGTGTTTACCCGGACTGTGCCACAATTTGAAAACATTCATCATGCAAAATCAGATCATGTTATGCATCCAAAAGAAGAATGAAGAAATCCCAAGCAAAACTCAAGTTGTCTATTTGGCCATGACAGAGTTTGGAGAAGTTGAGATACATAAACTTACCGGCCATGGCAATTATCTTCAGTCAACAAATCCACAAAATGGGAGGTGGAAGAAGAAAACTGAGATGAAGCTTGAAGTCTCAGTCTATCTCTCTCAATCGGTTCAATTTGGGCTCCCGATTTCTCTCTCTCTCCCAGTCTTTTTCCCTCTTTTCTGATTTCTTTCTGTCTCTTTCCCCGTCTTTTTCTCTCTTTCTCGGTCCCTCCCACGCCCGATCTCTCTCTTTCTCCCGATTTTTTTCTCTCTCTCCCGGTCTTTCTCTCTCTCTCTCCCGGTTTCTTTTCCTTTCTCTCTTTCCCGATCTCTCTCTCGATTTCTTTCTTTTTTCTCTCGGTCTCTCTCCCTCTTTCTCGATTTCTCTCTCTCTTTCGATTTCTTTCTTTTTTCTCTCAGTCTCTCTCCCTTTTTCTCAGTTTTCCCCCTCTCTCAGTTTTTCTCTCTCGGTCTCTCTCTCTCTTTTTCTCAGTTTTTTCTCTCTCTCGGTCTGACTCTCTCTCCCAATTTTTCTCTCTCCCGGTCTTTCTCTCTCTCCCAATTTTTCTCTCTCCCGGTCTCTCTCTCACCCGGTTTCTCTCTCGCTCTTTTTTCTCTCTTTCACCGATCTCTTTCTCTCTCTCTTTTTCTCTCTCTCTCGGTCTATCTCTCTTTTTTTTCTCTCTCACCCGGTCTCTCTCTCTCGCTCTTTTTCCCTCTTTCACCGATCTCTTTCTCTCTCTCTTTTTCTCTCTCCCCGATCACTCTTTCTCTTTTTTTCTCTCTCCCAATCTCTCTCTCACCCGGTCTCTCTCTCTCTCTTTTTCTCTCTCTCTCCCAGTCTCTCTCTCTTTTTTCTCTCTCTCTCCTTGTTTCTTTTCCTTTCTCTCTTTCCCGATCTCTCTCTCGATTTCTTTCTTTTTTCTCTTAGTCTCTCTCCCTCTTTCTTGGTTTCTCTCTTTCTCTCTCGATTTATTTCTTTTTTCTCTCGGTCTTTCTCTCTTTCTCAGTTTTCCCCCTCTCAGTTTTTCTCTCTCTCTCGGTCTCTCTCGCTTTTTCTCAGTTTTTTCTCTCTCTCTCGGTCTGTCTCTCTCTCCTAATTTTTTCCCTCTCCCGGTCTTTCTCTCTCTCCCAATTTTTCTCTCTCTCTCTCGGTCTATCTCTCTCTCCCAATTTTTCCCTCTCTCCCGGTCTTTCTCTCTCTCCCAATTTTTCTCTCTCTCCCAGTTTTTTCTCTCTCTTGGTCTGTCTCTCTCCCAATTTTTCCCTCTCTCCCGGTCTCTCTCTTTCTCCCAATTTTTCCCTCTCGCTCGGTCTCTCTCTTTTTTTCTCTCTCCCGGTCTCTCTCTCTCCCCGGTCTCTCTCTCACTCTTTTTTCCCTCTTTCACCAATCTCTTTCTCTCTTTCTTTTTCTCTCTCTCTCGATCGATCTTTCTTTTTTTTTCTCTCTCTCTCACTCGGTCTCTCTCTCGCTCTTTTTCCCTCTTTCACGGATCTCTTTCTCTCTCTATTTTTCTCTCTCTCTTTTTTCTCTCTCCCGGTCTCTCTCTCACCCGGTCTCTCTCTTTCTCTCTTTTTCTCTCTCACTCCCGGTCTCTCTCTTTTCTCTCTCACTCCCGGTTTCTTTTCCTTTCTCTCTTTCCTGATCTCTCTCTCTCGATTTCTTTCTTTTTTCTCTTAGTCTCTCTCCCTCTTTCTCGGTTTCTCTCTTTCTCTCTCGATTTCTTTCTTTTTTCTCTCGGTCTCTCTCCCTCTTTCTCAGTTTTCCCCCTCTCTCAATTTTTCTCTCTCTCGGTCTCTCTCTCTCTTTCTCAGTTTTCTCTCTCTCTCGGTCTGTCTCTCTCTCCCAATTTTTTCCCTCTCTCCCAGTCTTTCTCTCTCTCCCAATTTTTCTCTCTCGGTCTATCTCTCTCTCCCAATTTTTCCCTCTCTCCCAGTCTTTCTCTCTCTCCCAGTTTTTTCTCTCTCTCGGTCTGTCTCTCTCTCCCAATTTTTCCCTCTCTCCCGGTCTTTCTCTCTCTCCCAATTTTTCTCTCTCTCCCGGTCTTTCTCTCTCTCCCAGTTTTTTCTCTCTCTCGGTCTGTCTCTCTCTCCCAATTTTTCCCTCTCTCCCGGTCTCTCTTTTTTTCTCTCTCTCCCAGTCTCTCTCTCACCCGGTCTCTCTCTCTCTCTTTTTTCCCTCTTTCACCGATCTCTTTCTCTCTCTCTTTTTCTCTCTCTCTTTTTTTCTCTCTCCCGGTCCCTCTCTCACTCGGTCTCTCTCTCTCGCTCTTTTTCCCTCTTTCACCAATCTCTTTCTCTCTCTCTTTTTCTCTCTCTTCCGATCTCTCTCTTTTTCTCTCTCTCCCGATCTCTCTCTCTCTTTTTTTCTCTCTCCCGGTCTCTCTCTCTTTTTCTCGCTCTCTCCCGGTCTCTCTCTCTTTTTTCTCTCTCTCTCCCGATTTCTGTCTTTCTCTCTTTTTCTCTCTCTCGATCTCCCTTTCTCTTTGTTGGTTTGAACAGCAAAAAAAAAAAAAAAAAAAAAAACAGAGACGCTGGGTTTTAAATGCCCACGGTCTCTTCCCTATTTGGCCTCCTTACCCACGTCCACTGCTATTCCTAAGTGGAGCCCGTTATTTGATGCCAGCACATAGAGCAGGGAGGTCCAAAATCAATTAATGGTCCAAAATTGGGAATTCCCCCTCAATTACTATTGGTCATTCCTCCCACGATTACTGTTAACCCCTTTTCATTTCCCACGATCATTGCGAACTTGAATTAGCGAACTTGAATTAGTGGAGCCCACTGCCGAATCCCTTCAAGATCAAGTCATTGACGTGTCACCCTTCTTCCCACAAATACAATTTTGTGAAAATCAGTGGAGTCTAAAACCTTGATCAAGTCTCGATGGATTCGTCCTTCTCCATCTACGGTCTCTGTGATTTTTAAGCAATGGAATCCATAACATGATGACCCATCCTTTCATCTTCAATTATTTGAAATTCCTATGATGGGTCCACTTGGGGTAATTTACAAAAGAAATAACCCTATTTTTAGGGTATTTTGAGGGAAATTATACAAAAAGAAAAGATGTGGAGTCTCTTTCCAAATCAACTTTGGGTCGAAACTTGATTTCAAACCAATGTCCCAAATTGTTTTTCATCAAAACTCATAAAAGCCAATCTCTTTCAAAACTACATCTCATTTTGTCAAAATTACATCTCATTTTAAATCATGTCAAGCCAAGTCAAAACCCAAACTTTGATTTTTGAAAATGAACCAAAAATCCATGAAATCCAAACCCAAATCCATTTTTACTAAAACTTTTGATTTTCTTAAAACCTCAGTGATTCTTTTTGTGGGTATTCCCCACGTCCCCACAGAGATGCCACTCTGGATATCTGTGAAAAATAGGTCAAAAGAAAATCAAATTCATTCCCAAAATCCAAAAAAAATTCACAAACTTCTGAATTTTCTAAATACCTAAGGGATTCCTTTGTGAGTGTTCCCCACAGTTCCCACGGAGATGCTACTTTTAATATCCGTGAAAATAGGGCAAAGAAATTCAGATTTCTTATGTCTTTTCAAAATTCTGTCATCAAACCGTTCATGGTTTTTATCAAAATTTTCAAATCCCAAGTTTAGGCCTACAACCTACCTTGACCAACTGTCTTTTCATCAAGCCATCCATCATTCCCACGGATTGGCTATTTCGAGATACAATGATTATTATACTATAATCATTGCACCTCAAGGGGGCACTTGTTGACCTATAAAAAATTGAAAACAATGTAGCGAAGACACCTCATTTCAGCTTAATTTAGGCTACAGAGGTTATTTGCCAGATCCTGAGGAATCACTGTGAGAACTGACATTCCTACATGTCGAAGTGATGATATGCTATGCTCTCTAGATCCCTGTGCAGAGTGGTATCCCATGAAGATCAAGGTAGATGGAACTCTCAGAGGAAGTTCAAATACTGCCCAAGACATGCCCTACAAAATTTCAGGTTGAACAGACATCATCGAACCGAAAAGCCACAAGCATGTCAGCCTGAAGTCAGTTCCCTTCCAAGCCATAGAGTCACTAACCAAAGTCCTGCTTCCCGATGTCCAAAATTGATAAAATTTGGGCGCGAAGCTTCAGTCATGCTCAGAAGATACTTTGCAAATTTTCAAGTCGAAAAGACTCCGTTTGGTCTAAATTTCATTACATGTCAGCTTAGAGGACAGTAATCCCGAATTTGGGGGTCACCAGCTAAGATCTTACTTCCAAAAAAGCCAAAGCAGATAAAATTTGGAACGAATGCTCAAAGAATGCCCCAAGTTATTCTCCCAAAGTTTCAAGTCAAGTGGATGTTGTTCGGATAGAAAACAAGCTAACTATCTCAATGTGAAGTGAATAGTGACCTAACGCATGCAATGAATAGGCCACTGTTCGAAATCCTACTTCCTCAAATCCAAACTGCATGAAATTTGGATGAATACTCTAAGATGTTCTTGACGTCAGTTCCTCCAAGTTTCAAATCAAACCAAGGTCATTTGGGCTTCAAATAGTTGAAACAAGGGCCCACTATCATAAAAAGTCAACTGGAAAGTTGACCAAGTTCAGGTGGTCAAACAGAGCTGAAACTTCTGTGACACACTCAAAATAGTGCCAAGAAGTGTTCCTCTAAGTTTCGTGGCAATTGGACATCGTTCGGGCCCCAAACAGATGAAAACGAGCTACATATGCAAAAATCCAAGAATGGGCCTTGGGAATGATCGGGGCCCACGAATAAAAGGAGTTGACCAAGTTCAGGTGGTCAAACAGAGCTAAAACTTCTGTGACACACTCAAAACAGTGTCAAGAAGTGTTCCTCTAAGTTTCGTGGCGATTGGACATCGTTCGGGCCTCAAATAGTTGAAAATAGATCGCATATGCAATGTTCCAAAAGTGGGCCTTGTCCGTGACCGGGGCCCAATTAATGAAAAAGGTTGACCAACTTCCCGAAATCAAAACGGGCTGAGATTTTTTATGACATGTAGAAAATAGTGTCAAGAAGCATCTCTCTAAGTTTCGTGGCAATCGGACTTCGTTTGAGCCCAAAATAGATGAAAATGGGCCACATACGCGAAAACCCAAAATTGGGCCTCGTCCGTGACCGGGCCTGCGGTCACGGACCTTCAAAAGATGTTTTCCACAATTTTGGGCAGTTTCCCTCCACTCCTCTTCGAAATCCAACTCCCCACAACTACTATTAACTCCCTAAAACTGCACAAAACTGATTGGGAGTATAAAAGATTCAAATTTTGAAGGAAAAAGGACATTAACACACGTATGGAAGAAAAGTGAAGAAATTGAAGAAAGTCACCACTTAAGGCAACAAAAAGCAAACTCCAATAGCACTTCCATGACCATTCCCACCTTCTTTTCTCAGTTTTGAAGGTGTGCAAGAAAATTCAGAAGGAGAGAAGGAAGTGGAATGGCCAAAGTTCATGCTATGTTCGTACGTCGGCAATTTTTGAGAGGATGACATTGTCACCTCTGTTTCTCTTATTCGTAGGGCTTCCTAGCCATTGCAAGAGTTGTGAAAGAAGCCTCTCTAGGCCTCATTTTGTTCGTTGAAAATAATAGGTTCAAAATGACACAACTCCGGCTTCATATTTGCCCATTTCGGACTTGAAACAAAAACGCAGTCCGTAAGCACGAATGATGAGTTACAGAGTTTCAATTGATTCCATGGTTAAATGTGATATTCTTAATGGTCGTCCACAACTCCTAAGTCATGAAAATGGAGTTTCAACACTTGAAAGAAGTTCCAAGAAAGAACCATCGCGAACAGGATGAAACGGTAGGCAAAACAGTGACCAAACGGTCACTGCTTGCCAGTGACCGTGGCTCACGGTCACTGGAAGGGGCGAAACAGTGACCAAATGGTCATTGCTTGCCAGTGACCGTGGCTCACGGTCACTGGCAAGGGCCAGTGACCATGGCCACAATCACTGGAAGGCCCCAGTGACCATGGCCACGGTCACTGAAATGGGACAATGACCGCGGGTCACGGTCACCCCACATTTTTCCATCTTTTTGCACTTTTTTCCTATTCTATGTACATTTCTCGAAAATTCCAAGTTAAGATCACATCTAAGACTTGAGGGAGGGGTTTTAAATTTTCAAAATGTATGTAAACAACCTGCATCCCCACGGTTAGGGCACTTGAACCCATGTAAACAAAGGGAAATTAATGATGAACTGTAATTATTTCTCTTTCTTCTTAACGCTTGAAGTGCGTGAATGTCGGACATAGAATCCGTTACACATTTCCACGTCATTTTTACGCGCGATCAGCCATATATAAACAATCTCAATCAAAGCATATGATGCACATCAATCAACATCACACACAGATCTCACATATCACAATCTATTGTAACACTCCGATCCCCATTGAGCCGGTTTAGTGGCTCATTAGTGTGTTTTTGTGTTGTTTATTTCCTTTGGGCTTGGTTTCGGGTCTTGGATAGGTAGTTGGGTAACCTTTGACCTGAGATAGGTAGTTTTAAGCCCTTTTTTGTAATTTTGCATTTGCTTTGAGTACATCATTTTTGCATCATCTTGGTGTCAGCACGTGTATTTTGTTGAGCTCGTTATTCTCCGTAATTGTCTCAGACCATTCGGAGTCCATTGGAGGAGTTGGACCCTCGTGTGACTTGAATTGTAAATAGCCTAAACCATCGGACTTTCATTTAAACTCCAAAACTATATATATGAGCCAAGAGTCCAGATGTCTTCATTCCTGCTCGTTGCCTTAGACGTTGCATGCAACAGCTCCAGTGAGCTCCACGTACACTTTCTCTCCCTTCTCTTCTCTTCTCTTGCTCTCTTGGTTGGTGATTGGGTCCCAGTTTCGATTGGTTCTTTCCCTCTTTTCTCTGTCTGTGCTTTGAGGTAAGTGGGTTTGGAATTCTTCCTTCCAATTTGGATTTCTCCTCCAAGCTATGTATCTCATGGATCTCATGCATGTGTGGTCCCTTTGGTTTGTGTGGTTGTAGCTTGGATTTGAGCTTGACATCAGGGATTGCCAAAGCTTTTGAGGCAAGTATAAGTACAGGAGTGTATAACACATATGGGTATTTGTTTGATTGCCGTGATTCTCTTGTTCTTATATGCTTGGCATGATCTACAGCCTATTTCTATCACTTTGGATTAATTGGAGTTTGTTTTGCTCAATTTGCACATGAATTTGCAGTTTCTGTAACTATCTCAATTTGTTTTCTATATTGTACGGCTAAGCCGTAACTTTGTACAGCTCAGACTCCAGAGACTCAATTTTTAAATTTTGCTCTAGGCTAGTCTACGGCTACGCCGTACGTTGCTCTACGGCTGAGCCGTAAGATAGCCGTGACCCAGCCGTGAATTAACACTCTGATCAGTCGAAACTTTATGATTCTAGTACTCTTACGGTGAAGCTACGGCGAAGCTGTGGATTGGTCTACGGCTAAGCCGTGGACTCCACCGTAGCTCAACCGTAAAAGGTATCAGATCAGAGGTAGAAGATAACCAGTTTAGCCGTGATCTGAAGGAAACCACAGCTAAGCCGTAGTGCATGTTACGGCTACGCCATAAGCTGTCTACAGCTAAGCCGTAGGTCACCCACGGCTAAGCCGTAAGATCTGAAATTCCTGAAATTAAACTTAGACTAATGATACGACCTTGTAGGGCTAAAATACAGGTTAACTACAGATGTAAACTGGCCCAATGGATTCTTTGAACTGCATGAATAGTCTGTTAGGCTGTGACTTATTCATGTGAGTGTTGATTTACTGTTAAGCACCTCCGCATGGGTGTTGGTTTAAAGGACTTCGGTGCACGTGAGGATTACATTGCAACACTTTGATCGCAACGGTGCATCGAATAACTTAAAACTACACCAACATGCAGGGTTAGTGACAATAAACAACTAGATTAGAGTTGGCTTGTAATTAACCTTGATTCTATGTTAATATGAAATGCATTGGATATTGCTTACAGTTTTGCCCTCTGTTCTGCTGATTTATATCTATGCATTACGAGATCATTTTGCTTTCGTTTTGTGTATTTGTTTTATTCTTCGGTCTGTATTATGCTTTGATCTATGCTATGTTTTGATTTATTTTACGCTATGCTTTGATCTCTGGCTTTGTAAGTCTCCGATTCACTGGGTATTCCCAAGTGGCTCTATCTAGAGATTAATACATGAGGATAAGTTCCGGCCCTTGCAGTTGGTGAGTCCAAAGCGGATAATCTCCCTTCTCCTTGGATTTGATTTGATTGGTATCAGTCTGGCTCTACTCAGCCTCAGCCCTAGGATATCCGACGGGGTTACCTCTGGCTTGGTTCTCTATATCTCTGTATCGCTGCAGTGTACCTTTGTCTTGGGACCTCGGAACCCAGGAAACCCAGACCCACTTGTAACCTTGGCCGGGTCGGTGGTGTTCTCATCTGTCTACTCTATCTGCTCTCTATGTGAGAGAATATGGTCAATGTAGTAGCCACCTAGTTCAGTATTTCTATGCTTGATTCATCATCATGTTTTACTTCTATGCACGATTTGCTTAGCATCCTAATATGAAACTCTGTATTTAATCTTCTGTCATTATCCAGTTTGATACTATGAGTGTTACGTCCCTGTTACTTAGATTGGCTGGATCGTTGTATTCATTGAGTTGTCTGTGGTGTTGCAGGCACAGATACCTTGTCCGCCTCGCCGGCGGTGGAGGAGACTGCAGGGCAGGATGTAGAGGCACCCTCCGGCCTAACAGAGTAGGCTTGATCACTTCTACCGAGTGCGTATCTGCATATCATCAGTGGTCTTTTTGTTTTGGTTTTTGGAGATCTTGTATTTTGCACTTCGGACTTTGTTACTCTGTATTATTTGTACATCAGTATTTTGTCGTGTACTCAGACTTGTATCTGGTTTTATAGTAGTGCATCTATCTATAGTCTTCTCCGTTCCGCATTTTTGACTTTCGTTATTTCTTTTGTTGCTTGCTATGATATGTACAGCTTCCACGTACGCTTAGTCCGCACGTGTTAGATTCCTTGTGTGTTTGCATCTGGACTGGGTTTGATGCACGTGCACGGGAGTACGTGCGTCACTGGTTTGGCTTTTCGCTAACCCCCGATTTCTGGGCTCGGGTTGTGACATACATATTGTATGGTATCAGAGCATGCTAGTTATAAGCATATAGACATCTAAGATCGTGGTGAGATGGCAATGTCAACTATTTGACTTGGAGTCTAATATGTTGATTCTTGTGGGTTGACTAACTTGGGGCGTTTTATATTTGTATTTTGTTCTTTTTCCTTTTGCAGGACAGTGCATCATGGCATCAGGATCAGGGTCTAGGGATGAGAATCAGCAGGGCCACAATGGCGAGAGTAGACCGTTACCCCGACCCATGAGTAGTGAGGATCATATGATGATGATAATGTAGTCCATGCAGTCCCTGCAGTCTTAGGTGGTATCTATAGTGGACAGGCAGAGTTAGGCACTTCCGGTTGCATCAGGATTTCCTCGAGTAGAACAACAAGTGATCTTCCAACCCAAGGAAACTGATCCAAATTCTCTTTTCGACAAGTTCTGTAAGCATTGGGCTACTGAATTCCATGGTACCGAGGATGTATTGCAGGCTGAGCAGTGGCTGGAGCTGACAGGGGAACTTTTTGATACTATTGTGTGCACAAACAAACAGAAAGTAGTTCTCACAGCCTCTATGCTCAGGAGTGTAGACAAGACGTGGTGGAGGAGTGTTAAGAGTTCGTTCCAGGTTATGCCTAGTGATACGGTTTGGGAGACCTTCAAGCAGCAGTTCCGCCGAAAGTTCATGCCTCTTCACGTGCAGCGAGCCAAGGAAGTGGAATTCTTCAACCTTCAGCAGAGACAGACATCGGTTGCAGATTATGTACACAAGTTTACAGAGTTGTCTCACTTCGCAGAGGATATGATGAACACTGAGCAGAAGAAGGTGACTCGCTTTGTCAATGGCCTGAACCCGAAGTATAAACGCCACGTGGTTGCATGTACGTGGCCGGCTACCTTAGATGATGCTATTGATCGGGCTTACGATGCAAAGGCCATATTTAAGGAGGAGCGAACTGAGCCCAAGAGGGCAGCAGTCTCTAGTGGTCGGGGACAGTTCCAGAAGAAACTCAAAGGCAAGCAGGGCAGTGCTAGTAGTACTCAGGTGGTTGTGGGCACTGTGGGAAGGATCATCCGACCGAGAAATGCTGGAGGAAAAGTGGGGCCTGCTTTGGTTGTGGCTCCATGGATCACAGGCGGGCCCAATGCTCGAAGTTTCAGTCCTCTCCACAGACGAAGCTCGCAGGATCTACAACGCAGAGCAAGTCTCAGCCAGCTCGCCCAGCCCAGAAGCAGAACCGCCAGACAGCTCGAGCTTATGCTGCTACGCATGAGGGCGCAGAGGAGGCTACGGTCGTGGAAGGTAAGATTTTAATTTCTGATGCTGAAGCTTTAGCCTTATTTGACTCCGGGTCTACGTGTTCGCATGTAGCAACCCATTTTGCTGTGCAGCTACGACAGCGACCCATACCGCTCCCGTACTTGTTAATAGTATCCACTCCAATTGGTAAGCGAATGGAGTGTAGTGTTTTCTACCCTCAGTGCGATGTGCGAATAGCTGGTCATCAGCTCCCTGTTGACCTCGTGTTGCTCACGACATTGGATTTTGATGTGATTCTTGGTATGGACTGGCTTGCGAGGTATCATGCTTGTATCAATTGTTACAGCAAGGCTATTTACTTTGATCTGGGCAGCGGATTTCGATTCGAGGGCAGCCAAACGAAGTGCCCGAGACATGTGATATCTACTTGTAAGGCAGATAGGATGCTTCGCAGAGGATGTGAGGGATTTCTTGCATTCATTTCAGAGAAGAAGGATCAGCAACAACTCAGTGAGATTCCAGTAGTCAGTGAGTTCCCGGATGTCTTTCCAAAGGATGTGCCAGAATTGCCACCGGTTCGGGAGGTAGAGTTCTCGATTGATTTGATGCCAAGTACAGCACCCATCAGTAGAGCTCCGTATCGTATGGCACCTGCAGAATTGTTGGAATTGAAGAAACAGTTGCAAGATCTGTTGGATAAAGGGTTCATACACCTAAGTGTCTCACCTTGGGGAGCTCCTGTATTGTTCATAAGGAAGAAGGATGGTAGTTTCCGGATGTGCATTGACTATAGGCAGTTGAACAAAGTGACCATCAAGAACAAATATCCATTGCCTAGGATTGATGAGTTGTTCGATCAACTTTAGGGTGCAGCTTACTTCTCGAAGATCGGTTTGAGGTCAGGGTATCACCAGCTCCGGGTGAAGGAAAAGGATGTTCCTAAGACAGCTTTCAGGACTCGGTATGGACACTACGAGTTCCTTGTCATGCCTTTCGATTTGACGAATGCACCTACAGCTTTCATGGCATTGATGAATAAGGTGTTTGCTTCCTTTTTGGACCAGTTTGTTGTGGTATTTATAGATGATATCTTGGTCTATTCGAAGACTGCTGAGGAGCATACAAACCATCTGCGGAAGGCGTTGCAGCTGCTTAGAGATCACTAGTTGTATGCAAAGCTGTCCAAGTGTGATTTCTGGCTAGAGCAAATTGCATTTCTGGGTCATGTGATTTCTCAAGATGGATTGATGGTGGATCTGGCTAAGGTTGAGGCAATAGTCCATTGGCCCCGTCCCAGATCAGTGACAGAGATTCGGAGTTTTCTGGGGTTAGCAGGATATTACCGCAGATTCATGCAAGACTTCGCGAAGATTTCAGCCCCGCTGACTCAGTTAACTCGGAAGATGGTCTCGTATGAGTGGACAGAAAAGTGTGAGCGTAGTTTCCAGACGTTGAAAGAAAAGCTCACTACAACGCCAGTGTTGACTCTCCCTGATGGTAGCGAGGGATTCGTAATTTATTCAGATGCCTCTCGAGTTGGACTAGGCTGTGTACTGATGCAAAATCAGAGAGTGATTGCCTATGGATCCAGATAGCTGAAAGAGCACGAGAAGAACTATGCCACCCATGACCTAGAGTTGCAGCCATTGTGTTTGCGCTGAAGTTATGGTGGCACTACTTGTACGATGTGAAGTTCGAGGTCCATTCCGATCATCACAGTCTGCAGTACTTGCTTACTCAGCATGACTTGAATATGAAGCAGCGGAGATGGTTGGAGTTCATCAAAGACTACAACTTCCCGATCAAGTACCATCCAGGTAAGGGTAAAAGTCTGCAGTACTTGCTTACTCAGCATGACTTGAATATGAAGCAGCGGAGATGGTTGGAGTTCATCAAAGACTACAACTTCCCGATCAAGTACCATCCAGGTAAGGGTAATGTGGTAGCAGATACACTCAGCAGGAGAGCAGAGAGTCTCCATGTGTTGATAGGATTCTATGTCCTTGTGCATGATCAACCTGTTGAGGTTCGGATGGTGGATGAGTTAGTGACATTAGCTACTACCGTAGTGTTTCAGCCTAAGGTGATTCAGCAGATCAAGGACCGTCAATTTGAGGATCCCCTTCTGGTGACCTGTAGAGATCGGATTGCAGATCGACCTGATTTCAGTCTGGCAGACGGAGTTTTGTACTTCAGGAGCAGATTATGTGTTCCCGCTGTGGATGAGCTGAAGGAAAAGTTGATGACAGATGTGCACCATGCCCATTATGCAATGCACCCAGGGAGTACGAAGATGTATCGGAACTTGAAGGATAGATTTTGGTGGAACAATATGAGGCGGGAGATCGCAGGGTTCATGGCTCAATGTTTGACCTATCAGAGGGTGAAAGTTGATCGTTAGCGACCTCCAGGGCCATTGCATCCATTACACATTCCGCAGTGGAAGTGGGAGCACATTACCATGGATTTCGTCTCAGGACTTCCGCCGACCAGCAGGAAGAACAATGCGATCTGGGTGATAGTGGATCGATTAACGAAGTTAGCACATTTCCTTCCGTTCAAGAAAGGGATGACATTCACAGAGATGGCCAGGAAGTTTGTGGATGAGATAGTCAGATTGCATGGCACCCCAGTATCGATTGTGTCTGATCGTGACAGTCGTTTTGTGTCCTCATTCTGGAGAGCATTTCAGGAAGCTATGGGCACGAAGTTAGGTTTTAGTACGGCATACCACCCCTAGACTGATGGACAGTCGGAGTGTACCATTCAGATGTTGGAGGATATGCTCCGAGCTAGCGTGCTAAACTTTGAGAAGGAATGGGATATGCATCTGGCATTGTGTGAGTTTGCCTACAACAATAGCTTCCATGAGAGCATTGGCATGGCACCCTATGAGGCTCTATACGGACGAAAGTACAGGACTCCAGTGTGCTGGGAGGAGGTAGGAACGAGGAGTTTCCATGGTCCGACGCTCATTGCGGAGGCGACAGAGAAAGTACAGAAAGTGATAGAGAATCTGAAAGTTGCTCAGTCCAGGCAGAAGAGCTACACAGATGCTCAGAGGAGACCTTTGGCATTCCAAGTCGGAGATTGGGTGTTCCTTAAAGTTTCCCCGATGAAAGGCACCGTGCGGTTTGGTCAGAAGGGCAAGTTAGCTTCGAGATATGTGGCACCGTTTGAAGTCAAGAGCAGAGTTGGAGATTTAGCCTATCGGTTGACGCTTCCAGTTGAATTCTCCGGAGTCCACGATGTATTCCATGTGTCGATGCTCCGTAAGTACGTGCCAAATCCAAGCCATGTGATTCGATACGATGACATTCAGATTCAGCCTAACGCGACTTACGTTGAGCGTCCGCTTCGCATCGTTGGTACATGAGAGCAGATTCTCCGCACCAGGACTATCAGATGGGTTAAAGTGTTGTGGGACCATTACGGTCCAAATGAGGCTACATGGGAGCTAGAGGAGCAGCTAGCACGCCAGTACCCCCAGCTCTTCGCGCAGGTAGGTGATCATTCCGAGGACGGAATGATTCCTAGTGGGGGAGGATGTAACACTCCGATCCCCTTTGAGCCGGTTTAGTGGCTCATTAGTGTGTTTTTGTGTTATTTATTTCCTTTGGGCTTGGTTTCGGATCTTGGATAGGTAGTTGGGTAACCTTTGACCTGAGATAAGTAGTTCTAAGCCCTTTTTCGTAATTTTGCATTTGCTTTGAGTACATCATTTTTGCATCATCTTGGTGTAAGCACGTATATTTTGTTGAGCTCATGTATTTTGTTGAGCTCGTTATTCTCTGTAATTGTCTCAGACCCATTCGGAGTCCATTGGAGGAGTTGGACCCTCGTGTGACTTGAATTGTAAATAGCCTAAATCATCGGACTTTGATTTAAACTCCAAAACTATATATATGAGCCAAGAGTCCAGATGTCTTCATTCCTGCTCGTTGCCTTAGACGTTGCATGCAACAGCTCCAGGGAGCTCCATGTACAATATCTCTCCCTCCCCTTCTCTTCTCTTGCTCTCTTGGTTGGTGATTGGGTCCCAGTTTCGATTGGGTTCTTTCCCTCTTTTCTCTGTCTGTGCTTTAAAGTAAGTGGGTTTGGAATTCTTCCCTCCAATTTGGATTTCTCCTCCAAGCTCTGCATCTCATGCATCTCATGCATGTGTGGTCCCTTTGGTTTGTGTGGTTGTAGCTTGGATTTGAGCTTGACATCAGGGATTGCCAAAGCTTGTGAGGCAAGTATAAGTACAGGAGTGTATAACACATATGGGTAATTGTTTGATTGCTGTGATTCTCCTGTTCTTATATGCTTGGCATGATCTACAGCCTATTTCTATCACTTTGGATTAATTGGAGTTTGTTTTGCTCAATTTGCACATGAATTTGCAGTTTCTGTAACTATCTCAATTCGTTTTCTATATTGTACGGCTAAGCCGTAACTTTGTACGGCTCAGACTCCAGAGACTCGATTTTTGAACTTTGTTCTACGGCTAGTCTACGGCTACGCCGTACATTGCTCTACGGCTGAGCCATAAGATAGCCGTGACCCAGCAGTGAATTAACACCTGATCAGTCGAAACTTTCTGATTCCAGTACTCTTACGGTGAAGCTACGGCGAAGCCGTGGATTGGTCTACAACTAAGCCGTGGACTCCACCGTAGCTCAGCCGTAAAAGGTATCAGATCAGAGGTAGAAGATAACCAGTTTAGCCGTGATCTGAAGGAAACCACAGCTAAGCCGTAGTGCATGTTACGGCTAGGCCGTAAGCTATCTACAGCTAAGCCGTAGGTCACCCACGGCTAAGCCGTAAGATCTGAAATTCCTAAAATTAAACTTAGACTAATGATACGACCATGTAGGGCTAAAATACAGGTTAACTACACATATAAACCGGCCCAATGGATTCTTTGGACCGCATTAATAGTCTGTTAGGTTGTGACTTATTCATGTGAGTGTTGATTTACTGTTAAGCACCTCCCCATGGGTGTTGGTTTAAGGGACTTCGGTGCACGTGAGGATTACATTGCAACACTTTGATGGCAACGGTGCATCGAATAACTTAAAACTATACCAACATGCACGGTTAGTGACAGTAAACAACTAGATTAGAGTTGGCTTGTAATTAACCTTGATTCCGGGTTAATCTGAAATGCATTGCATATTGCTTATAGTTTTGCCCTCTGTTCTGCTGATTTATGTCTATGCATTACGAGATCATTTTGCTTTCGTTCTGTGTATTTGTTTTATTCTTCGGTCTGTATTATGCTTTGATCTATGCTATGTTTTGATTTATTTTACGCTATGCTTTGATCTCTGGCTTTGTAAGTCTCCGATTCACTGGTATTCCCAAGTGGCTCTGCCCAGAGATTAATATGTGAGGATAAGATCCGTCCCTTGCCGTCGGTGAGTCCAAAGTGGATAATCTCCCTTCTCCTTGGATTTGATTTGATTGGTATCAGTCTGGCTCTACTCAGCCTCAGCCCTAGGATATTCGACGGGGTTACCTCTGGCTTGGTTCTCTATATCTCTGTATCGCTGCAGTGTACCTTTGTCTTGGGACCTCGGAACCCAGGAAACCCAGACCCACTTGTAACCTTGGCCGGGTCGGTGGTGTTCTCATCTATCTACTCTATCTGCTCTCTATGTGAGAGAATATGGTCAATGTAGTAGCCACCTAGTTCAGTATTTCTATGCTTGATTCATCATCATGTTTTACTTCTATGCACGATTTGCTTAGCATCCTAATATGAAACTCTGTATTTAATCTTCTGTCATTATCCAGTTTGATACTATGAGTGTTACGTCCCTGTTACTTATATTGGCTGGATAGTTGTATTCATTGAGTTGTCTGTGGTGTTGCAGGCACAGATACCTTGTCCGACTCACCGGCGGTGGAGGAGACTGCAGGGCAGGATGTAGAGGCACCCTCCGGCCTAACAGAGTAGGCTTGATCACTTCTACCGAGTGCGTATCTGCATATCATCAGTGGTCCTTTTGTTTTGGTTTTTGGAGATCTTGTATTTTGCACTTCGGACTTTGTTACTCTGTATTATTTGTACATCAGTATTTTGTCGTGTACTCAGACTTGTATCTGGTTTTATAGTAGTGTATCTATCTATAGTCTTCTCCGTTCCGCATTTTTTACTTTCGTTATTTCTTTTGTTGCTTGCTATGATATGTACAGCTTCCGCGTACGCTTAATCCACACGTGTTAGATCCCTTGTGTGTGTGCATCTGGACTGGGTTTGGATGCACGTGCACGGAAGTACGTGTGTCACTGGTTTGGCTTTTCGCTAACCCCCGATTTCTGGGCTCGGGTTGTAACATCTATCCCAATGAACGAACAACAGTAAGTGCATCACATACTGATACTCAATACGCATAACAATACGAATGCGAATAGGCAATAACGAATGAGTACAAAGAACAATTAATCACTTGACTCAGGTACTCCACTGGACTAGAGCAATAATAGATACAAAGGAGTGGATTGTTGCCCGGGCTTCGCTCTGTGACTGCTGTGTTTCCCACATAATCGAAAGGTCCAGCGCAGAACATTTAAGATAGCAAAAACCGAAATCAATATGCTATGCTGTGCAAATCAAATTCCCTTTGACGAATCAAGGTCAATTTACAAGCCAATCCTAACCTATTTATCAAGTGTTTCTAACCGTGCATGCTGATGTAGTTTTAAGGTATTCGATACACAGTTGTTCAATCAAAGAGTGTTACATTTGATTACGAAAGTGTACCAAGTCCCTTAAATCAACACCCATGGGAATGTGCTAAACAACTGGATAACATACATGAATGAAACGCAACCCTCGAGATCATTCATGTCATTCGGACATTCCATTGGGCATGTTCGGGTTTTCTACATTCTAGCATGAAATTCCTATCAGGTCTATTCCTTAATCCTAATCTTTGTATTCATTTCTCAGGATCGTACGGTGTAGCCGTAGGTGAACATATGGCTTAGCCGTAAGCATCTTACGGCGTAGCTGTAATCTGCACTGTGGCGGAGCCAAGGTTCTCCAAACTATTCATCTGCATTTACGGCTTAACCGTAATTTGCTCTATGGCGCAGCCGTATCTTGTTCCACGGCTTAGCCGTAGCACATCGGACGGCTGAGATCAGGCTAGGCCATAGAAGAGCAGCAATTTGCCAACTCTCAGTTATTTCAGATGTCACCCTGTTTTGATCTACGGTTAAGGTCACGGCTGGGTCACAGCTTAGCCATAAGACATTTCACGGCTCAGCCGTAGCACAGTTCACGGTTTAGCCGTGAGTGCGCTGAGTCAATTTTCTGAAACAGTTACAGAACTACAGAAATGACTAACTCTCGATAGAAGACAAAACGATAAGAACAAAACTCACTCAATCGGGCTGTATAACAATGATTCATACAAGAAGAGTAAAATATACACATGATCAAAGCATTACCAATAAGTGTTCAAGCTACTTGTGCTTATACTTGCCTCACAAGTGGAAATCACACACACACCAGTCGTTGCCTTGGCTCAATCCGTTAGAGACACACACAGACGACGGACACTGCTCCCTTCTTCCTCACGTAAATAAGACAGCAATGAAAGAAAGAGAAAGAGAGCTGAACGAGAGAGAGACAAACCGAGAGAAAGATCGTTGAAGAAAAGAAAAAGATGAGGTAGGTTGGATATTTATAAGAAAAGAATGAGTCCAATTTACAAACAAGTCCAAGCATTTTCACAATTTCCAGTTTGAGTCAATTAACGATCCAACGAGAGCAAATAAAGTCATTTGGATCCAGGACAGTTACGAAGATTAACAAGCTCAACGAAATACACGTGTTGACATCAAAATGAAACAAAACTAACAAGGTCCAATAAAAGCAGAAATTACGAAAAAGGGCTCGAACTACCTAAACCAGGTCAAACTCAACCAAACTACCTATCCATGACTCAAAACAAAAGAAAAGCAAAACCAAAACACACTTAACAACAAAATCACATGTAATTAACCACTAATTCAGATTAAGTCGGGTCGTAGTGTTACATGAGTTGGTCTCTTTCCATATGCTATTCTATATGTTCCCCTTGGCGGATAATAATTGGCATGATACGAATGACCATTCAATTTCAACATCTCCTGGCTTAATTTAATTATGAAAAAGATGCAATGATACATCTTCACCTTGGTCTATGTATCATTTGATTTTTAGTCGTTTGCGCTAATTTTTACTAGGCGGCATGGCCACTTGATAATTTCAAATTTTCTTTTTCCTTATCTTTTCCTCTTATGCGGGGTTGGGGCGGGGGATGGAATTATTATTATTTAGATCAGATAATGATCGAATCTATTATTGAGAAAATTAGCCAAACATTCCTGTCCGAATAGTTCTACAAGATCCAATCATTATCGTCATCATTATCAAAGCCTTATCCCAATCACGTTGGGGTCGGCTACATGAATTCTGTTTCTTTATTCTGTCCTATTTTGAGTCAAATCCTTAGATAAGTTAAACTTCTTCAAATCCAATTCAACGACCTCCATCAATGTTTTCTTCAGCCTAACCCTACCTTTTGATGGGCTATCCACCTGTGTAGTCAAACTTTTTCTTATCGTGCCATTACTGGCTTAGTGAGGACAACTATATTACACCGACATATGGGTGGGGTGGTCCTTTTGGGATAGGTGGGCTGTGAGGCAAGGCCTATTACTAGATTTGGGGGATTTTTGGTTTACACCTGGGGTGACCGCCCCCATGTAGTTACAATGTGAGTCTGCCCCTGATTGAGAGTACTTCTTTTGTGATTGAGAGTACTTCTTTTGTGAGATGGGAATACTATTTTTTGATCTTGCTAACTTCAATTCCAATAAAATATTTTAGTAACCCAAGATCCTTAATTTCAGAGTTAGTTATTAGAAAGCATTTTGTCATCATCATTTTCAATCACTGCAATATCATCAACATGCACAACAAGTATTACTATAACAATTAATTAAAGAAGTATAGATACAAGATTAAAAGAAAACTATGGAACATGCAAATCAGAAGGTTAAGGACAAGTTAAGCAAGACATTGATGGATTCTTTTCCAGCTGTTTTGGGTGAAAGAACCATCAGCAGTTTTCAGTTTTTCATCCATCCATGAGAGGTTAGGGCGTAGCATTAGAACTCAAAATGCAGGCTTGTCGCATAATTTGTGGCACTCGAATTAATGACCCAGGCAGAAGTAGAGGTGGAAGAGGCCAATGTAATTGGATTATGATGGCCAAAACCATACCGATTGCAAATTCATGGGGTCCAGTTGGGAAAAACGGCACAATAGAAATTACTTGCGATCAACGGATCAACTACGATGAACACGCACAATCATACCATCAAGCAATCACACACATGAATAGAAAAATTTTACGTGATTCGGCAACCTTGCTTACGTCTACGGAGGAAAGAGCTCATCTATCATGATCCCTTCTCAATCCCCTCGGGATATAGGGTTATAGTTACATCAATATATATAGTTCTCATTTCTTGGCCAACAAGAAAATTGATACATAATGACTAAAATACCCCTAACACTGAACCTCGATTGTGGCTAACCCAAACGACTGATCCAACTAAACTGGAATACAAGACAAAACCCAACAATCTCCACCTTAACCTAAATTTTGTGAATCCCTAGAGCCACCTTGAGATAGCCCGTAATGTCTTCGCACACGTTGCTGAATGGTACATCACTACACTGATAGCACAGTCTTTTTTCTTCAACACTCTAACATGTTAAACTAGCACTTCACATATCTCGCTGAAAGGTATGCTTCTGCATACACTACAACCTAGCGCGGCTCCTGCACCCCCTTTTTCGGGTGCACGGACAATCTCATTAATGTCTAGTATCAATCAAGTCCAAACCAACTTAAGATTTCTCGTAACTCGCTAAAAGGTACATTTCCGCACATACTACTATCACATGCGGCACCTACACCCCCTATCTTGAATGAACAGACAATCTCATCATTGTTTGATGTCGATCAAGTCCAAACCAACTTAAGACTTCTCACAATTGCTTTTTTCGTCGTCAACACCACCGTCTTAAACCTCCGAAGTGCCCTCCATTTCTTGTCATCTTTCCATACATCTTTGTAACACAATGAACCTAACTTCCATCTATAAAGACAAAACTGAAGACCTTTATGAATTCGGATCTCACTGGTACTTTGCGAATCCTTCCTTTTGTCTCTATCCCAATGTTCTTTCCGTCAAACCTGCAACTATCTTATTCTAGTCTGCTCTGGTGGTTGGGCACGGCATATGCTGGTTAGGTATGACCTGATGCTAAACCAACTTACTCTAACATGAATTGGACTAACTTTTCCAAGAAAATCATCTCCATTCAGATCTTCATGGATTTCCGTTAGATGATGTAATCAAAGACCCATCAATCCATCTTCCGATGATCCGTCGTATCTAACTCCACTTGAACCATGGATTTCCTCCCCTGTTTGATGTCCTTCATTGTTCCACCTGAAAAAGCATCCCCCATCAACCTGTAGGATTTTTAACCATCTCACCCTCCATAATAACCAATGTTCTTTTTTCCACCTTCATAACTCCACCCGCTACAATGTACTTGTAGCCTTTGAAGTCTAAGGCACCTAGAAATCCAATTTTTTGGTAAACTCGAAACGTGCATCACATTTGTTATGGTCTGAAAAACATCATCAAACAACTGGATCTCTACCACTTTTATCTCAAATGCTGATCAATTTGCATTCTCTCCCATAAGAACAGATCCATCAATAATGAGAGTTATTTGTATCAAACCAATCTCTACAAGAACACATGATAAGAAGAATCTGAATCCCAATACCATAAATCTTCAACCCGATCCATACCTGTACTGACCAAAAGTGATTCCTTGTCATTCGAATCCAAGCTTTCTTATACACTACTTCTTTCCGATTCTGATTCTTTTGCTCTTCCTTCCACTTTAGCACATTTGCTCATTCCCAATCCTTCTGACGAGGATCTAAGATTTCATCACAGATCAACCACCATGTGCAAGCTTTGAGCTTTTCCAAAGTTCTAGAGTAATCTCCCATACATGACATCAAGTAACACTTTTCAGTCCTTATTGTATCATGGAGTCTATGACTCTTCTTTGCCAATCCCTGAAGTCATTTCTTCAAACTGCCAATATCTTCTATCTGCTTAATAGATCTCATCACCATAAGCATGCTAGAAAAAGCAGATTTGAAATCTGATTCCGAATGGCTTTGTTATCGTAGAAACAATTTTCTACACTCTAATTGGTCAAGCATCCATGTTGACCATTGAACTACCAATCTTCTTCCACAAACGCTTAAATTTGCTCGCGGTGCGTGCGTAGGCGTAAATAGATCTCTGATCGGACATCATACGATCAATATATCACAGAAACAAACTTAGTCATTGATCCAGTCAAATCTGCCTTTAACTAAATTATGCCGATGTATCGCTGACGTCACCCTACTGACATCCTGCACCTGCTGCACTGGGCTAGCTCTAGGAACAGGTTAGGTCAACCTGACCTTGAACCGACCTACTCTGGATTGGGCTTCTCTACGTAATGGGTCAGGTCCTACCTGACCTGACCTAGACCTAGCTGCTCTAGACTGCTACTCCACGCGTCAAGTCCAAACCAACCCAACCTGAACTTGACTGCTTCAAGTCTTCTTCTTCGCTCTTCCTCCCTGTGTCCTGCAAAAAAGAAGACCAAACCCCTTCTCCAATCTAACAGCGAGCAGACGGAGGGGAACCGGTAGGGGAAAACGGCATGCGATCACAGCAGCAGGCGATGGGCAGTGGCTTCTCCAGTCACGACGGTTCCGGTGCCCACCGAAGGGCCGAGATGCCTTCCTTCTCCTTCCTCACCGAAAGCAGCGATGCACACCACCGGGAGAGGCTACAATGACAATCACAGCAGGCGGACGACAGTGGTTGTGGCGTCCTTGATCTCTTCGACTTCTCCTTCCTCCCTGTTACTGCGACAGGGAGCCCTGTAACCCAAAGAACATCTCTACCCTTCTTCTCCTTCAACCAGACTGACGGCAAGAAGCAGTTGCAAACTGGGAGTCCAAATCCTCTCTGTTCTTCTCCGATCGAACCATTTGTATAGAGCCAAGAACCAAAGATCAAGCCTTTGATCTCCTCTGTCTTCATGATGTAATAGAGATTCAAACCCAACTCTAGCAACGTCCAAGAATTGAGAACCCTAAATAGGAAACCCCTATTTCTTCTCCAACTTTTTTCTCAGCCGCCTTACAAAGACAGAAAGTCTGTCTTCTCCAAGCATGGCCACACCAATTAAAAAAAACCAAGAGCCCTAGTTATCTTTACAAGCAAAGAACTGCTGCGGTCTCTATAACCGAGAATACACTCAAAATCAAATTTTGCAAACCTCATCTAAGATCCCACACGTCCTCTGCTTCTATGCAAATCGAATCCATCAATTGCAGGAGCGATCTTTTGTTTCGCTCTGATACCACTTGTTTTGGGAAAAGCACTGTAACGATAACTACATGTGATCAATGGTTGGTTCGGCAACCTTACCTACATCCACATATGAGAGAATTCATCTATTATGATTTCATCTCAATCTCCTCGACATATAGGGATTACAGTTACATCAATAGATATGTATATATAGTTTCCACTTTCTTGAGCAACAAATACATAATAACTAAAATACCCTTAATCTTAAACCTCGATTCTAACTAATCCAGACAACCTATCTAGCTAAACTAGAATACAAAACAAAACCCAACTGGTCCACCTTTGAAAGCTGCCAATCTTTGATGAAGAACCATAACTTCATCCTTTCAATTTTGTGGCTCATCTTTGACAAGATTCTTCTCTTGTGCACTCAAATTACTATCTTTCTGAATTGGTTAGAGCTGCATTATACTGAGAACCATCAAGATACTTCATGAGTCATGTATCTCTTATGATGTGTACAATAAAGTTTATCAAGATCAATACTGGATTGTTCGCCATGGCCACATCCTCCACTTGTGCGTCCACTGCAATTCTCCTGCGGCCATAGCCTTTGCACCACTATTCCCTGTATTCACACTAGGATCTACCATGGGTTTTTGCTATCAAGGGCATATTATCAGGAATTGCATCATTCTTAATTGTCATTGTTTTTCTTTGACTTTCTTCCCTTTGCAAAAGAGCAAATACTATTTCGATAGGAGGTAGGGGATCTTGCTTGAGTCCAAACTATCTTATTATCTGGGATTATTGTTGGAAGTAGGTGGGTCTCGTGGATAGATTTTCAAAACTTTTGATCCACTTGACACAGGGATCAACTATACATAAGACCAAAACCCAATCCAGGATGCGTTACCCTCAATCTCGTGACCATGTACAGTAAAAATTCTACCAGCACTAAACATCCAAAATAATCTACGACATGCAAGAAATAGATCATACCTTTGGAGATCCGCAGTGCTCTAATGGATTTCTTCAACACCTCTTAGCCTTCCACGCTATGACCCCCGAATAGGATTTCTTTTCTCAAGAAGAATGGTGGAATCTTCAGGAGAAAATCCCAACTCGAAACTCCAAGGAACTAGAAGAAAGGAGAAGAGAATAACTCGTGCAACTCTTGCACGAAAGGGTTTTGGGCGTGAGGGAGAGTCATATTGGACGTCCAAGAGATTTTATAGACTTCCAAATCTCTCCCTTGTCTAATTGAAATAGAAGTCTTACTTCCAAAGCAATTAGCGGCTTTCTCCTTTCCAAACTCTTATTTCTAGAGTCCAAGTCAGATTAGTGTTTTCCAATATCTTGGGCTAGCGTGGGGACCACTAGGGATTCCTTAGAAAGCTGGCTCCAACTGGAACACCGCGACCCCACATCTCATGTACAATCCGGGCCCACAGTTAATTACAAATAACACCACTATATAAATGCAATTGCACTCCAGTCTTAGGAATAAATTACAATGAAGGCCCTAAACTTCCCAATTACCACAAGTAGGCCCCTCTATTAATATCCATGGATCAATTGGAATAAATCCGTCTCTTCCAATCTAAGTTCCACATCTTATTATCCTTGAGCCCCAATTAATCACAGTAATCATCAGTACCATCCAATTAACTCTTAATTGAGATGGGTGCGCACTTACTAATGACAAATCCATTAATTGGCATAAGGGGATAATAGAGATAGATTCCATCTTGATCATTCAACGTTCCCACAGTTCTACTACCATATACCCAAGACACCGAGGTGTTAACCTATAGTCGGCCTCACTCATTGGTGACTCAAAGCAAATGAATAGATAGAAACTTGAGTTCGTCAATGTCTCAGGATTGAGAGCCTATTGCTAGGGAATTATGAGAGCATACCTTATTATTGAGACGGAATTCCATAAGGTGCATCTCATGGTCCTTCAATACATCCAATGTACCAGCACCGTGATCCAAAATCTTGCATTCTGATGATCGAGACAAATCACACTATCTCATAGTGATCAAAGTGCTGCAACCTTATCAAATGAGATGCCCAATCTCATTACTAGTTGTGAAGCTATTTTAAGTATAAGATTTGTGACATATATATCCCGCGTGTGGATCTCATCCATGCACATATATCACATCTAATATACTAATGGGACCCGGTTCAACTCATGAACCATTATGTCATATGTAGTGGTCATGTGCATGAATTAGTAAAATAACACTCATCTCATGAAAGCAAAGCATGATTTTATTGATAAATAAAGAAATTAATCAATTTATTACATCTACTGATGGATTGAGTCCACAAAATCTAACAATTATACCACCCATAAGTTCAAAAACATGCTGGTTTTCCGGCAACTTGGCTTATTTCATTGCATAACAGAGTACATGGCTCAAATATAATTCCAACTCACACCAAAGAGCTCTGAACTTTGCATAGTAGTTTCCTATAAATAATTCTCCTCTCTGTATGTTGCAATTTCCCTTTTCAGTTCAAGCATTCGAGCATCATTTCCTTTCTTGTATCAGAATATTTGAAATTTGCAGCCATACTCTTTTCCGTTAGGGTAAATATCTAGTTCATAATCCACATATTTTTGGACACCCTATCTGAATATTTAGAGCTCATTTTTTGGGGCTCTTTAATTCTCCTGCCAATGTATCCAAGTCTTTTTGATCCTCTAAGAGCCCTTCTAGCAGTATACACCCAATCTTTATATTTGTCATTTAACAAACTAGGTTTAATCCTAGTGGTTGGATTCACAACATTAGTTTAGGGTTGACGTTATGCTGTGGAACTTTCTCCCCCTTGTTCGGACTTCATGTCACACTAAAGAACTGAATACCTCAAGTTATAGGAGACAGTTCTTTAAAAACACTGCTAAATTGCTAAAAAATGACCCTTGCAGAGTTCTTAACTGGAATGAGCACCCCCCAACAAGCTAGATTCAACAATATTTGAAATATATTTGACACCCAAATACCAACAATAACAAGGGCTTCTTCGTACAAAATCACCACGAATTTTAACTTTAGTCTGTCATAAAAATTAAACACAAATTAGAATAATTATTGCATCAAATTAATCACCCAGCACTAGTAGTCCCACTTAGACTGTACAGGTGCTGATGTCAACACTACCCTTGCTAGGTCAGCCCTTACACTGGCTTGGTTCAAATTACCCCAGAATAAATCCTAATCAATGTAATAACTTTGAAATAGAAGGGAATGATTGATGGAGGTAGTTATGAAAATATCATCTCTCAAGCCTTAGTGGATCGTTTGATGCTAAAGGTTTGAAAGCATTATCATCACTATTTTGCTAATGACAAGTGATCGATGAAGTACAAGTAAGACATGTATGTCTAGTTACTTTTGCCATTGGTGAGGACTACAAGGATACAGTTGATGCAATGTGCTATCAATGGATAGCAATGATATGTTATTGGGACATCCATGGATGTATGACAAAAATGGAACTCATGGCATGCGCGATAATTCATACACATTTGCTCACTATGGAAAGCTTGTCATACTCCATCCTGTGAAGCCCGATCTGCTCAAACAAAGATCAAAGCCCCGCATCACCAAGGATGCAGTTCAAGTACATAATATCTACCGAAGCAATATCAAGCCATTCCGAGTTCGAGAGCAAACTCTTCTTTCAAATTGGGGGGAATTATGCAAAATGTGTCCCACTAGTGGTCCCCCTTTTCAAGATAGATTAGTATTATTTTATTTTTATTAATTAAATTGTAATTAGGATAGTTTCTATTTTTGGAATAGGTTTCTTAGGCCTTAAGTTTCTTTTTTTATTTATATGACATTATAGCAAAGAATTAATCAGAGTTTTGAGTTAATAGAATTTTCCCAGTGGGATTTTTATCATTGGAGACTTGTCTTCTTCATCTGATTGTTTCTACGGAAATCCCTAATTGTGCCAAGGCACTCCCAATTTGCACTCCCCATTGCAAATCCTAACCCTAGGATTAAATCAATTTGGCTAGTAATCAAGATACAAAAGGCTTTAGTAGAACAATTCCCTGACTTCTAGTACCGCCAAGCACACAGTTCCCCATAATCCTTTAGAAAATCTAAAGAACACACAACTACTAAGATCTTTGTTATAATCCTTATTTATGAAGGTTGTTGAGAAGATTAACTTATAAAATAGCGAAATAACACAGAATCACACCTGTTATGAAACTACCAAACACAGTCAAACCTGTACCTTGGTTCGGCTAATGCTTAAGGCACCAAAAAACTCCATATATAATTTTTTTTCTGGAGGTCTTCTTGTAGGAATGATACTTCGGGACCAAGTTGAAGCCACAGATTTGTAGTATTATAGTGTTTTGATGATAAAAGTATGAAAAACCATAGAGGGGAAGATAGAAAAGGGAGGGAAAGAGAGAGAATCTGAGAGAGTGAAGGGATTAGTTGTGTATCCAAGGGTTGGATGACTAATCCTATTTATTAACTTCTTAAATTTATGAATTTACAAAAAAAAAAAAAACCCTTCAGTTCCTAAATTACGTGAGAGTTACCTAATGTAAACAATGTACAAATAAGTCCTTTGTTGTCTATACTAACTCATAACCGTAATGATCTGCCAATTAATCCACTACTTGTCCAAAATCTATTCTTCTTGTTCGACCCTTTGATTGGGATGGATGTTATCATACTCTTATCACTGAAACATGACTATCATGAGGTTCAGATGTTGCTTTCTTTGATTACAGTGTCGTAAGAGACATATGAAAGTTTCTATCATCCATGTCCCAAAAACTATAGATAATGATACACTTCTAATGGATAAAACATTTGGTTTTGATACTGCTGTAGAAGAAGCTCAAAGGGCAATTAATTCTGCATATATTGAGGTAACCAGTTATTTTTGCATTTCTCTAACAATTGGTTTGGAACTTTATTTTTGCATCAATATATGCTAACTTTATCAGGTTTCTTTGTCCTGGACCAGGCTCATAGTGCATATCATGGCATTCATCTAGTGAAATTAATGGGAAGAAGTAGTGGTTTTATAGCGATGCACGCATCACTTTCTAGTGGAGAAATTGATGTCTGTTTGATTCCAGAGGTCTGTATCATTAATGATGCATTTTTTTTTTGTAATCATAATCAGAGGATAATGCTTCATACGCATATGTAGGTACCCTTTAATTTAGAAGGACCATATGGGCTTTTACAACATCTTGAGCATCTGATACAGACAGGAGGATCAGATGTGGTTTGTGCGGCAGAAGGTGCAGGACAAGTAAGTTATTTATGTATGTGTGCTCTATTTTTCTATAGCATGTGCTTAAAACAATGGCTACATGTGACCCTTTCAGGTTTTTCTTGTTGGAAGTAGGTGGGTATCGTGGATAGATTTTCAAAACTTTTGACCCACTTGACACAGAGATCAACTATCCATAAAACCAAAACCCAATCCAGGATGCATAACCCTCAATCTCATGAGCATGTACAGTAAATATTCTACCAGCACTAAACATCCATAATAATCTACGACATGCAAGAAGTAGATCATACCTTTGGAGATCCGCAGTGCTCTAATGGATTTCTTCAACACCTCTTAGCATTCCACGCTATGACCCAAATTGGATTTCTTTTTTCAAGAAGAATGGTGGAATCTTCAGGAGAAATCCCAACTCGAAACTCCAAGGAACTAGAAGAAAGAAGGAGAGAGTAACTCGTGCAACTCTTGCACGAAAGGGTTTTGGGCGTGAGGGAGAGTCATATTGGACGTCCAAGAGATTTTATAGACTTTCAAATCTCTCCCTTGTCTAATTGAAATAGAAGTCTTACTTCCAAAGCAATTAGCAGCTTTCTCCTTTCCAAACTCTTATTCCCAGAGTTCAAGTCGGATTAGTGTTTTCCAATATCTTGGGCTAGCGTGGGGACCATTAGGGATTCCTTAGAAAGCTGGCTTCAACTGGAACACCGCGACCCCACATCTTATGTGCAATCCGGGCCCACAGTTAATTACAAATAACACCACTATATAAATGCAATTGCACTCCAGTCTTAGGAATAAATTACAATGAAGACCCTAAACTTCCCAATTACCACAAGTAGGCCCCTCTATCAATATCCGTGGATCAATTGGAATAAATCCGTCTCTTCCAATCTAAGTTCCACATCTTATTATCCTTGAGCCCCAATTAATCACAGTAATCATCAGTACCATCCAATTAACTCTTAATTGAGATGAGTGCGCACTTACTAATGACAAATCCATTTATTGGCACAAGGGGATAATAGAGATAGATTCCATCTTGATCATTCAACGTTCCCACAGTTCTACTACCATATACCCAAGACACCGAGGTGTTAACCTATAGTCGGCCTCACTCATTGGTGACTCAAAGCAAATGAATAGATAGAAACTTGAGTTTGTCAATGTCTCAGGATTGAGAGCCTATTGCTAGGGAATTATGAGAGCATACCTTATTATTGAGACGGAATTCCATAAGGTGCATCTCATGGTCCTTCAATACATCCAATGTACCAGCACCGTGATCCAAAATCTTGCATTCTGATGATCGAGACAAATCACACTATCTCATAGTGATCAAAGTGCTGCAACCTTATCAAATGAGATGCCCAATCTCATTACTGGTTGTGAAGCTATTTTAAGTATAAGATTTGTGACATATATATCCCGCGTGTGGATCTCATCCATGCACATATATCACATCTAATATACTAATGGGATCCGGTTCAACTCATGAACCATTATGTCATACGTATTGGTCATGTGCATGAAGTAGTAAAATAACATTCATCTCATAAAAGTAAAGCATGATTTTATTGATAAATAAAGAAATTAATCAATTTATTACATCAACTGATGGATTGAGTCCACAAAAACTAACATTTCTTTGGTAGAATAATTCTGCTTGTACCATTCTAAATTCAATTAGAAATAAGTATGTACTCCTTTTGAGGTGTCCAATTTGTACTTGATAAACAGTGCTTCACACAATATTAAAATGATACATTCCCTTCTTATGGTCAATAGAAGCCTTCTTCTAATATCATCATTTTTTTTTTCATAAAACACTTTCATTACATATTTTGATGCCCTTGGGAAGAGCCTGTAGTGAAGTTGGAAGGTGCTCTTGTTGTAACCACATGGTTGTAGGTTCTGGTCAAATCAGCACTCCTATCAGGCAAGTGGGCCTTAACTATTGTCTCTTTCATCTGTGTCAAACAAAATGTGGAAACTAGCGAGAAAGGTGGATTGAAGTGAACAAAGGTGTTTCAAAGAACTGTCTTCCTTTTGCATTGTAGGTGCTGTTTATTTGGATTGGAATGTAGCAGCTTCCTTGGTGGGTGGGTGGGTGTTAGAGATGTGTGAAATCATCTTAATGCTTTTTTATTTTATTTTGTGATGATGTTTGAGAGATACTGCTTATATCAAATCTTAACTTATATTTTTTATGATGATATTGCTCTGCATGTTTTCCAATGAAAGCAGTCCAAAAAAGTAAAGAGGAAAAAAAAAAGAAAAAAAAGAAAAAGAAAAACAGGAAGAAGGGGTTATGTTATCATGTATGCTCTTAATAGTAACAACGGGAGTTCCAAAGAAGACTCAAATTCATTGAATTAATGAATTCCTAATTTCAAAATTCAGGATTTGCTCAGAAGTCATGCTACAGATGCATCAGGGAATGCAATGCTTGGAGATATAGGTGTCCATATCCAACAAAAGGTTAGGATCTCATTGGTTAATTCTATGCTTCTATGTTTCTCATAATTTTCAGGTCTCAAAAGCTGAAGGTGACAACAAGAAATTATCAAGATTTTCTTATGGCAAGCATGACCTTTGATCAGGTTTTTCCGTGGTAATAAGCTTACTGTTTTCCTACAAATAAAAATGCATGTCAAGGAGATTGGTGTCCCAGCAGACGTCAAATACATAGACCCAACTTATATGATCCATGCCTGTCGTGCCACTGCTTCTGATGCCATCCTTTGCAATCTACACTGTTCTTGGCTAGAATGCTGTAAGAATCTTGTCCTTGTTCGCTCAACATTTTCATATCATTAAACAATACCTTTAAAAGAAAGAAGGGCATTTAGGAAAGCAAATTACTTTGGAAAGTGATGGAGGTTCTTCATTGATTGATAGGTGCGTGGGTTGATGATAAAGCCCATCCATTCTATTCCCTCACAGAAAATCATTGCCAGTTAAATGTGAACAATGCACTGATTGAGCTATTATGACCTTCCGGTTGGTGCTATTTGTAACCAAAGGACTATCCAAGTGTCCATAGCAAGGCTCACCGCTTAAATGCTCTTGATCCCATACCTGTTTCACATGTATGGCTGTAGTCTGTATCTGCGGTCTATAGTTTGTTAACAACAGGTAAAATTCTTGTAAGCTATGGTTAGCTAAAAGACGCCCAAGAGTTCCAAGGATGCAAGGTGTCCCTGCCTTTTCAACTCATGTTGGAAATGGCTAGTAGAGGAACCTCTGAGACAATGTCCTTGTGAATCAATATCCGACCGTTAGACTACATCTGAGTAGAAACTATTGAAGGCTGACTTTGCAAAAATGGTTGAAATGGTAACTCTGTTGTCGAATCCCGTGCAATTCGAATCGAACAGCTTTGGTGAATTCCTGATTTAGAAACCGTGATTCACTACAGTTCCTGTCATATAAAACTAGAGTTCTATCTTCATGTGGGAAACTAGGAAGGAGACTCCTACCAAAGTCAGAAATATTCTAAAAATAAATTTATTTTGGGAGAAGTTTATACAAAAGAAAGCAGAGATCTAATATTACCAAAACATTAAAAGAAAAATTAAAAAAATAGAAAGTTTAATCAGAAAAGGAAACAAAGAACAATAGATTTTAGAAATAAATTAGAACTAAAATCTATAAATACCTATTTAATCCGGTGCAACCATGGCTACATAAACTCTTAAGGGAATCTAGATTTCAGATCGCTACAATCTCTCGGTCTCTTCTGCATATGTGTAGTGTGAAGCAAAGATTTTAGGTACGCTTTCTCCACTCATAACATTTAATGAAGAGAAAGAAGAAAAAGAAAAGTCTTGTAGAAGATGAGATAGGATGGAAGGCGAAAATGGGGAATGGTGGAAGTTAATTGACAAGGATGATGGGGATGTGGGAAGGATATCAACATTCCCACTTCCCTATGCCTTATTTTATTGTACTAGCAACAATGCCCGTGCTAAGCCTAGGCAATATAAAATCAATTATATCTCAAAATGATATTCATAGCGACAATAGGTACATCATAATTTGCACATAATTTAAAATCTAAAATGATACTTTATTAAAGAATATTTTAATTTAATTTACTTGATGCAAAAGACTAAGAAATGCAATTGGTATCAAATAAAGAGTTGAAGAAGAAATTTGGTAATCATTCTTCAAAGTCATTTAATGAAGATCAAATACACAAAGTTGAGCATTAAAAATAGATTTAATTATGGTAATAAGAGGAGCCCATATTACAATTGCTATCAGAAAAAGAATTCCAATGAAGAAAAACTTTTTTGGTAAGAAACAATGTTAGTTCTAAGAATTCATTAAAATATTTTGATAACTTAAAAATCTTTAAATCAGGAAACAAATCATTTTGAAAAATTATGAGTGTGAATGGATGTGTGATCACTTGTTTATTATAAAGGTCAAAAATATGGAAATAAAAAGAAGAAAAACAAAATAAAATTAAGAAGTGGATCGACACATGGAAAAAAGAATTCCAAATCTTAAAAAAAAAAAAAAAGAATAACTACAAGGCATTAAAAAAGAACTGTTTGTAGAGGGAGAACTTCGCCCAATTTAAAAAGAGAAATAAACCAAAAAAAATTGAAGAAAAAATATAAAGCACTTGCGCAAGAATTATACTTTATTTCATCAATGACTTCCAATATTAGATCTTGAAAATCACTTTTGCCACTGCTCACAACATTTTTATTAGGTAATCACTCATGTAATAGAATAAATATTACCACATATATGTAGGAACAAAACCAAATCTCATATCATGCAAAAAGAAAAAATAATCCAACATATAACAAAATTTTAAAAGTTTGATTTAAAGAAGCAATACCTGATTAGAGTCTTCCTTTCTTTGATATGATTTTAATGAGAAAGAATACGTAAGAGAGAAGATTAGGAAAACGCAGGTTTGAGATTGTCAAAGAGGATCATACATATACCTTGATATACATCATACGGAACTGGAGCATGGCTAAGTAGAGGATGAAAGCCAAAGCGAGGTACTGAGCTAGGAGCCATGGTTTTGGAGGAGGGTCGATGTCAGGACTAAGATATCTTCATACAGGCTTCTTCAAACCACGAGAAGCTGGAGCTACTGCTCTTCTTCTAATACTAGGTCTACAGAAGACCCTGACCCTGTATTGTCTAACATATAATACACAAAGGCTTTGTTATGTTAGTATGATATATGATGATAAGTTCCATGTGGGGCCCCCTCTTCCTCTCCATTAAATTCAATGCATCCCCATAATGGCCTGCAACCACCAGGTTTATTATTCAAAACACATGCAAAACTAGGAAACTTCAAACTTTAAGTGGATGTAGATAAAGTAGATACCTGTAGTGATTTGAAATTTAAAAAGTATTGATTTGAAATTTAAAAACTGTATATATTGTGATAGTGATAAATGATGTTGAAATCATAAATACCTCTAAGATTAAGGGGAGTTGAGGATAATGAGAGAAAATAGGAGATGCTGATATGGCGCTATAGAAAAAAAGAAAAAAATTGCTGATGTGGCACACTTCAGAGGGCTCCATTTTTAGAGCTTTAATATATATATATATAACTAGCAGCAAAGGCCTGTGCTAAGCCCGGGCCAAAAATAAAAATATATATTAAAATTTGAGAATATATGTGGTATTGTTCTAATCTCTAATGCTATTTGAGAAATGAATAGCTAATAATTTGTAATATTAGATATATTATAAATATGATAGATAATATTATACATATGACAAATAGATTTCATATTAACCCTTATACTATTTCATGTATATCCAAATAGAAATGAAATGCATTTTTAATATGCACTTTAATAGCAAACATAACAAAATTATTACTAACAACACTTTATTAATAACTCAAAGGATTCATTGTTATGCATTACTCAGATTTAACAAATGAAAGGAAATTCTAATGCCTTCATCAAAACTAATTCAAGAAAATTATAATGCCCATTTAAAAAGCACTCAAATTTATTACCATGGGCTTGGTACATTTGTCGTCATCCTTCAAAATCGATTACCAATAACAATGATACAAAAAGAAAGGAAAAAAAAACCTGGAGATTTTGCTTCTCTTTTACTCCTCTTTTCATCATGTTTTTCCTTGCCATTTGGATCTTCAATTCCTCTATGACCAAAACACATAAGGTTAAGCATCATATATTCTAGAATTGCATGAATAATAAACAAATTAAAATCTATTTTATGAAAGCCCATAAGAAACCCTCGTTTTTTAACAACACCTATAGAAATAACCCCAAGCATTATCAAACAATATCAAGTTTCTGGTAAACGTAGATCCCATTAAGACGGCAGGTCTTAGGTGGGGAATGTGAACTGATCAACAAACAATATCAAGATTCTGGGCTACAAATTAAATGTTGAATAGTTCAAAATAAGTGATTTCCTAGACAATAGAGTAAATGTGAATGAGAAATGACCGCGAAAAGGCAATGGTGTGAAAATATACCACTTGAAACCATACAATTGTTCTGAACACATACCATTTGAAACTATATAATGGATTATAAATGGTGGCAAACCATTGGATCAAACCCTATAGAAGAGATGCACGTCATGATCGTATATTATCTTTACTTTCTATTTCGCTTCTTTTTGCCATGGTGCGGGTTGGTTAGGCATTCTGATAAGGGAATGCTTTGATTGGGACCAACGACTACAGACCTCATTCCACATCATCTCCTCCACCATAGAAGGTGATCTCTACTGCCCAAAAAACTTAATTCAAGTTGCAGGCTGACAATTGTCACCAGGAAAAGAAAAGGAAAAAAGAAAATTTTAAATGGAGGAAGATGATGATGGTCAGCCAGAAAGAGAGGTTTGATGAATCGAGTACAAGACCATCAATCCCAAATATAGATGCAATTAGCATGGAGAGATTGAGGAAGGAGATCTCGACGTCAAAGTCAAATGAGGATGAGTGTGCCCCATGTCAATTGCCAAAAAAGAGTAATCTCTGAATGGGGATAAGGATGGATTTTAGGGGAAATTTTTGAATTGATGAAGAAGAGGTTTGAATACCATTCAAATAGAGAGATTTTTGGGGAATAAATGGAATAGATAAGAGAGAAGAGGGTAGAGAGAGATTTTAGGGGATGATGCAATAATGGTGGGGCCATTTCTGATATCTTTAGAAGATGACGTGACGCTCTAGAAAAAAAGAAAAAAAATATTACTAACGTGGCACTCTCCAGCGGCCTCCATTCTTGTAGCTTTAATATGTAAAATGTGTACAAAAGATCATGAAGATTAAGATGCAAAATATTCACCTGAATACCAGGTGCTCCATAGTCCACCATTGTTTTTCCTTGTGCACTTGAAAAATACATTCACATATATGTGTGACTATCCTTTACTTCAATGATCACTCTGTTTATCATCAAACAAATCCCTTTTTTATAGTTTTTTTAATAGTAAACTTCAATTCGACCCATCAGCACAACAACACTCATAGCTACCAAGCTACTTCCCACCCCCCCCCCCCTCTCTCTTTTTCTTTCATACTTTCATTCATGGTCATCATCATCAACAAACCAACATTCCTCATAAATCAATTTATGGATTCTACTCCTTCACTTATCTTTATTAGGTGAGAATTATTGTTCATCAAGATAATAAAAAATTGGCAAAACGTGCCCTTGCTTAGCATGGGAAAAAATGCAATATTTTTTGAATAAAAATATGAGGTTTCATTGACAGGAAAGATATACACAGATCACACAAAAGAAAGATTTCAAGACCACACATGAGATAAAGACAGCAGAGGTGGACCCATGGACAATGATAGGTTGAAGAAGTGAAAGACTAAAATAAAATATTTTAAGGTCAAATTTAAAAAATTTATCGAATCACATGGAAGCAGTCACACCAGCGTGACAACACCTACGTCCAGCCCTGGGAAAACCCACTACCTAACTATGCAAAACCGATCACCCAATGACAGGATATGAGAAGCCTATTGGATTGAAAGTCTTGCTATGCAATGTTGTATACATATAGCATAAAAAATTCTACTCTCCATTTTTCGTAGGGTACAGAAACAGGCAACTGACCAGTCTATTTCCATGAGTTACATCATATTAAAGTAGATGTTTAAATATGTTAAAAAATATATATCACCCCTATTTGAAGGGACGCCCTTTTCTTGATCATCATAGACATACAAAAGCCCACTTCTTGCTCAAAGAATACAAAAAAGAAAAAAAAACCAAAAATCCCACACTGCAGATTCCATCATAAAGTACCAAAAATATAAAAGGAAAATATCAAATCATTTTGAGGAAGATTGGAGAAGAACGAGGGAGATTGTATTTACAGGTAGCCATGGCTTGGACCTTTTGAATGTAGATGATTGTTAAAATTCTAATCCAACCCAATCCCAGATGTTTTCCCTTGAAATCTATAGAAAAGAAAGAAGACAAATGTAAAGACATTAGTGTGAAGAGATGATGATGCATATAGGGGATGATGATTGTGGGGAAGGGAAAGACCTAGGTTTTGTTAGAGTTTTGAGGCAGTATTGGAAGAAGAACATGTGATGCTTTTTTCTGCCCAAGGAACATGAGATTACTACCGACAGCTTTTAAAGGAATAGAGATTTTAGGAACTAAATTTGAATTGAACATAAAAACTTTTAGAGAGTAGAGATTTTAGGAAGTAAATTTGATTTGAGAGAGAGGATCTGTGGATATGTTTTTTAGAGATGAGAGATTTTTGGGAAATAATTTTGAGAGAGATTTTAGGAACCTAATGCCATTAGGATGCTGACGTGGTACTCTAGAAAAAAAAAAGGGGTGTTAACGTGACATACTTCACAGTCCTCCCTCCTTGTAGCTTTAATATATATACTAACACTCCAAGGCTCATGCCCAATGCGGGCCATGTTTAATAATTGTTTTATTTGTAAAAATAAATATTTAGATGAATTTTAAATTAATATTAACATAAAATTCATTACACAAACATAAATTTTAATATTTGCAATATTTATGGTATATATAATAAAAAAGAAAAAGAAAAAGAAGGGACCTAATTGATATCTGCAAAAAGAAATAAAAAGATTCATAACATGGCACAAGTCTGCACCTATACCGACATAAATGGGTCCACCGAGGGCAGGGACTTACAACCATTTCAATTTTGATGATGCTGTGGGCCCACCTTCATTTCATAGTATCGTAAAACAATAAACAAAATAAAAAGGAGTGAAGATTTTGATTAGACAAGGACCTAATTAATATACGAAAAAAAAAGTCCATAACCTTATGCATGTTTGCACCTGTACTCTTACCTATAAACAAATAAGTGGGTCCACTAAGAGTAGGGACCTAATTGATATATGCAAAAAGATATAAAAAAATCAACGGTTAAATACTAATTTTTTCACTCAAAATTTCCCCCAACCCCCGAATTAAACCTTAGCCTAATAACACCTAAAACGTGTGATTAAGTTTATCATCTTTATAATAATTAGGGCATCCCCTTTATGGCCCATGTAATTATATTATTTGTAAATAAAACTATTTATAAATATTTAAATGAATAGTAAATTAATATTAACATAAAATTTATCACACAATCATAATTTTAAATATTTGAGTGCACTCTTAAAAACTAAATATTATATTAGTAAAACTAAATAAAAAAATAAAAATAATGTACCCATAAAGTTTCATTAGAATATTTATCAAAAAAAGTTGGATCATTTTTCCTTTAATCTGTAAACTCAACTCAAGAGGAAAAAAAACATTATATGGTAACAAAAATTAGATGGAATAGTCCAATGTATAAAGAATTATGGGGTCGATCATCCAACCCTCTCACTATGAAAAATATTGATTAGTTGGAATTGAATAGCAAAGAAAAGGACCCACGCCCAATGCAGCCCATTTGGAAAATATATGTACCATATGAATAAAATAATCAGCAACAGGCTTTAAAGAATATAGGCATCTCAAACTTTGCCTTTAATAATCAGGGCTGAGAATAGGATTCAAGTGTAGCCTGTAATCCCAAAAACATAGCCCAAACTAACACATTGAGGGCTTTAATGCTGCAGTCAGGCTACGCCTAGTTATGAGTATTCATAAAATATCAAATCAATCTTCAAGTTTGATTTTTGAAAATGGAAACATCTTATAAAATGTTTAAAAATAATTCTTGTTACAAACTTTAAAACTAAATTATATATTATTTAAAATTAATTTCACTTTTGACAAAAGTTTTCTGAGGAGTTTGATGTTTTGAGAAGTCCCCCGAATAGCCTGATCATATCCAACTTAGTCCTACCTAACCCAACCTATCGACTCCATTCATGCCAACTCTAAGTCCAAATCAATTCATCATACTCAATACTAACACCAACCCATAGCCCAATTCAACCCACCATACTCGCGATGCTAGCCAAATTAAATTGCACAAAGATGACCAACTCTTGTATGTGGATATTGGCATATAAAAGGAAAGATATCCTCTTTTTATCTCTTCACATGTGGATGAGATACATTTAGCATAACTATGAGGGATCAACCCAATCCCCAAATCTGATTACATTGGATGCAAAAGTGTCTTATAGGCCCAAAAGTAAAAGATGGAACTAAATGAAAAGATCAGAAACATTTGACCCGGATCCTAACTTAACCACTATTGGACTGGGTCATTATTTGGCTTGGGTCTTTTGTTTTCACCAAGTTTTCATGATTGATATTGGGTGAATTAAGGCCTAAATTCATTAATACGTCCACTGGGACCCATGTGAGTCCACCCAACTATGGATTACTGAATGTTGAAAGCCATATCAATGGCCGTTTCCACATTTTCATTTCCTATTTTCTCTAAAGGTGTCTAAGTATATATATATATATATAAGGGGGCAAAATGATGGACGAGATATCAATAGGTATAAATTCATTAATAGGTCCAACGGGCCCATGTGAGTACACCCTAAATATGGATTACTAAATGGCGAAGGCTGAATGCCAACGGCGAGAAATTTTGATTGCCCAAAAACTCATGCCCTTAAAAAAAATAACTATTGCATAAATATGGAGAGAATATGGAGAAAATATGGAGATTTTTTAGGTGAGTAAATTAGGTTAGTTAAGAAGAAACACCCTAATGAGAATAGAGATTTAAGGAAAGCGGATAAATATTGAGCAATGATAGTAGAGATTTTAGGAGATAGGAGACATTTTAGATTTGATTTTAAGGATGCCACATGTTGCTTTCCCACACTCTCTCTCGAAGGGGGAATTTTCTTTACATATACTAGTGCTTTAAGTCCTGCATTGGAAAAAATAATAATTAAGTCTTATTAAAAATTATTAATAATTTAAATAAAATATTAATGAATATTATGACATAAATCATAATGAAAATATAATTACAATATTAAATCTTTATTTTTTGAAGGAGAAAATATTTTTTTTTGAATCATAGATGTATAAAAGTTGAGAGTGAAAAAAAGACTGTTGATATTAAGTCATCCTTGAATTATTAAAGGAATTACATGTGGTTAAAGGAAAAAAAAGTTGATATTTGTTAATTGGCATGCACTTGTTTCAATAGATGCACTTGGTTTATCTTCTTCACTTATCTCAATAGTTGCGCTTGTTTCATCTTATACAGATCTTTTAACTCCTGCACTTGTTTCACTTTGTACGCTTGTCTTAATAAAGTTATTTGTTTTTGGTATTGCAATGGAAATACTTAGTCCAACATCTTGAAATTTTATATTTTCTTTATAATTTGATATTGCATAGTAAACATTCAAATAAATTAGTAAAATAAACTGATATGAAAGAAATTGTATTGATGGCATTAAAATAAAACTTATAATTTTCAATTTCTGACAATAGAATGGTTGATTCTTGGGTGTAGCAAATTTCTTCAATTTTCTTGACTGGGATACTATTTTCTGATGTTAGTTTGTTCATCGTTGAGATAAATTAGTTTTATATGAAATAAATATTACTTCCACTATTCATTTTTTATTTCATCTTCCAATAGTTTATACCAATTTACCTGCAAAATAAATAAAAATTTAATATTTATATATATACATGATGATAGTTAAAATAAAGAAGTAACTTTATGTAAATAAAAATAAATTTAAAATACCTTATTTACACATTTTTGAAATTCTTCTTTTGTTGCATTTATGAAAATTTTAAGTACTTCATCGTGCAATAAGAATGATGTTTGCTTGGTGTGGTTTGCAACTATTATAGTTGTAATGTATCTGACAATAAAAATAATTAAAAACAATTATTTTATAATATGTGCAATAGACAAATATGTTAACTTGATTAACATAACAGCTAGATGATACACAAATTTGGTTAGATTGGGGTTAACATGATTCCTAGAACTCCTATTTTTCAATAATCTTAAGAATCTTAAGAACGCCACTATTGACTGCATTTACTCATGATTAAATAATCAAGATTTCTAGGCTACAGATTACCATGAACAGTGTAGGGTTTAGCGATCTAATTATTTATCTAAATAGTGTCAGTCAAAGGACTATAGATTACTATAAACAGTTTAAGAATATAACAATTATCTCTATAAGTAGTAAATCTAAATAGTGTCAGTCAAAGGGCTACAGATTATTATAAAACAGTTTAAGAATATAATATTGGCTATGTAAGTATCCAAATCAAATAGAAGGAACTCAAAATAAGGTGTAGTTGGGAGCATGATGTACATACCTTGTCAAATTTGGTGGATTCACATGAACCACTGGGGGTACTGAGATGGAATTTGAAAGAGTAACGCCTTAGCATAGGCTACGAAAAAAAATAATTAAGTCTTATTAACGATATAAGGGACATGAGAATTTTGTGTTGTATAGAATATAATGCATGCTTAGAAGAGAGAGAGGAATACTTAACCCATGTATCTTTCTAGTGGAAGAATAAGAAAATATGCGACCATTCTACTTCTTCTGTTCTTATGATTTATGAATAGAATAGAGAAGTCGGAACAGAGAGAGTATAAATTGATGCGACTTATATCTTGGGTTTCTTTTTTTAAAGAGTTTTCATGATGAGATATTCGCTTAAACTCTAAAATCTAGGATGCAACTTATATAAATTGATGCAACTTATATCTTGGGTTTCTTTTTTTAAAGAGTTTTCATGATGAGATATTCGCTTAAACTCTAAAATCTAGGATGCAACTTATATAAATTGATGCAACTTATATCTTGGGTTTCTTTTTCTAAAGAGTTTTTCTTATCACAAACGAATATATAACATATATCTTAGGTTTCTTTTTTTAAAAGAGCTTTTCTTATCACAAATTATTTATTATTCTAAATACAATAATTAAAATAAAATAGGAAAAATTAATAACAAACAAAAGTAAATATTTTCAAATAATTCATAAAATCCACAAAAGTTAGGGGGAGAGAGTGAAAATAGAAAGATAAATCGAAAAAAGAAATATTAATATATGTCTTTTAATTTTTTTTTTACCTATGTGTATTCATTTTGTATACGTCCCTATCCCCTAAACCCAAAAGGAGAAAGAAAAACCAAAAATAAAAAGAATAATGGAAAAAAGGTAACATACAATTTTTCTTAATAATGTTTCAATAAATCTTATATTTAAATATATTCTCATTTTTTGGGCCTGGGTTTAGCATGGGCTTTTGTATAAACTTGCGGATTCAATTATGTGCAGACTTGTGACCTTAGATCTAAATATTATATATATGTATATTATGCTTAGCCTAGTTGTACTTCAAACAAATTTGGAGGTGGGTCCACATCATGAGGCCATAGTTTATCCTACCCATAATTTAGTCTATATCTTTCTATTCACTATGACCACCTTTCTATATTTTTTTTCACCGACCCATATCTTGTTCAAAGCTCAAAATTTTTACTTACTCACATTGTGTAGTTGCATATGAACCCGATACACATATGACTCACTGGAACTCCTTTTCATTAGAAAGTCTCATGAAAATGAAGTCTCGTCAGAACCAAATCCGATTAAAGAGTTTCATGTAAATCAAGAGTCTAGTTAAAGAGTCAGGCATGGCCAATAGCCATCTATATGATTTATCTAAACCATGGGCCCACTCGCCTATTCTATGGATTACTAAGGAGGATTATGATGTCCAATGCAAGAAGTATGACTATTTTACACTTGTGTCCCGATGACAAACAGCTCAGATTAGTCTAAGACTTTAAATTAATGTGGCCCAAAACTTTGATCATATGAGATCCTTTTGATTTCGATTCGGGTACATAGAGGACCCAAAACCAAAATCATGAAAAGAAGCCAATCTAAATAGTTATTTTCATTAAAAAAATATTAAACAGGTGATGACATGGTGTTCCAAAAAAGGTTAAAAAAGATTCAGAGATTTTAGAAAGGTGGTATAGATATATAAGATAAGAACCCTTTAGAGAATAGATAGAGATGAAGTTGTAAAGGGATGAGAGAGAGAGAAATTTGGGAATGAGAGATTTTACAAAAAACCAAAGAGAAATTTTAGAAAAATTGAGCGATTTTTGAGATTTGGTATAGAGTTTAGCTAAAATAGATAGAATCCTTAGATTGAGCCACGTGTCATGCCGTTATGAAGAGAATTGTGCCACATGTCACTCTCCCATGAAAATAGGTATAGTTATAATATATATAAATTGTACTCCACACCCCCATATGTTTTAATATACCTCTCTCTTTCATGCTCTCTCCAAGCCCATAACCTATTCATTTTTAATGATAATCAATATAGATTAGGAGAAACCCCAATTGAAACCCTTTATCCAAATCATACAAAATAATTGTCTTACAGATTTATAGGTTATCTATAATGTATTCATTAATCCAAGTTTGATCTACCATTGGATTAAAATTTAGATGAAAAATATAATGATAATCACTTTTTTTTTATCATGCAGTCAATTCGACAGTTGGATGAACTCAAATCTATGTAGTATTTGAGAAAACCATAAGTAAGTACATTATATGAATTTTGAACCATTAAGATTTAAATAGGTGTCCCTACCATCTAGTTCCAATCCTTTTATCTCATAGTTTTTGTATTAGTTACAATCGTACTCATTCATGAATCTCTTGTAGTACACTTTTTGAAACTGCCACCATGCCATTTAAATCACTTTATCCTTTTCTTTGTTTTAAAAATTTTTTTATACTATGCTTTAGACTTATCCAATATTGGGTTTAAAGATATATATATATATACGTGGGAAAAGACTACTATGCATTCATCCCTCACCTTGTGGTAGTGGACAATTCCCTTTTTAAACCTAACAAGGTCACAAAGGTGTCATGAGGGTTATGGTTTTGTCTTCTTGCATATTAATACTTTCCATTTATGGAAGTGTCCCTTACCATAAGGTGAGGGATAGATGCATAGTAGTTTTGTTCTATATGGCTTTGATCCTGTAAGAACTGTTCTCATGCAGCTATCGTAAGAATTTTTTATAGAGCTCACTTGTGGGTCTCATTTGGAGATGGGACTAGGAAAGATCTTTGTAGAACCAACCCACATATCAAGTTTGGCCCTAATCACACGTCTCTAAACCCTTCATCCATGGACCACAAATTCAGTCCATTCGAATTGGTGCACAGTCGATCCAACGGTCTAATAAATTCGAATCTAACTAGAACTTAGGGCGAGTGACTATTAGGGCGACCTCTATGTATTGCGAGGTTTGAATTGGATGATAGATGGGCCCCACCTACAGTTCTCACAAAAACATGGTGAGAACTAGTTCTCATAGGATTATTTCCCATATATATACATATATAAGGCAACCTCTTGTTTTTTTTTTTAATTAAATAGGTGACCCTTGTTTTGTTGTGGAAGACACCATAGGCAAATGACATTTTGGTTAGGCTCTATATTTTCTTTTTGGTAAATTGTGAGCGGGATATGTATTTTTTTAATATATTTTGTATTCCTTCCGGTCTTGAAAGCATCAAACCAATTTTGTTTATTTTATGAATTTGGTGAATTGTTTAAAGCCACATGTGGTAAAACAGTTTCTTCTATTTCCATAGCTGGTAGTTTATATTTGGAGACTAAAAAGTTCTAATAAATCAAAATAATATGACCCCTTTATATATGCTTTATTCAGATTAAACTCTAAATGAATTAAAAAATGGTAAGAATAAAAACTTACAAGGTATGTGAATAAATATTACAAAATAATTCACTTATTTATATTAATAGCTGTGTGTGGATTTTGACTAATCATACCTTTTGTCTTGCATTTTTTTATTTTTAAAGTGTTAATTTATTATTATTGTTGTTGTTGTTGTTGTTGTTGTTGCTGTTGCTGCATTCGACTATGTTTCCCCACAAAATCTGTCACATACGTACCTTTTACACACCTACCTTTATGTCCAGGTGCTAAGTTTATAACCATATTATTTCATGTAGTCCCTTTTTTCTTTCTTTTTTTGGGTATCTCAATGTATATCTTATCTGTCAATCTAAATATCTATGAAGTTCTAAACATCTCCATCATGGAATATGTTTGACACTTGTGCAACATTGTGGGGCCCATCTTTAGGCACTACTAATCAAGGAACATGCCTAATGAGCTTGATAAGATTCTCTCCAGTTTGGATTTTTATGCCTCAAAACTAACAATAACACAATATTAAAAGAGGGTAATTCAAGGTGAATGTAAGTTGAAGGTTTTGGAGAGAGTTTCTAAATTGGATTAATGCAATCAGTCTCAAAATTATGTATGCAAACAATCAATTACACAGCGGAAATAAATCAAACAAAAGCAAACACCATAAGAACACACAGATTTTACGTGGAAACCTAAACCGGGAAAACCACGAGTCCAACCTAGACTAATAATCAAGCACTATGGATTATAATGCAGTTATAAGCCATTTACAGACAACTGCATGACTTTGTAACGTCAACCTCTTGCAAAAAATCACTCTACAACAATCGCCTGTCGTTGCCTGCTACACATCCAATCAACTAGAAGCCTTCTATTTATTAGCTTGACTCTTCAGATCTTCTACGCGTAGAAGATGATCTTCTACTAGAGATATAGAAAACAAGAATCTTTAGAGCAAAACTTCAGCCCTTCAACTCTCCAAAAAACTGTAGAAGAGATGATCTCCATAATATATTCCCCATTTAGAACAATGAGATCTCTGTCATAGGGTTAAGAGAGAACCATTTTTTATAGCCTCTAATTTGTGCCTCATAAGTATATTTCAATTAGGAAAGAAGTTGGCATGAAATAGGGAAATTCCTCTTTAAATTGGACTGAAAAATCGTAAGTCGGCGAACTTTTTGCACTTGTCCGATTGGTTGGATTAAGGTTCCGCCTGGGCAAAAATTCAGCACATTTTCTCCAAACTTCTAGAGGCCATAGTTTTCTCGTTTCAGCTCTGATTAAGCAATTTTGGGCTCTACAGATATCTACTCAAAACGAACTTTCCAATGGTAGGTCACATGCCCATATCCGATGTTCGGTTTGTAAGATATGACCTTTTTAATCCATATTGTCCGTAGAAAATCACTTCAATTTGTTTCTCTTTCTTCTATTTCTTGATTTCAGTACATCCAGCGACTCAAATCATTATCCATACTCAAAGATATGTAAAATACAATACTTATAGACTCAAGTTTTGTCCAACCCATGAATTTGCTAATACAAAAATCCTTATAATCTCTCTCTTTGGCAATTCATGGACAAAACTTTCTATACATTCAATCTACCCAAAAATAAAACCAAAAAATATATTGAACATTGAGTAAATTGAAATGGCAAATAAAATTTTACCATTAGCTCTGCACCAGTTACAAAAGAAACTATCTTTAGCTCCATCTATCTTTAGACTAAACAAAAATTCTCTATCTCCCACTGAATACAATATCTTCCCCTTTTCATCCATAATTGACAAAGCTAATGATCATCATACAACAAAGTTGTCAACTTGAATCCAGTATTAGCTTCCCCTTAATTATAACTCCCCTTTAATTGTATCTTCATAGCAGCACTGGGGGTTAAAACTTGATCTTCTTGATTAGGGTTTTTTGCATATAGCCACCCACACTTGTATAGTTTGATCGTTTAGCACAGTGTGAGCAACTTTTTTAGACGGATCAGACTCAGATTTGATCATCTTCTTGCCAGATTTCTTATCTATTAGCATAATTGGCTTTATCATATATGTGCCTCCTTGATTAAGCACCATTCTAGATATCTCTTAGGATCATCATCATCATCATCATCATCATCATCAAAGCCTTATCCCAACCATGTTGGGGTTAGCTATATGAATCCTGTTTCTCCATTCCGTTCTATTTTGAGCATGTCTTAGGATCAAACACATCAAATTAGTGTAATCTGCTCTAATATCACTTGAAGGTTTTGGGGGAGAGCATCTAGAATAGATTGATGTAATTAATCTCTAAATTATGTGTACAAACAATCAACCACGCAGCGGAAATAAATCAAATAAAAGTACACACCACAAGAAGACATAGATTTTATGTGGAAACCCAAACCGGGAAAAAACCACAAGTCTAACCTAGACTAATAATTAAGCATTATAGATTATAACGCAATTACAAGCCATTTACAGACATTCGCATGATTCTGTAACGCTAACCTTTTGTAAAGAATCACTCTACAACAACCACTTGTCGTTGTCTTCTACACATCCAATCAACTAGACGCCTTCTAGTTGTTAGCTTGACTCCTCAGATCTTCTATGCTTATAAAACAATCTTCTACTAGAGATATAAAAGACAAGAATCTCTAGAGTAGAACTTCAGCTCTTCAACTCTCAAAAAAGCTCTAGAGAATATAATCTCCAAAATATATTCCTCACTTAGAACAATGAGATCTTTGTCTTAGGGTTGAAAGAGAACCCTTTTTTATAGCCTGTAATTCGTGCCTCATAAATATATTTCAATTAGGAAAGAAGTTGGCATGAAACAGACAAGTTCTTCTTCAAATTGAACTGAAAAATAGTAAGTCGGCAAACTTTCTGCACTTGTCCAATTGATCGGATGCATGGTCCGATCAGTCGGATTAAGGTTCTGTTCCGGTGAAAATTCAACACATTTTCTGCAAATTTCTAGAGGCTATAACTTTCTCATTTCAGCTCCAATTAAGGCAATTTTGGTCTCTACGGATATTTACTCAAAACGAACTTTCCAATGGTAGGTTGCATGCCTATATCTGATGCTTGGTTTGTGAGATATAACCTTTTTAATCCATATTGTTTGTAGAAAATCACTTTAGTTTGTCGCTCTTTCTTCTATTTCTTTACTTCAGTGCATTCGGCGACTCAAACTATTATCCATACTCAAAGATATGTAAAATATAACACTTATAGACTTAAGTTTTGTCCAACCTATGAGTTTGCCAACACAAAAATCCTTACATAAGTCATGATTGTCAATTTGGAGTATTGATGTGTGAGGGTTGTGGGTTAAGGGGGTTGGCTTTATTACAAGTGGCCTTGGTGGCTATGCATACGATCGACTTGTCTTTAGCTCTTTTTTTATGAATGAGTTTGATTAGGGGAGCAACTTCTTTTTTATAGGAACTCATGAGTAGCTCTCTACGGCCACCTTCCAAACCCCATAAGTCATGAATTGGCATGGCATACATCTGAACTACACAGAATTGCTTGACCACTTTGATGAATGGTTTTTTACAGGAGCAAGGCACATTTGCTGGATCTAGTGGAATTACTATAGGCATATGCAACACCCACTATGTCTATCTTCCTATTCATGTAGTCATCACATCGCTAAGGTTTGTTGACCTGAACTGTAGAATGTGGCATTGATGCCTAACATCAACCAGCCAACTTGACTTTATCTGATTTCATTAAAATGCTGCTTCTATTCTTGGCTGCATAGGACGGGCATACTTCAAGATTTTTGTTTACTGCCATAGAGACTTCTGTGCTTGTCAGTTTCATCAGTTACAAGCGTAAGTGTTGTACAATTTTGTAAAATCGTCACTTAATACTATAAGCAAAACAATTTGTGTCGGCACATAGAAATTAAAGGCCCTCAAACTAAATTACTTAGCTTTTCAACCATTGTCGATTGGGACCAAAATTGTACTTTGGACCCTCGTGATTCTCAATACAACGTCTTAGCTTCAGTTCTAATCTATGGGTAAACTTGCAGTTCAACAGACGACGAGCAAGAATGTGCAGGTTCATATGAAATTAATGAAATTAAAACTGCAGATTTCTCAGGCTACTTGCTATCATTTGTTTGATTGCTGAGATGGGGCATTAGATAGAACCTACAATGGAGCTTGTAAAATTTTCTGGTGCGCTCTGCTTGATTTGTAATAATACATTTTGGCATTCATATGTTCTCAAACAAATCATTCTTCGCGGGTGGATCGTTATGTATTAATCGCGTGGATTTTTTTTAAGTCTGATTGGAGATAGGACCTCCAAGAGGGTGGGTCTTGGCACAATGGTAATATTGCTCAATTGCATCTTAGGTGTCCTCAAAACAGCCTCTCCATTTGTAGGAGAAAGGATGCTTACATTTGACCTTCTCTATGCCCCCTAGTGGTGGGAGCCTGTGCGCAGGGAGATGGGACCTCCATCCACTAGATCCTAGACTCGACACCTACCTAGTAACACATCCATTATGAACTTATGATCACCTGTCAACTATGCCTGAAGGTTGTTAGTAAGCCTGTCCTTGGGTCATCTCTATGTTATCTTTAAAAGTTGTCGTCACTCGATAACTTATTTGTTGAAGACAGACATCTCCATTCAACCGCAAAGTATCCCCTAGTCAGATTATTGCGATTGCTACTCATCGATGAAAACTTCCGTTTCATCATCTTTAGGTGGCGAGATCCCATCAAATGAATGATCTACGCCACTGAAAGCTTTCATTTCTCATGAATGATTGATCGCATTGTTTTTGTCATTCCTGCACCAAGTCCTTTCCCCTCGTGAAAAGTAGACGCTGCCGAAGATGCATAGGTTTCCAATTTTAAATCTCCCAGAGGAAAGTAGGAAACGAATGAGAAAACGAAAAGTAGTCATGGAGCAGGTTAGCTTCGACTCCCCTGATCCTCTAAGTGTTCACCATATGGTAATCATGCGTGAACCCATCGGGGTTTGCCATGTCACTGTGCGGCAGCTTGCCATGCATGTAGGTTGCCATGCATACTGGCAGCTTGTCCAATACAAGGCAGCAGGGGTGTACAAAAAATCTATCAATCTTTACAACTGATCCGGTCTGCAGTTTTTTAACCGATCTAGTGGTTAATTGTTTGGTGATGAATTTTACCTTTAATCCGGGGATTTAAACTGATTTGAACATTTAAAATAAAAAATATATATTTATATAAAAAATATTAAAAGGCAACATTTTAGTCAATCATCATCCATCTTTCAGGTTTAGTCATTCACTCTCTATATAAAATAGTGAGAAAATAGTTGACATTACTATTAACGGATTGAATGATTTTAATCAAATCGAATGGTTAATCCGTGGTTTAGTTCGATTCGGTTTTTAATGGACAGCAGATTGACTACGAATTACAAAACTGTCAATCTGTAGGTTATGGCTTGGTGATGGATTAGGCTTAATCCAATCCAATCCGTACCGTGTATAACCTTACAAGGCAAGACTGCCCCATGATAACGTGGCGGACCGTAATAGGTCTACTCACCGTCACTGTGGGGGCAAACTCTTGCTCAATCTCAAGGTTTCTTGCTAAACCAAACTTGACAGGAGCCACATCATTAAAAAGGGAAATTTAAAGTGAGGTCTTAAATTTTTACCTTATTTCAAAAGAGAACATAAATTTTAAAACTTTTTAAATTAGTCTCCAAATGTTTTAAAAAATTTATAATTAAGGATATCTAACTTGTACCATTTTTTGAAATAAGGCGAAAACTTAAAGCCCTATAAAAAAATTTCCTATATTTTTACATGCTTACTGTCCCGAGCCCACCTTTTAAAGCATACCTCAATTCTAATGGGGCTTTGATATTTTATATTCGAAAGCCCAAAATGTCCAACTCAAATGTGGGATTTGCTTAGTTGATGGTAGGTTTGATCTAGCGAAAGTTGCGCACCAGGGTAACCCTCCCAGCTTTTTATAAGCCAAACCGTTCAAAATTCAATTGACATTGAGTGGGGAGTACATTCGCACTTGTGCCGAGCACGAACCATTTATATGAACGCGACGGATGGTCTAAGGGCTTGTTTGGTAGGTCTAGTCTTATTTTTATAGATCATCTAAAATAGAGCTATTAAAAAAAGAGCTATAAAAAAAAGAGGCTAGATTTAAAATATGTGTTTGGCAATGAAAGCATCTATTTTAAATAGACCATTTTAAATCAATAGTTGAAAATTTTTCACAAATATATTGAGATCTAGTAGGTATTAAGCCTTGAAATTTTACTTCATAACCACGTTTGGCCTCCCAAAGAGATCTAACGGTTTGGATTTTGTATTTGAGGCCCCCAATTTTTAAAAAAAATATTTAATAATTCACGTTTTTACATAAATATCTCAAGTTTGGTGATGATCCAACGGCTGAAATTTGGTCTTCTAATGGTCATTGACCTTCTACACATTTTCAATGGTTTGGATTGTTATTTACTGTCCCAGAAATAATAATAAAAAATAAAAAAAGGGGCTGCCTGTGGACTAGTACAAATTCAGCATATTAAATTCAATGGTTGAAAGTTTTTTACAAATATCTTGAGATCCACAAGGAATCAATCCTTGAAAATTGACCCCATAGCCGTTTTTAGTCTTCCCAACATTTCCAATGGTTTGGATCTTGTGTTTGGGCCCCACAAAATTCAAAAACTAGTATCCAATGGCTCACGCTTTCTTGCACATATCTCGAGATTCCGGATGAATTAACGGCTGAAATTTGGATGGGTGGCCGTAATTGATCATGTGAACATTTTCAACGGTTTGGATGTAGATTTAGGGGCTCGGATTTTGAGAAAAATCGAAAAAACCGTACTGGGCGTGATCCCTCAAAATACTGTAGCTGGGCGCCTCTTTTTTTTTCCCTCTGATTTGGAAATGCATCACAGCCCCTCCTCTTCAAAATAGAGCTTTTACCTCTTATTGTCTAAATTAAATAGAGCTAAAAATGCATGCCAAACGCCTCTATTTTGTTAACTCTATAAATTTTAGACATTTAGACAATAAGAGGGGAAATTTTAGACTTGCCAAACATGCACTAACTCTGTATGCAGACGGGCTTTTGTCATTTTAGTGCATTTGTGCGTGGAGGTTTATCTATTTATAAATATCTAGAAATCTATCAAGAATCAATGACTGAGATTTCATAAGAAAGTTGTTTTAAAGTTCTAGACATGATAAATGGTTGAGATTTTTATAGTGTGACACAAACGGCGTGTTTCAAACTAAAAGCCGATAACCTAAAATCAGTAGCACTGCGTTTTCTTAGACGTCCTCTGTCAGACAGGCAGAGAACTAGAAGCGGTAAGAGCTCTGAGGATGAGAGGGAAGGGTGGTAGTCCGTACATGATGACACGTGACAGCCGGAAATCGCCGATGAATGGCTACCTAGGAAGTTCTCCCACAAACCCTCTTTCCCTTCTATTTTCCTGGTGGGTTTTCTTGAGGACTCCGAAAAGACACAAGGCTCTCGGAAGTATTCAGGTTGGTTTCTTCGATTTACCCATCCATGTATGTATTGATTTCTGAGAAAACACTTTGCATTATTTCTTTTACACACATTTTTTTTTACACTTAGGGTTTTGCTGTAGGGTTTTGGCAAAAAAAAAAAAAAATGGTGGTTTTGTGAAACTTATGGTTTTGTTACGAAAAAATTGTGGTATGTGAGATTTATGGTTTTGCTATGGACTTGGTTTGATTTGTGAAACTTAGGGTTTTTTTACAAAGAATTTGTAGTTTGTAAAACTTAGGGTTTTGCTATGAAGCGTGGGTTGGTTCCAGAGCTAACCTAGATTTTCAGCATTGGTCTCCATCCCCACTTTTGAGCTTATAGCTGCATCTATGGCATGTTTGACATGGCCCCCACCCCAGTTTGATAGACTGAACATGAAGCCATCAAGCGTGCCCTTCAATGGGCTCAGCGACTCTCTCCCTTTTCACTTGCAATAACGACCAACTGTTTAGTGGCTGTATTGCAGCTTATGGGTTCCCAATCCCCAAGCTTTGAAAACCAACCAGTCCTTCAAAATATCTCTCACACCACTTTCCATTTTGCAGAGTGCTTAAGATTCCTAGGGCACACCTTTCCGAAGCTCACACGCCAGCCTCAGCTGCACTCAAATAGTTTCTTCCACATCCCTGGGTCCTCTAATTTTTGCACTGAGCACTGTTGTTCACTATACATTTTAACTGCACATTACTGTTGCCCTGGACATTATCATATTATACTGCATTTCTGCTCGCATCATGTTGCTGCACTACAATATCATGTACCCATTGTATGTGAATATTACTGTCTCTCTAACATTGCCTCGTAACCTAGATCCAACCCACAATAGCTGAGAAATGGAGGAGAGAAGTGAGATTCCAGCAGGGACATTCCACATAACCTATGATCGTGGAGTGAAAATTGAAGAAAACCTCTACAGAGGTTCATTTCGTGGTATAGATGGGTGTTCGATAAGTGTAATGTATCATCTTGTTCCTGATGGAGAGGAAAAAGATGCTAACAAATGGCATAATTTCAGTTTGGCACACTCGAGTGAGTTTATCTTAAAAGTTCTTGGCACAACGAGTCTCAATGGGCGTATGATTTTATTTTCAGAAGATTTTTTTCAGACCCTTGCAGATTGGGTTGAAGCTCCGGGAAATTTGCTCACTCTAGGGCAAAGAATACATCCACGACTCATTACAATTTTGTCGTAAGTCCCTTGTCTATATTTTTTTTCCTGTTGTTGCTAATTTTATTGTCCTTTATTTTTTTTATTCATGTTTTCTATTTTTTTTTTTTTGATTGTATTGTAAAGGGATGTATTACATGGGATAATTATGTTCCGATGCAAATGGAACTGTCAACATGGAGCAATAATTGCGAAAAATATTTTCATTACTGTTGATGGAAGAGCAAAAATCGGCAATGCATCGAGTTGGGAAAACTTTGAAGGAGATATTCTGCCCTTTTGTGAGTTGATTGTCTCCCTTTTCGAATCAAAACAGCAGGATCTTCCCTTGGAGTTATTGCTGTTCTTGCGCAGTTTGAAGAAATATGGCAAGGAGAAAACCAAGTAAGTCCATCTTTAAAAACCAGAAATCAATTGTTATGATGTGAACTTAATTGTTTTCAGAGTGTTTCTATTGCATGCCACCTACCAATTTAGTTAGATATAAATACACATTGGAAGCATATTTCTCTTAACTGTTAGTTGTGGAAACCCAATTTGTTGATTTTTGACATACATGATGAGCATGTTAGAGACATTCGATCTAATAGTTGGATTGGCAAAAATATGTTTTTTATGCAACATTATTGAGGGTGTAAGACTTCACATTCCTACATCAGGCATGAGTTTCTTTAGCCTATTAATCAAGTTGTTGGCAATAACTTTGTAAAAGACGTTACACGGTTATAGAGGCTAATATATCTAAAGTCATCAATTGTAGTTGGATGAGCTTTTTTTTGGGACCAAATCAATGTTGGTTCGGTTTACCTCTCCAAGTAATCTGCCTGGATGCTCACAAAAGTTCCTACCGCTAGCCAAAGTTGGAAGAAGGTACCTGGGATTTCATTGGGGCTTGGTGCTTTAAGAGGTCCAATTTCAGAGACTGCCTGCTTAATTTCATCTGCTTGAAAAGGGAGCATCAAGAATAGTTAGTTGTGCTTCAGATAGTCTTTGCGTCAGAAAGCTGCAACCATGCCATGATTGCATTGCTGATGTGCCAATATCTGGTTGGGAGTAGATCCTTTGGAAACGAGCCGCAAAACTGTTTGTAATAGTGTGGGGGTCTGAAGTTCATTCTTCTGAAGGTCCTTGGATCCCCTGAAAAAAAAAAATTTCTTGCTTTTCTAACTGTAGCTGCAGCATGATAAAATTTTGTATTCCTATCTCCCCATGCAAGCCATTTTGTCTTTGCCCTTTGAGACCAATAAATTTCTTCCTGATACAATAGGCCCTCAAGATGGGCCCTTTGCTTGAAGTCAGCTTGTAACTAGCTGTGTCATGTAGGGTTTGCTGAATTTGAAACAAGAGTCTCTAGTTTCTTTAATCTATTAGGCTGGATTAGATGTACTCCCTGATTTCAGTTGACAGAGCCTTAGCCTCATAATTTTGATCCATTGTACTACCCTATATCTGGGGGATCCTGTAACCTTTGTCTTCCAAGCATCCTCGATCATCCTTTTACAATCTGGAATTTGCAACCAAAACACTTCAAATTTGAATGTGTGATGTCCTTTTCTAAGAGGTGGGCTAGGGAGAAGCAAAAGTGGTGCGTAATTTGAGGCAAATAGTGGCAAAACTTTTGCCCTTGGTTGGAGAAATTGGCAACTCCATTCTATATTTGCAAAAGCTCGTTCCTATCTCTCATAGGTTCAAGTGTTGACCCTATGTCCATTTGTCCACGTGAACATAGGTCCTTCCATATGAATCTAGAACAACAGTAAGTTGGCTAAGTCTTTCAGAAATTCTGAGCCAGGGATGTGATTGGAGTGTCATCCTATTTTGTCCAAGGGTCAGTACTTGATTAAAATCGCCAATACAAAACATAGGTCCCTGAATAGATTGTAAAATTTGTTGGATCGATTTCCATGTCTCCTTTCTTTACTGAAGGTCTGGATGCCCATAGATACATGCTAAGGTCCATTTCACATGAGGGACAGATTCAATACGTACCAAAATAAGGTGCTGATCAACATGAATAGCTGAGATGATTTCATCTGCCCTCCACTTAAAGCTGAGGCCCTCCACTATTGCCTTGATTATCAATTCCAATACTGAGTGAACCCAATCTTGATTATTGTCCATATACTTTTGCTACTTGAGCCTCTGTTTCCATAACATAATATAGCTAGGCCCATGATCATGGACCATGAGCTTAAGTGTGTGTACGCCAGAGGCTGGCCTAAGCCTTTCCAACTAATTAGACTCATGGCTGCTGCTGGGGCTGTTCTGGGACTGCTGCTGCGAACCCATCTATGTGCATAAAATTAATATCTCCCTTTTCACAAGTGCTAGCCGACAAGGGCTTCTTGCCTCGAGACCCTGAAAAGTACCAAGATTATCATCTTCCCAAGCTTGAGTAATCTGATCCCTTTTCCGAGGTCTCCACTTAGCGTTCAGTCAATATTGTGTGATAATTTCAGAGGGCGTCATAATGGCTCTGTTTGATTTTAATCTTCTGAACCTTGGTCTAGGAGCTGGGTCTTGTCTAGAGGAAGATGAGGAGTAATTCTGGAAGGGGATGATCTGCGATCTGTGGCAAGCTCATGGATTGTTGGATGGGAGTGGTCTGTTCATCTAAGGAAGATGGGGAGAGGTCATTTGGGTGTAATCCAAAGACTCTAGGGGCTAGATGGTGTAGTGAATTTGGACTAGGAGTGTGGGTTGAAGGATGGGTTTTGGTCTTGACTGGTGGCACTAAGACTTAGGCTGTCATCAGCAAGGTGGGCCTGCATAGTAAGTATAAGGTTATTAGGGGGGTGTGGCGGGTTTATGTTTGAAGTGTTGGGTCCAGGGTCATCTGGTTCATCTGGTCTTGGGCTTTGGATTGGGCGGGTTCATTGGGCTTCACTGTGTAGGATTATCTTGTTTGGTTGGGCAATGTGGGTTGGGGTTAATTGGGTTGGGTGTAAGTGTGAGTTGTGGTTTAATTCCAGATGCAGAGAAGGATGCTCTGTATGTTGATTTCTTGGTGGGTCGGGTAAGTCTGCTACCTGGCTCACATGCGGAAGTTCATTTTGTATGATGTGTAAGCAAAATGGTTTAAGTGGAGCCCCTTGGTTGCATATGTGGCTTGCTTTTTTGTTTTTTGGGTGAGGGGTTTTTTTTTTTTTTTTTTTTTTTTGGTGGGTTTTGTTGGGGGGGGGGGGGGGGGGCGCACATGGCCTGCATGCAAAAGGTATTGCTGGCTAGACTCGTGTTTACTTACAGCAGGCCAATAGAGCTGAGATCATCTCCTACTTGCTGTTGGTTCAACGATGGAATGGCCTGAGAGTTGCTCGGAGATGCCGCCAGTGGAGTCGAAGGGATTAATAACCCATTTGCAAGCCGAGAATGCCTGAGACAATGAAAATTACAATTTTCATCTTCTTTCTCAACTTGCAGAATTCCTAACTCTCATCATCGGAATAAAGTACCTCCATGTGGCTTGTTCTGTTTCTGTTGATATTGCGCTATGCCCTCATTTCTCTAGAGAATAGCAATAGATTTTCATCCATTGTGGGGGACCTTGATAGGTTAGGGACTTTCACTGGAGAAGGTTCTGAATGGAGAAATGGGGTGAGCTGGATTTATAGCAGCTATCCATGAATTTCAATTTGGTTCATCATAAGAGCAGTTGGCTGATAGCTGTGTTGATATTCTAAATTTTGTCGCAGACTCTTCGATTCTGTTCCCTGAGAGAAGCTTTGATGGATTGGGGGGAGGACTTCCAGAGCCCTTGGACATGCCCAATTTTACTACATGAGTAGCAGATTTTGAAGATTCTCTCGTATTTCAATTGGATCCATTGCAGCTCCCCATTATCCAGAGTAAGGTGTATCCCAGGAAAGAGTGGATCAGCAAGAGATAGGAGCACCTTGACTCTCATAAATTCATATTTCTAGACGGCGGGCCACCAATCCACTTCCAAAACATCACCTGCTAGTTTGGCTATACGGGCTGCATTCACATTACTGATATACTCTGTTGGAGCCCCATGTATTAAAGCCCAAAGGTCCACAGTTTCAAAGCGTATATTCCACCAGAAGAGGTTTTCACGCCATGCCTGAAACAAGTGTAATGATCTATTAATGTTCTAGGGGCCTTGGGTTAGGAGGTCCCTCCCGATCTTCGTCTTCCACTTTGAAGACTTAAGTGTTTGCCTAATGCATATGCCAGTGTGTGGCAACTGCTTGTTCGACTGTTGCAAGATCAATTTTTGTGTGGTCCACAAAGTAACCTATCAGACAGTCATTACCAATGCACTCTACCTTGTAGGATTTCATCCTGATTAATCTCAAATAGTCCAACCACGATGCGTTGGTGTCTAAGGCAGTGGTTGTGTGTTATTTTGTGACTCATTAAGAGATTGCATATTTGCGTGTCCTCTGGGCCCTCCATGAGGTTCCCAGTAGAATCAAACAGGGACAGGAAAGGGACGAATTCAATAAACTAGGGATTAGCAGGGTTGAGAAAGAGTGGAAGGAATTGATAAGTTGGAAAAGGGAAAGCACAAATGAAAGTTTGGGGGTTTCTTTAGGAGTAAAGAAGAGGGTAGGTAAAGGTGAGTGGGGACAGTTGCAGTCAAAATAAATGGGGTAGGACAAGAAAGATATAGTGTAGGTGACAGAATAAAGAATGTCCTAAAAGGTTCTTAATTGATGGTAGTTAATGGAAGATTTAGGGCAATTGGATATGTACTTGATGGTAGTTAATGAAGAAGACATAAGGCAGTTGGATGAGTTTTCCGGTGGATTTGCCGGAGAGGACGAAAGGGTTCTTCTTTAGATGCATTCCTAGTTAGCTAGCTAGTCTGCTTCTAAAACATTAGAAAATATGGTCATTTATTTATATGCACATACGCAAACGTCTTTGTATTTATGTGTGCTTGTATGTGTTTATACACGGGTATGTATATGCAATTGAAAATATTCAGGGCTTATCTTGCCTTTTATAGTGTCCGTTATTAGCACAAAATCTATTGACCTAAGTAATGTGCTGTCAAATTCTAGTGCGAGATGCACTGATCTGAGTGCAAAAATGCATCATGGTTTAACCATGGTAAGGGGGAGAGTGATGTTGCTGGATCTTGGTCTAAACTTAGAATGAAATATGCTTTTCTGTAATCCCATGGCAGTTGCCCAAGAAATGAAAGTAATCACCAAATCTGAGAGATTAGGGGGCTGAGACATAATGGAGTGGGTGTTCAGGGTGTTTGAGCAAGTTTTCACACTTGATCAGATGTGTTGTACGTATTCTGATTTAATCACACGACTTTGAAGAATCCAACTACATGATTTTTTAGAAGTTATATCAAGATATCAAGAAGTTTCATTGATGTAACAGACCACCTCCAAAACTTTGGGTCCCCATAGGCTACATGTATGCCTGTGCTCGCTCTTCATGTGTATAAATAGAAGGCTTTTATGTATTTTGAAGCCCTTTCCTATAAGAAGGATGAGAAGCAATTTCAGCTGGCTTGGATGGTACTCAATTTCAGCTGACTTTCTTTTGATCGTGGCGGACACAAACTGAGGAAATTTTTACATATACTCCAATGTTATAAATTCTTATGTGAAACTGGAATGTAAGAAGATATTTTGAATGCCGAAAATTTTTTTCGTGTTTTGTTTTGCTTTTCTTTGTTTTGTTTTGTTTGTGATATACTAAGTTCTAGTAGTGGAGACATTGATCAGTGAATTTCAAGCCAAAACTGATTTGTTTGGGAATATTATACTTTGTTTGCTATTTGACTTAGTTTTGTTTTCTTTGATGTGAGTTCGGCACATCATGTTTTCCTTCAGGGACTCATTTTTCTGATCAAGCCATCTTTCTTTCAGCATAAGCTTCATTTTCTATAGATCAGCTGTTTGCTTATTTGTCATCTTTGTTGTGCTTGATTTTATGCAGAATTTGGCAAACCCACTTTGATTGCTGTCACTGGTTAATTGCTTTCACTGTTTTTGGTTTTCAATTGATTTTATTTCTTTCCTTTACAGGTTAGCTAATATGGTTAATCACCCAGTTTTGCTTGGGCCCAAAGAAAGATCACAATTCAGAAGGGTGGCATACTCCTTGGTGCGCAGCAGTGGTAGCTTGAAGGGAGCTGTGATGAATTTCTTGAGTCGAGAATATTCTCAAGGAATGCGATATTTTGAAGAGATACAAACATCTTGGATTAAAAATATTGGAAATTGTCCTTGGATTCAATCTCCTGATGCCAGAGTTAAGCTCGAGCAGGCATATTTAAGAGTTCTGTATTATCCACATGATCCTCCTGAGGACCTCCTGCAGCCTGCTCAACAGCCTTCTGCCAGTGCTCCTAATTTATGGTCCCAGAGACTTCTAAACCCAACCAGAGAGAACATTGTTTTTGGATCACTCTCATTGCCCCTACTTCCTCCACAACCACTTGCTTTTGGATCATTCCCCCCACAGCCACAGCCACAGCCACCACCACCACTAGAGACCTACTCCAATGACCCATATTCTTTTTTTCGGTTCAACAGACATGCTGAGGAGCATGTCCGAGATCACGTAAGAATATCAGCACCTTTTTCAATTTCATTTTGATTCGTTGCCATTTTAGTTTAATATTGATGTCTTGTGTCTTTTGTGTTACAGTGTCAGCAACCTATTACAGATGAAGAACTTGATCGGGACCTAACGAATTTTTCGCCAGGATTCATGCCGATCCTTCATGATGCACTGGCTTGCGTTGGGCTCCATGTGAGACAGCTTCCCGTTTGACTCCTCTAAGTAGGATTTTGCTAAAAACTCTGTGGTGAATCACTTTTTTCTTTTTCTTTTGGTTGGATATCTAATGAATGTATAGCAATGTTTATGGTTCAGATGCAGTTGAGTGTTTGAATTGTAAATGCCCGGGAATTTGACCTTGGCTTTTGAGCAGTTTTCTGAAATGTGATTGACCTATTATTGATCCGTTCGGCTTAATTGCATTAAGTGTTTGAATTATGCATGCCCGTGCCCCATGTGATGTCTATATGGACTTATGTAGTCACCGGAACCTCAGGAATTTTTCTTTTCTTTTCCTTTTTTTTTTTTTTTGTAAATGAAGCCCCAGGGATTTGAAGGAGGTTTAATAGATGAGAAAGAAATACTCTTTTTTTTTTTTAAAGAAAGAAATACTCGAGAACAGATACTTCGAAGGATAGGTACATTTTGTAGGATCTTGGGCCCAACGAAAACACTGACAATAGGAGAGTTGCCTATTAAACTCACTCCATCAGTTTCATGCAAAATCAGAGTTAAATTAAAAAAAACTTTAATTGTATAGCAACTAATTACGAGGCCCTATACTTCACCAAATTGAACTTCTCTCTATGGCCAGTGCGCTATGCATGCAGCAGTTTCCTGCACCAAAGAAAAGTGTAGCTAAACTCTTGATTGATTATTTTGTGTTCTGCCAAGGCTTAGGTTTCATTCTATTTAGTGTGCCCCAACCTAGATGAACCTATGGGAGAAAATGGAACCATTTCTGATATATTGGTGTAGAACCATTATGGTTTATAATTTTGACTATTCTGTCACCTACGCTATACACTTTTTGTCCCTTGATGAGTTTGGTTTTTGGTTAAATGACTTAAATAAACCCAGAATTTGGCCCGACCCATCTCCGTCAAACCTAACACGACCCGTTTAAAATACGGGTCGATCGCAGGTTAGGGTTTACCAATCCGTATAAAAATGGGTCGGGTTAGGGCTGACCTGCCTAACCCAATTGACCCATTTAGATTTTACTAATTTACCATGATTTTTTAATTTTCTTGTGACCTTTTTTTATTCTTGAAGGCCATAAACCATGTGACTTGTAATCTTATGCAAAGGAGTTATCCAACAGTTTACTTCTTTTATTTTTATGTTGTATGGTTAAATATTTCATACCTAGAATATGAAACTTACGTTTTTTTTATTTGATAATATTATGTTTTTGTTCTTGAAATATTGATTTGTGTATTTTATTTTTATGTTAAGTAGTTAAGCATAGAAATTTATCATTAAAATGTAGATATGAATGGAATATAGTTGTATTGATGAGTCTTATATTTATTCTCAAATAGGATATTATAAAATTAAACAAAAATTGGGAAAGGATTGTCACAATAAATGGGCTAGAAATTGATAATGGATTTTGGCCCCATTTTTTTACATCTTGGAAATTGGTAAATCATAAATTTATGCTCAATGCAACACTTGAAATGAATTTAGACCTAAGGAAGCCTTTTTAATACAGTTGGGCCACATAAAATGAGTTGGATCACACATAAAAAAAGAATTAACCCAACCCAACCTGCATTAAAGTAGGGTTAGGCGGGTTGGGTCAAAAACAGATCGAGTCGGGAAGGTTGGTCAGAAATGGGTCAGGTAGGTTCTAAACAATTCCACGTGGTTGTACTGGCATGCGTAGAACAGCATGTAGCCAAAGAATTACACTTGTTCTCCTTTAAATTATCAACTTTTTTTTTGAAACGGTAACAAAATTTCAAGAAGGGAACAAGGAATACAAAAGACAAATAAAGAGAAAAGAAGAGAATGAAGAAGGTATAAGAGAGATGCACCAATTCCAACCTCAATTACAACACACCCACCTAAGGAACTGACCTTTCCATCCTTTGCTTTGCGAACACATCTGCTATGAAATTGGCGGATCTAATCTGATGGTGGAAAGAAACATTAATGTTGGCTGATAACTCCTTAATTTCATTAAAAAGAAATTGAAACTTCCACATTAGACACCCAACAAATTGCGTTTGAGGAATCACTTTCCATAAGATGTGCACTACCATACCTTGAAGAAACCAATAGTAAAAGGAATCATCCTAGGTAGAACTCAGCCGCACCGCAAAAAGCACCCTCCCAACTAAGATTGCACCATGTCCACAATATTCTTCGGGTGACACCAAGGAATACTAGTTCTTCTAACTTTTTATCAACAGGCACCAACAAGCGGGATAGGTTTGAGCTCCACGTGCACAAGCAAGTGATTGGCCACTTTAGCTCCCCCAGATGTGTTAAGCAAATTACCTAAACCACTTTTGAACCTAGCACTGAGGTTGAGGTTACCATTGCTGATTATGGAATTGGCCTTTTATGTTCACATTTATAGCTTTTGTTTGTTAATTGGAACCTTTGTCTTTGATGCCCTATTGGTGTCTTGAAATTTGCATTTCAAACCTCCACATCATGGGCTTAAGGTTTTTAGTAAGGATGTAGTAAGGATTTTGTAGCTACAGTTGATGTTGAAAGTCATTTCCTTGGAGACAGATTCTTTGTTTGTTTCCTTAAATTGTTTGGGTGCATAATATTTTTTATGTTCCTTCAGCTTGCAAAAAATCAAATGGATGAGTTGTCACAACCCGAGCCCATAAATCGGGGGTTAGAGAAACCTAGCCAATGACACATGTACTCCCGTGCATGTACACCTAGACCTCACCCAAATGTACACACACAAGGGATTAATCACACGTGCAAACGAGTGTATGTGGAAGCTGTATGTATCAAGGCATATCACAATATAACAAATGACACAATTGGATATAAAAGATTAGATTGATTACAATGATGTACAACAAAAGAAGGACTAGTCCAAAAATCAAAATACAGATATCAATCAAACCCAAAATACAATCTACAGAAAAATCCCCCAAATAAACCCAGACACAAATGGATGGGGAGAACAAAATGATGCAAATCGCTCTCCAGAAGAATGGATCAAGTCCACTCCTCTAGGCCGGAGGGGGCCTCGCGCGCCTCTCCTGAAGTCGGGTCTACCGACGCAAGATCGGGAGAGGGATTTGAGCCTGAACACCAAGAACAACTCATAAGTACGACGACTTAGCAAAATATAAGCCACAAGAAGATAACACAAATTGTATCTAGTAATGAGCAAAAATAGTAATACAAGGATCTATAGTGATCATGTTCGTATACTAGGCAAATCGTGCATATGAATAAGTATGCTATTAGAATCATAAGCAGATAACGGTCAAAGTGGCTACTACATTTGCCATATTCTCTCTTTCGAGAGCAATCGGAATGAGAACACTATCGACTGGGCCAAGGTACGCATGGGTCTTTAATTCCCGGGGTCCGGAATCCCAGGACAAGAGTACTCTGCAGAGGCAACACACACACATCAAGCCAAAGCCAATCCCGTCGGGTATCCTAAGGCCGAGGCTTAGTAGCGCCATATATAAACAATCTCAATCAAAGCATATGATGCACATCAATCAACATCACATACAGATCTCACATATCATAATCTATCCCAATGAACGAACAATAGTAAGTGCATCACATACTGATACTCAATACGCATAACAATATGAATGCGAATAAGCAATAACGAATGAGTACAAAGAACAATTAATCACTGGACTTAGGTACTCCACTGGACTGGAGCAATAATAGATACAAAGTAGTGGATTGTTCTTGCCCGAGCTTCGCTCTGGAGCTGCTGAGTTTCCAGCGCAGAACATTTAAGATAGCAAAAACCGAAATCAATATGCTGTGCTGTGCAAATCAGATTCCCTTTGACGAATCAAGGTCAATTTACAAGCCAATCCTAACCTATATATCTAGTGTTTCTAATCGTGCATGCTGATGTAGTTTTAAGGTATTCGATACACAGTTGTTCAATCAAAGAGTGTTGCATTTGATTACAAAAGTGTACCAAGTCCCTTAAATCAAAAACCATGGGAAGGTGCTAAACAACTGGATAACATACATGAATGAGACGCAACCCTCGAGATCATTCATGTCATTCGGACATTTCATTGGGCATGTTCGGGTTGTCTACATTCTAGCATGAGAGTCCTATCAGGTCTCTTCCTTAATCCTAATCTTTTTATTCATTTCTCAGGATCGTACGGTGTAGCCGTAGGTGAACATACGGCTTAGCCGTATGCATCTTACGGCATAGCCGTAATCTGCACTGCGGCGAAGCCAAGGTTCCCCAAACTATTCATCCGCATTTATGGCTCAACCGTAATTTACTCTACGGCGCAGCCGTATCTTGTTCCACGGCTTAGCCATAGCATGTTGGACGGCTGAGATCAGGCTGGGCCGTAGAAGAGCAGCAATTTGCCAACTCTCAGTTATTTCAGATGTCACCTTGTTTTGATCTACGGTTAAGGTCACGGCTGGGTCACAACTTAGCCGTAAGACATTTCATGGCTTAGCCATAGCACAGTTCACGGTTCAGCTGTGAGTGCACTGAGTCAATTTCCTGAAACAGTTACAGAACTACAGAAATGACTAACTCTCGACAGAAGACAAAACGATAAGAACAAAACTCACTCAATAGGGCTGTATAACAATGATTCATACAAGAAGAGTAAAATATACACACGATCAAAGCATTACCAATAAGTGTTCAAGCTACTTGTGTTGATACTTGCCTCATAAGTGGAAATCACACACACACTAGTCGTTGCCTTGGCTCAATCCGCTGGAGACACACACAGACGATGGACACTGCTCCCTTTTTCCTCACGTAAACAAGACACAATGAAAGAAAGAGAAAGAGAGCTGAACGAGAGAGAGACAAACCGAGAGAAAGATCGTTGAAGAAAAGAGAAAGATGCGGTAGGTGGGATATTTATAAGAAAAGAATGAGTCCAATTTACAAACAAGTCCAAGCATTTTCACAATTTCCAGTTTGAGTCAATTAACGATCCAACGAGAGCAAATATAGTCATTTGGATCCAGGACAGTTACGAAGATTAACAAGCTCAACGAAATACACGTGTTGACATCAAAATGAAACAAAACTAATAAGGTCCAACAAAAGTAGAAATTACGAAAAAGGGCTCAAACTACCTAAACCAGGTCAAACTCAACCAAACTACCTATCCATGACTTAAAACCAAAGAAAAGCAAAACCAAAACACACTTAACAACAAAATCGCATAATTAACCACTAATTCGGATTAAGTCAGGTCGGAGTGTTACATCCTCCCCCACTTAGACTCATTCTGTCCTCGGAATGAACGCATACCTGAGCGAAAAGATATGGATACTGACGTGCCATCTGCTCCTCCAATTCCCACGTGGCTTCATTAGGTCCATGATGTTCCCAGAGTACCTTGACCCATCGTATAGTTCTCGTGCGCAAGATCTGTTCTTTGGTCCGAACAATACGGAGCAAACGCTCAACGTATGACGCATTCGGTTGCATCTGTATATCATCGTAGCGAATCACATGCGTCGGGTCTCGAACATACTTGCGAAGCATTGACACATGGAAGACGTCATGTACTCCAGAAAACTCCATCGGAAAAGCTAATCTGTAAGCCAAGTCTCCAATTCGACTCTTGATCTCAAACGAACCCACCTACCTTGGGGCTAACTTGCCCTTTTGACCGAAACTTATTGTACCTTTCATCGATGAGACCTTCAAAAATACCCAATTGCCTACCTGGAATTCTAATGTTCTTCTTCGCATATCTGCATAGCTCTTCTGTCTCGATTGGGCAATCTTCAAATTGTCCATGGCCTTCTGAACTTTCTCTGTCGTTTCGGCAATGATCGTCGGTCCGTGGAAACTCCTTGTTCCAACTTCTTCCCAACAAACAGGGCTTCTACATTTACGTCCATACAGAGCCTCATATGGTGCCATGCCAATACTCTCGTGAAAGCTATTATTATACGCGAACTCACACAACGAGAGATGCAGATCCCATTCTTTCTCAAAATTGAGTACACTGGCCTGTAACATGTCTTCGAGCATCTGCATGGTTCGTTCTGACTGTCCATCAGTCTGCAGGTGATACGCCGCATTGAAGCTCAACTTCGTTCCCATGGCCTCTTGAAATGCTCTCCAAACGAAGAAACAAAACGGCTATCTCGATCAGACACAATCGACACAGGCGTACCATGTAATCTGACAATCTCATCAACGAACTTCTTCGCCATTTTGGAAAATGTCATACCTTTCTTGAATGGAAGAAAATGGGCTATCTTCGTCAATCTGTCCATGATCACCCAAATGGCGTTATTCTTCTTGCTTGTCAGGGGTAGGCCTGAGACAAAATCCATCGTGATATGCTCCCATTTCCACTGAGGAATATGCAATGGATGCAAAGAACTTGGAAGTCTCTGATGGTCAGCTTTAACCTTCTGGCAAGTCAGACATCTGGCGACAAACTCGGCAATTTCCCTCTTCATATTATTCCACCAAAACCTGTCCTTGAGATCTCGGTACATCTTCATACTTCCCGGGTGCATCGAATAACGGGCATAGTGTGCTTCTGTCATCAAACTCTCCTTCAAATCATCTACTGCTGGCACACATAACCTGTTCCTGAAGTACAAAACATCACCCTCCAAGCGAAAGTCTGGTTGTTTCGCAACATTATCCCGAATTTGCCTCAACATCGCATCTTCAAACTGCTGGTCTTTAATGCACTGAATGATGTCAGGCTAAAAACTCACTGTACTAGCAAGTGTCAAACAGTTCTCCACCAATCGCACTTCAACTGGCTGATCATGCCTCACAAAATAAAGGCTATCCAAAGCCTAGAGAATCTCCGACTTCCTACTCAAGGCATCTGTAACAACGTTGCCCTTTCCTGGATGATATTTAATAGGGAAGTCATAATCTTTAATCAACTCAAGCCACCTGCGCTGTCTCATGTTTAACTCAGGCTGCGTGAAGAGATACTATAAACTGTGATGATCTGAGTGCACTTCAAATTTCACGCCATACAAATAATGTCTCCACAGTTTCAAGGCAAAAACGATGGCTGCTAACTCCAAATCATGCGTGGCATAATTCTTCTCATGCTCCCTGAGTTGCCTCGAGCCATAGGTAATCACCTTGCCATGTTGCATCAGAACACATCTCAAACCGACTCGAGAAGCATCGGAGTAGATCACAAATCCTTCACTCCCATCCGGTAACGTCAAGACTAGAGCCGAAGTAAGCTTCTCCTTTAACATACAGAAATGGTGCTCACATTCGTCCGTCCAAAGGAAAGGAACATTATTCCTGGTCAATTTAGTCAACGGGGCTGAAATCTTGGCAAAATCTTGAATAAATCGACGATAGTAGCCAGCAAGTCCAAGAAAACTCCGTACCTCCATCACAGTCTTTGGGCTGTGCCAATTCACAACTGCCTCAACTTTCATCTGATCAAATGCCAAGCCATCTCATGAAATGGTATGACCAAGGGATGCTACCTGCTCGAGCCAAAAATCACACTTCGACAATTTAGCATATAAGCGATGTTCCCTCAACAACTGCAAGGCTCGATGTAGATGTTCTGCATGCTCCTCGGGGGTCTTCGAATACACCAGAATATCATCAATAAAGACCACCACAAACCGATCCAAGAAAGGAGCAAAGATCCTGTTCATCAAGGCCATAAAGACAGCAGGCGCATTGGTTAATCCAAATGGCATCACGAGGAATTCATAGTGTACATACCGTGTCCTGAAGGCAGTTTTAGTGATATCTTCTTCCTTCACCCGAAGTTGATGATACCCCGATCTCAAATCAATCTTGGAAAAATAGGCGGCACCTTGGAGCTGGTCAAACAACTCATCAATATGCGGCAGGGGATATTTATTTTTGATAGTGACTTTATTCAACTGCCGGTAATCAATGCACATCCGCAATATACCGTCTTTCTTCTTCACAAATAGCACTGGAGCTCCCCACGGTGACACACTCGGCCGTATGAAACCCTTCTCCAAAAGATCCTGCAATTGCGTCTTCAATTCAAGTAGCTCAGCTGGGGCCATTCAGTAAGGAGCTAGACTAATGGGTGCTGTATCGGGCACTAGATCAATCGCGAATTCCACGTCTCTAACAGGGGGTAACTCGGGTACTTCCTCTGGAAATACATCCGGGAACTCACATCCTATTGGAATCTCACCCAATTGTTTCACCTCCTTTCTCTCCGAGACAAAAGCAAGAAAACCTTCGCAACCTCTGCGTATCAAATAATCCGCCTTGCATGTGGAGATGACACGGCTCGGGCATTTCTTCTAATTGCCCTCGAAACGAAACCCCTTCTCGAAATCGAAGTAAATCGTCCTGTTGTAACAGTTAACACAGGCACGATACCCCGTGTAACGCTCCGACCCGATTTGATCCGGATTAGTGAGTAATTGCGTGCAATTTTGTCGTTAAGTGTGTTTTGATTTTGCTTTTCTTTGGTTTTGAGTCACGGAGAGATCGTTTGGGTTGAGTTGACCTGGTTTAGGTAGTTCGAGCCCTTTTTTGTAATTTTGGCTTTTGATTGACCTTGTCAGTTTTGCGTCATTCGGACGTCATCGCGTGTATTTCGTTGAACTTGTCGATCTTCGTAATTATCTTGGATCCGAATGATTTCGTTTGCTTCCGTTGGATCGTCAGTTGACTTAAACTGACAATTGTGTAAGCTGTTTGGACTTGTTTGTAATTTGGATTCCTTTTACCTTATAAAGATCCTACCTCCCCCTCTCTCTCTCTCATTCTCTCTCAGTTGTCTCTCTCTCGTTCAGCTCTCTTTCTCTCTTTCCTTCTCAGTTTCTGTTTCGTGAGGGAGGAAGAAAGGAGTCAGATTTGTGTGTGCTTCCAGTGGACTGAGCCAAAGCAATGACCGTAGGGTGTGTGATTTCCGTTTGTGAGGCAAGCATATAAGCACAAGTAGCATAAACACTGATTGGTATTGTTTTAATTGTTTGTATCTTACTCTTTGTTGTATGCATCAGTGTTAGACAGCCCTATTGAGTCAGTTTTTCTGTTATCTTCCTGTTTTCAGTCGAAAAGTTCGCTTTTTGTATGTCTGTAACTGTTCCAGAAAATGACCCAGTGCACTCACGGCTAAACCGTGAAATGTGCTACGGCTGAGCCGTGAAATGGCTTACGACTAAGCGGAGACCCAGCCGTAACCCTAACCGTAGAACAATACAGGGTGACAATTGAAATAACTGAGAGTTGGCAAATTGCTACTCTTCTACGGCCCAGCCTGATCTAAGCCGTACAGTGTACTACAGCTAAGCCGTGGATCAGGATACGGCTGTGCCGTAGAGTAAATTACGGTTGAGCCGTAAATGCGGATGAACAGTTTGGGGAACCTCGGCTCCGCCGCAGTGCAGATTACGGCTAAGTCGTAAGATGCCTACGGCTAAGCCGTGAGGTCACCTACGGCTGCACCGTGTGATCCTGAGAAAGGAATAAAAAGACTAGGCTTAAGAAAGAGACCGTATAGGACTTTCATGTAGAATGTAACTAACCTAAACATGCCCAATGGAATGTCTGAATGACATGAATGATCTTGAGGGCTGTGAATCATTCATGCCCGTTATCCAGTTGTTTAGCACCTCCCCATGGGTGTTGGTTTAAGGGACTTCGGTGCACATTCTAGATACTCTGCAACACTAAACAATGGTGCATCGGATAACTTAAAACTACATCAACATGCACGGTTAGAAACACTGGATAAATAGGTTAGGATTGGCTTGTAATTGACCTTGATTCGTCAAAGTACTCTGATTTGTATAGCATATTGACTTCGGCCATGCCCTCTTATGTGTTCTGCGCTGGACCTCTCGATTCTGTGGGAAATGCAGCAACCCCAGAGCGAAGCCCGGGCAGGACCATTCTATTACTGTGTTTTTATCGTTGCTCCGGTGGAGTACTTGAGTCAGTGATTATTTGTTTTTGTTATTGGTACTCAATTGTCAGTGCTTCTTTTATTGCATTCAGTATCAGTATCAATATCAGTATATGTGATGCACTTCCTATTGTTCGTTTACTGTGATATGTGAGATCTGTATGTGATATGATTGATTGATTGAGCTGCATTATCCGATTTGATTGCGATTGGTAGATGGCACTACTGAGCCTCAGCCTTAGGATGCCTGACGGGGTTGACTTTGGTTTAGTTTATGTGTTTGCCTCTGCAGAGTGATTTGTCCTGGGACTCCGGACCCCGGGAACTAGAGACCCATGCGTACCCTGGCCCGGTCGCTGGTGTTCTCATTCCGACTGCTCTCGAAAGGGAGAATATGGCCAATGTAGTAGCCACTTTGCCTGTTATCTGTTTATGATTCTGACAGCATGCTTATTCATTTGCACAACTGCTTAGTATACAAACATGTTTATTATGGATCTTGCATTGTAACTATTGCTCATTAATAGACACAATTCGTGTTATCTTCTTGTGGCTTATATTTTGCTAAGTCGTTGTACTTATGAGTTGTTATTGGTGTTGCTAGCTCAGATCCCTCTCCCGATCCTGCGTCGGTCGACCCGACTCCAGGAGAGGCTCGCGAGGCCCCCTCCGGCCTAGAGGAGTGGACTTGATCCATCCTCCAGAGTACGGTTTGCATCATTTTGTTTCCCCATTCATTTTGAGTCTGGGTCTAGTTGGGGGATTTTTCTGTAACTTGTACCGTGGGCTTGATTAATATCTGTATTTTGATTTTTGTGAGCCCTCCTTATTGTCATACATTCTTGTAATTGTTCTTGAAATCAGTCTAATGCTTTTATAATCCATTATGTCTTTTGGTATGTTGTGGTATGCCTTGATACGTACAGCTTCCGCGTACATTTGTTTGCACGTGTGAATGATCCCTTATGTGTGTATGCTTGGACGGGGTCTAGGTGTATATGCACGGGAGTACGTGTGTCATTGGTTAGACTTTCTCTGACCCGCGGTCCCTGGGATCGGGTTGTGACATACGTATTGTATGGTATCAGAGCATTGTCTCTATCTTAGTTCTTAAGCATGTAGGCATATAGGACGTGGTGCGATTCCGTAGTCCAGTCTCGGACTGTTGTGTTTGGTCCTCTTTTCTTGTGAGTCTGTGTGAGTTACCTAGTGTGATAGCAGATTGACTTTTGTGTTTTGCAGGCTATGGCATCGGGATCTGGTACACACAATAACAACAATCAGGGAGATAATGAGAGTGGATCAGCCGCTTCACAGCAACCTACGAATTTTGATGAGCGTTTCTTGACAATGCTGCAGGTGATCCATTCCTTGCAAGCACAGGTCGTTTCTCTGGTGGACCGACAGAGTCAAGCGTCAGTTCAGCCGCCTGTAGAACAGCAAGTGGTTTTCCAGCCTAAGGAGAGTGATCCAAATGCGTTGTACGATAAATTCAGGAAACGTGGAGCCACAGAATTCTACGGCAATGAAGATGCGTTGAAGGCTGATCAGTGGCTAGAGCATACCGGGGATCTCTTCTCTACCATTGTCTGTGATGACCGGCAGAAGGTTATGCTTACGGCATCGATGTTTCGAGAGGTGGCAAAGACTTGGTGGAAGAGTGTCAGTGCGGCCTATCTGACCATGCCCAGTGAAATGGTGTGGGAGACGTTCCAGAAACAGTTCAGGAGGAAGTTCATCCCTGCTCATGTCCGGCGTGTGAAGGAGGTTGAGTTTTTGGCCTTACAGCAGCAGCAGCTGACCGTCTCAGAGTATATTCACCGCTTTATCCAGTTGTCCCATTTTGCTGAGGACATGATCAATACTGAGGAGAAGAAGGTGAATCGTTTCATTACTGGTCTGCATCCTTGATACGCGAATTATGTGACTGCCTTCCAGAGACCAGCTACTTTTGATGATGCGGTCGATAGAGCACATGCTGCGAAAGCTAACCACCTAGCAGAGAGAGCTATGGATTTCAAGAGGAGTGCACCAGTGGGGTCCAGGGGACAGATTCAGAAGAAATGGAAAGGGAAGCAAGGAACTTCGAGTTTCTCTGGGATCAGATGCGAGTTTTGTGGACTGGGACATCCGACGGATAAATGCTGGAAGAAGTCCGGAGCTTGTTTGAGTTGTGGATCCATGGAGCATAAGATAGCTCAGTGCCCGAAAGCCAGGACCTTCCAGTCATTGAGGTCTATGGGGTCATCCAAGTCTCTGAGTTCTGCAGCTTCGAATAGCCCCCAGCCATCTCGCCAAAGCCAGAAGCCGCAGCGTCAGACTGCTCGCGTGTACGCAGCCTCCCATGATAATGCAGAAGATGCGAATGTGGTGGAAGGTAAAGTTCTTATTGTCCAAGCTGAAGCGCATGCACTATTTGATTCGGGGTCTACGCGTTCGTATGTTGCACCTCGTTTTACTGAACAGTTACCGCAACCCCCTCAGCCGCTACCCTATTTGTTGGTGGTGTCCACTCCTGTGGGCAAGAGAGTGGAGTGTAGTGTGTACTATCCTCAGTGCGACGTGTTGATTAAAGGTCGCCAGCTGCCAGTTGATTTGATCTTGTTGTCCATGTTGGATTTCGATGTGATCCTTGGAATGGACTGGCTAGCGCAGTATCGTGCCTGTGTTAACTGTTACAACAGGACGATTTACTTCGATCTCGAGAAGGGGTTTCGTTTCGAGGGCAATCAGGAGAGATGCCCGAGGCGTGTCATCTCCGCATGCAAGGCGGATCGTTTGATACGCAGAGGTTGTGAAGGTTTTCTTGATTTCGTCTCGGAGAAGAAGGAGGTGAAACAGTTGGGTGAAATTCCGGTAGTACGTGAGTTCCCGGATGTATTTCCGGAGGAAGTACCCGAGTTACCCCCTGTCAGAGATGTAGAATTCGCGATTGATCTAGTGCCTGGTACAGCACCCATTAGTTTAGCTCCTTATCTATGGCCCCTGCTGAGTTACTCGAATTGAAGACGCAGTTGCAAGATTTTTTGGAAAAGGGTTTCATACGGCCGAGTGTGTCACCGTGGGGAGCTCTAGTGCTGTTTGTGAAGAAGAAGGACGGTACCTTACGGATGTGCATAGACTACCGGGGATTGAATAAAGTCACTATCAAGAATAAATACCCATTGCCGCATATTGATGAGTTGTTTGACCAACTTCAAGGTGCCGCCTACTTTTCCAAGATTGATTTAAGATCGGGGTATCATCAACTTCGGGTGAAGGAAGAAGATATTGTGAAGACTGCCTTCAGGACACGGTATGGACACTTTGAGTTCCTCGTGATGCCATTTGGATTAACCAATGCACCTGCTGCCTTTATGGCCTTGATGAACAGGATCTTTGCTCCTTTCCTGGATCGATTCGTGGTGGTCTTTATTGATGATATCTGGTGTATTCGAAGACCCCAGAGGAGCATGTGGAATATCTACGTCGAGTCCTGCAGTTGTTGAAAGAGCATCGCTTATATGCCAAATTGTCGAAGTGTGATTTTTGGCTCGAGCAGGTAGCTTTTCTTGGTCATACCATTTCACGAGATGGGTTGGCAGTGGACCAGATGAAAGTTGAGGCAGTGATGAATTGGCCCAGCCCAAAGACTGTGACAGAGATATGAAGTTTTCTCAGACTGGCTGGTTATTATCGTCGATTTATTCAAGATTTTGCCAAAATTTCTGCACCGTTGACTCGATTGACCAGGAAGAATGTTCCTTTTCTTTGGATGGACGAATGTGAGCACCATTTCCGTATGTTGAAGGAGAAGCTTACTTCGGCTCCAGTATTGACGTTACCGGATGGAAATGAAGGATTTATGATCTACTCCGATGCTTCTCGAGTCGGTTTGGGATGTGTTTTGATGCAACATGGCAAAGTGATTGCCTATGGCTCGAGGCAACTTCGGGAGCATGAGAAGAACTATGCCGAGCATGAGAAGAACTATGCCACGCATGATTTAGAGTTGGCAGCCATCGTTTTTGCCTTGAAGATGTGGAGACATTATTTGTATGGCGTAAAATTTGAAGTGCATTCATATCATCACAGTCTACAGTATCTCTTCACGCAGTCTGAGTTAAATATGAGACAGCGAAGGTGGCTTGAGTTGATCAAAGATTATGACTTCCCCATCAAATATCATCTAGGAAAAGGCAACGTTGTTGCAGATGCCTTGAGTAGGAAATCAGAGATTCTCCAGGCTTTGGATAGCCTTTATTTTGTGAGACATGCTCAGCCAGTGGAAGTGAGATTGGTGGAGAACTGTTTGACACTTGCTAGTACAGTGAGTTTTCAGCCTGACATCATTCAGCGCATTAAAGACCAGCAGTTTGAGGATACGATGTTGAGGCGAATTCGAGATAACATTGCAGAACGACCAGACTTTCGCTTGGAGGGTGATGTCTTGTATTTCAGGAGCAGGTTATGTGTGCCAGCAGTAGACACTTTGAAGGAGAGTTTGATGATAGAAGCACACCATGCTCGTTATTCTATGCACCCTGGAAGTACGAAGATGTACCGAGCTCTCAAGGACAGATTCTGGTGGAATAATATGAAGAGAGAAATTGCTGGGTATGTTGCCAGATGTTTGACTTGCTAAAAGGTGAAAGCTGACCATCAGAGACCTCCAGGTTCCTTACATCCATTGCATTTTCCCCAGTGGAAATGGGAGCACATTACGATGGACTTTGTTTCAGGTCTAACCCTGACGAGCAAAAGAATAGTGCCATTTGGGTGATCGTGGACAGATTGACGAAGACAGCCCATTTCCTTCCATTCAAGAAAGGCATGACATTTTCCGAGATGGCGAAGAAGTTCGTTGATGAGATCGTTAGACTACATGGTACGCCTGTATTGATTGTGTCTGATCGAGATAGCCGCTTTGTTTCTTCATTTTGGAGAGCATTTCAGGAAGCCATGGGAACGAAGTTGAGTTTCAGTACGGCGTATCACTCGCAGACTGATGGACAGTCAGAACGAACTATTCAGACGCTCGAAGACATGTTATGGGCCAGTGTACTGAATTTTGAGAAAGAATGGGATCTGTATCTCTCGTTGTGTGAGTTCGCGTATAATAATAGCTTCCATGAGAGTATTGGTATGGCACCATATGAAGCTTTGTATGGGCGGAAATGTAGAAGCCCTGTTTGCAGGGAAGAAGTCGGAACAAGGAGTTTCCACGGACCGACGATCATTGCTGAGACTACAGAGAAAGTTCAGAAGGCCATTGACAATTTGAAGATTGCCCGATCGAGACAGAAGAGTTATGCAGATACGCGAAGAAGAACCTTAGCATTTCAGGTTGGTGATTGGGTATTTTTGAAGGTCTCACCGATTGGTATTGTTTTGATTGTTTATATCTTACTCTTTGTTGTATGCATCAGTGTTAGACAGCCCTATTGAGTCAGTTTTTCTGTTATCTTCCTGTTTTCAGTCGAAAAGTTCGCTTTCTGTATGTTTGTAACTGTTCCAGAAAATGACCCAGTGCACTCACGGCTAAACCGTGAAATGTGCTACGGCTGAGCTGTGAAATGGCTTACGGCTAAGCCGAGACCCAGCCGTAACCCTAACCGTAGAACAATACAGGGTGACAATTGAAATAACTGAGAGTTGGCAAATTGCTACTCTTCTACGGCCCAGCCTGATCTAAGCCGTACAGTGTACTACAGCTAAGCCGTGGATCAGGATACGGCTGCGCCGTAGAGTAAATTACGGTTGAGCCGTAAATGCGGATGAACAGTTTGGGGAACCTCGACTCCGCCGCAGTGCAGATTACGGCTAAGTCGTAAGATGCCTACGGCTAAGCCGTGAGGTCACCTACGGCTACACCGTGTGATCCTGAGAAAGGAATAAAAAGACTAGGCTTAAGAAAGAGACCATATAGGACTTTCATGTAGAATGTAACTAACCTGAACATGCCCAATGGAATGTCTGAATGACATGAATGATCTCGAGGGCTGTGAATCATTCATGCCCGTTATCCAGTTGTTTAGCACCTCCCCATGGGTGTTGGTTTAAGGGACTTCAGTGCACATTCTAGATACTCTGCAACACTAGACAATGGTGCATCGGATAACTTAAAACTACATCAACATGCACGGTTAGAAACACTGGATAAATAGGTTAGGATTGGCTTGTAATTGACCTTGATTCGTCAAAGTACTCTGATTTGTATAGCATATTGACTTCGGCCATGCCCTCTTATGTGTTATGCGCTGGACCTCTCGATTTTGTGGGAAATGCAGCAACCCCAAAGCGAAGCCCGGGCAGGACCATTCTGTTACTGTGTTTTTATCGTTGCTCCGGTGGAGTACTTGAGTCAGTGATTATTTGTTTTTGTTATTGGTACTCAATTGTCAGTGCTTCTTTTATTGCATTCAGTATCAGTATCAGTATCAGTATATATGATGCACTTCCTATTGTTCGTTTATTGTGATATGTGAGATCTGTATGTGATATGATTGATTGATTGAGGTGCATCATCCGACTTGATTGCGATTGGTATATAGCACTACTGAGCCTCAGCCTTAGGATGCCCGTGTTAGTTTTTGTGGACTCAATCCATCAGTTGATGTAATAAATTGATTAATTTCTTTATTTATCAATAAAATCATGCTTTACTTTCATTAGATAAATGTTATTTTACTACTTCATGCACATGACTAATACGTATGACATAATGGTTCATGAGTTGAACCGGATCCCATTAGTATATTAGATGTGATATATGTGCATGGATGAGATCCACACGCGGGAGATATATGTCACAAATCTTATACTTAAATATCTTCACAACCAGTAATGAGACTGGGCATCTCATTTGATAAGGTTGCAGCACTTTGATCACTATGAGATAGTGTGATTTGTCTCAATCATCAGAATGTAAGATTCTGGATCAATGGTGCTGGTACATTGGATGTATTGAAGGACCATGAGATGCACCTTATGGTATTCCGTCTCAATAATAAGCTATGCTCTCATAATTCCCTTGCAATAGGCTCTCAATCCTGAGACATTGACGAACTCAAGTTTCTATCTATTCATTTGCTTTGAGTCACCAATGAGTGAGGCCGACTATAGGTTAACACCTCGGTGTCTTGGGTATGTGGTAGTAGAACTGTGGGAACGTTGAATGATCAAGATGGAATCTATCTCTATTATCCCCTTGTGCCAATTAATGGATTTGTCATTAGTAAGTGCGCACCCATCTCAATTAAGAGTTAATTGGATGGTACTGATGATTACTGTGATTAATTGGGGCTCAAGGATAATAAGATGTGGAACTTAGATTGGAAGAGACGGATTTATTCCAATTGATCCACGGATATTGATAGAGGGGCCTACTTGTGGTAATTGGGAAGTTTAGGGTCTTCATTGTAATTTATTCCTAAGACTGGAGTGCAATTGCATTTATATAGTGGTGTTATTTGCAATTAACTGTGGGCCCGGATTGCACATGAGATGTGGGGTCGCGGTGTTCCAGTTGGAGCCAGCTTTCTAAGGAATCCCTAGTGGTCCCCACGCTAGCCCAAGATATTGGAAAACACTAATCCGACTTGGACTCTAGAAATAAGAGTTTGGAAAGGAGAAAGCCGCTAATTGCTTTGGAAGTAAGACTTCTATTTCAATTAGACAAGGGAGAAATTTGGAAGTCTATAAAATCTCTTGGACGTCCAATAAGACTCTCCCTCACGCCCAAAACCCTTTCGTGCAAGAGTTGCGCGAGTTACTCTCCTCTCCTTTCTTCTAGTTCCTTGGAGTCTCGAGTTGGTATTTTCTCCTGAAGATTCCACCATTCTTCTTGAGAAAAGAAATCTAATTCGGGTCATAGCGTGGAAGGCTAAGAGGTGTTGAAGAAATCCATTAGAGCACTGCGGATCTCCAAAGGTATGATCTACTTCTTGCATGTCGTAAGATTATTTTGGATGCTTGGTGCTAGTAGAATTTTTACTGTACATGGTCACGAGATTGAGGGTAACGCATCCTGGATTGGGTTTTGGTCTTATGTACAGTTGATCCCTGTGTCAAGTGGATCAAAAGTTTTGAAAATCTATTCACGAGACCCACCTACTTCCAACAATTGGTATCAGAGCCATACCTCATCTCTAATCACGTTAGATCAGTAATCTTGTTCTAATCTTCGCATGAGATGCGAAGAGGATAGAGCAAGGGCTATGATAGGATCAGTGTTTATTGGGTTTGCTTGCTTTTGTAGTAGATACATGTTTGGAAAGTCATAAAAGGTTTTAATCATGATAGGAGGATGATAAGATGCCATTAAAACATACTGAGATCATTAGAGGTGATTGGGTACAGCAGAAGCCGAATCTGAAAAAGAACCCAAATTTCTGGGTTCATCAGGTCGGTTAGTCAAACGGACCACTATGGCTATAGAGGTCTGTTGGCTAACTGTAGGGACCAGATTGGCTAGCCGAACCTAGGCAGAATCATCTTGTTCTTGGTCTGAGTTGTTGTTGTTTTTTTTTTTTTTTTTCGGGGGCGCTGCCCCTTGGAACCCCGCGAGCTGACCGGGTAGCTCGAACCCCGCCGGGGGTGCTGCCCCCGGAACCCCATTGCGTAGGGGATCTTGTATCGTGGTGGCAAAATATTTGGCATCTTGTTTTTCCATTATGGTTTGGCAACCTGGTTTTGTGAGATGCTTTGTTGTATGAGATACTAACTTGCAGGTGATAATGTCCTCTCCATATGGCCCACATGTTTTTCTTTCCTTTTAATTATTGGTTTATTTGTGGCTAAGTGTAAAGGGCATCATGGTCTCCTTAGTTTCCCGTGAAAGGGCAAGGCATGGTGAATTTCCCTATAGCCCTTTTATTTCCATGTTTAGATTACCATGTAAGTCTCATTAAAGAGACATAGGAATTTATGTATTTTTAAAATTTGTAAATTCTGGAGATGTCCGAAACAAAGAAGGAAAGAGAAACTGGACTCCTTATCAAAGAGTTTGAAGATTACCAAAAGGTGTTTTGGAGATGCCCAAAGAATTTGAGGAATCCCAAAGTTTTGGAAAGTCTAGAAGTCCAAGAAGTCTTTTCCGCCTGGGCCATGTGGAGGAGAGGACTAGTCTTTTATTACAACACTTTCTATTTATGGATGAATGCTTATTTTAGAGTATTTCCATATTTGATCCAAACATAGCAAATTCCAAAATTGGTCAAATCAAATTAATTTTTGGAAAGAGTTCTAATTAGAGTTGGTAGGCCCATGAGATGGATCTATTGGTAACACTAATTTTAGAAACTGGGCTTTCCTTAAAATAACTTGACTTGAAACCAATCATTGGTCTTATCATGAGATGAATATATACCTATATTTGATGGACCCATACACCTATAAGGAAATCCTCAACTCTAAAATATTAAGTGGGAGCGGGGCATTTCTATATATATATAAATCCCCATGGTTTTCCACCATAGGTCCATTGTAAGGAAAGTATTAGCCTTGCGCTATTTTGAGAATGGCCATTCCCCACGGAGGGCTTGTATTTATCTGGATACTGGATATGGATCTCCTATGGATAGTGTTGATGAGACGGGGTGGGAGCCCACTCCCCAAGGAGGAGCGACCCACAACGGTTGTCATGCAATGCTAGTTGGTGGGTCACACTTAACTAAAATAATGATGTAGTATCCCTAAGGATTTGCCTCATGTATTTTAGAAACCGAAGCTAATCGGGAGTCATACATTATTTGATATGAGATACCTAGATTGTAATGAATGAAGGGGATCATGGATAGTTAGTCTTAATCCAAATTTTGACCAACTTTGATCCGCACCAGTCTAGGAGGTATTTGTACTCCCCAAGGAGGCATACCCTGCAGGATTGGGATTCTGATGTATTCTGAATTTTGTGGTTATGAGGATTCCCACATAAATTTGGTAGAATACTAAACCCTAATGTCATTTAAATTTATTAATTGAATGTATGGTTATGTGTTACAGTATTGCAAGCATGAATTCGAATACTTTCAATCCACTTGCGACCATCCTCAACCAGAATAAGTTGGTGGGATCCAACTATGTAGACTGGAAACAGAATCTGGATATTGTCCTGACAGCTTCAGGATATAAATATGTCCTTACCAAAAACTGCCTTGAAGAGCCTGGCCCAGATGCATCAGAAGCAGAAAAGGACCTTTACACCAAATGGGCCAAAGACGATGAGATGGCCCGATGTTACATTCTGGCATCCATGTCTAGTGTGCTGCAACATCAACATCAATCTTATAAGACTGCATATGATATGATATCGAATTTAAAGGAGATGTTTGCAGAACAAGGCAGACCTGCTAGGCAGGCAGCCATGAGGGTGCTCATTAGCACCAAGATGGCTGAAGGTACATCAGTACAGGAACACATGTTAAAGATGATGGACTCATTAAATGAGTTAGATGTACTGGGAGCTGCGATTGATGCAGAATCGCAGATTGACATAATCCTTGAGTCACTACCAGAGTCATTCAACAATTTCAAGGTCAATTATAATATGAATAAAATGAATCTGACTCTGGCTGAGCTATCTAGTCAGCTGGTAGCAACTGAAGGGATTATGAAGAAAAAACCAACTGCCTTAATGACAGAAAAGTCAGATGCCAAGTCCAAGCCGAAAGGCAAAGGGCGGAAAGGCAAAAAGAAATCAATTCCAAAAGGTCCTAAGGTGGAGAATGGTCCAACTGGTGGCGTGGCTAAAGCTAAGGGTTCAGGGACAAAAGGAAAGTGTTTCCATTATGGTAAGACAGGACATTGGAAGAGGAATTGTCCAGAATATCTGTCTAAGAAAAAGACCCCAGGTATGATTGAGTCACTTATATCTGAAGTTAGTTTTGCAACTGGTACTTCAGAATCTTGGTGTGTGGATTCCGGGGCAACTAATCACAAATGTAATACGTTGCAGGGGTTCAGGGAAACCAGGAGGCTAAGTGATGGAGAAATCATTGTCAACCTAGGATCTGACGCTAAGGCGGAGGCTGTTTCAGTAGGAGTCATTACTTTATGTTTTTCAAATAATAAATTGGTTTTGTCAGAAACATTATATGTACCGTCTTTAAGGCGGAATTTAATTTCAGTTTCTAGTTTGGTGAATAAAGGTTATTCTATTACTTTTGGTACTGAAGTTGTCATAAAGAGGAATGGTACTTTCATATGTTCTGGCAAGGTAACCAATGGACTTTATTTGTTAACTCCCACGATGTATGAGATACATGATACTGAAACAATTAGTAGATCATCATTAAAGAGAAAGTCACCTTCATCTAATTTAACAAAACTTTGGCACCTGAGGCTAGGTCGTATAAACCTTAACAGGATTGAGAGGCTAGTGAAAGATGGTATCTTACCTTCATTGGTGGTAGAACCAATGCCTATCTGTGAGTCCTGTTTGGAAGGTAAAATGACCAAAAGACTCTTTTCAGCTAAGGGTAATAAGGCCAAAGATTTATTGGAATTAGTGCATACTGATGTCTGCGGACCCATTAATGTCAGGGCCAGAGAAGGATATGAGTACTTCATCACTTTCACAGATGATTACTCAAGATATGGTTACATATACCTTATGCACCACAAGTCCGAAGCTTTTGAAAAGTTCAAAGAATTTCGAGCGGAAGCGGAAAAGCAATTAGGTAAGAGTATCAAGACTCTTCGATCAGATCGAGGAGGGGGATATCTCTTTGCTGATTTTATGGGTTACTTATCAGAAAATGGGATTCTATCCCAGTTGTCTGCTCCTGGTATGCCTCAACAGAATGGAGTAGCAGAAAGAAGGAACCGGACTCTTTTAGATATGATTAGGTCTATGCTGAGTTTCTCAAGATTACCTATATCCTTTTGGGGATATGCTTTGGATACTGCAATGTACATACTAAACCTCGTACCATCTAAGTCTATACCTAAGAGTCCCTGGGAATTGTGGTCTGGGCGAAAGCCTAGTCTACAACATTTACACATTTGGGGTTGTCCAGCACACGTGCTCAAGGTTAAGACGGATAAGTTGGAAGCGAAGTCGGAAGTATGCACATTTGTAGGATATCCTAAAGGAACTAAAGGTTGGTTATTCTATAATCCCAGAGAGCAGAAAGTGCTGGTTAGCACCAATGCGGTTTTTCTGGAGGAAGATTATATGATGGACCGGAAATTTTTAGAAAAGGTGATCTTGGAAGAGATTCAGGAGCAATCAATTCCAAATCCAAGTATGACCGGACTTGAGGAAGAACCGCCCTTACCAGACCCAGTAGTTACACCAGTACCTCGTCGTAGTGGGAGGATTGTCAGACCCCCTGACAGGTTCTCATTCTTGGGAGAGTCTTATGAAGCAATCCCAAAAGAGCCAGAACAAGATCCCTCTAACTATGATGAAGCAATCAATGACTTAGACTCGGGACGCTGGCAAGATGCTATGAAAGCTGAGATGGAGTCTATGTACTTAAATCAGGTCTGGACACTTGTGGACTTGCCTGCCAATATTAAACCTATTGGGTGCAAGTGGGTCTACAAGAGAAAAAGAGGACCAGATGGAAGAGTGGAGACCTATAAGGCTAGGCTTGTTGCGAAAGGATATACTCAGAAAGAGGGGATCGATTATGAGGAAACCTTCTCGCCAGTAGCCATGCTCAAATCCATCCGGATACTCTTATCCATTGCGGCTCATCTCGATTACGAGATTTGGCAAATGGATGTCAAGACGGCTTTTCTCAACGGCCATCTTGAGGAAGACATCTATATGGTGCAGCCAGACGGTTTTGTAGCTAAAAACCAGGAGCAAAAAGTTTGCAAGCTGCAGAAGTCTATTTATGGACTGAAGCAGGCATCCCGAAGCTGGAGTATCCGTTTTGACCAGGCAATCAAGTCATTTGGTTTTTGTCAAAATCCGGATGAGTCATGTGTGTACATGAAAAGTGAAGGTGACAGGGTAGTTTTTCTGGTTTTATATGTCGATGACATCCTTCTCCTCGGAAAAGACATAGGAATGTTGTCAACGGTAAAAGTTTGGTTAGCCAAGACTTTTGATATGAAGGACTTGGGAGAAGCTAGTTACATCCTAGGGATCAAACTCTATCGAGACCGGAAAAATAGGATGATTGGCTTATCCCAAGCTGCATACATAGATAAGGTGCTAGTACGGTTTGCAATGCAAGACTCCAAGAAGGGTATCACACCTTTCAGGCATGGAGTGCACCTTTCCAAGGATCAGTGTCCTAAGACACCCGAGGAAAAGGAGCAAATGAGGTCGATACCATACGCTTCGGCTGTTGGTAGCCTCATGTATGCTATGTTATGTACTAGACCAGATATCTGTTATGTAGTGGGCCTAGTCAGCAGATATCAATCTAATCCAGGATCTGAACATTGGACTGCTGTAAAATGTATTCTCAAATACTTGAGAAGGACTAGAGATTACATGTTGATTTATAGTAGTGATGAGTTGATTCCAGTCGGATACACAGATTCTGACTTTATGTCAGATAAGGATTCTAGGAAATCCACCTCTGGTTATGTATTTATGCTTGGAGGCGGAGCTATCGGCTGGAGGAGTATAAAACGAGAATGTACCGCTGATTCAACCTCGGAGCTGAATATGTAGCAGCTTGTGAAGCAGCTAAGGAAGCAGTATGGCTTAAAAGATTCCTTTTGGAACTTGGGGTGGTACCTTTGGCACAACCGCCACTCACAGTTTACTGTGACAGCAGCGGGGCAGTCGCTCAGTCAAAGGAACCCAGAAGCCATAAAAGCCAAAAGCATGTACAGAGGAAGTATCACTTAGTCAGAGAGATTGTGCAGAGAGGTGATATTGCTATTACCAAGATAGCCTCTGCAGACAATTTGGCAGATCCCTTTACTAAGCCTTTGACTACCAAAGTCTTTGAGCAACACGTAGAAGGGATGGGCATGAGATGCGACCCTGACTGGCATTGAGCCCAAGTGGGAGATTGTTAGTTTTTGTGGACTCAATCCATCAGTTGATTTAATAAATTGATTAATTTCTTTATTTATCAATAAAATCATGCTTTACTTTCATGAGATGAATGCTATTTTACTACTTCATGCACATGACCAATACATATGACATAATGGTTCATGAGTTGAACCGGGTCCCATTAGTATATTAGATGTGATATATGTGCATAGATGAGATCCACACGCGGGAGATATATGTCACAAATCTTATACTTAAATAGCTTCACAACCAGTAATGAGACTGGGCATCTCATTTGATAAGGTTGCAGCACTTTGATCACTATGAGATAGTGTGATTTGTCTCAATCATCAGAATGTAAGATTCTGGATCAATGGTGCTGGTACATTGGATGTATTGAAGGACCATGAGATGCACCTTATGGTATTCCATCTCAATAATAAGGTATGCTCTCATAATTCCCTTGCAATAGGCTCTCAATCCTGAGACATTGACGAACTCAAGTTTCTATCTATTCATTTGCTTTGAGTCACCAATGAGTGAGGCCGACTATAGGTTAACACCTCGGTGTCTTGGGTATGTGGTAGTAGAACTGTGGGAACGTTGAATGATCAAGATGGAATCTATCTCTATTATCCCCTTGTGCCAATTAATGGATTTGTCATTAGTAAGTGCGCACCCATCTCAATTAAGAGTTAATTGGATGGTACTGATGATTACTGTGATTAATTGGGGCTCAAGGATAATAAGATGTGGAACTTAGATTGGAAGAGACGGATTTATTCCAATTGATCCACGGATATTAATAGAGAGGCCTACTTGTGGTAATTGAGAAGTTTAGGGTCTTCATTATAATTTATTCCTAAGACTGGAGTGCAATTGCATTTATATAGTGGTGTTATTTGTAATTAACTGTGGGCCCGGATTGCACATGAGATGTGGGGTCGCGGTGTTCCAGTTGGAGCCAACTTTCTAAGGAATCCCTAGTGGTCCCCACGCTAGCCCAAGATATTGGAAAACACTAATCCAACTTGGACTCTAGAAATAAGAGTTTGGAAAGGAGAAAGCCGCTAATTGCTTTGGAAGTAAGACTTCTATTTCAATTAGACAAGGGAGAGATTTGGAAGTCTATAAAATCTCTTGGACGTCCAATATGACTCTCCCTCATGCCCAAAACCGTTTCGTGCAAGAGTTGCACGAGTTATTCTCTTCTCCTTTCTTCTAGTTCCTTGGAGTTTCGGGTTGGGATTTTCTCCTGAAGATTCCACCATTCTTCTTGAGAAAAGAAATCCTATTCGGGGGTCATAGCGTGGAAGGCTAAGAGGTGTTGAAGAAATCCATTAGAGCACTGCGGATCTCCAAAGGTATGATCTACTTCTTGCATATCGTAAGATTATTTTGGATGCTTGGTGCTGGTAGAATTTTTACTGTACATGGTCACGAGATTGAGGGTAACGCATCCTGGATTGGGTTTTGGTCTTATGTATAGTTGATCCCTGTGTCAAGTGGATCAAAAGTTTTGAAAATCTATTCACGAGACCCACCTACTTCCAACAGCCCGACGGGGTTGACTTTGGTTTAGTTTATGTGTTTGCCTCTGCAGAGTGATCTGTCCTGGGACTCTGGACCCCGGGACCTAGAGACCCATGCGTACCCTGGCCCGGTCGCTGGTATTCTCATTCCGACTACTCTCGAAAGGGAGAATATGGCCAATGTAGTAGCCACTTTGCCTGTTATCTGTTTATGATTCTGACAGCATGCTTATTCATTTGCACAACTGTTTAGTATAGGAACATGCTTACTATGGATCTTGCATTGTAACTATTGCTCATTAATAGACACAATTCGTGTTATCTTCTTGTGGCTTATATTTTGCTAAGTCGTTGTACTTATGAGTTGTTATTGGTGTTGCTGGCTCAGATCCCTCTCCCGATCCTACGTCGGTCGACCCGACTCCAGGAGAGGCTCGCGAGGCCCCCTCCGACCTAGAGGAGTGGACTTGATCCATCCTTCAGAGTATGGTTTTCATCATTTTGTTTCCCCATTCATTTGAGTCTGGGTCTAGTTGGGGGATTTTTCTGTAACTTGTACCGTGGGCTTGATTAATATCTGTATTTTGATTTTTGTGAGCCCTCCTTATTGTCATACGTTCTTGTAATTGTTCTTGAAATCAGTCTAATGCTTTTGCAATCCATTATATCTTTTGGTATGTTATGGTATGCCTTGATACGTACAGCTTCCGCGTACATTTGTTTGCACGTGTGAATGATCCCTTGTGTGTGTATGCTTGGACGGGATCTAGGTGTACATGCACGGGAGTACGTGTGTCATTGGTTAGACTTTCTCTGACCCCCGGTCCCTGGACTCGGGTTGTGACACCGCGCTAGCCAATCCATTCCAAGGATCACATCAAAATCCAACATAGACAACAAGATCAAATCAACTGGCAGCTGACGACCTTCAATCAACACGTCACACTGAGGGTAGTACACACTACACTCCACTCTCTTGCCCACAGGAGTGGACACCACCAACAAATATGGTAGCGGCTGAGAGGATTGCGGTAACTGTTCAGGAAAATGAGGTGCAACATACGAACACGTAGAACCCGAATCAAATAATGCAAGTGCTTCAGCTTGAGCAATAAGAACTTTACCTTCCACCACGTTCGCATCTTTTGCACTCTCATGGGAGGCTGCATACACACGAACAGTCTGACGCTGCGGCTTCTAGCTTTAACGAGACGGCTGGGGGTTATTTGAAGCTGCAGAACTCATAGACCTGGATGACTGGGATGTCCTAGTTTTCGAGCACTGAGCTATTTTATGCTCCATGGATCCACAGCCTAAACAAGCACCGGACTTTTTCCAACAGTTATCCGTCGGATGTCCCTATCCACAAAACTCACATCTGATCCCAGAGAAACTAGAAGTTCCTTGCTTCCCTTTACATCTCTTCTGGATCTGTCCCTTGGACCCCACCGGTGCACTACTCTTGAGGTCCATAGCTCTTTCTGCTAGGTGGTTAGCTTCTGCAGCATATGCTCTGTCAACCGCATCATCAAAAGTAGCTGGTCTCTGGAAAGCAGTCACATAGTTAGCGTACCTAGGATGCAGACTAGTAATGAAGCGATTCACCTTCTTTTCCTCAGTATTGATCACGTCCTCCGCAAAGTGGGGCAGCTGGATGAATCGGTGAACATACTCTGCGACGGTCAGTTGCTGCTGCTGTAAGGCCAGAAACTCAACCTCCTTCAGTCGCCGGACATGAGCAGGGATGAACTTCCTCCTGAACTATTTCTGAAATGTCTCCCACACTGTTGCACTAGGCATGGTCGTATAGGTATCACTGACACTCTTCCACCAAGTCTTTGCCACTTCCCTGAACTTCGATGCCATGAGCATATCCTTCTGCTGATTATTACAGACAATAGTAGTGAAGAGATCCCCGGTGTGTTCTAGCCACTGATCAATCTTCAACGCATCTTCATTACCGTAGAATTCTGTGGCTCCACGTTTCCTGAATTTATCGTACAACACATTTGGGTCAATCTCCTTGGGATGGAAAACCACTTGCTGTTCTACATGCGGCTGAACTGACGCTTGACTCTGTCGGTGTACCAGAGAAACAACCTGTGCTTACAAGGAATGGATCGCCTGTAGCATTGCCAAGAAACGCTCATCAAGATTCACAGGTTGTCGTGGGGCGGCTGATCCACTCTCATTATCTCCCTGATTATTGTTGTGCGCACCAGATCCGGAAGCCATAGCCTGCAAAACACAGGAGTCAATCTGCTACCACACTAGGTGAGCCACACAGACCCATAAGAAACAAGGACCAAACACAACAGTCAAAGACTTGACTACGCAATCTCACCACGTTCTATATGCCTACATGCTTAAGAACTAAGATAAAGACAATGCTTTGATACCATACAATACGTATGACACAACCCGAGCCCAGAAATCGGGGGTTAGAGAAAACCTAACCAATGACACACGTACTCCCGTGAATGTACACCTATACCTCGCCCAAATGAACACACACAAGGGATCAATCACACGTGCAAACGAGTGTACGCGGAAGCTGTACGTATCAAGGCATACCACAATATAACAAATGACACAATTGGACATAAAATATTAGACTGATTACAATGATGTACAACAAAAGAAGGACTAGTCCAAAAATCAAAATACAGATATCAATCAAACCAAAAATACAATCTACAGAAAAATCCCCCAAATAAACCGAGACACAAATGGATGGGGAGAACAAAATGATGCAAACAGCTCTCCAAAAGAATGGATCAAGTCCACTCCTCTAGGCCAGAGGGGGCCTCGCGCGCCTCTCCTGAAGTCGAGTCGACCGACGCAGGATCGGGAGAGGGATTTGAGCCTGCAACACCAAGAATAACTCATAAGTACAACGACTTAGCAAAATATGAGCCACAAGAAGATAAGACGAATTGTATCTAGTAATGAGCAAAAATAGTAATACAAGGATATATAGTGATCATGTTCGTATACTAGGCAAATCGTGCATATGAATAAGTATGCCATTAGAATCATAAGCAGATAACGGTCAAAGTGGCTAATACATTTGTCATATTCTCTCTTTCGAGAACAATCGAAATGAGAACACCATCGACCGGGCCAGGGTATGCATGGGTCTCTAATTCCCGGGGTTCAGAATCCCAGGACAAGAGCACTCTGCAGAGGTAACACACACACTAAGCCAAAGTCAACCCCGTCGGGTATCCTAAGGCCGAGGCTCAGTAGCGCCATTGTTGACCTATAAAAAATTGCAAATACTGCAGCGAAGACACCTCATCTTAGCTTAATTTAAGCTACAGAGGTTATTTGCCAAATCCTGAGAAATCACTGTGAGAACCGGCATTCCTACATGTCGAAGTGATGATATGCTATGCTCTGTGGATCCCTGTGCAGAATGATATCCCATGAAGTTCAAGGTAGCTGGAACTCTCAGAGGAAGTTCAAATAATGCCCAAGACAGGCCCTACAAAATTTCGGGTTGAACAGACATCATCGAACCCAAAAGCCACAAGCATGTCAGCCTGAGGTCAGTTCCCCTCCAAACCATGGGGTCACTAACCAAGGTCCTGCTTCTCGATTTCCAAAATTGATGAAATTTGGGCGTGAAGCTTCAGTCATGCTCAGAAGATACTTTGCAAATTTTCAAGTTGAGAAAACTCCGTTTGGTCTAAATTTCATTACATGTCAGCTTAGAGGACAGTAATCTCGAATTTGGGGGTCACCAGCTAAGATCTTACTTCCAAAAAAGCCAAAGCAGATAAAATTTGGAACGAATGCTCAAAGAATGCCCCAAGTTATTCTCCCAAAGTTTCAAGTCAAGTGGAGGCTGTTCGGATAGAAAACAGGCTAACTATCTCAATGTGGAGTGAATAGTGACCTAACGCATGCAATGAATAGGCCACTGTTTGAAATCCTACTTCCTCAAATCCAAACTGCATGAAATTTAGATGAATACTTCAAGATGTTCTTGATGTCAGTCCCTCCAAGTTTCAAATCAAACCGAGGTCATTTGGGCTTCAAACAGCTGAAACAAGGGCCCATGTCATAAAAAGTCAACTGGAAAGTTGACCAAGTTTAGGTGGTCAAATAGAGCTGAAACTTCTGTGACACACTCAAAATAGTGTCAAGAAGTGTTCCTCCAAGTTTCGTGGCAATTAGACATCGTTCGGGCCCTAAACAGATGAAAACAAGCCACATATGCAAAACTCCAAGAATGGGCCTTGGGAGTGACCGGGGCCTACGAACAAAAGGAGTTGACCAAGTTTAGGTGGTCAAACAGAGCTAGAACTTTTGTGACACACTCAAAATAGTGTCAAGAAGTGTTCCTCCAAGTTTCGTGGTGATTGGACATCGTTCGGGCCTCAAACAATTGAAAATAGATCGCATATGCAGTGTTCCAAAAGTGGGCCTTGTCCGTGACCAGGGCCCAATTAATGAAAAAAGTTGACCAACTTCCCGAAATCAAAACGGGCTGAAATTTTTTATGACATGCAGAAAATAGTGTCAAGAAGCATCCCTCCAAGTTTCGTGGCAATCAGACTTCGTTTGAGCCCAAAACAGATGAAAATGGGCACATACGTGAAAACCCAAAATTGGGCCTCGTCTGTGACCGGGCCTACGGTCACGGACCTTCAAAAGATGTTTTCTACGATTTTGGGTAGTTTCCCTCCACTCCTCTTCGAAATCCAAGTCCCCAAAACTGCTATTAACTCCCCAAAGCTACACAAAACTGATTGGGAGTCTATAAAAGATTCAAATTTTGAAGGAAAAAGGACATTAACACACATAAGGAAGAAAAGTGAAGAAATTGAAGAAAGTCACCACTTAAGGCAACAAAAAGCAAACTCCAGCAGCACTTCCACGACCATTCCCACCTTCTTTTCTCAGTTTTGAAGGTGAGCAAGAAAATTCAGAAGGAGAGAAGGAAGTGGAATGGCCAAAGTTCATGCTATGTTCATACGTCGGCAATTTCTGAGAGGATGACATTGTCACCTCTGTTTCTCTTATTCGTAGGGCTTCCTAGCCATTGCAAGAGTTGTGAAAGAAGCCTCTCTATGCCTCATTTTGTTCCTTGAAAATAATAGGTTCAAAATGACACAACTCCAGCTTCATATTTGCCCATTCAGACTTGAAACAGAAACGCAGTCCATAAGCACGAATGATGAGTTACAGTGGTTTCGATTGATTCCATGGTTAAATATGATCTTCTTGATGGTTGTCCACCACTCCTAAGTCATGAAAATGGAGTTTCAACACTTGAAAGAAGTTCCAAGAAAAAACCATCGCGAACAGGATGAAACTGTAGGCGAAACAGTGACCAAACGGTCACTGCTTGCCAGTGACCGTGGCTCACGGTCACTGGCAGGGGCCACGGTCACTGAAATGGGGTAGTGACCGCGGGTTATGGTCACCCCCCATTTTTCCATCTTTTTGCACTTTTTTCCTATTCTGTGTACATTTTCTCGAAAATTCCAAGTTGAGATCACATCTAAGACTTGAGGGAGGGGTTGTAAATTTTCAAAATGTATGTAAACAACCTGCATCCCCACGGTCAGGGCACTTGAACCCATGTAAACAAAGGGAAATTAATGATGAACTGTAATTATTTCCCATTCTTCTTAACACTTGAAGTGCGTGAATGTCGGACATAGAATCCGTTACACATTTCCACGTCATTTTTAAGCGCGATCAGAACATTGGCACCGTCTGTGGGAAATTATATTGCCCTAATTTGTGATCGAATTTGGATAAAAACGCATGAAAAGTGCTGAAAATTGCTGAAAAGTGCTGCTGTTGCATTGAAAACTGCCGTTGTTGCACTGAAAACTGCTGCTGTTGCATTGAAAGTGCTGCTGTTTCACTGAAACTGCCACTGTTGCACTAAAACTGCTGCTATTGTGCTGGAAACTGCCGCTGTTGTGCTAGAAACTACTGCTGTATCACTGAAAACTGCTACTAAAAGCCTGTGACCGGGGCACACGGTCACTTGCCTATTTTTATGATGACAAAGGCTTATTTAACCTCCAATTACACCCATACAAGACCTTTGATGTCTACAATGGGTTTGAAAATATCATTAAATGACTTTTGCACCTTGAATTGCAGATTGTTCATACAAGTGAAGGCATTGGGCACCTTTATGTGCGTACACTTGCCATTTAATTGGAAGAATTTGCACCTTGATGTGCATGGACCAAAATGAGGAGTGATGATTTAGTTCAAAGGGCTTTTGACCCATATAAAAATGTTTATTAAATCAATGATAAGACCAACGACATTGTAATTATGCATTGTCCGGCGTCAACCACTGATGGATCTTGTGTGGTTATTATGATAGTGGTGCAGGCTTGATCCTGTGGGCACTATCCTTTTGATTGATCCAACCCTTTCTTGCTTATAAGTCTGACACAGATAGTCCTGAAATGCTGCTGAAATTTTGGTAGCCAGGTCTAGTCAACATAGCATGCTTTTAAGCTTGACTCAATAAACCCGAAATGCTGCAGAAATTCTGACAGCAGGGATAGTCAGCATAGCATAACGGGATGGGATTTATGCCTATATCTAACCATTTCGGTTCAAAACCATGTTGGTCTAGATGGCATCTATAAACCATTCCGGCTAGCCCAAGAGGCAGCCATGTTGGTTATACTACTAATATAGTCCTATCGACTAACTTTTTGCAGAAAACAGCATGGGTTCTCTGATCATCACTTTCGACGAAGCCAAGGGGAGATTGTTCAAATCTCCATGGCTCAGACCACATCATCAACAAAGGCACCCAAAAGGGGCTGAATGAACACCAGTGCTCCTGCATCAAGGGTCTTGGTCTTTTAGAGGCTTTCTACTCCTTCAAGCTATATGACCTCAGCCTACAAGGGGTCATCAGAAACCTTGGAGCCCATCAAGGCGGCAAAGACTCCTCAAACTTTTGGAGTCTTCCATAAAGGTCACTATGACCTAAAACACAAAGTGAGGTCGGAAGGCAATAATTTTCGTATCACCAAGCCTCAACTGGGGGTAAGGCAGGTTCGGTTTATGAACCACAAAACAGAGATACCCGTTGGTTCACAGCAGGAGGCCTTACAGACTGCTAAGTTCTCATTTGTGCATCCTAAACAAAGGGTGCATCTCAAAAAGCAAACCACTCGCGAGCAAGCCCTAGCCCGTGAAAAGGGTCAAAAGGATGTTGTTATTCCAAATTGCCGTATGTGGTCACCACAGCCACGCAGGCAGAAGTCCAGAAAAGCTGAGGAGAAACCCTTGGCCCCACTTGAAAAGAATGTCTTTTACCCTTTGACCCAGAAGGAAGGACGGAGGTTTGGCAGGAGGCGCTTACCTTCTGTTATTATGGCACCATCACCATAACTTTCAACCCAGCGCCCGTCATATGGCGCTAAAAACAAGAAATATGCTGAACGATTGGTCATCAAAAATTCGACCGATCTCGTTCAATTTAAAAATTTGCTTCAACAAAAGAAGGAACAGAAGAAGAAAATTGAAAGAAATGTTGTTAACATCCTTTCACTTCCTACTTCCGACCCTATGGATTGGGAGCAAGTTGCTAGCACTTCTAAGCCATTAGTTGCTAGATTCAGAGATCAAACTCTAGCAACCATATTGGCCCAGCAAATAAAGAAGAGGGCTTTGGCTCTCTCCAAGAGGCATGCTCGGAAGCAGTCACAGCATACAATCACTCAAAAATAGGTGATTAAAGAAGATGAGCCAAACCTAACCTCCTCATGTATGGTTGGACCTGGCACAACTAAGAGAGTCACTCGTAGTATGGCTCGGACTTAGTCCCAAGAGTCTGATTCTAATTCTCATTCAGATAGGACCTCTGACGAACATGGTTCCGATAAGGATTCAATAACTCTCCTGGACACCGAAGATAGTCAATCCACTCTTCCTACATCCTCTTACCCCCGTCAGTACACTGTATTTATGGCTGAAGGGAGTGGGACCGGTAATGAAGAGGTTGTCGGTGGAGGTAAAGATGTTAGCGAAGAAAATGCTGACGAAAATCAAGAGAATGACGTCAGTGATGTTGTCAAGCAACAAGGAGCTAAAATTGACCACCTGACGGCTCAGTTGAAAATCTTGGCAGACAAGTTGGGTAGTCCGGCTGAAGCTCCTGTTAACCCCTTATTTGCTGATAGAAGAGAACAGGCAATGATCAGGAGGAATGCCACCAAAATTGACCTACTCACAGCACAAATCAAGGCACTAATAGACAAAGTAATCGCCTCAGGTTCAACTGGAGGTGATCACTCCTCAATCCTTGGTTTCCACATAGATCCTGAAAAACATGTAACTTTTAAAAAAGTGGAGGAAATATTAAATAAATCAAAAGTGGAGACTAGGATGAAGAAAAAGGGTATTACATCTAAATACCCTCCGGAGTTTGATTTGGTTCCATTTCCACCAAATTACAAACTTTCGACTTTCCAGCCTTACCTTGGAAAAGGGTCAGCCTATCAGCAAGTGCATTTTAAGTCGCTCCTTGGCAGTTTACCTGAACTGGATGCACTAAAAATAAGGCTGTTTGTTGGTACATTGAAAGGAGTTGCTTTTGATTGGTACAAACAATTGCCAGAACTCTCCTTCACTACATGGCCAGTTACAGAAGAGAAGTTTCTACTTCACTTTTAGGAAGAAGATCAAACGGTCACCTTCGCTATGTTCAGTAGTACAAAGTAAGGGGATAATGAAACTGCGTAAGCCTTTATCAATAGATGGAGAGCATTGTCTTACAGATGCCAAGAACAACCATCTCCAAAGGCGACAATTGAAATGTACAAAACCAATTTGCGGCCAGAGATTAAGGCTATCATACTTAGTCATAAAACTAAGTCTTTGGCCAGATTGGTTGAGGTAGCTACTGATGCGGAGTTAACCCTGAAAGAAATTAATTAGAAGAAAGCAAGTTCCTGAAAAATGGAATCATCGTCATCTTCTACTCCAAAACCAGCTGTGCCGAAACCTCAAAAGAAGCAGGAGGTATTCAATGTACAAACCTCCAAATCACCTCCTCAAAAACCACAGAATGGTAAGACGGAGCAAAACAAAAAGGAAGAATATGAAAAGAGGAAGCAAACTAAATACCCTTTTGACGGGGACATTGAAGTCATCTTCCAAGCATTGGTGGAGAATAACAAGCTCGAGCTTCCACCCATGAAAAAGCCAGAGCAAGCGGGTCGTGTTAATGATCCAAACTATTGTGCATACCATTGGATGGTATCTCATCCTTTTGAAAGATTGCTTTATCCTAAAGGAAAAGGTCAATGAGATGTGGAAAAATGGAGTAATAACATTTGATCGAAAATATGATGCAGCTCCAGTCAATATGATTTCCTTCGGGCAGTTTGCACCTGTGGCAATACCCGCTCCATCAAGGCCACCAATAGTCGAATTCCGGGTCATCAATGCACTACATAGTGAACAGGGGTTGATACCTGTCAAAGATTCTTTAGGGGAGGAAATGTGGGTTCTCCTGGACTTAATAAATGATGAAGGATGGGAAAAGTGAAAACCAAACCCACACTTATGGAAAGAAGAAATATCAAAAGGCAGATTAAAGGTCTCCAAAAGACTGCTCAAAAGAAACAAGAACAACAGTTTAAGCAGAAGAAAAACAAGGCGGTCGAGGCCCCAGTCTTAGAAAATCCTCCTAGATCAGCCAGAGGTCATTTTACTCTAACCGACTACATCATTCCAATTCCAAAAGATGAAGAAGAACCAGCAATATCCAGCTGCAATCGAATATCATGGGATGGTACACCCCCTAACTCTGATGATGAAAACCAATGGTCGGATTACTTTGATCTTGAAGACGATCAATGGATCGATGATTATTTTGCTGATGAATACCCTTCTGATGAAGATGAGGATTTCGAACAAACCTTTGACCCCGAGACGGGTACACTTAATATCAAGCATGGTCTAAATACACTATCGGTGACCTTGTATGACATACACAGGCCAAGTTCAAGTGGCTGGTCGAATGATGATCCTCCTCCTTTTCCACTACCTCCAGAAGTTCATTCGGATCCACAACCATTAGTCGGGCACGATGAAGTTCAGCATCAGCAGACGGTTTTTCCTCCTTCCACGCTAGATGCTTCTTCCACACCTAATTCAGAGTTGATCTTTTCAAATGAAAATTCTGAATTAAGTAATCAGTTGGTTGATTTTAACTCAACCAGGGAAATTGGGTTACTGATGAGACATAATAACCCCAATATTGGTAATATTGTTGAGAATATCTCTGACTTTGAAAAGGAACTGTCAACATCTCCTACCCTGGTGGTTTTGAATACTGCCATAGAGTCCAAAACATCGCAGGCTATTCCTAATGATGTAAATCAAGAAGTAGACCTGGAAGAGGTCAATCAGCTTTTCATTGAACCAAAAGAAGTTAATGCCATAAGAAGAGATGCACGACCGGAAATTGACCGAAGCAACATGCTTAATGATGGCACTCTCTCTGGTCGCAACTACAGGGTTAACTATGATAAATCCTCTGTTCCTTCCTCTTCTTATGTAAACCCTTCAGGGGGCAATACCAATGTAAATGTAACTTCTCCAGAAGTAAATGATAATGCAAGGCCACCAGAGCCATTCATGGATGATGTTGTTGAACACCTTAAGCACATACCTGCACAACTCCACATCTTTGATCTCTTGTAGATGTCCAAGGAGAGTTGTGACAACTTCATACGAGCACTACAGACCTTGAATACTGAGAATCATACTCATGTAGCACAAGTGCATCAAATAGAAAAAAACTATATGAAGGCGAAATCCAAGAGGCCTCAAAAGCAATGCCAGGAGTGTCTCTTAACTCACAATGCTTCTAAAGCTACTATCTCTTTCACCAAAGAGGATCTCCTCTTGGGCAATATGAAGCATACAAGGCCACTTTATTTCACGGCTTACATCAAAGATGTGCCTGTCCCAAGAGTTCAAGTTGACCCAGGGTCAGCTCTAAATCTCATCACAATCACGGCCCTTCAAGAGCTCGGTATTCCAGTGAGCAAGCTGTCTGCTACAAAGACTTCTATTCAAGGTTATGATGGGGAAGTCCAGGATCCGATTGGTAAAATCCGAATTCGATTCCAGTTGGGAGACTTAGTCTTGGAGGCCACTCTACATGTAGTAAAAACTCGTGCTTGTTATAACATCCTCTTGGGGAGACGATGGCTTCATGATTATGCCATAGTACATTCTACTCTTCATCAATGCCTTAAATACTTCGACAATGAGGGGAAGGTACATTGAGTCTTTGCAGAGGAAAAGCCATTCAAAGGAAAGGAGGTTTATTTCACAGATGCAACAATGTATCAAGAAAAGCCTACAAAATCCAACTCAGATGCGAAGAATGCTCTTGTGAAAGATAATCCTGCAGAACCTTTCACTATTTCAGCAAAGAAAGTTGGTCAAAAATCTAATCTTCCCATAAAGTTGGAATGTGCAGGAAAATCTGCGGCAAAATGCGTGGATATCAAAGCTCCTTTGATAATTAAGGTGAAATTTGAAATCAAAAAGCCAGATCCACCTGTAATCATATCCACAAAGCTATCAAAAGTAAAAGATGCTGAATGTCAGAGGTTTTTATTTTCGGCCAACATGGTATCCTCGAGCTCCAATCAAGAAAGCAATGATATACCTCCCCCTACTAGGGGAATATCGCCTATAAAGCCTGATTCTCCTATCACTTTTAGTCAATTGATATTGACATCACAGCAAAGAGGAGAATTAGCCTACAGGTACATTGATAGGTGGCTGCGTTTGGCTGAAAGATGTGAAAATCCTCCACACTACTCCGCATGGATTCACTTGTGCTGGTTAGGTTTTCGGCCAGCTCTTCGCAGCTTAACCATGGCGATGGAATTTCAAACCTTTTATGAGATGTCTCGAATTGTGTCATCTCTCGAAGTGGCACTCCACTGGCTGCGCAGGAGGTCTAGAAGAACGTGTCCAATACATGTCATTTCAATGATCAGAGATACAGATTCTGAGTTGGACTCTGAAGACGCTGAAGAAATGAGCACCTTCGTGCATTCTATGGTAGACTGTGATCTTCCACTTATACCATGGCCTACTCCCTCTCATATTTATGAATTCGAAGGTTCTTGCTTTTCGGTACCTTCATCTAAGCAGTATAATCATCCGATTATTTTTCATCGGGCTGAAGATACTTCTCCACCAGATATTATTGACAAAATCAGTAATGAGGGAAAAATCCGGCTCGATATTTATAATCCTGTGGTCTGTAACATGATGAAAAATATGGGGTACAATCTCAAGAAACCTATGGGTCTTGGATTAACTGCAAATGGCATACGGGCTCCTTTGGATGTCTTTACTCCAGAGATGAAAGAAGATCTCCAGACAGGGGGCAGAATTGAGTAGCTGCGTCATTGCATAGGATATGTTCCTTACAGTAATATTCCTAAATTTAAACAAAGTATTAAAGCCAAATCGGTAGTCTTCACTGAAGAATATGACTCGGATGACTCTCATGAAATTCCTGTGCTTCAAGATCCCGTTGATTGGGCCATTTTTCAGCATCCTGACGGTGCAAGTGATGAAGATGATACTATATCACAAATCACTGAGTATTGGCCATCTGAACTCAACGAGGAAATAAGCCCGTCCCAACATGTCCGCTGGGAATGCTTAGCCCTTGATGTAAAAGTCAAAGAGCCTAAAAAACCAAATCCTTGGAAAGGGATCAGGCCTTGGTTAAAACCCCCAACTGAAACCCCAGAAGGTTTCACAAAGTTAGAAACTTCCAGTAACAATGTAAAAACACTTCGTACTAATCCTCCAATTGAGGACCAAGTACAAGAAATAAACTTGGGAACCCCAGAAAATCCCCGACCTACCTTTGTAAGCTCTCAAATTAAAGGAAGTGAACTTGATTTGTATATAGGATTCCTGTGAGAGTTCATAGATTGCTTTATATGGACTTATGCAGAAATACCGGGCCTAGATCCAGAAATTTCTGTACACAAATTAAATATAGCAGATGATGCTAAACCTGTAAAACAGGACCAAAGGAGGACAAAGCCTGAAATCATGGAGAAGATAGAAAAAGAAGTTCAGAAACTCAGGGGCATTAATTTCATCCGTGAAGAACAACACCCTGACTGGTTGGCTAATATAGTCCCAGTTACTAAAAAGAATGGACAAATCAGAGTCTGTACTGACTTCAGAGATTTGAATAAAGCCTGCTCCAAAGATGATTTTCCATTACCTATACCATAAATAATGATTGACAATACTTTTGGGTTCGAAAGAATGTCATTCATGGATGACTTCTCGGGGTATAATCAGATCAAAATGTTCAAAGAGGATGAGAAACACACTTCCTTTAGAACTCCATTCGGCATATACTGCTATATTGTCATGCCATTTGGTCTCAAAAATGCTGGAGCCACGTACCAAAGAGCAATGATGAAAATATTCAAGGACTTACAGTATAAATCTGTTGAATGTTATGTTGATGATTTGGCAGTCAAGAGCAAGCATAAATCAGATCATTTGGCCGATCTCCGCCCGGTCTTTGAGAGATTATGGAAATTCAATCTTCGAATGAATCCCCTGAAATATTTTTTCAGAGTTTCTTCCGGAAACTTTCTAGGATTTGTGGTGCGAAAAGGTGGCATTGAAATAGATCCCATCAAAATCAAAGCCATATTGGAAATGCCTTCGCCAAGAAATTTGAAAGAATTAAAAGGATTACAGGGAAGACTCGCCTACATCCGACAGTTCATTTCCAACTTGTCCGGAAAGTGCAGACCATTCCCCAAATTGATGAAAAAAGGAGTGGACTTTGTATGGGACAAAACTTGTGAAGATGCTTTTCAGGATATCAAACAATATCTTACAAACCCGCCAGTTCTTTCAGCTCCAATTCCGGGCAAGCCTATCATTCTTTATACAAGGGCTCTTGATCATTCCTTGGGAGCATTGTTAGCTCAAAAGAATGATGAAGGAAAGGAGGTGGCACTTTATTACCTGTCGAGGGTGCTGGTTGGTGCTGAACACAATTATCACCCCATAGAAAAAGAATGTCTTGCGCTTATGTTTGCAATACAAAAGCTACGACATTACATCCTCTCTAATGTAGTATATCTGGTTTCCAATATTAATCCATTAAAGGTATTAGTGACAAAAGCCAGGGCATTGAGCGAACGTCTGGCCAAATGGTCCATCCTTCTTTCTCAATATGACATCAGATACACTCCTGCGAAAGCAGTAAAAGGACAAGCTCTTGCAGATTTTCTAGCAGAACATCCACTGTCAGAAGATTCTGAGTTCATAGACAATCTCCCTGATGAGTCAGTCTTCTTCACTGAACAAACATGGAAATCCACCATTGATTCAGATTTACATTGGACCATGCATTTTGATGGAGCTTCCAGGACTAATGAACAAGGAAAGCCAGTATTAGGAGTTGGAATTATTTTCTGCAGTCCAGGAAAACTTTATGTTCCTCACTCCTTCTCATTAATCAAGCCATGCTCGAACAATGTGGCAGAATACACGGCATTAATTATGGGGCTTGAGTTAGCTTTAGATGCTGACATTAACATGCTAGGAGTATATGGAGATTCACAACTTGTGATTAAGCAAATGAATCACGAGTAGGAAGTAAAGAAGCCAGACCTAGTTCCCCTTTTCAATAGGGCATATGAACTCAAGTAAAGGTTTAAATTGATTGCGTTTCATCATGTTCCGAGATGTCAGAATGTCAAAGCAGACGCCTTAGCAAGCTTGGCAGCTTCAATGTCAATCCCTGAGAATGACAAGATGATATTGGAAGTTATTGAGAGAAGACTTCTACGCCCACTCAATACTTACAAGGCAGTAGAAGATAGCTTCACTGTAATCAAAAATTGAATTTAATATTTCCAAAACTCATTCAGGGATTGAAGAGATCCTTTCATTGATTATATTCTGCACGGAGTATTACCAGAGAACCCTAAAGATAAAACCAGTATTCAAAGGCGAGCTTTCAAATTCCATTTTGATTTGCCCTCAAAAACTCTTTATCGCAAGTCATACGATGGGGTTCTACTTTGTTGTTTGTCCCCGAAAGAAGCTGAGCAAGTTCTTAGAGAAGTTCATGTTAGCCTATGTGGTGCTCACCAAGCTGGACCAAAACTTCATGATCAAATTCGAAGATTAGGCTACTATTGGCCTACTATGGTGTCTGACGCTATTAGTTTTGCTAAAAGATGTAGTGAGTGCCAAATTCATGGTGATTACATTCACCAGCCTCCTGAACATTTGCACCCTACGACCACTTCTTGGCCGTTTAAATCTTGGGGAATGGATATAGTGGGGAAGATCAGTCCACCCTCAGAACGTGTACATCAATTCATTTTGGCCGCAACCGATTACTTCTCCAAATGGGCAGAAGCAGTACCTCTCACAGAAGTTAAAACTGATACAGTCCTTAGCTTTCTGAAAACTAATGTCATTTGCCGTTTTGGGGTGCCTAAACGTCTGTATCATGACAATGGCCCGCAATTCAATAATAATAAATTTTACAGATTCTGTGACAAATACGGGATCCAGTATTGTCCATCCACAGCGTATAACCCCGCGGCCAACGGACTTGCCGAAGCTTTTAACAAAACCATTTGCAAGATTTTGAAGAAAATGGTTTCTGACAACAAAAAGAGTTGGAGTACCAGGCTTCCTGAAGCATTATGGGCTTACAAAACTACAGTTCGTGGCCCTACTAAATCAACACCGTATTCCTTGGTCTATGGTTGTGAAGCTGTAATACTTTTGGAAATTCAACTTCCCTCTTTTCGGGTGGCTGTGATAAACAAATATACTGAAGAAAAGAATGCCAAACTCAGACTACAAGAGCTAGAAAGCCTTGATGAGAAAAGGCTTGCCGCTCGACAGAGTATTGAGTTGTATCAAGCTCGTATGGCTGCATCTTTCAACAAAAAAGTCAAGTATAGAGCTTATAAGAAGGGAGATCTAGTCCTTGCAGTTAGAAGACCTATGTTTTCCACGCACTTGTCGAGAGGCAAGTTCAAACCTAAATGGGAAGGACCTTTTGTTGTCGACAAGGTTTACTCCAATGGCGCCTATGCGCTCCTCACACTTGAAGGGGACAGATGCATGATGCCCATCAATGGAAAAATTCTCAAGAAATACTATACTTGAGTGTCATTGGTACACCCAAACTATGTACAACGTACCCAAACCATATACAGTGTACATTCTCACTCCTAACCAAAATCAAAATCCTCTGGTTTCGAGCCTTTCAACCTATGACTCCTAACCAAAATCCCTCAGACTTGTATAAAATGACTACGAGGATCAAGTCCCTCGACCCCTCTAGTCAAACTTTCGTTACTTGGATAATGTCCTTACAAGACCCCTTGTAACATCCTGCTATATAGATTAAGTCTTTTTGCAGACCCTGTATAGCAAAACTCAGCTGTGTGGAATAAGTCCTTTGACCCCATATAGCTAATCCTTAGTTGTATAGAATAAGTCTTTTTGCAGACCCTGTATAACCAAAATCTAAACAAAAACTAAAACCAAATCTTTGTCCTAAGGAATAAGTCAAGGGTCCCGGGGAAAGCCTCACACATGGGCACTGGATAACATCCACTTTGTTTGACCCATTTCGACACCAAAAGGATCAAGTCATGGACCCTGGAGAAAGCCTTACACATGGGCACCAGATAACGTCCACCTATATGACTCCCTTATTTTTGATTTGTGGATCTAAAAGATCGCAAATCACACCCTCATACAAGTCTGCGAAAACCAAACCAAACAAACCATCCACATAAACCATATCAAACATCCACCAAAAATCAAACCAAACACCCATACCAATGACAAAAATAGAAAGAAAAAACCTTTTCCACTGATATCCATTTTAAAGTTTGAATACAAGCAGTGAAGTCAATGTACACATGGCCCTCAGGGCTAATCAGAATAAAAAAGATAAGAGAAAGCAAAACCATCAAATGGAAGGTGCAGCAGAGAATCTCAGTCCAGGAACTTCTCCAGTTTCCCCTTAGCATTCAGTACTTCTACCATGAGGATGCGCCCTTTGTAGCTTGCATAAGCTAGGATAGCAGTACTAATGTTAATCTCGTCCAGCTTAATATTTAATTCAAGCTCTAAAGACTTAACGAAGTCATTCAGGGCTGTACGTTTCGCTTCTGTATGCGTGAAAAGATCACCTCGGCGACGAATTCTCTCTGAAACAAACTTCTGCAAATTTTCCATGGTATTTTCCATGGAAGATAATTGATGCTGCAATACATCGATCTGTTGTTGAATACGTGCACGTTGGTCCGCATGCACAACCAATTCCTGTGTCAGCTTGGCCTCTTCCGCATTTATCACTTGTATCTCCTCCTCACCACTTTCAATCTCTGCAGCCAATTGAATTTTGTGCCTTAAGACTTCATCTTGGAAAGCTTTGGCATGATCAACACTCTTATCTCAAGAGTCTTTTTCTTCAAGTTTGTTAAAGAGGAGGACAAGGGCATCGCGAAGACCACTCAAGTCGGTACCAGAAAATATCAACATATCTGCTAAAGCCTTGGCACCTTGAATCTTCTCTGAAGAAAGCTCTCCTTGAAAAACAGTAGCCAAAATGTTGCGAATGATTATCTTTGTGGCAAAATTAATAGCAGATTGAGGCTTTGGGGTGTCCCCGAAGAAGCTGAGTTTTTTAGGGATAGAAAGGTTTGATTCTCGCTCTTGTGAATTTGACTGGACATTTACTCCGCCCTCACCGCCCTCAGGAATCGCCAATGTTTCTTCATGAATCGAAGGTGAATCATGTGACCCCTGTGAAGACAAGGTAGTCGAAGGATCCCTAATGGCATGAGGTGTGACTGTCACATGCAGTAAGGCTTTTCGGGTCCCTTCACCTTCAGCAGTAGAAACCTCATCTGATATCTTCTGAACAACAGGGTCTTCAATAACTTTTAAAGGCGATAACTGATCCACTCTAAAGTGGACTCTTGGAGGTGTCACGGCCTTGGGAGGTGTAAAACTGCCAACAACTGGAGGTACACTACTAGTGACAAGTGTTACAGGAGTATCCTCTACTGGGAGACTTGTACCTTCTAAAATCATTGCCTGTTGAACAAAAGAGCCTGCTTTGATCACAACAGTATCCGCTACAGGGGCTTCTGTGACTGGAGCCATAACACTGTCTGTTTCTTTTTCTGCATCGCTAACAAGTTCAATATGTTGCTCCATTCAAACATCCTCAGCCTCATTAGCCCTTGGCTCATTATTAACAGGCAAGGTAGTACCGGCTGGCAATAATCCCGCACCATCATTCATACCTTGGGTTAGTGAACCTGATGATAAACTTTCTACAAAGCATTGTAGATCACTCCCCAAAGGGCTGCCTGGTGATGCCTCTAAGTATCCACTATGAATTGAGACATCATCCAAGTCAATTGAAGCTTCAGCATGCTCTTTCTCCGCCTGTTCCTCGATAGGGGATCTGAAAGATCTCCTAGGAATGGTAGAAGGTGTTTTAGTAAGTGTCTCAGAAACACCCTCTTCCACCCGATCACCTGAAAAAGGGGAATGAGCAGAAATTAGAGCACGAATGCTGAAATGTTAATCAAGTTAATGTGAAGTTTACATTCAGCGACAATGAGAGTTTCCTCGACATCCCTGGAGACTCTGACCACAGATTCCTTGACAATCTCATAGGGAGGCTTCTATTGTTCAACCTGGAAAACAGCCTCCGTAATGGTAGCAGTACCAACGTCATCAATAGATTTATCTGCAATGATGGATCCTGTCGGTACATCTGCTGCCACTTCTGTCTCAAATTCAGGCATCTGTGCTTGATTAAATATATCTTTTTCAAAATCGAACTCGATGTGAATATCACTATCAGTTCGCTCTCCGGTCGTAAGAGTATCAGAACTGCTTTCTCCTCCATTCCTCTCATCAGGGGCATAATCTTCAGTCACTCCGGCCATTTGCCTCGCAGACTCTCCAGCAATTAAGAGTTGAGCTGATACAATCGCCAAAAGAAGTATCAATGTTAAAGCAAAAGATACAGAATCAATGAAGATATGATTATAAACAATTATTGTATGTTACCAGTTTTTAGCCGCCGAGAACGACGTACTGGAGGACTTTCATCTTTTCTCTTCCTAGAAGGTGTCTCTTTGGTAGCTGAGGCTCGGACTCGAGTTACCAATTTCGAGCGAGTGGCTCTGATTTTCTTATGTAAACCCAGATCCGTCGGAGGGTTCACCGGCATTATGATGGAAGGCCTTGCCCTCGTAGCCACTTCCACAGATTGGACCCCCTCTACTGGACTTTGGCTGACATGTGTCTCTGTCAATACAGGAGTATCAGCAGCAGTTTTTAATTGATGAGCAAAATCTGCCTCAGCAGCTGCATGCATAACAGATCGCTCTTTCTCAAACAAACTAGTCTGTTCTCCTACTGATACCTTGGTTCTGACAAAACAGGAAGCAAATCCAAAATCCAAAGCAGCCCTGCCTATTTCCCTGGTTTCAACAAGGCTAATGCTCTCCTGTAAATTTTCTTCTATGGCTCGTCGCATTCTCGTTGCGGGTACATTAGGCGGAGGCATGTAGCTTTCATCTTCCTCACCTCTTAAACCACGGTGATCTCGATAGATATTGGATCCGGCTATCAAACCAATTCGCCATTGGTCCCCATCATATAGACAACTTTCAAAATTCTCTGGGATGAAACGATCTTTTTCTCCCTTTTCTCCTTTTTCCTTCTTCTTAGAAGCAGGCAAAACACGACATTTAGCTCGAGGATTGCTTGTATATGCCTGCACAATGGCGAGGGTGCTTTTAGCAAACCACTAGGCGAAGCCACTCGTATATCCAGGATTCAAAAGATGAGGATATCCAAAACGGGCCTCAGTATCAAACGCTTGGTAAAATTTCCAAGCATTACGGGCATCCTGTAAGGAGCTGATAGTGCCTCGAATTTGGCCCGGTGCTCCCACGACGACCTGATAGAAGTCGAATTGTCTGCAAAATCTGGCAGATATATGAGGTTGAATATTGATGTATGTATTTTTCCTATACACCAGATCTGCAGGCCTTAAGCTCAGAAGCCAGCTCTTTTCTTCGTCTGACAAGCCGATATCCCGGCCACCTTCCCCAACCTTGTCTATTGATGGCTCCACAGCATTCCTCATCTGAGTTGGAACTTCAATATTTGGTATAGCGTCCCGGGAAGCAACATAATTGTTAAAGTTGCGCAAATGTTGGCGCAAATTGGTCATGGAATAGTTGTTAATTAGGCAATAACCACCAACCACACTGTAACACTCCAGCCCAGCTTGACCTCGTTTAGTGGCTAATTAATCTTGTTTTCGTTACTAATCGCGTTTTGTTTATGTTTTTATTTTCGTTGAGGGTCATGGATAGGTAGTTGGGTTGAGTTTGACCTGGATTAAGTAGACCAAGCCCTTTTTCGTAATTTTAGCTTTTCTAAGACATGGTCATTTTTGCATCATCTTGATGTCAACACGTGTCTTTTGTTGAGCTCGTTAACTTTCGTAACTACGTCGTTTGCAACCGATGTTGTGTGCTTCCATTGGACCCGGATTTGACTCAAACTGAAAATAACCTTCTAACTTGGACTTCATTGTAATTTGGGCTTACCCATTAGCTTATATAACTCCATCCATCGACTAAAACTCACGTTCTCTCTCAGTTTCCTCACTGTGCACGTGGAGTTTCTCTCCCTCTCTTGAATTCTCTCCTCCATCGACCACCTCCATCGATCAAGCTCAATTGAGGAATTGAGGAAGTTTGGTTCTTTGCATGTGAGGTGAGTTGGAAATCCTTCCATCTCTCTCATCTCCTTTCTCTATTTCTTCTCCTTCTTGTTTCCCTATTGCATGGTGTGTCTGTGCTTTGAAATTCTTTCAAATTCTCATGCATGCATGTTGTTTGATTGGTGTTAGGTTGTGTTTGGGCCCAAGGACAACAAGTTGTGTAATTAAATTCAATTGAGGCAAGTATAACCATAACTTGTGAGAACCCATGTTGGTATGCATTTGATTTTGGTTAGTTCACTTGAAAATGTGTTTACAGCCCATTTGATTACTCATTTGATTAGTACTTGTCTATCTCCATTGGATAGTTGCAATTCTGATGGTTTTACAGGAATTCTGTACATGCTTCAGAACATTGACTTCATGCATGTACGGCTAAGCCGTATGTCACTTACGGCTTAAAGTCCAGAGAGGGTAAAAAATCCAGTTTTCCTCTACGGTTAGGGCACGGCTAAGCCATGTATTGCCCTACGGCTAAGCCGAACCTCAGCCGTGGCCCAGCCGTAGATCAGTACAGGGTGCCTTTTCTGGATTTAACTGAGAGCACTCAAATTGACAGACCTTCTACGGCCCAGCCACGGCTAAGCCGTAGAACACACACGGCTAAGCCGTACGCTCATCTACGGCTAAGTCGTAGCCACACTAGAATAATAAAGGACAAGGATAGGTGTAAGGAAAAGACCGATATGGCCTTCATGATAGAATGTAGAGCACCTAGATCTGCCCAACGGAATGTGATACAACGCGTGAATGATCTCGAGGGCTGCGAATCATTCATGTTCGTTATCCGGATGTTAAGCACCTCTCCATGGGTGTTGGTTTAAGGGACTTCGTGCACCGCCCGAGTCAATGCAACACTAGACAACGTTGCATCGAATAACTTAAAACTACATCATCATGCACGGTTAGAAACACCGGATAATTAGATTAGACTTGGTTTGTAAATAAAGATGATCCGATTTCGCATGATTTGTTGCATAACATATTGCATTCGATTATTGACCTCTACTCTCTGTTATGATTACTTGTGTTCCGCTACTTTCACATTCTGATTCCTTACCTTGAGTATGCATGTATAATATGTTCACAGATATTCATAGATATGCACGTATAATATGTTATCACGATCTACTCAGGGTTTTCATGATTGACTCTGTATGGTCAGGCACTACTTAGCCTCAGCCTTAGGATCCCGACGGGGTGAATTTGGTATAGTTACATGGCCTTGCTGCAGTAAGGAAACGTCTTGGGGAACAGGACCCCAGGAAACCGAGACCCATTGTACCCTGGCCCGGACAATGGTGTTCTTTGCACGATACAAGATCCCTCTTTTGGGAGCATATGGCAATGTAGTAGCAACTAGTTATGTACACTGCATGTATCCATTGATTCGCTTAGCACATTTCTTTCTTGCATGACAGCCTAGTATTTGTCACAGAATCTGTAAAATTTATTATTATTGAATTGCGGGCCATTGTCATGATACAGACGTTTAGGCACCCCAAAACGGCAAATGACATGAGTTTTCAGAAAGCTAAGGACTGTATCAGTTTTAACTTCTGTGAGAGGTACTGCTTCTGCCCATTTAGAGAAGTAATCGGTTGCGGCCAAAATGAATTGATGTCCACGTTCTGAGGGTGGACTGATCTTTCCCACTATATCCATTCCCCAAGATTTAAACGGCCAAGAAGTGGTCGTAGGGTGCAAATGTTCAGGAGGCTGGTGAATGTAATCACCATGAATTTGGCACTCACTACATCTTTTAGCAAAACTAATAGCGTCAGACACCATGGTAGGCCAATAGTAGCCTAATCTTCGAATTTGATCATGAAGTTTTGGTCCAGCTTGGTGAGCACCACATAGGCTAACATGAACTTCTCTAAGAACTTGCTCAGCTTCTTTCGGGACAAACAACAAAGTAGAACCCCATCGTATGACTTGCGATAAAGAGTTTTTGAGGGCAAATCAAAATGGAATTTGAAAGCTCGCCTTTGAATACTGGTTTTATCTTTAGGGTTCTCTGGTAATACTCCGTGCAGAATATAATCAATGAAAGGATCTCTTCAATCCCTGAATGAGTTTTGGAAATATGAAATTCGATTTTTGATTACAGTGAAGCTATCTTCTACTGCCTTGTAAGTATTGAGTGGGGGTAGAAGTCTTCTCTCAACAACTTCCAATATCATCTTGTCATTCTCAGGGATTGACATTGAAGCTGCCAAGCTTGCTAAGGCGTCTGCTTTGACATTCTGACATCTCGGAACATGATGAAACGCAATCAATTTAAACCTTTACTTGAGTTCATATGCCCTATTGAAAAGGGGAACTAGGTCCGGCTTCTTTACTTCATACTCGTGATTCATTTGCTTAATCACAAGTTGAAAATCGCCATAGACTCCTAGCATGTTAATGTCAGCATCTAAAGCTAACTCAAGCCCCATAATTAATGCCGTGTATTCTGCCACATTGTTCGAGCATGGCTTGATTAATGAGAAGGAGTGAGGAACATAAAGTTTTCCTGGACTGCAGAAAATAATTCCAACTCCTGATACTGGCTTTCCTTGTTCATTAGTCCTGGAAGCTCCATCAAAATGCATGGTCCAATGTAAATCTGAATCAATGGTGGATTTCCATGTTTGTTCAGTGAAGAAGACTGACTCATCAGGGAGATTGTCTATGAAGGGGACAGATGCATGATGCCCATCAATGGAAAACTTCTCAAGAAATACTATACTTAAGTGTCATTGGTACACCCAAACTATGTACAACGTACCCAAACCATATACAGTGTACATTCTCACTCCTAACCAAAATCAAAATCCTCTGGTTTCGAGCCTTTCAACCTATGACTCCTAACCAAAATCCCTCAGACTTGTATAAAATGACTACGAGGATCAAGTCCCTCGACCCCTCTAGTCAAACTTTCGTTACTTGGATAATGTCCTTACAAGACCCCTTGTAACATCCTGCTATATAGATTAAGTCTTTTTGCAGACCCTGTATAGCAAAACTCAGCTGTGTGGAATAAGTCCTTTGACCCCATATAGCTAATCCTTAGTTGTATAGAATAAGTCTTTTTGCAGACCCTGTATAACCAAAATCTAAACAAAAACTAAAACCAAATCTTTGTCCTAAGGAATAAGTCAAGGGTCCCGGGGAAAGCCTCACACATGGGCACCGGATAACATCCACTTTGTTTGACCCCTTTCGACACCAAAAGGATCAAGTCATGGACCCTGGAGAAAGCCTTACACATGGGTACCAGATAACGTCCACCTATATGACTCCCTTATTTTTTATTTGTGGATCTAAAAGATCGCAAATCACACCCTCATACAAGTCTGCGAAAACCAAACCAAACAAACCATCCACATAAACCATATCAAACATCCACCAAAAATCAAACCAAACACCCATACCAATGACAAAAATAGAAAGAAAAAACCTTTTCCATTGATATCCATTTTAAAGTTTGAATACAAGCAGTGAAGTCAATGTACACATGGCCCTCAGGGCTAATCAGAATAAAAAAAATAAGAGAAAGCAAAACCATCAAATGGAAGGTGCAGCAGAGAATCTCAGTCCAAGAACTTCTCTAGTTTCCCCCTAGCATTCAGTACTTCTACCATGAGGATGCGCCCTTTGTAGCTTGCATAAGCTAGGATAGCAGTACTAATGTTAATCTCGTCCAGCTTAATATTTAATTCAATCTCTAAAGACTGAACGAAGTCATTCAGGGCTGTACGTTTCGCTTCTGTATGCGTGAAAAGATCACCTCGGCGACGAATTCTCTCTGAAATAGACTTCTGCAAATTTTCCATGGTATTTTCCATGGAAGATAATTGATGCTGCAATACATCGATCTGTTGTTGAATACGTGCACGTTGGTCCGCATGCACAACCAATTCCTGTGTCAGCTTGGCCTCTTCCGCATTTATCACTTGTATCTCCTCCTCACCACTTTCAATCTCTGCAGCCAATTGAATTTTGTGCCTTAAGACTTCATCTTGGAAAGCTTTGGCATGATCAACACTCTTATCTCAAGAGTCTTTTTCTTCAAGTTTGTTAAAGAGGAGGACAAGGGCATCGCGAAGACCACTCAAGTCGGTACCATAAAATATCAACATATCTTCTAAAGCCTTGGCACCTTGAATCTTCTCTGAAGAAAGCTCTCCTTGAAAAACAGTAGCCAAAATGTTGCAAATGATTATCTTTGTGGCAAAATTAATAGCAGATTGAGGCTTTGGGGTGTCCCCGAAGAAGCTGAGTTTTTTAGGGATAGAAAGGTTTGATTCTCGCTCTTGTGAATTTGACTGGACATTTACTCCGCCCTCACCGCCCTCAGGAATCGCCAATGTTTCTTCACGAATCGAAGGTGAATCATGTGACCCCTGTGAAGACAAGGTAGTCGAAGGATCCCTAATGGCATGAGGTGTGACTGTCACATGCAGTAAGGCTTTTCGGGTCCCTTCACCTTCAACAGTAGAAACCTCATCTGATATCTTCTGAACAACAGGGTCTTCAATAACTTTTAAAGGCGATAACTGATCCACCCTAAAGTGGACTCTTGGAGGTGTCACGGCCTTGGGAGGTGTAAAACTGCCAACAACTGGAGGTACACTACTAGTGACAAGTGTTACAGGAGTATCCTCTACTGGGAGACTTGTACCTTCTAAAATCATTGCCTGTTGAACAAAAGAGCCTGCTTTGATCACAACAGTATCCGCTACAGGGGCTTCTGTGACTGGAACCATAACACTGTCTGTTTCCTTTTCTACATCGCTAACAGGTTTAATATGTTGCTCCATTCAAACATCCTCAGCCTCATTAGCCCTTGGCTCATTATTAACAGGCAAGGTAGTACCGGCTGGCAACAATCCCGCACCATCATTCATACCTTAGGTTAGTGAACCTGATGATAAACTTTCTACAAAGCATTGCAGATCACTCCCCAAAGGGCTGCCTGGTGATGCCTCTAAGTATCCACTATGAATTGAGACATCATCCAAGTCAATTGAAGCTTCAGCATGCTCTTTCTCCGCCTGTTCCTCGATAGGGGATCCGAAAGATCTCCTAGGAATGGTAGAAGGTGTTTTAGCAAGTGTCTCAGAAACACCCTCTTCCACCCGATCACCTGAAAAAGGGGAATGAGCAGAAATTAGAGCACGAATGCTGAAATGTTAATCAAGTTAATGTGAAGTTTACATTCAGCGACAATGAGAGTTTCCTCGACATCCCTAGAGACTCTGACCACAGATTCCTTGACAATCTCAAAGGGAGGCTTCTATTGTTCAACCTGGAAAACAGCCTCCGTAATGGTAGCAGTACCAACGTCATCAATAGATTTATCTGCAAAGATGGATCCTGTCGGTACATCTGCTGCCACTTCTGTCTCAAATTCAGGCATCTGTGCTTGATTAAATATATCTTTTTCAAAATCGAACTCGATGTGAATATCACTATCAGTTCGCTCTCCGGTCGTAAGAGTATCAGAACTGCTTTCTCCTCCATTCCTCTCATCAGGGGCATAATCTTCAGTCACTCCGGCCATTTGCCTCGCAGACTCTCCAGCAATTGAGAGTTGAGCTGATACAATCGCCAAAAGAAGTATCAATGTTAAAGCAAAAGATACAGAATCAATGAAGATATGATTATAAACAATTATTGTATGTTACCAGTTTTTAGCCGCCGAGAACGACGTACTGGAGGACTTTCATCTTTTCTCTTCCTAGAAGGTGTCTCTTTGGTAGCTGAGGCTCGGACTCGAGTTACCAATTTCGAGCGAGTGGCTCTGATTTTCTTATGTAAACCCAGATCCGTTGGAGGGTTCACCGGCATTATGATGGAAGGCCTTGCCCTCGTAGCCACTTCCACATATTGGACCCCCTCTACTGGACTTTGGCTGACATGTGTCTCTGTCAATACAGGAGTATCAGCAGCAGTTTTTAATTGATGAGCAAAATCTGCCTCAGCAGCTGCATGCATAACAGATCGCTCTTTCTCAAACAAACTAGTCTGTTCTCCTACTGATGCCTTGGTTCTGACAAAACAGGAAGCAAATCCAAAATCCAAAGCAGCCCTGCCCATTTCCCTGGTTTCAACAAGGCTAATGCTCTCCTGTAAATTTTCTTCTATGGCTCGTCGCATTCTCGTTGCAGGTACATTAGGCGGAGGCATGTAGCTTTCATCTTCCTCACCTCTTAAACCACGGTGATCTCGATAGATATTGGATCCGGCTATCAAACCAATTCGCCATTGGTCCCCATCATATAGCCAACTTTCAAAATTCTCTGGGATGAAACGATCTTTTTCTCCCTTTTCTCCTTTTTCCTTCTTCTTAGAAGCAGGCAAAACACGACATTTAGCTCGAGGATTGCTTGTATATGCCTGCACAATGGCGAGGGTGATTTTAGCAAACCACTAGGCGAAGCCACTCGTATATCTAGGATTCAAAAGATGAGGATATCCAAAACGGGCCTCAGTATCAAACGCTTGGTAAAATTCCCAAGCATTACGGGCATCCTGCAAGGAGCTGATAGTGCCTCGAATTCGGCCCGGTGCTCCCACAACGACTTGATAGAAGTCGAATTGTCTGCAGAATCTGGCAGGTATATGAGGTTGAATATTGATGTATGTATTTTTCCTATACACCATATCTGCAGGCCTTAAGCTCAGAAGCCAGCTCTTTTCTTCGTCTGACAAGCCGATATCCCGGCCACCTTCCCCAACCTTGTCTATTGATGGCTCCACAGCATTCCTCATCTGAGTTGGAACTTCAATATTCGGTATAGCGTCCCGGGAAGCAACATAATTGTTAAAGTTGCGCAAATGTTGGCGCAAATCGGTCATGGAATAGTTGTTAATTAGGCAATAACCACCAACCACACTGTAACACTCCGGCCCAGCTTGACCTCGTTTAGTGGCTAATTAATCTTATTTTCGTTGCTAATCGCATTTTGTTTATGTTGTTATTTTCGTTGCGGGTCATGGATAGGTAGTTGGGTTGAGTTTGACCTGGATTAAGTAGACCAAGCCCTTTTTCGTAATTTTAGCTTTTCTAAGACATGGTCATTTTTGTATCATCTTGATGTCAACACGTGTCTTTTGTTGAGCTTGTTAACTTTCGTAACTACGTCGTTTGCAACCGATGTTGTGTACTTCCATTGGACCCGGATTTGACTCAAACTGAAAATAACCTTCTAACTTGGACTTCATTGTAATTTGGGCTTACCCATTAGCTTATATAACTTCATCCATCGACTAAAACTCACGTTCTCTCTCAGTTTCCTCACTGTGCACGTGGAGTTTCTCTCCCTCTCTTAAATTCTCTCCTCCATCGACCACCTTCATCGATCAAGCTCAATTGAGGAATTGAGGAAGTTTGGTTCTTTGCATGTGAGGTGAGTTGGAAATCCTTCCATCTCTCTCATCTCCTTTCTCTATTTCTTCTCCTTCTTGTTTCCCTATTGCATGGTGTGTCTGTGCTTTGAAATTCTTTCCAATTCTCATGCATGCATGTTGTTTGATTGGTGTTAGGTTGTGTTTGGGCCCAAGGACAACAAGTTGTGTAATTAAATTCAATTGAGGCAAGTATAACCATAACTTGTGAGAACCCATGTTGGTATGCATTTGATTTTGGTTAGTTCACCTGAAAATGTGTTTACAGCCCATTTGATTACTCATTTGATTAGTACTTGTCTATCTCCATTGGATAGTTGCAATTCTGATGGTTTTACAGGAATTCTGTACGTGCTTCAGAACATTGACTTCATGCATGTACGGCTAAGCCGTATGTCACTTACGGCTTAAAGTCCAGAGAGGGTAAAAAATCTAGTTTTCCTCTACGGCTAGGGCACGGCTAAGCCGTGTATTGCCCTACGGCTAAGCCGAACCTCAGCCGTGGCCCAGCCGTAGATCCGTACAGAGTGCCTTTTCTGGATTTAACTGAGAGCACTCAAATTGACAGACCTTCTACGGCCCAGCCACGGCTAAGCCGTAGAACACACACGGCTAAGCCGTACGCTCATCTACGGCTAAGCCGTAGCTACACTAGAATAATAGAGGACAAGGATAGGTGTAAGGGAAAGACCGATATGGCCTTCATGATAGAATGTAGAGCACCTAGACCTGCCCAACGGAATGTGATACAACGCGTGAATGATCTTGAGGGCTGCGAATCATTCATGTTCGTTATCCGGATGTTAAGCACCTCCCCATGGGTGTTGGTTTAAGGGACTTTGTGAACCGCCCGATTAAATGCAACACTAGACAACGGTGCATCGAATAACTTAAAACTACATCATCATGCACGGTTAGAAACACCGGATAATTAGATTAGACTTGGTTTGTAAATAAAGATAATCCGATTTCGCATGATTTGTTGCATAACATATTGCATTCGATTATTGACCTCTACTCTCTGTTATGATTACTTGTGTTCCGCTACTTTCACATTGTGATTCCTTACCGTGAGTATGCATGTATAATATGTTCACAGATATTCATAGATATGCATGTATGATATGTTATCACGATCTACTCAGGGTTTTCATGATTGACTCTGTATGGTCAGGCACTACTTAGCCTCAGCCTTAGGATCCCGACGGGGTGAATTTGGTATAGTTACATGGCCTTGCTGCAGTAAGGAAACGTCTTGGGGAACAGGACCCCAGGAAACTGAGACCCATTGTACCCTGGCCCAGACAATGGTGTTCTTTGCACGATACAAGATCCTTCTTTTGGGAGCATATGGCAATGTAGTAGCAACTAGTTATGTACACTGCATGTATCCATTGATTCGCTTAGCACATTTCTTTTTTACATGACAGCCTAGTATACGAAAATGCCTTATTTAATTTACATGACGTTCTTTATTCTATTAGACACAGCATGCGTTAACTTGCTATGGGATATACTTTGCTGAATCGTCGTATTCACAGTTGTTTTTGGTGTTGCAGGCCCAGATACCCCTGCCGAACCCTCGCCGGTCGGCCAGACTCCAGACGAGACCCCCGAGGCCCCATCAGGCCTAGAGGAGTGGATGTGATCACTCCACGGGAGAGCGTTCTTGGCATGCATGGCATTGGAGTCTTGTTTTGAGGATTTTCATACTTATGTACATGTCATGATTGTATATATTCTTTTGTTCTTTTTGTAAGACCTTCACATGTAATTATGTCAGTTCTTTCTTCGTATTCTCTTCTTGCATTGTTAGTTTGATGTTTTTGATATTTACAGCTTCCGCGTACATGTTTGGCACGTGTGAATGTTCCCTTGTGCGTGTACATTTAGACTCGGTCTACGTGTACATGCACGGGAGTACGTGTGTCATTAGGTTTGGCTTTTGCTAACCCCCGAACCCTGGGCTCGGGTTGTGACACACACCCTCCATGAAAATGTTCCTCGGTGCACCGCTATGTGAATGAAGATCATTGCAATGGTAGGTGAACCAGGTGTACAGAAGATATTCGGCATAACATCGGTTGAATGGTTTTTCTTCTCTAACGGTGAATCCTGAAAGTTTCAACTCTGTCAGCATATAAGCTACAAAATCAGGACCCAAAGCGAGGCTATGTCCAAAGGCCATCTTGAGGGCTGGATATATGCAACCAGGCCTAAGATCATTTCCTGAACTCGGAAAAAGAACTTCGGACAACTATGCTGTCAAGAATGAAGCAAGCCAACATTTCCTTTTCAAATATGAATATTTGGTAAAAATATAAGGCTGAAAGTCCGTGTCTTCATGAAAGATAATTGTTGGACCTTTCTTGGGATCTTCACTCGGGATTACCCTCTTCCACTTAAAGAACCCGCCTTCATTAATGAAGAAAGGATCCGTGATTCCCTTCACTTGACTCATCCATTAAAAGACTTTGCCTTGACTTCGGCAAGTTATCTGAATAGAATCTTTAAGCGCAAAAAGGAGGTAATATGCCATCCATATGAATCTGAAATTCGTCATCCATAGTGGCTAATTCTTCATCAGGTAAAACGGTCTCATCATAGATCTCACCGTAAGGTGCCAAACCAAAAATTTTCTTTATTTCCCATAGAGAAAATCCCAACTCCATGTTTGGAGTAATGAAAGTACCAGTCGCTGGGCAGAATAATTCCAGAATGGCCCTACAGACATTCTTGTTCTCACAGGGGACTCTTTGTGTGGTAGCATTTACAGCATCAAAAATCCCGACTGCTTTCAAATTTTCCGCATAATGATACTTGATTGCAGTCACCCAGCCTGGCCAATCCCCGATGCAATTAAACCACCCGCGAGATTGGTGCCTCTCACCTAGCCAAGCACTTCCGTCGCCGGAATGAAAACCAAGACTGACAGTTCTGAGCTATGAAATTACAGTGCCTACTTCCAAATTTAGAGTGCACGGTTCGAGGGTCTCTATTTCAGACCTTGGGTATTCTATGAAGTAGTATGGAGGCAGGCGCATGAATTTCCCAGTCTTGAAAAGGACATGATGTCTTATCCATGAAAAAGGATCATGCCTTGCTGGGATTGTTGGAGATAGCGACATGATAGTTGGATGCCGTCGAACTGATCGAACTGTGGTTCATTCACGCACAACCCCTGCCGAATTTGTGTAATGATACCACATATGATCAGTGGGTTGCTTTGCGGTCTCCTTTGTGGCATCTCCAAATATATATCGTGGTTTTGGGAAAACCACCTTGTCATTATTCTCCCAATTGGTATTATTTGCCAAACACCAATATGAATACCAATTTCTCATTGACAAAGCCTTAGCTCTCTAGAACCACAAGTTGACATCAGATGCTTCATTTGGGTCTTTTAGATCAGGCCCTCTTGTGGTCTTACCCTTGGCACGACTTTTAGGTGCCCCGGCAGTGGCAGTTGCAGGTGCTTTACCCTTCCTATCTGCAAAACAAATCAAAAGAAAGAAAAGATGGGTATCAATAACAATGATATGGAACTTCTCAAAAAAAAAAAAAATCGGCAACATCTCCCCTTAGTATAAGGCCAAAAGGAGAAGGCAATACTCAGTTCTGAGACCAAGAATTGGCATCAAAGGCACACTTAAGTCTCAAAACCGAGGCTCCCGGTCCAAACAGATGTTCAAGCATCTTAAGACCTTTTCAGGGGACAGCAGGTTCGTGTTCAAGCACGAAAATGGCATTCTATAATTCCCACAGAGGCTATGGCGATACGATTTATGCTTTCACTATGCAAAAAATATATATATATAAGAAGTCACAACAGTCTCTTGGAATCTATGGCTAGCTTTGCCACTGTTTGGTCTGAAGCATTATCGCTAATGACAAAGTCAATTCATATGAGTCACCATGGCAAGAGATAAAATCATTTGAATAGCCTGTGTTTAAGAGTAGCTGTGCCGTGGTTGTATTTGGATAGTGCCTAGCCTGAACTTGAACACAAATATCAGAAAGAGAAAAAGAACTGCAGCCCATTCAATTCAGTTTGCGTGAGTGCTCTGTGATCATGGGATTAACCAAGTCAAGCCAGCAATGGTTGTGATTGAGGATGCATTTGGGCAATCCCAAATTCAATAAAACAGCACTACAGCAAAAAGACAAGAAATGAATTCAGCAAAATTTTCAATTGAGCATTTCATTAAATAGCATGGTGACCAGGGGCCCCTGCAGATAGTGCAGGTTGTAATCCGAATGGAAATATGGGTTTTGGCATAAGAAAACAAGAAAAAAGAAAGCAGAAGGGCGGAACAGAGCCCAGACTCAATTCCATCTTGCCATTCGCTGTAATCGTGAGTGTGCTCACACAGTCAATCACAAATCAACCATGACCATAGTGTTTACTCGGACTGTGCCACAATTTGAAAACATTCATCATGCAAAATCAGATCATGTTATGCATCCAAAAGAAGAATGAAGAAATCCCAAGCAAAACTCAAGTTGTCTATTTGGCCATGACAGAGTTTGGAGAAGTTGAGATACATAAACTTACCAGCCATGGCAATTATCTTCAGTCAACAAATCCACAAAATGGGAGGTGGAAGAAGAAAACTGAGATGAAGCTTGAAGTCTTAGTCTATCTCTCTCAATCGGTTCAATTTGGGCTCCCGATTTCTCTCTCTCTCCCAGTCTTTTTTCCTCTTTTCTAATTTCTTTCTCTCTCTTTCCTGGTCTTTTTCTCTCTTCTCAGTCCCTCCCACGCCCGATCTCTCTCTTTCTCCCGATTTCTTTCTCTCTCTCCCGGTCTTTCTCTCTCTCTCTCCCGGTTTCTTTTCCTTTCTCTCTTTCCCGATCTCTCTCTCGATTTCTTTCTTTTTTCTCTCGGTCTCTCTCCCTCTTTCTCGGTTTCTCTCTCTCTTTCGATTTCTTTCTTTTTTCTCTCAGTCTCTCTCCCTCTTTCTCAGTTTTCCCCCTCTCTCAGTTTTTCTCTCTCTCTGTCTCTCTCTCTCTTTTTCTCAGTTTTTTCTCTCTCTCGGTCTGTCTCTCTCTCCCAATTTTTCTCTCTCCCGGTCTTTCTCTCTCTCCCAATTTTTCTCTCTCCTGGTCTCTCTCTCACCCGATCTCTCTCTCTCTTTTTTCTCTCTTTCACCGATCTCTTTCTCTCTCTTTTTCTCTCTCTCTCGGTCTATCTCTCTTTTTTTTCTCTCTCACCCGGTCTCTCTCTCTCGCTCTTTTTCCCTCTTTCACCGATCTCTTTCTCTCTCTCTTTTTCTCTCTCCCGATCTCTCTCTCTTTTTTTCTCTCTCCCATCTCTCTCTCACCCGGTCTCTCTCTCTTTTTTTCTCTCTCTCTCCCAGTCTCTCTCTCTCTTTTCTCTCTCTCTCCCGGTTTCTTTTCCTTTCTCTCTTTCCCGATCTCTCTCTCGATTTCTTTCTTTTTTCTCTTAGTCTCTCTCCCTCTTTCTAGGTTTCTCTCTCTCTCGATTTCTTTCTTTTTTTCTCTCGGTCTTTCTCTCTTTCTCAGTTTTCCCCCTCACAGTTTTTCTCTCTCTCCCAATTTTCTCTCTCTCTCTCTCTCGGTTTATCTCTCTCTCCCAATTTTTCCCTCTCTCCCGGTCTTTCTCTCTCTCCCAATTTTTCTCTCTCCCAGTTTTTTCTCTCTCTCGGTCTGTCTCTCTCCCAATTTTTCCCTCTCTCCCGGTCTCTCTCTTTCTCCCAATTTTTCCCTCTCGCCCGGTCTCTCTCTTTTTTTTTCTCTCCCGGTCTCTCTCTCTCACCCGGTCTCTCTCTCGCTCTTTTTTCCCTCTTTCACCGATCTCTTTCTCTCTTTCTTTTTCTCTCTCTCTCGATCGATCTTTCTCTTTTTTTCTCTCTCTCTCACTCGGTCTCTCTCTCGCTCTTTTTCCCTCTTTCACGGATCTCTTTCTCTCTTTTTCTCTCTCTCTTTTTTCTCTCTCCCGGTCTCTCTCTCACCCGGTCTCTCTCTTTCTCTCTTTTTCTCTCTCACTCCCGGTTTCTTTTCCTTTCTCTCTTTCCTGATCTCTCTCTCTCGATTTCTTTCTTTTTTCTCTTGGTCTCTCTCCCTCTTTTTCGGTTTCTCTCTTTCTCTCTTGATTTCTTTCTTTTTTCTCTCGGTCTCTCTCCCTCTTTCTCAGTTTTCCCCCTCTCTCAATTTTTCTCTCTCTCGGTCTCTCTCTCTCTTTTTCTCAGTTTTCTCTCTCTCGGTCTGTCTCTCTCTCCCAATTTTTTCCCTCTCTCCCAGCCTTTCTCTCTCTCCCAATTTTTCTCTCTCTCGGTCTGTCTCTCTCTCCCAATTGTTCCCTCTCTCCCAGTCTTTCTCTCTCTCCCAGTTTTTTCTCTCTCTCGGTCTGTCTCTCTCTCCCAATTTTTCCCTCTCTCCCGGTCTTTCTCTCTCTCCCAATTTTTCTCTCTCTCCCGGTCTTTCTCTCTCTCCCAGTTTTTTCTCTCTCTTTCAGTCTGTCTCTCTCTCCCAATTTTTCCTTCTCTCCCGGTCTCTCTTTTTTTCTCTCTCTCTCCCAGTCTCTCTCTCACCCGGTCTCTCTCTCTCTTTTTTCCCTCTTTCACCGATCTCTTTCTCTCTCTCTTTTTCTCTCTCTCTTTTTTTCTCTCTCCCGGTCTCTCTCTCACTCGGTCTCTCTCTCTCTCGCTCTTTTTCCCTCTTTCACCGATCTTTTTCTCTCTCTCCCGATCTCTCTCTCTCTTTTTTTCTCTCTCCCGGTCTCTCTCTCTTTTTCTCGCTCTCTCTCGGTCTCTCTCTCTTTTTTCTCTCTCTCCCGATTTCTGTCTTTCTCTCTTTTTCTCTCTCTCGGTCTCCCTTTCTCTTTGTTGGTTTGAACAGCAAAAAAAAAAAAAAAAACAGAGACGCTAGGTTTTAAATGCCCACGGTCTCTTCCCTGTTTGGCCTCCTTACCCACGGCCACTGCTATTCCTAAGTGGAGCCTGTTATTTGATGCCAGCACATAGAGCAGGGAGGTCCAAAATCAATTAATGGTCCAAAATTGGGAATTCCCCCTCAATTACTATTGGTCATTCCTCCCACGATTACTGTTAACCCCTTTTCATTTCCCACAATCATTACGAACTTGAATTAGCGAACTTGAATTAGTGGAGCCCACTGCCGAATCCCTTCAAGATCAAGTCATTGACGTGTCACCCTTCTTCCCACAAATACAATTTGGTGAAAATCAGTGGAGTCTAAAACCTTGATCAAGTCTCGATGGATTCGTCCTTCTTCATCTACGGTCTCTGTGATTTTTAAGCAATGGAATCCATAACATGATGACCCATCCTTTCATCTTCAATTATTTGAAATTCCTATGATGGGTCCACTTGGGGTAATTTACAAAAGAAATAATCCTATTTTTAGGGTATTTTGAGGGAAATTATACAAAAAGAAAAGATGCGGAGTCTCTTTCCAAATCAACTTTGGGTCGAAACTTGATTTCAAACCAATGTCCCAAATTGTTTTTCATCAAAACTCATAAAAGCCAATCTCTTTCAAAACTACATCTCATTTTGTCAAAATTGCATCTCATTTTAAATCATGTCAAGCCAAGTGAAAACCCAAACTTTGATTTTTGAAAATGAACCAAAAATCCATGAAAATCCAAACCCAAATCCATTTTTACTAAAACTTTTGATTTTCTTAAAACCTCAGTGATTCTTTTTATGGGTATTCCCCACGTCCCCACAGAGATGCCACTCTGGATATCTGTGAAAAATAGGTCAAAAGAAAATCAAATTTATTCCCAAAATCCAAACAAAATTCATAAACTTCTGAATTTTCTAAATACCTAAGGGATTCCTTTGTGGGTGTTCCCCACAGTTGCCACGGAGATGCTACTTTTAATATCCGTGAAAATAGGGCAAAGAAATTCAGATTTCTTATGTCTTTTCAAAATTCTGTCATCAAACCCTTCATGGTTTTTATCAAAATTTTCAAATCCCAAGTTTAGGCCTACAACCTACCTTGACCAACTGTCTTTTCATCAAGCCATCCATCATTCCCACGGATCGGCTATTTCGAGATACAATGATTATTATACTATAATCATTGCACCTCAAGGGGGCACTTGTTGACCTATAAAAAATTGCAAATACTGTAGCGAAGACACCTCATTTCAGCTTAATTTAGGCTACAGAGGTTATTTGCCAGATCTTGAGGAATCATTATGAGAACTGACATTCCTACATGTCGAAGTGATGATATGCTATGCTCTCTAGATCCCTGTGCAGAGTGGTATCCCATGAAGATCAAGATAGATGGAACTCTCAGAGGAAGTTCAAATACTGCCCAAGACATGCCCTACAAAATTTCAGGTTGAACAGACATCATCGAACTCAAAAGCCACAAGCATGTCAGCCTGAAGTCAGTTCCCTTCCAAGCCATAGAGTCACTAACCAAAGTCCTGCTTCCCGATGTCCAAAATTGATTAAATTTGGGCGCGAAGCTTCAGTCATGCTCAGAAGATACTTTGCAAATTTTCAAGTCGAAAAGACTCCGTCTGGTCTAAATTTCATTACATGTCAGCTTAGAGGACAGTAATCCCAAATTTGGGAGTCACCAGCTAAGATCTTACTTCCAAAAAAGCCAAAGCAGATAAAATTTGGAACGAATGCTCAAAGAATGCCCCAAGTTATTCTCCCAAAGTTTCAAGTCAAGTGGATGTTGTTCGGATAGAAAACAAGCTAACTATCTCAATGTGAACTGAATAGTGACCTAACGCATGCAATGAATAAGCCACTGTTCGAAATCCTACTTCCTCAAATCCAAACTGCATGAAATTTGGATGAATACTCTAAGATGTTCTTGACATCAGTTCCTCTAAGTTTCAAATCAAACCGAGGTCATTTGGGCTTCAAATAGCTGAAACAAGGGCCCACTATCATAAAAAGTCAACTGAAAAGTTGACCAAGTTCAGGTGGTCAAACAGAGCTGAAACTTCTGTGACACACTCAAAATAGTGCCAAGAAGGGCTCCTCTAAGTTTCGTGGCAATTGGACATCGTTCGGGCCCCAAACAGATGAAAACGAGCCACATATGCAAAAATCCAAGAATGGGCCTTGGGAATGATCGGGGCCCACGAACAAAGGAGTTGACCAAGTTCAGGTGGTCAAACAGAGCTAAGACTTCTGTGACACACTCAAAACAGTGTCAAGAAGTGTTCCTCTAAGTTTCGTGGCGATTGGACATCGTTCGGGCCTCAAATAGTTGAAAATAGATCGCATATGCAATGTTCCAAAAGTGGGCCTTGTCCGTGACCGGGGCCCAATTAATGAAAAAAGTTGACCAACTTCCCGAAATCAAAACTGGCTGAGATTTTTTATGACATGCAGAAAATAGTGTCAAGAAGCATCTCTCTAAGTTTCGTGGCAATTGGACTTCATTTGAGCCCAAAATAGATGAAAATGGGCCACATACGCGAAAACCCAAAATTGGGCCTCGTCCGTGACCGGGCCTGCTGTCACGGACCTTCAAAAGATCTTTTCCACAATTTTGGGCAGTTTCCCTCCACTCCTCTTCGAAATCCAACTCCCCACAACTACTATTAACTCCCTAAAACTGCACAAAACTGATTAGGAGTATAAAAGATTCAAATTTTGAAGGAAAAAGGACATTAACACACATATGGAAGAAAAGTGAAGAAAGAAAGTCACCACTTAAGGCAACAAAAAGCAAACTCCAATAGCACTTCCATGACCATTCCCACCTTCTTTTCTCAGTTTTGAAGGTGTGCAAGAAAATTCAGAAGGAGAGAAGGAAGTGGAATGGCCAAAGTTCATGCTATGTTCGTACGTCGGCAATTTCTGAGAGGATGACATTGTCACCTCTGTTTCTCTTATTCGTAGGGCTTCCTAGCCATTGCAAGAGTTGTAAAAGAAGCCTCTCTAGGCCTCATTTTGTTCCTTGAAAATAATAGGTTCAAAATGACACAACTCCGGCTTCATATTTGCCCATTTCGGACTTGAAACAAAAATGCAGTCCGTAAGCACGAATGATGAGTTACAGAGTTTCGATTGATTCCATGGTTAAATGTGATATTCTTAATGGTTGTCCACAACTCCTAAGTCATGAAAATGGAGTTTCAACACTTGAAAGAAGTTCCAAGAAAGAACCATCGCGAACAGGATGAAACGGTAGGCAAAATAGTGACCAAACGGTCACTGCTTGCCAGTGACCGTGGCTCACGGTCACTGGAAGGGGCGAAACAGTGACCATGGCCACAGTCACTGGAAGGCCCCAGTGACCATGGCCACGGTCACTGAAATGGGACAGTGACCGCGGGTCACGGTCACCCCACATTTTTCCATCTTTTTGCACTTTTTTCCTATTCTATGTACATTTCTCGAAAATTCCAAGTTAAGATCACATCTAAGACTTGAGGGAGGGGTTTTAAATTTTCAAAATGTATGTAAACAACCTGCATCCCCACGGTTAGGGCACTTGAACCCATGTAAACAAAGGAAAATTAATGATGAACTGTAATTATTTCTCATTCTTCTTAACGCTTGAAGTGCGTGAATGTCGGACATAGAATCCGTTACACATTTCCACGTCATTTTTACGCGCGATCAGCCATATATAAACAATCTCAATCAAAGCATATGATGCACATCAATCAACATCACACACAGATCTCACATATCACAATCTATTGTAACACTCCGATCCCCATTGAGCCGGTTTAGTGGCTCATTAGTGTGTTTTTGTGTTGTTTATTTCCTTTGGGCTTGGTTTCGGGTCTTGGATAGGTAGTTGGGTAACCTTTGACCTGAGATAGGTAGTTTTAAGCCCTTTTTCGTAATTTTGCATTTGCTTTGAGTACATCATTTTTGCATCATCTTGGTGTCAGCACGTGTATTTTGTTGAGCTCGTTATTCTCCGTAATTGTCTCAGACCATTCGGAGTGCATTGGAGGAGTTGGACCCTCGTGTGACTTGAATTGTAAATAGCCTAAACCATCAGACTTTCATTTAAACACCAAAACTATATATATATGAGCCAAGAGTCCAGATGTCTTCATTCCTGCTCGTTGCCTTAGACGTTGCATGCAACAGCTCCAGTGAGCTCCACGTACACTTTCTCTCCCTTCTCTTCTCTTCTCTTGCTCTCTTGGTTGGTGATTGGGTCCCAGTTTCGATTGGTTCTTTCCCTCTTTTCTCTATCTGTGCTTTGAGGTAAGTGGGTTTGGAATTCTTCCTTCCAATTTGGATTTCTCCTCCAAGCTATGTATCTCATGGATCTCATGCATGTGTGGTCCCTTTGGTTTGTGTGGTTGTAGCTTGGATTTGAGCTTGACATTAGGGATTGCCAAAGCTTTTAAGGCAAGTATAAGTACAGGAGTGTATAACACATATGGGTATTTGTTTGATTGCCGTGATTCTCTTGTTCTTATATGCTTGGCATGATCTACAGCCTATTTCTATCACTTTGGATTAATTGGAGTTTGTTTTGCTCAATTTGCACATGAATTTGCAATTTCTGTAACTATCTCAATTCGTTTTCTATATTGTACGGCTAAGCCGTAACTTTGTACAGCTCAGACTCCAGAGACTCGATTTTTAAACTTTGCTCTAGGCTAGTCTACGGCTACGCCATACATTGCTCTACGGCTGAGCCGTAAGATAGCCATGACCCAGCCGTGAATTAACACTCTGATCAGTCGAAACTTTATGATTCTAGTACTCTTACGGTGAAGCTACGGCGAAGCCGTGGATTGGTCTAAGGCTAAGCCGTGGACTCCACCGTAGCTCAACCGTAAAAGGTATCAGATCAGAGGTAGAAGATAACCAGTTTAGCCGTGATCTGAAGGAAACCACAGCTAAGCCGTAGTGCATGTTACGGCTACGCCGTAAGCTGTCTACATCTAAGCCGTAGGTCACCCACGGCTAAGCCGTAAGATCTGAAATTCCTGAAATTAAACTTAGACTAATGATACGACCTTGTAGGGCTAAAATATAGGTTAACTACAGATGTAAACTGGCCCAATGGATTCTTTGGACTGCATGAATAGTCTGTTAGGCTGTGACTTATTCATGTGAGTGTTGATTTACTGTTAAGCACCTCCGCATGGGTGTTGGTTTAAAGGACTTCGGTGCACGTGAGGATTACATTGCAACACTTTGATGGCAACGGTGCATCGAAGAACTTAAAACTACACCAACATGCACGATTAGTGACAATAAACAACTAGATTAGAGTTGGCTTGTAATTAACCTTGATTCCATGTTAATATGAAATGCATTGGATATTGCTTACAGTTTTTCCCTCTGTTCTGCTGATTTATATCTATGCATTACAAGATCATTTTGCTTTCGTTTTGTGTATTTGTTTTATTCTTCGGTCTGTATTATGCTTTGATCTATGCTATGTTTTGATTTATTTTACGCTATGCTTTGATCTCTGGCTTTGTAAGTCTCCAATTCACTGGGTATTCCCAAGTGGCTCTATCTAGAGATTAATACGTGAGGATAAGATCCGGCCCTTGCAGTTGGTGAGTCCAAAGCAGATGATCTCCCTTCTCCTTGGGTTTGATTTGATTGGTATCAGTCTGGCTCTACTCAGCCTCAGCCCTAGGATATCCAACGGGGTTACCTCTGGCTTGGTTCTCTGTATCTCTGTATCGCTGCAGTGTAGCTTTGTCTTGGGACCTCGGAACCCAGGAAACCGAGACCCACTTGTACCCTTGGCCGGGTCGGTGGTGTTCTCATCTGTCTACTCTATCTGCTCTCTATGTGAGAGAATATGGTCAATGTAGTAGCCACCTAGTTCAGTATTTCTATGCTTGATTCATCATCATGTTTTACTTCTATGCACGATTTGCTTAGCATCTTAATATGAAACTCTGTATTTAATCTTTTGTCATTATCCAGTTTGATACTATGAGTGTTACGTCCCTGTTACTTAGATTGGCTGGATCGTTGTATTCATTAAGTTGTTTGTGGTGTTGCAGGCATAGATACCTTGTCGGGCTTCCCGGCGGTGGAGGAGACTGCAAGGCAGGACGTAGAGACACCCTCCGGCCTGGCAGAGTGGGCTTGATCACTTCTGCCGAGTGCGTATCTGCATATCATCAGTGGTCTTTTTGTTTTGGTTTTTGGAGATCTTGTATTTTGCACTTCGGACTCTGTTACTCTGTATTATTTGTACATCAGTATTTTGTAGTGTACTCAGACTTATATCTGGTTTTATAGTAGTGCATCTATCTATAGTCTTCTTCGTTCCGCATTTTTGACTTTCGTTATTTCTTTTGTTGCTTGCTATGATATGTACAGCTTCCGCGTATGCTTAGTCCGCACGTGTTAGATTCCTTGTGTGTTTGCATCTGGACTGGGTTTGGATGCACGTGCACGGGAGTACGTGTGTCACTGGTTTGGCTTTTCGCTAACCCCCGATTTCTGGGCTCGGGTTGTGACATACAGATTGTATGGTATCAGAGCATGCTAGTTATAAGCATATAGACATCTAAGATCGTGGTGAGATGGTGATGTCAACTATTTGACTTGGAGTCTAATATGTTGATTCTTGTGGGTTGACTAACTTGGGGCGTTTTATATTTGTATTTTATTCTTTTTCCTTTTGCAGGACAGTGCATCATGGCATCAGGATCAGGGTCTAGGGATGAGAATTAGCAGGGCCACAATGGCGAGAGTAGGCCATTACCTCGACCCATGAGTAGTGAGGATCGTATGATGATGATGATGTAGTCCATGCAGTCCCTGCAGTCTTAGGTGGTATCTATAGTGGACAGGCAGAGTTAGGCACTTCCGGTTGCATCAGGATTTCCTCGAGTAGAACAATAAGTGATCTTCCAGCCCAAGGAAACTGATCCAAATTCTCTTTTCGACAAGTTCTGTAAGCGTTGGGCTACTGAATTCCATGGTACCGAGGATGCATTGCAGGCTGAGCAGTGGCTGGAGCTAACAGGGGAACTTTTTGATACTATTGTGTGCACAAACAAACAGAAAGTAGTTCTCACAGCCTCTATGCTCAGGAGTGTAGCCAAGACGTGGTGGAGGAGTGTTAAGAGTTCGTTCCAGGCTATGCCTAGTGATACGGTTTGGGAGACCTTCAAGCAGCAGTTCCGCCGAAAGTTCATGCCTCTTCACGTGCAGCGAGCCAAGGAAGTGGAATTCTTTAACCTTCAGTAGAGACAGACATCGGTTGCAGATTATGTACACAAGTTTACAGAGTTGTCTCACTTCGCAGAGGATATGATGAACACTGAGCAGAAGAAGGTGACTCGCTTTGTCAATGGTCTGAACCCGAAGTATAAACGCCACGTGGTTGCATGTACGTGGCCGGCTACCTTAGATGATGCTATTGATCGGGCTTACGATGCAAAGGCCATATTTGAGGAGGAGCGAACTGAGTCCAAGAGGGCAGCAGTCTCTAGTGGTCGGGGACAGTTCCAGAAGAAACTCAAAGGCAAGCAGGGCAGTGCTAGTAGTACTCAGGTGGTTGTGGGCACTGTGGGAAGGATCATCCGACCGAGAAATGCTGGAGGAAAAGTGGGGCCTGCTTTGGTTATGGCTCCATGGATCACAGGCGGGCCCAATGCTCGAAGTTTCAGTCCTCTCCACAGACGAAGCTCGCAGGATCTACAACGCAGAGCAAGTCTCAGCCAGCTCGCCCAGCCCAGAAGCAGAATCACCAGACAGCTCGAGCTTATGCTGCTATGCATGAGGGCGCGGAGGAGGCTACGGTCGTGGAAGGTAAGATTTTAATTTCTGATGCTGAAGCTTTAGCCTTGTTTGACTCCGGGTCTACGCGTTCGTATGTAGCAACCCATTTTGCTGTGCAGCTACGACAGCGACCCATACCGCTCCCGTACTTGTTAATAGTATCCACTCCAGTTGGTAAGCGAGTGGAGTGTAGTGTTTTCTACCCTCAGTGCGATGTGCGGATAGCTGGTCATCAGCTCCCTGTTGACCTCGTGTTGCTCACGACATTGGATTTTGATGTGATTCTTGGTATGGACTGGCTTGCGAGGTATCATGCTTGTATCAATTGTTACAGCAAGGCTATCTACTTTGATCTGGGCAGCGGATTTCGATTCGAGGGCAGCCAAACGAAGTGCCCAAGACGTGTGATATCTACTTGTAAGGCAGATAGGATGTTTCGCAGAGGATGTGAGGGATTTCTTGCATTCATTTCAAAGAAGAAGGATTAGCGACAACTCAGTGAGATTCCAGTAGTCAGTGAGTTTCCGGATGTCTTTCCGAAGGATGTGCCAAAATTGCCACCGGTTCGGGAGGTAGAAGTTCTCGATTGATTTGATGCCAGGTACAACACCCATCAGTAGAGCTCCGTATCGTATGACACCTGCAGAATTGTTGGAATTGAAGAAACAGTTGCAAGATCTGTTGGATAAAGGGTTCATACGCCTAAGTGTCTCACCTTGGGGAGCTCCTGTATTGTTCATAAGGAATAAGGATGGTAGTTTCCGGATGTGCATTGACTATAGGCAGTTGAACAAAGTGACCATCAAGAACAAATATCCATTGCCTAGGATTGATGAGTTGTTCGATCAGCTTCAGTGTGCAGCTTACTTCTTGAAGATTGGTTTAAGGTCAGGGTATCACCAGCTCCGGGTGAAGGAAGAGGATGTTCCTAAGATAGCTTTCAGGACTCGGTATGGACACTACGAGTTCCTTGTCATGCCTTTCGATTTGACGAATGCACCTACAGCTTTCATGGCATTGATGAATAAGGTGTTTGTTTCCTTTTTGGACCAGTTTGTTGTGGTATTTATAGATGATATCTTGGTCTATTCGAAGACTGCTGAGGAGCATACAAACCATCTGCGGAAGGCGTTGCAGCTGCTTAGAGATCACTAGTTGTATGCAAAGCTGTCCAAGTGTGATATCTGGCTAGAGCAAATTGCATTTCTAGGTCATGTGATTTCTCGAGATGGATTGATGGTGGATCTGGCTAAGGTTGAGGCAGTAGTCCATTGGCCCCGTCCCAGATCAGTGACAGAGATTCGGAGTTTTCTGGGGTTAACAGGATATTACCGCAGATTCGTGCAGGACTTCGCGAAAATTTCAGCCCCGCTGACTCAGTTGACTTGGAAGAAGGTCTCGTATGAGTGGAAAGAAAAGTGTGAGCGTAGTTTCCAGACGTTGAAAAAAAAGCTCACTACAGCGCCAGTGTTGACTCTCCCTGATGGTAGCAAGGGATTCGTGATTTATTCAGATGCCTCTCGAGTTGGACTAGGCTGTGTACTGATGCAGAATCAGAGAGTGATTGCCTATGGATCCAGATAGCTGAAAGAGCACGAGAAGAACTATGCCACCCATGACCTGGAGTTAGCAGCCATTGTGTTTGCGCTGAAGTTATGGCGGCACTACTTGTATGGTGTGAAGTTCGAGGTCCATTCCGATCATCACAGTCTGCAGTACTTGCTTACTCAGCATGACTTGAATATGAAGCAGCGGAGATGGTTGGAGTTCATCAAAGACTACGACTTCCCGATCAAGTACCATCCAAGTAAGGGTAATGTGGTAGCAGATACACTTAGCAGGAGAGCAGAGAGTCTCCATGTGTTGATAGGATTCTATGTCCTTGTGCATGATCAGCCTGTTGAGGTTCGGATGGTGGATGAGTTAGTGACATTAGCTACTACCGTAGTGTTTCAGCCTAAGGTGATTCAGCAAATCAAGGACCGTCAATTTGAGGATCCCCTTCTGGTGACCTGTAAAGATCGGATTGCAGATCGACCTGATTTCAGTCTGGCAGACGGAGTTTTGTACTTCAGGAGCAGATTATGTGTTCCCGCTGTGGATGAGCTGAAGGAAAAGTTGATGACAGATGTGCACCATGCCCATTATGCAATGCACCCAGGGAGTACGAAGATGTATCGGAACTTGAAGGATATATTTTGGTGGAACAATATGAGGCGGGAGATCGCAGGGTTCGTGGCTCAATGTTTGACCTATCAGAGGGTGAAAGTTGATCGTTAGCGACCTCCAGGGCCATTGCATCCATTACACATTCTGCAGTGGAAGTGGGAGCACATTACCATGGATTTCGTCTCAGGACTTCCGCCGACCAGCAGGAAGAACAATGCGATCTGGGTGATAGTGGATCGATTAACGAAGTTAGCACATTTCCTTCCGTTCAAGAAAGGGATGACATTCACAGAGATGGCCAGGAAGTTTGTGGACGAGATAGTCAGATTGCATGGCACCCCAGTATCGATTGTGTCTGATTGTGACAGTCGTTTTGTGTCCTCATTCTGGAGAGCATTTCAGGAAGCTATGGGCACGAAGTTGGGTTTTAGTACGGCATACCACCCCTAGACTGATGGACAGTCGGAGTGTACCATTCAGATGTTGGAGGATATGCTCCGAGCTAGCGTGCTGAACTTTGAGAAGGAATGGGATATGCATCTGGCATTGTGTGAGTTTGCCTACAACAATAGCTTCCATGAGAGCATTGGCATGGCACCCTATGAGGCTCTATACGGACGAAAGTACAGGACTCCAGTGTGCTGGGAGGAGGTAGAAACGAGGAGTTTCCATGGTCCGACGCTCATTGCGGAGGCGACAGAGAAAGTACAGAAAGTGATAGAGAATCTGAAAGTTACTCAGTCCAGGCAAAAGAGCTACACAGACGCTCAGAGGAGACCTTTGGCATTCCAAGTTGGAGATTGGGTGTTCCTTAAAGTTTCCCCGATGAAAGGCACCGTGCGGTTTGGTCAGAAGGGCAAGTTAGCTTCGAGATATGTGGCACCGTTTGAAGTCAAGAGCAGAGTTGGAGATTTAGCCTATCGGTTGACACTTCCAGTTGAATTCTCCGGAGTCCACGATGTATTCCATGTGTCGATGCTCCGTAAGTACGTGCCAAATCCAAGCCATGTGATTCGATACGATGACATTCAGATTCAGCCTAACGCGACTTACGTTGAGCGTCCGCTTCGCATTGTTGGTACATGAGAGCAGATTCTCCGCACCAGGACTATCAGATGGGTTAAAGTGTTGTGGGACCATTACGGTCCAGATGAGGCTACATGGGAGCTAGAGGAGCAGCTAGCGCGCCAGTACCCCCAGCTCTTCGCGCAGGTAGGTGATCATTCCGAGGACGGAATGATTCCTAGTGGGGGAGGATGTAACACTCCGATCCCCTTTGAGCCGGTTTAGTGGCTCATTAGTGCGTTTTTGTGTTATTTATTTCCTTTGGGCTTGGTTTCGGATCTTGGATAGGTAGTTGGGTAACCTTTGACCTGAGATAAGTAGTTCTAAGCCCTTTTTCGTAATTTTGCATTTGCTTTGAGTACATCATTTTTGCATCATCTTGGTGTAAGCACGTGTATTTTGTTGAGCTCGTGTATTTTGTTGAGCTCGTTATTCTCTGTAATTGTCTCAGACCCATTCGGAGTCCATTGGAGGAGTTGGACCCTCGTGTGACTTGAATTGTAAATAGCCTAAATCATCGGACTTTGATTTAAACTCCAAAACTATATATATGAGCCAAGAGTCCAGATGTCTTCATTCCCGCTCGTTGCCTTAGACGTTGCATGCAACAGCTCCAGGGAGCTCCATGTACAATATCTCTCCCTCCCCTTCTCTTCTCTTGCTCTCTTGGTTGGTGATTGGGTCCCAGTTTCGATTGGGTTCTTTCCCTCTTTTCTCTGTCTGTGCTTTAAAGTAAGTGGGTTTGGAATTCTTCCCTCCAATTTGGATTTCTCCTCCAAGCTCTGCATCTCATGCATCTCATGCATGTGTGGTCCCTTTGGTTTGTGTGGTTGTAGCTTGGATTTGAGCTTGACATCAGGGATTGCCAAAGCTTTTGAGGCAAATATAAGTACAGGAGTGTATAACACATATGGGTAATTGTTTGATTGCTGTGATTCTCCTGTTCTTATATGCTTAGCATGATCTACAGCCTATTTCTATCACTTTGGATTAATTGGAGTATCTTTTGCTCAATTTGCACATGAATTTGCAGTTTCTATAATTATCTCGATTCGTTTTCTATATTGTACGGCTAAGCCGTAACTTTGTACGGCTCAGACTCCAGAGACTCGATTTTTGAACTTTGTTCTACGGCTAGTCTACGGTTACGCCATACATTGCTCTACGGCTGAGCCATAAGATAGCCGTGACCCAGCAGTGAATTAACACCTGATCAGTCGAAACTTTCTGATTCCAGTACTCTTACGGTGAAGCTACGGCGAAGCCGTGGATTGGTCTACAACTAAGCCGTGGACTCCACTGTAGCTCAGCCGTAAAAGGTATCAGATCAGAGGTGGAAGATAACCAGTTTAGCCGTGATCTGAAGGAAACCACAACTAAGTCGTAGTGCATGTTACGGCTAGGCCGTAAGCTATCTACGGCTAAGCCGTAGGTCACCCACGGCTAAGCCGTAAGATCTGAAATTCCTAAAATTAAACTTAGACTAATGATACGACCATGTAGGGCTAAAATACAGGTTAACTACACATATAAACCGGCCCAATGGATTCTTTGGACCGCATTAATAGTCTGTTAGGTTGTGACTTATTCATGTGAGTGTTGATTTACTGTTAAGCACCTCCCCATGGGTGTTGGTTTAAGGGACTTCGGTTCACGTGAAGATTACATTGCAACACTTTTATGGCAACGGTGCATCAAATAACTTAAAACTATACCAACATGCACGGTTAGTGACAGTAAACAACTAGATTAGAGTTGGCTTGTAATTAACCTTGATTCCGGGTTAATCTGAAATGCATTGCATATTACTTACAGTTTTGCCCTCTGTTCTGCTGATTTATGTCTATGCATTACGAGATCATTTTGCTTTCATTCTGTGTATTTGTTTTATTCTTCGGTCTGTATTATGCTTTGATCTATGCTATGTTTTGATTTATTTTACGCTATGCTTTGATCTCTGGCTTTGTAAGTCTTCGATTCACTGGGTATTCCCAAGTGGTTCTGCCCAGAAATTAATATGTGAGGATAAGATCCGGCCCTTGCAGTCGGTGAGTCCAAAGCGGATAATCTCCCTTCTCCTTGGATTTGATTTGATTGGTATCAGTTTGGCTCTACTCAGCCTCAGCCCTAGATATCCGACGGGGTTACCTCTGGCTTGGTTCTCTATATCTCTGTATCGCTGCAGTGTAGCTTTGTCTTGGGACCCCGGAACCCAGGAAACGGAGACCCACTTGTACCCTTGGCTAGGTCGGTGGTGTTCTCATCTGTCTGCTCTGTCTGCTCTCTATGTGAGAGAATATGGTCAATGTAGAAGCCACCTAGTTCAGTATTTCTATGCTTGATTCATCATCATGTTTTACTTTTATGTACGATTTGCTTAGCATCCTAATATGAAACTCTGTATTTAATCTTCTGTCATTATCCAGTTTGAAACTATGAGTGTTACGTCCCTGTTACTTATATTGGCTGGATCGTTGTATTCATTGAGTTGTCTGTGGTGTTGCAGGCACGGATACCTTGTCCGACTCGCCGGCGGTGGAGGAGACTGCAGGGCAGGACGTAGAGGCACCCTCCGGCCTAACAGAGTAGGCTTGATCACTTCTACCGAGTGCGTATCTGCATATCATCAGTGGTCCTTTTGTTTTGGTTTTTGGAGATCTTGTATTTGTATTTTGCACTTCGGACTTTGTTACTCTGTATTATTTGTACATCAGTATTTTGTCATGTACTCAGACTTGTATCTGGTTTTATAGTAGTGTATCTATCTATAGTCTTCTCCGTTCCGCATTTTTTACTTTCGTTATTTCTTTTGTTGCTTGCTATGATATGTACAGCTTCCGCGTACGCTTAATCCACACGTGTTAGATCCCTTGTGTGTGTGCATCTGGACTGGGTTTGGATGCATGTGCACGGAAGTACGTGTGTCACTGGTTTGGATTTTCGCTAACCCCCGATTTCTGGGCTCGGGTTGTAACATCTATCCCAATGAACGAACAATAGTAAGTGCATCACATACTGATACTCAATACGCATAACAATACGAATGCGAATAGGCAATAACGAATGAGTACAAAGAACAATTAATCACTTGACTCAGGTACTCCACTGGACTGGAGCAATAATAGATACAAAGGAGTGGATTGTTCTTGCCCGGGCTTCGCTCTGTGACTGCTGTGTTTCCCACATAATCGAGAGTCCAGCGCAGAACATTTAAGATAGCAAAAACCGAAATCAATATGCTATGCTGTGCAAATCAAATTCCCTTTGACGAATCAAGGTCAATTTACAAGCCAATCCTAACCTATTTATCCAGTGTTTCTAACCGTGCATGCTGATGTAGTTTTAAGGTATTCGATATACAGTTGTTTAATCAAAGAGTGTTGCATTTGATTACGAAAGTGTACCAAGTCCCTTAAATAAACACCCATGGGAAGGTGCTAAACAACTGGATAACATACATGAATGAAACGCAACCCTCGAGATCATTCATGTCATTCGGACATTCCATTGGGCATGTTCGGGTTGTCTACATTCTAGCATGAAATTCCTATCAGGTCTATTCCTTAATCCTAATCTTTTTATTCATTTCTCAGGGTCGTACGGTGTAGCCGTAGGTGAACATATGGCTTAGCCGTAAGCATCTTACGGCGTAACCGTAATCTGCACTGTGGCGGAGCCAAGGTTCTCCAAACTATTCATCTGCATTTACGGCTCAACCGTAATTTGCTCTATGGCGCAGCCGTATCTTGTTCCACAGCTTAGCCGTAGCACATCGGACGGCTGAGATCAGGCTAGGCCATAGAAGAGCAGCAATTTGCCAACTCTCAGTTATTTCAGATGTCACCCTGTTTTGATATACGGTTAAGGTCACGGCTGGGCCACAGCTTAGCCATAAGACATTTCACGGCTCAGCCGTAGCACAGTTCACGGTTTAGCCGTGAGTGCGCTGAGTCAATTTCCTGAAACAATTACAGAACTACAGAAATGACTAACTCTCGATAGAAGACAAAACGATAAGAACAAAACTCACTCAATAGGGCTGTATAACAATGATTCATACAAGAAGAGTAAAATATACACAAGATCAAAGCATTACCAATAAGTGTTCAAGCTACTTGTGCTTATACTTGCCTCACAAGTGGAAATCACACACACACCAGTCGTTGCCTTGGCTCAATCCGTTGGAGACACACACAGACGACGGACACTGCTCCCTTCTTCCTCACGTAAATAAGACAGCAATGAAAGAAAGAGAAAGAGAGCTGAACGAGAGAGAGACAAACCAAGAGAAAGATCGTTGAAGAAAAGAAAAAGATGAGGTAGGTAGGATATTTATAAGAAAAGAATGAGTCCAATTTACAAACAAGTCCAAGCATTTTCACAATTTCCAGTTTGAGTCAATTAACGATCCAACGAGAGCAAATAAAGTCATTTGGATCCAGGACAGTTACGAAGATTAACAAGCTCAACGAAATACACGTGTTGACATCAAAATAAAACAAAACTAACAAGGTCCAACAAAAGCAGAAATTACGAAAAAGGGCTCGAACTACCTAAACCAGGTCAAACTCAACCAAACTACCTATCCATGACTCAAAACAAAAGAAAAGCAAAACCAAAACACACTTAACAACAAAATCACATGTAATTAACCACTAATTCGGATTAAGTCGGGTCGTAGTGTTACATGAGTTGGTCTCTTTCCATATGCTATTCTATATGTTCCCCTTGGCGGATAATAATTGGCATGATACGAATGACCATTCAATTTCAACATCTCCTGGCTTAATTTAATTATGAAAAAGATACAATGATACATCTTCACCTTGGTCTATGTATCATTTGATTTTTAGTCATTTGTGCTAATTTTTACTAGGCGGCATGGCCACTTGATAATTTCAAATTTTCTTTTTCCTTATCTTTTCCTCTTATGCGGGGTTGGGGCGGGGGATGGAATTATTATTATTTAGATCAGATAATGATCGAATCTATTATTGAGAAAATTAGCCAAACATTCCTGTCCGAATAGTTCTACAAGATCCAATCATTATCGTCATCATTAGCAAAGCCTTATCCCAACCACGTTGGGGTCGGCTACATGAATTCTGTTTCTTTATTCTGTCCTATTTTGAGTCAAATCCTTTGATAAGTTAAACTTCTTCAAATCCAATTCAACGACCTCCATCAATGTTTTCCTCGGCCTAACCCTACCTTTTGATGGGCTATCCACCTGTGTAGTCAAACTTTTTCTTATCGGTGCCATTACTGGCTTAGTGAGGACAGTTATATTACACCGACATATGGGTGGGGTGGTCCTTTTGGGATAGGTGGGCTGTGAGGCAAGGCCTATTACTAGATTTGGGGGATTTTTGGTTTACACCTGGGGTGACCGCCCCCATGTAGTTACAATGTGAGTATGCCCCTGATTGAGAGTACTTCTTTTGTGAGATGGGAATACTATTTTTTGATCTTGCTAACTTCAATTCCAATAAAATATTTTAGTAACCCAAGATCCTTAATTTCAGAGTCAGTTATTAGAAAGCATTTTGTCATCATCATTTTCAATCACTGCAATATCATCAACATGCACAACAAGTATTACTATAACAATTAATTAAAGAAGTATAGATACAAGATTAAAAGAAAACTATGGAACATGCAAATCAGAAGGTTAAGGACAAGTTAAGCAAGACATTGATGGATTCTTTTCCAGCTGTTTTGGGTGAAAGAACCATCAGCAGTTTTCAGTTTTTCATCCATCCATGAGAGGTTAGGGCGTAGCATTGGAACTTAAAATGCAGGCTTGTCGCATAATTTGTGGCACTCGAATTAATGACCCAGGCAGAAGTAGAGGTGGAAGAGGCCAATGTAATTGGATTATGATGGCCAAAACCATACCGATTGCAAATTCATGGGGTCCAGTTGGGAAAAACGGCACAATAGAAATTACTTGCGATCAACGGATCAACTACGATGAACACGCACAATCATACCATCAAGCAATCACACACATGAATAGAAAAATTTTACGTGATTCGGCAACCTTGCTTACGTCTACGAAGGAAAGAGCTCATCTATCATGATCCCTTCTCAATCCCCTCGGGATATAGGGTTATAGTTACATCAATATATATAGTTCTCATTTCTTGGCCAACAAGAAAATTGATACATAATGACTAAAATACCCCTAACACTGAACCTCGGTTGTGGCTAACCCAAACGACTGATCCAACTAAACTGGAATACAAGACAAAACCGAACAATCTCCACCTTAACCTAAATTTTGTGAATCCCTAGAGCCACCTTGAGATAGCCCGTAATGTCTTCGCACACGTTGCTGAATGGTACATCACTACACTGATAGCACAGTCTTTTTTCTTCAACACTCTAACATGTTAAACTAGCACTTCACATATCTCGCTGAAAGGTATGCTTCTGCATACACTACAACCTAGCGCAGCTCCTGCACCCCCTTTTTCGGGTGCACGGACAATCTCATTAATGTCTAGTATCAATCAAGTCCAAACCAACTTAAGATTTCTCGTAACTCGCTAAAAGGTACATTTCCGCACATGCTACTATCAAGTGCGGCACCTACACCCCCTATCTTGAATAAACAGACAATCTCATCATTGTTTGATGTCAATCAAGTCCAAACCAACTTAAGACTTCTCACAATTGCTTTTTTCGTCGTCAACACCACCGTCTTAAACCTCCGAAGTGCCCTCCATTTCTTGTCATCTTTCCATACATCTTTGTAACACAATGAACCTAACTTCCATCTATAAAGACAAAACTGAAGACCTTTATGAATTCGGATCTCACTGGTACTTTGTGAATCCTTCCTTTTGTCTCTATCCCAATGTTCTTTCCGTCAAACCTGCAACTATCTTATTCTAGCCTGCTCTGGTGGTTGGGCACGGCATATGTCGGGTTAGGTATGACCTGATGCTAAACTGACTTACTCTAACATGAATTGGACTAACTTTTCCGAGAAAATCATCTCCATTCAGATCTTCATCGATTTCCGTTAGATGATGTAATCAAAGACCCATCAATCTATCTTCCGATGATCCGTCGTATCTAACTCCACTTGAACCATGGATTTCCTCCCCTGTTTGATGTCCTTCATTGTTCCACCTGAAAAAGCATCCCCCATCAACCTGTAGGATTTTTAACCATCTCACCCTCCATAATAACCAATGTTCTTTTTTCCACCTTCATAACTCCACCCGCTACAATGTACTTGCAGCCTTTGAAGTCTAAGGCACCTAGAAATCCAATTTTTTGGTAAACTCGAAACGTGTATCACATTTGTTATGGTCTGAAAAACATCATCAAACAACAGGATCTCTACCACTTTTATCTCAAATGCTGATCAATTTGCATTCTCTCCCATAAGAACAGATCCATCAATAATGAGAGTTATTTGTATCAAACCAATCTCTACAAGAACACATGATAAGAAGAATCTGAATCCCAATACCATAAATCTTCAACCCGATCCATACCTATACTGACCAAAAGTGATTCCTTGTCATTCGAATCCAAGCTTTCCTATACACTACTTCTTTCCGATTCTGATTCTTTTGCTCTTCCTTCCACTTTAGCACATTTGCTCATTCCCAATCCTTCTGACGAGGATCTAAGATTTCATCACAGATCAACCACCATGTGCAAGCTTTGAGCTTTTCCAAAGTTCTAGAGTAATCTCCCATACATGACATCAAGTAACACTTTTCAGTCCTTATTGTATCATGGAGTCTATGACTCTTCTTTGCCAATCCCTGAAGTCATTTCTTCAAACTGCCAATATCTTCTATCTGCCTAATAGATCTCATCACCGCAAGCATGCTAGAAAAAGCAGATTTGAAATCTGATTCCGAATGACTTTGTTATCGTAGAAACAATTGTCTACACTCTAATTGGTCAAGCATCCATGTTGACCATTGAACTACCAATCTTCTTCCACAAACGCTTAAATTTGCTCGCGGTGCGTGCGTAGGCGTAAACAGATCTCTGATCGGACATCATACGATCAATATATCACAGAAACAAACTTAGTCATTGATCCAGTCAAATCTGCCTTTAACTAAATTATGCCGATGTATCGCTGACGTCACCTTACTGACATCCTGCACCTGCTGCACTGGGCTAGCTCTAGGAACAGTTTAGGTCAACCTGACCTTGAACCGACCTACTCTGGATTGGGCTTCTCTACGTAATGGGTCAGGTCCTACCTGACCTGACCTAGACCTAGCTGCTCTGGACTGCTACTCCACGCGTCAAGTCCAAACCAACCCAACCTGAACTTGACTGCTTCAAGTCTTCTTCTTCGCTCTTCCTCCCTGTGTCCTGCAAAAAAGAAGACTAAACCCCTTCTCCAATCTAACAGTGAGCAGACGGAGGGGAACCGGTAGGGGAAAACGGCATGCGATCATAGCAGCAGGCGATGGGCAGTGGCTTCTCCAGTCACGACGGTTCCGGTGCCCACCGAAGGGCCGAGATGCCTTCCTTCTCCTTCCTCACCGAAAGCAGCGATGCACACCACCGGGAGAGGCTACAATGACAATCACAGCAGGCGGACGACAGTGGTTGTGGCGTCCTTGATCTCTTCGACTTCTCCTTCCTCCCTGTTACTGCGACAGGGAGCCCTGTAACCCAAAGAACATCTCTACCCTTCTTCTCTTTCGACCAGACTGACGGCAAGAAGCAGTTGCAAACCGGGAGTCCAAATCCTCTCTGTTCTTCTCCGATCGAGCCACAAAAATCCTTTGTATAGAGCCAAGAACCAAAGATCAAGCCTTTGATCTCCTCTGTCTTCATGATGTAATAGAGATTCAAACCCAACTCTAGCAACGTCCAAGAATTGAGAACCCTAAATAGGAAACCCCTATTTCTTCTCCAGTTTTTTTCTCAGCCGCCTTACAAAGACAGAAATTCTGTCTTCTCCAAGCATGGCCACACCAATAAAAAAAAACCAAGAGCCCTAGTTATCTTTACAAGCAAAGAACTGTTGTGGTCTCTATAACCGAGAATACACTCAAAATCAAATTTTGCAAACCTCATCTAAGATCCCACACGTCCTCTGCTTCTATGCAAATCGAATCCATCAATTGCAGGAGCGATCTTTTGTTTCGCTCTGATACCACTTGTTTTGGGAAAAGCACTGTAACGATAACTACATGTGATCAATGGTTGGTTCGGCAACCTTACCTACATCCACATATGAGAGAATTCATCTATTATGATTTCATCTCTATCTCCTCGACATATAGGGATTACAGTTACATCAATAGATATGTATATATAGTTTCCACTTTCTTGAGCAACAAATACATAATAACTAAAATACCCTTAATCTTAAACCTTGATTCTAACTAATCCAGACAACCTATCTAGCTAAACTAGAATACAAAACAAAACCCAACTGGTCCACCTTTGAAAGCTACCAATCTTTGATGAAGAACCATAACTTCATCCTTTCAATTTTGTGGCTCATCTTTGACAAGATTCTTCTCTTATGCACTCAAATTACTATCTTTCTGAATTGGTTAGAGCTGCATTACACTGAGAACCATCAAGATACTTCATGAGTCATGTATCTCTTATGATGTGTACAATAAAGTTTATCAAGATCAATACTGGATTGTTCGCCAAGGCCACATCCTCCACTTGTGCGTCCACTGCAATTCTCCTGCGGCCATAGCCTTTGCACCACTATTCCCTGTATTCACACTAGGATCTACCATGGGTTTTTGCTATCAAGGGCATATTATCAGGAATTGCATCATTCTTAATTGTCATTGTTTTTCTTTGACTTTATTCCCTTTGCAAAAGAGCAAATACTGTTTCGATAGGAGGTAGGGGATCTTGCTTGAGTCCAAACTATCTTATTATCTGGGATTATTGTTGGAAGAAGGTGGGTCTCGTGGATAGATTTTCAAAACTTTTGATCCACTTGACACAGGGATCAACTATACATAAGACCAAAACCCAATCCAGGATGCGTTACCCTCAATCTCGTGACCATGTACAGTAAAAACTCTACCAGCACTAAACATCCAAAATAATCTACGACATGCAAGAAGTGGATCATACCATTGGAGATCCGCAGTGCTCTAATAGATTTCTTCATCACCTCTTAGCCTTCCACGCTATGACCCCCGAATAGGATTTCTTTTCTCAAGAAGAATGGTGGAATCTTCAGGAGAAAATCCCAACCCGAAACTCCAAGGAACTAGAAGAAAGGAGAAGAGAATAACTCGTGCAACTCTTGCACGAAACGGTTTTGGGCATGAGGGAGAGTCATATTGGACGTCCAAGAGATTTTATAGACTTCCAAATCTCTCCCTTGTCTAATTGAAATAGAAGTCTTACTTCCAAAGCAATTAGCGGCTTTCTCCTTTCCAAACTCTTATTTCTAGAGTCCAAGTTGGATTAGTGTTTTCCAATATCTTGGGCTAGCGTGGGGACCACTAGGGATTCCTTAGAAAGTTGGCTCCAACTGGAACACCGCGACCCCACATCTCATGTGCAATCCGGGCCCACAGTTAATTACAAATAACACCACTATATAAATGCAATTGCACTCCAGTCTTAGGAATAAATTATAATGAAGACCCTAAACTTCCCAATTACCACAAGTAGGCCTCTCTATTAATATCCGTGGATCAATTGGAATAAATCCGTCTCTTCCAATCTAAGTTCCACATCTTATTATCCTTGAGCCCCAATTAATCACAGTAATCATCAGTACCATCCAATTAACTCTTAATTGAGATGGGTGCGCACTTACTAATGACAAATCCATTAATTGGCACAAGGGGATAATAGAGATAGATTCCATCTTGATCATTCAACGTTCCCACAGTTCTACTATCATATACCCAAGACACCGAGGTGTTAACCTATAGTCGGCCTCACTCATTGGTGACTCAAAGCAAATGAATAGATAGAAACTTGAGTTCATCAATGTCTCAGGATTGAGAGCCTATTGCTAGGGAATTATGAGAGCATACCTTATTATTGAGACGGAATTCCATAAGGTGCATCTCATGGTCCTTCAATACATCTAATGTACTAGCACCGTGATCCAGAATCTTACATTCTGATGATCGAGACAAATCACACTATTTCATAGTGATCAAAGTGCTGCAACCTTATCAAATGAGATGCCCAGTCTCATTACTGGTTGTGAAGCTATTTAAGTATAAGATTTGTGACATATATCTCCCGCGTGTGGATCTCATCCATGCACATATATCACATCTAATATACTAATGGGACCCGGTTCAACTCATGAACCATTATGTCATATGTAGTGGTCATGTGCATGAATTAGTAAAATAACACTCATCTCATGAAAGCAAAGCATGATTTTATTGATAAATAAAGAAATTAATCAATTTATTACATCAACTGATGGATTGAGTCCACAAAATCTAACAATTATACCACCCATAAGTTCAAAAACATGCTGGTTTTCCGGCAACTTGGCTTATTCATTGCATAACAGAGTACATGGCTCAAATATAATTCCAACTCACACCAAAGAGCTCTGAACTTTGCATAGTAGTTTCCTATAAATAATTCTCCTCTCTGTATGTTGCAATTTCCCTTTTCAGCTCAAGCATTCGAGCATCATTTCCTTTCTTGTATCAGAATATTTGAAATTTGCAGCCATACTATTTTCCGTTAGGGTAAATATCTAGTTCATAATCCACATATTTTTGGACACCCTATCTGAATATTTAGAGCTCATTTTTTGGGGCTCTTTAATTCTCCTGCCAATGTATCCAAGTCTTTTTGATCCTCTAAGAGCCCTTCTAGCAGTATACACCCAATCTTTATATTTGTCATTTAACAAACTAGGTTTAATCCTTGTGGTTGGATTCACAACATTAGTTTAGGGTTGACGTTATGCTGTGGAACTTTCTCCCCCTTGTTCGGACTTCATGTCACACTAAAGAACTGAATACCTCAAGTTATAGGAGACAATTCTTTAAAAACACTACTAAATTGCTAAAAAATGACCCTTGCAGAGTTCTTAACTGGAATGAGCACCCCCCAACAAGCTAGATTCAACAATATTTGAAATATATTTGACACCCAAATACCAACAATAACAAGGGCTTCTTCTTACAAAATCACCACGAATTTTAACTTTAGTCTGTCATAAAAATTAAACACAAACTAGAATAATTATTGCATCAAATTAATCACCCAGCACTAGTAGTCCCACTTAGACTGTACAGGTGCTGATGTCAACACTACCCTTGCTAGGTCAGCCCTTACAATGGCTTGGTTCAAATTACCCCAGAATAAATCCTAATCAATGTAATAACTTTGAAATAGAAGGGAATGATTGATGGAGGTAGTTATGAAAATATCATCTCTCAAGCCTTAGTGGATCGTTTGATGCTAAAGGTTTGAAAGCATTATCATCACTATTTTGCTAATGACAGGTGATCGATGAAGTACAAGTAAGACATGTATGTCTAGTTACTTTTGCCATTGGTGAGGACTACAAGGATACAGTTGATGCAATGTGCTATCAATGGATAGCAATGATATGTTATTGCGACGTCCATGGATGTATGACAAAAATGGAACTCATGGCATGCGCGATAATTCATACAAATTTGCTCACTATGGAAAGCTTGTCATACTCCATCCTGTGAAGCCCGATCTGCTCAAACAAAGATCAAAGCCCCGCATCACCAAGGATGCAGTTCAAGTACATAATATCTACCGAAGCAATATCAAGCCATTCCGAGTTCGAGAGCAAACTCTTCTTTCAAATTGTGGGGAATTATGCAAAATGTGTCCCACTAGTGGTCCCCCTTTTCAAGATAGATTAGTATTATTTTATTTTTATTAATTAAATTGTAATTAGGATAGTTTCTATTTTTGGAATAGGTTTCTTAGGCCTTAAGTTTCTTTTTTTATTTATATGACATTATAGCAAAGAATTAATCAAAGTTTTGAGTTAATAGAATTTTCCCAGTGGGATTTTTATCGTTGGAGACTTGTCTTCTTCATCTGATTGTTTCTACGGAAATCCCTAATTGTGCCAAGGCACTCCCAATTTGCACTCCCCATTGCAAATCCTAACCCTAGGATTAAATCAATTTGGCTAGTAATCAAGATACAAAAGGCTTTAGTAGAACAATTCCCTGACTTCTAGTACCGCCAAGCACACAGTTCACCATAATCCTTTAGAAAATCTAAAGAACACACAACTACTAAGATCTTTGTTATAATCCTTATTTATGAAGGTTGTTGAGAAGATTAACTTATAAAATAGAGAAATAACACAGAATCACACCTGTTATGAAACTACCAAACACAGTCAAACCTGTACCTTGGTTCGGCTAATGCTTAAGGCACCAAAAAACTCCATATATAATTTTTTTCTGGAGGTCTTCTTGTAGGAATGATACTTCGGGACCAAGTTGAAGCCACAGATTTGTAGTATTATAGGGTTTTTATGATAAAAGTATGAAAAACCATAGAGGGGAAGATAGAAAAGGGAGGGAAAGAGAGAGAATCTGAGAGAGTGAAGGGATTAGTTGTATATCTAAGGGTTGGATGACTAATCCTATTTATTAACTTTTTAAATTTATGAATTTACAAAAAAAAAAAAAAAAACCCATCAGTTCCTAAATTACGTGAGAGTTACCTAATGTAAACAATGTACAAATAAGTCCTTTGTTGTCTATACTAACTCATAACCGTAATGATCTGCCAATTAATCCACTACTTGTCCAAAATCTATTCTTCTTGTTCGACCCTTTGATTGGGATGGATGTTATCATACTCTTATCACTGAAACATGACTATCATGAGGTTCAGATGTTGCTTTCTTTGATTATAGTGTCGTAAGAGACATATGAAAGTTTCTATCATCCATGTCCCAAAAACTATAGATAATGATACACTTCTAATGGATAAAACATTTGGTTTTGATACTGCTGTAGAAGAAGCTCAAAGGGCAATTAATTCTGCATATATTGAGGTAACCAGTTATTTTTGCATTTCTCTAACAATTGGTTTGGAACTTTATTTTTGCATCAATATATGCTAACTTTATCAGGTTTCTTTGTCCTGGACCAAGCTCATAGTGCATATCATGGCATTCGTCTAGTGAAATTAATGGGAAGTAGTAGTGGTTTTATAGCGATGCACGCATCACTTTCTAGTGGAGAAATTGATGTCTGTTTGATTCCAGAGGTCTGTATCATTAATGATGCATTTTTTTTTTTTTTGTAATCATAATCAGAGGATAATGCTTCATACGCATATGTAGGTACCCTTTAATTTAGAAGGACCATATGGGCTTTTACAACATCTTGAGCATCTGATACAGACAGGAGGATCAGATGTGGTTTGTGCGGCAGAAGGTGCAGGACAAGTAAGTTATTTATGTATGTGTGCTCTATTTTTCTATAGCATGTGCTTAAAACAATGGCTACATGTGACCCTTTCAGGTTTTTCTTGTTGGAAGTAGGTGGGTCTCGTGAATAGAGTTTCAAAACTTTTGACCCACTTGACACAGGGATCAACTATTCATAAAACCAAAACCCAATCCAGGATGCATAACCCTCAATCTCGTGAGCATGTACAGTAAATATTCTACCAGCACTAAACATCCATAATAATCTACGACATGCAAGAAGTAGATCATACCTTTGGAGATCCGCAGTGCTCTAATGGATTTCTTCAACACCTCTTAGCCTTCCACGCTATGACCCAAATTGGATTTCTTTTCTCAAGAAGAATGGTGGAATCTTCAGGAGAAATCACAACTCGAAACTCCAAGGAACTAGAAGAAAGAAGGAGAGAGTAACTCGTGCATCTCTTGCACGAAAGGGTTTTGGGCGTGAGGGAGAGTCATATTGGACGTCCAAGAGATTTTATAGACTTTCAAATCTCTCCCTTGTCTAATTGAAATAGAAGTCTTACTTCCAAAGCAATTAGCAGCTTTCTCCTTTCCAAACTCTTATTCCTAGAGTTCATGTCGGATTAGTGTTTTCCAATATCTTGGGCTAGCGTGGGGACCACTAGGGATTCCTTAGAAAGCTGGCTTCAACTGGAACACCACGACCCCACATCTCATGTGCAATCCGGGCCCACAGTTAATTACAAATAACACCACTATATAAATGCAATTGCACTCCAGTCTTAGGAATAAATTACAATGAAGACCCTAAACTTCCCAATTACCACAAGTAGGCCCCTCTATCAATATTCGTGGATCAATTGGAATAAATCCGTCTCTTCCAATCTAAGTTCCACATCTTATTATCCTTGAGCCCCAATTAATCACAGTAATCATCAGTACCATCCAATTCACTCTTATTTGAGATGGGTGCGCACTTACTAATGACAAATCCATTAATTGGCACAAGGGGATAATAGAGATAGATTTCATCTTGATCATTCAACGTTCCCACAGTTCTACTATCATATACCCAAGACACCGAGGTGTTAACCTATAGTCGGCCTCACTCATTGGTGACTCAAAGCAAATGAATAGATAGAAACTTGAGTTCGTCAATGTCTCAGGATTGAGAGCCTATTGCTAGGGAATTATGAGAGCATACCTTATTATTGAGACGGAATTCCATAAGGTGCATCTCATGGTCCTTCAATACATCTAATGTACCAGCACCGTGATCCAGAATCTTATATTCTGATGATCGAGACAAATCACACTATTTCATAGTGATCAAAGTGCTGCAACCTTATCAAATGAGATGCCCAGTCTCATTACTGGTTGTGAAGCTATTTAAGTATAAGATTTGTGACATATATCTCCCGCGTGTGGATCTCATCCATGCACATATATCACATCTAATATACTAATGGGACCCGGTTCAACTCATGAACCATTATGTCATATGTAGTGGTCATGTGCATGAATTAGTAAAATAACACTCATCTCATGAAAGCAAAGCATGATTTTATTGATAAATAAAGAAATTAATTAATTTATTACATCAACTGATGGATTGAGTCCACAAAATCTAACAATTATACCACCCATAAGTTCAAAAACATGCTGGTTTTCCGGCAACTTGGTTTATTTCATTGCATAACAGAGTACATGGCTCAAATATAATTCCAACTCACACCAAAGAGCTCTGAACTTTGCATAGTAGTTTCCTATAAATAATTCTCCTCTCCGTATGTTGCAATTTCCCTTTTCAGTTCAAGCATTCGAGCATCATTTCCTTTCTTGTATCAGAATATTTGAAATTTGCAGCCATACTCTTTTCCGTTAGGGTAAATATCTAGTTCATAATCCACATATTTTTGGACACCCTATCTGAATATTTAGAGCTCATTTTTTGGGGCTCTTTAATTCTCCTGCCAATGTATCCAAGTCTTTTTGATCCTCTAAGAGCCCTTCTAGCAGTATACACCCAATCTTTATATTTGTCATTTAACAAACTAGGTTTAATCCTTGTGGTTGGATTCACAACATTAGTTTCGGGTTGATGTTATGCTGTGGAACTTTCTCCCCCTTGTTCGGACTTCATGTCACACTAAAGAACTGAACACCTCAAGTTATAGGAGACAGTTCTTTAAAAACACTGCTAAATTGCTAAAAAATGACCCTTGCAGAGTTCTTAACTGGAATGAGCACCCCCCAACAAGCTAGATTCAACAATATTTGAAATATATTTGACACCCAAATACCAACAATAACAAGGGCTTCTTCTTACAAAATCACCACGAATTTTAACTTTAGTCTGTCATAAAAATTAAACACAAACTAGAATAATTATTGCATCAAATTAATCACCCAGCACTAGTAGTCCCACTTAGACTGTACAGGTGCTGATGTCAACACTACCCTTGCTAGGTCAGCCCTTACAATGGCTTGGTTCAAATTACCCCAGAATAAATCCTAATCAATGTAATAACTTTGAAATAGAAGGGAATGATTGATGGAGGTAGTTATGAAAATATCATCTCTCAAGCCTTAGTGGATCGTTTGATGCTAAAGGTTTGAAAGCATTATCATCACTATTTTGCTAATGACAGGTGATCGATGAAGTACAAGTAAGACATGTATGTCTAGTTACTTTTGCCATTGGTGAGGACTACAAGGATACAGTTGATGCAATGTGCTATCAATGGATAGCAATGATATGTTATTGCGACGTCCATGGATGTATGACAAAAATGGAACTCATGGCATGCGCGATAATTCATACACATTTGCTCACTATGGAAAGCTTGTCATACTCCATCCTGTGAAGCCCGATCTGCTCAAACAAAGATCAAAGCCCCGCATCACCAAGGATGCAGTTCAAGTACATAATATCTACCGAAGCAATATCAAGCCATTCCGAGTTCGAGAGCAAACTCTTCTTTCAAATTGGGGGGAATTATGCAAAATGTGTCCCACAATGGTCCCCCTTTTCAAGATAGATTAGTATTATTTTATTTTTATTAATTAAATTGTAATTAGGATAGTTTCTATTTTTGGAATAGGTTTCTTAGGCCTTAAGTTTCTTTTTTTATTTATATGACATTATAGCAAAGAATTAATCAAAGTTTTGAGTTAATAGAATTTTCCCAGTGGGATTTTTATCGTTGGAGACTTGTCTTCTTCATCTGATTGTTTCTACGGAAATCCCTAATTATGCCAAGGCACTCCCAATTTGCACTCCCCATTGCAAATCCTAACCCTAGGATTAAATCAATTTGGCTAGTAATCAAGATACAAAAGGCTTTAGTAGAACAATTCCCTGACTTCTAGTACCGCCAAGCACACAGTTCACCATAATCCTTTAGAAAATCTAAAGAACACACAACTACTAAGATCTTTGTTATAATCCTTATTTATGAAGGTTGTTGAGAAGATTAACTTATAAAATAGAGAAATAACACAGAATCACACCTGTTATGAAACTACCAAACACAGTCAAACCTGTACCTTGGTTCGGCTAATGCTTAAGGCACCAAAAAACTCCATATATAATTTTTTTTCTGGAGGTCTTCTTGTAGGAATGATACTTCGGGACCAAGTTGAAGCCACAGATTTGTAGTATTATAGGGTTTTTATGATAAAAGTATGAAAAACCATAGAGGGGAAGATAGAAAAGGGAGGGAAAGAGAGAGAATCTGAGAGAGTGAAGGGATTAGTTGTGTATCCAAGGGTTGGATGACTAATCCTATTTATTAACTTCTTAAATTTATGAATTTACAAAAAAAAAAAAAAACCCTTCAGTTCCTAAATTACGTGAGAGTTACCTAATGTAAACAATGTACAAATAAGTCCTTTGTTGTCTATACTAACTCATAACCGTAATGATCTGCCAATTAATCCACTACTTGTCCAAAATCTATTCTTCTTTTTCGACCCTTTGATTGGGATGGATGTTATCATACTCTTATCACTGAAACATGACTATCATGAGGTTCAGATGTTGCTTTCTTTGATTATAGTGTCGTAAGAGACATATGAAAATTTCTATCATCCATGTCCCAAAAACTATAGATAATGATACACTTCTAATGGATAAAACATTTGGTTTTGATACTGCTGTAGAAGAAGCTCAAAGGGCAATTAATTCTGCATATATTGAGGTAACCAGTTATTTTTGCATTTCTCTAACAATTGGTTTGGAACTTTATTTTTGCATCAATATATGCTAACTTTATCAGGTTTCTTTGTCCTGGACCAGGCTCATAGTGCATATCATGGCATTCGTCTAGTGAAATTAACGGGAAGAAGTAGTGGTTTTATAGCGATGCACGCATCACTTTCTAGTGGAGAAATTGATGTCTGTTTGATTCCAGAGGTCTGTATCATTAATGATGCATTTTTTTTTTTTTTTGTAATCATAATCAGAGGATAATGCTTCATACGCATATGTAGGTACCCTTTAATTTAGAAGGACCATATGGGCTTTTACAACATCTTGAGCATCTGATACAGACAGGAGGATCAGATGTGGTTTGTGCGGTAGAAGGTGCAGGACAAGTAAGTTATTTATGTATGTGTGCTCTATTTTTCTATAGCATGTGCTTAAAACAATGGCTACATGTGACCTTTTCAGGTTTTTCTTGTTGGAAGTAGGTGGGTCTCATGGATAGATTTTCAAAACTTTTGACCCACTTGACACAAGGATCAACTATTCATAAAACCAAAACCCAATCTAGATGCATAACCCTCAATCTCGTGAGCATGTACAGTAAATATTCTACCAGCACTAAACATCCATAATAATCTACGACATGCAAGAAGTAGATCATACCTTTGGAGATCCGCAGTGCTCTAATGGATTTCTTCAACACCTCTTAGCCTTCTACGCTATGACCCAAATTGGATTTCTTTTCTCAAGAAGAATGATGGAATCTTCAGGAGAAATACCAACTCGAAACTCGAAGGAACTAGAAGAAAGAAGGAGAAAGTAACTCGTGCAACTCTTGCACGAAAGGGTTTTGGGCGTGAGGGAGAGTCATATTGGACGTTCAAGAGATTTTATAGACTTTCAAATCTCTCCCTTGTCTAATTGAAATAGAAGTCTTACTTCCAAAGCAATTAGTAGCTTTCTCCTTTCCAAACTCTTATTCCTAGAGTTCAAGTCGGATTAATGTTTTCCAATATCTTGGGCTAGCGTGGGGTCCACTATGGATTCCTTAGAAAGGTGGCTTCAACTGGAACACCGCGACCCCACATCTTATGTGCAATCCGGGCCCACAGTTAATTACAAATAACACCACTATATAAATGCAATTGCACTCCAGTCTTAGGAATAAATTACAATGAAAACCCTAAACTTCCCAATTACCACAAGTAGGCCCCTCTATCATTATCCGTGGATCAATTGGAATAAATCCGTCTCTTCCAATCTAAGTTCCACATCTTATTATCCTTGAGCCCCAATTAATCACAGTAATCATCAGTACCATCCAATTCACTCTTATTTGAGATGGGTGCGCACTTACTAATGACAAATCCATTAATTGGCACAAGGGGATAATAGAGATAGATTCCATCTTGATCATTCAACGTTCCCACAGTTCTACTACCATATACCCAAGACACCGAGGTGTTAACCTATAGTCGGCCTCACTCATTGGTGACTCAAAGCAAATGAATAGTTAGAAACTTGAGTTCGTCAATGTCTCAGGATTGAGAGCCTATTGCTAGGGAATTATGAGAGCATACCTTATTATTGAGACGGAATTCCATAAGGTGCATCTCATGGTCCTTCAATACATCCAATGTACCAGCACCGTGATCCAAAATCTTGTATTCTGATGATCGAGACAAATCACACTATCTCATAGTGATCAAAGTGCTGCAACCTTATCAATTGAGATGCCCAATCTCATTACTGGTTGTGAAGCTATTTTAAGTATAAGATTTGTGACATATATCTCCCGCGTGTGGATCTCATCCATGCACATATATCACATCTAATATACTAATGGGATCCGGTTCAACTCATGAACCATTATGTCGTACGTATTGGTCATGTGCATGAAGTAGTAAAATAACATTCATCTCATAAAAGTAAAGCATGATTTTATTGATAAATAAAGAAATTAATCAATTTATTACATCAACTGATGGATTGAGTCCACAAAAACTAACATTTCTTTGGTAGAATAATTCTGCTTGTACCATTCTAAATTCAATTAGAAATAAGTATGTACTCCTTTTGAGGTGTCTAATTTGTACTTGATAAACAGTGCTTCACACAATATTAAAATGATACATTCCCTTCTTATGGTCAATAGAAGCCTTCTTCTAATATCATCACTTTTTTTTTTCATAAAACACTTTCATTACATATTTTGATGCCCTTGGGAAGAGCCTGTAGTGAAGTTGGAAGGTGCTCTTGTTGTAACGACATGGTTGTAGGTTCTGGTCAAATCAGCACTCCTCCAGGCAAATGGGCCTTAACTATTGTCTTTTTCATCTGTGTCAAACAAAATGTAGAAACTAGTGAGAAAGGTGGATTGAAGTGAACAAAGGTGTTTCAAAGAACTGTCTTCCTTTTGCATTGTAGGTGCTGTTTATTTGGATTGGAATGTAGCAGCTTCCTTGGTGGGTGGGTGGGTGTTAGAGATGTGTGAAATCATCTTAATGCTTTTTTATTTTATTTTGTGATGATGTTTTCTACAAATTATGAGAGAGATACTGCTTATATCAAATCTTAACTTATATTTTTTATGATGATATTGCTCTGCATGTTTTCCAATGAAAGCAGTCCAAAAAAGTAAAGAGGAAAAAAAAAGAAAAAAAAGAAAAAGAAAAACAGGAAGAAGGGGTTATGTTATCATGTATGCTCTTAATAGTAGCAACGGGAGTTCCAAAGAAGACTCAAATTCATTGAATTAATGAATTCCTAATTTCAAAATTCAGGATTTGCTCAGAAGTCATGCTACAGATGCATCAGGGATGCCTCAGGGAATGCAATGCTTGGAGATATAGGTGTCCATATCCAACAAAAGGTTAGGATCTCATTGGTTAATTCTATGCTTCTATGTTTCTCATAATTTTCAGGTCTCAAAAGCTGAAGGTGACAACAAGAAATTATCAAGATTTTCTTATGGCAAGCATGACCTTTGATCAGGTTTTTCCGTGGTAATAAGCTTACTGTTTTCCTACAATAAAAACGCATGTCAAGGAGATTGGTGTCCCAGCAGACGTCAAATACATAGACCCAACTTATATGATCCATGCCTGTCGTGCCACTGCTTCTGATGCCATCCTTTGCAATCTACACTGTTCTTGGCTAGAATGCTGTAAGAATCTTGTCCTTGTTCGCTCAACATTCATATCATTAAACAATATCTTTAAGAGAAAGAAGGGCATTTAGGAAAGCAAATTACTTTGGAAAGTGATGGAGGTTCTTCATTGATTGATAGGTGCGTGGGTTGATGATAAAGCCCATCCATTCTATTCCCTCACAGAAAATCATTGCCAGTTAAATGTGAACAATGCACTGATTGAGCTATTATGACCTTCCGGTTGGTGCTATTTGTAACCAAAGGACTATCCAAGTGTCCATAGCAAGGCTCACCGCTTAAATGCTCTTGATCCCATACCTGTTTCACATGTATGGCTGTAGTCTGTATCTGCGGTCTATAGTTTGTTAACAACAGGTAAAATTCTTGTAAGCTATGGTTAGCCAAAAGACGCCCAAGAGTTCCAAGGATGCAAGGTGTCCCTGCCTTTTCAACTCATGCTGGAAATGGCTAGTAAAGGAACCTCTGAGACAATGTCCTTGTGAATCAATATCCGACCTTTAGACTACATCTGAGTAGAAACTATTGAAGGCTGACTTTGCAAAAATGGTTGAAATGGTAACTCTGTTGTCGAATCCCGTGCAATTCGAATCGAACAGCTTTGGTGAATTCCTAATTTAGAAACCGTGATTCACTACAGTTCCTGTCATATAAAACTAGAGTTCTATCTTCATGTGGGAAACTAGGAAGGAGACTCCTACCAAAGTCAGAAATATTCTAAAAATAAATTTATTTTGGGAGAAGTTTATACAAAAGAAAGCAGAGATCTAATATTACCAAAACATTAAAAGAAAAATTAAAAAAATAGAAAGTTTAATCAGAAAAGGAAACAAAGAACAATAGATTTTAAAAATAAATTAGAACTAAAATCTATAAATACCTATTTAATCCGGTGCAACCATGGCTACATAAACTCTTAAGGGAATCTAGATTTCAGATCGCTACAATCTCTTGGTCTCTTCTGCATATGTGTAGTGTGAAGCAAAGATTTTAAGTACACTTTCTCCACTCATAACGTTTAATGAAGAGAAAGAAGAAAAAGAAAAGTCTTGTAGAAGATGAGATAGGATGGAAGGCGAAAATGGGGAATGGTGGAAGTTAATTGACAAGGATGATGGGGATGTGGGAAGGATATCAACATTCCCACTTCCCTATGCCTTATTTTATTGTACTAGCAACAATGCCCGTGCTAAGCCCAGGCAATATAAAATCAATTATATCTCAAAATGATATTCATAGCGACAATAGGTACATCATAATTTGCACATAATTTAAAATCTAAAATGATACTTTATTAAAGAATATTTTAATTTAATTTACTTGATGCAAAAGACTAAGAAATGCAATTGGTATCAAATAAAGAGTTGAAGAAGAAATTTGATAATCATTCTTCAAAGTCATTTAATGAAGATCAAATACACAAAGTTGAGCATTAAAAATAGATTTAATTATGGTAATAAGAGGAGCCCATATTACAATTGCTATCAGAAAAAGAATTCCAATGAAGAAAAACTTTTTTGGTAAGAAACAATGTTAGTTCTAAGAATTCATTAAAATATTTTGATAACTTAAAAATCTTTAAATCAGGAAACAAATCATTTTGAAAAATTATGAGTGTGAATGGATGTGTGATCACTTGTTTATTATAAAGGTCAAAAATATGGAAATAAAAAGAAGAAAAACAAAATAAAATTAAGAAGTGGATCGACACATGGAAAAAAGAATTCCAAATCTTAAAAAAAAAAAAGAATAACTACAAGGCATTAAAAAAGAACTGTTTGTAGAGGGAGAACTTGGCGCAGTTTAAAAAGAGAAATAAACCAAAAAAAATTGAAGAAAAAATATAAAGCACTTGCGCAAGAATTATACTTTATTTCATCAATGACTTCCAATATTAGATCTTGAAAATCACTTTTGCCACTGCTCACAACATTTTTATTAGGTAATTACTCATGTAATAGAATAAATATTACCACATATATGTAGGAACAAAACCAAATCTCATATCATGCAAAAAGAAAAAATAATCCAACATATAACAAAATTTTAAAAGTTTGATTTAAAGAAGCAATACCTGATTAGAGTTTTCCTTTCTTTGATATGATTTTAATGAGAAAGAATACGTAAGAGAGAAGATTAGGAAAACGCAGGTTTGAGATCGTCAAAGAGGATCATACATATACCTTGATATACATCATACGGAACTGGAGCATGGCTAAGTAGAGGATGAAAGCCAAAGCGAGGTACTGAGCTAGGAGCCATGGTTTTGGAGGAGGGTCGATGTCAGGACTAAGATATCTTCATACAGGCTTCTTCAAACCACGAGAAGCTGGAGCTACTGCTCTTCTTCTAATACTAGGTCTACAGAAGACCCTGACCCTGTATTGTCTAACATATAATACACAAAGGCTTTGTTATGTTAGTATGATATATGATGATAAGTTCCATGTGGGGCCCCCTCTTCCTCTCCATTAAATTCAATGCATCCCCATAATGGCCTGCAACCACCAGGTTTATTATTCAAAACACATGCAAAACCAGGAAACTTCAAACTTTAAGTGGATGTAGATAAAGTAGATACCTGTAGTGATTTGAAATTTAAAAAGTATTGATTTGAAATTTAAAAACTGTATATATTGTGATAGTGATAAATGATGTTGAAATGATAAATACCTCTAAGATTAAGGGGAGTTGAGTATAATGAGAGAAAATAGGAGATGCTGATATGGCGCTATAGAAAAAAAGAAAAAAATTGCTGATGTGGCACACTTTAGAGGCCTCCATTTTTAGAGCTTTAATATATATATAACTAGCAGCAAAGGCCTGTGCTAAGCCCGGGCCAAAAATAAAAAAATATATTAAAATTTGAGAATATATGTGGTATTGTTCTAATCTCTAATGCTATTTGAGAAATGAATAGCTAATAATTTGTAATATTAGCTATATTATAAATATGATAGATAATATTATACATATGACAAATAGATTTCATATTAACCCTTATACTATTTCATGTATATCCAACTAGAAATGAAATGCATTTTTAATATGCACTTTAATAGCAAACATAACAAAATTATTACTAACAACACTTTATTAATAACTCAAAGGATTCATTGTTATGCATTACTCAGATTTAACAAATGAAAGGAAATTCTAATGCCTTCATCAAAACTAATTCAAGAAAATTATAATGCCCATTTAAAAAGCACTCAAATTTATTACCATGGGCTTGGTACATTTGTCGTCATCCTTCAAAATCGATTACCAATAACAATGATACAAAAAGAAAGGAAAAAAAAAACCTGGAGATTTTGCTTCTCTTTTACTCCTCTTTTCATCATGTTTTTCCTTGCCATTTGGATCTTCAATTCCTCTATGACCAAAACACATAAGGTTAAGCATCATATATTCTAGAATTGCATGAATAATAAACAAATTGAAATCTATTTTATGAGAGCCCATAAGAAACCCTCGTTTTTTAACAACACCTATAGAAATAACCCCAAGCATTATCAAACAATATCAAGTTTCTGGTAAACGTAGATCCCATTAAGACGGTAGGTCTTAGGTGGGGAATGTGAACTGATCAACAAACAATATCAAAATTCCGGGCTACAAATTAAATGTTGAATAGTTCAAAATAAGTGATTTCCTAGACAATAGAGTAAATGTGAATGAGAAATGACCGCGAAAAGGCAATGGTGTGAAAATATACCACTTGAAACCATACAATTGTTCTGAACACATACCATTTGAAACTATATAATGGATTATAAATGGTGGCAAACCATTGGATCAAACCCTATAGAAGAGATGCACGTCATGATCGTATATTATCTTTACTTTCTATTTCGCTTCTTTTTGCCATGGTGCGGGTTGGTTAGGCATTCTGATAAGGGAATGCTTTGATTGGGACCAACGACTGCAGACCTCATTCCACATCATCTCCTCCACCATAGAAGGTGATCTCTATTGCCCAAAAAACTTAATTCAAGTTGCAGGCTGACAATTGTCACCAGGAAAAGAAAAGGAAAAAAGAAAATTTTAAATGGAGGAAGACGATGATGGTCAGCCAGAAAGAGAGGTTTGATGAATCAAGTACAAGACCATCAATCCCAAATATAGATGCAATTAGCATGGAGAGATTGAGGAAGGAGATCTCGATGTCAAAGTCAAATGAGGATGAGTGTGCCCCATGTCAATTGCCAAAAAAGAGTAATCTCTGAATGGGGATAAGGATGGATTTTAGGGGAAATTTTTGAATTGATGAAGAAGAGGTTTGAATACCATTCAAATAGAGAGATTTTTGGGGAATAAATGGAATAGATAAGAGAGAAGAGGGTAGAGAGAGATTTTAGGGGATGATGCAAAAATGGTGGGGCCATTTCTGATATCTTTAGAAGATGACGTGACGCTCTAGAAAAAAGAAAAAAAATATTACTAACGTGGCACTCTCCAGTGGCCTCCATTCTTGTAGCTTTAATATGTAAAATGTGTACAAAAGATCATGAAGATTAAGATTCAAAATATTCACCTGAATACCAGGTGCTCTATAGTCCACCATTGTTTTTCCTTGTGCACTTGAAAAATACATTCACATATATGTGTGACTATCCTTTACTTCAATGATCACTCTGTTTATCATCAAACAAATCCCTTTTTTTATAGTTTTTTTAATAGTAAACTTCAATCCGACCCATCAACACAACAACACTCATAGCTACCAAGCTACTTCCCACCCCCCCCCCCCCTCTCTTTTTCTTTCATACTTTCATTCATGGTCATCATCATCAACAAACCAACATTCCTCATAAATCAATTTATGGATTCTACTCCTTCACTTATCTTTATTAGGTGAGAATTATTGTTCATCAAGATAATAAAAAATTGGCAAAACGTGCCCTTGCTTAGCATGGGAAAAAATGCAATATTTTTTGAATAAAAATATGAGGTTTCATTGACAGGAAAGATATACACAGATCACACAAAAGAAAGATTTCAAGACCACACATGAGATAAAGACAGCAGAGGTGGACCCATGGACAATGATAGGTTGAAGAAGTGAAAGACTAAAATAAAATATTTTAAGGTCAAATTTAAAAAATTTCTCGAATCACATGGAAGCAGTCACACCAGCGTGACAACACCTACGTCCAGCCCTGGGAAAACCCACTACCTAACTATGCAAAACCGATCACCCAATGACAGGATATGAGAAGCCTATTGGATTGAAAGTCTTGCTATGCAATGTTGTATACATATAGCATAAAAAATTCTACTCTCCATTTTTCGTAGGGTACAGAAACAGGCGACTGACCAGTCTATTTCCATGAGTTACATCATATTAAAGTAGATGTTTAAATATGTTAAAAAATATATATCACCCCTATTTGAAGGGACGCCCTTTTCTTGATCATCATAGACATACAAAAGCCCACTTCTTGCTCAAAGAATACAAAAAAGAAAAAAAACCAAAAATCCCACACTGCAGATTCCATCATAAAGTACCAAAAATATAAAAGGAAAATATCAAATCATTTTGAGGAAGATTGGAGAAGAACGAGGGAGATTGTATTTACAGGTAGCCATGGCTTGGACCTTTTGAATGTAGATGATTGTTAAAATTCTAATCCAACCCAATCCCAGATGTCTTCCCTTGAAATCTATAGAAAAGAAAGAAGACAAATGTAAAGACATTAGTGTGAAGAGATGATGATGCATATAGGGGATGATGATTGTGGGGAAGGGAAAGACCTGGGTTTTGTTAGAGTTTTGAGGCAGTATTGGAAGAAGAACATGTGATGCTTTTTTCTGCCCAAGGAACATGAGATTACTACCGACAGCTTTTAAAGGAATAGAGATTTTAGGAATTAAATTTGAATTGAACATAAAAACTTTTAGAGAGTAGAGATTTTAGGAAGTAAATTTGATTTGAGAGAGAGGATCTGTGGATATGTTTTTTAGAGATGAGAGATTTTTGGGAAATAATTTTGAGAGAGATTTTAGGAACCTAATGCCATTAGGATGCTGACGTGGCACTCTAGAAAAAAAAAAGGGGTGTTAACGTGACATACTTCACAGTCCTCCCTCCTTGTAGCTTTAATATATATACTAACACTCCAAGGCTCATGCCCAATGCGGGCCATGTTTAATAATTGTTTTATTTGTATAAATAAATATTTAAATGAATTTTAAATTAATATTAACATAAAATTCATTACACAAACATAAATTTTAATATTTGCAATAGTTATGGTATATATAATAAAAAAGAAAAAGAAAAAGAAGGGACCTAATTGATATCTGCAAAAAGAAATAAAAAGATTCATAACATGGCACAAGTCTGCACCTATACCGACATAAATGGGTCTACCAAGGGCAGGGACTTACAACCATTTCAATTTTGATGATGCTGTGGGCCCACCTTCATTTCATAGTACCGTAAAACAATAAACAAAATAAAAAGGAGTGAAGATTTTGATTAGACAAGGACCTAATTAATATACGAAAAAAAAGTCCATAACCTTATGCATGTTTGCACCTGTACTCTTACCTATAAACAAATAAGTGGGTCCACTAAGAGTAGGGACCTAATTGATATATGCAAAAAGATATTAAAAAATCAACGGTTAAATACTAATTTTTTCACTCAAAATTTCCTCCAACCCCCGAATTAAACCTTAGCCTAATAACACCTAAAACGTGTGATTAAGTTTATCATCTTTATAATAATTAGGGCATCCCCTTTATGGCCCATGTAATTATATTATTTGTAAATAAAACTATTTATAAATATTTAAATGAATAGTAAATTAATATTAACATAAAATTTATCACACAATCATAATTTTAAATATTTGAGTGCACTCTTAAAAACTAAATATTATATTAGTAAAACTAAATAAAAAAATAAAAATAATGTACCCATAAAGTTTCATTAGAATATTTATCAAAAAAAGTTGGATCATTTTTCCTTTAATCTGTAAACTCAACTCAAGAGGAAAAAAAACATTATATGGTAACAAAAATTAGATGGAATAGTCCAATGTATAAAGAATCATGGGGTCGATCATCCAACCCTCTCACTATGAAAAATATTGATTAGTTAGAATTGAATAGCAAAGAAAAGGACCCACGCCCAATGCAGCCCATTTGGAAAATATATGTACCATATGAATAAAATAATCAGCAACAGGCTTTAAAGAATATAGGCATCTCAAACTTTGCCTTTAATAATCAGGGCTGAGAATAGGATTCAAGTGTAGCCTGTAATCCCAAAAGCATAGCCCAAACTAACACATTGAGGGCTTTAATGCTGCAGTCAGGCTATGCCTAGTTATGAGTATTCATAAAATATCAAATCAATCTTCAAGTTTGATTTTTGAAAATGGAAACATCTTATAAAATGTTTAAAAATAATTCTTGTTACAAACTTTAAAACTAAATTATATATTATTTAAAATTAATTTCACTTTTGACAAAAGTTTTCTGAGGAGTTTGATGTTTTGAGAAGTCCCCCAAATAGCCTGATCATATCCAATTTAGTCCTACCTAACCCAACCTATCGACTCCATTCATGCCAACTCTAAGTCCAAATCAATTCATCATACTCAATACTAACACCAACCCATAGCCCAATTCAACCCACCATACTCGCGATGCTAGCCAAATTAAATTGCACAAAGATGACCAACTCTTGTATGTGGATATTGGCATATAAAAGGAAAGATATCCTCTTTTTATCTCTTCACATGTGGATGAGATACATTTAGCATAACTATGAGGGATCAACCCAATCCCCAAATCTGATTACACTGGATGCAAAAGTGTCTTATAGGCCCAAACGTAAAAGATGGAACTAAATGAAAAGATCAGAAACATTTGACCCGGATCCTAACTTAACCACTATTGGACTGGGTCATTATTTGGCTTGGGTCTTTTGTTTTCACCAAGTTTTCATGACTGATATTGGGTGAATTAAGGCCTAAATTCATTAATACGTCCACTGGGACCCATGTGAGTCCACCCAACTATGGATTACTGAATGTTGAAAGCCATATCAATGGCCGTTTCCACATTTTCATTTCCTATTTTCTCTAAAGGTGTCTAAGTATATATATATATAAGGGGGCAAAATGATGGACGAGATATCAATAGGTATAAATTCATTAATAGGTCCAACGGGCCCATGTGAGTACACCCTAAATATGGATTACTAAATGGCGAAGGCTGAATGCCAACGGCGAGAAATTTTGATTGCCCAAAAACTCATGCCCTTAAAAAAATAACTATTGCATAAATATGGAGAGAATATGGAGAAAATATGGAGATTTTTTAGGTGAGTAAATTAGGTTAGTTAAGAAGAAACACCCTAATGAGAATAGAGATTTAAGGAGAGCGGATAAATATTGAGCAATGAGAGTAGAGATTTTAGGAGATAGGAGACATTTTAGATTTGATTTTAAGGATGCCACATGTTGCTTTCCCACACTCTCTCTCGAAGGGGGGAATTTTCTTTACATATACTAGTGCTTTAAGTCCTGCATTGGAAAAAATAATAATTAAGTCTTATTAAAAATTATTAATAATTTAAATAAAATATTAATGAATATTATGACATAAATCATAATGAAAATATAATTACAATATTAAATCTTTATTTTTTTGAAGGAGAAAATATTTTTTTTTGAATCATAGATGTATAAAAGTTGAGAGTGAAAAAAAGACTGTTGATATTAAGTCATCCTTGAATTATTAAAGGAATTACATGTGGTTAAAGGAAAAAAAAGTTGATATTTGTTAATTGGCATGCACTTGTTTCAATAGATGCACTTGGTTTATCTTCTTCACTTATCTCAATAGTTGCGCTTGTTTCATCTTATACAGATCTTTTAACTCCTGCACTTGTTTCACTTTGTACGCTTGTCTTAATAAAGTTATTTGTTTTTGGTATTGCAATGGAAATACTTAGTCCAACATCTTGAAATTTTATATTTTCTTTATAATTTGATATTGCATAGTAAACATTCAAATAAATTAGTAAAATAAACTGATATGAAAGAAATTGTATTGATGGCATTAAAATAAAACTTATAATTTTCAATTTCTGACAATAGAATGGTTGATTCTTGGGTGTAGCAAATTTCTTCAATTTTCTTGACTGGGATACTATTTTCTGATGTTAGTTTGTTCATCGTTGAGATAAATTAGTTTTATATGAAATAAATATTACTTCCACTATTCATTTTTTATTTCATTTTCCAATAGTTTATACCAATTTACCTGCAAAATAAATAAAAATTTAATATTTATATATATATACATGATGATAGTTAAAATAAAGAAGTAACTTTATGTAAATAAAAATAAATTTAAAATACCTTATTTACACATTTTTGAAATTCTTCTTTTGTTGCATTTATGAAAATTTTAAGTACTTCATCGTGCAATAAGAATGATGTTTGCTTGGTGTGGTTTGCAACTATTATAGTTGTAATGAATCTGACAATAAAAATAATTAAAAACAATTATTTTATAATATGTGCAATAGACAAATATGTTAACTTGATTAACATAACAGCTAGATGATACACAAATTTGGTTAGATTGGGGTTAACATGATTCCTAGAACTCCTATTTTTCAATAATCTTAAGAATCTTAAGAACGCCACTATTGACTGCATTTACTCATGATTAAATAATCAAGATTTCTAGGCTACAGATTACCATGAACAGTGTAGGGTTTAGGGATCTAATTATTTATCTAAATAGTGTCAGTCAAAGGACTATAGATTACTATAAACAGTTTAAGAATATAACAATTATCTCTATAAGTAGTAAATCTAAATAGTGTCAGTCAAAGGGCTACAGATTATTATAAAACAGTTTAAGAATATAATATTGGCTATGTAAGTATCCAAATCAAATAGAAGGAACTCAAAATAAGGTGTAGTTGGGAGCATGATGTACATACCTTGTCAAATTTGGTGGATTCACATGAACCACTGGGGGTACTGAGATGGAATTTGAAAGAGTAACGCCTTAGCATAGGCTACGAAAAAAAATAATTAAGTCTTATTAACGATATAAGGGACATGAGAATTTTGTGTTGTATAGAATATAATGCATGCTTAGAAGAGAGAGAGGAATAGTTAACCCATGTATCTTTCTAGTGGAAGAATAAGAAAATATGTGACCATTCTACTTCTTCTGTTCTTATGATTTATGAATAGAATAGAGAAGTCGGAACAGAGAGAGTATAAATTGATGCGACTTATATCTTGGGTTTCTTTTTTTAAAGAGTTTTCATGATGAGATATTCGCTTAAACTCTAAAATCTAGGATGCAACTTATATAAATTGATGCAACTTATATCTTGGGTTTCTTTTTTTAAAGAGTTTTCATGATGAGATATTCGCTTAAACTCTAAAATCTAGGATGCAACTTATATAAATTGATGCAACTTATATCTTGGGTTTCTTTTTCTAAAGAGTTTTTCTTATCACAAACGAATATATAACATATATCTTAGGTTTCTTTTTTTAAAAGAGCTTTTCTTATCACAAATTATTTATTATTCTAAATACAATAATTAAAATAAAATAGGAAAAATTAATAACAAACAAAAGTAAATATTTTCAAATAATTCATAAAATCCACAAAAGTTAGGGGGAGAGAGTGAAAATAGAAAGATAAATCGAAAAAAGAAATATTAATATATGTCTTTTAATTTTTTTTTTACCTATGTGTATTCATTTTGTATACGTCCCTATCCCCTAAACCCAAAAGGAGAAAGAAAAACCAAAGATAAAAAGAATAATGGAAAAAAGGTAACATACAATTTTTCTTAATAATGTTTCAATAAATCTTATATTTAAATATATTCTCATTTTTCGGGCCTGGGTTTAGCATGGGCTTTTGTATAAACTTGCGGATTCAATTATGTGCAGACTTGTGACCTTAGATCTAAATATTATATATATGTATATTATGCTTAGCCTAGTTGTACTTCAAACAAATTTGGAGGTGGGTCCACATCATGAGGCTATAGTTTATCCTACCCATAATTTAGTCTATATCTTTCTATTCACTATGACCACCTTTCTATATTTTTTTTTCACCGACCCATATCTTGTTCAAAGCTCAAAATTTTTACTTACTCACATCGTGTAGTTGCATATGAACCCGATACACATATGACTCACTGGAACTCCTTTTCATTAGAAAGTCTCATGAAAATGAAGTCTCGTCAGAACCAAATCCGATTAAAGAGTTTCATGTAAATCAAGAGTCTAGTTAAAGAGTCAGGCATGGCCAATAGCCATCTATATGATTTATCTAAACCATGGGCCCACTCACCTATTCTATGGATTACTATGGAGGATTATGATGTCCAATGCAAGAAGTATGACTATGTTACACTTGTGTCCCGATGATGAACAGCTCAGATTAGTCTAAGACTTTAAATTAATGTGGCCCAAAACTTTGATCATATGAGATCCTTTTGATTTCGATTCGGGTACATAGAGGACCCAAAACCAAAATCATGAAAAGAAGCCAATCTAAATAGTTATTTTCATTAAAAAAAATATTAAATGGGTGATGACATGGTGTTCCAAAAAAGGTTAAAAAAGATTCAGAGATTTTAGAAAAGTGGTATAGATATATAAGATAAGAACCCTTTAGAGAATAGATAGAGATGAAGTTGTAAAGGGATGAGAGAGAGAGAAATTTGGGAATGAGAGATTTTACAAAAAACCAAAGAGAAATTTTAGAAAAATTGAGCGATTTTTGAGATTTGGTATAGAGTTTAGCTAAAATAGATAGAATCTTTAGATTGAGCCACGTGTCATGCCGTTATGAAGAGAATTGTGCCACATGTCACTCTCCCATGAAAATGGGTATAGTTATAATATATATAAATTGTACTCCACACCCCCATATGTTTTAATATACCTCTCTCTTTCATGCTCTCTCCAAGCCCATAACCCATTCATTTTTAATGATAATCAATATAGATTAGGAGAAACCCCAATTGAAACCCTTTATCCAAATCATACAAAATAATTGTCTTACAGATTTATAGGTTATCTATAATGTATTCATTAATCCAAGTTTGATCTACCATTGGATTAAAATTTAGATGAAAAATATAATGATAATCACTTTTTTTTTATCATGCAGTCAATTCGACGGTTGGATGAACTCAAATCTATGTAGTATTTGAGAAAACCATAAGTAAGTACATTATATGAATTTTGAACCATTAAGATTTAAATAGGTGTCCCTACCATCTAGTTCCAATCCTTTTATCTCATAGTTTTTGTATTAGTTACAATCGTACTCATTCATGAATCTCTTGTAGTACACTTTTTGAAACTGCCACCATGCCATTTAAATCACTTTATCCTTTTCTTTGTTTTAAAAATTTTTTTATACTATGCTTTAGACTTATCCAATATTGGGTTTAAAGATATATATATATGTGGGAAAAGACTACTATGCATTCATCCCTCACCTTGTGGTAGTGGACAATTCCCTTTTTAAACCTAACAAGGTCATAAAGGTGTCATGAGGGTCATGGTTTTGTCTTCTTGCATATTAATACTTTCCATTTATGGAAGTGTCCCTTACCATAAGGTGAGGGATAAATGCATAGTAGTTTTGTTCTATATGGCTTTGATCCTGTAAGAACTGTTCTCATGCAGCTATCGTAAGAACTTTTTATAGAGCTCACTTGTGGGTCTCATTTGGAGATGGGACTAGGAAAGATCTTTATGGAACCAACCCACATATCAAGTTTGGCCCTAATCACACGTCTCTAAACCCTTCATCCATGGACCACAAATTCAGTCCATTCGGATTGGTGCACAGTCGATCCAACGGTCTAATAAATTCGAATCTAACTAAAACTTAGGGCGAGTGACTATTAGGGCGACCTCTATGTATTGCGAGGTTTGAATTGGATGATAGATGGGCCCCACCTACAGTTCTCACAAAAACATAGTGAGAACTAGTTCTCATAGGATTATTTCCCATATATATACATATATAAGGCAACCTCTTGTTTTTTTTTTAAATTAAATAGGTGACCCTTGTTTTGTTGTGGAAGACACCATAGGCAAATGACATTTTGGTTAGGCTCTATATTTTCTTTTTGGTAAATTGTGAGCGGGATATGTATTTTTTTTAATATATTTTGTATTCCTTCCGGTCTTGAAAGCATCAAACCAATTTTGTTTATTTTATGAATTTGGTGAATTGTTTAAAGCCTCATGTGGTAAAACAGTTTCTTCTATTTCCATAGCTGGTAGTTTATATTTGGAGACTAAAAAGTTCTAATAAATCAAAATAATATGACCCCTTTATATATGCTTTATTCAGATTAAACTCTAAATGAATTAAAAAATGGTAAGAATAAAAACTTACAAGGTATGTGAATAAATATTACAAAATAATTCACTTATTTATATTAATAGCTGTGTGTGGATTTTGACTAATCATACCTTTTGTCTTGCATTTTTTTTATTTTTAAAGTGTTAATTTGTTATTATTATTATTGTTGTTGTTGTTGTTGTTGCTGTTGCTGCATTCAACTATGTTTCCCCACAAAATCTGTCACATACCTACCTTTTACACACCTACCTTTATGTCCAGGTGCTAAGTTTATAACCATATTATTTCATGTAGTACCTTTTTTCTTTCTTTTTTTGGGTATCTCAATGTATATCTTATCTGTCAATCTAAATATCTATGAAGTTCTAAACATCTCCATCATGGAATATGTTTGACACTTGTGCAACATTGTGGGGCCGATCTTTAGGCACTACTAATCAAGGAACATGCCTAATGAGCTTGATAAGATTCTCTCCAGTTTGGATTTTTATGCCTCAAAACTAACAATAACACAATATTAAAAGAGGGTAATTCAAGGTGAATGTAAGTTGAAGGTTTTGGAGAGAGCTTCTAAATTGGATTAATGCAATCAGTCTCAAAATTATGTATGCAAACAATCAATTACACAGCGGAAATAAATCAAACAAAAGCAAACACCATAAGAACACACAGATTTTACGTGGAAACCTAAACCAGGAAAACCACGAGTCCAACCTAGACTAATAATCAAGCACTATGGATTATAATGCAGTTATAAGCCATTTACAGACAACTGCATGACTTTGTAACGTCAACCTCTTGCAAAAAATCACTCTACAACAATCGCCTGTCGTTGCCTGCTACACATCCAATCAACTAGAAGCCTTCTACTTATTAGCTTGACTCTTCAGATCTTCTACGCGTAGAAGATGATCTTCTACTAGAGATATAGAAAACAAGAATCTTTAGAGCAAAACTTCAGCCCTTCAACTCTCCAAAAAACTGTAGAAGAGATGATCTCCATAATATATTCCCCATTTAGAACAATGAGATCTCTGTCTTAGGTTTGAGAGAGAACCATTTTTTATAGCCTCTAATTTGTGCCTCATAAGTATATTTCAATTAGGAAAGAAGTTGGCATGAAATAGGGAAATTCCTCTTCAAATTGGACTGAAAAATCGTTAAGTCGGCGAACTTTCTGCACTTGTCCGATTGGTCGGATTAAGGTTCCGCCTGGGCAAAAATTCAGCACATTTTCTCCAAACTTCTAAAGGCCATAGTTTTCTCGTTTCAGCTCTGATTAAGCAATTTTGGGCTCTACAGATATCTACTCAAAACGAACTTTCCAATGGTAGGTCACATGCCCATATCCGATGTTCGGTTTGTAAGATATGACCTTTTTAATCCATATTGTCCGTAGAAAATCACTTCAATTTGTCTCTCTTTCTTCTATTTCTTGATTTTAGTACATCCAGCGACTCAAACCATTATCCATACTCAAAGATATGTAAAATACAATACTTATAGACTCAAGTTTTGTCCAACCCATGAATTTGCTAATACAAAAATCCTTATAATCTCTCTCTTTGGCAATTCATGGACAAAACTTTCTATACATTCAATATACCCAAAAATAAAACCAAAAAATATGTTGAACATTGAGTAAATTGAAATGGCAAATAAAATTTTACCATTAGCTCTGCACCAGTTACAAAAGAAACTATCTTTAGCTCCATCTATCTTTAGACTAAACAAAAATTCTCTATCTCCCACTGAATACAATATCTTCCCCTTTTCATCCATAATTGACAAAGCTAATGATCATCATACAACAAAGTTGTCAACTTGAATCCAGTATTAGCTTCCCCTTAATTATAACTCCCCTTTAATTGTATCTTCATAGCAGCACTGGGGGTTAAAACTTGATCTTCTTGATTAGGGTTTTTTGCATATAGCCACCCACACTTGTATAGTTTGATCGTTCAGCACAGTGTGAGCAACTTTTTTAGACGGATCAGACTCAGATTTGATCATCTTCTTGCCAGATTTCTTATCTATTAGCATAATTGGCTTTATCATATATGTGCCTCCTTGATTAAGCACCATTCTAGATATCTCTTAGGATCATCATCATCATCATCATCATCATCATCATCAAAGCCTTATCCCAACCATGTTGGGGTTAGCTATATGAATTCTATTTCTCTATTCCGTTCTATTTTGAGCATGTCTTAGGATCAAACACATCAAATTAGTGTAATCTGCTCTAATATCACTTGAAGGTTTTGGGGGAGAGCATCTAGAATAGATTGATGTAATTAATCTCAAAATTATGTGTACAAACAATCAACCACGCAGCGGAAATAAATCAAATAAAAGTACACACCACAAGAAAAAATAGATTTTATGTGGAAACCCAAACCGGGAAAAAACCACAAGTCTAACCTGGACTAATAATTAAGCACTATAGATTATAACGCAATTACAAGCCACTTACAGACATTCGCATGATTCTGTAACGCTAACCTTGTGTAAAGAATCACTCTACAACAACCACTTGTCGTTGTCTTCTACACATCCAATCAACTAGACGCCTTCTAGTTGTTAGCTTGACTCCTCAGATCTTCTATGCTTATAAGACAATCTTCTACTAGAGATATAAAAGACAAGAATCTCTAGAGCAGAACTTCATCTCTTCAACTCTCAAAAAAGATCTAGAGAATATAATCTCCAGAATATATTCCTCACTTAGAACAATGAGATCTTTGTCTTAGGGTTGAGAGAGAACCCTTTTTTATAGCCTCTAATTCGTGCCTCATAAGTATATTTCAATTAGGAAAGAAGTTGGCATGAAACAGACAAGTTCTTCTTCAAATTGAACTGAAAAATCGTAAGTCGGCAAACTTTCTGCACTTGTCCAATTGATCGGATGCATGGTCCGATCAGTCGGATTAAGGTTCTGTTCCGGTGAAAATTCAACACATTTTCTGCAAATTTCTGGAGGCTATAACTTTCTCATTTCAGCTCCAATTAAGGCAATTTTGGTCTCTACGGATATTTACTCAAAACGAACTTTCCAATGGTAGGTTGCATGCCTATATCTGATACTTGGTTTGTGAGATATAACCTTTTTAATCCATATTGTTTGTAGAAAATCACTTTAGTTTGTCGCTCTTTCTTCTATTTCTTTACTTCAGTGCATTCGGCGACTCAAACTATTATCCATACTCAAAGATATGTAAAATACAACACTTATGGACTCAAGTTTTGTCCAACCTATGAGTTTGCCAACACAAAAATCCTTACATAAGTCATGATTGTCAATTTGGAGTATTGATGTGTGAGGGTTGTGGGTTAAGGGGGTTGGCTTTATTACAAGTGGCCTTGGCGGCTATGCATACGATCGACTTGTCTTTAGCTCTTTTGTTATGAATGAGTTTGATTAGGGGAGCAACTTCTTTTTTATAGGAACTCATGAGTAGCTCTCTACGGCCACCTTCCAAACCCCATAAGTCATGAATTGGCATGGCATACATCTGAACTACACAGAATTGCTTGACCACTTTGATGAATGGTTTTTTACAGGAGCAAGGCACATTTGCTGGATCTAGTGGAATTACTATAAGCATATGCAACACCCACTATGTCTATCTTCCTATTCATGTAGTCATCACATCGCTAAGGTTTGTTGACCTGAACTGTAGAATGTGGCATTGATGCCTAACATCAACCAGCCAACTTGACTTTATCTGATTTCATTAAAATGCTGCTTCTATTCTTGGCTGCATAGGACGGGCATACTTCAAGATTTTTGTTTACTGCCATAGAGACTTCTGTGCTTGTCAGTTTCATCAGTTACAAGCGTAAGTGTTGTACAATTTTGTAAAATCGTCACTTAATACTATAAGCAAAACAATTTGTGTCGGCACATAGAAATTAAAGGCCCTGAAACTAAATTACTTAGCTTTTCAACCATTGTCGATTGGGACCAAAATTGTACTTTGGACCCTCGTGATTCTCAATACAACGTCTTAGCTTCAGTTCTAATCTATGGGTAAGCTTGCAGTTCAACAGACGACGAGCAAGAATGTGCAGGTTCATATGAAATTAATGAAATTAAAACTGCAGATTTCTCAGGCTACTTGCTATCATTTGTTTGATTGCTGAGATGGGGCATTAGATAGAACCTACAATGGAGCTTGTAAAATTTTCTGGTGCGCTCTGGTTGATTTGTAGTAATACATTTTGGCATTCATATGTTCTCAAACAAATCATTCTTCGCGGGTGGATCGTTATGTATTAATCGCATGGATTTTTTTTAAGTCTGATTGGAGATAGGACCTCCAAGAGGGTGGGTCTTGGCACAATGGTAATATTGCTCAATTGCATCTTAGGTGTCCTCAAAACAGCCTCTCCATTTGTAGGAGAAAGGCTGCTTACATTTGACCTTCTCTATGCCCCCTAGTGGTGGGAGCCTGTGCGCAGGGAGATGGGACCTCCATCCACTAGACCCTAGACTCGACACCTACCTAGTAACACATCCATTATGAACTTATGATCACCTGTCAACTATGCCTGAAGGTTGTTAGTAAGCCTGTCCTTGGGTCATCTCTATGTTATCTTTAAAAGTTGTCGTCACTCGATAACTTATTTGTTGAAGACAGACATCTCCATTCAACCGCAAAGTATCCCCCAGTCAGATTATTGCGATTGCTACTCATCGATGAAAACTTCCGTTTCATCATCTTTAGGTGGCGAGATCCCATCAAATGAATGATCTACGCCACTGAAAGCTTTCATTTCTCATGAATGATTGATCGCATTGTTTTTGTCATTCCTGCACCAAGTCCTTTCCCCTCGTGAAAAGTAGACGTTGCCGAAGACGCATAGGTTTCCAATTTTAAATCTCCCAGAGGAAAGTAGGAAACGAATGAGAAAACGGAAAGTAGTCATGGAGCAGGTCAGCTTCGACTCCCCTGATCCTCTAAGTGTTCACCATATGGTAATCATGCATGAACCCATCGGGGTCTGCCATGTCACTGTGCGGCAGCTTGCGATGCATGTAGGTTGCCATGCATACTGGCAGCTTGTCCCATACAAGGCAGTAGGGGTGTACAAAAAATCTATCGATCTTTACAACTGATCCGGTCTGCAGTTTTTTAACCGATCTAGTGGTTAATTGTTTGGTGATAAATTTTACCTTTAATCCGGGGATTTAAACTGATTTGAACATTTAAAATAAAAAATATATATTTATATAAAAAAATATTAAAAGGCAACATTTTAGTCAATCATCATCCATCTTTCAGGTTCAGTCATTCACTCTCTATATAAAATAGTGAGAAAATAGTTGACATTACTATTAACGGATTGAATGATTTTAATCAAATCGAATGGTTAATCCATGGTTTAGTTCGATTCGGTTTTTAATGGACAACAGATTGACTACGAATTACAAAACTGTCAATCTGTAGGTTATGGCTTGGTGATGGATTAGGCTTAATCCAATCCAATCCGTACCGTGTATAACCTTACAAGGCAAGACTGTCCCATGATAACGTGGCGGACCGTAATAGGTCTACTCACCGTCACTGTGGGGGCAAACTCTTGCTCAATCTCAAGGTTTCTTGCTAAACCAAACTTGACAGGAGCCACCTCATTAAAAAGGGAATTTAAAGTGAGGTCTTAAATTTTTACCTTATTTCAAAAGAGAACATAAATTTCAAAACTTCTTAAATTAGTCTCCAAATGTTTTAAAAAATTTATAATTAAGGATATCTAACTTGTACCATTTTTTGAAATAAGGCGAAAACTTAAAGCCCTATAAAAAAATTTCCTATATTTTTACATGCTTACTGTCCCGAGCCCAACTTTTAAAGCATACCTCAATTCTAATTGGGCTTTGATATTTTATATTCGAAAGCCCAAAATGTCCAACTCAAATGTGGGATTTGCTTAGTTGATGGTAGGTTTGATCCAGCGAAAGTCGCGCACCAGGGTAACCCTCCCAGCTTTTTATAAGCCAAACCGTTCAAAATTCAATTGACATTGAGTGGGGAGTACATTCGCACTTGTGCCGAGCACGAACCATTTATATGAACGCGACGGATGGTCTAACTGTGTATGCAGACGGGCTTTTGTCATTTTAGTGCATTTGTGCGTGGAGGTTTATTTATTTATAAATATCTAAAAATCTATCAAGAATCAATGACTGAGATTTCATAAGAAAGTTGTTTTAAAGTTCTAGACATGATAAATGGTTGAGATTTTTATAGTGTGACACAAACGGCGTGTTTCAAACCAAAAGCCGATAACCTAAATTCAGTAGCACTGCGTTTTCTTTGACGTCCTCTGTCAGACAGGCAGAGAACTAGAAGCGGTAAGAGCTCTGAGGATGAGAGGGAAGGGTGGTAGTCCGTACATGATGACACGTGACCGCTGGAAATCGCCGATGAATGGCTACCTAGGAAGTTCTCCCACAAACCCTCTTTCCCTTCTATTTTCCTGGTGGGTTTTCTTGAGGACTCCGAAAAGACACAAGGCTCTCGGAAGTATTCAGGTTGGTTTCTTCGATTTACCCATCCATGTATGTATTGATTTCTGAGAAAACACTTTGCATTATTTCTTTTACACACATTTTTTTTTACACTTAGGGTTTTGCTGTAGGGTTTTGGCAAAAAAAAAAAAAAAAATGGTGGTTTTGTGAAACTTATGGTTTTGTTACGAAAAAATTGTGGTATGTGAGATTTATGGTTTTGCTATGGACTTGGTTTGATTTGTGAAACCTAGGGTTTTTTTACAAAGAATTTGTAGTTTGTAAAACTTAGGGTTTTGCTATGAAGCGTGGGTTGGTTCCAGAGCTAACCTAGATTTTCAGCATTGGTCTCCATCCCCACTTTTGAGCTTATAGCTGCATCTATGGCATGTTTGACATGGCCCCCACCCCAGTTTGATAGACTGAACATGAAGCCATCAAGCGTGCCCTTCAATGGGCTCAGCGACTCTCTCCCTTTTCACTTGCAATAACGACCAACTGTTTAGTGGCTGTATTGCAGCTTATGGGTTCCCAATCCCCAAGCTTTGAAGACCAACCAGTCCTTCAAAATATCTCTCACACCACTTTCCATTTTGCAGAGTGCTTAAGATTCCTAGGGCACACCTTTCCGAAGCTCACACGCCAGCCTCAGCTGCACTCAAATAGTTTCTTCCACATCCCTGGGTCCTCTAATTTTTGCACTGAGCACTGTTGTTCACTATACATTTTAACTGCACATTACTTTTGCCCTGGACATTATCATATTATACTGCATTTCTGCTTGCATCATGTTGCTGCACTACAATATCATGTACCCATTGTATGTGAATATTACTGTCTCTCTAACATTGCCTTGTAACCTAGATCCAACCCACAATAGCTGAGAAATGGAGGAGAGAAGTGAGATTCCAGCAGGGACATTCCACATAACCTATGATCGTGGAGTGAAAATTGAAGAAAACCTCTACAGAGGTTCATTTCGTGGTATAGATGGGTGTTCGATAAGTGTAATGTATCATCTTGTTCCTGATGGAGAGGAAGAAGATGCTAACAAATGGCATAATTTCAGTTTGGCACACTCGAGTGAGTTTATCTTAAAAGTTCTTGGCACAACGAGTCTCAATGGGCGTATGATTTTATTTTCAGAAGATTTTTTTCAGACCCTTGCAGATTGGGTTGAAGCTCCGGGAAATTTGCTCACTCTAGGGCAAAGAATACATCCACGACTCATTACAATTTTGTCGTAAGTCCCTTGTCTATATTTTTTTTCCTGTTGTTGCTAATTTTATTGTCCTTTATTTTTTTTATTCATGTTTTCTATTTTTTTTCTTTGATTGTATTGTAAAGGGATGTATTACATGGGATAATTATGTTCCGATGCAAATGGAACTGTCAACATGGAGCAATAATTGCGAAAAATATTTTCATTACTGTTGATGGAAGAGCAAAAATCGGCAATGCATCGAGTTGGGAAAACTTTGAAGGAGATATTCTGCCCTTTTGCGAGTTGATTGTCTCCCTTTTCGAATCAAAACAGCAGGATCTTCCCTTGGAGTTATTGCTGTTCTTGCGCAGTTTGAAGAAATATGGCAAGGAGAAAACCAAGTAAGTCCATCTTTAAAAACCAGAAATCAATTGTTATGATGTGAACTTAATTGTTTTCAGAGTGTTTCTATTGCATGCCACCTACCAATTTAGTTAGATATAAATACACATTGGAAGCATATTTCTCTTAACTGTTAGTTGTGGAAACCCAATTTGTTGATTTTTGACATACATGATGAGCATGTTAGAGACATTCGATCTAATAGTTGGATTGGCAAAAATATGGTTTTTATGCAACATTATTGAGGGTGTAAGACTTCACATTCCTACATCAGCCATGAGTTTCTTTAGCCTATTAATCAAGTTGTTGGCAATAACTTTGTAAAAGACGTTACACGGTTATAGAGGCTAATATATCTAAAGTCATCAATTGTAGTTGGATGAGCTTTTTTTTGGGACCAAATCAATGTTGGTTCGGTTTACCTCTCCAAGTAATCTGCCTGGATGCTCACAAAAGTTCCTACTGCTAGCCAAAGTTGGAAGAAGGTACCTGGGATTTCATTGGGGCTTGGTGCTTTAAGAGGTCCAATTTCAGAGGCTGCCTGCTTAATTTCATCTGCTTGAAAAGGGAGCATCAAGAATAGTTAGTTGTGCTTCAGATAGTCTTTGCGTCAGAAAGCTGCAACCATGCCATGATTGCATTGCTGATGTGCCAATATCTGGTTGGGAGTAGATCCTTTGGAAACGAGCCGCAAAACTGTTTGTAATAGTGTGGGGGTCTGAAGTTCATTCTTCTGAAGGTCCTTGGATCCCCTGAATACGATTTCTTGCTTTTCTAACTGTAGCTGCAGCATGATAAAATTTTGTATTCCTATCTCCCCATGCAAGCCATTTTGTCTTTGCCCTTTGAGACCAATAAATTTCTTCCTGATACAATAGGCCCTCAAGATGGGCCCTTTGCTTGAAGTCAGCTTGTAACTAGCTGTGTCATGTAGGGTTTGCTGAATTTGAAACAAGAGTTTCTAGTTTCTTTAATCTATTAGGCTGGATTAGATGTACTCCCTGATTTCAGTTGACAGAGCCTTAGCCTCATAATTTTGATCCATTGTACTACCCTATATCTGGGGGATCCTGTAACCTTTGTCTTCCAAGCATCCTCGATCATCCTTTTACAATCTGGAATTTGCAACCAAAACACTTCAAATTTGAATGTGTGATGTCCTTTTCTAAGAGGTGGGCTAGGGAGAAGCAAAAGTGGTGCGTAATTTGAGGCAAATAGTGGCAAAACTTTTGCCCTTGGTTGGGGAAATTGGCAACTCCATTCTATATTTGCAAAAGCTCGTTCCTATCTCTCATAGGTTCAAGTGTTGACCCTATGTCCATTTGTCCACGTGAACATAGGTCCTTCCATATGAATCTAGAACAACAGTAAGTTGGCTAAGTCTTTCAGAAATTCTGAGCCAGGGATGTGATTGGAGTGTCATCCTATTTTGTCCAAGGGTCAGTACTTGATTAAAATCGCCAATACAAAACATAGGTCCCTGAATAGATTGTAAAATTTGTTGGATCGATTTCCATGTCTCCTTTCTTTACTGAAGGTCTGGATGCCCATAGATACATGCTAAGGTCCATTTCACATGAGGGACAGATTCAATACGTACCAAAATAAGGTGCTGATCAACATGAATAGCTGAGATGATTTCATCTGCCCTCCACTTAAAGCTGAGGCGCTCCACTATTGCCTTGATTATCAATTCCAATACTGAGTGAACCCAATCTTGATTATTGTCCATATACTTTTGCTACTTGAGCCTCTGTTTCCATAACATAATATAGCTAGGCCCATGATCATGGACCATGAGCTTAAGTGTGTGTATGCCAGAGGCTGGCCTAAGCCTTTCCAACTAATTAGACTCATGGCTGCTGCTGGGGCTGTTCTGGGACTGCTGCTGCGAACCCATCTATGTGCATAAAATTAATATCTCCCTTTTCACAAGTGCTAGCCGACAAGGGCTTCTTGCCTCGAGACCTTGAAAAGTACCAAGATTATCATCTTCCCAAGCTTGAGTAATCTGATCCCTTTTCCGAGGTCTCCACTTAGCGTTCAGTCAATATTGTGTGATAATTTCAGAGGGCGTCATAATGGCTCTGTTTGATTTTAATCTTCTGAACCTTGGTCTAGGAGCTGGGTCTTGTCTAGAGGAAGATGAGGAGTAATTCTGGAAGGGGATGATCTGCGATCTGTGGCAAGCTCATGGATTGTTCGATGGGAGTGGTCTGTTCATCTAAGGAAGATGGGGAGAGGTCATTTGGGTGTAATCCAAAGACTCTAGGGGCTAGATGGTGTAGTGAATTTGGACTAGGAGTGTGGGTTGAAGGATGGGTTTTGGTCTTGACTGGTGGCACTAAGACTTAGGCTGTCATCAGCAAGGTGGGCCTGCATAGTAAGTATAAGGTTATTAGGGGGGTGTGGCGGGTTTATGTTTGAAGTGTTGGGTCCAGGGTCATCTGGTTCATCTGGTCTTGGGCTTTGGATTGGGCGGGTTCATTGGGCTTCACTGTGTAGGATTATCTTGTTTGGTTGGGCAATGTGGGTTGGGGTTAATTGGGTTGGGTGTAAGTGTGAGTTGTGGTTTAATTCCAGATGCAGAGAAGGATGCTCTGTATGTTGATTTCTTGGTGGGTCGGGTAAGTCTGCTACCTGGCTCACATGCGGAAGTTCATTTTGTATGATGTGTAAGCAAAATGGTTTAAGTGGAGCCCCTTGGTTGCATATGTGGCTTGCTTTTTTGTTTTTTGGGTGAGGGGTTTTTTTTTTTTTTTTTTTTTTTTGGTGGGGTTTGTTGCGTGGGGGGGGGGGGGGGGGGGGTGTGCGCACATGGCCTGCATGCAAAAGGTATTGCTGGCTAGACTCGTGTTTACTTACAGCAGGCCAATAGAGCTGAGATCATCTCCTACTTGCTGTTGGTTCAACGATGGAATGGCCTGAGAGTTGCTCGGAGATGCCGCCAGTGGAGTCGAAGGGATTAATAACCCATTTGCAAGCCGAGAATGCCTGAGACAATGAAAATTACAATTTTCATCTTCTTTCTCAACTTGCAGAATTCCTAACTCTCATCATCGGAATAAAGTACCTCCATGTGGCTTGTTCTGTTTCTGTTGATATTGCGCTATGCCCTCATTTCTCTAGAGAATAGCAATAGATTTTCATCCATTGTGGGGGACCTTGATAGGTTAGGGACTTTCACTGGAGAAGGTTCTGAATGGAGAAATGGGGTGAGCTGGATTTATAGCAGCTATCCATGAATTTCAATTTGGTTCATCATAAGAGCAGTTGGCTGATAGCTGTGTTGATATTCTAAATTTTGTCGCAGACTCTTCGATTCTGTTCCCTGAGAGAAGCTTTGATGGATTGGGGGGAGGACTTCCAGAGCCCTTGGACATGCCCAATTTTACTACATGAGTAACAGATTTTGAAGATTCTCTCGTATTTCAATTGGATCCATTGCAGCTCCCCATTATCCAGAGAAGGTGTATCCCAGGAAAGAGTGGATCAGCAAGAGATAGGAGCACCTTGACTCTCATAAATTCATATTTCTAGACGGCGGGCCACCAATCCACTTCCAAAACATCACCTGCTAGTTTGGCTATACGGGCTGCATTCACATTACTGATATACTCTGTTGGAGCCCCATGTATTAAAGCCCAAAGGTCCACAGTTTCAAAGCGTATATTCCACCAGAAGAGGTTTTCACGCCATGCCTGAAACAAGTGTAATGATCTATTAATGTTCTAGGGGCCTTGGGTTAGGAGGTCCCTCCCGATCTTCGTCTTCCACTTTGAAGACTTAAGTGTTTGCCTAATGCATATGCCAGTGTGTGGCAACTGCTTGTTCGACTGTTGCAAGATCAATTTTTGTGTGGTCCACAAAGTAACCTATCAGACAGTCTTTACCAATGCACTCTACCTTGTAGGATTTCATCCTGATTAATCTCAAATAGTCCAACCACGATGCATTGGTGTCTAAGGCAGTGGTTGTGTGTTATTTTGTGACTCATTAAGAGATTGCATATTTGCGTGTCCTCTGGGCCCTCCATGAGGTTCCCAGTAGAATCAAACAGGGACAGGAAAGGGACGAATTCAATAAACTAGGGATTAGCAGGGTTGAGAAAGAGTGGAAGGAATTGATAAGTTGGAAAAGGGAAAGCACAAATGAAAGTTTGGGGGTTTCTTTAGGAGTAAAGAAGAGGGTAGGTAAAGGTGAGTGGGGACAGTAGCAGTCAAAATAAATGGGGTAGGACAAGAAAGATATAGTGTAGGTGACAGAATAAAGAATGTCCTAAAAGGTTCTTAATTGATGGTAGTTAATGGAAGATTTAGGGCAATTGGATATGTACTTGATGGTAGTTAATGAAGAAGACATAAGGCAGTTGGATGAGTTTTCCAGTGGATTTGCCGGAGAGGACGAAAGGGTTCTTCTTTAGATGCATTCCTAGTTAGCTAGCTAGTCTGCTTCTAAAACATTAGAAAATATGGTCATTTATTTATATGCACATACGCAAACGTCTTTGTATTTATGTGTGCTTGTATGTGTTTATACACGGGTATGTATATGCAATTGAAAATATTCAGGGCTTATCTTGCCTTTTATAGTGTCCGTTATTAGCACAAAATCTATTGACCTAAGTAATGTGCTGTCAAATTCTAGTGCGAGATGCACTGATCTGAGTGCAAAAATGCATCATGGTTTAACCATGGTAAGGGGGAGAGTGATGTTGCTGGATCTTGGTCTAAACTTGGAATGAAATATGCTTTTCTGTAATCCCATGGCAGTTGCCCAAGAAATGAAAGTAATCACCAAATCTGAGAGATTAGGGGGCTGAGACATAATGGAGTGGGTGTTCAGGGTGTTTGAGCAAGTTTTCACACTTGATCAGATGTGTTGTACGTATTCTGATTTAATCACACAACTTTGAAGAATCCAACTACATGATTTTTTAGAAGTTATATCAAGATATCAAGAAGTTTCATTGATGTAACAGACCACCTCCAAAACTTTGGGTCCCCATAGGCTACATGTATGCCTGTGCTCGCTCTTCATGTGTATAAATAGAAGGATTTTATGTATTTTGAAGCCCTTCCTATAAGAAGGATGAGAAGCAATTTCAGCTGGCTTGGATGGTACTCAATTTCAGCTGACTTTCTTTTGATCGTGGCGGACACAAACTGAGGAAATTTTTACATATACTCCAATGTTATAAATTCTTATGTGAAACTGGAATGTAAGAAGATATTTTGAATGCCGAAATTTTTTTTCGTGTTTTGTTTTGCTTTTCTTTGTTTTGTTTTGTTTTGTTTTGTTTGTGATATACTAAGTTCTAGTAGTGGAGACATTGATCAGTGAATTTCAAGCCAAAACTGATTTGTTTGGGAATATTATACTTTGTTTGCTATTTGACTTAGTTTTGTTTTCTTTGATGTGAGTTCGGCACATCATGTTTTCCTTCAGGGACTCATTTTTCTGATCAAGCCATCTTTCTTTCAGCATAAGCTTCATTTTCTATAGATCAGCTGTTTGCTTATTTGTCATCTTTGTTGTGCTTGATTTTATGCAGAATTTGGCAAACCCACTTTGATTGCTGTCACTGGTTAATTGCTTTCACTGTTTTTGGTTTTCAATTGATTTTATTTCTTTCCTTTACAGGTTAGCTAATATGGTTAATCACCCAGTTTTGCTCGGGCCCAAAGAAAGATCACAATTCAGAAGGGTGGCATACTCCTTGGTGCGCAGCAGTGGTAGCTTGAAGGGAGCTGTGATGAATTTCTTGAGTCGAGAATATTCTCAAGGAATGCGATATTTTGAAGAGATACAAACATCTTGGATTAAAAATATTGGAAATTGTCCTTGGATTCAATCTCCTGATGCCAGAATTAAGCTCGAGCAGGCATATTTAAGAGTTCTGTATTATCCAAATGATCCTCCTGAGGACCTCCTGCAACCTGCTCAACAGCCTTCTGCCAGTGCTCCTAATTTATGGTCCCAGAGACTTCTAAACCCAACCAGAGAGAACATTGTTTTTGGATCACTCTCATTGCCCCTACTTCCTCCACAACCACTTGCTTTTGGATCATTCCCCCCACAGCCACAGCCACAGCCACCACCACCACCAGAGACCTACTCCAATGACCCATATTCTTTTTTTCGGTTCAACAGACATGCTGAGGAGCATGTCCGAGATCACGTAAGAATATCAGCACCTTTTTCAATTTCATTTTGATTCGTTGCCATTTTAGTTTAATATTGATGTCTTGTGTCTTTTGTGTTACAGTGTCAGCAACCTATTACAGATGAAGAACTTGATCGGGACCTAACGAATTTGTCGCCAGGATTCATGCCGATCCTTCATGATGCACTGGCTTGCGTTGGGCTCCATGTGAGACAGCTTCCCGTTTGACTCCTCTAAGTAGGATTTTGCTAAAAACTGTCTGTGGTGAATCACTTTTTTCTTTTTCTTTTGGTTGGATATCTAATGAATGTATAGCAATGTTTATGGTTCAGATGCAGTTGAGTGTTTGAATTGTAAATGCCCGGGAATTTGACCTTGGCTTTTGAGCAGTTTTCTGAAATGTGATTGACCTATTATTGATCCGTTCGGCTTAATTGCATTAAGTGTTTGAATTATGCATGCCCCGTGCCCCATGTGATGTCTATATGGACTTATGTAGTCACCGGAACCTCAGGAATTTTTCTTTTCTTTTCCTTTTTTTTTTTTTTTTTTTGTAAATGAAGCCCCAGGGATTTGAAGGAGGTTTAATAGATGAGAAAGAAATACTCTTTTTTTTTTTTAAAGAAAGAAATATTCGAGAACAGATACTTCGAAAGATAGGTACATTTTGTAGGATCTTGGGCCCAACGAAAACACTGACAATAGGAGAGTTGCCTATTAAACTCAGTCCATCAGTTTCATGCAAAATCAGAGTTAAATTAAAAAAAACTTTAATTGTATAGCAACTAATTACGAGGCCCTATACTTCACCAAATTGAACTTCTCTCTATGGCCAGTGCGCTATGCATGCAGCAGTTTCCTGCACCAAAGAAAAGTGTAGCTAAACTCTTGATTGATTATTTTGTGTTCTGCCAAGGCTTAGGTTTCATTCTATTTAGTGTGCCCCAACCTAGATGAACCTATGGCAGAAAATGGAACCATTTCCGATAGATTGGTGTAGAACCATTATGGTTTATAATTTTGACTATTCTGTCACCTACGCTATACACTTTTTGTCCCTTGATGAGTTTGGTTTTTGGTTAAATGACTTAAATAAACCCAGAATTTGGCCCGACCCATCTCCGTCAAACCTAACACGACCCGTTTAAAATACGGGTCGATCCAGGTTAGGGTTTACCAATCCGTATAAAAATGGGTCGGGTTAGGGTTGACCTGCCTAACCCAATTGACCCATTTAGATTTTACTAATTTACCATGATTTTTTAATTTTCTTGTGACCTTTTTTTATTCTTGAAGGCCATAAACCATGTGACTTGTAATCTTATGCAAAGGAGTTATCCAACAGTTTACTTCTTTTATTTTTATGTTGTATGGTTAAATATTTCATACCTAGAATATGAAACTTACGTTTTTTTTTTATTTGATAATATTATGTTTTTGTTCTTGAAATATTGATTTGTGTATTTTATTTTTATGTTAAGTAGTTAAGCATAGAAATTTATCATTAAAATGTAGATATGAATGGAATATAGTTGTATTGATGAGTCTTATATTTATTCTCAAATATGATATTATAAAATTAAACAAAAATTGGGAAAGGATTGTCACAATAAATGGGCTAGAAATTGATAATGGATTTTGGCCCCATTTTTTTACATCTTGGAAATTGGTAAATCATAAATTTATGCTCAATGCAACACTTGAAATGAATTTAGACCTAAGGAAGCCTTTTTAATACAGTTGGGCCACATAAAATGAGTTGGATCACACATAAAAAAAGAATTAACCCAACCCAACCTGCATTAAAGTCGGGTTAGGCGGGTTGGGTCAAAAACAGATCGAGTCGGGAAGGTTGGTCAGAAATGGGTCAGGTAGGTTCTAAACAATTCCATGTGGTTGTACTGGCATGCTTAGAGCAGCATGTAGCCAAAGAATTACACTTGTTCTCCTTTAAATTATCAACTTTTTTTTTGAAACGGTAACAAAATTTCAAGAAGGGAACAAGGAATACAAAAGACAAATAAAGAGAAAAGAAGAGAATGAAGAAGGTATAAGAGAGATGCACCAATTCCAACCTCAATTACAACACACCCACCTAAGGAACTGACCTTTCCATCCTTTGCTTTGCGAACACATCTGCTATGAAATTGGCGGATCTAATCTGATGGTGGAAAGAAACATTAATGTTGGCTGATAACTCCTTAATTTCATTAAAAAGAAATTGAAACTTCCACATTAGACACCCAACAAATCGCGTTTGAGGAATCACTTTCCATAAGATGTGCACTACCATACCTTGAAGAAACCAATAGTAAAAGGAATCATCCTAGGTAGAACTCAGCCGCACCGCAAAAAGCACCCTCCCAACTAAGATTGCATCATGTCCACAATATTCTTCGGGTGACACCAAGGAATACTAGTTCTTCTAACTTTTTATCAACAGGCACCAACAAGCGGGATAGGTTTGAGCTCCACGTGCACAAGCAAGTGATTGGCCACTTTAGCTCCCCCAGATGTGTTAAGCAAATTACCTAAACCACTTTTGAACCTAGCACTGAGGTTGAGGTTACCATTGCTGATTATGGAATTGGCCTTTTATGTTCACATTTATAGCTTTTGTTTGTTAATTGGAACCTTTGTCTTTGATGCCCTATTGGTGTCTTGAAATTTTCATTTCAAACCTCCACATCATGGGCTTAAGGTTTTGAGTAAGGATGTAGTAAGGATTTTGCAGCTACAGTTGATGTTGAAAGTCATTTCCTTGGAGACAGATTCTTTGTCTGTTTCCTTAAATTGTTTGGGTGCATAATATTTTTTATGTTCCTTTAGCTTGCAAAAAATCAAATGGATGAGTTGTCACAACCCGAGCCCAGAAATCGGGGGTTAGAGAAACCTAACTAATGACACATGTACTCCCGTGCATGTACACCTAGACCTCACCCAAATGTACACACACAAGGGATCAATCACACGTGCAAACGAGTGTATGTGGAAGCTGTACGTATCAAGGCATATCACAATATAACAAATGACACAATTGGATATAAAAGATTAGACTGATTACAATGATGTACAACAAAAGAAGGACTAGTCCAAAAATCAAAATACAGATATCAATCAAACCCAAAATACAATCTACATAAACATCCCCCAAATAAACCGAGAGACAAATGGATGGGGAGAACAAAATGATGTAAATCGCTCTCCAGAAGAATGGATCAAGTCCACTCCTCTAGGCCGGAGGGGGCCTCGCGCGCCTCTCCTGAAGTCGGGTCTACCGACGCAAGATCGGGAGAGGGATTTGAGCCTGAACACCAAGAACAACTCATAAGTACAACGACTTAGCAAAATATAAGCCACAAGAAGATAACACAAATTGTATCTAGTAATGAGCAAAAATAGTAATACAAGGATCTATAGTGATCATGTTCGTATACTAGGCAAATCGTGCATATGAATAAGTATGCTATTAGAATCATAAGCAGATAATAGTCAAAGTGGCTACTACATTTGCCATATTCTCTCTTTCGAGAGCAATCGGAATGAGAACACCATCGACTGGGCCAAGGTACGCATGGGTCTTTAATTCCCGGGGTCCGGAATCCCAGGACAAGAGTACTCTGCAAAGGCAACACACACACACTAAGCCAAAGTCAATCCCGGCGGGTATCCTAAGGCCGAGGCTCAGTAGCGCCATATATAAACAATCTCAATCAAAGCATATGATGCACATCAATCAACATCACACACAGATCTCACATATCATAATCTATCCCAATGAACGAACAATAGTAAGTGCATCACATACTGATACTCAATACGCATAACAACATGAATGCGAATAAGCAATAACAAATGAGTGCAAAGAACAATTAATCACTGGACTTAGGTACTCCACTGGACTGGAGCAATAATAGATACAAAGGAGTGGATTGTTCTTGCCCGGGCTTCGCTCTGGAGCTGTTGAGTTTCCAGCGTAGAACATTTAAGATAGCAAAAACCGAAATCAATATGTTGTGCTGTGCAAATCAAATTCCCTTTGACGAATCAAGGTCAATTTACAAGCCAATCCTAACCTATATATCCAGTGTTTCTAACCGTGCATGCTGATGTAGTTTTAAGGTATTCGATACACAGTTGTTCAATCAAAGAGTGTTGCATTTGATTACAAAAGTGTACCAAGTCCCTTAAATCAAAACCCATGGGAAGGTGCTAAACAACTGGATAACATACATGAATGAGACGCAACCCTCGAGATCATTCATGTCATTCGGACATTCCATTGGGCATGTTCGGGTTGTCTACATTCTAGCATGAGAGTCCTATCAGGTCTCTTCCTTAATCCTAATCTTTTTATTCATTTCTCAGGGTCGTACGGTGTAGCCGTAGGTGAACATACGGCTTAGCCGTATGCATCTTACGGCATAGCAGTAATCTGCACTGCGGCGAAGCCGGGGTTCCCCAAACTATTCATCCGCATTTATGGCTCAACCGTAATTTGCTCTACGGCGCAGTCGTATCTTGTTCCACGACTTAGCCATAGCATGTCGGATGGCTAAGATCAGGTTGGGCCGTAGAAGAGCAGCAATTTGCCAACTCTCAGTTATTTCAGATGTCACCTTGTTTTGATCTACGGTTAAGGTCACGGCTGGGTCACAACTTAGCCGTAAGACATTTCATGGCTCAGCCATAGCACAGTTCACGGTTCAGTCGTGAGTGCACTGAGTCAATTTCCTGAAACAGTTACAGAACTATAGAAATGACCAACTCTCAATAGAAGACAAAACGATAAGAACAAAACTCACTCAATAGGGCTGTATAACAATGATTCATACAAGAAGAGTAAAATATACACACGATCAAAGCATTACCAATAAGTGTTCAAGCTACTTGTGTTGATACTTGCCTCATAAGTGGAAATCACACACACACTAGTCGTTGCCTTGGCTCAATCCGCTGGAGACACACACAGACGATGGACACTGCTCCTTTTTCCTCACGTAAACAAGACACAATGAAAGAAAAAGAAAGAGAGCTGAACGAGAGAGAGACAAACCGAGAGAAAGATCGTTGAAGAAAAGAGAAAGATGCAGTAGTTGGGATATTTATAAGAAAAGAATGAGTCCAATTTACAAACAAGTCCAAGCATTTTCACATTTCCAGTTTGAGTCAATTAACGATCCAACGAGAGCAAACGAAGTCATTTGGATCCAGGACAGTTACAAAGATTAACAAGCTCAACGAAATACACATGTTGACATCAAAATGAAACAAAACTAACAAGGTCCAACAAAAGCAGAAATTACGAAAAAGGGCTCGAACTACCTAAACCAGGTCAAACTCAACCAAACTACCTATCCATGACCTAAAACCAAAGAAAAGCAAAACCAAAACACACTTAACAACAAAATCGCATGTAATTAACCACTAATTCGGATTAAGTCAGGTCGGAGTGTTACATCCTCCCCCACTTAGACTCATTCTGTCCTCGGAATGAACGCATACCTGAGCGAAAAGATATGGTTACTGACGTGCCATCTGCTCCTCCAATTCCCACGTGGCTTCATTAGGTCCATGATGTTCCCAGAGTACCTTGACCCATCGTATAGTTCTCGTGCGCAAGATCTGTTCTTTGGTCCGAACAATATGGAGCAAACGCTCAACGTATGACGCATTCGGTTGCATCTGTATATCATCGTAGCAAATCACATGCGTCGGGTCTCGAACATACTTGCGAAGCATTGACACATGGAAGACGTCATGTACTCCAGAAAACTCCATCGGAAAAGCTAATCTGTAAGCCAAGTCTCCAATTCGACTCTTGATCTTAAACGAACCCACCTACCTTGGGGCTAACTTGCCCTTTTGACCGAAACGTATTGTACCTTTCATCGGTGAGACCTTCAAAAATACCCAATTGCCTACCTGGAATTCTAATGTTCTTCTTTGCGTATCTGCATAGCTCTTCTGTCTCGATTGGGCAATCTTCAAATTGTCCATGGCCTTCTGAACTTTTTCTGTCGTTTCGGCAATGATCGTCGGTCCGTGGAAACTCCTTGTTCCAACTTCTTCCCAACAAACAGGGCTTCTACATTTACGTCCATACAGAGCCTCATATGGTGCCATGCCAATACTCTTGTGGAAACTATTATTATACGCGAACTTGCACAACGAGAGATGCAGATCCCATTTTTTCTCAAAATTGAGTACACTGGCCCGTAACATGTCTTCGAGCATCTGCATGGTTCGTTCTGACTGTCCATCAGTCTGCGGGTGATACGCCGTACTGAAGCTCAACTTCGTTCCCATGGCCTCTTGAAATGCTCTCCAAACGAAGAAACAAAATGGCTATCTCGATCAGACACAATCGACACAGGCGTACCATGTAATCTGACAATCTCATCAACGAACTTCTTCGCCATTTCGGAAACTGTCATGCCTTTCTTGAATGGAAGAAAATGGGCTGTCTTTGTCAATCTGTCCATGATCACCCAAATGGCGTTATTCTTCTTGCTTGTCAGGGGTAGGCCTGAGACAAAATCCATCGTGATATGCTCCCATTTCCACTGAGGAATATGCAATGGATGCAAAGAACCTGGAGGTCTCTGATGGTCAGCTTTAACCTTCTGGCAAGTCAGACATCTGGCGACAAACCCGGCAATTTCCCTCTTCATATTATTCCACCAAAATCTGTCCTTGAGATCTCGGTACATCTTCGTACTTCTCGGGTGCATCGAATAACGGGCATAGTGTGCTTCTGTCATCAAACTCTCCTTCAAATCATCTACTGCTGGCACACATAACTTGTTCCTGAAGTACAAAACATCACCCTCCAAGCGAAAGTCTGGTTGTTTCGCAACATTATCCCGAATTTGCCTCAACATCGCATCTTCAAACTGCTGGTCTTTAATGCACTGAATGATGTCAGGCTAAAAACTCACTGTACGAGCAAGTGTCAAACAGTTCTCCACCAATCGCACTTTAACTGGCTAATCATGCCTCACAAAATAAAGGCTATCCAAAGCCTAGAGAATCTCCGACTTCCTACTCAAGGCATCTGTAACAACGTTGCCCTTTCCTAGATGATATTTAATAGGGAAGTCATAATCTTTAATCAACTCAAGCCACCTGCGCTGTCTCATGTTTAACTTAGGCTGCGTGAAGAGATACTATAAACTGTGATGATCTGAGTGCACTTCAAATTTCACGCCATACAAATAATGTCTCCACAGTTTCAAGGCAAAAACAATGGCTGCTAACTCCAAATCATGCGTGGCATAATTCTTCTCATGCTCCCTGAGTTGCCTCGAGCCATAGGTAATCACCTTGCCATGTTGCATCAGAACACATCTCAAACCGACTCGAGAAGCATCGGAGTAGATCACAAATCCTTCACTCCCATCCGGTAACGTCAAGACTAGAGCCGAAGTAAGCTTCTCCTTTAACATACAGAAATGGTGCTCACATTCGTCCGTCCAAAGGAAAGGAACATTATTCCTGGTCAATTTAGTCAACGGGGTCGAAATCTTGGCAAAATCTTGAATAAATCGACGATAGTAGCCAACAAGTCCAAGAAAACTCCGTACCTTCATCACATTCTTTGGGCTGCGCCAATTCACAACTGCCTCAACTTTCATCTGATCAACTGCCAAGCCATCTCATGAAATGGTATGACCAAGGAATGCTACCTGCTCGAGCCAAAAATCACACTTCGACAATTTAGCATATAAGCGATGTTCCCTCAACAATTGCAAGGCTCGATGTAGATGTTCTGCATGCTCCTCGGGGGTCTTCGAATACACCAGAATATCATCAATAAAGACCACCACAAACCGATCCAAGAAAGGAGCAAAGATCCTGTTCATCAAGGCCATAAAGACAGCAGGCGCATTGGTTAATCCAAATGGCATCACGAGGAATTCATAGTGTCCGTACCGTGTCTTGAAGGCAGTTTTATTGATATCTTCTTCCTTCACCCGAAGTTGATGATACCCCGATCTCAAATCAATCTTGGAAAAATAGGCGGCACCTTGGAGCTGGTCAAACAACTCATCAATATGCGGCAGGGGTTATTTATTTTTGATAGTGACTTTATTCAACTGCCGGTAATCAATGCACATCCGCAATGTACCGTCTTTCTTCTTCACAAATAGCACTGGAGCTCCCCACGGTGACACACTCGGCCGTATGAAACCCTTCTCCAAAAGATCTTGCAATTGCGTCTTCAATTCAAGTAGCTCAGCAGGGGCCATTCAGTAAGGAGCTAGACTAATGGGTGCTGTATCGGGCACTAGATCAATCGCGAATTCCACGTCTCTAATAGGGGGTAACTCGGGTACTTCCTCTGGAAATACATCCGGGAACTCACATACTATCGGAATCTCACCCAATTGCTTCACCTCCTTTCTCTCCGAGACAAAAGCAAGAAAACCTTCGCAACCTCTGTGTATCAAATGATCCGCCTTGCGTGCGGAGATGACACGGCTCGGGCATTTCTTCTAATTGCCCTCGAAACGAAACCCCTTCTCGAAATCGAAGTAAATCGTCCTGTTGTAATAGTTAACACAGGCACGATACCCCGTGTAACGCTCCGACCCGATTTGATCCAGATTAGTGAGTAATTGCGTGCAATTTTGTCGTTAAGTGTGTTTTGATTTTGCTTTTCTTTGGTTTTGAGTCATGGAGACATCGTTTGGGTTGAGTTGACCTGGTTTAGGTAGTTCGAACCCTTTTTTGTAATTTTGGCTTTTGATTGACCTTGTCAGTTTTGCATCATTCGGACGTCATCGCGTGTATTTCGTTGAGCTTGTCGATCTTCGTAGCTATCTTGGATCCGAATGATTTCGTTTGCTTCCGTTGGATCATCAGTTGACTTAAACTGACAATTGTGTAAGCTGTTTGGACTTGTTTGTAATTTGGATTCCTTTTGCCTTATAAAGATCCTACCTACCCCCTCTTTCTCTCTCGTTCTCTCTCAGTTGTCTCTCTCTCGTTCAGCTCTCTTTCTCTCTTTCCTTCTCAGTTTCTGTTTCGTGAGGGAGGAAGAAAGGAGTCAGATTTGTGTGTGTTTCCAGTGGACTGAGCCAAAGCAACGACCGTAGGGTGTGTGATTTCCATTTGTGAGGCAAGTATATAAGCACAAGTAGCATAAACACTAATTGGTATTGTTTTGATTGTTTGTATCTTACTCTTTGTTGTATGCATCAGTGTTAGACAGCCCTATTGAGTCAGTTTTTCTGTTATCTTCCTGTTTTCAGTCGAAAAGTTCGCTTTCTGTATATCTGTAACTGTTCCAGAAAATGACCCAGTGCACTCACGGCTAAACCGTGAAATGTGCTACGATTGAGCCGTGAAATGGCTTACGACTAAGCTAAGACCCAGCCGTAACCCTAACCGTAGAACAATACAGGGTGACAATTGAAATAACTGAGAGTTGGCAAATTGCTACTCTTCTACGGCCCAGCCTGATCTAAGCCGTACAATGTACTACGGCTAAGCCGTGGATCAGGATACGGCTGCGCCGTAGAGTAAATTACGGTTGAGCCGTAAATGCGGATGAACAGTTTGGGGAACCTCGGCTCCGCCGCAGTGCAGATTACGGCTAAGTCGTAAGATGCCTACGGCTAAGCCGTGAGGTCACCTACGGCTGCACCGTGTGATCCTGAGAAAGGAATAAAAAGACTAGGCTTAAGAAAGAGACCGTATAGGACTTTCATGTAGAATGTAACTAACCTAAACATGCCCAATGGAATGTCTGAATGACATGAATGATCTTGAGGGCTGTGAATCATTCATGCCCGTTATCCAGTTGTTTAGCACCTCCCCATGGGTGTTGGTTTAAGGGACTTCGATGCACATTCCAGATACTCTGCAACACTAGACAATGGTGCATCGGATAACTTAAAACTACATCAACATGCACGGTTAGAAACACTGGATAAATAGGTTAGGATTGGCTTGTAATTGACCTTGATTCTTCAAAGTACTCTGATTTGTATAGCATATTGACTTTGGCCATGCCCTCTTATGTGTTCTGCGCTGGAACTCTCGATTCTGTGGGAAATGCAGCAACCCCAGAGCGAAGCCCGGGCAGGACCATTCTATTACTGTGTTTTTATCGTTGCTCCGGTGGAGTACTTGAGTCAGTGATTATTTGTTTTTGTTATTGGTACTCAATTGTCAGTGCTTCTTTTATTGCATTCAGTATCAGTATCAATATCAATATATGTGATGCACTTTGTTCGTTTACTGTGATATGTGAGATCTGTATGTGATATGATTGATTGATTGAGGTGCATCATCCGATTTGATTGCGATTGGTATATGGCACTATTGACCCTCAGCCTTAGGATGCCCGACGGGGTTGACTTTGGTTTAGTTTATGTGTTTGCCTCTGCAGAGTGATTTGTCCTGGGACTCCGGACCCCAGGAACTAGAGACCCATGCGTACCCTGGCTCGGTCGCTGGTGTTCTCATTCCGACTGCTCTCGAAAGGGAGAATATGGCCAATGTAGTAGCCACTTTGCCTGTTATCTATTTATGATTCTGACAGCATGCTTATTCATTTGCACAACTGCTTAGTATACGAACATGCTTACTTTGGATCTTGCATTGTAACTATTGCTCATTAATAGACACAATTCGTGTTATCTTCTTGTGGCTTATATTTTGCTAAGTCGTTGTACTTATGGGTTGTTATTGGTGTTGCAGGCTCAGATCCCTCTCCCGATCCTGCGTCGGTCGACCAGACTCCAGGAGAGGCTCGCGAGGCCCCCTCCGGCCTAGAGTAGTGGACTTGATCCATCCTCCAGAGTACGGTTTGCATCATTTTGTTTCCCCATTCATTTTGAGTCTGGGTCTAGTTGGGGGATTTTTCTGTAACTTGTACCGTGGGCTTGATTAATATCTGTATTTTGATTTTTGTGAGCCCTCCTTATTGTCATACATTCTTGTAATTGTTCTTGAAATCAGTCTAATGCTTTTATAATCCATTATGTCTTTTGGTATGTTGTGGTATGCCTTGATACGTATAGCTTCCGCGTACATTTGTTTGCACGTGTGAATGATCGCTTGTGTGTGTATGCTTGGACGGGGTCTAGGTGTACATGCACGGGAGTACGTGTGTCATTGGTTAGACTTTCTCTGACCCCCGGTCCCTGAGCTCGGGTTGTGACATACGTATTGTATGGTATCAGAGCATTGTCTCTATCTTAGTTCTTAAGCATGTAGGCATATAGGATGTGGTGCAATTCCATAGTCCAGTCTCGGACTGTTGTGTTTGGTCCTCTTTTCTTGTGAGTCTGTGTGAGTTACCTAGTGTGATAGCAGATTGACTTTTGTGTTTTGTAGGCTATGGCATCGGGATCTGGTACACACAATAACAACAATCAGGGAGATAATGAGAGTGGATCAGCCGCTTCTCAGCAACCTACGAATTTTGATGAGCGTTTCTTGACAATGCTGCAGGCGATCCATTCCTTGCAAGCACAGGTCGTTTCTCTGGTGGACCGACAGAGTCAAGCGTCAGTTTAGCCGCCTGTAGAACAGCAAGTGGTTTTCCAGCCTAAGGAGAGTGATCCAAATGCGTTGTACGATAAATTCAGGAAACGTGGAGCCACAGAATTCTACGGCAATGAAGATGCGTTGAAGGCTGATCAGTGGCTAGAGCATACCGGGGATCTCTTCTCTACCATTGTCTGTGATGACCGGCAGAAGGTTATGCTTACGGCATCGATGTTTCGAGAGGTGGCAAAGACTTGGTGGAAGAGTGTCAGTGCGGCCTATCTGACCATGCCCAGTGAAACGGTGTGGGAGACGTTCCAGAAACAGTTCAGGAGGAAGTTCATCCCTGCTCATGTCCGGCGTGTGAAGGAGGTTGAGTTTTTGGCTTTACAGCAGCAGCAGCTGACCGTCTCAGAGTATATTCACCGCTTTATCCAGTTGTCCCATTTTGCTGAGGACATGATCAATACTGAGGAGAAGAAGGTGAATCGTTTCATTACTGGTCTGCATCCTTGATATGCGAATTATGTGACTGCCTTCCAGAGACCAGCTACTTTTGATGATGCGGTCGACAGAGCACATGCTGCGGAAGCTAACCACCTAGCAGAGAGAGCTATGGATTTCAAGAGGAGTGCACCAGTGGGGTCCAGGGGACAGATTCAGCAGAAATGGAAAGGGAAGCAAGGAACTTCGAGTTTCTCTGGGATCAGATGCGAGTTTTGTGGACTGGGACATCCGACAGATAAATGTTGGAAGAAGTCCGGAGCTTGTTTGAGTTGTGGATCCATGGAGCATAAGATAGCTCAGTGCCCGAAAGCCAGGACCTTCCAGTCATTGAGGTCTATGGGGTCATCCAAGTCTCTGAGTTCTGCAGCTTCGAATAGCCCCCAGCCATCTCGCCAAAGCCAGAAGCCGCAGCGTCAGACTGCTCGCGTGTACGCAGCCTCCCATGATAATGCAGAAGATGCGAATGTGGTGGAAGGTAAAGTTCTTATTGCCCAAGTTGAAGCGCATGCACTATTTGATTCGGGGTCTACGCGTTCGTATGTTGCACCTCGTTTTGCTGAACAGTTACCGCAACCCACTCAGCCGTTACCCTATTTGTTGGTGGTGTCCACTCCTGTGGGCAAGAGAGTGGAGTGTAGTGTGTACTACCCTCAGTGCGACGTGTTGATTGAAGGTCGCCAGCTGCCAGTTGATTTGATCTTGTTGTCCATGTTGGATTTCGATGTGATCCTTGGAATGGACTGGCTAGCGCAGTATCGTGCCTGTGTTAACTGTTACAACAGGACGATTTACTTCAATCTCGAGAAGGGGTTTCATTTCGAGGGCAATCAGGAGAGATGCCCGAGGCGTGTCATCTCCGCATGCAAGGCGGATCGTTTGATACGCAGAGGTTGTGAAGGTTTTCTTGCTTTCGTCTCGGAGAAAAAGGAGGTGAAACAGTTGGGTGAAATTCCGGTAGTACGTGAGTTCCCGGATGTATTTCCGGAGGAAGTACCCGAGTTACCCCCTGTCAGAGATGTAGAATTCGCGATTGATCTAGTGCCTGGTACAACACCCATTAGTTTAGCTCCTTATCGTATGGCCCCTGCTGAGTTACTCGAATTGAAGACGCAGTTGCAAGATCTTTTGGGAAAGGGTTTCATACGGCCGAGTGTGTCACCGTGGGCAGCTCTAGTGCTGTTTGTGAAGAAGAAGGACGGTACCTTACGGATGTGCATAGACTACCGGGGATTGAATAAAGTCACTATCAAGAATAAATACCCATTGCCGCATATTGATGAGTTGTTTGACCAACTTCAAGGTGCCGCCTACTTTTCCAAGATTGATTTAAGATTGGGGTATCATCAACTTCGGGTGAAGGAAGAAGATATTGCGAAGACTGCCTTCAGGACACGGTATGGACACTTTGAGTTCCTCGTGATGCCATTTGGATTAACCAATGCACCTGCTGCCTTTATGGCTTTGATGAACAGGATCTTTGCTCCTTTCCTGGATCGATTCGTGGTGGTCTTTATTGATGATATTCTGGTGTATTCGAAGACCCCAGAGGAGCATGTGGAACATCTACGTCGAGTCCTGCAGTTGTTGAAAGAGCATCGCTTATATGCCAAATTGTCGAAGTGTGATTTTTGGCTCGAGCAGGTAGCTTTTCTTGGTCATACCATTTCACGAGATGGGTTGGCAGTGGACCAGATGAAAGTTGAGGCAGTGATGAATTGGCCCAGCCCAAAGATTGTGACTGAGATACGAAGTTTTCTCGGACTGGCTGGTTATTATCGTCGATTTATTCAAGATTTTGCCAAAATTTCTGCACCGTTGACTCGATTGACCAGGAAGAATGTTCCTTTTCTTTGGATGGACGAATGTGAGCACCATTTCTGTATGTTGAAGGAGAAGCTTACTTCGGCTCCAGTCTTGACGTTACCGGATGGAAATGAAGGATTTATGATCTACTTCGATGCTTCTCGAGTCGGTTTGGGATGTGTTTTGATGCAACATGGCAAAGTGATTGCCTCTGGCTCGAGGCAACTCCGGGAGCATGAGAAGAACTATGCCACGCATGATTTAGAGTTGGCAGCCATCGTTTCTACCTTGAAGATGTGGAGACATTATTTGTATGGCGTAAAATTTGAAGTGCATTCATATCATCACAGTCTACAGTATCTCTTCACGCAGTCTGAGTTAAATATGAGACAGCGAAGGTGGCTTGAGTTGATCAAAGATTATGATTTCCCCATCAAATATCATCCAGGAAAAGGCAACGTTGTTGTAGATGCCTTGAGTAGGAAATCAGAGATTCTCCAGGCTTTGGATAGCCTTTATTTTGTGAGACATGCTCAGCCAGTGGAAGTGAGATTGGTGGAGAACTGTTTGACACTTGCTAGTACAGTGAGTTTTCAGCCTGACATCATTCAGCGCATTAAAGACCAGCAGTTTGAGGATGCGATGTTGAGGCGAATTCGGGATAACATTGCAGAACGACCAGACTTTCGATTGGAGGGTGATGTCTTGTATTTCAGGAGCAGGTTATGTGTGCCAGCAGTAGACACTTTGAAGGAGAGTTTGATGATAGAAGCACACCATGCTCGTTATTCTATGCACCCTGGAAGTACGAAGATGTACCGAGCTCTCAAGGACAGATTCTGGTGGAATAATATGAAGAGAGAAATTGCTGGGTATGTTGCCAGATGTTTGACTTGCTAAAAGGTGAAAGCTGACCATCAAAGACCTCCAGGTTCCTTACATCCATTGCATATTCCCCAGTGGAAATGGGAGCACATTACGATGGACTTTGTTTCAGGTCTACCCCTGACGAGCAAGAAGAATAGTGCCATTTGGGTGATTGTGGACAGATTGACGAAGACAGCCCATTTCCTTCCATTCAAGAAAGGCATGACATTTTCCGAGATGGCGAAGAAGTTCGTTGATGAGATCGTTAGACTACATGGTACGCCTGTATCGATTGTGTCTGATCGAGATAGCCGCTTTGTTTCTTCATTTTGGAGAGCATTTCAGGAAGCCATGGGAACGAAGTTGAGTTTCAGTACGGCGTATCACCCGCAGACTGATGGACAGTTAGAACGAACTATTCAGACGCTCGAAGACATGTTACGGGCCAGTGTACTGAATTTTGAGAAAGAATGGGATCTGTATCTCTCGTTGTGTGAGTTCGCGTATAATAATAGCTTCCATGAGAGTATTGGTATGGCACCATATGAAGCTTTGTATGGGCGGAAATGTAGAAGCCCTGTTTGCTGGGAAGAAGTCGGAACAAGGAGTTTCCACGGACCGACGATCATTGCTGAGACTACAGAGAAAGTTCAGAAGGCCATTGACAATTTGAAGATTGCCCGATCGAGACAGAAGAGCTATGCAGATACGCGAAGAAGAACCTTAGCATTTCAGGTTGGTGATTGGGTATTTTTGAAGGTCTCACCGATGAAAGGCGCAGTACGGTTCAGTCAAAAAGGCAAGTTAGCGTCAAGATATGTGGGTCCATTTGAGATCAAGAGCCGGATTGGCGATTTAGCGTACAGATTGATTCTTCCAGTGGAGTTTTCTGGAGTACATGACGTCTTCCATGTGTTAATGCTTCGCAAGTATGTTCGAGACCCGACGCATGTGATTCGCTACGATGATATTCAGATGCAACCGAATGCGTCATACGTTGAGCGTCCGCTCCGTATTGTTGGGACCAGAGAACAGCTCTTGCGCACGAGGACTATTCGATGGGTCAAGGTACTCTGGGAACATCATGGACCTGATGAAGCCACGTGGGAATTAGAAGACCAGATGGCGCGTCAGTATCCTTACCTTTTCGCTCAGGTATGCGTTCATTCCGAAGACGGAATAATGTCTAAGTGGGGGAGGATGTAACGCTCCGACCCGATTTGATCCGGATTAGTGAGTAATTGCGTGTGATTTTGTCGTTAAGTGTGTTTTGATTTTGCTTTTCTTTGGTTTTGAGTCATGGAGAGATCGTTTGCGTTGAGTTGACCTGGTTTAGGTAGTTCGAGCCCTTTTTTGTAATTTTGGCTTTTGATTGACCTTGTCAGTTTTGCGTCATTTGGACGTCATCACGTGTATTTCGTTGAGCTTGTCGATCTTTGTAACTATCTTGGATCTGAATGATTTCGTTTGCTTCCGTTGGATCGTCAGTTGACTCGAACTGACAATTATGTAAGCTGTTTGGACTTGTTTGTAATTTGGATTCCTTTTACCTTATAAAGATCCTACCTACCCCCTCTCTCTTTCTCGTTCTCTCTCAGTTGTCTCTTTCTCGTTCAGCTCTCTCTCTCTCTTTCCTTCTCAGTTTCTGTTTCGTGAGGGAGGAAGAAAGGAGTCAGATTTGTGTGTGTTTCTAGTGGACTGAGCCAAAGCAACGACCGTAGGGTGTGTGATTTCCGTTTGTGAGGCAAGTATATAAGCACAAGTAGCATAAACACTGATTGGTATTGTTTTGATTGTTTGTATCTTACTCTTTGTTGTATGCATCAGTGTTAGACAGCCCTATTGAGTCAGTTTTTCTGTTATCTTCCTGTTTTCAGTCGAAAAGTTCGCTTTCTGTATGTCTGTAACTGTTCCAGAAAATGACCCAGTGCACTCACGGCTAAACCGTGAAATGTGCTACGGCTGAGCCGTGAAATGGCTTACGGCTAAGCCGAGACCCAACCGTAACCCTAACCGTAGAACAATACAGGGTGACAATTGAAATAACTGAGAGTTGGCAAATTGCTACTCTTCTACGGCCCAGCCTGATCTAAGCCGTACAGTGTACTATGGCTAAGCCGTGGATTAGGATACGGCTGCGCTGTAGAGTAAATTATGGTTGAGCCGTAAATGCGGATGAACAGTTTCGGGAACCTCGGCTCCGCCGCAGTGCAGATTACGGCTAAGCCGTAAGATGCCTAGGCTAAGCCGTGAGGTCACCTACGGCTACACCGTGTGATCCTGAGAAAGGAATAAAAAGACTAGGCTTAAGAAAGAGACCGTATAGGACTTTCATGTAGAATGTAACTAACCTAAACATGCCCAATGGAATGTCTGAATGACATGAATGATCTCGAGGGCTGTGAATCATTCATGCCCGTTATCCGGTTGTTTAGCACCTCCCCATGGGTGTTGGTTTAAGAGACTTCAATGCACATTCCAGATACTCTGCAACACTAGACAATGGTGCATCGGATAACTTAAAACTACATCAACATGCACGGTTAGAAACACTGGATAAATAGGTTAGGATTGGCTTGTAATTGACCTTGATTCGTCAAAGTACTCTAATTTGTATAGCATATTGACTTCGGCCATGCCCTCTTATGTGTTCTGCGCTGGACCTCTCGATTCTATGGGAAATGCAGCAACCCCAAAGTGAAGCCCAGGCAGGACCATTCTATTACTGTGTTTTTATCATTGCTCTGGTGGAGTACTTGAGTCAGTGATTATTTGTTTTTGTTATTGGTACTCAATTGTCAGTGCTTCTTTTATTGCATTCAGTATCAGTATCAGTATCAGTATATGTGATGCACTTCCTATTGTTCGTTTATTGTGATATGTGAGATCTGTATGTGATATGATTGATTGATTGAGGTGCATCATCCGATTTGATTGCGATTGGTATATAGCACTACTGAGCCTCAGCCTTAGGATGCCCGACGGGGTTGACTTTGGTTTAGTTTATGTGTTTGCCTCTGCAGAATGATCTGTCCTGGGACGCCGGACCCCGGGAACTAGAGACCCATGCGTACCCTGGCCCGGTCGCTGGTGTTCTCATTCCGACTACTCTCGAAAGGGAGAATATGGCCAATGTAGTAGCCACTTTGCCTGTTATCTGTTTATGATTCTGACAGCATGCTTATTCATTTGCATAACTGCTTAGCATACGAACATGCTTACTATGGATCTTGCATTGTAACTATTGCTCATTAATAGACACAATTCGTGTTATCTTCTTGTGGCTTATATTTTGCTAAGTCGTTGTACTTATGAGTTGTTATTGGTGTTGCTGGCTCAGATCCCTCTCCTGATCCTGCGTCGGTCGACCCGACTCCAGGAGAGGCTCGCGAGGCCCCCTCCGACCTTGAGGAGTGGACTTGATCCATCCTCTAGAGTACGGTTTGCATCATTTTGTTTCCCCATTCATTTGAGTCTGGGTCTAGTTGGGGGATTTTTCTGTAACTTGTACCGTGGGCTTGATTAATAACTGTATTTTGATTTTTGTGAGCCCTCCTTATTGTCATACGTTCTTGTAATTGTTCTTGAAATCAGTCTAATGCTTTTGTAATCCATTATGTCTTTTGGTATGTTGTGGTATGCCTTGATACGTACAGCTTCCGCGTACATTTGTTTGCACGTGTGAATGATCGCTTGTGTGTGTATGCTTGGACGGGGTCTAGGTGTACATGCACGGGAGTACGTGTGTCATTGGTTAGACTTTCTCTGACCCCCGGTCCCTGGACTCGGGTTGTGACACCGCGCTAGCCAATCCATTCCAAGGATCACATCAAAATCCAACATAGACAACAAGATCAAATCAACTGGCAGCTGACGACCTTCAATCAACACGTCACACTGAGGGTAGTACACACTACACTCCACTCTCTTGCCCACAGGAGTGGGCACCACCAACAAATATGGTAGCGGCTGAGAGGATTGCGGTAACTGTTCAGCAAAACGAGGTGCAACATACGAACACGTAGACCCCGAATCAAATAATACAAATGCTTCAGCTTGAGCAATAAGAACTTTACCTTCCACCACGTTCGCATCTTTTGCACTCTCATGGGAGGCTGCATACACACGAGCAGTCTGACGCTGCGGCTTCTAGCTTTAGCGAGACGGCTGGGGGTTATTTGAAGCTGCAAAACTCATAGACCTGGATGACTGGGATGTCCTGGCTTTCGAGCACTGAGCTATCTTATGCTCCATGGATCCACAGCCTAAGCAAGCACCGGACTTTTTCCAACAGTTATCCGTCGGATGTCCCTATCCACAAAACTCACATCTGATCCCAGAGAAACTAGAAGTTCCTTGTTTCCCTTTCCATCTCTTCTGGATCTGTCCCTTGGACCCCACCGGTGCACTACTCTTGAGGTCCATAGCTCTTTCTGCTAGGTGGTTAGCTTTCGCAGCGTATGCTCTGTCAACCGCATCATCAAAAGTAGCTGGTCTCTGGAAAGCAGTCACATAGTTAGCGTACCTAGGATGCAGACTAGTAATGAAGCGATTCACCTTCTTTTCCTCAGTATTGATCACGTCCTTCGTAAAGTGGGGCAGCTGGATGAATCAGTGAACATACTCTGCGACAGTCAGTTGCTGCTGCTGTAAGGCCAGAAACTCAACCACCTTCAGTCACCGGACATGAGCAGGGATGAACTTCCTCCTGAACTATTTCTGAAATGTCTCCCACACTGTTGCACTAGGCATGGTCGTATAGGTATCACCGACACTCTTCCACCAAGTCTTTGCCACTTCCCTGAACTTCGATGCCATGAGCATATCCTTCTGCCGATTATTACAGACAATAGTAGTGAAGAGATCCCCGGTGTGCTCTAGCCACTGATTAATCTTCAACGCATCTTCATTACCGTAGAATTCTGTGGCTCCACGTTTCCTGAATTTATCGTACAACGCATTTGGGTCACTCTCCTTGGGATGGAAAACCACTTGCTGTTCTACATGCGGCTGAACTGACGCTTGACTCTGCCGGTGTACCAGAGAAACAACCTGTGCTTGCAAGGAATGGATCGCCTGTAGCATTGCCAAGAAACGCTCATCAAGATTCACAGGTTGTCGTGGGGCGGCTGATCCACTCTCATTATCTCCCTGATTATTGTTGTGAGCACCAGATCCGGATGCCATAGCCTGCAAAACACAGGAGTCAATCTGCTACCACACTAGGTGACCCACACAGACCCATAAGAAACAAGGACCAAACACAACAGTCAAAGACTTGACTACGCAATCTCACCACGTTCTATATGCCTACATGCTTAAGAACTAAGATAAAGACAATGCTCTGATACCATACAATACGTATGACACAACCCGAGCCCAGAAATCGGGGGTTAGAGAAAACCTAACCAATGACACACGTACTCCCGTGCATGTGCACCTAGACCTTGCCCAAATGAACACACACAAGGGATCAATCACACGTGCAAACGAGTGTACGCGGAAGCTGTACGTATCAAGGCATACCACAATATAACAAATGACACAATTGGACATAAAATATTAGACTGATTACAATGATGTACAACAAAAGAAGGACTATTCAAAAAATCAAAATACAGATATCAATCAAACCAAAAATACAATCTACAGAAAAATCCCCCAAATAAACCGAGACACAAATGGATGGGGAGAACAAAATGATGCAAACTGCTCTCCAGAAGAATGGATCAAGTCCACTCCTCTAGGCCGGAGGGGGCCTCGCGCGCCTCTCCTGAAGTCGAGTCGACCGACGCAGGATCGGGAGAGGGATTTGAGCCTGCAACACCAAGAATAACTCATAAGTACAACGACTTAGCAAAATATAAGCCACAAGAAGATAAGACGAATTGTATCTAGTAATGAGCAAAAATAGTAATACAAGGATCTATAGTGATCATGTTCGTATACTAGGCAAATCGTGCATATGAATAAGTATGCTATTAGAGTCATAAGCAGATAACGGTCAAAGTGGCTAATACATTTGTCATATTCTCTCTTTCGAGAGCAATCGAAATGAGAACACCATCGACCGGGCCAGGGTATGCATGGGTCTCTAATTCCCGAGGTTCAGAATCCCAGGACAAGAGCACTCTGCAGAGGTAACACACACACTAAGCCAAAGTCAACCCCGTCGGGTATCCTAAGGCCGAGGCTCAGTAGCGCCATTGTTGACCTATAAAAAATTGCAAATACTGCAGCGAAGACACCTCATCTCAACTTAATTTAAGCTACAGAGGTTATTTGCCAAATCCTGAGGAATCACTGTGAGAACCGGCATTCCTACATGTCGAAGTGATGATATGCTATGCTCTGTGGATCCCTGTACAGAATGATATCCCATGAAGTTCAAGGTAGCTGGAACTCTCAGAGGAAGTTCAAATACTGCCCAAGACATGCCCTACAAAATTTCAGGTTGAACAAACATCATCGAACCCAAAAGCCACAAGCATGTCAGCCTGAAGTCAGTTCCCTTCCAAGCCATAGAGTCACTAACCAAAGTCCTGCTTCCCGATGTCCAAAACTGATAAAATTTGGGCGCGAAGCTTCAGTCATGCTCAGAAGATACTTTGCAAATTTTCAAGTCGAAAAGACTCCGTTTGGTCTAAATTTCATTACATGTCAGCTTAGAGGACAGTAATCCCGAATTTGGGGGTCACCAGCTAAGATCTTACTTCCAAAAAAGCCAAAGCAGATAAAATTTGGAACGAATGCTCAAAGAATGCCCCAAGTTATTCTCCCAAAGTTTCAAGTCAAGTGGATGTTGTTCGGATAGAAAACAAGCTAACTATCTCAATGTGAAGTGAATAGTGACCTAACGCATGCAATGAATAGGCCACTGTTCGAAATCCTACTTCCTCAAATCCAAACTGCATGAAATTTGGATGAATACTATAAGATGTTCTTGACGTCAGTTCCTCCAAGTTTCAAATCAAACCGAGGTCATTTGGGCTTCAAATAGCTGAAACAAGGGCCCACTATCATAAAAAGTCAACTGGAAAGTTGACCAAGTTTAGGTGGTCAAACAGAGTTGAAACTTCTGTGACACACTCAAAATAGTGTCAAGAAGTGTTCCTCCAAGTTTCGTGGCAATTAGACATCGTTCGGGCCCCAAACAGATGAAAACAAGCCACATATGCAAAACTCCAAGAATGGGCCTTGGGAGTGACCGGGGCCTACGAACAAAAGGAGTTGACCAAGTTTAGGTGGTCAAACAGAGCTGGAACTTCTGTGACACACTCAAAACAGTGTCAGGAAGTGTTCCTCCAAGTTTCGTGGCGATTGGACATCGTTCGGGCCTCAAACAATTGAAAATAGATCGCATATGCAGTGTTCCAAAAGTGGGCCTTGTCCGTGACCGGGGCCCAATTAATGAAAAAAGTTGACCAACTTCCCGAAATCAAAACGGGCTGAAATTTTTTATGACATGCAGAAAATAGTGTCAAGAAGCATCCCTCCAAGTTTCGTGGCAATCGGACTTCGTTTGAGCCCAAAACAGATGAAAATGGGCACATACGCGAAAACCCAAAATTGGGCCTCGTCTGTGACCGGGCCTACGGTCACGGTCAAAAGATGTTTTCTACCATTTTGGGTAGTTTCCCTCCACTCCTCTTCGAAATCCAAGTCCCCAAAACTGCTATTAACTCCCCAAAGCTACACAAAACTGATTGGGAGTCTATAAAAGATTCAAATTTTGAAGGAAAAAGGACATTAACACACATAAGGAAGAAAAGTGAAGAAATTGAAGAAAGTCACCACTTAAGGCAACAAAAAGCAAACTCCAGCAGCACTTCCACGACCATTCCCACCTTCTTTTCTCAGTTTTGAAGGTGAGCAAGAAAATTCAGAAGGAGAGAAGGAAGTGGAATGGCCAAAGTTCATGCTATGTTCATACGTCGGCAATTTCTGAGAGGATGACATTGTCACCTCTGTTTCTCTTATTCGTAGGGCTTCCTAGCCATTGCAAGAGTTGTGAAAGAAGCCTCTCTAGGCCTCATTTTGTTCCTTGAAAATAATAGGTTCAAAATGATACAACTCCAGCTTCATATCTGCCCATTCGGACTTGAAACAGAAACGCAGTCCGTAAGCACGAATGATGAGTTACAGTGGTTTCGATTGATTCCATGGTTAAATGTGATCTTCTTGATGGTTGTCCACCACTCCTAAGTCATGAAAATGGAGTTTCAACACTTGAAAGAAGTTCCAAGAAAAAACCATCGCGAACAGGATCAAACTGTAGGCGAAACAGTGACCAAACGGTCACTGCTTGCCAGTGACCGTGGCTCACGGTCACTGGCAGGGGCCACGGTCACTGAAATGGGGTAGTGACCGCGGGTTATGGTCACCCCCCATTTTTCCATCTTTTTGCACTTTTTTCCTATTCTATGTACATTTTCTCAAAAATTCCAAGTTGAGATCACATCTAAGACTTGAGGGAGGGGTTGTAAATTTTCAAAATGTATGTAAACAACCTGCATCCCCACGGTCAGGGCACTTGAACCCATGTAAACAAAGGGAAATTAATGATGAACTGTAATTATTTCCCATTCTTCTTAACACTTGAAGTGCGTGAATGTCGGACATAGAATCCGTTACACATTTCCACGTCATTTTTAAGCGCGATCAGAACATTGGCGCCGTCTGTGGGAAATTATATTGCCCTAATTTGTGATCGAATTTGGATAAAAACGCATGAAAAGTGCTGAAAATTGCTGAAAAGTGCTGTTGTTGCATTGAAAACTGCCGTTGTTGCACTGAAAACTGCTGCTGTTGCATTGAAAGTGCTGCTGTTTCACTGAAACTGCCACTGTTGCACTAAAACTGCTGCTATTGTGCTGGAAACTGCCGCTGTTGTGCTAGAAACTGCTGTTGTATCACTGAAAACTGCTACTAAAAGCCTGTGACCAGGGCACACGGTCACTTGCCTATTTTTATGATGATAAAGGCTTATTTAACCTCCAATTACACCCATACAAGACCTTTGATGTCTACAATGGGTTTGAAAATATCATTAAATGAATTTTGCACCTTGAATTGCAGATTGTTCATACAAATGAAGGCATTGGGCACCTTTATGTGCGTACACTTGCCATTTAATTGGAAGAATTTGCACCTTGATGTGCATGGACCAAAATGAGGAGTGATGATTTAGTTCAAAGGGCTTTTGACCCATATAAAAATGTTTATTAAATCAATGATAAGACCAACGACATTGTAATTATGCATTGTCCGGCGTCAACCACTGATGGATCTTGTGTGGTTATTATGATAGTGGTGCAGGCTTGATCCTGTGGGCACTATCCTTTTGATTGATCCAACCCTTTCTTGCTTATAAGTCTGACACAGATAGTCCTGAAATGCTGCTGAAATTTTGGTAGCCAGGTCTAGTCAGCATAGCATGCTTTTAAGCTTGACTCAATAAACCCGAAATGCTGCAGAAATTCTGACAGCAGGGATAGTCAGCATAGCATAATGGGATGGGATTTATGCCTATATCTAACCATTTCGGTTCAAAACCATGTTGGTCTAGATGGCATCTATAAACCATTCCGGCTAGCCCAAGAGGCAGCCATGTTGGTTATACTACTAATATAGTCCTATCGGCTAACTTTTTGCAGAAAACAGCATGGGTTCTGTGATCATCACTTTCGACGAAGCCAAGGAGAGATTGTTCAAATCTCCATGGCTCAGACCACATCATCAACAAAGGCACCCAAAAGGGGCCGAATGAACACCAGTGCTCCTGCATCAAGGGTCTTGGTCTTTTAGAGGCTTTCTACTCCTTCAAGCTATATGACCTCAGCCTACAAGGGGTCATCAGAAACCTTGGAGCCCATCAAGAAGGCAAAGACTCCTCAAACTTGGGTCTCCAAATATGCCCAGAACCCTTTTGGAGTCTTCCATAAAGGTCACTATGACCTAAAACACAAAGTGAGGTCGGAAGGCAATAATTTTCGTATCACCAAGCCTCGACTGGGGGTAAGGCAGGTTCGGTTTACGAACCACAAAATAGAGATACCCGTTGGTTCACAGCAGGAGGCCTTACAGACTGCTAAGTTCTCATTTGTGCATCCTAAACAAAGGGTGCATCTCAAAAAGCAAACCACTCGCGAGCAAGCCCTAACCGGTGAAAAGGGTCAAAAGGATGTTGTTATTCCAAATTGCCGTATGTGGTCACCACAGCCACGCAGGCAGAAGTCCAGAAAAGCTGAGGAGAAACCCTTGGCCCCACTTGAAAAGAATGTCTTTTACCCTTTGACCCAGAAGGAGGGGCGGAGGTTTGGCAGGAGGCGCTTACCTTCTGTTATTATGGCACCATCACCATCACTTTCAACCCAGCGCCCGTCATATGGCGCTAAAAACAAGAAATATGCTGAACGATTGGTCATCAAAAATTCGACCGATCTCGTTCAATTTAAAAATTTGCTTCAACAAAAGAAGGAACAGAAGAAGAAAATTGAAAGAAATGTTGTTAACATCCTTTCACTTCCTACTTCCGACCCTATGGATTGGGAGCAAGTTGCTAGCACTTCTAAGCCATTAGTTGCTAGATTCAGAGATCAAACTCTAGCAACTAGATTGACCCAGCAAATAAAGAAGAGGGCTTTGGCTCTCTCCAAGAGGCATGCTCGGAAGCAGTCACAGCATACAATCACTCAAAAATGGGTGATTAAAGAAGATGAGCCAAACCTAACCTCCTCATGTATGGTTGGACCTGGCACAACTAAGAGAGTCACTCGGAGTATGGCTCGGACTTAGTCCCAAGAGTCCGATTCTAATTCTCATTTAGATAGGACCTCTGACGAACATGGTTCCGATAAGGATTCAATAACTCTCCTGGACACCGAAGATAGTCAATCCACTCTTCCTACATCCTCTTACCCCCGTCAGTACACTGTATTTATGGCTGAAGGGAGTGGGACCGGTAATGAAGAGGTTGCCGGTGGAGGTAAAGATGTTAGCGAAGAAAATGCTGACGAAAATCAAGAGAATGACGTCAGTGATGTTGTCAAGCAACAAGGAGCTAAAATTGACCATCTGACGGCTCAGTTGAAAATCTTGGCAGACAAGTTGGGTAGTCCGGCTGAAGCTCCTGTTAACCCCTTATTTGCTGATAGAAGAGAACAGGCAATGATCAGGAGGAATGCCACCAAAATTGACCTACTCACAGCACAAATCAAGGCACTAACAGACAAAGTAATCGCCTCAGGTTCAACTGGAGGTGATCACTCCTCAATCCTTGGTTTCCACATAGATCCTGAAAAACATGTAACTTTTAAAAAAGTGGAGGAAATATTAAATAAATCAAAAGTGGAGACCAGGATGAAGAAAAAGTGTATTACATCTAAATACCCTCCGGAGTTTGATTTGGTTCCATTTCCACCAAATTACAAACTTTCGACTTTCTAGCCTTACCTTGGAAAAGGGTCAGCCTATCAGCATATAGTGCATTTTAAGTCGCTCCTTGGCAGTTTACCTGAACTGGATGCACTAAAAATAAGGCTGTTTGTTGGTACATTGAAAGGAGTTGCTTTCGATTGGTACAAACAATTGCCAGAACTCTCCTTCACTACATGGCCAGTTACAGAAGAGAAGTTTCTACTTCACTTTTAGGAAGAAGATCAAACGGTCACCTTCGCTATGTTCAGTAGTACAAAGCAAGGGGCTAATGAAACTGCGCAAGCCTTTATCAATAGATGGAGAGCATTGTCTTACAGATGCCAAGAACAACCATCTCCAAAGGCGACAATTGAAATGTACAAAACCAATTTGCGGCCAGAGATTAAGGCTATCATACTTAGTCATAAAACTAAGTCTTTGGCCAGATTGGTTGAGGTAGCTACTGATGCGGAGTTAACCCTGAAAGAAATTAATTAGAAGAAAGCAAGTTCCCGAAAAATGGAATCATCGTCATCTTCTACTCCAAAACCAGCTGTGCCGAAACCTCAAAAGAAGCAGGAGGTATTCAATGTACAAACCTCCAAAACACCTCCTCAAAAACCACAGAATGGTAAGACGGAGCAAAACAAAAAGGAAGAATATGAAAAGAGGAAGCAAACTAAATACCCTTTTGACGGGGACATTGAAGTCATCTTCCAAGCATTGGTGGAGAATAACAAGCTCGAGCTTCCACCCATGAAAAAGCCAGAGCAAACTGGTCGTGTTAATGATCCAAACTATTGTGCATACCATCGGATGGTATCTCATCCTTTTGAAAGATTGCTTTATCCTAAAGGAAAAGGTCAATGAGATGTGAAAAAATGGAGTAATAACATTTGATCGAAAATATGATGCAGCTCCAGTCAATATGATTTCCTTCGGGCAGTTTGCACCTGTGGCAATACCCGCTCCATCGAGGCCACCAATAGTCGAATTCCGGGTCATCAATGCACTACATAGTGAACAGGGGTTGATACCTGTCAAAGATTCTTCAGGGGAGGAAATGTGGGTTCTCCTGGACTTAATAAATGATGAAGGATGGGAAAAGTGAAAACCAAACCCACACTTGTGGAAAGAAGAAATATCAAAAGGCAGATTAAAGGTCTCCAAAAGACTGCTCAAAAGAAACAAGAACAACAGTTTAAACAGAAGAAAGACAAGGCGGTCGAGGCCCCAGTCTTAGAAAATCCTCCTAGATCAGCCAGAGGTCATTTTACTCTAACCGACTACATCATTCCAATTCCAAAAGATGAGGAAGAACCAGCAATATCTAGCTGCAATCGGATATCATGGGATGGTACACCCCCTAACTCTGATGATGAAAATCAATGGTCGGATTACTCTGATCTTGAAGACTATCAATGGATCGATGATTATTTTGCTGATGAATACCCTTCTGATGAAGATGAGGATTTCGAACAAACCTTTGACCCCGAGACGGGTACACTTAATATCAAGCATGGTCTAAATACACTATCGGTGACCTTGTATGACATACACAGGCCAAGTTCAAGTGGCTGGTCGAATGATGATCCTCCTCCTTTTCCACTACCTCCAGAAGTTCATCCGGATCCACTACCATTAGTCGGGCACGATGAAGTTCAGCCTCAGCAGACGGTTTTTCCTCCTTCCACGCTAGATGCTTCTTCCACACCTAATTCAGAGTTGATCTTTTCAAATGAAAATTTTGAATTAAGTAATCAGTTGGTTGACTTTAACTCAACCAGGGAACTTGGGTTACCGATGAGACATAATAACCCCAATATTGGTAATATTGTCGAGAATATCTCTGACTTTGAAAAGGAACTGTCAACATCTCCTACCCTGGTGGTTTTGAATACTGCCATAGAGTCCAAAACATCGCAGGCTATTCCTAATGATGTAAATCAAGAAGTAGACCTGGAAGAGGTCAATCAGCTTTTCATCGAACCAGAAGAAGTTAATGCCATAAGAAGAGATGCACAACCAGAAATTGACCGAAGCAACATGCTTAATGATGGCACTCTCTCTGGTCGCAACTACAGGGTTAACTATGATAAATCCTCTGTTCCTTCCTCTTCTTATGTAAACCCTTTAGGGGGCAATACCAATGTAAATGTAACTTCTCTAGAAGTAAATGATAATACAAGGCCACCAGAGCCATTCACGTATGATGTTGTTGAACACCTTAAGCACATACCTGCACGACTCCACATCTTTGATCTCTTGCAGATGTCCAAGGAGAGTTGTGACAACTTCATACGAGCACTACAGACCTTGAATACTGAGAATCATACTCATGTAGCACAAGTGCATCAAATAGAAAAAAACTATATGAAGGCGAAATCCAAGAGGCCTCAAAAGCAATGCCAGGAGTGTCTCTTAACTCACAATGCTTCTAAAGCTACTATCTCTTTCACCAAAGAGGATCTCCTCTTGGGCAATATGAAGCATACGAGGCCACTTTATTTCACGGCTTACATCAAAGATGTGCCTGTCCCAAGAGTTCAAGTTGACCCAGGGTCAGCTCTAAATCTCATCACAATCACGACCCTTCAAGAGCTCGGTATTCCAGTGAGCAAGCTGTCTGCTACAACGACTTCTATTCAAGGTTATGATGGGGAAGTACAGGATCCGATTGGTAAAATCCGAATTCGATTCCAGTTGGGAGACTTAGTCTTGGAGGCCACTCTACATGTAGTAAAAACTCGTGCTTGTTATAACATCCTCTTGGGGAGACGATGGCTTCATGATTATGCCATAGTACCTTCTACTCTTCATCAATGCCTTAAATACTTCGACAATGAGGGGAAGGTACATTGAGTCTTTGCAGAGGAAAAGCCATTCAAAGGAAAGGAGGTTTATTTCACAGATGCAACAATGTATCAAGAAAAGCCTACAAAATCCAACTCAGATGCGAAGAATGCTCTTGGGAATGATAATCCTGCAGAACCTTTCACTATTTCAGCAAAGAAAGTTGGTCAAAAATCTAATCTTCCCATAAAGTTGGAACGTGCAGGAAAATCTGCGGCAAAATGCGTGGATATCAAAGCTCCTTTGATAATTAAGGTGAAATTTGAAATCAAAAAGCCAGATCCACCTGTAATCATATCCACAAAGCTATCAAAAGTAAAAGATGCTGAACGTCAGAGGTTTTTATTTTCGGCCAACATGGTATCCTCAAGCTCCAATCAAGAAAGCAATGATATACCTCCCCCTACTAGGGGAATATCGCCTATAAAGCCTGATTCTCCTATCACTTTTAGTCAATTGATATTGACATCACAGCAAAGAGGAGAATTAGCCTACAGGTACATTGATAGGTGGCTCCGTTTGGCTGAAAGATGTGAAAATCCTCCACACTACTCCGCATGGATTCACTTGTGCTGGTTAGGTTTTCGGCCAGCTCTTCGCAGCTTAACCATGGCGATGGAATTTCAAACCTTTGATGAGATGTCTCGAATTGTGTCATCTCTCGAAGTGGCACTCCACTGGCTGCGCAGGAGGTCTAGAAGAACGTGTCCAATACATGTCATTTCAATGATCAGAGATACAGATTCTAAGTTGGACTCTGAAGACGCTGAAGAAATGAGCACCTTCGTGCATTCTATGGTAGACTGTGATCTTCCACTTATACCATGGCCTACTCCCTCTCATATTTATGAATTCGAAGGTTCTTGCTTTTTGGTACCTTCATCTAAGCAGTATAATCATCTGATTATTTTTCATCGGGCTGAAGATACTTCTCCACCAGATATTATTGACAAAATCAGTAATGAGGGAAAAATCCGGCTCGATATTTATAATCCCGTGGTCTGTTACATGATGAAAAATATGGGGTACAATCTCAAGAAACCTATGGGTCTTGGATTAACTGCAAATGGCATACGGGCTCCTTTGGATGTCTTTACTCCAGAGATGAAAGAAGATCTCCAGACAGGGGGCAGAATTGAGCAGCTGCGTCATTGCATAGGATATGTTCCTTACAGTAATATTCCTAAATTTAAACAAAGTATTAAAGCCAAATCGGTAGTCTTCACTGAAGAATATGACTCGGATGACTCTCATGAAATTCCTGTGCTTCAAGATCCCGTTGATTGGGCCATTTTTCAGCATCCTGACGGTGCAAGTGATGAAGATGATGCTATATCACAAATCACTGAGTATTGGTCATCTGAACTCAACGAGGAAATAAGCCCGTCCCAACATGTCCGCTGGGAATGCTTAGCCCTTGATGTAAAAGTCAAAGAGCCTAAAAAACCAAATCCTTGGAAAGGGATCAGGCCTTGGTTAAAACCCCCAACTGAAACCCCAGAAGGTTTCACAAAGTTAGAAACTTCCAGTAACAATGTAGAAACACTTCCTACTAATCCTCCAACTGAGGACCAAGTACAAGAAATAAACTTGGGAACCCCAGAAAATCCCCGACCTACCTTTGTAAGCTCTCAAATTAAAGGAAGTGAACTTGATCTGTATATGGGATTCCTGTGAGAGTTCATAGATTGCTTTATATGGACTTATGCAGAAATACCGGGCCTAGATCCATAAATTTCTGTACACATTAAATATAGCAGATGATGCTAAACCTGTAAAACAGGACCAAAGGAGGACAAAGCCTGAAATCATGGAGAAGATAGAAAAAGAAGTTCAGAAACTCAGGGGCATTAATTTCATCCGTGAAGAACAACACCCTGACTGGTTGGCTAATATAGTCCCAGTTACTAAAAAGAATGGACAAATCAGAGTCTGTATTGACTTTAGAGATCTGAATAAAGCCTACTCCAAAGATGATTTTCCATTACCTATACCATAAATAACGATTGACAATACTTTTGGGTTCGAAAGAATGTCATTCATGGATGGCTTCTCGGGGTATAATCAGATCAAAATGTTCAAAGAGGATGAGAAACACACTTCCTTTAGAACTCCATTCGGCATATACTGCTATATTGTCATGCCATTTGGTCTCAAAAATGCTGGAGCCACATACCAAAGAGCAACGATGAAAATATTCAAGGACTTACAGTATAAATCTGTTGAATGTTATGTTGATGATTTGGCAGTCAAGAGCAAGCATAAATCAGATCATTTGGCCGATCTCCGCCCGGTCTTTGAGAGATTATGGAAATTCAATCTTCGAATGAATCCCCTGAAATATTTTTTCAGAGTTTCTTCCGGAAACTTTCTAGGATTTGTGGTGCGAAAAGGTGGCATTGAAATAGATCCCATCAAAATCAAAGCCATATTGGAAATGCCTTCGCCGAGAAATTTGAAAGAATTAAAAGGATTACAGGGAAGACTCGCCTACATCCGACAGTTCATTTCCAACTTGTCCGGAAAGTGCAGACCATTCCCCAAATTGATGAAGAAAGGAGTGGACTTTGTATGGGAAAAAGCTTGTGAAGATGCTTTTCAGGATATCAAACAATATCTTACAAACCCGCCAGTTCTTTCAGCTCCAATTCCGGGCAAGCCTATCATTCTTTATACAAGGGCTCTTGATCATTCCTTGGGAGCATTGTTAGCTCAAAAGAATGATGAAGGAAAGGAGGTGGCACTTTATTACCTGTCGAGGATGCTGGTTTGTGCTGAACACAATTATCACCCCATAGAAAAAGAATGTCTTGCGCTTATGTTTGCAATACAAAAGCTACGACATTACATCCTCTCTAATGTAGTATATCTGGTTTCCAATATTAATCCATTAAAGGTATTAGTGACAAAAGCCGGGGCATTGAGCGAACGTCTGGCCAAATGGTCCATCCTTCTTTCTCAATATGACATCAGATACACTCCTGCGAAAGCAATAAAAGGACAAGCTCTTGCAGATTTTCTAGCAGAACATCCACTGTCAGAAGATTTTGAGTTCATAGACAATCTCCCTGATGAGTCAGTCTTCTTCACTGAACAAACATGGAAATCCACCATTGATTCAGATTTACATTGGACCATGCATTTTGATGGAGCTTCCAGGACTAATGAACAAGGAAAGCCAGTATCAGGAGTTGGAATTATTTTCTGCAGTCCAGGAAAACTTTATGTTCCTCACTCCTTCTCATTAATCAAGCCATGCTCGAACAATGTGGCAGAATACACGGCATTAATTATGGGGCTTGAGTTAGCTTTAGATGCTGACATTAACATGCTAGGAGTCTATGGAGATTCACAACTTGTGATTAAGCAAATGAATCACGAGTATGAAGTAAAGAAGCCGGACCTAGTTCCCCTTTTCAATAGGGCATATGAACTCAAGTAAAGGTTTAAATTGATTGCGTTTCATCATGTTCCGAGATGTCAGAATGTCAAAGCAGACGCCTTAGCAAGCTTGGCAGCTTCAATGTCAATCCCTGAGAATGACAAGATGATATTGGAAGTTGTTGAGAGAAGACTTCTACCCCCACTCAATACTTACAAGGCAGTAGAAGATAGCTTCACTGTAATCAAAAATCGAATTTCATATTTCCAAAACTCATTCAGGGATTGAAGAGATCCTTTCATTGATTATATTCTGCACGGAGTATTACCAGAGAACCCTAAAGATAAAACCAGTATTCAAAGGCGAGCTTTCAAATTCCATTTTGATTTGCCCTCAAAAACTCTTTATCGCAAGTCATACGATGGGGTTCTACTTTGTTGTTTGTCCCCGAAAGAAGCTGAGCAAGTTCTTAGAGAAGTTCATGTTAGCCTATGTGGTGCTCACCAAGCTGGACCAAAACTTCATGATCAAATTCGAAGATTAGGCTACTATTGGCCTACCATGGTGTCTGACGCTATTAGTTTTGCTAAAAGATGTAGTGAGTGCCAAATTCATGGTGATTACATTCACCAGCCTCCTGAACATTTGCACCCTACGACCACTTCTTGGCCGTTTAAATCTTGGGGAATGGATATAGTGGGAAAGATCAGTCCACCCTCAGAACGTGGACATCAATTCATTTTGGCCGCAACCGATTACTTCTCTAAATGGGCAGAAGCAGTACCTCTCACAGAAGTTAAAACTAATACAGTCCTTAGCTTTCTGAAAACTCATGTCATTTGCCGTTTTGGGGTGCCTAAACGTCTGTATCATGACAATGGCCCGCAATTCAATAATAATAAATTTTACAGATTCTGTGACAAATACGGGATCCAGTATTGTCCATCTACAGCGTATAACCCCGCGGCCAACGGACTTGCCGAAGCTTTTAACAAAACCATTTGCAAGATTTTGAAGAAAACGGTTTCTGACAACAAAAAGAGTTGGAGTACCAGGCTTCCTGAAGCATTATGGGCTTACAAAACTACAGTTCGTGGCCCTACTAAATCAACACCGTATTCCTTGGTCTATGGTTGTGAAGCTGTAATACTTTTGGAAATTCAACTTCCCTCTTTTCGGGTGGCTGTGATAAACAAATATACTGAAGAAAAGAATGCCAAACTCAGACTACAAGAGCTAGAAAGCCTTGATGAGAAAAGGCTTGCCGCTCGACAGAGTATTGAGTTGTATCAAACTCGTATGGCTGCATCTTTCAACAAAAAAGTCAAGTATAGAGCTTATAAGAAGGGAGATCTAGTCCTTGCAGTTAGAAGACCTATGTTTTCCATGCACTTGTCGAGAGGCAAGTTCAAACCTAAATGGGAAGGACCTTTTGTTGTCGACAAGGTTTACTCCAATGGCGCCTATGCGCTCCTCACACTTGAAGGGGACAGATGCATGATGCCCATCAATGGAAAACTTCTCAAGAAATACTATACTTGAGTGTCATTGGTACACCCAAACTATGTACAACGTACCCAAACCATATACAGTGTACATTCTCACTCCTAACCAAAATCAAAATCCTCTGGTTTCGAGCCTTTCAACCTATGACTCCTAACCAAAATCCCTCAGACTTGTATAAAATGACTACGAGGATCAAGTCCCTCGACCCCTCTAGTCAAACTTTCGTTACTTGGATAATGTCCTTACAAGACCCCTTGTAACATCCTGCTATATAGATTAAGTCTTTTTGCAGACCCTGTATTGCAAAACTCAGCTGTGTGGAATAAGTCCTTTGACCCCATATAGCTAATCCTTAGTTGTATAGAATAAGTCTTTTTGCAGACCCTGTATAACCAAAATCTAAACAAAAACTAAAACCAAATCTTTGTCCTAAGGAATAAGTCAAGGGTCCCGGGGAAAGCCTCACACATGGGCACTGGATAACATCCACTTTGTTTGACCCATTTCGACACCAAAAGGATCAAGTCATGGACCCTGGAGAAAGCCTTACACATGGGCACCAGATAACGTCCACCTATATGACTCCCTTATTTTTGATTTGTGGATCTAAAAGATCGCAAATCACACCCTCATACAAGTCTGCGAAAACCAAACCAAACAAACCATCCACATAAACCATATCAAACATCCACCAAAAATCAAACCAAACACCCATACCAATGACAAAAATAGAAAGAAAAAACCTTTTCCACTGATATCCATTTTAAAGTTTGAATACAAGCAGTGAAGTCAATGTACACATGGCCCTCAGGGCTAATCAGAATAAAAAAGATAAGAGAAAGCAAAACCATCAAATGGAAGGTGCAGCAGAGAATCTCAGTCCAGGAACTTCTCCAGTTTCCCCTTAGCATTCAGTACTTCTACCATGAGGATGCGCCCTTTGTAGCTTGCATAAGCTAGGATAGCAGTACTAATGTTAATCTCGTCCAGCTTAATATTTAATTCAAGCTCTAAAGACTTAACGAAGTCATTCAGGGTTGTACGTTTCGCTTCTGTATGCGTGAAAAGATCACCTCGGCGACGAATTCTCTCTGAAACAAACTTCTGCAAATTTTCCATGGTATTTTCCATGGAAGATAATTGATGCTGCAATACATCGATCTGTTGTTGAATACGTGCACGTTGGTCCGCATGCACAACCAATTCCTGTGTCAGCTTGGCCTCTTCCGCATTTATCACTTGTATCTCCTCCTCACCACTTTCAATCTCTGCAGCCAATTGAATTTTGTGCCTTAAGACTTCATCTTGGAAAGCTTTGGCATGATCAACACTCTTATCTCAAGAGTCTTTTTCTTCAAGTTTGTTAAAGAGGAGGACAAGGGCATCGCGAAGACCACTCAAGTCGGTACCAGAAAATATCAACATATCTGCTAAAGCCTTGGCACCTTGAATCTTCTCTGAAGAAAGCTCTCCTTGAAAAACAGTAGCCAAAATGTTGCGAATGATTATCTTTGTGGCAAAATTAATAGCAGATTGAGGCTTTGGGGTGTCCCCGAAGAAGCTGAGTTTTTTAGGGATAGAAAGGTTTGATTCTCGCTCTTGTGAATTTGACTGGACATTTACTCCGCCCTCACCGCCCTCAGGAATCGCCAATGTTTCTTCACGAATCGAAGGTGAATCATGTGACCCCTGTGAAGACAAGGTAGTCGAAGGATCCCTAATGGCATGAGGTGTGACTGTCACATGCAGTAAGGCTTTTCGGGTCCCTTCACCTTCAGCAGTAGAAACCTCATCTGATATCTTCTGAACAACAGGGTCTTCAATAACTTTTAAAGGCGATAACTGATCCACCCTAAAGTGGACTCTTGGAGGTGTCACGGCCTTGGGAGGTGTAAAACTGCCAACAACTGGAGGTACACTACTAGTGACAAGTGTTACAGGAGTATCCTCTACTGGGAGACTTGTACCTTCTAAAATCATTGCCTGTTGAACAAAAGAGCCTGCTTTGATCACAACAGTATCCGCTACAGGGGCTTCTGTGACTGGAGCCATAACACTGTCTGTTTCTTTTTCTGCATCGCTAACAAGTTCAATATGTTGCTCCATTCAAACATCCTCAGCCTCATTAGCCCTTGGCTCATTATTAACAGGCAAGGTAGTACCGGCTGGCAATAATCCCGCACCATCATTCATACCTTGGGTTAGTGAACCTGATGATAAACTTTCTACAAAGCATTGCAGATCACTCCCCAAAGGGCTGCCTGGTGATGCCTCTAAGTATCCACTATGAATTGAGACATCATCCAAGTCAATTGAAGCTTCAGCATGCTCTTTCTCCGCCTGTTCCTCGATAGGGGATCCAAAAGATCTCCTAGGAATGGTAGAAGGTGTTTTAGTAAGTGTCTCAGAAACACCCTCTTCCACCCGATCACCTGAAAAAGGGGAATGAGCAGAAATTAGAGCACGAATGCTGAAATGTTAATCAAGTTAATGTGAAGTTTACATTCAGCGACAATGAGAGTTTCCTCGACATCCCTGGAGACTCTGACCACAGATTCCTTGACAATCTCATAGAGAGGCTTCTATTGTTCAACCTGGAAAACAGCCTCCGTAATGGTAGCAGTACCAACGTCATCAATAGATTTATCTGCAATGATGGATCCTGTCGGTACATCTGCTGCCACTTCTGTCTCAAATTCAGGCATCTGTGCTTGATTAAATATATCTTTTTCAAAATCGAACTCGATGTGAATATCACTATCAGTTCGCTCTCCGGTCGTAAGAGTATCAGAACTGCTTTCTCCTCCATTCCTCTCATCAGGGGCATAATCTTCAGTCACTCCGGCCATTTGCCTCGCAGACTCTCCAGCAATTAAGAGTTGAGCTGATACAATCGCCAAAAGAAGTATCAATGTTAAAGCAAAAGATACAGAATCAATGAAGATATGATTATAAACAATTATTGTATGTTACCAGTTTTTAGCCGCCGAGAACGACGTACTGGAGGACTTTCATCTTTTCTCTTCCTAGAAGGTGTCTCTTTGGTAGCTGAGGCTCGGACTCGAGTTACCAATTTCGAGCGAGTGGCTCTGATTTTCTTATGTAAACCCAGATCCGTCGGAGGGTTCACCGGCATTATGATGGAAGGCCTTGCCCTCGTAGCCACTTCCACAGATTGGACCCCCTCTACTGGACTTTGGCTGACATGTGTCTCTGTCAATACAGGAGTATCAGCAGCAGTTTTTAATTGATGAGCAAAATCTGCCTCAGCAGCTGCATGCATAACAGATCGCTCTTTCTCAAACAAACTAGTCTGTTCTCCTACTGATACCTTGGTTCTGACAAAACAGGAAGCAAATCCAAAATCCAAAGCAGCCCTGCCTATTTCCCTGGTTTCAACAAGGCTAATGCTCTCCTGTAAATTTTCTTCTATGGCTCGTCGCATTCTCGTTGCGGGTACATTAGGCGGAGGCATGTAGCTTTCATCTTCCTCACCTCTTAAACCACGGTGATCTCGATAGATATTGGATCCGGCTATCAAACCAATTCGCCATTGGTCCCCATCATATAGACAACTTTCAAAATTCTCTGGGATGAAACGATCTTTTTCTCCCTTTTCTCCTTTTTCCTTCTTCTTAGAAGCAGGCAAAACACGACATTTAGCTCGAGGATTGCTTGTATATGCCTGCACAATGGCGAGGGTGCTTTTAGCAAACCACTAGGCGAAGCCACTCGTATATCCAGGATTCAAAAGATGAGGATATCCAAAACGGGCCTCAGTATCAAACGCTTGGTAAAATTTCCAAGCATTACGGGCATCCTGTAAGGAGCTGATAGTGCCTCGAATTTGGCCCGGTGCTCCCACGACGACCTGATAGAAGTCGAATTGTCTGCAAAATCTGGCAGGTATATGAGGTTGAATATTGATGTATGTATTTTTCCTATACACCAGATCTGCAGGCCTTAAGCTCAGAAGCCAGCTCTTTTCTTCGTCTGACAAGCCGATATCCCGGCCACCTTCCCCAACCTTGTCTATTGATGGCTCCACAGCATTCCTCATCTGAGTTGGAACTTCAATATTTGGTATAGCGTCCCGGGAAGCAACATAATTGTTAAAGTTGCGCAAATGTTGGCGCAAATTGGTCATGGAATAGTTGTTAATTAGGCAATAACCACCAACCACACTGTAACACTCCAGCCCAGCTTGACCTCGTTTAGTGGCTAATTAATCTTGTTTTCGTTACTAATCGCGTTTTGTTTATGTTTTTATTTTCGTTGAGGGTCATGGATAGGTAGTTGGGTTGAGTTTGACCTGGATTAAGTAGACCAAGCCCTTTTTCGTAATTTTAGCTTTTCTAAGACATGGTCATTTTTGCATCATCTTGATGTCAACACGTGTCTTTTGTTGAGCTCGTTAACTTTCGTAACTACGTCGTTTGCAACCGATGTTGTGTGCTTCCATTGGACCCGGATTTGACTTAAACTGAAAATAACCTTCTAACTTGGACTTCATTGTAATTTGGGCTTACCCATTAGCTTATATAACTCCATCCATCGACTAAAACTCACGTTCTCTCTCAGTTTCCTCACTGTGCACGTGGAGTTTCTCTCCCTCTCTTGAATTCTCTCCTCCATCGACCACCTCCATCGATCAAGCTCAATTGAGGAATTGAGGAAGTTTGGTTTTTTGCATGTGAGGTGAGTTGGAAATCCTTCCATCTCTCTCATCTCCTTTCTCTATTTCTTCTCCTTCTTGTTTCCCTATTGCATGGTGTGTCTGTGCTTTGAAATTCTTTCAAATTCTCATGCATGCATGTTGTTTGATTGGTGTTAGGTTGTGTTTGGGCCCAAGGACAACAAGTTGTGTAATTAAATTCAATTGAGGCAAGTATAACCATAACTTGTGAGAACCCATGTTGGTATGCATTTGATTTTGGTTAGTTCACTTGAAAATGTGTTTACAGCCCATTTGATTACTCATTTGATTAGTACTTGTCTATCTCCATTGGATAGTTGCAATTCTGATGGTTTTACAGGAATTCTGTACATGCTTCAGAACATTGACTTCATGCATGTACGGCTAAGCCGTATGTCACTTACGGCTTAAAGTCCAGAGAGGGTAAAAAATCCAGTTTTCCTCTACGGTTAGGGCACGGCTAAGCCATGTATTGCCCTACGGCTAAGCCGAACCTCAGCCGTGGCCCAGCCGTAGATCAGTACAGGGTGCCTTTTCTGGATTTAACTGAGAGCACTCAAATTGACAGACCTTCTACGGCCCAGCCACGGCTAAGCCGTAGAACACACACGGCTAAGCCGTACGCTCATCTACGGCTAAGTCGTAGCCACACTAGAATAATAAAGGACAAGGATAGGTGTAAGGAAAAGACCGATATGGCCTTCATGATAGAATGTAGAGCACCTAGATCTGCCCAACGGAATGTGATACAACGCGTGAATGATCTCGAGGGCTGCGAATCATTCATGTTCGTTATCCGGATGTTAAGCACCTCTCCATGGGTGTTGGTTTAAGGGACTTCGTGCACCGCCCGAGTCAATGCAACACTAGACAACGGTGCATCGAATAACTTAAAACTACATCATCATGCACGGTTAGAAACACCGGATAATTAGATTAGACTTGGTTTGTAAATAAAGATGATCCGATTTCGCATGATTTGTTGCATAACATATTGCATTCGATTATTGACCTCTACTCTCTGTTATGATTACTTGTGTTCCGCTACTTTCACATTGTGATTCCTTACCTTGAGTATGCATGTATAATATGTTCACAGATATTCATAGATATGCACGTATAATATGTTATCACGATCTACTCAGGGTTTTCATGATTGACTCTGTATGGTCAGGCACTACTTAGCCTCAGCCTTAGGATCCCGACGGGGTGAATTTGGTATAGTTACATGGCCTTGCTGCAGTAAGGAAACGTCTTGGGGAACAGGACCCCAGGAAACCGAGACCCATTGTACCCTGGCCCGGACAATGGTGTTCTTTGCACGATACAAGATCCCTCTTTTGGGAGCATATGGCAATGTAGTAGCAACTAGTTATGTACACTGCATGTATCCATTGATTCGCTTAGCACATTTCTTTCTTGCATTACAGCCTAGTATACGAAAATGCCTTATTTAATTTACATGACGTTCTTTATTCTATTAGACACAGCATGCGTTAACTTGCTATGGGATATACTTTGCTGAATCGTCGTATTCACAGTTGTTTTTGGTGTTGCAGGCCCAGATACCCCTGCCGAACTCTCGCCGGTCGGCCAGACTCCAGACGAGACCCCCGAGGCCCCATCAGGCCTAGAGGAGTGGATGTGATCACTCCACGGGAGAGCGTTCTTGGCATGCATGGCATTGGAGTCTTGTTTTGAGGATTTTCATACTTATGTACATGTCATGATTGTATATATTCTTTTGTTCTTTTTGTAAGACCTTCACATGTAATTATGTCAGTTCTTTCTTCGTATTCTCTTCTTGCATTGTTAGTTTGATGTTTTTGATGTTTACAGCTTCCGCGTACATGTTTGGCACGTGTGAATGTTCCCTTGTGCGTGTACATTTAGACTCGGTCTACGTGTACATGCACGGGAGTACGTGTGTCATTAGGTTTGGCTTTTGCTAACCCCCGAACCCTGGGCTCGAGTTGTGACACACACCCTCCATGAAAATGTTCCTCGGTGCACCACTATGTGAATGAAGATCATTGCAATGGTAGGTGAACCAAGTGTACAGAAGATATTCGGCATAACATCGGTTGAATGGTTTTTCTTCTCTAACGGTGAATCCTGAAAACTTCAACTCTGTCAGCATATAAGCTACAAAAGTAGGACCCAAAGCGAGGCTATGTCCAAAGGCCATCTTGAGGGCTGGATATATGCAACCAGGCCTAAGGTCATTTCCTGAACTCGGAAAAAGAACTTCGGACAACTATGCTGTCAAGAATGAAGCAAGCCAACATTTCCTTTTCAAATATGGATATTTGGTAAAAATATAAGGCTGAAAGTCCGTGTCTTCATGAAAGATAATTGTTGGACCTTTCTTGGGATCTTCGCTCGGGATTACCCTCTTCCACTTAAAGAACCCGCCTTCATTAATGAAGAAAGGATCCGTGATTCCCTTCACTTGACTCATCCATTAAAAGACTTTGCCTTGACTTCGGCAAGTTATTTGAATAGAATCTTTAAGCGCAAAAAGGAGGTAATGTGCGGCCTGAAATTCGTCATCCATAGTGGCTAATTCTTCATCAGGTAAAACGGTCTCATCATATATCTCACCGTAAGGTGCCAAACCAAAAATTTTCTTTATTTCCCATAGAGAAAATCCCAACTCCATGTTTGGAGTAATGAAAGTACCAGTCGCTGGGCAGAATAATTCTAGAATGGCCCTATAGACATTCTTGTTCTCACAGGGGACTCTTTGTGTGGTAGCATTTACAGCATCAAAAATCCCGATTGCTTTCAAATTTTCCACATAATGATACTTGATTGCAGTCACCCAGCCTGGCCAATCCCCGATGCAATTAAACCACCCGCGAGATTGGTGCCTCTCACCTAGCCAAGCACTTCCGTCGCCGGAATGAAAACCAAGACTGACAGTTCTGAGCTATGAAATTACAGTGCCTACTTCCAAATTTAGAGTGCACGGTTCGAAGGTCTCTATTTCAGACCTTGGGTATTCTATGAAGTAGTATGGAGGCAGGCGCATGAATTTCCCAGTCTTGAAAAGGACATGATGTCTTATCTATGAAAAAGGATCATGCCTTGCTGGGATTGTTGGAGATAGCGACATGATAGTTGGATGCCGTCGAACTGATCGAATTGTGGTTCATTCATGCACAACCCCTGCCGAATTTGTCTAACGATACCACATATGATCAGTGGGTTGCTTTGCGGTCTCCTTTGTGGCATCTCAAAATATATATCGTGGTTTTAGGAAAACCACCTTGTCATTATTCTCCCAATTGGTATTATTTGCCAAACACCAATATGAATACCAATTTCTCGTTGACAAAGCCTTAGCTCTCTAGAACCACAAGTTGACATCAGATGCTTCATTTGGGTATTTCAGATCAGGCCCTCTTGTGATCTTACCCTTGGCACGACTTTTAGGTGCCCCGGCAGTGGCAGTTGCAAGTGCTTTACCCTTCCTATCTGCAAAACAAATCAAAAGAAAGAAAAGATGGGTATCAGTAACAATGATATGGAACTTCTCAAAAAAAAATCGGCAACATCTCCCCTTAGTATAAGGCCAAAAGGAGAAGGCAATACTCAGTTCTGAGACCAAGAATTGGCATCAAAGGCACACTTAAGTCTCAAAACCGAGGCTCCCGGTCCAAACAGATGTTCAAGCATCTTAAGACTTTTTCAGGGGACAGCAGGTTCGTGTTCAAGCACGAAAATGACATTCTATAATTCCCACAGAGGCTATGGCGATACGATTTATGCTTTCACTATGCAAAAAAAATATATATATAAGAAGTCACAACAGTCTCTTGGAATCTATGGCTAGCTTTGCCACTATTTGGTCTGAAGCATTATCGCTAATGACAAAGTCAATTCATATGAGTCACCATGGCAAGAGATAAAATCATTTGAATAGCCTGTGTTTAAGAGTAGCTGTGCCGTGGTTGTATTTGGATAGTGCCTAGCCTGAACTTGAACACAAATATCAGAAAGAGAAAAAGAACTGCAGCCCATTCAATTCAGTTTGCGTGAGTGCTTTGTGATCATGGGATTAACCAAGTCAAGTCAGCAATGGTTGTGATTGAGGATGCATTTGGGCAATCCCAAATTCAATAAAACAGCACTACAGCAAAAAGACAAGAAATGAATTCAGCAAATTTTTCAATTGAGCATTTCATTAAATAGTTGGTGACCAGGGGCCCCTGCAGATAGTGCAGGTTGTAATCCGAATGGAAATATGGGTTTTGGCATAAGAAAACAAGAAAAAAGAAAGCAGAAGGGCGGAACAGAGCCCAGACTCAATTCCATCTTGCCATTCGCTGTAACCGTGAGTGTACTCACACAGTCAATCACAAATCAGCCACGACCATAGTGTTTACCCGGACTGTGCCACAATTTGAAAACATTCATCATGCAAAATCAGATCATGTTATGCATCCAAAAGAAGAATGAAGAAATCCCAGGCAAAACTCAAGTTGTCTATTTGGCCATGACAGAGTTTGGAGAAGTTGAGATACATAAACTTACCGGCCATGGCAATTATCTTCAGTCAACAAATCCACAAAATGGGAGGTGGAAGAAGAAAACTAAGATGAAGCTTGAAGTCTCAGTCTATCTCTCTCAATCGGTTCAATTTGGGCTCCCGATTTCTCTCTCTCTCCCAGTCTTTTTCCCTCTTTTCTGATTTCTTTCTCTCTCTTTCCCGGTCTTTTTCTCTCTTTCTCGGTCCCTCCCACGCCCGATCTCTCTCTTTCTCCTGATTTCTTTCTCTCTCTCCCGGTCTTTCTCTCTCTCTCTCCCGGTTTCTTTTCCTTTCTCTCTTTCCCGATCTCTCTCTCGATTTCTTTCTTTTTTCTCTCGGTCTCTCTCCCTTTTTCTCGGTTTCTCTCTCTCTTTCGATTTCTTTCTTTTTTCTCTCAGTCTCTCTCCCTTTTTCTCAGTTTTCCCCCTCTCTCAGTTTTTCTCTCTAGGTCTCTCTCTCTCTTTTTCTCAGTTTTTTCTCTCTCTCGGTCTGTCTCTCTCTCCCAATTTTTCTCTCTCCCGGTCTTTCTCTCTCTCCCAATTTTTCTCTCTCCCGGTCTCTCTCTCACTCGGTTTCTCTCTCGCTCTTTTTTCTCTCTTTCACCGATCTTTTTCTCTCTCTCTTTTTCTCTCTCTCTCTCGGTCTATCTCTCTTTTTTTCTCTCTCACCCGGTCTCTCTCTCTCGCTCTTTTTCCCTCTTTCACCGATCTCTTTCTCTCTCTCTTTTTCTCTCTCTCCCGATCTCTCTCTCTTTTTTTCTCTCTCCCAATCTCTCTCTCACCCGGTCTCTCTCTCTCTCTTTTTCTCTCTCTCTCCCAGTTTTTCTCTCTTTTCTCTCTCTCTCTCCCGGTTTCTTTTCCTTTCTCTCTTTCCCGATCTCTCTCGATTTTTTTCTTTTTTCTCTTAGTCTCTCTCCCTCTTTCTCGGTTTCTCTCTTTCTCTCTCGATTTCTTTCTTTTTTCTCTCGGTCTTTCTCTCTTTCTCAGTTTTCCCCCTCTCAGTTTTTTTCTCTCTCGGTCTCTCTCGCTTTTTCTCAGTTTTTTCTCTCTCTCTCGGTCTGTCTCTCTCTCCTAATTTTTTCCCTCTCCCGGTCTTTTTCTCTCTCCCAATTTTTCTCTCTCTCTCTCTCGATCTATCTCTCTCTCCCAATTTTTCCCTCTCTCCCGGTCTTTCTCTCTCTCCCAATTTTTCTCTCTCTCCTAGTTTTTTCTCTCTCTCGGTCTGTCTCTCTCCCAATTTTTCCCTCTCTCCCGGTCTCTCTCTTTCTCCCAATTTTTCCCTCTCGCCCGGTCTCTCTCTTTTTTTCTCTCTCCCGGTCTCTCTCTCTCACCCGGTTTCTCTCTCGCTCTTTTTTCCCTCTTTCACCGATCTCTTTCTCTCTTTCTTTTTCTCTCTCTCTCGATCGATCTTTCTCTTTTTTTCTCTCTCTCTCACTCGATCTCTCTCTCGCTCTTTTTCCCTCTTTCACGGATCTCTTTCTCTCTCTCTTTTTTCTCTCTCCCGGTCTCTCTCTCACCCGGTCTCTCGCTTTCTCTCTTTTTCTCTCTCACTCCCGGTCTCTCTCTCTTTTCTCTCTCACTCCCGGCTTCTTTTCCTTTCTCTCTTTCCTGATCTCTCTCTCTCGATTTCTTTCTTTTTTTTCTTAGTCTCTCTCCCTCTTTCTCGGTTTCTCTCTTTCTCTCTCAATTTCTTTCTTTTTTTCTCTCGGTCTCTCTCCCTCTTTCTCAGTTTTCCCCCTCTCTCAATTTTTCTCTCTCTCGGTCTCTCTCTTTCTTTCTCAGTTTTCTCTCTCTCTCGGTCTGTCTCTCTCTCCCAATTTTTTCCCTCTCTCCCAGTCTTTCTCTCTCTCCCAATTTTTCTCTCTCTCGGTCTGTCTCTCTCTCCCAATTTTTCCCTCTCTCCCAGTCTTTCTCTCTCTCCCAGTTTTTTCTCTCTCTCGGTCTGTCTCTCTCTCCCAATTTTTCCCTCTCTCCCGGTCTTTCTCTCTCTCCCAATTTTTCTCTCTCTCCCGGTCTTTCTCTCTCTCCCAGTTTTTTCTCTCTCTCTCGGTCTGTCTCTCTCTCCCAATTTTTCCCTCTCTCCCGATCTCTCTTTTTTTCTCTCTCTCTCCCAGTCTCTCTCTCACCCGGTCTCTCTCTCTCTCTTTTTTCCCTCTTTCACCGATCTTTTTCTCTCTCTCTTTTTCTCTCTCTCTTTTTTTCTCTCTCCCGGTCTCTCTCTCACTCGGTCTCTCTCTCTCGCTCTTTTTCCCTCTTTCACCAATCTCTTTCTCTCTCTCTTTTTCTCTCTCTCCCGATCTCTCTCTCTCTCTTTTTCTCTCTCCTGGTCTCTCTCTCTCTTTTTCTCGCTCTCTCCCGGTCTCTCTCTCTTTTTTCTCTCTCTCTCCCGATTTCTGTCTTTCTCTCTTTTTCTCTCTCTCGGTCTCCCTTTCTCTTTGTTGGTTTGAACAGCAAAAAAAAAAAAAAAACAGAGACGCTGGGTTTTAAATGCCCACGGTCTCTTCCCTATTTGGCCTCCTTACCCACGTCCACTGCTATTCCTAAGTGGAGCCCGTTATTTGATGCCAGCACATAGAGCAGAGAGGTCCAAAATCAATTAATGGTCCAAAATTGGGAATTCCCCCTCAATTACTATTGGTCATTCCTCCCACGATTACTGTTAACCCCTTTTCATTTCCCACGATCATTGCAAACTTGAATTAGCGAACTTGAATTAGTGGAGCCCACTGCCGAATCCCTTCAAGATCAAGTCATTGACGTGTCACCCTTCTTCCCACAAATACAATTTGGTGAAAATTAGTGGAGTCTAAAACCTTGATCAAGTCTCGATGGATTCGTCCTTCTTCATCTACGGTCTCTGTGATTTTTAAGCAATGGAATCCATAACATGATGACCCATCCTTTCATCTTCAATTATTTGAAATTCCTATGATGGGTCCACTTGGGGTAATTCACAAAAGAAATAACCCTATTTTTAGGGTATTTTGAGGGAAATTATACAAAAAGAAAAGATGCGGAGTCTCTTTCCAAATCAACTTTGGGTCGAAACTTGATTTCAAACCAATGTCCCAAATTGTTTTTCATCAAAACTCATAAAAGCCAATCTCTTTCAAAACTACATCTCATTTTGTCAAAATTGCATCTCATTTTAAATCATGTCAAGCCAAGTCAAAACCCAAACTTTGATTTTTTAAAATGAACCAAAAATCCATGAAAATCCAAACCCAAATCCATTTTTACTAAAACTTTTGATTTTCTTAAAACCTCAGTGATTCTTTTTGTGGGTATTCCCCACGTCCCCACAGAGATGCCACTCTGGATATCTGTGAAAAATAGGTCAAAAGAAAATCAAATTCATTCCCAAAATCCAAACAAAATTCACAAACTTCTGAATTTTCTAAATACCTAAGGGATTCCTTTGTAGGTGTTCCCCACAGTTCCCACGGAGATGCTACTTTTAATATCCATGAAAATAGGGCAAAGAAATTCAGATTTCTTATGTCTTTTCAAAATTCTGTCATCAAACCGTTCATGGTTTTTATCAAAATTTTCAAATCCCAAGTTTAGGCCTACAACCTACCTTGACCAACTGTCTTTTCATCAAGCCATCCATCATTCCCACAGATTGGCTATTTCAAGATACAATGATTATTATACTATAATCATTGCACCTCAAGGGGGCACTTGTTGACCTATAAAAAATTGCAAATACTGTAGCGAAGACACCTCATTTCAGCTTAATTTAGGCTACAGAGGTTATTTGCCAGATCCTGAGGAATCACTGTGAGAACTGACATTTCTACATGTCGAAGTGATGATATGCTATGCTCTCTAGATCCCTGTGCAGAGTGGTATCCCATGAAGATCAAGGTAGATGGAACTCTCAGAGGAAGTTCAAATACTGCCCAAGACATGCCCTACAAAATTTCAGGTTGAACAAACATCATCGAACCCAAAAGCCACAAGCATGTCAGCCTGAAGTCAGTTCCCTTCCAAGCCATAGAGTCACTAACCAAAGTCCTGCTTCCCGATGTCCAAAACTGATAAAATTTGGGCGCGAAGCTTCAGTCATGCTCAGAAGATACTTTGCAAATTTTCAAGTCGAAAAGACTCCGTTTGGTCTAAATTTCATTACATGTCAGCTTAGAGGACAGTAATCCCGAATTTGGGGGTCACCAGCTAAGATCTTACTTCCAAAAAAGCCAAAGCAGATAAAATTTGGAACGAATGCTCAAAGAATGCCCCAAGTTATTCTCCCAAAGTTTCAAGTCAAGTGGATGTTGTTCGGATAGAAAACAAGCTAACTATCTCAATGTGAAGTGAATAGTGACCTAACGCATGCAATGAATAGGCCACTGTTCGAAATCCTACTTCCTCAAATCCAAACTGCATGAAATTTGGATGAATACTATAAGATGTTCTTGACGTCAGTTCCTCCAAGTTTCAAATCAAACCGAGGTCATTTGGGCTTCAAATAGCTGAAACAAGGGCCCACTATCATAAAAAGTCAACTAGAAAGTTGACCAAGTTTAGGTGGTCAAACAGAGTTGAAACTTCTGTGACACACTCAAAATAGTGCCAAGAAGTGTTCCTCTAAGTTTCGTGGCAATTGGACATCGTTCGGGCCCCAAACAGATGAAAACGAGCCACATATGCAAAAATCCAAGAATGGGCCTTGGGAATGATCGGGGCCCACGAACAAAAGGAGTTGACCAAGTTCAGGTGGTCAAACAGAGCTAAAACTTCTGTGACACACTGAAAACAGTGTCAAGAAGTGTTCCTCTAAGTTTCGTGGCGATTGGACATCGTTCGGGCCTCAAATAGTTGAAAATAGATCGCATATGCAATGTTCCAAAAGTGGGCCTTGTCCGTGACCGGGGCCCAATTAATGAAAAAAGTTGACCAACTTCCCGAAAACAAAACGGGCTGAGATTTTTTATGACATGCAGAAAATAGTGTCAAGAAGCATCTCTCTAAGTTTCGTGGCAATCGGACTTCGTTTGAGCCCAAAATAGATGAAAATGGGCCACATACGCGAAAACCCAAAATTGGGCCTCGTCCGTGACCGGGCCTGCGGTCACGGACCTTCAAAAGATGTTTTCCACAATTTTGGGCAGTTTCCCTCCACTCCTCTTTGAAATCCAACTCCCCACAACTACTATTAACTCCCTAAAACTGCACAAAACTGATTGGGAGTATAAAAGATTCAAATTTTGAAGGAAAAAGGACATTAACACACATATGGAAGAAAAGTGAAGAAATTGAAGAAAGTCGCCACTTAAGGCAACAAAAAGCAAACTCCAATAGCACTTCCATGACCATTCCCACCTTCTTTTCTCAGTTTTGAAGGTGTGCAAGAAAATTCAGAAGGAGAGAAGGAAGTGGAATGGCCAAAGTTCATGCTATGTTCGTACGTCGGCAATTTCTGAGAGGATGACATTGTCACCTCTGTTTCTCTTATTCGTAGGGCTTCCTAGCCATTGCAAGAGTTGTGAAAGAAGCCTCTCTAGGCCTCATTTTGTTCCTTGAAAATAATAGGTTCAAAATGACACAACTCCGGCTTCATATTTGCCCATTTCGGACTTGAAACAAAAACGCAGTCCGTAAGCACGAATGATGAGTTACAGAGTTTCGATTGATTCCATGGTTAAATGTGATATTCTTAATGGTTGTCCACAACTCCTAAGTCATGAAAATGGAGTTTCAACACTTGAAAGAAGTTCCAAGAAAGAACCATCGCGAACAGGATGAAACGGTAGGCAAAACAGTGACCAAACGGTCACTGCTTGCCAGTGACCGTGGCTCACGGTCACTGGAAGGGGCGAAACAGTGACCAAATGGTCATTGCTTGCCAGTGACCGTGGCTCACGGTCACTGGCAGGGGCCAGTGACCATGGCCACAGTCACTGGAAGGCCCCAGTGACCATGGCCACGGTCACTGAAATGGGACAATGACCGCGGGTCACGGTCAACCCACATTTTTCCATCTTTTTGCACTTTTTTCCTATTCTATGTACATTTTTCGAAAATTCCAAGTTAAGATCACATCTAAGACTTGAGGGAGGGGTTTTAAATTTTCAAAATGTATGTAAACAACCTGCATCCCCACGGTTAGGGCACTTGAACCCATGTAAACAAAGGAAAATTAATGATGAACTGTAATTATTTCTCATTCTTCTTAACGCTTGAAGTGCGTGAATGTCGGACATAGAATCCGTTACACATTTCCACGTCATTTTTACGCGCGATCAGCCATATATAAACAATCTCAATCAAAGCATATGATGCACATCAATCAACATCACACACAGATCTCACATATCACAATCTATTGTAACACTCCGATCCCCATTGAGCCGGTTTAGTGGCTCATTAGTGTGTTTTTGTGTTGTTTATTTCCTTTGGGCTTGGTTTCGGGTCTTAGATAGGTAGTTGGGTAACCTTTGACCTGAGATAGGTAGTTTTAAGCCCTTTTTCGTAATTTTGCATTTGCTTTGAGTACATCATTTTTGCATCATCTTGGTGTCAGCATGTGTATTTTGTTGAGCTCGTTATTCTCCGTAATTGTCTCAGACCATTCGGAGTCCATTGGAGGAGTTGGACCCTCGTGTGACTTGAATTGTAAATAGCCTAAACCATCGGACTTTCATTTAAACTCCAAAACTATATATATGAGCCAAGAGTGCAGATGTCTTCATTCCTGCTCGTTGCCTTAGACGTTGCATGCAACAGCTCCAGTGAGCTCCACGTACACTTTCTCTCCCTTCTCTTCTCTTCTCTTGCTCTCTTGGTTGGTGATTGGGTCCCAGTTTCGATTGGTTCTTTCCCTCTTTTCTCTGTCTGTGCTTTGAGGTAAGTGGGTTTGGAATTCTTCCTTCCAATTTGGATTTCTCCTCCAAGCTATGTATCTCATGGATCTCATGCATGTGTGGTCCCTTTGGTTTGTGTGGTTGTAGCTTGGATTTGAGCTTGACATCAGGGATTGCCAAAGCTTTTGAGGCAAGTATAAGTACAGGAGTGTATAACACATATGGGTATTTGTTTGATTGCCGTGATTCTCTTGTTCTTATATGCTTGGCATGATCTACAGCCTATTTCTATCACTTTGGATTAATTGGAGTTTGTTTTGCTCAATTTGCACATGAATTTGCAGTTTCTGTAACTATCTCAATTCATTTTCTATATTGTACGGCTAAGCCGTAACTTTGTACGGCTCAGACTCCAGAGACTCGATTTTTGAACTTTGTTCTACGGCTAGTCTACGGCTACGCCGTACATTGCTCTACGGCTGAGCCATAAGATAGCCGTGACCCAGCAGTGAATTAACACCTGATCAGTCGAAACTTTCTGATTCCAGTACTCTTACGGTGAAGCTACGGCGAAGCCGTGGATTGGTCTACGGCTAAGCCGTGGACTCCACCGTAGCTCAACCGTAAAAGGTATCAGATCAGAGGTAGAAGATAACCAGTTTAGCCGTGATCTAAAGGAAACCACAGCTAAGCCGTAGTGCATGTTACGGCTACGCCGTAAGCTGTCTACAGCTAAGCTGTAGGTCACCCACGGCTAAGCCGTAAGGTCTGAAATTCCTGAAATTAAACTTAGACTAATGATACGACCTTGTAGGGCTAAAATACAGGTTAACTACAGATGTAAACTGGCCCAATGGATTCTTTGAACTGCATGAATAGTCTGTTAGGCTGTGACTTATTCATGTGAGTGTTGATTTACTATTAAGCACCTCCGCATGGGTGTTGGTTTAAAGGACTTCGGTGCACGTGAGGATTACATTGCAACACTTTGATGGCAACGGTGCATCGAATAACTTAAAACTACACCAACATGCAGGGTTAGTGACAATAAACAACTAGATTAGAGTTGGCTTGTAATTAACCTTGATTCCATGTTAATATGAAATGCCTTGGATATTGCTTACAGTTTTGCCCTCTGTTCTGCTGATTTATATCTATGCATTACGAGATCATTTTGCTTTCGTTTTGTGTATTTGTTTTATTCTTCGGTCTATATTATGCTTTGATCTATGCTATGTTTTGATTTATTTTACGCTATGCTTTGATCTCTGGCTTTGTAAGTCTCCGATTCACTGGGTATTCCCAAGTGGCTCTATCTAGAGATTAATACGTGAGGATAAGATCCGACCCTTGCAGTTGGTGAGTCCAAAGCGGATAATCTCCCTTCTCCTTGGATTTGATTTGATTGGTATCAGTCTGGCTCTACTCAGCCTCAGCCCTAGGATATCCGACGGGGTTACCTCTGGCTTGGTTCTCTGTATCTCTGTATCGCTGCAGTGTAGCTTTGTCTTGGGACCTCGGAACCCAGGAAACCGAGACCCACTTGTACCCTTGGCCGGGTCGGTGGTGTTCTCATCTGTCTACTCTATCTGCTCTTTATGTGAGAGAATATGGTCAATGTAGTAGCCACCTAGTTCAGTATTTCTATGCTGGATTCATCATCATGTTTTACTTCTATGCACTATTTGCTTAGCATCCTAATATGAAACTCTGTATTTAATCTTCTGTCATTATCCAGTTTGATACTATGAGTGTTATGTCCCTGTTACTTAGATTGGCTGGATCGTTGTATTCATTGAGTTGTTTGTGGTGTTGCAGGCATAGATACCTTGTCCGGCTCCCCGGCGGTGGAGGAGACTGCAGGGCAGGACGTAGAGACACCCTCCGGCCTGGCAGAGTGGGCTTGATCACTTCTGCCGAGTGCGTATCTGCATATCATCAGTGGTCTTTTTGTTTTGGTTTTTGGAGATCTTGTATTTTGCACTTCGAACTTTGTTACTCTGTATTATTTGTACATCAGTATTTTGTCGTGTACTCAGACTTATATTTGGTTTTATAGTAGTGCATCTATCTATAGTCTTCTCCGTTCCGCATTTTTGACTTTCGTTATTTCTTTTGTTGCTTGCTATGATATGTACAGCTTCCGCGTACGCTTAGTCCAAACGTGTTAGATTCCTTGTGTGTTTGCATCTGGACTGGGTTTGGATGCACGTGCACGGGAGTACGTGTGTCACTGGTTTGGCTTTTCGCTAACCCCCGATTTCTGGGCTCGGGTTGTGACATACATATTGTATGGTATCAGAGCATGCTAGTTATAAGCATATAGACATCTAAGATCGTGGTGAGATGGCGATGTCAACTATTTGACTTGGAGTCTAATATGTTGATTCTTGTGGGTTGACTAACTTGGGGCGTTTTATATTTGTATTTTGTTCTTTTTCCTTTTGCAGGACAGTGCATCATGGCATCAGGATCAGGGTCTAGGGATGAGAATCAGCAGGGCCACAATGGCGAGAGTAGACCGTTACCCCGACCCATGAGTAGTGAGGATCGTATGATGATGATGATGTAGTCCATGCAGTCCCTGCAGTCTTAGGTGGTATCTATAGTGGACAGGCAGAGTTAGGCACTTCCGGTTGCATCAGGATTTCCTCGAGTAGAACAACAAGTGATCTTCCAGCCCAAGGAAACTGATCCAAATTCTCTTTTCGACAAGTTCTGTAAGCATTGGGCTACTGAATTCCATGGTACCGAGGATGCATTGCAGGCTGAACAGTGGCTGGAGCTGACAGGGGAACTTTTTGATACTATTGTGTGCACAAACAAACAGAAAGTAGTTCTCACAACCTCTATGCTCAGGAGTGTAGCCAAGACGTGGTGGAGGAGTGTTAAGAGTTCGTTCCAGGCTATGCCTAGTGATACGGTTTGGGAGCCCTTCAAGCAGCAGTTCCACCGAAAGTTCATGCCTCTTCACGTGCAGCGAGCCAAGGAAGTGGAATTCTTCAACCTTCAGTAGAGACAGACATCGGTTGCAGATTATGTACACAAGTTTACAGAGTTGTCTCACTTCGCAGAGGATATGATGAACACTGAGCAGAAGAAGGTGACTCGCTTTGTCAATGGCCTGAACCCGAAGTATAAACGCCACGTGGTTGCATGTACGTGGCCGGCTACCTTAGATGATGCTATTGATCGGGCTTACGATGCAAAGGCCATATTTGAGGAGGAGCGAACTGAGTCCAAGAGAGCAGCAGTCTCTAGTGGTCGGGGACAGTTCCAGAAGAAACTCAAAGGCAAGCAGGGCAGTGCTAGTAGTATTCAGGTGGTTGTGGGCACTGTGGGAAGGATCATCCGATCGAGAAATGGTGGAGGAAAAGTGGGGCCTGCTTTGGTTGTGGCTCCATGGATCACAGGCGGGCCCAATGCTCGAAGTTTCAGTCCTCTCCACAGACGAAGCTCGCAGGATCTACAACGCAGAGCAAGTCTCAGCCAGCTCGCCCAGCCCAGAAGCAGAACCGCCAGACAGCTCGAGCTTATGCTGCTACGCATGAGGGCGCAGAGGAGGCTACGGTCGTGGAAGGTAAGATTTTAATTTCTGATGCTGAAGCTTTAGCCTTGTTTGACTCCGAGTCTACGCGTTCGTATGTAGCAACCCATTTTGCTGTGCAGCTACGACAGCGACCCATACCGCTCCCGTACTTGTTAATAGTATCCACTCCAGTTGGTAAGCGAATGGAGTGTAGTGTTTTCTACCCTCAGTGCGATGTGCGGATAGCTGGTCATCAGCTCCCTGTTGACCTCGTGTTGCTCACGACATTGGATTTTGATGTGATTCTTGGTATGGACTGGCTTGCGAGGTATCATGCTTGTATCAATTGTTACAGCAAGGCTATCTACTTTGATCTGGGCAGCGGATTTCGATTCGAGGGCAGCCAAACGAAGTGCCCGAGACATGTGATATCTACTTATAAGGCAGATAGGATGCTTCGCAGAGGATGTGAGGGATTTCTTGCATTCATTTCAGAGAAGAAGGATCAGCGACAACTCAATGAGATTCCAGTAGTCAGTGAGTTCCCGGATGTCTGTCCGAAGGATGTGCTAGAATTGCCACCGGTTCGGGAGGTAGAGTTCTCGATTGATTTGATGCCAGGTACAGCACCCATCAGTAGAGCTCCGTATCGTATGGCACCTGCAGAATTGTTGGAATTGAAGAAACAGTTGCAAGATCTGTTGGATAAAGGGTTCATACGCCTAAGTGTCTCACCTTAGGGAGCTCCTGTATTGTTCATAAGGAAGAAGGATGGTAGTTTCCGGATGTGCATTGACTATAGGCAGTTGAACAAAGTGACCATCAAGAACAAATATCCATTGCCTAGGATTGATGAGTTGTTCGATCAGCTTCAGGGTGCAGCTTACTTTTCGAAGATCGGTTTGAGGTCAGGGTATCACCAGCTCCGGGTGAAGGAAGAGGATGTTCCTAAGACAGCTTTCAGGACTCGGTATGGACACTACGAGTTCCTTGTCATGCCTTTCGATTTGACGAATACGCCTACAGCTTTCATGGCATTGATGAATAAGGTGTTTGCTTCCTTTTTGGACCAGTTTGTTGTGGTATTTATAGATGATATCTTGGTCTATTCGAAGACTACTGAGGAGCATACAAACCATCTGCGGAAGGCGTTGCAGCTGCTTAGAGATCACTAGTTGTATGCAAAGCTGTCCAAGTGTGATTTCTGGCTAGAGCAAATTGCATTTCTGGGTCATGTGATTTCTCGAGATGGATTGATGGTGGATCTGGCTAAGGTTGAGGCAATAGTCCATTGGCCCCGTCCCAGATCAGTGACAGAGATTCGGAGTTTTCTGGGGTTAGCAGGATATGACCGCAGATTCATGCAGGACTTCGCGAAGATTTCAGCCCCGCTGACTCAGTTGACTCGGAAGAAGGTCTCATATGAGTGGACAGAAAAGTGTGAGTGTAGTTTCCAGACGTTGAAAGAAAAGCTCACTACAACGCCAGTGTTGACTCTCCCTGATGGTAGCGAGGGATTCGTGATTTATTCAGATGCCTCTCGAGTTGGACTAGGCTGTGTACTGATGCAAAATCAGAGAGTGATAGCCTATGGATCCAGATAGCTGAAAGAGCACGAGAAGAACTATGCCACCCATGACCTGGAGTTAGCAGCCATTGTGTTTGCGCTGAAGTTATGGTGCCACTAATGGTACGATGTGAAGTTCGAGGTCCATTCCGATCATCACAGTCTGCAGTACTTGCTTACTCAGCATGACTTAAATATGAAGCAGCGGAGATGGTTGGAGTTCATCAAAGACTACGACTTCCCGATCAAGTACCATCCAGGTAAGGGTAATGTGGTAGCAGATACACTCAGCAGGAGAGCAGAGAGTCTCCATGTGTTGATAGGATTCTATGTCCTTGTGCATGATCAACCTGTTGAGGTTCGGATGGTGGATGAGTTAGTGACATTAGCTACTACCGTAATGTTTCAGCCTAAGGTGATTCAGCAGATCAAGGACCGTCAATTTGAGGATCCCCTTCTGGTGACCTGTAGAGATCGGATTGCATATCGACCTAATTTCAGTCTGGCAGACGAAGTTTTGTACTTCGGGAGCAGATTATGTGTTCCCGCTGCGGATGAGCTGAAGGAAAAGTTGATGACAGATGTGCACCATGCCCATTATGCAATGCACCCAGGGAGTACGAAGATGTATCGGAACTTGAAGGATAGATTTTGGTGGAACAATATGAGGCGGGAGATCGCAGGGTTCATGGCTCAATGTTTGACCTATCAGAGGGTGAAAGTTGATCGTTAGCGACCTCCAGGGCCATTGCATCCATTACACATTCCGCAGTGGAAGTGGGAGCACATTACCATGGATTTCGTCTCAGGACTTCCGCCGACCAGCAGGAAGAACAATGCGATCTGGGTGATAGTGGATCGATTAACGAAGTTAGCACATTTCCTTCCGTTCAAGAAAGGGATGACATTCACAGAGATGGCCAGGAAGTTTGTGGACGAGATAGTCAGATTGCATGGCACCCCAGTATCGATTGTGTCTGATCGTGACAGTCGTTTTGTGTCCTCATTCTGGAGAGCATTTCAGGAAGCTATGGGCACGAAGTTGGGTTTTAGTACGGCATACCACCCCTAGACTGATGGACAGTCGGAGTGTACCATTCAGATGTTGGAGGATATGCTCCGAGCTAGCGTGCTGAACTTTGAGAAGGAATGGGATATGCATCTGGCATTGTGTGAGTTTGCCTACAACAATAGCTTCCATGAGAGTATTGGCATGGCACCCTATGAGGCTCTATACGGACGAAAGTACAGGACTCCAGTGTGCTGGGAGGAGGTAGGAACGAGGAGTTTCCATGGTCCGACGCTCATTGCGGAGGCGACAGAGAAAGTACAGAAAGTGATAGAGAATCTGAAAGTTGCTCAGTCCAGGCAGAAGAGATACACAGACGCTCAGAGGAGACCTTTGGCATTCCAAGTCGGAGATTGGGTGTTCCTTAAAGTTTCCCCGATGAAAGGCACCGTGCGGTTTGGTCAGAAGGGCAAGTTAGCTTCGAGATATGTGGCACCGTTTGAAGTCAAGAGCAAAGTTGGAGATTTAGCCTATCGGTTGACGCTTTCAGTTGAATTCTCCGGAGTCCACGATGTATTCCATGTGTCGATGCTCCGTAAGTACGTGCCAAATCCAAGCCATGTGATTCGATACGATGACATTCAGATTCAGCCTAACGCGACTTACGTTGAGCGTCCGCTTCGCATCGTTGGTACATGAGAGCAGATTCTCCGCACCAGGACTATCAGATGGGTTAAAGTGTTGTGGGACCATTACGGTCCAGATGAGGCTACATGGGAGCTAGAGGAGCAGCTAGCGCGCCAGTACCCCCAGCTCTTCGCGCAGGTAGGTGATCATTCCGAGGACGGAATGATTCCTAGTGGGGGAGGATGTAACACTCCGATCCCCTTTGAGCCGGTTTAGTGGCTCATTAGTGTGTTTTTGTGTTATTTATTTCCTTTGGGCTTGGTTCCGGATCTTGGATAGGTAGTTGGGTAACCTTTGACCTGAGATAAGTAGTTCTAAGCCCTTTTTCGTAATTTTGCATTTGCTTTGAGTACATCATTTTTGCATCATCTTGGTGTAAGCACGTATATTTTGTTGAGCTCGTGTATTTTGTTGAGCTCGTTATTCTCTGTAATTGTCTCAGACCCATTCGGAGTCCATTGGAGGAGTTGGACCCTCGTGTGACTTGAATTGTAAATAGCCTAAATCATCGGACTTTGATTTAAACTCCAAAACTATATATATGAGCCAAGAGTCCAGATGTCTTCATTCCTGCTCGTTGCCTTAGACGTTGCATGCAACAGCTCCAGGGAGCTCCATGTACAATATCTCTCCCTCCCCTTCTCTTCTCTTGCTCTCTTGGTTGGTGATTGGGTCCCAGTTTCGATTGGGTTCTTTCCCTCTTTTCTCTGTCTGTGCTTTAAAGTAAGTGGGTTTGGAATTCTTCCCTCCAATTTGGATTTCTCCTCCAAGCTCTGCATCTCATGCATCTCATGCATGTGTGGTCCCTTTGGTTTGTGTGGTTGTAGCTGGATTTGAGCTTGACATCAGGGATTGCCAAAGCTTTTGAGGCAAGTATAAGTACAGGAGTGTATAACACATATGGTTAATTGTTTGATTGCTGTGATTCTCCTGTTCTTATATGCTTGGCATGATCTACAGCCTATTTCTATCACTTTGGATTAATTGGAGTTTGTTTTGCTCAATTTGCACATGAATTTGCAGTTTCTATAACTATCTCAATTCGTTTTCTATATTGTACGGCTAAGCCGTAACTTTGTACGGCTCAGACTCCAGAGACTCAATTTTTGAACTTTGTTCTACGGCTAGTCTACGGCTACGCCGTACATTGCTCTACGGCTGAGCCATAAGATAGCCGTGACCCATCAGTGAATTAACACCTGATCAGTCGAAACTTTCTGATTCCAGTACTCTTACAGTGAAGCTACGGCGAAGCCGTGGATTGGTCTACAGCTAAGCCGTGGACTCCACCGTAGCTCAGCCGTAAAAGGTATCAGATCAGAAGTAGAAGATAACCAGTTTAGCCGTGATCTGAAGGAAACCACAGCTAAGCCGTAGTGCATGTTGCGGCTAGGTCGTAAGCTATCTACAGCTAAGCCGTAGGTCACCCACGGCTAAGCCGTAAGATCTGAAATTCCTAAAATTAAACTTAGACTAATGATACGACCATGTAGGGCTAAAATACAGGTTAACTACACATATAAACCGGCCCAATGGATTCTTTGGACCGCATTAATAGTCTGTTAGGTTGTGACTTATTCATGTGAGTGTTGATTTACTGTTAAGCACCTCCCCATGGGTGTTGGTTTAAGGGACTTCGGTGCACGTGAGGATTACATTGCAACACTTTGATGGCAACGGTGCATCGAATAACTTAAAACTATACCAACATGCACGGTTAGTGACAGTAAACAACTAGATTAGAGTTGGCTTGTAATTAACCTTGATTCCGGGTTAATCTGAAATACATTGCATATTGCTTACAGTTTTGCCCTCTGTTCTGCTGATTTATGTCTATGCATTACGAGATCATTTTGTTTTCGTTCTGTGTATTTTTTTTATTCTTCGGTCTGTATTATGCTTTGATCTATGCTATGTTTTGATTTATTTTACGCTATGCTTTGATCTCTGGCTTTGTAAGTCTCCGATTCACTGGGTATTCCCAAGTGGCTCTGCCCAGAGATTAATATGTGAGGATAAGATCCGGCCCTTGCCGTCGGTGAGTCCAAAGCGGATAATCTCCCTTCTCCTTGGATTTGATTTGATTGGTATCAGTTTGGCTCTACTCAGCCTCAGCCCTAGGATATCCGACTGGGTTACCTCTGGCTTGGTTCTCTATATCTCTGTATCGCTGCAGTGTAGCTTTGTCTTGGGACTCCGGAACCCAGGAAACCGAGACCCACTTGTACCCTTGGCTAGGTCGGTGGTGTTCTCATCTGTCTGCTCTGTCTGCTCTCTATGTGAGAGAATATGGTCAATGTAGAAGCCACCTAGTTCAATATTTCTATGCTTGATTCATCATCACGTTTTACTTTTATGCACGATTTGCTTAGCATCCTAATATGAAACTCTGTATTTAATCTTCTGTCATTATCCAGTTTGAAACTATGAGTGTTACGTCCCTGTTACTTATATTGGCTGGATCGTTGTATTCATTGAGTTGTCTGTGGTGTTGCAGGCACAGATACCTTGTCCGACTCGCCGACGGTGGAGGAGACTGCAGGGCAGGACGTAGAGGCACCCTCCGGCCTAACAGAGTAGGCTTGATCACTTCTACCGAGTGCGTATCTGCATATCATCAGTGGTCCTTTTGTTTTGGTTTTTGGAGATCTTGTATTTTGCACTTCGGACTTTGTTACTCTGTATTATTTGTACATCAGTATTTTGTCGTGTACTCAGACTTGTATCTGGTTTTATAGTAGTGTATCTATCTATAGTCTTCTCCGTTCCGCATTTTTTACTTTCGTTATTTCTTTTGTTGCTTGCTATGATATGTACAGCTTCCGCGTACGCTTAATCCACACGTGTTAGATCCCTTGTGTGTGTGCATCTGGACTGGGTTTGGATGCACGTGCACGGAAGTACGTGTGTCACTGGTTTGGCTTTTCGCTAACCCCCGATTTCTGGGCTCGGGTTGTAACATCTATCCCAATGAACGAACAATAGTAAGTGCATCACATACTGATACTCAATACGCATAACAATACGAATGCGAATAGGCAATAACGAATGAGTACAAAGAACAATTAATCACTTGACTCAGGTACTCCACTGGACTAGAGCAATAATAGATACAAAGGAGTGGATTGTTCTTGCCCGGGCTTCGCTCTGTGACTGCTGTGTTTCCCACATAATCGAAAGGTCCAGCGCAGAACATTTAAGATAGCAAAAACCGAAATCAATATGCTATGCTGTGCAAATCAAATTCCCTTTGACGAATCAAGGTCAATTTACAAGCCAATCCTAACCTATTTATCCAGTGTTTCTAACTGTGCATGCTGATGTAGTTTTAAGGTATTCGATACACAGTTGTTCAATCAAAGAGTGTTGCATTTGATTACGAAAGTGTACCAAGTCCCTTAAATAAACACCCATGGGAATGTGCTAAACAACTGGATAACATACATGAATGAAACGCAACCCTCGAGATCATTCATGTCATTCGGACATTCCATTGGGCATGTTCGGGTTGTCTACATTCTAGCATGAAATTACTATCAAGTCTATTCCTTAATCCTAATCTTTTTATTCATTTCTCAGGGTCGGACGGTGTAGCCGTAGGTGAACATATGGCTTAGCCGTAAGCATCTTACTGCGTAGCCATAATCTGCACTGTGGCGGAGCCAAGGTTCTCCAAACTATTCATCTGCATTTACGGCTCAACCATAATTTGCTCTATGGCGCAGCCGTATCTTGTTCCACGGCTTAGCCGTAGCACATCGGACGGCTGAGATCAGGCTAGGCCATAGAAAAGCAGCAATTTGCCAACTCTCAGTTATTTCAGATGTCACCCTGTTTTGATCTACGGTTAAGGTCACGGCTGGGTCACAGCTTAGCCATAAAACATTTCACTGCTCAGCCGTAGCACAGTTCATGGTTTAGCCGTGAGTGCACTGAGTCAATTTCCTGAAACAGTTACAGAACTACAGAAATGACTAACTCTCGATAGAAGACAAAACGATAAGAACAAAACTCACTCAATAGGGCTGTATAACAATGATTCATACAAGAAGAGTAAAATATACACACGATCAAAGCATTACCAATAAGTGTTCAAGCTACTTGTGCTTATACTTGCCTCACAAGTGGAAATCACACACACACCAGTCGTTGCCTTGGCTCAATCCGTTAGAGACACACACAGACGACAGACACTACTCCCTTCTTCCTCACGTAAATAAGACAGCAATGAAAGAAAGAGAAAGAGAGCTGAACGAGAGAGAGACAAACCGAGAGAAAGATCGTTGAAAAAAAGAAAAAGATGAGGTAGGTAGGATATTTATAAGAAAAGAATGAATCCAATTTACAAACAAGTCCAAGCATTTTCACAATTTCCAGTTTAAGTCAATTAACGATCTAACGAGAGCAAATAAAGTCATTTGGATCCAGGACAGTTACGAAGATTAACAAGCTCAACGAAATACACGTGTTGACATCAAAATGAAACAAAACTAACAAGGTCCAACAAAAGCAGAAATTACGAAAAAGGGCTCGAACTACCTAAACCAGGTCAAACTCAACCAAACTACCTATCCATGACTCAAAACAAAAGAAAAGCAAAACCAAAACACACTTAACAACAAAATCACATGTAATTAACCACTAATTCGGATTAAGTCGGGTCGTAGTGTTACATGAGTTGGTCTCTTTCCATATGCTATTCTATATGTTCCCCTTGGCGGATAATAATTGGCATGATACGAATGACCATTCAATTTCAACATCTCCTGGCTTAATTTAATTATGAAAAAGATGCAATGATACATCTTCACCTTGGTCTATGTATCATTTGATTTTTAGTCGTTTGCGCTAATTTTTACTAGGCGGCATGGCCACTTGATAATTTCAAATTTTCTTTTTCCTTATCTTTTCCTCTTATGCGGGGTTGGGGCGGGGGATGGAATTATTATTATTTAGATCAGATAATGATCGAATCTATTATTGAGAAAATTAGCCAAACATTCCTATCCGAATAGTTCTACAAGATCCAATCATTATCGTCATATTATCAAAGCCTTATCCCAACCACGTTGGGGTCGGCTACATGAATTCTGTTTCTTTATTCTGTCCTATTTTGAGTCAAATCCTTAGATAAGTTAAACTTCTTCAAATCCAATTCAACGACCTCCATCAATGTTTTCTTCGGCCTAACCCTACCTTTTGATGGGCTATCCACCTGTGTAGTCAAACTTTTTCTTATCGGTGCCATTACTGGCTTAGTGAGGACAGCTATATTACACCGACATATGGGTGGGGTGGTCCTTTTGGGATAGGTGGGCTGTGAGGCAAGGCCTATTACTAGATTTGGGGGATTTTTGGTTTACACCTGGGGTGACCGCCCCCATGTAGTTACAATGTGAGTCTGCCCCTGATTGAGAGTACTTCTTTTGTGAGATGGGAATACTATTTTTTGATCTTGCTAACTTCAATTCCAATAAAATATTTTAGTAACCCAAGATCCTTAATTTCAGAGTCAGTTATTAGAAAGCATTTTGTCATCATCGTTTTCAATCACTGCAATATCATCAACATGCACAGCAAGTATTACTATAACAATTAATTAAAGAAGTATAGATACAAGATTAAAAGAAAACTATGGAACATGCAAATCAGAAGGTTAAGGACAAGTTAAGCAAGACATTGATGGATTCTTTTCCAGCTATTTTGGGTGAAAGAACCATCAGCAGTTTTCAGTTTTTCATCCATCCATGAGAGGTTAGGGCGTAGCATTGGAACTCAAAATGCAGGCTTGTAGCATAATTTGTGGCACTCGAATTAATGACCCAGGCAGAAGTAGAGGTGGAAGAGGCCAATGTAATTGGATTATGATGGCCAAAACCATACCGATTGCAAATTCGTGGGGTCCAGTTGGGAAAAACGACACAATAGAAATTACTTGCGATCAACGGATCAACTACGATGAACACACACAATCATACCATCAAGCAATCACACACATGAATAGAAAAATTTTACGTGATTCGGCAACCTTGCTTACGTCTACAGAGGAAAGAGCTCATCTATCATGATCCCTTCTCAATCCCCTCGGGATATAGGGTTATAGTTTCATCAATATATATAGTTCTCATTTCTTGGCCAACAAGAAAATTGATACATAATGACTAAAATACCCCTAACACTGAACCTCGGTTGTGGCTAACCCAAACGACTGATCCAACTAAACTGGAATACAAGACAAAACCCAACAATCTCCACCTTAACCTAAATTTTGTGAATCCCTAGAGCCACCTTGAGATAGCCCGTAATGTCTTCGCACACGTTGCTGAATGGTACATCACTACACTGATAGCACAGTCTTTTTTCTTCAACACTCTAACATGTTAAACTAGCACTTCACATATCTCGCTGAAAGGTATGCTTCTGCATACACTACAACCTAGCGCGGCTCCTGCACCCCCTTTTTCGGGTGCACGGACAATCTCATTAATGTCTAGTATCAATCAAGTCCAAACCAACTTAAGATTTCTCGTAACTCGCTAAAAGGTACATTTCCGCACATGCTACTATCACGTGCGGCACCTACACCCCCTATCTTGAATGAACAGACAATCTCATCATTGTTTGATGTCGATCAAGTCCAAACCAACTTAAGACTTCTCACAATTGTTTTTTTCGTCGTCAACACCACCGTCTTAAACCTCCGAAGTGCCCTCCATTTCTTGTCATCTTTCCATACATCTTTGTAACACAATGAACCTAACTTCCATCTATAAAGACAAAACTGAAGACCTTTATGAATTCGGATCTCACTGGTACTTTGCGAATCCTTCCTTTTGTCTCTATCCCAATGTTCTTTCCGTCGAACCTGCAACTATCTTATTCTAGCCTGCTCTGGTGGTTGGGCACGGCATATGCTGGTTAGGTATGACCTGATGCTAAACCGACTTACTCTAACATGAATTGGACTAACTTTTTCCAGAAAATCATCTCCATTCAGATCTTCATGGATTTCCGTTAGATGATGTAATCAAAGACCCATCAATCCATCTTCCGATGATCCGTCGTATCTAACTCCACTTGAACCATGGATTTCCTCCCCTGTTTGATGTCCTTCATTGTTCCACCTGAAAAAGCATCCCCCATCAACCTGTAGGATTTTTAACCATCTCACCCTCCATAATAACCAATGTTCTTTTTTCCACCTTCATAACTCCACCCGCTACAATGTACTTGCAGCCTTTGAAGTCTAAGGCACCTAGAAATCCAATTTTTTGGTAAACTCGATACGTGTATCACATTTGTTATGGTCTGAAAAACATCATCAAACAACTAGATCTCTACCACTTTTATCTCAAATGCTGATCAATTTGCATTCTCTCCCATAAGAACAGATCCATCAATAATGAGAGTTATTTGTATCAAACCAATCTCTACAAGAACACATGATAAGAAGAATCTGAATCCCAATACCATAAATCTTCAACCCGATCCATACCTGTACTGACCAAAAGTGATTCCTTGTCATTCGAATCCAAGCTTTCTTATACACTACTTCTTTCGATTCTGATTCTTTTGCTCTTCCTTCCACTTTAGCACATTTGCTCATTCCCAATCCTTCTGACAAGGATCTAAGATTTCATCACAGATCAACCACCATGTGCAAGCTTTGAGCTTTTCCAAAGTTCTAGAGTAATCTCCCATACATGACATCAAGTAACACTTTTCAGTCCTTATTGTATCATGGAGTCTATGACTCTTCTTTGCCAATCCCTGAAGTCATTTCTTCAAACTGCCAATATCTTCTATCTGCTTAATAGATCTCATCACCGCAAGCATGCTAGAAAAAGTAGATTTGAAATCTGATTCCGAATGGCTTTGTTATCGTAGAAACAATTTTCTACACTCTAATTGGTCAAGCATCCATGTTGACCATTGAACTACCAATCTTCTTCCACAAACGCTTAAATTTGCTCGCGGTGCGTGCGTAGGCGTAAATAGATCTCTGATCGGACATCATACGATCAATATAACACAGAAACAAACTTAGTCATTGATCCAGTCAAATCTGCCTTTAACTAAATTATGCCGATGTATCGCTGACGTCACCCTACTGACATCCTGCACCTGCTGCACTGGGCTACCTCTAGGAACAGGTTAGGTCAACCTGACCTTGAACCGACCTACTCTGGATTGGGCTTCTCTACGTAATGGGTCAAGTCCTACCTGACCTGACCTAGACCTAGCTGCTCTGGATTGCTACTCCACGCGTCAAGTCCAAACCAACCCAACCTGAACTTGACTGCTTCAAGTCTTCTTCTTCGCTCTTCCTCCCTGTGTCCTGCAAAAAAGAAGACCAAACCCCTTCTCCAATCTAACAGCGAGCAAACGGAGGGGAACCGATAAGGGAAAACGGCATGCGATCACAGCAGCAGGCGATGGGCAGTGGCTTCTCCAGTCACGACGGTTCCGGTGCCCACCGAAGGGCCGAGATGCCTTCCTTCTCCTTCCTCACCGAAAGCAGCGATGCACACCACCGGGAGAGGCTACAATGACAATCACAGCAGGCGAACGACAGTGGTTGTGGCGTCCTTGATCTCTTCGACTTCTCCTTCCTCCCTGTTACTGCGACAGGGAGCCCTGTAACCCAAAGAACATCTCTACCCTTCTTCTCCTTCAACCAGACTGACGGCAAGAAGCAGTTGCAAACTGGGAGTCCAAATCCTCTCTGTTCTTCTCCGATCGAGCCATTTGTATAGAGCCAAGAACCAAAGATCAAGCCTTTGATCTCCTCTGTCTTCATGATGTAATAGAGATTCAAACCCAACTCTAGCAACGTCCAAGAATTGAGAACCCTAAATAGGAAACCCCTATATCTTCTCCAGTTTTTTTCTCAGCCGCCTTACAAAGACAGAAAGTCTGTCTTCTCCAAGCATGGCCACACCAATAAAAAAAAACCAAGAGCCCTAGTTATCTTTACAAGCAAAGAACTGCTGCGGTCTCTATAACTGAGAATACACTCAAAATCAAATTTTGCAAACCTCATCTAAGATCCCACACGTCCTCTGCTTCTATGCAAATCGAATCCATCAATTGCAGGAGCGATCTTTTGTTTCGCTCTGATACCACTTGTTTTGGGAAAAGCACTGTAACGATAACTACATGTGATCAATGGTTGGTTCGGCAACCTTACCTACATCCACATATGAGAGAATTCATCTATTATGATTTCATCTCAATCTCCTCGACATATAGGGATTACAGTTACATCAATAGATATGTATATATAGTTTCCACTTTCTTGAGCAACAAATACATAATAACTAAAATACCCTTAATCTTAAACCTCGATTCTAACTAATCCAGACAACCTATCTAGCTAAACTAGAATACAAAACAAAACCCAACTGGTCCACCTTTGAAAGCTGCCAATCTTTGATGAAGAACCATAACTTCATCCTTTCAATTTTGTGGCTCATCTTTGACAAGATTCTTCTCTTGTGCACTCAAATTACTATCTTTCTGAATTGGTTAGAGCTGCATTACACTGAGAACCATCAAGATACTTCATGAGTCATGTATCTCTTATGATGTGTACAATAAAGTTTATCAAGATCAATACTGGATTGTTCGCCATGGCCACATCCTCCACTTGTGCGTCCACTGCAATTCTCCTGCGGCCATAGCCTTTGCACCACTATTCCCTGTATTCACACTAGGATCTACCATGGGTTTTTGCTATCAAGGGCATATTATCAGGAATTGCATCATTCTTAATTGTCATTGTTTTTCTTTGACTTTCTTCCCTTCGCAAAAGAGCAAATACTGTTTCGATAGGAGGTAGGGGATCTTGCTTGAGTCCAAACTATCTTATTATCTGGGATTATTGTTGGAAGTAAGTGGGTCTCGTGGATAGATTTCAAAACTTTTGATCCACTTGACACAGGGATCAACTATACATAAGACCAAAACCCAATCCAGGATACGTTACCCTCAATCTCGTGACCATGTACAGTAAAAATTCTACCAGCACTAAACATCCAAAATAATCTACGACATGCAAGAAGTAGATCATACCTTTGGAGATCCGCAATGCTCTAATGGATTTCTTCAACACCTCTTAGCCTTCCACGCTATGACCCCCGAATAGGATTTCTTTTCTCAAGAAGAATGGTGGAATCTTCAGGAGAAAATCCCAACTCGAAACTCCAAGGAACTAGAAGAAAGGAGAAGAGAATAACTCGTGCAACTCTTGCACGAAAGGGTTTTGGGCGTGAGGGAGAGTCATATTGGACGTCCAAGAGATTTTATAGACTTCCAAATCTCTCCCTTGTCTAATTGAAATAGAAGTCTTACTTCCAAAGCAATTAGCGGCTTTCTCCTTTCCAAACTCTTATTTCTAGAGTCCAAGTCAGATTAGTGTTTTCCAATATCTTGGGCTAGCGTGGGGACCACTAGGGATTCCTTAGAAAGCTAGCTCCAACTGGAACACCGCGACCCCACATCTCATGTACAATCCGGGCCCACAGTTAATTACAAATAACACCACTATATAAATGCAATTGCACTCCAGTCTTAGGAATAAATTACAATGAAGACCCTAAACTTCCCAATTACCACAAGTAGGCCCCTCTATCAATATCCGTGGATCAATTGGAATAAATCCGTCTCTTCCAATCTAAGTTCCACATCTTATTATCCTTGAGCCCCAATTAATCACAGTAATCATCAGTACCATCCAATTAACTCTTAATTGAGATGGGTGCGCACTTACTAATGACAAATCCATTAATTGGCACAAGGGGATAATAGAGATAGATTCCATCTTGATCATTCAACGTTCCCACAGTTCTACTACCATATACCCAAGACACCGAGGTGTTAACCTATAGTCGGCCTCACTCATTGGTGACTCAAAGCAAATGAATAGATAGAAACTTGAGTTCGTCAATGTCTCAGGATTGAGAGCCTATTACTAGGGAATTATGAGAGCATACCTTATTATTGAGACGGAATTCCATAAGGTGCATCTCATGGTCCTTCAATACATCCAATGTACCAGCACCGTGATCCAAAATCTTGCATTCTGATGATCGAGACAAATCACACTATCTCATAGTGATCAAAGTGCTGCAACCTTATCAAATGAGATGCCCAATCTCATTACTGGTTGTGAAGCTATTTTAAGTATAAGATTTGTGACATATATATCCCGCGTGTGGATCTCATCCATGCACATATATCACATCTAATATACTAATGGGACCCGGTTCAACTCATGAACCATTATGTCATATGTAGTGGTCATGTGCATGAATTAGTAAAATAACACTCATCTCACGAAAGCAAAGCATGATTTTATTGATAAATAAAGAAATTAATCAATTTATTACATCAACTGATGGATTGAGTCCACAAAATCTAACAATTATACCACCATAAGTTCAAAAACATGCTGGTTTTCCGGCAACTTGGCTTATTTCATTGCATAACAGAGTACATGGCTCAAATATAATCCCAACTCACACCAAAGAGCTCTGAACTTTGCATAGTAGTTTCCTATAAATAATTCTCCTCTCTGTATGTTGCAATTTCCCTTTTCAGTTCAAGCATTCGAGCATCATTTCCTTTCTTGTATCAGAATATTTGAAATTTGCAGCCATACTCTTTTCCGTTAGGGTAAATATCTAGTTCATAATCCACATATTTTTGGACACCCTATCTGAATATTTAGAGCTCATTTTTTGGGGCTCTTTAATTCTCCTGCCAATGTATCCAAGTCTTTTTGATCCTCTAAGAGCCCTTCTAGCAGTATACACCCAATCTTTATATTTGTCATTTAACAAACTAGGTTTAATCCTTGTGGTTGGATTCACAACATTAGTTTAGGGTTGACGTTATGCTGTGGAACTTTCTCCCCCTTGTTCGGACTTCATGTCACACTAAAGAACTGAATACCTCAAGTTATAGGAGACAGTTCTTTAAAAACACTGCTAAATTGCTAAAAAATGACCCTTGCAGAGTTCTTAACTGGAATGAGCACCCCCCAACAAGCTAGATTCAACAATATTTGAAATATATTTGACACCCAAATACCAACAATAACAAGGGCTTCTTCTTACAAAATCACCACGAATTTTAACTTTAGTCTGTCATAAAAATTAAACACAAACTAGAATAATTATTGCATCAAATTAATCACCCAGCACTAGTAGTCCCACTTAGACTGTACAGGTGCTGATGTCAACACTACCCTTGCTAGGTCAGCCCTTACACTGGCTTGGTTCAAATTACCCCAGAATAAATCCTAATCAATGTAATAACTTTGAAATAGAAGGGAATGATTGATGGAGGTAGTTATGAAAATATCATCTCTCAAGCCTTAGTGGATCGTTTGATGCTAAAGGTTTGAAAGCATTATCATCACTATTTTGCTAATGACAGGTGATCGATGAAGTACAAGTAAGACATGTATGTCTAGTTACTTTTGCCATTGGTGAGGACTACAAGGATACAGTTGATGCAATGTGCTATCAATGGATAGCAATGATATGTTATTGGGACGTCCATGGATGTATGACAAAAATGGAACTCATGGCATGCGCGATAATTCATACACATTTGCTCACTATGGAAAGCTTGTCATACTCCATCCTGTGAAGCCCGATCTGCTCAAACAAAGATCAAAGCCCCGCATCACCAAGGATGCAGTTCAAGTACATAATATCTACCGAAGCAATATCAAGCCATTCTGAGTTCGAGAGCAAACTCTTCTTTCAAATTGGGGGGAATTATGCAAAATGTGTCCCACTAGTGGTCCCCCTTTTCAAGATAGATTAGTATTATTTTATTTTTATTAATTAAATTGTAATTAGGATAGTTTCTATTTTTGGAATAGGTTTCTTAGGCCTTAAGTTTCTTTTTTTATTTATATGACATTATAGCAAAGAATTAATCAGAGTTTTGAGTTAATAGAATTTTCCCAGTGGGATTTTTATCGTTGGAGACTTGTCTTCTTCATCTGATTGTTTCTACGGAAATCCCTAATTGTGCCAAGGCACTCCCAATTTGCACTCCCCATTGCAAATCCTAACCCTAGGATTAAATCAATTTGGCTAGTAATCAAGATACAAAAGGCTTTAGTAGAACAATTCCCTGACTTCTAGTACCGCCAAGCACACAGTTCACCATAATCCTTTAGAAAATCTAAAGAACACACAACTACTAAGATCTTTGTTATAATCCTTATTTATGAAGGTTGTTGAGAAGATTAACTTATAAAATAGCGAAATAACACAGAATCACACCTATTATGAAACTACCAAACACAGTCAAACCTGTACCTTGGTTCGGCTAATGCTTAAGGCACCAAAAAACTCCATATATAATTTTTTTTCTGGAGGTCTTCTTGTAGGAATGATACTTCGGGACCAAGTTGAAGCCACAGATTTGTAGTATTATAGGGTTTTGATGATAAAAGTATGAAAAACCATAGAGGGGAAGATAGAAAAGGGAGGGAAAGAGAGAGAATCTGAGAGAGTGAAGGGATTAGTTGTGTATCCAAGGGTTGGATGACTAATCCTATTTATTAACTTCTTAAATTTATGAATTTACCAAAAAAAAAAAAAACCCTTCAGTTCCTAAATTACGTGAGAGTTACCTAATGTAAACAATGTACAAATAAGTCCTTTGTTGTCTATACTAACTCATAACCGTAATGATCTGCCAATTAATCCACTACTTGTCCAAAATCTATTCTTCTTGTTCGACCCTTTGATTAGGATGGATGTTATCATACTCTTATCACTGAAACATGACTATCATGAGGTTCAGATGTTGTTTTCTTTGATTACAGTGTCGTAAGAGACATATGAAAGTTTCTATCATCCATGTCCCAAAAACTATAGATAATGATACACTTCTAATGGATAAAACATTTGGTTTTGATACTGCTGTAGAAGAAGCTCAAAGGGCAATTAATTCTGCATATATTGAGGTAACCAGTTATTTTTGCATTTCTCTAACAATTGGTTTGGAACTTTATTTTTGCATCAATATATGCTAACTTTATCAGGTTTCTTTGTCCTGGACCAGGCTCATAGTGCATATCATGGCATTCGTCTAGTGAAATTAATGGGAAGAAGTAGTGGTTTTATAGCGATGCACACATCACTTTCTAGTGGAGAAATTGATGTCTGTTTGATTCCAGAGGTCTGTATCATTAATGATGCATTTTTTTTTTTGTAATCATAATCAGAGGATAATGCTTCATACGCATATGTAGGTACCCTTTAATTTAGAAGGACCATATGGGCTTTTACAACATCTTGAGCATCTAATACAGACAGGAGGATCAGATGTGGTTTGTGCGGCAGAAAGTGCAGGACAAGTAAGTTATTTATGTATTTGTGCTCTATTTTTCTATAGCATGTGCTTAAAACAATGGCTACATGTGACCCTTTCAGGTTTTTCTTGTTGGAAGTAGGTGGGTCTCGTGGATAGATTTTCAAAACTTTTGACCCACTTGACACAGAGATCAACTATCCATAAAACCAAAACCCAATCCAGGATGCATAACCCTCAATCTCGTGAGCATGTACAGTAAATATTCTACCAGCACTAAACAACCATAATAATCTATGACATGCAAGAAGTAGATCATACCTTTGGAGATCCGCAGTGCTCTAATGGATTTCTTCAACACCTCTTAGCATTCCACGCTATGACCCAAATAGGATTTCTTTTCTCAAGAAGAATGGTGGAATCTTTAGGAGAAATCCCAACTCGAAACTCCAAGGAACTAGAAGAAAGAAGGAGAGAGTAACTCGTGCAACTCTTGCACGAAAGGGTTTTGGGCGTGAGGGAGAGTCATATTGGACGTCCAAGAGATTTTATAGACTTTCAAATCTCTCCCTTGTCTAATTGAAATAGAAGTCTTACTTCCAAAGCAATTAGCAGCTTTCTCCTTTCCAAACTCTTATTCCTAGAGTTCAAGTCGGATTAGTGTTTTCCAATATCTTGGGCTAGCGTGGGGACCATTAGGGATTCCTTAGAAAGCTGGCTTCAACTGGAACACCACGACCCCACATCTTATGTGCAATCCGGGCCCACAGTTAATTACAAATAACACCACTATATAAATGCAATTGCACTCCAGTCTTAAGAATAAATTACAATGAAGACCCTAAACTTCCCAATTACCACAAGTAGGCCCCTCTATCAATATCCGTGGATCAATTGGAATAAATCCGTCTCTTCCAATCTAAGTTCCACATCTTATTATCCTTGAGCCCCAATTAATCACAGTAATCATCAGTACCATCCAATTAACTCTTAATTGAGATGGGTGCGCACTTACTAATGACAAATCCATTAATTGGCACAAGGGGATAATAGAGATAGATTCCATCTTGATCATTCAACGTTCCCACAGTTCTACTACCATATACCCAAGACACCGAGGTGTTAACCTGTAGTCGGCCTCACTCATTGGTGACTCAAAGCAAATGAATAGATAGAAACTTGAGTTCGTCAATGTCTCAGGATTGAGAGCCTATTACTAGGGAATTATGAGAGCATACCTTATTATTGAGACGGAATTCCATAAGGTGCATCTCATGGTCCTTCAATACATCCAATGTACCAGCACCGTGATCCAAAATCTTGTATTCTGATGATCGAGACAAATCACACTATCTCATAGTGATCAAAGTGCTGCAACCTTATCAAATGAGATGCCCAATCTCATTACTGGTTGTGAAGCTATTTTAAGTATAAGATTTGTGACATATATATCCCGCGTGTGGATCTCATCCATGCACATATATCACATCTAATATACTAATGGGATCCGGTTCAACTCATGAACCATTATGTCATACGTATTGGTCATGTGCATGAAGTAGTAAAATAACATTCATCTCATAAAAGTAAAGCATGATTTTATTGATAAATAAAGAAATTAATCAATTTATTACATCAACTAATGGATTGAGTCCACAAAAACTAACATTTCTTTGGTAGAATAATTCTGCTTGTACCATTCTAAATTCAATTAGAAATAAGTATGTACTCCTTTTGAGGTGTCCAATTTGTACTTGATAAACAGTGCTTCACACAATATTAAAATGATACATTCCCTTCTTATGGTCAATAGAAGCCTTCTTCTAATATCATCACTTTTTTTTTTCATAAAACACTTTCATTACATATTTTGATGCCCTTGGGAAGAGCCTGTAGTGAAGTTGGAAGGTGCTCTTGTTGTAACCACATGGTTGTAGGTTCTGGTCAAATCAGCACTCCTATCAGGCAAGTGGGCCTTAACTATTGTCTCTTTCATCTGTGTCAAACAAAATGTGGAAACTAGCGAGAAAGGTGGATTGAAGTGAACAAAGGTGTTTCAAAGAACTGTCTTCCTTTTGCATTGTAGGTGCTGTTTATTTGGATTGGAATGTAGCAGCTTCCTTGGTGGGTGGGTGGGTGTTAGAGATGTGTGAAATCATCTTAATGCTTTTTTATTTTATTTTGTGATGATGTTTTCTACAAATTATGAGAGAGATACTGCTTATATCAAATCTTAACTTATATTTTTTATGATGATATTGCTCTGCATGTTTTCCAATGAAAGCAGTCCAAAAAAGTAAAGAGGAAAAAAAAAGAAAAAAAAAGAAAAAGAAAAACAGGAAGAAGGGGTTATGTTATCATGTATGCTCTTAATAGTAGCAACGGGAGTTCCAAAGAAGACTCAAATTCATTGAATTAATGAATTCCTAATTTCAAAATTCAGGATTTGCTCAGAAGTCATGCTATAGATGCATCAGGGATGCCTCAGGGAATGCAATGCTTGGAGATATAGGTGTCCATATCCAACAAAAGGTTAGGATCTCATTGGTTAATTCTATGCTTCTATGTTTCTCATAATTTTGAGGTCTCAAAAGCTGAAGGTGACAACAAGAAATTATCAAGATTTTCTTATGGCAAGCATGACCTTTGATCAGGTTTTTCCATGGTAATAAGCTTACTGTTTTCCTACAAATAAAAACACATGTCAAGGAGATTGGTGTCCCAGCAGACGTCAAATACATAGACCCAACTTATATGATCCATGCCTGTCGTGCCACTGCTTCTGATGCCATCCTTTGCAATCTACACTGTTCTTGGCTAGAATGCTGTAAGAATCTTGTCCTTGTTCGCTCAACATTTTCATATCATTAAACAGTATCTTTAAGAGAAAGAAGGGCATTTAGGAAAGCAAATTACTTTGGAAAGTGATGGAGGTTCTTCATTGATTGATAGGTGCGTGGGTTGATGATAAAGCCCATCCATTCTATTCCCTCATAGAAAATCATTGCCAGTTAAATGTGAACAATGCACTGATTGAGCTATTATGACCTTCCGGTTGGTGCTATTTGTAACCAAAGGACTATCCAAGTGTCCATAGCAAGGCTCACCGCTTAAATGCTCTTGATCCCATACCTGTTTCACATGTATGGCTGTAGTCTGTATCTGCGGTCTATAGTTTGTTAACAACAGGTAAAATTCTTGTAAGCTATGGTTAGCCAAAAGACGCCCAAGAGTTCCAAGGATGCAAGGTGTCCCTGCCTTTTCAACTCATGTTGGAAATGGCTAGTAGAGGAACCTCTGAGACAATGTCCTTGTGAATCAATATCCGACCGTTAGACTACATCTGAGTAGAAACTATTGAAGGCTGACTTTGCAAAAATGGTTGAAATTGTAACTCTGTTGTCGAATCCCGTGCAATTCGACTCGAACAGCTTTGGTGAATTCCTGATTTAGAAACCGTGATTCACTACAGTTCCTGTCATATAAAACTAGAGTTCTATCTTCATGTGGGAAACTAGGAAGGAGACTCCTACCAAAGTCAGAAATATTCTAAAAATAAATTTATTTTGGGAGAAGTTTATACAAAAGAAAGCAGAGATCTAATATTACCAAAACATTAAAAGAAAAATTAAAAAAATAGAAAGTTTAATCAGAAAAGGAAACAAAGAACAATAGATTTTAGAAATAAATTAGAACTAAAATCTATAAACACCTATTTAATCCGGTGCAACCATGGCTACATAAACTCTTGAGGGAATCTAGATTTCAAATCGCTACAATCTCTCGGTCTCTTCTGCATATGTGTAGTGTGAAGCAAAGATTTTAGGTACGCTTTCTCCACTCATAACGTTTAATGAAGAGAAAGAAGAAAAAGAAAAGTCTTGTAGAAGATGAGATAGGATGGAAGGCGAAAATGGGGAATGGTGGAAGTTAATTGACAAGGATGATGGGGATGTGGGAAGGATATCAACATTCCCACTTCCCTATGCCTCATTTTATTGTACTAGCAACAATGCCCGTGCTAAGCCCAGGCAATATAAAATCAATTATATCTCAAAATGATATTCATAGCGACAATAGGTACATCATAATTTGCACATAATTTAAAATCTAAAATGATACTTTATTAAAGAATATTTTAATTTAATTTACTTGATGCAAAAGACTAAGAAATGCAATTGGTATCAAATAAAGAGTTGAAGAAGAAATTTGGTAATCATTCTTCAAAGTCATTTAATGAAGATCAAATACACAAAGTTGAGCATTAAAAATAGATTTAATTATGGTAATAAGAGGAGCCCATATTACAATTGCTATCAGAAAAAGAATTCCAATGAAGAAAAACTTTTTTGGTAAGAAACAATGTTAGTTCTAAGAATTCATTAAAATATTTTGATAACTTAAAAATCTTTAAATCAGGAAACAAATCATTTTGAAAAATTATGAGTGTGAATGGATGTGTGATCACTTGTTTATTATAAAGGTCAAAAATATGGAAATAAAAAGAAGAAAAACAAAATAAAATTAAGAAGTGGATCGACACATGGAAAAAAGAATTCCAAATCTTAAAAAAAAAAAAAAAGAATAACTACAAGGCATTAAAAAAGAACTGTTTGTAGAGGGAGAACTTGGCCCAGTTTAAAAAGAGAAATAAACCAAAAAAAATTGAAGAAAAAATATAAAGCACTTGCGCAAGAATTATACTTTATTTCATCAATGACTTCCAATATTAGATCTTGAAAATCACTTTTGCCACTGCTCACAACATTTTTATTAGGTAATCACTCATGTAATAGAATAAATATTACCACATATATGTAGGAACAAAACCAAATCTCATATCATGCAAAAAGAAAAAATAATCCAACATATAACAAAATTTTAAAAGTTTGATTTAAAGAAGCAATACCTGATTAGAGTCTTCCTTTCTTTGATATGATTTTAATGAGAAAGAATACGTAAGAGAGAAGATTAGGAAAACGCAGGTTTGAGATTGTCAAAGAGGATCATACATATACCTTGATATACATCATACGGAACTGGAGCATGGCTAAGTAGAAGATGAAAGCCAAAGCGAGGTACTGAGCTAGGAGCCATGGTTTTGGAGGAGGGTCGATGTCAGGACTAAGATATCTTCATACAGGCTTCTTCAAACCACGAGAAGCTGGAGCTACTGCTCTTCTTCTAATACTAGGTCTACAGAAGACCCTGACCCTGTATTGTCTAACATATAATACACAAAGGCTTTGTTATGTTAGTATGATATATGATGATAAGTTCCATGTGGGGCCCCCTCTTCCTCTCCATTAAATTCAATGCATCCCCATAATGGCCTGCAACCACCAAGTTTATTATTCAAAACACATGCAAAACCAGGAAACTTCAAACTTTAAGTGGATGTAGATAAAGTAGATACCTCTAGTGATTTGAAATTTAAAAAGTATTGATTTGAAATTTAAAAACTGTATATATTGTGATAGTGATAAATGATGTTGAAATCATAAATACCTCTAAGATTAAGGGGAGTTGAGGATAATGAGAGAAAATAGGAGATGCTGATATGGCGCTATAGAAAAAAAGAAAAAAATTGCTGATGTGGCACACTCCAGAGGCCTCCATTTTTAGAGCTTTAATATATATATATATATAACTAGCAGCAAAGGCCTGTGCTAAGCCCGGGCCAAAAATAAAAAAATATATTAAAATTTGAGAATATATGTGGTATTGTTCTAATCTCTAATGCTATTTGAGAAATGAATAGCTAATAATTTGTAATATTAGCTATATTATAAATATGATAGATAATATTATACATATGACAAATAGATTTCATATTAACCCTTATACTATTTCATGTATATCCAAATAGAAATGAAATGCATTTTTAATATGCACTTTAATAGCAAACATAACAAAATTATTACTAACAACACTTTATTAATAACTCAAAGGATTCATTGTTATGCATTACTCAGATTTAACAAATGAAAGGAAATTCTAATGCCTTCATCAAAACTAATTCAAGAAAATTATAATGCCCATTTAAAAAGCACTCAAATTTATTACCATGGGCTTGGTACATTTGTCGTCATCCTTCAAAACCGATTACCAATAACAATGATACAAAAAGAAAGGAAAAAAAAACCTGGAGATTTTGCTTCTCTTTTACTCCTCTTTTCATCATGTTTTTCCTTGCCATTTGGATCTTTAATTCCTCTATGACCAAAACACATAAGGTTAAGCATCATATATTCTAGAATTGCATGAATAATAAACAAATTGAAATCTATTTTATGAGAGCCCATAAGAAACCCTCATTTTTTAACAACACCTATAGAAATAACCCCAAGCATTATCAAACAATATCAAGTTTCTGGTAAACGTAGATCCCATTAAGACGGCAGGTCTTAGGTGGGGAATGTGAACTGATCAACAAACAATATCAAGATTCCGGGCTACAAATTAAATGTTGAATAGTTCAAAATAAGTGATTTCCTAGACAATAGAGTAAATGTGAATGAGAAATGACCGCGAAAAGGCAATGGTGTGAAAATATACCACTTGAAACCATACAATTGTTCTGAACACATACCATTTGAAACTATATAATGGATTATAAATGGTGGCAAACCATTGGATCAAACCCTATAGAAGAGATGCACGTCATGATCGTATATTATCTTTACTTTCTATTTCGCTTCTTTTTGCCATGGTGCGGGTTGGTTAGGCATTCTGATAAGGGAATGCTTTGATTGGGACCAACGACTGCAGACCTCATTCCACATCATCTCCTCCACTATAGAAGGTGATCTCTACTGCCCAAAAAACTTAATTCAAGTTGCAGGCTGACAATTGTCACCAGGAAAAGAAAAGGAAAAAAGAAAATTTTAAATGGAGGAAGATGATGATGGTCAGCCAGAAAGAGAGGTTTGATGAATCGAGTACAAGACCATCAATCCCAAATATAGATGCAATTAGCATGGAGAGATTGAGGAAGGAGATCTCGACGTCAAAGTCAAATGAGGATGAGTGTGCACCATGTCAATTGCCAAAAAAGAGTAATCTCTGAATGGGGATAAGGATGGATTTTAGGGGAAATTTTTGAATTGAAGAAGAAGAGGTTTGAATACCATTCAAATAGAGAGATTTTTGGGGAATAAATGGAATAGATAAGAGAGAAGAGGGTAAAGAGAGATTTTAGGGGATGATGCAAAAATGGTGGGGCCATTTCTGATATCTTTAGAAGATGACGTGATGCTCTAGAAAAAAAGAAAAAAAATATTACTAACGTGGCACTCTCCAGCGGCCTCCATTCTTGTAGCTTTAATATGTAAAATGTGTACAAAAGATCATGAAGATTAAAATGCAAAATATTCACCTGAATACCAGGTGCTCCATAGTCCACCATTGTTTTTCCTTGTGCACTTGAAAAATACATTCACATATATGTGTGACTATCCTTTACTTCAATGATCACTCTGTTTATCATCAAACAAATCCCTTTTTTTATAGTTTTTTTAATAGTAAACTTCAATCCGACCCATCAGCACAACAACACTCATAGCTACCAAGCTACTTCCCACCCCCCCCCCCTCTCTTTTTCTTTCATACTTTCATTCATGGTCATCATCATCAACAAACCAACATTCCTCATAAATCAATTTATGGATTCTACTCCTTCACTTATCTTTATTAGGTGAGAATTATTGTTCATCAAGATAATAAAAAATTGGCAAAACGTGCCCTTACTTAGCATGGGAAAAAATGCAATATTTTTTGAATAAAAATATGAGGTTTCATTGACAGGAAAGATATACACAGATCACACAAAAGAAAGATTTCAAGACCACACATGAGATAAAGACAGCAGAGGTGGACCCATGGACAATGATAGGTTGAAGAAGTGAAAGACTAAAATAAAATATTTTAAGGTCAAATTTAAAAAATTTCTCGAATCACATGGAAGCAGTCACACCAGCGTGACAACACCTACGTCCAGCCCTGGGAAAACCCACTACCTAACTATGCAAAACCGATCACCCAATGACAGGATATGAGAAGCCTATTGGATTGAAAGTCTTGCTATGCAATGTTGTATACATATAGCATAAAAAATTCTACTCTCCATTTTTCGTAGGGTACAGAAACAGGCGACTGACCAGTCTATTTCCATGAGTTACATCATATTAAAGTAGATGTTTAAATATGTTAAAAATTATATATCACCCCTATTTGAAGGGACGCCCTTTTCTTGATCATCATAGACATACAAAAGCCCACTTCTTGCTCAAAGAATACAAAAAAGAAAAAAAACCAAAAATCCCACATTGCAGATTCCATCATAAAGTACCAAAAATATAAAAGGAAAATATCAAATCATTTTGAGGAAGATTGGAGAAGAACGAGGGAGATTGTATTTACAGGTAGCCATGGCTTGGACCTTTTGAATGTAGATGATTGTTAAAATTCTAATCCAACCCAATCCCAGATGTCTTCCCTTGAAATCTATAGAAAAGAAAGAAGACAAATGTAAAGACATTAGTGTGAAGAGATGATGATGCATATAGGGGATGATGATTGTGGGGAAGGGAAAGACCTGGGTTTTGTTAGAGTTTTGAGGCAGTATTGGAAGAAGAACATGTGATGCTTTTTTCTGCCCAAGGAACATGAGATTACTACCGACAGCTTTTAAAGGAATAGAGATTTTAGGAACTAAATTTGAATTGAACATAAAAACTTTTAGAGAGTAGAGATTTTAGGAAGTAAATTTGATTTGAGAGAGAGGATCTGTGGATATGTTTTTTAGAGATGAGAGATTTTTGGGAAATAATTTTGAGAGAGATTTTAGGAACCTAATGCCATTAGGATGCTGACGTGGCACTCTAGAAAAAAAAAAGGGGGTGTTAACGTGACATACTTCACAGTCCTCCCTCCTTGTAGCTTTAATATATATACTAACACTCCAAGGCTCATGCCCAATGAGGGCCATGTTTAATAATTGTTTTATTTGTAAAAATAAATATTTAGATGAATTTTAAATTAATATTAACATAAAATTCATTACACAAACATAAATTTTAATATTTGCAATATTTATGGTATATATAATAAAAAAGAAAAAGAAAAAGAAGGGACCTAATTGATATCTGCAAAAAGAAATAAAAAGATTCATAACATGGCACAAGTCTGCACCTATACCGACATAAATGGGTCCATCAAGGGCAGGGACTTACAACCATTTCAATTTTGATGATGCTGTGGGCCCACCTTCATTTCATAGTATCGTAAAACAATAAACAAAATAAAAAGGAGTGAAGATTTTGATTAGACAAGGACCTAATTAATATACGAAAAAAAAAGTCCATAACCTTATGCATGTTTGCACCTGTACTCTTACCTATAAACAAATAAGTGGGTCCACTAAGAGTAGGGACCTAATTGATATATGCAAAAAGATATAAAAAAATCAACGGTTAAATACTAATTTTTTCACTCAAAATTTCCCCCAACCCCCGAATTAAACCTTAGCCTAATAACACCTAAAACGTGTGATTAAGTTTATCATCTTTATAATAATTAGGGCATCCCCTTTATGGCCCATGTAATTATATTATTTGTAAATAAAACTATTTATAAATATTTAAATGAATAGTAAATTAATATTAACATAAAATTTATCACACAATCATAATTTTAAATATTTGAGTGCACTCTTAAAAACTAAATATTATATTAGTAAAACTAAATAAAAAAATAAAAATAATGTACACATAAAGTTTCATTAGAATAATTATAAAAAAAAGTTGGATCATTTTTCCTTTAATCTGTAAACTCAACTCAAGAGGAAAAAAAACATTATATGGTAACAAAAATTAGATGGAATAGTCCAATGTATAAAGAATCATGGGGTCGATCATCCAACCCTCTCACTATGAAAAATATTGATTAGTTGGAATTGAATAGCAAAGAAAAGGACCCACGCCCAATGCAGCCCATTTGGAAAATATATGTACCATATGAATAAAATAATCAGCAACAGGCTTTAAAGAATATAGGCATCTCAAACTTTGCCTTTAATAATCAGGGCTGAGAATAGGATTCAAGTGTAGCCTGTAATCCCAAAAACATAGCCCAAACTAACACATTGAGGGCTTTAATGCTGCAGTCAGGCTACGCCTAGTTATGAGTATTCATAAAATATCAAATCAATCTTCAAGTTTGATTTTTGAAAATGGAAACATCTTATAAAATGTTTAAAAATAATTCTTGTTACAAACTTTAAAACTAAATTATATATTATTTAAAATTAATTTCACTTTTGACAAAAGTTTTCTGAGGAGTTTGATGTTTTGAGAAGTCCCCCGAATAGCCTGATCATATCCAACTTAGTCCTACCTAACCCAATCTATCGACTCCATTCATGCCAACTCTAAGTCCAAATCAATTCATCATACTCAATACTAACACCAACCCATAGCCCAATTCAACCCACCATACTCGCGATGCTAGCCAAATTAAATTGCACAAAGATGACCAACTCTTGTATGTGGATATTGGCATATAAAAGGAAAGATATCCTCTTTTTATCTCTTCACATGTGGATGAGATACATTTAGCATAACTATGAGGGATCAACCCAATCCCCAAATCTGATTACATTGGATGCAAAAGTGTCTTATAGGCCCAAACGTAAAAGATGGAACTAAATGAAAAGATCAGAAACATTTGACCTGGATCCTAACTTAACCACTATTGGACTGAGTCATTATTTGGCTTGGGTCTTTTGCTTTCACCAAGTTTTCATGACTGATATTGGGTGAATTAAGGCCTAAATTCATTAATACGTCCACTGGGACCCATGTGAGTCCACCCAACTATGGATTACTGAATGTTGAAAGCCATATCAATGGCCGTTTCCACATTTTCATTTCCTATTTTCTCTAAAGGTGTCTAAGTATATATATATATATAAGGGGGCAAAATGATGGACGAGATATCAATAGGTATAAATTCATTAATAGGTCCAACGGGCCCATGTGAGTACACCCTAAATATGGATTACTAAATGGCGAAGGCTGAATGCCAACGGCGAGAAATTTTGATTGCCCAAAAACTCATGCCCTTAAAAAAAATAACTATTGCATAAATATGGACAGAATATGGAGAAAATATGGAGATTTTTTAGGTGAGTAAATTAGGTTAGCTAAGAAGAAACACCCTAATGAGAATAGAGATTTAAGGAGAGCGGATAAATATTGAGCAATGAGAGTAGAGATTTTAGGAGATAGGAGACATTTTAGATTTGATTTTAAGGATGCCACATGTTGCTTTCCCACACTCTCTCTCGAAGGGGGAATTTTCTTTACATATACTAGTGCTTTAAGTCCTGCATTGGAAAAAATAATAATTAAGTCTTATTAAAAATTATTAATAATTGAAATAAAATATTAATGAATATTATGACATAAATCATAATGAAAATATAATTACAATATTAAATCTTTATTTTTTTGAAGGAGAAAATATTTTTTTTTGAATCATAGATGTATAAAAGTTGAGAGTGAAAAAAAGACTGTTGATATTAAGTCATCCTTGAATTATTAAAGGAATTACATGTGGTTAAAGGAAAAAAAAAGTTGATATTTGTTAATTGGCATGCACTTGTTTCAATAGATGCACTTGGTTTATCTTCTTCACTTATCTCAATAGTTGCGCTTGTTTCATCTTATACAGATCTTTTAACTCCTGCACTTGTTTCACTTTGTACGCTTGTCTTAATAAAGTTATTTGTTTTTGGTATTGCAATGGAAATACTTAGTCCAACATCTTGAAATTTTATATTTTCTTTATAATTTGATATTGCATAGTAAACATTCAAATAAATTAGTAAAATAAACTGATATGAAAGAAATTGTATTGATGGCATTAAAATAAAACTTATAATTTTCAATTTCTGACAATAAAATGGTTGATTCTTGGGTGTAGCAAATTTCTTCAATTTTCTTGACTGGGATACTATTTTCTGATGTTAGTTTGTTCATTGTTGAGATAAATTAGTTTTATATGAAATAAATATTACTTCCACTATTCATTTTTTATTTCATTTTCCAATAGTTTATACCAATTTACCTGCAAAATAAATAAAAATTTAATATTTATATATATATACATGATGATAGTTAAAATAAAGAAGTAACTTTATGTAAATAAAAATAAATTTAAAATACCTTATTTACACATTTTTGAAATTCTTCTTTTGTTGCATTTATGAAAATTTTAAGTACTTCATCGTGCAATAAGAATGATGTTTGCTTGGTGTGGTTTGCAACTATTATAGTTGTAATGTATCTGACAATAAAAATAATTAAAAACAATTATTTTATAATATGTGCAATAGACAAATATGTTAACTTGATTAACATAACAGCTAGATGATATACAAATTTGGTTAGATTGGGGTTAACATGATTCCTAGAACTCCTATTTTTCAATAATCTTAAGAATTTTAAGAACGCCACTATTGACTGCATTTACTCATGATTAAATAATCAAGATTTCTAGGCTACAGATTACCATGAACAGTGTAGGGTTTAGGGATCTAATTATTTATCTAAATAGTGTCAGTCAAAGGACTATAGATTACTATAAACAGTTTAAGAATATAACAATTATCTCTATAAGTAGTAAATCTAAATAGTGTCAGTCAAAGGGCTACAGATTATTATAAAACAGTTTAAGAATATAATATTGGCTATGTAAGTATCCAAATCAAATAGAAGGAACTCACAATAAGGTGTAGTTGGGAGCATGATGTACATACCTTGTCAAATTTGGTGGATTCACATGAACCACTGGGGGTACTGAGATGGAATTTGAAAGAGTAACGCCTTAGCATAGGCTACGAAAAAAAATAATTAAGTCTTATTAACGATATAAGGGACATGAAAATTTTGTGTTGTATAGAATATAATGCATGCTTAGAAGAGAGAGAGGAATACTTAACCCATGTATCTTTCTAGTGGAAGAATAAGAAAATATGCGACCATTCTACTTCTTCTGTTCTTATGATTTATGAATAGAATAGAGAAGTCGGAACAGAGAGAGTATAAATTGATGCGACTTATATCTTGGGTTTCTTTTTTTAAAGAGTTTTCATGATGAGATATTCGCTTAAACTCTAAAATCTAGGATGCAACTTATATAAATTGATGCAACTTATATCTTGGGTTTCTTTTTTTAAAGAGTTTTCATGATGAGATATTTGCTTAATCTCTAAAATCTAGGATGCAACTTATATAAATTGATGCAACTTATATCTTGGGTTTCTTTTTCTAAAGAGTTTTTCTTATCACAAACGAATATATAACATATATCTTAGGTTTCTTTTTTTAAAAGAGCTTTTCTTATCACAAATTATTTATTATTCTAAATACAATAATTAAAATAAAATAGGAAAAATTAATAACAAACAAAAGTAAATATTTTCAAATAATTCATAAAATCCACAAAAGTTAGGGGGAGAGAGTGAAAATAGAAAGATAAATCGAAAAAAGAAATATTAATATATGTCTTTTAATTTTTTTTTACTTATGTGTATTCATTTTGTATACGTCCCTATCCCCTAAACCCAAAAGGAGAAAGAAAAACCAAAAATAAAAAGAATAATGGAAAAAAGGTAACATACAATTTTTCTTAATAATGTTTCAATAAATCTTATATTTAAATATATTCTCATTTTTTGGGCCTGGGTTTAGCATGGGCTTTTGTATAAACTTGCGGATTCAATTATGTGCAGACTTGTGACCTTAGATCTAAATATTATATATATGTATATTATGCTTAGCCTAGTTGTACTTCAAACAAATTTGGAGGTGGGTCCACATCATGAGGCCATAGTTTATCCTACCCATAATTTAGTCTATATCTTTCTATTCACTATGACCACCTTTCTATATTTTTTTTCACCGACCCATATCTTGTTCAAAGCTCAAAATTTTTACTTACTCACATCGTGTAGTTGCATATGAACCCGATACACATATGACTCACTGGAACTCCTTTTCATTAGAAAGTCTCATGAAAATGAAGTCTCGTCAGAACCAAATCTGATTAAAGAGTTTCATGTAAATCAAGAGTCTAGTTAAAGAGTCAGGCATGGCCAATAGCCATCTATATGATTTATCTAAACCATGGGCCCACTCGCCTATTCTATGGATTACTATGGAGGATTATGATGTCCAATGCAAGAAGTATGACTATGTTACACTTGTGTCCCGATGATGAACAGCTCAGATTAGTCTAAGACTTTAAATTAATGTGGCCCAAAACTTTGATTATATGAGATCCTTTTGATTTCGATTCGGGTACATAGAGGACCCAAAACCAAAATCATGAAAAGAAGCCAATCTAAATAGTTATTTTCATTAAAAAAATATTAAACGGGTGATGACATAGTGTTCCAAAAAAGGTTAAAAAAGATTCAGAGATTTTAGAAAGGTGGTATAGATATATAAGATAAGAACCCTTTAGAGAATAGATAGAGATGAAGTTGTAAAGGGATGAGAGAGAGAGAAATTTGGGAATGAGAGATTTTACAAAAAACCAAAGAGAAATTTTAGAAAAATTGAGCGATTTTTGAGATTTGGTATAGAGTTTAGCTAAAATAGATAGAATCCTTAGATTGAGCCACGTGTCATGCCGTTATGAAGAGAATTGTGCCACATGTCACTCTCCCATGAAAATGGGTATAGTTATAATGTATATAAATTGTACTCCACACCCCCATATGTTTTAATATACCTCTCTCTTTCATGCTCTCTCCAAGCCCATAACCCATTCATTTTTAATGATAATCAATATAGATTAGGAGAAACCCCAATTGAAACCCTTTATCCAAATCATACAAAATAATTGTCTTACAGATTTATAGGTTATCTATAATGTATTCATTAATCCAAGTTTGATCTACCATTAGATTAAAATTTAGATGAAAAATATAATGATAATCACTTTTTTTTTTATCATGCAGTCAATTCGACAGTTGGATGAACTCAAATCTATGTAGTATTTGAGAAAACCATAAGTAAGTACATTATATGAATTTTGAACCATTAAGATTTAAATAGGTGTCCCTACCATCTAGTTCCAATCCTTTTATCTCATAGTTTTTGTATTAGTTACAATCGTACTCATTCATGAATCTCTTGTAGTACACTTTTTGAAACTGCCACCATGCCATTTAAATCACTTTATCCTTTTCTTTGTTTTAAAATTTTTTTTATACTATGCTTTAGACTTATCCAATATTGGGTTTAAAGATATATATATATATATATATACGTGGGAAGAGACTACTATGCATTCATCCCTCACCTTGTGGTAGTGGACAATTCCCTTTTTAAACCTAACAAGGTCACAAAGGTGTCATGAGGGTCATGGTTTTGTCTTCTTGCATATTAATACTTTCCATTTATGGAAGTGTCCCTTACCATAAGGTGAGGGATAGATGCATAGTAGTTTTGTTCTATATGGCTTTGATCCTGTAAGAACTGTTCTCATGCAGCTATCGTAAGAATTTTTTATAGAGCTCACTTGTGGGTCTCATTTGGAGATGGGACTAGGAAAGATCTTTGTGGAACCAACCCACATATCAAGTTTGGCCCTAATCACATGTCTTTAAACCCTTCATCCATGGACCACAAATTCAGTCCATTCGGATTGGTTCACAGTCGATCCAACGGTCTAATAAATTCGAATCTAACTGGAACTTAGGGCGAGTGACTATTAGGGCGACCTCTATGTATTGCGAGGTTTGAATTGGATGATAGATGGGCCCCACCTACAGTTCTCACAAAAACATGGTGAGAACTAGTTCTCATAGGATTATTTCCCATATATATACATATATAAGGCAACCTCTTGTTTTTTTTTTAATTAAATAGGTGACCTTTGTTTTGTTGTGGAAGACACCATAGGCAAATGACATTTTGGTTAGGCTCTATATTTTCTTTTTGGTAAATTGTGAGCGGGATATGTATTTTTTTTAATATATTTTGTATTCCTTCCGGTCTTGAAAGCATCAAACCAATTTTGTTTATTTTATGAATTTAGTGAATTGTTTAAAGCCACATGTGGTAAAACAGTTTCTTCTATTTCCATAGCTGGTAGTTTATATTTGGAGACTAAAAAGTTCTAATAAATCAAAATAATATGACCCCTTTATATATGCTTTATTCAGATTAAACTCTAAATGAATTAAAAAATGGTAAGAATAAAAACTTACAAGGTATGTGAATAAATATTACAAAATAATTCACTTATTTATATTAATAGCTGTGTGTGGATTTTGACTAATCATACCTTTTGTCTTGCATTTTTTTATTTTTAAAGTGTTAATTTATTATTATTATTGTTGTTGTTGTTGTTGTTGTTGCTGTTGCTGCATTCGACTATGTTTCCCCACAAAATCTGTCACAAACCTACCTTTTACACACCTACCTTTATGTCCAGGTGCTAAGTTTATAACCATATTATTTCATGTAGTACCTTTTTTCTTTCTTTTTTTGGGTATCTCAATGTATATCTTATCTGTCAATCTAAATATCTATGAAGTTCTAAACATCTCCATCATGGAATATGTTTGACACTTGTGCAACATTGTGGGGCCCATCTTTAGGCACTACTAATCAAGGAACATGCCTAATGAGCTTGATAAGATTCTCTCCAGTTTGGATTTTTATGCCTCAAAACTAACAATAACACAATATTAAAAGAGGGTAATTCAAGGTGAATGTAAGTTGAAGGTTTTGGAGAGAGCTTCTAAATTGGATTAATGCAATCAGTCTCAAAATTATGTATGCAAACAATCAATTACACAGCGGAAATAAATCAAACAAAAGCAAACACCATAAGAACACACAGATTTTACGTGGAAACCTAAACCGGGAAAACCACGAGTCCAACCTAGACTAATAATCAAGCACTATGGATTATAATGCAGTTATAAGCCATTTACAGACAACTGCATGACTTTGTAACGTCAACCTCTTGCAAAAAATCACTCTACAACAATCGCCTGTCGTTGCCTGCTACACATCCAATCAACTAGAAGCCTTCTACTTATTAGCTTGACTCTTCAGATCTTCTAGCGTAGAAGATGATCTTCTACTAGAGATATAGAAAACAAGAATCTTTAGAGCAAAACTTCAGCCCTTCAACTCTCCAAAAAACTGTAGAAGAGATGATCTCCATAATATATTCCCCATTTAGAACAATGAGATCTCTGTCTTAGGGTTGAGAGAGAACCATTTTTTATAGCCTTTAATTTGTGCCTCATAAGTATATTTCAATTAGGAAAGAAGTTGGCATGAAATAGGGAAATTCTGCTTCAAATTGGACTGAAAAATCGTAAGTCGGCGAACTTTCTGCACTTGTCCGATTGGTCGGATTAAGGTTCCGCCTGGGCAAAAATTCAGCACATTTTCTCCAAACTTCTAGAGGCCATAGTTTTCTCGTTTCAGCTCTGATTAAGCAATTTTGGGCTCTACAGATATCTACTCAAAACGAACTTTTCAATGGTAGGTCACATGCCCATATTCGATGTTCGGTTTGTAAGATATGACCTTTTTAATCCATATTGTCCGTAGAAAATCACTTCAATTTGTTTCTCTTTCTTCTATTTCTTGATTTCAGTACATCCAGTGACTCAAACCATTATCCATACTCAAAGATATGTAAAATACAATACTTATAGACTCAAGTTTTGTCCAACCCATGAATTTGCTAATACAAAAATCCTTATAATCTCTCTCTTTGGCAATTCATGGACAAAACTTTCTATACATTCAATCTACCCAAAAATAAAACTAAAAAATATATTGAACATTGAGTAAATTGAAATGGCAAATAAAATTTTACCATTAGCTCTGCACCAGTTACAAAAGAAACTATCTTTAGCTCCATCTATCTTTAGACTAAACAAAAATTCTCTATCTCCCACTGAATACAATATCTTCCCCTTTTCATCCATAATTGACAAAGCTAATGATCATCATACAACAAAGTTGTCAACTTGAATCCAGTATTAGCTTCCCCTTAATTATAACTCCCCTTTAATTGTATCTTCATAGCAGCACTGGGGGTTAAAACTTGATCTTCTTGATTAGGGTTTTTTGCATATAGCCACCCACACTTGTATAGTTTGATCGTTCAGCACAGTGTGAGCAACTTTTTTAGACGGATCAGACTCAGATTTGATCATCTTCTTGCCAGATTTCTTATGTATTAGCATAATTGGCTTTATCATATATGTGCCTCCTTGATTAAGCACCATTCTAGATATCTCTTAGGATCATCATCATCATCATCATCATCATCATCATCATCAAAGCCTTATCCCAACCATGTTGGGGTTAGCTATATGAATCCTGTTTCTCCATTCCGTTCTATTTTGAGCATGTCTTAGGATCAAACACATCAAATTAGTGTAATCTGCTCTAATATCACTTGAAGGTTTTGGGGGAGAGCATCTAGAATAGATTGATGTAATTAATCTCAAAATTATGTGTACAAACAATCAACCACGCAGCGGAAATAAATCAAATAAAAGTATACACCACAAGAAGACATAGATTTTATGTGGAAACCCAAACCGGAAAAAAACCACAAGTCTAACCTGGACTAATAATTAAGCACTATAGATTATAACGCAATTACAAGCCACTTACAGACATTCGCATGATTCTGTAATGCTAACCTTTTGTAAAGAATCACTCTACAGCAACCACTTGTCGTTGTCTTCTACACATCCAATCAACTAGACGCCTTCTAGTTGTTAGCTTGACTCCTCAGATCTTCTATGCTTATAAGACAATCTTCTACTAGAGATATAAAAGACAAGAATCTCTAGAGCAGAACTTCAGCTCTTCAACTCTCAAAAAAGCTCTAGAGAATATAATCTCCAGAATATATTCCTCACTTAGAACAATGAGATCTTTGTCTTAGGGTTGAGAGAGAACCCTTTTTTATAGCCTCTAATTCGTGCCTCATAAATATATTTCAATTAGGAAAGAAGTTGGCATGAAACAGACAAGTTCTTCTTCAAATTGAACTGAAAAATCGTAAGTCGGCAAACTTTCTGCACTTGTCCAATTGATCGGATGCATGGTCCGATCAGTCGGATTAAGGTTCTGTTCTGGTGAAAATTCAACACATTTTTTGCAAATTTCTGGAGGCTATAACTTTCTCATTTCAGCTCCAATTAAGGCAATTTTGGTCTCTACGGATATTTACTCAAAACGAACTTTCCAATGGTAGGTTGCATGCCTATATCTGATGCTTGGTTTGTGAGATATAACCTTTTTAATCCATATTGTTTGTAGAAAATCACTTTAGTTTGTCGCTCTTTCTTCTATTTCTTTACTTCAGTGCATTCGGCGACTCAAACTATTATCCATACTCAAAGATATGTAAAATATAACACTTATGGACTCAAGTTTTGTCCAACCTATGAGTTTGCCAACACAAAAATCCTTACATAAGTCATGATTGTCAATTTGGAGTATTGATGTGTGAGGGTTGTGGGTTAAGGGGGTTGGCTTTATTACAAGTGGCCTTGGTGGCTATGCATACGATCGACTTGTCTTTAGCTCTTTTGTTATGAATGAGTTTGATTAGGGGAGCAACTTCTTTTTTATAGGAACTCATGAGTAGCTCTCTACGGCCACCTTCCAAACCCCATAAGTCATGAATTGGCATGGCATACATCTGAACTACACAGAATTGCTTGACCACTTTGATGAATGGTTTTTTACAGGAGCAAGGCACATTTGCTGGATCTAGTGGAATTACTATAGGCATATGCAACACCCACTATGTCTATCTTCCTATTCATGTAGTCATCACATTGCTAAGGTTTGTTGACCTGAACTGTAGAATGTGGCATTGATGCCTAACATCAACCAGCCAACTTGACTTTATCTGATTTCATTAAATTGCTGCTTCTATTCTTGGCTGCATAGGACGGGCATACTTCAAGATTTTTGTTTACTGCCATAGAGACTTCTGTGCTTGTCAGTTTCATCAGTTACAAGCGTAAGTGTTGTACAATTTTGTAAAATCGTCACTTAATACTATAAGCAAAACAATTTGTGTCGGCACATAGAAATTAAAGGCCCTGAAACTAAATTACTTAGCTTTTCAACCATTGTCGATTGGGACCAAAATTGTACTTTGGACCCTCGTGATTCTCAATACAACGTCTTAGCTTCAGTTCTAATCTATGGGTAAACTTGCAGTTCAACATACGACGAGCAAGAATGTGCAGGTTCATATGAAATTAATGAAATTAAAACTGCAGATTTCTCAGGCTACTTGCTATCATTTGTTTGATTGCTGAGATGGGGCATTAGATAGAACCTACAATGGAGCTTGTAAAATTTTCTGGTGCGCTCTGCTTGATTTGTAGTAATACATTTTGGCATTCATATGTTCTCAAACAAATCATTCTTCGCGGGTGGATCGTTATGTGTTAATCGCGTGGATTTTTTTTAAGTCTGATTGGAGATAGGACCTCCAAGAGGGTGGGTCTTGGCACAATGGTAATATTGCTCAATTGCATCTTAGGTGTCCTCAAAACAGCCTCTCCATTTGTAGGAGAAAGGCCGCTTACATTTGACCTTCTCTATGCCCCCTAGTGGTGGGAGCCTGTGCGCAGGGAGATGGGACCTCCATCCACTAGATCCTAGACTCGACACCTACCTAGTAACACATCCATTATGAACTTATGATCACCTGTCAACTATGCCTGAAGGTTGTTAGTAAGCCTGTCCTTGGGTCATCTCTATGTTATCTTTAAAAGTTGTCGTCACTCGATAACTTATTTGTTGAAGACAGACATCTCCATTCAACCGCAAAGTATCCCCTAGTCAGATTATTGCGATTGCTACTCATCGATGAAAACTTCCGTTTCATCATCTTTAGGTGGCGAGATCCCATCAAATGAATGATCTACGCCACTGAAAGCTTTCATTTCTCATGAATGATTGATCGCATTGTTTTTGTCATTCCTGCACCAAGTCCTTTCCCCTCGTGAAAAGTAGACGCTGCCGAAGACGCATAGGTTTCCAATTTTAAATCTCCCAGAGGAAAGTAGGAAACGAATGAGAAAACGGAAAGTAGTCATGGAGCAGGTCAGCTTCGACTCCCCTGATCCTCTAAGTGTTCACCATATGGTAATCATGCGTGAACCCATCGGGGCCTGCCATGTCACTGTGCGGCAGCTTGCCATGCATGTAGGTTGCCATGCATACTGGCAGCTTGTCCCATACAAGGCAGCAGGGGTGTACAAAAAATCTATCAATCTTTACAACTGATCCGGTCTGCAGTTTTTTAATCGATCTAGTGGTTAATTGTTTGGTGATGAATTTTACCTTTAATCCGGGGATTTAAACTGATTTGAACATTTAAAATAAAAATATATATTTATATAAAAAAAATATTAAAAGGCAACATTTTAGTCAATCATCATCCATCTTTCAGGTTCAGTCATTCACTCTCTATATAAAATAGTGAGAAAATAGTTTACATTACTATTAACGGATTGAATGATTTTAATCAAATCGAATGGTTAATCCATGGTTTAGTTCGATTCGGTTTTTAATGGACAACAGATTGACTACGAATTACAAAACTGTCAATCTGTAGGTTATGGCTTGGTGATGGATTAGGCTTAATCCAATCCAATCCGTACCGTGTATAACCTTACAAGGCAAGACTGCCCCATGATAACGTGGCGGACCGTAATAGGTCTACTCACCGTCACTGTGGGGGCAAACTCTTGCTCAATCTCAAGTTTTCTTGCTAAACCAAACTTGACAGGAGCCACATCATTAAAAAGGGAAATTTAAAGTGAGGTCTTAAATTTTTACCTTATTTCAAAAGAGAACATAAATTTCAAAACTTTTTAAATTAATCTCCAAATGTTTTAAAAAATTTATAATTAAGGATATCTAACTTGTACCATTTTTTGAAATAAGGCGAAAACTTAAAGCCCTATAAAAAAATTTCCTATATTTTTACATGCTTACTGTCCCGAGCCCAACTTTTAAAGCATACCTCAATTCTAATTGGGCTTTGATATTTTATATTCGAAAGCCCAAAATGTCCAACTCAAATGTGGGATTTGCTTAGTTGATGGTAGGTTTGATCCAGCGAAAGTTGCGCACCAGGGTAACCCTCCCAGCTTTTTATAAGCCAAACCGTTCAAAATTCAATTGACATTGAGTGGGGAGTACATTCGCACTTGTGCCGAGCACGAACCATTTATATGAACGCGACGGATGGTCTAACTGTGTATGCAGACGGGCTTTTGTCATTTTAGTGCATTTGTGCGTGGAGGTTTATCTATTTATAAATATCTAGAAATCTATCAAGAATCAATGACTGAGATTTCATAAGAAAGTTGTTTTAAAGTTCTAGACATGATAAATGGTTGAGATTTTTATAGTGTGACACAAACGGCGTGTTTCAAACTAAAAGCCGATAACCTAAAATCAGTAGCACTGCGTTTTCTTTGACGTCCTCTGTCAGGCAGAGAACTAGAAGCGGTAAGAGCTCTGAGGATGAGAGGGAAGGGTGGTAGTCCGTACATGATGACACGTGACCGCCGGAAATCGCCGATGAATGGCTACCTAGGAAGTTCTCCCACAAACCCTCTTTCCCTTCTATTTTCCTGGTGGGTTTTCTTGAGGACTCCGAAAAGACACAAGGCTCTCGGAAGTATTCAGGTTGGTTTCTTCGATTTACCCATCCATGTATGTATTGATTTCTGAGAAAACACTTTGCATTATTTCTTTTACACACATTTTTTTTTACACTTAGGGTTTTGCTGTAGGGTTTTGGCAAAAAAAAAAAAAAAAATGGTGGTTTTGTGAAACTTATGGTTTTGTTACGAAAAAATTGTGGTATGTGAGATTTATGGTTTTGCTATGGACTTGGTTTGATTTGTGAAACTTAGGGTTTTTTTACAAAGAATTTGTAGTTTGTAAAACTTAGGGTTTTGCTATGAAGCGTGGGTTGGTTCCAGAGCTAACCTAGATTTTCAGCATTGGTCTCCATCCCCACTTTTGAGCTTATAGCTGCATCTATGGCATGTTTGACATGGCCCCCACCCCAGTTTGATAGACTGAACATGAAGCCATCAAGCGTGCCCTTCAATGGGCTCAGCGACTCTCTCCCTTTTCACTTGCAATAACGACCAACTGTTTAGTGGCTGTATTGCAGCTTATGGGTTCCCAATCCCCAAGCTTTGAAGACCAACCAGTCCTTCAAAATATCTCTCACACCACTTTCCATTTTGCAGAGTGCTTAAGATTCCTAGGGCACACCTTTCCGAAGCTCACACGCCAGCCTCAGCTGCACTCAAATAGTTTCTTCCACATCCCTGGGTCCTCTAATTTTTGCACTGAGCACTGTTGTTCACTATACATTTTAACTGCACATTACTGTTGCCCTGGACATTATCATATTATACTGCATTTCTGCTTGCATCATGTTGCTGCACTACAATATCATGTACCCATTGTATGTGAATATTACTGTCTCTCTAACATTGCCTCGTAACCTAGATCCAACCCACAATAGCTGGGAAATGGAGGAGAGAAGTGAGATTCCAGCAGGGACATTCCACATAACCTATGATCGTGGAGTGAAAATTGAAGAAAACCTCTACAGAGGTTCATTTCGTGGTATAGATGGGTGTTCGATAAGTGTAATGTATCATCTTGTTCCTGATGGAGAGGAAGATGATGCTAACAAATGGCATAATTTCAGTTTGGCACACTCGAGTGAGTTTATCTTAAAAGGTCTTGGCACAACGAGTCTCAATGGGCGTATGATTTTATTTTCAGAAGATTTTTTTCATACCCTTGCAGATTGGGTTGAAGCTCCGGGAAATTTGCTCACTCTAGGGCAAAGAATACATCCACGACTCATTACAATTTTGTCGTAAGTCCCTTGTCTATATTTTTTTTCCTGTTGTTGCTAATTTTATTGTCCTTTATTTTTTTTATTCATGTTTTCTATTTTTTTTCTTTGATTGTATTGTAAAGGGATGTATTACATGGGATAATTATGTTCCGATGCAAATGGAACTGTCAACATGGAGCAATAATTGCAAAAAATATTTTCACTACTGTTGATGGAAGAGCAAAAATCGGCAATGCATCGAGTTGGGAAAACTTTGAAGGAGATATTCTGCCCTTTTGCGAGTTGATTGTCTCCCTTTTCGAATCAAAACAGCAGGATCTTCCCTTTGAGTTATTGCTGTTCTTGCGCAGTTTGAAGAAATATGGCAAGGAGAAAACCAGGTAAGTCCATCTTTAAAAACCAGAAATCAATTGTTATGATGTGAACTTAATTGTTTTCAGAGTGTTTCTATTGCATGCCACCTACCAATTTAGTTAGATATAAATACACATTGGAAGCATATTTCTCTTAACTGTTAGTTGTGGAAACCCAATTTGTTGATTTTTGACATACATGATGAGCATGTTAGAGACATTCGATCTAATAGTTGGATTGGCAAAAATATGTTTTTTATGCAACATTATTGAGGGTGTAAGACTTCACATTCCTACATCAGGCATGTGTTTCTTTAGCCTATTAATCAAGTTGTTGGCAATAACTTTGTAAAAGATGTTACACGGTTATAGAGGCTAATATATCTAAAGTCATCAATTGTAGTTGGATGAGCTTTTTTTTGGGACCAAATCAATGTTGGTTCGGTTTACCTCTCCAAGTAATCTGCCTGGATGCTCACAAAAGTTCCTACCGCTAGCCAAAGTTGGAAGAAGGTACCTGGGCTTTCATTGGGGCTTGGTGCTTTAAGAGGTCCAATTTCAGAGGCTGCCTGCTTAATTTCATCTGCTTGAAAAGGGAGCATCAAGAATAGTTAGTTGTGCTTCAGATAGTCTTTGCGTCAGAAAGCTGCAACCATGCCATGATTGCATTGCTGATGTGCCAATATCTGGTTGGGAGTAGATCCTTTGGAAACGAGCCGCAAAACTGTTTGTAATAGTGTGGGGGTCTGAAGTTCATTCTTCTGAAGGTCCTTGGATCCCCTGAATACGATTTCTTGCTTTTCTAACTGTAGCTGCAGCATGATAAAATTTTGTATTCCTATCTCCCCATGCAAGCCATTTTGTCTTTGCCCTTTGAGACCAATAAATTTCTTCCTGATACAATAGGCCCTCAAGATGGGCCCTTTGCTTGAAGTCAGCTTGTAACTAGCTGTGTCATGTAGGGTTTGCTGAATTTGAAACAAGAGTCTCTAGTTTCTTTAATCTATTAGGCTGGATTAGATGTACTCCCTGATTTCAGTTGACAGAGCCTTAGCCTCATAATTTTGATCCATTGTACTACCCTATATCTGGGGGATCCTGTAACCTTTGTCTTCCAAGCATCCTCGATCATCCTTTTACAATCTGGAATTTGCAACCAAAACACTTCAAATTTGAATGTGTGATGTCCTTTTCTAAGAGGTGGGCTAGGGAGAAGCAAAAGTGGTGCGTAATTTGAGGCAAATAGTGGCAAAACTTTTGCCCTTGGTTGGGGAAATTGGCAACTCCATTCTATATTTGCAAAAGCTCGTTCCTATCTCTCATAGGTTCAAGTGTTGACCCTATGTCCATTTGTCCACGTGAACATAGGTCCTTCCATATGAATCTAGAACAACAGTAAGTTGGCTAAGTCTTTCAGAAATTCTGAGCCAGGGATGTGATTGGAGTGTCATCCTATTTTGTCCAAGGGTCAGTACTTGATTAAAATCGCCAATACAAAACATAGGTCCCTGAATAGATTGTAAAATTTGTTGGATCGATTTCCATGTCTCCTTTCTTTACTGAAGGTCTGGATGCCCATAGATACATGCTAAGGTCCATTTCACATGAGGGACAGATTCAATACGTACCAAAATAAGGTGCTGATCAACATGAATAGCTGAGATGATTTCATCTGCCCTCCACTTAAAGCTGAGGCCCTCCACTATTGCCTTGATTATCAATTCCAATACTGAGTGAACCCAATCTTGATTATTGTCCATATACTTTTGCTACTTGAGCCTCTGTTTCCATAACATAATATAGCTAGGCCCATGATCATGGACCATGAGCTTAAGTGTGTGTACGCCAGAGGCTGGCCTAAGCCTTTCCAACTAATTAGACTCATGGCTGCTGCTGGGGCTGTTCTGGGACTGCTGCTGCGAACCCATCTATGTGCATAAAATTAATATCTCCCTTTTCACAAGTGCTAGCCGACAAGGGCTTCTTGCCTCGAGACCTTGAAAAGTACCAAGATTATCATCTTCCCAAGCTTGAGTAATCTGATCCCTTTTCCGAGGTCTCCACTTAGCGTTCAGTTAATATTGTGTGATAATTTCAGAGGGCGTCATAATGGCTCTGTTTGATTTTAATCTTCTGAACCTTGGTCTAGGAGCTGGGTCTTGTCTAGAGGAAGATGAGGAGTAATTCTGGAAGGGGATGATCTGCGATCTGTGGCAAGCTCATGGATTGTTCGATGGGAGTGGTCTGTTCATCTAAGGAAGATGGGGAGAGGTCATTTGGGTGTAATCCAAAGACTCTAGGGGCTAGATGGTGTAGTGAATTTGGACTAGGAGTGTGGGTTGAAGGATGGGTTTTGGTCTTGACTGGTGGCACTAAGACTTAGGCTGTCATCAGCAAGGTGGGCCTGCAAAGTAAGTATAAGGTTATTAGGGGGGTGTGGCGGGTTTATGTTTGAAGTGTTGGGTCCAGGGTCATCTGGTTCATCTGGTCTTGGGCTTTGGATTGGGCGGGTTCATTGGGCTTCACTGTGTAGGATTATCTTGTTTGGTTGGGCAATGTGGGTTGGGGTTAATTGGGTTGGGTGTAAGTGTGAGTTGTGGTTTAATTCCAGATGCAGAGAAGGATGCTCTGTATGTTGATTTCTTGGTGGGTCGGGTAAGTCTGCTACCTGGCTCACATGCGGAAGTTCATTTTGTATGATGTGTAAGCAAAATGGTTTAAGTGGAGCCCCTTGGTTGCATATGTGGCTTGCTTTTTTGTTTTTTGGGTGAGGGGTTTTTTTTTTTTTTTTTTTGGTGGGGTTTGTTTTGGGGGGTGGGGGGGGGGGGGGGGCGCACATGGCCTGCATGCAAAAGGTATTGCTGGCTAGACTCGTGTTTACTTACAGCAGGCCAATAGAGCTGAGATCATCTCCTACTTGCTGTTGGTTCAACGATGGAATGGCCTGAGAGTTGCTCGGAGATGCCGCCAGTGGAGTCGAAGGGATTAATAACCCATTTGCAAGCCGAGAATGCCTGAGACAATGAAAATTACAATTTTCATCTTCTTTCTCAACTTGCAGAATTCCTAACTCTCATCATCGGAATAAAGTACCTCCATGTGGCTTGTTCTGTTTCTGTTGATATTGCGCTATGCCCTCATTTCTCTAGAGAATAGCAATAGATTTTCATCCATTGTGGGGGACCTTGATAGGTTAGGGACTTTCACTGGAGAAGGTTCTGAATGGAGAAATGGGGTGAGCTGGATTTATAGCAGCTATCCATGAATTTCAATTTGGTTCATCATAAGAGCAGTTGGCTGATAGCTGTGTTGATATTCTAAATTTTGTCGCAGACTCTTCGATTCTGTTCCCTGAGAGAAGCTTTGATGGATTGGGGGGAGGACTTCCAGAGCCCTTGGACATGCCCAATTTTACTACATGAGTAGCAGATTTTGAAGATTCTCTCGTATTTCAATTGGATCCATTGCAGCTCCCCATTATGCAGAGTAAGGTGTATCCCAGGAAAGAGTGGATCAGCAAGAGATAGGAGCACCTTGACTCTCATAAATTCATATTTCTAGACGGCGGGCCACCAATCCACTTCCAAAACATCACCTGCTAGTTTGGCTATACGGGCTGCATTCACATTACTGATATACTCTGTTGGAGCCCCATGTATTAAAGCCCAAAGGTCCACAGTTTCAAAGCCTATATTCCACCAGAAGAGGTTTTCACGCCATGCCTGAAACAAGTGTAATGATCTATTAATGTTCTAGGGGCCTTGGGTTAGGAGGTCCCTCCCGATCTTCGTCTTCCACTTTGAAGACTTAAGTGTTTGCCTAATGCATATGCCAGTGTGTGGCAACTGCTTGTTCGACTGTTGCAAGATCAATTTTTGTGTGGTCCACAAAGTAACCTATCAGACAGTCTTTACCAATGCACTCTACCTTGTAGGATTTCATCCTGATTAATCTCAAATAGTCCAACCACGATGCGTTGGTGTCTAAGGCAGTGGTTGTGTGTTATTTTGTGACTCATTAAGAGATTGCATATTTGCGTGTCCTCTGGGCCCTCCATGAGGTTCCCAGTAGAATCAAACAGGGACAGGAAAGGGACGAATTCAATAAACTAGGGATTAGCAGGGTTGAGAAAGAGTGGAAGGAATTGATAAGTTGGAAAAGGGAAAGCACAAATGAAAGTTTGGGGGTTTCTTTAGGAGTAAAGAAGAGGGTAGGTAAAGGTGAGTGGGGACAGTTGCAGTCAAAATAAATGGGGTAGGACAAGAAAGATATAGTGTAGGTGACAGAATAAAGAATGTCCTAAAAGGTTCTTAATTGATGGTAGTTAATGGAAGATTTAGGGCAATTGGATATGTACTTGATGGTAGTTAATGAAGAAGACATAAGGCAGTTGGATGAGTTTTCCAGTGGATTTGCCGGAGAGGATGAAAGGGTTCTTCTTTAGATGCATTCCTAGTTAGCTAGCTAGTCTGCTTCTAAAACATTAGAAAATATGGTCATTTATTTATATGCACATACGCAAACGTCTTTGTATTTATGTGTGCTTGTATGTGTTTATACACGGGTATGTATATGCAATTGAAAATATTCAGGGCTTATCTTGCCTTTTATAGTGTCCGTTATTAGCACAAAATCTATTGACCTAAGTAATGTGCTGTCAAATTCTAGTGTGAGATGCACTGATCTGAGTGCAAAAATGCATCATGGTTTAACCATGGTAAGGGGGAGAGTGATGTTGCTGGATCTTGGTCTAAACTTGGAATGAAATATGCTTTTCTGTAATCCCATGGCAGTTGCCCAAGAAATGAAAGTAATCACCAAATCTGAGAGATTAGGGGGCTGAGACATAATGGAGTGGGTGTTCAGGGTGTTTGAGCAAGTTTTCACACTTGATCAGATGTGTTGTACGTATTCTGATTTAATCACACAACTTTGAAGAATCCAACTACATGATTTTTTAGAAGTTATATCAAGATATCAAGAAGTTTCATTGATGTAACAGACCACCTCCAAAACTTTGGGTCCCCATAGGCTACATGTATGCCTGTGCTCGCTCTTCATGTGTATAAATAGAAGGATTTTATGTATTTTGAAGCCCTTTCCTATAAGAAGGATGAGAAGCAATTTCAGCTGGCTTGGATGGTACTCAATTTCAGCTGACTTTCTTTTGATCGTGGCGGACACAAACTGAGGAAATTTTTACATATACTCCAATGTTATAAATTCTTATGTGAAACTGGAATGTAAGAAGATATTTTGAATGCCGAAAATTTTTTTCGTGTTTTGTTTTGCTTTTCTTTGTTTTGTTTTGTTTTGTTTTGTTTGTGATATACTAAGTTCTAGTAGTGGAGACATTGATCAGTGAATTTCAAGCCAAAACTGATTTGTTTGGGAATATTATACTTTGTTTGCTATTTGACTTAGTTTTGTTTTCTTTGATGTGAGTTCGGCACATCATGTTTTCCTTCAGGGACTCATTTTTCTGATCAAGCCATCTTTCTTTCAGCATAAGCTTCATTTTCTATAGATCAGCTGTTTGCTTATTTGTCATCTTTGTTGTGCTTGATTTTATGCAGAATTTGGCAAACCCACTTTGATTGCTGTCACTGGTTAATTGCTTTCACTGTTTTTGGTTTTCAATTGATTTTATTTCTTTCCTTTACAGGTTAGCTAATATGGTTAATCACCCAGTTTTGCTCGGGCCCAAAGAAAGATCACAATTCAGAAGGGTGGCATACTCCTTGGTGCGCAGCAGTGGTAGCTTGAAGGGAGCTGTGATGAATTTCTTGAGTCGAGAATATTCTCAAGGAATGCGATATTTTGAAGAGATACAAACATCTTGGATTAAAAATATTGGAAATTGTCCTTGGATTCAATCTCCTGATGCCAGAGTTAAGCTCGAGCAGGCATATTTAAGAGTTCTGGATTATCCAAATGATCCTCCTGAGGACCTCCTGCAGCCTGCTCAACAGCCTTCTGCCAGTGCTCCTAATTTATGGTCCCAGAGACTTCTAAACCCAACCAGAGAGAACATTGTTTTTGGATCACTCTCATTGCCCCTACTTCCTCCACAACCACTTGCTTTTGGATCATTCCCCCCACAGCCACAGCCACAGCCACCACCACCACTAGAGACCTACTCCAATGACCCATATTCTTTTTTTCGGTTCAACAGACATGCTGAGGAGCATGTCCGAGAACACGTAAGAATATCAGCACCTTTTTCAATTTCATTTTGATTCGTTGCCATTTTAGTTTAATATTGATGTCTTGTGTCTTTTGTGTTACAGTGTCAGCAACCTATTACAGATGAAGAACTTGATCGGGACCTAACGAATTTTTCGCCAGGATTCATGCCGATCCTTCATGATGCACTGGCTTGCGTTGGGCTCCATGTGAGACAGCTTCCCGTTTGACTCCTCTAAGTAGGATTTTGCTAAAAACTCTGTAGTGAATCACGTTTTTCTTTTTCTTTTGGTTGGATATCTAATGAATGTATAGCAATGTTTATGGTTCAGATGCAGTTGAGTGTTTGAATTGTAAATGCCCGGGAATTTGACCTTGGCTTTTGAGCAGTTTTCTGAAATGTGATTGACCTATTATTGATCCGTTCGGCTTAATTGCATTAAGTGTTTGAATTATGCATGCCCCGTGCCCCATGTGATGTCTATATGGACTTATGTAGTCACCGGAACCTCAGGAATTTTTCTTTTCTTTTCCTTTTTTTTTTTTTTTTTTTGTAAATGATGCCCCAGGGATTTGAAGGAGGTTTAATAGATGAGAAAGAAATACTCTTTTTTTTTTAAAGAAAGAAATACTCGAGAACAGATACTTCGAAGGATAGGTACATTTTGTAGGATCTTGGGCCCAACGAAAACACTGACAATAGGAGAGTTGCCTATTAAACTCACTCCATCAGTTTCATGCAAAATCAGAGTTAAATTAAAAAAAACTTTAATTGTATAGCAACTAATTACGAGGCCCTATACTTCACCAAATTGAATTTCTCTCTATGGCCAGTGCGCTATGCATGCAGCAGTTTCCTGCACCAAAGAAAAGTGTAGCTAAACTCTTGATTGATTATTTTGTGTTCCGCCAAGGCTTAGGTTTCATTCTATTTAGTGTGCCCCAACCTAGATGAACCTATGGGAGAAAATGGAACCATTTCCGATATATTGGTGTAGAACCATTATGGTTTATAATTTTGACTATTCTGTCACCTACGCTATACACTTTTTGTCCCTTGATGAGTTTGGTTTTTGGTTAAATGACTTAAATAAACCCAGAATTTGGCCCGACCCATCTCCGTCAAACCTAACACGACCCGTTTAAAATACGGGTCGATCGCAGGTTAGGGTTTACCAATCCGTATAAAAATGGGTCGGGTTAGGGTTGACCTGCCTAACCCAATTGACCCATTTAGATTTTACTAATTTACCATGATTTTTTAATTTTCTTGTGACCTTTTTTTATTCTTGAAGGCCATAAACCATGTGACTTGTAATCTTATGCAAAGGAGTTATCCAACAGTTTACTTCTTTTATTTTTATGTTGTATGATTAAATATTTCATACCTAGAATATGAAACTTACGTTTTTTTTATTTGATAATATTATGTTTTTGTTCTTGAAATATTGATTTGTGTATTTTATTTTTATGTTAAGTAGTTAAGCATAGAAATTTATCATTAAAATGTAGATATGAATGGAATATAGTGTTGGAAGTAGGTGGGTCTCGTGGATAGATTTTCAAAACTTTTGACCCACTTGACACAGGGATCAACTATCCATAAGACCAAAACCCAATCCAGGATGCGTTACCCTCAATCTCGTGACCATGTACAGTGAAATTATACCAGCACTAAGCATCCAAAATAATCTACGACATGGAAGAAGTAGATCATACCTTTTGGAGATCCGCAGTGCTCTAATGGATTTCTTCAACACCTCTTAGCCTTCCACGCTATGACCCGAATTGGATTTCCTTACTCAAGAAGAATGGTGGAATCTTCAGGAGAAATTCCACTCGAGACTCCAAGGAACTAGAAGAAAGGAGAGGAGAGTAACTCGCGCAACTCTTGCACGAAAGGGTTTTTGGCGTGAGGGAGACTCTTTTGGACGTCCAAGGATATTATATAGACTTCCAAATTTCTCCCTTGTCTAATTGAAATAGAAGTTTTACTTCCAAAGCAATTAGCAACTTTCTCCCTTCCAAACTCTTATTCTTAGAGTCCAAGTCGGATTAGTGTTTTCCAATATCTTGGGCTAGCGTGGGGACCACTAGGGATTCCTTAGAAAGCTGGCTCCAACTGGAACACCGCAACCCCACATTCATGTGCAATCCGGGCCCACAGTTAATTGCAAATAACACCACTATATAAATGCAATTGCACTCCAGTCTTAGGAATAAATTACAATGAAGACCCTAAACTTCCCAATTACCACAAGTAGGCCCCTCTATCAATATCCGTGGATCAATTGGAATAAATCCGTCTCTTCCAATCTAAGTTCCACATCTTATTATCCTTGAGCCCCAATTAATCACAGTAATCATCAGTACCATCCAATTAACTCTTAATTGAGATGGGTGCGCACTTACTAATGACAAATCCATTAATTGGCACAAGGGGATAATAGAGATAGATTCCATCTTGATCATTCAACGTTCCCACAGTTCTACTACCATATACCCAAGACACCGAGGTGTTAACCTATAGTCGGCCTCACTCATTGGTGACTCAAAGCAAATGAATAGATAGAAACTTGAGTTTGTCAATGTCTCAGGATTGAGGGCCTATTGCAAGGGAATTATGAGAGCATACCTTATTATTGAGACGGAATACCATAAGGTGCATCTCATGGTCCTTCAATACATCCAATGTACCAGCACCATTGATCCAGAATCTTACATTCTGATGATTGAGACAAATCACACTATCTCATAGTGATCAAAGTGCTGCAACCTTATCAAATGAGATGCCCAATCTCATTACTGGTTGTGAAGCTATTTTAAGTATAAGATTTGTGACATATATCTCCCGCGTGTGGATCTCATCCATGCACATATATCACATCTAATATACTAATGGGACCCGGTTCAACTCATGAACCATCATGTCATACGTATTGGTCATGTGCATGAAGTAGTAGAATAACATTCATCTTATGAAAGTAAAGCATGATATTATTGATAAATAAAGAAATTAATCAATTTATTACATCAACTGATGGATTGAGTCCACAAAAACTAATAATCTCCCACTTGGGCTCAATGCCAGTCAGGGTTGCATCTCATGCCCATCCCTTCCACATGTTGCTCAAAGACTTTGGTAGTCAAAGGCTTAGTAAAGGGATCTGCTAAATTGTCTGCAGAGGCTATCTTGGTAATAGCAATATCACCTCTCTGCACAATCTCTCTGACTAAGTGATACTTCCTCTGTACATGTTTTTGGCTCTTATGGCTTCTGGGTTCCTTTGACTGAGCGACTGCCCCGCTGCTGTCACAGTAAACTGTGAGTGGCTGTCGTGCCAAAGGTACCACCCCAAGTTCCAAAAGGAATCTTTTAAGCCATACTGCTTCCTTAGCTGCTTCACAAGCTGCTACATATTCAGCTTCCGAGGTTGAATCAGCGGTACATTCTTGTTTTATACTCCTCCAGCTGATAGCTCCGCCTCCAAGCATAAATACATAACCAGAGGTGGATTTCCTAGAATCCTTATCTGACATAAAGTCAGAATCTGTGTATCCGACTGGAATCAACTCATCACTGCTATAAATCAACATGTAATCTCTAGTCCTTCTCAAGTATTTGAGAATACATTTTACAGCAGTCCAATGTTCAGGTCCTGGATTAGATTGATATCTGCTGACTAGGCCCACTACATAACAGATATCTGGTCTAGTACATAACATAGCATACATGAGGCTACCAACAGCCGAAGCGTATGGTATCGACCTCATTTGCTCCTTTTCCTCGGGTGTCTTAGGACACTGATCCTTGGAAAGGTGCACTCCATGCCTGAAAGGTGTGATACCCTTCTTGGAGTCTTGCATTGCAAATCGTACTAGCACCTTATCTATGTATGCAGCTTGGGATAAGCCAATCATCCTATTTTTCCGATCTCGATAGAGTTTGATCCCTAGGATGTAACTAGCTTCTCCCAAGTCCTTCATATCAAAAGTCTTGGCTAACCAAACTTTTACCGTTGACAACATTCCTATGTCTTTCCCCAGGAGAAGGATGTCATCGACATATAAAACCAGAAAAACTACCCTGTCACCTTCACTTTTCATGTACACACATGACTCATCCGGATTTTGACAAAAACCAAATGACTTGATTGCCTGGTCAAAACGGATATTCCAGCTTCGGGATGCCTGCTTCAGTCCATAAATAGACTTCTGCAGTTTGCAAACTTTTTGCTCCTGGTTTTTAGCTACAAAACCGTCTGGCTGCACCATATAGATGTCTTCCTCAAGATGGCCGTTGAGAAAAGCCGTCTTGACATCCATTTGCCAAATCTCGTAATCGAGATGAGCCGCAATGGATAAGAGTATCCGGATGGATTTGAGCATGGCTACTGGCGAGAAGGTTTCCTCATAATCGATCCCCTCTTTCTGAGTATATCCTTTCGCAACAAGCCTAGCCTTATAGGTCTCCACTCTTCCATCTGGTCCTCTTTTTCTCTTGTAGACCCACTTGCACCCAATAGGTTTAATATTGGCAGGCAAGTCCACAAGTGTCCAGACCTGATTTGAGTACATAGACTCCATCTCAGCTTTCATAGCATCTTGCCAGCGTCCCGAGTCTAAGTCATTTATTGCTTCATCATAGTTAGAGGGATCTTGTTCTGGCTCTTCTGGGATTGCTTCATAAGACTCTCCCAAGAATGAGAACCTGTCAGGGGGTCTGACAATCCTCCCACTACGACGAGGTACTGGTGTAACTACTAGGTCTGGTAAGGGCGGTTCTTCCTCAAGTTCGGTCATACTTGGATTTGGAATTGATTGCTCGTGAATCTCTTCCAAGATCACCTTTTCTAAAAATTTCTGGTCCATCATATAATCTTCCTCCAGAAAAACCGCATTGGTGCTGACCAGCACTTTCTGCTCTCTGGGATTATAGAATAACTAACCTTTAGTTCCTTTAGGATATCCTACAAATGTGCATACTTCCGACTTCGCTTCCAACTTATCCGTCTTAACCTTGAGCACGTGTGCTGGACAACCCCAAATGTGTAAATGTTGTAGACTAGGCTTTCGCCCCGACCACAATTCTCGGGGAGTCTTGGGTATAGACTTAGATGGTACGAGGTTTAGTATGTACATTGCAGTATCCAAAGCATATCCCCAAAAGGATATAGGTAATCTTGAGAAACTCAGCATAGACCTAATCATATCTAAAAGAGTCCGGTTCCTTCTTTCTGCTACTCCATTCTGTTGAGGCATACCAGGAGCAGACAACTGGGATAGAATCCCATTTTCTGATAAGTAACCCGTAAAATCAGCAGAGAGATATTCCCCTCCTCGATCTGATCGAAGAGTCTTGATACTCTTACCTAATTGCTTTTCCGCTTCCGCTCGAAATTCTTTGAACTTTTCAAAAGCTTCGGACTTGCGGTGCATAAGGTATATGTAACCATATCTTGAGTAATCATCTGTGAAAGTGATGAAGTACTCATATCCTCCTCTGGCTCTGACATTAATGGGTCCGCAGACATCAGTATGCACTAATTCCAATAAATCTTTGGCCCTATTACCCTTAGCTGAAAAGGGTCTTTTAGTCATTTTACCTTCCAAACAGGACTCACAGATAGGCATTGGTTTTACCACCAATGAAGGTAAGATACCATCTTTCACTAGCCTCTCAATCCTGTTAAGGTTTATATGACCTAGCCTCAGGTGCCAAAGTTTTGTTGGATTAGATGAAGGTGACTTTCTCTTTAATGATGATCTACTAATTGTTTCAGTATCATGTATCTCATACATCGTGGGAGTTAACAAATAAAGTCCATTGGTTACCTTGCCAGAACATATGAAAGTACCATTCCTCTTTATGACAACTTCAGTACCAAAAGTAATAGAATAACCTTTATTCACCAAACTAGAGACTGAAATTAAATTCCGCCTTAAAGACGGTACATATAATGTTTCTGACAAAACCAATTTCTTATTTGAAAAACATAAAGTAATGACTCCTACTGAAACAGCCTCCGCCTTAGCGTCAGATCCTAGGTTGACAATGATTTCTCCATCACTTAGCCTCCTGGTTTCCCTGAACCCCTGCAACGTATTACATATGTGATTAGTTGCCCCGGAATCCACACACCAGGATTCTGAAGTACCAGTTGCAAAACTAACTTCAGATATAAGTGACTCAATCATACCTGGGGTCTTTTTCTTAGACAGATATTCTGGACAATTCCTCTTCCAATGTCCTGTCTTACCACAATGGAAACACTTTCCTTTTGTCCCTGAACCCTTAGCTTTAGCCACGCCACCAGTTGGACCATTCTCCACCTTAGGACCCTTTGGAACTGATTTCTTTTTGCCTTTCCGCCCTTTGCCTTTCGGCTTGGACTTGGCATCTAACTTTTCTGTCATTAAGGCAGTTGGTTTCTTCTTCATAATCCCTTCAGTTGCTACCAGCTGACTAGATAGCTCAGCTAGAGTCAGATTCATTTTATTCATATTATAATTGACCTTGAAATTGTTGAATGACTCTGGTAGTGACTCAAGGATTATGTCAATCTGCGATTCTGCATCAATCGCAGCTCCCAGTACATCTAACTCATTTAATGAGTCCATCATTTTCAACATGTGTTCCTGTACTGATGTACCTTCAGCCATCTTGGTGCTAATGAGCACCCTCATGGCTGCCTGCCTAGCAGGTCTGCCTTGTTCTGCAAACATCTCCTTTAAGTTCGATATCATATCATATGCAGTCTTATAAGATTGATGTTGATGTTGCAGCACACTAGACATGGATGCCAGAATGTAACATCGGGCCATCTCATCGTCTTTGGCCCATTTGGTGTAAAGGTCCTTTTCTGCTTCTGATGCATCTGGGCCAGGCTCTTCAAGGGGGTTTTTGGTAAGGACATATTTATATCCTGAAGCTGTCAGGACAATATCCAGATTCCGTTTCCAGTCTACATAGTTGGATCCCACCAACTTATTCTGGTTGAGGATGGTCGCAAGTGGATTGAAAGTATTCGAATTCATGCTTGTAATACTGTAGCACATAACCATACATTCAATTAATGAATTTAAATGACATTAGGGTTTAGTATTCTACCAAATTTATGTGGGAATCCTCATAACCACAAAATTCAGAATACATCGGAATCCCAATTCTGCGGGGTATGCCTCCTTGGGGAGTGCATATACCTCCTAGACTGGTGCGGATCAAAGTTGGTTAAAATTTGGATTAAGACTAACTATCCATGATCCCCTTCATTCATTACAATCTAGGTATCTCATACCAAATAATGTATGACTCCCGATTAGCTTTGGTTTCTAAAATACATGAGGCAAATCCTTAGGGATACTACATCATTATTTTAGTTAAGTGTGACCCACCAACTAGCATTGCATGACAACCGTTGTGGGTAGCTCCTCCTTGGGGAGTGGGCTCCCACCCCGTCTCATCAACACTATCCATAGGAGATCCATATCTAGTATCCAGATAAATACAAGCCCTCCGTGGGGAATGGCCATTCTCAAAATAGCGCAAGGCTAATACTTTCCTTACAATGGACCTATGGTGGAAAACCATGGGGATTTTTATATATATAGAAATGCCCCGCTCCCACTTAATATTTTAGAGTTGAGGATTTCCTTATAGGTGTATGGGTCCATCAAATATAGGTATATATTCATCTCATGATAAGACCAATGATTGGTTCCAAGTCAAGTTATTTTAAGGAAAGTTCAGTTTCTATAATTAGTGTTACCAATAGATCCATCTCATGGGCCCACCAACTCTAATTAGAATTCTTTCCAAAAATTAATTTGATTTGACCAATTTTGGAATTTGCTATGTTTGGATCAGATATGGAAATACTCTAAAATAAGCATTCATCCATAAATAGAAAGTGCTATAACAATAAGACTAGTCCTCTCCTCCACATGACCCAGGCGGAAAAGACTTCTTGGACTTCTAGACTTTCCAAAACTTTGGGATTCCTCAAACTCTTTGGGCATCTCCAAAACACCTTTTGGTAATCTTTAAACTCTTTGATTAGGAGTCCAACTTCTCTTTCCTTCTTTGTTTCGGACATCTCCAGAATTTACAAATTTTAAAAATACATAAATTCCTATGTCTCTATAATGAGACTTACATGGTAGTCTAAACATGGAAATAAAAGGGCTATAGGGAAATTCACCATGCCTTGCCCTTTCACGGGAAACCAAGGAGACCATGATGCCCTTTACACTTAGCCACGAATAAACCAATAATTAAAAGAAAAGAAAAACATGTGGGTCATATGGAGAGGACATTATCACCTGCAAGTTAGTATCTCATACAACAATGCATCTCACAAAACCAGGTTGCCAAACCACAATAGAAAAACAAGATGCCAAATATTTTGCCACCACGATACAAGACCCCCTACGCAACGGGGGTCCGGGGGCAGCGCCCCCGGCGGGGTTCGAGCTGCCCGGTCAGCTCGCGGGGTTCCAGGGGCAGCGCCCCCGAAAAAAAAAAAAAAAAAAAAACAACAACAACTCAGACCAAGAACAAGATGATTCTGCCTAGGTTCGGCTAGCCGATCTGGTCCCTACGGTTAACCAACAGACCTCTATAGCCATAGTGGTCACTTTCACTAACCGACTTGACGAACCCAGAAATTTGGGTTCTTTTCTGATTCGGCTCCTGCTGTACCCAATCACCTCTAATGATCTCAGTATGTTTTAATGGCATCTTATCATCCTCCTATTATGATTAAAACCTTTTGTGACTTTCCAAACATGTATCTACTACGAGAGCAAGCAAACCCAATAAACACTGATCCTATCATAGCCCTTGCTCTATCCTCTTTGCATCTCATGCGAAGATTAGAACAAGCTTACTGATCTAACATGATTAGAGATGAGGTATGGCTCTGATACCAATTGTTGGAAGTAGGTGGGTCTCGTGGATAGATTTTCAAAACTTTTGACCCACTTGACACAGGGATCAACTATCCATAAGACCAAAACCCAATCCAGGATGCGTTACCCTCAATCTCGTGACCATGTACAGTGAAATTATACCAGCACTAAGCATCCAAAATAATCTACGACATGGAAGAAGTAGATCATACCTTTTGGAGATCCGCAGTGCTCTAATGGATTTCTTCAACACCTCTTAGCCTTCCACGCTATGACCCGAATTGGATTTCCTTACTCAAGAAGAATGGTGGAATCTTCAGGAGAAATTCCACTCGAGACTCCAAGGAACTAGAAGAAAGGAGAGGAGAGTAACTCGCGCAACTCTTGCACGAAAGGGTTTTTGGCGTGAGGGAGACTCTTTTGGACGTCCAAGGATATTATATAGACTTCCAAATTTCTCCCTTGTCTAATTGAAATAGAAGTCTTACTTCCAAAGCAATTAGCAACTTTCTCCCTTCCAAACTCTTATTCTTAGAGTCCAAGTCGGATTAGTGTTTTCCAATATCTTGGGCTAGCGTGGGGACCACTAGGGATTCCTTAGAAAGCTGGCTCCAACTGGAACACCGCAACCCCACATTCATGTGCAATCCGGGCCCACAGTTAATTGCAAATAACACCACTATATAAATGCAATTGCACTCCAGTCTTAGGAATAAATTACAATGAAGACCCTAAACTTCCCAATTACCACAAGTAGGCCCCTCTATCAATATCCGTGGATCAATTGGAATAAATCCGTCTCTTCCAATCTAAGTTCCACATCTTATTATCCTTGAGCCCCAATTAATCACAGTAATCATCAGTACCATCCAATTAACTCTTAATTGAGATGGGTGCGCACTTACTAATGACAAATCCATTAATTGGCACAAGGGGATAATAGAGATAGATTCCATCTTGATCATTCAACGTTCCCACAGTTCTACTACCATATACCCAAGACACCGAGGTGTTAACCTATAGTCGGCCTCACTCATTGGTGACTCAAAGCAAATGAATAGATAGAAACTTGAGTTTGTCAATGTCTCAGGATTGAGGGCCTATTGCAAGGGAATTATGAGAGCATACCTTATTATTGAGACGGAATACCATAAGGTGCATCTCATGGTCCTTCAATACATCCAATGTACCAGCACCATTGATCCAGAATCTTACATTCTGATGATTGAGACAAATCACACTATCTCATAGTGATCAAAGTGCTGCAACCTTATCAAATGAGATGCCCAATCTCATTACTGGTTGTGAAGCTATTTTAAGTATAAGATTTGTGACATATATCTCCCGCGTGTGGATCTCATCCATGCACATATATCACATCTAATATACTAATGGGACCCGGTTCAACTCATGAACCATCATGTCATACGTATTGGTCATGTGCATGAAGTAGTAGAATAACATTCATCTTATGAAAGTAAAGCATGATATTATTGATAAATAAAGAAATTAATCAATTTATTACATCAACTGATGGATTGAGTCCACAAAAACTAATATATAGTTGTATTGATGAGTCCTATATTTATTCTCAAATATGATATTATAAAATTAAACAAAAATTGGGAAAGGATTGTCACAATAAATGGGCTAGAAATTGATAATGGATTTTGGCCCCATTTTTTTACATCTTGGAAATTGGTAAATCATAAATTTATGCTCAATGCAACACTTGAAATGAATTTAGACCTAAGGAAGCCTTTTTAATACAGTTGGGCCACATAAAATGAGTTGGATCACACATAAAAAAAGAATTAACCCAACCCAACCTGCATTAAAGTAGGGTTAGGCGGGTTGGGTCAAAAACAGATCGAGTCGGGAAGGTTGGTCAGAAATGGGTCAGGTAGGTTCTAAACAATTCCACGTGGTTGTACTGGCATGCTTAGAATAGCATGTAGCCAAAGAATTACACTTGTTCTCCTTTAAATTATCAACTTTTTTTTTGAAACGGTAACAAAATTTCAAGATGGGAACAAGGAATACAAAAGACAAATAAAGAGAAAAGAAGAGAATGAAGAAGGTATATGAGAGATGCACCAATTCCAACCTCAATTACAACACACCCACCTAAGGAACTGACCTTTCCATCCTTTGCTTTGCGAACACATCTGCTATGAAATTGGCAGATCTAATCTAATGGTGGAAAGAAACATTAATGTTGGCTGATAACTCCTTAATTTCATTAAAAAGAAATTGAAGCTTCCACATTAGACACCCAACAAATCGCGTTTGAGGAATCACTTTCCATAAGATGTGCACTACCATACCTTGAAGAAACCAATAGTAAAAGGAATCATCCTAGGTAGAACTCAGCCGCACCGCAAAAAGCACCCTCCCAACTAAGATTGCACCATGTCCACAATATTCTTCGGGTGACACCAAGGAATACTAGTTCTTCTAACTTTTTATCAACAGGCACCAACAAGCGGGATAGGTTTGAGCTCCACGTGCACAAGCAAGTGATTGGCCACTTTAGCTCCCCCAGATGTGTTAAGCAAATTACCTAAACCACTTTTGAACCTAGCACTAAGGTTGAGGTTACCATTGCTGATTATGGAATTGGCCTTTTATGTTCACATTTATAGCTTTTGTTTGTTAATTGGAACCTTTGTCTTTGATGCCCTATTGGTGTCTTGAAATTTGCATTTCAAACCTCCACATCATGGGCTTAAGGTTTTTAGTAAGGATGTAGTAAGGATTTTGTAGCTACAGTTGATGTTGAAAGTCATTTCCTTGGAGACAGATTCTTTGTCTGTTTCCTTAAATTGTTTGGGTGCATAATATTTTTTATGTTCCTTCAGCTTGCAAAAAATCAAATGGATGAGTTGTCACAACCCGAGCCCAGAAATCGGGGGTTAGAGAAATCTAATCAATGACACATGTACTCCCGTGCATGTACACCTAGACCTCACCCAAATGTACACACACAAGGGATCAATCACACTTGCAAACGAGTGTATGTGGAAGCTGTACGTATCAAGGCATATCACAATATAACAAATGACACAATTGGATATAAAAGATTAGACTGATTACAATGATGTACAACAAAAGAAGGACTAGTCCAAAAATCAAAATACAGATATCAATCAAACCCAAAATACAATCTACAGAAAAATCCCCCAAATAAACCCAGACACAAATGGATGGGGAGAACAAAATGATGCAAATCGCTCTCCAGAAGAATGGATCAAGTCCACTCCTCTAGGCCGGAGGGGGCCTCGCGCGCCTCTCCTGAAGTCGGGTCTACCGACGCAAGATCGGGAGAGGGATTTGAGCCTGAACACCAAGAACAACTCATAAGTACAACGACTTAGCAAAATATAAGCCACAAGAAGATAACACAAATTGTATCTAGTAATGAGCAAAAATAGTAATACAAGGATCTATAGTGATCATGTTCATATACTAGGCAAATCGTACATATGAATAAGTATGCTATTAGAATCATAAGCAGATAACGGTCAAAGTGGCTACTACATTTGCCATATTCTTTCTTTCGAGAGCAATCGGAATGAGAACACCATCGACTGGGCCAAGGTACGCATGGGTCTTTAATTCCCGGGGTCCGGAATCCCAGGACAAGAGTACTCTACAGAGGCAACACACACACATTAAGCCAAAGTCAATCCCGTCGGGTATCCTAAGGCCGAGGCTCAGTAGCGCCATATATAAACAATCTCAATCAAAGCATATGATGCACATCAATCAACATCACATACAGATCTCACATATCATAATCTATCCCAATGAACGAACAATAGTAAGTGCATCACATACTGATACTCAATACGCATAACAATATGAATGCGAATAAGCAATAACGAATGAGTACAAAGAACAATTAATCACTGGACTTAGGTACTCCACTGGACTGGAGCAATAATAGATACAAAGGAGTGGATTGTTCTTGCCCGGGCTTCGCTTTGGAGCTGCTGAGTTTCCAGCGCAGAACATTTAAGATAGCAAAAACCGAAATCAATATGCTGTGCCGTGCAAATCAGATTCCCTTTGACAAATCAAGGTCAATTTACAAGCCAATCCTAACCTATATATCCAGTGTTTCTAATCGTGCATGCTGATGTAGTTTTAAGGTATTCGATACATAGTTGTTCAATCAAAGAGTGTTGCATTTGATTACAAAAGTGTACCAAGTCCCTTAAATCAAAACCCATGGGAAGGTGCTAAATAACTGGATAACATACATGAATGAGACGCAACCCTCGAGATCATTCATGTCATTCGGACATTCCATTGGGCATGTTCGGGTTGTCTACATTCTAGCATGAGAGTCCTATCAGGTCTCTTCCTTAATCCTAATCTTTTTATTCATTTCTCAGGGTCGTACGGTGTAGCCGTAGGTGAACATACGGCTTAGCCGTATGCATCTTACGGCATAGCCGTAATCTGCACTGCGGCGAAGCCGAGGTTCCCCAAACTATTCATCCGCATTTATGGCTCAACCGTAATTTGCTCTACGGCGCAGCCGTATCTTGTTCCACGGCTTAGCCATAGCATGTCGGACGGCTGAGATCAGGCTGGGCCGTAGAAGAGCAGCAATTTGCAAACTCTCAGTTATTTCAGATGTCACCTTGTTTTGATCTACAGTTAAGGTCACGGCTGGGTCACAACTTAGCCGTAAGACATTTCACGGCTCAGCCATAGCACAGTTCACGGTTCAGCCGTGAGTGCACTGAGTTAATTTCCTGAAACAGTTACAGAACTACAGAAATGACTAACTCTCGACAGAAGACAAAACGATAAGAACAAAACTCACTCAATAGGGCTGTATAACAATGATTCATATAAGAAGAGTAAAATATACACACGATCAAAGCATTACCAATAAGTGTTCAAACTACTTGTGTTGATACTTGCCTCATAAGTGGAAATCACACACACACTAGTCGTTGCCTTGGCTCAATCCGCTGGAGACACACACAGACGATGGACACTGCTCCCTTTTTCCTCACGTAAACAAGACACAATGAAAGAAAGAGAAAGAGAGCTGAACGAGAGAGAGACAAACCGAGAGAAAGATCGTTGAAGAAAAGAGAAAGATGCGGTAGGTGGGATATTTATAAGAAAAGAATGAGTCCAATTTACAAACAAGTCCAAGCATTTTCACAATTTCCAGTTTGAGTCAATTAACGATCCAACGAGAGCAAATAAAGTCATTTGGATCCAGGACAGTTACGAAGATTAACAAGCTCAACGAAATACACGTGTTGACATCAAAATGAAACAAAACTAACAAGGTCCAACAAAAGCAGAAATTACGAAAAAGGGCTCGAACTACCTAAACCAGGTCAAACTCAACCAAACTACCTATCCATGACTTAAAACCAAAGAAAAGCAAAACCAAAACACACTTAACAACAAAATCGCATGTAATTAACCACTAATTCGGATTAAGTCAGGTCGGAGCGTTACATCCTCCCCCACTTAGACTCATTCTGTCCTCGGAATGAACGCATACCTGAGCGAAAAGATATGGATACTGACGCGCCATCTGCTCCTCCAGTTCCCACGTGGCTTCATTAGGTCCATGATGTTCCCAGAGTACCTTGACCCATCGTATAGTTCTCGTGCGCAAGATCTGTTCTTTGGTCCGAACAATACGGAGCAAACGCTCAACGTATGACGCATTCGGTTGCATCTGTATATCATCGTAGCGAATCACATGCGTCGGGTCTCGAACATACTTGCGAAGCATTGACACATGGAAGACGTCATGTACTCCAGAAAACTCCATCGGAAAAGCTAATTTGTAAGCCAAGTCTCCAATTCGACTCTTGATCTCAAACGAACCCACCTACCTTGGGGCTAACTTGCCCTTTTGACCGAAACGTATTGTACCTTTCATCGGTGAGACCTTCAAAAATACCCAATCGCCTACCTGGAATTCTAATGTTCTTCTTCGCGTATCTGCATAGCTCTTCTGTCTCGATTGGGCAATCTTCAAATTGTCCATGGCCTTCTGAACTTTCTCTGTCGTTTCGGCAATGATCGTCGGTCTGTGGAAACTCTTTGTTCCAACTTCTTCCCAACAAACAGGGCTTCTACATTTACGTCCATACAGAGCCTCATATGGTGCCATGCCAATACTCTCGTGGAAGCTATTATTATACGCGAACTCGCACAACGAGAGATGCAGATCCCATTCTTTCTCAAAATTAAGTACACTGGCCCGTAACATGTCTTCGAGCATCTGCATGGTTCGTTCTGACTGTCCATCAGTCTGCGGGTGATACACCGTACTGAAGCTCAACTTCGTTCCCATGGCCTCTTGAAATGCTCTCCAAACGAAAAAACAAAACGGCTATCTCGATCAGACACAATCGACACAGGCGTACCATGTAATCTGACAATCTCATCAACGAACTTCTTCGCCATTTCGGAAAATGTCATGCCTTTCTTGAATGGAAGAAAATGGGCTGTCTTCGTCAATCTGTCCATGATCACCCAAATGGCGTTATTCTTCTTGCTTGTCAGGGGTAGGCCTGAGACAAAATCCATCGTGATATGCTCCCATTTCCACTGAGGAATATGCAATGGATGGAAAGAACCTGGAGGTCTCTGATGGTCAGCTTTAACTTTCTGGCAAGTCAGACATCTGGCGACAAACCCGGCAATTTCCCTCTTCATATTATTCCACCAAAATCTGTCCTTGAGATCTCGGTACATCTTCGTACTTCCCGAGTGCATCGAATAACGGGCATAGTGTGCTTCTGTCATCAAACTCTCCTTCAAATCATCTACTGCTGGCACACATAACCTGTTCCTGAAGTACAAAACATCACCCTCCAAGCGAAAGTCTGGTTGTTTCGCAACATTATCCCGAATTTGCCTCAACATCGCATCTTCAAATTGCTGGTCTTTAATGCACTGAATGATGTCAGGCTAAAAACTCACTGTACTAGCAAGTGTCAAACAGTTCTCCACCAATCGCACTTCAACTAGCTGATCATGCCTCACAAAATAAAGGCTATCCAAAGCCTAGAGAATCTCCGACTTCCTACTCAAGGCATCTGTAACAACGTTGCCCTTTCCTGGTTGATATTTAATAGGGAAGTCATAATCTTTAATCAACTCAAGCCACCTGCGCTGTCTCATGTTTAACTCAGGCTGCGTGAAGAGATACTATAAACTGTGATGATCTAAGTGCACTTCAAATTTCACGCCATACAAATAATGTCTCCACAGTTTCAAGGCAAAAACGATGGCTGCTAACTCCAAATCATGCGTGACATAATTCTTCTCATGCTCCCTGAGTTGCCTCGAGCCATAGGTAATCACCTTGCCATGTTGCATCAGAACACATCTCAAACCGACTCGAGAAGCATCGGAGTAGATCACAAATCCTTCACTCCCATCCGGTAACGTCAAGACTAGAGCCGAAGTAAGCTTCTCCTTTAACATACAGAAATGGTGCTCACATTCGTCCGTCCAAAGGAAAGGAACATTATTCCTGGTCAATTTAGTCAACGGGGCCGAAATCTTGGCAAAATCTTGAATAAATCGACGATAGTAGCCAGCAAGTCCAAGAAAACTCCGTACCTCCATCACAGTCTTTGGGCTGCGCCAATTCACAACTGCCTCAACTTTCATCTGATCAACTGCCAAGCCATCTCATGAAATGGTATGACCAAGGAATGCTACCTGCTCGAGCCAAAAATCACACTTCGACAATTTAGCATATAAGCGATGTTCCCTCAACAACTGCAAGGCTCGATGTAGATGTTCTGCATGCTCCTCGGGGGTCTTCGAATACACCAGAATATCATCAATAAAGACCACCACAAACCGATCCAAGAAAGGAGCAAAGATCCTGTTCATCAAGGCCATAAAGACAGCAGGCGCATTGGTTAATCCAAATGGCATCACGAGGAATTCATAGAGTCCGTACCGTGTCCTGAAGGCAGTTTTAGTGATATCTTCTTCCTTCACCCGAAGTTGATGATACCCCGATCTCAAATCAATCTTGGAAAAATAGGCGGCACCTTGGAGCTGGTCAAACAACTCATCAATATGCGGTAGGGGATATTTATTTTTGATAGTGACTTTATTCAACTGCCGGTAATCAATGCACATCCGTAATGTACCGTCTTTCTTCTTCACAAATAGCATTGGAGCTCCCTACGGTGACACACTCGGCCGTATGAAACCCTTCTCCAAAAGATCTTGCAATTGCGTCTTCAATTCAAGTAGCTCAGCAGGGGCCATTCAGTAAGGAGCTAGACTAATGGGTGCTATATCGGGCACTAGATCAATTGCGAATTCCACGTCTCTAACAGGGGATAACTCGGGTACTTCCTCTGGAAATACACCCGGGAACTCACATACTATCGGAATCTCACCCAATTGTTTCACCTCCTTTCTCTCCGAGACAAAAGCAAGAAAACCTTCGCAACCTCTGCGTATCAAATGATCCGCCTTGCATGCGGAGATGACACGGCTCGGGCATTTCTTCTGATTGCCCTCGAAACGAAACCCCTTCTCGAAATCGAAGTAAATCGTCCTGTTGTAACAGTTAACACAGGCACGATACCGCGTGTAACGCTCCGACCCGATTTGATTCGGATTAGTGAGTAATTGCGTGCAATTTTGTTGTTAAGTGTGTTTTGATTTTGCTTTTCTTTGGTTTTGAGTCATGGAGAGATCGTTTGGGTTGAGTTGACCTGGTTTAGGTAGTTCGAGCCCTTTTTTGTAATTTTGGCTTTTGATTGACCTTGTCAGTTTTGCGTCATTCGGACGTCATCGCGTGTATTTCGTTGAGCTTGTCGATCTTCGTAACTATCTTGGATCCGAATGATTTCGTTTGTTTCCGTTGGATCATCAGTTGACTTAAACTGACAATTGTGTAAGCTGTTTGGACTTGTTTGTAATTTGGATTCCTTTTACCTTATAAAGATCCTACCTACCCCCTCTCTCTCTCTCGTTCTCTCTCAGTTGTCTCTCTCTCGTTCAGCTCTCTTTCTCTCTTTCCTTCTCAGTTTCTGTTTCGTGAAGGAGGAAGAAAGGAGTCAGATTTGTGTGTGTTTCCAGTGGACTGAGCCAAAGCAACGACCGTAGGGTGTGTGATTTCCATTTGTGAGGCAAGTATATAAGCACAAGTAGCATAAACACTGATTGGTATTGTTTTGATTGTTTGTATCTTACTTTTTGTTGTATGGATCAGTGTTAGATAGCCCTATTGAGTCAGTTTTTCTGTTATCTTCCTGTTTTCAGTCGAAAAGTTCGCTTTCTGCATGTCTGTAACTGTTCCAGAAAATGACCTAGTGCACTCACGGCTAAACCGTGAAATGTGCTACGGCTGAGCCGTGAAATGGCTTACGGCTAAGCCGAGACCCAGGCGTAACCCTAACCGTAGAACAATACAGGGTGACAATTGAAATAACTGAGAGTTGGCAAATTGCTACTCTTCTACGGCCCAGCCTGATCTAAGCCGTACAGTGTACTACGGCTAAGCCGTGGATCAGGATACGGCTGCGCCGTAGAGTAAATTACGGTTGAGCCGTAAATGCGGATGAACAGTTTGGGGAACCTCGGCTCCGCCGCAGTGCAGATTACGGCTAAGTCGTAAGATGCCTACGGCTAAGCCGTGAGGTCACCTACGGCTGCACCGTGTGATCCTGAGAAAGGAATAAAAAGACTAGGCTTAAGAAAGAGACCGTATAGGACTTTCATGTAGAATGTAACTAACCTGAACATGCCCAATGGAATGTCTGAATGACATGAATGATCTTGAGGGCTGTGAATCATTCATGCTCGTTATCCAGTTGTTTAGCACCTCCCCATGGGTGTTGGTTTAAGGGACTTCGGTGCACATTCCAGATACTCTGCAACACTAGACAATGGTGCATCGGATAACTTAAAACTACATCAACATGCACGGTTAGAAACACTGGATAAATAGGTTAGGATTGGCTTGTAATTGACCTTGATTCGTCAAAGTACTCTGATTTGTATAGCATATTGACTTCGGCCATGCCCTCTTATGTGTTCTACGCTGGACCTCTCGATTCTGTGGGAAATGCAGCAACCCCAGAGCGCAGCCCGGGCAGGACCATTCTATTACTGTGTTTTTATCGTTGCTCCGGTGGAATACTTGAGTCAGTGATTATTTGTTTTTGTTATTGGTACTCAATTGTCAGTGCTTCTTTTATTGCATTCAGTTTCAGTATCAGTATTAGTATATGTGATGCACTTCCTATTGTTTGTTTATTGTGATATGTGAGATTTGTATGTGATATGATTGATTGATTGAGGTGCATTATCCGATTTGATTGCGATTGGTATATGGCACTACTGAGCCTCAGCCTTAGGATGCCCGACGGGGTTGACTTTGGTTTAGTTTATGTGTTTGCCTCTGCAGAGTGATCTGTCCTGGGACTCCGGACCCCGGGAACTAGAGACCCATGCGTACCCTGGCCCGGTCGCTGGTATTCTCATTCCGACTGCTCTCGAAAGGGAGAATATGGCCAATGTAGTAGCCACTTTGCCTGTTATCTGTTTATGATTCTGACAGCATGCTTATTCATTTGCACAACTACTTAGTATACGAACATGCTTACTATGGATCTTGCATTGTAACTATTGCTCATTAATAGACACAATTCGTGTTATCTTCTTGTGGCTTATATTTTGCTAAGTCGTTGTACTTATGAGTTGTTATTGGTGTTGCAGGCTCAGATCCCTCTCCCGATCCTGCGTCGGTCGACCCGACTCCAGGAGAGGCTCGCGAGGCCCCCCTCCGGCCTAGAGGAGTGGACTTGATCCATCCTCCAGAGTACGGTTTGCATCATTTTGTTTCCCCATTCATTTTGAGTCTGGGTCTAGTTGCGGGATTTTTCTGTAACTTGTACCGTGGGCTTGATTAATATTTGTATTTTGATTTTTATGAGCCCTCCTTATTGTCATACATTCTTGTAATTGTTCTTGAAATCAGTCTAATGCTTTTATAATCCATTATGTCTTTTGGTATGTTGTGGTATGCCTTGATACGTACAGCTTCCACGTACATTTGTTTGCACGTGTGAATGATCCCTTGTGTGTGTATGCTTGGACGGGGTCTAGGTGTACATGCACGGGAGTACGTGTGTCATTGGTTAGACTTTCTCTGACCCCCGGTCCCTGGGCTCGGGTTGTGACATACGTATTGTATGGTATCAGAGCATTGTCTCTATCTTAGTTCTTAAGCATGTAGGCATATAGGACGTGGTGAGATTCCGTAGTCCAGTCTCGGACTATTGTGTTTGGTCCTCTTTTCTTGTGAGTCTGTGTGAATTACCTAGTGTGATAGCAAATTGACTTTTGTGTTTTGCAGGCTATGACATCGGGATCTGGTACACACAATAACAACAATTAGGGAGATAATGAGAGTGGATCAGCTGCTTCACAGCAACCTACGAATTTTGATGAGCGTTTCTTGACAATGCTGCAGGCGATCCATTCCTTGCAAGCACAGGTCGTTTCTCTGGTGGACCGACAGAGTCAAGCGTCAGTTCAGCCGCCTGTAGAACAGTAAGTGGTTTTCCAGCCTAAGGAGAGTGATCCAAATGCGTTGTACGATAAATTCAGGAAACGTGGAGCCACAGAATTCTACGGCAATGAAGATGCGTTGAAGGCTGATCCATGGCTAGAGCATACCGGGGATCTCTTCTTTACCATTGTCTGTGATGACCGGCAGAAGGTTATACCTAGTGTGATAGCAGATTGACTTTTGTATTTTGCAGGCTATGGCATCGGGATCTGGTACACACAATAACAACAAGTAGGGAGATAATGAGAGTGGATCAGCTGCTTCACAGCAACCTACGAATTTTGATGAGCGTTTCTTGACAATGCTGCAGGTGATCCATTCCTTGCAAGCACAGGTCGTTTCTCTGGTGGACCGACAGAGTCAAGCGTCAGTTCAGCCGCCTGTAGAACAGCAAGTGGTTTTCCAGCCTAAGGAGAGTGATCCAAATGCGTTGTACGATAAATTCAGGAAACGTGGAGCTACAGAATTCTACGGCAATGAAGATGCGTTGATGGCTGATCCATGGCTAGAGCATACCGGGGATCTCTTCTCTACCATTGTCTGTGATGACCGGCAGAAGGTTATACTTACGGCATCGATGTTTCGAGAGGTGGCAAAGACTTGGTGGAAGAGTGTCAGTGCGGCCTATCTGACCATGCCCAGTGAAATGGTGTGGGAGACGTTCCAGAAACAGTTCAGGAGGAAGTTCATCCCTGCTCATGTCCGGCGTGTGAAGGAGGTTGAGTTTTTGGCCTTACAGCAGCAGCAGCTGACCGTCTCAGAGTATATTCACCACTTTATCCAGTTGTCCCATTTTGCTAAGGACATGATCAATACTGAGGAGAAGAAGGTGAATCGTTTCATTACTGGTCTGCATCCTTGATACGCGAATTATGTGACTGCCTTCCAGAGACCAGCTACTTTTGATGATGCGGTCGACAGAGCACATGCTGCGGAAGCTAACCACCTAGCAGAGAGCTATGGATTTCAAGAGGAGTGCACCAGTGGGGTCCAGGGGACAGATTCAGAAGAAATGGAAAGGGAAGCAAGGAACTTCGAGTTTCTCTGGGATCAGATGCGAGTTTTGTGGACTGGGACATCCGACGGATAAATGCTGGAAGAAGTCCGGAGCTTGTTTGAGTTGTGGATCCATGGAGCATAAGATAGCTCAGTGCCCGAAAGCCAGGACCTTCCAGTCATTGAGGTCTATGGGGTCATCCAAGTCTCTGAGTTCTGTAGCTTCGAATAGCCCCCAGCCATCTCGCCAAAGCCAGAAGCCACAGCGTCAGATTGCTCGCGTGTACGCAGCCTCCCATGATAATGCAGAAGATGCGAATGTGGTGGAAGGTAAAGTTCTTATTGCCCAAGCTGAAGCGCATGCACTATTTGATTCGGGGTCTACGCATTCGTATGTTACACCTCGTTTTACTGAACAGTTACCGCAACCCCCTCAGCCGCTACCCTATTTGTTAGTGGTGTCCACTCTTGTGGGCAAGAGAGTGGAGTGTAGTGTGTACTACCCTCAGTGCGACGTGTTGATTGAAGGTCGCCAGCTGCCAGTTGATTTGATCTTGTTGTCCATGTTGGATTTCGATGTGATCCTTGGAATGGACCGGCTAGCGCAGTATCGTGCCTGTGTTAACTGTTACAACAGGACGATTTACTTTGATCTCGAGAAGGGGTTTCGTTTCGAGGGCAATCAGGAGAGATGCCCGAGGCGTGTCATCTCCGCATGCAAGGCGGATCGTTTGATACACAGAGGTTGTGAAGGTTTTCTTGCTTTCGTCTCGGAGAAGAAGGAGGTGAAACAGTTAGGTGAAATTCCGGTAGTACGTGAGTTCCCGGATGTATTTCCGAAGGAAGTACCCGAGTTACCCCCTGTCAGAGATGTAGAATTCACGATTGATCTAGTGCCTGGTACAGCACCCATTAGTTTAGCTCCTTATCGTATGGCCCCTGCTGAGTTACTCGAATTGAAGACGCAGTTGCAAGATCTTTTGGAAAAGGGTTTCATACAGCCGAGTGTGTCACCGTGGGGAGCTCTAGTGCTATTTGTGAAGAAGAAGGACGGTACCTTACGGATGTGCATAGACTACCGGAGATTGAATAAAGTCACTATCAAGAATAAATACCCATTGCCGCATATTGATGAGTTGTTTGACCAACTTCAAGGTGCCGCCTACTTTTCCAAGATTGATTTAAGATCGGGGTATCATCAACTTCGGGTGAAGGAAGAAGATATTGCGAAGACTGCCTTCAGGACACGGTATGGACACTTTGAGTTCCTCGTGATGCCATTTGGATTAACCAATGCACCTGCTGCCTTTATGGCCTTGATGAACAGGATCTTTGCTCCTTTCCTGGATCGATTCGTGGTGGTCTTTATTGATGATATTCTGGTGTATTCGAAGACCCCAGAGGAGCATGTGGAACATCTATGTCGAGTCCTATAGTTGTTGAAAGAGCATCGCTTATATGCCAAATTGTCGAAGTGTGATTTTTGGCTCGAGCAGGTAGCTTTTCTTGGTCATGCCATTTCACGAGATGGGTTGGCAGTGGACCAGATGAAAGTTGAGGCAGTGATGAATTGGCCCAGCCCAAAGACTGTGACAGAGATACGAAGTTTTCTCGGACTGGCTGGTTATTATCGTCGATTTATTCAAGATTTTTCCAAAATTTTTGCACCGTTGACTCGATTGACCAGGAAGAATGTTCCTTTTCTTTGGATGGACGAATGTGAGCACCATTTCCGTATGTTGAAGGAGAAGCTTACTTTAGCTCCAGTCTTGATGTTACTGGATGGGAATGAAAGATTTATGATCTACTCCGATTATTCTCGAGTCGGTTTGGGATGTGTTTTGATGCAACATGGCAAAGTGATTGCCTATGGCTCGAGGCAACTCCGGGAGCATGAGAAGAACTATGCCACGCATGATTTAGAGTTGGCAGCCATCGTTTTTGCCTTGAAGATGTGGAGACATTATTTGTATGGCGTAAAATTTGAAGTGCATTCATATCATCACAGTCTACAGTATCTCTTCACGCAGTTTGAGTTAAATATGAGACAGCGAATGTGGTTTGAGTTGATCAAAGATTATGACTTCCCCATCAAATATCATCCAGGAAAAGGCAACGTTGTTGCAGATGCCTTGAGTAGGAAATCAGAGATTCTCCAGGCTTTGGATAGCCTTTATTTTGTGAGACATGCTCAGCCAGTGGAAGTGAGATTGGTGGAGAACTGTTTGACACTTGCTAGTACAGTGAGTTTTCAGCCTGACATCATTCAGCGCATTAAAGACCAGCAGTTTGAGGATGCGATGTTGAGGTGAATTCGGGATAACATTGCAGAACGACCAGACTTTCGCTTGGAGGGTGATGCCTTGTATTTCAGGAGCAGGTTATGTATGCCAGCAGTAGACACTTTGAAGGAGAGTTTGATGATAGAAGCACACCATGCTCGTTATTCTATGCACCCTGGAAGTACGAAGATGTACCGAGCTCTCAAGGACAGATTCTGGTGGAATAATATGAAGAGAGAAATTGCTGGGTATGTTGCCAGATGTTTGACTTGCTAAAAGGTGAAAGCTGACCATCAGAGACCTCCAGGTTCCTTACATCCATTGCATATTCCCCAGTGGAAATGGGAGCACATTACGATGGACTTTGTTTCAGGTCTACCCCTGACGAGCAAGAAGAATAGTGCCATTTGGGTGATCGTGGACAGATTGACGAAGACAGCCCATTTCCTTCCATTCAAGAAAGGCATGACATTTTCCGAGATGGCGAAGAAGTTCGTTGATGAGATCGTTAGACTACATGGTACGCCTGTATCGATTGTGTCTAATCGAGAGAGCCGCTTTGTTTCTTCATTTTGGAGAGCATTTCAGGAAGCCATGGGAACGAAGTTGAGTTTCAGTACGGCATATCACTCGCAGACTGATGGACAATCAGAACGAACTATTCAGATGCTCGAAGACATGTTACGGGCCAGTGTACTGAATTTTGAGAAAAAATGGGATCTGTATCTCTCGTTGTGTGAGTTCGCGTATAATAATAGCTTCCATGAGAGTATTGGTATGGCACCATATGAAGCTTTGTATGGGCGGAAATGTAGAAGCCCTGTTTGCTGGGAAGAAGTCAGAACAAGGAGTTTCCACGGACCGACGATCATTGCTGAGACTACAGAGAAAGTTCAGAAGGCCATTGACAATTTGAAGATTGCCCGATCGAGACAGAAGAGCTATGCAGATACGCGAAGAAGAACCTTAGCATTTCAGGTTGGTGATTGGGTATTTTTGAAGGTCTCACCGATGAAAGGCGCGGTACGGTTCAGTCAGAAAGGCAAGTTAGCGCCAAGATATGTGGGTCCATTTGAGATCAGGAGCCGGATTGGCGATTTAGCGTACAGATTGATTCTTCCAGTGGAGTTTTCTGGAGTACATGACGTCTTCCATGTGTCAATGCTTCGCAAGTATGTTCGAGACCCGACACATGTGATTCGCTACGATGATATTCAGATGCAACCGAATGCGTCATACGTTGAGCGTCCGCTCCGTATTGTTGGGACCAGAGAACAGCTCTTGCGCACGAGGACTATTCGATGGGTCAAGGTACTCTGGGAACATCATGGACCTGATGAAGCCACGTGGGAATTGGAAGACCAGATGGCGCGTCAGTATCCTTACCTTTTCGCTCAGGTATGCGTTCATTCCGAAGACGGAATGATGTCTAAGTGGGGGAGGATGTAACGCTCCGACCCGATTTGATCCGGATTAGTGAGTAATTGCGTGCGATTTTCTCGTTAAGTGTGTTTTGATTTTGCTTTTCTTTGGTTTTGAGTCATGGAAAGATCGTTTGGGTTGAGTTGACCTGGTTTAGGTAGTTCGAGCCCTTTTTTGTAATTTTGGCTTTTGATTGACCTTGTCAGTTTTGCGTCATTCGGACGTCATCACGTGTATTTCGTTGAGCTTGTCGATCTTCGTAACTATCTTGGATCCGAATGATTTCATTTGCTTCCGTTGGATCGTCAGTTGACTCAAACTGACAATTATGTAAGCTGTTTGGACTTGTTTGTAATTTGGATTCCTTTTACCTTATAAAGATCCTACCTACCCCCTCTCTCTTTCGTTCTCTCTCAGTTGTCTCTTTCTCGTTCAGCTCTCTTTCTCTCTTTCCTTCTCAGTTTCTGTTTCATGAGGGAGGAAGAAAGGAGTCAGATTTGTGTGTGTTTCCAGTGGACTGAGCCAAAGCAACGACCGTAGGGTGTGTGATTTCCATTTGTGAGGCAAGTATATAAGCACAAGTAGCATAAACACTGATTGGTATTGTTTTGATTGTTTGTATCTTACTTTTTGTTGTATGGATCAGTGTTAGATAGCCCTATTGAGTCAGTTTTTCTGTTATCTTCCTGTTTTCAGTCGAAAAGTTCGCTTTCTGCATGTCTGTAACTATTCCAGAAAATGACCTAGTGCACTCACGGCTAAACCGTGAAATGTGCTACGGCTGAGCCGTGAAATGGCTTATGGCTAAGCCGAGACCCAGGCGTAACCCTAACCGTAGAACAATACAGGGTGACAATTGAAATAACTGAGAGTTGGCAAATTGCTACTCTTCTACGGCCCAGCCTGATCTAAGCCGTACAGTGTACTACGGCTAAGCCGTGGATCAGGATACGGCTGCGCCGTAGAGTAAATTATGGTTGAGCCGTAAATACGGATGAACAGTTTGGGGAACCTCGACTCCGCCGCAGTGCAGATTACGGCTAAGTCGTAAGATGCCTACGGCTAAGCCGTGAGGTCACCTACGGCTACACCGTGTGATCCTGAGAAAGGAATAAAAAGACTAGGCTTAAGAAAGAGGCCGTATAGGACTTTCATGTAGAATGTAACTAACCTGAACATGCCCAATGGAATGTCTGAATGACATGAATGATCTCGAGGGCTGTGAATCATTCATGCCCGTTATCCAATTGTTTAGCACCTCCCCATGGGTGTTGGTTTAAGGGACTTCGATGCACATTCCAGATACTCTGCAACACTAGACAATGGTGCATCGGATAACTTAAAACTACATAAACATGCACGGTTAAAAACACTGGATAAATAGGTTAGGATTGGCTTGTAATTGACCTTGATTCGTCAAAGTACTCTGATTTGTATAGCATATTGACTTTGGCCATGCCCTCTTATGTGTTCTGCGCTGGACCTCTCGATTCTGTGGGAAATGCAGCAACCCCAAAGCGAAGCCCGGGCAGGACCATTCTATTACTGTGTTTTTATCGTTGCTCCGGTGGAGTACTTGAGTCAATGATTATTTGTTTTTGTTATTGGTACTCAATTGTCAGTGCTTCTTTTATTGCATTCAGTATCAGTATCAGTATCAGTATATGTGATGCACTTCTTATTGTTCGTTTATTATGATATGTGAGATCTGTATGCGATATGATTGATTGATTGAGGTGTATCATCCGATTTGATTGCGATTGGTATATAGCACTACTAAGCCTCAACCTTAGGATGCCCGACGGGGTTGACTTTGGTTTAGTTTATGTGTTTGACTCTGTAGAGTGATCTGTCCTGGGACTCCGGACCCCGGGAACTAGAGACCCATGCGTACCCTGGCCCGGTCGCTGGTGTTCTCATTCCGACTGCTCTCGAAAGGGAGAATATGGCCAATGTAGTAGCCACTTTGCCTGTTATCTGTTTATGATTCTGACAGCATGCTTATTCATTTGCACAACTGCTTAGTATACGAACATGTTTACTATGGATCTTGCATTGTAACTATTGCTCATTAATAGACACAATTCGTGTTATCTTCTTGTGGCTTATATTTTGCTAAGTCGTTGTACTTATGAGTTGTTATTGGTGTTGCAGGCTCAGATCCCTCTCCAGATCCTGCGTCGGTCGACCCGACTCTAAGAGAGGCTCGCGAGGCCCCCTCCGGCCTAGAGGAGTGGACTTGATCCATCCTCCAGAGTACGGTTTGCATCATTTTGTTTCCCCATTCATTTGAGTCTGGGTCTAGTTGGGGGATTTTTCTGTAACTTGTACCGTGGGCTTGATTAATATCTGTATTTTGATTTTTGTGAGCCCTCCTTATTGTCGTACGTTCTTGTAATTGTTCTTGAAATCAGTCTAATGCTTTTGTAATCCATTATGTCTTTTGGTATGTTGTGGTATGCCTTGATACGTACAGCTTCCGCGTACATTTGTTTGCACGTGTGAATGATCCCTTGTGTGTGTATGCTTGGACGGGGTCTAGGTGTACATGCACGGGAGTACGTGTGTCATTGGTTAGACTTTCTCTGACCCCCGGTCCCTGGACTCGGGTTGTGACACCGCGCTAGCCAATCCATTCCAAGGATCACATCAAAATCCAACATAGACAGCAAGATCAAATCAACTGGCAGCTGACGACCTTCAATCAACACGTCACACTGAGGGTAGTACACACTACACTCCACTCTCTTGCCCACAGGAGTGGGCACCACCAACAAATATGGTAGCGGCTGAGAGGATTGCGGTAACTGTTCAGCAAAACGAGGTGCAACATACGAACACGTAGACCCCGAATCAAATAATGCAAATGCTTCAGCTTGAGCAATAAGAACTTTACCTTCCACCACGTTCGCATCTTTTGCACTCTCATGGGAGGCTGCATACACACGAGCAGTCTGACGCTGCGGCTTCTAGCTTTAGCGAGACGGCTGGGGGTTATTTGAAGCTGCAGAACTCATAGACCTGGATGACTGGGATGTCCTGGCTTTCGAGCACTGAGCTATCTTATGCTCCATGGATCCACAGCCTAAACAAGCACCGGACTTTTTCCAACAGTTATCCGTCGGATGTCCCTATCCACAAAACTCACATCTGATCCCAGAGAAACTAGAAGTTCCTTGCTTCCCTTTCCATTTCTTCTGGATCTGTCCCTTGGACCCCACCGGTGCACTACTCTTGAGGTCCATAGCTCTTTCTGCTAGGTGGTTAGCTTCCGCAGCATATGCTCTGTCAACCGCATCATCAAAAGTAGCTGGTCTCTGGAAAGCAGTCACATAGTTAGCGTACCTAGGATGCAGACTAGTAATGAAGCGATTCACCTTCTTTTCCTCAGTATTGATCACGTCCTCCGCAAAGTGGGGCAGCCGGATGAATCGGTGAACATACTCTGCGACGGTCAGTTGCTGCTGCTGTAAGGCCAGAAACTCAACCTCCTTCAGTCGCCAGACATGAGCAGGGATGAACTTCCTCCTGAACTATTTTTGAAATGTCTCCCACACTGTTGCACTAGGCATGGTCGTATAGGTATCACTGACACTCTTCCACCAAGTCTTTGCCACTTCCCTGAACTTCGATGCCATGAGCATATCCTTCTGCCGATTATTACAGACAATAGTAGTGAAGAGATCCCCGGTGTGCTCTAGCCACTGATCAACCTTCAACGCATCTTCATTACCGTAGAATTCTGTGGCTCCACGTTTCCTGAATTTATCGTACAACGCATTTGGGTCACTCTCCTTGGGATGGAAAACCACTTGCTGTTCTACATACGGCTGAACTGACGCTTGACTCTGTCGGTGTACCAGAGAAACAACCTGTGCTTGCAAGGAATGGACCGCCTGTAGCATTGCCAAGAAATGCTCATCAAGATTCACAGGTTGTCGTGGGGCGGTTGATCCACTCTCATTATCTCCCTGATTATTGTTGTGCACACCACATCCGGATGCCATAGCCTGCAAAACACAGGAGTCAATCTGCTACCACACTAGGTGACCCACACAGACCCATAAGAAACAAGGACCAAACACAACAGTCAAAGACTTGACTACGCAATCTCACCACGTTCTATATGCCTACATGCTTAAGAACTAAGATAAAGACAATGCTCTGATACCATACAATACGTATGACACAACCCGAGCCCAGAAATCGGGGGTTAGAGAAAACCTAACCAATAACACACGTACTCCCGTGCATGTACACCTAGACCTCGCCCAAATGAACACACACAAGGGATCAATCACACGTGCAAACGAGTGTACGCGGAAGCTGTACGTATCAAGGCATACCACAATATAACAAATGACACAATTGGACATAAAATATTAAACTGATTACAATGATGTACAACAAAAGAAAGACTAGTCCAAAAATCAAAATACAGATATCAATCAAACCAAAAATACAATCTACAGAAAAATCCCCCAAATAAACCAAGACACAAATGGATGGGGAGAACAAAATGATGCAAACTACTCTCCAGAAGAATGGATCAACTCCACTCCTCTAGGCCGGAGGGGGCCTCGCGCGCCTCTCCTGAAGTCGAGTCGACCGACGCAGGATCGGGAGAGGGATTTGAGCCTGCAACACCAAGAATAACTCATAAGTACAACGACTTAGCAAAATATAAGCCACAAGAAGATAAGATGAATTGTATCTAGTAATGAGCAAAAATAGTAATACAAGGATCTATAGTGATCATATTCGTATACTAGGCAAATCGTGCATATAAATAAGTATGCTATTAGAATCATAAGCAGATAACGGTCAAAGTGGCTAATACATTTGTCATATTCTCTCTTTCGAGGGCAATCGGAATGAGAACACCATTGACCGGGCCAGGGTATGCATGGGTCTCTAATTCCCGAGGTTCAGAATCCCAGGACAAGAGCACTCTGCAGAGGTAACACACACACTAAGCCAAAGTCAACCCCGTCGGGTATCCTAAGGCCGAGGCTCAGTAGCGCCATTGTTGACCTATAAAAAACTACAAATACTGCAGCGAAGACACCTCATCTCAGCTTAATTTAAGCTACAGAGGTTATTTGCCAAATCCTGAGGAATCACTGTGAGAACCGGCATTCCTACATGTCGAAGTCATGATATGCTATGCTCTGTGGATCCCTGTGCAGAATGATATCCCATGAAGTTCAAGGTAGCTGGAACTCTCAGAGGAAGTTCAAATAATGCCCAAGACAGGCCCTACAAAATTTCGGGTTGAATAGACATCATCGAACCCAAAAGCCACAAGCATGTCAGCCTGAGGTCAGTTCCCCTCCAAACCATGGGGTCACTAACCAAGGTCCTGCTTCCCGATTTCCAAAATTGATGAAATTTGGGCGTGAAGCTTCAGTCATGCTCAGAAGATACTTTGCAAATTTTCAAGTTGAAAAAACTCCGTTTGGTCTAAATTTCATTACATGTCAGCTTAGAGGACAGTAATCTCGAATTTGGGGGTCACCAGCTAAGATCTTACTTCCAAAAAAGCCAAAGCAGATAAAATTTGGAACGAATGCTCAAAGAATGCCCCAAGTTATTCTCCCAAAGTTTCAAGTCAAGTGGAGGTTGTTCGGATAGAAAACAGGCTAACTATCTCAATGTGGAGTGAATAGTGACCTAACGCATGCAATGAATAGGCTACTGTTTGAAATCCTACTTCCTCAAATCCAAACTATATTAAATTTGGATGAATACTTCAAGATGTTCTTGACGTCAGTCCCTCTAAGTTTCAAATCAAACCGAGGTCATTTGGGCTTCAAACAGCTGAAACAAGGGCCCATGTCATAAAAAGTCAACTGGAAAGTTAACCAAGTTTAGGTGGTCAAACAGAGCTGAAACTTCTGTGACACACTCAAAATAGTGTCAAGAAGTGTTCCTCCAAGTTTCATGGCAATTAGACATCGTTCGGGCCCCAAACAGATGAAAACAAGCCACATATGCAAAACTCCAAGAATGGGCCTTGGGAGTGACCGGGGCCTACGAACAAAAGGAGTTGACCAAGTTAAGGTGGTCAAACAGAGCTGGAACTTCTGTGACACACTCAAAACAGTGTCAAGAAGTGTTCCTCCAAGTTTCGTGGCGATTGGACATCGTTCGGGCCTCAAACAATTGAAAATAGATCGCATATGCAGTGTTCCAAAAGTGGGCCTTGTCCGTGACCGGGGCCCAATTAATGAAAAAAGTTGACCAACTTCCCGAAATCAAAACGGGCTGAAATTTTTTACGACATGCAGAAAATAGTGTCAAAAAGCATCCCTCCAAGTTTCGTGGCAATCGGACTTCGTTTGAGCCCAAAACAGATGAAAATGGGCACATACGCGAAAACCCAAAATTGGGCCTCGTCTGTGACCGGGCCTACGGTCACAGACCTTCAAAAGATGTTTTCTACGATTTTGGGTAGTTTCCCTCCACTCCTCTTCGAAATCCAAGTCCCCAAAACTGCTATTAACTCCCCAAAGCTGCACAAAACTGATTGGGAGTCTATAAAAGATTCAAATTTTGAAGGAAAAAGGACATTAACACACATAAGGTAGAAAAGTGAAGAAATTGAAGAAAGTCACCACTTAAGGCAACAAAAAGCAAACTCCAGCAGCACTTCCACGACCATTCCCACCTTCTTTTCTCAGTTTGAAGGTGAGCAAGAAAATTCAGAAGGAGAGAAGGAAGTGGAATGGCCAAAGTTCATGCTATGTTCATACGTCGGCAATTTCTGAGAGGATGACATTGTCACCTCTGTTTCTCTTATTCGTAGGGCTTCCTAGCCATTGCAAGAGTTGTGAAAGAAACCTATCTATGCCTCATTTTGTTCCTTGAAAATAATAGGTTCAAAATGACACAACTCCAGCTTCATATTTGCCCATTCGGACTTGAAACAGAAACGCAGTCCATAAGCACGAATGATGAGTTACAGTGGTTTCGATTGATTCCATGGTTAAATGTGATCTTCTTGATGGTTGTCCACCACTCCTAAGTCATGAAAATGGAGTTTCAACACTTGAAAGAAGTTCCAAGAAAAAACCATTGCGAACAGGATGAAACTGTGGCGAAACAGTGACCAAACGGTCACTGCTTGCCAGTGACCGTGGCTCACGGTCACTGGCAGGGGCCACGGTCACTGAAATGGGGCAGTGACCGCGGGTTATGGTCACCCCCCATTTTTCCATCTTTTTGCACTTTTTTCCTATTCTGTGTACATTTTCTCGAAAATTCCAAGTTGAGATCACATCTAAGACTTGAGGGAGGGGTTGTAAATTTTCAAAATGTATGTAAACAACCTGCATCCCCACGGTCAGGGCACTTGAACCCATGTAAACAAAGGGAAATTAATGATGAACAGTAATTATTTCCCATTCTTCTTAACACTTGAAGTGCGTGAATGTCGGACATAGAATCCTTTACACATTTCCACGTCATTTTTAAGCGCGATCAGAACATTGGCGCCGTCTGTGGGAAATTATATTGCCCTAATTTGTGATCGAATTTGGATAAAAACGCATGAAAAGTGCTGAAAATTGCTGAAAAGTGCTGCTGTTGCATTGAAAACTGCCGTTGTTGCACTGAAAACTGTTGCTGTTGCACTGAAAGTGCTGCTGTTTCACTGAAACTGCCACTGTTGCCCTAAAAATGCTGCTATTGTGTTGGAAACTGCCGCTGTTGTGCTAGAAACTGCTGCTGTATCACTGAAAACTGCTACTAAAAGCCTGTGACCGGGGCACACGGTCACTTGCCTAGTTTTATGATGACAAAGGCTTATTTAACCTCCAATTACACCCATACAAGACCTTTGATGTCTACAATGGGTTTGAAAATATCATTAAATGACTTTTGCACCTTGAATTGCAGATTGTTCATACAAATGAAGGCATTGGGCACCTTTATGTGCGTACACTTGCCATTTAATTGGAAGAATTTGCACCTTGATGTGCATGGACCAAAATGAGGAGTGATGATTTAGTTCAAAGGGCTTTTGACCCATTTAAAAATGTTTATTAAATCAATGATAAGACCAACGACATTGTAATTATGCATTGTCCGGCGTCAACCACTGATGGATCTTGTGTGGTTATTATGATAGTGGTGCAGGCTTGATCCTGTGGGCACTATCCTTTTGATTGATCCAACCCTTTCTTGCTTATAAGTCTGACACAGATAGTCCTGAAATGCTGCTGAAATTTTGGTAGCCAGGTCTAGTCAACATAGCATGCTTTTAAGCTTGACTCAATAAACTCGAAATGCTGCAGAAATTCTGACAGCAAGGATAGTCAGCATAGCATAATGGGATGGGATTTATGCCTATATCTAACCATTTCGGTTCAAAACCATGTTGGTCTAAATGGCATCTATAAACCATTCCGGCTAACCCAAGAGGCAGCCATGTTGGTTATACTACTAATATAGTCCTATCGGCTAACTTTTTGCAGAAAACAGCATGGGTTCTCTGATCATCACTTTCGACGAAGCCAAGGAGAGATTGTTCAAATCTCCATGGCTCAGACCACATCATCAACAAAGGCACCCAAAAGGGGCCGAATGAACACCAGTGCTCCTTCATCAAGGGTCTTGGTCTTTTAGAGGCTTTCTACTCCTTCAAGCTATATGACCTCAGCCTACAAGGGGTCATCAGAAACCTTGGAGCCCATCAAGAAGGCAAAGACTCCTTAAACTTGGGTCTCCAAATATGCCCAGAACCCTTTTGGAGTCTTCCATAAAGGTCACTATGACCTAAAACACAAAGTGAGGTCGGAAGGCAGTAATTTTCGTATCACCAAGCCTCGACTGGGGGTAAGGCAGGTTCGGTTTACGAACCACAAAACAGAGATACCCGTTGGTTCACAGCAGGAGGCCTTACAGACTGCTAAGTTCTCATTTGTGCATCCTAAACAAAGGGTGCATTTCAAAAAGCAGACCACTCGCGAGCAAGCCTTAGCCCGTGAAAAGGGTCAAAAGGATGTTGTTATTCCAAATTGCCGTATGTGGTCACCACAGCCACGCAGGCAGAAGTCCAGAAAAGCTGAGGAGAAACCCTTGGCCCCACTTGAAAAGAATGTCTTTTACCCTTTGACCCAGAAGGAGGGACGGAGGTTTGGCAGGAGGCGCTTACCTTTTGTTATTATGGCACCATCACCATCACTTTCAACCCAGCGCCCGTCATATGGCGCTAAAAACAAGAAATATGCTGAACGATTGGTCATCAAAAATTCGACCGATCTCGTTCAATTTAAAAATTTGCTTCAATAAAAGAAGGAACAGAAGAAGAAAATTGAAAGAAATGTTGTTAACATCCTTTCACTTCCTACTTCCGACCCTATGGATTGGGAGCAAGTTGCTAGCACTTCTAAGCCATTAGTTGCTAGATTCAGAGATCAAACTCTAGCAACCAGATTGGCCCAGCAAATAAAGAAGAGGGCTTTGGCTCTCTCCAAGAGGCATGCTCGGAAGCAGTCACAGCATACAATCACTCAAAAATGGGTGATTAAAGAAGATGAGCCAAACCTAACCTCCTCATGTATGGTTGGACCTGGCACAACTAAGAGAGTCACTCGGAGTATGGCTCGGACTTAGTCCCAAGAGTCTGATTCTAATTCTCATTCAGATAGGACCTCTGACGAACATGGTTCCGATAAGGATTCAATAACTCTCCTGGACACCGAAGATAGTCAATCCACTCTTCCTACATCCTCTTACCCCCGTCAGTACATTGTATTTATGGCTGAAGGGAGTGGGACCGGTAATGAAGAGGTTGCCGGTGGAGGTAAAGATGTTAGCGAAGAAAATGCTGACGAAAATCAAGAGAATGACGTCAGTGATGTTGTCAAGCAACAAGGAGCTAAAATTGACCACCTGATGGCTCAGTTGAAAATCTTGGCAGACAAGTTGGGTAGTCCGGCTGAAGCTCCTGTTAACCCCTTATTTGCTGATAGAAGAGAACAGGCAATGATCAGGAGGAATGCCACCAAAATTGACCTACTCACAGCACAAATCAAGGCACTAACAGACAAAGTAATCGCCTCAGGTTCAACTGGAGGTGATCACTCCTCAATCCTTGGTTTCCACATAGATCCTGAAAAACATGTAACTTTTAAAAAAGTGGAGGAAATATTAAATAAATCAAAAGTGGAGACCAGGATGAAGAAAAAGGGTATTACATCTAAATACCCTCCGGAGTTTGATTTGGTTCCATTTCCACCAAATTACAAACTTTCGACTTTCCAGCCTTACCTTGGAAAAGGGTCAGCCTATCAGCATATAGTGCATTTTAAGTCGCTCCTTGGCAGTTTACCTGAACTGGATGCACTAAAAATAAGGCTGTTTGTTGGTACATTGAAAGGAGTTGCTTTCGATTGGTACAAACAATTGCCAGAACTCTCCTTCACTACATGGCCAGTTACAGAAGAGAAGTTTCTACTTCACTTTTAGGAAGAAGATCAAACGGTCACCTTCGCTATGTTCAGTAGTACAAAGCAAGGGGATAATGAAACTGCGCAAGCCTTTATCAATAGATGGAGAGCATTGTCTTACAGATGCCAAGAACAACCATCTCCAAAGGCGACAATTGAAATGTACAAAACCAATTTGCGGCCAGAGATTAAGGCTATCATACTTAGTCATAAAACTAAGTCTTTGGCAAGATTGGTTGAGGTAGCTACTGATGCGGAGTTAACCCTGAAAGAAATTAATTAGAAGAAAGCAAGTTTCCGAAAATGGAATCATCGTCATCTTCTACTCCAAAACCAGCTGTGCCGAAACCTCAAAAGAAACAGGAGGTATTCAATGTACAAACCCCCAAACCACCTCCTCAAAAACCACAGAATGGTAAGACGGAGCAAAACAAAAAGGAAGAATATGAAAAGAGGAAGCAAACTAAATACCCTTTTGACGGGGACATTGAAGTCATCTTCCAAGCATTGGTGGAGAATAACAAGCTCGAGCTTCCACCCATGAAAAAGCCAGAGGAAGAGGGTCGTGTTAATGATCCAAACTATTGTGCATACCATCGGATGGTATCTCATCCTTTTGAAAGATTGCTTTATCCTAAAGGAAAATGTCAATGAGATGTGGAAAAATGGAGTAATAACATTTGATCGAAAATATGATGCAGCTCCAGTCAATATGATTTCCTTCGGGCAGTTTGCACCTGTGGCAATACCCGCTCCATCAAGGCGACCAATAGTCGAATTCCGGGTCATCAATGCACTACATAGTGAACAGGGGTTGATACCTGTCAAAGATTCTTCAGGGGAGGAAATGTGGGTTCTCCTGGACTTAATAAATGATGAAGGATGGGAAAAGTGAAAACCAAACCCACACTTGTGGAAAGAAGAAATATCAAAAGGCAGATTAAAGGTCTCCAAAAGACTGCTCAAAAGAAACAAGAACAACAGTTTAAGCAGAAGAAAGACAAGGCGGTCGAGGCCCCAGTCTTAGAAAATCCTCCTAGATCAGCCAGAGGTCATTTTACTCTAGCCGACTACATCATTCCAATTCCAAAAGATGAGGAAGAACCAGCAATATCCAGCTGCAATCGGATATCATGGGATGGTACACCCCCTAACTCCGATGATGAAAATCAATGGTCGGATTACTCTGATCTTGAAGACGATCAATGGATCGATGATTATTTTGCTGATGAATACCTTTCTGATGAAGATGAGGATTTCGAACAAACCTTTGACCCCGAGACGGGTACACTTAATATCAAGCATGGTCTAAATACACTATCGTTGACCTTGTATGACATACACAGGCCAAGTTCAAGTGGCTGGTCGAATGATGATCCTCCTCCTTTTCCACTACCTCCAGAAGTTCATCCGGATCCACTACCATTAGTCGGGCACGATGAAGTTCAGCATCAGCAGACAGTTTTTCCTCCTTCCACGCTAGATGCTTCTTCCACACCTAATTCAGAGTTGATCTTTTCAAATGAAAATTCTGAATTAAGTAATCAGTTGGTTGACTTTAACTCAACCAGGGAACTTGGGTTACCGATGAGACATAATAACCCCAATATTGGTAATATTGTCGAGAATATCTCTGACTTTGAAAAGGAACTGTCAACATCTCCTACCCTGGTGGTTTTGAATACCGCCATAGAGTCCAAAACATCGCAGGCTATTCCTAATGATGTAAATCAAGAAGTAGACCTGGAAAAGGTCAATCAGCTTTTCATCGAACCAGAAGAAGTTAATGCCATAAGAAGAGATGCACGACCGGAAATTGACCGAAGCAACATGCTTAATGATGGCACTCTCTCTGGTCGCAACTACAGGGTTAACTATGATAAATCCTCTGTTCCTTCCTCTTCTTATGTAAACCCTTCAGGGGGCAATACCAATGTAAATGTAACTTCTCCAGAAGTAAATGATAATGCAAGGCCACCAGAGCCATTAACGTATGATGTTGTTGAACACCTTAAGCACATACCTGCACGACTCCACATCTTTGATCTCTTGCAGATGTCCAAGGAGAGTTGTGACAACTTCATACGAGCACTACAGACCTTGAATACTGAGAATCATACTCATGTAGCACAAGTACATCAAATAGAAAAAAACTATATGAAGGCGAAATCCAAGAGGCCTCAAAAGCAATGCCAGGAGTGTCTCTTAACTCACAATGCTTCTAAAGCTACTATCTCTTTCACCAAAGAGGATCTCCTCTTGGAAATATGAAGCATACGAGGCCACTTTATTTCACGGCTTACATCAAAGCTGTGCCTGTCCCAAGAGTTCAAGTTGACCCAGGGTCAGCTCTAAATCTCATCACAATCACGGCCCTTCAAGAGCTCGGTATTCCAATGAGCAAGCTGTCTGCTACAAAGACTTCTATTCAAGGTTATGATGGGGAAGTCCAGGATCCGATTGGTAAAATCCGAATTCGATTCCAGTTGGGAGACTTAGTCTCGGAGGCCACTCTACATGTAGTAAAAACTCGTGCTTGTTATAACATCCTCTTGGGGAGACGATGGCTTCATGATTATGCCATAGTACCTTCTACTCTTCATCAATGCCTTAAATACTTCGACAATGAGGGGAAGGTACATTGAGTCTATGCAGAGGAAAAGCCATTCAAAGGAAAGGAGGTTTATTTCACAGATGCAACAATGTATCAAGAAAAGCCTACAAAATCCAACTCAGATGCGAAGAATGCTCTTGTGAATGATAATCCTGCAGAACCTTTCACTATTTCAGCAAAGAAGGTTGGTCAAAAATCTAATCTTCCCATAAAGTTGGAATGTGCAGGAAAATCTGCGGCAAAATGCGTGGATATCAAAGCTCCTTTGATAATTAAGCTGAAATTTGAAATAAAAAAGACAGATCCACCTGTAATCATATCCACAAAGCTATCAAAAGTAAAAGATGTTGAACGTCAAAGGTTTTTATTTTCGGCCAACATGGTATCCTCGAGCTCCAATCAAGAAAGCAATGATATACCTCCCCCTACTAGGGGAATATCGCCTATAAAGCCTGATTCTCCTATCACTTTTAGTCAATTGATATTGACATCACAGCAAAGAGGAGAATTAGCCTACAGGTACATTGATAGGTGGCTCCATTTGGCTGAAAGATGTGAAAATCCTCCACACTACTCCGCATGGATTCACTTGTGCTGGTTAGGTTTTCGGCCAGCTCTTCGCAGCTTAACCATGGCGATGGAATTTCAAACCTTTGATGAGATGTCTCGAATTGTGTCATCTCTCGAAGTGGCACTCCACCGGCTGCGCAGGAGGTCTAGAAGAACGTGTCCAATACATGTCATTTCAATGATCAGAGATACAGATTCTGAGTTGGACTCTGAAGACGCTGAAGAAATGAGCACCTTCGTGCATTCTATGGTAGACTGTGATCTTCCACTTATACCATGACCTACTCCCTCTCATATTTATGAATTCGAAGGTTCTTGCTTTTTAGTACCTTCATCTAAGCAGTATAATCATCCGATTATTTTTCATCGGGCTGAAGATATTTCTCCACCAGATATTATTGACAAAATCAGTAATGAGGGAAAAATCCGGCTCGATATTTATAATCCCGTGGTCTGTAACATGATGAAAAATATGGGGTACAATCTCAAGAAACCTATGGGTCTTGGATTAACTGCAAATGGCATACGGGCTCCTTTGGATGTCTTTACTCTAGAGATGAAAGAAGATCTCCAGACAGGGGGCAGAATTGAGCAGCTGCGTCATTGCATAGGATATGTTCCTTACAGTAATATTCCTAAATTTAAACAAAGTATTAAAGCCAAATCGGTAGTCTTCACTGAAGAATATGACTCGGATGACTCTCATGAAATTCCTGTGCTTCAAGATCCCGTTGATTGGGCCATTTTTCAGCATCCTGACGGTGCAAGTGATGAAGATGATGCTATATCACAAATCACTGAGTATTGGCCATCTGAACTCAACGAGGAAATAAGCCCGTCCCAACATGTCCGCTGGGAATGCTTAGCCCTTGATGTAAAAGTCAAAGAGCCTAAAAAACCAAATCCTTGGAAAGGGATCAGGCCTTGGTTAAAACCCCCAACTGAAACCCCAGAAGGTTTCACAAAATTAGAAACTTCCAGTAACAATGTAGAAACACTTCCTACTAATCCTCCAACTGAGGACCAAGTACAAGAAATAAACTTGGGAACCCCAGAAAATCCCTGACCTACCTTTGTAAGCTCTCAAATTAAAGGAAGTGAACTTGATCTGTATATGGGATTCCTGTGAGAGTTCATAGATTGCTTTATATGGACTTATGCAGAAATACCGGGCCTAGATCCAGAAATTTCTGTACACAAATTAAATATAGCAGATGATGCTAAACCTATAAAACAGGACCAAAAGAGGACAAAGCCTGAAATCATGGAGAAGATAGAAAAAGAAGTTCAGAAACTCAGGGGCATTAATTTCATCCGTGAAGAACAACACCCTGACTGGTTGGCTAATATAGTCCTAGTTACTAAAAAGAATAGACAAATCAGAGTCTGTATTGACTTCAGAGATTTGAATAAAGCCTGCTCCAAAGATGATTTTCCATTACCTATACCATAAATAATGATTGACAATACTTTTGGGTTCGAAAGAATGTCATTCATGGATGGCTTCTCGGGGTATAATCAGATCAAAATGTTCAAAGAGGATGAGAAACACACTTCCTTTAGAACTCCATTCGGCATATACTGCTATATTGTCATGCCATTTGGTCTCAAAAATGCTGGAGACACATACCAAAGAGCAATGATGAAAATATTCAAGGACTTACAGTATAAATCTATTGAATGTTATGTTGATGATTTGGCAGTCAAGAGCAAGCATAAATTAGATCATTTGGCCGATCTTCGCCCGGTCTTTGAGAGATTACGGAAATTCAATCTTCGAATGAATCCCCTGAAATATTTTTTCAGAGTTTCTTCCGGAAACTTTCTAGGATTTGTGGTGCGAAAAGGTGGCATTGAAATAGATCCCATCAAAATCAAAGCCATATTGGAAATGCCTTCGCCGAGAAATTTGAAAGAATTAAAAGGATTACAGGGAAGACTCGCCTACATCCGACAGTTCATTTCCAACTTGTCCGGAAAGTGCAGACCATTCCCCAAATTGATGAAGAAAGGAGTGGACTTTGTATGGGACAAAGCTTTTGAAGATGCTTTTCAGGATATCAAACAATATCTTACAAACCCGCCAGTTCTTTCAGCTCCAATTCCGGGCAAGCCTATCATTCTTTATACAAGGGCTCTTGATCATTCCTTGGGAGCATTGTTAGCTCAAAAGAATGATGAAGGAAAGGAGGTGGCACTTTATTACCTATCGAGGATGCTGGTTGGTGCTGAACACAATTATCACCCCATAGAAAAAGAATGTCTTGCGCTTATGTTTGCAATACAAAAGCTACGACATTACATCCTCTCTAATGTAGTATATCTGGTTTCCAATATTAATCCATTAAAGGTATTAGTGACAAAAGCCGAGGCATTGAGCGAACGTCTGGCCAAATGGTCCATCCTTCTTTCTCAATATGACATCAGATACACTCCTGCGAAAGCAGTAAAAGGACAAGCTCTTGCAGATTTTCTAGCAGAACATCCACTGTCAGAAGATTCTGAGTTCATAGACAATCTCCCTTATGAGTCAGTCTTCTTCACTGAACAAACATGGAAATCCACCATTGATTCAGATTTACATTGGACCATGCATTTTGATGGAGCTTCCAAGACTAATGAACAAGGAAAGCCAGTATCAGGAGTTGGAATTATTTTCTGCAGTCCAGGAAAACTTTATGTTCCTCACTCCTTCTCATTAATCAAGCCATGCTCGAACAATGTGGCAGAATACACGGCATTAATTATGGGGCTTGAGTTAGCTTTAGATGCTGACATTAACATGCTAGGAGTCTATGGAGATTCACAACTTGTGATTAAGCAAATGAATCACGAGTATGAAGTAAAGAAGCCAGACCTAGTTCCCCTTTTCAATAGGGCATATGAACTCAAGTAAAGGTTTAAATTGATTGCGTTTCATCATGTTCCGAGATGTCAGAATGTCAAAGCAGACGCCTTAGCAAGCTTGGCAGCTTCAATGTCAATCCCTGAGAATGACAAAATGATATTGGAAGTTGTTGAGAGAAGACTTCTACCCCCACTCGATAATTAAAAGGCAGTAAAAGATAGCTTCACTGTAATCAAAAATCGAATTTCATATTTCCAAAACTCATTCAGGGATTGAAGAGATCCTTTTATTGATTATATTCTGCACGGAGTATTACCAGAGAACCCTAAAGATAAAACCAGTATTCAAAGGCGAGCTTTCAAATTCCATTTTGATTTGCCCTCAAAAACTCTTTATCGCAAGTCATACGATGGGGTTCTACTTTGTTGTTTATCCCCGAAAGAAGCTGAGCAAGTTCTTAGAGAAGTTCATGTTAGCCTATGTGGTGCTCACCAAGCTGGACCAAAACTTCATGATCAAATTCGAAGATTAGGCTACTATTGGCCTACCATGGTGTCTGACGCTATTAGTTTTGCTAAAAGATGTAGTGAGTGCCAAATTCATGGTGATTACATTCACCAGCCTCCTGAACATTTGCACCCTACGACCACTTCTTGGCCGTTTAAATCTTGGGGAATGGATATAGTGGGGAAGATCAGTCCACCCTCAGAACGTGGACATCAATTCATTTTGGCCGCAACCAATTACTTCTCCAAATGGGCAGAAGCAATACCTCTCACAGAAGTTAAAACTGATACAGTCCTTAGCTTTCTGAAAACTCATGTCATTTGCCGTTTTGGGGTGCCTAAACGTCTGTATCATGACAATGGCCCGCAATTCAATAATAATAAATTTTACAGATTCTGTGACAAATACGGGATCCAGTATTGTCCATCTACAGCGTATAACCCCGCGGCCAACGGACTTGCCGAAACTTTTAACAAAACCATTTGCAAGATTTTGAAGAAAATGGTTTCTGACAACAAAAAGAGTTGGAGTACCAGGCTTCCTGAAGCATTATGCGCTTACAAAACTACAGTTCGTGGCCCTACTAAATCAACACCGTATTCCTTGGTCTATGCTTGTGAAGCTGTAATACTTTTGGAAATTCAACTTCCCTCTTTTCGGGTGGCTGTGATAAACAAATATACTGAAGAAAAGAATGCCAAACTCAGACTACAAAAGCTAGAAATCCTTGATGAGAAAAGGCTTGCCGCTCGACAGAGTATTGAGTTGTATCAAGCTCGTATGGCTGCATCTTTCAACAAAAAAGTTAAGTATAGAGCTTACAAGAAGGGAGATCTAGTCCTTGCAGTTAGAAGACCTATGTTTTCCACGCACTTGTCGAGAGGCAAGTTCAAACCTAAATGGGAAGGACCTTTTGTTGTAGACAAGGTTTACTCCAATGGCGCCTATGCGCTCCTCACACTTGAAGGGGACATATGCATGATGCCCATCAATGGAAAACTTCTCAAGAAATACTATACTTGAGTGTCATTGGTACACCCAAACCATGTACAACGTACCCAAACCATATACAGTGTACATTCTCACTCCTAACCAAAATCAAAATCCTCTGGTTTCGAGCCTTTCAACCTATGACTCCTAACCAAAATCCCTCAGACTTGTATAAAATGACTACGAGGATCAAGTCCCTCGACCCCTCTAGTCAAACTTTCGTTACTTGGATAATGTCCTTACAAAACCCCTTGTAACATCCTGCTATATAGATTAAGTCTTTTTGCAGACCCTGTATAGCAAAACTCAGCTATGTGGAATAAGTCCTTTGACCCCATATAGCTAATCCTTAGTTGTATAGAATAAGTCTTTTTGCAGACCCTGTATAACCAAAATCTAAACAAAAACTAAAACCAAATCTTTGTCCTAAGGAATAAGTCAAGGGTCCCGAGGAAAGCCTCACACATGGGCACCGGATAACATCCACTTTGTTTGACCCCTTTCGACACCAAAAGGATCAAGTCATGGACCCTGGAGAAAGCCTTACACATGGGCACCAGAAAACGTCCACCTATATGACTCCCTTATTTTTGATTTGTGGATCTAAAAGATCGCAAATCACACCCTCATACAAGTCTGCGAAAACCAAACCAAACAAACCATCCACATAAACCATATCAAACATCCACCAAAAATCAAACCAAACACCCATACCAATGACAAAAATAGAAAGAAAAAACCTTTTCCATTGATATCCATTTTAAAGTTTGAATACAAGCAGTGAAGTCAATGTACACATGGCCCTCAGGGCTAATCAGAATAAAAAAAATAAGAGAAAGCAAAACCATCAAATGGAAGGTGCAGCAGAGAATCTCAGTCCAGGAACTTCTCCAGTTTCCCCCTAGCATTCAGTACTTCTACCATGACGATGCACCCTTTGTAGCTTGCATAAGCTAGGATAGCAGTACTAATGTTAATCTCGTCCAGCTTAATATTTAATTCAATCTCTAAAGACTGAACGAAGTCATTCAGGGCTGTACGTTTTGCTTCTGTATGCGTGAAAAGATCACCTCGGCGACGAATTCTCTCTGAAACAGACTTCTGCAAATTTTCCATGGTATTTTCCATGGAAGATAATTGATGCTACAATACATCGATCTGTTGTTAAATACGTGCACGTTGGTCCGCATGCACAACCAATTCCTGTGTCAGCTTGGCCTCTTCCGCATTTATCACTTGTATCTCCTCCTCACCACTTTCAATCTCTGCAACCAATTGAATTTTGTGCCTTAAGACTTCATCTTGGAAAGCTTTGGCATGATCAACACTCTTATCTCAAGAGTCTTTTTCTTCAAGTTTGTTAAAGAGGAGGACAAGGGCATCGCGAAGACCACTCAAGTCGGTACCAGAAAATATCAACATATCTGCTAAAGCCTTGGCACCTTGAATCTTCTCTGAAGAAAGCTCTCCTTGAAAAACAGTAGCCAAAACGTTGCGAATGATTATCTTTGTGGCAAAATTAATAGCAGATTGAGGCTTTGGGGTGTCCCCGAAGAAGCTGAGTTTTTTAGGGATAGAAAGGTTTGATTTTCGCTCTTGTGAATTTGACTGGACATTTACTCCGCCCTCACCGCCCTCAGGAATCGCCAATGTGTCTTCACGAATCGAAGGTGAATCATGTGACCCCTGTGAAGACAAGGTAGTCGAAGGATCCCTAATGGCATGAGGTGTGACTGTCACATGCAGTAAGGCTTTTCGGGTCCCTTCACCTTCAGCAGTAGAAACCTCATCTGATATCTTCTGAACAACAGGGTCTTCAATAACTTTTAAAGGCGATAACTGATCCACCCTAAAGTGGACTCTTGGAGGTGTCACGGCCTTGGGAGGTGTAAAATTGCCAACAACTGGAGGTACACTACTAGTGACAAGTGTTACAGGAGTATCCTCTACTGGGAGACTTGTACCTTCTAAAATCATTGCCTGTTGAACAAAAGAGCCTGCTTTGATCACAACAGTATCCGCTACAGGGGCTTCTGTGACTGGAACATAACACTGTCTGTTTCCTTTTCTGCATCGCTAACAGGTTCAATATGTTGCTCCATTCAAACATCCTCAGCCTAATTAGCCCTTGGCTCATTATTAACAGGCAAGGTAGTACCGGCTGGCAACAATCCTGCACCATCATTCATACCTTGGGTTAGTGAACCTGATGATAAACTTTCTACAAAGCATTGCAAATCACTCCCCAAAGGGCTGCCTGGTGATGCCTCTAAGTATCCACTATGAATTGAGACATCATCCAAGTCAATTGAAGCTTCAGCATGCTCTTTCTCCGCTTGTTCCTCGATAGGGGATCCGAAAGATCTCCTAGGAATGGTAGAAGGTGTTTTAGCAAATGTCTCAGAAACACCCTCTTCCACCCGATCACCTGAAAAAGGGGAATGAGCAGAAATTAGAGCACGAATGCTGAAATGTTAATCAAGTTAATGTGAAGTTTACATTCAGCGACAATGAGAGTTTCCTCGACATCCCTGGAGACTCTGACCACAGATTCCTTGACAATCTCAGAGGGAGGCTTCTATTGTTCAACCTGGAAAACAGCCTCCGTAATGGTAGCAGTACCAACGTCATCAATAGATTTATTTGCAATGATGGATCCTGTCGGTACATCTGCTGCCACTTCTGTCTCAAATTCAGGCATCTGTGCTTGATTAAATATATCTTTTTCAAAATCGAACTCGATGTGAATATCACTATCAGTTCGCTCTCCGGTCGTAAGAGTATCAGAACTGCTTTCTCCTCCATTCCTCTCATCAGGGGCATAATCTTCAGTCACTCCGGCCATTTGCCTCGTAGACTCTCCAGCAATTGAGAGTTGAGCTGATACAATCGCCAAAAGAAGTATCAATGTTAAAGCAAAAGATACAGAATCAATGAAGATATGATTATAAACAATTATTGTATGTTACCAGTTTTTAGCCGCCGAGAACGACGTACTAGAGGACTTTCATCTTTTCTCTTCCTAGAAGGTGTCTCTTTGGTAGCTGAGGCTCGGACTCGAGTTACCAATTTCGAGAGAGTGGCTCTGATTTTCTTATGTAAACCCAGATCCGTCGGAGGGTTCACCGGCATTATGATGGAAGGCCTTGCCCTCGTAGCCACTTCCACAGATTGGACCCCCTCTACTGGACTTTGGCTGACATGTGTCTCTGTCAATACAGGAGTATCAGCAGCAGTTTTTAATTGATGAGCAAAATCTGCCTCAGCAGCTGCATGCATAACAGATCACTCTTTCTTAAACAAACTAGTCTGTTCTCCTACTGATACCTTGGTTCTGACAAAACGGGAAGCAAATCCAAAATCCAAAGCAGCCCTGCCCATTTCCCTGGTTTCAACAAGGCTAATGCTCTCCTGTAAATCTTCTTCTATGGCTCGTCGCATTCTCGTTGCGGGTACATTAGGCGGAGGCATGTAGCTTTCATCTTCCTCACCTCTTAAACCACTGTGATCTCGACAGATATCGGATCTGGCTATCAAACCAATTCGCCATTGGTCCCCATCATATAGCCAACTTTCAAAATTCTCTGGGATGAAACGATCTTTTTCTCCCTTTTCTCCTTTTTCCTTCTTCTTAGAAGCAGGCAAAACACGACATTTAGCTCGAGGATTGCTTGTATATGCCTGCACAATGGCGAGGGTGCTTTTAGCAAACCACTAGGCGAAGCCACTCGTGTATCCAGGATTCAAAAGATGAGGATATCCAAAACGGGCCTTAGTATCAAACGCTTGGTAAAATTCCCAAGCATTACGGGCATCCTGCAAGGAGCTGATAGTGCCTCGAATTCGGCCCAGTGCTCCCACGATGACCTGATAGAAGTCGAATTGTCTGCAGAATCTGGCAGGTATATGAGGTTGAATATTGATGTATGTATTTTTCCTATACACCAGATCTGCAGGCCTTAAGCTCAAAAGCCAGCTCTTTTCTTCGTCTGACAAGCCGATATCCCAGCCACCTTCCCCAACCTTGTCTATTGATGGCTCCACAGCATTCCTCATCTGAGTTGGAACTTCAATATTCGGTATAGCGTCCCGGGAAGCAACATAATTGTTAAAGTTGCGCAAATGTTGGCGCAAATCGGTCATGGAATAGTTGTTAATTAGGCAATAACCACCAACCACACTGTAACACTCCGGCCTAGCTTGACCTCATTTAGTGGCTAATTAATCTTGTTTTCGTTGCTAATCGCATTTTGTTTATGTTTTTATTTTCGTTGCGGGTCATGGATAGGTAGTTGGGTTGAGTTTGACCTGGATTAAGTAGACCAAGCCCTTTTTCGTAATTTTAGCTTTTCTAAGACATGGTCATTTTTGCATCATCTTGATGTCAACACGTGTCTTTTGTTGAGCTCGTTAACTTTCTTAACTACGTCGTTTGCAACCGATGTTGTGTGCTTCCATTGGACCCGGATTTGACTCAAACTGAAAATAACCTTCTAACTTGGACTTCATTGTAATTTGGGCTTACCCATTAGCTTATATAACTTCATCCATCGACTAAAACTCACGTTCTCTCTTAGTTTCCTCACTATGCACGTGGAGTTTCTCTCCCTCTCTTGAATTCTCTCCTCCATCGACCACCTCCATCGATCAAGCTCAATTGAGGAATTGAGGAAGTTTGGTTCTTTGCATGTGAGGTGAGTTGGAAATCCTTCCATCTCTCTCATCTCCTTTCTCTATTTCTTCTCCTTCTTGTTTCCCTATTGCATGGTGTGTCTGTGCTTTGAAATTCTTTCCAATTCTCATGCATGCATGTTGTTTGATTGGTGTTAGGTTGTGTTTGGGCCTAAGGACAACAAGTTGTGTAATTAAATTCAATTGAGGCAAGTATAACCATAACTTGTGAGAACCCATGTTGGTATGCATTTGATTTTGGTTAGTTCACCTGAAAATGTGTTTACAGCCCATTTGATTACTCATTTGATTAGTACTTGTCTATCTCCATTGGATAGTTGTAATTCTGATGGTTTTATAGGAATTCTGTACGTGCTTTAGACATTGACTTCATGCATGTACGGCTAAGCCGTATGTCACTTACGGCTTAAAGTCCAGAGAGGGTAAAAAATCCAGTTTTCCTCTACGGCTAGGGCACGGCTAAGCCGTGTATTGCCCTACGGCTAAGCCGAACCTCAGTCGTGGCCCAGCCGTAGATCAGTACAGGGTGCCTTTTCTGGATTTAACTGAGGGCACTCAAATTGACAGACCTTCTACGGCCCAGCCACGACTAAGCCGTAGAACACACACGGCTAAGCCGTACGCTCATCTACGGCTAAGCCGTAGCCACACTAGAATAATAAAGGACAAGGATAGGTGTAAGGGAAAGACCGATATGGCCTTCATGATAGAATGTAGAGCACCTAAACCTGCCCAACAGAATGTGATACAACGCGTGAATGATCTCGAGGGCTGCGAATCATTCATGTTCGTTATCCGGATGTTAAGCACCTCCCCATGGGTGTTGGTTTAAGGGACTTCATGAACCGCCCGAGTCAATGCAACACTAGACAACGGTGCATCGAATAACTTAAAACTACATCATCATGCATGGTTAGAAACACCGAATAATTAGATTAGACTTGGTTTGTAAATAAAGATGATCCGATTTCGCATGATTTGTTGCATAACATATTGCATTCGATTAGTGACCTCTACTCTCTGTTATGATTACTTGTGTTCCGCTACTTTCACATTGTGATTCCTTACCTTGAGTATGCATGTATAATATGTTCACAGATATTCATAGATATGCACGTATGATATGTTATCACGATCTACTCAGGGTTTTCATGATTGACTCTTTATGGTCAGGCACTACTTAGCCTCAGCCTTAGGACCCCGACGGGGTGAATTTGGTATAGTTACATGGCCTTGCTACAGTAAGGAAACGTCTTGGGGAACAGGACCCCAGGAAACCGAGACCCATTGTACCCTGGCCTAGACAATGGTGTTCTTTACACGATACAAGATCCCTCTTTTGGGAGCATATGGCAATGTAGTAGCAACTAGTTATGTACACTGCATGTATCCATTGATTCGCTTAGCACATTTCTTTCTTACATGACAGCCTAGTATACGAAAATGCCTTATTTAATTTACATGACGTTCTTTATTCTATTAGACACAGCATGCGTTAACTTGCTATGGGATATACTTTGCTGAATCGTCGTATTCACAGTTGTTTTTGGTGTTGCAGGCCCAGATACCCCTGCCGAACCCTCGCCGGTCGGCCAGACTCCAGACGAGACCCCCGAGGCCCCATCAGGCCTAGAAGAGTGGATGTGATCACTCCACGGGAGAGCGTTCTTGGCATGCATGGCATTAGAGTCTTGTTTTGAGGATTTTCATACTTATGTACATGTCATGATTGTATATATTCTTTTGTTCTTTTTGTAAGACCTTCACATGTAATTATATCAGTTCTTTCTTCGTATTCTCTTCTTGCATTGTTAGTTTGATGTTTCTGATATTTACAGCTTCCGCGTACATGTTTGGCACGTGTGAATGTTCCCTTGTGCGTGTACATTTAGACTCGGTCTACGTGTACATGCACGGGAGTACGTGTGTCATTAGGTTTGGCTTTTGCTAACCCCCGAACCCTGGGCTCGGGTTGTGACACACACCCTCCATGAAAATGTTCCTCGGTGCACCGCTATGTGAATGAAGATCATTGCAATGGTAGGTGAACCAGGTGTACAGAAGATACTTGGCATAACATCGGTTGAATGGTTTTTCTTCTCTGACAGTGAATCTTGAAAGCTTCAACTCTGTCAGCATATAAGCTACAAAAGCAGGACCCAAAGCGAGGCTATGTCCAAAGGCCATCTTGAGGGCTGGATATATGCACCCGGGCCTAAGGTCATTTCCTGAACTCAGAAAAAAAACTTCGGACAACTATGCTGTCAAGAATGAAGCAAGCCAACATTTCCTTTTCAAATATGGATATTTGGTAAAAATATAAGGCTGAAAGTCCGTGTCTTCATGAAAGATAATTGTTGGACCTTTCTTGGGATCTTCGCTTGGGATTACCCTCTTCCACTTAAAGAACCCGCCTTCATTAACGAAGAAAGGATCCGTGATTCCCTTCACTTGACTCATCCATTAAAAGACTTTGCCTTGACTTCGGCAAGTTATCTGAATAGAATCTTTAAGCGCAAAAAGGAGGTAATATGCGGCCTGAAATTCGTCATCCATAGTGGCTAATTCTTCATCAGGTAAAACGGTCTCATCATAGATCTCACCGTAAGGTGCCAAACCAAAAATTTTCTTTATTTCCCATAGAGAAAATCCCAACTCCATGTTTGGAGTAATGAAAGTACCAGTCGCTGGGCAGAATAATTCCAGAATGGCCCTATAGACATTCTTGTTCTCACAGGGGACTCTTTGTGTGGTAGCATTTACAGCATCAAAAATCCCGATTGCTTTCAAATTTTCCGCATAATGATACTTGATTGCAGTCACCCAGCCTGGCCAATCCCCGATGCAATTAAACCACCCGTGAGATTGGTGCCTCTCACCTAGCCAAGCACTTCCGTCGCCGGAATGAAAACCAAGACTGACAGTTCTGAGCTATGAAATTACAGTGCCTACTTCCAAATTTAGAGTGCACGGTTCGAGGGTCTCTATTTCAGACCTTGGGTATTCTATGAAGTAGTATGGAGGCAGGCGCATGAATTTCCCAGTCTTGAAAAGGACATGATGTCTTATCCATGAAAAAGGATCATGCCTTGCTGGGATTGTTGGAGATAGCGACATGATAGTTGGATGCCATCGAACTGATCGAACTGTGGTTCATTCACGCACAACCCCTGCCGAATTTGTCTAACGATACCACATATGATCAGTGGGTTGCTTTGCGGTCTCCTTTGTGGCATCTCAAAATATATATCGTGGTTTTAGGAAAACCACCTTGTCATTATTCGCCCAATTGGTATTATTTGCCAAACACCAATATGAATACCAATTTCTCGTTGACAAAGCCTTAGCTCTCTAGAACCACAAGTTGACATCAGATGCTTCATTTGGGTCTTTCAGATCAGGCCCTCTTGTGGTCTTACCCTTGGCACGACTTTTAGGTGCCCCGGCAGTGGCAGTTGCAGGTGCTTTACCCTTCCTATCTGCAAAACAAATCAAAAGAAAGAAAAGATGGGTATCAGTAACAATGATATGGAACTTCTCAAAAAAAAAATCGGCAACATCTCCCCTTAGTATAAGGCCAAAAGAAGAAGGCAATACTCAATTCTGAGACCAAGAATTGGCATCAAAGGCACACTTGAGTCTCAAAACCGAGGCTCCCGGTCGAAATAGATGTTCAAGCATCTTAAGACCTTTTCAGGGGGCAGCAGGTGTTAGATTTTGTGGACTCAATCCATCAGTTGATGTAATAAATTGATTAATTTCTTTATTTATCAATAAAATCATGCTTTACTTTCATGAGATGAATGTTATTTTACTACTTCATGCACATGACCAATACGTATGACATAATGGTTCATGAGTTGAACCGGGTCCCATTAGTATATTAGATGTGATATATGTGCATGGATGAGATCCACACACGGGAGATATATGTCACAAATCTTATGCTTAAAATAGCTTCACAACCAGTAATGAGATTGGGCATCTCATTTGATAAGGTTGCGGCACTTTGATCACTATGAGATAGTGTGATTTGTCTCAATCATCAGAATGTAAGATTCTGGATCACGGTGCTGGTACATTGGATGTATTGAAGGACCATGAGATGCACCTTATGGAATTCCGTCTCAATAATAAGGTATGCTCTCATAATTCCCTAGCAATAGGCTCTCAATCCTGAGACATTGACGAACTCAAGTTTCTATCTATTCATTTGCTTTGAGTCACCAATGAGTGAGGCCGACTATAGGTTAACACCTCGGTGTCTTGGGTATGTGGTAGTAGAACTGTGGGAACGTTGAATGATCAAGATGGAATCTATCTCTATTATCCCCTTGTGCCAATTAATGGATTTGTCATTAATAAGTGCGCACCCATCTCAATTAAGAGTTAATTGGATGGTACTGATGACTACTGTGATTAATTGGGGCTCAAGGATAATAAGATGTGGAACTTAGATTGGAAGAGACGGATTTATTCCAATTGATCCACGGATATTGATAGAGGGGCCTACTTGTGGTAATTGGGAAGTTTAGGGTCTTCATTGTAATTTATTCCTAAGACTGGAGTGCAATTGCATTTATATAGTGGTGTTATTTGCAATTAACTGTGGGCCCGGATTGCACATGAGATGTGGAGTCGCGGTGTTCCAGTTGGAGCCAGCTTTCTAAGGAATCCCTAGTGGTCCCCACGCTAGCCCAAGTTATTGGAAAATAGTAATCCGACTCGAACTCTAGAAAGAAAGGATAAGAAAGGAGAAACTTGCTAATTGCTTTGGAAGTAAGACTTCTATTTCAATTAGACAAGGGAGAGATTTGAAAGTCTATAAAATATCCTTGGACGTCCAAAAGAGTCTCCCTCACGTCCAAAACCCTTTCGTGCAAGAGTTGCGCGAGTTACTCTCCTCTCCTTTCTTCTAGTTCCTTGGAGTCTCGAGTTGGGATTTTCTCCTGAAGATTCCACCGTTCTTCTTGAGAAAAGAAATCCAATTCGGGGGTCATAGCGTGGAAGGCTAAGAGGTCTTGAAGAAGTCCATTAGAGCACTGCGGGTCTCCAAAGGTATGATCTACTTCTTCCATGTCGTAGATTATTTTGGATGTTTAGTGCTGGTATAATTTTTACTGTACATGGTCACGAGATTGAGGGTAACACATCCTAGATTGGGTTTTGGTCTTATGGATAGTTAATCCCTGTGTCAAATGGGTCAAAAGTTTTGAAAATCTATCCACGAGACCCACCTACTTCCAACAGCAGGTTCATGTTCAAGCACGAAAATGGCATTCTATAATTCCCACAGAGGCTATGGCGATACGATTTATGCTTTCACTATGCAAAATATATATATAAGAAGTCACAATAGTCTCTTAGAATCTATGGCTAGCTTTGCCACTGTTTGGTCTGAAGCATTATCGCTAATGACAAAGTCAATTCATATGAGTCACCATGGCAAGAGATAAAATCATTTGAATAGCCTGTGTTTAAGAGTAGCTGTGCCGTGGTTGTATTTGGATAGTGCCTAGCCTGAACTTGAACACAAATATCAGAAAGAGAAAAAGAAATGCAGCCCATTCAATTCAGTTTGCGTGAGTGCTCTGTGATCATGGGATTAACCAAGTCAAGCCAGCAATGGTTGTGATTGAGGATGCATTTGGGCAATCCCAAATTCAATAAAACAGCACTACAGCAAAAAGACAAGAAATGAATTCAGCAAATTTTTCAATTGAGCATTTCATTAAATAGCTGGTGACCAGGGGCCCCTGCAGATAGTGCAGGTTGTAATCCGAATGGAAATATGGGTTTTGGCATAAGAAAACAAGAAAAAAGAAAGCAAAAGGGCGGAACAGAGCCCAAATTCAATTCCATCTTGCCATTCGCTGTAACCGTGAGTGTGCTCACACAGTCAATCACAAATTAGCCATGACCATAGTGTTTACCCGGACTGTGCCACAATTTGAAAACATTCATCATGCAAAATCAGATCATGTTATGCATCCAAAAGAAGAATGAAGAAATCCCAAGCAAAACTCAAGTTGTCTATTTGGCCATGACAGAGTTTGGAGAAGTTGAGATACATAAACTTACCGGCCATGGCAATTATCTTCAGTCAACAAATCCACAAAATGGGAGGTGGAAGAAGAAAACTGAGATGAAGCTTGAAGTCTCAGTCTATCTCTCTCAATCGGTTCAATTTGGGCTCCCGATTTCTCTCTCTCCCAGTTTTTTTCCCTCTTTTCTGATTTCTTTCTCTCTCTTCCCCGGTCTTTTTCTCTCTTTCTCGGTCCCTCCCACGCTCGATCTCTCTCTCTCTCCCGATTTCTTTCTCTCTCTCCCGGTCTTTCTCTCTCTCTCTCCCGGTTTCTTTTCCTTTCTCTCTTTCCCAATCTCTCTCTCGATTTCTTTCTTTTTTCTCTCGGTCTCTCTCCCTCTTTCTCGGTTTCTCTCTCTTTCGATTTCTTTCTTTTTTCTCTCAAGTCTCTCTCCCTCTTTCTCAGTTTTCCCCCTCTCTCAGTTTTTCTCTCTCTCGGTCTCTCTCTCTCTTTTTCTCAGTTTTTTCTCTCTCTCGGTCTGTCTCTCTCTCCCAATTTTTCTCTCTCCGGTCTTTCTCTCTCTCCCAATTTTTCTCTCTCCCGGTCTCTCTCTCACCCAGTCTCTCTCTCGCTCTTTTTTCTCTCTTTCACCGATCTCTTTCTCTCTCTCTTTTTCTCTCTCTGTCTATCTCTCTCTTTTTTTCTCTCTCACCCGGTCTCTCTCGCTCGCTCTTTTTCCCTCTTTCACCAATCTCTTTCTCTCTCTCTTTTTCTCTCTCTCCCGATCTCTCTCTCTTTTTTTCTCTCTCCCAATCTCTCTCTCACCCGGTCTCTCTCTCTCTCTTTTTCTCTCTCTCTCCCAGTCTCTCTCTCTCTTTTCTCTCTCTCTCTCTCTCCCGGTTTCTTTTCCTTTCTCTCTTTCCCGATCTCTCTCTCGATTTCTTTCTTTTTTCTCTTAGTCTCTCTCCCTCTTTCTAGGTTTCTCTCTCTCTCGATTTCTTTCTTTTTTTCTCTCGGTCTTTCTCTCTTTCTCAGTTTTCCCCCTCTCAGTTTTTCTCTCTCTCGGTCTCTCTCGCTTTTTCTCAGTTTTTTCTCTCTCTCGGTCTGTCTCTCTCTCCTAATTTTTTCCCTCTCCCGGACTTTCTCTCTCTCCCAATTTTTCTCTCTCTCTATCGGTCTATCTCTCTCTCCCAATTTTTCCCTCTCTCCCGGTCTTTCTCTCTTTCCCAATTTTTCTCTCTCTCCCAGTTTTTTCTCTCTCTCGGTCTGTCTCTCTCCCAATTTTTCCCTCTCTCCCGGTCTCTCTCTTTCTCCCAATTTTTCCCTCTTGCCCGGTCTCTCTCTTTTTTTCTCTCTCCCGGTCTCTCTCTCACCCGGTCTCTCTCTCGCTCTTTTTTCCCTCTTTCACCGATCTCTTTCTCTCTTTCTTTTTCTCTCTCTCGATCGATCTTTCTCTTTTTTTCTCTCTCTCTCACTCGGTCTCTCTCTTGCTCTTTTTCCCTCTTTCACGGATCTCTTTCTCTCTCTCTCTTTTTCTCTCTCTTTTTTTTCTCTCCCGGTCTCTCTCTCACCCAGTCTCTCTCTTTCTCTCTTTTTCTCTCTCACTCCCGGTCTCTCTCTCTTTTCTCTCTCACTCCCGGTTTTTTTTCCTTTCTCTCTTTCCTGATCTCTCTCTCTCGATTTCTTTCTTTTTTCTCTTGGTCTCTCTCCCTCTTTCTCGGTTTCTCTCTTTCTCTCTCGATTTCTTTCTTTTTTCTCTCGGTCTCTCTCCCTCTTTCTCAGTTTTCCCCCTCTCTTAATTTTTCTCTCTCTCGGTCTCTCTCTTTTTCTCAGTTTTCTCTCTCTCGGTCTGTCTCTCTCTCCCAATTTTTTCCCTCTCTCCCAGTCTTTCTCTCTCTCCCAATTTTTCTCTCTCTTGGTCTGTCTCTCTCTCCCAATTTTTCCCTCTCTCCCAGTCTTTCTCTCTCTCTCCCAGTTTTTTCTCTCTCTCGGTCTGTCTCTCTCTCCCAATTTTTCCCTCTCTCCCAGTCTTTCTCTCTCTCCCAATTTTTCTCTCTCTCCCGGTCTTTCTCTCTCTCCCAGTTTTTTCTCTTTCTCTCGGTCTGTCTCTCCCTCCCAATTTTTCCCTCTCTCCCGGTCTCTCTTTTTTTCTCTCTCTCCCAGTCTCTCTCTCACCCGGTCTCTCTCTCTCTTTTTTCCCTCTTTCACCGATCTCTTTCTCTCTCTTTTTCTCTCTCTCCCGATCTCTCTCTCTTTTTTTCTCTCTCCCGGTCTCTCTCTCACTCGGTCTCTCTCTCTCGCTCTTTTTCCCTCTTTCACCGATCTCTTTCTCTCTCTCTTTTTCTCTCTCTCCCGATCTCTCTCTCTCTTTTTTTCTCTCTCCCGGTCTCTCTCTCACCTGGTCTCTCTCTCTTTTTCTCGCTCTCTCCCGGTCTCTCTCTCTTTTTTCTCTCTCTCGGTCTCCCTTTCTCTTTGTTGGTTTGAACAGCAAAAAAAAAAAAAAAATAGAGACGCTGGGTTTTAAATGCCCACTGTCTCTTCCCTGTTTGGCCTCCTTACCCACGGCCACTGCTATTCCTAAGTGGAGCCCGTTATTTGATGCCAGCACATAGAGCAGAGAGGTCCAAAATCAATTAATGGTCCAAAATTGGGAATTCCCCCTCAATTACTATTGGTCATTCCTCCCACGATTACTGTTAACCCCTTTTCATTTCCCACGATCATTGCGAACTTGAATTAGCGAACTTGAATTAGTGGAGCCCACTGCCGAATCCCTTCAAGATCAAGTCATTGACGTGTCACCCTTCTTCCCACAAATACAATTTGGTGAAAATCAGTGGAGTCTAAAACCTTGATCAAGTCTCGATGGATTCGTCCTTCTTCATCTACGGTCTCTATGATTTTTAAGCAAGGGAATCCATAACATGATGACCCATCCTTTCATCTTCAATTATTTGAAATTCCTATGATGGGTCCAAAAGAAATAATCCTATTTTTAGGGTATTTTGAGGGAAATTATACAAAAAGAAAAGATGCGGAGTCTCTTTCCAAATCAACTTTGGGTCGAAACTTGATTTCAAACCAATGTCCCAAATTGTTTTTCATCAAAACTCATAAAAGCCAATCTCTTTCAAAACTACATCTCATTTTATCAAAATTGCATCTCATTTTAAATCATGTCAAGCCAAGTCAAAACCCAAACTTTGATTTTTGAAAATGAACCAAAAATCCATGAAAATCCAAACCCAAATCCATTTTTACTAAAACTTTTGATTTTCTTAAAACCTCAGTGATTCTTTTTGTGGGTATTCCCCACGTCCCCACATAGATGCCACTCTGGATATCTGTGAAAAATAGGTCAAAAGAAAATCAAATTCATTCCCAAAATCCAAACAAAATTCATAAACTTCTGAATTTTCTAAATACCTAAGGGATTCCTTTGTGGGTGTTCCCCACAGTCCCCACGGAGATGCTACTTTTAATATCCGTGAAAATAGGGCAAAGAAATTCAGATTTCTTATGTCTTTTCAAAATTCTGTCATCAAACCCTTCATGGTTTTTATCAAAATTTTCAAATCCCAAGTTTAGGCCTACAACCTACCTTGACCAACTGTCTTTTCATCAAGCCAACCATCATTCCCACGGATTGGCTATTTCGAGATACAATAATTATTATACTATAATCATTGCACCTCAAGGGGGCACTTGTTGACCTATAAAAAATTACAAATACTGTAGCGAAGATACCTCATTTCAGCTTAATTTAGGCTACAGAGGTTATTTGCCAGATCCTGAGGAATCACTGTGAGAACTGACATTCCTACATGTCGAAGTGATGATATGCTATGCTCTCTAGATCCCTATGCAGAGTGGTATCCCATGAAGATCAAGGTAGATGGAACTCTCAGAGGAAGTTCAAATACTGCCCAAGACATGCCCTACAAAATTTCAGGTTGAACAGACATCATCGAACCCAAAAGCCACAAGCATGTCAGCCTGAAGTCAGTTCCCTTCCAAGCCATAGAGTCACTAACCAAAGTCCTGCTTCCCGATGTCCAAAATTGATAAAATTTGGGTGCAAAGCTTCAGTCATGCTCAGAAGATACTTTGCAAATTTTCAAGTCGAAAAGACTCCGTTTGGTCTAAATTTCATTACATGTCAGCTTAGAGGACAGTAATCCCGAATTTGGGGGTCACCAGCTAAGATCTTACTTCCAAAAAAGCCAAAGCAGATAAAATTTGGAACGAATGCTCAAAGAATGCCCCAAGTTGTTCTCCCAAAGTTTCAAGTCAAGTGGATGTTGTTCGGATAGAAAACAAGCTAACTATCTCAATGTGAAGTGAATACTGACCTAACGCATGCAATGAATAGGCCACTGCTCAAAATCCTACTTCCTCAAATCCAAACTGCATGAAATTTAGATGAATACTCTAAGATGTTCTTGACGTCAGTTCCTCCAAGTTTCAAATCAAACCGAGGTCATTTGAGCTTCAAATAGCTGAAACAAGGGCCCACTATCATAAAAAGTCAACTAGAAAGTTGACTAAGTTCAGGTGGTCAAACAGAGCTGAAACTTCTATGACACACTCAAAATAGTGCCAAGAAGTGTTCCTCTAAGTTTCGTGGCAATTGGACATTGTTCGGGCCCCAAACAGATGAAAACGAGCCACATATGCAAAAATCCAAGAATGGGCCTTGGGAATGATCGGGGCCCACGAACAAAAGGAGTTGACCAAGTTCAGGTGTTCAAACAGAGTTAAAACTTCTGTGACACACTCAAAACAGTGTCAAGAAGTGTTCCTCTAAGTTTCGTGACGATTGGACATCGTTCGGGCCTCAAATAGTTGAAAATAGATCGCATATGCAATGTTCCAAAAGTGGGCCTTGTCCGTGACCGGGGCCCAATTAATGAAAAAAGTTGACCAACTTCCCGAAATCAAAACGGGCTGAGATTTTTTATCACATGCAGAAAATAGTGTCAAGAAGCATCTCTCTAAGTTTCGTGGCAATCGGACTTCGTTTGAGCCCAAAATAGATGAAAATGGGCCACATACGCGAAAACCCAAAATTGGGCCTCGTCCATGACCGGGCCTGCGGTCACGGACCTTCAAAAGATGTTTTCCACAATTTTGGGCAGTTTCCCTCCACTCCTCTTCGAAATCCAACTCCCCACAACTATTATTAACTCCCTAAAACTGCACAAAACTGATTGGGATATAAAAGATTCAAATTTTGAAGGAAAAAGGACATTAACACACATATGGAAGAAAAGTGAAGAAATTGAAGAAAGTCACCACTTAAGGTAACAAAAAGCAAACTCCAATAGCACTTCCACGACCATTCCCACCTTCTTTTCTCAGTTTTGAAGGTGTGCAAGAAAATTCAGAAGGAGAGAAGGAAGTGGAATGGCCAAAGTTCATGCTATGTTCGTACGTCGGCAATTTCTGAGAGGATGACATTGTCACCTCTGTTTCTCTTATTCGTAGGGCTTCCTAGCCATTGCAAGAGTTGTGAAAGAAGCCTCTCTAGGCCTTATTTTGTTCCTTGAAAATAATAGGTTCAAAATGACACAACTCCGGCTTCATATTTGCCCATTTCGGACTTGAAACAAAAACGCAGTCCGTAAGCACGAATGATGAGTTACAGAGTTTCGATTGATTCCATGGTTAAATGTGATATTCTTAATGGTTATCCACAACTCCTAAGTCATGAAAATGGAGTTTCAACACTTGAAAGAAGTTCCAAGAAAGAAACCATCGCGAACAGGATGAAACGGTAGGCAAAACAGTGACCAAACAGTCACTGCTTGCCAGTGACCATGGCTCACGGTCACTGGAAGGGGCGAAACAGTGACCAAATGGTCACTGCTTGCCAGTGACCGTGGCTCACGGTCACTGGCAGGGGCCAGTGACCATGGCCACAGTCACTGGAAGGCCCCAATGACCATGGCCACGGTCACTGAAATGGGACAGTGACCGCGGGTCACGGTCACCCCACATTTTTCCATCTTTTTGCATTTTTTTCCTATTCTATGTACATTTCTCGAAAATTCCAAGTTAAGATCACATCTAAGACTTGAGGGAGGGGTTTTAAATTTTCAAAATGTATGTAAACAACCTGCATTCCCACGGTTAGGGCACTTGAACCCATGTAAACAAAGGGAAATTAATGATGAACTGTAATTATTTCTCATTCTTCTTAACGCTTGAAGTGCGTGAATGTCGGACATAGAATCCGTTACACATTTCCACGTCATTTTTACGCGCGATCAGCCATATATAAACAATCTCAATCAAAGCATATGATGCACATCAATCAACATCACACACAGATCTCACATATCACAATCTATTGTAACACTCCGATCCCCATTGAGCCGGTTTAGTGGCTCATTAGTGTGCTTTTGTGTTGTTTATTTCCTTTGGGCTTGGTTTCGGGTCTTGGATAGGTAGTTGGGTAACCTTTGACCTGAGATAGGTAGTTTTAAGCCCTTTTTCGTAATTTTGCATTTGCTTTGAGTACATCATTTTTGCATCATCTTGGTGTCAGCACGTGTATTTTGTTGAGCTCGTTATTCTCCGTAATTGTCTCAGACCATTCGGAGTCCATTGGAAGAGTTGGACCCTCGTGTGACTTGAATTGTAAATAGCCTAAACCATCGGACTTTCATTTAAACTCCAAAACTATATATTTGAGCCAAGAGTCCAGATGTCTTCATTCCTGTTCGTTGCCTTAGACGTTGCATGCAACAGCTCCAGTGAGCTCCATATACACTTTCTCTCCCTTCTCTTCTCTTCTCTTGCTCTCTTGGTTGGTGATTGGGTCCCAGTTTCGATTGGTTCTTTCCCTCTTTTCTCTGTCTGTGCTTTGAGGTAAGTGGGTTTGGAATTCTTCCTTCCAATTTGGATTTCTCCTCCAAGCTATGTATCTCATGGATCTCATGCATGTGTGGTCCCTTTGGTTTGTGTGGTTGTAGCTTGGATTTGAGCTTGACATCAGGGATTGCCAAAGCTTTTGAGGCAAGTATAAGTACAGGAGTGTATAACACATATGGGTATTTGTTTGATTGCCGTAATTCTCTTGTTCTTATATGCTTGGCATGATCTACAGCCTATTTCTATCACTTTGGATTAATTGGAGTTTGTTTTGCTCAATTTGCACATGAATTTGCAGTTTCTGTAACAATCTCAATTCGTTTTCTATATTGTACGGCTAAGCCGTAACTTTGTATAGCTCAGACTCCAGAGACTCGATTTTTAAACTTTGCTCTAGGCTAGTCTACGGCTACGCCGTACGTTGCTCTACGGCTGAGCCGTAAGATAGCCGTGACCCAGCCGTGAATTAACACTCTGATCAGTCGAAACTTTATGATTCTAGTACTCTTGCGGTGAAGCTACGACGAAGCCATGGATTGGTCTACGGCTAAGCCGTGGACTCCACCGTAGCTCAACCGTAAAAGGTATCAGATCAGAGGTAGAAGATAACCAGTTTAGCCGTGATCTGAAGGAAACCACAGCTAAGCCGTAGTGCATGTTACGGCTACGCCGTAAGCTGTCTACAACTAAGCCGTAGGTCACCCACGGCTAAGCCGTAAGATCTGAAATTCCTGAAATTAAACTTAGACTAATGATACGACCTTGTAGGGCTAAAATACAGGTTAACTACAGATGTAAACTGGCCCAATGGATTCTTTGGACTGCATGAATAGTCTGTTAGGCTGTGATTTATTCATGTGAGTGTTGATTTACTGTTAAGCACCTCCGCATGGGTGTTGGTTTAAAGGACTTCGGTGCACGTGAGGATTACATTGCAACACTTTGATGGCAACGGTGCATCGAACAACTTAAAACTACACCAACATACACGGTTAGTGACAATAAACAACTAGATTAGAGTTGGCTTGTAATTAACCTTGATTCCATGTTAATATGAAATGCATTGGATATTGCTTACAGTTTTGCCCTCTGTTCTGCTGATTTATATCTATGCATTACGAGATCATTTTGCTTTCGTTTTGTGTATTTGTTTTATTCTTCGGTCTGTATTATGCTTTGATCCATGCTATGTTTTGATTTATTTTACGCTATGCTTTGATCTTTGGCTTTGTAAGTCTCCGATTCACTTGGTATTCCCAAGTGGCTCTATCTAGAGATTAATACGTAAGGATAAAATCCGGCCCTTGCAGTTGGTGAGTCCAAAGCGGATAATCTCCCTTCTCCTCGGATTTGATTTGATTGGTATCAGTTTGGCTCTACTCAGCCTCAGCCCTAGGATATCCGACGCGGTTAACTCTGGCTTGGTACTCTGTATCTCTGTATCGCTGCAGTGTAGCTTTGTCTTGGGACCTCGGAACCCAGGAAACCGAGACCCACTTGTACCCTTGGCCGGGTCGGTGGTGTTCTCATCTGTCTACTCTATCTGCTCTCTATGTGAGAGAATATAGTCAATGTAGTAGCCACCTAGTTCAGTATTTCTATGCTTGATTCATCATCATGTTTTACTTCTATGCACGATTTGCTTAGCATCCTAATATGAAACTCTGTATTTAATCTTCTGTCATTATCCAGTTTGATACTATGAGTGTTACGTCCCTGTTACTTAGATTGGCTGGATCGTTGTATTCATTGAGTTGTTTGTGGTGTTGCAGGCATAGATACCTTGTCCGGCTCCCCGGCGGTGGAGGAGACTGCAAGGCAGGACGTAGAGACACCCTCCGACCTGGCAGAGTGGGCTTGATCACTTCTGCCGAGTGCGTATCTGCATATCATCAGTGGTCTTTTTGTTTTGGTTTTTGGAGATCTTGTATTTTGCACTTCGGACTTTGTTACTCTGTATTATTTGTACATCAGTATTTTGTCGTGTACTCAAACTTATATCTGGTTTTATAGTAGTGCATCTATCTATAGTCTTCTCCGTTCCGCATTTTTGACTTTCGTTATTTCTTTTGTTGCTTGCTATGATATGTACAGCTTCCGCGTACGCTTAGTCCGCACGTGTTAGATTCCTTGTGTGTTTGCATCTGGACTGGGTTTGGATGCACGTGCACGGGAGTACGTGTGTCACTGGTTTGGCTTTTCGCTAACCCCCGATTTCTGGGCTCGGGTTGTGACATACATATTGTATGGTATCAGAGCATGCTAGTTATAAGCATATAGACATCTAAGATCGGGGTGAGATAGCGATGTCAACTATTTGACTTGGAGTCTAATATGTTGATTCTTGTGGGTTGACTAACTTGGGGCGTTTTATATTTGTATTTTGTTCTTTTTCCTTTTGCAGGACAGTGCATCATGGCATCAGGATTAGGGTCTAGGGATGAGAATCAGCAGGGCCACAATGGCGAGAGTAGACCGTTACCCCGACCCATGAGTAGTGAGGATCGTATGATGATGATGATGTAGTCCATGCAGTCCCTGCAGTCTTAGGTGGTATCTATAGTGGACAGGCAGAGTTAGGCACTTCCGGTTGCATCAGGATTTCCTCGAGTAGAACAACAAGTGATCTTCCAGCCCAAGGAAACTGATCCAAATTCTCTTTTCGACAAGTTCTGTAAGCGTTGGGCTACTGAATTCCATGGTACCGAGGATGCATTGCAGGCTGAGCAGTGGCTGGAGCTGACAGGGGAACTTTTTGATACTATTGTGTGCACAAACAAACAGAAAGTAGTTCTCACAGCCTCTATGCTCAGGAGTGTAGCCAAGACGTGGTGGAGGAGTGTTAAGAGTTCGTTCCAAGCTATGCCTAGTGATACGGTTTGGGAGACCTTCAAGTAGCAGTTCCGCCGAAAGTTCATGCCTCTTCACGTGCAGCGAGCCAAGGAAGTGGAATTCTTCAACCTTCAGCAGAGACAGACATCGGTTGCAGATTATGTACACAAGTTTACAGAGTTGTCTCACTTCGCAGAGGATATGATGAACACTGAGCAGAAGAAGGTGACTCGCTTCGTCAATGGCCTGAACCCAAAGTATAAACGCCACGTGGTTGCATGTACGTGGCCGGCTACCTTAGATGATGCTATTGATCGGGCTTACGATGCAAAGGCCATATTTGAGGAGGAGCGAACTGAGTCCAAGAGGGCAGCAGTCTCTAGTGGTCGGGGACAGTTCCAGAAGAAACTCAAAGGCAAGCAGGGCAGTGCTAGTAGTACTCAGGTGGTTGTAGGCACTGTGGGAAGGATCATCCGACCGAGAAATGCTGGAGGAAAAGTGGGGCCTGCTTTGGTTGTTGCTCCATGGATCACAGGCGGGCCCAATGCTCAAAGTTTCAGTCCTCTCCACAGACGAAGCTCGCAGGATCTACAACGCAGAACAAGTCTCAGCCAGCTCGCCCAGCCCAGAAGCAGAACCGCCAGACAGCTCGAGCTTATGCTGCTACGCATGAGGGCGCGAAGGAGGCTACGGTCGTGGAAGGTAAGATTTTAATTTCTGATGCTGAAGCTTTAGCCTTGTTTGACTCCGGGTCTACGCGTTCGTATGTAGCAACCCATTTTGCTGTGCAGCTACGACAGCGACCCATACCGCTCCCGTACTTGTTAATAGTATCCACTCCAGTTGGTAAGCGAGTGGAGTGTAGTGTTTTCTACCCTCAGTGCGATGTGCGGATAGCTGGTCATCAGCTCCATGTTGACCTCGTGTTGCTCACGACATTGGATTTTGATGTGATTCTTGGTATGGACTGGCTTGCGAGGTGTCATGCTTGTATCAATTGTTATAGCAAGGCTATCTACTTTGATCTGGGCAGCGGATTTCGATTCGAGGGCAGCCAAACGAAGTGCCCGAGACGTGTGATATCTACTTGTAAGGTAGATAGGATGCTTCACAGAGGATGTGAGGGATTTCTTGCATTCATTTCAGAAAAGAAGGATCAGCGACAACTCAGTGAGATTCTAGTAGTCAGTGAGTTCCCGGATGTCTTTCCGAAGGATGTGCCAGAATTGCCACCGGTTCGGGAGGTAGAGTTCTCGATTGATTTGATGCCAGGTACAGCACCCATCAGTAGAGCTCCGTATCGTATGGCACCTGCAGAATTGTTGGAATTGAAGAAACAGTTGCAAGATCTGTTGGATAAAGGGTTCATACGCCTAAGTGTCTCACCTTGGGGAGCTCCTGTATTGTTCATAAGGAAGAAGGATGGTAGTTTCCGGATGTGCATTGACTATAGGCAGTTGAACAAAGTGACCATCAAGAACAAATATCCATTGCCTAGGATTGATGAGTTGTTCGATCAGCTTCAGGGTGCAGCTTACTTCTCGAAGATTGGTTTGAGGTCAGGGTATCACCAGCTCCGGGTGAAGGAAGAGGATGTTCCTAAGACAGCTTTCAGGACTCGGTATGGACACTACGAGTTCCTTGTCATGCCTTTCGATTTGACGAATGCACCTACAGCTTTCATGGCATTGATGAATAAGGTGTTTGCTTCCTTTTTGGACCAGTTTGTTATGGTATTTATAGATGATATCTTGGTCTATTCGAAGACTGCTGAGGAGCATACAAACCAACTGCGGAAGGCGTTGCAGCTGCTTAGAGATCACCAGTTGTATGCAAAGCTATCCATGTGTGATTTCTGGCTAGAGCAAATTGCATTTTTGGGTCATGTGATTTCTCGAGATGGATTGATGGTGGATCTGGCTAAGGTTAAGGCAGTAGTCCATTGGCCCCGTCCCAGATCAGGGACAGAGATTCGGAGTTTTCTGGGGTTAGCAGGATATTACCGCAGATTCGTGCAGGACTTTGCGAAGATTTCAGCCCCACTGACTTAGTTGACTCGGAAGAAGGTCTCGTATGAGTGGACAGAAAAGTGTGAGCGTAGTTTCCAGACGTTGAAAGAAAAGCTCACTACAGCGCCAGTGTTGACTCTCCCTGATGGTAGCGAGGGATTCGTGATTTATTTAGATGCCTCTCGAGTTGGACTAGGCTGTGTACTGATGCAGAATCAGAGAGTGATTGCCTATGGATCCAGATAGCTGAAAGAGCACGAGAAGAACTATGCCACCCATGACCTGGAGTTAGCAGCCATTGTGTTTGCGCTGAAGTTATGGCGGCACTACTTGTATGGTGTGAAGTTCGAGGTCCATTCCGATCATCACAGTCTGCAGTACTTGCTTACTCAGCATGACTTGAATATGAAGCAGCGGAGATGGTTGGAGTTCATCAAAGACTACGACTTCCCGATCAAGTACCATCCAGGTAAGGGTAATGTGGTAGTAGATACACTCAGCAGGAGAGCAGAGAGTCTCCAGGTGTTGATAGGATTCTATGTCCTTGTGCATGATCAGCCTGTTGAGGTTCGGATGGTGGATGAGTTAGTGACATTAGCTACTACCGTAGTGTTTCAGCCTAAGGTGATTCAGCAGATCAAGGACCGTCAATTTGAGGATCTCCTTCTGGTGACCTGTAGAGATCGGATTGCAGATCGACCTGATTTCAGTCTAGCAGACGGAGTTTTGTACTTCAGGAGCAGATTATGTGTTCCCGCTGTGGATGAGCTGAAGGAAAAGTTGATGACAGATGTGCACCATGCCCGTTATGCAATGCACCCAGGGAGTACGAAGATGTATCGGAACTTGAAGGATAGATTTTGGTGGAACAATATGAGGCGGGAGATCGCAGGGTTCGTGGCTCAATGTTTGACCTATCAGAGGGTGAAAGTTGATCGTTAGCGACCTCCAGGGCCATTGCATCCATTACACATTCCGCAGTGGAAGTGGGAGCACATTACCATGGATTTCGTCTCAGGACTTCCGCCGACCAGCAGGAAGAACAATGCGATCTGGGTGATAGTGGATCGATTAACGAAGTTAGCACATTTCCTTCCGTTCAAGAAAGGGATGACATTCACAGAGATGGCCAGGAAGTTTGTGGACGAGATAGTCAGATTGCATGGCACCCCAGTATCGATTGTGTCTGATCGTGACAGTCGTTTTGTGTCCTCATTCTGGAGAGCATTTCAGGAAGCTATGGGCACGAAGTTGGGTTTTAGTATGGCATACCACCCCTAGACTGATGGACAGTCGGAGTGTACCATTCAGATGTTGGAGGATATGCTCCGAGCTAGCGTGCTGAACTTTGAGAAGGAATGGGATATGCATCTGGCATTGTGTGAGTTTGCCTACAACAATAGCTTCCATGAGAGCATTGGCATGGCACCCTATGAGGCTCTATACGGACGAAAGTACAGGACTCCAGTGTGCTGGGAGGAGGTAGGAACGAGGAGTTTCCATGGTCCGACGCTCATTGCGGAGGCGACAGAGAAAGTATAGAAAGTGATAGAGAATCTGAAAGTTGCTCAGTCCAGGCAGAAGAGCTACACAGACGCTCAGAGGAGACCTTTGGCATTCCAAGTCGGAGATTGGGTGTTCCTTAAAGTTTCCCCGATGAAAGGCACTGTGCGGTTTGGTCAGAAGGGCAAGTTAGCTTCAAGATATGTGGCACCGTTTGAAGTCAAGAGCAGAGTTAGAGATTTAGCCTATCGGTTGACGCTTCCAGTTGAATTCTCCGGAGTCCACGATGTATTCCATGTGTCGATGCTCCGTAAGTACGTGCCAAATCCAAGCCATGTGATTCGATACGATGACATTCAGATTCAGCCTAACGCGACTTACGTTGAGCGTCCGCTTCGCATCGTTGGTTCATGAGAGCAGATTCTTCGCACCAGGACTATCAGATGGGTTAAAGTGTTGTGGGACCATTACGGTCCAGATGAGGCTACATGGGAGCTAGAGGAGCAGCTAGCGCGCCAATACCCCTAGCTCTTCGCGCAGGTAGGTGATCATTCCGAGGACGGAATGATTCCTAGTGGGGGAGGATGTAACACTCCGATCCCTTTTGAGCCGGTTTAGTGGCTCATTAGTGTGTTTTTGTGTTATTTATTTCCTTTGGGCTTGGTTTCGGATCTTGGATAGGTAGTTGGGTAACCTTTGACCTGAGATAGATAGTTCTAAGCCCTTTTTCGTAATTTTGCATTTGCTTTGAGTACATCATTTTTGCATCATCTTGGTGTAAGCACGTGTATTTTGTTGAGCTCGTGTATTTTGTTGAGCTCGTTATTCTCTGTAATTGTCTCAGACCCATTCGGAGTCCATTGGAGGAGTTGGACCCTCGTGTGACTTGAATTGTAAATAGCCTAAATCATCGGACTTTGATTTAAACTCCAAAACTATATATATGAGCCAAGAGTCCAGATGTCTTCATTCCTGCTCGTTGCCTTAGACGTTGCATGCAACAGCTCCAGGGAGCTCCATGTACAATATCTCTCCCTCCCCTTCTCTTCTCTTGCTCTCTTGGTTGGTGATTGGGTCCCAGTTTCGATTGGGTTCTTTCCCTCTTTTCTCTGTCTGTGCTTTAAAGTAAGTGGGTTTGGAATTCTTCCCTCCAATTTGGATTTCTCCTCCAAGCTCTGCATCTCATGCATCTCATGCATGTGTGGTCCCTTTGGTTTGTGTGGTTGTAGCTTGGATTTGAGCTTGACATCAAGGATTGCCAAAGCTTTTGAGGCAAGTATAAGTACAGGAGTGTCTAACACATATGGGTAATTGTTTGATTGCTGTGATTCTCCTGTTCTTATATGCTTGGCATGATCTACAGCCTATTTCTATCACTTTGGATTAATTGGAGTATCTTTTGCTCAATTTGCACATGAATTTGCAGTTTCTGTAATTATCTCGATTCGTTTTCTATATTGTACGGCTAAGCCGTAACTTTGTACGGCTCAGACTCCAGAGACTCGATTTTTGAACTTTGTTCTACGGCTAGTCTACGGCTATGCCGTACATTGCTCTACGGCTGAGCCATAAGATAGCCGTGACCCAGCAGTGAATTAACACCTGATCAGTTGAAACTTTCTTATTCCAGTACTCTTACGGTGAAGCTACGGCGAAGCCGTGGATTGGTCTACAGCTAAGCCGTGGACTCCACCGTAGCTCAGCCGTAAAAGGTATCAGATCAGAGGTGGAAGATAACCAGTTTAGCCGTGATCTGAAGGAAACCATAGCTAAGCCGTAGTGCATGTTACGGTTAGGCCGTAAGCTATCTACGGCTAAGCCGTAGGTCACCCACGGCTAAGCCGTAAGATCTGAAATTCCTGAAATTAAACTTAGACTAATGATACGACCATGTAGGGCTAAAATACAGGTTAACTACACATATAAACCGGCCCAATGGATTCTTTGGACCGCATTAATAGTCTGTTAGGTTGTGACTTATTCATGTGAGTGTTGATTTACTGTTAAGCACCTCCCCATGGGTGTTGGTTTAAGGGACTTCGGTGCACGTGAGGATTACATTGCAACACTTTGATGGCAACGGTGCATCGAATAACTTAAAACTATACCAACATGCATGGTTAGTGACAGTAAACAACTAGATTAGAGTTGGCTTGTAATTAACCTTGATTCCGGGTTAATCTGAAATGCATTGCATATTGCTTACAGTTTTGCCCTCTGTTCTGCTGATTTATGTCTATGCATTACGAGATCATTTTGCTTTCGTTCTGTGTATTTGTTTTATTCTTCGGTCTATATTATGCTTTGATCTATGCTATGTTTTGATTTATTTTACGCTATGCTTTGATCTCTGGCTTTGTAAGTCTCCGATTCACTGGGTATTCCCAAGTGGCTCTGCCCAGAGATTAATATGTGAGGATAAGATCCAGCCCTTGCCGTCGGTGAGTCCAAAGCGGATAATCTCTCTTCTCCTTGGATTTGATTTGATTGGTATCAGTTTAGCTCTACTCAGCCTCAGCCCTAGGATACCCAACGGGGTTACCTCTGGCTTGGTTCTCTATATCTCTGTATCGCTGCAGTGTAGCTTTGTCTTGGGACCCCGGAACCTAGGAAACCGAGACCCACTTGTACCCTTGGCTAGGTCGGTGGTGTTCTCATCTGTCTGCTCTGTCTGCTCTCTATGTGAGAGAATATGGTCAATGTAGAAGCCACCTAGCTCAGTATTTCTATGATTGATTCATCATCATGTTTTACTTTTATGCACGATTTGCTTAGCATCCTAATATGAAACTCTGTATTTAATCTTCTGTCATTATCCAGTTTGAAACTATGAGTGTTACGTCCCTATTACTTATATTGGGTGGATCGTTGTATTCATTGAGTTGTCTGTGGTGTTGCAGGCACAGATACCTTGTCCGACTCGCCGGCAGTGGAGGAGACTGCAGGGCAGGACGTAGAAGCACCCTCCGGCCTGACAGAGTAGGCTTGATCACTTCTACCGAGTGCGTATCTGCATATCATCAGTGGTCCTTTTGTTTTGGTTTTTAGAGATCTTGTATTTTGCTCTTCGGACTTTGTTACTCTGTATTATTTGTACATCAGTATTTTATCGTGTACTCAGACTTGTATCTGGTTTTATAGTAGTGTATCTATCTATAGTCTTCTCCGTTCCGCATCTTTTACTTTCGTTATTTCTTTTGTTGCTTGCTATGATATGTACAGCTTCCGCGTACGCTTAATCCACACGTGTTAGATCCCTTGTGTGTGTGCATCTGGACTGGGTTTGGATGCACGTGCACGGAAGTACGTGTAACACTCCGACCCAGCTTGACCTCGTTTAGCGGGTAATTAATCTTGGTTTCATTGCTAATCGTACTTTGTTTGTGTTTTATTTTCGTTACGGGTCATGGATAGGTAGTTGGGTTGAGTTTGACCTGGATTAAGTAGACCAAGCCCTTTTTCGTAATTTTAGCTTTTCTTAGACATGGTCATTTTTGCATCATCTTGATGTCAACACGTGTCTTTCGTTGAGCTCGTTGACTTTCGTAACTACGTCATTTGCAACCGAGGTCGTGTGATTCATGTGGACCTGGATTTGACTCAAACTGAAAATAGACTTATGACTTGGACCCTCTTGTAATTTGAATAGCCCATTTGATTATATAAACCATCCATCGATCAAAACTCATATTCTTTCTCTCGTTTTCTCTCTTTCTCCTCACTGTGCACGTGGAGACTTCTCCCTCCTTCACTTGAATTCTCTCCTCCATCGACCAAGAGGAATTTGGGTTCTTGCATGTGAGGTGAGTGGGACATTCTTCCATCTCTCTCTCTCATCTCTTTCCTCTAGTTCTTCTCCTTCTTGTTTCCATCGTTGCATGGTGTGTTTGTGTTGTGGATTTCATTCCAATTCTCATGCATGCATGTGGCTTGATTTGTGTTAGGTTGTGTTTGGGCTTGAGGGCAACACTTGTGTCATTGATTTCCAAATTGAGGCAAGTATAACCATATCTTTGAGAACCCATGTTGGTATGCTTTTGATTTGGTTGGTTTTATATGAATTAATGTGGAACATGTGTTTACAACCCATTTGATACTCTTTGATTCAGTACTTGTGTATTCCCATTGGAGAATTTCATTTCTGATGCTTCCCAGACATTCTGTATGTGTTTCAGGAACTTTGAATTCGTGCAGGTACGGCTAAGCCGTATAGCACCTACCACTCACAATCCAGAGAGGAGAAAAACCCAGTTTTCCTCTACGGCTAGGGCACGGCGAAGCCGTGGATTGCCCTACGGCTAAGCCGAAGCTCCGCCGTGGCCCAGCCGTAGATCAATACAGGGTGCATTTTCTGGAATAACTGAGAGTCAGCAACTGACCAACCTTCTACGGCCCAGCCACGGCTAAGCCGTAGACCACACACGGCTAAGCCGTAGCACACACACGGCTAAGCCGTATTCACACTAGACTAATGAAAGAAAAACAAGGATAGGTGTAAAGAAAAGACCGATATGGCCTTCATGATGGAATGTAGAACACCTAGACTTGCCCAACGGAATGTGATACAACGCGTGAATGATCTCGAGGGCTGCGAATCATTCATGTTCGTTATCCGGATGTTAAGCACCTCCCCATGGGTGTTGGTTTAAGGGACTTCGTGCACCGCCCGATTCAAGGCAACACTAGACAACAGTGCATCGAATAACTTAAAACTACATCATCATGCACGGTTAGAAACACCGGATAACTAGATTAGAATTGGTTTGTAAATCAGGATGATTCGATTTCACATGATTTGTTGCATAACATATTGCACTCGATCATTGATCTCAACGCCCTACATGATTACGTATGTTTCGTTACTTTCACATTGTGGTTTATTTACCTTGAGTATGCATGTATGATATGTTCACTCACAGATATGCACGTATGATATGTTGTTACGATCTACTCAGGGTTTTCATGATTGACTCCGTATAGTCAGGCACTACTTAGCCTCAGCCTTAGGATCCCGACGGGGTGAATTTGGTATAGTTTATATGGCCTGCTGCAGTATGGATATGTCTTGGGGAACCGGACCCCAGGAAACCGAGACCCATTGTACCCTGGCCCGGACAATGGTGTTCTTTGCATGTTATAAGATCCCTCTTTTAGGAGCACATGGTAATGTAGTAGCCACTAGTTAGGTACACAGCATGTATTCATTGATTCACTCAGCATATTTCTTTCTTGCATGACAGCCTAGTCTACGACATTGCCTTCTTTAATCACATGATGTTCTTATTCTGTTAGACACAGCGTGTGTTAACTTGCTATGGTTTATACTTTGCTGAATCTTCGTATTCACAGTTGTTTTTGGTGTTGCAGGCCCAGATCCCCCTGCCGAACCCCCGCAGGTCGGCCAGGCTCCAGATGAGACCCCCGGGGCCCCATCAGGCCTAGAGGAGTGGATGTGATCACTCCACGGGAGAGCGTCCATGGCATGCATCATTGGAGTCTTGTTTTGTGGAATTGCAGACTTGTATTTGGCATGACATGTCATCATTGTATATATTCTTTTGTTCTTTTTGTAAAAACTTTCATATGTAATTATGTCAGTTCGTCCTTTGTATCCTCTTCTTGCACTGTTAGTTTTATGTTTCTGGTATTTACAGCTTCCGCGTACTTGTTTGGCACGTGTGAATGTTCCGTTGTGCGTGTGCATTTAGACTCGGTCTACGTGTGCATGCACGGGAGTACGTGTGTCATTAGGTTTGGCTTTTGCTAACCCCCGAACCCTGGGCTCGGGTTGTGACAGTACGTGTGTCACTGGTTTGGCTTTTCGCTAACCCCCGATTTCTAGGCTCGGGTTGTGACATCTATCCCAATGAACGAACAATAGTAAGTGCATCACATACTGATACTCAATACGCATAACAATACGAATGCGAATAGGCAATAACGAATGAGTACAAAGAACAATTAATCACTTGACTCAGGTACTCCACTGGACTGGAGCAATAATAGATACAAAGGAGTGGGTTGTTCTTGCCCGGGCTTCGCTCTGTGACTGCTGTATTTCCCACATAATCGAGAGGTCCAGCGCAGAACATTTAAGATAGCAAAAACCGAAATCAATATGCTATGCTGTGCAAATCAAATTCCCTTTGACGAATCAAGGTCAATTTACAAGCCAATCCTAACCTATTTATCCAGTGTTTCTAACCGTGCATGCTGATGTAGTTTTAAGGTATTCGATACACAGTTGTTCAATCAAAGAGTGTTGCATTTGATTACGAAAGTGTACCAAGTCCCTTAAATCAACACCCATGGGAAGGTGCTAAACAACTGGATAACATATATGAATGAAACGCAACCCTCGAGATCATTCATGTCATTCGGACATTCCATTGGGCATGTTCGGGTTGTCTACATTCTAGCATGAAAGTCCTATCAGGTTTATTCCTTAATCCTAATCTTTTTATTCATTTCTCAGGGTCGTACGGTGTAGCCGTAGGTGAACATATGGCTTAGCCGTAAGCATCTTACGGCGTAGCCGTAATCTGCACTGTGGCGGAGCCAAGGTTCCCCAAACTATTCATCTGCATTTACGGCTCAACCGTAATTTGCTATATGGCGCAGCCGTATCTTGTTCCACCACTTAGCCGTAGCACATCGGACGGCCGAGATCAGGCTAGGCCATAGAAGAGCAGTAATTTGCCAACTCTCAGTTATTTCAGATGTCACCCTGTTTTGATCTACGGTTAAGGTCACGGCTGGGTCACAGCTTAGCCATAAGACATTTCACGGCTCAGCCGTAGCATAGTTCACGGTTTAGCCGTGAGTGCGCTGAGTCAATTTCCTGAAACAGTTACAGAACTACAGAAATGACTAACTCTCGATAGAAGACAAAACGATAAGAACAAAACTCACTCAATAGGGCTGTATAACAATGATTCATACAAGAAGAGTAAAATATATACACGATCAAAGCATTACCAATAAGTGTTCAAGCTACTTGTGCTTATACTTGCCTCACAAGTGGAAATCACACACACACCAGTCGTTGCCTTGGCTTAATCCGTTGGAGACACACACAGACGACGGACACTGCTCCCTTCTTCCTCACGTAAATAAGACAGCAATGAAAGAAAGAGAAAGAGAGCTGAACGAGAGAGAGACAAACCGAGAGAAAGATCGTTGAAGAAAAGAAAAAGATGAGGTAGGTAGGATATTTATAAGAAAAGAATGAGTCCAATTTACAAACAAGTCCAAGCATTTTCACAATTTCCAGTTTGAGTCAATTAACGATCCAACGAGAGCAAATAAAGTCATTTGGATCCAAGACAGTTACGAAGATTAACAAGCTCAACGAAATACACGTGTTGACATCAAAATGAAACAAAACTAACAAGGTCCAACAAAAGCATAAATTACGAAAAAGGGCTCGAACTACCTAAACCAGGTCAAACTCAACCAAACTACCTATCCATGACTCAAAACAAAAGAAAAGCAAAACCAAAACACACTTAACAACAAAATCACATGTAATTAACCACTAATTCGGATTAAGTCGGGTCGTAGTGTTACATGAGTTGGTCTCTTTCCATATGCTATTCTATATGTTCCCCTTGGCGGATAATAATTGGCATGATACGAATGACCATTCAATTTCAACATCTCCTGGCTTAATTTAATTATGAAAAAGATGCAATGATAGATCTTCACCTTGGTCTATGTATCATTTGATTTTTAGTCGTTTGCGCTAATTTTTACTAGGCAGCATGGCCACTTGATAATTTCAAATTTTCTTTTTCCTTATCTTTTCCTCTTATGCGGGGTTGGGGCGGGGGATGGAATTATTATTATTTAGATCAGATAATGATCGAATCTATTATTGAGAAAATTAGCCAAACATCCCTGTCCGAATAGTTCTACAAAATCCAATCATTATCGTCATCATTATCAAAGCCTTATCCCAACCACGTTGGGGTCGGCTACATGAATTCTGTTTCTTTATTCTGTCCTATTTTGAGTCAAATCCTTAGATAAGTTAAACTTCTTCAAATCCAATTCAACGACCTCCATCAATGTTTTCTTCGGCCTAACCCTACCTTTTTATGGGCTATCCACCTGTGTAGTCAAACTTTTTCTTATCGGTGCCATTACTGGCTTAGTGAGGACAGCTATATTACACCGACATATGGGTGGGGTGGTCCTTTTGGGATAGGTGGGCTGTGAGGCAAGGCCTATTACTAGATTTGGGGGATTTTTGGTTTACACCTGGGGTGACCGCCCCCATGTAGTTACAATGTGAGTCTGCCCCTGATTGAGAGTACTTCTTTTGTGAGATGAGAATACTATTTTTTGATCTTGCTAACTTCAATTCCAATAAAATATTTTAGTAACCCAAGATCCTTAATTTCAGAGTCAGTTATTAGAAAGCATTTTGTCATCATCATTTTCAATCACTGCAATATCATCAACATGCACAACAAGTATTACTATAACAATTAATTAAAGAAGTATAGATACAAGATTAAAAGAAAACTATGGAACATGCAAATCAGAAGGTTAAGGACAAGTTAAGCAAGACATTGATGGATTCTTTTCCAACTGTTTTGGGTGAAAGAACCATCAGCAGTTTTCAGTTTTTCATCCATCCATGAGAGGTTAGGGCGTAGCATTGGAACTCAAAATGCAGGCTTGTCGCATAATTTGTGGCACTCGAATTAATGACCCAGGCAGAAGTAGAGGTGGAAGAGGCCAATGTAATTTGATTATGATGGCCAAAACCATACCGATTGCAAATTCGTGGGGTCCAGTTGGGAAAAGTGGCACAATAGAAATTACTTGCGATCAACGGATCAACTACGATGAACACGCACAATCATACCATCAAGCAATCACACACATGAATAGAAAAATTTTACGTGATTCGGCAACCTTGCTTACGTCTACGGAGGAAAGAGCTCATCTATCATGATCCCTTCTCAATCCCCTCGGGATATAGGGTTATAGTTACATCAATATATATAGTTCTCATTTCTTGGCCAACAAGAAAATTGATACATAATGACTAAAATACCCCTAACACTGAACCTCGGTTGTGGCTAACCCAAACGACTGATCCAACTAAACTGGAATACAAGACAAAACCCAACAATCTCCACCTTAACCTAAATTTTGTGAATCCCTAGAGCCACCTTGAGATAGCCCGTAATGTCTTCGCACACGTTGCTGAATGGTACATCACTACACTGATAGCATAGTCTTTTTTCTTCAACACTCTAACATGTTAAACTAGCACTTCACATATCTCGCTGAAAGGTATGCTTCTGCATACACTACAACCTAGCGCGGCTCCTGCACCCCCTTTTTCGGGTGCACGGACAATCTCATTAATGTCTAGTATTAATCAAGTCCAAACCAACTTAAGATTTCTCGTAACTCGCTAAAAGGTACATTTCCGCACATGCTACTATCAAGTGAGGCACCTACACCCCCTATCTTGAATGAACAGACAATCTCATCATTGTTTGATGTCGATCAAGTCCAAACCAACTTAAGACTTCTCACAATTGCTTTTTTCGTCGTCAACACCACCGTCTTAAACCTCCGAAGTGCCCTTCATTTCTTGTCATCTTTCCATACATCTTTGTAACACAATGAACCTAACTTCCATCTATAAAGACAAAACTGAAGACCTTTATGAATTCAGATCTCACTGGTACTTTGTGAATCCTTCCTTTTGTCTCTATCCCAATGTTCTTTCCGTCAAACCTGCAACTATCTTATTCTAGCCTGCTCTGGTGGTTGGGCACGGCATATGCGGGTTAGGTATGACCTGATGCTAAACCGACTTATTCTAACATGAATTGGACTAACTTTTCCGAGAAAATCATCTCCATTCAGATCTTCATGGATTTCCGTTAGATGATGTAATCAAAGACCCATCAATCCATCTTCCGATGATCCGTCGTATCTAACTCCACTTGAACCATGGATTTCCTCCCCTGTTTGATGTCCTTCATTGTTCCACATGAAAAAGCATCCCCCATCAACCTGTCGGATTTTTAACCATCTCACCCTCCATAATAACCAATGTTCTTTTTTCCACCTTCATAACTCCACCCGCTACAATGTACTTGCAGCCTTTGAAGTCTAAGGCACCTAGAAATCCAATTTTTTGGTAAACTCGAAACGTGTATCACATTTGTTATGGTCTGAAAAACATCATCAAACAACTGGATCTCTACCACTTTTATCTCAAATGCTGATCAATTTGCATTCTCTCCCATAAGAACAGATCCATCAATAATGAGAGTTATTTGTATCAAACCAATCTCTACAAGAACACATGATAAGAAGAATCTGAATCCCAATACCATAAATCTTCAACCCGATCCATACCTGTACTGACCAAAAGTGATTCCTTGTCATTCGAATCCAAGCTTTCTTATACACTACTTCTTTCCGATTCTGATTCTTTTGCTCTTCCTTCCACTTTAGCACATTTGCTTATTCCCAATCCTTCTGGCGAGGATCTAAGATTTCATCACAGATCAACCAGCATGTGCAAGCTTTGAGCTTTTCCAAAGTTCTAGAGTAATCTCCCATACATGACATCAAGTAACACTTTTCAGTCCTTATTGTATCATGGAGTCTATGACTCTTCTTTGCCAATCCCTGAAGTCATTTCTTCAAACTGCCAATATCTTCTATCTGCCTAATAGATCTCATCACCGCAAGAATGCTAGAAAAAGCAGATTTGAAATCTGATTCCGAATGGTTTTGTTATCGTAGAAACAATTTTCTACACTCTAATTGGTCAAGCATCCATGTTGACCATTGAACTACCAATCTTCTTCCACAAACGCTTAAATTTGCTCGCGGTGCGTGCGTAGGCGTAAACAGATCTCTGATCGGACATCATACGATCAATATATCACAGAAACAAACTTAGTCATTGATCCAGTCAAATCTGCCTTTAACTAAATTATGCCGATGTATCGCTGACGTCACCCTACTGACATCCTGCACCTGCTGCACTGGGCTAGCTCTAGGAACAGGTTAGGTCAACCTGACCTTGAACCGACCTACTCTGGATTGGGCTTCTCTACGTAATGGGTCAGGTCCTACCTGACCTGACCTAGACCTAGTTGCTCTGGACTGCTACTCCATGCGTCAAGTCCAACCCAACCCAACCTGAACTTGACTGCTTCAAGTCTTTTTCTTAGCGCTTCCTCACAATGTCCTGCAAAAAAGAAGACCAAACCCCTTCTCCAATCTAACAGCGAGCAGACGGAGGGGAACCGGTAGGGGAAAACGGCATGCGATCACAGCAGCAGGTGATGGGGAGTGGCTTCTCCAGTCACGATGGTTCCAGTGCCCACCGAAGGGCCGAGATGCCTTCCTTCTCCTTCCTCACCGAAAGCAGCGATGCACACCACCGGGAGAGGCTACAATGACAATCACAGCAGGCGGACGACAGTGGTTGTGGCGTCCTTGATCTCTTCGACTTCTCCTTCCTCCCTGTTACTGCGACAGGGAGCCCTGTAACCCAAAGAACATCTCTACCCTTCTTCTCCTTCGACCAGACTGACGGCAAGAAGCAGTTGCAAACTGGGAGTCCAAATCCTCTCTGTTCTTCTCCGATCGAGCCACAAAAATCCTCTGTATAGAGCCAAGAACCAAAGATCAAGCCTTTGATCTCCTCTGTCTTCATGATGTAATAGAGATTCAAACCCAACTCTAGCAACGTCCAAGAATTGAGAACCCTAAATAGGAAACCCCTATTTCTTCTCCAGCTTTTTTCTCAGCCGCCTTACAAAGACAGAAAGTCTGTCTTCTCCAAGCATGGCCACACCAATAAAAATAAACCAAGAGCCCTAGTTATCTTTACAAGCAAAGAACTGCTGCGGTCTCTATAACCGAGAATACACTCAAAATCAAATTTTGCAAACCTCATCTAAGATCCCACACGTCCTCTGCTTCTATGCAAATCGAATCCATCAATTGCAGGAGCGATCTTTTGTTTCGCTCTGATACCACTTGTTTTGGGAAAAGCACTGTAACGATAACTACATGTGATCAATGGTTAGTTCGGCAACCTTACCTACATCCACATATGAGAGAATTCATCTATTATGATTTCATCTCAATCTCCTCGACATATAGGGATTACAATTACATCAATAGATATGTATATATAGTTTCCACTTTCTTGAGCAACAAATACATAATAACTAAAATACCCTTAATCTTAAACCTCGATTCTAACTAATCCAGACAACCTATCTAGCTAAACTAGAATACAAAACAAAACCCAACTGGTCCACCTTTGAAAGCTGCCAATCTTTGATGAAGAACCATAACTTCATCCTTTCAATTTTGTGGCTCATCTTTGACAAGATTCTTCTCTTGTGCACTCAAATTACTATCTTTTTGAATTGGTTAGAGCTGCATTACACTGAGAACCATCAAGATACTTCACGAGTCATGTATCTCTTATGATGTGTACAATAAAGTTTATCAAGATCAATACTGGATTGTTCGCCATGGCCACATCCTCCACTTGTGCGTCCACTGCAATTCTCCTGCGGCCATAGCCTTTGCACCACTATTCCCTGTATTCACACTAGGATCTACCATGGTTTTTGCTATCAAGGGCATATTATCAGGAATTGCATCATTCTTAATTGTCATTGTTTTTCTTTGACTTTCTTCCCTTTGCAAAAGAGCAAATACTGTTTCGATAGGAGGTAGGGGATCTTGCTTGAGTCCAAACTATCTTATTATCTGGGATTATTGTTGGAAGTAGGTGGGTCTCATGGATAGATTTTCAAAACTTTTGATCCACTTGACACAGGGATCAACTATACATAAGACCAAAACCCAATCCAGGATGCGTTACCCTCAATCTCATGACCATGTACAGTAAAAATTCTACCAGCACTAAACATCCAAAATAATCTACGACATGCAAGAAGTAGATCATACCTTTGGAGATCCGCAGTGCTCTAATGGATTTCTTCAACACCTCTTAGCCTTCCACGCTATGACCCAAATTGGATTTCTTTTCTCAAGAAGAATGGTGGAATCTTCAGGAGAAATCCCAACTCGAAACTCCAAGGAACTAGAAGAAAGAAGGAGAGAGTAACTCGTGCAACTCTTGCACGAAAGGGTTTTGGGCATGAGGGAGAGTCATATTGGGCGTCTAAGAGATTTTATAGACTTTCAAATCTCTCCCTTGTCTAATTGAAATAGAAGTCTTACTTCCAAAGCAATTAGCAGCTTTCTCCTTTCCAAACTCTTATTCCTAGAGTTCAAGTCGGATTAGTGTTTTCCAATATCTTGGGCTAGCGTGGGGACCACTAGGGATTCCTTAGAAAGCTGGCTTCAACTGGAACACCGCGACCCCACATCTCATGTGCAATCCGGGCCCACAGTTAATTACAAATAACACCACTATATAAATGCAATTGCACTCCAGTCTTAGGAATAAATTACAATGAAGACCCTAAACTTCTCAATTACCACAAGTAGGCCCCTCTATCAATATCCGTGGATCAATTGGAATAAATCTGTCTCTTCCAATCTAAATTCCACATCTTATTATCCTTGAGCCCCAATTAATTGTAATCATCAGTACCATCCAATTAACTCTTAATTGAGATGGGTGCGCACTTACTAATGACAAATCCATTAATTGGCACAAGGGGATAATAGAGATAGATTCCATCTTGATCATTCAACGTTCCCATGGTTCTACTACCATATACCCAAGACACCGAGGTGTTAACCTATAGTCGGCCTCACTCATTGGTGACTCAAAGCAAATGAATAGATAGAAACTTGAGTTCGCCAATGTCTCAGGATTGAGAGCCTATTGCTAGGGAATTATGAGAGCATACCTTATTATTGAGACGGAATTCCATAAGGTGCATCTCATGGTCCTTCAATACATCTAATGTACCAGTACCGTGATCCAGAATCTTACATTCTGATGATCGAGACAAATCACACTATTTCATAGTGATTAAAGTACTGCAACCTTATCAAATGAGATGCCCAGTCTCATTACTGGTTGTGAAGATATTTAAGTATAAGATTTGTGACATATATCTCCCGCGTGTGGATCTCATCTATGCACATATATCACATCTAATATACTAATGGGACCCGGTTCAACTCATGAACCATTATGTCATATGTAGTAGTCATGTGCATGAATTAGTAAAATAACACTCATCTCATGAAAGCAAAGCATGATTTTATTGATAAATAAAGAAATTAATCAATTTATTACATCAACTGATGGATTGAGTCCACAAAATCTAACAATTATACCACCCATAAGTTCAAAAACATGCTGGTTTTCCGGCAACTTGGCTTATTTCATTGCATAACAGAGTACATGGCTCAAATATAATTCCAACTCACACCAAAGAGCTCTGAATTTTTCATAGTAGTTTCCTATAAATAATTCTCCTCTCTGTATGTTGCAATTTCCCTTTTCAGTTCAAGCATTCGAGCATCATTTCCTTTCTTGTATCAGAATATTTGAAATTTGCAGCCATACTCTTTTCCGTTAGGGTAAATATCTAGTTCGTAATCCACATATTTTTGGACACCCTATCTGAATATTTAGAGCTCATTTTTGGGGGCTCTTTAATTCTCCTGCCAATGTATCCAAGTCTTTTTGATCCTCTAAGAGCCCTTCTAGCAGTATACACCCAATCTTTATATTTGTCATTTAACAAACTAGGTTTAATCCTTGTGGTTGGATTCACAACATTAGTTTAGGGTTGACGTTATGCTGTGGAACTTTCTCCCCCTTGTTCGGACTTCATGTCACACTAAAGAACTGAATACCTCAAGTTATAGGAGACAGTTCTTTAAAAACACTGCTAAATTGCTAAAAAGTGACCCTTGCAGAGTTCTTAACTGGAATGAGCACCCCCCAACAAGCTAGATTCAACAATATTTGAAATATATTTGACACACAAATACCAACAATAACAAGGGCTTCTTCTTACAAAATCACCACGAATTTTAACTTTAGTCTGTCATAAAAATTAAACACAAACTAGAATAATTATTGCATCAAATTAATCACCCAGCACTAGTAGTCCCACTTAGACTGTACAGGTGCTGATGTCAACACTACCCTTGCTAGGTCAACCCTTACACTGGCTTGGTTCAAATTACCCCAGAATAAATCGTAATCAATGTAATAACTTTGAAATAGAAGGGAATGATTGATGGAGGTAGTTATGAAAATATCATCTCTCAAGCCTTAGTGGATCGTTTGATGCTAAAGGTTTGAAAGCATTATCATCACTATTTTGCTAATGACAGGTGATCGATGAAGTACAAGTAAGACATGTATGTCTAGTTACTTTTGCCATTGGTGAGGACTACAAGAATACAGTTGATGCAATGTGCTATCAATGGATAGCAATGATATGTTATTGGGACGTCCATGGATGTATGACAAAAATGGAACTCATGGCATGCGTGATAATTCATACACATTTGCTCACTATGGAAAGCTTGTCATACTCCATCCTGTGAAGCCCGATCAGCTCAAACAAAGATCAAAGCCCCGCATCACCAAGGATGCAGTTCAAGTACATAATATCTACCGAAGCAATATTGTCACAACCCGAGCCCAGGGTTCGGGGGTTAGCAAAAGCCAAACCTAATGACACACGTACTCCCGTGCATGCACACGTAGACTGAGTCTAAATGCACACGCACAAGGGAACATTCACACGTGCCAAGCAAGTACGCGGAAGCTGTAAATATCAGAAACACAAACTAACAGTACAAGAAAAAGGATACCAAGAACAAACTGACATAATTACATATATGAACGTCTTACAAAAAGAACAAAAGAATATATACAATAATGACATGTCATGTTAAATACAAGTCTGGACATCCACAAAATAAGACTCCAATGATGCATGCCAAGAACGCTCTCCCGTGGAGTGATCACATCCACTCCTCTAGGCCTGATGGGGCCCCGGGGGTCTCATCTGGAGCCTGGCCGACCTGCGAGGGTTCGGCAGGGGGATCTGGGCCTGCAACACCAAAAGCAACTGTGAATACGAAGATTCAGCAAAGTATAAACCATAGCAAGTTAACACACGCTGTGTCTAATAGAATAAAGAACATCATGTGATTAAAGAAAGCATTTTCGTATACTAGGCTGTCATGCAGGAGAGAAATATGCTGAGTGAATCAATGAATACATGCTGTGTACATACTAGTGGCTACTACATTACCATATGCTCCCAAAAGAGGGATCTTATAACATGCAAAGAACACCATTGTCCGGGCCAGGGTACAATGGGTCTCAGTTTCCTGGGGTCCGGTCCCCAAGACATATCCATACTGCAGCAGGCCATATAAACTATACCAAATTCACCCCGTCGGGATCCTAAGGCTGAGGCTAAGTAGTGCCTGACTATAAGGAGTCAATCATGAAAACCCTGAGTAAATCGTGACAACATATCATACGTGCATATCTGTGAGTGAACATATCATACATGCATACTCAAGGTAAGTAATCGCAATGTGAAAGTAAAGTAACGGGATACAAGTAATCATGTCAGAGTGTGAGATCAATGATCGAATGCAATATGTTATGCAACAATTCATGCGAAATCGAATCATCTTTATTTACAAACCAATTCTAATCTAATTATCCGGTGTTTCTAACCGTGCCTGATGATGTAGTTTTAAGTTATTCGATGCACCGTTGTCTAGTGTTGCATGGAATCGGGCGGTGCATGAAGTCCCTTAAACCAACACCCATGGGGAGGTGCTTAACATCCGGATAATGAACATGAATGATTCGCAGCCCTCGAGATCATTCACGCGTTGTATCACATTCCGTTAGGCAGGTCTAGGTGTCCTACATTCTATCATGAAGGCCATATCGGTCTTTCCATTACACCTATCCTTGTTTTTCTTTCATTAGTCTAGTGTGGATACGGCTTAGCCGTGTGTGTGCTACGGCTTAGCCGTGTGTGGTTTACGGCTTAGCCGTGGCTGGGCCGTAGAAGGTTGGTCAGTTGCTGACTCTCAGTTATTCCAGAAAATGCACCCTGTATTGATCTACGGCTGGGCCACGGCTGAGCTTCGGCTTAGCCGTAGGGCAATCCACGGCTTAGCCGTGCCCTAGCCGTAGAGGAAAACTGGGTTTTTCTCCTCTCTGGATTGTGAGCCGTAAGTGCCATACGGCTTAGCCGTACCTGCACGAATTCAAATTTCTGAAACATGTACAGAGAATCTGGAAACTCATCAGAAGTGTACTTTTTCAATAGAAAGGAATAGCATATGAACCAAATGGGCTGTAAACACATTGTTTCCACATTAATTCATATAAAACCAACCAAATCAAAAGCATACCAACATGGGTTCTCAAAGATATGGTTATACTTGCCTTAAATTGGAAATTACTTGCACAATTGAAGTCCTCAAGCCCAAACACAACCTAACACAAAATTAACCAACATGCATGCATGAGGATTGAAATGAATTCCACAACACAGACACACCATGCCATGAGAAACAAGAAGGAGAAGAACTAGAGAAAGGAGATGAGAGAAATGGAAGGGAATCCACTCACCTCACATGCAAGACCCAAGTCCTCTCAATTAAGCTAAATCGATGGAGGAGAAGATCCGGAGGAGAGAATTCAAGAGAGGAAGATTCCACGTGCAGTTGAGGAAGAAAATGAGAGAAAGAATGTGAGTTAGGATCGATGGTGAGCTTATATAATCAAATGGGTTGTTCAAATTACAATGAAGGCCAAGTGAGAAGTGAAATTTCAGTTTGAGTCAAATCCAGGTCCAATCAAATCACGCGACCTCGGTTGCAAACAACGTAGTTACGAAAGTTAACGAGCTCAACGAAAGACACGTATTGACATCAAGATGATGCAAAAATGACCATGTCTAAGAAAAGCTAAAATTACGAAAAAGGGCTTGGTCTACTTAATCCAGGTCAAACTCAACCCAACTACCTATCCATGACCCGTAACGAAAATCAAAACACAACAAAACACGATTAGCAATGAAAACAAGATTAGCTAACCGCTAAACAGGGTCAAGCTGGGTCGGAGTGTTACAAATATCAAGCCATTCCGAGTTCGAGAGCAAACTCTTCTTTCAAATTGGGGGGAATTATGCAAAATGTGTCCCACTAGTGGTCCCCCTTTTCAAGATATATTAGTATTATTTTATTTTTATTAATTAAATTGTAATTAGGATAGTTTCTATTTTTGGAATAGGTTTCTTAGGCTTTAAGTTTCTTTTTTTATTTATATGACATTATAGCAAAGAATTAATCAGAGTTTTGAGTTAATAGAATTTTCCCAGTGGGATTTTTATCGTTGGAGACTTGTCTTCTTCATCTGATTGTTTCTACGGAAATCCCTAATTGTGCCAAGGCACTCCCAATTTGCACTCCCCATTGCAAATCCTAACCCTAGGATTAAATCAATTTGGCTAGTAATCAAGATACAAAAGGCTTTAGTAGAACAATTCCCTGACTTCTAGTACCGCCAAGCACACAGTTCACCATAATCCTTTAGAAAATCTAAAGAACACACAACTACTAAGATCTTTGTTATAATCCTTATTTATGAAGGTTGTTGAGAAGATTAACTTATAAAATAGCGAAATAACACAGAATCACACCTGTTATGAAACTACCAAACACAGTCAAACCTGTACCTTGGTTCGGCTAATGCTTAAGGCACCAAAAAACTCCATATATAATTTTTTTTCTGGAGGTTTTCTTGTAGGAATGATACTTCAGGACCAAGTTGAAGCCACAGATTTGTAGTATTATAGGGTTTTGATGATAAAAGTATGAAAAACCATAGAGGGGAAGATAGAAAAGGGAGGGAAAGAGAGAGAATCTGAGAGAGTGAAGGGATTAGTTGTGTATCCAAGGGTTGGATGACTAATCCTATTTATTAACTTCTTAAATTTATGAATTTACAAAAAAAAAAAACCCTTCAGTTCCTAAATTACGTGAGAGTTACCTAATGTAAACAATGTACAAATAAGTCCTTTGTTGTCTACTAACTCATAACCGTAATGATCTGCCAATTAATCCACTACTTGTCCAAAATCTATTCTTCTTGTTCGACCCTTTGATTGGGATGGATGTTATCATACTCTTATCACTGAAACATGACTATCATGAGGTTCAGATGTTGCTTTCTTTGATTACAGTGTCGTAAGAGACATATGAAAGTTTCTATCGTCCATGTCCCAAAAACTATAGATAATGATACACTTCTAATGGATAAAACATTTGGTTTTGATACTGCTGTAGAAGAAGCTCAAAGGGCAATTAATTCTGCATATATTGAGGTAACCAGTTATTTTTGCATTTGTCTAACAATTGGTTTGGAACTTGATTTTTGCATCAATATATGCTAACTTTATCAGGTTTCTTTGTCCTGGACTAGACTCATAGTGCATATCATGGCATTCGTCTAGTGAAATTAATGGGAAGAAGTAGTGGTTTTATAGCGATGCACGCATCACTTTCTAGTGGAGAAATTGATGTCTGTTTGATTCCAGAGGTCTGTATCATTAATGATGCATTTTTTTTTTGTAATCATAATCAGAGGATAATGCTTCATACGCATATGTAGGTACCCTTTAATTTAGAAGGACCATATGGGCTTTTACAACATCTTGAGCATCTGATACAGACAGGAGGATCAGATGTGGTTTGTGCGGCAGAAGGTGCAAGACAAGTAAGTTATTTATGTATGTGTGCTCTATTTTTCTATAGCATGTGCTTAAAACAATGGCTACATGTGACCCTTTCAGGTTTTTCTTGTTGGAAGTAGGTGGGTCTCGTGGATAGATTTTCAAAACTTTTGACCCACTTGACACAGGGATCAACTATCCATAAAACCAAAACCCAATCCAGGATGCATAACCCTCAATCTCGTGAGCATGTACAGTAAATATTCTACCAGCACTAAACATCCATAATAATCTACAACATGCAAGAAGTAGATCATACCTTTGGAGATCCGCAGTGCTCTAATGGATTTCTTCAACACCTCTTAGCCTTCCACACTATGACCCAAATTGGATTTCTTTTCTCAAGAAGAATGGTGGAATTTTCAGGAGAAATCCCAACTCGAAACTCCAAGGAACTAGAAGAAAGAAGGAGAGAGTAACTCGTGCAACTCTTGCACGAAAGGGTTTTGGGCGTGAGGGAGAGTCATATTGGGCGTCCAAGAGATTTTATAGACTTTCAAATCTCTCCCTTGTCTAATTGAAATAGAAGTCTTACTTCCAAAGCAATTAGCAGCTTTCTCCTTTCCAAACTCTTATTCCTAGAGTTCAAGTCGGATTAGTGTTTTCCAATATCTTGGGCTAGCGTGGGGACCACTAGGGATTCCTTAGAAAGCTGGCTTCAACTGGAACACCGCGACCCCACATCTCATGTGCAATCCGGGCCCACAGTTAATTACAAATAACACCACTATATAAATGCAATTGCACTCCAGTCTTAGGAATAAATTACAATGAAGACCCTAAACTTCTCAATTACCACAAGTAGGCCCCTCTATCAATATCCGTGGATCAATTGGAATAAATCCGTCTCTTCCAATCTAAGTTCCACATCTTATTATCCTTGAGCCCCAATTAATTGTAATCATCAGTACCATCCAATTAACTCTTAATTGAGATGGGTGCGCACTTACTAATGACAAATCCATTAATTGGCACAAGGGGATAATAGAGATAGATTCCATCTTGATCATTCAACGTTCCCACAGTTCTACTACCATATACCCAAGACACCGAGGTGTTAACCTATAGTCGGCCTCACTCATTGGTGACTCAAAGCAAATGAATAAATAGAAACTTGAGTTCGTCAATGTCTCAGGATTGAGAGCCTATTACTAGGGAATTATAAGAGCATACCTTATTATTGAGACGGAATTCCATAAGGTGCATCTCATGGTCCTTCAATACATCCAATGTACCAGCACCGTGATCCAAAATCTTGCATTCTGATGATCGAGACAAATCACACTATCTCATAGTGATCAAAGTGCTGCAACCTTATCAAATGAGATGCCCAATCTCATTACTGGTTGTGAAGCTATTTTAAGTATAAGATTTGTGACATATATCTCCCATGTGTGGATCTCATCCATGCACATATATCACATCTAATATACTAATGGGATCCGGTTCAACTCATGAACCATTATGTCATACGTATTGGTCATGTGCATGAAGTAGTAAAATAACATTCATCTCATAAAAGTAAAGCATGATTTTATTGATAAATAAAGAAATTAATCAATTTATTACATCAACTGATGGATTGAGTCCACAAAAACTAACATTTCTTTGGTAGAATAATTCTGCTTGTACCATTCTAAATTCAATTAGAAATAAGTATGTACTCCTTTTGAGGTGTCCAATTTGTACTTGATAAACAGTGCTTCACACAATATTATAATGATACATTCCCTTCTTATGGTCAATAGAAGCCTTCTTCTAATATCATCACTTTCTTTTTTCATAAAACACTTTCATTACATATTTTGATGCCCTTGGGAAGAGCCTGTAGTGAAGTTGGAAGGTGCTCTTGTTGTAACCACATGGTTGTAGGTTCTGGTCAAATCAGCACTCCTATCAAGCAAGTGGGCCTTAACTATTGTCTCTTTCATCTGTGTCAAACAAAATGTAGAAACTAGCGAGAAAGGTGGATTGAAGTGAACAAAGGTGTTTCAAAGAACTGTCTTCCTTTTGCATTGTAAGTGCTGTTTATTTGGATTGGAATGTAGCAGCTTCCTTGGTGCGTGGGTGGGTGTTAGAGATGTGAAATCATCTTAATGCTTTTTTATTTTATTTTGTAATGATGTTTTCTACAAATTATGAGAGAGATACTGCTTATATCAAATCTTAACTTATATTTTTTATGATGATATTGCTCTGCATGTTTTCCAATGAAAGCAGTCCAAAAAAGTAAACAGGAAAAAAAAAGAAAAAAAAGAAAAAGAAAAACAGGAAGAAGGGGTTATGTTATCATGTATGCTCTTAATAGTAGCAACGGGAGTTCCAAAGAAGACTCAAATTCATTGAATTAATGAATTCCTAATTTCAAAATTCAGGATTTGCTCAGAAGTCATGCTACAGATGCATCAGGGATGCCTCAGGGAATGCAATGCTTGGAGATATAGGTGTCCATATCCAACAAAAGGTTAGGATCTCATTGTTTAATTCTATGCTTCTATGTTTCTCATAATTTTCAGGTCTCAAAAGCTGAAGGTGACAACAAGAAATTATCAAGATTTTCTTATGGCAAGCATGACCTTTGATCAGGTTTTTTCGTGGTAATAAGCTTACTGTTTTCCTACAAATAAAAACGCATGTCAAGGAGATTGGTGTCCCAGCAGACGTCAAATACATAGACCCAACTTATATGATCCATGCCTGTCGTGCCACTGCTTCTGATGCCATCCTTTGCAATCTACACTGTTCTTGGCTAGAATGCTGTAAGAATCTTGTCCTTGTTCGCTCAACATTTTCATATCATTAAACATTATCTTTAAGAGAAAGAAGGGCATTTAGGAAAGCAAATTACTTTGGAAAGTGATGGAGGTTCTTCATTGATTGATAGGTGCGTGGGTTGATGATAAAGCCCATCCATTCTATTCCGTCACAGAAAATCATTGCCAGTTAAATGTGAACAATGCACTGATTGAGCTATTATGACCTTCCGGTTGGTGCTATTTGTAACCAAAGGACTATCCGAGTGTCCATAGCAAGGCTCACCGCTTAAATGCTCTTGATCCCATACCTGTTTCACATGTATGGCTGTAGTCTGTATCTGCGGTCTATAGTTTGTTAACAACAGGTAAAATTCTTGTAAGCTATGGTTAGCCAAAAGACGCCCAAGAGTTCCAAGGAAGCAAGGTGTCCCTGCCTTTTCAACTCATGTTGGAAATGGCTAGTAGAGGAACCTCTGAGACAATGTCCTTGTGAATCAATATCCGACCGTTAGACTACATCTGAGTAGAAACTATTGAAGGCTGACTTTGCAAAAATGGTTGAAATGGTAACTCTGTTGTCGAATCCCGTGCAATTCGAATCGAACAGCTTTGGTGAATTCCTGATTTAGAAACTGTGATTCACTACAGTTCCTATCATATAAAACTAGAGTTCTATCTTCATGTGGGAAACTAGGAAGGAGACTCCTACCAAAGTCAGAAATATTCTAAAAATAAATTTATTTTGGGAGAAGTTTATACAAAAGAAAGCAGAGATCTAATATTACCAAAACATTAAAAGAAAAATTAAAAAAATAGAAAGTTTAATCAGAAAAGGAAACAAAGAACAATAGATTTTAGAAATAAATTAGAACTAAAATCTATAAATACCTATTTAATCCGGTGCAACCATGGCTACATAAACTCTTAAGGGAATCTAGATTTCAGATTGCTACAATCTCTCGGTCTCTTCTGCATATGTGTAGTGTGAAGCAAAGATTTTAGGTATGCTTTCTCCACTCATAACGTTTAATGAAGAGAAAGAAGAAAAAGAAAAGTCTTGTAGAAGATGAGATAGGATGGAAGGCGAAAATGGGGAATGGTGGAAGTTAATTGACAAGGATGATGGGGATGTGGGAAGGATATCAACGTTCCCACTTCCCTATGCCTTATTTTATTGTACTAGCAACAATGCCCGTGCTAAGCCCAGGCAATATAAAATCAATTATATCTCAAAATGATATTCATAGCGACAATAGGTATATCATAATTTGCACATAATTTAAAATCTAAAATGATACTTTATTAAAGAATATTTTAATTTAATTTACTTGATGCAAAAGACTAAGAAATGCAATTGGTATCAAATAAAGAGTTGAAGAAGAAATTTGGTAATCATTCTTCAAAGTCATTTAATGAAGATCAAATACACAAAGTTGAGCATTAAAAATAGATTTAATTATGGTAATAAGAGGAGCCCATATTACAATTGCTATCAGAAAAAGAATTCCAATGAAGAAAAACTTTTTTGGTAAGAAACAATGTTAGTTGTAAGAATTCATTAAAATATTTTGATAACTTAAAAATCTTTAAATCAGGAAACAAATCATTTTGAAAAATTATGAGTGTGAATGGATGTGTGATCACTTGTTTATTATAAAGGTCAAAAATATGGAAATAAAAAGAAGAAAAACAAAATAAAATTAAGAAGTGGATCGACACATGGAAAAAAGAATTCCAAATCTTAAAAAAAAAAAAAAAGAATAACTACAAGGCATTAAAAAAGAACTGTTTGTAGAGGGAGAACTTGGCGCAGTTTAAAAAGAGAAATAAACCAAAAAAAATTGAAGAAAAAATATAAAGCACTTGCGCAAGAATTATACTTTATTTCATCAATGACTTCCAATATTAGATCTTGAAAATCACTTTTGCCACTGCTCACAACATTTTTATTAGGTAATCACTCATGTAATAGAATAAATATTACTACATATATGTAGGAACAAAACCAAATCTCATATCATGCAAAAAGAAAAAATAATCCAACATATAACAAAATTTTAAAAGTTTGATTTAAAGAAGCAATACCTGATTAAAGTCTTCCTTTCTTTGATATGATTTTAATGAGAAAGAATACATAAGAGAGAAGATTAGGAAAACGCAGGTTTGCGATCGTCAAAGAGGATCATACATATACCTTGATATACATCATACGGAACTGGAGCATGGCTAAGTAGAGGATGAAAGCCAAAGCGAGGTACTGAGCTAGGAGCCATGGTTTTGGAGGAGGGTCGATGTCAGGACTAAGAGATCTTCATACAGGCTTCTTCAAACCACGAGAAGCTGGAGCTACTGCTCTTCTTCTAATACTAGGTCTACAGAAGACCCTGACTCTGTATTGTCTAACATATAATACACAAAGGCTTTGTTATGTTAGTATGATATATGATGATAAGTTCCATGTGGGGCCCCCTCTTCCTCTCCATTAAATTCAATGCATCCCCATAATGGCCTGCAACCACCAGGTTTATTATTCAAAACACATGCAAAACCAGGAAACTTCAAACTTTAAGTGGATGTAGATAAAGTAGATACCTGTAGTGATTTGAAATTTAAAAAGTATTGATTTGAAATTTAAAAACTGTATATATTGTGATAGTGATAAATGATGTTGAAATCATAAATACCTCTAAGATTAAGGGGAGTTGAGGATAATGAGAGAAAATAGGAGATGCTGATATGGCGCTATAGAAAAAAAAAATTGCTGATGTGGCACACTCCAGAGGCCTCCATTTTTAGAGCTTTAATATATATATAACTAGCAGCAAAGGCCTGTGCTAAGCCCGGGCCAAAAATAAAAAAATATATTAAAATTTGAGAATATATGTGGTATTGTTCTAATCTCTAATACTATTTGAGAAATGAATAGCTAATAATTTGTAATATTAGCTATATTATAAATATGATAGATAATATTATACATATGACAAATAGATTTCATATTAACCCTTATACTATTTCATGTATATCCAAATAGAAATGAAATGCATTTTTAATATGCACTTTAATAGCAAACATAACAAAATTATTACTAACAACACTTTATTAATAACTCAAAGGATTCATTGTTATGCATTACTCAGATTTAACAAATGAAAGGAAATTCTAATGCCTTCATCAAAACTAATTCAAGAAAATTATAATGCCCATTTAAAAAGCACTCAAATTTATTACCATGGGCTTGGTAGATTTGTCGTCATCCTTCAAAATCGATTACCAATAACAATGATACAAAAAGAAAGGAAAAAAAAAACCTGGAGATTTTGCTTCTCTTTTACTCCTCTTTTCATCATGTTTTTCCTTGCCATTTGGATCTTCAATTCCTCTATGACCAAAACACATAAGGTTAAGCATCATATATTCTAGAATTGCATGAATAATAAACAAATTGAAATCTATTTTATGAGAGCCCATAAGAAACCCTCGTTTTTTAACAACATCTATAGAAATAACCCCAAGCATTATCAAACAATATCAAGTTTCTGGTAAACGTAGATCCCATTAAGACGGCAGGTCTTAGGTGGGGAATGTGAACTGATCAACAAACAATATCAAGATTCCGGGCTACAAATTAAATGTTGAATAGTTCAAAATAAGTGATTTCCTAGACAATAGAGTAAATGTGAATGAGAAATGACCGCGAAAAGGCAATGGTGTGAAAATATACCACTTGAAACCATACAATTGTTCTGAACACATACCATTTGAAACTATATAATGGATTATAAATGGTGGCAAACCATTGGATCAAACCCTATAGAAGAGATGCACGTCATGATCGTATATTATCTTTACTTTCTATTTCGCTTCTTTTTGCCATGGTGCGGGTTGGTTAGGCATTCTGATAAGGGAATGCTTTGATTGGGACCAACGACTGCAGACCTCATTCCACATCATCTCCTCCACCATAGAAGGTGATCTTTACTGCCCAAAAAACTTAATTCAAGTTGCAGGCTGACAATTGTCACCAGGAAAAGAAAAGGAAAAAAGAAAATTTTAAATGGAGGAAGATGATGATGGTCAGCCAGAAAGAGAGGTTTGATGAATCGAGTACAAGACCATCAATCCCAAATATAAATGCAATTAGCATGGAGAGATTGAGGAAGGAGATCTCGACGTCAAAGTCAAATGAGGATGAGTGTGCCCCATGTCAATTGCCAAAAAAGAGTAATCTCTGAATGGGGATAAGGATGGATTTTAGGGGAAATTTTTGAATTGATGAAGAAGAGGTTTGAATACCATTCAAATAGAGAGATTTTTGGGGAATAAATAGAAAAGAGAGAAGAGGGTAGAGAGAGATTTTAGGGGATGATGCAAAAATGGTGGGGCCATTTCTGATATCTTTAGAAGATGACGTGACGCTCTAGAAAAAAAGAAAAAAAATATTACTAACGTGGCACTCTCCAGCGGCCTCCATTCTTGTAGATTTAATATGTAAAATGTGTACAAAAGATCATGAAGATTAAGATGCAAAATATTCACCTGAATACCAGGTGCTCCATAGTCCACCATTGTTTTTCCTTGTGCACTTGAAAAATACATTCACATATATGTGTGACTATCCTTTACTTCAATGATCACTCTGTTTATCATCAAACAAATCCCTTTTTTTATAGTTTTTTTAATAGTAAACTTCAATCCGACCCATCAGCACAACAACACTCATAGCTACCAAGCTACTTCCCACCCACCCCCCCCCCCCCCCTCTCTCTCTTTTTCTTTCATACTTTCATTCATGGTCATCATCATCAACAAACCAACATTCCTCATAAATCAATTTATGGATTCTACTCCTTCACTTATCTTTATTAGGTGAGAATTATTGTTCATCAAGATAATAAAAAATTGGCAAAACGTGCCCTTGATTAGCATGGGAAAAAATGCAATATTTTTTGAATAAAAAAATGAGGTTTCATTGACAAGAAAGATATACACAGATCACACAAAAGAAAGATTTCAAGACCACACATGAGATAAAGACAGCAAAGGTGGACCCATGGACAATGATAGGTTGAAGAAGTGAAAGACTAAAATAAAATATTTTAAGGTCAAATTTAAAAAATTTCTCGAATCACATGGAAGCAGTCACACCAGCGTGACAACACCTACGTCCAGCCCTGGGAAAACCCACTACCTAACTATGCAAAACCGATCACCCAATGACAGGATATGAGAAGCCTATTGGATTGAAAGTCTTGCTATGCAATGTTGTATACATATAGCATAAAAAATTCTACTCTCCATTTTTCGTAGGGTACAGAAACAGGCGACTGACTAGTCTATTTCCATGAGTTACATCATATTAAAGTAGATGTTTAAATATGTTAAAAAATATATATCACCCCTATTTGAAGGGACGCCTTTTTCTTGATCATCATAGACATACAAAAGCCCACTTCTTGCTCAAAGAATACAAAAAAGAAAAAAAACCAAAAATCCCACACTGCAGATTCCATCATAAAGTACCAAAAATATAAAAGGAAAATATCAAATCATTTTGAGGAAGATTGGAGAAGAACAAGGGAGATTGTATTTACAGGTAGCCATGGCTTGGACCTTTTGAATGTAGATGATTGTTAAAATTCTAATCCAACCCAATCCCAGATGTCTTCCCTTGAAATCTATAGAAAAGAAAGAAGACAAATGTAAAGACATTAGTGTGAAGAGATGATGATGCATATAGGGGATGATGATTGTGGGGAAGGGAAAGACCTGGGTTTTGTTAGAGTTTTGAGGCAGTATTGAAAGAAGAACATGTGATGCTTTTTTATGCCCAAGGAACATGAGATTAATACCGACAGCTTTTAAAGGAATAGAGATTTTAGGAACTAAATTTGAATTGAACATAAAAACTTTTAGAGAGTAGAGATTTTAGGAAGTAAATTTGATTTGAGAGAGAGGATCTGTGGATATGTTTTTTAGAGATGAGAGATTTTTGGGAAATAATTTTGAGAGAGATTTTAGGAATCTAATGCCATTAGGATGCTGACGTGGCACTCTAGAAAAAAAAAAAGGGGGTGTTAACGTGACATACTTCACAGTCCTCCCTCCTTGTAGCTTTAATATATATACTAACACTCCAAGGCTCGTGCCCAATGCGGGCCATGTTTAATAATTGTTTTATTTGTAAAAATAAATATTTAAATGAATTTTAAATTAATATTAACATAAAATTCATTACACAAACATAAATTTTAATATTTGCAATATTTATGGTATATATAATAAAAAAGAAAAAGAAAAAGAAGGGACCTAATTGATATCTACAAAAAGAAATAAAAAGATTCATAACATGGCACAAGTCTGCACCTATACCGAAATAAATGGGTCCACCAAGGGCAGGGACTTACAACCATTTCAATTTTGATGATGCTGTGGGCCCACCTTCATTTCATAGTACCGTAAAACAATAAACAAAATAAAAAGGAGTGAAGATTTTGATTAGACAAGGACCTAATTAATATACGAAAAAAAAAGTCCATAACCTTATGCATGTTTGCACCTGTACTCTTACCTATAAACAAATAAGTGGGTCCACTAAGAGTAGGGACCTAATTGATATATGCAAAAAGATATAAAAAAATCAACGGTTAAATACTAATTTTTTCACTCAAAATTTCCCCCAACCCCTGAATTAAACCTTAGCCTAATAACACCTAAAACATGTGATTAAGTTTATCATCTTTATAATAATTAGGGCATCCCCTTTATGGCCCATGTAATTATATTATTTGTAAATAAAACTATTTATAAATATTTAAATGAATAGTAAATTAATATTAACATAAAATTTATCACACAATCAAAATTTTAAATATTTGAGTGCACTCTTAAAAACTAAATATTATATTAGTAAAACTAAATAAAAAAATAAAAATAATGTACCCATAAAGTTTCATTAGAATATTTATCAAAAAAAGTTGGATCATTTTTCCTTTAATCTGTAAACTCAACTCAAGAGGAAAAAAAACATTATATGGTAACAAAAATTAGATGGAATAGTCCAATGTATAAAGAATCATGGGGTCGATCATCCAACCCTCTCACTATGAAAAATATTGATTAGTTGGAATTGAATAGCAAAGAAAAGGACCCACGCCCAATGCAGCCCATTTGGAAAATATATGTACCCTATGAATAAAATAATCAGCAACAGGCTTTAAAGAATATAGGCATCTCAAACTTTGCCTTTAATAATCAGGGCTGAGAATAGGATTCAAGTGTAGCCTGTAATCCCAAAAACATAGCCCAAACTAACACATTGGGGGCTTTAATGCTGCAGTCAGGCTACGCCTAGTTATGAGTATTCATAAAATATCCAATCAATCTTCAAGTTTGATTTTTGAAAATGGAAACATCTTATAAAATGTTTAAAAATAATTCTTGTTACAAACTTTAAAACTAAATTATATATTATTTAAAATTAATTTCACTTTTGACAAAAGTGTTCTGAGAGTTTGATGTTTTGAGAAGTCCCCCGAATAGCCTGATCATATCCAACTTAATCCTACCTAACCCAACCTATCTACTCCATTCATGCCAACTCTAAGTCCAAATCAATTCATCATACTCAATACTAACACCAACCCATAGCCCAATTCAACCCACCATACTCGCGATGCTAGCCAAATTAAATTGCACAAAGATGACCAACTCTTGTATGTGGATATTGGCATATAAAAGGAAAGATATCCTCTTTTTATCTCTTCACATGTGGATGAGATACATTTAGCATAACTATGAGGGATCAACCCAATCCCCAAATCTGATTACACTGGATGCAAAAGTGTCTTATAGGCCCAAACATAAAAGATGGAACTAAATGAAAAGATCAGAAACATTTGACCCGAATCCTAACTTAACCACTATTGGACTGGGTCATTATTTGGCTTGGGTCTTTTGTTTTCACCAAGTTTTCATGATTGATATTGGGTGAATTAAGGCCTAAATTCATTAATACGTCCATTGGGACCCATGTGAGTCCACCCAACTATGGATTACTGAATGTTGAAAGCCATATCAATGGCTGTTTCCACATTTTCATTTCCTATTTTCTCTAAAGGTGTCTAAGTATATATATATATATAAGGGGGCAAAATGATGGACGAGATATCAATAGGTATAAATTCATTAATAGGTCCAACAGGCCCATGTGAGTACACCCTAAATATGGATTACTAAATGGCGAAGGCTGAATGCCAACAGCGAGAAATTTTGATTGCCCAAAAACTCATGCCCTTAAAAAAAATAACTATTGCATAAATATGGAGAGAATATGGAGAAAATATGGAGATTTTTTAGGTGAGTAAATTAGGTTAGTTAAGAAGAAACACCCTAATGAGAATAGAGATTTAAGGAGAGCGGATAAATATTGAGCAATGAGAGTAGAGATTTTAGGAGATAGGAGACATTTTAGATTTGATTTTAAGGATGCCACATGTTGCTTTCCCACACTCTCTCTCGAAGGGGGAATTTTCTTTACCTATACTAGTGCTTTAAGTCCTGCATTGGAAAAAATAATAATTAAGTCTTATTAAAAATTATTAATAATTTAAATAAAATATTAATGAATATTATGACATAAATCATAATGAAAATATAATTACAATATTAAATCTTTATTTTTTTGAAGGAGAAAATATTTTTTTTTGAATCATAGATGTATAAAAGTTGAGAGTGAAAAAAAGACTGTTGATATTAAATCATCCTTGAATTATTAAAGGAATTACATGTGGTTAAAGGAAAAAAAAATGTTGATATTTGTTAATTGGCATGCACTTGTTTCAATAGATGCACTTGGTTTATCTTCTTCACTTATCTCAATAGTTGCGCTTGTTTCATCTTATACAGATCTTTTAACTCCTGCACTTGTTTCACTTTGTACGCTTATCTTAATAAAGTTATTTGTTTTTTGTATTGCAATGGAAATACTTAGTCCAACATCTTGAAATTTTATATTTTCTTTATAATTTGATATTGCATAGTAAACATTCAAATAAATTAGTAAAATAAACTGATATGAAAGAAATTGTACTGATGGCATTAAAATAAAACTTATAATTTTCAATTTCTGACAATAGAATGGTTGATTCTTGGGTGTAGCAAATTTCTTCAATTTTCTTGACTGGGATACTATTTTCTGATGTTAGTTTGTTCATCGTTGAGATAAATTAGTTTTATATGAAATAAATATTACTTCCACTATTCATTTTTTATTTCATTTTCCAATAGTTTATACCAATTTACCTGCAAAATAAATAAAAATTTAATATTTATATATATATATGATGATAGTTAAAATAAAGAAGTAACTTTATGTAAATAAAAATAAATTTAAAATACCTTATTTACACATTTTTGAAATTCTTCTTTTGTTGCATTTATGAAAATTTTAAGTACTTCATCGTGCAATAAGAATGATGTTTGCTTGGTGTGGTTTGCAACTATTATAGTTGTAATGTATCTGACAATAAAAAAAATTAAAAACAATTATTTTATAATAAGTGCAATAGACAAATATGTTAACTTGATTAACATAACAGCTAGATGATACACAAATTTGGTTAGATTGGGGTTAACATGATTCCTAGAACTCCTATTTTTCAATAATCTTAAGAATCTTAAGAACGCCACTATTGACTGCATTGACTCATGATTAAATAATCAAGATTTCTAGGCTACAGATTACCATGAACAGTGTAGGGTTTAGGGATCTAATTATTTATCTAAATAGTGTCAGTCAAAGGACTATAGATTACTATAAACAGTTTAAGAATATAACAATTATCTCTATAAGTAGTAAATCTAAATAGTGTCAGTCAAAGGGCTACAGATTATTATAAAACAGTTTAAGAATATAATATTGGCTATGTAAGTATCCAAATCAAATAGAAGGAACTCAAAATAAGGTGTAGTTGGGAGCATGATGTATATACCTTGTCAAATTTGGTGGATTCACATGAACCACTGGGGGTACTGAGATGGAATTTGAAAGAGTAACGCCTTAGCATAGGCTACGAAAAAAAATAATTAAGTCTTATTAACGATATAAGGGACATGAGAATTTTGTGTTGTATAGAATATAATGCATGCTTAGAAGAGAGAGAGGAATACTTAACCCATCTATCTTTCCAGTGGAAGAATAAGAAAATATGCGACCATTCTACTTCTTCTGTTCTTATGATTTATGAATAGAATAGAGAAGTCGGAACAGAGAGAGTATAAATTGATGTGACTTATATCTTGGGTTTCTTTTTTTAAAGAGTTTTCATGATGAGATATTTGCTTAAACTCTAAAATCTAGGATGCAACTTATATAAATTGATGCAACTTATATCTTGGGTTTCTTTTTTTAAAGAGTTTTCATGATGAGATATTCGCTTAAACTCTAAAATCTAAGATGCAACTTATATAAATTGATGCAACTTATATTTTGGGTTTCTTTTTCTAAAGAGTTTTTCTTATCACAAACGAATATATAACATATATCTTAGGTTTCTTTTTTTAAAAGAGCTTTTCTTATCACAAATTATTTATTATTCTAAATACAATAATTAAAATAAAATAGGAAAAATTAATAACAAACCAAAGTAAATATTTTCAAATAATTCATAAAATCCACAAAAGTTAGGGGGAGAGAGTGAAAATAGAAAGATAAATAGAAAAAAGAAATATTAATATATGTCTTTTAATTTTTTTTTACCTATGTGTATTCATTTTGTATACGTCCCTATCCCCTAAACCCAAAAGGAGAAAGAAAAACCAAAAATAAAAAGAATAATGGAAAAAAGGTAACATACAATTTTTCTTAATAATGTTTCAATAAATCTTATATTTAAATATATTCTCCTTTTTTGGGCCTGGGTTTAGCATGGGCTTTTGTATAAACTTGCGGATTCAATTATGTGCAGACTTGTGACCTTAGATCTAAATATTATATATATGTATATTATGCTTAGCCTAGTTGTACTTCAAACAAATTTGGAGGTGGGTCCACATCATGAGGCCATAGTTTATCCTACCCATAATTTAGTCTATATCTTTCTATTCACTATGACCACCTTTCTATATTTTTTTTCACTGACCCATATCTTGTTCAAAGCTCAAAATTTTTACTTACTCACATCGTGTAGTTGCATATGAACCCGATACACATATGACTCACTGGAACTCCTTTTCATTAGAAAGTCTCATGAAAATGAAGTCTCGTCAGAACCAAATCCGATTAAAGAGTTTCATGTAAATCAAGAGTCTAGTTAAAGAGTCAGGCATGGCCAATAGCCATCTATATGATTATCTAAACCATGGGCCCACTCGCCTATTCTATGGATTACTATGGAGGATTATGATGTCCAATGCAAGAAGTATGACTATGTTACACTTGTGTCCCGATGATGAACAGCTCAGATTAGTCTAAGACTTTAAATTAATGTGGCCCAAAACTTTGATCATATAAGATCCTTTTGATTTCGATTCGGGTACATAGAGGACCCAAAACCAAAATCATGAAAAGAAGCCAATCTAAATAGTTATTTTCATTAAAAAAAATATTAAACGGGTGATGACATGGTGTTCCAAAAAAAGTTAAAAAAGATTCAGAGATTTTAGAAAGGTGGTATAGATATATAAGATAAGAACCCTTTAGAGAATAGATAGAGATGAAGTTGTAAAGGGATGAGAGAGAGAGAGAAATTTGGGAATGAGAGATATTACAAAAAACCAAAGAGAAATTTTAGAAAAATTGAGCGATTTTTGAGATTTGGTATAGAGTTTAGCTAAAATAGATAGAATCCTTAGATTGAGCCACGTGTAATGCCGTTATGAAGAGAATTGTGCCACATGTCACTCTCCCATGAAAATGGGTATAGTTATAATATATATAAATTGTATTCCACACCCCCATATGTTTTAATATACCTCTCTCTTTCATGCTCTCTCCAAGCCCATAACCCATTCATTTTTAATGATAATCAATATAGATTAGGAGAAACCCCAATTGAAACCCTTTATCCAAATCATACAAAATAATTGTCTTACAGATTTATAGGTTATCTATAATGTATTCATTAATCCAAGTTTGATCTACCATTGGATTAAAATTTAGATGAAAAATATAATGATAATCACTTTTTTTTTTATCATGCAGTCAATTCGACAGTTGGATGAACTCAAATCTATGTAGTATTTGAGAAAACCATAAGTAAGTACATTATATGAATTTTGAACCATTAAGATTTAAATAGGTGTCCCTACCATCTAGTTCCAATCCTTTTATCTCATAGTTTTTGTATTAGTTACAATCGTACTCATTCATGAATCTCTTGTAGTACACTTTTTGAAACTGCCACCATGCCATTTAAATCACTTTATCCTTTTCTTTGTTTTAAAAATTTTTTTATACTATGCTTTAGACTTATCCAATATTGGGTTTAAAGATATATATATATACGTGGGAAAAGACTACTATGCATTCATCCCTCACCTTGTGGTAGTGGACAATTCCTTTTTTAAACCTAACAAGGTCACAAAGGTGTCATGAGGGTCATGGTTTTGTCTTCTTGCATATTAATACTTTCCATTTATGGAAGTGTCCCTTACCATAAGGTGAGGGATAGATGCATAGTAGTTTTGTTCTATATGGCTTTGATCCTGTAAGAACTGTTCTCATGCAGCTATCGTAAGAACTTTTTATAGAGCTCACTTGTGGGTCTCATTTGGAGATGGGACTAGGGGGATGGAAAGATCTTTGTGGAACCAACCCACATATCAAGTTTGGCCCTAATCACACGTCTCTAAACCCTTCATCCATGGACCACAAATTCAGTCCATTCGGATTGGTGCACAGTCGATCCAACGGTCTAATAAATTCGAATCTAACTGAAACTTAGGGCGAGTGACTATTAGGGCGACCTCTATGTATTGCGAGGTTTGAATTGGATGATAGATGGGCCCCACCTACAGTTCTCACAAAAACATGGTGAGAACTAGTTCTCATAGGATTATTTCCCATATATATACATATATAAGGCAACCTCTTGTTTTTTTTTTAATTAAATAGGTGACCCTTGTTTTGTTGTGGAAGACACCATAGGCAAATGACATTTTGGTTAGGCTCTATATTTTCTTTTTGGTAAATTGTGAGCGGGATATGTATTTTTTTTAATATATTTTGTATTCCTTCCGGTCTTGAAAGCATCAAACCAATTTTGTTTATTTTATGAATTTGGTGAATTGTTTAAAGCCTCATGTGGTAAAACAGTTTCTTCTATTTCCATAGCTGGTAGTTTATATTTGGAGACTAAAAAGTTCTAATAAATCAAAATAATATGACCCCTTTATATATGCTTTATTCAGATTAAACTCTAAATGAATTAAAAAATGGTAAGAATAAAAACTTACAAGGTATGTGAATAAATATTACAAAATAATTCACTTATTTATATTAATAGCTGTGTGTGGATTTTGACTAATCATACCTTTTGTCTTGCATTTTTTTATTTTTAAAGTGTTAATTTGTTATTATTATTATTATTGTTGTTGTTGTTGTTGCTATTGCTGCATTCGACTATGTTTCCCCATAAAATCTGTCACATACCTACCTTTTACACACCTACCTTTATGTCCAGGTGCTAAGTTTATAACCATATTATTTCATGTAGTACCTTTTTTCTTTCTTTTTTTGGGTATCTCAATGTATATCTTATCTGTCAATCTAAATATCTATGAAGTTCTAAACATCTCCATCATGGAATATGTTTGACACTTGTGCAACATTGTGGGGCCCATCTTTAGGCACTACTAATCAAGGAACATGCCTAATGAGCTTGATAAGATTCTCTCCAGTTTGGATTTTTATGCCTCAAAACTAACAATAACACAATATTAAAAGAGGGTAATTCAAGGTGAATGTAAGTTGAAGGTTTTGGAGAGAGCTTCTAAATTGGATTAATGCAATCAGTCTCAAAATTATGTATGCAAACAATCAATTACACAGCGGAAATAAATCAAACAAAAGCAAATACCATAAGAACACACAGATTTTACGTGGAAACCTAAACCGGGAAAACCATGAGTCCAACCTAGACTAATAATCAAGCACTATGGATTATAACGCAGTTATAAGCCATTTACAGACAACTGCATGACTTTGTAATGTCAACCTCTTGCAAAAAATCACTCTACAACAATCGCCTGTCGTTGCCTGCTACACATCCAATCAACTAGAAGCCTTCTACTTATTAGCTTGACTCTTCAGATCTTCTACGCGTAGAAGATGATCTTCTACTAGAGATATAGAAAACAAGAATCTTTAGAGCAAAACTTCAGCCCTTCAACTCTCCAAAAAACTGTAGAAGAGATGATCTCCATAATATATTCCCCATTTAGAATAATGAGATCTCTGTCTTAGGGTTGAGAGAGAACCATTTTTTATAGCCTCTAATTTGTGCCTCATAAGTATATTTCAATTAGGAAAGAAGTTGGCATGAAATAGGGAAATTCCTCTTCAAATCGGACTGAAAAATCGTAAGTTGGCGAACTTTCTGCACTTGTCCGATTGGTCGGATTAAGGTTCCGCCTGGGCAAAAATTCAGCACATTTTCTCCAAACTTCTAGAGGCCATAGTTTTCTTGTTTCAGCTCTGATTAAGCAATTTTGGGTTCTACAGATATCTACTCAAAACGAACTTTCCAATGGTAGGTCACATGCCCATATCCGATGTTCGGTTTGTAAGATATGACCTTTTTAATCTATATTGTCCGTAGAAAATCACTTCAATTTGTCTCTCTTTCTTCTATTTCTTGATTTCAGTACATCCAGCGACTCAAACCATTATCCATACTCAAAGATATGTAAAATACAATACTTATAGACTCAAGTTTTGTCCAACCCATGAATTTGCTAATACAAAAATCCTTATAATCTCTCTCTTTGGCAATTCATGGACAAAACTTTCTATACATTCAATCTACCCAAAAATAAAACCAAAAAATATGTTGAACATTGAGTAAATTGAAATGGCAAATAAAATTTTACCATTAGCTCTGCACCAGTTACAAAAGAAACTATCTTTAGCTCCATCTATCTTTAGACTAAACAAAAATTCTCTATCTCCCACTGAATACAATATCTTCCCCTTTTCGTCCATAATTGACAAAGCTAATGATCATCATACAATAAAGTTGTCAACTTGAATCCAGTATTAGCTTCCCCTTAATTATAACTCCCCTTTAATTGTATCTTCATAGCAACACTGGGGGTTAAAACTTGATCTTCTTGATTAGGGTTTTTTGCATATAGCCACCCACACTTGTATAGTTTGATCGTTCAGCACAGTGTGAGCAACTTTTTTAGACAGATTAGACTCAGATTTGATCATCTTCTTGCCAGATTTCTTATCTATTAGCATAATTGGCTTTATCATATATGTGCCTCCTTGATTAAGCACCATTCTAGATATCTCTTAGGATCATCATCATCATCATTATCATCATCATCAAAGCCTTATCCCAACCATGTTGGGGTTAGCTATATGAATCCTGTTTCTCCATTCCGTTCTATTTTGAGCATGTCTTAGGATCAAACACATCAAATTAGTGTAATCTGCTCTAATATCACTTGAAGGTTTTGGGGGAGAGCATCTAGAATAGATTGATGTAATTAATCTCAAAATTATGTGTATAAACAATCGACCACGCAGCGGAAATAAATCAAATAAAAGTACACACCACAAGAAGACATAGATATTATGTGGAAACCCAAACCGGGAAAAAACCACAAGTCTAACCTGGACTAATAATTAAGCACTATAGATTATAACGCAATTACAAGCCACTTACAGACATTCGCATGATTCTGTAACGCTAACCTTTTGTAAAGAATCACTCCACAACAACCACTTGTCGTTGTCTTCTACACATCCAATCAACTAGACGCCTTCTAGTTGTTAGCTTGACTCCTCAGATCTTCTATGCTTATAAGACAATCTTCTACTAGAGATATAAAAGACAAGAATCTCTAGAGCAGAACTTCAGCTCTTCAACTCTCAAAAAAGCTCTAGAGAATATAATCTCCAGAATATATTCCTCACTTAGAACAATGAGATCTTTGTCTTAGGGTTGAGAGAGAACCCTTTTTTGTAGCCTCTAATTTGTGCCTCATAAGTATATTTCAATTAGGAAAGAAGTTGGCATGAAATAGACAAGTTCTTCTTCAAATTGAACTGAAAAATCGTAAGTCGGCAAACTTTCTGCACTTGTCCAATTGATCGGATGCGTGGTCCAATCAGTCGGATTAAGGTTCTGTTCCGGTGAAAATTCAACACATTTTCTGCAAATTTCTGGAGGCTATAACTTTCTCATTTCAGCTCCAATTAAGGCCATTTTGGTCTCTACGGATATTTACTCAAAACGAACTTTCCAATGGTAGGTTGCATGCCTATATCTGATGCTTGGTTTGTGAGATATAACCTTTTTAATCCATATTGTTTGTAGAAAATCACTTTAGTTTGTCGCTCTTTCTTCTATTTCTTTACTTCAATGCATCCGGCTACTCAAATTATTATCCATACTCAAAGATATGTAAAATACAACACTTATGGACTCAAGTTTTGTCCAACCTATGAGTTTGCCAACACAAAAATCCTTACATAAGTCATGATTGTCAATTTGGAGTATTGATGTGTGAGGTTGTGGGTTAAGGGGGTTGGCTTTATTACAAGTGGCCTTGGTGGCTATGCATACGATCGACTTGTCTTTAGCTCTTTTGTTATGAATGAGTTTGATTAGGGGAGCAACTTCTTTTTTATAGGAACTCATGAGTAGCTCTCTACGGTCACCTTCCAAACCCCATAAGTCATGAATTGGCATGGCATACATCTGAACTACACAGAATTGCTTGACCACTTTGAGGAATGGTTTTTTACAGGAGCAAGGCACATTTGCTGGATCTAGTGGAATTACTATAGGCATATGCAACACCCACTATGTCTATCTTCCTATTCATGTAGTCATCACATCGCTAAGGTTTGTTGACCTGAACTGTAGAATGTGGCATTGATGCCTAACATCAACCAGCCAACTTGACTTTATCTGATTTCATTAAAATGCTGCTTCTATTCTTGGCTGTATAGGACGGGCATACTTCAAGATTTTTGTTTACTGCCATAGAGACTTCTGTGCTTGTCAGTTTCATTAGTTACAAGCGTAAGTGTTGTACAATTTTGTAAAATCGTCACTTAATACTATAAGCAAAACAATTTGTGTCGGCACATAGAAATTAAAGGCCCTGAAACTAAATTACTTAGCTTTTCAACCATTGTCGATTGGGACCAAAATTGTACTTTGGACCCTCGTGATTCTCAATACAACGTCTTAGCTTCAGTTCTAATCTATGGGTAAACTTGCAGTTCAACAGACGACGAGCAAGAATGTGCAGGTTCATATGAAATTAATGAAATTAAAACTGCAGATTTCTCAGGCTACTTGCTATCATTTGTTTGATTGTTGAGATGGGGCATTAGATAGAACCTACAATGGAGCTTGTAAAATTTTCTGGTGCGCTCTGGTTGATTTGTAGTAATACATTTTGGCATTCATATGTTCTCAAACAAATCATTTTTCGCGGGTGGATCGTTATGTATTAATCGCGTGGATTTTTTTTAAGTCTGATTGGAGATAGGACCTCCAAGAGGGTGGGTCTTGGCACAATGGTAATATTGCTCAATTGCATCTTAGGTGTCCTCAAAACAGCCTCTCCATTTGTAGGAGAAAGGCTGCTTACATTTGACCTTCTCTATGCCCCCTAGTGGTAGGAGCCTGTGCGCAGGGAGAGGGGACCTCCATCCACTAGATCCTAGACTCGACACCTACCTAGTAACACATCCATTATGAACTTATGATCACCTATCAACTATGCCTGAAGGTTGTTAGTAAGCCTGTCCTTGGGTCATCTCTATGTTATCTTTAAAAGTTGTCGTCACTCGATAACTTATTTGTTGAAGACAGACATCTCCATTCAACCGCAAAGTATCCCCCAGTCAGATTATTGCGATTGCTACTCATCGATGAAAACTTCCGTTTCATCATCTTTAGGTGGCGAGATCCCATCAAATGAATGATCTACGCCACTGAAAGCTTTCATTTCTCATGAATGATTGATCGCATTGTTTTTGTCATTCCTGCACCAAGTCCTTTCCCCTCGTGAAAAGTAGATGCTGCCGAAGACGCATAGGTTTCCAATTTTAAATCTCCCAGAGGAAAGTAGGAAACGAATGAGAAAACGGAAAGTAGTCATGGAGCAGGTCAGCTTCGACTCCCCTGATCCTCTAAGTGTTCACCATATGGTAATCATGCGTGAACCCATCGGGGTCTGCCATGTCACTGTGCGGCAGCTTGCCATGCATGTAGGTTGCCATGCATACTGGCAGCTTGTCCCATACAAGGCAGCAGGGGTGTACAAAAAATCTATCGATCTTTACAACTGATCCGGTCGGCAGTTTTTTAACCGATCTAGTGGTTAATTGTTTGGTGATGAATTTTACCTTTAATCCGGGGATTTAAACTGATTTGAACATTTAAAATAAAAAATATGTATTTATATAAAAAAATATTAAAAGGCAACATTTTAGTCAATCATCATCCATCTTTCAGGTTCAGTCATTCACTCTCTATATAAAATAGTGGGAAAATAGTTGACATTACTATTAACGGATTGAATGATTTTAATCAAATCGAATGGTTAATCCATGGTTTAGTTCGATTCGGTTTTTAATGGACAACAGATTGACTACGAATTACAAAACTGTCAATCTGTAGGTTATGGCTTGGTGATGGATTAGGTTTAATCCAATCCAATCCGTACCGTGTATAACCTTACAAGGCAAGACTGCCCCATGATAACGTGGCGAACCGTAATAGGTCTACTCACCGTCACTGTGGGGGCAAACTCTTGCTCAATCTCAAGGTTTCTTGCTAAACCAAACTTGACAGGAGCCACATCATTAAAAAGGGAAATTTAAAGTGAGGTCTTAAATTTTTACCTTATTTCAAAAGAGAACATAAATTTCAAAACTTTTTAAATTAGTCTCCAAATGTTTTAAAAAATTTATAATTAAGGATATCTAACTTGTACCATTTTTTGAAATAAGGCGACAACTTAAAGCCCTATAAAAAAATTTCCTATATTTTTACATGCTTACTGTCCCGAGCCCAACTTTTAAAGCATACCTCAATTCTAATTGGGCTTTGATATTTTATATTCGAAAGCCCAAAATGTCCAACTCAAATGTGGGATTTGCTTAGTTGATGGTAGGTTTGATCCAGCGAAAGTTGCGCACCAGGGTAATCCTCCCAGCTTTTTATAAGCCAAACCGTTCAAAATTCAATTGACATTGAGTGGGGAGTACATTCGCACTTGTGCCGAGCACGAACCATTTATATGAACGCGACGGATGGTCTAACTGTGTATGCAGACGGGCTTTTGTCATTTTAGTGCATTTGTGCGTGGAGGTTTATCTATTTATAAATATCTAGAAATCTATCAAGAATCAATGACTGAGATTTCATAAGAAAGTTGTTTTAAAGTTCTAGACATGATAAATGGTTGAGATTTTTATAGTGTGACACAAACGGCGTGTTTCAAACTAAAAGCCGATAACCTAAAATCAGTAGCACTGCGTTTTCTTTGACGTCCTCTGTCAGACAGGCAGAGAACTAGAAGCGGTAAGAGCTCTGAGGATGAGAGGGAAGGGTGGTAGTCCGTACATGATGACACGTGACCGCCGGAAATCGCCGATGAATGGCTACCTTGGAAGTTCTCCCACAAACCCTCTTTCCCTTCTATTTTCCTGGTGGGTTTTCTTGAGGACTCCGAAAAGACACAAGGCTCTCGGAAGTATTCAGGTTGGTTTCTTCGATTTACCCATCCATGTATGTATTGATTTCTGAGAAAACACTTTGCATTATTTCTTTTACACACATTTTTTTTACACTTAGGGTTTTGCTGTAGGGTTTTGGCAAAAAAAAAAAAAAATGGTGGTTTTGTGAAACTTATGGTTTTGTTACGAAAAAATTGTGGTATGTGAGATTTATGGTTTTGCTATGGACTTGGTTTGATTTGTGAAACTTAGGGTTTTTTTACAAAGAATTTGTAGTTTGTAAAACTTAGGGTTTTGCTATGAAGCGTGGGTTGGTTCCAGAGCTCACCTAGATTTTCAGCATTGGTCTCCATCCCCACTTTTGAGCTTATAGCTGCATCTATGGCATGTTTGACATGGCCCCCACCCCAGTTTGATAGACTGAACATGAAGCCATCAAGCGTGCCCTTCAATGGGCTCAGCGACTCTCTCCCTTTTCACTTGCAATAACGACCAACTGTTTAGTGGCTGTATTGCAGCTTATGGGTTCCCAATCCCCAAGCTTTGAAGACCAACCAATCCTTCAAAATATCTCTCACACCACTTTCCATTTTGCAGAGTGCTTAAGATTCCTAGGGCACACCTTTCCGAAGCTCACACGCCAGCCTCAGCTGTACTCAAATAGTTCCTTCCACATCCCTGGGTCCTCTAATTTTTGCACTGAGCGCTGTTGTTCACTATACATTTTAACTGCACATTACTGTTGCCCTGGAAATTATCATATTATACTGCATTTCTGCTTGCATCATGTTGCTGCATTACAATATCATGTACCCATTATATGTGAATATTACTGTCTCTCTAACATTGCCTCGTAACCTAGATCCAACCCACAAGAGCTGAGAAATGGAGGAGATAAATGAGATTCCAGCAGGGACATTCCACATAACGTCATAACCTATGATCATGGAGTGAAAATTGAAGGAAACCTCTATAGAGGTTCGTTTCGGGGTGCAGATGGAAGCTCGATCAGTGTAATGTATCATGTTGTTCCTGATGGAGAGGAAGAAGATGCCAACAAATGGCATAATTTCAGTTTGGCACACTCGAGTGAGTTTATCTTGAAAGTTCTTGGCACAACCAGTCTCAATGGGCGTAGAATTTTATTTTTAGAAGATTTTTTTTTAGACCCTTGCAGATTGTGTTGAAGCTCCGGGAAATTTGCTCACTCTAGGGCAAAGAATACATCCACAACTCATTACATTTGTTGTAAGTCCCTTGTCTATTTTTTTTTTTCTGTTGTTGCTAATTTCTTTGTCCTTTATTTTTTGGTTTTATTTATGTTTTCTATTTTTTTTCTTTGATTGTATTTTACAGGGATGTATTACATGGGATAATTATGTTCCGATGCAAATGGAACTGTCAACATGGGGCAATAATTGCAAAAAATATTTTCATTATTGTTGATGGAAGAGCAAAAATCGGCAATGCATCGAGTTGGGAAAACTTTCAAGGAGATATTCTGCCTTTTTGCAAGATGATTGTCTCTCTTTCGAATCAAAACAGCAGGATCTTCCCTTGGAGTTATTGCAGTCCTTGCGCAGTTTGAAGAAACTTGGCAAGGACAAAACCAAGTAAATCCATCTTTAAAAACCACAAATCAATTGTTATGATGTGAACTTAATTGTTTTCAGAGTGTTTCTAATGCATGCCAACTATCAATTTAGTTAGATATAAATACACATTGGAAGCATATTTCTCTTAACTGCTAGTTGTGGAAACCCAATTTGTTGATTTTTGACATACATGATGAGCATGTTAGAGACATTCGATCTAATAGTTGGATTGGCAAAAATATGGTTTTTATATAACATTATTGAGGGTGTAAGAGTTCACATTCCTACATCGGGCATGAGTTTCTTTAGCCTATTAAATAAGGTGTTGGAAATAACTTTGTAAAAGTCGTTACATGGTTATAAAGGCTAATATGTCTAAAGTCATCAATTGTAGTTGGATGAGCTTTTTTTGGGACCAAATCAATGTTGGTTCGGTTTACCTCTCCAATTTATCTTCCTGGATGCTCACAAAAGTTCCTGCCGCTAGCCAAAGTTTTTGGAAGAAGGTACCTGGGATTTCATTGGGGCTTGGTGCTTTAAGAGGTCCAATTTCAGATGCTGCTTGCTTAATTTCATCTGCTTGAAAGGGTGCATCAAGAATAGCTAGTTGTGCTTCAGATAGTCTTTGCGCCAGAAAGCTCCAACCGTGCCATGATTGCATTGCTGATGTGCCAATATCTGGTTGGGAGTAGATCCTTTGGAAACGAGCCGCAAAACTATTTGTAATAGTGTGGGGGTCTGAAGTTCATTCTCCTGAAGGTCCTTGGATCCCCTGAATACGATTTCTTGCTTTTCTAATTGTAGCTGCAGCATGATAAAATTTTGTATTCCTATCTCCCCATGCAAGCCTTTTTGTCTTTGCCCTTTGAGACCAATAAATTTCTTCCTGATTCAATGGGCCCTCAAGATGGGCCCTTTGCTCAAAGTCAGCTTGTAACTAGCTGTGTCATGTAGGGTTTGCTGAATTTGAAACAAGAGTCTCTAGTTTCTTTAATCTGTTAGGCCGGATTAGATGTACTCCCTGATTTCAGTTGACAGAGCCTTAGCCTCATAATTTTGATCCATTGTACGACTCTATAGCAGGGGGATCCTGTAACCTCTGTCTTCCAAGCATCCTCGATCATCTTTTTACAATCTGGAATTTGCAACCAAAACACTTAAAATTTGAATGTGCGATGTCCTTTTCAAAGAGGTGGGCTAGGGAGAAGTGAAAGTGGTGCGTAATTTGAGGCAGCTAGTGGCAAAACTTTTGCCCTTGGTTGGGGAAATTGGCAACTCCATTCTATATTTGCAAAAGCTCGTTCCTATCTCTCATAGGTTCAAGTGTTGACCCTATGTCCATTTGTCCATGTGAACATAGGCCCTTCCATATGAATCTAGAACAACAATAAGTTGGCAAAGTCTTTCAGAACTTCTGAGCCAGGGATGTGCTTGGAGTGTCATCCTATTTTGTCCAAGGGTCAGAGTACTTGATTAAAATCGCCAATACACAGCATAGGTGTTGGAAGTAGGTGGGTTTCGGGAATAGATTTTCCAGACTTTTGACCCACTTGACACAGGGATCAACTATCCATAAGACCAAAACCCAATCCAGGATGCATTACCCTCAATCTCGTGACCATGTACAGTAAATATTCTACCAGTACTAAACATCCATAATAATCTACGACATACAAGAAGTAGATCATACCTTTGGAGATCCGCAGTGCTTTAATGGATTTCTTCAACACCTCTTAGCCTTCCACGCTATGACCCGAATTGGATTTCTTTTCTCAAGAAGAGTGGTGGAATCTTCAGGAGAAATCTCAACTCGAAACTCCAAGGAACTAGAAGAGAGAAGGAGAGAGAAACTCGTGCAACTCTTGCACGAATAGGGTTTTTGGGCGTGAGAGAGACTCTTTTGGACGTCCAAGGAGATTTTGTAAACTTTCAAATCTTATCCTTGCCTAATTGAAATAGAAGTCTTACTTCCAAAGCAATTAGCAATTTTCTCCTTTCTTATCCATTCTTTCTAGAGTTCGAGTTGGATTAGTATTTTCCAATAACTTAGGCTAGCGTGGGGACCACTAGGGATTCCTTAGAAAGCTGGCTCCAACTGGAACACCGCGACCCCACATCTCATGTGCAATTCGGGCTCTCAGTTAATTGCAAATAACACCACTATATAAATGCAATTGCACTCCAGTCTTAGGAATAAATTACAATGAAGACCCTAAACTTCCCAATTACCACAAGTAGGCCCGTCTATCAATATCCGTGGATCAATTGGAATAAATCTGTCTCTTCCAATATAAGTTCCACATCTTATTATCCTTGAGCCCCAATTAATCACAGTAATCATCAGTACCATCTCAATTAACTCTTAATTGAGATGGGTGCGCACTTATTAATGACAAATCCATTAATTGGCACAAGGGGATAATAGAGATAGATTCCATCTTGATCATTCAACGTTCCCACAGTTCTACTACCACATACCCAAGACACCGAGGTGTTAACCTACAGTCGGCCTCACTCATTGGTGACTCAAAGTAAATGAATAGATATAAACTTGAGTTCATCAATTTCTCAGGATTGAGAGCCTATTGCTAGGGAATTATGAGAGCATACCTTATTATTGAGACGGAATTCCATAAGGTGCATCTCATGGTCCTTCAATACATCCAATGTACCAGTACCGTGATCCAGAATCTTACATTCTGATGATCGAGACAAATCACACATCTCATAGTGATCAAAGTGCTGCAACCTTATCAAATAAGATGCCCAGTCTCATTACTGGTTGTGAAGCTATTTAAGTATAAGATTTGTGACATATATCTCCCGTGTGTGGATCTCATCCATGCACATATATCACATCTATTATACTAATGGGACCCGGTTCAACTCATGAACCATTATGTCATATGTATTGGTCATGTGCATAAAGTAGTAAAATAACATTCATCTCATAAAAGTAAAGGATGATTTTATTAATAAATAAAGAAATTAATCAATTTATTACATCAACTGATGGATTGAGTCTACAAAATCTAACAATGGTCCCTGAATAGATTGTAAAATTTGTTGGATTGATTTCTATGTCTCCTTTCTTTACTGAAGGTCTAGATGCCCGTAGATACATGCTAAGGTACATTTCACACAAGGGATTGATTCAATATGTACCAAAATAATGTGCTGATCAACATGAATACCTGAGATGATTTCATCTGCCCTCCACCCAAACTTGAGGCCCTCCACTATTCCCTTGATTGTCAGTTCCAATATGGAGTGAACCCCATCGTGATTATTGTCCATATACTTTTGCTACTTGAGCCTTTGTTTCCATAAAATAATATAGCTAGGCATATGATCATGGACCATGAGCTTAAGTGTGCGTATGCTAGAGGCTTGCCTAAGCCTTTCCAACTAATTAGACTCATGGCTGCTGTTGGGGCTGTTCTGGGACTATCGCTGCAAACCCATCTATGTGCATAAAATTAATATCTCCCTTTTCATAAGTGCTAGTTGACAAGGGCTTCTTGCCTCGAGACCTTGAAAAGTACCAAGATTATTGATGCAGGACAGACCCGTGGTACCCCGTGGGTCGACTCGTCTTTGGGCCTAGCCCACCTGTCCTAGTTTATTTAGGGTTTTCTTTGCTTTAAATTGTTTTAATAAGATGTTTTAATCATGACCGTAATTGATGCAGGACCGATCTATGGTCTCTCGTGGGTCGACCCGTCTTTGGGCCTAGCCCACCTGTCCTAGTTTATATAGGGTTTTATTTGCTTTAAGTTATTTTAATAAGATGTTTTAATCATGACCGTCAACTTGATTGGATGGTCTAGATTAGTCTTAAAGTTGGTCTTTTATCTATTTAAGCATTGTAAAGCCTCTTTGGCTGAGTAGTTATTAATTGATTAATGAAAATTGTGATCTTCCCACGCTCTTCGAGTTCTCCTCGAAATCCCTAATGCCTCCTGTGATTGAAGTTTGGTGAGAGCCCAAGTTTCTAACGTCTCCTGTAATTGGAGTTTGGTAAGAGCCCAAGTTTTCCCTGAATCTCCATCTTCTACCTTACCCGCCCCGCGTCTCCATTTTATTCCACATTAATTGGTATCAAAGCCGAAGATCGATCCAACCCCAGATTCGATTCTCGACAGTCATCATAGCCGATTCATCCATACCACCTTCCACTCCCAGAACCTCCATCCCGAGACCCAACATCTTGCCCACAAACCACTCCTACCCCCCATTGCAATCCCCAGCCGAGCCAAAAGTCCATTTTAGTGCCAAACCGAAACCACTTCCAACGCCAAAGCCAAACCAAAACCAACCCAAAGAAAAAAAAAAAAATCCCCACTTCTGATCCTATCGGAACCCAAAACTGAGACTGAGAACCCACTAGCTCTGTTGTGTGATTGGCAGAGGAAAGAGGAAGCGCAGCAAGTCTGACCATTGCTAGAAAGGGTGATCCGTTGCCGCACTTCCTTGAGGAAAAAGATCAGAGGGCCTCTGTAGCCCTGTCGTGGCTGGAGAAGACGGTCCCTCATGGTAGGTTGTTGTTGCAGAGATCTGGGCTTCATCCTGTTTGCAAGTCGGACCTGAGGAAGACAGCCAAGCCAAGAGGGAGGAGCACAGATCTAATGATGAGCCACATTGAATTGATGCTGCATATCTGATCAGATTCCGTTTTGATCTTTGAAGTGGGCCGTCGCCGAAGAATGTGGATTCCCACCATAGTCGGGATCTGGTGTGCCGTCCGTCACCGGCGTTGCTTCGTTGTCGCCTATCGGAGAAGAAGCATCTGAGATAGAGGAGAAGATAACGGTGTACACTGTGGCCGCGATTCGTACTATCGACGCTGTCGGTTCGATCACTGGATCTTTAGTCGGTTCTGTTGTAGAATCATTTCTTAAGGATTGGAGAAAGTTGACAAAAAGCACATGGTCTTTGGAATAGTTTAAAGGATTGGACTTCGCCTTTTAGTAAAAAGGAAACAGGAAAGAGCTTACCTTTTTCATTTGAAGAGAGGAGAAAGGCATGTGGTAAACTCTTCTGCCTGGGTTATTCTTGTGCGGGTCAGATCTGGTTTCAAGCGAGGTCACGGGTCAGATGGACCTAATCCACAAGGGAAACCCAGCTAACTTTGGTTATAGCCCAGGTCAGTTTAGGTCAGGCGGACCCAACCTGTCTACAACAAAAGTCCAGCAGCATAGATATCAACATCCGTAGTGATGTCATCATGATAGCACCAGATTCCAGTCACACAGGGGTTTGACCAAATCAATGGGAGAAACTTGTTTTCGCAATATCAGGGCCATCCAGACTTCGATTTCATATCCGTTTGATCCTGCACGCTCATAGTGACAAGATCTACAACATGGTGTAGGTCTTGAGGCAGATCTCATCAATCACGGGCCCATCGTGACTTCAATTGCAGCCATCCATCTTTAAGTCACAAGATCTCTCTCATCCGGATTCCGATTTCAGAGATGTTTGATCCTGTGTACTTGTTTTGAACAGATCTACACAGTAGGTCAAATTGATTTTTTTTTTCAAAAAAAAAAAGTGCATTATTCTAGACAGTCTTTCATATGGAATCGGAAGAAGAGCTAATGTTGATAATTCATCGTGCTGTACTTAAAGCAACATATTCATTTAAGTATGGATAATGGTATGCTGATAATAAAGCCTACTTCGATCAATTTCTAAATTTGAGACAAGGTAAGAAGCTATCAGTTCTTGAATACGGTGATGAATTTTCAAGACTACAAGCATTATGTGGACTACATGAGAGTGATGAACATTATGTTACAATCTTTGTTGAAGGTTTGAGACCAAGCATACGGAACAATATGCAAAAGGAGTGTAAAACTATGTATGAAGCATTTTGGGAAGCGATTCGTGTGGAACGTTTGATAAAATGCTATTGCCTCCGGAAAGCAAATTTACAAGAGGAAAAATCCAATGTTGTGGAACTACCTGTGGAGAATAGTTAGGATGATATTGAGAAACAAAAGAAAAAAAAGAAATGATTCCATGATCAATTCAGACGGTGTTGATCAAGCAGTGCAGGAGGAACAAAAAGAAATACACAATGAAGAAAACCGCAAGGAGTCTCATCATCTCGTGGATCTAAACATAAGTCCACTTCCTGAAGTGCAAAATACATGAGCAGTCGAACAAGTTATTGTTTTGAAGGTTAAAAATGATGATCAACAGATGCCAGCAATAAGTACATTTGAATATTTGAATATGGTTAGCAATCAACTTGAAGATCCAATGGATATGAATGTAAAATCACATTCAGAAAAGCTTGTCTCCACCGAAGAGAAGGTTAGTGTTGAAAAAGTTGTGCAACTCATTGATATCCCTCACATTGATTTTATTTTTGGGGATGAATTGTTGACAACAGAAGACTATGATTTACTGCTTCAACACCAACAATTGCTACATCTCATGGTCAAATCAGACATCAATGTTGAAGTCAAACATCAGCAGAAACCATACCTCCAGTCCCTTTCTATCTGGATGAAAAGATTTATTACAGCTTCCAAAGCATGCCAAGAGGTTGAAGATCAAGATGCACATCGAAGATTTGTACGTTTGATATTTGACCCTAGAGGACTTCTACTAAAACTCGAGGTCGAGTTTTCTCCAAGCAGAGGAGAATTGATGCAGGACAAACCCATGGTCCCTTGTGGGTCAACCCGTCTTTGGGCCTAGCCCACCTATCTTAGTTTATTTAGGTTTTTATTTGCTTTAAGTTGTTTTAATAAGATGTTTTAATCATTACCGTTAACTTGATTGGATGGTCTAGATTAGTCTTAGGTTTGGTCTTTTATCTATTTAAGCATTGTAAAGCCTCTTTGGCTGAGTAGTTATTAATTGATTAAAGAAAATTATTGGGATCTTGCCATGTTCTTCAAGTTCTCCTCGAAATCCCTAATGCCTCTTGTGATTGGAGTTGGGTGAGAGCTCAAGTTTCTAATGCCTCCTGTAATTGGAGTTTGGTGAGAGCTCAAGTTTTCCCTGAATCTCCATTTTCTACCTTACTCGCCCCGTGTCTCCATTCCGTTCCGTATTAATTATCATTGTCCCGAGCTTGAGTAATCTGATCCCTTTTCCGAGGTCTCCACTTAGTGTTCAGTCAATATTGTGTGATAATTTCAGAGGGTGTCATAATGGCTCTGTTTGATCTTAATCTTCTGAACCTTGGTCCAGGAGCTGGGTCTTGTCTAGAGGAATATAAGGAGTAATTCTGGAAGGGGATGATCTGCGATCTGTGGTAAGCTCATGGATTGTTCGATGGGAGTGGTCTGTTCATCTAAGGAAGATGGGGAGAGGTCATTTGGGTGTAATCCAAAGACTCTAGGGGCTAGATGGTGTAGTGAATTTGGACTAGGAGTGTGGGTTGAAGGATGGGTTTTGGTCTTGACTGGTGGCACTAAGACTTGGGCTATCATCAGCAAGGTGGGCCTGCATAGTAAGTATAAGGTTATTAAGGGGGTGCGGTGGGTTTATGTCTGAAGTGTTGGGTCCCGGGTCCTCTGGTTCATCTGGTCTTGGTCTTTGGATTTGGTGGGTTCATTGGGCGTCATTGTGTAGGATTATGTTGTTCGGTTGGGCAATGTGGGTTGGGGTTAATTGGGTTGGGTGTAAGTGTGAGTTGGGGTTTAATTCCAGATGCAGAGAAGGATGCTCTGTATGTTGATTTCTTGGTGGGTCGTGTAAGTCTGCTACCTGGGTAACATGCGGAGGTTCATTTTGTATGATGTGTAAGCAAGATGGTTTAAGTGGAGCCCCTTGGTTGCATAAGTGGCTTGCTTCTTCTTTTTTTTTTTTTTTTTTTGTGGGGGTGGGGGTTTTTTTTGGCAGGGGGGTGGGTGCCATATGGCCTGCATGCAAAAGGTGCAGGCCAATTCAATGATGGAATGGCTTGGAGATGCCGCTAGTGGAGTCGAAGGGATTAATAACCCATTTGCAAGCCGAGAATGCCTGAGACAATGAAAATTACAATTTTCATCTTCTTTTTCAACTTGCATAATTCCTAACTCTCATCATTGGAATAAAGTACCTCAATGTGGCTTGTTCTGTTTCTGTTGATATTGCGATATGCCCTCATTTCTCTAGAGAATAGCAATAGATTTTCATCCATTGTGGGGGACCCTGATCGGTTAGGGATTTTCACTGGAGAAGGTTCCGAATGGGGAAATGGGGTGAGCCGGATTTATTGCAGCTATCCACGAATTTCAATTTGGTTCATGATAAGAGCAGTTGGCCGATAGCTGTGTAGATATTCTAAATTCTGTCGCAGACTCTTCAATTCTGTTCCCTGAGAGAAGCTTCGGTGGATCGGGGGGAGGACTTACAGAGCCCTTGGACATGCCCAATTTTACTACATGAGTAGCAGATTTTGAAGATTCTCTCATATTTGAATTGGATCCATTGCTGCTCCCCATTATCCAGAGTAAGGTATATCCCAGGGAAGAGTGGATCAGCAAGAGATAGGAGCACCTTGATTCTCATAAATTCATATTTCTAGACGGAGGGGCCACCAATCCACTTCCAAAACATCACCTGCTAGTTTGGCTATATGGGCTGCATTCACATTACTGATATACTCTGTTGGAGCCCCATGTATTATGACCCAAAGGTCCACAGTTTCAAAGCGTATATTCCACCAGAAGAGGTTTTCACGCCATGCCTGAAACAAGTGTAATGATCTATTAATGTTCTAGGGGCCTTGGGTCAGGAGGTCCCTCCCGATCTTCGTCTTCCACTTTGAAGACTTAAGTGTTTGCCTAATGCATATGCCAGTGTGTGGCAACTGCTTGTTGGACTGTTGCAAGATCAATTTTTGTGTAGTCCACAATGTAACCTATCAGATGATCTTTACCAATGCACTCTACCTTGTAGGATCTCATCCTGATTAATCTCAAATAGTCCAACCACGATGCGTTGGTGTCTAAGGTACTGGTTGTGTGTTACTTTTTGACTCATTAAGGGATTGCATATTTGCGTGTCCTCTGGGCCCTCCATGAGGTTCCCAGTAGAATCAAACAGGGACAGGAAAGGGACAAATTTAATAAACTAGGGATTAGCAAGGTTGAGAAAGAGTGGAAGGAATTGATAAGTTGGAAAAGGGAAAGCACAAATGAAAGTTTGGGGGTTTCTTTAGGAGTAACGAAGAGGGTAGGTAAAGGTGAGTGGGGACAGTAACAGTCAAAATAAGTGGGGTAGGACAAGAAAGATATAGCGTAGGTGACAGAATAAAGAATGTCTTAAAAGGTTCTTAATTGATGGTAGTTAATGGAAGATTCGGGGCAATTGGATACATACTTGATGGTAGTTAATGAAGAAGAGATAAGGCAGTCGGATGAGTTTTCCAGTGGATTTGCTGGAGAGGATGAAAGGGTTCTTCTTCAGATGTGTTCTTAGTTAGCTAGCTAGTCTGCTTCTAAAACATTAGAAAATATGGTCATTTATTTATATGCACATACGCAAACGTCTTTGTATTCATGTGTGCTTGTATGTGTTTATACACAGGTATGTATATGCAATTGGAAATATTCAAGGCTTATCTTGCCTTTTATAGTGTCCATTATTAGCACAAAATCTATTGACCTAAGTAATGTGCTGTCAAATTCTAGTGCGAGATGCACTGATCTGAGTGCAAAAATGCATCATGGTTTAACCATGGTAAGGGGGAGAGTGATGTTGCTGGATCCGGGTCTAAACTTGGAATGAAATATGGTTTTCTGTAATCCCATGGCAGTTGCCCAAGAAATGAGAGTAATCACCAAATCTGAGAGATTAGGGGGCTGAGACACAATGGAGTGGGTGTTCTGGGTGTTTGAGCAAGTTTTCACACCTGATCAGATGTGTTGTACGTATTCTGATTTAATCACACAACTTTGAAGAATCCAACTACATGATTTTTTAGAAGTTATATCAAGATATCAAGAAGTTTCATCGATGTAACAGACCACCTCCAAAACTTTGGGTCCCCATATCCTACATGTATGCCTGTGCTCGCACTTCATGTGTATAAATAGAAGGGTTTTATGTATTTTGTAGCCCTTTCCTATAAGAAGGATGATAAGCAATTTCAGCCAGCTTCGATGGTACTCAGTTTCCGCCGACTTTCTTTTGATCATAGCGGACACAAACTGAGGAAATTTTTACGTATACTCAAATATAATAAATTCTTATGTGAAACTGGAATGTAAGAAGATATTTTGAATGCCGAAAATTTTTTTCGTGTTTTGTTTTGCTTTGCTTTGTTTTGTTTTGTTTGGTTTTGTTTGTGATATACTAAGTTCTAGTAATGGAGACATTGATCAGTGAATTTCAATCCAAAACTGATTTGTTTGGGAATTATACTTTGTTTGCTATTTGACTTAGTTTTGTTTTCTTTGATAGTTCTGTGTTCTGTGGTGTGAGTTCGGCACATCATGTTTTCCTTCAGGGAGTCATTTTTCTGATCAAGCCATCTTTCGTTTAGCATAAGCTTCATTTTCTATAGATCAGCTGTTTGCTAAGAAGCACGGACATGGATACGGGACATAGATACAACACGACACGGACACGCCAATATGACATTTCTCAAAAAAGTAGGATACAGACACGTTGGGGGACACGTTAATAATATGTATTAATTTATATATATAAACATCTACTAAAAAAATAATATCATTTTAATTTTTTAAATCAATTTAGCAATCAAAAAATAAAAAGTCAAGTACCAACTAACAAGCATATCAAATTATCAAATATCAATACAACACTAAAACATAATTCATAATCATTAAACATGAAATATCCATAGTTTCATACAATCCATATAGAGAAAAGGGCGGATCATCTCTTTCCCCTCCCTTAAAAAAAAAACAAAAAGAAAAAAAGATTGAGGGCTATTCTTTAGTGAAATATTTATTTGTCTTTTGCTTGTGATATAATTAATATTTATAATCATATATTTTTCTATGGTACAAAATTGTCATATATCAAGTTTACAAGTTTTAATAGCCACATGTTAACAAAGTATCCAAGAGATATCAGCCAAATATTTATTTTTTTAGTCATAGACACGGGTTAGGAATTGTGGGACATGTTGCAAAAAGAGTGTCGAACGAGTGTCCGAAATTAAGATTTTTAGTTTTTAATTATGGACATGGCTAAATAGTATCGGACATGTGTCCGAGGAGTATCTGTGTCCAACACGTGTTCGACACAGATACGTCACTTTCTTAGAAGTGTCCGTGCTGCTTAGGCTGTTTGCTTATTTGTCATCTTTGTTGTGCTTGATTTTATGCAGAATTTGGCAAACCCACTTTGATTGTTGTCACTGGTTAGTTGCTTTCATTGTTTTTGGTTTTCAATTTATTTTATTTTTTTCCTTTACAGGTTAGCTAATATGGTTAATCACCTTGTTTTGCTCATGCCCAAAGAAAGATCACAATTCAGGAAGGTGGCATACTCTTTGGTGCGCAGCAGTCGTAGCTTGAAGGGAATGGTGATGAATGCCTTGAATCGAGAATATTCTTATGTACTGCAAGAGCCAAACTGAATTTGAAATTATGCCATTTGTTGGCATCTTCTTCCTTTCCATCAGGAACAACATGATACATTACACTGATCGAACTTCCATCTGCACCACGAAACGAACCTCTGTAGAGGTTTTCTTCAATTTTCACACCACGATCATAGGTTATGTGGAATGTCCCTGCTAGAATCTCATTTATCTCGTCTATTTCTCAGCTCTTGTGGGTTGGATCTAGGTTACGAGGCAATGTTAGAGAGACAGTAATATTCACATATAATGGGTGCATGATATTGTAATGCAGCAACATGATGCAAGCAGAAATGCAGTATAATAGGATAATGTCCAGGGCAACAGTAATGTGCAGTTAAAATGTATAGTGAACAACAGGAATTCTAAACCTTCTAAACCCAACTAGAGCCTTCTAAACCCAACTAGAGAGAATATTGTTTTTGGATAACTCTCGTTGCCCCCGCTTCCTCCACAGCCACTTGCTTTTGGATCATTCCTCCCACAGCCACAGCCACTGCCACAGACCTACACCAACGTCCCATATTCTTTTTCGCGGTTCAACGGACATGCTGAGGAGCATGTCAGAGATCATGTAAGAATATCAGCACCTTTTTCAATTTCATTTTGATTTGTTGCCATTTTAGTTTAATATTGATGTCTTTTGTGTTTTTTGTGTTAAAGTCAGGGACCTCTTACAGATGAAGAACTTGATTGTGACCTAACAAATTTTTCGCCAGGATTCAGGCCGATCCTACGTGATGCACTGGCTAGCGTTGGGCTCCATGTGAGACAGCTCCCAGTTTGACTCCTCTAAGTAGGATTATGCTAAAAACTCTGTGGTGAATCACTGTTTTCTTTTTCTTTTGGTTGGATATCTAATGAATGTATAGCAATGTTTATGGTTCAGATGCAGTTGAGTGTTTTGAATTGTGAATGCCCGGGAATTTGACCTTGGCTTTTGAGCAGTTTTCTGAAATGTGATTGACCTATTATTGATCCGTTCGGCTTAGTTGCATTAAGTGTTTGAATTATGCATGCCCCGTGCCCCCTGTGATGTCTATATGGACTTATGTAGTCACAGGAACCTCAGGAGTTTGTTTTTTTCCTTTTTTGTAAATGAAGCCCCAGGGATTTGAAGGAGGTTTAAGAGATGAGAAAGAGATAGTCTTTTTTTTTTAAAGAAAGAAATACTAGAGAATAGATACTTAGAAAGATAGGTACATTTTGTAGGATCTTGGGCCCAACGAACACACTGACAATAGGAGAGTTGCCTATTAAACTCACTCCATCAGTTTCATGCAAAATCAGAGTTAAATTAAAAAACTTTAATTGTATAGCAACTAATTAGGAGGCCCTATACTTCACCTAATTGAACTTCTCTCTATGGCTAGTTCGCCATTCATGCAGCAGTTTCCTGCACCAAAGAAAAGAGTAGCTAAACTCTTGATTGATTATTTTGTGTTCTACCAAGGCTTAGGTTTCATTCTATTAAGTATGCCCCAACCTAGATGAACCTCTGGGAGAAAATTGAACCATTTCCGACATATTGGTGTAGAACCATTATGGTTCATAATTTCGACTGTTCTGTCAAATACGCTGAACACTTTTTGTCCCTTGATGAGTTTGGTTTTTGGTTAAAAGACCTAAATAAACCCTGTTACTAAATTTTGGTTTAGTGCAGCTGGGCTAGAGCTGGCAGAATCTGGCCCGACCTGTTTATGTCAAAGCTAACCCAACCCGTTTAAAATATGGGTCAATTGCGGGTTAGGGTTTACCAATCCGTATAAAAATGGGTTGGGTTAGGGTTGACCCATTTAACTCAATTGACCTATTTAAATTCTACTAATTTCCCGTGATTTTTTAATTTTCATGTGACTTTTTTTAATTCTTGTGGGCCATAAACCATGGGACTCATAATCTTATGCAAAGGAGTTATCCAATAGTTTACTTCTTTTATTTTTATGTTGTATGGTTAAATATTTCATACCTAGAATATGAAACTTACATTTTTTTTTATTTGATAATATTATGTTTTTGTTCTTGAAATATTGATTTGTGTATTTTATTTTTATGTTAGGTAGTTAAGCATAGAAATTTATCATTAAAATGTAGATATGAATGGAATATAGTTGTATTGATGAGTCTTATATTTATTTTCAAATATGATATTATAAAGTTAAACAAAAATTGGGAAGGGATTGTCACAATAAATGGGCTAGAAATTGATAATGGATTTTGCCCCATTTTTTTATATCTTGGAAATTGGTAAATTATAAATTTATGCTCAATGCAACACTTGAAATGAATTTAGACCTAAGGAAGCCTTTTTAATATAATTGGGCCACATAAAATGAGTTAGATCACACGTAAAAAAAGAATTAACCCAACCCAACCTGCATTAACGTTGGGTTAGGCGGGTTGGGTCAAAAACAAATGGGTCAGGTAGGTTCTAAATAATTCCACGTGGTTGTACTGGTATGCTTAGAACAGCATGTAGCCAAAGAATTACACTCGTTCTCCTTTAAATTATCAAATTTTTTTTTTTTTGAAATGGTAACAAAATTTCAGGAAGGGAACAAGGAATACAAAGGACAAACAAAGAGAACAGAAGAGAATGAAGAAGGTATAAGAGAGATGCACCAATTCCAACCTCAATTACAACACACCCACCTAAGGAACTGACCTATCCATCCTTTGCTTTGCGAACACATCTGCTATGAAATTGGCGAATCTAATATGATGGTGGAAAGAAACATTAATGTTGACTGATAACTCCTTAATTTCATTAAAAAGAAATTGAAACTTCCACATTAGACACCCAACAAATCGCGTTTGAGGAATCACTTTCCATAAGATGTGCACTACCATACCTTGAAGAAACCAACAGTAAGAGGAATCATCCTAGGTAGAACTCGGCCCCACCGCATAAAGCATGCTCCCAACTAAGATTGCACCATGTCCACAATATTCTTCGGGTGACACCAAGGAATACTAGTTCTTCGAACTTTTTATCAACAGGCACCAACAAGCGGGATAGGTTTGAGGTCCACGTGCACAAGCAGGTGATTGGCCACTTTAGCTCCCCCAGATGTGTTAAGCAGATTACCTTAACCACTTTTGAACCTGGCACTGAGGTTGAGGTTACCATTGCTGATTCTGGAATTGGCCTTTTGTGTTCACATTTATATCTTTTGTTTGTTAATTGGAACCTTTGTCTTTGATGCCCTATTGGTGTCTTGAAATTTGCATTTCAAACCTCCACATCATGGGCTTAAGGTTTTTAGTAAGGATGTAGTAAGGATTTTGCAGTTATAGTTGACGTTGAAAGTCATTTCCTTGGGGACAGATTCTTTGTCTGTTTTCTTAAATTGTTTGGGTGCATAATATTTTTTATGTTCCTACAGCTTGCAAAAAATCAAATGGATGAGTTGGTCTCTTTCCATATGCTATTCTATATGTTCCCCTTGGTGGATAATAATTGGCATGATACGAATGACCATTCAGTTTCAACATCTCCTGGCTTAATTTAATTATGAAAAAGATGCAATGATACATCTTCACCTTGGTCTATGTATCATTTGATTTTTAGTCGTTTGCGCTAATTTTTACTAGGCGGCATGGCCACTTGATAATTTCGAATTTTCTTTTTCCTTCTCTTTTCCTCTTCTGCGGGGTTGGGGCGGGGGATGCAATTATTATTATTTAGATCAGCTAATGATCGAATCTATTATTGAGAAAATTAGCCAAACATCCCTGTCCGAATAATTCTACAAGATCTAATCATCATCGTCATCATTATCAAAGCCTTATCCCAACTATGTTGGGGTCGGCTACATGAATTTTGTTTCTCTATTCTGTCCTATTTTGAGTCAAATCCTTAGATAAGTTAAACTTTTTCAAATCCGATTCAATGACCTCCATCAATGTTTTCTTCGGCCTAACCCTACCTTTTGATGGGCTATCCACCTGTATAGTCAAACATTTTCTCATCGGTGCCATTACTGGCTTATGCTCAATATGCTCAAATCATCTTAAACGGGTTTATCTAATCTTATCTCCTACTGATGTTACTCTAAAATACTCTCAAAAGTGCTCATTTCTAATTTTATCTTTCTTAGTTTTATCACACATCTACTTAAGCATTTTCATCTCTGCTACATCCATCTTATGTATATGCATTTTCTTAATTGGCCAATATTCTGCTCCATATGTCATAGTTGGTTTAACCACTATCCTATAAAATTCGCCCTTCAATTTTGTTGGCTTTCGTCTATCACAAAGCACTACAGAAGTGAGTCTCTACTTCAGTCATTCAGCTTTTATCCTATACTCTACATTTTTGTCAATCTCCCCATCCTTACTAATCATCAAGCCTAGATACCGAAAAGAATCTTTACATGGTATCTCATGGATTTCAATTTTGACAGTGGTTTCAACACTTTATATATGTCCATTGAAGTTGCAATCAATATATTCTGTCTTTGTACGACTTATTTTAAAGCTTCTGGATTCTAATGCGCTCCGCCATCTCTCGAGTTTTGTATTTACACCATCTCTTGATTCATCCATAAATACTATATCATCTGCAAACAACATACATCATGGTATTTCTTCTTCAATATGCGTAGTTAACTTATCCATAATTAATGCAAAGATATAAGAGCTTAAGGCTAATCCCTGATGTAAACCTATAGTCATAGGAAATCCACATGTTTCTCTACATGTGGCTCTCACATTTATTACTGCTCCTTCATATATATCATTGAAAATTTCAACGTAACCTTTGGGGACATTCTTTTTATTCAAAACCAACAAAATTAAATCCCTTGGTATCCTATTATAAGCTTTTTCTAAGTCGATAAAGATTATATGTAGCTTCTTTTTTTTTTTTTTTGCTCGATATTTTTTCATTAATTGCCTAAGTGAAAAGATAGCTTCCATAGTTGACCTCCCTGGCATAAAACCAAATTGATTTTTAGCGATCTTGGTCTTCCGTCTAATTCTCTCCCATAACTTTAGCATGACTCATAAGTTTAATCCCTCGATAGTTGGTATAATTTTGTATATCTCATTTATTCTTATATATAGGTACTACAATGCTTCTTCTCTACTCATACGGCATTTTCTTTGTTTCAAGTATCTTATTGAATCGTCTACATAACTAACTTACCCCAACCTTTTTTAAGCATTTCCATATCTCTATCGAAATATCATCTCGGCCTGTAGCATTTCCTATCTTCATTCGCTTCAATGCTTCATTCACTTCCACCCCTATAATTCTACAGAGAAAAGTATGCTCTGGTAATGAAGTATCTTCCGTAGTTCTTGTATCCCCTACGTGTTCTTCATTTAAAAGTTTGTTAAAATATTCCTTCCACCTTCCTTCACCAAAATATTTTCCTCATTGTCTTTGATACATTTGACATGATCCAAGTCCTTATTTTTCTTTTCTCTTATTTTTGTGAGTTTAAAAATATCATTATCTCCTTCTCTTGTTTCTAACCTATTATAGAGGTCATCGTATGCTTTGAACTTTGCACTACTTACTCTTTTTTAGCTTCTTTCTTTGCCTTCTTATATAGCTCAAAATTTTCCATACTCTTAGTCCTTTGCTAAACTTTGTCGCAATGTCTTCTTTCTCGAATAACTTCCTGAACCTCCATACTCCACCACCTTGTTTCTTTATTAATATATCTCTTTTCTTTTGATTTTTCATGTACCTCTTCTACAACCTTTCGATGCAATTAGCCATTTGATTCCACATTACTGTATTTTCTCCTTCAAGATTCCATTCTCCCTTCTCAATTATTTTGTCTTTAAATATATTTATTATTTCCTGTTTCAAATCTCTCCACCTTGTTTTAGGGCCCATTTTGTTTACTATCGCTCTCTTTCTACTTCTAATGCAAATATTTAACACTTCGAGTTCATGTTACGTGGTCAAACTCTCTCTGGGGATAACCTTGCAATCTTTAGCCAATCGATGTTATTTTCTAACTAGAAAAAAGTATATCTGACTCCTATTACTCCCACTTTTATAGGTAATTAAATGCTTATCTCTTATTTTAAAGTAAGTATTTGCTACTACAAGATTAAATGCCACTACAAAGTCCAATATAGTGTTTTCGAATTCATTCTTTTCTTCAAATTCTTTTAAATGGACATCTATCCAAACATTCAATATGCGGAAGCCTATCAATATTGTCATAATATTTATATATATTTTTATTTTTATTTTTTTTCAAGGGTTCTCTAGTTCCAAGGCATTATTTCGTGAGAAGATACAAAAAAACACCAAATTAATACACACCTATAAGATATATTATATTCAGGAGTTGTAATGGAACATGTCCTTACAAGTTAATGAATAATAAGGAAGATTTACATAGTTTTAAAATATAAGGGATCATAAACCATGCATGACAAAATAAAACTAATGCAAGTCATGAACTCTAACACATTAACAACCCCAAAACAAAGGTCTAAACATGCTTATGACATGCTTCGTGGGTTGATCAATTAGAATGTATCTGTTGTCCACTTGTCTAGGCCTGATGGAACCTTGAAAGCCTCCTTTGAAGTTTCCTCGATCTTTGTAAGATCGAGACTGAGATTTGAGCCTGTAACACCATAGAAAACTAATGAATAAGACTAATCAGCAAAGTATAAGCATAATTAAGGTAATACGTATTGCATTTACAAGAATTATTAACATGTGATTATAGAGGTCAATTCAATATATTAGGCATGTTGTGTAATTGAATAATCATGCTATAAGAATCAACTAACAGAAATATTTTACTATTTGGCTACTACATTTGCTATATCCTCCCTCTAGGGATCTTTGCATTGAAAGCATCATCGACCGGGCCAGGGTATGAATGGGTTTGTCTCTTCATACATGGAGTCCGGAAGCTCCAAAGGCACACTGCAGTGACACCGTTCGTATATAACACCAAAGTCAATATCACTGGGTATCATAAGGCTGAGGCTGAGTAGAGCCAAATCATTTTAATTCATATAATTAAATTTGAGTAAATCATGCAATTCATTCATTGAGACCAATACAAGACAGTATACGATCAATTCATTCGTTTGATTCGTTTTTACTCAAATCAATGTCATTATCATGATAAAATGTATATCAAGAAACAATTCAAGTAGAATCAATTTATGCATGATCATTCATTTCAATTTTAAATCATTATTAGAATAATAGAAGGCAATAACGGTAATCAAATATGCTATGCAATTCAAATTAATAGAATCAATGTAATTTTACAAACCAACTTTAATCTAGTCAAGCATTGTTTCTAGCTGTGTATGATGATGTAGTTTTAAGTTATTCGAAATAAAGTTATCTCCTTTTGGTGTTATATTGTGTCGGGAATGTGTATCGGAGTCCTTTAAACTAACACCTATAAGGAAGTGCTTAACGAATGGATAATACCATAAGAATGAGTCTCAGCCTTTGAGACGCTTCATGATGCTCAATTATTCCATTAGGTCAACGCATCAGGTAAAGGGATCCAAAGCTAGGGTCCTACAAGGTCTTGTAACATCTCTAATTAACCCTAAGTATTAATGGCCTACGGCTTAACCGTAAAATGCACGACGGCTTAGTAATGGCTACCCAGATTTTCCTCCGCATTCATGGTTTAATGGTTTTTTCTTTTACAGCTTAGGCGTAATTGGCCTATGGCTGAGCCACGACTTGGCTACGGCTTAGCCGTGGGTTAGCTGTAAAAGGATTCTCAATTTTTAGCTCTCTGGATTTTAAGTCATAGAATACTTATGGCTTAGCCGTAAACTTCAAATTTTTCTGAAGCAGAATCAATATGGGTTTAGTTTTCTTTAGAACCTTTCAACTTGGCTTCTACTGTGATGTACTTGGCTTCCACTGTGATGTACTTACATCATTCAATCATACTACACTTCTACTCCAAATTTGCTTTTCATGAAACTTTAAATATACTTTAACATGCATTCCAGGTAAGTAGAATAAAGGAATAAGTAAGGGCTAAAAAGTACATTAGAAACCAAAAGATTTACATGAATTATGATATACCAACATGCATTCAACCAAAGTTTGCTTATACCTGTCTTAGATTAAGCTTCAACTCACTAATCCTTCTCTTGGCGCAATAAAAAAGAAACACCCAATTTTTGAACCTAAATGCCATGTATGTAAGGAATGAGGAAGGAGATAAGTGCATGCTTGAGACTAAGAGTCTCTTGATTTCAATGAATCAAGAACTATATAAATGGAAGGAGATCTTACCTAATTCAGTAACTAGAGAGCTGGTGGGATAGTTACAAACCTCTATCTTCAATTTCAACAAGAAAGGAAGCTAGAGAAGGACTGGAAAGAGGAAATAGGTGTTTAGAGTCCTGTATGCAGATTCTTGCTCCCATGCATAAGAAGAAGAGGGCTAAAAAAACAAAGAAAAGGATGCTGCTGTAGTTGGAGAGGAACAAATTGAGTAAAATTGGTATTGAAATCCATTTGAAAATATTTATATAACTTTTAGGTTTACAAGAAAGTCCTCTCACAAGAGGTTATTACTATTTAAGTCATTTGAGGGTTTAACTAACTCCGATGAAGTCGAACGCATTCAAGTCAAGTACGAAGGTTGACGAGCTTAACAAGACAAATGCGATAATATCAATATGATGCATGTATGATGTAAAACCATGCAATCAAAAATTATGAAAAAGGGCTTTCATCTACCTAGTTAAGGTTAAACTCAACCGAACGACCTATCCATGGCCTAAACATGACCCATTAAGACAAAATAAGTTAAACCCATCCTAATGACACGTTAAACATCATTATTTATACTAATAACTTATTTAATTAGTCACTAAACATGCTTAATTGGAATCGGAGTGTTATAGTTCCTCCATTTAAGTTAATGAGTTCATGCACTTCAAGGTGCAAAGTTCCTCCATGAAGGCTCTTAACTCTTAAAACCATCATAGACATCAAAGGTCTTGAATAGGCTGCCTTAAGAGTCAAATAGGTTCAACCTAAGTCCAAATGGGTCACTGACTCTTAGTCATTGATTGCTCCTGATTACTGACTGAAAATAGCAATTTTCAACACATTTTCTACACTTTGTCATGTTTTTGGCACTTTTTCATATCTTTTGACTTAATTTGATCACAAATTAGAACAAGAAACATTTCCCACAGACGACGCCAATCTTTTGATGCCCTTAAAATGATGATGGATGCAAAGGAATCAAGTCCAACATTCACACATTCCAACACACAAAAGAATGGGAATGAAATTATAGACCATCATGAAATTCCCTTATGTTTACATGGGTTCAATGCTCTGACCTTGGGGATGCAAATTGTTTACAAGTTTTAGAAATTTACAGTCCCTCCCTCTGGTCTTAGACGTGATTCAAACTAAACAAAATTGGCAAAAGTAAATGAAATGGGGAAGAAATGGAGAAAAATGAAGATCCTAGGAGCAGCAACCATGACCCACGATCACTAATAGATAGTGGCCGTTTTTGCCACGTGTTGCCTCTGTTCCATCTCTGTTTGCTTCTACAGTGCTTTCAAGGTGCTAAAACCTGTGTTTTTTGGTTTTTCCGGACACATGAATGACAACTTAGAGTGCCAAATTTGATCTTAGGATCATCCATGATGTTTGGTAATCACCACTTTGACTTTACGGACCACTCTTGTGCAAATCCAAAAGAATTGCTTTTGAGCAAGCAAATGTGGCCAAAGTTGCGTCATTCTGGTCCTATGGTTTTCAAGAAGCAAAATGAAACCTAAAAAAGGCCTGTTCACAATTTCGGAGATGGCTTGAAACCCTTTAAGTGGGAAAACCAAAGAAGACATCTCTTGGTGGTGGCAGATATATGTTGACCTTCATTGATTATTACTCTTGGAAGGTCTGGGTGTATATTTTAAATCATAAAGATGAAGTCTTTGCACAGTTCGGGCAATAAAGGCTACCATCGAGAAGCAAATAGGTAAACAGATCAAGCTCATCGGAACTAACAATAGCTTGGAATTCTATGGAGGTGCTTTTAATGAGTTTTCCAAGAATGAAAGAATTGTGAGACACCACACAGTAAAAAATACATTACAGCAGAATGGGTTTGCAGAACGGAAGAATAGAACTCTGTTGGAAAGACCCGGTATATGCTTTCCAATGCCGGGTTATCCAAGAAGTTTTGGGTAAAAGCTGTTGATACAGCTTGTTACCTGATCAATAGGTACCCATCAATGGCTATCTAGTGTAAACTCCTGAAGAGGCATGTCTGGCTCTCATGCTAGTTACATAGATTTGCGAATATTTGGTTGTTCTACTTATGCTCATGTGAATAATGGTAAGCTTGAACCAAGGGTAAGAAAGTGCATGTTTCTAGGATATGCACATGGGGTGAAGGGATATAGACTGTGGTGCCTAGATGGAAAATCAGCGAAATGCATTATCAGCAATGATATGACTTTGATGAGTTTGCAATGCTAAAACCAAGAAAGGAGTGTCTTGATACCGGAACAAACCACGATGTCAGTAAATAGGTGGAGCTTGAGGTGAAAACTTCAGAAAACTTGCAAGAAAAATTGCAAGAAGATGTCCTAGCTCAGCAAGATGTAGATGAGGTATAAGGCTTAAATGAGGAGAATGCAATTCCACAAGATGACATGCTTGCTAGGGACAGAAAGAAGAGGCAGATTAAGCCACTTCAAAGACATGATGATCTTGTTGCTTATACTTTTAATACAGCTAAAAGTATGGGGCGGAGTAGGTTACAAATCATGGTGCTGTTACCAGTAGAGAATCAGCAAAATAGACTATTGCCATGAGTGAAGAGATCGAAGATTGGATCCCTTAACAAGAATCATACTTAGGAGCTAGTGAAACCGCCAAAGGACCAGAAGATTGTTGGTTGCAAATGGGTCTTTAATAAGAAAGAAAGAACTCCAGGGGTGGAAGATATCAAGTTCAAAAAACGACTAGTTGTAAAAGGCTATACTTAGAAAGAGGGTATTGACTTTAATGAAGTGTTCTCTCCTGTGATAAAACATAGCTCCATTCGGGTGATACTTGCTATGATTGCTTTATTGGATTTAGAGCTTAAGCAACTTGATGTTAAAACTGCTTTTCTGCATGGTAAGTTTGAGGAACAAATTTATCTGCATCAATAAGAGGGGTTTGAAATCCAAGGTAAGAAGGACCACGTTTTCTTACTAAGGAAATCATTGTATGGCCTAAAACAATCTCCTAGATGGCGGTACAAGCATTTCGATACCTTTATGGTTGGAAATGGCTATCTAGGAGTGAGTATGACAATTGTGTTTATCACAAGAAGCTCTTAAATGGTTCTTTTATTTATTTGTTGTTGTATGTTGATGACATGTTAATTGTTGCTAAGGATATGCTTGAGATCAACAGGTTGAAGGCTTAACTCAATGGTGAATTTGAGATGAAGGATTTGGGCGGTGCAAAGAAAATACTTGGGATGGAGATTCATAGGGATCTGAAAGTGGGTAAATTGCCTTTGTCACAAAAGGGACACATTGAGAAGGTACTAGAATGCTTTAGCATGAAAAGGTCGAAACATGTGAATACTCCACTTGCAGCTCATTTTTAAACTTTTCACTGCTTTTTCACCACAAACTGAGGAGGAGGTGGAGCACATGTCACGTGTTCCTTATGCTAGTACAGTTGGGAGTATCATAGATGCTATGGTCTGTACAAGGCCTGGCATTTCACACGCAGTTAATGTAGTAAGCAGATACATAGATAAACCTGGGAAGATTCACTAGCAAGCAGTGAAAAGGATACTCCACTATCTACGAGGTACTACGAATGTTGGGATAGTATACGACAAAAATGGTAACACTTTTAAGAGTATTATTCAGTATGTTGATTCAGATTTTACTGAAAATTTAGACAGATAGATTATGCTTTTACTCTTTCTAATGGTGTTATCAGTTGAAAAGTAACATTGTAATCTACCATTGCCTTTTCTACCACTAAAGCAAAATATGGTAGCTACAGAGGTAGTAAATGAAGCTATTTGGTTGAGGGGTTTGGTTGGTAATCTGAGATTGCAACAGAAGTTAACTACTGTGTTTTGTGATAGCTAGAGTAATATCGATCTATCAAACAATCCGATGTATCATGAAAGAACCAAACACATTGATGTCAAAGCACACTTCATTCAGGACATAATTTCCCAAGATACTATTGTAGTAAAGAAGATCCTTACAACAAAGAACCCAGCAGATATGATGACTAAGCCTATTCCAGCAGCCAAGTTCAACCATTGCTTGGAAACAATACCTAAGTGCCCAAATGGGCATGTGAAGGTGGAAAGAAGAATTTTGTGAGGATTGGCTCCGATTTTCACCAAGGTCGAGATTTGTTGACTGTATGGTTCAACAGAGCCAACTTGGCATTGCAGCCACACTGCAGAACTGCAACACACATAGGCCACACTATAGCTGCACTGCAGCACATATGGGCACTGCTTGTAGCACCTGTAGGTAGTCGCAAAAATGGACATCCATTCTTTGATGGAGTTTATAAATGGAGACCTCCATTGTGCCGTTTGAAATGTGGAGACGAGTAGAGTGAGGCTTAGGGTGTAACTGGGTTTGGGCCTGAGAGTGAGAGTAATCATTCTCTTGTAATCCTTTTCCTCATAGTGATATTCTTTCTGTCTTCTTCTGTAAACGTAGGTTCAAGCCGAACCACGTAAACCTTGTGTGATCATTTGTGTGCATAGTGTGATTTTTCTCCCATTTATGTGGGCTAATCCGTGCAAAATCACAACAGGAAATTCGAATTCGTAGATATGAGAATCAAAGAACAGCTTGAGCCATGGATCCCAAATTGTGTGGCTATTGCGCTATGCTAGGGTTTGAAGACAGGGAGAACTTGAGCCTTACCGATCGATGTATCTATTTATACCTAGGGCATTTTTATGTTTGTTTGCTGGACTGGCATTCCCAAGCGAAGTCAACGTGAATATGACGAGTGATGCAGGAGGGAGGGAGGGAGGGAGGGAAATTAAAGTTGAGCAAGAGCACAACATAGTAACTTGTACTTCGGGAATTATAGGGTCTCTGTGGATAAAGCATTGGCCTCCCACAGTCCCTCCCAGAGTCAAAAACTAGGAAGTACGGTTTCCTTGTCCCTCCTCGGCCATTCCGTAGGCCAACAAGCCAAAAAAAAAAAAAAAAACTTGTAATTACATAACTACAGATCTGACACAAGCCACGCCACATCTTAAATTTGGAGTTTCGAATTCCAATTTACAGGTTTTGAGTTTTAAGTTTCATTTTAGTATTATTCTCTATGTACCTCCATATCTCTCATCTGGGCAGAGAGAAAATTGCGCTTATTGACTTCATGGTAAAAAAAAACAGAAAAAAGAAAAAAAAGGATTGGTAAAAAAAAACAGAGAAAAGAAAAAAAAAGGATGGAAAGATAAAATAGCAACAAATAAAATTTTGAGGATTTTACCAAAAAAATAATTATAGGTCACCCCTTAACAAAAAAAAAAAAAAAATCATATTAGCAGTGGGTGCACTGCACTGGTCAAGTTTTTTTTTTTTTTTTAACGCTATGGGGGAGCATTGGATCCGATGCTGGAATGAAAGGCCCAGCATCGGATCCGATGCAGGATAGCAGGCAGGACACTCGGCCATGTTTTCTTTCTGCATCGTCTTCAGCTTCACCCTTCTTCTTCTCCTTAACAGTGGGTTAACGGGTACAAATACATTCAGGTTTGAATAAGCGTTTTCCCAATCAGGTGTAGGGGTTGTTTTGATGGCTCAGGCTCGGATTGAACTTGATTTGGTGACTTGGAAAAATTTGAGATGATCTCACGTGAGGAAATATGGATACAAGTATGATCTATTAGAATAATAATAAATAGATAATGGAAGAGCACAGTTTCCTTAGCTTTGTTTGGTGACAGGAAGAGGACCATGGTGCTATGGATCAAGTTGAGAGTGGGCATGGGTACGATGGCCTGAGTCGGGTGTTACGGGTCTTAAGGAAATGAGTTAGCAGGTAGGTTTGAGAATAATGCAGAGGCTGGGTGCTTGGGTTATATGACGTGCAAGGAGAGATGGAGCGGTAGGCAGGGTGATGATGCAGTGGAGTGAGTAGTGAAGATAATGAAACAGAAGGTAGAAAGATCATGCCATTTCAGTTGTGAACTGAGAGAGGAAAGAAGTGAAGAGGAGAAGAAAGAAAGGCATCCAAAGGAGAAAAAACAAAAAAGAATAACATGAGTTCTATTTGTTTCAGAAACAGCAGTAGCAGAGGGGTGAGGGTTCTGTGATTTGGTTTCGGTTCAGGTTGGGTGGGTGGTGAAGACGGAGTTAGGTTCAGTTGATCTATTGGGAAGGAAATAAAAAGTAAAGAGATATAGGAGGAGGAGCAGGAAATAAGAGAATCTGCAACAAAGAGGAAAAACAGAAGAGAGATTTAACAAATGGTGCACGGAACTTGGACCTTGGTTGAATCGTTGGACATGGAGCAGGATCGGATCGTGTGGGCTACTGATGGACCAGTGGAAGAAGAAGAAGCTCACTGGGCATCCAGCATGCTATACTGTATCAATCCGATGCTCAGCATCGGTTTAGCCCAACCGAAATCAGGCTAGGCTTGGGCCAGGCGTTTGGCCCATGGGCTGGTCCATTTTGATCTGTCCCAAAAGATTGGGACACACGGCTTAGTTCGGTTATATCCAAAGACATCTTGGCTTTCAATCAAGGAGAGAATTTGAGTTTCCAAAGAACAAAATTTTTCTGAGTTAAACGTAGTGATAAAAAATTCTCTGCGTTGATGTGAGAAGGATAAGGATAGCAGCAAGTTGATGATAAAAAAAAATAATTGAAAAAAAGACAAGTTGTTGATGAAGCCATTGCCTCCTTTTTGAAGTAGAAAATATAGCTTATATAATCACGTCTAAATAAATTTACAGCTATAACAATACAATAAGGAGGTGACTACAAATAAGACTTATTCACAGTTGAAACTGTTCAGCAATCAGGGGCACATGATCCAGCCTAATCTGCATAAAATCTGAAATGATTTTGGCTTGCAATTAGTTTAGCATGATTCCTGCTTGTAGTCTATTTAGCATGATTCCTGGATAGTCTCTTCAGCACTCAATTGCGATTCTTTACTAACAATTGAAGATCATTTTCATTGACAATGGGAAGTGTCAAAGAGGTCCACTTCATCATATCTCCACTGGAAGACTGGGCTTACAACAAATAATGAGGAGAAGTTTTTGCACATCTATTCCATTGATTGATGAGATAAAGACAGAATTTTCGTTGGTTTAAGTCAAGAATTTTTTTAATTGTTGCATTACCAAAGTATAAAAAGTTGAGTAAGAGCACAATATAGTAACTTGTAATTCCATAACTACAGATCTGTCGTGGGCCATAACACATCTTAAATTTCGAGTTTCAAATTCCAATTTACAGCTTTTGAGTTTAAGTTTCATTTCAGTATTATTCTATGCACCTCCATCTCTCCGCTGGGCAGAGAGAAAACTGCGACAATTGACGTCTGCCACAAAAAACAGAGAAAAAAAAAGATAGAAAGACAAAATAGCGACCAATAAAATTTTTGATGGGCGGCAAAATTCTATGGGCGGGATGTCAAATTTTGGCCAACTAAATCTTGGCCCTTGAATCATAAGTAGAAGCTATACCAGCTGGACATAGTGTTTATGGGGAGTATATTTTTAAAACCCTTTGTGTCCTATAATAATATAGATATTTAAGCAACTCCCAATAAAAGAGATGTAATCATGATCCTGACAACAAATTGCCTCCACATTTTGTCACATTCCTAAAAAAACTAACAAAGAAAGAATCCCAACAATCTTGACACTTTCAAAGACCATCAAACCATTAATTCCCAGCGTAAAATAACATAATTTAGTAACATTCAGAAAAAAAACAAGTCGTTCAATAGCCCTCTTGTGGAATCCTCTGTTGCAGCAGTCTTGAAAATTGAACCTTCATTGGTAACAACTTAACCAGTCCAGACACACATGGCAGTTATACTTCATTGGTGAATCTAAAAAAACATTTACAGAGAATGACTACTAAACATGAATGCCCAATAATATCCAAATGCATACTGCATTAAAGAATACCTTTTCTACGACACAATGATGATCATACTTGCACCCAGATTATGCCCATCAAGATAAAAGATGAGCAAGAAAGGGGTGAAAAAGCAGAAAATAAAATTTCATGAAGAGGGTTAGCATGGGGCTATTAAAATACGGGTAGATCACATTACATGTTCCACAGCTTTCAATAACATCAACTCGCTGTATCAAGTTTAGCCAGCTGCTCTTAGGCCTATGCTTTGGTTGCTCTAGAGAACATCAATTAAGTTTATTGAATCTACGTGGACAAGATGAAAGAATAAAAAACAGACTGAAGTGGTTTTAATTTCAATCAATATGCGTGGTAATTAATAGAATTAACTATTGTATAGATAGGATACAATGCAATTGTATCTTATCATTTATCAGAAGAAATAAAGAAAATCTTTAAAGAGTCATTAGATGAGAAAAATATATGCATTCGGGTTTAACTGAAATTTTATTTCTATAATTGCCAATAGCGCGGGATGCTGCTAATTCACACATAATTATTCTAAGATCTTAGGAATTATACATGCATTGATTTCAGTTAAAATAGGATTATGTCCTCGATATAACAAAGAGAAACAATATTTAGAAATGCTATTAGCCCCTCATAAGTTACAAAATTAAAGTTACCTATCCAGCATGCATTACAACCACGCTCACACTCAAATACAACTGTCTATATAGTTCAAAAGTGAGCACGACCAATATTTATGGAGCTCATTATACTAATTTTACTCCCCTGTTTACTCTCACCCTGTCTCTACTAAATCAGGTCCTGCCCATAGTATGCACTTGCTGGCGAGTTCATGTGATAACCCATTGTTTATCGGCGATTACTCGTCATTTTCGGGTAACTACATATTCGGACTATGAACCACATTTTGAACCAAGATGAGTTCGAGCAAATGGGCTGGAAAGTCTTTCGGTTCTACTACTCTGAGTAGTTGTTTCTCGCCTGATGTTCCAAAGGGCCTATAGAGGTGAGCCCCGGTAGTGTTTCAAATACTGAAATAGATCTCAGTGGGCTTGGTAACTCAATAGAAATAGCTCTTTATGAAAAATCTAGGTCGTTAGGTCTAGGTATGGTTCTACCTGCATTCCATGGCTTATGAGTCAAGGTTGTTCTGGGTACATTTAAATAGGTATCCTATAAGGTTAATGTTGTGGGTTTGGAGGAATGGGAGAAAAAAAGAGTTTCAATCCTTGCTGCAGCATGAGGAAACAAAAGCAATGGATCGCATTCTCAGTTAGGGTTTAGGGTACACTTTGTTACTCCTGCAAAAAAACCGATCCCAAGCCTTTAGTCCGGCCTTGATCAATTGAGTAATGCGATCACAGGTAAGAATCTGGATCACACAGGCCGATGGATTGGAAGGTTATGCAAGAAAGCCCAAGAATAAAGCAGGAAGCAGTATTGCAAAACCACGGGGTTCTCAGAACTGTATGGCTACAAAATAGGATGATGAAAATATTGTTCATAACTCGAGTATATGAAATAATAATCTCAGAACTGTAATGATAAAGGAGGGATTGTTATGTGAAATAATAATGTCTGGATTCTCAGATTTCTAACGTTTTGCAGCACTGCTTCCAGCTTTGTTCTTGGGCTTTCTTGCATAAACTTCCAATCCATGGGACTGTGCAGAATCCAAATTCTTACCTGCAATCTCATGACTCAATTGATCAACCTCAGACCTAAAAGCTTGAGATCTGTTTTTTTGCAGATCATAGTCCCAATCTGTAGTCAGCAGAGAACGATGAAGAATCACCGAAAAATGATGGGTTGGCACATCAACTCGCCGGCAAGAGCATACAACGGGCGAAACCTGAATTAGCACATACAGAGTCAAGGCGAAAAGGGGAGCAAGAATAGTATCATCAGGATGTACTATAAGTTGCAATATTGTTGCACACAAAACCTTCATTACATAAACAAACCATAAATTGTATAGCTATCATAAAGCTTCAATATCTCATGCATCCCTGACACCATGACATCAAACCCAGATAACAGCATTTGCAAAAACAATGCAACCCACTATTTCTACATAGCTCTTGGGCCAAAAGTTCCGTAAGCTCTCTGTGGAGCCTTACTCTTTTTTATTCTTTCATTTTGGCATTTGTCATAAGTTGGAGACCTCCGTACCAGTCAATAGGTCTCATCTTCACATAATAAAGTCAACGTTGTAGATTTTAATTATTGAAATGGGCAACCCATTCTAATGGAAACAAAATATAATGAGTAATGGTTATTTGCATGACATTTTTCAATAGATAATGATCTTTTGTATGTTATTAATTTTAGGTAAATCTAAAAGAAAATAGTTAACTAAGTAATGACAAGAATGAACCAATCTATGTGTGGCTGGACTCTAGGGAAAAAGCTTGTTTATTAACTGATTTATATAGGGTATTTATGGTTAAGTCCTGGTGATATCATAGTTTTTTTGCTAACTTTTTATTGTTTACAAATTTCCATGTTGACCTTGCCATGTGAATTCTAATTGGCCTAGATCATTGCGAAATGCAAGACACGTATATTGTAAGCTTAAACAGGTCTTCCATTTTTAAACATGATATATTTGTCATAAGCTAAATTTGTTTTTTTTTAATTCATTATATATTATGACCCATTTATACCTCCCAGAAAAATAATTGGCCTATTTAGAACTTCCTCATACATACCTTTACTTACGTTTTTGTTTAATATATATATATATATATATCAATTCATGCAAACCACCCTTTACATATAAAGCAGAAGCCATATTTTTGGGATGTCTCATATTGACGTTAATTATTGTTCAACTCATGCTAACTCTTCGTGTGATTACCTGAAGGAGTGGTGTAACTTCTGCCACAAGCCTCACCAAGATATTTTAAGAAATAGCGCATCTTTGTTTTTTCCCTTTGGTTGGATCCAGCAGGTGAAATAGTTATGCTTTGAAACAGGCGAACACAACTATAGGCATAATTTTGAATCGTAGGTTCACTATTCTTAAGGTAGGTTCGAATGAATATTTAATTATTTACAAACCATAGGGAGACATTTTTAAGAAGCTTAACTTATCTAAGGATTTGGCACAAAATAGAATGGAATGGAGAATCAGAATTCATGGAGCCAACCCCAATATGGCTGGGATAAAGCTTTGATGATAATGATGATGATAATGATGAGGGAGACTTTTTTACCATTTAATGATTTGGAGAATCTTGTTTACTTTATTTAATGTATATAAAAAATACATTAAATAACAAATCACTTATCAAGGGAAGATGAAGTGAACAACAAATTAGTAAAGCAGAAATTTTTCCCACCATGTAACCTCTTCTTGAAATAAAAAAACGTTGTTAAAACTTTACAACACATCAAAAAACTATTGAAACAGCCATGATGCAGGCTAACTATTTCATGAGTAATTGTCATGAGTGTTTGTGTGCCTTAGGGCTGGAATCCATCTCTGGATTTGAACAATCCTTCAAGAGATTATTCTATACCCAATCAAAAATCCGGGGCTACACCAGATTGGCATCAAAACCTAGATCTAATCACTGGGGAAACAGTGTCTTTCCCGGAATTCATCGTTACATCCACTGGTCATCATTAACCCTCTCCTCCACTACCGAAGACCCGCAACAGCCCCAATACCCTCCATCGTCCCCAGCCTCCATTCCCAAATCCCCTTCTTCAACCAACTCCACTAACATCCAACTCTTCCAAAAAATCCAACGAACCCAGAGACCAATCGAAATCAAAACCCCCTCCCAACCCCACAACCACTGACTACCCAGTCACTCCCAAATCACCAACCCCAAACCCATCACTTTCCCAGAACCTGATCTCGTTACCCAAAGCTAGCCCACTGAAACCCATCCACGCAGCCAAAACCAACCCAAACCCTCGGTTTCTGTCATCAATCCCCAATCCCAAAAAAAAAAAGGGGAATAGAAGCGAAGCAAAACAGCGGCATTAGATGAAGAAAAAGAAAAAGGAGAAGAAAAGAAGGAGAAGAATAAGATAGGAGATTGGATTCGGCAGCACCAAGCACCATCGGCTCGTCCCTTGCTCGTCGTCATCTATCTTGGCCAGCCTGTCCCCACTGTCAGCACCTCCATCAGCCACCAGCTTTCTTCATCTTTTCGTCTTTGTTGACACTAACCCACAACCATCGCCCTCGCCATCAACTACTGAAAATTTCTTCTCCATCCAAGCAAGCAAGTCAAACACCATCAAGTAAGACTCTTTCTTTCCTTTATTCCTCTCTCTGCATAAATCCCAAGGCCACACACGTGCATCCTTTTGGACCTCAGTTTAGGTCCAAGCGCAACCCTGTTGAATAGCCTTTGTTGGGCCTAAAGTTAGGTCCGACACCCAACTCTCGCTTTCTCCAAAAAAAAAAAAAAAAAAAAAAAACGGCAACCATGTCTAAAAGAGGTGAGCGACTCCAACATTGGATGACTAATAAGGTCAGAGATGAGACCATATATAAATCAAGCTAAGATTTGGAAAATGTCACAACACATTTGAAAATAGCGGAGACCGCCATTACTAAATTGCAAAACAAGCAGTTTGGTGGTCAAAAAGGATCATCTGCTGTGCCTTTGGTGTACACACTAGTCTAACCAGAGAGACTTGCAAATCAAGAATCCATTCGTGACTTTATGCAGCGTGACCCCCAAGGTACCCCTGCTGCCCCTCCACCTAATGACATCAAAAGGAAAGTCAAAATTGATATTGCAGACTTTAGTGGTGATGCTAACCCAAAAATTTTTATTGATTCGCTTAATTCTCTAGAAGACTATTTCGCTTGGTATGAACAGTAGAGCCTTCACCAAGTTTAAACTCAAGGGTCCTACTCAAATTTGGTGGTATAGTGTTGAAAATAGTGAACTTGCAGGGGGCTAGCCTATTATTCAATGTTATAACATGAAAGATAGGCTCAAAAGTAACTTTCTACTTTCTAATTATATGGATACACTCCACCAAGAATATCTAAGTCTCCAACAAGGTACTTTGATAGTGGAAGAATACACAAATAAGTTTTGCAAATACATTGTTCGGTATAACTTAAAGACAGATGACCATCTGACTATCACCAGATACAGAGATAACCTACGTTTCGATATTAGACGAGAAGTAGCAATGTTTGACTATACCACAGTTGATGAAATCTTCAATAAAGCTCAAAAAGCACAACATGAAATTTAGTTGTGGAAACACAATACTTTTCAAACTGGAGAGTCTTCCACAAAAAGAAGCCCTGACCCTCCCTATAATCGCAATCAAGTGCAAGGTTATAGGCCTCCTCCTCAGTGGCCAGCCCAGCAAGCACCTCAGAATCCTCAACTAGGTATTCAGCAAAGGTAGGTTATCCCACAACAAAATCAGCGATTTCCACAAAATCAGAATGATAATTGTGCTCGTGGGAGAATAAATTAAAGAGATATTGTTTGTCATGCCTGCAAGCAATGGGGACATTATGCAAATGAGTGCTTGCATAGAAATTTATAACTTCCAATGAGCCTGATAGTGATGTCCAGCATGATGAGCATGTAGAAATGAAGTTGACACATATCCTCCTTATGACAATCCAGCTAATCAGATAGATTATGCAGATGCTGATGATGGCACTCCACTGCTTTTTCTTGATCATTGCCTAGTAGTAGCAAACGCAAAGGAGGAAGAAGAAGATTGGAATTATGCTTCTATTTTTCAATCCCAAGTCAATTGTATAGGCAAGTCATGCAATATGATTATTGATGGTGGTAGTGCAATAAATGTCATTTCTCAAAAAGCAGTCAAAAAGCATAAACTACCCACGATGAAGGGACCCACGACCATACAAAGTTGCATGGGTTGACAATTAGGTCATGAAGATCACTTTTAGCACTTGGATAAAGTCTGCCAACTTCTTCGTCGGGAGCGTTTCTATATCAATCTCAAGAAATATAAATTCATGAGTGATTCTGTTATTTTCTTAGGATATGTTGTTTCTGCGCAAGGTATCAAAATGGATCCTAAAATGGTTAGGGCTATTCTTGATTGGCCTATTCCTACTACCCTAACTGAAGTTCGCAGTTTTCATGGTTTTGCCAATTTCTACAAAAAGTTTATCAGAAACTTTAGTAGTACTATGACTCCTGTTATGGTTTGTATGAGAAAAAGTGAATTCAGGTGGACCAGTGCAGCCACCAAGGCTTTCCAAAAGATCAAGCAAAAGATTACTGAATTTGCTAGTTCTATAGGTTCTTGATTTTAACAAGCTCTTTAAAATTGCTTGTGATGCCTTACATGTAGGCATTGGAGGTGAACTTATCCAAGAAGGACATCCAGTTGCATTCTTCAGTGAGAAACTTTCTGCTGTGAAATTAAAGTATTCTACCTACAATTTGAAATTCTATGCCCTCGTCCAACCGCTTCGTCACTGGAGGCATTATTTGATTGCCAATAAATTTGTGCTCTATTCCGACAACTGCCAGAAAGGTTGATTCTATCTTTATTATTGTTGACCGTTTTTAAAAATATGGCACACTTTATTCCATGTCCTGCAACTGTTAATGCTTACAAGGTGGCCAAATTATTCTTCAAAGAAATTGTTCAGCTATATGGTCTTCCAAAGACTATTAGTTTTAATCAAGATAAGAAGTCTATAAACTATTTCTGGAAAGCCTTATGGATGTTGTCCAATACCAAGCTTAACTTTTCTACTGCTTATCATCCTCAATCTGATAGACAAACAGAAGTGCTAAACAAAAGTCTTGGACAGTTGTTACGCTGTCTTGTGCATGACCGTATCACAAACTGAGATCAAGTGCTACCTATAGCAGAATTTGCACACAATAACTCGGTCAAACGGTCAACTAGCACTTCACCATTTGAAACAGTTACAGGAGTTCGTCTACGACTACCTGTTGATCTCATGCCTTTGCCAATCAATGCAAGAGATAGTGCAGATCCTAAACATTTCTTCCAACATATGCAACAAGTGCACAATGAGGTACACTACCATATATTTGCCAGCAACAATGTTTATAAAAAGTAAGCTGACAAACATTGTCGGTTTGTTGAATTTAATGAAGGAGATATGGTTATGATATGTATTCAGCCTGAAAGGTTACCTCCTGGAGCTAAAAAGAAGTTACACCCACGTAACTCCGATCCATTCAAAATTCTGCAAAAGATTAGCCCCAGCGCTAATGTTCTTAACATTCCTTCTGATTTAGGCATCAGTTCTTTCTTCAATGTAGAAGATCTTACTCTCTACCACGGCCATGATAATGAGGGAGATACTGAAGAGCAACTTATTTCCCTAACAGTTAATCTCCCCATGCAGATGAGAATGTTGACGTCCTTGATGATCAAATTGTTTTTACACGTCAAGGAGGTTGCCAAAAGTTTTATGTTCGCCGACAAAATCGTCCTCTTTCCGACGCTACGTGGATCACAGCTACAGACTTCCAGCACATCAATCCTGATTTTTATGAGAGATATCAAGTGCTTAACTCGCCAGAGTCGAGTTTTTCCAAGCTGAGAAGAGCTGATGCGTCCCAGATCACAAGCCCACAGACGGTGATGGGCCCCACTTGATCCATGATCTCTTCAAGATCATGGATCCCTATCCTTAATTAATTATTTATTTCTTCTCCTATCTTAAGATAAGATTAAGACTAAATTTAATTTAGTAAGCCATGATTGTTTAAAAATTAGTCTTTCCTAGTTTAGAAATAGCACCTCCCATATAAGATGGAGCCTATCATTGTAAAAGGCATGCTTATTCAATTATAATTCAAGTTTCAATGAGTTTTCCCTCTCTATGGTGATTGTAGTGAGTTTTGGTGTGCCTTGGGCTTGGAATCCATCTATGGATTCAAACAATCCTCAGGAGATTCTTTTACACCTAATAGAAGATCTGAGGCTGTGCCAAGTCTCCCGTAAACCCTAGTTCTTTCCTGACTAGAACCCAATCTTGCAATATTTGACCAAGCAGACCTATCCCACTACTCAATCTGATAGACAAACAGAAGTGCTAAACAAAAGTCTTGGACAGTTGTTACGCTGTCTTGTGCATGACCGTATCACAAACTGAGATCAAGTGCTACCTATAGCAGAATTTGCACACAATAACTCGGTCAAACGGTCAACTAGCACTTCACCATTTGAAACAGTTACAGGAGTTCGTCCACGACTACCTGTTGATCTCATGCCTTTGCCAATCAATGCAAGAGATAGTGCAGATCCTAAACATTTCTTCCAACATATGCAACAAGTGCACAATGAGGTACACTACCATATATTTGCCAGCAACAATGTTTATAAAAAGTAAGCTGACAAACATTGTCGGTTTGTTGAATTTAATGAAGGAGATATGGTTATGATACGTATTCAGCCTGAAAGGTTACCTCCTGGAGCTAAAAAGAAGTTACACCCACGTAACTCCGATCCATTCAAAATTCTGCAAAAGATTAGCCCCAGCGCTAATGTTCTTAACATTCCTTCTGATTTAGGCATCAGTTCTTTCTTCAATGTAGAAGATCTTACTCTCTACCACGGCCATGATAATGAGGGAGATACTGAAGAGCAACTTATTTCCCTAACAGTTAATCTCCCCATGCAGATGAGAATGTTGACGTCCTTGATGATCAAATTGTTTTTACACGTCAAGGAGGTTGCCAAAAGTTTTATGTTCGCCGACAAAATCGTCCTCTTTCCGACGCTACGTGGATCACAGCTACAGACTTCCAGCACATCAATCCTGATTTTTATGAGAGATATCAAGTGCTTAACTCGCCAGAGTCGAGTTTTTCCAAGCTGAGAAGAGCTGATGCGTCCCAGATCACAAGCCCACAGACGGTGATGGGCCCCACTTGATCCATGATCTCTTCAAGATCATGGATCCCTATCCTTAATTAATTATTTATTTCTTCTCCTATCTTAAGATAAGATTAAGACTAAATTTAATTTAGTAAGCCATGATTGTTTAAAAATTAGTCTTTCCTAGTTTAGAAATAGCACCTCCCATATAAGATGGAGCCTATCATTGTAAAAGGCATGCTTATTCAATTATAATTCAAGTTTCAATGAGTTTTCCCTCTCTATGGTGATTGTAGTGAGTTTTGGTGTGCCTTGGGCTTGGAATCCATCTATGGATTCAAACAATCCTCAGGAGATTCTTTTACACCTGATAGAAGATCTGAGGCTGCGCCAAGTCTCCCGTAAACCCTAGTTCTTTCCTGACCAGAACCCAATCTTGCAATATTTGACCAAGCAAACCTATCCCACTACTCAATCTGATAGACAAACAGAAGTGCTAAACAAAAGTCTTGGACAGTTGTTACGCTGTCTTGTGCATGACCGTATCACAAACTGAGATCAAGTGCTACCTATAGCAGAATTTGCACACAATAACTCGGTCAAACGGTCAACTAGCACTTCACCATTTGAAACAGTTACAGGAGTTCGTCCACGACTACCTGTTGATCTCATGCCTTTGCCAATCAATGCAAGAGATAGTGCAGATCCTAAACATTTCTTCCAACATATGCAACAAGTGCACAATGAGGTACACTACCATATATTTGCCAGCAACAATGTTTATAAAAAGTAAGCTGACAAACATTGTCGGTTTGTTGAATTTAATGAAGGAGATATGGTTATGATACGTATTCAGCCTGAAAGGTTACCTCCTGGAGCTAAAAAGAAGTTACACCCACGTAACTCCGATCCATTCAAAATTCTGCAAAAGATTAGCCCCAGCGCTAATGTTCTTAACATTCCTTCTGATTTAGGCATCAGTTCTTTCTTCAATGTAGAAGATCTTACTCTCTACCACGGCCATGATAATGAGGGAGATACTGAAGAGCAACTTATTTCCCTAACAGTTAATCTCCCCATGCAGATGAGAATGTTGACGTCCTTGATGATCAAATTGTTTTTACACGTCAAGGAGGTTGCCAAAAGTTTTATGTTCGCCGACAAAATCGTCCTCTTTCCGACGCTACGTGGATCACAGCTACAGACTTCCAGCACATCAATCCTGATTTTTATGAGAGATATCAAGTGCTTAACTCGCCAGAGTCGAGTTTTTCCAAGCTGAGAAGAGCTGATGCGTCCCAGATCACAAGCCCACAGACGGTGATGGGCCCCACTTGATCCATGATCTCTTCAAGATCATGGATCCCTATCCTTAATTAATTATTTATTTCTTCTCCTATCTTAAGATAAGATTAAGACTAAATTTAATTTAGTAAGCCATGATTGTTTAAAAATTAGTCTTTCCTAGTTTAGAAATAGCACCTCCCATATAAGATGGAGCCTATCATTGTAAAAGGCATGCTTATTCAATTATAATTCAAGTTTCAATGAGTTTTCCCTCTCTATGGTGATTGTAGTGAGTTTTGGTGTGCCTTGGGCTTGGAATCCATCTATGGATTCAAACAATCCTCAGGAGATTCTTTTACACCTGATAGAAGATCTGAGGCTGCGCCAAGTCTCCCGTAAACCCTAGTTCTTTCCTGACCAGAACCCAATCTTGCAATATTTGACCAAGCAAACCTATCCCACTACTCAAATTTTGAGATGCCCTGCATAAGAGAGATAGAACCCCCCCACACCCCCCCCCCCCCCCCCCCCCCAAAAAAAAAAACAACATACTTGGTGGAGACTGCAAGCATCCGAAGAATGTAGTATTTATTTAAAATGGTGTGAGGACTCAAGAACAGTTCAATATATATGCTCTCCCACGTGTGGGGATCGCACGCGCGGGGGTTCAGGGAAGGGGGAGGAGAAAGAGAGAGAGTGACTAAGTATAGAACCACTATCAAACTGAATGCCTTGATGAAAATTAAACTTGCAGACACTAAACGAAAAACCTACATAGTAAAAAAAAAGAAATGGAAACCAACTCTTAAAACATTAGAAGCAGCCTAGCACTTGGATGTATGGATGGTCAAACTCAAGTAATTAACCGATTCAAGCAATGTAGGACTTTGCCTTCTTGAATGCACCATCACTCTCGCTAAACTCTACAACATGCTTCTTCGAGCCTTCAGAACTGTCAAGAAAACAAACACAACATTTGAACGCTTAGTATCATAAGAGACTGAGAAACAGAATACAAGGGACCAAAAGAATGTGGAATAAGAACACTTCATTAGGCTACAGGCTTGGAAGATTTATTACGCCATTCATCTACTTTAAACATAATTACAATCTAAGTATCATATATAAGAGAAGCTCAACTAATTAGTATCAAGAGTGTGAGCTATCATAGGATTATTTCCATTCACTGCCTAAATAAAAATATGTCAAGCCAAAACAAAAGAAATGAAATGAGGGAAATAGAGGTCCCACAAGGATTCTGATTTATGTTCCTAATGTCTGCAGACAATGACAATGTAAAGTAACAACAAATGCCCTACTGCTACCTATCATAGAGAAACCCCCTACATTTTTCAACAGTAATGATACTACCTCTCTCAAACCTGATCCCAGTCACCTGCTCCCATAGGCTGTGATCCACCCAATCACTACCACAGATTTCATAAAACTCACCAAAGCAACAAGAGCATAAGCACACAACATTGGAAACACCAACACTACGAGAAAACCCCTTCACAAAGTATTTCATTAACTCAATTGAAAAAGAAAATTACAACAGGCCATGGATTCAGTACTAAATTTTTTGGATTTCACATTCACGGCATAACGTAGATACAGGTATACAAAACTGTTACATATTATCCACTATCAGACACATCCATGGCATAGCCACCTTTGCATCAGCGGGATTAGCATACCCCACTGGAATCCAAAAAAAAAAAAAGAACATTGCTTAATTCTATATATTCATAAGTACTGGCGTGTTTTTGCTCAATTAACAACATTGTAAGGCTACAATATTTGGGAAAATGTTACATCAATCTGAGCATCTTGGCATTCGGAAGGCTTTACACATCGGGGACAGGCATATAGTGTCTTAGGGTGTCATACCTAAACATAGAATACATTCCTTTAAACACTAGTACATGTTTTAGAGTTTTGGTGTCAAAACCAGCCATTTAAACAAGCTAATTGACTAGGAAATGTTCTAGTCAAGGAGGGTGCTCCAAATTTCAAAAAACTAGCCGGTTTATGGGTGTTGGACTACGCTTAACTATAAATAAAACTCACATTTTCATAAGTTCATGTTGGTTTTAGGGTACATTCAATAACATCCTTTGAGGGTTAAGGGAGCTTAAGAATGGAGTTTTTCTCTCTTCCCTACCATATAAGAGACCAAATTAAACCCCTAGACTTAGAAGGTAACCTATTGGGCCTTTGTTTATCTTTTACAGGTGCTTGAATTATGTTATTTGTTATTGTTAGACACATGCACTACCACATTAAACCTAAACACGAACTTCTAGTGTTTAGCATTGCTTTAGTGAGCATTTTAAGTCCATAGTTGTTGTTTGTTTGCGTTCGTTTGGTTGTTGGTATTTGGTTTAGATCCCTTAAGTTCGGAAAGAGGTCTCACTTAGGACTTAGGAGGAAAAACCACACTTGAACTAGGAAGAAGATCTCACTCCAAAGAGTGTAGTAAGCTTGAACAATGAAGTCTCATTCCAAGTATAGTAGATTTGAACAAACTTACCAGTGAGTAATGGTTTGCCTAATTGTAAACCACCAGTTCTTGGGGTAATCTGCTAAACCCTTTGGTTTAGTGAAGTGTGAAGAGCGGACGTAGGTGTGTGGCCAAACCACTATCTGTTGTGGTGTTCATTGTGTGATTGGTCTAAATTGATGAATATGACAAATATGCATGTTATAGTCTGAAAGTTCAGTTCCAAGCATGTTTGACATTCAAACTCTTGCATACTAAAGTTGTAACCTTTCTATATCTTAATGAAAGCAAGATTTGAGCCGTATTATTCAAACACACTTGATATGTTTTGTGACATGTGCTTAGACTCACACAATGTTTTGCACATGTATGAATGTTGAAATGGGTGTTTAACTGCAAAACAGTACGTGGATTGCATATACTCGAAAGAACAGAGGTCTAGCAGATGCGCTAATCAGCTAGACAGAAACCTAGCCAGCTAGGCTGTTAATGCAGTAGTATCTATTGCATTTGAGTGTGAATTTGATCAAAGTGAGACAAGGGAAGAAACCTGACAGTGATATGAGAGCATGGTTCACAGTTGGGTTTAATATCCTGTGTGTGATTCTAGGAAAAGTGGCCTTCAGACCCAAACCTAAGTGCACTTAAAGCAAAAATTAGACCATATTTTAAGGTCTAGGTTAGGTATATAGGTCTTACTCCAGCATCTAGCTGGAAGTAGGTTTGCTGGAGTCCCGTTTAGGTAAAAAAGTTTTCTATGAGCACATTTATTAGTTTGACCTTAAACTCTAAACAAAGTGAACTTAGTGGATTGATATTTTTTAACCCACATTAAAGCTTTGAAATGATGATTAACAAATTTAGGATTTAAGCTCTCAAGAAGATATTTTAGGCCTTTCTAACCTCATCCAAGGGCAACATGGTAATTTATTGAATAGAGGAGGTCAAGACTTATTTATGCTGACCTAAATGTGTATCCTTAAGGGTAACTAAGTTTATTTAAGCCCAGGAGGGAAGGAAATGCAGAAAACAAGAAAAATCAGGAAATGATCAGGTCTAGCCACTAGCTTCAAAAGCCAACCTTGACACAGTAGCAGCTGGCCTACACAGACGAGTTACGAGTTTTGGTCATTATTTTTCACTCCAAACACTTTATGCAGAGCCAAAAATCCCTCTGAAACCTCTTAAAAAACCTAAGTCCGTAAGACCCACTCCATTTCAAGCAAGATCTAGGTAGGTCCATAAAAAACACTCATGAATTAGGGTCAGATCTACAAGCGGGCAGCCTAGTCAACTAGAGGAGTTTTGGTTCTTTTGATGAGTCCTTCATCCTTGTGCTTCATTCTCAATCTTCTAGATCCTCTTTCCACAATGCCTCAAACTAAGAATGTGATTTTAGATGATCAACCCGTGACTGAGCTGTGCAAAAATGATTTTTATAGCAATTTCATTCTCCAAAAGGTTAGAAATGAAAGATTTGTGAAGCTATCAGTTGTTGAGAGATTTAGGTTTGTTCCCAACATTATTTGGGTCTAGAATGTCTGAATAGTGGAAATGCAAGGGAAATAAGCAGATGAGTTGGAGCAAATCTTTTATGCTAACATTTACAAATGTAATTCCGATGAAGCTTCGTTGGAAACCAAAGCAAATGGCCATAAGATTATGGTCACTGCTTATAAGATTGCAAAAGGATTAAATTATAGAACCATGGACGCTTACGAGTATAATTCAAAAGTTGCAAAGAATTATAGAGAGATAACTACTCAGTTGGCTTGTGGGAGACAAGAAGAGTGGGAACCTTAGGAGGATGTTGACCTAAGGCAAGAATCTCTTCCTAAAAGCTAAGGCTCTCATGCTCATATTTCAGGAACAAGTTACTTAATGAAAACAAAACTCTCCTCCTCCCTCTCATGCTGCTGCTTCCTGCAATTACTCTGTTCCCATCCCCATAAATCATCGTGAATGTGAGATTCCTAACCTCCCTCGCAAGTCCTTTAGGCTTCTTGGGTGTTGCTGATTGAATTCCCATTCTCCTACTCTTATCAATCTGTACAATTATGGACATAAGGTCCCCCTCGAAACCATCTAGTGATACCTAGATGCATTTGCTTATCAACTTTCCCTTACACCACACCCCTTTTGAAAATTCATTATCCATTGCCTGCCCATTGCTATCCTCCCCTCCCGGACCTCCTACAATGTTTAACTGAATTGTGTTGAAATCTCACCACGCCCATCCCACTGGTCATTACTCATTACTCCTCTACCTACCCCTTGTTACCATTCCACTCTCCTCCCTTCACCTCCCCCACCCACCCTAGAGTCAAGGCATCTGACCCTTCCGACTCAAACAATTTCAACCCACACTCAAGCGAGCAAACCAAACCAGGATAAGACAAAAGGCTAATGTCAGATGCAGGTTCACCCTCGACCACCTCTAGTTCCTCTTTACATTAGAAAAAAAAAAGCCTATTAAAGTCCCTATTAATGGGGGTCTAGGAGGAGCAAATTAGGTACAGATCTAATCTTTGACATTAGTCAACAAAAATTTATTGTATCCTATCAAAAAAAAAAAAAAAACCCAAATACTTACCATAAGGAAGGACGCATAAAATAGAAGCATTTGACAAACCAGATACTCACCTATGTAAGTTACAACCTCATAAATGTACTAGAAGCAATTGACAAACCAAAAGGCATGGCTAACAACTTATACAATCCATCTAGGGTCACAAAGGCAATTTGCAACTCCTCTCTTAGTCTAAAATCCTAAACTCCTCTCCTAGTCTAATCCTAATTTGATGGTAACCCCATGAAAGTTAATATTGGTTACCATGAACCCAACCATTTGGTCCAACTGGTCATCAAGTACAGGGATAGAAAACCTATTCTTGACTCTGATCTTGGTTACGTTCCTACTGGCTAAACACATCCCCAAGAGCAATCTTTCTCGGGGATAACAAGAGCTGCACACAGACTAAGAGTAGGTTGATAGTGACCTTGCCCTAAAAGCCCATCTGCATATCTATTCCAACCTATAATGTGGAATATTAAACAACTAGGACCCAGGCACCAAATCAATAGTATGTTACATCCCTCTCATGGAAGCAACTAATCTGGTAACTCCTTAGGTGTCACATCCTGCAACTCCTGTAACAAATAGTTGAACTCATGTGGATGGTCAACATGTGATTTGGTGGGAATTTGAATGTCATCCATATTCACTAAGGCTAACACCATGCTAGACTCCTAACTCATGTGTCAAAAGGTACAGTTTTCTTTACTAGGTGCATGAGAAAAGAATTTATGTTCTCATTCACTATCCTTTTTCAAGAGGTTTGGTTAGCTTCAACATAATTCCTTGTCACCGTGTTGAGAAACACAGGTATTATCTCTACCCAAGTTCTTGGCATCTATATCATAGAGCCAATGGCAACCTAACAGCACATGGTCTACATACATAAGAAACACATCACACATAGTCCTAGCTGCATAGTCACCCATATGGACAAGCAGTAGACCAGGCTCAAGGCAAAGAAGACTTATGTGCCCCTCGCTTAAGCTTCAATCTAGCAACGATTGACTTAGCATATTCATAGAACCACCTGCATCGAAGACAAACTTACAAACTCTATCCAGCGTGCGAAGGATATTGGCGCACTTCCAAGTGTAGATGCTTGCAGGAGAGGTAATAATGCATTGCATCACTAATACAAGCTTAAGTGATTCTTAACTCTTGCTTAAGCTCCTTTCCTAAATCAAATAGTTCTAAAGGGTCAACTACTGGATCAACACCTCCCTCATCCTATGAGTAACACTCCTCAAGTTCTACGATGTTGACAATGAGACACCATGTGACCTACGCCATGCCAATAGTGACATCATGAAAGAACCAGCCTAACAAGATTTTCAAGAGTCAAACCCTATTTTCCTAGAAGTGTTGGATATATGGTGAACACTCCGACTAGGGTAGCTACCCATAGATCAAGGCTGAGAAATCTCTCTCAGCATCTTAAAAGGCGCTGACCTAGACTGATATTCACCTAGGCTTGCAAGGTCACTTTCCACTGGAGAAGGAACCTATAGAACATCTCTATTTGTAATGCCTTTTTGGTAGGCTTCCTATGAAGACTCAGAAGATGCAGCTAAACTTCCCTCTTAATTCAAGGTTTCAGATCATTAACAAAGTTAGTGACTCGTATCCAAGGTTTCCTCAACTTCCGCGTATCTCAACATCAACTCCTCAAATCGAGTAACATAATCAATCACACTAGACGATGCCCAAGATTAAACCAGAAGTCCAACAATTATTGCTTATGGTAATGGACGATACTTCTCTTTCAACATGAGGTTCATCTCATTCCAATGGGTAATAAGGCTAGCATAAACAGTCTAGGTCCCTTCAACATCCTTCTAATACCGTTTGGTGGAACCAACAAGTTGCACTACAAGAAAACGGAGCTATGACTCTAACATGTACCACTTAAAGTATCAATGTCATTAAACCAACCCATGAAAGTATTGGGGTCCAACTCACCATCATAACTAGGAGCATCAACCTTTACTCTCTGTGTTATGTCCTCTAAATAATTTGTGACACATCTAGACTTGAGTGCCTACCCTATGTGCTTGTAACCTCACGGATGTAGCTGGTGCAACAGTAGCTGATGGACTAGAAAGGTGGGAGCTAAGGAAGCAGGCATGGGAGTGGTAAAAGGTGGTTTCTACTATGATGTGGGATATTTAACTCTTAGAATTTCTTCAGCAAGTCACTTTTCAATAAGTTATTAGGTGACTTGCTCGAACAAAACTTGCTAACTCCTTACGCATCTCACTATGAAATCAAGCATGACGCCTACGAGTTCATTCCGTTGTCTAAGGAGTTCAGCATTGAACTCATCATAAGAGTTGGTTCATTGCATTTGAAGGGTGGGCATGTTGGCCAGAAAGGTGCCCTATGGTAGTCTGAAAGGCAGTCATAGTGTCTTGCACGGTCTCGAAGCCTTCAGTCCTAAATGTATGGAAGTTTGCCAATTTTCCAAGTCATAGAATGATCGTAGTTATATACAAGGCAATGTTATGTTGAAACTAGACTCGAAAATGCAATGACGTACTAAAATTACTAAGAAGCACTATGTGCACATGCAAAAATAAGAATGAAATGAAAGTGTATATCTCATATCAAGGTTATGTCAGGTAAGATGCAACAAGGTGAAGCAACAATGTTTCACTCATTTAACTAACCAAAAAAAAAAGAAAAAAAACTACGGAACGAAAAAATGCAAGGCAAAAAGGAAAGAGAATAGGGTAAAATTCACTTTGCCCCCTTAAAGATTATGTGTTCCACTTCGCCCCTAGAAAGATTAATTTGTTCAATTTACCCATTGGATCGATCAAATTGATGTCACGTTGCCGCTAATGACAGCTAGTGTTGCACTTTTCGCCAAATAACGCAAATGTGACATGTACATGTCATTATCCAAGGGCAAATGTATCAAAACACCACTATTCTCAAACAAAATGACCTTAACCCATTTCTAAACAACCTTTTTCTTCCTCCTCTTCTCCGTCATCACTCTCTGCACAAACACACACACAACCCCCGACCCAGACCCTCCCACCCCCACCTCCTTCAACTCCACCTCTATAAATATTACGCACACACTCACAAATAGCTTCACTAAAGGCATACACACACAACCTTCACTGCATCACCATCACCATGCCCTCTAGCCTCCACCACGCAGCTTCCTCCATACCACCACCATTACAAAACCAATTAACCCACTACAACTCATCAATCCAACCCAATTCTCATCTTTCTCATGAAATCCCTTCCATTCCTCATCTTGCAATCCCTCAAAAACCCCACTTTCTCTGTCCAAATTCCCATTCTCTCTCTCTCTAACCCTCGCTCCAACCATAGCCACCTCTACACCCATCACAAGCCTCCACCGCGTACAAGCTACCATCACAACCATCACAGGCCTCCACTGTGTACAAGCTACCATCACAAGTCATCACCCAAGCAACCGCACCCATCACACAACCACCATACCTAAGTCATCCAAGCTTGACCAAGAAAACCATACCCAAATCCATACCAGCTGGACCCACCACAACTGAAACCACCACCACCACTATAACTACCAGTAAATCGCGAAAGATGTAAACGACCAAAGCTTCATGGGGCCTTTGCACTTTTGCAACCGAGATGGCTATGATTGAGGCTATGGTGGTGTGCAACTGTAGTGGTGCCAAACTGGGTTGGGGCTAAGTTTGATGGGTCTTTGAATTTTTCTACAAAGAAAAAGTGGGAAACATGGTGGGTTAAATGGTGTGACTGTGGGATTGTAACTGGCGCCACCAATTGTGGTGTTTGGCCATGATAGTAATGGGCGACCGGCTGTGGTGCCGAGTGACTAATCTAGGACCATAAATTGGGGTTGGAGGATGGAGGTGTGAGGAAATAGCGGAGGTGGCCATGGGAGTGGTGGGATCAGTGGTGATGTACATATAAACACTTACATATTTATAATAAACAAATAATAATAACAATAATTAAATAGATAAGTAAACACAATTGTGCATTGTGCCCCTGCTAGCCCCATGTGATTAGCGTTATTAGGGGCAATGTGGCATCAATTGGATCCATTCAAGTGGTATATTGAACAAATTAATCTTTCAGGGGACACTACAAAATGCAAGTCTTCTTTCAATGGGCAAAGCAAACTTTATCCAAAAAAATATGTTAGGACCTCATATGCATTATTTAACCACACTGATAAAAAAATGAGACCTGTCTAGCTTCCAAAGCAAAGGAATCGCACCTTGGCAAAATCATAAAAAAGCTTGTCTCCCACATTATAACATCCTGCGTGGTGTCACCAACCACTAAAAGATCACAAATGGGAGTAAGTGGGACATCCCTTGTCTACCACTAACCCAACCACGTAGTTCCCACTAGCGCCATGTGAGGTTCCCATTGGTTGATGATACCGCCGCGTGGTATCACTGCTACAAGCCTACATCCAATAGTTACTCCTATTGTACGGGTCAAACAAACTCAGGTTGGACAAGGTGGACATAGATCAGGAGATTAATGAGTTAGGTTAAATCAGAATCTAGATTTCGATATGGATCGGCCTGGTTTTCTAGGGCATCTTGAAGCAACGGACTTGGGCCACGTCAAGTTATAACTGGTTATCCAAAATCTGGTTGTCTTCTCCTTCACAATTCTCTAGTTCGACTCAAACCCTAGTGACCAGCTTGTATCCACAACACCAGAGGTTATCAGCGGTAGCCATTGATGACCACAATGAATCCAGCAACGAGAAAGGACAACGGATCCAACAACGAGGAATGACAGTGGCAATAACAACAACCACCTGCTTTGAAGCTTCATGACCCAACCTTTCTGGTCCACGCAATTTTTGCTTTAGAGTAGTGCCTCCTTCGGCGAACAACTTGAAGCACCAAGAGAAAAGGCTTGCGAATAGTGACGATGTTAGTTGATGATAGAGATAACCTAGTCGTCGAGGATGGATCAACTGTGATTGTGGGCCTTCAATGTTGATTAGGAGCAGATGTAACATTCAATCGAAGTTGGGTCAGGATACCAATTGAAGCACGATAGTATGCATCAATCAATAGGGAAGAAAAACAATATATAAAATTAAAATTAAAAAATCTAATTCTGATTTCAATGCAAATATCTTATAGCAAAGGCACCCCTCTCAATTAAAATGAGCTTAGTTTTTTATAAGCTTACAAAATGGGTCAAAATATGGAAACAAAGAAGCCATCCCAACCTAACCAAACTTACATAATAACATCCTACACTTAAGCCAAATAGAGACATTAATAAAATAAATTGTGAGCCTTGCGCCCTACCCCACGTAAGTTGGAAAGGCGGGTCTCTTGCGATTTCCTTCACTAGAGACAGGGTCATAAGATAGCTAAAGTTGCATCTCCATATGCTCAAACATATATTACTTGTAAAAATCATAAAAAAAATAAAATAAAAAGGAAAACAAAGTCAATTCATTCAAAGCATCATCTAGTCTGTTCCACTATTTTTACAATTTGAAGAAGACAACACAAACTTCCAACTTACTGGAGTGCAAAAAGTTTGACTTTCTATCCAAAGACATGAAAAAATTGGATATCCAATTTTACAGTCCTTTAGTTCAACTTTGTTTGGCACATGAATAAGAAATTACTTCAACTTGAACGGAAGTCCTGCATATGGTGTCAACAAATGAATTCTGCTTATATAAAAAAAATGAAATTAACACAAACTATTTTTGTATTTACAGCTAAATTCAGATGCAAGCTAAACTAACCAACTTCATCAAAAAACTAATTTTAGTTTCTTAAGCTTAAAATCTATAATCACATCCTCCCGCTCTGTACAACTATTAATTCTCTAAATTGTTTCAACATTACGACTCTCGAGTCAACAGAAACCTTGACTAACACCTCACTCTATACTCTTTGCCACTACCTTAGACATGAACCCACATTTTAGTTTCCTAAAGGCATACCACATCTGGCGCAAAATAGAACGGAATGGAGAAACAGAATTAATGTAGCAGACCCCACATGATTGGGACAAGGCTTTGATGATGATGATGATGATGATGATGAAAGGCATACCACATCTACTTCCACCTTCTTCATTAGTTCTTTCACCATCGCCCTCTTAGAGTAATACCCAAGCATTTTTTCAACATTAGTTAAACAAACAAACATCCCCACACCCTAAAATGCTCCCCGCTCCGTTTTGACTTGCATTTAATGTAGTAGTCCAATTTTAAATCCTCTCCACTTCTTGGTGCTAGAACCAAACTCGCTTTTCCTTCAACCCACCTTCCTCCCCTAGGCTAGTCTAAGGACCTAAAATTCAAAAAAAAAAAAAAAAAAAAGAAAAAAAAAACTTGCGAACTCATTTAAAAACGAAAGAACCACCACACCCCTAAAATGCTCCCTTCTCCTTTTCAAGTTACAGTTAACGAATCCAGTTTTTATTTTGCTCTACGTCTTAGCACTGGAACCTACATTTCCCTTACCCTACTTTCTCTCCTTAGCCTTCCAAGTCTTTTAAATGTCTTCAGAAAATTTCATGGATGCATCATCATGCTTCTTGTAAGGCACACCAAATTTCATTCTAGGCCGCTTCAATTTCTTTCTGACCCATTATAACACCTCATTCGGCACTTGTACCGAGTCTCAAATCCATTTTTGTCCCCTCCCATCAAGGGGCCATCACCCCCTACACGTGCGTTCTGGTAAAATGCAAAACTCATTACTTCCAGTTTCAAGTAGGATAAGTCAGGCCCACACCACCCCTCTCCTTCCAACACAAAACAACAAAAGCTAGTTGTCCCTCAAGGAAACTATAACAGCAAGTGGGGGCCACTAGGAGTGGACCACCCTTCAAGACACTAGATCCTAATCTTGCACGAACTATACGGTACCGTATTATCGTAAATTGTTTTATAGCTGTTCATTTTTAGTGGTTCTGCGATTTCATGGCTTACACCTATTTATACAAATACCTTGATGATTCCTGCACATTAATAAATAGATTGCAACAAGCATCTATTTAGTTAGCAAGGAAATCGGATCCCCAATAGTTGGACATACAAGTTTCACATGACAAAACATAAGAAAACAGGCCCCAAACTCCCAATCGGCTGAGTTAGGACGCCATCCCGACCAAATTGAGTGTTCGAACCAGCCCCTTTTTTCCATGTGAACGAGCCCATCAGGTCAGCAACTTGTAAAATGAGTAGCTTCTCATATCCCAGCCCCTCGCCTTTTCAAGTCCCCGTCTACTCTAACAATATCCACCCAACACCCACCAAAAGTAGTTTCTCAAAAACAAAGAGTGACTTTCCAAGAGAAAAATCAACTTCCCATTAGTGGTTAATTTGCAGAAAAAAAAAATGGTTCATTTTCCTTTCTAGGCATCCTCTGAATCACATGCCCGATAACTTCACAAATCAATATTGAAACGGATTATTACTTTTTCCCATTTGGTTTAGTCCGGAAACACATTACCTCCCCAATGTGTAAAAACTATATATAACCCCATTGTGTTTTTTGGATCGAAGTAAGATATGTAACTCTATTAACGAAAAAATGAAATGACAATTCTATCCCTCCTAATAAGGGTATTGAGAGAAGAGAGGGGGGGGGGGAGAGAGAGAGAGAGAGAGAGGAAACCCAAAACCATTACCGCCAAGGGAGAGAAAACGAAGAATCACAGACATTTAAGAGAGTTATAGAGAGCAAAGGAAAAACCCATTGAGAGAGAAAGAAGTTTTACAAGCACCACCAATCAGCATTCTAACATAACATTGACAGAGGTTGCTTTACGTTGTCATAGGGGTTGGCAATGGCACTGCGGTAGAGAGGTTGTGGCATGGCGTTGGTGGCATGGTGGCATTTAAAATGGGTTCATCTCCTTTTTGTCATTTGTTGCCATTAAAAATGGAAAGTCAATCATAAGGGTTATAGAGGTAGTGGTGGTGGCAACTAAGTTTATTGTTCTTTTCACATCAGTTCATCGTTTCTTTTAGAAAATTCTTCTTTGATCTATTATTTATTGGGTTCACTAGTAATTTAGAGCTAGCCAGAATGATAGAAAGGTGGTGCTTCTATGGATTAAGATAGACCACTAGTTGATATTTTAGGAGTTTACCAAACACAAACAACAGAAACTTAAAAGCTTTTAGCCACATATCGGATTAGGATTTAAAAGTTGTGTACTTGAAAGCTACATCTTACTTAGCCATGAAAGTTTCAATCTTTGTCCTATTGAGATATTCAATTATGCAGGAATCAAACTGTGGAACACCTTTATGGTTACTCTGCTGCCAAAGCTCTCGGGCTAGATGCCCTACAGCTCCAAACAGATACCCAACACTTCGCCACGGGTAACAATATAGTGTATCATGCAACAATCGAAGAGCTTAACAAGGTAGTTCCCTCTTAAGAATAAGAGAGAAGACAGGTAAGTGTCGTAGTTTACATGTTTCTAGTTCTGGTTTTGGTTGCTCCAATGATCCCATACCTTTTTCCAACCTTCAAGGAAGAATTAGGGCTTATAATTATATACAAGGAGCAACTTTTATAACTGAAAAGGAATATTTTGCAAGAAAACAATTCCCTCCAACACCTACGGCACATTTGCTACACTTTATGCCAAAACTTAATAATTTCACTTTGATCCATAAACAAGAGGGCATTATGTGTACATTTTTACACATTAGGGAGGTAATATGCTCCTACGCTAAACCACATGTGGAGAAACAAGTGGATTTCCCGTGACTATAGATTTGCATCAAGGATCAGCCTTAAGCCCATATCTCTGTACATTGATCATGGATGAGTTAATTATGCATATTCAAGAAGAAGTACCATGGTGTATGTTGTTTGCAGCTAATATAGTATTGGTGAATGAATCAAGAGATGGTGTAAATGCAAAACTCGAAAGATGGCGGGGGGCATATAAAATCTAGAGGCTTTAAAATAAGTCATACCAAAATAGAATATATAGATTGCAACTTCAGTGGACATATACAAAGTGTTGAAACTACTGTCAAAATTGAAACTTATGAAATACCATGTAGAGATTCTTTTCAGTATCTGGGCTTGATGATTAATAACGATGGGGAGATTGACGAAGATGTGAAGCATAGGATACAAGCTGGATAGCTGAAGTGGAAACTAGCTTTTAGAGTGCTTTGTGATAGATGAATGTCAACGAAATTGAATGGCAAATTTTACAAGACAGTGGTTAGACTAGCTATAACATATGGAGCAGAATGTTGGCCAATTCAAGAAGACGCATATACATAAGATGGATGTGGCAGAGATAAGAATGCTTAGGTGGATGTGTGGTAAAATTAGGAAAGATAAAATTAAAAATGAGTGCTTTCGAGAACATTTAGGCGTAGCACCGATGGGGGATAAGATTAGAAAAACCCGTTTAACATAGTTTGGGCATATTGAGCGTAGGCCGATAACAGCTCTGATGAGAAAAAGCCTAGTTATTTAGGTGGAAGGCCCATCAAGAGGTAGGGGTAGGCCGAAGAAAATATTGATGAAGGTCATTAAATCAGATTTGAACAAGCTTATCTAAGGATTTGGCGCAAAATAAAACGGAATGGAGAAATAGAATTCATGTAGCTGACCCCAACATAGTTGGGACAAGGCTTTGATGATGATGATGATGAGGGAGGTAATGTGCTCCTACGCCAAACCACAAGGAAGTAAAAAGTACTTAACCCATGCTAAATTATCTAGATGATGGGGGGCATACTTGCCCAAGTGTCAACTACCTAACATAGCATGAACAGTTTTTTGAAAGAAATACTATAGACTGCAACTTTCCCCAGACCGCCCTGAACACCATGAACAAAAAAATATGGCTAGAATGGGACATGTCAAGTTTACACTTCATGTAAAGAGCCCGAGACATTAACCAATTGCTGGAGGAAGATCCTCAGACAAAATATCTAATAGCTGTGCTAAATGCCATCTCAAACACATTCATACACAGCCTAAAAAGTAAGCAAGCCTAGATAACCACATAATGCTGCTTGCAAGAGGGATGCGGTCATAATTTCTTGCATTGCTCATCCTACCTAGGCTAGTCTATTTTGCCACATACAGCTCAAGTTCATAAAAAAGAAATGCCATGATCTAGGATAATAGAAATATTTTCTTTTGGAAAAAAGTGCCGCAATACAAGAATAGTATCGAATAGGAATATACGTTGCATACTCATAAACAAATTATCAAATTCACAATCTAATTTAATAGCACATGCAATGACCAGTACTAAATGCAATCACAGGGAACAAACCTATCTAGTCCAGAAGGATTTAGGTTCATGAAACTTGCATCAGCCTCATGCGCGTTCCTATGATCACACCTACAAAAAAAAAATTTTGCAATGCTCATCAAGATAGAGGGGAGGAGAGAGTGAATAAAGTAAAATGAAAAGGAGATCGGAAGTTTGCGTTGACAAGTCAAATCACAATAAAATGAAGGCAATATAACCTTTTCAATAAAAGCTACTTTTTCCTTTATAAAAACTACTATATAGCTTCAAATGCTCTAAGCTCGATTGATAAGAGTGCTCAGACATGATTTAACCAAATTGAAATAATTCAGGTTTCGCCATGTTTAGCCTGAAAGAGGAGGTGAAAATACTAGGAACAAGAAGGAACATTTAGCAGCCAAAAGCATTTGTTGCAAGCAATAATTTAGCCATTAACATTCATCTGGATGTTGACCCCACCAAAAACAAAAGCACTTCCATTTGGATAATTTCCTGAATATTATAGGGTCTTATTCCTTTCAACTATAACAAAATTTCACAAGCCAGCAAACTTCAAAACAACCTCACAACTGCACCAAAGTTGACAGTTGACAGTTCATCAAAAGAGGCTTAGCACTATTAAGCTTTTCTAAATGCATACCAGTTATTGTTATTAGTGGAAAGGTAGCACCTTTAAATCAAAACTCAACAAAATAGAGTAACAACGAACAAGCAATTAATAAAGTGACAAATTTGTGTAATTGCACTCGTAAATGCAATTCGGAATGGACATGGACTGAACCAGATAACGATGCACAGCACAAGAGGGATGCAATGTAGCATATAGGGTCTTCCATTACTCATCCTACCCAAGCTATTTGCCTCGGCATCAAGCACATATCAAAACACAAGGAACACAATAATGTGTAAAGGCAAACATATATATATATATCGATATTGCATATATCACCAAGTCAGTCAATCAACAATATGGAAATACATAAGTTGAAAAAGAAAACAACAAAGCCAACATAAGGATTCTCATTATGCATATAGAGGGGTGTTGAAGGCATTGGAACATATTTGCTTACATGAACACGGACTCAATCAGATCGTTAGCATATTGTTCGAGAGGAAAGCCAGACTGACTCTCTACATGTATGGAGAAGGGATGGTCTGCGCCATCCACAATGAAAACGCGAAAGATGACTGAATGTAGATGCCAATGCCTAGATTCAGCAAACATTAAACACATACGGCCATCACCGAAATCGGTGACAAAGGCGTTGCCCCAGTCCTCCCATAAATGACGGCCATATTTATCCACTGGAAGTATACGGAACACCCAATCTAACTCATGTAGCACCCAGTGAGACTTGAGGAGCCCATCGGGGCCAATCTGAAAAGCAAGGAGCGCGTCAAAATTACATGAGGTCGCAAATAGAAAGCCCTTGAATTCGACTGCAGTGCCAGACGGGAGAGCTCTGGCCTTGGTAGAAAAGTCCTCTACGAAATTCATCCCATCCTCCCATTCCCCTTTACGAGCGTCAAAAATGAGGTGATTCTGGTAGGTTAAGAGCTTGTGGCCCCAAGCAAAGTAGCCACTGATAAAATCTTTTGTGTAAGAGGGGGGAGGAGGGAGATTTTTCCAAGATCGTTCGACGGGATCAAAAACCTCAAAAAAGGGCCCCGCGAGACCTTCCTCTTGGGTAGAGCAGAAAAAGCCTGCTCTTGACAGAAGATAAATTTTCTTCTCAAGGGTGAACACCAAAGGGTGGGTCTTACGACCAGATGGGTTGGGGAAGTGACCGTCCCTAACGCGATCCAAAGAACCATTTAACCAATTCAAGACAAAAGAATCTGAATTGAGAATTTTTTCTGGATCCCATACGCTGTTTTCTGGATCCCATTCGCCGTACCACCCCGCTATCTCACCCCCAACCATATACACCCTGGAATCCACAACCATAGCTCCCATCCCCATCGGCAATCGACCGTCGGAAAAATCATGCACAATTTCAAACCAGGGGTCCAAAAAGTCCTCAAAGAAGCGTGCACGGTATAGACGACGCTCCGACTGCATATACAAACACTTGTACGTCGGCACCTTCTTCTCCTCCATAACGAACGAACCAGCGACGGAAGGAATGTTGCCTTGTCAAAACTCTCTCTCCCAGGCTCAGCTCACAACCCTAACCTACGCTCCCCCCGGCCCCTCTCACAAAAGAACGACCGATTTTTTTGTTTTCTTTTTCTCAACTATACTAGTATTATAAAGGCAGAAACGTGCGTTGCCCTTCACATTCTCTCTTACTATTGATGATGAGATGGATGGTCTGATGGGAATCCACGGATAGCTCCTTTTTTTATTCTTTGGAAAATTACAAGGTAATTATACTATCCCCTTATCATACTTTGATGCGTTTGCCAACCATCACCTCATAGTTCTAATTTTTACACTAACCTTCTTAATTAAACTTGAAATCAAAGCATACAAAATGGATGGAACTGAGAAATCATCTAACGATGCACGTGTTACATGCGCAGATGAGGCGCATGTGAGTGACACATTTATCCAGCCTAAACCAGGGGATGTAGCAAGTTAAACTAAGGATATCAATTTAAGTGGAATTTGGAATCAACATAACATACTAAGACAAGGTCACTATGCAACAATTATTATATATGAATCCAATTAACAATTGCAAATTCAATTTCAAATTTGATTTTGACTGTCCTACACTTTTGACCTTTTTTTAATAGCAACAATGAAGTTTGGAACACCTCTTAATATCAGCAATTGATTATTTTCCACAACTTTCATGGTTAGTTTCTTTAAAATTTTGAAACTGATTCTTATTTATATAATATTCATTGCACCATACAATAAATTGAAAACTGTCACTGAACAATGAAGCGTTTGGATCTTTTCATTTGTTGGATCTTTTCATGTCCTTAAATTTCCTTTGATTTTCTTTTATTTTAGTTATATTTGACCACAATATTCCTCAATTTCCTCAATTCTTTTGGCATTCCAAATTTTAAAACGGTTCCAACATGCACATGTGTTACGAACAATTCATTTCAGCCTCTCCATGCATGGCGTTTGGGAAATGAAGAAGAAACGTTGAAAATACAAATCAAACCAATGTTATCAAAATTCTTTTCCAAAATTCCAACCTTCACAAATCAAACAACAAATCTTTGACAGTAATGCACCAAATAGTTCATTTAATAATAGGATTGTGTCAATGGATCAATATCAAGTCTAGCCATTATTATAATAAAAAAATCAAAGTAATCCACATAAATTAAGGTAAAAAATATCCTCCGAATTAAAATCACAAACTTTACGATTCAAAGCACCTTTTTAATCGAATGACAAATAAACTCAATACAATCATTTTATGGCACAATGGTATCAAACGAAACGACATCATGAAGGCGGCATACATAGCCAGATTAGTCTCCTTTATTTTTTTTATATAAATCATCATTGTTTTCTTTCTTTCATAAGTGCTAATCATCCGAGACCGATTTGGGGGGGCTATGATAAAAAAGTACTTGTAGACAGCCTGCACCTAGGAAGTTAAAATGTAAAAAAGAATCCACAAAAAATAAAATCGAAATTGAAAGGGTCAAAAGGTTCGACATTAATATTTTTTCTGTTCCATGTCTTTTCCTCACTCTCCAAAAGGAGGCGAACAAACAATGGTGCCTTGGTTCAAAAGAGTCTCATGCAAAACTTCTTTATAAACGACATTTCTCATATAACCATAAAGTTCATTTTCCTTATTTAATGTTAAGATTTTAAGACCTGATCTTGATGTAACTTGCGATGTTGCAACATATAGTTGTTCATGTGTAAAAATAGGCCTTGGAAGGTATAATCCAACCATTTTCAAAGTTTGTCCTTGGCTTTTATTGATAGTTAATGCATTTGCAAGTCTCATTGGAAATTATCTTTGTTTAAATGTTAAAGGCGTCCGTTCGGTATTTATCTGTGACATTATAATTCGTGGGATGTAAACTCTTTCACCTATACATGTTCTTGTAATGATTTCAGTATCAATGACACGTTGGATAATCTCTCTAACAATCAGTCTTGTCCCATTGTACAATCCAAGTGATTGATTTAGATCTCTTAATAAAATTATTGGTGCACCAACCTTTAATTTAATACAATGATTTAGGATTCCACTGAACTTCAACGTGTGCAAAAATTCTGCTGTATATAAAAGATTATGCTCATCACCTTGAATATTTGTTATGCTATTTGAACTAAAGAGCTCATATGTAATACCTCGTAGTATGGCAAGTATAATTTCATTAATTTTAACGACATCATCATTTCTTGGTGCAAGAATTGTACGCTCTTGAAGATAAGATGGTTCAACATTGTTATGTGGATACCCATTGTATATGCTTCGTATTAGTTCCTTTATTTCTTCACTTTCGGTGGGCATCCTTGCCAATTGTAAATCATTTGGAATTTTTATCCAACTGCTTTCTTGATCATTGTTAATGGAAATTGATTTCGCAATCCCATTTTCAATATCTAAAACCCACTTGGCAAAATCCGTTGAATCATCATATGATTTTTCATAGTTTCTTGATCTCTGTAGATGCATATTAATATTTAAGTTAAAAAGTTGGCAATATTTCTATACACCTGCATGTATTAGTGATGCGTTTACTATTTGTTCTCTTCTTCCTTTATAAACTACTGATAAGATTTGCATAAACTCTCCTCCAAGAGCAACAACGAGCTAATAAAAAACTTTATCCTTGGCATGAGGATCAATTGTAACCATTATATCTCTAAGTATTCTATCTAGTACATCCTATGTATGTTTTTGCATAATTGGTGCTCCATTCAAAATTTTAGGGTCAGTCTTCTCTAGTGGCTTTGCAGAGTGGGAACGTTTGTTTATCGAACGACAAGAGTGCTTATGATGGTGTAATGGTAGCTTAAATCTAGATAGTGCAGTTCTTCCACCAGGTAATAAAAGTGATGTTATTCCTGGGGATGCCATGGCTAAGTAAATTTTCTTTTTACTTCGAAGCTTGCAAATTATGGTTTTCCATAAGAATGTCTTTCTTATACCACCATTTCCATTCATAAAGAAAAGTCCTCCTATTCTTTTCGTTGATGCATCAATGACCTTTTGAAATATTAATTTGTGTTTATCATTCAATGAAGGATATAATGATTTTAGTTCAGCTCTTAATGCATCAACATCATATGATAATTCTTTCCTAAAAAATCTATTTTATTTAGAGACTGAAGAGTCGACATTGTGAAAAGGGATTGTAGGGTATTCTGTTAAAGGTTGACCATTTTTTGTAAGTGTTGATTCCATTTCAATAAGTGCTAATCTCTGCAACTCATTTTTTGTTAGAGTTATCTGACCATTTTGGGAGATTCTTCTAGTTCTTACCTCTAAGCCATATGACAAGGAGAACCAATACTTTTTCTATAACTAATAAGGGTCTCTAACCTCACAAAACATTAGTATTTCTCAGAACAGGTGTTGTAATCGATTTCCTGTTTTTCAAGATGAAGCTTTAGATAACTCTTTATCCCATTCAGTGTCATCATTTAATAAGCCCAAAGCAACACATGCATCTTTAAAGGCATCATATGTTTCATCATTTACTCTTTTCAAATATTCGTAACATGTGGCACCAGGTGTTATATGTAAAAGCATCTGTAAATAGTATCTTTTAGCTAGTAATGGAAGTGCATAATAAAGTCTTCCTATAGTCTTTTTACTTTTTCTTACTTTCCACAATTTGTTACTTTCATCCCATGTCCATTCTATTGAGAATTCTACATATGTGAGTTGTTTAGCATCTTCATAAATTCTATTAGTCTCAAACCATTATGTGAACATTGTCTTTCTATTTTCAGCATTGTCAACAATTTCATGTAAGTTACCGTCATCTTTAAAGACAACAACTTTTTGTCCTTTATGTGAAATTGCATTATTTCAACAAATAGATTTGATCTTGTATTTTGAAATCAAATATCCTCCATGATGACTCTTGGGCAGATATGTACCAACAATCTAAATATTGTCTGATTTCATCTACAACAATGTTTTTCTCATGAACTTGTACAATTGGTCTTTGTATATTTCTTTCAATCACCATTGTTGCTCGATCCTCTCCCTTATGGATATATTTGTATAAATATCACAACTCTAATACAGTTTCTTATTTCTACATTTATGTGTGCATTAAACTTTCTTAGTAATGCAAGATTGTATGGTATGACCCAATGATTATCAAGGGTGACATTTCCAATCTTAACCATTCTTCCATCATTTTGTCTTTTGTAAGTAGGATAACTGTCACGACTCAAGCTCGAGAATGATGGGCTTAGGGATAACCACGAGGCGTGACACATGTACTCCTATGTAATTCACATCAGAATCGGAGTTTGAATGGAATTACACAAGGAATATTTACAAACTTACACATGTGAGGTGCTTTAAACAGATATCAGTCCAAGCATTCAATACGTGGAAGCCTGTCAATATCACCTATAATTTTTCACTTTTCATTTAATAATTCAGTAGTATCATTCCATCCATGAAAAAGTCCAATTATAATATTTATAATATTCAAAGAACATAAGGTTATTATATTAATTCTCCTCATCACCTATACAACCCAAACACGATATGCACGTGTATACATCGATGCTAAGGACAAGCATTCTACGTAGAGAAAATAGAGTAACGAAGTACAAGGAACTAAAAGACATTTGTAGCAAGGTCAAGGTTAGACTATGGATGGATGCAAATGTGTAAAGCTAAAAGTCCCAAAAATACCCAAAATACTCATGCCTAAGATAATAGTGTGTCGCTCTTGGCATATGGATCAGTTAGTAAGCTTCTGTTGTCCATTTGTTACAGCTTGAAGGAACCATTGCAGTCTCCTTCTCTGACTCCTAGTTTTTGCCAGACTGGGATCAAGATCTGGGCCTGTAACACTATTAGACGACTATGAATATGACTATTCAGCAAAGTATAAGCATAATTAAGATGTTGACCCATAAAAAAATTACAAATATTGCAGTGATGATTGTGGAATGCCAAGTTAAGTACTGTGTCTAGATGCTTAGAGCTAATGTAATCCACTCAAAAGACTTCAAATGAGCTCAGAGTGCAGTAGTTCAAATTTCAGAGTTAATGAACTTAATTTGGTCACATGACTCACTAAACTTCAAGTTCAAAGTTCATTGACTCAGAGTCTAGGGATCATTGAGCACACTCAAACTTCTGAGTTATCAAAGTGGCTGAAAATCACATGGCAACTCCAAATTATGCTAGGGAATGATGCTTCAAAATTTCAAAGTATTTGGACTTCATTTGAGCTCAAATCAAGCTTCAGTGACTGTCTGCCAACTCCTTGAAGGTCACTATTGAAATCAACACTTCTACATGTCAAAATATGCTCAAACTCATAGGAATGCTTTCAAGTGCATTCAAAGACTATCCTTCAAAATTTCAAAGCAATTGGATATCATTTGGACCCAAGCTCAGTTTAGATGGTTGTCTACTGAGCTCTGTGGGGTCATTGTGTAAAGTGACACCTCATGAAGATCAAATAAGCTAAAACTCTTGGAGAAAGCTCAAATTATGCTCAAGGGAGGCTTTGTAAAATTTCAAGTCAAATGGGCATCATTTGACCCAAAGTTTATGAACATGTCAACTTTGGGTTAATGACCCCTAAGTCATTGGGGTCACTGATTAAAGTCCTGCTTCTTGACGCCCAAAATTGATGAAATTTAAACTCAAAGCTTCAGTCATGCTCAAAGAAAATTATGCAAATTTTCAAGTTAAGAGAACTTTGTTTGGTCCTACTTCCACTACATGTCAGCTTAGAAGTCAGTAACTCCTGAGCCATGGAAGTCACTGGCCAATATCCTACTTCTTGGGACCCAAAACTAATGAAATTCGAAACAGCGATTCAAAATATGTTCAAAGCTAATTCCCCAAAGTTTAAGTCAATTGAACGTCATGTTGATAGAAAACAGGCTAACTACCTACAGTGTGAGGTGAATAGTAACTTAGAATATGCAACAAGTGGGTCACTATTCGAAATCCCATTTCCACAAGTCCAAACTGCCATAAATTTTGATGGACACTCTAAGATACTGCTGACATCAGTCCCTCTAAGTTTCAAACCAAACTGATGTTATTTGGGCCTCAAACAGTTAAAATAAGAGCCCATTTCTATGAAAGTCAACGGGGAGTTGACCAACTTCAGAGGTTCAAAACGAGCTGAAATTTCTATGACACACTCAAAATAGTGTCAAAAAGCATCCTCCAAGTTTGTCAAGATCGGACATTGTTTGAGCCCCAAACAGGCAAAAATGGGTCACATATGTAAAAAGTCCAAAATGCAACCTGGGAGTGACTGCGGCTGCGGTCACTGGCATCTGTAAAGTAGTGTTTGCGGTTTTCAGCAGTTTCCTCCACTTCTTTTCAAACCTTAACTTCCCATAACTCCCTTTAACATCCCATAACTTCCTAAACCACTTTGGGAAGTCTATAAAAAGAGGACAGGAGGTAGAGACAGAAAAAAAGCAAGGTTCGAAATAATCAAAGCAAGTTCAGGCTAATTTCTAAGCATGTGGCAAGGATTCCAAGGCACTTCAGGCACTTCAAGCTTACTTCTTCTTCTTTTTCTCACTAATTTAAGGTGAGAAATAGTTCAGGGAAGAAGAGGAAGTATGCTGCATCTCACTGAAAGAAAGTAAATGCGAAGGGCCACTTGGATAAATACTTTTTCCTTTGATTTTCTCACTTGGGAAGGGTTTTGGGCCATCTCGGAAGTTGTGAACAAGCCTTTTTTGGCTTCATTCTATCCCTTGAAAATTATATGTTCAGAATGACACAACTTTGGCTCCATTTTCGCTTATTTAAGCACCTTTTTTCGGATTTGTACAAAACAGTTCATAAACAAAAGGTGATGATTATCAAAGGTTTAAGTCAATTCTACGGAGAAACCAAACACTTTTGGTGGTTATTCAACGTTGTAAAATCGAAGAAAATAAGTTCCATTACTCTAAAGAAATAATAGAAGTGAAACAGAGAAAAAACAGAAGCAAACAGTGGCTTTTCAGCCACTGTCTGTCAGTGACTATGAGCCACAGTCACTAACAGGAAGCCAATGACAGTGACCCACGGTCACTTTCCCTTGTCTTTTCTTTTTTTGCATTTTCTTTTAGTTTTCATGTATTTTCTTATAAATTCTAAATTTAGATCACATCTGAGACTAGAAAGAGGGGTTGTAATGTTTCAAAACTTGTAAACAACCTGTATCCCTGCTGTTAGAGCATTTGAACCCATGTAAACAAAGGGAAAATAATGATAAACTGTAGTTTTTTCTCATTATTCTTAATGCTTGAAGTGTGTGAATGTTGGACTCGAATCCTTTACATTTTACATTGCATTTCGAGCGTGATTAGAAGATTTACGCCGTTTGTGGGGAATTCTCGCTCTAATTTGTCATTAAATTTAGTCAAAAGACATGAAAATTGGCTAAAATGCATGAAAAGTGCTAAAAAAAGTGTTGAAATGTGTTGCTGTCAGCTAGTGACATCGGGATGCTGTGTAAAAATAGCTTGTGACCGTGGGAAGCTATACAAGAAGTGTTGTGACCGTGGGAGACAATGTAAAATGGGCAGTGACCGTGGGCCTGTGGTCACTGACCTGTTTTGTCTCCAAATTGACTTGTTTGACTTCTGAAGACACCCATGCAAGACCTCGATGTCTATCATGGGTTTAGGAGTATTGATGAAGGAACTTTGCATCTCAAAGTGTATCCTTTTATTATTCAAATGAAAGCATTAAGCACTTCGAAGTGCATACTTTTGCCATTTAATTGAAGGAACTTTATACCTCGATGTGCATGGACAGGAACTTTGCACCTCGATGTGCATGGGCCAAATCAATACCCTTTTGTGCTCTAGAAGAGTGGTATTCAATCCAAAAGGCTTTGACTGAGATAAATGTTTCTATCAAATCAGTGATAAGACCAATGACATTGCAGTCATGCATTGTCCGATGTCACGCACTGATGGATCCCGTATGATCATTGTGGTAATGGTGCAAGCTCGATCATGTAAGCTGATGAGTCTTTAAAAATGCACATTTTCATTCACATTTTAGACCATTTTAAGGACTTATTGAGTTAAAAGAGACTCAATTAGTGTGATCTAGTAGTTTCAAGCATTTTAAATTCATTATAATATTTTTCTACATAATTTGTTTAAAAATTACACTTTTTACATAAATTCATGGAACTTGCCAGTATTTGAAAGTCTATTTTTGGAAAGTTTTGTGAAAATTTATATTCCCATAAAATAAATTCAATTTTCATCATCATTAGTTCATTTACATATAATCATGAAAAATGTGTGCATTTTTATTCGCATTTCATGAGAGATGGGACCGCATTCATGCATTTGTGATCTTATGGTTAAAATCTTTTCACATGAATTTACATTTGTTTTGTAGGAAATTGATGACATGGGTCCTATCTTCAAAGAATCGAGGCAAAGAAATGATTTTCAAAAGAAAGAAGAGAAGAATTGAAGAGAAAAAGAAGAAAGAAGAAAAATTTGCAAAGTTAGCTTCATGGTCCCACACACATATTCACATGTGTGGGGACACACTTATGGAATGTTCAAGAAAGGGGTCCCACTCTCCAATTATTGCAAGAATACAAAATTAATGTAAGAAAAAGAAAGCCAAGGTAGAGAGAATTCAAGGAAAGAAAAGTTAAAAAAGGAGAATTCAAAAATAGAAAGTCATCAATCCCGTTTTTCTTTGGACAACATACATTAAAATGGTTCTAACTCTTAAACTGAACGTCAGATTTGGACAATTTACCTACCGTTGGAAAGATCTTTTCGAGTAGATATCCATATGATCCAAGATTGACCAATTAGAGCTAAAACGACAAAGTTATGACCCTTAGAAGATGGCTGTAATTTTTCTATTCGGGATTGAGATTGTCTCATCAAATGTGGGCACTATCCTTTGGTAAGTTTTAGTTAAGAAAGATGGATACACTTAGAATTCTAACAAGAGAAGAAATCTTATCTCATCTCAAACTTGGAAGACTTGTTGGCCAAGAAAAGGACTTACCAAAAGAAGAAAAGCCACATATGAGACCTTTTTTGAAAAGAAGTAGAAGAAAAAAAGTATAAATGGGGAACTCCTCTCCCATACTCTTCATCATGAAAGAAGAGACCTCCTCTCTCTAGCTCTCTCCCTCCACCCTCTCCATATCTTTCTCTTTATAATTTCTCTATTCAAGAAGGCTTTCTTTAACTTGAAGCTTCCACTAGAAAAGGATCTTTCATCCTAGATCATGTAATGGTTTTTTTTTTCATCCTTTATCTTTATGTAAAAAATTCATATCTAGTAAAAGTGGGTGTTTTCGTTTTCTTTATTTACTTCTTTTTATTCTTTGATAATGAATGCTTGATGTTTGTTTTTATCCTTATTGCTCTTGGATTGACAACTCAAAGAAGCTTAAGAACATGATTTGAGTAAACATAATTTAGGATAAAAAAAGAGTTTAGGAAAACAAATCATACACTTCCACACATTTTAATTTAGGCACTTCCACATATTTGAATTTCTTGTTTTCCACACATTTAAATTCCTTGTTATTTCACACATTTAATTTTCTTGTCTCACCATACATTTAAATTCCTGCAATTTTTCTATTTATTTTTTATGGTATTTATGTTTTAATGTTTTGTTTCATGCATAGTTTAATATTTGAAAGTTTTGTCATAGCATGCGTCACTTATTGGTGAGTTTCTTCACATGTATAAGGTGCCAAAGTAATCATGTTTTAGAGATGTTTTGTTTGAATTTAAAATTCAGATCTAAGTGTGTAGTAGGGTACCCAAATATGTCCAAATACAGTCCGTATTTGTAGCAAATTTTGATGCAAAAAATTAGTTCATAGTTAAGTGTGTTCAGTTGGGTTTCGTTTAAGGTAACTTTTGGATCAGATTTAAGGAGTTGAAAGATCTGGAAAATTGTGATTTGGAAGATAAAATTTTGAAATATATAATCTAAAATTGAAGTTACAACAATATAAAAAAAATTCTGCAACACATTCCTTGGCAAATTATCATGTTGAAAACCCATCCAATATTGCATTGTTTAAATTGGAAAGTTCATGGACTATAAATGTTGCTGGAAGCACCTTTAAATACTGAAATTTTCATTTCAATTGTGCTAAAAAAAGCTTTAGTTTCAGATGTGAAAACAGTCTAAGAACAGCTCACTTTTGTAGTAAAATTCTGCACTGCAGAATTTTTGTAACTAGTTCATTCATTCATGCATATTTTCTTTGTTTTTCAATCTTTTTCCTTGCTATTTACTTATTGAATTCATGCATTCATTAAGTGTGTTCTTCAGCTATTAAATTTAGATTAGGTTTTCATTAGATTAGGATCATATTTTGTTCAAATTTTGTATCTCATATTAGGAAAGTTTGCATTAATTATTTCATGGCGTTCATTGTTTTGAATTGTTGATTTTTTTTAACTTTCTAAATTTAGTTTTTGTTCTATTGGAAGTTCTAATGTGTATTTTCTTTTGCAGAGATTTTAGTTTTTATTTTTACGAAGTTTTAGATTTAGGAGTTTTAGTTTTAGTAAGTTTCTTTTATTGTAATTAATTTAATTTTGGAAAGTAGGAATGATGGTTGTAATTTTTAGTTTTTAGGCTAGTTTTAGATTTTTATTTAGGGTAGGTATAAGTTAGAAACACCTTAAACACATTGCTCCCTGTGGATCGACCTGGTCTTATTGGTTTTTATTACTACATCGCGGTTCTGTACTTCGAACTCACAATCATGGGCCCTATCCCTTTGATTGGATCCAACCCTCTCTTGCTTATAACTCTGACATAGATGGCCCTGAAATGCTGCCAAAATTTTGGTAGCCAGGTCTAATCAGTTTAGCATACTTTTAAGTTTGACTATATGGTCCCGAAATGCTGTAGTAATTCTGACAATAAGGATAGTCAGCATAGCACAATGAGATGGGGTTTATGTCTATGTCTGACCATTTCGATTTAAAACCATGTTAGTTCATATGGCATTCATAAACCATTCCGGCTAGCCCAAGAGGTAGCCTTGTTGGTTATGACACTAATAGAGTCCACCAAGCTTACATTTTTGCAGATATTTCACGGGTTCCCTAATCATCACTTTCGATTCTCTTTAAGATCTCCATGACCCAAAACAAACCAATTGCAAAAGCACCGAAGAGAGCTTGAACTGACTATCCTGCCCCTGCGTCAAGAGTCTCAGTCTTCCAAAGACTCTCTCCTCCCACGGGCTCCATGACTTCGGTTGATCTGAATAGGTCATCAGTGACCCCTAAATCCATCAAAAGGATTGAGATTCCCAAACCCTAGGTTTCCAAATATATCTAGAGTTTGTTTGGAGTCTTCAACAAGGTTCAGGAGGAACCTAAACACAAAATGAAATTAGAAAGCAGCAGCCTCCATATCATCAAGCCTTGTTTGGGGGCAAGGCAGGTTCGATTCATGAATCACAAGTCAATGACACTTGGTAAGTCACATTCAGTGGCTGCCTAATGTTCAAAATCATTATCTCCTCGGCCGAAACAGTAAGCACATACCAGAGGACTTTCAGCAAGTCATAAATTGCAAGAATGCCCAGAAGCATGTGTCTATTCCAGGATGCAGCATGTGGTCATCGCAACCATGTATTTCCAAATCCAGCATGGCTAAGAACAAACTCTTGGCCTCACTTGAAGGAAATACCTTCTACCCTCTTACTCAAAAAAAAGAGATGGAGGTTTGGCAGGAGGTAACTACCCTCCATCATTGTGGCACCATCCCCGCCATCTTCACCCTAACACTTATCAAATGGCATTAAAGACAAAAAGCAAGCTGAGTGACTGGTTATCAATAATTCGACCGATCTTTCTTGTTTCAAGGATTCGCTCCAACAAAAGAAGGAGCAAAAGAAAAAGAATAAGAGAGGTGTTGTTGACATCCTTTCACTTTCCACTTACGATTCCATGGATTGGGAATAAGTTGCTAACACTTCCAGGCCACTGGTTGTAAGGTTCAGAGATCAAACCTTGGCAGCTAGATTGGCTACTCAGATAAAGAAGAGGCTTTGGCTCACTACAAGGATCAAACCCAGAAGCTATCACAGCGCATAATCGCTTAAAAATGGGTGATTGAATGATCCGGACTTGACCTCATCATGCATGGTTGGACTAGGCTCAGCCCGGAGAGTTACTTGAAGCATGGCTCGAACCCGATCACAAGGGTTTGATTCCAATTCTCCTTTGGGCAAGACTTCTAAAAGGCATGTTAAAATAGACTCCGATGAGGATCTTATCACTATCTTAGACACAGAAGATAGTCAATCCACTTTTCCTACATTAACATCCTCCTACCTTCGTTAGTATACTATATTCATGGCTAAAGGGAGCGGGACCAGCAAGGATGGAAATAATGATACTAGTAAAAGTAAAGACGCCGACAAGGAAGATGTTGGTGAAAATCAAGAAGACGATGTCAGTAATGTCGTTAAACAACAAGGAGCTAAGATTAATCACTTGACTACCTAGTTGAAAATCTTGGAAGATAAGTTAGGTGGTCTAGCTGAAGCTCCAGTCAATCCTTTGTTTGCTATTTGTCAACTCCAAGTGTAGAGATGCGATATAGTAATAAACTGGTAAGACTAGGTCAATCCACAGAGAGCAATGTTTAAAGATGTTTTTAACTTGTCACCGCCTAAATAAAAATTCTAAAACTATCCTAATTTAACATCTAACAATTACATTCATTCCTAAAAATTAAACACATACAATAACAACTCCTAAATTAGAAATCCTAATTCTAAAACTTCCTAAAAATAAAAATAAGATTTTTGCAAAACAAAACACACATTATAACTTCCAATAAAATAAAACTAAAATTAGAAACTTACAAAAAAAAAAAACTAAATTAAGTTAGAAACTAATAAAACAAAAGTGAAAGAAAACAAAAACTTTCCTAAATTAAAAGCTAAATTAGGTTAAGAATCTGCACTTTCTAAAAATAAAAGATTGACAAATCCAATTCAAATTAGAAAGAGCTTTAACTTGAGAAAGAAATCTAAATGAAAACCTAAAATTAAATTAGTATTCTACTAGTGCTAAACAATTTCTAAAAACAAACTATACCATACAATTATACAAACCAACTACAATACAACAACTTTCTAAGTTAAGAATGAATTAATCCTAAACTATCATGCATGAGAATCTTTCAAAAAATAAAAACAAAAATCTGAAACTAGACTTTCCTTAACTAATCTACGATGTACGAATGATGACAATGCGAACTAAACCTAAAAAAAAAAACAACATGAATGAGTGGGGTGTGCATGAGTATCATGGGTTGATTCGATTCAGTTTTAATGGAGTTGATTTAATGGATTTAATGGAGTTGATTCGATTCAGTTTCAGATTTGAATATTCTTCTTTTTAGCACAGAAAATCAATTCTTAAAAGTATTTTAAATAATTCACAAAAGCATCACACAATCACTTGAATAAAGGCCAACTTCCTTCACTGTTTCAAGACTGATTTTGGACTGTTTTCTAGTGTATTTCATTTCTGATTTCAGGTGTTAAAAACTATTGAATACATCAGGCATTCAGCTGTTAAAAACATGTGCAAAACTGTCTATGAAAAGTCATCCAACATGTGACCCAATTGAGATTTTTTTCTGCACAATTCTGAACTGTTTTTAATTCTAAAATTTATTTAACTTATGATGCAGGAAATGTAAGGTCCCCAATCCTAGATAATAATGATTTATAGTAATTAAGTTAGTTTTACTTTAATTAATATGTAATTAGGCTAATTGAGCCAAAATATCAAGAGGTTTGGGTCATGGATAGGTGGTTGGGTCGGGTTTGAATAGTTATTAGGTAGTCCAAGGCCTTTTTTATTTAGCATTTTCATGGTTTTACATTATTTATGCATCATATTTATTGCATTGGGTGAGTTTCATCTTGTTGGACATCTTTCATGTTTGGCCCAATTTTATTCGAACTCATTTAGCCCATTTAAGCCAAATGACTCAACCTGAGGATCCAAAGAAACAAGAGGGGCCTACTTGTAAATTTCAGAACTTCACTCATTTTAAACCCTAACCCACCATTGATCCTTTTATTCCTCTCCTTCCTCCCTCACGTTGCAGCCGATTCCCCCTTCTTCTCTTTCCATCATCTTCTTCCTCCTACAGCCTCCATTTTCGGGTGATTGAAGCTTGCATGCAAGAAGCTTGAGCTTTCTCCTTCTTCTTCTTTGGTCTTCTTGCTCTCTTCCTTGAAATTAGGGCATCATCTTCATCTTCTTGCTTGTAGGAAGCTTGAGGTAAGGAATCCCATCTCCCTTTTGAGTTATTGAGTGCAATAAGGGCCAGGAGAACCCATCCATTGGCATGCATGCATCTCATTCTTGTTTTCCTTCATGTATGTGTTAGATTCTCCATTAGTGAAGCCTTATTCTTCATCTAACCAAGGGGCAAATCAGTTTGGGTGAAGCACCAAGCTTAAGGTAAGTATAATGATACATTTTCTTTACGTGCATAGCTTTATTCTTTGATTCTTGATGGATTTTGTGGTTTTACCCTTTTTACAGCTCAATGGAAAATGCATGGATTTGATGGTGTTTTGTGATGATTTTTGAATGAATAAAATGATAATGGTCCTTTAGGGAACCCACACTCGTGGAATGGAAGCTTGTAGGGTGATTTCATTGCAGGTGGAATGGTGTATTGGAAGAGGGAACCCATTAGAAACTGAGCATTCCCGTAACAGAGTGCTTCAGGGCTGACTGGAAGGTCCTGAAGCCAGATCGGTCGATTGCCTCTTAAGGTAGTCCGACCGGTCGGCCATCCAGCCCGACCGGTCGAATTACCCTTCTAGAAGCGGTCCGACCTGTCGGAAAAACACCCGATCGGTCGGGTAAGCCTGACCTGTAGGTTATAGAAATGTTTTCCAAAATGCATTCTATAGTTGACTATGGACTTTCTATAGTCTATGGGATATCCTAATGATAGGTTACTCCCTTAAACCTTAAAAAAAGACCGAGATATCCACCCACACATTACCATAGGCCGTAGGTTCAACCAAAGACCTTATAGGACCATAGAATTGGATCCTTTGCTACCCCAAACTAGCCCAAACAGTGATTAACATGGAGAATGAGGAGTGTTGAGCTGTCACTCTTTTCTTCTTGATTCTCCGGTTAGTTTTCAATGTCACGTCATTGGTGTTGGCATAAGATGAAGTGTCCTTTATATACATGAGGTAACACCGAGATGGTAACATTGGGACACTGAATGTCTTATGAATACACCGTATTGAATGACCTTGAAAACTCGGATTATCTAGTATAGGATTGGCTAGTAATTATCCTAGATAACCCCCTACAATCTAATTGCATTCATATTAATAGTAACCTTAACCTCCACAGGAGAGTTATATCACTTTGCGTCAATGATGAACAGTATTTTACTTAGTTGTAATTCTCCGATTAATATTCCAACAAGATTGAGTTACTTTACTGTATCAGTATGAACAGATTAGTATATAGTAAGTATGGACATCAGATTATTTTCAACATGCTTAAAGTCGGCACCACTTAGCTTATAGCCCATAGGAGGTTCGACGGGACCCTATAAGAGTATTTTATCAGTCGCCTATTGTAGTAGTATCAGGAGAGTGAGTCGACGCTCTCGCGGGCAGCTAGTCGGTCCTGGCCCGATCGCTAGTGGTTTCCCAAGGATCAGTTTACTCTCTTATTAGAGAGGAAATAGCAAATGTGGTCGCCATGTTGGTATGATATATTCTTTATTCGTGATTCTCTATTCATGCTAACTCATATGCATAAATGCTTAGATTTCGACATTGACCTCTTTTAATTATCATGTCATTTTAATTCAATTGATCTATCATGTTAAGCTCATGTATCCTTATCTTTGCTTAACCGTCGTGTTAACAAGAGTTACCATGGTGTTACAGGTATGGAACCTGATGCTAATCCGGTAGTCAGCGCAATCCCAGAGGGAATCCCAGCGTTACCTCGGGATGTGAACGAGTGGAACGAGGAAGACATCTTTTCGTGATCCTCCTCATTAGAGCGCAATTAGGGTTATCTTGGGATTGGACTTAGGGTTCATCTTGGCATTGATGTATTGTAATATTATCGTGGATTTTCATGTTTTGTGCATGTAGTTGGGTTTATTAACAGACTTGTTTATCTAATGAACTGAAATGAATGCTTTATGGATGTCTATGATATATACAAGTGAAATCTCCAGGTTTCCGTTTAATTGCTTTATGTTGATAATACGTGTCTGTGGATCTTCCTTACACGTACCTGTGGGATCACCCTTGTGACAGTTCGTACGTGTCTGGTCATGGCACGAATTGTCACGGGTACGTGTGTCATTCCTCGGAACCCACATCTAACCCCCAATTCTCGGGTTCAGGGCGTGACAGGAAATCAATTCAAATTTGTTCCAATTAATCCACACAATTTACATACATGATTCAGCTATTATCTTCCTTGTTTTAAATCTAATTCTTATACTCATTTCTGAGCTCTAATTCTGATTTTCAATTTGCTAACTTAGCATAGAAAGAAAACATTAAACATGCATTCCAATAAATTGAGATTTCAGCTCAAACAGTTTTCTAGTTTTGTCATGAATCTTTAACTGAATTAAAGTGTTTGTGAATCAAATTTTCAGTTTCTGAACTAGCCTAAACATGAAGAAAATTTCTGAACAAATCTGATTGATATATTCGACCAACCAACTTCAAATTTATATTAATTTTTGAAATGCTTTAAACACAATATTTTCAGACGTCTTATCTGATTTTTGAAATTCTATGACCAACACCATTAAACATGATTCTAAAGAATCTAAGTATGCATGATCCTAATGTAAGTTTCAGTAATGAACAATTCTAGCAAAAATTGTGAACTTAAAGTGTGCAGGAAATAAAATACAAGTGTAGAAAATAAAGTAAAGTGCAGCAAAAATTTAAAAGTGGTTGTGTAGGAAGTCAAAGCCGGTAAAAGAGGAAGTCAAAGGTGTTAAGTTGTTCTTTCAATTCTTTATCTTAACTTGGGCTCAAAAAGACTAAACGTATGGTCCTAGGGCTTTATTCTTCATTTTAGGTTGTCAATCTAAGTGAGAATCCATTCAATGCAAAATAAATTCAGAATTGGCCTTTAATCTTTCTTCACTCAAACCTCTTTAACTCCATCTTGCATTGTCTCCAAACATACAATGTATCCAAAGAAATAAAGTATATTGAAAAGGTTACTAAAATAGGTTAATCGTTGTGATTCCACTTATATCCCAATATTTAAACAAGAATGAAAATTAACCCAAGTACAAGACTAATATTAAGAACACCACAAGATCAAAGACAAAAGGAATTGAAAGCAAACAAACTTTATTACTAGCATGAAATTGTTTTTCAAAATATTAAAAATAAAAAAACAAACAATTATATACTAGGATGGATGAAAATTCCTCCTTCTAGTTGAACACTTCAAGGTTGGTGGTGTGGATTTAGGGCTAAGCTTCATTGATGACTTAAGATGTAGGGACAAGAAAGGGAGAGACGGATGTAGAGATCTAGAGGTGGGAGGTAGGTGTTGACCTATAAAAATTGCAAATACTGCAGCGAAGACACCTCATCTCAGCTTAATTTAGGCTACAGAGGTTATTTGCAGATTCTGGGGAATCACTGTGAGAACCGGCATTCCATGAAGATCAATGTAGCTGCAACTCTCAGAGGAAGTTCAAATTTCTGGTTGAACAGACATCATCGAACTCAAAAGCCACAAGCATGTCAGCCTGAGGTCAGTTCCCCCCAAGCCAGGGGGTCACTGACCAAAGTCCTGCTTCCCGATGTCCAAAATTGATGAAATTTGGGCACGAAACTTCAGTCATGCTCAGAAGATACTTTGCAAATTTTCAAGTCGAAAAGACTTCGTTTGGTCTAAATTTCATTACATGTCAGCTTAGAGGACAGTAATCCCGAATTTGGGGGTCATCAGCTAAGATCTTACTTCCAGAAGGCCAAAGCAGATAAAATTTGGAACAAATGCTCAAAGAATGCCCCAAGTTATTCTCCCAAAGTTTCAAGTCAAGGGGAGGCTGTTCGGATAGAAAACAGGCTAACTATCTTAATGTGGAGTGAATAGTGACCTAACGCGTGCAATGAATAGGTTACTGTTCGAAATCCTACTTCCTCAAATCCAAACTGTATGAAATTTGGATGAATACTCCAAGATGTTCTTGACGTCAGTCCCTCCAAGTTTCAAATCAAACTGAGGTCATTTGGGCTTCAAATAGCTGAAACAAGGGCCCACTGTCATAAAAAAGTCAACTGGAGAGTTGACCAAGTTCAGATGGTCAAACAAAGCTAAAACTTCTGTGACACACTCAAAATAGTGTCAAGAAGTGTTCCTCCAAGTTTCGTGGTGATTGGACATTGTTTGGACCCCGAACATGTGGAAACAAGCCACATATGCAAAAGTTCAAGAATGGGCTTTGAGAGTGACCGGTCCCACAAACAAAAGGAGTTGACCAAGTTTAGGTGGTCAAACAGAGCTGAAACTTCTGTGACATACTCAAAATAGTGTCAAGAAGTGTTTCTCCAAGTTTTGTGGCGATTGGACACCGTTTGGGCCTTGAACAGGCGGAAACAAGCCACATATGCAAAAGTTTAAGAATGGGCCTTGAGAGTGACTGGGGCCCACAAACAAAAGGAGTTGACCAATTTCAGGTGGTCAAACAGAGCTGAAACTTCTATGACACACTCAAAATAGTGTCAAGAAGTGTTCCTCCAAGTTTTGTGGCGATTGGACACCGTTTGGGCCCTGAACAGGCAGAAACAAGCCACATATACAAAAATCCAAGAATGAGCCTTGGGATGACCGGGGCCCACAAACAAAAGGAGTTGACCAAGTTCAGGTGGTCAAACAGAGCTGAAACTTCTGTGACACACTCAAAATAGTGTCAAGAAGCATTCCACCAAGTTTTTCGCGATTGGACACCATTTGGGCCCCGAACAGGCAGAAACAAGCCAAATATGCAAAAATCCAAGAATGGGCCTTGGGAGTGACTGGAGCCCACAAACAAAAGGAGTTGACCAAGTTCAAGTGGTCAAACAGAGCTGAAACTTCTGTGACACACTCAAAATAGTGTCAAGAAGTGTTCCTCCAAGTTTCGTGGCTATTGGACACCATTTGAGCCCCGAACAGGTGGGAACAAGCCACAAATGCAAAAATCCAAGAATGGGCCTTGGGAGTGACCGGGGCCCACAAACAAAAGGAGTTGACCATGTTCAGGTGGTCAAACAGAGCTGAAACTTCTATGAAACACTGAAAATGGTGTCAACCAACATCTCTCCAAGTTTCGTGATGATTGGACATCATTCGGGCCTCAAACAATGGAAAATAGACCGCGTATGCAATGTTCCAAAAGTGGGCCTTGTCCGTGACCGGGGCCCAATTAATGAAAAAGTTGACCAACTTCCTGAAGTCAAAACGGGCTGAAATTTTTATGAGATGTAGAAAATAGTGTTAAGAAGCATCCTCCAAGTTTGGTGGCAATCGGACTTCGTTTGGGCCCAAAACAGATGAAAATGGCCCACATACGCGAAAACCCGAAATTAGGCCTCGTCCGTGACCCAGCCTGCGGTCACGGACCTTCAAAGGATGTTTTCCACGATTTTGGGTGGTTTCCCTCCACTCCTCTTCGAAATCCAACTCCCCACAACTGCTATTAACTCCCCAAAACTGCACAAAACTGATTGGGAGTCTATAAAAAGAGAAAATTTTGAAGAAACGAGGAAAAAAAAGAAAAGGGAAGAAATTGAAGAAAGTCACCACCTAAGGCAACAAGAAGCAAACTCTAGCAGCACTTCCATGACCATTCCCACCTTCTTTTCTTAGTTTTGAAGGTGAGCAAGAAAATTCAGAAGGAGAGAAGGAAGTGGAATGGCCAAAGTCCATACTATGTTTGTATGACACCAATTTTTGAGAGGATGACATTGTCACCGCTGTTTCTCTTATTCGTAGGGCTTCTTAGCCATTACAAGAGTTGTGAAAGAAGTCTCTCTAGGCCTCATTTTGTTCTTTGAAAATGACAGGTTCAAAATGACACAACTCCGGCTTCAAATTTGCCCATTTTGGACTTGAAACAAAAACGTAGTCCGTAAGCATGAATGATGAGTTACAGCGGTTTTAATTGATTCTATGGTAAAATGTGATCTTCTTGATGGTCGTCCACCGCTCCAAAGTCATGAAAATGGAGTTCCAACACTTGAAAGAAGTTCCAAGAAAGAACCAGCGCGAACAGCACAAAAAACGGAGGCAAACGGAGGCGTCACGGCCATTGTCTGTCAGTGACCGTGACCCACGGTCACTGGCAGGTTCCAGTGACCGCGGGTGAGTCACGATCACTAGAAGGCCCTAGTGACCGCGGGTGAGTCACGGTCACTGGAATGGGGCAGTGACCGCGGGTCACGGTCACCCCCCATTTTTTCCTCTTTTTCACATTTTCTTCCACCGTATGTATATTTTCTTGTATTTTCCAAATTGAGATCACATCTAAGACTTGAGGGAGGGGTTGTAAACTTTCAAAATGTATGTAAACAACCTGCATCCCCGCGGTCAGGGCACTTGAACCCATGTAAACAAAAGGGAAATTAATGATGAACTGTAATTATTTTCCCATTCTTCTTAATGCTTAAAGTGCGTAAATGTCGGACATTGATTCCGTAATTCATTTCCACGCCTACATTTTTAAGCGCGATCAGAAGATTGGCGCCGTCTGTGGGAAATTATATGCCCTAATTTGTGATCAAATTTGATGAAAAATGCATGAAAGCGCTGAAAATTGCTGAAAAGTGCTGCTGTTGCCCTGAAAACTGCCGCTGTTGCACTGTAACTGCTGCTGTTGCACTGAAAGTGCTGCTGTTGTGTTGAAGAGTGCTGCTGTTTCACTGAAACTGTTGCTGTTGCACTGAAAGTGCCGCTGTTGCACTGTAACTGCTGCTATTGCACTGAAAGTGCTGCTGTTGTGTTGAAGAGTGCTGCTGTTTCACTGAAACTGCTGCTGTTGCACTGAGAGTGCTGCTGTTTCACTGAAACTGCTGTTATTGCACTGTAACTGCTGCTATTGCACTGGAAACTGCCGCTGTTGTGCTGGAAACTGCTGTTGTTTCACTGAAAACTGCTGCTAAAAGCCTGTGACTGGGGCACACGGTCACTTACCTATTTTTATGATGACAAAGGCTTATTTAACCTCCAATTACACCCATACAAGACCTTTGATGTCTGCAATGGGTTTGAAAATATCATTAAATGACTTTTAGACCTTGAAGTGCATATTGTTCATACAAATGAAGGCATTGGGCACCTTGATGTGCGTACATTTGCCATTTAATTGGAAGAATTCGCACCTTGATGTGCGTACATTTGCCATTTGATTGGAAGAATTCACACCTTGATGTGCATGAACCAAATCATCACCCTTTTCACTTTAGAAGAGTGATGATTCAGTTCAAAGGGCTTCTGACCTATATAAAATGTTTATTAAATTAGTGATAAGACCAACGACATTGTAATTATGCATTGTCCGGCGTCAACCACTGATGGATCTTGGTGGTCATTGTGATAGTGGTGCAGGCTTGATCCTGTGGGCCCTATCCCTTTGATTGATCCAACCCTCTCTTGCTTATAAGTCTAACACAGATAGTCCAGATATGCTGCTGAAATTTTGGTAGCCAGGACTAGTCAGCATAGCATGCTTTTAAGCCTGACTCGATAAACCCGAAATGCTGTAGAAATTCTGACAGTAGGGATAGTCAGCATAGCATAATGAGATGGGATTTATGCCTATATCTAACCATTTCGGTTCAAAACCATGTTGGTCTAGATGGCATCTATAAACCATTCCGGCTAGCCCAAGAGGCAGCCATGTTGGTTATACCACTAATATAGTCCTGTGGGCTTACTTTTTGAAGAGACATCATGGGTTCCCTGATCATCACTTTTGATGAGGCCAAGGAGAGGCTCTCTAAAATATCCATAACCCAAAACAAACCAACTGTAAGAGCATCAAAAAAGGCTCGAATGGACTTTACTGCCCCTATGTCAAGAGTTTCAGTATTTCAGAGACTCTCTATTCCAACAGGCTCTATAACTTCGGCTGATCCAAATGGGTCATCAGTGACCCTTAAATTCATCAAGAAGACTAAAACTCCCAAATCTTGGGTTTCCAAATACGCCCAGAATCCGTTTGGAGTTTTCAACAAGGTTCAGAAGGAACCAAATCACAAACTGAAGTCAGAAGGCAGCAATCTTCATATCACCAAGCCTCGTCTGGGGGCAAGGCAGGTCCGGTCCACGGATCATAAATCAATGGTATTTAACAAGTCACATTTAATGACTGCTCAATGCTTAAAGTCACCACTTACTAGGCCCAAACAGCGGGTCATCACCAAGCAAACACCAAAGGACTTCCGGCAATTCCTAATTCGTAAGAAGGTCCAGAAGGGTGCATCCATCCCCACATACAGCACGTGGTCACCTCAACCACACACTCCAAAATCCAATATGGCTGAGAACAAACTCTTGGCCTCAGTTGAAGATAATACTTTCTATCCTTTGACTCAAAAAGAAGGACGGAGGTTTGGCAGGGGGCATCTACCTTCTATCATAGTGGCACCTTCTCCGCTATCTTCACCCCAAGGCTTATCATATGGCGCTGAAGGCAACAAACAAGCTGAGCGATTGGTCATCAATAATTCGACCGATCTCGCCCATTTCAAAGATTCGCTCCAACAGAAGAAAGTGCAAAAGAAAAAGAACAAGGGGGGTCCTATTGACATCCTTTCACTTCCCACTTCAGATTCCATGGATTGGGAACGAGTGACAAGCACTTCCAGGCCATTGGTTGCCAAGTTTAAAGATCAGACCTCAGTAGCCAGGATGGCTAACCAACTCAAGAAGAAAGCTTTAGCTTATTACAAGGACCAAACTCAGAAGCTATCACAGTGTAAGATCACTAAAAAATGGGTGGTTAAAGAAGATGATCCGGACTTGACCTCGTCTTGCATGGTCGGGCCAGGTTCAATTCGAAGAATTACTCGGAGTATGGCTCGAACTCAATTACAAGAGTCTGATTCAAACTCTCATTCAAGTAGCACTTCTGAAGGTCATGTCGAAACTGATTCTGACGATGATCCTATCACTATCTTAGATACAAAAGATAGTCAATCTACTCCTCAGGCATTAACATCATCCTATCCCCGTCAGTACACTGTGTTTATGGTTGAAGGGAATGGAACTAGCAAGGATGGAAATGACGATGCTATTGGAAGTAAAGATGCTAGTAAAAATGAAAATGACAATGTCAGTGATGTTGTCAAACAACAAGGAGCTATGATCGACCACTTAACTGCCCAAGTGAAAATCTTAATAGATAAGCTTGGTGGTCTGGATGAAGTTCAAATAAATCCTCCATTTGCCAACAGAAGAGAACAAGCAATGATCATGAAGAATGCCACTAAAATTGACCTTCTCACAGCTCAATTCAAGTCCCTAACAGACAAGGTGATAGCTGCAGGTTTTACTGGTGGTGATCATTCATCAATCCTTGGTCTTCATGCAAATCCTGAAAAACATGTGACCTTCAAAGAAGTTGAAGAGATACTGACAAAATCAAAAGTGGAGACCAGAATGAAAAAGAAAGGTATTACACCCAAGTATCCCCCGGAATTTGATTTGGTTCCATTTCCACCAGATTATAAACTTCCGATTTTCCAACTATACCTTGGGAAAGGGTCGGCATATCTGCATATTGTACATTTCAAATCACTCCTAGGAAGCCTGCCAGAGTTAGATACACTAAAAATAAGATTATTTGTCGGCACATTGAAAGGAGTCGCCTTCGATTGGTACAAGCAGTTACCAGAACTCTCATTCATGACATGGCCGATCACAGAAGAGAAGTTCTTACTCCATTTTCAGGAGGAGGATCAAACAGTCACCTTTGCTATGCTCAGCAACACAAGGCAGGGAGACAACGAAACTGCACAGGCCTTTATCAATAGATGGAGAGCATTATCCTATAAATGCTTGGAACAACCATCTCAAAGGGCAACGATCGAAATGTGTAAAACCAATTTGTGACCAGAAATCAAGGCTATCATACTTAGTCATAAAACTAAGTCTTTGGCCCGATTGGTTGAAGTTGCCACTGATGAAGAACTAACTCTCAAAGAGATCAGTCAAAGTCAAAGCTATATTGAAGATGCCTTCTCTGAGAACTCTTAAATAACTCAAGGGATTGCAGGGCAAACTTGCTTACTTTTGCAGCCTCAACTCCAGGCAAACCTCTCATCCTCTACATTCGAACTCTTGATCACTCTCTGGGGGCATTGCCAGCTCAAAAGAAAAACGAGGAAATTACACCACTTTATTATTTCCAATGAAATGTATTTGGTTTCCAACACCAATCCACTGAAGGCATTTGTGACAAAAGCTGGTGCACTGGGTGATCGTCTACCCAAATGATCTATTATTTTCTCTCAATATGAACTGCTGTAAAGAATCCAATGCTGTCCCTCCATGGCATAGAACACTGCAGCTAATGGACTTGTTGCAGCTTTCAACAAGACTATGAGAAATTTTGAAAAAAAACGGTCTCTGGCAACAAAAGGTTGGAGTACCAAACTTCCAGAAGCATTATGGGCATACAGAACTACTGTTCGTAGTCCGACCAAGTCAACACCATATTCGTTGGTTTATGGTTGTGAAACTGTGATACCCTTATAAATTCAACTTCCTTCTCTTCGGGTAGCTATGATGAAAAAATACACTGAAAAAAAAAGAATACCAAGCTCAGATTCCGAGAGCTAAAGAGCCTTGATGAGAAAAGGCTTGCCGCTTGACAAAGCATCGAGCTCTATCACACTCATATGACTGGATCTTTTGAGAAGAAGGTCAAAAATACAGAGCTTACAAGAAAAGAAACTTAGTCCTTGCAGTCAAAAGGCAGATGTTCTCCACACACATGTCAAAAGGCAATTTTGAAGTCAAATGGGAAAAACCTTTTATTGTCAACAAGGTTTACTCCAATGGTGCACGCGCACTCCTCAAACTCGAAGAAGACAGATGCATGATGTTTATCAATGGAAAACTTCTCAAGAAATATATACCTGAATATCATTGGTACACCCAAACCATACAATGTACCCAAACTATGTACAGTGTACATTCTCACTCCTAACCAAAATCAAAATCGTCTAGTTTCGAGCCTCACAACCTATGACTCCCAACCAAAATTGCAATCCTTTGGTTTCGAGCCTTACAACCTATGACTCGTAACCAAAATCCCTCAGATTTGTATAAAATGACTGCGAGGATCAAGTCCTTCGACCCCTCTAGTCAAACCTTTGTTACTTGGATAATGTCCTTACAAGACCCCTTGTAACATCCTGCTATATAGATTAAGTCTTTTTGCAGACTCTATATAGCAAAACTCAGCTATGTGGAATAAGTCTTTTTGCAGACCCCATATAGCTAATCCTTAGTTGTATAGAACAAGTCTTTTTGCAGACCCTATATGACTACCTTCAGTTATATAGAACAAGTCTTTTTGCAGACCCTGTATAACCAAAATCTAAACAAAACCCAAAACCAAATCTTTGTCCTAAGGAATAAGTCAAGGATCTCGGGGAAAGCCTCACACATGGGCACCGGATAACATCCACTTTGTTTGACCCCTTTCGACACCAAAAGGATCAAGTCATGGACCCTAGAGAAAGCCTCACATATGGGCACCGGATAACGTCCACCTATATGACTCCCTTATTTTCGATTTGTGGATCCAAAAGATCATAAATCACACCCTCATACAAGTCTGAGAAAACCAAACCAAACAAACCATCCACATAAACCATATCAAACCTCCACAAAAAATCAACCCAAACACCCATACCAATGACAAAAATAGAAAGAAAAACATTTTCCATTGATATCCATTTTAAAGTTCGAATACACGCAGTGAAGTTAATGTACACATGGCCTCCAGGGCTAATCAGAAAAAGCAAAACCATCAAATGGAAGGTGCAGTAGAGAATCTCAGTCCAGGAACTTCTCCAGTTTCCCCTTAGCATTCAGTACTTCTGCCATGAGGATGCGCCCTTTGTAGCTTGCATAAGCTGGGATAGCAGTATTAATGTCAATCTCGTCTAGCTTACACCAATACGAATACTAGTTTCTTGATGACAAAGCCTTAGCTCTCTGGAGCCACAAATTGACATCTGATGCTTCATTTGGGTCTTTCGGATCAGGTTTTCTTGTGGTCTTACCCTTGGCACGACTTTTAGGTGCCGCGGCAGTGGCAGTTGCAGGTGCTTTACCCCTTCTATCTGCAAAACAAATCAAAAGAAAAGAAAGATGGGTATCAGTAACAATGATATGGAACTTCTCAAAAAAAAAAAAAAAATTCGGCAGCATCTCCCCTTAGTATAAGGCCAAAAGGAGAAGGCAATACTTAGTTCTGAGACCAAGAATTGGCATCAAAGGCACACTTAAGTCTCAAAACCGAAGCTCCCGGTCCAAACAGATGTTCAAGCATCTTAAGACCTTTTCAGGGGGCAGCAGGATCGTGTTCAAGCACAAAAATGGCATTTTATAATTCGCACAGAGGCTATGGTCATTCGATTTATGCTTTCACTATGCTAAAAAAAAAAGGAAGTCACAATAGTCTCTTGGAATCTGTGGCTAGCTTTACCACTATTTGGTTAGAAGCATTCTCGCTAATAACAAAGTCAATTCATATGAGTCACCATAGCAGGAGATAAAATCATTCGGATGGCCTGTGATTAAGAGCCGTTGTGCCATGGTTGTATTTGGATAATGCCTAGCCTGAACTTGAACACAAATATCAGAATGAGAAAAAGAACTGCAGCCCATTCAATTCAGTCTACATGAGTACTCTGCGACCATGGAATTAACCAAGCCAAGACAGCAAAAGGTCAGAAGCAAATTCAGCAAAGTTTTTTTAGTCATGACTGTGAACACTTTACAAATTGTTTCAGTCATGACCATGGATTACAACAGCTATCTTGGCTTGCTTGATGTGGACTCTACCAGAGAATGAAATTCAGGGCTCCATCATGTGCCAAGAAAATCGGTTGAATCCAGCAAGACAGCAATGGCTGTGATTGAGAATGCATTTGGGCAATCCCAAATTTAATAAAACAGCACCACAGCAGAAGACAGGAAGTGAATTCAGCAAATTTTTCAATTGAGCATTCCATCAAACAGCTGGTGACCAGGAGCCCCTTGCAGATAGTGCAGGTTGTAATCCGAATGGAAATATGGGTTTTGGCATAAGAAGACAAGAAAGAAGAAAGCAAAAGGGCGGAACAGAGCCCAGATTCAATTCCATCTTGCCATTCGCTGTAATCGTAAGTGCGCTCACACAGTCAGTCACAAATCAGCCATGACCACAGTGTTTGCCCGGACTGTGCCACAATTTGAAAACATTCATCATGCAAAATCAAATCGTGTTATGCATCGAAAAGAAGAATGAAGAAATCCCAGGCAAAACTCAAGTTGTCTATTTGGCCATGACAGAGTTTGGAGAAGTTGAGATACAAAAACTTACCTGCCATGGCAATTATCTTCAGTCAACAAATCCACAAGATGGAAGGTGGAAGTAGAAAACTGAGATGAAGCTTGAAGTCTCAGTCTATCTCTCTCAATCGGTTCAATTTGGGCTCTCGATTTCTCTCTGTCTCTGTCTTTCTCCCTCTTTTCTGATTTCTTTCTCTCTCTTTCAGTTTTCTCTCTCTCTCCCACTCTTTGTCTCACTCGGTCTCCTTTTCCCTCTTTTCTCTCTCTTTTTTCTCTCTCCCAGTCTCTCTGCTTTTCTTTCGGTCTCTCTCCCTCTTTCTCCTTTTCTTCTCTCTCTCCCAATTTCTCTCTCTCTCGGTCTCTCTCTCTTTTCTCTCTCTCCCGGTCTCTCTCTCTTTTCTTCTCTCCCTCCCGGTTTCTCTCTCTCCCAATTTCTCTCTCTCTCGGTCTCTCTCTCACTCTCCTGGTCTCTCTCTCTTTTCTCTTTCTCTCGGTCTCTTCCCTTTTTCTTGGTTTTTTTTTCTTTCTTTCTTCTTTGTTGGTCTGAGCAAAAAAAAAAAAAAACTCTTGGTCTCCCTTTCTCTTTGTTGGTTTGAGCAAAAAAAAAAAAAAAAAAAAACTCTCGGTCTCCCTTTCTCTTTGTTGGTTTGAGCAAAAAAAAAAAAAAAACTCTCGGTCTCCCTCTCTCTTTGTTGGTTTGAAAAAAAAAAAAAATTTCTGTTTGGCTTCCTTACCCACGGTCACTGCTATTCCTAGGTGGAGCCCGCTATTTGATGCCAGCACATAGAATAGGGAGGCCCAAAATCAATTAATGGTCCAAAATTGGGAATTCCCCCTCAATTACTATTGGTCATTCCTCCCACGATTACTGTTAACCGCTTTTCATTTCCCACGGTCATTGCAAACTTGAACTAGTGAAGCTCATTGCCGAATTCCCTCAAGCTCAGGTAGTTGACGCGTCACCCTCCTTCCCACGCGTCACCCTCCTTGATCAAGTCTCGATGGATTCGTCCTTCTTCATCTACGGTCTCTTGATTTTAAGCAATGGAATCCATAACATGATCATCTTTTGTTTGAAATTCTTATGATGGGTCCACTTGGAGTAATTTACCAAAGAAATAATCCTATTCTTAGGGTATTTCGAGGGAAATTATACAAAAAAAAAAAAAAGAAGATACGGAGTCTCTTTCCAAATCAACTTTGGGTCAAACTTTGATTTCAAACCAATGTCCCAAATTTTTTTTCATCAAAACCCATAAAAGCCAATCTCTTTCAAAATTACATCTCATTTTGTCAAAATTGCATCTCATTTTAAATCATGTCAAGCCAAGTCAAAACCCAAACTTTGATCTTTGAAAATGAACCAAAAATCCATGAAGATCCAAACCCAAATCCATTTTCTCTAAAACTTTTGAATTTCTTAAAACCTCAGGGATTCTTTTTGTGGGCGTTCCCCACATCCCCACAGAGACGCCACTCTGGATATTTGTGAAAAATAGGTCAAAAGAAAATCAAATTCATTTCCAAAATCCAAACAAAATTCATAAACTTCTGAATTTTGTATATACTTAAGGGATTCCTTTGTGGGTGTTCCCCACAGTCCCCACGGAGATGCTACTTTTGATATCTGTGAAAATAGGGCAAAGAAATTCAGATTTCTTATGTCTTTTCAAAATTCCGTCATCAAACCCTTCATGGTTTTTATCAAAATTTTCAAATCCCAAAGTTTAGGCCTACAACCTACCTTGACAAACTGTCTTTTCATCAAGCCATCCATCATTCCCACAGATTGGCTATTTCGAGGCACAACGATTATTATACTATAATCATTGCCCCACAAGGGGGCACTTGTTGACCTATAAAAATTGCAAATACTGCAGCGAAGACACCTCATCTCAGCTTAATTTAGGCTACAGAGGTTATTTGCAGATCCTGGGGAATCACTATGAGAACCGGCATTCCATGAAGATCAAGATAGCTGGAACTCTCAGAGGAAGTTCAAATTTTGGGTTGAACAGACATCATCAAACTCAAAAGCCATAAGCGTGTCAGCCTGAAGTCAGTTCCCCCCCAAGCCAGGGGGTCACTGACCAAAGTCCTGCTTCCCGATGTCCAAAATTAATGAAATTTAGATGCGAAGCTTCAGTCATGCTCAGAAGATACTTTGCAAATTTTCAAGATGAAAAGACTCTGTTTGGCCTAAATTTCATTACATGTCGGCTTAGAGGACAGTAATCCCGAATTTTGGGGTCATCGGCTAAGATCTTACTTCCAGAAGGCCAAAGCAGATAAAATTTGGAAAAAATGCTCAAAGAATACCCCAAGTTATTCTCCCAAAGTTTCAAGTCAAGGGGAGGCTGTTCGGATAGAAAACAGGCTAACTATCTCAATGTGGAGTGAATAGTGACCTAACGCATGCAATGAATAGGTTACTGTTCGAAATCCTGCTTCCTCAAATCCAAACTGCATGAAATTTGGACGAATACTCCAAGATGTTCTTGATGTCAGTCCCTCCAAGTTTCAAATCAAACTGAGGTCATTTGGGCTTCAAACAGCTGAAACAAGGGCCCACTGTCATAAAAAAGTCAACTGGAGAGTTGACCAAGTTCAGATGGTCAAACAAAGCTGAAACTTCTGTGACACACTCAAAATAATGTCAAGAAGTGTTCCTCCAAGTTTCGTGGCAATTGGACGTCGTTTGGACTCCGAACAGGCGGAAACAAGCCACATATGCAAAAGTTCAAGAATGGGCCTTGAGAGTGACCGGGGCCTACAAAAAAAAGGAGTTGACCAAGTTCAGGTAGTCAAACAGAGCAGAAACTTTTGTGACACACTCAAAATAGTGTCAAGAAGTGTTCCTCCAAGTTTTGTGGCGATTGGACACCGTTTGGCCCCTCAACAGGCGGAAACAAGCCACATATGCAAAAGTTTAAGAATGGGCCTTGAGAGTGACCGGAGCCCACAAACAAAAGGGGTTGACCATGTTTAGGTGGTCAACCAGAGCTGAAACTTCTATGACACACTCAAAATAGTGTCAAGAAGTGTTCCTCCAAGTTTTGTGGCGATTGGACACCGTTTGGCCCTGAACAGGCTGAAACAAGCCACATATGCAAAAATCCAAGAATGGGCCTTGGGAGTGACCGGGGCCCACAAACAAAAGGAGTTGACCAAGTTGAGGTAGTCAAACAGAGCTGAAATTTCTGTGACACACTCAAAATAGTGTCAAGAAGTGTTCCTCCAAGTTTTGTGGCGATTGGACACCGTTTGGGCCCCGAACAGGCAGAAACAAGCCACATATGCAAAAATCCAAGAATGGGCCTTGGGAGTGACCGGGGCCCACAAACAAAAGGAGTTGACCAAGTTCAGGCGGTCAAACAGAGCTGAAACTTCTGTGACACACTTGAAATAGTGTCAAGAAGCATTCCTCCAACTTTTGTGGCAATTGGACGCCGTTTGGGCCCCGAACAGGCAGAAACAAGCCAAATATGCAAAAATCCAAGAATGGGCCTTGGGAGTGACCGGGGCCCACAAACAAAAGGAGTTGACCAATTCAGGTGGTCAAACAGAGCTGAAACTTCTGTGACACACTCAGAATAGTGTCAAGAAGTGTTCCTCCAAGTTTCATGGTGATTGGACACCGTTTGGGCCCCGAACAGGCGGGAACAAGCCACATATGCAAAAATCCAAGAATGGGCCTTGGGAGTGACCAGGGCCCACAAACAAAAGGAGTTGACCAATTCAGGTAGTCAAACAGAGCTGAGACTTCTATGAAATACTTAAAATAGTGTCAACCAACATCTCTCCAAGTTTCGTGATGATTGGACATCATTCGGGCCTCAAACAATGGAAAATAGACCGCATATGCAATGTTCCAAAAGTGGGCGTTGTCCGTGACCGGGGCCCAATTAATGAAAAAGTTGACCAACTTCCTGAAGTCAAAATGGGCTGAAATTTTTATGAGATGTACAAAATAGTGTTAAGAAGCATCCTCCAAGTTTGGTGGCAATCGGACTTCGTTTGGGCCCAAAACAGATGAAAATGGGCCACATACGCGAAAACCCGAAATTGGGCCTCGTCCGTGACCCAGCCTGCGGTCACGGACCTTCAAAGGATGTTTCCCACGATTTTGGGTGGTTTCCCTCCACTCCTCTTCGAAATCCAACTCCCTACAACTACTATTAACTCCCCAAAACCGCACAAAACTGATTGAGAGTCTATAAAAAGAGAAAATTTTGAAGAAACGAGGAAAAAAACACACATAAGGAAGAAAAGTAAAGAAATTGAAGAAAGTCACCACCTAAGGCAACAAGAAGCAAACTCCAGCAGCACTTCCACAACCATTCCCACTTTCTTTTCTTAGTTTTGAAGGTGAGCAAGAAAATTCAGAAGGAGAGAAGGAAGTGGAATGGCCAATGTCCATACTATGTTCGCACGACGCCAATTCGTCGTGCGAACATTGAAAGGAGTCGCCTTCGATTGGTACAAGCAGTTACCAGAACTCTCATTCATGACATGGCCAATCACAGAAGAGAAGTTCTTACTCCATTTTCAGGAGGAGGATCAAACAATCACCTTTGCTATGCTCAGCAGCACAAGGCAGGGAGACAACGAAACTGCACAGGCCTTTATCAATAGATGGAGAGCATTATCCTATAAATGCTTGGAACAACCATCTCAAAGGGCAACGATCGAAATGTGTAAAACCAATTTGCGACCAGAAATCAAGGCTATCATACTTAGTCATAAAACTAAGTCTTTGGCCCGATTGGTTGAAGTTGCCACTGATGCAGAACTAACTCTCAAAGAGATCAGTCAAAGTCAAAGCTATATTGAAGATGCCTTCTCTGAGAACTCTTAAATAACTCAAGGGATTGCAGGGCAAACTTGCCTACTTTTACAGCCTCAACTCCAGGCAAACCTCTCATCCTCTACATTCGAACTCTTGATCACTCTCTGTGGGCATTGTCAGCTCAAAAGAAAAATGAGGAAATTACACCACTTTATTATTTCCAATGAAATGTATTTGGTTTCCAACACCAATCCACTGAAGGCATTTGTGACAAAAGCTGGTGCACTGGGTGATCGTCTACCCAAATGATCTATTATTTTCTCTCAATATGAACTGCTGTAAAGAATCCAATGCTGCCCTCCATGGCATAGAACACTGCAGTTAATGGACTTGTTACAGTTTTCAACAAGACTATTTGCAAAATTTTGAAAAAAATGGTCTCTGGCAACAAAAGGTTGGAGTACCAAACTTCCAAAAGCATTATGGGCATACAGAACTACTGCTCGTAGTCCGACCAAGTCAACACCATATTCGTTGGTTTATGGTTGTGAGGCTGTAATACCTTTGGAAATTCAACTTCCCTTTTTTCGGGTGGCTGTGATAAACAAATACACTGAAGAAAAGAATGCCAAACTTAGATTACAAGAGCTAGAAAGCCTTGATGAGAAAAGACTTGCCGCTCGACAAAGTATTGAGTTGTATCAAGCTCGTATGGCTGCATCTTTCAACAAAAAAGTCAAGTATAAAGCTTACAAGAAGGGAGATCTAGTCCTTGCAGTTAGAAGGCCTATGTTTTCCACGCAATTGTCGAGAGGCAAGTTCGAACCTAAATGGGAAGGACCTTTTGTTGTTGACAAGGTTTACTCCAATGGTGCATATGCGCTCCTCACACTTGAAGGGGACAGATGCATGATGCCTATCAATGGAAAACTTCTGTGGAGCCACTTCTTTTTTCTCTCCTTCTCAATTTTATTGCTCACCTTCAAAACTAAGAAAAGAAGGTGGGAATGGTCATGGAAATGCTGCTGGAGTTTGCTTCTTGTTGCCTTACAACATCACTGACGTCATTCTCTTGATTTTCGTCAGCATTTTCTTCGCTAACATCTTTGCCTCCACCGGCATCCTCGTCATTACCGGTCCCACTCCCTTCAGCCATAAATATGGTGTACTGACGGGGGTAAGAGGATGTAGGAAGAGTGGATTGACTATCTTCGGTGTCCAGGAGAGTTATTGAGTCCTTATCAGAACTATGATCGTCAGAGGTCCTATCTGAATGAGAGTTCGAATCAGAATCTTGGGACTGAGTTCGAGCCATACTCCGAGTAACTCTCCTGGTTGAGCCAGGTCCGACATACATGAGGAGGTTAGATTTGGCTCATCTTCTTTAATTACCCATTTTTGAGTGATTCTATGCCGTGACTGCTTCCTAGCATGTCTCTTGGAGCGAGCCAAAGCCCTCTTCTTTATTTGCTGGGCCAATCTGGCTGCTAGAGTTTGATCTCTAAATCTAGCAACTAATGGCCTAGAAGTGCTAGCAACTTGCTCCCAATCTATAGGGTCGGAAGTGGGAAGTGAAAGGATGTTAACAGCATTTCTTTCAATTTTCTTCTTCTGCTCCTTCTTTTGTTGAAGCAAATTTTTAAATTGAACGAGATCGGTCGAATTTTTGATGACCAATCGTTCAGCATATTTCTTGTTTTTAGTGCCATATGACGGGCGCTGGGTTGAAAGTGATGGTGATGGTGCCACAATAACAGAAGGTAAGCGCCTCCTGCAGAACCTCCGTCCCTCCTTCTGGGTCAAAGGGTAACAGACATTCTTTTCAAGTGGGGCCAAGGGTTTCTCCTCAGCTTTTCTAGATTTCTGCATACGTGGCTGTGGTGACCACATACGGTAATTTGGAATAACAACATCCTTCTGACCCTTTTCATGGGCTAGGACTTGCTTGCGAGTGGTTTGCTTTTTGAGATGTACCCTTTGTTTAGGATGCATAAATGAGGACTTAGTAGTCTGCAAAGCCTCCTGCTGTGAACCAACGGGTATCTCTGTTTTGTTGTTCGTAAACTGAACCTGCCTTGCCCCCGGTCGAGGCTTGGTGATATGAAAATTACTACCTTCCGACCTCACTTTGTGTTTTAAGTCATAGTGACCTTTGTGAAAGACTCCAAAGGGGTTTTGGGCATATTTGGAGACCCAAGTTTGAGGAGTCTTTGCCTTCTTGATGGGCTTCAGGGTTTCTGATGACCCATTGTAGGTTGAGGTCATGTAGCTTGAAGGAGTAGAAAGCCTTTGAAAGACCGAGTCTCTTGATGCAGGAGCATTGGTGTTCATTCGGCCCCTTTTGGGTGCCCTTGTGGTCTGAGCCATGGAGATTTTGAACAATCTCTCTTTAACTTCGTCAAAAGTGATGATCAAAGAACCCATGCTGTTTCCTGCAAAAAGTTAGCCGATGAGACTATATTAGTAGTATAACCAACATGGCTGCCTCTTGGGCTAGCCGGAATGGTTTATAGATGCCATCTAGACCAACATGGTTTTGAACCGAAATGGTTAGATATAGGCATAAATCCCATCTCATTATGCTATGCTGACTATCCCTGCTGTCAGAATTTCTGCAGCATTTCGGGTTTATCGAGTCAGGCTTAAAAGCATGCCATGCTGACTAGACCTGGCTACCAAAATTTCAACAGCATTTCAGGACTATCTGTTTCAGACTTATAAGCAAGAGAGGGTTGGATCAATCAAAAGGATAGGGCCCACAGGATCAAGCCTGCACCACTACCACAATGACCACACAAGATCCATCAGTAGTTGACGCTGGACAATGCATAATTACAATGTCGTTGGTCTTATCACAAGAAAATACAAGAAAATAATTACCTAGGAATAGCAGTTACAGTGCAACAGCGGCAGTTTTCAGTGCAACAGCGGCAGTTTTCAGGGCAACAGCAGCACTTTTCAGCAATTTTCAGCGCTTTCATGCATTTTTCATCAAATTTGATCACAAATTAGGGCATTCTATTCCCATAGACGGCGCCAATCTTCTGATCGTGCTTAAAAATGTAGGCGTGGAAATGAATTACGGAATCAAGGTCCGACATTCACGCACTTTAAGCGTTAAGAAGAATGGAAAATAATTACAGTTCATCATTAATTTCGCTTTTGTTTACATGGGTTCAAGTGCCCTGACCGCGGGGATGCAGGTTGTTTACATGCATTTTGAAAGTTTACAACCCCTCCCTCAAGTCTTAGATGTGATCTCAATTTGGAAAATACAAGAAAATATACATAAGGTGGAAGAAAATGTGAAAAAGAGGAAAAAATGGGGGGGTGACCGTGACCCGCGGTCACTGCCCCATTCCAGTGACCGTGACTCACCCGCGGTCACTAGGGCCTTCCAGTGACCGTGACTCACCCGTGGTCACTGGAACCTGCCAGTGACCGTGGGTCACGGTCACTGACAGACAATGGCTGTGACGCCACTGTTTGCCTCCGTTTTTTGTGCTGTTCGCGCTGGTTCTTTCTTGGAACTTCTTTCAAGTGTTGGAACTCCATTTTCATGACTTTGGAGCGGTGGACAACCATCAAGAAGATCACATTTTGCCATGGAATCAATTGAAACCGCTGTAACTCATCATTTGTGTTTACAGACTGCGTTTTTGTTTCAAGTCTGAAATGGGCAAATTTGAAGCCGAGTTGTGTCATTTTGAACCTGTCATTTTCAAGGAACAAAATGAGGCCTAGAGAGACTTCTTTCACAACTCTTGTAATGGCTAAGAAGCCCTACGAATAAGAGAAACAAAGGTGACAATGTCATCCTCTCAAAAATTGGTGTCGTACGAACATAGTATGGACTTTGGCCATTCCACTTCCTTCTCTCCTTCTGAATTTTCTTGCTCACCTTCAAAACTAAGAAAAGAAGGTGGGAATGGTCGTGGAAGTGCTGCTGGAGTTTGCTTCTTGTTGCCTTAGGTGGTGACTTTCTTCAATTTCTTCCCTTTTCTTCCTTATGTGTGTTTTTTTTCTTGTTTCTTCAAAATTTTCTCTTTTTATAGACTCCCAATCAGTTTTGTGCAGTTTTGGGAAGTTAATAGCAGTTGTGGGGAGTTGGATTTCGAAGAGGAGTGGAGGGAAACCACCCAAAATCGTGGGAAACATCCTTTGAAGGTCCGTGACCGCAGGCTGGGTCACGGACAAGGCCCAATTTCGGGTTTTCGCGTATGTGGCCCATTTTCATCTGTTTTGGGCCCAAACGAAGTCCGATTGCCACTAAACTTGGAGGGATGCTTCTTAACACTATTTTCTACATCTCATAAAAATTTCAGCCTGTTTTGACTTCAGGAAGTTGGTCAACTTTTTCATTAATTGGGCCCCGGGTCACGGACAAGGCCCACTTTTGGAACATTGCATATGCGGTCTATTTTCCATTCTTTGAGGCCCGAATGATGTCCAATCATCACGAAACTTGGAGAGATGTTGCTTGACACCATTTTAAGTGTTTCATAGAAGTTTCAGCTCTGTTTGACCACCTGAACATGGTCAACTCCTTTTGTTTGTGGGCCCCGGTCACTCCCAAGGCCCATTCTTGGATTTTTGCATATGTGGCTTGTTTCCGCCTGTTCGGGGCTCAAACGGTGTCTAATCGCCACGAAACTTGGAGGGATGCTTCTTGACACTATTTCAAGTGTGTCGCAGAAGTTTCAGCTCTGTTTGACCGCCTAAACATGGTCAACTCCTTTTGTTTGTGGGCCCCGGTCACTACTAAGGCCCATTCTCGGATTTTTGCATATGTGGCTTGTTTCCGTCTGTTCGGGGCCCAAACGGTGTCCAATCGCCACGAAACTTGGAGGGATGCTTCTTGACACTATTTTGAGTGTTTCACAGAAGTTTCAGCTCTGTTTGACCGCCTGAACATGGTCAACTCCTTTTGTTTGTGGGCCCCAGTCACTCCTAAGGCCCATTCTTGGATTTTTGCATATGTGGCTTGTTTCCGCCTGTTCGGGGCCCAAACGGTGTCCAATCGCCACGAAACTTGGAGGGATGCTTCTTGACACTATTTTGAGCATGTCACAGAGGATTCAGCTCTGTTTGACTACCTGAACATGGTCAACTCCTTTTGTTTGTGGGCCCCAGTCACTCTCAAGGCCCATTCTTGAACTTTTGCATATGTGGCTTTTTTCCGCCTGTTCGGGGTCCAAACGACGTCCAATTGCCACGAAACTTAGAGGAACACTTCTTGACACTATTTTGAGTGTGTCATAGAAGTTTTAGCTTTGTTTGACCATCTGAACTTGGTCAACTCCCTAGTTGACTTTTTATGACAGTGGGCCCTTGTTTCAGCTGTTTGAAGCCTAAATGACCCCAGTTTGATTTGAAACTTGGAGGGACTGACGTCAAGAACATCTTGGAGTATTCATCCAAATTTCATGCAGTTTGGATTTGAGGAAGTAGGATTTCAAACAGTAACCTATTCATTGCATGCGTTAGGTCACTATTCACTCCACATTGAGATAGTTAGCCTGTTTTCTATCCGAACAGCCTTCCCTTGACTTGAAACTTTGGGAGAATAACTTGGGGTATTCTTTGAGCATTTGTTCCAAATTTTATCTGCTTTGGCCTTCTGGAAGTAGGATCTTAGCCGATGACCCCTAAATTTGGGATTGCTGTCCTTTAAGCTGACATGTAATAAAATTTAGACCAAACGGAGTCTTTTCGACTTGAAAATTTGCAAAGTATCTTCTGAGCATGACTGAAGTTTCGTGCCCAAATTTCATCAATTTTGGACATCGGGAAGCAGGACTTTGGTCAGTGACCCCCTGGCTTGGGGGGAACTGACCTCAGGCTGACATGCTTGTGGCTTTTGAGTTCGATGATGTCTGTTTAACCTGAAATTTGAACTTCCTCTGAGAGTTCCAGCTACCTTGATCTTCATGGAATGCCGGTTCTCACAGTGATTCCCCAGAATCTGCAAATAACCTCTGTAGCTTAAATTAAGCTGAGATGAGGTGTCTTCGCTGCAGTATTTGCAATTTTTATAGGTCAACAAGTGCCCCCTCGAGGTGCAATGATTATAGTATAATAATCATTGTGCCTCGAAATTGCCAATCTGTGGGAATGATAGATGGCTTGATGAAAAGACAGTTTGTCAAGGTAGGTTGAAGGCCTAAACTTGGGATTTGAAAATTTTGATAAAAACCATGAAGGGTTTGATGACGGAATTTTGAAAAGACATAAGAAATCTGAATTTCTTTGCCCTATTTTTACGGATATCAAAAGTAGCATCTCCGTGGGGACTGTGGGGAACACCCACAAAGGAATCCCTTAGGTATTTACAAAATTCAGAAGTTTATTAATTTTTTTTGGATTTTGGAAATGAATTTGATTTTCTTTTGACCTATTTTTCACAAATATCCAGAGTGGCGTCTCTGTGGGGATGTGGGGAACACCCACAAAAAGAATCCCTGAGGTTTTAAGAAATTCAAAAGTTTTAGAGAAAATGGATCTGGGTTTGGATCTTCATGGATTTTTGGTTCATTTTCAAAGATCAAAGTTTGAGTTTTGACTTGGCTTGACATGATTTAAAATGAGATGCAATTTTGACAAAATGAGATGTAATTTTGAAAGAGATTGGCTTTTATGGGTTTTGATGAAAAACAATTTGAGACATTGGTTTGAAATCAAATTTTGACCCAAAGTTGATTTGGAAAGAGCCTCCGCATCTCTTTTTTTTTGTATGACTTCCCTCAAAATACTCTAAAATAGGATTATTTCATTTGTAAATTACTCCAAGTGGACCCCTCATAGGACTTGCAAAAGATCACAGAGATCGTGGTGAAGAAGGAAGAATCCATCAAGACTTGATCTTAGACTCCACTGATTTTAACCAAATTGTATTTGTGGGAAGGAGGCCAAATAGTAATTAAGGGGGAATTCCCAATTTTGGACCATTAATTGATTTTGGACTTCCCTGCTCCATGTGCTGGCATCAAATAGCGGGCTCCACTTAGGAAAAACAGGAAAGAGACCGTGGGCATTTAAAACCCAACATCTCTGTCCTTTTTTTTTGGTTCAAACCAACAAAGAGAAAGGGAGACCGAGAGAGAGAGAGACCGGTTTTTTTTTTTTTCTGTTTTTTTTTTTTTTTGCTGTTCAAACCAACAAAGAGAAAGGGAGACCGAGAGAGAGAGAAATTGGGAGAGAGAAGAAAAAGAGAAAGAGGGAGAGAGACTGAGAGAGAAAAAAACTGAGAGAGAGGGAGAGAAAAACCGAGAAAGAGAGACCGGAGGAGAGAGAAAAAACTGAGAGAAAGGGAGAGAAAAACCGAGAAAGAGAGAGACCGGAAGAGAGAGAAATTGGGAGAGAGGAAGAAAGACCGAGAGAGAGAACTGACTGGGAGAGAGAGAGAAATAAATTGGGAGAAAGGGAGAAAGACCGAGAGGGAGAAAAATCAGGAGAGAGGGAGAAAGAAATTGGGAGAGGGAGAGACCAGGAGAGAGAAAGAGATCGGGAGAGAGAAAAAATCAGACAGGGAGAGAGAGAAAAGAAAGAGAGACCGGGAGAGAGAGAGAGAAATTGGGAGAGAGAGAAGAAAAAGAGAAAGAGGGAGAGAGACTGAGAGAGAAAAAAACTGAGAGAGAGGGAGAGAGACCGTGAGAGAGAGAGAAAAGAGAGAGAAAAGAGAGACCGGGAGAGAGAGAGACCGAGAGAGAGAAATTGGGAGAAAAAAAAAGAAAGAAACCGAGAGAGAGAGACCAGGAGAGAGAGAAACCGGGAGGGAGAAAAAAGGGAGAGAGACCGGGAGAGAGAAGAAAAGAGAGAGAGACCGAGAGAGAAAAGAAAGAAACCGAGAGAGAGGGAGAGAGACCGAGAGAGAGAGAAATTGGGAAAGAGAGAAATTGGGAGACAGAGAAGAAAAAGAGAAACAGAGAGACTGGAAGAGAGAGAGAAAGAGAAATTGAGAGAGGGAAAACTGAGAAAGAGGGAGAGTGACCGGGAGAAAAAAGAAAGATGGAGAAAATAGAGAAAAGAGAGACCGGGAGAGAGAGAGAGACCGAGAGAGAGAGAAAATTGAGAGAGAACGGGAGAGACAGAGAGCGGGAGAGACAGAGAAACCGGGAGGGAGAGAGAAAAGAGAGAGAGAAAAGAGAGACCGGGAGAGAGAGAGATCGAGAGAGAAAATTGAGAGAGAGAAAAGAGAGAGACCAGGAGTGAGAGAAAAGAGAGAGAGACCGGGAGAGGGAGAAACCGGGAGAGAGAGAAAAGAGAGAAAAGAGACTGAGTGAGACAGAGAGTGGGAGAGAGAGAAAAGAGAGAAAAGAAAGAGACCTGGAGAGAGAGAGAAAACTCAGAGAGAGGGAGAGAGACCGAGAGAAACAGAGACCGAGAGAGAGAAACCGAGAGACCGAGAGAGAGAGAAAAAGAGAGAGTCAGAATCGGAAAGAGGGAGAAAGACCGAGAGAAAGGGTGGAGCAAAGAGGTGCTGGGTGCATCTTCCTCTCAGTTACCAAGTAGGACTCGGGTTTCTTTCATCATCTCAAGCACAGACTATGGTTGGTAAGAATTTCTTTTTCATCTTCTCTTGTGTTTGTTCATGACTGAATCCAAGCCTGGATTTCTGGATGCATCCTTTTTTTTTTTTTACAGCCATATCCGGTTGAGAAGAACCCTTGTGTCTTAAACTCTATCAGAACTTCTTCATAATCACGGTCAATCCTGACTGTCTAATACTTGTTGCTGTTGTCACAGTGAACATCCACCTATTTTTGAGTAGTAACATGCACACCACTGAACATGCATCTAACTTTCTGTGATCAGAGCCTCTGTGGGAATTATAGAATGCCATTTTCGTGCTTGAACACGAACCTGCTGCTCCCTGAAAAGGTCTTAAGGTGCTTGAACATCTGTTTGGACCGGGAGCCTCGGTTCTGAGACTTAAGTATGCCTTTGATGCCAATTCTTGGTCTCAGAACTGAGTATTGCCTTCTGCTTTTGGTCTTATACTAAGGGGAGATGCTGCCGAAATTTTTTTTTTTGAGAAGTTCCATATCATTGTTACTGATATCCATCTTTTCTTTCTTTTGACCTGTTTTGCAGATAGAAGAGGTAAAGCACCTGCAACTGCAACTGCTAGGGCACCTAAAGTCGTGCCAAGGGTAAGACCACAAGAGGGCCTGATCCGAAAGACCCAAATGAAGCATCTGATGTTAAATTGTGGCTCCAGAGGGCTAAAGCTTTGTCACCGAGAAACTGGTAAGCTGGACGAGATTGACATTAGTACTGCTATCCCAGCTTATGCAAGCTACAAAGGGCGCATCCTCATGGCAGAAGTGCTAAATGCCAAGGGGAAACTGGAGGAGTTCCTGGACTGAGATTCTCTGCAGCACCTTCCATTTGATGGTTTTGCTTTTTCTGATTAGCCCTAAGGGCCATGTGTACATTGACTTCACTGTTTATATTCAAACTTTAAAATGGATATCAATGGAAAATGTTTTTCCTTTCTATTTTTGTCATTGGTATGGGTGTTTGGTTTGATTTTCTGTGGATATTTGACGTGGTTTATGTGGATGGTTTGTTTGGTTTGGTTTTCTCAGACTTGTATGAGGGTGTGATTTGCGATCTTTTGGATCCACAAATCGAAAATAAGGGAGTCATATAAGTGGACGTTATCCGGTGCCCATGTGTGAGGCTTTCTCCAGGGTCCATGACTTGATCCTTTTGGTGTCGCAAGGGGTCAAACAAAGTAGATGTTATCCGGTACCCTTGTGTGAGGCTATCCTGGGATCTTTGACTTATTCCTTAGGACAAAAATTTGGTTTGTTTTTTGTTTTGATTTTGGTTATACAGGGTCTGCAAAAAGACTTGTTCTATATAACCGAAGGTAGTCATATAGGGTCTACAAAAGACTTGTTCTATACAAATAAGGGTTAGCTATATGGGGTCTAAAAAAGACTTATTCCACATAGCTGAGTTTTGCTATACAGGGTCTGCAGAAAGACTTAATCTATATAGCTAGATGTTACAAGGGGTCTTATAAGGACATTATCCAAGTAACAAAGGTTTGACTAGAGGGGTCGAAGGACTTGATCCTTGTAGTCATTTTATACAAATCTGAGGGATTTTGGTTACGAGTCATAGGTTGTGAGGCTCGAAACCAGAGAATTTTGGTTTTGGAATGAAAATGTACACTGTGCATGGTTTGGGTACATGGCATTGGTGTACCAATGACATTTAGGTATAGTATTTCTTGAGAAGTTTTCCATTGGTAGGCATCATGCATCTGTCCCCTTCAAGTGTGAGGAGCGCATATGCGCCATTGGAGTAAACCTTGTCAACAACAAAAGGTCCTTCCCATTTATGTTCGAACATGCCTCTCGACAATTGCGTGAAAACATAGGCAGTTAAGTGGTCGATCATAGCTCCTTGTTGTTTGACAACATCACTGACATTGTCATTTTCATTTTCACTAGTATCTTTTTCGTCAGCATCTTTACTTCCACTAGCATCGTCATTTCCATCTTTGCTAGTTCCACTCCCTTCAGCCATAAATACAGTGTACTGATGGGGATAAGATGATGCTAATGCCTAAGGAGTAGATTGACTATCTTTTGTATCCAAGATAGTGATAGGATCATCGTCAGAATCAGTTTCGACATGACCTTGAGAAGTGCTACTTGAATGAGAGTTTGAATCAGACTCTTGTAATTGAGTCCGAGCCATACTCCGAGTAATTCTTCGAATTGAACCTGGCCCGACCATGCAAGACGAGGTCAAGTCCGGATCATCTTCTTTAACCACCCATTTTTTAGTGATCTTGCACTGTGACAGCCTCTGAGTTTGGTCCTTGTAATGGGCTAAAGCTTTCTTCTTGAGTTGATTAGCCATCCTGGCTGCTGAGGTCTGATCTTTAAACTTGGCAACCAACGGCTTAGAAGTGCTTGTCACTCGTTCCCAATCCATGGAATCTGAAGTGGGAAGTGAAAGGATGTCAATAGGACCCCCCTTGTTCTTTTTCTTTTGCACTTTCTTTTGTTGGAGCGAATCTTTGAAATGAGTGAGATCGGTCGAATTATTGATGACCAATCGCTCAGCTTGTTTGTTGCCTTCAGCGCCATATGATAAGCCTTGGGGTGAAGATAGCGGAGAAGGTGCCACTATGATAGAAGGTAGATGCCCCCTGCCAAACCTCCGTCCTTCTTTTTGAGTCAGAGGATAGAAAGTATTATCTTCAACTGAGGCCAAGAGTTTGTTCTCAGCCATATTGGATTTTGGAGTGTGTGGTTGAGGTGACCATGTGCTGTATCTGGGGATGGATGCATCCTTCTGGACCTTCTTACGAGTTAGGAATTGTTGGAAGTCCTTTGGTGTTTGCTTGGTAATGACCCGCTGTTTGGGCCTAGTAAGTGGTGACTTTAAGCATTGAGCAGTCATTAAATGTGACTTGTTAAGTACCATTGATTTATGATTTGTGGACCGGACCTGCCTTGCCCCCAGACGAGGCTTGGTGATATGAAGATTGCTGCCTTCTGACTTCAGTTTGTGATTTGGTTCCTTCTGAACCTTGTTGAAAACTCCAAACGGATTCTGGGCGTATTTGGAAACCTAAGATTTGGGAGTTTTAGTCTTCTTGATGAATTTAAGGGTCACTGATGACCCATTTGGATCAGCCGAAGTTATAGAGCCTGTTGGAATAGAGAGTCTCTGAAATACTAAGACTCTTGCCATAGGGGCAGTAAAGTCCATTCGAGCCTTTTTTGATGCTCTTACAGTTGGTTTGTTTTGAGTTATGGATATTTTAGAGAGCCTCTCCTTGGCCTCATCAAAAGTGATGATCAGGGAACCCATGATGTCTCTGCAAAAAGTAAGCCCACAGGACTATATTAGTAGTATAACCAACATGGCTGCCTCTTAGGCTAGCCGGAATGGTTTATAGATGCCATCTAGACCAACATGCTTTTGAATGAAATGGTTAGATATAGGCATAAATCCCATCTCATTATGCTATGCTGACTATCCCTGCTGTCAGAATTTTTGCAGCATTTTGGGTTTATCGAGTCAGGCTTAAAAGCATGCTATGCTGACTAGACTTGGCTACCAAAATTTCAGCAGCATTTCAGGACTATCTGTGTCAGACTTATAAGCAAGAGAGGGTTGGATCAATCAAAGGGATAGGGCCCACAGGATCAAGCCTGCACCACTATCACAATGACCACACAAGATCCATTAGTAGTTGACGCCGGACAATGCATAATTACAATGTCGTTGGTCCTATCACTGATTTAATAAACATTTTATATAGGTCAGAAGCCCTTTCAACTGAATCATCATTCTTCTAAAGTGAAAAGGGTGATGATTTGGTCCATGCACATCAAGGTGCGAATTCATTCAATCAAGTTATGCACATCAAAGTGCAAATTCTTCCAATTAAATGGCAAGTGTACGCACATCAAGGTGCTCAATGCCTTCATTTGTATGAACAATATGCACTTCAAGGTGCAAAAGTCCTTTAATGATATTTTCAAACCCATTGCAGACATCAAAGGTCTTGTATGGGTGTAATTGGAGGTTAAATAAGCCTTTGTCATCATAAAAATAGGTAAGTGACCGTGTGCCCTAGTCACAGGCTTTTAGCAGCAGTTTTCAGTGAAACAGCAGCAGTTTCCAGCACAACAGCGGCAGTTTCCAGTGCAATAGCAGCGGTTACAGTGCAATAGCAGCAATTTCAGTGAAACAGCAGCACTCTCAGTGCAACAGCAGCAGTTTCAGTGAAACAGCAGCACTCTTTAACACAACAGCAGCACTTTCAGTGCAATAGCAGCAGTTACAGTGCAACAGCGGCACTCTTCAACACAACAGCAGCACTTTTAGTTAAATAGCAGCAGTCACAGTGCAACAGCGGCACTTTCAGTGCAACAGCAGCAGTTACAGTGCAACAGCGGCAGTTTTTAGGGCACCAGCAGCACTTTCAGTGCAATAGCAGCAGTTACAGTGCAACAGCGGCAGTTTTCAGGGCAACAGCAGCACTTTCAGTGCAACAGCAGCAGTCACAGTGCAACAGCGGCACTTTCGGTGCAACAGCGGCAGTTATAGTGCAACAGCGGCAGTTTTCAGGGCAACAGCAACACTTTTCAGCAATTTTCAGCGCTTTCATGCATTTTTCATCAAATTTGATCACAAATTAGGGCATATAATTCCCCACAGACGGCGCCAATCTTCTGATCGCGCTTAAAAATGTAGGCGTGGAAATGAATTATGGAATCAATGTCCGACATTCACGCACTTTAACCGTTAAGAAGAATGGGAAATAATTACAGTTCATCAATAATTTCCCTTTTGTTTACATGGGTTCAAGTGCCCTGACCGCAGGGATGCAGGTTGTTTACATATATTTTGAAAGTTTACAACCCCTCCCTCAAGTCTTAGATGTGATTTCAATTTGGAAAATACAAGAAAATATACATAAGGTGGAAGAAAATGTGAAAAAGAGGAAAAAATGGGGGGTGACTGTGACCCGCGGTCACTGCCCCATTCCAGTGACCGTGACTCACCCGCGATCACTAGGGCCTTCCAGTGACCGTGACTCACCCGCAGTCACTGTGGCCTTCTAGTGACCGTGACTCACCCACGGTCACTGGGGCCTTCCAGTGACCGTGACTCACCCACGGTCACTGGAACCTGCCAGTGACCGTGGGTCATGGTCACTGACAGACAATGGCCGTGACGCCACTGTTTGCCTCCGTTTTTTGTGCTGTTCATGCTGGTTCTTTCTTGGAACTTCTTTCAAGTGTTGGAACTCCGTTTTCATGACTTTGGAGCGGTGGACGACCATCAAGAAGATCACATTTTACCATGGAATCAATTGAAACCGCTGTAACTCATCAATCGTGCTTACGGACTGCGTTTTTGTTTCAAGTCCGAAATGGGCAAGTTTGAAGCCGGAGTTGTGTCATTTTGAACCTGTCATTTTCAAGGAACAAAATGAGGCCTAGAGAGACTTCTTTCACAACTCTTGTAATGGCTAAGAAGCCCTACGAATAAGAGAAACAGAGGTGACAATGTCATCCTCTCAAAAATTGGCGTCGTGCGAACATAGTATGGACTTTGGCCATTCCACTTCCTTCTCTCCTCCTGAATTTTCTTGCTCACCTTCAAAACTAAGAAAAGAAGGTGGGAATGGTTCTGGAAGTGCTGCTGGAGTTTACTTCTTGTTACCTTAGGTGGTGACTTTCTTCAATTTCTTTACTTTTCTTCCTTATGTGTGTTTTTTTCCTCCTTTCTTCAAAATTTTCTCTTTTTATAGACTCCCAATCAGTTTTGTGCAGTTTTGGAGAGTTAATAGCAGTTGTGGGGAGTTGAATTTCGAAGAGGAGTGGAGGGAAACCACCCAAAATCGTGGGAAACATCCTTTGAAGGCCCGTGACCGCAGGCTGGGTCACGGATGAGGCCCATTTTCGGGTTTTCGCGTATGTGGTCCATTTTCATCTGTTTTGAGCCCAAACGAAGTCCGATTGCCACCAAACTTGGAGGGATGCTTCTTAACACTATTTTCTAAATCTCGTAAAAATTTCAGCCCGTTTTGACTTCAGGAAGTTGCTCAACTTTTTCATTAATTGGGCCCCGGTCACAGACAAGGCCCACTTTTGGAACATTGCATATGCGGTCTATTTTCCATTGTTTGAGGCCCGAATGATGTCCAATCATCGCGAAACTTGGAGAGATGTTGCTTGGCAGCATTTTAAGTGTTTTATAGAAGTTTCAGCTCTGTTTGACCACTTGAACATGGTCAACTCCTTTTGTTTGTGGGCCCCGGTCACTCCCATGGCCCATTCTTGGATTTTTGCATATGTGGCTTGTTTCCGCCTGTTTGGGGCCCAAACGGTGTCCAATTGCCACGAAACTTGGAAGGATGCTTCTTGAAACTATTTTCAGTGTGTCACAGAAGTTTCAGCTCTGTTTGACCACCTGAACTTGGTTAACTCCTTTCGTTTGTGGGCCCCGATCACTCCCAAGGCCCATTCTTGGATTTTTGCATATGTGGCTTGTTTCAGCCTGTTCAGGGTCCAAATGGTGCCCAATCGCCACGAAACTTGGAGGGATGATTTTTGACACTATTTTGAGTGTGTTACAGAAGTTTTAGCTCTATTTGACCACCTAAACATGGTCAACTCCTTTTGTTTGTGGGCCCCGGTCACTCCCGAGGCCCATTTTTGGATTTTTGCATATGTGGCTTGTTTCCGCCTGTTCGGGGTCCAAACGGTGTCCAATCGCCACGAAACTTGGAGGGATGCTTCTTGACATATTTTGAGTGTGTCACAGAAGTTTCAGCTCTGTTTGACTAGCTGAACTTGGTCAACTCCTTTTGTTTGTGGGCCCCGGTCACTCCCAAGGCCCATTCTTGGATTTTTGCATATGTGGCTTGTTTCAGCCTGTTCGGGGTCCAAACGGTGCCCAATAGCCATGAAACTTGGAGGAATGCTTCTTGACACTATTTTGAGTGTGTCAAAGAATGTTCAGCTCTGTTTGACCACCTGAACTTGGTCAACTCCTTTTGTTTGTGGGCCCCGGTCACTCTCAAGGCCCATTCTTGAACTTTTGCATATGTGGCTTGTTTCCGCCTGTTCGGGGTCCAAACGATGTCCAATCGCCACGAAACTTGGAGGAACACTTCTTGACACTATTTTGAGTGTGTCACAGAAGTTTCAGCTTTGTTTGACCATCTAAACTTGGTCAACTCTCTAGTTGACTTTTTTATGACAGTGGGCCCTTGTTTCTGCTGTTTGAAGCCTAAATGACCCCGGTTTGATTTGAAACTTGGAGGGACTGACGTCAAGAACATCTTGGAGTATTCATCCAAATTTCATGCAGTTTGGATTTGAGGAAGTAGGATTTCGAACAGTAACCTATTCATTGCATGCGTTAGGTCACTATTCACTCCACATTGAGATAGTTAGCCTGTTTTCTATCCGAACAGCCTCCCCTTGACTTGAAACTTTGGGAGAATAACTTGGGGCATTCTTTGAGCATTTGTTCCAAATTTTATCTGCTTTGGCCTTCTGGAAGTAAGATCTCAGCCGATGACCCCCAAATTCGGGATTACTGTCCTCTAAGCTGATATGTAATGAAATTTAGACCAAACGGAGTCTTTTCGACTTAAAAATTTGCAAAGTATCTTCTGAGCATGACTGAAGTTTCGTGCCCAAATTTCATCAATTTTGGACATCGGGAAGCAAGACTCTGGTCAGTGACCCCTTGGCTTGGGGGGAACTGACCTCAGGCTGACATGCTTGTGGCTTTTGAGTTCGATGATGTCTGTTCAACCCGAAATTTGAACTTCCTCTGAGAGTTCCAGCTACCTTGATCTTCATGGAATGCCGGTTCCCACAGTGATTTCCCAGAATCTGCAAATAACCTCTGTAGCCTAAATTAAGCCGAGATGAGGTGTCTTCGCTGCAGTATTTGCAATTTTTATAGGTCAAGAAGTAGTTTATCATTAATTTCTCTTTTGTTTACATGGGTTCAAGTGAGTGAATGTCAGACCTTGATTCCGTAATTCATTTCCACGCCTACATTTTTAAGCGCGATCAGAAGATTGGCGCCGTCTGTGGGAATTATAGAATACCATTTTTGTGCTTGAACACGAACCTGCTGCCCCCTGAAAAGGTCTTAAAATGCTTGAACATCTGTTTGGACCGGGAGCTTCGGTTTTGAGACTTAAGTGTACCTTTGATGCCAATTCTTGGTCTCAGAACTGAGTATTGCCTTCTCCTTTTGGCCTTATACTAAGGGGAGATGTTGCCGAATTTTTTTTTTTTGAGAAGTTCCATATCATTGTTACTGATACCCATCTTTCCTTTCTTTTGATTTGTTTTGCAGATAGAAGGGGTAAAGCACCTGCAACTGCCGCTGCCGCGGCACCTAAAAGTCGTGCCAAGGGTAAGACCACAAGAGAGCCTGATCCGAAAGACCCAAATAAAGCATCTGATGTCAATTTGTGGCTCCATAGAGCTAAGGCTTTGTCATCAAGAAACTGGTATTCGTATTGGTGTAAGCTAGACGAGATTGACATTAATACTGCTATCCCAGCTTATGCAAGCTTCAAAGGGCGCATCCTCATGGCAGAAGTACTGAACGCTAAGGGGAAACTGGAGAAGTTCCTGGACTGAGATTCTCTGCTACACCTTCCATTTGATGGTTTTACTTTTTCTGATTAGCCCTGGAGGCCATGTGTACATTGACTTCACTGTTTGTATTCGAACTTTAAAATGGATATCAATGGAAAATGTTTTTCCTTTCTATTTTTGTCATTGGTATGGGTGTTTGGTTTGATTTTCTGTGGATGTTTGACGTGGTTTATGTGGATGGTTTGTTTGGTTTGGTTTTCTCAGACTTGTATGAGGGTGTGATTTGCGATCTTTTGGATCCACAAATCGAAAATAAGGGAGTCATATAAGTGGACGTTATCCGGTGCCCATGTGTGAGGCTTTTTCCAGGGTCCATGACTTGATCCTTTTGGTGTCGAAAGGGGTCAAACAAAGTAGATGTTATCCGGTACCCATGTGTGAGGCTATCCCGGGATCTTTGACTTATTCCTTAGGACAAAGATTTGGTTTTGTTTTTTGTTTTGATTTTGGTTATACAGGGTCTACAAAAAGACTTGTTCTATATAACCGAAGGTAGTCATATAGGGTCTATAAAAGACTTGTTCTATACAACTAAGGATTAGCTATATGGGGTCTAAAAAAAGACTTATTCCACACAGCTGAATTTTGCTATACAGGGTCTGCAAAAAGACTTAATCTATATAGCTGGATGTTACAAAGGGTCTTTTAAGGACGTTATCCAAGTAACAAAAGTTTGACTAGAGGGGTCGTGGGACTTGATCCTCGTAGTCATTTTATACAAGTCTAAGAGATTTTGGTTAGGAGTCATAGGTTGTGAGGCTCGAAACCAGAGAATTTTGGTTTTGGAATGAAAATATACACTGTGCATGGTTTGGGTACATTGCATAGGTGTACCAATGACATTTAGGTATAGTATTTCTTGAGAAGTTTTCCATTGATAGGCATCATGCATCTGTCCCCTTCAAGTGTGAGGAGCGCATATGCGCCATTGGAGTAAACCTTGTCGACAACAAAAGGTCCTTCCATTTAGGTTCGAACTTGCCTCCTGACAAGTGCGTGGAAAACATAGGTCTTCTAACTGCAAGGACTAAATCTCCCTTTTTGTAAGCTCTATACTTGACCTTTTTGTTGAAAGATGCAGCCATACGAGCTTGACACAACTCAATACTTTGTCGAGCGGCAAGTCTTTTCTCATCAAGGCTTTCTAGCTCTTGTAATCTGAGTTTGGCATTCTTTTCTTCAGTGTATTTGTTTATCACAGCCACCCGAAAAGAGGGAAGTTGAATTTCCAAAGGTATTATAGCCTCACAACCATAAACCAACGAATATGGTGTTGACTTGGTCGGACTACGAACAGTAGTTCTGTATGCCCATAATGCTTCTGGAAGTTTGGTACTCCAACCTTTTGTTGCCAGAGACCATTTTTTTCAAAATTTTGCAAATAGTCTTGTTGAAAGCTGCAACAAGTCCATTAGCTGCAGTGTTCTATGCCATGGAGGGACAGCATTGGATTCTTTACAGCAGTTCATATTGAGAGAAAATAATAGATCATTTGGGTAGACGATCACCCAGTGCACCAGTTTTTGTCACAAATGCCTTCAGTGGATTGGTGTTGGAAACCAAATACATTTCATTGGAAATAATAAAGTGGTGTAATTTCCTCGTTTTTCTTTTGAGCTGGCAATGCCCCCAGAGAGTGATCAAGAGTTCGAATGTAGAGGATGAGAGGTTTGCCTGGAGTTGAGGCTGCAAAAGTAGGCAAGTTTGCCCTGCAATCCCTTGAGTTATTTAAGAGTTCTCAGAGAAGGCATCTTCAATATAGCTTTGACTTTGACTGATCTCTTTGAGAGTTAGTTCTGCATCAGTGGCAACTTCAACCAATCGGGCCAAAGACTTAGTTTTATGACTAAGTATGATAGCCTTGATTTCTGGTCGCAAATTGGTTTTACACATTTCGATCATTGCCCTTTGAGATGGTTGTTCCAAGCATTTATAGGATAATGCTCTCCATCTATTGATAAAGGCCTATGCAGTTTCGTTGTCTCCCTGCCTTGTGCTGCTGAGCATAGCAAAGGTGACTGTTTGATCCTCCTCCTGAAAATGGAGTAAGAACTTCTCTTCTGTGATCGGCCATGTCATGAATGAGAGTTCTGGTAACTGCTTGTACCAATCGAAGGCGACTCCTTTCAATGTGCCGACGAATAATCTTATTTTTAGTGCATTTAACTCTGGCAGGCTTCCTAGGAGTGATTTGAAATGCACAATATGCTGATATGCCGACCCTTTCCCAAGGTATAGTTGGAAAGTCGGAAGTTTATAATCTAGTGGAAATGGAACCAGATCAAATTCCAGGGGATACTTGGGTGTAATACCTTTCTTTTTCATTCTGGTCTCCACTTTTGATTTTGTCAGTATCTCTTTAACTTCTTTGAAGGTCACATGTTTTTCAGGATTTGCATGAAGACCAAGGATTGATGAATGATCACCACCAGTAAAACCTGCAGCTATCACCTTGTCTGTTAGGGACTTGAATTGAGCTGTGAGAAGGTCAATTTTAGTGGCATTTTTTATGATCATTGCTTGTTCTCTTCTGTTGGCAAATGGAGGATAAATTTGAACTTCCTCTGAGAGTTCCAGCTATCTTGATCTTCATGGAATGCCGGTTCTCACAGTGATTCCCCAAGATCTGCAAATAACCTCTGTAGCCTAAATTAAGCTGAGATGAGGTGTCTTCACTGCAGTATTTGCAATTTTTATAGGTCAACAAGTGCCCCCTTGAGGTGCAATGATTATAGTATAATAATCGTTGTGCCTCGAAATGGCCAATCTGTGGGAATGATGGATGGCTTGATGAAAAGACAGTTTGTCAAGGTAGGTTGTAGGCCTAAACTTTGGGATTTGAATATTTTGATAAAAACCATGAAGGGTTTGATGACGGAATTTTGAAAAGACATAAGAAATCTGAATTTCTTTGCCCTATTTTCACAGATATCAAAAGTAGCATCTCCGTGGGGACTGTGAGGAACACCTACAAAGGAATCCCTTAGGTATTTAGAAAATTCAGAAGTTTATGAATTTTGTTTGGATTTTGGAAATGAATTTGATTTTCTTTTGACCTATTTTTCACAGATATCCAGAGTGGCGTCTCTGTGGGGATGTGGGGAACGCCCACAAAAAGAATCCCTAAGGTTTTAAGAAATTCAAAAGTTTTAGAGAAAATGGATTTGGGTTTGGATCTTCATGGATTTTTGGTTCATTTTCAAAGATCAAAGTTTGGGTTTTGACTTGGCTTGACATGATTTAAAATGAGATGCAATTTTGACAAAATGAGATGTAATTTTGAAAGAGATTGGCTTTTATGGGTTTTGATGAAAAACAATTTGGGACATTGGTTTGAAATCAAAGTTTGACCCAAAGTTAATTTGGAAAGAGACTCCGCATCTTCTTTTTTTTTTTGTGTAATTTCCCTCGAAATACCCTAAGAATAGGATTATTTCTTTGGTAAATTACTCCAAGTGGACCCATCATAAGAATTTCAAACAAAAGATGATCATGTTATGGATTCCATTGCTTAAAATCAAGAGACCGTAGATGAAGAAGGACGAATCCATCGAGACTTGATCAAGGAGGGTGACGCGTGGGAAGGAGGGTGACGCGTCAACTACCTGAGCTTGAGGGAATTCGGCAATGAACTTCACTAGTTCAAGCTTGTAATGACCGTGGGAAATGAAAAGCGGTTAACAGTAATCGTGGGAGGAATGACCAATAGTAATGGAGGGGGAATTCCCAATTTTGGACCATTAATTGATTTTGGGCCTCCCTATTCTATGTGTTGGCATCAAATAGCGGGCTCCACTTAGGAATAGCAGTGACCATGTTCAAGTGGTCAAACAGAGCTGAAACTTCTATGAAACATTTAAAATGGTGTCAAGCAACATCTCTCCAAGTTTCGTGATGATTGGACATCATTCGGGCCTCAAACAATGGAAAATAGACCGTATATGCAATGTTCCAAAAGTGGGCCTTATTCGTGACCGGGGCCCAATTAATGAAAAAGTTGACCAACTTCTTGAAGTCAAAACGGGCTAAAATTTTTATGACATGTAGAAAATAGTGTTAAGAAGCATCCCTCCAAGTTTGGTGGCAATCGGACTTCGTTTGGGCCCAAAACAGATGAAAATGGGCCACATACGCGAAAACCCAAAATTGGGCCTCGTCCGTGACCCAGCCTGCGGTCACGGACCTTCAAAGGATGTTTCCCACGATTTTGGGTGGTTTCCCTCCACTCCTCTTTGAAATCCAACTCCCCACAACTGCTATTAACTCCCCAAAACTGCACAAAACTGATTGGGAGTCTATAAAAAGAGAAAATTTTGAAGAAACGAGGAAAAAAACACACATAAGGAAGAAAAGTGAAGAAATTGAAGAAAGTCACCACCTAAGGCAACAAGAAGCAAACTCCAGCAGCACTTCCACGACCATTCTCACCTTCTTTTCTTAGTTTTGAAGGTGAGCAAGAAAATTCAGAAGGAGAGAAGGAAGTGGAATGGCCAAAGTCCATTCTATGTTCGCACGACGCCAATTTTTGAGAGGATGACATTGTCACCTCTGTTTCTCTTATTCGTAGGGCTTCTTAGCCATTACAAGAGTTGTGAAAGAAGTCTCTCTAGGCCTCATTTTGTTCCTTGAAAATGACAGGTTCAAAATGACACAACTCCGGCTTCAAACTTGCCCATTTCGGACTTGAAACAAAAATGCAGTCCGTAAGCACGATTGATGAGTTACAGCGGTTTCAATTGATTCCATGGTAAAATGTGATCTTCTTGATGGTCGTCCACCACTCCAAAGTCATGAAAACGGAGTTCCAACACTTGAAAGAAGTTCCAAGAAAGAACCAACGTGAACAGTACAAAAAACGGAGGCAAACAGTGGCGTCACGGCCATTGTCTGTAAGTGACCGTGACCTACAGTCACTAGCAGGTTCCAGTGACCGTGGGTGAGTCACGGTCACTGGAAGGTTCCAGTGACCGCGGGTGAGTCACGGTCACTGGAAGGCCCCAGTGACCGCGGGTGAGTCACGGTCACTGGAATGGGGTAGTGACCGCGGGTCACGGTCACTCCCCATTTTTTCCTTTTTTTCACATTTTCTTCCACCTTATGTATATTTTCTTGTATTTTCCAAATTGAGATCACATTTAAGACTTGAGGGAGGAGTTGTAAACTTTCAAAATGTATGTAAACAACCTGCATCCCCGCGGTCAGGGCACTTGAACCCATGTAAACAAAAGGGAAATTAATGATGAACTGTAATTATTTCCCATTCTTCTTAACGCTTAAAGTGCGTGAATGTCGGACCTTGATTCCGTAATTCATTTCCACGCCTACATTTTTAAGCACGATCAGTAGGTAATTCTTCCATGCCTTGGAATGCTAAAGGGGTGCCCTACTTATACTTTTTCAATCCCAAAGTTTTTATCTTCAATTGATATGATAATATCTTCAAAAATAATAAAAATAGGAAAAAAATGGGCTCCATAATAAGCTTGGGCGTGAATCCCTAGCTGGATTTTTTATTCTTTTTTCTTTTCTTTTTTTTTCTTTCTTTGGAAGTCCTTTTTTGCTTCTTCTTTCCATCTTTGTATTTGTCACCTTGAGTTGAGATCTTTGGAGAGATAACTTAAGGATAAGAATCCTCTCTTGGAATCAAACATGGCCCATATGAGGTGTAGAACTTCCTCCTTTGTCTTTTGCATTATCAACTTTCCTTCTTTCGGAAATTCTCCTTATTGGCTCCAAAATCAAAGAGATATTCTAGAATAATTCTCCTTGATTTTTTCCTTTCTTTTTGCAACAAAAAATCTGATTCAAACCTCCATTGGGTGTGGGATGCTTCTTGTCCTTTTTTTAAAATTTTACTTTATTTCAAAGAAGATCTCCTATGTGGTTTTCCTTCTTTATCTTTGATGAGATTTTCTTCAACTTTATCTTAAAAATATCTTGAGATGTGCAACAAATAAATGGACACCATCTTGGATGTCCCACAAGTGTACCCCCACACATGTGTATGTGTGTGGGACCATGAAGCCAACTTTGCATTTTTTTTCTTCTATTTTCTTTCCTCTCTCCAATTCTTCTCCTCTTTCTTTAAAAATAATTTCTTTGCCTCAATTCTTTGAAAATGGGACCAATCTCATTAATTTCCTACAAAACAAATGTGTATTCATGTGAAAAGACAATTTTAACCTTAAGATCACAAATGCATGAATGTGGGCCCATCTCTCATGAAATGACAATAAAAATGCACACCATTTTTCATGATTTTATGTGAATGAACTAATGATGATTAAAAATTTAATTCATTTCATGAGAATATAAATATTCACAAATTTTTCTAAAAATAGATTTCTAAAAATCGCGGGTTTCATGAATGGTTGCAAAAAGTGTGATTGTTAAGTAAATTATGCAATAATGTACTACAATGATGTATAAATGCATGAAACCATGATTTCAAAATAAATGAGGCTCTTTTAAGTCAATAAATCCTTAAAATGGTCTAAAATGTATATGAAAATATGTATTTTTAAGGGCTTATCATTTGCTAACAGGAGAGAACAGGCAATGATCAGGAGAAATGCCATTAAAATTGACCTACTCGCAGTGCAAATTAAGTCTCTAATAGACAAGGTGATAGCTGCAGGTTCTACTGATGGTGATCATTCGTCAATTCTTGGTCTTCACGCATATCCTTAAAAGTATGTAACTTTTAATGAAGTTGAACAGATTGACAAAATCAAAAGTGGAGACCAGGATGAAAAGAAGGGTATTATACCTAAGTATCCTCCCGAATTTGATCTGGTTTCATTTCTACCAGATTATAAACTTCCGACTTTATAGCCTTTCCTTGAAAAGGGGTCAGTATATCAACATATTGTGCATTTCAAACCACTTATGGGAAGCCTGCTAGAGTTAGATGCACTAAAAATAAGACTATTTGTTGGCACACTAAAAGGAGTTGCCTTCGATTGGTACAAGCAATTACTAGAACTTTCCTTCATGACATGGCCAATCACAGAAGAGAAGTTCTTACCCCATTTCTAGGAGGAGGATCAAATAGTCACCTTCGCCATACTCAGCAGTACAAGGCAAAGAGATAATGAAACTGCATGGGCCTTTATTAATGGGCGGAGAGCATTGTCTTACAAATGCTTAGAACAATCAACTCAAAGGACAGCCATTGAAATGTGCAAAAACAATTTACGACTAGAGATCAAAGCTATCATACTTAGTCATATAACTAAATCTCTGACCCGATTGGTTGAAGTAGATATTGATGCAGAGCTGACCCTTAAAGAGATCAGTCAAAAGAAGGCAAGTTCCCAAAAAGCGGAGCCATCTTCATCTTTTACTCTAAAAATGAAAAAGAAACAAGAGGTCTTCAATGTGCAAACCTCTAAACCACCTCCTCAAAAGCCTCAGAATGTTAAAACTGATCAAACTAAGAAGGAAGAATATAAAAAAGAGGAAGAAAACTAAATATCCTTTTGACGGGGTGATGCAGCCCTAGGGTTAGGGCTTGCGTGGAAGGTGCTTAAGTACGTGTCCAAAGACACTTCGAATAGTCACAATGACTTCAACACACACGAGGACACACCTTTTTGGGAAAACCCAATTCTATTAATCAACTAAATTTGTGAATTTTTTCTCTACAATGCCATATTTATAGTAAAAGCAAACTTAATGTGTAAGAAAACCCTAGGCTAAAAATGGAAACCTTCCTAATAACAATTTAAATAATAATCCTAATCTAATTTGAAGAGGGGCTGCTGGGGCCTAGACTGCATCATCCTCCCCGGGTTGAAAGAAGAGTTCGTCCTCGAACTCGATTCTGCTTTGGATTGCCAGTGTAAATGTGTTGAACATGAAGGATTTCCTTTGTGGCAGCTTTCTAAGAATTCTTCTTTGGCGGTTGTGGTTTCTCAGGATGAAGAGTAACTTGCTGTCCACCATGCATGAATGTATAGGTGTTGTCGCGCATACCATGAGTCCCATTCTTGTCATACATCCATGGACGGCCCAATAAGATATCACCACTATCCATAGGTAGCACATCACCCCAGATTGTATCCTTGTAAGTCTCACCAATGGCAAAAGTAACTTTGCAAGTATGTCGAACATGCGCTTGATCACCATTCATTAGCCACTTGACAAAATAAGGACGGTTATGCTTATAAACTTTCAATTGGAGGCGATCAACAAGGGCTTGGGAGATGAGATTCTCACAACTTCCGCTGTCAATAACAACTGTGCAATTTTGTCCCTGAATAATTCCTTCGAAACAGAAAATATTTTTGCTCAACCACTTATGCTCAACAGTTGGTGAAGCGTTCTTGAGGACACTAAGAGCTTCATCTGTGGTCTCTGCATCGGTGAATTCAATTTCCTCAGTGTCAATATCCTTGGGATTGTCAATATCCTTAGGATAAGTGTCAGTACCCTTAATATCATCTCGGATATTGTTATCAGCACCTTCAATCTCAATCAAATGTATTCGCTTTGGACATTCTGCTGCTCGATGCCCGTGCTGATGACAATGAAAACAACCCATCTTATTTTGACCTTCAGTCCTAGCAAAAATCTGTCCATTGGATTTAACTTCTTGTAGAGATGAATTCTTCGGAGAAACCCATTTGGATTTTTGTATTTGATGATTCGCAATTCCCTCAGGCTTGATAACATGTTGGATGAGTTCATCGACATTATCAAAATGTTGGAAGGCAAGGATATGCTGAATGTCTAGTCTCAATCCATTGAAAAATCTATCAATTACCACATCATCATCTTCATTCAAGCCACAACGAGCTTGCAGAGTTAAAAATTCCTCAGAATATTCAACAACTGTCTTGGACCGTTGTTTTAAGTTTTGAAAACTGGAACGTAGATCTCTTGCATAGTTGACAGGGAAGAATTTTTGTTTCAAAATATTCTTCATCTCAGTCCATGTATCAACTGGGTCCATGTTTTGATTCCTCTGTTTTCTTTGCAATTCAGCCCACCAAGTTGCAGCATAATTACGAAATCTAGTGGCAATTAGTGTGACTTTATGGGGCTCAGTCATTGGCTTATGTGCAAAAATATTCTCCACGCACACTAACCAATCCATGAATTCAGCAGGCTACAATTTTCCATCATATTCAGGAATCACAATTTTAATCCCTGATTCTCGATCAGGATTATTAACTGGCGGATCCCGTTGATTCCGAATATTTGCACCATCATCACGGTGGTAATGCACACACTGATTATTTTCCAAATTTGTCACTCTAATATCCAATTGTTGCAGGGTGGTGTGCATGCCAACAACTTTTGTAGATAATTCTCTAATGGCACTAGCCAAATCTTCAAGTGAAGAAGATGAACATTCAGCATCCACTTGCTTCTTAGGAGGCATTTTTTTTTGTTCAATGCAAAAGTTAAATCTGACTGACCTGATGTGTAGATCTACTCTTCAAAAGTATGCTGGTGAAGACAGATCGGAAATCGTAGCACAGTTGATGTTGATCTTGCAGACACAAATTGACCAGAACTCTTTTAAGAGGAATTTCATTTGTGGGCCGTTTTGTATATGGGCTCACCGAAAGCAAGTCAAGTGTACCCGACTTTAGAACACGGGCCAATACTAATTTTTTTTCTCTCGGTCTCGTACTTTGTGACGAGAAGATGGAGAAAAGAAAGAAGATCTTAGCCTTGGTACTTCGGTGGATGCAAGAGGAGAGCAGAGGAGGAACCGGAAGAGAGGAAGCGATGGAAATAGAGGCGTCTACGATGGAGACAAGGTCTGGTGCAGCGAGCGGCTAATCACGTCTAGCAGCTAGATGCAGCTCGGGTGTTGGCAGCGATCGTCGAGCGATACTGCCGGTTGGCAGAGAGGGCGGCGATGATTTCCACAGAGGGCAAACAACAGCGGGTTGTGGTGGCACAGCAAAAACCAGGTACGTTGCTCTTGCTCTCTGTCTCTCGATCTAGCGTCTCTGCTTCTGCTTCTTTTTTTTTTATACTCTGGGTGTGGGGATCTTGGCCTGCTGTGAGGGGTGGGAACAGGGTGGAGATAGCGACGATGAGGGTTAGAGTTCAGACTGGTCAGGGCTTGGTTTCGGTGGGGAGGAGTGGGCTGGGATGATGGGATCTGAGATGGGGTTTCGGCAGTGGATGGGGTGTCTGTGATGAGGATGGTCGGGGATGGAAGAGAAAAAAAAGTTCTTGGTTCGGTTGACGATTAGGTCTAGGAGGTAGATCTGAGGGTGGGTTTAGGGTTTGAATGGTGGGTGGTGGACAAGGGAGCGACGGTGTCGGATCGGGAAATGGGGCGATGGGTTCTGAGGGCAGAAGTGATGGCAGGGTGGATCGGCGAAGATGGAAGACGGAGTTGGGGTGTCGGCAGTGGATTGGGTTGTGCTCCGGTGAAGGCCGAAAGGGTAAGGATTAGGGTTTTGAGATGATGGGGTTTCGAGAGGATGGGGTAATCACGCCGGGAGTGACGACAGTGATATGGGGTCTAGCCGGCTGATGAATAGGGGTAATCACGCCGGAAGATCGTGCAGATCCTTTGGTTCTGATACCAATCTGGTGCAGCCCTAGGGTTAGGGCTTACGTGAAAGGTTTCTAAGCACGTGTCCAAAGACACTTCGAACAGTCATAATGACTTCAACACACATGAGGACACACCTCTTTGGGAAAACCCAATTCTATTAATCAACCAAATTTGTGAATTTCTTCTCTACAATGACATATTTATAGTAAAAGCAAACTTAATGTGTATGAAAACCCTAGGCTAAAAATGGAAACTTTCCTAATAACAATTTAAATAATAATCCTAATCTAATTTGAATAGGGGCTGCTTGGGCCTAGACTGCATCACGGGGACATTGAAGTAATCTTTTGATCATTAATGGAAAACAATAAAATTGAGCTTCCATTAATGAAAAGGCCTTAACAAGCGGGTCGTGTCAATGACCCAAATTACTATGCATACCATTGAATGGTATCTCATCCTCTCAAAGACTGCTTCATTTTAAAAGAAAAAGTCAACGAGATGTGGAGGAATGGAGTGATAACTTTCGATCGGAAATATGATGCTGCTCTAGTCAACATGATTTCTTTTGGACAACTCGCACGTGTAGTAGTGTTCGTTCCATCGAAACCAATGACCATTGAATTCTGAGTCATCAATGCAGTATATAACGAACGAGGATTGATATCAGTTAAGACCTCTTCAGGGGAGGAAATGTGGGTTCATCCGGACCTAGTAAATGATGAAGGCTAGGAGAAGGTTAAAACCAAACCCACACCTGCAGAAAGAAAGAAAGTTAAAAGGCAACTTAAAAACCTTCAGAAAGCTGCACAGAATTGCTTGGGCAAACAAGAGAAACAAGCTAAACAGAAAAAGGAAAAGGTGGTCGCCGCTTCAGTTTTAAACAAACCTCCCAAATCGATCAGAGGTCACTTTACTTTGGCCGACTTCATCATTCTAATTCCAAAGGATGAAGAAGAGTCACCAGTATCCGTCTGCAACAGGATATCATGGAATGGCACACCTCCTAATTCAGATGATGAAGAAGATTGGTTAGATTATTCTGATTTCGAAGATGATTAGTGGATTGATGACTGCTTTGCTGATAATATGATTAGTGGATTGATGACTATGCTGATGAATACCCTTCTGACGAGGATGAGAGTTTTGAACAAACTTTTGATCCTGAAACGGGTACACGCAATATTAAGCACAGTTTCACAGTTTCAATACACTATCGGTGGTCCCTTATGACATACACAGACCGAGCACAAGTGGTTAGCTGAATGATCCTCCTCCTTTTCCATTTCCTCCAGAAGTTCATTCAGACCCCTTGCCACTGGTTGATGAAACACAGCAACAACAAGCATCGCCTTCTTGTTCGAATGCAGGAATCTTTATGCCAAATGTTCCTTCTAAACCAATTGTTGAGTCAACCCCGTTGAATGCACATTCTAAACTAAGCACTTAGCTTACTGTTCCTGACTCAACTGATGAGCTTGAGTTGCCAAAAGAACATAATGAACTCAGCATTGGTAGTACTATTGTACCTTAAGAAATCCGCCAAGTTTAGGATAACTTCTCTAACTCAAAAGAAGAGATGCCATTGGCTCCTACTTTGGTGATTCTAAGCACTACTACTAATGAACCTCAAACATCTCAACTCGCTCATGACGATGCAGTTCAAGAAGTAGTCTTGGAAGAAGTCAGTCAACTTTTTGCTAAACCTGAAGAAGTCAATGCAGTAAGAAAAGATACTCATCTAAAAGCTGACCAAAACAACATAGTCAATGACGGCACTTGTTCCGATCGTAACTATAGAGTCAACTATGATAGAACTGCTTCCTTTTCTTCTTATGTAAACCGTTCAACGAATAACACAAATGTAAATGTAGCTTCTTCAGATGGAAATGCTAATGCAAGGCCACCAGAGCCATTCATGTATGATGTTGTTGAACACTTCAAGCATATACTTGCATGACTTCACATTTTTTATTTTTTGCAGATGTCTGGGGAGACTCGTAACAATTTCATACATGCTCTATAGGCTTTGAATACAAACAATCAAACTCATATAGCTCAAGTTCATCAGGTAGAGAAGAACTATTTGAAAGCAAAATCCAAGAAGCCTTAGAAGCAGTGTATGGGATGTCTTTCTATTCACAATGCTTCCAAAGCCACCATTTCCTTCACCAAAGATGATCTCCTCTTAGGCGTCATGAAGCACATAAGGCCGTTTTATTTTATGGCCTACATCAAAGACATACCTGTTCTAAGAGTTCAGGTTCACCTAGGATCAACTCTAAATCTTATCATAATCATAGCCCTTTAGGAACTTGGTATCCTGGTGCGCAAACTATCTGCTACAAAAACCTCGATTCAAGGCTATGATGGAGAAGTCCAAGATCCGATTAGCAAGATTCAGATTCGATTTCAGTTGGATGATCTAACATCAGAAGCTACTTTGCATATAGTTAAGACACATGCTTGCTACAACATGTTTTTGGGAAGGCGTTGGCTTCATGATTACTCTATAGTACCTTCTACTCTCCATCAATGTCTCAAATAAATTAATGATGAGTGTAAGGTACACTAAGTCTTTGCAGATGAAAAGCCATTTAAAAGGAAGGAGGTCTATTTCACTGATGCAGCCATGTATCAAGAAAGGCAAATAAAGTCAAAGCTAGATACAAATAGTTCTCCAGTGGATGATAATCCCACAGAACCTTTCATTATTTCAACAGAAAAGAAAACTTATCCAGGATTTGACAAAAGAGTTGATCCCATTCGAAAGTTGCAATCCATAAAAATGTCTGCAGTCAAGTTTGTGGATGCCAAAGCTCCTCTGGTGATCAAGGTTAGATTTGAAATCAAATAGTCAAATCAGCCCTTGGTCATATTTACAAAATCATCAAGGACAAAGCAAGCAGGCATTGTTATCCACACAAGTAAGACACGTAGCCCGGCTATGTATATAATACCTGTTCATAATAGCAAACCACTTGCTGCAAAATATCAAAAGCCCTCATATCCAACAAATGTGATTTCCTTGTCAGTAACTCAAATCCCAATCAAGAAAGCAATGATGTACTTCCTCCTACTAGGGGAATGTCACCCATGAGGCCTGATTCTCCTGTTACATTCAGCCAGCTTGTGCTAACATCACAAAAAAAGGGTGAAGCGTCTTACAGGTACATCGATAGATGGCTTCGCTTGGCTAAAAGATGTGAGAATCCTCTACATTACTCAGCATGGATTCATCTGTGCTGGATAGGTTTCCGGCCAGGCCTCTGCAGCTGGATAATGGCAATGGAGTTTCAAACCTTTGATGAGATGTCTCGGATTGTTTCATCTCTAGAAGTGGCACTCTATCGTCTACATAGGAGATCTAAACGAACGTGCCCAGTGCATGTCGTCTCACTGATCAGAGACTCAGATTCTGAGTCAGATTTTAAGGATGTTGGAAAGGTGGACACTTCTATGCACTCTATGGCAGATTGGGATCCTCCACTTTTGCCATGGCCCATTCCATCCCAAATTTATGATTTTGGAGGTTCTTGCTTCTTTGTGCTTCCATCCAAGTAATACAATCACTCGATAGTCTTCCATTGAGCTGAAGATGCTTTTGTTTGATATCCTATCGACAAGATCACCAACGATGGGAGAATAAGGTTTGACATCTACAATCCTGTGGTCTGCAACATGATGAAAAACATGGGATACAATCTCAAGAAACCTAATGGGCCTCGGATTGAGTGCGAATGGGATTCAGACTCCTTTTGATATCTTCACTCCAGAAATGAAAGAAGATCTTAAAAGGGGACGCAGAATTGAACAGCTGTGGCATTACATAGGGTACGTTCCTTACAGCAACGTTCCTAAGTTGGAACAAAATTTTAGAGCAAAATCTGTAATCTTCACTGAAGAGTATGACTCGGATGACTCTCATGAAACTGTTGTCTTCCAAGATCCTGCTGATTGGGTTGCTTTTCAGCATCCTGAGGGGGCAAGTGATGGCGATGACACCATGTCACAAATCACTGAATATTGGCCAACTGAACTCAAAGAAGAAACAGATCCATCTCAACACACTCGTTGGGAATGTTTAGCCCTTGATGTAAACACTAAAGAGCCTAAAATATCGAATCCATGGAAATGGATCAGGCCTTGACTTAAACCCCCAAATGAAACTAGAAGGTTTTACGGAGTTGGAAACTTCTGAAAATGCTGTGGAAGAACCTCCTTTCGAGCCTCCAACTGAGGACCAAGTATAAGAAATAAACTTAGGAACCCCAAAAAATCCTCATCCTACCTCTATAAGTTCTCAAACCAAAGGAAAATAACTTGATGTGTATGTGAGTTTCTTGCGAGAATTTATGGATTGCTTTGCATGGACATACATAGAAATGTCGGGTTTAGATCTAGAAGTTTTTGTGCACAAATTGAACATAGCAGATGATCCTAAACCCGTAAAGCAAGATCAAAGAAGGACAAAACCAGAAATCATGGATAAAATAGAAAAAGAAGTTCAGAAACTCAGAGATGTTCACTTCATCTATGAAGAACAACACCCTAACTGGTTGGCTAACATAGTGCCGGTCACCAAAAAAAATGGGCAAATCAGAGTTTGCATCGACTTCAGAGATCTGAACAAGGCTTGTCCTAAAAATGGTTTCCCACTACCCATACTAGAAATCATGATTGATAATACTTTTGGATTTGAAAGGATGTCATTCATGGATGTGTTTTTACATACAATCAAATCAAAATGTGTAAGGAAGATGAGAAGCACACCTTCTTCAGAACCCCCTTTGGTGTGTATTGCTATACCGTCATGCCTTTTAGTCTAAAAAATGCTTGAGCCACATTCCAAAGGGCGATGATGAAAAATTTTAAAGACATGTAACATAAGTATGTCGAATGCTATGTTGACGACTTGGCAGTCAAGAGCAAACAGAAATTAGACCATCTAACTGATCTTCGCACAGTTTTCGAAAGGTTGCGAAAATTCAACCTTTGAATGAATCCTTTGAAGTGTTTCTTTAGAGTCTCTTCTGGAAAATTTCTAGGATTTGTGGTTTAAAAAGGTGGCATCGAACTAGATCCAGTAAAAGTCAAAGCTATATTAGAGATGCATTCTCTAAGAACTCTTAAAGAATTTAAGGAATTACAGGGCAGACTTGCCAATATTCGTCGGTTCATCTTAAATTTGTCATGAAAGTGCTGAGCGTTCTCTACACTGATGAAGAAAAGAGTAGACTTTATGTGGGATAAAGCCTGCAAAGATGCCTTTCAATATATCAAACGGTATCTCACAAACCCACTGGTTTTTTCAGCTCCAATTCTAAGTAAACCTTACATCCTCTATATTAGAGCTCTTTATCACTCTTTGTGGGCATTATTAGCTCAAAAGAATGACGAAGGTAAGGAGGTGGCTCTTTATTATTTGTCAAGGATGCTAGTTGGTGTTGAACATAATTATCATCTAGTGGAAAAAGAATTTCTTGCACTAATGTTCATAATACAAAACTACGTCACTACATCCTATCCAATGTGGTGTCCTTGGTTTCCAACATCAACCCATTGAAGACACTGGTGACAAAAGCCGGAGCACTGAGTGATCATTTAACCAAATGGTCTATTCTTTTTTCTCAGTACAACATCATATATATCCCTGCAAAAGCAGTAAAGGGACAAGCTCTCATTGATTTCCTAGTAGAACATCTACTATCAGAAGATTTTGAATTCATAAACAATCTCCCTGATAAGCCAGTCTTCTTCACTAACAATTATGGAAACCCACCATTGATCCAGACTTACATTGGATTATGCATTTTGATGGAGCTTCTAGAACTAATGAGCTAGGAGATCAAGTTTCAGGAGTTGAAATTATTTTCTATAGCGCAGAAAGAATCTATATTTCTCACTCTTTCTCATTAATCAAGGCATGTTCAAACATTGTGGCAATATACACAGCATTGATTATGGGTCTCGAAGTAGCCTTGGAATCAGACATTAATATGCTTAGAGTCTATGGAGATTCGTAACTTGTGATCAAACAAATGAATCTTGAGTATGAAGTGAAGAAGCCAGACTTGATTCCCTTCTTCAACAAATCCTGTGAACTCAATGAGAGGTTTATGCTAATTGAGTTTCACCATATTCTAAGACATCAAAATGTCAAAGCAGATGCACTGGCAGGATTGGCAGCCTCAATGTCAATGCTTAAAAATGACAAAATGATGCTGAAAGTCGTTGAAAGAAGACTTTTACTTCCACTTGATACTCATAAGGCAGTAACAGATTGCTTCGATGTGATCAAGAACTGGGTTTCATCTTTCCAAAATCCATTCAGAGATTTGAGAGATCCTTTTATTGATTACATTCTCCGTAGGGTCTTGCCTAAGAATACTAAAGACAGAACTAGTACCCAAAGACGAGCTCTGAAATTTCACTTCGATTTGCCTTTAAAAACTTTTTATCGCAAATCATATTATAAAGTTCCTCTTCATTGTTTGTCACCGAAAAAAGTAAATCATGTTCTGAAAGAAGTTCACTCAGGTTTATATGATGCTCACCAAGCTAGACCAAAGCTTCACGATCAGATTCAAAGATTAGGCTACTATTGGCCTACCATGGTGTCTGATACCATCAGTTTCGCCAAAAGATGCAATGAATGCCAAATCCATAGCGATTACATCCATCAATCGCCTAAACATCTACATCCTACATCTACCTCTTAGCCATTTGAGTCTTGGGGAATGAATGTAGTTGGTAAAATTAATCCGCCATCAGAACATGGTTATTAATTTATTCTGACCGTAACACTTCTCCAAATAGACAGAAGCAGTGCCTCTCGCAAAAGTCAAAACAGTTATAGTCCTCAGTTTCTTGGAGACTCATATCATTTGTCGTTTTGGGGTCCCTAAATGTCTACATCATGACAATGGTCCTCAATTCAATAATGACAAATTCTATAGATTCTGTGACAAGTACGGAATCCAATGCTGTCCTTCCACGGCATATAACCCTGCAGCTAATGGACTTGCTGAAGTTTTTAATAAGAGTATTTGCAAAATTCTAAAAAAAATGGTCTCTAACAATACAAAGAGTTGGAGTACTAAACTTCCTAAAGGATTGTGGGCTTACAGAACCACAGTTCATGGTCCAACCAAATCAACTCCTTATTCCTTGGTTTATGGCTGTGAAGCTGTGAAGCTGTGATACCCTTGGAAATTCAACTTCCTTCTCTTCGGGTAGCTGTAATAAACAAATACACTGAAGAAAAAAATGCTTAGCTTAAACTTCAAGAGTTAGAAAGCCTTAATGAAAAAAGGCTAGCTGCTCGGCAAAGTATTGAATTCTATTGAGCTGTATGGTTGGGTCATTTAACAAAAAGGTCAAAAACAGAGCTTACAAGGAAGGAGAGTTAGTCCTTGCAATTTAAAAGCCCATGTTCTCCACACACTTGTCAAAAGGCAAGTTTGAATCCAACTGGGAGGGACCCTTTGTCATCGACAAGGTTTACTCCAATGGTGCCTAGCACTTTTCACACTTAAAAAGACAGATGCGTGATGCCTATCAATGGAAAACTTTTCAAGAAATACTACACTTAAATGTCATTGGTATACCTAAACCATGCACAATGTGCATTCTTACCTCTAAAACCTTTGGTTTTGCACCTCACAACTCATGACTTTTAACTAAAATCCCTCAGACTTGTACAAAACAACTATGAGTATAAGGCCCATCGGCCCCTCTAGTCAACTTTTGTTACTTGGATAATGTCCCTATATGACCCCTTGTAACATCCTGTTATATAGACCAAGTCTTTTTTGCGGACCCTGTATAGCCAAATTCAGCTGTATAGACCAAGTCCTTTTGCGGACCCAGCATAGCCAAATTTAGCTTTATAAACCAAGTCCTTTTGCAGACCCTGTATAGCCAAATTTAGTCATATAGAACAAGTCTTTTTGTAGACCCTATATAGCTACCCTCTGTTATATGGAATAAGTTTTTTTCAGACCCTATATAGCTATCCTTTGTTATATAGAATAAGTCTTTTTGCAGACCCCATATAATCAAAACCCAAGAAAACTTCAAAACCAAACTTTTGTCTAAGAGGATCAAGTCGTGGACCCTCAAGAAAGCATCATGCATGGGCACCAAATAAAGTCCACTTATATGACTCCTTTTCTTTGTCTATTTGTAAATCCAAAAAATTATAAGTCACACCTCATACAAGTCTGAGAAAACAAAGAAAAAAAAAACACAAAACCATCCAAACCATACACACGTCCAAAAAATCCATACAAAGTTAAACCAAACATTCCATGCCAACGACAAAGTGGAGGAAAATGAAATTTTCATCGATATTCATTTGGAGTTCAATACAAAAAATGAAGTAAGTGTATACATAGCCGCTTAGGCCAATCAAAATAAAAAGAGTCAGATAGGAGCTGCAGAAGAGAGTTCTAGTCAAGGAATTTCTCTAGTTGCTTCCTCGCATTTAGTACACCTTCCATAAGGGCGTGCCCTTTGTAGCTTGCATAAGCAGGTATAGCAGTATTGATATCAATCTCATCTAGTTTGATATTTAGTTCACTCTCCAGAGACTGAACAAAATCATCCAAAGCCATGCGCTTTGCCTCTACACGCGAGAGAAGATCATCCCTATGCTGATTGCCCTCTGAAACAGACCTCTTCAAGTCCTCAATGTTATTTTCCAAGGAAGACAACTGTTGCTGCAACACGGTGTTCTGCTGCTGTACATCTTCACGCTTGGTCATATGCACAACTATCTCCTGTGTTATCCTGGCCTGCATTGCATTTACCGCTCGTATCTCTTCTTCAGTGCTCTCAATCTCTGTGGTCAGCTGAACTCTATGTCTTAGCACTTCATCTTGAAAAGTATTGGCATGATCAATACTTCTATCCCAGACATCCTTTTCTTCAAGTTTGATGAAAAAGAGGACAAAAACATCATGGAGACCACTCAAATTAGTTCTGGCACCAGAAGATATCAGCATATCTGTTAATGCTTTGGCACCCTGGATCTTCTCGAAAGTAAGATCTCCTCCGAAGAGTGCTGCCAAAATGCTATGAATGGCCATCTTCGTGGTAAAGTTTAGTGCTTCAGAGCATTGCCAAATAAACTGGGCTCCTTAGGGATGGAAAGATCTGACTCTCGCTCTTGTGCATTTGACTGAGTCTGAGAGCTTGAGTGGTCATCTCCTCCCCTCTTAACATTTACATCCTCATCAGCAGCCAATGCTTTTTTGTGGACAGAAGGCAAGTCATACGATCCTTGTGAAGATAAACTGGCCAAAAGATCCCTATTTGAAGGTTTCATGGCTTTGGGAGGTGTAAAACTGCCAGTAACCGTAGGTATGCCACTAGTGATGGGCATTGCAGGAGCATCATCTTCCATGAGATCAGCAGCTTTATCTTCTAGAACCAACTTCCTCTGAGCAGGAGGACTAATTTTGGCTATGGTTGGCTCTGTCACAATAGCCTCTTCAGCTAGGATCATACGATGTCAGCTTCCTTTTCTATTACGCCAATGGGTTTAATGCCTGGTTTTGTTTGAACATCCAAAGCTTCATCGACCCTCGGCATAATGCTAATAGGTAGTATAAAGAGAGCCGATGGTAACTCCAGATCATTGTTGACACTTTTAGTTGGCGAATCTAAGGAGAAGCCTTCAAGGTGCTGCTCGGAGATGCTTCAAAGTATCCACTATGAATCAAGATATTATCTAAATTAATTGAAGCTTCAGGACTCTCTTTCTCTGCTAGCTCCTCAATCGATGACCCAAAAGGCTTCCTTACAAAAGTGGGAAGTATAATAGGAACGCTGTCCTCCACTCGGGTACCTAAAAAAGGAATGCATGGGAACAAATCATAAATATTAGAATAAAATTTTCAATTTCCAAACAATTAAGTCAAAAGTTACCTTTAGGAGTTGGATTTGTTAGAATTCATTCGGCAGTACTGGGGATTTCTCCCTTTTCCATTAAGGCTTCAGCCATTGGTCCCTCAAAAATCTTAGAAAGAATCTTTTACTGCTTAATCTGAAGGCAGCATCTCGTGGCTCCATGGGTACATAGCTGCAGGTTGTTTTATCGATAGTAGCAGCGTTACCTGCATCATCGCCAGATTTCTTCACCGCAATGGACTCTGTGGACATATCCGCTACGGCTTTTCTCCTAAACTCAGGCATCATTACCTAGTCAAACATATCCTTGTCAAAATCAAACTCGATATTAATATCACTGTTAGTTCGTTCTTCGGTGGTAGGAGTATAAAAGCTGCTATCTCCTTCACCTCCTTCATCCGAGGCATAGTCCTCAACAATTTCAGCCAACTTCCTCACGACCCCTCCAGCACTTGAAGTTTGAGCTGATAAGGTTGCAAAGAAAAGTGTAAACATCAAAACAAGAGTAAAAGAACTGATAGATAATAGTATTTTATAAGAAATAGAGAAGTGTTACCAGTTTTTAGCCTTTCGGAATGACGAGTTCTAGGGCTTTCGGTCTTTCTCTTCTTTGAAGGAGCTCCTTTGCTAATAGAGGATCTGATTACTAGCTTTGAGCGTATAGCTTTAAGCTTCTTATGTAGGAACAAGACCCTCTGGAGGTTTTGTTGGTATCGTAACAGATGGTCTCGATTCGGTAGTTGCTTGAGTCGACTGTATTGCTTATGTTGGACTTAGAATTGCACGTACCTTTGTTGGTATCAAAGCAGCAGTAGTAGCCTTCGACACATGTGTAACACCCCAACCCAGCTTGACCTCGTTTAGCACCTAATTGATGTTGTTTTAGTTATTAATTGTGTTTTGTTTTTGTTTTGGATTCGTTGCGGCTCATGGATAGGTAGTTGGGTTGAGTTTGACCTGGATTAGGTAGACCAGGCCCTTTTTCGTAATTTCAGCTTTTCTTAGACATGGTCATTTTTGCATCATCTTGATGTCAACATGTGTCTTTCGTTGAGCTCGTTAACTTTCGTAACTACGTCGTTTGCTACCGACATCGTGTGATTCCATGGGACCCAGATTTGACTCAAATTGGAAATTGATTTATGACTTGGACTTTATTGTAATCTGGACATCCACTTACCTTATATAAGAGCTCAAACCATTCCATCAACTCAAGTTCTCTCTCTCACTCTTCTCTCACTGTTCACATGGATTTCTCTCTCTCCCTCCTGAGTTTTCTTCTCCATCGATCAAGCCAAATTGAGGGACTTTGGTTCTTTCATTCATTGGTGATTGGATTGAGGTGAGTTGAGGTCTTCTCCATCTCCCTCATCATCATCATCTTCTTCTTCTCGTTTCCATGTATGATTCCATGATGTTGCCTTGATGTTTCTTCTCTTCCTCATGCATGCATGATCACAGTGGTGGTGTTTGGATGTGTATGAGCCCAAGGACTGCAAGTGGTGTAATTGAACTCCATTAAGGTAAGTATAACCATAATATGTAAGAACCCATGTTGGTATTTGCTTGATTTTGGTTAATTCACATGCGTTTGCAAGGAATAACATGTTTACAACACAATTTCCTAGTATTCTCCCTGTCTCTGTTGGAAAATTGCATATCTGATGTCTTTACAGGTTTCTGTATTTGATTCAGAATTTGACCCCGCACATGCACGGCTAAGCCGTAAGTCACCTTCGGCTTAAAGTCCAGAGAGGGAAAAAACCCGGTTTTCTTCTACGGCCAGAACACGGCTAAGCCGTATATTGTCTTATGGCTAAGCCGTACCTCAGCCGTGACCCATCCGTAGATCAGTACAAGGTGCCTTTTTCTGGATTAACTGAAGGCAAGCAATTGACAGACCTTCACAGCCTAGCCACGGCTAAGCCGTAGAACAGCACACGGCTAAGTCGAAGAACAAAATACGAGTGAACCGTACTTGCGGATGAACAGTAAAGGGAACCACGGTGGAGCCACAGTGCATATTACGGCTAAGCCGTAAGATGCCTACGGCTAAGCCGTGTGTTCACCTACGGCTAAGCCGTATCACCCCTGAAAAATAATTAACAAGGATAAGCGTAAGGAAAAGACCGATATGACCTTCATGATAGAATGCAGAGCACCTAGACTTGCCCAATGGTGTTAATGTATGACATGAATGATCTCGAGGGCTGCGACTCATTCATGCACGTTATCCAGTTGTTAAGCACCTCCCCATGGGTGTTGGTTTAAGGGACTTCGGTGCACCAGCTGATGCAATGAAATACTAGACAATGGTGCATCGAATAACTTAAAACTACATCATCATGCAAGGTTAGAAACACTGGATAAATAGATTAGAATTGGCTAGTAAATGCCTTTGATTCACTATGCTAACAGTTGCTTGCATGACATGTTGTCTGTCAATCATTGGTCTCCACTCTCTAGCATGATTACTTGTTTAAGCTACTTTCACATTGTTATCTATGTCCCTATGGTTTCTTTACCTTGACTATGCATGTATAATTCACGTATTAGAAATGATCTCGGATATGCACACAGGATATGTTTGTCACGATCTACTCAGGGTTTTCATGATTGACTCTGTATGGTCAGACACTACTTAGCCTCAGCGTTAGGATCCCGGCAGGGTGAATTTGGTGTAGTTTCATGGCCTTGCTGCAGTAAGGAAACGTCTTAGGGAACCGAACCCCAGGAAACCTGAGACCCATTTGTACCCTGGCCCGGACAATGGTGTTCTCTGCACGGATATAAGATCCCTCTTTTGGGAGCATATGGCAATGTAGTCGTTAACTAGTTATGTACACAGCATGTATACATTGATTCACATGGCATGTTTCCTTCTTACATGACAGCTTAGTATACGAATATGTCCTGTTTTAATTTACATGATGTTCTTTATTCTCTTAGACACAGCGTGTGTTAACTTGTTATGGTTTATACTTTGCTGAATCGTTGTATTCACAGTTGTCTTTGGTGTTGCAGGCTCAGATACCCTTGCCGACCCCTCGCCGGTCGGCCAGACTCTAATTGAGACCCCCGAGGCCCCATCAGGCCTAGAGGAGTGGATGTGATCACTCCACGGGAGAGCGTCCTAGAGATGCATGGCATAGGAGTCTTCTTTTTTTAGATTGTCACGCTTGTATACGTCATGATTTGTATATGTTATTTTGTTCATTTTGTAAAACCTTCAACTATATATGTCAGTTCTGTTTCGTATTCTCTTCTTGCATTGTTTAGTTTGATGTTTTTGATATCTACAGCTCCCGCATACATGTTTGGCACGTGTGAATTTCCCTTGTGTGTGTGCATTTAGATCAGGTCTACTTGTATAGGCACGGGAGTACGTGTGTCATTGGTTTGACTTGTGCTAACCCCCGAACTCCTGGGCTTGGGTTGTGACATACGTATTGTATGGTATCTAGCATTCCTTGCTCTAGATGATAAGCATGTAGGCATGTAGGAACGTGGTGAGGATACGATTATTTCTTTTGGTTTTCTAGTTGTTGGGGATCAGTTGGGCGGGATGTTTTGTGTTTGTGTCTGACATTTTCCCATTTTACAGGATGGCGTCCGGTTCAAGTCCTCAGCATAATGCTGGAAATAACGAGAGTGGTTCCGCACCGTCACCACAGGCACAGGCACAGAGCACCGACGAACACATTCTCATGCTATTTCAGTCCATGTAGGCTCAATCACAGTCGATGTAGAATTTGCAGGCACAGGTCGCGACCATGTTAGACAGACAAAGCCAAGCACCAGCCCAGTCGCATGTAGACCAGCAGGTGGTCTTTCAGCCGAGAAAGAACGACCCGAATGCGCTCTACGATAAATTTCGCAAGCGAGGAGCCATTGAGTTCTACGGAATAGAAGAGCCACTCAAGGCAGAGCAGTGGCTAGAGCAGATAGAGGACGTATTTGAGACTGTAGTGTGCACGAACAAGCAGAGGATTGGATTAGCAGCCTCTATGTTCGGAGACGTCACGAAAACTTGGTGGAAAAGCGTGAAGGACTCATATAGAGACATGCCCAGTGCAACAGTTTGGGGAACGTTTCAGCAGCAGTTTCGGAGGAAGTTTATCCCGGCTCATGTGTTTCGAGCCAAGGAAGTCGAGTTCTTAGCCCTCCGTCAGTAGTAGATGATCGTGGTAGAGTACATGAACAAGTTTACGCAGTTATCGTATTTTGCCTCAGATATGATTAGTACCGAAGAGAGGAAGGTGAACCGGTTTGTTGAAGGTCTGCATCCCCGGTACATGCACCATGTGACTGCTTTCCAGCATCCGGCTACGTTTGATGATGCAGTGGACAAGGCCTATTCTGCTGAGGCCATCCACCAAGCCGAGAGAGCCGTCGATCCTAAGCGGCAGCCACCAGTCGGGGCACGCGGGCAAGTACAGAAGAAGATGAGAAGCCAGTATGGTACTTCCAGTTCCGCCAGTGTGACCTGCGAGCACTGTGGCAAAGGCCACAAGTTTAAAGCTTGTTGGAAGAAGGCGGGCGCTTGCTTCATCTGTGGTTCGAAGGAGCATATGATAGCGAATTGCTCGCGGTATAAGGCTTCTCAGCCTCCACCATCCGGTACTACCTCAGGTGCAGCTTCTGGTCGATCCAGTGTGTCTACAGCTCCGAGCAAATCCTAGACAGCTCGTCCAAGCCCGAGACAGCCACGTCAGACAGCTCGTGCATATGCCGCGACCCATGAGAGTGCCGAAGATCCACAGGTGGTTGAAGGTACTATTTTGATTTTGCACGTTGAGGCGTTAGCATTGTTCGATTAGGGGTCTACGTGGTCATACGTAGCACCTCATTTCGCTATATGGTTACATCAGCCGTCGAAGCCGTTGCCATATGTGTTGGTTGTATCCACCCCAGTTGGTAAGCGAGTGAAGTGTAGTGTATACTACCCCCATTGCGACATGTAGATTGCAGGTCATCAGTTGCCTGTTGATTTGATCCTGTTGTCGATGCTGGACTTCGACGTGATTTTTGGAATGGATTGGTTCGCTCGATATCGTGCCTGTGTTAACTGTTACAACAGGACGATTTTTTTCGATTTAGGCAAGGGCTTTCGTTTCGAGGGCAGTCGGGAGAGATGCTCCAGGCGTAGGATTTCTGCGTGCAAGGCAGATCGCTTAATCTGCAAAGGGTGTGAAGGCTTCATTGCCTTTATCTCGACGAAGAGAGAGACGAAGCAGCTAGGCGAGATTTAGGTGGTCTGTGACTTTTCTGATGTCTTTCCGGATGATGTGCTGGACCTACCCCCGGTTCGAGATGTAGAGTTTGCCATTGAGCTTGTTCCCGGCACGGCACCGATCAGTAAAGCTCCGTATCGCATGGCCCCAATGGAATTATCAGAGTTGAAGAAGCAATTACAGGAGCTTTTGGACAAGGGTTTCATTCGCCCGACCGTCTCACCTTGGGGAGCGCCAGTCTTGTTTGTTAAGAAGAAGGATGGTATTTTTCGGATGTGCATAGACTATCGGCAGCTGAACAGAGTGACTATCAAAAACAAGTATCCCCTCCCTCGGATTGATGAGTTGTTTGATCAACTTCAGGCAGCTTATTTCTCGAAGATTGATTTGAGATCTGGATATCACTAGTTGAGGGTCAAGGAGGATGACATCCCTAAAATTGCCTTCAGGACTCAGTATGGACATTATGAATTCCTCGTGATGCCTTTTGGACTAACCAACACACCTGCATCGTTTATGGCTTTGATGAACCAGATCTTTGCTCCTTTCTTGGACCAGTTCGTAGTCGTTTTCATCGATGATATATTGATCTACTCTAAGTCAGCAGAGGAGCATAGGGAGCATTTGAGGAAAGCCTTGTCTTTGTTGAGAGAGCATTGCTTGTTTGCGAAGTTGGCAAAGTGTGATTTTTGGCTTGAGCAGGTGGCATTTTTGGGTCATATCATTTCACGAGAGGGATTGGCAGTTGATCCATCTAAAGTAGAGGCAGTGGTGAATTGGCCTAGCCCTAAGACAGTGATAGAAGTTCGGAGTTTCCTTGGTCTAGCATGTTACTATCGTCGATTTGTCCAGGATTTTGCTAAGATTTCTTCTCCTTTGACGAAGCTGACCAGGAAGAATGTGCTCTTTGATTGGACTGAGGAGTGTGAAGGCAGTTTCCGGACGTTGAAAGAGAAGTTGACTACGGCCCCAGTGTTAACCTTGCCAGATGGTAGTGAAGGGTACGTGATATATTCAGATGCTTCTCGAGTTGGTCTAGGCTGTGTGTTGATGCAGCACGGGAAGGTAATTGCATATGGATCGAGACAGCTGCGAGAACATGAGAAGAATTACACCACCCATGATTTAGAATTGGCAGCCATCGTGTTTGCATTGAAGCTGTGGAGACATTATCTGTATGGCGTGAGATTTGAGGTTCATTCTGATCACCACAGTTTGCAGTACTTATTCACCCAGCAGGAGCTGAACATGAGAAGCACAGATGGCTTGAGCTTATCAAAGACTATGACTTCCCGATCCGATATCAGCCAGGAAAGGGGAATGTGGTGGCAGATGCACTTAGTAGGAAAGCAGAGTCTGTACAGATGTTGAGCAGTTTCCTTTTGGAGTTCCATGGTCTACCTGTTGAAGTGAAACTAGTGGATGAGTTTGTGACTTTGGCTAGTATGCTAGTGTTTCAGCCTGAGATGATTCAGCAGATGAAAGATAGACAATTCGAAGATCTCACTTTGAAGCGCATTCGGGACCACATTGGAGACAGACTCGATTTCAAACTGGAGGACGGTGTGCTCTATTTTCGAAGCAGGTTGTGTGTGCCAGCAATTGATGACTTCAAGGAGAAACTGATGAATGAAGCACACTATGCCCGATATGCGATGCACCCAGGCAGCACAAAGATGTATAGGAATCTCAAAGATCGCTTCTGGTGGAACAATATGAAAAGAGAAGTAGCAGGGTTTGTTACCCGATGCTTGACATGCCAGAAGATGAAAGCAGATCATCAGAGACCTCCAGGCTCATTGCATCCCTTGCATATACCGCAGTGGAAGTGGGAACACATCACCATGGACTTCGTTTCAGGGTTACCTCCAACGAGCAGGAAGAACAACGCCATTTGGGTGATTGTAGATCGATTGACGAAATCAGCCCATTTCATTCCTTTTCGGAAGGGTATGACATTTCAGAGATGGCGAGGAAGTTCGTGGATGAGATCGTCAGGCTCCATGGTACCCTAGTGTCGATTGTATCCGATCGTGACAGTCGTTTCGTTTCATCGTTCTGGAGAGCATTCCAAGAGGCTATGGGCACAAAATTGAGCTTCAGCACTGCATATCACCCATACACGGATGGACAATCCGAGCAAACGATTCAGACTTTGGAGGACATGTTATGAGCCAGTGTGTTGAGCTATGAGAAAGAATGGGATATCCATCTCTCGTTGTGCGAATTCGCCTACAATAACAGCTTCCACGAGAGTATTGGGATGGCGCCATACAAAGCATTGTACGGACACAAATGTAGAAGCCCGGTATGTTGGGAAGAAGTTGGGACTCGGAGTTTTCACGGACCGACAATCATTGCCGAAACTACGGAGAAGGTGCAAAAAGCAATTGAGAACTTGAAGGTTGCTCGGTCGAGACAGAAGAGTTATGCAGACACTCGTAGGCGGCCATTAGAGTTTCAAGTTGGTGAGTGGGTTTTTCTGAAGGTCTCACCGATGAAGGGTACGATCCGTTTCGGCCAGAAAGGCAAGCTAGCTCCACGATATGTCGGACCATTCGAGATCAAGAGTCAGATTGGTGATTTGGCCTACCAATTAGATCTTCCCGAGACGTTTTTAGGAGTGCACGACGTTTTCCACGTTTCGATGCTTCGGAAATATGTTCACGATCCTTCCCATGTCATTCGTTACGACGATGTTCAGATCCAGCCGAATGCTACATACATTGAGCGACCGCTCCGTATCGTGGGAACCCGAGAGCAAATACTCCGCACCAGGACAATTCAATGGGTCAAAGTGCTATGGGAGCATCACAGTCTGGATGAGGCTACATGGGAGCTAGAAGAGCAGATGGTGCGACAATATCCCGATCTGTTTGCGCATGTATGAGTGAGTGTTCATTCCAAAGACGGAATGATTCTCAAGTAGGGGAGGATGTAACACTCCGACCCAGCTTGACCTCGTTTAGCGCCTAATTGATGTTGTTTTAGTTGTTAATTGTGTTTTGTTTTTGTTTTGGATTCGTTGCGGCTCATGGATAGGTAGTTGGGTTGAGTTTGACCTGGATTAGGTAGACCAAGCCCTTTTTCGTAATTTTAGCTTTTCTTAGACATGGTCAATTTTGCATCATCTTGATGTCAACATTTGACTTTTGTTGAGCTCGTTAACTTTCGTAACTACGTCGTTTGCTACCGACGTTGTGTGATTCCATGGGACCCAGATTTGACTCAAATTGGAAATTGATTTGTGACTTGGACTTTATTGTAATCTGGACATCCACTTACCTTATATAAGAGCTCAAACCATTCCATCGACTCAAGTTCTCTCTCTCACTCTTCTCTCACTGTTCACGTGGATTTCTCTCTCTCCCTCCTGAGTTTTCTTCTCCATCGATCAAGCTAAATTGAGGGACTTTGATTCTTTCATTCATTGGTGATTGGATTAAGGTGAGTTGAGGTCTTCTCCATCTCCCTCATCATCATCATCTTCTTCTTCTCGTTTCCATGTATGATTCCATGATGTTGCCTTGATGTTTCTTCTCTTCCTCATGCATGCATGATCACAGTGGTGGTGTCTGGATGTGTATGAGCCCAAGGACTGCAAGTGGTGTAATTGAACTCCATTAAGGCAAGTATAACCATAATATGTAAGAACCCATGTTGGTATTTGCTTGATTTTGGTTAATTCACATGCGTTTGCAAGGAATAACATGTTTACAGCCCAATTTGCTAGTATTCTCCCTTTCTCTGTTGGAAAATTGCATATCTGATGTCTTTACAGGTTTCTGTATTTGATTCAGAATTTGACCTTGCACATGCACGGCTAAGCCGTAAGTCACCTTCGGCTTAAAGTCCAGAGAGGGAAAAAAACCCAGTTTTCTTCTACGGCCAGGACACGGCTAAGCCGTATATTGTCCTACGGCTAAGCCGTACCTCAGCCGTGATCCAGCCATAGATCAGTACATGGTGCCTTTTTCTGGATTAACTGAAGGCAAGCAATTGACAGACCTTCTACGGCCTAGCCACGGCTAAGCCGTAGAACAGCACACGGCTAAACCGAAGAACAAAATACGGGTGAACCGTACTTATGGATGAACAGTAAAGGGAACCACGGTGGAGCCGCAGTGCATATTACGGCTAAGCCGTAAGATGCCTATGGCTAAGCTGTGTGTTCACCTACGGCTAAGCCGTATCAGCCCTGGAAAATGAATAACAAGGATAAGCGTAAGGAAAAGACCGATATGACCTTTATGATAGAATGTAGAGCACCTAGACTTGCTCAATGGTGTGAATGTATGACATGAATGATTTTGAGGGCTGCGACTCATTCATGCACGTTATCCAGTTGTTAAGCACCTCCCCATGGGTGTTGGTTTAAGGGACTTCGGTGCACCAGCTGATGCAATGCAACACTAGACAACGGTGTATCGAATAACTTAAAAACTACATCATCATGCATGGTTAGAAACATTGGATAAATAGACTAGAATTGGCTTGTAAATGCCTTTGATTCACTATGCTAACAGTTGCTTGCATGACATGTTGTCTGTCAATCATTGGTCTCCACTCTCTAGCATGATTACTTGTTTCAGCTACTTTCACATTGTTATCTATGTCCCTATGGTTTATGTACCTTGAGTATGCATGTATAATTCACGTATCAGAAATAATTTCGGATATGCACATAGGATATGTTTGTCACGATCTACTCAGGGTTTTCATGATTGACTCTGTATGGTCAGGCACTACTTAGCCTTAGCTTTAGGATCCTGACGGGGTGAATTTGGTGTAGTTTCATGGCCTTGCTGCAGTAAGGAAACGTCTTGGGGAACCGAATCCCAGGAAACCTGAGACCCATTTGTACCCTGGCCTGGACAATGGTGTTCTCTGCACGGATATAAGATCCCTCGTTTGGGAGCATATGGCAATGTAGTCGTCAACTAGTTATGTACACAGCATGTATACATTGATTCACATGGCATGTTTCCTTCTTACATGACAGCTTAGTATACGAATATGTCCTGTTTTAATTTACATGATGTTCTTTATTCTCTTAGACATAGTGTGTGTTAACTTGTTATGGTTTATACTTTGCTGAATCGTTGTATTCACAGTTGTCTTTGGTAATGTAGGCTCAGATACCCTTGCCGACCCCTTGCCGGTCAGCCAGACTTCAGTTGAGACCCCCGAGGCTCCATCAGGCCTAGAGGAGTGGATGTGATCACTCTACGGGAGAGCGTCCTGGACATGCATGGCATAGGAGTCTTCTTTTTTTAGATTTTCACGCTTGTATACGTCATGATTTATATATGTTATTTTGTTCATTTTGTAAAACCTTCAGCTATATATGTCAGTTCTGTTTCGTATTCTCTTCTTGCATTGTTTAGTTTGTTGTTTTTGATATCTACAGCTTCCGCATACATGTTTGGCATGTGTGAATTTCCCTTGTTCGTGTGCATTTAGACCAGGTCTACGTATATAAGTACGGGAGTACGTGTGTCATTGGTTTGGCTTGTGCTAACCCCCGAACTCCTAGGCTCGGGTTGTGACAACATGTTGGCAAGCAAGGTTTGCCTCAGCGGCCGCATGCATGACGGCATGCTCTTTTTCAAATTTCCATGTCTGTTTTCCAACTGGTACTTTGGTTCTAGCAGAGCAAGAAACAAATCCAAAGTCCAGCGTAGCTTTACCAACTTACTTAATCACAGCGAGACTCTCACTCTCCTGCAAGTTCTCATTCACAGCCTATTGCATCCTTGCTTCAGTCATATAAGAGGAGGCAAAAATCTCTCATCTTCCTCACCTCTTAAAGAACGGTGAGCTTTGCAGACATTAGACCCGGCTACCAAGCCAATTCGCCATTTATCGCCATCATATAGCCAATTCTCAAAATTAACTGGGTTGAAACGATCTTTCTCTGCCTTTTCTCCTTGTTTGGAAGTAGCCAAAGGGCGACATTTGACGCGGGGATTGCTGGTATACGCCTCTACAATGGCAGTAGTACTTTTGGCATACTATTGTGCGAAACCACTTGTGTATCCAGGATTTGGGAGGCGAAGGTAACAAAAACAAGCCTCAGTGCTAAGCACCGGATAGAATTCCCAGGCATTTTGAGCATCTTGCAAAGAACCAGTAGTGCCTTAAATTCAGCCCGATGCTCCCACAACGACTTGATGAAAGTTGAATTGTCTGCAAAACCTAGCGGGTATATAAGCTTAGATGTTGATATACAAGTTCTTCTTATATACCATATCTGCGGGTCTCAAAGTAAAAAACCAACTCTTCTCTTCATCAGACAAGCCAACATCCTGACCACCCTCTTTGATTTTATCAATCAATGGTTCTATGGCATTTCTCATGCAAGTTGGAACTTCAATATTGGGCATAGTGTCACAAGAAGCAGCAAAATTTTTAAGATTTCACAAGTGTTGACGTAAGTCGGTCATGGAAGAGGTGTTGATCAAGTAATTGTCGCCTACTTCACCCTCCATGAAGATACTTCCTGGTGCATCGCTATGTGAATGAAGCCAATTACAAAGGTATGTGAACCAGGTGTACAATAAATACTCGACATAATACCAGTTAAAAAGTTTCCCCTCCTGATAGTAAAACCTGAAAGCTTCGGCTCGGTTAGCATATAAGCTATGAAAGCTGGGTCAAAAGCAAAGCTATGTCCAAAGGCCATTATGAGCCTGGATATATGCAGCTAGGTCTAAAGTTGCCTCTGGAACTCGAAAAAAGAACATTAGATAACTATGCCACCAAAAATGTGGCGAGCTAACACTTCCTCTTCAAGTCCGGATATTTGGCAAATATATATGACTGGAAGTCTAGATCCTTATGATAAATGATTGTTGGGTACTTCTTGGGGTCTTTGATGGGGATAACCTTTTTCCACTTAAAAGACCTGCCCCCATTTACGAAGAAAGGGCTGGTGATACTCTTCACTTGACTCATCCGTTGGCAACTTTGCCTTGACTACGGCTAGTCATCTGGATTGAATCTTCAAGGGGAAAGAGGAGATAATATGCGGCCTGAAACTCGTCATCCATGGTAGCCAATTCATCACTGGGTAAGATGGTTTCATCATAAATCTTATCATATGGTGTTACCAAAAATCTTCTTTACCTCCGATAAAGAAAACCCCAGCTCCATGTTCGGAGTAATGGAGGTACCGGTCGCAGAGTAGAACAATTCCAGAATAACCCTGCAGATGTTTTTGTTCTCATAAGGGACTTTTTGTGTGGTGGCATTTATAGCATCGAGATTCCGATAACTTTCAAATCCTCTACATAATAATGCTTGATCAGAGTCACCCAACCTTGCCAATCTCTGGCGCAATTAAACCATCTATGAGATTGGTGTCGTTCGCCAAGCCAGGCACTCCCGTCTCCAGCACGGATACCAAGTCCAACTATCCTTAATTGGGAAATCACTGTACCCACTTTAAGATTCAAAGTGCACTGTTCCATCGCCTCTATCTTATACCTGAAGAACTCTGTGAAGTAATATGGAGGTTGGCACATGCACTTACTAGTTTTAAAATGGACGTGATGCTATATCCACAAAAATGGATCATTCCTTGCTAAGATAGTTGGAGCCATTGACATTATTGTTGGGTACCTCTTGACAAACCGAACAGTGGTCAATTTATGAGAAATTCCCATTGAATCTACATTGCGATATTATATGTTGTCAGTAGGACAATTCATGTTCTCCTTCGTGGCATCTCCATATATATAACGTGGCTTGTCAAAGCTCACTTTGTCATTATTCTCCCAAGCAATATTGTTGGCTAGACACCAATATGTATACCAATTCCTCCTTGTCAAGGCTCTGGTTTTCTAGTCTCTCAAAGCAGATGCATGTGTCTTGTTCAGATCTTTTGGGTTGGGGTTACTTGTACCTTTACCCTTGGAATGGCCCTTTCTAGTGTCAGAAGTTGAAGTCACAATTGCTTTTCCTTTTCTCTCTGCAAAACAAAGAATGAGAAGAAAATATTAGCAATAGTGAAAATAACAAAGGTATGGAATTCTACCGAAATTTTGGCATCATCTCCCCTTAATAGAAGGTAAAAGGAGAAAATAATACTCAGTTTTGAAATAAAGAATTGGCATCAAGGTGCACTTAAGTCCCAAAACTGAGGCTTCTGATACAAATAGGTGTTCGAGCACCTTAAAACCTTTCAAGGGCAGTTGGATTCGTGTTCGAGCACGAAAACTATAATATCCAAAGCAAGAAATGCATGCACAATACAAGCAAGGAGTGATAGCAGCTATCTACAGCATAAAGCATAAACAAAACTCAAACATGTATGAAAGAACAGTATTTGAAAGTATATGGCATGTTTTTAGCAAAGTCAACGAAGAGCAACATCAATTTTAAAGCATTGAAAACAAAACATCCATAACAAATTTCAACAAACAAAGTCCTGACCAATCATCTACTATGATGGGACTATTAGACATTCTTGTGAAATCGACAATGCACTATTTTCAGTGTATAGAGTTAATGAAGGAAATATTACTCTGCAAAGTTAATTTCAAAACAAAGATCGTCAACTGTCATCAATGATCGGAAGATGATATTATATCCATTAGCTTCTCACAATAACAGTCGGCATCATTCAAAACTGACTCAGATGATACATCTCGAGTCAGCATTGGAAAAGGCAAGGAATGGTGAATTAGCCTTGGAGGTTGTAGTTAAGAAAGACAATGTAAAACGTCTCATTCAAAGTTACATTCAACCATGCAATTTGCGGTTCATTAGCCTTGGAGGTTGTAGTTGAGAATGACAATATAAAATGTCTTATTCAAAGCTATATTCAACCACACGATTGGTGGTTCATTAGCCTTGGAGGTTGTAGTTGAGAAAGACAATGTAAACATCGCATTCAAAGTTACGTTCAACCACTCGATCGGAGGGTCATCCTATTTTCATCAGTTTCTATTGTTGACCACTCATATTCAGGTGATTCATACTTCTCATGTTTATTGAGATTTAGGGGGAGTAACCTTTTCATAAAAAACAAAAAGAAGTGTGTCAAAGGCACTCTCAGTTTTGATTCCCACAGAATCCGTGGTGGTCAAGTTTGTGCTCACCTTATGCTAGTGAGTGAGCAAACTATTACAAACCAATCCCTTGTAATTCCCACAGAAGCTATGATGACTCAATGTCTACTAGCACTATGTTAGGAATCAAGCGGGCTATCACTTCCTAAATCCCTATGTTTCTCATAGATTGCAAGAACCGGGTGTCGAATGTGAATTTTGATCCCCTAAGGGAGGGAGATCACCATTCATCTATATATGATATTTAATATTTGCACATCGAAATTGAGGATTTCGAATACCCTTAAAATCGATGGATCACGATCGCCAATTATGGTAACGGCCATGACTCCGTTCTTCGACTAGTGTCAAAGAAATAATGAAAGAAAATAAGGTGGGTTTCCTTCTCATCTAATGTGCTGCCGGCAACACATGACGGTTGTCCTTTCACTTAAATTGGATATTGTCAAAGTATAGATCATAATATGGGTCATATTATGAGTTTCAAATAGGGAGATAATCCTTATTTATAGTATATGAGTAATTAAAATCAAATTCAAGTAGACTTAAATAAATAAAAAAAAATAAAGCGGGGAGGTGCCAAATACTTTAAAAGAGGATCAGTCCCATTGTTGGGTACCCCTTTCAAATCCTTTGGCAAAAAGAGGTTTAAAGGCCAATTTTAAAATAAAAGTAATGATGCAAACAAAGTATCATGTGTGATTTCAATTTAAAAAAGAAAAAAACGGAAATTGTGGCCAATGGGCTGATTGGATTGAAAGTGACCACATTCGGGTCAATTGAGGGGCGGTTTGGTTCAATTGTTTGATTAATTGAAAAAGGGGGGTTGAGATCACACATTAGTCTTATTATTATAATTAAGTTAATCTTTGAATTGACCTTTATTTCCTTTTTATCATATTAGCACATTAAAATATTTGGCACTGGAGGTGGAAGGAAAGGGAAGAAAATATCTTTGGGGTGATTTTGTTTGTTTTATAGTGTTTTTGGATTTTTGATAATTGGCTAGAAGGGCCTAACTAAAGGATTTATACTTGAATTTAATCCAATTAAATCATGCTTTATTAATCATTCGATTGTTACTCTATCCTGAGGTCCTAAACCGCCCACATCCACTCTCCCTATTCCCTAATGGAATAGAGGAGAAGTGATGGGGCCTACCCTATTATTCTAAATTCAGGATCTACTTAGATTAATCGGATTTGTGATTTTTAAATTCATTTTGAATTTAAGTTTCACTTAAAAGTTTGATATGATTAATCCAAGTTTTTTCAATTATTATTAGTTTTAGAGATTTTTTGGATATCTTTTATTTTGTTTCTTGTCTTTTCTATTTTCTGATTTTTTTATGTAGTCTTAATTTTTATAGACTAGGGTGATATATGAAAACGGTGGATGCAAGAAGAAAATCAATGACATGGTGCATGAGGCTAACGTATCAGAGCAATAGAACAGAAAAAAATGCATGGGCATGTTATATGAATGATCCTATGACATGAGAGTAAACTAAATGTGCAATAAAGTAAAATAATTAAGTTCAAAGTAAATTAAACTAAATGCAAATCCTAAAGATGAGAAGGTGTGCATGCATGATCCTAATGCCAGGGTTTAAATTAAACACGAAATAACATAAATAAGAGTGAGATAGCAAGTGGAATGTGCAGTTGGGCCAACTGGTTGACTGAGGGTAAGTGGGCTTTGTACTCGGGTCCAAGGTTAATGAAGTAGGTCTAATTTTGGAGGAAAAGACGGTATGGGTTCAGATTGGTTTTCTGATTTGGATTGACAAGTGGGCTGTCTAAAGGTGGGAGAGTGTGTAAGTGATGATAAAAGGATGGCACCGTAAAGGTGTGTGATGCTAGTGGCGAAAGGTAGAGAAGAGAGGTGAGCTTGGTGCAGATTGTTGGCGGTGGTGTGTTGTCTGTGCAGTGAAGGTGATGAGCCTGGTGAAGATGGGGACTAGTTTGAGCAGATGGGATCAGGTTAGCGCAAGGGTGATCTCTGTGAAGTGAAGAAAAGATGTGGAGGTGCTGCTATGGGGTAAATGCTGATAGTTCAATGAAAAGGAGGAGATATGGGGGTGAAGGGTTGTTGGTTTGTGAATGAGGATGGTGGCAATGGGTTGTGTGGAGGTGAAAAGGAGGGCTGGTGGTGGTGGCTTAAGGGGTGAGTCATGTGGGTGATGGTGTTGGTAGAAATGGGTGTAGTGTTATTGAAAATGGACTATGAAGTTTGCGGGTTGTGAAAGCGTAGGGACGTCTTGTGAAGAGTTGTGTTTGTGTGTGCAATGGGGAACTAGAGATAGTAAGAATGGTAAGAGTGCCATGTGGTTGAACGTGAGCATTGTGATATGTAATGTGGTGATAGTAGATCAACAATGATGGAGGCTCTATGATGAAAATGGTGAGTGGGCAAGGGATGATGGATGATCAGGTGTTTGAGTTTGTGAGGTGCAAGGTGGCAGTGGTAGTGAAGGGATGAAGGGTTGGTTTCAGCTAGTTTGGTGAGGGTGGAAGGTGTGTGCAGTGTGCAGTGAAGTGGAAGTGGGCGGTGTGGTTTGTGATGGGAGTGGTGAAGAAGGGATGCTTGAGGAGTTAGTTTTGGTTGGTCCAGTGGGTGTGGGGTTGAGGTTAGGTGATGGGTTGTGATGAAGGACGGGTTGTGTGAGTTCAGGGATGAAGCTTAGCGTGGATAGTGGCTAGCAGTGGGAGGGAGAGGTCGAGAGAAAGAGGAGGAAAAATAATTACAGAGGAAAACGAGTAGAGAAAATAATAATAATAATAATAATAATAATAATAATAATAATATCATCATCATTATCATCATATCAAAGCCTTATCCCAACCATGTTGGGGTCGACTACATGAATTCTGTTTCTCCGTTCCGTTCTATTTTGAGTCAAATTTTTCGATAAGTTAAACTTCTTCAAATCTGAATTAATGACTTCATTAATGTTTTCTTTGGCCTACCATTACCTCTAGATGGGTCATCCACCTGTATAGCGAAACTTTTATTTGACATGATCTAAGTCCCTATTTTTCTTTTCTCTTATTTTTGCGAGCTTAAAAATATCTTTTTTTCCTTCTTTTGTTCCCAACTTATTGTAGAAGTCATCGTATGCTTTAAACTTTGCACTACTTACTGCTTTCTTAGTTTCTTTTTTTGCCTTCTTATACAGTTCAAAATTTTTCATACTCTCAGTCTTCTGCCTAACTTTGTAGCAATGTCTTTTCTGTCGAATAAATAATAATAATAACAATAATAATAATAATAATAATAAAATGAAAGGGTAATGAGGAAGAGGAACCTAGTGTGTTGTTTCCTGGAGACCAGAGAGGAGGGAAATGACCCCCAATGGGGATCGTCCTCCTCTTTTCCTTTTCCTGTTCTTCTTTTTCTTTCTCTCTTTCGTTGTTTCCTTTTCCTTTCCTTTCTTCTTTCACGCCCACCTTCTTCCTCTGTTTTTCTGTTTTTTTCTCCTTCTTGATTGTGTCCGCCCCCTCTTCCGTTCTTTCCTTTTCTTTATTTGCTCTTTTTTTTCTTCTCCTAAACGGTATCAGGGGTGTCTCCACATAGGAATGAGTTGTTGAAGATGTGAATTTCTGGGACATGGATTATTGATCGTGAGAGAGAAAAAGAGAGAGACTCGGAATGTCGTCTCCGTCTCCTTTTATGGTGATAGCTTCGGGGTGATAGAAGAAAGACAAGGGGAAAAGATCAGATCGCCTCAAAGACCCCCTAGGATCCGGGTCTCCCCTGTAGTTATCTCTAGTGGGAAGTCCATGAGAGAGGCTTTTCCAGAGGGTCTTATCTTCCCTGCGATTAGGATGAGGTTCAGGTTTTCGTTATTTTTTTGAATGGCCTGATAAGCTTAGGATCGTTTGTTTGAGTTGGAAGTTGCAATGTTGGCTAGCATGAGTGGGTTATGAATTAGGAATGAACAGCCAAGATTGATGTGATGACAAGATGACTAGAAGGAGAAGGATAAGGTGATGATGAAGAGGAAGTTGGATGGGGTGGTATGGTGGTAACCGTGAGAGATGCGATCAGCCCAAATTGTGGTTTGAAAACTCGAATGGCTGGGCGCACTGATGGGCCGATCGACCAGATGGGTTGGATGTGGGTCAAGGACTGGAGTTAGGTTGATGGGTCAAAGACAAGGTTTGGTTTGATGGGTCAAAGACGAGGTTTGGTCCTGACTTGGACTAATGGGTCAAGTGGAGATTGATTAAGAGTGGGTCAGCCATTCACTCCATTCTGTTGATGAATGGTGGGTCCACATGCAATAAACCTAACCAAGATAAATAATTATGATGATGATGATGATAGAACGGAAGGATCCTAAGTGTTGGGTCGTCAAAGCAGGGTCCATTGCGTGGCCTAGACTAGACCTTGGGTTAACATGGTAAGTTATCCTCAAGCCAGAAAAACGTGAGTGCAATGTGCAATGGAAGATGGGAGGGGCCTCTATACCCAATCTAAGATTAGAGAATTTAGTTTTGGAATTTGGGAAGAAAATTAGATATGAAAAATTATTTTTATAAGTGGACCACGCAGAGTCTACTTCAAGTGTAATGAGCCCTAGGCCTCGTAACTCTTGACCCGTTCGTAAGATTTTGGGGTATTATATATCGTTGGAAAGCTCTTGACGAATAGATTAAAGTGATGTATCTATGTGGTCAAGAGAATGAAAAGTAATGATGAAATTTTGGGTAAGCGTTTTTGGCCTTAAAATCTTTTTTATCCTTATTAATTTTTATTATTTTATTATTAATGATTTGGGCACTCTAGCCATGGGCAATGAACTTGGACCATTTTCATGTATATTAGACATTCATAGTGATGATGCTATTCATTTATTTTTATACTTTTCAAGTTTTCTTGCCATTTTCTTTTATTTTAAATTTTTACCTTAATCGAATGCATCTTTTAATGCAGGATGAAGAAAATCTAAAAGATGATATGCAATGCATGTCTTCTAAAACTCTCTTTAAATTTTCAGTAATTAATGTCTTTTTAAATTAATTTGAATCATGCTAAAAGCACTTAATTTGAAGTAAAATCGGGGCATCATTGTATATGATAAGTATTTTGGGTTTACATAGGGTGCTAAATGAGATGTCTACACTGGGTATGTGCTGAGATTGTGTCAAATATTCAAGCAAAACATGTGGGTATGCCTTCCACTAATTTCAACAGTGAAGGATCAGGCTTAGAGCTCTGGCAAAGGCGTTCAACCCCCAGACAGAGCTTGTTCAAAGTTTAAAGTCATACGGGTTGTCCCAAAGACATTCGTGGATTTGTTCAACTCAGAAGTTTCAATGCCAACTTACAATTGAAAAGTTTCAAATAGAGTCTTCATAGCAAAGGCAAGAGTGAACTATGAAAAAAACCAAGATGGGGAGGGTTAAACCCAAAATTTAGTTATTCATTGAGAATTCAAGAACCTTGGAAGTGAGCACATGCAGTTGTGAATTGATGGAGTGCGATGTGGAAGGGCTAACACTGGCCTAAGTATGAAAGCACAAAAGCAAACAAAAAAAAAAAAAAGGAAGAAGAAGAAGAAGTAAGCACTCAAGTAATTTGATCATGGCCATGGGATTCTATCAAACAGTACTTAAGCATGGTGGCGATTGTGAAGTTTCAGAGACTCTACCCTTGGTCATGTCATAAGCTTTACATAGAAATTCCAAAAGTAATTTTACAACCAAGGAGTTTAAGTTCCAAACAAAATGTGAAACAAATTAAATGGCAATGACCATGGTCTTCTATGACTACTGTTGGCAGTGACAATAAACCTGTACAAAGTGGTGTTCCAATGTGGAATCTTCCCAGCAGCTTGCAAACTTCAGCCCATGTTAATTACCATGAAGAAAGCCACAATAGCATTGTTGCATTCTCAGCTCAATCAAGTTGAACACCAGAGTTTGAACAGTGGGTGTCCTGTGGGCCAACTTCCAACTTTGTGAGCTACGTTTGAAATTTTAGAGTGTGTATTTGTGCCAATTTCCAAGTAGAGCATGAGAACTCTTAGCTTAAAAGAATGCAAGCACAGAATAAAATATATATATATATATATATATAGAAGAGAAAGAGAAAAAGGAATGTCATAAGATGGCAGTGACCGTAGACCCTCCTTGATTGTGCTACTAGTGACCGTGAGCATGTGTAAACAAATCACTCGGGTATTGTCAAGTCCTGAATTTTTATATTGGGCCATACCGGTTTGTCGGGTTTGAGTTGGGTTAAGAGGGTCAAATAGATCGATTTAATACAATTGAGCCTGAGTTAATGGACCCTTTTTGCGCCAGAGAACTCTTTTTGTAATTTCTTAAAACCCACCAGAAAGCAGGAGGCCCTTCCTTGTAATTTAGAAAACCCCCCCTCTCTTATATAAACTCTACTCTTAGGGTTTTCCCCATTCTTCCATCTTCTTCCTCTCTTCTGCAACCAAGCTCTAGAAGTTCTCCAGGGGAAAACCAAGGTTGGATCTTTTGCTCTTCAGATTTGCTTTTGGCATCTAGATCCAGGCAAGTGGATAGCTATAAATAATGGCTTTTGATGACCTGCAATATTTATTGGTTACTTGTTGGATATCATGCCTTTTGTTGGATTCTTTTCGTTTAGGTGTAAATTTATGATTTTTCTTCCTTTTGATACCGGATTTGGATTAACAAATAGAGATTAGATTTCTTGTCTTCTTACACAAAATAAAATTCAGTATATATTCATATATTGAGTTTTTATTATATATGTATACATAAAAAAAAAAAAAGAAGCGCCCGCAGCGCGCTGCCCGCGCTGCCCAGGCAGCACGTTGCTGCCTGGCCAGCGCAGGCAGGCAGCATGTGCTGCCTGCCAGCCAGGCAGCCTGGCTGCAGCCGGGCCAACAGCGCCCGGCTCGGGATGCTGCTGGCCCAGCTGCGGCTGGGCCGGGTGCGTGGGTTTGGGCCAGCTCTGTTGGGCTGGCCCAGTTTAAATAAAAAAAATATTTTATATTTATATAAATAAAATAAATGAGAATTTTGGAGTAGTGATTATGATGTTTAGAGGGTTATAAATTTAGTTAAAGGACTAGTATACTAATAAAGATTTGATTCTATTAAATTAAGTTACGTTCATGTTATTAGAAATTTGGTTAGGGTTATTTATATATTTAATTGAGGATTATATAATTTTGATTAATGTTTATTTAGATTGATTTAAAACTAACTAAGATTTTTTTGGTAAATATTAAATCTTAATTAGATTGTATTTCTAATTCTAACTTGGATTTCTAATTTGAGTTAGATTTCGAATTTGGGTTTGAGATTTGTATCTTTTGTTTTGTATAAAATAAAAATGTCTATTTATACACAACAATGATATTAAGGAATTAATTATTCCCTTCCCCTTTTTTATCGTGACTTGATTTAACTTTGGATTCAGAAATTGAATATCTTTTACCTAATTTGTAAAACACACTAATTATATATAATTGGATTAGATGAATTATGTCTTTTAGGAATGTTAGTTGAATGTTCACATGAGAATTAGACTAAATGCAGAATGAGAATGTGAAGTTCGGGATGCACCACATGATAGGCACCAAAAGTAGTATATTGGCATCGTGGACTCATATTTCCATTGTGATAGAGAGTTAGTTCTCATGTGCATATTTATCTAATTTGACCGTTGGTGGATTAGTGCTTACCCTCAATAATTTGAATAGACACATGTTCATAATACACTTTCAAATTTAAGTACTTAAAATACTTAAATGATATTGGATTGAATGTTGGGATTGAGGGTTTCATATCATGGTTCATTCTGCATCGATATACGTATGTATTTGTAAATAAGTATATTTGTATATATGTATCTGACCGACTGCAGTTCGGAGGTGGACGTACGCCATCGGGTCAGCGTATAATGTGGACAATAGTATACAGCTGTGCCTTCTGTTATTATTTGCGGGATTACCCGTTTCTGTTATTATCTGTGGGACTACCCGTTTCTGTTATCTGTATGCGGGATTTACCCGTTTCTGTATATTTATCTGCGGGAATACCCGTTTCTGTGCATTCATGCCGTTGGGATTTGCATTTGATATATTTTTGGCCATAATGAATACTTCTGTTTAATTCAGTTGATTAATCCATTGCTTGCAGTTTACCCTCTTGCCAGATTACGTCAATCTGACCCACTACTTTTGGTGTCTAGGTTCCGTTATCGGTGCCGAACCGGAGGGTCAGGCTACGTAAGAAATTCCGCCGGATGGCGGAGTTGTTGAGTGGCGCACCGATGACATCATATGAGGTGTCCTAGTGCGGTACAGAGTTCGAAAACTTTAGGTTATGTAATAAGCCCATTTTTGGGCCATCCGTTTATTTAATTAAATTTATTTGTTTTGAAATTACAACTTTAATTGTTATGCTTCGAAGCACTTGACCTTGATTTTATTATTAATGAGATTTGTTACATGGATGTTATGTGATTTCCGTCTGCGATGAGTATGGATTTTAGTTCCGCGTGTGATTATGGTTGCTTGATCACCAAGCATAGCCTCACGAAGGACTTCGATCCACCCGGAATTGGGGCTCGTATTGATTATGTTAAAAAATTTTAATTAGCCCCAATTCTCACACCCCTGGAACCGGGTTTTGGATCCGGCCCAGTTTTGGGGGCGTGACAGGTATTCAAATTCTGAATACTTAGAATGGTGTCTGAGAAATCACCAGGTCAAGCACATTGATCAGCAATAGAAAAAAAGAAAAAAAAAAGAAGAGAAAAGCAACAGAGAAAAACAGATTTTTTCTCTCTCTCAAACATTTCTTCAAATGGGTTGTGACCGTGGCTTTTCTCATAGTTACATGAGTCGTGACTGTGGCACTTTCACAGGCAACAAATCAAAATTGAGCAAGGCCCCCTCCAACCATCAAACAATAAAAATAAAAAAAATAAAAAAAAAGAAAGAGAGAGAAAAAAAAGGGCAGGGAAGGATTGAACTCCAGTCCCTAACTCGTCACCCATGGAAAACCCAAACCGTGAGCAGCTTTTGGCATTTTAGGTGCATGGTTGTCTAAAGTCCATGGGGGAAACAAATAACAGCACATGAAGCATGATTTGCACCATCCAAATGTGAAGAGCATCAGAGAAATCAAGGAGGTGTTACAAATTTTAAAGACACATGTTCAGCCATTATCAAATCAAAAAAAAAAAAAAAAAACAAAACAAAACAAAACAAAACAAAACAAAACAAAAAAAAAAAGGAGAGAGCGATAAAAGTCAGTGAACTTACCAGCCATTGGAGAAGCTTTAGGTGGAAGGAAAGCTTGGATGAAGAATGAGAAGCCTGAACTTCTTTTGTCTTTCTTTCTCTCTTGTGTTGCCCTGCTCTTTTGAAACGTTGAAGGAGAAAGAATAACAGAACTGAGGTTTTTATATAAACCGTGTCTAGACCCTTGCCCCCCACACCCCCCACGATCACAACGTGACTGATGCAATTGTTTTAAAAAGGTAGGGTCCACAATGTGATGTTCTCTCAAGCCTATGATCACTAAATAGATGAATAGTGGGGTCCATGGCATCTGCCCCTCTCTCACTTGCGGTCATTGCCTTTCTTTTTCTCATGGACACTGCTATATCAAGTAGTGGGGTCCATGGTTTACTAGTCCAAATTCCCACAGACGTAATATGATTGGACAGAGAAAACCATAGCTTCTTAGCTCAAGTCACCAATGCTTCACCCTCTTTCCCACAGGCACAGCTGTGGTAAAGTGATGGAGTCCATGGTTTGGCTAAGTCCATAATCACTGGCTCTGCCATCATCTTACCTCACGGTCACTGTGATTTAATGGGACCCACATTTAGTGGCCTACTGCCTCAAGTGTGATCATTCAAAATTCCCACAACACATTGTGGCCCACTTGGGGTATTTTACTAAAGAAATGAACTTCCTACAATAAAATGATCCTATTTTGGGGGAAATTATAAAAAAGAAGGGCGCTTTCTTTCCAAACCAACCCAAATTTCAAAATTACCTTGGGTCAAACTTGATTTTGAGCCATCATCTCAAATTGTTTTTGGATCAAAACCCGCAAAAGTCAATCTTTGTCAAAGTTCCATCTAAACTCATGTCAAGTCAAAACCTTAACTTTGATTTTTTTAAAATCAACCAAAAATCCATGAAAAATCCAAACTCAAATTCATTTTAAACAAAACCTTTAATTTTCTTAGAACCTCAGGGATTTCTTTTTGTGGGTGTTCCCCACAATCCCCAAAGAGATACCACTCTAGATATCTGTGACAAATAGGTCAAAAGAAAATCCATCTCCAAAAACCAAAATCCAAAACCCAAATTCATGAAATTTTGAATTTTCAAATACCTTAGGGATTTCTTTTGTAGTTGTTCCCCACAGTCCCCACAAAGATACTACTTTGATATTTGTGAAAATAGGGCAAAGAAATTCAGATTTCTATGTTTTTGCCAAAATCCCATTATTAAACATTTCATGGTTTTTATCAAAATTTTCAAAATTTCAAGTCTAGGCCAACAATCTACCTTGATAAAACCCTTTTCATCAAGCCATTCATTATTCCCATAGATTCACTATTTCAAGGCACAATGATTGTCATACTTTAATCATTGCACCTTGAGGGGGCATTTGTTGACCCATAAAAAATCATAGCTAATATAATCCACTCAGAAGACTTCAGATGAGCTCGGAATGTAGCAACTCAAGTTTCAGAGTTAGTGGACTTCATTTGATTACTCAACTCACCAAAATACCAAGTTTGAGGTTCAATGACTCAAATCCAAAGGTCACCAAACAAATTCAAGCTTCTAGGTTATTGAAGTGGCTGAGACTCTTATGGCAACTCTAAAGCAGACTTGAAAATGATGTTTCAAAGTTTCAAAGCAATTGGGCCTTATTGCAGCTTAAAACAAGCTTTAGTGATTATTTCCCAGCTCCTTGGGGGTACTGTGGAAATTGATGCTTCGACATGTCAAAGCAAGCTTAAACTTGGTGGAATGCCTTTAAATATATTCAAATACTATCCTTCAAAATTTCAGAGCATTTGAACATCATTTGGACCCAAACTCAGTTCAGATGGGCATCTACCAAGCTCTGTGGGGTCACTGTACAAAGTAACACCTCGTGAAGATTAAATTAGCTGAAACTCTTGGAGGAAGCTTAAATTATGCTCAAGGGAAGCTCTGCAAAATTCCAGGTCAAACGGCTATCATTTGACACAAAGTCTACAAACAAGTCAACTTTGGGTTAGTGACCCCCAAGCCATGGGGTCACTAACCAAAGTCCTGCTTCTTGACGTCCAAAATTGATGAAATTTGGGTACAAAGTTTCAGTCATACTCAAAGGAGCTTCTACAAATTTTTAGGTTAAAAAGACTCCGTTTGGTACTACTTCCACTGCAAGTCAGCTTAGAAGATAGTGACCCCTAAGCCATCGAGGTCACTATCCAAAATCGTAGTTCCAGGAAGTCAAAATTGATGAAATTTGAATTAGACATTCAAGATATGTTCAAAATGGATTTTCCAAAGTTTCAAGTTAATTGAACATCATTTGGGTAGAAAACAAACTAACTATCTCAGTATGAAGTGAATAGTGACTTAGAACATACAACAGATGGGGCACTGCTTGAGATCTTACTTCCATACATTCAAACTGTATAAAATTTGGATGGACACTCTAAGATGTGCCTGACATTAGTCCCTCCAAGTTGCAAACCAAACCGAGGTCATTTGGTCCTCAAACAACTGAAACAATGGCCCATTTTCCATGAAAAGTCAATAGGGGAGTTGACCAATTTCAGAAGGTCAAAACGAGCTAAAATTTCTATGATTCACTCAAAATAGTGTCAAAAAGTATCCCTCTAAGTTTCATTAAGATCAAACATCATTCGAGCCTCAAACAGATGAAAATGGGTCACATATGCAAAAGTCTAAAAAATGGACCTGGGAGTGACTGCAGCTGTGGTTACAATCACCTATGGAGCAGTTTTGGCAATTTTCAGCAATTCTCTCCACTTCTTTTCAAATCTCAACTTCCCATAACTCCCTTTAACATCTCATAACTCCTTAAACCACCTTGGGAATGTAGACACCTCTTTGACACCCTATGTAGACCTAAACCACTTATCTGTATAATGATACCCCGATTTTACCTCAAATTAAGTGCTTTTAGCATGATTCAAATCAATTTAAAAAGATGTTAATTATTGAAAATTTAAAGAGACTTTTAGAAGCCATGCATTGCATATCATCATTTAGATTTTTTTCATTCTGCATTAAAAGATGCAATCCATTAAAGAAAAAAATTAAAAATAAAAGAAAATGGAAAGAAAACTTGGAAAATATAAAAATATTTGAATATCATCATCAATATGAATGTCTAATATACATGAAAATGGTCCAAGTCCATTGCCTATGGCTGGAGTGCCCAAATCATTAGTAATAAAATAATAAAAATTAATAAAGATAAAAAAGATTTTAAGGTCAGAAACACTCATGAAAAATTTCATCATTCTTTTCCATTCTCTTGACCATTTAGATACATAGCTTACTTTGATTTTCTCGTCAAGAGCTTTCCAATGATACATAATACTTCAAAATCTTACAAACGAATCAAAAGTTATGGGGCCAAGGGGCTCATTACACTTGGTCCAGACTTTGCATGGCCCACTTGTGAAAAATAATTTTTCTTATCTAACTTTCTTTTCAAAAGCCAAAACTAAGTTCTCTAATTCTAGATTGGGCATAAAGGAACCTCCCATCTTCTATTGCATGGTAAGCCCTTAAAAATGCATATTTTATATACATTTTGACCATTTTAAGGGCTTATTAACTTAAAAAAGCCTCATTTAGTGTGATATCATGGTTTCATGCATTTTAAATTTATTTTTATATTTTTCCATTAAAATTGCTTAAAAATCACACCTTTTGTTTATATTCATGAAACCTGCCATTTTTAGAAAGTCTATTTTTGGAAACTTTTGTTAAAATAATTTTTCTCATGAAATAAATTGAATTTGAACCATTATTAGTTCATTCATATAAAATTATAAAAAATGATGCGCATTTTTATGATCATTTCATGAAAGATGGGCTCACAGTTATGCATTTATGTTCTTAGGGGTAAAATAGTATTTTCACATAAATTCACATTTGTTTTGTAGGAAATTGATTATATGGGTCTCATTTATAAAGAATTGAGGCAAGGAATTGATTTTCAAGAGAAAACAGAGAAGAATTAAAGAGAAAAAGAAATTAGAAGAAAAAACAAATGCAAAAGTTGGCTTTATGGGGTCCCACACACATTTACACATGTGTGGGGGTACACTTGTAAAACACCCAAGATGAGGTCCATTTATTTGTTGTACATTTTTAAGAGATTTTGAAGAGAATTTGAAGAATATCTTATCAAAGATAGACAAGGAAAGTCACATAGCAACTCTTTTTGGAGAAGGAGAAGATTTAATTAAAAAAATAAAAAAAATAATCTTCAAACAAGTATGGACGTCCAACACATGTTTTGGATCAGATGTTGGCTGAAGAAAATGAAGAAAAAAAAATCAAGGGAGAATTATCTAGAAAATATCTTTGAGTTTGGAGCCAACAAGGAGTACTTTCCAAAAAAAGAAAGTTGGTAATGTAAAGAGATAAAAGGGAAAATTCTACACCTCATGTGAGCCAAGTTTGATTCGAAGAGAGGATTCTTATCCCTAAATTATCTCTCAAAAGATCTCAATGCAAGGTGGTAAAGACAAAGAAGGAAAGAAGCATCCAAGAGAGACTTCCAAATAAAGCAAGCAAGGAAAGGAAAGAAAAATAAAAAGAAAAAAGATCCCAAAAGATATCTCACACCCAAAGCCTTGTATGGAGCCCATTTTCTTTTAATTTTTTTATTATTTTTAATATTTTAAAGTTTGAAAAGGAGTAGGACTTAAAAAAGTATAAATAGGGCACCCATCTCCCATATTCTTTCTGAAAGAATTGCCCACCTCCCATCTCTAAAATTTCTACACTCCACCTCTCCCTCTCTTGTTCTCTATACCTCAAGTCATCAAGGAGGCTTAGCCCTAAAGTTACACCACCAACCTTGAAGATCAACTAGAAGGAAGAATTCTTTTTCATCCTAGTATGTGTAATCTTTTATTTTAATTTTTTTTCATCTTATATAAAGGATTGTCATACTAGTTCAATAATATTATCTTGATATTCTTCTTATTCTTATAGTTGCATGATTGCTTGAATTGTGTTTTTCTTATTTGGATTGATGACCAAAATATTAGAGCATGCTTTAAATAATTTTTAGACCTAGATTAAGAGAGAATTTTGGGTGAATATACCGCCTTTGACTTCAGTTGTTTACCACCTTTGACTTCCTGCACTTTTTATTTTCTTTTATTGCACTTTTATTTTAAATTTCTGCACTTTTACATTTTTTTTGCACTTTTATCTTTATTTTCTACACTTTTAAATTCCAACACACCTTATGTTCTTGTACAGTTTTTCCTTTTGAATTGTTTACTGCTGTATATTGCATTAAATTCATGCATATTTCACTTTTCAATCATGTTTAATGGTGATGATCATGACAAGTTTAAAAATCAAGTTTTCAGTTTTACTAAGTTCTAAGAATCTGAATAGAAAACAATCCATAAATCAAACCCAATCTGAATTTTACAATGGGTCATATGTTAGATGACTGTTATTAACAGTTTATACAAATTTATAATAGCTAAATGCTTGATGGTTTCAACTAATTTAAACTTGACTTCAGGCCAGAAAACTCAATGAAAAACAGTTCAAAATCAGTTATGAAACAGTAGTGAAAGTTGGCTATTACTCAAGTGATTGTGTCATATGTTTGTGAATTGTTTCAAATATTCTTAAAAACTGATTTTCAACACCTGAAAGATTGAAGTTTCAGATCTGAAATATGATTGAATTAGCTCCATTAAATTTGATTTCTGAAGTGAATATGGTCATTCATCATACTCATGAATGCCCCATTCATGCATGCATCTTTTAATTTTTTTGAATTTGCATTTTCATCATTCATACATCATACATTACTTTAGGAAAGTTAAGTTTTAGATTTGCATTTATTTTTATGTTTATCATGTTTAGGAAAGTTTTTCATGTTTGATTTGTTGCATTCTTAAATTAGAAAGTTGCATTGTTTGGTTCATATACATTGTATGGTTTTAGAAATAGCTTAACTTAGGTTAGTTTCCAATTTTTTCTGACTCACTGACTTTCTAATTTAGCATTGTTTTTAGAAAGTGTAGATTCTTAACTTAACTTTTAATTTAAAATTTTTTTTCGGTTTCTTTTAATTTAGTTTAATTTGTTTCTAACTTTCTTTAGTTTTTATTTTTAGTGAGTTTCTAATTTTAGTTTTTGTTTTATTGGAAGGTCTAATGTGTGTTTTGTTTTGCAGAGATTTTAGTTTTTATTTTTAGGAAATTTTAGATTTAGGAATTTTAATTTAGGAATTGTTGTTATAATTGTTTAATTTTTGAGAATGGCTGTATTTGGTAGATTTTAAATTAGGATAGTTTTAGAGTTTAAATTAGGCAGGTGATAAATTGAAAACTTCTTTAAGCACATTACCACCTATGAATCGACCTGGTCTCACAGTATTATTACTACATCGCAGCTCTGCACTTGGAGCTCACGATCAAGTTTTTGGCGCCATTACTGGGAAGCACCGTTTAAGATAACTTTTCCCTATTTACATTGTGAGTTTGATTTAATTTTGGCATCTTTCTAGAAATAGGATGACATGCATGGAATGATGAGCCGCCCTAAATTGGAATAGGAAAGTGCATGGAATGTTAGAAAGCTAACATCACTCTTATTTTTGGAAACTTTCTAAAATTGGGGCAAGTTACTGTTTTCAACTTGTCTTAACTTTTTTTGGAAGAAAGTACACCAAAAGCATTGCTTGGAAACAATACCTAAGTGCCCAAATGGGCATGTGAAGGTGGGAAGAAGAATTTTGTGAGGATTGGCTCCGATTTTCGCCAAGGTTGAGATTTGTTGACTGTATGGTTCAACAAAGCCAACTTGGCATTGCAGCCACACTACAAAACTGCAACATCACATAGGCCACACTGTAGCTGCATTGCAGCACATAAGGGCACCACCTGCAGCGCCTGTAGGTAGCTGCAAAAATGGACATCCATTCTTTGATGGAGTTTATAAATGGAGACCTCCATTGCTCTGTTTGAAATGTGGAGATGAGCCGAGTGAGGCTTGGGGTGTAACTGGGTTTGGGCCTAAGAGTGAGTGATCATTCTCTTGTAATCCTTTTCCTCATAGTGATATTCTTTCCGTCTTCTCACATGGACGTAGGTTCAAGCTAAACCACATAAATCTTGTGTGATCATCTGTGTGTAGTGTGATTTTTCTCTCATCTGTGTGGGCTAATCCGTACATAATCAAAACAGGAATTTGAATTCGTAGATATGAGAATCGAAGAACAACTTGAGCTATGGATCCCAGATTATGTGGCTGCTGCTATGCTTGGGTTTGAAGATAGGGAGAACTTGAGCCTTACCGATCAATTTATCTATTTATACCTAGGGCATTTTTATGTTTGTTTGCCGGACAGGCATTCCCATGCAAAGTCAACGTGAATGTGACGAGTAATGCCAGGAGGGAGGGAGGGAGGGAGGGAGGCAAATTAAAGTTGAGCAAAAGCACAACATAGTAACTTGTAATTTAGGAATTATAAGGTATTTTTGTGGATAGAGCATCGACCTCCCACAGTCCCTCCCAGGGTCGAACCTTGGGAAGCACGGTTTCCTTGTCCCTCCTCGGCCATTAGGTAGGTCAACTAGCCAAAAAAAAAAAAACTTGTAATTACATAACTACAGATTTGACACGAGGCATGCCACATCTTAAATTTTGAGTTTTGAATTCCAATTTACAGCTTTTGAATTTAAGTTTCATTTTAGTATTATTCTCTATGTACCTCCATATCTCTCATCTAGGCAGAGAGAAAATTGCGCTAATTGACTTCATGGTAAAAAAAAACACAAAAAAGAAAAAAAATGATGGAAAGATAAAATAGCAACAAATAAAATTTTGAGAATTTTACCGAAAAAATAATCATGGGCCACCCCTTAACAAAAAAAAAATATATATATTATATTAGCAGTGGGTGCACTACACTGGTCAGGTTTTTTTTTTATAATGCTATGGGGGAGCATCGGATTCGATGCTGGAATGAAAGGCCCGGCATCGGATCCGATGCAGGATATCATGCAGGACACTCAGCCATGTTTTCTTTCTGCATCGTCTTCAGTTTCACTCTTCTTCTTCTCCTTAACAGTGGGTTAAGGGGTACAAATACATTCAGGTATGAATAAGCGTTTTCCCAATTAGGTGTGGGGGTTGTTTTGGTGGCTTAGGCTCGGATTGAACTTGATTTGGTGACTTGGAAAATTTTGAGATGATCTCACATGAGGAAATGTGGATACAAGTATGATCTATTAGAATAATAATAAATAGATAATGGAAGCGCACAGTTTCCTTAGCTTTGTTTGGTGACGGGAAGAAGACCATGGTGCTATGGATCGAGTTGAGAGTGGGCATGGGTACGATGGCCTGAGTGGGGTGTTACGGGTCTTAAGGAAATGAGTCAGCAGGTGGGTTTGAGAATAATGCAGAGGCTAGGTGCTTGGATTATATGCCTGCAAGGAGGGATGAAGCGGGCGGCAGGGTGATGATGCAGTGGAGTGAGTAGTGAAGATAATGAAATAGAAGGTAGAAAGATCATGCCATTTCAGTTGTGAACTGAGAGAGGAAAGAAGTGAAGAGGAGAAGAAAGAAAGGCATCCAGAGGAGAAAAAACAAAAAAGAATAACATGAGTTCTATTTGTTTCAGAAACAGCAGTAGCAGAGGGGTGCGGTGTCACGCCCCCAAAACTGGGCCGGATCCAAACCCAGTTCCAGGGGTGTGAGAATTGGGGCCAATTAAAATTTTTCTAAACATAAATAGCACGGGCCCCAATTCCGGGTGGATCGAAGTCATTCGTGAGGCTATGCTTGGTGATCAAGTAACCATAATCACACGCGGAACTAAAATCCATGCTCATCGCAGACGGATATTACATCACAATAAGATAATCAATCTCATTAATAATAAAACCAGAGTCAAGTGCCTTGAAGCATCACAATTAGAGTAAAAATTTCAAAACAACCAAACTTAAATTAGTAACTATTGGCCTAGACATGGCCTCATTACATAATCCTAAGTTCTTGAACTCAGTATCGCACTAGGACACCTCAGATGATGTCATCGGTGCTCCACTCAATAACTCCGCCATTTGGTAGAATTTCCTGCGTCGCCTGACCCTCCGGTTCGGCACCGGCAACGGAACCTAGACACCCAAAAGTAGTGGGTCAGATTGACATAATCTGGCAAGAGGGTAAGCTGCAACAATGGATTAATCAACTGAATTAAATGATATATTCATTATGAACCAAAATAAATCAGATGCAAACTCCAATGGCATGAATGCGCAGAAACGGGTATCCCCACAGATAAATATGCAGAAACGGGTAATCCTGCATACAGATAATAGAAACGGGTAATCCCGCAGTTAATAACAGAAACGGGTAATCCCGCAGATAATAACAGAAACAGGTAATCCCGTAGATAATAACAGAAACGAGTAATCCTGCAGATAATAACAGAAGGCACAACTGTATACTATTATCCACAGTATATGCTGACCCGATGGCGTACGTCCACCTCCGAACTGCAGTCGGTCAGAATCATATATACAAATATACTTATTTACAAATATATACGTATATCGATGTAGAATGAACCATGATATGAAACCCTCAATCCCAACATTCAATCCAATATCATTTTGAGTATTTAGAGTACTTAAATTTGAAAGTGTATTATGAATGTGTGTCAATTCAAATTCTTGAGGGTAAGCACTAATCCACCAACGGCCAAGTTAGATAAATATGCACATGAGAACTAACTCTCTATCACAATGGAAATATGAGTCCACGATGCCGATAAACTACTTTTGGTGCCTATCATGTGGTGCATCCCGAATCTCACATTCCCATTCTGCATTTAGTCTAATTCTCATGTGAACATTCAACTAACATTCCTAAAAGACATAATTCATCTAATCCAATTATATATAATTAGTGTGTTTTACAAATTAGGTTAAAGATGTTCAATTTCTGAATCTAAAGTTAAATCAAGTCACGATAAAAAAGGGGAAAGAAAATAATTAATTCCTTAATATCATTGTTGTGTACAAATACACATTATCATTTTATACAAAACAAAAGGTACAAATTTCGGATCCCAATTTGAAATCTAACTCAATTAAGAATCCAATTTAAAATTATATATACATTCTATTTACGGTTTAATCGCTACCAAATACCTTTTTAGTTTATTTCAATCAACCTAAATGAACATTAATCAAAATTTCATAACTCTCAATTAAATTTATAAATAATCCAAGATACATTTCTAATAACATCATATTAAAGTTAATTTAATAAAACCTTATCTCCATTAAAATACTAAACCATTAATCAAAACATAACCTTTTAATTCTTTATAAGAATATCCTAACCTAATTATTTATTTAGTAATATTGTGTATAAATATATATATTTAATAATATCTATATATATATTTTGAAAAGAAAATGGGCTGACGGGCCCAGACCCACACCCGGGCCCAGACCAGCCAGGCCGACCCAACCCACCTAGCCTGCTGCCCAGGCGGCAGCTGCTGCCAGGTGGCAGCGGCTGCTCCAAATTTAAAAAAAAAAAAAAACAAAACACAAACATAAATCATCTTTATAAGTCTGGAAGAAAATCAACCCACAACTATTACCCCCAAAAGCCATTAATCCAAACAAGAAGAAGTCATGCCAAAAAGTGTGTTAATCAACGAGCAACTAAAACATATTGCAAGAACCAAAAATCATTGTTTTAGCTATCCACTTGCCTGGATCTTGAAGCCAAAGTAGATCTAAAGATCAAAGCTTGGAAGAGCCCACCTTGGTTTCCCCCTTAGAAAGCCTCTAGGGTTTTGGGTTGAAGAAGAAAAGAAGAGGGTTGGAGAAAAGGGGAGAAACCCTAAGAGCAGAATTTATATAAGAGAGGGGGTTTTTCTAAATTACAAGGAAGGGCCCCCTGCTTTCTAGTGGGTTTTAAGAAATTTCAAAAAGAGTCTTTTGGCCCAAAAAGGGTCCATTAACTTAGGCCCACTTGTGTTAAATCAATATATCTGACCCTCTTAACCCAACTCAAACCCGACAAACGGTGTGACCCAATATAAAAAAATTCGGGACATGACATCTCACCCCCCTTAAAGGACATTTGGTCCTCCAAATGACTAACATACCTCTGGAAGAAGGTGTGGATACTGACGCTGCACTTCGTCTCTAAGCTCCCACGTTGCTTCCTTTGGGCGATGATGACTCCATTGAACCTTCACCCAGTGGATGACACGGTTTCTTAACACCTGCTCCTTGGTATCGACAATCCCCACCGGTTGTTTGATCGGTAACTCCAAGTACAGAGCTGCGATGTAGTAATAAAACTGGTGAGACCAGATCGATCCTCAAGGAGCAATGTATTTAAGGTATTTTCAACTTGTAACCTGTCTTAAATAAAAATCTAAAACTAGCCTAATTTATAATCTAACAAATACATACATTCGTAAAACAAAATAATTACAATCCCTAAATCTAAAAGTTCCTAAAAGTAAAATTAAATTTACTGCAAAACAAAACACACGTTAGAACTTCCAATAAAAATAAATCTAAAATTAGAAACTAACTAAACTAAACAATGTTAAAAACAAAATAAACAAAAGTTAGAAACTTTTCTAAGTTAGAATTTTCAAAACTAGTAAACTTTCCAATTTAAAATCTTCAATTAAAATAATTTTAGAAAGATATTTAATTTTTAAAATTAACTAAAACAATCAAAAACATAAAACTAGAAACAAATTTAAAATTAGAAAGTTAGTAAAATTAATAATGCAATGCATGCCATGAGATGCTGAAAAATTATATGTATGAAAAACTAGTATATTGATGCAAATTTTATGCATGATTTGAACTATTCTAATGCATCCTAAATCTAAGTTTAATGGCTGGAATTTATGCTCTACTGATGCAAGAAACCAACAAAAAAAATAGAAGTGAAAAAGGATTTAAAAAGAAAAAGTTATGAGTGCATGAACATGACAACTTTGCAAAATCCTGTGCAGGAATTCTGATTCGGGTTGACTGATTGGCAAAGTTTAAGCCTCTGGTTCACAAACCTTCCGAAATTATTTTGATCTGAAATTTTGGGGAATGAAAGACCACACCCTAAACTTTAATTTTCCCAAGTTTCAAAGAAAAATATTGTAATTTGGCTGGTCTACCCACTTCGAACTTTTTGTCAAAAACTGTTTCTACAGTTTGCTGAAACTATTAAGTTATGCTGTTTATATATTGAGTCCGAATTTAATCATTAGATTCAGATCTGAAGGTTTGATTTTCATCAACTTAAATATGCACAAAATCTTATGATAAGAAAATAGATGCAATGATTCCTAATCCAACCATCAAACTATGCAAAAACAAAACTTAAAATCAATGTGAATGTAACAAGAAAAATAACAAAAGTGCAGAAAATAACATAAAATTACAGGAAGTCAAAGGCGGTAATAACACGAAAGTCAAAAGTGGTAAACAACTGAAGTCAAAGGCAGTAATAACAAGAAGTCAAAGGCGGTAGATTGCTCTTTCAATTTCTTATCTTAATTTGGGCTAAAATAGATTAGCAGTGTTGTCTTAGGGTCTTATTCTTCATCTTAGGTCGTCAATCTAAGTGAGAATAACAAATTTCCATTCCATGTAGAAATAAATTTCAGAATTGGCCTCTAGTCTTTTTTCACTCAAACCTTTTTAACTCCATCTTGCATTACCTCCAAACATACAACGTATCCAAAGAGACAAAGTATATTAAAAAGGTTACTAAGATGGGTTACTAGTTGTGATTCCAATTCTATCCCAATATTTAAACAAGAACAAAAATTAACCCAATTACAAACAAGACTAAAATTATGAACACCACAAAATCAAAGACAAGAACAATTGAAAAGAAACAAACTTTACTAGCATGAAATTGTTTTACAAAAGACTGGAAATAAAAAGCAAACAATTACATACTAGGATGGATGAGAATTCCTCCTTCTAGTTGACACTTCAAGGTTGGTGGTGTGGCTTTAAGGCTAAGCCTCCTTGATGACTTAAGATGTAGAGACAAGAGAGGGAGAGATGGATGAAGAAATCTAGAGGTGGGAGGTGGGTAATTCTTCCATGAAGAATATGGGAGAAGGGTACCTTATTTATACTTTTTCAAGTCCTACTCCTTCTCAAACTTTAAAATATTAAAAATAATTAAAAAATTGAAAGAAAAAGGGCTCCAAACAATGCTTTGGACGTGCAATATCCTTGGGGATTTTTTTTCTTTTTATTTTTCTCTTCTTTCCTTGCTTTCTTTGTCTAGAAGTCCCTCTTGGATGCTTCTTTCCTTCTTTGTCATTGCCACCTTGCATTAAGATCTTTTGAGAGATGAAATAGGGATAAGAATCCTCTCTTAGAATCAAACTTGGCCCACATGAGGTGTAGAACTTCCCCTTTTATCTCTTTGTATCGTCAACTTTCCTTTTTTGGAAAGTTCTCATTGTTGGCTCCGAACTTGAAGAGATCTTCTAGATAATTCTCCCTTGATTTTTTTCTTTACTTTTTCAATCAAAATCGGATCCAAAATCTCTTTTGGACGTGGAATAGCTTGCTTGGATATTTTTTTATATATTTTTTTCAATTAAATCTTCTCCTTCTCAAAAAAGAACACCTATGTGGCTTTCCTTGTCCATCTTTGATGAGATATTCTTCAAATTCTCTTCAAAATCTCTTGAAAATGTGCAACAAATAAATGGACCCCATCTTGGTTGTTTTACAGGTGTGCCCCACACATGTGCATGTGTGTGTGGGACCATGAAGCCGACTTTTTACAATTTTCTTCCAATTTCCTTTCCTTTTCAATTCTGCTCTCCTTTCTCTTAAAAATCAATTCCTTGCCTCAATTCTTTACAAATGGGACCCATATAATCAATTTCCTACAAAACAGATGTGAATTCATGTGAAAAGATAATTTTACCCCTAACATCACATATGCATGACTGTGGGCCCATTTCTCATGAAATGATAATAAAAATGTACATCATTCTTCATAATTTTGTATGAATGAACTAATGATGAAGAGAATTCAATTTATTTCATGAGAAAAATTATTTTCACAAAACTTTCCAAAAATAGACTTTCCAAAAATAGCAGGTTTCATGAATTTATGCAAAAAGTGTGATTTTTAAGCAATTTATGCGGAAAAATATAAAGATGAATTTAAAATGAATTAAACCATGATATCACACTAAATGAGGCTCTTTCAAGTTAATAAGTCTTTAAAATGGGTCAAAATGTATATGAAAATATGCATTTTTAAAGACTCATCACACCCCCCAACCAGCGTTTTGCTAGTCCCTAGCATAAAATGCAATAAAATATGAGGAATTCATCCTAACTTAATCTTATCTTTAACTAATGCAATGTAATAAAATTAAACATGAATGGAACGCTACTTTTGTTGACACTCTCGACTGCATTTAGCGTATGCAGCAAGCCCTTAAACCCCTAGGTTCCCCCTAGTGGACGAGTTGTGCCTCGTGAGGGTTTGCAGTGAATATACCCACAAAATTCTCTTTTTTGTTTAATAAAAAAAATAAACAAATGAATAAAAGAGAAAAGAAATTCCCCAAAAGAAAATTCACTCATATTAGATATTTTCGAAATCTGGAATAATTACACTTTCAGACTTTTCAAATTCCGGTCCACAATTCTATTCTCAAAAACTTTCTCAAATTCAAACCAACTTGCGTGCATTGTGGGAAACTGTATATATCAAAAACCTACTTCGGATATTTTACAATAATGCTGCAAAAATAGAATTTTTCCTTCAAATAGTCTAATCCCCTGAAATTTAGCAAAAAGAAATTTCTATTCTACGGACACTCGTTGGGCCATAATTCATCTTTATTTTCTTTTTTTTTTCTTTTCTTTCCTGTGACTGTGCAATGTTTAGGTCCCTTAAGCTTTCTAATTAACCCATGTAGCGAGCGTTAGGCCAATGACTCCCAAACCAGATGGCTTTAGGGCACTAGATATGGAAATATCCCTCCGGGCTTACTAGTTCAAGTTAAAAAGGCTACGAACCCAAACTAGTCATAAATTGCTCATTATATGCTCTCTTTTATTTTCACTCTTTTTTCTTCTTTTTTTTTAAACCAAAGTAAACACTAGGTGGCAATTCTCATTTCACTCGAATTAATTCATTTTGGTTCCAAAAATGAACTAGGAAACAAAAATATTCTACAAACTAAATTTCAAGTTCACATTGTATTCTCCAAAAAAATTTCCAAAAACAAACAGCATCAAAGCTTCATATCCAAATTTCAAAAAATGTATACGCGTATGTATGTGAAGAGCCAGTTTTGGTTATCTTTTGATAGGTTTTCTCCTTCAGAAAATGCAAACTTTCTTTTTACTTCCTTCCAAAAGTATGAAAATTTCAGATTTCTATATATCTTCAAATCGCTTCAATTCTTTTGAAAACTTTCTTTTATGAAATGACAAGCAAATGAGAAAAACAAATGAGAGATAAATGCAAAAGTAAATGAAAATGTAAAATAAATGCCGGCAAAAATACCTAAAACTAAAAAAAAAGTCTACAAAAAAATTAAAAGCTAAAAAAAATTTGAAAAAAAAAAACCTATATGCCTAAAAGTGGACAAGCGTGCTTGTTCCCACCCTCCAACCGATTATGTGCATCGTCCTCGATGTATATGAATGGAATATAAACAGTAGGAAAAACATGAGGAAACAAAACAGTAAAAGAGGGTAAGGAGAAGAGGCACCTGAAATTATGTCTGAGTTGCTCCCTGTCCAAGTTTAGACAAAAATAACAAACGCAAAACCATAATATACATAGTATACACAGCAAAAGGCCTCTGTCAGATCTAAGGCCGATCAATCCTTGTATATAGGATCATCAAGAGAAATTTCATCCTCTTCAGGTGGTGTGATCTCCAAGAATGGCTTCAATCTTTGGCCATTGACTTTGAACATTTTGCCATCCTTTGGATCGAAAATCTCAACAGCACCATATGGAAAAACTGTTTTGACAATGTACGGACCAGTCCATCGAGAGTTGAGCTTCCAGGAAACAAACGAAGCCTAGAATTGTAAAGGAGGACTTTTTGCTCAGGGTGGAAAATTTTCTTGCTGATTTGATTATTATGAAAAACCTTTGCCCTCTCTTTGTATATTTTAGAATTAACATAGGCTTCTCTGCGCAACTCTTCCAATTCATTCAGTTGTAGTTTCCTATTAGATCCAGCTTTATCTGTATCAAGGTTGAACTGTTTAATAGCCCAATAAGCTCTATGCTCAAGTTCCACTGGCAAGTGGCAAGCTTTCCCATAAATTAGCCGATAAGGAGACATTCCAATAGGAGTTTTGAAAGCTGTCCGATAAGCCCATAATGCATCAGTTAGTCGAGTAGACCAATCTTTTCGATTAGGGTTTACGGTAGTCTCCAAAATCCGCTTGATTTCACGATTTGATACCTCTACTTGCCTACTAGTTTGTGGGTGATAAGGGGTGGCCACTTTGTGAGTTATTCCGTATTGCTTCATAAGGGCCTCAAAAGTTCTATTACAAAAATGCGATCCCCCATCACTTATAATGGCACGAGGGGTTCCAAATCGTGAAAACACATCCTTTAAAAATCTCTGAACAGTTTTAGCATCATTACTCTGGCAAGGAATAGCTTCTATCCATTTTGAGACATAATCAACAGCAACCAAGACATAAATGAAACCAAAACTAGGAGGAGAAGGTCCCATAAAGTCTATACCCCATACATCAAAAATTTCAATTCCCAAAATTGGGTTCAAAGGCATCATGTTTCTTTTTGAAATATTACCCAATTTTTGGCAGCGCTCACAGGTCTTGCAAAATTCATGAACATCCTTAAAAAGTGTGGGCCAATAAAAACCACATTGTAATATTTTGCAGGATGTCTTTTTAGCAGAAAAATGGCCTCCACAAGCCTTTGAGTGACAGAATGATATGACACTAGGAATCTCATCATCTGGCACACACCTCCTGATAATTTGATCTGGGCAGTATTTGAACAAGTATGGATCATCCCAGAAAAAATGTTTCACCTCAGAAAAGAACAAATCTTTATCTTGCTTAGTCCAATGACTAGGAATACTGCCTATAGCAAGATAATTTGCTATATCTGCAAACCAAGGGGGTTTGGATAATGCAAAAAGGTGTTCATCTGGAAAATTGTCCTTGATTGGTGTTGGCTTAATAGTATCAGAAATGACAAGTCTAGAAAGGTGATTTGCCACAACATTTTCTACTCCTTTCTTATCTCTGATTTCTAAGTCAAATTCCTGGAGTAAAAGGATCCATCTAATCAGTCTGGGCTTAGCATCTTTCTTAGAAAGAAGGTACTTTAGCGCGGAATGATCAGTAAACACCACAATCTTAGATCCAATCAAGTAAGAGTGAAATTTGTCAAGTGCAAAGACAACTGCCAATAATTCCTTCTCAGTGGTTGAATAGTTGATCTGTGTACTATTCAGGCTCTTACTTGCATAATAAATCACATAAGGCCTTTTATCCTTACGTTGTCCCAAAACAGCCCCAACCGCAAAATCACTGGCATCACACATGAGTTCAAAAGGAAGGTTCCAATCTGGAGGTTGCATAATTGGAGCAGACATTAGCATACCTTTTAATTTTTCAAAGGCCACTTGGCATGCCTCAGTCCATTCAAATTGTGCATCCTTGGATAACAGTACACAGAGAGGGCGAGATATAGAACTAAAATCTTTAATGAACCTTCTGTAGAACCCTGCATGCCCTAAGAATGATCTTATATCTCTTACGGTTTTGGGTGTGGGTAAGTTGGCAATCAAATCAATTTTAGACTCGTCAACTTCTAGACCTTTTTCAGACACAATATGACCAAGGACAATTCCCTGGCGAACCATGAAATGGCATTTTTCCCAATTGAGTACCAAGTTCTTTTCTTCGCATCTGGTGAGAACAATCTCGAGGTTGGTCAAACAATCCTCAAATGAGTCACCAAACACAGAGAAATCATCCATGAAGACCTCGAGAATGCGTTCCACCATGTCACTAAAAATACTCAGCATACAATGCTGAAATGTGGCGGGAGCATTACATAACCCAAAAGGCATTCGCCGATAAGCAAAAGTACCAAAGGGGCATGTAAATGTAGTTTTCTCCTGGTCTTCAAGGGAGATTTCTATTTGGTTATATCCAGAATATCCATCAAGAAAACAATAGTACTGGTGGCCAGCTACCCTTTCCAAAATTTGGTCCATAAAGGGTAGAGGGAAATGGTCCTTACGTGTGACTGCATTAAGTTTCCTGTAGTCTATGCATACCCTCCATCCTGTGGAGACTTGGGTAGGAACAAGTTCACTTTGCGTATTTTTGACTACAGTGATACCGGTTTTTTTTTGGAACGACCTGAGTAGGGCTGACCCACTGGCTATCTGAGATGGGATAGATTATGCCCACATCAAGCAGTTTAAGCACCTCAGCCCTAACCACTTCTTGCATGGTAGGATTAAGCCGGCGTTGCATCTGCCTACATGGTTTTGCATCCTCTTCAAGGTAGATGCGATGCGTACACACTAAAGGATCGATTCCTTTGATGTCAGCCACATTCCAAGCAATCGCATTCTTGTGTTGTTTGAGTACTTTCAATAATTGGGCCTCTTGATTCTCAGTAAGAAGCGAAGAAATAACTACTGGGTAGGTCTCCTCATCCCCAAGGTAAGCATATTTGAGGTTAGAAGGGAGGGGTTTCAACTCAGGTTTGGGTGGTTCAACCTAAGATGGAAGAGGTGGTGCACCATTTGGTACAAGCTCCTCAAACTTGGGTGTCCAGATAGCATGAGCTTCTTCCATAGTGTCATTATCCATTTCCTCAAGAAAGTCTATATCCTCATTGGCGTCAAGCATTAGTGCAATGTGGGAGTTAACACACTCCTCTAAATCATCCTCCAGCACAGTATTCACAGAGTTCATTTTAAGGAGATCATCATCAATATCCTCAAGATGTTTGTATAAATTGAATATATTTAGTTCAATGGTCATGTTTCCAAAAGAAAGTTTTAACATTCCATTCCGGCAATTGATTAATGCATTTGATGTTGCTAAAAATGGTCTTCCCAAAATTACCGGAATTTGAGCATTGTGATTGTGTACTGGTTGAGTGTCCAATACATAAAAATCAGCAGGAAAATAGAATTTTTCAATTTGCACTAATACGTCTTCTATTACCCCCCCTTGGTTTCTTGATCGAACGATCTGCGAGTTGTAGAGTAACCTTGGTAGGTTTTAACTCGCCTAACCCCAGTTGTTGATAAACCGAGTAGGGTAATAGATTAACACTGGCCCCCAGGTCTAGTAAAGCCTGACCAATCTGGTGATTTCCAATGGTGCACGATATGGTGGGGCATCCCGGATTTTTGTATTTCTAGGGTGTGCTCCCGTTTAGGAGTGCACTAACTTGCTCAGTGAAGAAAGCTTTCTTTTGTACATTCATCCTACGCTTGACAGTGCAAAGATCCTTAAGGAACTTAGCGTAGGATGGAATCTGATTTATTGCATCCAATAGAGGAATATTGATTTTAACATCCTTAAAAATGTCTAAGATCTCCTGGTTTGGGATTGGCTTCTTGGGGTGGGTCAATCTTTGTGGAAAAGGGGCAATGGGTGTGACAGTTATAGGGTAAGGACCTTTTTCATTCTCAACAACAGTTTTTGCATTAGCACTATCCTTTTTTAATCTTTTCATTCAAATCCGAGGAGACATGTTGTTTATCTTTTTCTGGATTGTCTTGAAGTTCTTTGCCACTACATAGAGTGACTACCTGAACATGCTCCTGATAGTTTGGGTTAGTTATGTCGTTCACTTCAAACTGGCCTTTTGGGTTTGGGAGAGGTTGAGCATGAAATGTTCCTTTCCCTTGAATTTGAAGGCTACGTTTGATTTGTTCGACAGAAGTTTCTAACCTTTGGATAGCCTGCTGGTTATTCTGAATCATTTGTTGATTATTTTGCATATTTTGCATAAATTGTTGTTGAGATTGCACTAGCATACTGAGGGACTCCTCCAATGACCTATTATGAGCTTGTGGTGCATAAGATGTATTATGTTGTGGAGACATGTATGCACCAAAATTTGATGGTCTTTGGGGATTATACTCAAGCGTAGCACTTGGCCCATTCCTCCAGTTAAAATTTGGGTGGTTTCGCCATGAAGGATTATACGTGTTCCCCATGGTATTTGTATTGAACGGCTTTTGGTATGAGTTCAAAATGTTAGCCTGTTCTTGAATTGCTTCCTGTAATGCAGGTCCAGTTGGACAGTCTGCTGACAAATGATCTTCAGAAGCACAAATACCACAAACCATGATTGTATCCTTGTTCTTTCCAAGTTTCAGGGTTTCTATTTCTCTTGTAAGTGCAGCAAGTTTGGCTTGAATTTCAGTTTGATTGTTCAGATGATAGATTCCTCCTCCCTTAGACTAGTTCAATGACCTGGATTGATCTGCCCCATCAGACGAGGCCCATTTTTGTGCATTTTCGGCCATTAGTTCCAAGAATTCCCACGCTTCATCAATTTGTTTTTGATCGAATTGACCATTGCACATCATCTCAATAAATTGATGGGTATCAGGGGTTAAACCCTCAATAAAAATCTCGATGAGACGATATGTTTCATATCCATGATGAGGACATGCAAGGACTAATTCGTTAAATCTTTCCCAACACTTATGATAGGGTTCCTTGAGATTTTGTCTAAACATCATAATTTCCCTTTTCAAAGTGTTGGTCTTATGCTGTGGGAAGAATTTCTTCAAAAATTCAGTCACTAGGCCTTTCCAGGTGTTGATTGAACTTGGTCTAAGAGAGTGGAGCCAAGTCTTAGCTTTATCTTTCAAAGAAAATGGAAATAATCGAAGTTTGATTACATTCGGCACTACATTTTGTAACTGAAGTGTTGAGCATACTTCATCAAATTCTTTTAGGTGCAAGTATGCACTTTCAGAGTCAAGCCCATGAAACTTGGGTAGAAGTTGGATCATGCCTAGTTTGATCTCAAATTGACCCGTGATTGGGGGCATCACTATATAGGATGGTGTAGTTTGTCGAGCGGGGTTCAAGTAATCACGTAAAGTCCTAGGTGGCTGATTAACCTCCACACCATTGCGGTCCCCATTGTTATTCCCATTCCTGAATTGGGCATCATTGTTATCGGACCCACTCGCCATTGAAGACAATCTCAACGGACTGGAGGGTCTAGGAGATTCTTTCCTTTCTAATCTATGCGCTGATCCTCTTTGCCAAATTAGCTGAAAGGGCTTGTCCTTTCTTTTTGGAATTTTGAGACTTTTTTTAGAAAATGAAAAAAATAAAAAATAATAATAATAAAAAAACCTAAGTTATGAAAGCAACTAAAAAAAAAACTCCCTAGGGTTGAAAAGTTTCCTTAAGTTTTCCAATCTAGTCCTACAAAACCAACTCGGCCAGGTTAGCCACTAGGAAGTGGTAGAGTCACAGATGGACACGTTTGAAGGACCAATTTCCTGAACGTCAAGCTGTCGCGCACTACAGAGGCAAAGGCCTCCTTAGACACCGAGAAGATTAAGGACAATGACTAGATCACTTTTGGTAAACTTTCTTCCCAAAAGAAGTTGAGACAAATTGAAAAACAGTAACTTTTCCAATTTTAGAAAGTTTCAAAAAATCAGAGTGGTGTACTTTCTAGCATTCCATGCACATTCCTATTCCAAATTAGGGCGGCTTAGCATTCCATGCATGTCCTCCTATTTCTAGAAAGAAGCCACAATGAAACCACAACCACAAAACAATGTAAAAAAGGAAAGTTAAAAAAATTACCTTAAATGGCGCTTCCCGGCAACGGCGCCAAAAACTTGATCGTGAACTCCAAGTGCAGAGCTGCGATGTAGTAATAAAACTGGTGAGACCAGGTCGATCCTCAGGGAGCAATGTGTTTAAGGTATTTTCAACTTGTAACCTGTCTTAAAGAAAAATCTAAAATTAGCCTAATTTATAATCTAACAAATACATACATTCCTAAAACAAAATAATTACAATCCCTAATTCTAAAAGTTCCTAAAAGTACAATTAAATTTACTGCAAGACAAAACACACATTAGAACTTCCAATAAAAATAAATCTAAAATTAGAAACTAACTAAACTAAACAATGTTAAAAATAAAATAAACAAAAGTTAGAAACTTTTCTAAGTTCGAATTTCCAAAACTAGTAAACTTTCCAATTTAAAATCTTCAATTAAAATAATTTTAGAAAGATATTTAATTTTTAAAATTAACTAAAAAAACCAAAAACATAAAACTAGAAACAAATTTAAAATTAGAAAGTTAGTAAAATTAATAATGCAATGCATGCCAGGAGATGCTGAAAAATTCTATGTATGAAAAACTAGTATGTTGATGCAAATTTTATGCATGATTTGAACTATTCTAATGCATCCTAAATCTAAATTTAATGGCTGGAATTCATGCTCTACTGATGCAAGAAACCAACAAAAAAAATGGAAGTGAAAAAGGATTTAAAATGAAAAAGTTATGAGTGTATGAACATGACAACTTTGCAAAATCCTGTGCAGGAATTTTGATTCGGGTTGACTGATTGGCAAAGTTTAAGCCTCTGGTTCACAAACCTTTCAAAATTATTTTGATTTGAAATTTTGGGGAATGAAAGACCACATCCTAAAATTTAATTTTCCCAAGTTTCAAAGAAAAATATTGTGATTTGACTGGTCTACCCACTTCGAACTTTTTGTCAAAAACTGTTTCTATAGTTTGCTGAAACTATTAAGTTATGCTGTTTATATATGAAGTCCGAATTTAATCATTAGATTTAGATTTGAAGGCTTAATTTTCATCAACTTAAATATACACAAAATCTTATGATAAGAAAATAGATGCAATGATTCCTAATCCAACCATCAAACTATGCAAAAACAAAACTTAAAATCAATGTGAATGTAACAAGAAAAATAACAAAAGTGCAGAAAATAACATAAAATTACAGGAAGTCAAAGGCGGTAATAACACGAAAGTCAAAGGTGGTAAACAACTGAAGTCAAAGGCGGTAATAACAAGAAGTCAAAGGCGGTAGATTGCTCTTTCAATTTCTTATCTTAATTTGGGCTAAAATAGATTAGCAGTGTTGTCTTAGGGTCTTATTCTTCATCTTAGGTCGTCAATCTAAGTGAGAATAACAAATTTCCATTCCATGTAGAAATAAATTTCAGAATTGGCCTCTAGTCTTTTTTCACTCAAACTTTTTTAACTCCATCTTGCATTACCTCCAAACATACAACGTATCCAAAGAGACAAAGTATATTAAAAAGGTTACTAAGATGGGTTACTAGTTGTGATTCCAATTCTATCCCAATATTTAAACAAGAAAAAAAATTAACCCAATTACAAACAAGACTAAAATTATGAACACCACAAAATCAAAGACAAGAAAAATTGAAAAGAAACAAACTTTACTAGCATGAAATTGTTTTACAAAAGATTGGAAATAAAAAGCAAACAATTACATACTAGGATGGATGAGAATTCCTCATTCTAGTTGACACTTCAAGGTTGGTGGTGTGGCTTTTGGGCTAAGCCTCCTTGATGACTTGAGATGTAGAGACAAGAGAGGGAGAGATGGATGAAGAAATCTAGAGGTGGGAGGTGGGTAATTCTTCCATGAAGAATATGAGAGAAGGGTGCCCTATTTATACTTTTTCAAGTCCTACTCCTTCTCAAACTTTAAAATATTAAAAATAATTAAAAAATGAAAGAAAAAAGGGCTCCAACCAATGCTTTGGACATGCAATATCCTTGGGGATTTTTTTCTTTTTATTTTTCTCTTCTTTCCTTGCTTGTATTGTCCAGAAATCCCTCTTGGATGCTTCTTTCCTTCTTTGTCTTTGCCACCTTACACTGAGATCTTTTGAGAGATGAAATAGGGATAAGAATCCTCTCTTAGAATCAAACTTGGCCCACATGAGGTGTAGAACTTCCCTTTTTATTTCTTTGCATCGTCAACTTTCCTTTTTTGGAAAGTTCTCCTTGTTGGCTCCTAACTTGAAGAGATCTTTTAGATAATTCTCTCTTGATTTTTTTTTCTTTACTTTTTCAATCAAAATCTGATCCAAAATCTCTTTTGGACGTGGAATAGCTTGCTTGGATTTTTTATATATATTTTTTTCAATTAAATCTTCTCTTTTTAAAAAAAAACACCTATGTGGCTTTCCTTGTCCATCTTTGATGAGATATTCTTCAAATTCTCTTCAAAATCTCTTGAAAATGTGCAACAAATAAATGGACCCCATCTTGGTTGTTTTACAGGTGTGCCCCACACATGTGCATGTGTGTGTGGGACCATGAAGCCGACTTTTTACAATTTTCTTCCAATTTCCTTTTCTCTTCAATTCTGCTCTCCTTTCTCTTATAAATCAATTCCTTGCCTCAATTCTTTACAAATGGGACCCATATAATCAATTTCCTACAAAACAGATGTGAATTCATGTGAAAAGATAATTTTACCCCTAACATCACATATGCATGATTGTGGGCCCATTTCTCATGAAATGATAATAAAAATGTACATCATTCTTCATAATTTTGTATGAATGAACTAATGATGAAGAGAATTCAATTTATTTCATGAGAAAAATTATTTTTACAAAACTTTCCAAAAATAGACTTTCCAAAAATAGCAGGTTTCATGAATTTATGCAAAAAGTGTGATTTTTAAGCAATTTATGCAGAAAAATATAAAGATGAATTTAAAATGAATTAAACCATGATATCACACTAAATGAGGCTCTTTCAAGTTAATAAGTCTTTAAAATGGGTCAAAATGTGTATGAAAATATGCATTTTTAAAGACTCATCATTGTTCAGTGTAAGTTGTATCATCCTGCACTTGCAATGGCTCATATTGCAGCACGTGTGAAGGGTTTGCTACATATTTCCTCAACATAGAAATATGGAAGACGTTATGAACACCCCACAACTCTGGTGGCAGTGCTAACCGATAAGCCACGTCATTAATTTTGCTGATAATCTGGAACGGTCCCAAATATCTTCGGGAAAGCTTCCCTTTCTGCCCAAACCGCAATGTACCACGCGTAGGTGATACCTTCAAAAATACATGGTCACCAACCTCAAACTTCAACTCTCTCCTCCTTTTATCAGCATAACTCTTTTGACGACTGCGGCAACCTTCAACCTTTCCCGAATTTGTCTTATCTTGTCACTGGACTCTCCAACCACAGACGGTCCATGAAAACCACGAGCTCTAAAATTCGACCAACATATAGGGGTTCGACATCTCCTTCCGTACAAAGCTTCAAAAGGCACCATGCCAATGCTAGAGTGGTAGCTGTTGTTATACGCGAATTCACATAGAGCCAAACTTTCATCCCAACTAGTCTTAAAATCCAAGACAAATGCCCTTAGCATATCCTCCAATGTTTGGTTTGTTCGCTTTGTTTGTCCGTCTGTTTGGGGATGATAGGCTGTACTAAAACTCAGTTTGGTTCCTAAGGCTTCCTGCAGTGATACCCAAAACCGAGATACAAACTTACTATCCCAATCGGATCAAATAGAAACCGTTGCTCCATGCAATCTTACCACTTCCTTAATATACAAATTTGCCATTTTCTCCATTCCTTGACCAGTCTTGAATGGTACAAAGTGGGCTGACTTAGTCAAATGGTCCACTATCACCCAAATAGCATCAAATCCCTTTCTAGTATGAGGCAATCCAGACACGAAGTTCATAGTAACGTGCTCCCACTTCCACTGAGGAATCTCCAACTGATGCAAAAGACACGGGGGTTACCTATAATCTGCTTTAATCTGCTGGCAGACCAAACATTTTCCAACAAATTCTGCAATATCCTTTTTCATATTCTTCTACCAATAGTGATCCTTCAGATCGTGATATGTCTTGGTACTGCCTAGATGAATAGTATACCGAGTATAGTGTGCCTCGACCATGATTTCATCCTTCAATTCTGGAAAATCGGGCACACAAATTCTGCCTTTATAATGTAAAATATTATCTTCCAACTTAAAATCGGGCCTCTCCTCCATGTGATCTTTGATTCTTGAAATCTCGGGGTCTAGTAGCTGGTATTCTCTAATCTTCAGGAGTAATTCGGGTTCCCACGAGAATATACTAGCTAATACTGCTTGATCACTGATAGGCTGAAAGTAAACATCCATATCTTCCAAACATCGAATCTAGAAGTATTCTGCAATTAATCCTCCAGTGAACGCTGTTTTTCTACTTAGAGCATCTGCCACCACATTAGCCTTCCCAGGATGGTACTTCAACCCAAAATCATAATCCTTAATATACTCCATCCACCTCCTTTGTCTCATGTTCAAATCACCCTGTGTAAAGAGATACTGAAGGCTTTTATGGTCTGAATGTACTTCAAAAGTGGCTCCGTAAAGATAATGTCTCTACATTTTCAAAGCAAAGACCACTGCAGCAAGCTCCAAGTCATGGGTTGCATACTTTCGTTCATGATCCTTAAACTGTCTAGACCCATAAGCCACCACCTTCCCATGTTACATGAGAACACAACCAAGTCCAACTCCAAATGCATCAGTGTAAATCACAAAACCATCATCACCAGCAGGTAAGGTCAAAATAGGGGTTGTGGTCAACCTTCTTTTCAACTCCTGAAAACTTTATTCACAATCCTCATTCCACACAAAAGGAACTCCCTTACGAGTCAATCTCGATAATGGGGCTGCTATTGAGGAAAATCCTTCCACGAAGCTACAATAATAACCTGCGAGGCCTAGGAAACTTCGGATCTCCGACACTGTTTTTGGTCTATCCCATTTTACAACTGCTTCAATCTTCGTTGGGTCCACTGCTAAACCTTCCTTAGAGATGATGTGACCAAGAAATCCTACCTGTTCCAACCAAAATTCACATTTACTTGACTTAGCATACAATTGGTGTTCCCTCAATAACTGCAATGAAGTACGAAGATGCTGAGCATGCTCTTCCCGACTCTTCGAATATACAAGTACATCATCAATAAACACCACCACAAACTTATCCAAGTACTGTGCAAAAACCCTATTCATCATAGCCATAAAAGTTGCTGGCGCATTTGTCAACCCAAAGACATCACTAAAAATTCGTAGTGACCATATCTAGTTCTGAATGCAGTTTTTGGAATACCTTGATCTCATACCCTCAACTGGTGATATCCTGACCTTAGATCAATTTTAGAAAAATATTGAGCACCTTGCAATTGATCAAACAATTCATCGATTCGCGGTAAAGGATACTTATTCTTGATGGTCACTTGATTTAGTTGTCTATAATCAATGCACATTCTCATAGAACCATCCTTTTTCTTCACAAACAATACTGGAGCCCCCCAAGGAGAGACACTCGGTCTAATAAGACCCTTGTTCAAAAGCTCTTACAATTGCTCCTTGAGTTCTCTCAACTCCGCTGGGGCCATTCTATAAGGGGCTTTTGAGATCGGAGCTGTGCCTGGAACAAGCTCAATTGAAAAATCAATTTCACGGACCGGTGGCAATCCGGGAATATCATCGGGAAAAACATCCAAAAACTCAGACACCACCGGTATCTCCTCCACCGCTTTAGTCTGTTTATCCTCCGTGATAAACGCAATATACCCCTCAGAACCTTTCAATAATAACTTCATAGCCTTAATGACCGAGACCACATGAGTAACAACCTTCTTCTTAGATCCCGCAAATAGCACCTCAGTGCCATTATCAGCTGTTAATTTCACTGTCTTGGCATGACAATTCATAACTGCACTATGAGTAGCAAGCCAATCCATACCCAAAATGGCATCAAAGTCATTCATCGTCAGTAGTATCAAATTGGCCTTAAACATAACTCCACTTATCACCAATTTACAATTAGGGTAGTATTTCAAACAACTAACCTTTTTACCCATCGGGGTGGCTACAATTAAATCATACGACAAATCAATTGCTCTAACACCAATCTTCAAGGCAAAACTAGGGGAAACATAGGAGTGCGTAGAACCGGGATCAAATAAAGTTTTTGCATGTGTATCACAAATAAAAATAGTACCTTCCACAATGTTCTCTGCAATATCAGCTTGCTCCTAGGTCATGGCATACACTCTACCTGCCTGTTGTGGCCTTGATTGCTGTCTGTCAGGCCCCTGTGGTCGCTGAGGTCCTTTCTGAGATCGGGGCTGCTGGGGAGGTCGGTACAATTGCATCTGCTGTTGTGGCACCTGGAACCGCTGCTGCGGGGGAGCTGGTGTTATCTGTCTCAGCGGCTATGCTTGAATAGGAGCCCCTTGCGTAGATGCCTGCCCATACTGCTAACCTTTCTTCTTAGGGCAATCCTTGACGTGATGATTAGTGTCGCCACAGTAAAAGCACCCCCTCGTCTATCTCCAACACTTAGAAGTAGAGTGGTTATTGCCACAAATGCCACAAGAATCCCTTCTTTGATTTTTGAATTGGTGTTGTGGGGTTGGAGACGGAGTAACTTTCTGCTTGGGTTGGCTCATAGGGGTCATGCGCCCAATCGCCTCCTTTGCCCAATATGCCTTATCCAAATATGCCTGGTAAGTATTCAGAACTTGTGACTTGGCATGAAGGAGTATATCTGGTCGAAGGCCATTGAGGAACCGTCGAATTCTCTCACTTTCTGGAGTGATGAGGGTTGGTGCGAAGCGGGAAAGACGGGTAAACTGTAGCTCATACTCCCGAACAGACAAATTCCCTTGCCTCAATCTATCAAACTCTATTCGCTTTTGAATGCGAACATGTTTCGGTACATACTTCGCATGAAACTGATTACGAAAGGTAGTCCAAGCTACCTCTTCAGCAATCTCCTCATATGTCTCTTTAACTGTAGTCCACCACCTGTCTGCTACATCTCTAAACATGGAAGCTGTCAACTTGACCTTCTGTATCTCTGTGCAGACTAGATTTTCAAATATCTTCTCCACTTGAATGAGGAATTCCTCTGCCACCATTGGATCTTCACCCCCGTTGAACTCCGGCGGACCCCTCTTCTTAAACTTTTCAAAAATATCATTTGGATCATGGCGTCTAGGGGCAACAACAACCTGAGGCTACCCAATCCTCTGCAAGGCCTCAAGTACACCAGTCTGAAATGCAGCTTGATCCACTACTTTAGATCGTACCACAGGTGTTGGTTGCGGCATTACCGGTGGCGGAGTTTCATTTGCTGGATGAGGGTGGTCCATTCTTTGCACAACCTCCAACAATTGTGATATCTGTTGATCCTGATGTTGCTGATGGGCTAACATAGTCTGTAGCAGAGTCTGTATCGGATCATTGGCGGTACCGCTAGGCTCACCCGACTCCGAACTGGATGGGTTAGTTTTCGTTTTCCTTGTTCTAGGTGCCATGTCTGCAAAACAACCGTTCATTAAAGACTAAACGACCAAAAATAAGAAAGGTAACAAATTTTGAAACCTCTAACTATGCTAAAGTTCATATACGATTATACGCATGAAAACCCCATCATCCCCTTCTAAAGTTTCTAATCCTCACATTGGACCTACGTTCTAGCATCTTTTAGAACTTCTAGAACTTGACCAGCTCTGATACCATCTGTCACGCCCCCAAAATTGGGCCGGATCCAAACCTGGTTCCAGGGGTGTGAGAATTGGGGCCAATTAAAATTTTTCTAAACATAAACAGCACGGGCCCCAATTCCGGGTGGATCGAAGTCCTTCGTGAGGCTATGCTTGGTGATCAAGCAACCATAATCACATGCGGAACTAAAACCCATGCTCATCGCAGACAGATATTACATCACAATAAGATAATCAATCTCATTAATAATAAAACCAGAGTCAAGTGCCTCGAAGCATCACAATTAGAGTTAAAATTTCAAAACAACCAAACTTAAATTAATAACTAATGGCCCAGACATGGCCTCATTACATAATCCTAAGTGTTAGGCTTATGTCTTGTATTCCGGTTTAACCGGATGAGTCCACTGGGTTAGCCAGGGACTGGTTTAAGGTCAAGGGTATTTTGGTAATTGTACCGGGGCTTTCTTGGTGGCCAAGAAAGCGGAGATTATATATTGTATAGTCTGTAACCCTAGACCTTGCAGCGGCGGCGGCATCAGTTGCCCGTGGTGCTCCCACACCACGTAGGAGAGATGAGGTGAGAGTGTGGGAATCTCTTGTATGCTTTACTTGTCATAGTGAAGATGTTCGTCCTCCTGTGCCCGTGGATGTAGCCCTGTTTGGGTGAACCACGTAAATCTCGGTGTCTCTTCTTGTGTGGCTTGTTCGTGTTGATCTTATGATTCCGTGGATGCGCACAACGGGTGATTGTTCAGATAATCACAACAATTGGTATCAGAGCCGAGGTTGGTATTCCTTGGGTTTCTGAGCGAGGTGGAGATCGCTCGATGGCTTGGAGGTTGTGCGCATGAAGATTAACTGAGATCAGGTTCGTAATTTCTGGTTGGGCCACCATCGAAGAAGAAGGAGACGAGATTGAGTTCTCCGGTTTCGCTGGATCGGAAGAAAAAGGATTCACACTGTTTCAGATCTGGAGTTAAACTGCTGCGGTTGTTGTCTGATCACAGATGGTAAAGGAGAAGACCGGCGCATGTTGATCTGTGATGAGCCATTAGAGAAACAAGCTTTTCTTTGTTACAGTAACAGAGAATTGGGAATGAAGAAGACGGGAAGAACAAAACAGTAACAGAGAACTGGGAATGAAGAAGACCGGAAGAGAAAACAAAAAAAAACGCTGCAGATAATCCGGAAGCAGAATTTCTCTCTCCTGATGCTGAGAAGAAGAGAAAAACCGGGAAGAAAAAAAAAACTCACCGAGATTTTCGCCGGAAAGCTCGCCGTCTCCGTCGCCCTCGCCGGATCCCTGCATCACCGGACTGGCCGCTGCAACCGCCGCCGTTCTCGCAAAGCAGCCGCTGCAGCTGCGATCACCTCCAGCCCGTCGCAGTTGGTCGTCGCCGCTGCCAGCCCCAATTGCCGTTGCAGCCGCCGTCTCCAGTCGCTGGATCGTCGTTCGCCCCGCCGTGCAGGATCGCCGGAGAGGGGGGCCATCCGCCGCTGCCAGCACCTGACCATCACCGAGGACGAAGAAGCTGGCGCGTCCCTGTTGCAGACGGCAGAGACAAAGGAAAGAGGAAGAAGAAGAAGGGTCCATGTCAAGGTCCAGGTTCGGGTTAGGTCAGGTGCAACCCGACCCGAATGCAGTCCAGTCCAGAAGCAGTAACAGCGGGTTCGGGTTGGGTCGGTTTGACCTGACCCGTGGAGGAAAAGCCCAGGCAGCACAGCAGGTTCCAGGCCGGGTCCGGTCAGGTGCGACCTGACCCGATTACAGCGCAGCCCGGGCAGCAGAGCAAGTTTGGTTCCGGGTCAGGTCAGGTCCGACCCGACCCGTTATCAGAAGGTCCAGCCCAGTCAGCAGGTTCAGTTCAGGTCAGGTCAGGTCTGACCTGACCCGTTAGCAGACGGTCCAGCTAAGCGCAAAAAGGCAGTTCAGTTCCGGGTCAGGTGAACCCGACCCGGGTCCGCTCCAGAAGCCCAGCAGACAGCGCAGAGTGACGTCAGCAGTGACGTCAGCAACGGTCAAAGGCCAGATTTGACCAGTTTCAACGGCTGAAATTGTTTCTGCGATATCTTGATCGTCCGATGTCCGATCGGAGATCCGTTTGAGCCTACGGACTCGTTTCGAGCAGATCTACGCACTGGAAGAGGTTGATTGGCTGTTGGACAGTCAAGGAGGAGGTTTGATCGATTGGAGCGTAGAAACTTGTTTCTACGTTATCGGAGCCATCCTGAGTCGGATTTCAGATCCGTTTCTTCCAGCGTGCTCGTGGTGACGAGATCTATGACTTGATGCAGAAATCTAGAGGAGATCTGAACAGATGTGGATTCAGGCTAGAATCAGGTCTACTCGACCTGGTTGTTGTTGCAAACCCAATAATAGGAGTCGCCGGCCTAGCTGCAAAGGGTTTGCTGATTCAAACGAAGTTGTTCGTTTGGGGTTCACATGATCGCATGTGATGTTATTTATCTTGCCAGAACCAAGCCGGAAAAGCAGCAAGGAGGAGCTGATGTATCAGCAGTTGATCGGAGGCCCGGTCAAATGGAGTTTTTTGACCGCTCGGAGGTAGAGGTTGTTCTGCAATGGAGTCATCTGGACTTGTATTCCCGATCTGTTTGCTTGCATGCTTGTGGTGATTGGATCTTCACAGTGATGTTGAAGATGGGGCAAGATGGTGAGTGATTCAGATATCACTCAGATTCGTCAATGGTTTCGAGCTTCTAGTTCGAGGTGGAGTTTGACAAGGGTATGAATTTTGCTCAAAGTTCATGTGCTGGTTCAACATGTCAAAGTGTTGAAGAAGACTGCATCCCTGGTGCAATGACGTGCCATTCAGCAGGGTACGTGAAGACATTGCCGGTTTTATCTCCTAGTAGCTCGAGTTGTACGGAGTTGTACGGAATTCAAGCCAAGGTGGAGATTGTTAGGTTTATGTCTTGTATTCCGGTTTAACCGGATGAGTCCACTGGGTTAGCCAGGGACTGGTTTAAGGTCAAGGGTATTTTGGTAATTGTACCGGGGCTTTCTTGGTGGCCAAGAAAGCGGAGATTATATATTGTATAGTCTGTAACCCTAGACCTTGCAGCGGCGGCGGCATCAGTTGCCCGTGGTGCTCCCACACCACGTAGGAGAGATGAGGTGAGAGTGTGGGAATCTCTTGTATGCTTTACTTGTCATAGTGAAGATGTTCGTCCTCCTGTGCCCGTGGATGTAGCCCTGTTTGGGTGAACCACGTAAATCTCGGTGTCTCTTCTTGTGTGGCTTGTTCGTGTTGATCTTATGATTCCATGGATGCGCACAACGGGTGATTGTTCAGATAATCACAACACTAAGTTCTCGAACTCAGCACCACACTAAGACACCTCAGATGATGTCATCGGTGCTCCACTCAACAACTCCGCCATTTGGCGGAATTTCCTGCGTCGCCTGACCCTCCGGTTCGGCACCGGCAACGGAGCCTAGACACCCAAGAGTAGTGGGTCAGATTGACATAATCTGGCAAGAGGGTAAGCTGCAACAATGGATTAATCAACTGAATTAAATGATATATTCATTATGAACCAAAATAAATCAGATGCAAACCCCAATGGCATGAATGCGCAGAAACGGGTATCTCCGCAGATAAATATGCAGAAACGGGTAATCCCGCATACAGATAACAGAAACGGGTAATCCCGCAGATAATAACAGAAGGCACAACTGTATACTATTATCCACAATATACGCTGACCCGATGGCGTACGTCCACCTCCGAACTGCAGTCGGTCAGATACATATATACAAATATACTTATTTACAAATACATACGTATATCGATGCAAAATGAACCATGATATGAAACCCTCAATCCCAACATTCAATCCAATATCATTTTGAGTATTTAGAGTACTTAAATTTGAAAGTGTATTATGAACGTGTGTCAATTCAAATTCTTAAGGGTAAGCACTAATCCACCAACGGTCAAGTTAGATAAATATGCACATGAGAACTAACTCTCTATCACAATGGAAATATGAGTCCACGATGTCGATATACTACTTTTGGTGCCTATCATGTGGTGCATCCCGAATCTCACATTCCCATTCTGCATTTAGTCTAATTCTCATGTGAACATTCAACTAACATTCCTAAAAGACATAATTCATCTAATCCAATTATATATAATTAGTGTGTTTTACAAATTAGGTAAAAGATGTTCAATTTCTGAATCCAAAGTTAAATCAAGTCACGATCAAAAAGGGGAAAGAAAATAATTAATTCCTTAATATCATTGTTGTGTACAAGTACACATTATCATTTTATACAAAACAAAAGGTACAAATTTCGGATCCCAATTTGAAATCTAACTCAATTAAGAATCCAATTTAAAATTATATATACATTCTATTTACGGTTTAATCGCTACCAAATACCTTTTTAGTTTATTTCAATCAACCTAAATGAACATTAATCAAAATTTCATACCTCTTAATTAAATTTATAAATAATCCAAGAAACATTTCTAATAACATCATATTAAAATTAATTTAATAAAACCTAATCTCTATTAAAATACTAAACCATTAATCAAAACATAACCTTTTAATTCTTTATAAGAATATCCTAACCTAATTATTTATTTAGTAATATTGTATATAAATATATATATTTAATAATATATATATATTTTTTAAAAAGAAAATGGGCTGACGGGCCCAAACTCGCACCCGGGCCCAGACCAGCCAGGCCGAGCCAGACCAACTAGGCCGGCCCAACAAGCCTGGCCTGCTGCCAGGCAGCGCTGCTGCCTGGGCAGCGGTTGCTCCAAAATTTAAAAAAAAAACAAAACAAAACACAAACATAAATCATCTTTATAAGTTTGGAAAAAAATCAACCGATAACTATTACCCCCAAAAGCCATTAATCCAAACAAGAAGAAGTCATGCCAAAAGTGTGTTAATCAACGAGCAACTAAAACATATTGCAAGAACCAAAAATCATTGTTTTAGCTATCCACTTGCCTGGATCTTGAAGCCAAAGTAGATCTGAAGATCAAAGCTTGGAGGATCCCACCTTGGTTTCCCCCTTAAAGAGCCTCTAGGGTTTTGGGTTGAAGAAGAAAAGAAGAGGGTTGGAGAAAAGGGGAGAAACCCTAAGAGCAGAATTTATATAAGAGAGGGGTTTTTCTAAATTACAAGGAAGGGCCCCCTGCTTTCTAATGGGTTTTAAGAAATTTCAAAAAGAGTCCTTTGGCCCAAAAAGGGTCCATTAACTCAGGCCCACTTGTGTTAAATCAATATATCTGACCCTCTTAACCCAACTGAAACCCGACAAACGATGTGACCCAATATAAAAAAATTTGGGACATGACATGTGGGCTCTGTGATTTGGTTTTGGTTCAGGTTGGGTGGGTGGTGAAGACGGAGTTAGGTTCAGTTGATCTTACAATTGGGAAGGAAATAAAATGTAAAGATATATAGGAGGAGGAGCAGGAAAGAAGCGAATCTACAACAAAGAGGAAAAACAGGAGAGATTTAACAAATGGTGCATGAATCTTGGATCTTGGTCGAATCATTGGACATGGAGCAAGATGGGATTGTGTGTGCTACTGATGGACCAGAGGAAGAAGAAGAAGCTCACTGGGCATCCTCCATGATATCCTGTATCAATCCAATGCCCAGCATCGGTTTAGCCCAACCGAAATCAGGCTAGGCTAGGGCCCGGCCTTTGGCCCATGGGCTGCTCCATTTGGATCCATCCCAAATGATAGGGACACAGGGCTTAGTTCGGTTATATCCAAAGACATCTTGGCTTTCAATCAAGGAGAGAATTTGAGTTTCCAAAGAATAAAAATTTTCAAGTGAAACAAAATTCTCTACGTTGATGTGAGAAGGATAAGGATAGCAACAAGTTGATGATAAAAAAAAATAATTAAAAAAAAGACAAGTTGTTGATGAAGCCATTGCCTCCTTTTTGAAGTAGAAAATATAGCTTATATAATCACATCTAAATAAATTTACAGCTATAACAATACAATAAGGAGGTGACTACAAATAAGGCTTATTCACAGTCGAAACTGTTCAGCAATCAGGGGCACATGATCCAGCCTAATCTGCATAAAATCTGAAATGATTTTGGCTTGCAATTAGTTTGGCATGATTCCTGCTTGTAGTCTATTTAGCATGATTCCTGGAGAGTCTCTTCAGCACTCAATTGCGATTCTTTACTAACAATTGAAGATCATTTTCATCGACAATGGGAAGTGTCAAAGAGGTCCACTTCATCATATCTCCACTGGAAGACTGGGCTTACAACAAATAATGACGAGAAGTTTTTGCACTTCTATTCCATTGATTGATGAGATAAAGACAGAATTTTTGTTGGTTTAAGTCAAGAATTTTTTTAATTGTTGCATTACCAAAGTATAAAAAGTTGAGTAAGAGCACAACATAGTAACTTGTAATTCCATAACTACAGATCTGTCGTGGGCCATGCCACATCTTAAATTTCGAGTTTCAAATTCCAATTTACAGCTTTTGAGTTTAAGTTTCATTTCAGTATTATTCTATGCACCTCCATCTCTCCGCTGGGCAGAGAGAAAATTGCGACAATTGACGTCTGCCACAAAAAACAGAAAAAAAAAGATAGAAAGACAAAATAGCGACCAATAAAATTTTTGATGGGCGGCAAAATTCTATGGGCGGGATGTCAAATTTTGGCCAACTAAATCTTGACCCTTGAATCATAAGTAGAAGCTATACCAGCGGGACATAGTGTTTATGGGGAGTATATTTTTAAAACCCTTTTGTGTCCTATAATAATATAGATATTTAAGCACCTCCCAATAAAAGAGATGTAATCATGATCCTGACAACAAATGACTCCACATTTTGTCACATTCCTAAAAAAATAACAAAGAAAGAATCCCAACAATCTTGACACTTTCAAAGACCATCAAACCATTAATTCCCAGCGTAAAATAACATAATTTAGTAACATTCAGAAAAAAACCAAGTCGTTCAATAGCCCCCTTGTGGAATCCTCTGTTGCAGCAGTCTTGAAAATTGAACCTTCATTGGTAACAACTTAATCAGTCCAGACACACATGGCAGTTATACTTCTTTGGTAAATCTAAAAAAACATTTACAGAGGATGGCTACTAAACATGAATGCCCAATAATATCCAAATGCATACTGCATTAAAGAATACCTTTTCTACGACACAATGACGATCATACTTGCACCCAGATTATGCCCATCAAGATATAAGATGAGCAAGAAAGGGGTGAAAAAGCAGAAAATAAAATTTCATGAAGAGGGTTAGCAGGGGGCTATTAAAATACGGGTAGATCACATTACATGTTCCACAGCTTTCAATAACATCAACTTGCTGTATCAAGTTTAGCCAGCTGCTCTTAGGCCTATGCCTTGGTCGCTCTAGAGAACATCAATTAAGTTTATTGAATCTACGTGGACAAAGATGAAAGAATAAAAAACAGACTGAAGTGGTTTTAATTTCAATCAATATGCGTGGTAATTAATAGCTTTTAAAATATTAATTATTGTATAGATAGGATACAATGCAATTGTATTTTATTACTTATCAGAAGAAATAAAGAAAATCTTTAAAGAGTCATTAGATAAGAAAAATATATGCATTCGGGTTTAACTGAAATTTTATTTCTATAATTGCCAATAGCGCGGGATGCTGCTAATTCACACATAATTATTCTAAGATCTTAGGAATTATACATGCATTGATTTCAGTTAAAATAGGATTATGTCCTCAATATAACAAAGAGAAACAATATTTAGAAATGCTATTAGCCCCTCATAAGTTACAAAATTAAAGTTACCTATCCAGCATGCATTACAACCACACTCACACTCAAATACAACTGTCTATATAGTTCAAAAGTGAGCACGACCAATATTTATGGAGCTCATTATACTAATTTTACTCCCATGTTTACTCTCACCCTGTCTCTACTAAGTCAGGTCCTGCCCATAGTATGCACTTGCTGGTGAGTTCATGTGCTAACCCATTGTTTATCGGCGATTACTCGTCATTTTCGGGTAACCACATATTCGGACTATGAACCACATTTTGAACCAAGATGAGTTCGAGCAAATGGGCTGGAAAGTCTTTCAGTTCTACTACTCTGAGTAGTTGTTTCTCGCCTGATGTTCCAAAGGGCCTATAGAGGTGAGCCCCGGTAGTGTTTCAAATACTGAAATAGATCTCAGTGGGTTTGGTAACTCAATAGAAATAGCTCTTTATGAAAAATCTAGGTCGTTAGGTCTAGGTATGGTTCTACCTGCATTCCATGGCTTATGAGTCAAGGTTGTTCTGGGTACATTTAAATAGGTATCCTATAAGGTTAATGTTGTGGGTTTGGAGGAATGGGAGAAAAAAAGAGTTTCAATCCTTGCTGCAGCATGAGGAAACAAAAGCAATGGATCGCATTCTCAGTTAGGGTTTATGCTACACTCTGTTACTCCTGCAAAAAAACCGATCCCAAGCCTCTAGTCCGGCCTTGATCAATTGAGTCATGCGATCACAGGTAAGAATCTGGATCACACAGGCCGATGGATTGGAAGGTTATGCAAGAAAGCCCAAGAATAAAGCAGGAAGCAATATTGCAAAACCACAAGGTTCTCAGAACTGTATGGCTACAAAATAGGATGATGAAAATATTGTTCATAACTCGAGTATACGAAATAATAATCTCAGAACTGTAATGATAAAGGAGGGATTGTTATGTGAAATAATAATGTTTGGATTCTCAGATTTCTAACGTTTTGCAGCACTGCTGCCAGCTTTGTTCTTGGGCTTTCTTGCATAAACTTCCAATCCATGGGATTGTACAGAATCCAAATTCTTACCTGCAATCTTAATGCAGTCTAACCCCAGCAGGCCCTCTTCAACTTAGATTAGAATTATTATTAGTAGAGTTCTAATTAAATTGTTATTAGGAAAGTTTCCATTTTTAGCCTAGGGTTTTCTTGCTCATTAAGTTTGTTTTTAGTACATATATGACATTGTAGAAAAGAAATTCTCAGATTTGGTTGATTAATAGAATTGGGTTTTTCCCAGAGGTGTTTCCTTGTGTGTGTTGAAGTCATCTTGACGGTTCGAAGTGTCCTTAAACACGTGCTTAGGCACCTCCACGTAAGCCCTAACCCTAGAGCTGCATCAGATTGGTATCAGAGCCGAAGGATCTGCACGATCTTCCGGCGTCCACCCCCTGCACCCCAGACGACCACCACCCACTGTCGACACCCCTGTCCTAACCTAATCCCCTTCAAAACCCTAAAACCACGCCTCTGTTCAAACCCATTCACCGGAACCCATCCAACCCCATCGGTCCATCCCGCACCAAATCCCTCTTCAAATCCACAGCCCTGGGACCCAACTCCACAAAACCCACCTTTCTTAAAATAGGCCCTGATCAGTCCAAACCCTAACCCTAACGTCGCTGTCTCCACCCTATCCCCAACCCCTAAACTTACCATACCAAAATCCCTAAATCCCTGACCAACCGAAGCCTCTGTCGAATCCCTTTGCCCTCTGTTGACACTAAGTTCCACCCCTATCAACCCTCGATTGCCAGATCTAAAATCCTTAAACCCATTCCCAATCCGCCCAGACCTCAACAGATCCCTTTCCTAACCACCATCTCCAAACCCAGCCCTCCGCTGCCATCCTAGTTGCCCTTAAATCTTCTCCCGAAACCCCCTGGGCATCCAACCATTATCTTGACGACACCCCTACACCTACCGGACACCCTCGGACCCTGCGAAATCCCACTTTCCGGCTAAACCCACACCCTGAACTTTTCCTCAAACCCACTTTTCGGCCAAACCTTCTTCTCTCCAAACCAGAGTGAAAAATACAAAAAAAAGCAGAGCGAGAGAGAGTGAGAACGCAAAGCGAGAGAGAGAGAACGCAGTGTACCTTCTCTACAGCTCGCTGCCTTCTCTGTGGAAACCATCGTCGCCGCCATCTCTGTTGCCCGTAGGTAGCGCTCGACGATTGCCACAACCATCGTCGCCGCCATCTCTGCCGCCCCCAGGCAGCACTCGACGATCGCCACCACCATCGTCACCGCCTTCGCAGCACCATCGTCGCCATCTCCATCATCTCGCCTGCGCTCTCATTGTTGCAGCCTCTGTTTGAAGCACCTAGGGCAAACAAAGTCTTATTATCTCCATCTTCCTGTCACGCAGAACGAGACGGGAAAATCTGTATTGGGCCCCAGTTCAATCCGGGTACGCTTCAGCTATTTTTAGGTGGGTGAGCCCATATACTAATTGGCCCACAAACGAAATTCTTCTCAAAGCTTCTGCACAAGTGTTCTGATTTCCAATCTGTCTCTCTGAAGAGTAGATCTGCACATCAGGTCAGTCAAATTTCAATTTTGCATTTAAAAAAAAATGCCTCCAAAGAAGCAAGAGGATGCTGAATCTTCATCTTCTTCACTTGAAGATTTGGCTAATGCCATTAGAGAATTATCTACAAAAGTTGATGGCATGCATACCACACTGCAACAATTGGATATTAGAGTGACAAATTTGGAAAATAATCAGCGTGTGATTACCACCGTGATGATGGTGCAAATATTCGGAATCAACGGGATCCACCTGTCTATAATCCTGATTGAGATTTAGGAATTAAAATTGTGATTCCTGAATATGATGGAAAATTGCAGCCCGCGGAATTCATGGATTGGTTAGTGTGTGTGGAAAATATTTTCGCACACAAGCCAATGACTGAGCATCATAAAGTCACACTGATTGCTACTAGATTCCGAAATTATGCTGCAACTTGGTGGGCTGAATTGCAAAGAAAATGGAAGAATCAGAACATGGACCCTGTTGATACATGGACGGAGATGAAAAATATTTTGAAGCAAAAATTCCTCTCTGTCAACTATGCAAGAGATCTCTGTTCCAGTTTTCAAAACTTGAAACAATGGTCTAAGATAGTTGTTGAATATTCTGAGGACTTTTTGACTCTACAAGTTCGTTGTGGCTTGAATGAAGATGATGATGTGGTAGTTGATAGATTTTTCAATGGATTGAGAATAGACATTCAGCATATCCTTGCCTCCCAACATTTTGATAACTCATTCAACATGCTATCAAGGCTGAGGGAATTGCAAATCATCAAGTACAAAAATCCAAATGGGTTCAACCAAAGAATTCCCCTCTACAAGAAGCTAAATTCAATAGACAGATTTTTGCTAGGACCGAAGGTCAAAATAAGATGGTTTGTTTTCATTGTCATCAGCACGGACATCGAGCAGCAGAATGTCCAAAGCGAATACATTTGATTGAGATTGAAGGTGCTGATAACAATATCCGAGATGATATTAAGGGTACTGACACTGATCCTAAGGATATTGACAATCCCAAGGACATTGACACTGGGGAAATTGAATTCACCGATGCAGAGCCCCCAGATGAAGCTCTTATTGTCCTCAAGGACGCTTCACCAACTGTTGAGCATAAGTGGTTGCGCAAAAATATTTTCCGTTCCGCAGAATGATTCAGGGACAAAATTGCACAGTTGTTATTGACAATGGAAGTTGTGAAAATCTCATCTCCCAAGCTCTTGTTGATCGCCTCCAATTGAAAGTTTATAAGCATAACCATCCTTATTTTGTCAAGTGGCTAATGAATGGTGATCAAGCGCATGTTCGCAATACTTGCAAAGTTACTTTTGCCATTGGTGAGACTTACAGGGATACAATCTGGTGTGATGTGCTACCTATGGATAGTGGTGATATCTTAGTGGGCCATCCTTGGATGTATGACAAAAATGGAACTCATGGTATGCGCGACAACACCTATACATTCATGCATGGTGGACAGCAAGTTATTCTTCATCCTGAGAAACCACAACCGCCAAAGAAGAATTCCTGGAAAGCTGCCACAAAGGATGTCCTTCATGTTTAACACATTTACACTGGTAATCCGAAGCAGCATCGAGTTCGAGGACGAACTCTTCTTTCAACCCGGGGAGGATGATGCAGTCTAGGCCCCAGCAGCCCCTCTTTAACTTAGATTAGAATTATTATTAGTATAGTTCTAATTAAATTATTATTAGGAAAGTTTCCATTTTTAGCCTAGGGTTTTCTTGCTCATTAAGTTTATTTTTACTATATATATGGTATTTTAGAAAAGAAATTCTCAGATTTGGTTGATTAATAGAATTGGGTTTTTCCCAGAGGTGTTTCCTCGTGTGTGTTGAAGTCATCTTGACGGTTCAAAGTGTCCTTGGACACGTGCTTAGGCACCTCCACGCAAGCCCTAACCCTAGGGCTACATCAAATCTCATGACTCAATTGATCAACCTCAGACCTAAAAGCTTGAGATCTGTTCTTTTGCAGATCATAGTCCCAATCTGTAGTCAGCAGAGAACGACGAAGAATCACCAAAAAACGATGGGTTGGCACATCAACTCGCTGGCAAGAGCATACAACGGGCGAAACCTGAATTAGCACATACAGAGTCAAGGCGAAGAGGGGAGCGAGAATAGAGTCATCAAGATGTACTATAAGTTGCAATATTGTTGCACACAAAACCTTCATTACATAAACAAACCATAAATTGTATAGCTATCATAAAGCTTCAATATCTCATGCATCCCTGATACCACGACATCAAACCCAGATAACAGCATTTGCAAAAACAATGCAACCCACTATTTCTACATAGCTCTTGAGCCAAAAGTTCCGTAAGCTCTCTGTGGAGCCTTATTCTTTTTTATTCTTTCATTTTGGCATTTGTCATAAGAAGTTGGAGACCTCTGTACCAGTCAATAGTTCTCATCTTCACATAATAAAGTCGACGTTGTAGATTTTAATTATTGAAATGGGCAACCCATTCTAATGGAAACAAAATATAATGAGTAATGGTTATCTGCATGACATTTTTCAATAGATAATGATCTTTTGTATGCTATTAATTTTAGGTAAATCTAAAAGAAAATCGTTAACTAAGTAATGACAAGAATGAACCAATCTATGTGTGGCTGGACTCTAGGGAAAAAGCTTGTTTATTAACTGATTTATATAGTGTATTTATGGTTAAGTCCTGGTGATATCATAGTTTTTTTGCTAACTTTTTATTGTTTACAAATTTCCATGTTGACCTTGCCATGTGAATTCTAATTGGCCTAGATCATTGCGAAATGCATGACACGTATATTGTAAGCTTAAATGGGTCTTCCATTTTTAAACATGATATATTTGTCCTAAGCTAAATTTGTATTTTTTTTAATTCATTATATATGATGACCCATTTATACCTCCCAGAAAAATAATTGTCCTATTTAGAACTTCCTCATACATACCTTTAATTATGTTTTTGTTTAATATATATATATATATATCAATTCATGCAAACCACCCTTTACATAAAGTAGAAGCCATATTTTTGGGATGTCTCGTATTGACGTTAATTACTGTTCAACTCATGCTAACTCTTCGTGTGATTACCTGAAGGAGTGGCGTAACTTCTGTCACAAGCCTCACCAAAATATTTTAAGAAATATCGCATCTTTGTTTTTTCCCTTTGGTTGGATCCAGCAGGTGAAATAGTTATGCTTTGAAACAGGCGAACACAACTATAGGCATAATTTTGAATCGTAGGTTCACTATTCTTAAGGTAGGTTCGAATGAATATTTAATTATTTACAAACCATAGGGAGACATTTTTAATAAGCTTAACTTATCTAAGGATTTGGCACAAAATAGAATGAAATGGAGAATCAGAATTCATGGAGCCAACTCCAATATGGCTGGGATAAAGCTTTGATGATGATGATGATGATGATAATGATTAGGGAGACTTTTTTACCATTTAATGATTTGGAGAATCTTGTTTACTTTATTTAATGTATATAAAAAATACATTAAATAACAAATCACTTATCAAGGGAAGATGAAGTGAACAAAAAATCAGTAAAGCAGAAATTTTTCCCACCATGTAACCTCTTCTTGAAATAAAAAACGTTGTTAAAACTTTAGAACACAACAAAAAACTATTGAAACAGCCATGATGCAGGCTAACTATTTCATGAGTAATTGTCATGAGTGTTTGTGTGCCTTAGGGCTGGAATCCATCTCTGAATTTGAACAATCCTTCAGGAGATTATTCTATACCCAACCAAAAATCCGGAGCTGTGCCAGATTGGCATCAAAGCCTAGATCTAATCGCTGGGGAAACAGTGTCTTTCCCAGAATTCATCGTTACATCCACTGGTCATCATTAACCCTCTCCTCCACTACCGAAGACCTGCAACAGCCCCAATACCCTCCATTGTCCCCACCCTCCATTCCCAAATCCCCTTCTTCAACCAACTCCACTAACATCCAACTCTTCCAGAAAATCCAACGAACCCAGAGACCAATCGAAATCAAAACCCCCTCCTAACCCCACAACCACTGACTACCCAGTCACTCCCAAATCAACAACCCCAAACCCATCACTTTCCCAAAACCTGATCTTGTCACCCAAAGCTAGCCCACTGAAACCCATCCATGCAGCCAAAACCAACCCAAACCCCCGGTTTCTATCATCAGTCCCTAATCCCAAAAAAAAAGGGGAATAGAAGCGAAGCAAAGCAGCGGCATTAGATGAAGAAAAAGAAAAAGGAGAAGAAAAGAAGTAGAAGAAGAAGATAGGAGATTGGATTCAGCAGCACTAAGCACCATCGACTCCTCCCTTGCTCGTCGTCATCGATCTTGGCCAGCCTGTCCCCACTATCAGCACCTCCATCAGCCACCAGCTTTCTTCATCTTTTCGTCTTTGTTGACACTAACCCAGAACCATCGCCCTCGCCATCGACTGTTGAAAATTTCTTCTCCATCCAAGCAAGCAAGTCAAACACCAGCAAGTAAGACTCTTTCTTTCCTTTATTCCTCTCTCTGCATAAATCCCAAGGCCACACACATGCATCCTTTTGGACCTCAGTTTAGGTCCAAGCGCAACCCTGTTGAATAGCCTTTGTTGGGCCTAAAGTTAGGTCCAACACCCCACTCTCGCTTTCTCAAAAAAAAAAAAAAAAAAAAAAAGCAACCATGTCTAGAAGAGGTGAGCGACTCCAACATTGGATGACTAATAAGGTCAGAGATGAGACCATATATAAATCAAGCTAAGATTTGGAAAATGTCACAACACATTTGAAAATAGCGGAGACCGCCATTACTGAATTGCAAAACAAGCAGTTTGGTGGTAAAAAAGGATCATCTACTGTGCCTTTGGTGTACACACTAGTCTAACCAGAGAGACTTACAAAGCAAGAATCCATTCGTGACTGTATGCAGCGTGACCCCCAAGGTCCCTCTGCTGCCCCTCCACCTAATGACATCAGAAGGAAAGTCAAAATTGATATTGCAGACTTTAGTGGTGATGCTAACCCAAAAATTTTTATTGATTGGCTTAATTCTCTAGAAGACTATTTCGCTTGGTATAAACAGCAAAGCCTTCACCAAGTTTAAACTCAAGGGTCCTACTCAAATTTGGTGGTATAGTGTTGAAAATAGTGAACTTGCAGGGGGGCCAGCCTATTATTCGATGTTATAACATGAAAGATAGGCTCAAAAGCAACTTTCTACTTTCTAATTATATGGATACACTCCACCAAGAATATCTAAGTCTCCAACAAGGTACTTTGATAGTGGAAGAATACACAAATAAGTTTTGCAAATACATTGTTCGCTATAACTTAAAAACAGATGACCATCTGACTATCACCAGATACAGAGAAAACCTACGTTTCGATATTAGACTAGAAGTAGCAATGTTTGACTATACCACAGTTGATGAAATCTTCAATAAAGCTCAAAAAACACAACATGAAATTTAGTTGTGCAAACGCAATACTTTTCAAACTGGAGTCTTCCACAAAAAGAAGCTTGACCCTCCCTATAATCGCAATCAAGTGCAAAGTTATAGGCCTCCTCCTCAGTGGCCAGCCTAGCAAGCACCTCAGAATCCTCAGCTAGGTATTCAGCAAAGGCAAGTTATCCCACAACAAAATCAGCAATTTCCACAAAATCAGAATGATAATTGTGCTCGTGGGAGAATAAATTGAAGAGATATTGTTTGTCATGCCTGCAAGCAATGGGGACATTATGCAAATGAGTGCCTGCATAGAAATTTATACACTTCCAATGAGTCTGATAATGATGTCCAGCATGATGAGCTTGTAGAAATGAAGTTGACACATATCCTCCTTATGACAATCCAGCAAATCAGATGGATTATGCAAATGCTGATGACGGCACTCCACTGGTTTTTCTTGATCATTGCCTAGTAGTAGCAGACACAAAGGAGGAAGAAGAAGATTGGAATCATGCTTCTATTTTTCAGTCCTAAGTCAATTGTATAGGCAAGTCATGCAATATGATTATTGATGGTGGTAGTGCAATAAATGTAATTTCTCAAAAAGTAGTCAAAAAGCATAAACTACCCATGATGAAGGGACCCACGACCATACAAAGTTGCATGGGTTGACAATTAGGTCATGAAGATCACCTTTAGCACTTGGATAAAGTCTGCCAACTTCTTCGTCGGGAGCGTTTCTATATCAATCTCAAGAAATATAAATTCATGAGTGATTCTGTTATTTTCTTAGGATATATTGTTTCTGCACAAGGTATCAAAATGGATCCTGAAATGATTAGGGCTATTCTTGATTGGCCTATTCCTACTACCCTAACTGAAGTTCGCAGTTTTCATAGTTTTGCCAATTTCTACAAAAAGTTTATCAGAAACTTTAGTAGTACTATGACTCCTGTTATGGTTTGTATGAGAAAAAGTGAATTCAGGTGGACCAGTGCAGCCACCAAGGCTTTCGAAAAGATCAAGCAAAAGATTACTGAATTCGCTAGTTCTATAGGTTCTTGATTTTAACAAGCTCTTTAAAATTGCTTGTGATGCCTTACATGTAGGCATTGGAGGTGAACTTAGCCAAGAAGGACATCCAGTTGCATTCTTCAGTGAGAAACTTTCTGATGTGAAATTAAAGTATTCTACCTACGATTTGAAATTCTATGCCCTCGTCCAACCGCTTCGTCATTGGAGGCATTATTTGATTGCCAATAAATTTGTGCTCTATTCTGACAACTGCCAAAAAGGTTGATTCTATCTACATTATTGTTGACCGTTTTTAAAAAAATGGCACACTTTATTCCTTGTCCTGCAACTGTTAATGCTTACAAGGTGGCCAAATTATTCTTCAAAGAAATTGTTCAGCTATATGGTCTTCCAAGACTCTTATTTCTAATCAAGATAAGAAGTCTATAAACTATTTCTGGAAAGCCTTATGGATGTTGTCCAATACCAAGCTTAACTTTTTTACTTCTTATCATCCTCAATCTGATAGACAAACAGAAGTGGTAAACAAAAGTCTTGAACAGTTGTTACGCTGTCTTGTGCATGACCGTATCACAAACTGAGATCAAGTGCTACATATAGCAGAATTTGCACACAATAACTCGGTCAAACGGTCAACAGGCACTTCACCATTTGAAACAGTTACAGGAGTTCGTCCACGACTACCTGTTGATCTCATGCCTTTGCCAATCGATGCAAGAGATAGTGCAGATCCTGAACATTTCTTCCAACATATGCAACAAGTGCACAATGAGGTACACTACCATATATTTGGCAGCAACAATGTTTATAAAAAGCAAGCTGACAAACAACGTCGGTTTGTTGAATTTAATGAAGGAGATATGGTTATGATACGTATTCAGCCTGAAAGGTTACCTCCTGGAGCTAATAAGAAGTTACACCCACGTAACTCCGATCCATTCAAAATTCTGCAAAAGATTAGCCCCAGCACCAATGTTCTTAACATTCCTTCTGATTTAGGCATCAGTTCTTCCTTCAATGTAGAAGATCTTACTTTCTACCACGGCCATGATAATGAGGGAGATACTGAAGAGCAACTTATTTCCCTAACAGTTAATCTCCCCATACAGATGAGAATGTTGACGTCCTTGATGATCAAATTGTTTTTACACGTCAAGGAGGTTGCCAAAAGTTTTATGTTCACCAACATAATCGTCCTTTTTCCGACGCTACGTGGATCACAGCTACAGACTTCCAGCACATCAATCCTGATCTTTATGAGAGATATCAAGCGCTTAACTCGCCAGAGTCGCATTTTTCCAAGCCGAGGAGAGCTGATGCGTCCCAGATCACAAGCCCACCGATGGTGATGGGCCCCACTTGATCCATGATCTCTTCAAGATCAGGGATCCCTATCCTTAATTAATTATTTATTTCTTCTCCTATCTTAAGATAAGATTAAGACTAAATTTAATTTAGTAAGCCATGATTGTTTAAAAATTAGTCTTTCCTAGTTTAAAAATAGCACCTCCTATATAAGAAGGAGCCTATCATTGTAAAAGACATGCTTATTCAATTATAATTCAAGTTTCAATGAGTTTTCTCTCTCTATGGTGATTGTAGTGAGTTTTGGTGTGCCTTGGGCTTGGAAGCCATCTATGGATTCAAACAATCCTCAGGAGATTCTTTTACACCTGATCGAAGATCTGAGGCTGCGCCAAGTCTCCCATAAACCCTAGTTCTTTCCTGACCAAAACCCAATCTTGCAATATTTGACCAAGCAAACCTATCCCACTACTCAAATTTTGAGATGCCCTGCATAAGAGAGATAGAACACCCCCCCCCCCCCCAAAAAAAAACACCTAAAAAAAAAAACCACATACTTGGTGGAGACCGCAAGCATCCGAAGAACATAGTATTTATTTAAAATGGTGTGAGGACTCAAGAACAGTTCAATATATATGCTCTCCCACGTGTGGGGATCGCGCGCGCGGGGGGTCAGGGAAGGGGGAGGAGAGAGAGAGTGACTAAGTATAGAACCACTATCAAACTAAATGCCTTGATGAAAATTAAACTTGCAGACACTAAACCGAAAACCTACATAGTAAAAAAAAAGAAATGGAAACCAACTCTTAAAACATTAGAAGTAGCCTAGCACTTGGATGTATGGATGCTTAAACTCAAGTAACTAACCGATTCAGGCAATGTAGGATTTTGCCTTCTTGAATGCACCATCACTCTCGCTAAACTCTACAACATGCTTCTTCGAGCCTTCAGAACTGTCAAGAAAACAACCACAACATTTGGATGCTTAGTATCATAAGAGACTGAGAAACAGAATACAAGGGACCAAAAGAATGTCGAATAAGAACACTTCATTAGGCTACAGGCTTGGAAGATTTATTACGCCATTCATCTACTTTAAACATAATTACAATCTAAGTATCATATATAAGAGAAGCTTAACTAATTAGTATCAAGAGTGTGAGCTATCATAGGATTATTTCCATTCACTGCCTAAATAAAAATATGTCAAACCAAAACAAAAGAAATGAAATGAGGGAAATAGAGGTCCCACAAGGATTCTGATTTATGTTCCTAATGTCTACAGACAATGACAATGTAAAGTAACAACAAATGCCCTACTGCTACCTATCATAGAGAAACCCCTACATTTTTCAACAGTAATGATACTACCTCTCTCAAACTTGGTCCCAATCACCTACTCACATAGGCTGTGATCCACCCAATCACTACCACAGATTTCATAAAACTCACCAAAGCAACAAGAGCATAAAAACGCAACATTGGAAACACCAACACTACGAGAAAACCCCTTCACAAAGTATTTCGTTAACTCAACTAAAAAAGAAAATTACAACAGGCCATGGATTCGGTACTAAATTTTTTGGATTTCACATTCACGGCATAACGTAGATACAGGTATACACACCTGTTACATGTTATCCACTATCAGACACATCCATGGCATAGCCACCTTTGCATCAGCGGGATTAGCATACCCCACTGGAATTCAAAAAAAAAAAGAACATTGCTTAATTCTATATATTCATAAGTACTAGCGTGTTTTTGCTCAATTAACAACATTGTAAGGCTACAATATTTGGGAAAATGTTACATTAATATGAGCATCTTGGCATTCGGAAGGCTTTACACATCGGGGACAAGCATATAGTGTCTTAGGGTGTCATACCCAAGGATACAAATATCGGCCGATATGAAGCATATCGGCCGATAAATCGGGCGTAGCTCACATGTGTATCGGCCCGTATCGGCTGGGGGGTTTAAAACCCCCCGGCTGATTTTTTAACCCACCTTTCCCTTTCAACTCCCCTCTTTTCTCCCCTCTTCACAGCTCCAACTCCTCCAAGCCCCTTTCCTTGCCTCCATTTTTTAAATCATCTAAAAAAAACATCAAAATCATGAACAAAAACATCAAAAACATCCAAAGATTAAGGTGGCATTTAAGATTCAAGCATCAAGCTCAAAAAAGGTGAGTTTTGAAGGTTTTTTTTTTCTACTTTGTGCTTATTTCTCTCTTTTCTTCTATGAATCACTTGAAAATGAGTTATTGTTGTTAGATCCATGTTCTTCTTTGATCAAGCCCCTCTTTTTTATCACTTTCTTAATTTTTTTTTGAATTTTATTTTCAGATTATTTTATTATTTGAAAAAAAAATCTATTTTGTTAATGGAAAACCAATCAAATGGGTTGAAAGTGGTCCCTAAATGTTAGATCTATACTTCCCATAGATCAATCCCACATATTTTTGTGTTCTTCTAATTTTTTCATATTTTTTATTTTCAGATTTTTTTATTTTTTTTTAAAATATTTTTTTATAGAAGCAAACTCAATCAAATGGGTTGAAAGTGGTCCCTAAATGTTAGATCTATGCTTCCTATAGATCAATCCCACATATTTTTGTGTTCTTCTAATTTTTTTCATATTTTTTATTTTCAGATTTTTGTATTTTTTTTAAAAAAATATTTTTTTATAGAAGCAAACTCAATCACAGGGGTTGAAAGTGGTCCCTAAATGTTAGATCTATGCTTCCCATAGATCAATCCCCCATATTTTTGTGTTCTTCTAATTTTTTCATATCTTTTATTTTCGGATTTTTGTATTTTTTAAAAAAAATATTTTTTTATAGAAGCAAACTCAATCAAATGGGTTGAAAGTGGTCCCTAAATGTTAGATCTATGCTTTCCATAGATCAATCCCATATATTTTTGTGTCCCTCTAATTTTTTCATATTTTTTATTTTTGGATTATTGTATTTTTTTAAGAAAATATTTTTTTATAAAAGTAAATTGAATCAAATGGGTTGAAAATGGTCACTAAATATTAGATCTATGTTTCCCATAGATCAATCCTACATATTTTTGTGTTCTTTTAATTTTTTCATATTTTTTATTTTCTGATTTTTGTATTTTTTTTTAAAAAATATTTTTGTATAAAAGTAAATTGAATCAAATGGGTTGAAAATAGTCCCCAAATGTTATATCTATGTTTCCCATATATCAATCCCAATTCCCACCCACATAGATGCGTGTTATTCTAATTTTTTCATGTTTTTGAAATTTATTTAAATTTTAACCTATTACTTTTAAATCTTGTTTACGTATTGTGACGTGAAAAAATGCCGCGTGATATAGATCTTGCATAGACCTATGGTGAGGCAATTGAAAACAATCGGTTGAAGATTAAGTGCAAATTTTGTCACAAAGTGACCCATGGGGACATTACAAGATTTAAACAACATTTGGCCCATGTGCAAGGCAATGTTGCAAGGTGTCCTGAAGTGTCCAAAGAAGTTAGGGAGCAAATGAAAAATTTATTGAATCAAACAAAATAGAGAAAAGTACAAATTAAAGAGAAGAAGCAGCAGGGTGTTGATGCAGCATGCCATGATGTATTTGGGGATGAAGGTCTTGGTGCTGCTTTTGATGATGAGTTTGATGACCCAGAAATGATGGCTGCACGCCGAGAGTCCCTTATGTCGTGCCAAGAAGAAGCAGAGCATCGAGCCTATAGCCAGCGTAGAAACTATGATGAAGATGGCTCATCTGGTGCAACAAGCAAGGGCAAAGGCAGTGTGGGCAAAATGCGTAGAGCATTTAGCACCCGACTGTGGGATGTTGATATAGAGATTATTTCTACTCGGATGGCTACACCTACACAAACTAGAAGAGGGGTTAGTTTTGTTGATCCTTTCGCACATAGATCGGAGGCAGTTAAGCAACCAAAAATCTCTAATGTTGTCAAGGGTGTCATGAAGGCTGCAAGAGATAGATTATCCAAAGTTACAGCAAAATGGCTAATTCATAAGAATATACCCGCTACCGCGATTGATTCTCCTTATTTTCAGACAATTCTTGATGTTGCGGCTCAAGCTGGGCGGGGTATTACGTCGCCATCCGTGTATGATGTAGGCACCAAGTACCTTGAAGAAGAGTATAAAGAAATAAAGGCTTGGGTAGAGACGTTTAGGCCCATGTGGGGGCAAAATGGAGTCACTATTATGTGTGACGGGTGGATAAGTGGCACCCAAACACAATTAATTAACTTTTTGGTGTATAATGTCACTGGGACCGTCTTTGTGAAGTCCGTTGATACATCTGAAGAGAAACGGATAGCAAATTATATTTATAGGCTTATGGATAAAGTTGTAGAAAGTGTTGGAGAGGAGAACATTGTCCAAATTGTGACAGACAATGGAGCTAATTTTAAGAAGGCCGGTCTTCTTTTAATGGAAAAGAGGACACATTTATTTTGGACCCCATGTGCAGCACATTGCATTGACCTTATAATGGAGGATATTGGAAAGAAGAAGAATGTGGCCGCTGCAATCAAGGCATGCAGAGGCATTACAAGGTTCATATACGACCATTCATGGCTCTTAAGCTTGATGAAAAGATTCACAAACAATCATGCCTTAGTGCGTCCGGCATCCACTAGATTTGCTACCCATTTTATTGCTATGGAAAGCTTAGTACGTTGGAGAACGGAGCTAATTCAGATGTTTTCATCAGAAGAATGGCTTCGTTCGAAATGGGGCAAAGCAACACGTGATCTGGAGTTTGACATCCCAATTTTAATGAGGGACAATAAATTTTGGGCCAAAGTAGAGAACATATTAAAGGCATATGAACCTTTAGTGAAAGTGTTGCGGCTTGTAGATGCTGATGAAAAGCCAACAATGGGGTACATTTATGAAGCAATTGATCTGGCAAAGCAAGCCATTATAGAAAATTGCCGATATCATGATGATTATATAAAAATTATTGATGCCCGGTGGAACGATCAGCTGCACGATCCATTGCATGCTGCAGGTTATTTTTTAAATCCTGAATTCTACTATCGCAATGCCTCACACCACACTGAAGCAATAGATATGGAATTGCGAGTAGGATTAAGGACAGTGTTGAAAAGAATTTTGAGTGAAGATGATCATATCGAAGCTATACAAGAGGTAAGCTAATTAAGAAATTTATTTAATCTTTTAAATATATTTTAGATAATTGTATTGATATGGTGTACTTATTTATTTCTAATTTTTTGCATTGCAGATTTCCACTTATACACATAAAAGAGGAACTTTCGCTGACCCTTTTGTACAGCGAGTGATTGGAAAATGTTCACCTGGTAGTTATACTTATACGCAACTGACAATACATAGAAAAGGAACTTTCTACGATTTAAAGATGTCTAATTTTTTTTTCTTTTTTTTGTATTCCAGCTGATTGGTGGGAGAGTTTTAGAGAGAGTACTCCACATCTAAGGAGAGCAGCCATTCGCATCCTTAGTCAAACAACAACATCATCAAATTGTGAAAGGAATTGGAGCACTTTCTCCATGATCCATACAAAGCCCAGGAATCGGATAACCATGAGAAAACTCAACAAATTGGTATGCTGCCATTACAATCTCAAGTTGAGGAACAGAAATAGAGAGAGAAAGGCAAGGGATGATCCTACTATTGTCCAATTAATTTGATCACATATTCAGAGACGATGATCCCTTACTTTCATGGATAGTCGAGACTGAAGATCCATTGTTAGATTCAGATCCGGGCTTTCAGCAAGAAGTACAACGTTTAATTGCTGAAGATGTACAAATGTCAGGGGGACAGCCACCTCAGGGAGAAAGAAGTAGTGGAAGTGCAAGTGCAACATCTAGAGGGAAGGAACCATCTCATATTATGTCATCATCTGAAGATAGTAGTTCTACTGTTGCTTCTTCCAGTAGCCATGGTGGAGGTCCTGGAGGAGATGGAGGAGATGGAGGAGACAGCGGGACAGGTGGCACTGCTGAGTCTTATCAATATGATGAAGAAGAAAATGTTCCTGTTGAGACTGTAAAAGAGTTTCCCGAACAATCAAGAATGGCTCCACAACGTGCTTATCAAAGGCGACGGAAAGTGTCATCACCCGCAGACATAGATGAGCAAGGGAATGTGGGTGGAAGTGGAAATGTAGGAGGGGAACAAACAGCATCTTCAAACCTTATTTATAATGTTCCACTTCCACATTTAGACTACAGGCCGTATCCTCATGAACCATCACAATATTATCAGTATGGTCATGTGCAACAAGAAGAAGAATAATCTTCGGCTTCAGGGTCTTACTCATATGGTGACTATGATGATAGTCAACCTCAATATAGATATCCACCTCCTCCAATCTCCTTTGATTTCTTCTTTGCAATGCAAGATCCCAATGCTCACCAATATCAAATTCAATTTGGGGAGAATGTGCAATATAATAGGGGCACAAACACAACAAATGATGATGAAGATGATGACACTGATAGCAATGTGATTCCTGGAAGACATTCCCTTTGATATTAGATTAGAGCTAATCAGCAAGGTATTCCTCCATTACAAAGTCTTTGCTCTTTAAGTAGATTAGTATATTGTTTTTTTATAAAGTTTGAACGTAGTTTATCTTTCATTCTTGAATGAATCTTGATGAAATTTGTTTATAACATTTTTTGTTTAAGACTTAAGTTACTGTTTAAGTTGACATAACTAAACAACATGATTCCATATGAAAAACATTGATTATTCATATTTTTTTCTATTGATACAGCGATACAGGATCTAATGCAATGAGGGGATCACTACATACTCATATACTAGTTGCTTTTGCAAAACAAACACATATTCCATCATTTTCCAATATTCTGGATTTTCTGAAATTTTTTCGGATTTTTTTGAAGACTTTTTTAATTCACACCGTTACGCCGCTACGTATCACCGATACCGCTTCGTTTCGCCCGCTACGTATCGTTTTGGCGACGGACCGCTACGCCCGCTGCAACTGCTATTTGCATCCTTGGTCATACCTAAACATATAATACGTTCCTTTAAACACTAGTACACGTTTTAGAGTTTTGGTGTCAAAACCAGCCATTTAAACCAAGTCTAGTTGGCTAGCTTTTAAGCTAGCCAACAAGCTAGTTGACTAGGAAATGTTCTAGTCAAGGAGGGTGCTCCAAATTTCAAAAAACTAGCCTGTTTATGGGTGTTGGACTACGCTTAACTATAAATAAAATCACATTTTCATAAGTTCCTGTTGGTTTTAGGGTACATTCGATAACATCCTTTGAGGGTTAAGGGAGCTTAAGAATGGAGTTTTTCTCTCTTCCCTACCATATAAGAGACCAAATTAAACCCCCAGACTTAGAAGGTAACCTATTGGGCCTTTGTTTATCCTTTACAGGTGCTTGAATTATGTTATTTGTTATTGTTAGACACATGCATTACCACATTAAACCTAAACATGAACTTCTAGTGTTTAGCATTGCTTTAGTGAGCATTTTAAGTCCATAGTTGTTGTTTGTTTGCGTTCGTTTGTTGGTATTTGGTTTAGATCCCTTAAGTTCGGAAAGAGGTCTCACTTATGACTTAGGAGGAAAAACCACACTTGAACTAGGAAGAAGATCTCACTCCAAAGAGTGTAGTAAGCTTGAACAATGAAGTCTCATTCCAACTAAGTATAGTAGATTTGAACAAACTTACTAGTGAGTAATGGTTTGCCTAATTGTAAGCCACCAGTTCTTGGGGTAATCTGCAAAACCCTTTGGTTTAGTGAAGTGTGAAGAGTGGACGTAGGTGTGTGGCCAAACCACTATCTGTTGTGGTGTTCATTGTGTGATTGGTTTAAATTGATGAATATGACAAATATGCATGTTATATTCTGAAAGTTCAGTTCCAAGCATGTTTGACATTCAAACTTTTGCATACTAAAGTTGTAACCTTTCTATATCTTAATAAAAGCAAGATTTGAACTGTATTATTCAAACACACTTGATATGTTTTGTGACATGTGCTTAGACTCGCACAATGTTTTGCACATGTATGAATGTTGAAATGGGTGTTTAAATGCAAAACAGTACGTGGATTGCATATACTCAAAAGAACAGAGGTCTAGCAGATGCACTAATCAACTAGACAGAAGCCTAGCCAGCTAGGGTGCTAATGCAGTAGTATCTATTGCATTTGAGTGTGAATTTGATCAAAGTGAGACAAGGGAAGAAACCTGACAGTGGTATGAGAGCATGGTTCACAGTTGGGTTTAATATCCTGTGTGTGATTCTAGGAAAAGTGACCTTCAGACCCAAACCTAAGTGCACTTAAAGCAAAAATTAGACCATATTTTAAGGTCTAGGTTAGGTATATAGGTCTTACTCCAGCATCTAGCTGGAAGTAGGTTTGCTGGAGTCCCTTTTAGGTAAAAAAGTTTTCTATGAGCACATTTATTAGTTTGACCTTAAACTCTAAACAAAGTGAACTTAGTGGATTGATATTTTTTAACCCACATTAAAGCTTTGAAATGATGATTAACAAATTTAGGATTTAAGCTCTCAAGAAGATATTTTAGGCCTTTTTAACCTCATCCAAGGGCAACATGGTAATTTATTGAATATAGGAGGTTAAGACTTATTTATGCTGACCTAAATGTGTATCCTTAACGGTAACTAAGTTTATTTAAGCCCAGGAGGGAAGGAAATGCAGAAAACAAGAAAAATCAAGAAATGATCAGGTCTAGCCACTAACTTGAAAAGCCAGCCTTGACTCGGTAGCAGCTGGCCTACACAGACGAGTTACGGGTTTTGGTCATTATTTTTCACTCCAAACACTTTATGCAGAGCCAAAAATCCCTCTGAAACCTCTTAAAAAACCTAAGTCCGTAAGACCCACTCCATTTCAAGCAAGATCTAGGTAGGTCCATAAAAAACACTCATGAATTAGGGTCAGATCTACGAGCGGGCAGCCTAGTCAACTAGAGGAGTTTTGGTTCTTTTGATGAGTCCTTCATCCTTGTGCTTCATTCTCAATCTTCTAAATCCTCTTTCCACAATGCCTCAACCTAAGAATGTGATTTTAGATGATCAACCCGTGACTGAGCTATGCAAAAATGATTTTTCTAGCAATTTCATTCTCCAAAAGGTTAGAAATGAAAGATTTTTGAAGCTATCAATTGTTGAGAGATTTAGGTTTGTTCCCAACATTATTTGGGTCTAGAATGTCTGAATAGTGAAAATACAAGGGAAATAAGCAGATGAGTTGGAGCAAGTCTTTTATGCTAACATTTACAAATGTAATTCCGATGAAGCTTCGTTGGAAACCAAAGCAAATGGCCATAAGATTATGGTCACTGCTTATAAGATTGCAAAAGCATTAAATTATAGAACCGAGGACGCTTACGAGTACAATTCAAAAGTTGCAAAGAATTATAGAGAGATAACTACTCAGTTGGCTTGTGGGAGACAGGAAGCGTGGGAACCTTAGGAGGATGTTGACCTAAGGCAAGAATCTCTTCCTAAAAGCTAAGGCTCTCATGCTCATATTTCAGGAACAAGTTACTTAATGAAAACAAAACTCTCCTCCTCCCTCTCATGCTGCTGCTTCCTGCAATTACTCTGTTCCCATCCCCATAAATCATCGTGGATGTGAGATTCCTAACCTCCCTCGCAAGTCCTTTAGGCTTCTTGGGTGTTGCTGATTGAATTCCCATTCTCCTACTCTTATCAATCTGTACAATTATGGACATAAGGTCCCCCTCGAAACCATCTAGTGATACCTAGATGCATTTGCTTATCAACTTTCCCTTACACCGCACCCCTTCTAAAAATTCATTATCCGTTGCCTGCCCATTGCTATCCTCCCCTCCCGGACCTCCTACAATGTTTAACTGAATTATGTTGAAATCTCACCACGCCCATCCCACTAGTCATTACTCATTACTCCTCTACCTACCCATTGTTACCATTCCACTCTCCTCCCTTCACCTCCCCCACCCACCCTAGAGTCAAGGCATCTGACCCTTCCCACTCAAACAATTTCAACCCACACTCAATCGAGCAAACCAAACTATGATAAGACAAAAGGATAATGTCAGATGCAGGTTCACCCTCGGCCACCTCTAGTTCCTCTTTTACATTAGAAAAAAAAAAGCCTATTGAAGTCCCTATTAATGGGGGTCTAGGAGGAGCAAATTAGGTACAGATCTAATCTTTGACATTAGTCAACAAAAATTTATTGTATCCTATCAAAAAAAAAAAAACCCCAAATACTTACCATAAGGAAGGACACATAAAATAGAAGCATTTGACAAACCAGATACTCACCTAAGTAAGTTACAACCTCATAAATGTACTAAAAGCAATTGACAAACCAAAAGGCATGGCTAACAACTTGTACAATCCATCTAGGGTCACAAAGGCAATTTGCAACTCCTCTCTTAGTCTAAAACCCTAAACTCCTCTCCTGGTCTAATCCTAATTTGATGGTAACCCCATGAAAGTTAATATTGGTTACCATGAACCCATCCACTTGGTCCAACTGGTCATCAAGTATAGGGATAGAAAACCTATTCTTGACTCTGATCTTGGTTATGTTCCTACTGGCTAAACACATCCCCAAGAGCAATCTTTCTCGGGGATAACAAGAGCTGCACACAGACTAAGAGTAGGTTGATAGTGACCTTGCCCTAAAAGCCCATCTGCCTATCTATTCCAACCTATAATGTGGAATATTAAACAACTAGGACCCAGGCACCAAATCAATAGTATGTTACATCCCTCTCATGGAAGCAACTAATCTGGTAACTCCTTAGGTGTCACATCCTACAACTCCTGTAACAAATAGTTGAACTCATGTGGATGGTCAACATGTGATTTGTTGGGAATTTGAATGTCATCCATATTCACTAAGGCTAACACCATGTTAGACTCCTAACTCATGTGTCAAAAGGTACAGTTTTCTTTACTAGGTGCATGAGAAAAGAATTTATGTTCTCATTCACTATCCTTTTTCAAGAGGTTTGGTTAGCTTCAACATAATTCCTTGTCACCATGTTGAGAAACACAAGTATAATCTCTACCCAAGTTCTTGGCATCTATATCATAGAGCCAATGGCAACCTAATAGCACATGGTCTACATACATAAGAAACACATCACACATAGTCCTAGCTGTATAGTCACCCATATGGACAAGCAGTAGACCAGGCTAAAGGCAAAGAAGACTTATTTGCCCCTCGCTTAAGCTTCAATCTAGCAATGATTGACTTAGCATATTCATAGAACCACCCGCATCGAAGACAAACTTACAAACTCTATCCAACGTGCGAAGGATATTGGCGCACTTCCAAGCGTAGATGCTTGCAGGAGAGGTAATAATGCATTGCATCACTAATACAAGCTTAAGTGATTCTTAACTCTTGCTTAAGCTCCTTTCCTAAATCAAATAGTTCTAAAGGGTCAACTACTGGATTAACACCTCCCTCATCCTATGAGTAACACTCCTCGAGTTCTACGATGTTGACAATGAGACACTATGTGACCTACGCCATGCCAATAGTGACATCATGAAAGAACCAGCCTAACAAGAGTTTCAGGAATCAAACCCTATTTTCCTAGAAGTGTTGGATATATGGTGAACACTCCGACTAGGATAGCTACCCATAGATCGAGGCTGAGAAATCTCTCTCAGCATCTTAAAAGGCGCTGACCTAGACTAATTTTCACCCAAGCTTGCGAGGTCACTTTCCACTGGAGAAGGAACCTATAGAACATCTCTATTTGTAATGCCTTTTTGGTAGGCTTCCTATGAAGACTCAGAAGATGCAGCTAAAATTCGCTCTTAATTCAAGGTTTCAAATCATTAACAAAGTTAGTGACTCGTATCCAAGGTTTCCTCAACTTCCGCATATCTCAACATCAACTCCTCAAATCGAGTAACATAATCAATCACACTAGACGATGCCCAAGATTAAACCAGAAGTCCAATAATTATTGCTTATGGTAATGGACGATACTTCTCTTTCAACATGAGGTTCATCTCATTCCAATGGGTAATAAGGCTAGCATAAACAGTCTAGGTCCCTTCAACATCCTTCTAATACCGCTTAGTGGAACCAACAAGTTGCACTACAAGAAAACAGAGCTATGACTCTAACATGTACCACTTAAAGTATCAATGTCATTAAACCAACCCATGAAAGTATTGGGGTCCAACTCACCATCATAACTAGGAGCATCAACCTTTACTCTCTTTGTTATGTCCTCTAAATAATTTGTGACACATCTAGACTAGAGTGCCTACCCTATGTGCTTGTAACATCACGGATGTAGCTGGTGCAACAGTAGCTGATGGACCAGAAAGGTGGGAGCTAAGGAAGCAGGCATGGGAGTAGTAAAAGGTGGTTTCTACTATGATGTGGGATATTTAACTCTTAGAATTTCTTCGGCAAGTCACTTTTCAATAAGTTATTAGGTGACTTGCTCGAACATAACTTGCTAACTCCTTACGTATCTCACTATGAAATCAAGCATGACGCCTACGAGTTCATTCCGTTGCCAATGAAATCAGCATTGAACTCATCATAAGAGTTGGTTCATTGCATTTGAAGGGTGGGCATGTTGGCCAGAAAGGTGCCCTATGGTAGTCTGAAAGGCAGTCATGGTGTCTTGCACGGTCTCGAAGCCTTCAGTCCTAAATATATGGAAGTTTGCCAATTTTCCAAGTCATAGAATGATCGTAGTTATATACAAGGCAATGTTATGTTGAAACTAGACTCGAAAATGCAATGACGTACTGAAATTACTAAGAAGCACTATGTGCACATGCAAAAATAAGAATGAAATGAAAGTGTATATCTCATATCAAGGTTATGTTGGGTAAGATGCAACAAGGTAAAGCAACAATGTTTCACTCATTTAACTAACCAAAAAGAAAGAAAAAAAAACTATGGAACAAAAAAATGCGAGGCAAAAAGGAAAGAGAATAAGGTAAAATTCACGTTGCCCCCTTAAAGATTATGTGTTCCAATTTGCCCCCAGAAAGATTAATTTGTTCAATTTACCCATTGAATCGATCAAGTTGATGTCACGTTGCCGCTAATGACAGCTAGTGTTGCACTTTTTGCCAAATAACGCAAATGTGACATGTACATGTCACTATCCAAGGGCAAATGTATCAAAACACCACTATTCTCAAACAAAATGACCTTAACCCATTTCTAAACAACCTTTTTATTCCTCCTCTTCTCCGTCATCGCTCTCTGCACAAACACACACACAACCCCCGACCCAGACCCTCCCACCCCCACCTCCTTCAACTCCACCTCTATAAATATTACGCACGCACTCACAAATAGCTTCACTAAAGGCATACACACACAACCTTCACTGCATCACCATCACCATGCCCTCTAGCCTCCACCACGCAGCTTCCTCCATACCACCACCATTACAAAACCAATTAACCCACTGCAACTCATCAATCCAACCCAATTCTCATCTTTCTCCTGAAATCCCTCCCATTCCTCATCTTGCAATCCCTCAAAAACCACAATCTCTCTGTCCAAATTCCCATTCTCTCTCTCTCTCTAACCCTTGCTCCAACCATAGCCACCTCTACACCCATCACAAGCCTCCACCGCGTACAAGCTACCATCACAACCATCACAGGCCTCCATTGTGTACAAGCTACCATCACACGTCATCACCCAAGCAACTGCACCCATCACACAACCACCATACCTAAGTCATCCAAGCTGACTAAGAAAACCATACCCAAATCCATACCAGCTGGACCCACCACAACCGAAACCACCACCACCACTATAACTACCAGTAAATCGCGAAAGATGTAAATGACCAAAGCTTCATGGGGCCTTTGCACTTTTGCAACTGAGATGGCTATGATTGAGGCTATGGTGGTGTGCAACTGTAGTGGTGCCAAACTGGGTTGGGGCTAAGTTTGATGGGTCTTTGAATTTTTCTGCAAAGAAAAAGTGGAAAACATGGTGGGTTAGATGGTGTGACTGTGGGATTGTAACTGGCGACACCAATTGTGGTGTTTGGCCATGATAGTAATGGGCGACCGGCTGTGGTGCCGAGTGACTAATCTAGGACCATAAATTGGGGTTGGAGGATGGAGGTGTGAGGAAATAGCGGAGGTGGCCATGGGAGTGGTGGGATCAGTGGTGATGTACATATAAACACTTACATATTTATAATAAACAAATAATAATAACAATAATTAAATAGATAAGTAAATACAATTGTGCATTGTGCCCCTGCTAGCCCCATGTGATTAGCGTTATTAGGGGCAATGTGACATCAATTGGATCCATTCAAGTGGTAAATTGAACAAATTAATCTTTCAGGGGACACTACAGAATGCAAGTCTTCTTTCAATGGGCAAAGCAAACTTTATCCAAAAAAATATGTTAGGACCTCATATGCATTATTTAACCACACTGATAAAAAAATGAGACCTGTCTAGCTTCCAAAGCAAAGGAATCGCACCTTGGCAAAAGCATAAAAAAGCTTGTCTCCCACATTATAACATCCTACGTGGTGTCACCAACTACTAAAAGATCACAAATGGGAGTAAGTGGGACATCCCTTGTCTACCACTAACCCAACCATGTAGTTCCCACTAGCGCCATGTGAGGTTCCCATTGGTTAATGATACCGCTGCGTGGTATCACTGTTACAAGCCTACATCCAATAGTTACTCCTATTGTATGGGTCAAACAAACTCAGGTTGGACAAGGTGGACATAGATCAGGAGATTACTGAGTCAGGTTAAATCAGAATCTAGATTTCGATATGGATTGGCCTGGTTTTCTAGGGCATCTTGAAGCAATGGACTTCGGCCACGTCAAGTTATAACTGGTTATCCAAAATTTGGTTGTCTTCTCCTTCACAATTCTCTAGTTCGACTCAAACCCTAGTGACCAGCTTGAATCCACAACACCAGAGATTATCAGCAGCAGCCATTGATGACCACAATGAATCCAGCAACGAGAAAGGACAATGGATCCAACAACGAGGAATGACAGTGGCAATAACAACAACCACCTGCTTTGATGCTTCATGACCCAACCTTTCTGGTCCACGCAATTTCTTCTTTAGAGTAGTGCCTCCTTCGGCGAACAACTTGAAGCACCAAGAGAAAAGGCTTGCGAATAGTGACGATGTTAGTTGATGATAGAGATAACCTAGTCGTCGAGGATGGATTAATGTTGATTAGGAGCAGATGTAACATTCAATCGAAGTTGGGTCAGGATACCAATTGAAGCAGGATAGTATGCATCAATCGATAGGGAAGAAAAACAATATATAAAATTAAAATTAAAAAATCTAATTCTGATTTCAATGCAAATATCCAATAGCAAAGGCACCCCTCTTAATTAAAATGAGCTTAGTTTTTTATAAGCTTACAACATGGGTCAAAATATGGAAACAAAGAAGCCATCCCAACCTAACCAAACTTACATAATAACATCCTACACTTAAGCCAAATAGAGACATTAATAAAATAAATTGTGAGCCTTGTGCCCTGCCCCACGTAAGTTGGAAAGGCAGGTCTCTTGCGATTTCCTTCACTAGAGACCGAGTTATAAGATAGCTAAAGTTGCATCTCCATATGCTCAAACATATATTACTTGTAAAAATCATAAAAAAAAATAAAATAAAAAGGAAAACAAAGTCAATTCATTCAAAGCATCATCTAGTCTGTTCCACTATTTTTACAATTTGAAGAAGACAACACAAACTTCCAACTTACTGGAGTGCAAAAAGTTTGACTTTCTATCCAAAGACATGAAAAAATTGGATATCCAATTTTACAGTCCTTTAGTTCAACTTTGTTTGGCACATGAATAAGAAATTACTTCAACTTGAACGGAAGTCCTGCATATGGTGTCAACAAATGAATTCTGCTTATATAAAAAAAAATGAAATTAACACAAACTATTTTTGTATTTACAGTTAAATTCAGATGCAAGCTAAACTAACCAACTTCATCAAAAAACTAATTTTATTTTCTTAAGCTTAAAATCTATAATCACATCCTCCCGCTCTGTACAACTATTAATTCTCTAAATTGTTTCAACATTATGATTCTCGAGTCAACAGAAACCTTGACTAACACCTCACTCTATACTCTTTGCCACTACCCTAGACATGAACCCACATTTTAGTTTCCTAAAGGCATACCACATCTGGCACAAAATAGAATGGAATGGAGAAACAGAATTCATGTAGCAGACCCCACATGATTGGGACAAGGCTTTGATGATGATGATGATGATGAAAGGCATACCACATCTACTTCCACCTTCTTCATTAGTTCTTTCACCATCGCCCTCTTAGAGTAATACCCAGGCATTTTTTCAACATTAGTTAAACAACCAAACATCCCCACACCCTAAAATGCTCCCCGCTCCGTTTTGACTTGCATTTAATGTAGTAGTCCAATTTTAAATCCTCTCCACTTCTTGGTGCTAGAACCAAACTCACTTTTCCTTCAACCCACCTTCCTCCCCTAGGCTAGTCTAGGGACCTAAAATTCAAAAAAAAAAAAAGGGAAAAAAACAAAGAAAAAAAAACTTGCGAACTCATTTAAAAACGAAAGAACCACCACACCCCTAAAATGCTCCCTTCTCCTTTTCAAGTTATAGTTAACGAATCCAGTTTTTATTTTGCTCTACGTCTTAGCACTGGAACCTACTTTTCCCTTACCCTACTTTCTCTCCTTAGCCTTCCAAGTCTTTTAAATGTCTTCAGAAAATTTCGTGGATGCATCATCATGCTTCTTGTAAGGCACACCAAATTTCATTCTGGGCCGCTTCAATTCCTTTCTGACCCATTATAACACCTCATTCGGCACTTGTACCGAGTCTCAAATCCATTTTTGTCCCCTCCCATTAAGGGGCCATCACCCCCTACATGTGTGTTCTAGTAAAATGCAAAACTCATTTCTTCCAGTCTCAAGTAGGATAAGTCAGGCCCACACCACCCCTCTCCTTCCAACACAAAACAACAAAAGCTACTTGTCCCTCAAGGAAACTATAACAGCAAGTGGGGGCCACTAGGAGTGGACCACCCGTCAAGACACTAGATCCTAATCTTGCACGAACTATACGGTACCGTATTATCGTAAATTGTTTTATAGCTGTTCATTTTTAGTGGTTCTGCGATTTCATGGCTTACACCTATTTAGACAAATACCTTGATGATTCCTGCACATTAATAAATAGATTGTAGCAAGCATCTATGTAGTTAGCAAGGAAATCGGATCCCCAATAGTTGGACATACAAGTTTCACATGACAAAACATAAGAAAAAAGGCCCCAAACTCCCAATCAGCTGAGTTAGGACGCCATCCCGACCAAATTGAGTGTTCGAACTAGCCCCTTTTTTCTATGTGAATGAGCCCATCATGTCGGCAACTTGTAAAATGAGTAGCTTCTCTCATCTCCCAGCCCCTCGCCTTTTCAAGTCCTCGTCTACTCTAACAATATCCACCCAACACCCACCAAAAGTAGTTTCTCAAAAACAAAGAGTGACTTTCCAAGAGAAAAATCAACTTCCCATTAGTGGATAATTTGTAGAAAAAAAAATGGTTCATTTTCCCTTCTAGGCATCCTCTAAATCACATGCCCGATAACTTCACAAATCAATATTGAAATGGATTATTACTTTTTCCCATTTGGTTTAGTCCGGAAACACATTACCTCCCCAATGTGTAAAAACTATATATTACCCCATTGTGTTTTTTGGATCTAAGTAAGATATGTAACTCTATTAACGAAAAAATGAAATGACAATTCTATCCCTCCTAATAAGGGTATTAAGAGAAGAGAGGGGGGCGAGAGAGAGAGAGAGAGAGAGAGAGAGAGAGAGAGGAAACCCAAAACCATTACCACCAAGGGAGAGAAAACGAAGAATCACAGACATTTAAGAGAGTTATAGAGAGCAAAGGAAAAACCCATTGAGAGAGAAAGAAGTTTTACAAGCACCACCAATTAGCATTCTAACATAACATTGCCAGAGGTTGCTTTATGTTGTCATAGGGGTTGGCAGTGGCATTGCAGTAGAGAGGCTGTGGCATGGCGTTGGTGGCGTGGTGGCATTTAAAATGGGTTCATCTCCTTTTTGTCATTTGTTGCCATTAAAGATGGAAAGTCAATCATAAGGGTTATAGAGGTAGTGGTGGTGGCAAGTAATTTTATTGTTCTTTTCACATCAATTCATCGTTTCTTTTAGAAAATTCTTCTTTGATCTATTATTTATTAGGTTTACTAGTAATTTAGAGCTAGCCAGAATGATAGAAAGGTGGTGCTTCTATGGATTAAGATAGACCACTAGTTGATATTTTAGGAGTTTACCAAACACAAACAACAGAAACTTAAAAGCTTTTAGCCACATATCGGATTAGGATTTAAAAGTTGTGTACTTGAAAGCTACATCTTACTTAGCCATGAAAGTTTCAATCTTTATCCTATTGAGATATTCAATTATGCAGGAATCAAACTGTGGAACACCTTTATGGTTACTCAGCTGCCAAAGCTCTCGGGCTAGATGCCCTACAGCTCCAAACAGATACCCAACACTTCGCCACGGGTAACAATATAGTGTATCATGCAACAATCGAAGAGCTTAACAAGGCAGTTCCCTCTTAAGAATAAGAGAGAAGACAGGTAAGTGTCGTAGTTTACATGTTTGTAGTTCTGGTTTTGGTTGCTCCAATGATCCCATACCTTTTTCCAACCTTCAAGGAAGAATTAGGGCTTATAATTATATACAAGGGGCAACTTTTATAATTGAAAAGGAATGTTTTGCAAGAAAACAATTCCCTCCAACACCTACGACACGTTTGCTACACTTTATGCCAAAACTTAATAATTTCACTTTGATCCAAAAACAAGAGGGCATTATGTGTACGTTTTTACACATTAGGGAGGTAATATGCTCCTACACTAAACCACATGTGGAGAAACAGGTGGATTTCCCGTGACTATAGATTTGCATCAAGGATCAGCCTTAAGCCCGTATCTCTATACATTGATCATGGATGAGTTAATTATACATATTCAAGAAGAAGTACCATAGTGTATGTTGTTTGCAGCTGATATAGTATTGGTGGATGAATCAAGAGATGGTGTAAATGCAAAACTCGAAAGATGGCAGGGGGCATATAGGATCTAGAGGCTTTAAAATAAGTCATACCAAAATAGAATATATAGATTGCAACTTCAGTGGACATATGCAAAGTGTTGAAACTACTGTCAAAATTGAAACTCATGAGATACCATGTAGAGATTCTTTTCAGTATCTGGGCTTGATGATTAGTAACGATGGGAAGATTGACGAAGATGTGGAGCATAGGATACAAGCTGGATAGCTGAAGTGGAGACTAGCTTCTGGAGTGCTTTGTGACAGATGAACATCAACGAAATTGAATGGCAATTTTTACAAGACAGTGGTTAGACTAGCTATAACATATGGAGCAGAATGTTGGCCAATTCAAGAAGATGCATATACATTAGATGGATGTGGCAGAGATAAAAATGCTTAAGTGGATGTGTGGTAAAATTAGGAAAGATAAAATTAAAAATGAGCGCCTTCAAGAGCATTTAGGGGTAGCACCGATAGGGGATAAGATTAGAAAAACCCGTTTAACATAGTTTGGGCATGTTGAGCGTAGGCCTGTAACAGCTCCGATAAGAAAAAGCCTAGTTATTTAGGTGGAAGGCCCATCAAGAGGTAAGGGTAGGCCGAAGAAAATATTGATGGAGGTCATTAAATCATATTTGAACAAGCTTAACTTATCTAAGGATTTGGCGCAAAATAAAACGGAATGGAGAAATAGAATTCATGTAGCCGACCCCAACATAGTTGGGACAAGGCTTTGATGATGATGATGATGATGATGAGGGAGGTAATGTGCTCCTACGCCAAACCACAAGGAAGTAAAAAGTACTTAACCCATGCTAAATTATCTAGACGATGGGGGGCATACTTGCCCAAGTGTCAACTACCTAACATAGCATGAACAGTTTTTTGAAAGAAATACTATAGATTGCAGCTTTCCCCAGACTGCCGTGAACACCATGAACAAAAAAATATGGCTAGAATGGGACATGTCAAGTTTACACTTCATGTAAAGAGCCCGAGACATTAACCAATTGCTGGAGGAAGATCCTCGGACAAAATATCTAATAGCTGTGCTGAATGCCATCTCAAACACATTCATACACAGCCTAAAAAGTAAGCAAGCCTAGATAACCACATAATGCTGCTTGCAAGAGGGATGCGGTCATAATTTCTTGCATTGCTCATCCTACCCAGGCTAGTCTATTTTGCCACATACATCTCAAGTTCATAAAAAAGAAATGCCATGATCTAGGATAATAGAAATATTTTCCTTTGGAAAAAAGTGCCACAATACAAGAATATTATCGAATAGGAATATACGTTGCATACTCATAAACAAATTATCAAATTCACAATCTAATTTAATAGCACATGCAATGACCAGTACTGAATGCAATCACAAGGAACAAACCTATCTAGTCCAGAAGGATTTAGGTTCATGAAACTTGCATCAGCCTCATGCACGTTCCTATGATCACACCTACAAAAAAAAAATTTGCAATGCTCATCAAGATAGAGGGGAGGAGAGAGTGAATAAAGTAAAATGAAAAGGAGATCGGAAGTTTGCGTTGACAAGTCAAATCACAATAAAATGAAGGCAATATAACCTTTTCAATAAAAGCTACTTTTTCCTTTATAAAAACTACTATATAGCTTCAAATGCTCTAGGCTCAATTGATAAGAGTGCTCAGACATGATTTAACCAAATTGAAATAATTCAGGTTTCGCCATGTTTAGCCTGAAAGAGGAGGTGAAAATACTAGGAACAAGAAGGAACATTTAGCAGCCAAAAGCATTTGTTGCAAGCAATAATTTAGCCATTAACATTCATCTGGATGTTGACCCCACCAAAAACAAAAGCACTTCCATTTGGATAATTTCTTGAATATTATAGGGTCTTATTCCTTTCAACTATAACTAAATTTCACAAGCCAGCAAACTTCAAAAACAACCTCACAGCTGCACCAAAGTTGACAATTGATAGTTCATCAAAAGAGGCTTAGCACTATTAAGCTTTTCTAAATGCATACCAGTTATTGTTATTAGTGGAAAGGTAGCACCTTTAAATCAAAACTCAACAAAATAGAGTAACAACGAACAAGCAAATAATAAAGTGACAAATTGGTGTAATTGCCCTCGTAAATGCAATTCAGAATGGACATGGACTGAACCAGATAACGATGCACAGCACAAGAGGGATGCAATGTAGCATATAGGGTCTTCCATTACTCATCCTACCCAAGCTATATTTGCCTCGGCATCAACCACATATCAAAACACAAGGAACACAATAATGTGTAAAGGCAAACATATATATATATATCGATATTGCATAAATCACCAAGTCAGTCAATCAACAATATGGAAATACATAAGTTGAAAAAGAAAACAACAAAGCCAACATAAGGATTCGCATTATACATATAGAGGGGTGTTGAAGGCATTGGAACATATTTGCTTACATGAACACGGACTCAATCAGATCATTATCATATTGTACGAGAGGAAAGCCAGACTGACTCTCTACATGTATGGAGAAGGGATGGTCTGCGCCATCCACAATGAAAACGCGAAAGATGACTGAATGTAGATGCCAATGCCTGGATTCAGCAAACATTAAACACATACGGCCATCACTGATATCGGTGACAAAGGCGTTGCCACAGTCCTCCCATAAATGACGGCCATATTTATCCACTGGAAGTATACGGAACACCCAATCTAACTCATGTAGCACCCAGTGAGACTTGAGGAGCCCATCGGGGCCAATCTGAAAAGCAAGGAGCGCATCAAAATTACATGAGGTCGCAAATAGAAAGCCCTTGAATTCGACTGTAGTGCCAGACGGGAGAGCTCTGGCCTTGGTAGAAAAGTCCTCTACGAAATTCATCCCATCCTCCCATTCCCCTTTACGAGCGTCAAAAATGTGGTGATTCCGGTAGGTTAAGAGCTTGTGGCCCCCAGCAAAGTAACCATGGATAAAATCTTTTGTGTAAGAGGGGGGAGGAGGGAGATTTTTCCAAGATCGTTCGACGGGATCAAAAACCTCAAAAAAGGGCCTCGCGAGACCTTCCTCTTGAGGAGAGCAGAAAAAGCCTGCTCTTGACAGAAGATAAATTTTCTTCTCAAGGATGAACACCAAAGGGTGGGTCTTACGACCAGATGGGTTAGGGAAGTGATCGTCCCTAACGCGATCCAAAGAACCATTTAACAAATTCAAGTCAAAAGAATCTGAATTGAGAATTTTTTCTGGATCCCATACACTGTTTTCTGGATCCCATTCGCCGTACCACCCCGCTTTCTCACCCCCAACCATATACACCCTGGAATCCACAACCATACCTCCCATCCCCATCGGCAATCGACGATCGGAAAAATCATGCACAATTTCAAACCAGGGGTCCAAAAAGTCCTCAAAGAAGTGTGCACGGTATAGACGACGCTCCGAGTGCATATACAAACACTTATACGTCGTCACCTTCTTCTCCTCCATAACGAATGAACCAGCGACAAAAGGAATGTTGCCTTGTCAAAACTTTCTCTCTCCCAAGCTCAGCTCACAACCCTAACCTACACTCCCCCCCGGCCCCTCTCACAAAAGAACGACGGATTTTTTTTGTTTTCTTTTTCTGAACTATACTAGTATTATAAAGGCAAAAACGTGCGTTGCCCTTCACATTCTCTCTTACTATTGATGATGAGATGGATGGCCTGATGGGAATCCACGGATCGCTCCTTTTTTATTCTTTGGAAAATTACAAGGTAATTATACTATCCCCTTATCATACTTTGATGCGTTTGCCAACCATCACCTCATAGTTCTAACTTTTACACTAACCTTCTTAATTAAACTTGAAATCAAAGCATACAAAATGGACGGAGTTGAGAAATCATCTAACGATGCACGTGTTACATGCGCAGATGAGGCGCATGTGAGTGACACATTTATCCAGCCTAAACCAGGGGATGTAGCAAGTTAAGCTAAGGATATCAATTTAAGTGGAATTTGGAATCAACGTAACATACTAAGACAAGGTCACTATGCAACCATTATTATATATGAATCCAATTAACAATTGCAAATTCAATTTCAAATTTGATTTTGACTGTCCTACACTTTTGACCTTTTTTTAATAGCAACAATGAAGTTTGGAACACCTCTTAATATCAGCAATTGATTATTTTCCACAACTTCCATGGTTAGTTTTTTTAAAATTTTGAAACTGATTCTTATTTATATAATATTCATTGCACCATACAATAAATTGAAAACTGTCACTGAACAATGAAGCGTTTGGATCTTTTCATTTGTTGGATCTTTTCATGTCCTTAAATTTCCTTTGATTTTATTTTATTTTAGTTATATTTGACCACAATATTCCTCAATTTCCTCAATTCTTTTGGCATTCCAAATTTTAAAACGATTCCAACATGCACATGTGTTACGAACAATTCATTTCAGCCTCTCCATGCATGGTGTTTGGGAAATGAAGAAGAAACGTTGAAAATACAAATCAAACCAATGTTATCAAGATTCTTTTCCAAAATTCCAACCTTCACAAATCAAACAACAAATCTTTGACAGTAATACACCAAATAGTTCATTTAATAATAAGATGGTGTCAATGGATCAATATCAAGTCTAGCCATTATTATAATCAAAACAAATTAAAGTAATCTACATAAATTAAGGTAAAAAATATCCTCCGAATTAAAATCACAAACTTTACGATTCAAGGCACCTTTTTAATCGTATGACAAATAAACTCAATACAATCATTTTATGGCACAATGGTATCAAACAAAACGACATCATGAAGGCGGCATACATAGCCGGATTAGTCTCCTTTATTTTTTTTATATAAATCATCATTGTTTTCTTTCTTTCATAAGTGCTACTCATCCGAGACCGATTTGGGGGGGCTATGATAAAAAAAAGTACTTGTAGACAGCCTGCACCTGGGAAGTTAGAAAGTAAAAAAGAATCCACAAAAAATAAAATCGAAATTGAAAGAGTCAAAAGGTTCGACATTAACATTTTTTCTGTTCCATATCTTTTCCTCACTCTCCAAAAGGGGGTGAACAAACAATAGTGCCTTGGTTCAAAAGAGTCTCATGCAAAACTTCTTTATAAACGACATTTCTCATATAACCATCAAGTTCATTTTCTTTATTTAATGTTAAGATTTTAAGACCTAACCTTGATGTAGCTTACGACGTTGCAACATATAGTTGTTCATGTGTAAAAATAGGCCTTGGAAGGTATAATCCAACCATTTTCAAAGTTTGTCCTTGGCTTTTATTGATAGTTAATGCATTTGCAAGTCTCATTGGAAATTATCTTTGTTTAAATGTTAAAGGCGTCCGTTCGGTATTTATCTGTGACATTATAATTCGTGGGATGTAAACTCTTTCACCTATACATGTTCTTGTAATGATTTCAGTATCAATGACACGTTGGATAATCTCTCTAACAATCAGTCTTGTCCCATTGTACAATCCAAGTGATTGATTTAGATCTCTTAATAAAATTATTGGTGCACCAACCTTTAATTTAATACAATGATTTAGGATTCCACTGAACTTCAACGTGTGCAGAAATTCTGCTGTATATAAAAGATTATGCCCATCACCTTGAATATTTGTTATGCTATTTGAACTAAAGAGCTCATATGTAATACATAGTAGTATGGCAAGTATAATTTCATTAATTTTAACGACATCATCATTTCTCGGTGCAAGAATTGTACGCTCTTGAAGATAAGATGGTTCGACATTGTTATGTCGAACCTTGAAGATAAGATGGATACCCATTGTATATGCTTCATATTAGTTCCTTTATTTCTTCACTTTCGATGGGCATCCTTGCCAATTGTAAATCATTTGGAATTTTTATCCAACTGCTTTCTTGATCATTGTTAATGGAAATCGATTTCGCAATCCCATTTTCAATATCTAAAACCCACTTGGCAAAATCCGTTGAATCATCATATGATTTTTCATAGTTTTCTGATCTCTGTAGATGCATATTAATATTTAAGTTAAAAAGTTGGCAATATTTCTATACACCTGCATGTATTAGTGATGCATCTACTATTTGTTCTCTTCTTCCTTTATAAACTACTGATAAGATTTGCATAAACTCTCCTCCAAGAGCAACAACGAGCTAATAAAAAACTTTATCCTCGGCATGAGGATCGATTGTAACCATTATATCTCTAAGTATTCTATATAGAACATCTTATGTATGTTTTTGCGTAATTGGTGCTCCATTCAAAATTTTAAGGTCAGTCTTCTCTAGTGGCTTTACAGAGTGGGAACGTTTGTTTATCGAATGACAAGAGTGCTTATGATGTTGTAATGGTAGCTTAAATCTAGATAGTGCAGTTCTTCCACCAGGTAATAAAAGTGATGTTATTCCTGGGGATGCCATGGCTAAGTAAATTTTCTTTTTACTTCAAAGCTTGCAGATTATGGTTTTCCATAAGAATGTCTTTCTTATACCACCATTTCCATTCATAGAGAAAATTCCTCCTATTCTTTTCATTGATGCATCAATGACCTTTTGAAATATTAATTTGTGTTTATCATTCAATGAAGGATATAATGATTTTAGTTCAGCTCTTAATGCATCAACATCATATGATAATTCTTTCCTAAAAAATCTATTTTATTTAGAGACTGAAGAGTCGACATTGTGAAAAGGGATTGTAGGGAATTCTGTTAAAGGTTGACCATTTTTTGTCAGTGTTGATTCCATTTCAATAAGTGCTAATCTCTGCAACTCATTTTTTGTTAGATTTATCTGACCATTTTGGGAAATTCTTCTAGTTCTTACCTCTAAGTCATATGAAAAAGAGAACCAATACTTTTTCTATAACTAATAAGGGTCTCTAACCTCACAAAACATTAGTATTTCTCAGAACAGGTGTTGTAATCTATTTCCTGTTTTTTCAAGATGAAGCTTTAGATAACTCTTTATCCCATTCAGTGTCATCATTTAATAAGCCCAAAGCAACACATGCATCTTTGAAGGCATCATATGTTTCATCATTTACTCTTTTCAAATATTCGTAACATGTGGCACCAGGTGTTATATGTAAAAGCATCTGTAAATAGTATCTTTTACCTAATAATGGAAGTGCATAATAAAGTCTTCCTATAGTCTTTTCACTTTTTCTTACTTTCCACAATTTGTTACTTTCATCCCATGTCCATTCTATTGGGAATTCTACATATGTGAGTTGTTTAGCATTTTCATAAATTCTATTAGTCTCAAACCATTATGTGAACATTGTCTTTCTATTTTCAGCATTGTCAACAATTTCATGTAAGTTACCGTCATCTTTAAAGACAACAACTTTTTGGTCCTTTACGTGAAATTGCATTATTTCAACAAATAGATTTGATCTTGTATTTTGAAATCAAATATCCTCCATGATGACTCTTGGGCAGATATGTACCAACAATCTAAATATTGTCTGATTTCATCTACGACAATGTTTTTCTCATGAACTTGTACAATTGGTCTTCGTATATTTCTTTCAATCACCATTGTTGCTCGATCCTCTCCCTTATGGATATATTTGTATAAATATCACAACTCTAATATAGTTTCTTATTTCTACATTTATGTGTGCATTAAACTTTCTTCGTAATGCAAGATTGTATGGTATGACCCAATGATTATCAAGGGTGGCATTTCCAATCTTAACCATTCTTCCATCATTTTGTCTTTTCTAAGTAGGATGACTGTCACGACTCAAGCTTGAGAATGATGGGCTTAGGGATAGCCATGAAGCGTGACACATGTACTCCTATGTAATTCACACCAGAACCGGAGTTTGAATGGAATTACACAAGGGATATTTACAAACTTACACATGTGAGGTGCTTTAAACAGATATCAGTCCAAGCATTCAATACGTGGAAGCCTGTCAATATCACCTATAATTTTTCACTTTTCATTTAATAATTCAGTAGTATCATTCCATCCATGAAAAAGTCCAATTATAATATTTATAATATTCAAAGAACATAAGGTTATTATATTAATTCTCCTCATCACCTATACAACCCAAACACGATATGCACGTGTATACATCGATGCAAAGGACAAGCATTCTACATAGAGAAAATAGAGTAACGAAGTACAAGGGACTAAAAGACATTTGTAGCAAGGTCAAGGTTAGACTTTGGATGGATGCAAATGTGTAATGCTAAAAGTCCCAAAAATACCCAAAATACTCATGCCTAAGATAATAGTGTGTCGCTCTTGGCATATGGATCAGTTAGTAAGCTTCTGTTGTCCATTTGTTACAGCTTGAAGGAACCATTGCAGTCTCCTTCTCTGACTCCTAGTTTTTGCCAGACTGGGATCAGGATCTGGGCCTGTAACACCATTAGACGACTGTGAATATGACTATTCAGCAAAGTATAAGCATAATTAAGGTGTTGACCCATAAAAAAATTACAAATATTGCAGTGATGATTGTGGAATGCCAAGTCAAGTACTGTGTCCAGATGCTTAGAGCTAATGTAATCCACTCAAAAGACTTCAAATGAGCTCAGAGTGCATTAGTTCAAATTTCAGAGTTAATGAACTTAATTTGGTCACATGACTCACTAAACTTCAAGTTCAAAGTTCATTGACTCAGAGTCTAGGTATCATTGAGCACACTCAAACTTCTGGGTTATCAAAGTGGCTGAAAATCACATGGCAACTCCAAATTATGCTAGGGAATGATGCTTCAAAATTTCAAAGTATTTGGACTTCATTTGAGCTCAAATCAAGCTTCAGTGACTGTCTGCCAGCTCCTTGAAGGTCACTATTGAAATCAACACTTCTACATGTTAAAATATGCTCAAACTCATAGGAATGCTTTCAAGTGCATTCAAAGACTATCCTTCAAAATTTCAAAGCAATTGGATATCATTTGGACCCAAGCTCAGTTTAGATGGTTGTCTACTGAGCTCTGTGGGGTCATTGTGTAAAGTGACATCTCATGAAGATCAAATAAGTTAAAACTCTTGGAGAAAGCTCAAATTATGCTCAAGGGAGGCTCTGTAAAATTTCAAGTCAAATGGGCATCATTTGACCCAAAGTTTATGAACATGTCAACTTTGGGTTAATGACCCCTAAGTCATTGGGGTCACTGATTAAAGTCCTGCTTCTTGATGCCCAAAATTGATGAAATTTAAACTTAAAGCTTCAGTCATGCTCAAAGAAAATTATGCAAATTTTCAAGTTAAGAGGACTTTGTTTGGTCCTACTTCCACTACATGTCAGCTTAGAAGTCAGTAACTCCTGAGCCATGGAAGTCACTGGCCAATATCCTACTTCTTGGGACCCAAAACTAATGAAATTCGAAACAGTGATTCAAAATATGTTCAAAGCTAATTCCCCAAAGTTTCAAGTCAATTGAACATCATGTGGATAGAAAACAAATTAACTACCTACAGTGTGAGGTGAATAGTAACTTAGAATATGCAACAAGTGGGTTACTATTAGAAATCCTACTTCCACAAGTCCAAACTGCCAGAAATTTGGATGAACACTCTAAGATACCCCTGACAACAGTCCCTCTAAGTTTCTAACCAAACCGATGTCATTTAGGCCTCAAACAGCTGAAATAAAGGCCCATTTTTATGAAAGTCAATGGGGAGTTGACCAACTTTAGAGGGTCAAAACGAGCTTAAATTTCTATTACACACTCAAAATAGTGTCAAAAAGCATTCCTCCAAGTTTTATCAAGATTGGACATTGTTTGAGCCCCAAACAGAAAAAAATGGGTCACATATGTAAAAAGTCCAAAATGCAACCTAGGAGTGACTGCGACTGTGGTCACTGGTATCTGTAGAGTAGTGTTTGCGGTTTTCAGTAGTTCCCTCCACTTCTTTTCAAACGTTAACTTCTCATAACTCCCTTTAACATCTCATAACTTCCTAAACCACTTTGGGAAGTCTATAAAAAGGGGACAGGAGGTAGAGACAGAAAAAAAGCAAGGTTCGAAGTAATCAAAGCAAGTTCAGGCTAATTTCTAAGCATTTGGCAAGGATTCCAAGGCACTTTAGGCACTTCAAGCTTACTTCTTCTTCTTTTTCTCACTAATTTCAGGTGAGAAATAGTTTAGGGAAGAAGAGGAAGTATGCTGCATCTCACTTAAAGAAAGTAAATACGAAGGGCCACTCAGATAAATACTTCTTCATTTGATTTTCTCACTCGGAAAGGGTTTTGGGCCATCTCAGAAGTTGTGAACAAGCCTCTTTTGGCTTCATTCTATCCCTTGAAAATTATAAGTTTAGAATGACACAACGTTGGCTCCATTTTCGCTTGTTTAAGCATCCTTTTTTGGATTTGTACAAAACAGTTCATAAACAAAAGGTGATGATTATCAAAGGTTTAAGTTGATTCCACGGCGAAACCGAACACTTTTGGTGGTTATTCAACGTTGCAAAATCGAAGACAATAAGTTCCATTACTCTGAAGAAATAATAGAAGTGAAACAGAGAAAAAACAGAAGCAAACAGTGGCTTTTCAGCCACTGTTTGTGTAACACTCCGACCCAGCTTGACCCCGTTTAGTGACTAAGCAAGGTTGCTTTAGCTGTTCATTGTGTTTTGCTTTTGTTTTGATTTTGTTACAGGTCGTGGATAAGTAGTTGGGTTGAGTTTGACCTTGATTAGGTAGACCAAACCCTTTTTCGTAATTTTGGCTTTTATAAGACATCATCATTTTCGCATCATCTTGGCGTCAACACGTGTCTTTCGTTGAGCTTGTTAACTTCCGTAACTATGTCATTTGCAACTAATGTCGTTTAATTCCGTTGAACTAGGATTTGACTTGAACTGTAATTAGCCTTAATACCTAGCCTTTCTTATAAATGGCCTTTATCTTTATCTTATATGTAAAGGATCTCCACCGACTTTACTCATTCTCATCCCCTTCTCTCACGTTGCAGTCCCCTTCTCTCTCCCTCTCGATTCTTCTCCTTCTCGATCAAGCCAAGGACTCTTCTGTAGTGAGTTAAGGTAAGCTTTGAGTTGGTTCATCTTTGTTCTCTTCCTTCCTCATGCCAATCACTGTGTGCACGTTCTCATGTTTCTTTTTTTCTTCGTTTCTCCACATGCATGGTGTTTTAGGAGTGGGTTTGGACGTGAAATGAGCCCAAGGACAATAATTGGTGTGTTTGAATTCAATTGAGGCAAGTATAAGCATAATATGTATGAACCCATGTTGATAGATGCATGATTTTTGGACGGTTCTCATGATCTTGTATGTAGAGTATGTTTACAGCCCAATTTGAGCTTATCTCCTTCTTTTAGGTGTGTTTTGCTACTTTTATGTCTTCCCTGTTCTTCTGTAACAGATTCAGGAAATCGCCCCAGTGCATACACGGCTAAGCCATGAAATGTGCTATGGCTACGCCATAAAATGCACTACGGCTAAGCCGTAAGCCCCACCGTGACCACAGCCGTTGATCAATATAGGGTGTACCTAAAAATAACTGAGAGTATGCAATTCAGTAACTCTTCTACTAAACTGTGAAGCCTTCTATGGCTAAGCCATAAGATGCCTTCGGCTAAGCCGTAAGGTCACCCACGGCTGAACCAGAAGACCTGAACAATAAGAAAGCTTAGGGAAGAAATGAGACTTGTAGAGCCTTTGAAGCAGAAGGTAGGCAACATGAACTTGCCCAACGGATTATGAAAAACATATGTGAATGATCTCGAGGGCTGCGTATCATTCATGTTCATTATGCAGTCGTTAAGCACCTCCCCATGGGTGTTGGTTTAAGGAAATTTGGTATACCCGACGATGCAATGCAAGACTAGACAACGGTGTATCGAATGACTTAAAACTACATCATCATGCACGGTTAGAAACACTGGATAATTAGATTAGAGTTTGATAGTAACTGAACTAGATTCGATATGATCATATTCGCTTACACGACATGTTGTATTCCAATCATTGATCTCCACTCTTTAGCATACTTGATTGTTTCATATAACATAGAATGGTTAATTATCTTACTATGGTTTCAGGACCTTGAGTATGCACGTCTGGTATTAAGCTTGCACTATAAGATATGGTTTTGGATATGCATGCATGATATGCTTGTTACGATCTACTCAGGGTTTTCATGATTGATTCTGTATGGTCTGGCACTACTTAGCCTCAACCTTAGGATCCCGACGGGGTGAATTTAGTGTAGTTACATGGCCTTGTTGCAGTAAGGAAACGTCTTGGGGAATTTGGACTTCAGGAGCCAGAGACCCATTTGTACTCTGGCCCGGTCAATGGTGTTCTCAGCACGGATATAAGATCTCTACTTTGGGAGCATATAACAATGTAGTTGCTAACTAGTTATGTACACAGCACGTATACATTGATTCACATGGCATGTTTTCTTTAATACGCGACTATATAGTATACGAATGTGACCTGCTATGATCTCCAGTATGTTCTTTATTTTATTAGACACAACATGTGTTAACTTGTTATGGCTTATACTTTGCTGAATCGTTGTATTCATGGAGTTGTCTTTGGTGTTGCAGGCTCAGATACTCAGACCGACCCCTCGTCGGTCCACCAGACTCCTAGCGAGGCCCCCAAGGTCCCATCCCGACTAAAAGAGTGGATGTAGTCACTCCAGCGGAGAGCATTATGGACATCTTTGCATAGGAGTCTTCATCATTTTGAGCTTTGTCACGATTGGATCCAGTCATGATTTGTACATGTTTATTTTGCTTCATTTTGTAAAACCTTTATCTATATATGTCAGTTTTGTCTTCATACTCTGTTCTTGTATTATTTAGTGTGATGTCTTGATATCTACAGCTTCCGCGTACAAGTTTGGCACGTGTGAATCTTCCCTTGTGCGTGTGCATTTAGACTCAGTCTACGTGTACAGGCACGGGAGTACTTGTGTCATCGATTTGGCTTTTGCTAAACCCCAAACTCCTGGGCTCGGGTTGTGACATACGTTTTATATTAAATCGGAGCATCATTGCTCTAAATGATAAGCATGTAGGCATGTAGGAACCTGGTGAGGATACGATTGTATGTTTGTGACTTTTAGTTTGGGGGAAATAGTGTAATCGGGAACGCTTTGTGTTTATGTATTAACCTCTCCCATCTTACAGGATATGGCGTCCGGCTCAGGTACTCAAAACAATCCCGGGAATAATGAAAGCGGATCCACACTGTCACCACAGGCAATGAGCACCGATGAGCGCATCCTCATGCTATTCCAGTTTATACAGGCTCAGTCACAATCCATGCAGAATTTGCAGGCACAGGTCGCAACCATGTTAGACAGGCAGAGCCAAGCATCAGTCCAATCTCATGTGGACCAACAGGTGGTCTTTCAACCGAGAGAGAATGACCCAAATGCCCTTTATGATAAATTTCGCAAACAAGGAGCCACTGAGTTCTACGAGACGGAAGAGCCACTTAAGGCGGAGCAGTGGCTAGAGCAGACAGAGGACGTATTTGAGACTGTAGTGTGTACGAACAAGCAGAGGATCGGATTAACAACCTCTATGTTCAGAGATGTCGCGAAGACCTGGTGGAAGAGCATGAAGGACACATACAAAGAGTTCCCAAGTGCGACAGTGTGGGAGACATTCAAGAAACAGTTTCGGAGGAAGTTTATTCCGGCTCATGTACATAGAGCTAAGGAAGTTGAGTTTTTAGCCCTACGCCAACAGCAGATGACAGTGGCAGAGTACGTGCACAGGTTTACTCAGTTGTCACATTTTGCTCCAGCTATGATCAATACCGATGAAAAGAAGGTGAATCAGTTCGTTGAGGGTCTACATCCCCGGTACATGCACCATGTGACAGCTTTCCAGCGACCGGCCACATTCAATGATATAGTAGATAGGGCCTATTCTGCTGAGGCCATCCACTAAGCTGAGAGAGCCGCTGATCCGAAGAGGCATCCACCATTCAGTGCACGGGGACACGCACAGAAGAAAATGAGAGGTCAGCTGAGTATTTCCAGTTCCACTGGTCTAATATGCGAGCATTGTGGCAAAGGCCACAAGTCAGAAGTATGCTGGAGGAAGACAGGTGCTTGCTTCATTTGCGGTTCCAAGGAGCATATGATGGTCAGTTGTCCTAGATATAAGGCTTCCCAGCCTCCACCATCCAGTATTATAGCTGTTGCAGCTTCTGGTCGATCCAGTGTGTCCACAGCTCCAAGCAAAGCCCAGTCAACCCGTCCAGGCCCGAAACAACCACGTCAAACGGCTTGTGCATACGCCGTTACCCATGAGAGTGCCGAAGATCCACAGGTGGTTGAAGGTACTGTTCTGATTTCGCACGTTGAGGCGTTAGCATTGTTCGATTCGGGGTCTACGCGGTCCTACGTAGCACCTCATTTTGCTGAGCGGTTACCGCAGCCGCCTAAACCGTTGCCATATGTGTTGGTTGTGTCCACCTCAGTTGGCAAGAGAGTGGAGTGTAGTATATACTACCCCCATTATGACGTGCAGATTGCAGGTCATCAGTTGCCCATTGATTTGATCTTGTTATCGATGCTGGACTTCGACGTGATCCTTGGAATGGATTGGCTCGCTCGATATCGTGCCTGTGTTAACTGTTACAACAGGACAATCTTCTTCAATTTAGGTAAGGGCTTCCATTTCGAGGGCAGTCAAGAGAGATGCCCAAGGCGTGTGATTTCTACGTGCAAGGCGGATCGGTTGATACGCAAAGGGTGTGAAGGCTTCATTGCCTTTATCTTGAAGAAGAGAGAGGCGAAGCAGCCAGGTGAGATTCAGGTGGTCTGTGACTTCCCAGACGTTTTTCCGGATGATGTGCCAGAACTACCTCCAGTGTGAGATGTAGAGTTTGCGATTGACTTTACTCCCGACACGGCATCGATCAGTAAAGCTCCGTATCGCATGGCCCCAGCCGAATTATCAGAATTGAAGAAGCAATTGCAGGAGCTTTTGGACAAGAGTTTTATTCATCCGAGCGTCTCACCTTGGGGAACGCCGGTGTTGTTTGTCAAGAAGAAAGATGGCACCTTTCGGATGTGCATAGACTATCGGCAGCTAAACAAAGTGACGATAAAGAATAAGTATCCCCTACCTCGGATTGATGAATTGTTTGATCAACTTCAAGGTGCAGCTTACTTCTCGAAGATTGATTTGAGATCTGGGTACCATCAATTGAGGGTGAAGGAAGATGACATCCCTAAACTGCCTTCAGGACTCGATATGGACATTATGAATTCCTCGTGATGCCTTTTGGACTAACTAATGCACATGCAACTTTTATGGCTTTGATGAATCAGATTTTTGCTCCTTTCCTGGACCAGTTCGTAGTTGTTTTTATTGATGATATTTTGATCTACTCGAAGTCAGCGGAGGAGCATAGGGAGCACTTGAGGAAAGCCTTGACTTTGCTAAGAGAACACCAATTGTATGCCAAGTTGACAAAATGTGAGTTTTGGCTTGAGCAGGTGGCATTTCTAGGTCATATCATTTCACGAGAGGGATTGGCAGTTGATCCATCTAAAGTAAAGGCAGCTGTGAATTGGCCTAGCCCTAAGACAGTGACAGAAGTTCGGAGTTTCCTTGGACTAGCAGGTTACTATCGTCGATTTGTCCAGGACTTTGCTAAGATCTCCTCTCCTTTGACGAAGTTAACTAGGAAGAATGTGCCTTTTGATTAGACCGAGGAATGTGAAGCCAGTTTCCGGACCTTGAAGGATAAGTTGACTACAGCTCCGGTCTTAGCATTACCCGATGGTAGTGAAGGGTTCATGATATATTCAGATGCTTCTTGAGTTGGTCTAGGCTATGTGTTGATGCAGCACGGGAAAGTAATTGCATATGGATCAAGAAAGCTTCAAGAACATGAGAAGAATTATGCCACCCATGATTTAGAACTGGCAGCCATTGTGTTTGCATTGAAGCTTTGGAGACATTATTTGTATGGCATGAGATTCGAGGTACATTCAGATCATCACAGTTTGCAGTACTTATTCACGCAGCAGGAGCTGAATATGAGACAACATAGATGGCTTGAGCTCAGCAAGGATTATGACTTTCTAATTAAATATCAGCCAGGAAAAGGGAATGTAGTGGCAGACGCCCTTAGCAGGAAAGCAGAGTCTGTACAGATGTTGAGCAATTTTCTTTTGATGATCCATGATCTACCTGTTGAGGTGAAACTAGTGGATGAGTATGTGACCTTGGCTAGTACGCTAGTTTTTCAACCTGAGATGACTCAGCAGATGAAAGATAGGCAATTTGAAGATCTCACTTTGAAGCGCATTCGCGACCATATCGGAGATAGACCTGATTTCAGACTGGAGGATGGTGTACTATATTTTCGGAACAAATTGTGTCTCCCAGCAATTGATGATTTCAAGGAGAAATTAATGAACGAAGCACACTATGCTAGATATGCGATGCACCTAGGGAGCACCAAGATGTATCGGAACCTCAAAGATCGCTTTTGGTGGAGCAACATAAAGAGAGAAGAAGCAGGATTTGTTGCTCGATGCTTGACGTGCCAGAAAGTGAAAGCCGATCATCAGAGACCTCTAGGCTCGTTGCATCCCTTGCACATACCGCAGTGGAAGTGGGAACACATCACCATGGACTTCGTTTCAGGATTACCTCCGACGAGCAGGAAGAATAATGCCATATGGGTAATTGTAGATCGATTGACAAACTTAGCCCATTTCATTCCATTTCGGAAGGGTATGACGTTTTCAGAGATGGCGAGGAAGTTCGTGGATGAGATCATCAAGCTCCATGGTACGCCAGTATCGATTGTGTCCAACCGTGACAGTCGCTTTGTTTCGTCGTTTTGGAGAGCATTCCAAGAAGCTATGGGTACGAAATTAAACTTTAACACGGCATATCACCCACAGATGGATGGACAATCAAAGCGGACGATTCAGACCTTGGAGGACATGTTACGAGCCAGTGTGTTGAACTTTGAAAAGGAATGGGATGTCCATCTCTCGTTGTGTGAATTCACCTACAATAATAGTTTTCACGAGAGTATTGAAATGGCGCCATATGAAGCTTTGTACGAACGCAAATGTAGAAGTCCGGTATGTTGGGAAGAAATCAGAATTCGAAGTTTTCACGGACTGACGATCATCGCTGAAACTACGGAGAAGGTACAGAAAGTAATTGAGAATTTGAAAGTTACTCGGTCGAGACAGAAGAGTTACGCAGATACTCGCAGAAGACCATTGGCATTTCAAGTTGGTGAGTGGGTTTTTCTGAAGATCTTGCCGATGAAAGGGACGATCCGTTTCGGCCAGAAAGGCGAATTAGCTCCATGTTATGTCGGACCGTTCGAAATTAAGAGCCGGATTGGTGATCTGGCATACCGATTAGCTCTTCCAAAGGAGTTTTCAGGAGTGCATGATGTCTTCCATGTTTCGATGCTTCAGAAATATGTTCATGATCCTTCCCACATCATTCGTTACAACGACGTCCAGATCCAGTCGAATACTGCATTCATCGAGCGACCGCTCCATATAGTGGGAACCCGAGAGCAGATACTACGCACCAGAACAATTCAATGGGTCAAAGCATTATGGGAGCATCACAGCCCCGATGAAGCTACATGGGAGTTAGAAGAGCAGATGGCATGACAATATCCCGACCTTTTTACTCAGATATGTGTGTTCATTCCGAGGATAGAATGATTCTCAAGTAGGGGAGGATGTAACACTCCGACCCAGTTTGACCCCGTTTAGGGACTAAGCAAGGTTGCTTTAGCTGTTCATTGTGTTTTGCTTTTGTTTTGATTTTGTTACGGGTCGTGGATAGGTAGTTGGGTTGAGTTTGACCTTGATTAGGTAGATCAAGCCCTTTTTTTGTAATTTTAGCTTTTATAAGACATCGTCATTTTCGCATCATCTTGGCGTCAACACGTGTCTTTCGTTGAGCTCGTTAACTTCCGTAACTATTTCATTTGCAACTGATGTCGTATGATTCCGTTGAACTAGGATTTGACTTGAACTGTAATTAGCCTTAATACCTGGCCTTTCTTATAAATGGCCTTTATCTTTATCTTATATGTAGAGGATCTCCACCAACTCTACTCATTCTCATCCCCTTCTCTCACGTTGCAGTCCCCTTCTCTCTCCCTCTCGATTCTTCTCCTTCTCGATCAAGCCAGGGACTCTTTTGTAGTGAGTTAAGGTAAGCTTTGAGTTGGTTCATCTTTGTTCTCTTCCTTCCTCATGCCAATCACTGTGTGCACGTTCTCATGTTTCTTTCTTTCTTCCTTTCTCCACATGCATGGTGTTTTAGGAGTGGGTTTAGACCTGAAATGAGCCCAAGGACAACAATTGGTGTGTTTGAATTCAATTGAGGCAAGTATAAGCATAATATGTATGAACCCATGTTGATGATGCATGATTTTTAGACGATTCTCATGATCTTGTATGTAAAGTATGTTTACAGCCCAATTTGAGCTTATCTCCTTCTTTTAGGTGTGTTTTGCTACTTTTATGTCTTCCCCGTTCTTCTGTAACAGATTCAGGAAATTACCCCAGCGCAAGCACGGCTAAGCCGTGAAATGTGCTACGGCTACGCCATGAAATGCACTACGGTTAAGCCGTAAGCCCCATCGTGACCCCTACCGTAGATCAATACAGGGTGTACCTGAAAATAACTGAGAGTATGCAATTCAACAACTCTTCTACGACCCAGCCACGGCTAAGCTGTGAAGCCTTCTATGGCTAAGCCATAAGATGCCTTCGACTAAGCCGTAAGGTCACCCACGGCTGAGCCAGAAGACCTGAACAATAAGAAAGCTTAGGGAAGAAATGAGACTTGTAGAGCCTTTGAAGTAGAAGGTAGGCAACATGAACTTGCCTAACGGATTATGAAAAACATACGTGAATGATCTCAAGGGCTGCGAATCATTTATGTTCGTTATCCAGTCGTTAAGCACCTCCCCATGGGTGTTGGTTTAAGGAAATTTGGTACACCCGACGATGCAATGCAAGACTAGACAATGGTGTATCGAATGACTTAAAACTATATCATCATGCATGGTTAGAAACACTGGATAATTAGATTAGAGTTGGATAGTAACTAAACTTGATTCGATATGATCATATTTGCTTACATGACATGTTGTATTCCGATCATTGATCTCCACTCTTTAGCATACTTGATTGTTTCATATAACATCGAATGGTTAATTGTCTTACAATGGTTTTAGGACCTTGAGTATGCACATCTGGTATTAAGCTTGCACGTATAAGATATGGTTTTGGATATGCACGCATGATATGCTTGTCACGATCTACTCAGGGTTTTCATAATTGATTCTGTATGGTCTAGCACTACTTAGCCTCAACCTTAGGATCCCGATGGGGTGAATTTAGTATAGTTACATGGCCTTGCTGCAGTAAGGAAACGTCTTGGGGAATCTGGACTCCAGGAACCAGAGACCCATTTATACCCTGGCCCGTCAATGGTGTTCTCAGCATGGATATAAGATCTCTATTTTGGGAGCATATGACAATGTAGTTGCTAACTAGTTATGTACACAGCACGTATACATTGATTCACATGGCATGCTTTCTTTAATGCACGACTGCTTAGTATACGAATGTGACCTGCTATGATCTCTAGTATGTTCTTTATTCCATCAGACACAATATGTGTTAACTTGTTATGGCTTATACTTTACTGAATCGTTGTATTCATGGAGTTGTCTTTGGTGCTGCAGGCTCAGATACTCAGATCGACCCCTCGTCGGTTGACCGGACTCCTAGCGAGGGCCCTAAGGGTCCCATCCAAACTAAAAAAGTGGATGTAGTCACTCCATCGGAGAGCGTTATGGACATCTTTGCATAGGAATCTTCATCATTTTGAGCTTTGTCATGATTGGATCTAGTCATGATTTGTACACGTTTATTTTGCTTCATTTGGAAAACCTTTATCTATATATGTCAGTTCTGTCTTCATACTCTGTTCTTGTATTGTTTAGTATGATGTTTTGATATCTACAGCTTCCGCGTACAAGTTTGGCACGTGTGAATCTTCCCTTGTGCGTGTGCATTTAGACCAAGTCTACGTGTATAGGCACGGGAGTACGTGTGTCATCGGTTTGGCTTTTTCTAACCCCCGAACTCCTAGGCTTGGGTTGTGACAGTCTGTCAGTGACTGTGAGCCACAGTCACTAAGAGGAAGCCAATGACAGTGACCCACCACCACTTTCCCTTGTCTTTTCTTTTTTTGCATTTTCTTTTAGTTTTCATGTATTTTCTTATAAATTCTTGATTTAGATCACATCTGAGACTAGAAAGAGGGGTTGTAATGTTTCAAAACTTGTAAACAACCTGCATCCCTGCTGTCAAAGCATTTGAACCCATGTAAACAAACGGAAACTAATGATAAACTGTAGTTATTTCTCATTCTTCTTAATGCTTGAAGTGTGTGAATGTTGGACTTGAATCCTTTACATTTCACATTACATTTCGAGCGTGATTAGAAGATTTGCGCCGTTTGTGGGGAATTCTTGCTCTAATTTGTCATTAAATATAGTCAAAAGACATGAAAATTGGCTAAAATGCATGAAAAGTGCTAAAAAAAAGTGTTGAAATGTGTTGCTGTTAGCCAGTGACAGCGGGATGCTGTGAAAAAATAGCTTGTGACCGTGGGAAGCTATACAAGAAGTGTTGTGATCATGGGAGACAATATAAAATGAGCAGTGACCGTGGGCCTATGGTCACTGACCTGTTTTGTCTCCAAATTGACTTTTTGACTTCTGAAGACACCCAAGCAAGGCCTCGATATCGATCATGGGTTTAGGAGTATTAATGAAGGAACATTGCATCTCGAAGTGTATCCTTTTTATCATTCAAATAAAAGCATTAAGCACTTCGAAGTGCATACTTTTGCCATTTAATTGAAGGAACTTTATACCTCGATGTGCGTGAACAGGAACTTTGCACCTCGATGTAATTGGGCCAAATCAATACCCTTTTATGCTCTAGAAGAGTGGTGATTCAGTCCAAAAGGCTTTGACCGAGACAAATGTTTCTATCAAATCAGTGATAAGACCAATGACATTGCAGTCATGCATTGTCCGATGTCATGCACTGATGGATCCCGTATGATCATTGTGGTAATGGTGCAGGCTCGATCATATAGGCTGATGAGTTTTTAAAAATGCACATTTTCATTCACATTTTAGACCATTTTAAGGACTTATTGAGTTAAAAGAGACTCATTTAGTGTAATCTAGTAGTTTCAAGCATTTTAAATTCATTATAATATTTTTCTGCATAATTTGTTTAAAAATTACACTTTTTACATAAATTCATGGAACTTGCCAGTATTTGAAAGTCTATTTTTGGAAAGTTTTGTGAAAATTTATATTCCCATAAAATAAATTCAATTTTCATTATCATTAGTTCATTTACATTTAATCATGAAAAATGGTATGCATTTTCATTCGCATTTCATCAGAGATGGGACCGCATTCATGCATTTGTGATCTTAGGGTTAAAATTATCTTTTCACATGAATTCACATTTGTTTTATAGGAACTTGATGACATGCGTCTCATCTTCAAAGAATTGAGGCAAAGAAATTATTTTCAAAAGAAAGAAGAGAAGAATTGAAGAGAAAAAGAAGAAAGAAGAAAAATTTGCAAAGTTAGCTTCATGGTCCCACACACATATTCACATGTGTGGGGACACACTTATGGAATGTTCAAGAAAGGGGTCCCACTCTCCAATTATTGCAAGAATACAAAATTAATGTAAGAAAAAAAAAAGCCAAGGTGGAGAGAATTCAAGGAAAGAAAAGTTAAAAAAGGAGAATTCAAAAATAGAAAGTCATCAATCCCTTTTTCTTTGGACAGCATACATTAAAATGGTCCTAACTCTTAAATTGAGCATAGGATTTGGACAATTTACCTACCGTTGGAAAGCTCTTTTCGAGTAGATATCCATATGATCCAAGATTAACCAATTAGAGCTAAAACGACAAATTTATGACCCTTAGAAGATGGCTGTAATTTTTCTACTCGAGATTGAGATTGTCTCATCAAATGTGGGCCCTATTCTTTGGTAAGTTTTAGTTAAGAAAGATGGATACACTTAGAATTCTAACAAGAGAAGGAATCTTATCTCATCTCAAACTTGGAAGACTTGTTGGCCAAGAAGAGGACTTACCAAAAAAAGAAAAGCCACATATGAGACCTTCTTTGAAAAGAAGTAGAAGCAAAAAAGTATAAATGGAGAACTCCTCTCCCATACTCTTCATGAAAAAGAGACCTCCTCTCTCTAGCTCTCTCCCTCCATCCTCTCCAGATCTTTCTCTTTATAATTTCTCTATTCAAGAAAGGCTTTCTTCAACTTGAAGCTTCTACTAGAAGAGGATCTTTCATCTTAGATCATGTAATGTTTTTTTTTTTCATCCTTTATCTTTATGTAAAAACATTTATATCTAGTAAAAGTGTGTGTTTTCGTTTCCTTTATTTACTTCTTTTTATTCTTTGATAATGAATGCTTGATGTTTGTTTTTAACCTTGTTGCTCTTGGATTGACAATCCAAAGAAGCTTAAGAACATGATTTGAGTAAACATAATTTAGGATAAAAGAAGAGTTTAGGAAAACAAACCATACACTTCCACACATTTAAATTTAGGCACTTCCACACATTTGAATTTCTTGTTTTCCAGACATTTAAATTCCTTGTTATTCCACACATTTAATTTTCTTGTCTCACCATACATTTAAATTCCTGCAATTCTTCTATTTATTTTTATTTTATTTATGTCTTAATGTTTTGTTTCATGCATAGTTTAATATTTGAGAGTTTTGTCATAGCATGCGTCACTTATTGGTGAGTTTCTTCACATGTGTAAGGAGCCAAAGTAATCATGTTTTAAAGATGTTTTGATTGAATTTAAAATTCAGATCTAAGTGTGTAGTAGGGTACCTAACTATGTCCAAACACAGTCCGTATTTGTTGCAAATTTTGATGCAAAAAATCAATTCATAGTTAAGTGTGTTCAGTTGGGTTTCACTTAAGGTAACTTTCGGATCAGATTTAAGGAGTTGAAAGATCTGAAAAATCGTGATTTGGAAGATAAAATTTTGAAATATATAATCTAAAATTGAACTTACAACAATATAAAAAAAAATTCTACAACACATTCCTTGGCAACTTATCATGTTGAAAACCCATCCAATATTGCATTGTTTAAATTGGAAAGTTCATGGACTATAAATGTTGCTAGAAGCACCTTTAAAAACTGAAAATTTCATTTCAATTGTGCTCAGAAAAGCTTTAGTTTCAGATGTGAAAACAGTCCAAGAACAGCTCACTTTTGTAGTAAAATTCTGCACTGCAGAATTTTTGTAACTAGTTCATTCATTCATGCATATTTTCTTTGTTTTTCAATCATTTTCCTTGCTATTTTCTTATTGAATTCATGCATTCATTAAGTGTGTTCTTCAGCTATTAAATTTAGATTAGGTTTTCATTAGATTAGGATCATATTTTGTTCAAATTTTGTATCTCATATTAGGAAAGTTTGCATTAATTGTTTCATGGCATGCATTGTTTTGAATTGTTGATTTTTTTTAACTTTCTAAATTTAGTTTTTGTTCTATTGGAAGTTCTAATGTGTATTTTCTTTTGCAGAGATTTTAGTTTTTATTTTTACGAAGTTTTACATTTAGGAGTTTTAGTTTTAGTAAGTTTCTTTTATTGTAATTAATTTATATTTTGGAAAGTATGAATGATGGTTGTAATTTTTAGTTTTTAGGCTAGTTTTAGATTTTTATTTAGGGTAGGTATAAGTTCGAAACACCTTAAACACATTGCTCCCTGTGGATCGACCTGGTCTTACTGGTTTTTATTACTACATCACGGTTTTATACTTCGAATCACAATCATGGGTCCTATCCCTTTGATTGGATCCAACCCTCTCTTACTTATAAGTCTGACACAGATGGCCCTGAAATGCTGCCAAAATCTTAGAAGCCAAGTCTAGTAAGCTTAGCATGCTTTTAAGTCTGACTATATGGTCCCAAAATGCTGCAGAAATTTTGACAACAAGGATAGTCAGCATAGCACAATGAGATGGCGTTTATGTCTATGTCTAACCATTTCGGTTTAAAACCATGTTGGTTCAGATGGCATTCATAAACCATTCCGGCTAACCCAAGAGGCAGCCATGTTGGTTATGACACTAATAGAGTCCACCAAGCTTACATTTTTGCAGATGTTTCACGGGTTCCCTAATCATCACTTTCGATTCTCTTTAAGATCTCCATGACCCAAAACAAGCCATCTGCAAAAGCACCGAAGAGGGCTTGAACTGACTTGCTGCCCCTGCGTGAAGAGTCTCAGTCTTCCAGAGACTCTCTACTCCCACAGCTCCATGACTTCGGTTGATCTGAATAGGTCATCAGTGACCCCCAAATCCATCAAAAGGATTGAGATTCCCAAACCCTGGGTTTCCAAATATGTCTAGAGTTTGTTTGGAGTCTTCAACAAGGTTCAGGAGGAACCTAAACACAAACTGAAATTAGAAGGCAGCAGCCTCCATATCATCAAGCCTTGTCTGGGGGCAAGGCAGGTTCGATTCACGAATCACAAGTTAATGACACTTGGTAAGTCACATTCAGTGGCTGCCCAATGTTCAAATCATTATCTCCTCAGCCTAACAGTGGGTCGTTAATAAGCAAATACCAGAGGACTTTCAGCAACTCATAAATTGCAAGAATGCCTAGAAGCATGTGTCCATTCTAGGATGAGCACGTGGTCACCGCAACCACGTATTTCCAAATCCAACAAGGCTGAGAACAAACTCTTGGCCTCACTTGAAGGAAACACCTTCTACCCTCTGACTTAAAAAAAGAGATGGAGGTTTGGCAGGAGGTATCTACCCTCCATCATTGTGGCATCATCCCCGCCATCTTCACCCCAGCACTTATCACATGGCATTAAAGACAAAAAGCAAGCTGAGTGACTAGTCATCAATAATTCGACTGATCTTTCTCGTTTCAAGGAGTCGCTCCAACAAAAGAAGGAGCAAAAGAAAAAGAACAAGAGAGGTGTTGTTGACATCTTTTCACTTTCCACTTATGATTCCATGGATTGGGAACAAGTTGCCAACACTTCTAGGCCACTGGTTGTAAGGTTCAGAGATCAAACCTTGGCAGCAGATTGGCTACTCAGATAAAGAAAAGGCTTTGGCTCACTATAGGGATCAAACCCAGAAGCTATCACAGCGCATAATCGCTTAAAAATGGGTGATTGAATGATCCGGACTTGACCTCATCATGCATGGTTGGACTAGGCTTAGCCCGGAGAGTTACCTGAAGCATGGCTCGAACCCAATCACAAGGGTTTGATTCCAATTCTCCTTCGGGCAAGACTTCTAAAAAGCATGTTAAAACAAACTCCGATCAGAATCTTATCACTATCTTGGACATAGAAGATAGTCAATCCACTCTTCCTACATTAACATCCTCCTACCCTCGTTAGTATACTATATTCATGGCTGAAGGGAGCGGGACCAGCAGGGATGGAAATGATGATGCTAGTAAAGTAAAGACGCCGACGAGGAAGATGTTGGTGAAAATCAGGAAGACGACGTCAGTGATGTCGTTTAACAACAAGGAGCTAAGATTAATCACTTGACTACCTAGTTGAAAATCTTGGAAGATAACTTAGGTGGTCTAGTTGAAGCTGCAGTCAATCCTCTGTTTGCTATTCGTCAACTCCAAGTGTAGAGATGCGATATAGTAATAAACTGGTAAGACTAGGTCGATCCACAGAGAGCAATGTTTAAAGATGTTTTCAACTTGTCACCGCCTAAATAAAAATTCTAAAACTATCCTAATTTAACATCTAACAATTACATTCATTCCTAAAAATTAAACACATACAATAACAACTCCTAAATTAGAAATCCTAATTCTAAAACTTCCTAAAAATAAAAATAAGATTTTTGCAAAACAAAACACACATTAGAACTTCCAATAAAATAAAACTAAAATTAGAAACTTACCAAAAAAAAAACTAAATTAAGTTAGAAACTAATGAAACAAAAGTGAAAGAAAACAAAAACTTTCCTAAATTAAAAGCTAAATTAGGTTAGAATCTACACTTTCTAAAAACAAAAGATTGACAAATCCAATTCAAATTAGAAAGAGCTTTAACTTAAGAAAGAAATCTAAATGAAAACCTAAAATTAAATTAGTAATCTCCTAGTGCTAACCAATTTCTAAAAACAAACTATACTATACAACTATACAAACCAACAACTTTCTAAGTTAAGAATGAATTAATCCTAAACTATCATGCAAGAGAATCTTTCAAAAAATAAAAACAAAAATCTGAAACTAGACTTTCCTAAACTAATCTATGATGTATGAATGATGACAATGCGAACTAAAACCTTAAAAAAAAAAAAACAACATGAATGAGTGGGGTGTGCATGAGTATCATGGGTTGATTTGATTCAGTTTTAATGGAGTTGATTTAATGGATTTAATGGAGTTGATTCGATTCAGTTTCAGATTTGAATCTTCTTCTTTTTATCACAGAAAATCAGTTCTTAAAGGTATTTTAAATAATTCACAAAAGCATCACACAATCACTTGAATAAAGGCCGACTTCCTTCACCGTTTCAAGACTGATTTTGGACTGCTTTCTAGTGTATTTCATTTCTGATTTCAGGTGTTAAAAACTGTTGAATACATCAGGCATTCAGCTGTTAAAAACATGTGCAAAACTGTCTATGAAAAGTCATCCAACATGTGACCCAATTGAGATTATTTTCTGCACAATTCTGAACTATTTTTAATTCTAAAATTTATTTAACTTATGATGCAGGAAATCAATTCAAATTTGTTCCAATTAGTCCACAATTTGCATACATGATTCAGCTATTATCTTCCTTGTTTTAAATCTAATTCTTATACTCATTTCTGAGCTCTAATTCTGATTTTCAATTTGCTAACTTAGCATAGAAAGAAAACATTAAACATGCATTCCAATAAATTGAGATTTCAGCTCAGCTCAAACAGTTTTCTAGTTTTGTCATGAATCTTTAACTGAATTAAAGTGTTTGTGAATCGGATTTTCAGTTTCTTAACTGGCCTAAACATGAAGAAAATTTCTGAACAAATCTGATTGATAAATTCTACCAACCAACTTCAGATTTATATTAATTTTTGAAATGCTTTAAACAACTTTAAACACAATATTTTCAGACGTCCTATCTGATTTTTGAAATTCTATGACCAACACCATTAAACATGATTCTAAAAAATTTAAGTATGCATGATCCTAATGTAAGTTTCAGTAGTCAACAATTCTAGCAAAAATTGTGAACTTAAAGTGTGCAGGAAATAAAATAAAAATGTAGAAAATAAAGTAAAAGTGCAGCAAAAATTAAAAAGTGGTTGTGTAGAAAGTCAAAGGCGATAAAATTGGAAGTCAAAGGTGGTAGGTTGTTCTTTCAATTCTTTATCTTAACTTGGGCTCAAAAAGACTAAAAGTATGGTCCTAGGGCTTTATTCTTCATTTTAGGTTGTCATTCTAAGTGAGAATAACAAATTTCCATTCAATATAAAATAAATTTCAGAATTGGCCTCTAATCTTTCTTCACTCAAACCTCTTTAACTCCATCTTGCATTGTCTTCAAACAAACAATGTATCTAAAGAAACAAAGTATATTGAAAAGGTTACTAACATAGGTTAATAGTTGTGATTCCACTTCTATCCCAATATTTAAACAAGAATGAAAATTAACCCAAGCACAAGACTAATATTAAGAACACCACAAGATCAAAGACAAAAGGAATTGAAAGCAAACAAACTTTATTACTAGCATGAAATTGTTTTTCAAAATATTGAAAATTAAAAGCAAAAAATTACATACTAGAATGGATGAAAATTCCTCCTTCTAGTTGAACACTTCAAGGTTGGTGGTGTGGATTCAGGGCTAAACTTCCTTGATGACTTAAGATGTAAGGACAAGAAATAGAGAGATGGATGTAGAGATCTAGAGGTGGGAGGTGGGTAATTCTTCCATGCCTTGGAATGCTAAAGGGGTGCCCCACTTATACTTTTGCAATCCCAAAGTTTTCATCTTCACGTGATATGATAATATCTTCAAAAATAATAAAAATAGGAAGAAAAATCGGCTCCATAATAAGCTTGGGCGTGAATCCCTAGCTGGATTTTTTATTCTTTTTTCTTTTCTTTTCTTTCATTTTTTGGAAGTCCTTCTTTGCTTCTTCTTTCCATCTTTGTATTTGTCACCTTGCGTTGAGATCTTTGGAGAGATAACTTAAGGATAAGAATCCTCTCTTGGAATCAAATATGGCCCATATAAGGTGTAGAACTTCCTCCTTTGTCTTTTGCATTATCAACTTTCCTTCTTTCAGAAATTCTCCTTATTGGCTCCAAAATCAAAGAGATCTGCTAGAATAATTCTCCTTGATTTTTTCCTTTCTTTTTGCAACAAAAAATCTGATTCAAACCTCCATTGGGTGTGGGATGCTTCCTGTCCTTTTTTTTTCAAATTTTACTCCTTTTCAAAGAAGAACTCCTATGTGGTTTTCCTTCTTTATCTTTGATGAGATTTTCTTCAACTTTATCTTAAAAATATCTTGAGATGTGCAACAAATAAATGGACACCATCTTGGATGTCCCACAAGTGTACACCCACACATGTGTATGTGTGTGGGACCATGAAGCCAACTTTGCATTTTTTTTATTATATTTTCTTTCCTCTCTCCAATTCTTCTCCTCTTTCTTTGAAAATAATTTCTTTGCCTCAATTCTTTGAAAATGGGACCCATCTCATCAATTTCCTACAAAACAAATGTGAATTCATGTGAAAAGACAATTTTAACCTCAAGATCACAAATGCATGAATGTGGGCCCATCTCTCATGAAATGACAATGAAAATGCACACCATTTTTCATGATTTTATGTGAATGAACTAATGATGATTAAAAATTTAATTCATTTCATGAGAATATAAATATTCACAAATTTTTCTAAAAATAGATTTCTAAAAATCGCAGGTTTCATGAATGGTTGCAAAAAGTGTGATTGTTAAGTAAATTATGCAATAATGTACTAAAATGATGTAAAAATGCATGAAACCATGATTTCAAAATAAATTAAGCTCTTTTAAGTCAATAAATCCTTAAAATGGTCTAAAATGTATATGAAAAATATGTATTTTTAAGGACTTATGATTTGCTGATAGGAGAGAACAAGCAATGATAAAGAGAAATGCCATTAAAATTGACCTACTCGCGTGCAAATCAAGTCTCTGACAGACAAGGTGAGAGCTGCAGGTTCTACTGATGGTGATCATTTGTCAATTCTTGGTCTTCACGCATATCCTTAAAAGTATGTAACGTTTAAAGAAGTTGAACAGATTGACATAATTAAAAGTGGAGACCAAGATGAAAAAGAAGGGTATTATACCTAAGTATCCTCCCGAATTTGATCTGGTTCCATTTCTACCAGATTATAAACTTCTGACTTTATAGCCTTTCCTTGAAAAGGGGTCAATATATCAACATATTGTGCATTTCAAATCACTCATTGGAAGCCTGCCAGAGTTAGATGCACTAAAAATAAGACCATTTGTTGGCACACTAAAAGGAGTTGCCTTCAATTGGTACAAGCAATTACTAAAACTTTCCTTCATGACTGGCCAATCACAGAAGAGAAGTACTTACTCAATTTCCAGGAGGAGGATCAAACAGTCACCTTCATCATGTTCAGCAGTACAAGGCAAAGAGATAATGAAACTACACGGGCCTTTATCAATGGGCGGAGAGCATTGTCTTACAGATGCTTAGAACAATCAACTCAAAGGACAACCATTGAAATGTGCAAAAACAATTTACGACTAAAGATCAAGGCTATCATACTTAATCATAAAACTAAATCTCTAGCCCGATTGGTTGAAGTAGATATTGATGCAGAGCTGACCCTTAAGGAGATCAGTCAAAAGAAGGCAAGTTCCCAAAAAGTGGAGCCATCTTCATCTTTTGCTCTAAAAATGAAAAAGAAAAAAGAGGTCTTCAATGTGCAAACCTCTAAACCACCTCCTCAAAAGCCCTAGAATGTTAAAACTGATCAAACTAAGAAAGAAGAATATAAAAAAGAGGAAGAAAACTAAATATCCTTTTGACGGGGACATTGAAGTAATCTTTTGATCATTAATGGAAAACAATAAAATTGAGCTTCCATTAATGAAAAGGCCTTAACAAGCGGGTCGTGTCAATGACCCAAATTACTATGCATACCATTGAATGGTATCTCATCCTCTCAAAGACTGCTTCATTTTAAAAGAAAAAGTCAACGAGATGTGGAGGAATGGAGTGATAACTTTCGATCGGAAATATGATGCTGCTTCAGTCAACATAATTTCTTTTGGAAAATTCGCACGTGTAGTAGTGTTCGCTCCATCGAAACCAATGACCATTGAATTCTGAGTCGTCAATGCAGTATATAACGAACGAGGATTGATATCAGTCAAGACCTCTTCAGGGGAGGGAATATGGGTTCATCCGGACCTAGTAAATGATGAAGGCTAGGAAAAGGTTAAAACCAAACCCACACCTGCAGAAAGAAGGAAAGTTAAAAGGCAACTTAAAAACCTTCAGAAAGCTGCACAGAATCGCTTGGCCAAACAAGAAAAACAAGCCAAACAGAAAAAGGAAAAGGTGGTCGCCACTTCAGTTTTAGACAAACCTCCCAAATCGATCAGAGGTCACTTTACTTTGGCCGACTTCATCATTCTAATTCCAAAGAATGAAGAAAAGTCACCAGTATCCGTCTACAACAGGATATCATGGAATGGCACACCTCCTAATTCAGATGATGAAGAAGATTGGTCAAATTATTCTGATTTCGAAGATGATTAGTAGATTGATGACTGCTTTGCTGATAATATGATCAGTGGATTGATGACTACTTTGCTGATGAATACCCTTCTGACGAGGATGAGAGTTTTGAACAAACTTTTGATCCTAAAACGGGTACACGCAATATCAAGCACATTCTCAATACACTATCGGTGGTCCCTTATGACATACACAGACCGAGCACAAGTGGTTAACTGAATGATCCTCCTCCTTTCCACTTCCTCTAGAAGTTCATCCAGACCCCTTGCCACTGGTTGAATTCAATGAAGCACAGCAACAACAAGCATCGCCTTCTTGTTCGAATGTAGGAATCTTTATGCCAGATGTTCCTTCTGAACCAATTGTTGAGTCAACCTTGTTGAATGCACATTCTAAACTAAGCACTTAGCTTACTGTTCCTGACTCAACTGATGAGCTTGAGTTTCCAAAAGAACATAATGAACTCAGCATTGGTAGTCCTATTGTACCTCAAGAAATCCTCCAAGTTTAGGATAACTTCTCTAACTCAAAAGAAGAGATGCCATTGGCTCCTACTTTGGTGATTCTGAGCACTACTATTAATGAACCTCAAACATCTCAACTCGCTCATGACGATGCAGTTCAAGAAGTAGTCTTGGAAGAAGTCAATCAACTTTTTGCTGAACCTGAAGAAGTCAATGCAATAAGAAGAGATACTCGTCCAAAAGTTGACCAAAACAACATAGTCAATGACGGCACTCGTTCCGGTCGTAGCTATAGAGTCAACTATGATAGACCTTCTTCCTCTTCTTCTTATGTAAACCGTTCAACGAATAACACAAATGTAAATGTCACTTTTTCAGATGGAAATGCTAATGTAAGGCCACCAGAGCCATTCACGTATGATGTTGTTGAACACCTCAAGCATATACTTGCACGACTTCACATTTTTTATTTTTTGCAGATGTCTGGGGAGACTCGTAACAATTTCATACAAGCTCTAAGGCTTTGAATACAAACAATCAAACTCATAGCTCAAGTTCATCAGGTAGAGATGAACTATTTGAAAGCAAAATCCAAGAAGCCTCAGAAGTAGTGTATGGGATGTCTTTTTATTCACAATGCTTCCAAAGCCACCATTTCCTTCGCCAAAGATGATCTCCTCTTAGGCGTCATAAAGCACAGAAGGCCGTTTTATTTTACGGCCTACATCAAAGATATACCTGTTCCAAGAGTTCAGGTTAACCCAGGATCATCTCTAAATCTTATCATAATCACAGCCCTTCAGGAACTTGGTATCCCAGTGAGCAAACTATCTGCTACAAAAACCTCGATTCAAGGCTATAATGGGGAAGTCCAAGATACAATTAGCAAGATTCAGATTCGATTTCAGTTGGATGATCTAACATCAGAAGCCACTTTGCACGTAGTTAAGACACGTGCTTACTACATCATGTTCTTGGGAAGGCGTTGGCTTCATGATTACTCCATAGTACTTTCTACTCTCCATCAATGTCTCAAATAAATTAATGATGAGGGTAAGGTACACTGAGTCTTTGCAGATAAAAAGCCATTTTAAAGGAAGGAGGTCTACTTCACTGATGCAGTCATGTATCAGGAAAGGCCTATAAAGTCAAAGCTAGATACAAATAGTTCTCCAGTGGATGATAATCCCGCAGAACCTTTCACTATTTCAATAGAAAAGAAAACTTATCCGAGATTTGACAAAAGAGTTGATCCCATTCGAAAGTTGCAATCCACAAAAATGTCTGTAGTCAAGTTTGTGGATCCCAAAGCACCTCTGGTGATCATGGTTAGATTTGAAATCAAACAATCAAATCAGCCCTTGCTCATATTTACAAAATCATCAAGGACAAAGCAAGCGGGCATTATTATCCACACAAGCAAGACACGTAGCCCAGCTATGTATATAACACCTGTTCATAATAGCAAACCACCTGCTGCAAAATACCACAAGCCCTCAATCCAACAAATGTGATTTCCTTGTCAGTAACTCAAATTCCAATCAAAAAAGCAATGATGTACTTCCTCCTACCAGGGGAATGTCACCCATGAGGCCTGATTCTCCTGTTACTTTTAGCCAACTTGTGCTAACATCATAAAAAAAAGGGTGAAGCGTCTTATAGCTACATCGATAGATGACTTCGTTTGGCTAAAAGATGTGAGAATCCCCTACATTACTCAGCATGGATTCATCTGTGCTGGATAGGTTTCTGGCCAGCCCTCTGCAGCTTGACAATGGCAATGGAGTTTCAAACCTTTGATGAGATGTCTCGGATTGTTTCATCTCTAGAAGTGGCACTCTATCGTCTACATAGGAGATCTAAACGAACGTGCCCAGTGCATGTCGTCTCAATGATCAGAGACTCAGATTCTGAGTCAGATTTCGAGGATGTTGGAAAGGTGGACACTTCTGTGCACTCTATGGCAGATTGGGATCTCCACTTTTGCCATGGCCCATTCCATCCCAAATTTATGATTTTGGAGGTTCTTGCTTCTTTGTGCTTCCATCCAAGTAATACAATCACTCGATAGTCTTCCATCGAGCTGAAGATGCTTCTGCTTGATATCCTATCGACAAGATCACCAACGATGGGAGAATAAGGCTTGACATCTACAATCCTGTGGTCTGCAACACGATGAAGAACATGGGATACAACCTCAAGAAACCTAATGGGCCTCGGATTGAGTGCGAATGGGATTCAGACTCCTTTCGATATCTTCACTCCAGAAATGAAAGAAGATCTTAAAAAGGGACACAGAACTGAACAGCCATGGCATTGCATAGGGTACGTTCCTTACAGCAACGTTACTAAGTTGGAACAAAATTTTAGAGCAAAATCTGTAATCTTCACCAAAAAGTATGACTCGGATGACTCTCATGAAACTGTTGTCTTCCAAGATCCAGCTGATTGGGCTACTTTTCAGCATCCTGAGGGGGCAAGTGATAGCAATGACACCATGTCACAAATCACTGAATATTGGCCAACTGAACTCAAAGAAGAAATAGATCCATCTCAACACACTCATTGGGAATGTTTAGCCCTTGATGTAAACACTAAAGAGCCTAAAAAATCGAATCAGTGGAAATGGATCAGGCCTTGATTTAAACCCCCAAATGAAACCAAAAGGTTATATGGAGTTGGAAACTTCCAAAAATGCTGTGGAAGAACCTCCTCCCGAGCTCCAACTGAGGACCAAGTATAAGAAATAAACTTGGGAACCCCAAAAAATCCTCATCCTACCTTTATAAGTTCTCAAACCAAAGGAAAATAACTTGATGTGTATGTGAGTTTCTTGCGAGAATTTATGGATTGCTTTGCATGGACCTACATAGAAATGTCAGGTTTAGATCTAGAAGTTTCTGTGCACAAATTGAACATAGCAGATGATCCTAAACCCGTAAAGCAAGATCAAAGAAGGACAAAACTAAAAATCATGGATAAAATAGAAAAAGAAGTTCAAAAACTCAAAGATGTTCACTTCAGCTATGAAGAACAACACCCTAACTGGTTGGCTAACATAATGCCGGTCACCAAAAAGAATGGGCAAATCAGAGTCTGCATCGACTTCAAAGATCTAAATAAGGCTTGTCCTAAAAATGGTTTCCCACTACCCATAGTAGAAATCATGATGGACAATACTTTTGGATTTGAAAGGACGTCATTCATGGATGGGTTTTTACATACAATCAAATCAAAATGTATAAGGAAGATGAGAAGCACACCTTCTGCAGAACCCCCTTTGGTGTGTATTGCTATACCGTCATGCCTATTAGTCTAAAAAATGCTTGAGCCACATTCCAAAGGGCGATGATGAAAAATTTCAAAGACATGTAACATAAGTATGTCGAATGCTATGTTGACGACTTAGCAGTCAAGAGCAAACAGAAATCAAACCATCTAACTGATCTTCGCACAGTTTTCAAAAGGTTGCGAAAATTCAACCTTTGAATGAATCCTTTGAAGTGTTTCTTTAGAGTCTCTTCTGGAAAATTTCTAGGATTTGTGGTTCGAAAAGGTGGCATTGAACTAGATCCAGTAAAAGTCAAAGCCATATTAGAGATGCATTCTCCAAGAACTCTCAAAGAATTTAAGGGATTGCAGGGCAGACTTGCCTACATTCGTTGGTTCATCTCAAATTTGTCATGAAAGTGCAGAGCGTTCTCTACACTGATGAAGAAAAGAGTCAACTTTATGTGGGATAAAGCTTGCGAAGATGCCTTTCAATGTTGGAAGTAGGTGGGTCTCGTGGATAGATTTTCTAAACTTTTGACCCACTTGACACAGGAATCAATTATCCATAAGACCAAAACCCAATCCAGGATGCATTACCCTCAATCTTGTGACCATGTACAGTAAATATTCTACCAGCACTAAACATCCATAATAATCTACGACATGCAAGAAGTAGATCATACCTTTGGAGATCCGCAGTGCTCTAATGGATTTCTTCAACACCTCTTAGCCTTCCACGCTATGACCCGAATTAGACTTCTTTTCTCAAGAAGAGTGGTGGAATCTTCAGGATAAATCCCAACTCGAAACTCCAAGGAACTAGAAGAGAGAAGGAGAGAGAAACTCGTGCAACTCTTGCACGAACAGGGTTTTGGGCGTGAGAGACTCTTCTGGACGTCCAAGAGATTTTATAAACTTACAAATCTCTGCCTTGCCTAATTAAAATAGAAGTCTTACTTCCAAAGCAACTTTCTCCTTTCTAATCCCTTCTTTCTAGAGTTCGAGTCGGATTAGTATTTTCCAATAACTTGGGCTAGCGTGGGGACCACTAGGGATTCCTTAGAAAGCTGGCTCCAACCGGAACACCGCGACCCCACATCTCATGTGCAATCTGGGCCCACAGTTAATTGCAAATAACACCACTATATAAATGCAATTGCACTCCAGTCTTAGGAATAAATTACAATGAAGACCCTAAACTTCCCAATTACCACTAGTAGGCCCCTCTATCAATATCCGTAGATCAATTGGAATAAATCCGTCTCTTCCAATCTAAATTCCACATCTTATTATCCTTGAGCCCCAATTAATCACAGTAATCATCAGTACCATCCAATTAACTCTTAATTGAGATGGGTGCGCACTTACTAATGACAAATCCATTAATTGGCACAAGGGGATAATAGAGATAGATTCTATCTTGATCATTCAACATTCCCACAGTTCTACTACCACATACCCAAGACACCGAGGTGTTAACCTACAGTCGGCCTCACTCATTAGTAACTCAAAGCAAATGAATAGATAGAAACTTGAGTTCATCAATGTCTCAGGATTGAGAGCCTATTGCTAGGGAATTATGAGAGCATACCTTATTATTGAGACGGAATTCCATAAGGTGCATCTCATGGTCCTTCAATACATCTAATGTACCAGCACCGTGATCCAGAATCTTACATTCTGATGATTGAGACAAATCACACTATCTCATAGTGATCAAAGTGCTGCAACCTTATCAAATAAGATGCCCAGTCTCATTACTGGTTGTGAAGCTATTTAAGTATAAGATTTGTGACATATATCTCCCGCATGTGGATCTCATCCATGCACATATATCACATCTAATATACTAATGGGACTCGGTTCAACTCATGAACCATTATGTCATATGTATTGGTCATATGCATGAAGTAGTCAAATAACATTAATCTCATGAAAATAAAGAAGATTTTATTAATAAATAAAGAAATTAATCAATTTATTACATCAACTGATGGATTGAGTCCACAAAATCTAACATTCACTATATCAAACGGTATCTCACAAACCCACCGGTTTTTTTAGCTCCAATTCTAAGTAAACCTTACATCGTCTATATTAGAGCTCTTGATCACTCTTTGTGGGCATTATTAGCTCAAAAGAATGATGAAGGTAAGGAGGTGGCTCTTTATTATTTGTCAAGGATGCTAGTTGGTGTTGAATATAATTATCATCTAGTGGAAAAAGAATGTCTTGCACTAATGTTCATAATACAAAAACTGCGTCACTATATCCTCTCCAATGTGGTGTCCTTGGTTTCCAACATCAACCCATTGAAGACACTGGTGACAAAAGCCGGAGCACTGAGTGATCGTTTAGCCAAATGGTCTATTCTTTTTTCTCAGTACAACATCATATATATCCCTGCAAAAGCAGTAAAGGGACAAGCTCTCATTGATTTCCTAGCAGAACATCTACTATCGAAGATTCTGAATTCATAGACAATCTTCCTGATGAGCTAGTCTTCTTCACTAAACAATTATGGAAATCCACCATTGATCTAAACTTACGTTGGATTATGCATTTTGATGGAGCTTCTAGAACTAATGAGCTAGGAGATCCAATTTCAGGAGTTGGAATTATTTTCTGTAGTGCAGAAAGAATCTATATTCCTCACTCTTTCTCATTAATCAAGCCATGTTCAAACATTGTGGCAGTATACACAGCATTGATTATGGGTCTCGAAGTAGCCTTAGAATCAAGCATTAATATGCTTGGAGTCTATGGAGATTCGCAACTTGTGGTCAAACAAATGAATCTCGAGTATGAAGTGAAGAAACCAGACTTGATTCCCTTCTTCAACAAATCCTGTAAACTCAATGAGAGGTTTATGCTAATTGAGTTTCACCACATACCAAGACATCAAAATGTCAAAACAGATGCACTGGCAGGATTGGCAGCCTCAATGTCAATGCTTAAAAATGACAAAATGATGCTGAAAGTAGTCGAAAGAAGACTTTTACCTCCACTTGATACTCATAAAGTAGTAACAGATTGCTTCGATGTGATCAAGAACCGGGTTTCATCTTTCCAAAATTCATTCAGAGATTTGGGAGATCCTTTTATTGATTACATTCTCCATAAGGTCTTGCCTAAGAATGCTAAAGACAGAACTAGTACCCAAAGACGAGCTTTAAAATCTCACTTCGATTTGCCTTTGAAACTCTTTATTGCAAATCATATTTTAGAGTTCCTCTCCGTTGTTTGTCACTGAAAGAAGTAAATCAAGTACTGAAAGAAGTTTACTCAGGTTTATATGATGCTCACCAAGTTGGCCAAAGCTTCACGATCAGATTTGAAGATTAGACTACTATTGGCCTACCATGGTGTCTGATACCATCAGTTTCGCCAAAAGATGCAATGAATGCCAAATCCATGGCGATTACATCCATCAACCGCCTAAATATCTACTTCCTACATCTACCTCTTAGCCATTTGAGTCTTGGGGAATGAATGTAGTCGGTAAAATTAATCCGCCATCAGAACATGGTCATCAATTTATTCTAACCATAATACTTCTCCAAATAGACAGAAGCAGTGCCTCTCGCAAAAGTCAAAACAGATATAGTCCTCAGTTTCTTGGAGATTCATATCATTTGTCGTTTTAGGGGCCCTAAATGTCTACATCATGACAATGGTCCTCAATTCAATAATGACAAATTCTACAGATTCTGCAACAAGTATGGAATCCAATGCTGTCCTTCCACGGCATATAACCCTGTAGCTAATGGACTTACTGAAGTTTTCAATAAAAGTATTTGCAAAATTCTAAAAAAAAATGGTCTCTAACAATAAAAAGAGTTAGAGTACTAAACTTCCTGAAGCATTGTGGGCTTATAGAACCACAGTTCATGGTCCAACCAAATCAACTCCTTATTCCTTGGTTTATGGTTGTGAAGCTGTGATACCCTTGGAAATTCATCTTCCTTCTCTTCGGGTAGCTGTAATAAACAAACACACTGAAGAAAAGAATGCTAAGCTTAAACTTCAATAGTTAGAAAGCCTTAATGAAAAAAGGCTTGCTGCTCGGCAAAGTATTGAATTATATTAAGCTTGTATAGCTGGGTCACTTAACAAAAAGGTCAAAAACAGAGCTTACAAGGAAGGAGACTTAGTCCTTGCAGTTTAAAAGTCCATGTTCTCCACACACTTGTCAAAAGGCAAGTTTGAATCCAAGTGGGAGGGACCCTTCGTCGTCGACAAAGTCTACTCCAATGGTGCCTAGCACTTCTCACACTTAAAGAGACAGATGCGTGATGCCTATCAATGGAAAACTTTTCAAGAAATACTACACTTAAATGTCATTGGCATACCTAAACCATGCACAATGTGCATTCTCACCCCTAAAACCTTTGGTTTTGCACCTCACAACTCATGACTCTTAACTAAAATCCCTCAGACTTGTACAAAACAACTATGAGGATAAGGCCCATTAGCCCCTCTAGTCAACTTTTGCTACTTGGACAATGTCCCTATGTGACCCCTTGTAACATCCTGTTGTATAGACCAAGTCTTTTTTGTGGACCCTGTATAGCCAAATTCAGCTGTATAGACCAAGTCCTTTTGCGGACCCCGTATAGCCAAATTTAGCTTTATAAACCAAGTCCTTTTGCAGACCCTGTATAGCCAAATTTAGCCATATAGAACAAGTCTTTTTATAGACCCTATATAGCTACCCTTTGTTATATGGAATAAGTTTTTTTCAGACCCTATATAGCTATCCTTTGTTATATAGAATAAGTCTTTTTGCAGACCCCATATAATCAAAACCCAAGCAAGCTTCAAACCAAACTTTTGTCTTAAAAGATCAAGTCGTGGACCCTCGAGAAAGCATCATGCATGGGCACCAAATAAAGTCCACCTATATGACTCCTTTTCTTTGTCTATTTGTGAATCCAAAAAATTACAAGTCACACCTCATACAAGTATGAGAAAACAAAGGAAAAAAAAACACAAAACCATCCAAACCATACACACATCCAAAAAATCCATACAAAGTTAAACCAAACATTCCATGCCAATGACAAAGTGGAGGAAAATGAAATTTTCATCAATATTCATTTGGAGTTTAATACAAAAAATGAAGTCAGTGTACACATAGCCCCTTAGGCTAATCAAAATAAAAAGAGTCAGATAGGAGCTGCAGAAGAGAGTTCTCGTCAAGGAATTTCTCTAGTTGCTTCCTCGCATTTAGTACACCTTCCATAAGGGCGTGCCCTTTGTAGCTTACATAAGCAGGTACAGCAGTATTGATGTCAATCTCATCTAGTTTGATATTTAGTTCACTCTCCAGAGACTGAACAAAGTCATCCAAAGCCGTGGGCTTTGCCTTTACACGCGCGAAAAGATCATCCCTACGTTGACTGCCCTCTGAAACAGACCTCTTCAAGTCCTCAATGTTATTTTCCAAGGAAGACAACTGTTGCTGCAACACGGTGTTTTGCTACTGTACATCTTCTTCGGTGCTCTCAATCTCTGTGGTTGGCTGAATTCTATGTCTCAGCACTTCATCATGAAAAGCATTGGCATGATCAACACTTCTATCCCAGATATCCATTTCTACAAGTTTGATGGCAAAGAGGACAAAAACATCATGGAGACCACTCAAATTAGTTCTGGCACCAGAAGATATCAACATATCTGTTAATGCTTTGGCACCCTGGATCTTCTCGAAAGTAAGATCTCCTTCGAAGAGTGTGGCCAAAATGTTATGAATGGCCATTTTCATGGTAAAGTTTATGGTAGATTGGTGCTTCAGAGCATCGCCAAATTAACTGGGCTCCTTAAGGATGGAAAGATCTGACTCTCGCTCTTGTGCATTTGACTGAATCTGAGAGCTTGAATGGTCATCTCCTCCCCTCTTAACATTTACATCCTCATCAGCAGCCAATGCTTTTTTGTGGACAAAAGACAAGTCAAACGATCCTTGTGAAGATAAATTGGCCAAAAGATCCCTATTTGAAGGTTTCATGGCTTTGGGAGGTGTAAAACTGCTAGAAACCGGAGGTATGCCACGAGCGATGGGCATTGCAGGAGCATCATCTTCCATAAGATCAGCAGCTTTATCTTCTAGAACCAACTTCCTCTAAGTAGGAGGACTAATTTTGGCTATGGTTGGCTCTGTTACAACAGCCTCTTCAGCTGGGATCATTACGATGTCAGCTTCCTTTTCTATTACGCCAATGGGTTCAATGCCTGGTTCTGTTTGAACATCCAAAGCTTCATTGACCCTCGGCTTAATGCTAATAGGCAGTGTAACGAGAGCCGATGGTAACTCCGGATCATTGTTGACACTTTTAGTTTGCAAATCTAAGGAAAAGCCTTCCACGAAGCGCTGCAAATCACTCTTCAAGGTGCTGCTCGGAGATGCCTCGAAGTATCCACTATGAATCAAGATATTATCTAAATTAATTGAAGCTTCAGGACTCTCTTTCTTTGCTGGCTCCTCAATCGGTGACCCAAAAGGCTTCCTTACGAAAGTGGGAAGTATAATAGGAATGATGTCCTCCACTCGGGTACCTAAAAAGGGAATGAATGGGAACAAATCATAAATGTTAGAATAACATTTTCAATTTCCAAACAATCAAGTCAAAAGTTACCTTTAGGAGTTGGATTTGTCAGAATTCATTCGGCAGTACTGTGGATTTCTCCCTTTTCCATTGAGGCTTCAGCCATTGGTCCCTCAAAAATCTTAGAAAGAATCTTTTACTACTCGATCTGAAGGCAGCATCTCGTGGCTCCATGGGTACATAGCTACAGGTTGTTTTATCGATAGTAGCAGCGTTACCTGCATCATCGCTAGTCTTCTTCACCGCAATGGACTCTGTCAGCATTTCTGCAACGGCTTTTCTCCTAGACTCAGGCGTCATTACCTGGTCAAACATATCCTTTTCAAAATCGAACTCGATATTAATATTATTATCAGTTCGTTCTTCAGTGGTAGGAGTATAAAAGCTGCTATCTCCTTCATCTCTTTCATCCGAGGCATAGTCCTCAACAATTTCAGCCACCTTCCTCACGACCCCTCCAGCACTTGAAGTTTGAGCTGATAAGGTTGTAAAGTAAAGTGTAAACATCAAAACAAGAGTAAAAGAACTGATAGATAATAGTATTTTATAAGAAATAGAGAAGTGTTACCAATTTTTAGCCTTTGGGAATGACGAGTTCCAGGGCTTTCGGTCTTTCTCTTCTTTGAAGGAGCTCCTTTGCTAATAGAGGATCTGATTACTAGCTTTGAGCGTATAGCTTTAAGCTTCTTATGTAGAACATGACCCTCTGGAGGTTTTGTTGGTATTGTAGCCGATGGTCTCGATTCGGTAGTTGCTTTAGTCGACTGTATTGCCTATGTTGGACTTAGAATTGCATGTACCTTTATTGGTATCAAAGTAGCAATAGTAGCCTTCGACACATGTTGGCAAGCAAGGTCTGCCTCAGCAGCTGCATGCATGACGGCATGCTCTTCTTCAAATTTCCATGTCTATTTTCCAACTGATACTTTGGTTCTAGCAGAGCGAGAAACAGACCCAAAGTCTAGCGTAGCTTTACAAACTTACCTAATCATAGCGAGACTCTCGCTCTCCTGCAAGTTCTCATTCATGGCCTATTGCATCCTTGCTTCAGTCATATATGAGGAGGCAGAAATCTCTTATCTTCCTCACCTCTTAAAGAACAGTGAGCTTTGCAGACATTAGACCCGGCTACCAAGCCAATTCGCCATTTATCGCCATCATATAGCAAATTCTCAAAATTAACTGGGTTGAAACGATCTTTCTCTGCCTTTTCTCCTTTTTTGGAAGTAGCCAAAGGGCGACATTTGATGTGGGGATTGCTAGTATACGCCTTTACAATGGCAGTAGTACTTTTGGCATACTATTGTGTGAAACCACTTGTGTATCCGGGATTTGGGAGGCGAGGGTAACAAAAATAAGCCCTGGTGCCAAGCACTGGATAGAATTCCCAGGCATTTTGAGCATCTTACAAAGAACCGCTAGTGCCTTAAATTCAGCCCGATGCTCCCACAACGACTTGATGAAAGTTGAATTGTCTGCAAAACCTAGCGGCTATATAAGCTTAGATATTGATATATGAGTTCTTCCTATATACCAAATCTACGGGTCTCAAAGTCAAAAACCAACTCTTCTCTTCATCAGACAAGCCAACATCCTGACCACCCTCTCTGATTTATCAATCAATGGTTCTATGGCATTTCTCATGCAAGTTGGAACTTTAATATTGGGCATAGTGTCGCGACACCCAGCATAATTGTTAAGATTTCACAAGTGTTGACGTAAGTCGGTCATGGAATAGGTGTTGATCAGGTAATTGCCGCCTACTTCACCCTCCATGAAGATACTTCCTGGTGCATCGCTATGTGAATGAAGCCCATTACAAGGGTATGTAAACCAGGTGTACAATAAATACTCGACATAATACCAGTTAAAAAGCTTCCCCTCTTTGATAGTAAAACCTGACAGCTTCAGCTCGGTTAGCATATAAACTATGAAAGTTGGGTCCAAAGCAAGGCTATGTCCAAAAGCCATTATGAGCCTAGATATATGTAACTAGGTCTGAAGTCGCCTTTGGAATTCGAAAAAAGAACATCAGATAACCATGCCACCAAAAATGTGGCGAGCTAACACTTCCTCTTCAAGTTCAGATATTTGGCAAATATATATGACTGGAAGTCCAGATCCTTATGATAAATGATTGTTGGGTACTTCTTGGGGTCTTTGATGGGGATAACCTTTTTCCACTTAAAATATCTGCCCCCATTTACAAAGAAAGGGCCGGTGATACTCTTCACTTGACTCATCCATTGGGCAACTTTGCCTTGACTACGGCTAGTCATCTGGATTGAATCTTCAAGGGGAAAGAGAAGATGATATGCGGCCTGAAATTCATCATCCATGGTAGCCAATTCATCACTGGGTAAGATGGTTTCATCATAAATCTTACCATATGGTGTTAAGCCAAAAATCTTCTTTACCTCCCATAAAGAAAACCCCAGGTCCATGTTTGGAGTAATGAAGGTACCGGTCGCATAGTAGAACAATTCCAGAATAACCCTGCAGATGTTTTTGTTCTCATAAGGGACTTTTTGTGTGGTGGCATTTATAGCATCCAAATTCCGATAACATTCAAATCATCTACATAATAATGCTTGATCAGAGTCACCCAACCTTGCCAATCTCTGGCGCAATTAAACCATCCATAAGATTGGTGTCGTTCGCCAAGCCAGGCACTCGCGTCTCCAACATGGATACCAAGTCCAACTATCCTTAATTGGGAAATCACTGTACCCACTTCAAGATTCAAAGTGCACGGTTCCGTCGCCTCTATCTCATACTTGAAGAACTCCGTGAAGTAATATGGAGGCTGGCACATGCACTTACCAGTTTTAAAATGGACGTGATGCTTTATCCACGAAAATAGATCATTCCTTGCTAAGATAGTTGGAGCCATTGACATTATTGTTGGGTACCTCCTAACAAACCGAACAATGGTCAATTTATGAGAAATTCCCATTGAATCTACATTGCAATATTGTACGTTGTTAGCAAGACAATTCATGTTCTCCTTCATGGCATCTCCATATATATAACGTGGCTTGTCAAAGCTCACTTTGTCATTATTCTCCCAAGCAATATTGTTGGCTAGACACCAATATGTATACCAATTCCTCCTTGTCAAGGCTCTGGTTTTCTGGTCTCTCAAAGCAAATGCATGTGTCTTGTTCAGATCTTTTGGGTTGGGGTTACTTGTACCTTTACCCTTGGAACGGCCCTTTGTAGTGTCAGAAGTTGAAGTCACAATTGCTTTTCCTTTTTTGTCTGTAAAACAAAGAATGAGAAGAAAATATCAGGAACAGTGAAAATAACAAAGGTATGGAATTCTACCGAAATTTTGGCATCATCTCCCCTTAACAAAAGACAAAAGGAGAAAATAATACTCAGTTCCGAAACCAAGAATTGGCATCAACGTGCACTTAAGTCCCAAAACTGAGGCTCCTGATACAAATAGGTGTTCGAGCACCTTAAGACCTTTCAGGGGTAGTTGGATTCGTGTTCGAGCACGAAAACTGTAATATCCAAAGCAAGAAATGCATGCACAATACAAGCAAGGAGTGATAGCAGCTATCTACAGCATAAAGCATAAACAAAACTCAAACATGTATGAAAGAACAGTATTTGAAAGTATATGGCATGTTTTTAGCAAAGTCAACGAAGAGCAACATCAATTTTAAAGCACTGAAAACAAAACATCCATAACAAATTTCAACAAACAAAGTCCCGACCAATCATTTACTATGATGGGACCATTAGACATTCTTGTGGAATCGACAACACACTATTTTCAGTGTATAGAGTTAATGAAGGAAATATTACTCTGCAAAGTTAATTTCAAAACAAAGATCATCAACTGTCATCAATGATCGGAAAATGATATTATATCCATTAGCTTCTCACAATAACAGTCGGCATCATTCAAAACTAACTCAGATGATACATCTCGGGTCAGCATTGGAAAAGGCAAGGAATGGTGAATTAGCCTTGGAGGTTGTAGTTAAGAAAGACAATGTAAAACGTCTCATTCAAAGTTACATTCAACCATGCAATTGGCGGTTCATTAGCCTAGGAGATTGTTGAGAAAGACAATATAAAATGTCTCATTCAAAGCTATATTCAACCACATGATCGGTGGTTCATTAGCCTTGGAGGTTGTAATTGAGAAAGACAATGTAAAACATCTCATTCAAAGTTACGTTCAACCACTCGATCGAAGGGTCATCCTATTTTCATCGGTTTCTATTGTTAACCACTCATATTCAGGTGATTCATACTTCTCATGTTTATTGAATTTAGAGGGAGTAACCTTCTCATCAAAAACAAAAAAAAATGTGTCTAAGGCATGCTCAGTTTTGATTCCCACAGAATCCGTGGTGGTCAAGTTTGTGCTCACCTTCTGCTAGTGAGTGAGCAAACTACTACAAACCAATCCCTTGTAATTCCCACAGAAGCTGTGATGACTCAATGTCTACTAGCACTATGTTAGGAATCAAGCGGGCTATCACTTCCTACATCCCTATGTTTCTCATAGATTGCAAGAGCCGAGTGTCGGATGTGAATTTTGATCCCCTAAGGGAGGGAGATCACTATTCATCTATATATGATATTTAATATTTGCACATCGAAATTGAGGATTTCGAATACCCTCAAAATCGATGGATCACGATTGCCAGTCATGGTAACGGCCATGACTCCGTTCTTCGACTAGTGTCAAAGAAATAATGAGAGAAAATAAGGTGGCTTCCCCTCTCGTCTAATGTGCTGCTGGCAACACATGACGGTTGTCCTTTCACTTAAATTGGGTATTGTCAAAGTATAGATCATAATATGGGTCATATAATGAGTTTCAAATAGGAAGATCATCCGTATTTATAGTACATGAGTAATTAAAATCAAATTCAAGTAGAGTGAAATAAATAAAATAAAATAAAGCGGGGAGGTGCCAAATATTTTAAAAGAGGTCCCATTCCTAGGTACACCTTTTAGAAGCCATGCATTGCATATCATCATTTAGATTTTTTTCATTCTGCATTAAAAGATGCAATCCATTAAAGAAAAAAATTAAAAATAAAATAAAATGGCAAGAAAACTTGAAAAATATAAAAATATTTGAATATCATCATCAATATGAATGTCTAATATACATGAAAATGGTCCAAGTCCATTGCCTATGGCTGGAGTGCCCAAATCATTAGTAATAAAATAATAAAAATTAATAAAGATAAAAAAGATTTTAAGGTCAGAAACACTTATGAAAAATTTCATCATTCTTTTCCATTCTCTTGACCATTTAGATACGTAGCTTACTTTGATTTTCTCATCAAGAGCTTTCCAATGATATCTAATACTCCAAAATCTTACGAACGAATCAAAAGTTATGGGGCCAAGGGGCTCATTACACTTGGCCCAGACTTTGCATGGCCCACTTGTGAAAAATAATTTTTCTTGTCTAACTTTCTTTTCAAAAGCCAAAACTAAGTTCTCTAATCCTAGATTGGGCATAAAGGAACCTCCCATCTTCTATTGCATGATAAGTCCTTAAAAATGCATATTTTCATATACATTTTGACCATTTTAAGGGCTTATTGACTTGAAAAAGCCTCATTTAGTGTGATATCATGGTTTCATGCATTTTAAATTTATTTTTATATTTTTCTATATAAATTGCTTAAAAATCACACCTTTTGCTTACATTCATGAAACCTGCCATTTTTAGAAAGTCTATTTTTGGAAACTTTTGTTAAAGTAATTTTTCTCATGAAATAAATTGAATTTGAACCATTATTAGTTCATTCACATAAAATTATGAAAAATGATGTGCATTTTTATGATCATTTCATGAAAGATGGGCTCACAGTCATGCATTTATGATCTTAGGGGTAAAATAGTATTTTCACATAAATTCACATTTGTTTTGTAGGAAATTGATTATATGGGTCTCATTTATAAAGAATTGAGGCAAGGAATTGATTTCCAAGAGAAAAGAGAGAAGAATTAAAGAGAAAAAGAAATTAGAAGAAAAAACAAATGCAAAAGTTGGCTTTATGGGGTCCCACACACATTCACACGTGTGGGGGTACACTTGTAAAACACCCAAGATGAGGTCCATTTATTTGTTATACATTTTCAAGAGATTTTGAAGAGAATTCGAAGAACATCTTATCAAAGATAGACAAGGAAAGTCACATCACAACTCTTTTTGGAGGAGAAGATTTAATTAAAAAAATTAAAAAATAATCTTCAAACAAGCATGGACGCCCAACACATGTTTTGGATCAGGATTTGGTTGAAGAAAATGAAGAAAAAAATCAAGAGAGAATTATCTAGAAGATCTTTTTGAGTTTGGAGCCAACAAGGAGTATTTTCTAAAAAAAGAAAGTTGATAATGTAAAGAGATAAAAGGGAAAATTCTACACCTCATGTGAGCCAAGTTTGATTCCAAGAGGGGATTCTTATCCCTAAATTATCTCTCAGAAGATCTCAATGCAAGGTTGTAAAGACAAAGAAGGAAAGAAGTATCCAAGAGAGACTTCCAAATAAAGCAAGCAAGGAAAGGAAAGAAAAATAAAAAGAAAAAAAACTCCCAAAAGATATCTCACACCCAAAGCCTTGTATGGAGCCCATTTTCTTTTAATTTTTTTTTATTTTTAAGATTTTAAAGTTTGAAAAGGAGTAGGACTTAAAAAAGTATAAATAGGGCACCCCTCTCCCATATTCTTTATGAAAGAATTGTCCACCTCCCACCTCTAAAATTTCTACACTCCACCTCTCCCTCTCTTGTTTTCTATATCTCAAGTCATCAAGGAGGCTTAGCCCTAAAGCTACACCACCAACCTTGAAGATCAACTAGAAGGAGGAATTCTTTTCCATCCTAGTATGTGTAATCTTTTATTTTAATTTTTTTTTCAACTTATATAAAGGATTGTCATACTAGTTCAATAATATTATCTTGATATTCTTCTTATTCTTATGGTTGCATGATTGCTTGAATTGTGTTTTTCTTATTTGGATTGACGACCAAAATACTAGAGCATACTTTAAATAATTTTTAGACCTAGATTAAGAGAGAATTTTGAGTGAATATACCGCCTTTGATTTCAGTTGTTTACCACCTTTGACTTCCTGCACTTTTTATTTTCTTTTATTGCACTTTTATTTTAAATTTATGCACTTTTACATTTTTTTTTTTTTGCACTTTTATCTTTAATTTCTACACTTTTAAATTCCAACACACCTTATGTTCTTGTACTTTTTTTCCTTTTGAATTGTTTACTGTTGTATATTGCATTAAATTCATGCATATTTCACTTTTCAATCATGTTTAATGGTGATGATTATGACAAGTTTAAAAATCAGGTTTTCAATTTTACTAAGTTCTAAGAATCTTAATAGAAAACAGTCCATAAATCAAACCCAATCTGAATTTTACAATGGGTCATATGGTAGATGACTGTTATTAACAGTTTATACATATTTATAATAGCTAAATGCTTGATGGTTTCAACTAATTTAAACCTGAATTCAGACAAGAAAACTCAATGAAAAATAGTTCAAAATCAGTTATGAAACAGTAGTGAAAGTAGGCTATTACTCAAGTGATTGTGTCATATGTTTGTGAATTGTTTCAACTATTCTTAAAAACTGATTTTCAACACCTGAAAGATTGAAGTTTCAAATCTGAAACATGATTGAATTAGCTCCATTAAATTTGATTTTTGAAGTGAATATGGTCATTCATCATACTCATGAATGCCCCATTCATTCATGCATCTTGTAGTTTTTTTTAATTTGCATTTTCATCATTCATACATCATACATTACTTTAGGAAAGTTAAGTTTTAGATTTTCATTTATTTTTATGTTTATCATGTTTAGGAAAGTTTTTCATGTTTGATTTGTTGCATTCTTAAATTAGAAAGTTGCATTGTTTGGTTCATATACATTGTATGGTTTTAGAAATAGCTTAACTTAAGTTAGTTTCCAATTTTTTCTGACTCACTAACTTTCTAATTTAGAATTTTTTTTATAAAGTGTAGATTCTTAACTTAACTTTTAATTTAAAATTTTTTTTCGGTTTCTTTTAATTTAGATTAATTTGTTACTAACTTTGTTTAGTTTTTATTTTTAGTGAGTTTCTAATTTTAGTTTTTGTTTTATTGGAAAGTCTAATGTGTGTTTTGTTTTGCAGAGATTTTAGTTTTTATTTTTAGAAAATTTTAGATTTAGGAATTTTAATTTAGGAATTGTTGTTATAATTGTTTAATTTTTGAGAATGACTGTATTTATTAGATTTTAAATTAGGATAGTTTTAGAGTTTAATTTAGGCAGTTGATAAATTGAAAACTTCTTTAAGTTTTAGAGTTTAATTTAGGCAGTTGATAAATTGAAAACTTCTTTAAGCACATTGCCACCTGTGAATCGACCTAGTCTCACTAGTATTATTATTACATCGCGGCTCTGCACTTGGAGTTCACGATCAAGTTTTTGGCGCCATTACTGGGAAGCACCGTTTAAGGTAACTTTTCCCTATTTACATTGTGAGTTTGATTTAATTTTGGCATCTTTCTAGAAATAGGATGACAGGCATGGAATGATGAGCCGCCCTAAATTGGAATAGGAAACTGCATGGAATGTTAGAAAGCTAACATCACTCTTATTTTTGGAAACTTTCTAAAATTGGGGCAAGTTACTGTTTTCAACTTGTCTTAACTTTTTTTTGGAAGAAAGTACACCAAAAGCATTGCTTGGAAACAATACCTAAGTGCCCAAATGGGCATGTGAAGGTGGGAAGAAGAATTTTGTGAGGATTGGCTCCGATTTTTGCCAAGGTCGAGATTTGTTGACTGTATGGTTCAACAGAGCCAACTTGGCATTGCAGCCGCACTACAAAACTGCAACATCACATAGGCCACACTGTAGTTGCACTGCAGCACATAAGGGCATCACCAGCAGCGCCTGTAGGTAGTTGCAAAAATGGACATCCATTCTTTGATGGAGTTTATAAATGGAGACCTCCATTGCTCTGTTTGAAATGTGGAGACGAGCAGAGTGAGGCTTGGGGTGTAACTGGGTTTGGGCCTGAGAGTGAGAGTGATCATTCTCTTGTAATCCTTTTCCTCATAGTAATATTCTTTTCATCTTCTCCCATGGACGTAGGTTCAAGCTGAACCACGTAAATCTTGTGTGATCATCTGTGTGTGTAGTGTGATTTTTCTCTCATCTGTGTGAGCTAATCCGTACATAATCACAACAGGAAATTTGAATTCGTAGATATGAGAATCGAAGAACAACTTGAGCTATGGATCCCAGATTGTGTGGCTGCTGCTATGCTAGGGTTTGAAGACAGGGAGAACTTGAGCCTTACCGATCAATTTATCTATTTATACCTAGGGCATTTTATGTTTGTTTGCCGGACTGGCATTCCCAAGCGAAGTCAACGTGAATGTAACGAGTAATGCCAGGAGGGAGGGAGGGAGGGAGGGAGGCAAATTAAAGTTGAGCAAAAGCACAACATAGTAACTTGTAATTTAGGAATTATAGGGTATTTTTGTGGATAGAGCATCGACCTCCCACAGTCCCTCCCAGGGTCGAACCTTGGGAAGCACGGTTTCCTTGTCCCTCCTCGGCCATTAGGTAGGTCAACTAGCCAAAAAAAAAAAAACTTGTAATTACATAACTACAGATTTGACACGAGGCATGCCACATCTTAAATTTTGAGTTTTGAATTCCAATTTACAGCTTTTGAGTTTAAGTTTCATTTTAGTATTATTCTCTATGTACCTCCATATCTCTCATCTGGGCAGAGAGAAAATTGTGCTAATTGACTTCATGGTAAAAAAAAAACACAAAAAAGAAAAAAAAAAAGGATGGAAAGATAAAATAGCAACAAATAAAATTTTGAGAATTTTACCGAAAAAATATTCATGGGTCACCCCTTAACAAAATATATATATATATATATATATATCATATTAGCAGTGGGTGCATTACACTGGTCAGGTTTTTTTTTTTTTAATGCTATGGGGGAGTATCAGATTCGATGCTGGAATGAAAGGCCTGGCATCGGATCCGATGCAGGACATCATGCAGGACACTCAGCCATGTTTTCTTTCTGCATCGTCTTCAGTTTCACTCTTCTTCTTCTCCTTAACAGTAGGTTAAGGGGTACAAATACATTCAGGTATGAATAAGCGTTTTCCCAATTAGGTGTGGGGTTGTTTTGGTGGCTTAGGCTCGGATTGAACTTGATTTGGTGACTTGGAAAAATTTGAGATGATCTCACATGAGGAAATATGGATACAAGTATGATCTATTAGAATAATAATAAATAGATAATGGAAGCGCACAGTTTCCTTAGCTTTGTTTGGTGACAGGAAGAAGACCATGGTGCTATGGATCGAGTTGAGAGTGGGCATGGGTACGATGGCCTGAGTCGGGTGTTACGGGTCTTAAGGAAATGAGTCAGCAGGTGGGTTTGAGAATAATGCAGAGGCTAGGTGCTTGGATTATATGCCTGCAAGGAGGGATGAAGCGGTAGGCAGGGTGATGATGCAGTGGAGTGAGTAGTGAAGATAATGAAACAGAAGGTAGAAAGATCATGCCATTTCAGTTGTGAACTGAGAGAGGAAAGAAGTGAAGAGGAGAAGAAAGAAAGGCATCCAAAGGAGAAAAAACAAAAAAGAATAACATGAGTTCTATTTGTTTCAGAAACAGCAGTAGCAGAGGGGTGCGGGTTCTGTGATTTGGTTTTGGTTCAGGTTGGGTGGGTGGTGAAGACGGAGTTAGGTTCAGTTGATCTTACAATTGGGAAGGAAATAAAATGTAAAGATATATAGGAGGAGGAGCAGGAAAGAAGAGAATCTGCAACAAAGAGGAAAAACAGGAGAGATTTAACAAATGGTGCATGAATCTTGGATCTTGGTCAAATCGTTGGACATGGAGCAGGATGGGATCGTGTGTGCTACTGATGGACCAGAGGAAGAAGAAGAAGCTCACTGGGCATCCTCCATGATATCCTGTATCAATCCAATCCTCAGCATCGGTTTAGCCCAACCGAAATCAGGCTAGGCTAGGGCCCGGCCTTTGGCCCATGGGCTGCTCCATTTGGATCCGTCCCAAATGATAGGGACACAGGGCTTAGTTCGGTTATATCCAAAGACATCTTGGCTTTCAATCAAGGAGAGAATTTGAGTTTCCAAAGAATAAAAATTTTCAAGTGAAACAAAATTCTCTACGTTGATGTGAGAAGGATAAGGATAGCAACAAGTTGATGATAAAAAAAATAAATAATAAAAAAAAAGACAAGTTGTTGATGAAGCCATTGCCTCCTTTTTGAAGTAGAAAATATAGCTCATATAATCACATCTAAATAAATTTACAGCTATAACAATACAATAAGGAGGTGACTACAAATAAGGCTTATTCACAGTCGAAACTGTTCAGCAATCAGGGGCACATGATCCAGCCTAATCTGCATAAAATCTGAAATGATTTTGGCTTGCAATTAGTTTAGCATGATTCTTGCTTGTAGTCTATTTAGCATGATTCCTGGATAGTCTCTTCAGCACTCAATTGCGATTCTTTACTAACAATTGAAGATCATTTTCATTGACAATGGGAAGTGTCAAAGAGGTCCACTTCATCATATCTCCACTGGAAGACTGGGCTTACAACAAATAATGACGAGAAGTTTTTGCACTTCTATTCCATTGATTGATGAGATAAAGACAGAATTTTTGTTGGTTTAAGCCAAGAATTTTTTTAATTGTTGCATTACCAAAGTATAAAAAGTTGAGTAAGAGCACAACATAGTAACTTGTAATTCCATAACTACAGATCTGTCGTGGGCCATGCCACATCTTAAATTTCGAGTTTCAAATTCCAATTTACAGCTTTTGAGTTTAAGTTTCATTTCAGTATTATTCTATGCACCTCCATCTCTCCGCTGGGCAGAGAGAAAATTGCGACAATTGACGTCTGCCACAAAAAACAGAGAAAAAAAAAAGATAGAAAGACAAAATAGCGACCAATAAAATTTTTGATGGGCGGCAAACTTCGATGGGCAGGATGTCAAATTTTGGCCAGCCAAATCTTGACCCTTGAATCATAAGTAGAAGCTATACCAGCTGGACATAGTGTTTATGGGGAGTATATTTTTAAAACCCTTTGTGTCCTATCATAATATAGATATTTAAGCACCTCCCAATAAAAGAGATGTAATCATGATCCTGACAACAAATTGCCTCCACATTTTGTCACATTCCTAAAAAACTAACAAAGAAAGAATCCCAACAATCTTGACACTTTCAAAGACCATCAAACCATTAATTCCCAGCGGAAAATAACATAATTTAGTAACATTCAGAAAAAAACAAGTCGATCAATAGCCCTCTTGTGGAATCCTCTGTTGCAGCAGTCTTGAAAATTGAACCTTCATTGGTAACAACTTAATCAGTCCAGACACACATGGCAGTTATACTTCATTGGTAAATCTAAAAAAACATTTACAGAGGATGGCTACTAAACATGAATGCCCAATAATATCCAAATGCATACTGCATTAAAGAATACCTTTTCTACGACACAATGATAATCATACTTGCACCCAGATTATGCCCATCAAGATAAAAGATGAGCAAGAAAGGGGTGAAAAAGCAGAAAATCGAATTTCATGAAGAGGGTTAGCATGGGGCTATTAAAATACGGGTAGATCACATTACATGTTCCACAGCTTTCAATAACATCAACTTGCTCTATCAAGTGTAGCCAGCTGCTCTTAGGCCTATGCCTTGGTCGCTCTAGAGAACATCAATTAAGTTTATTGAATCTACGTGGACAAAGATGAAAGAATAAAAAACAGACTGAAGTGGTTTTAATTTCAATCAATATGCGTGGTAATTAATAGCTTTTAAAATATTAATTATTGTATAGATAGGATACAATGCAATTGTATTTTATTATTTATCAGAAGAAATAAAGAAAATCTTTAAAGAGTCATTAGATGAGAAAAATATATGCATTCGGGTTTAACTGAAATTTTATTTCTATAATTGCCAATAGTGCGGGATGCTGCTAATTCACACATAATTATTCTAAGATCTTAGGAATTATACATGCATTGATTTCAGTTAAAATAGGATTATGTCCTCAATATAACAAAGAGAAACAATATTTAGAAATGCTATTAGCCCCTCATAAGTTACAAAATTAAAGTTACCTATCCAGCATGCATTACAACCACGCTCACACTCAAATACAACTGTCTATATAGTTCAAAAGTAAGCACGACCAATATTTATGGAGCTCAGTATACTAATTTTACTCCCCTGTTTACTCTCACCCTGTCTCTACTAAATCAGGTCCTGCCCATAGTATGCACTTGCTGGCGAGTTCATGTGCTAACCCATTGTTTATCGGCGATTACTCGTCATTTTCGGGTAACTACATATTCGGACTATGAACCACATTTTGAACCAAGATGAGTTCGAGCAAATGGGCTGGTAAGTCTTTCAGTTCTACTACTCTTGAGTAGTTGTCTCTCGCCTGATGTTCCAAAGGGCCTATAGAGGTGAGCCCCGGTAGTGTTTCAAATACTGAAATAGATCTCAGTGGGCTTGGTAACTCAATAGAAATAGCTCTTTATGAAAAATCTAGGTGGTTAGGTCTAGGTATGGTTCTACCTGCATTCCAGGGCTTATGAGTCAAGGTTGTTCTGGGTACATTTAAATAGGTATCCTATAAGGTTAATGTTGTGGGTTTGGAGGAATGGGAGAAAAAAAGAGTTTCAATCCTTGCTGCAGCATGAGGAAACAAAAGCAATGGATCGCATTCTCAGTTAGGGTTTAGGGTACACTCTGTTACTCCTGCAAAAAAACCGATCCCAAGCCTTTAGTCCGGCCTTGATCAATTGAGTCATGCGATCACGGTAAGAATCTGGATCACACAGGCCAATGGATTGGAAGGTTTTGCAAGAAAGCCCAAGAATAAAGCAGGAAGCAGTATTGCAAAACCACTGGGTTCTCAGAACTGTATGGCTACAAAATAGGATGATGAAAATATAGTTCATAACTCGAGTATACAAAATAATAATCTCAGAACTGTAATGATAAAGGAGGGATTGTGATGTGAAATAATAATGTCTGGATTCTCAGATTTCTAACGGTTTGCAGCACTGCTTCCAGCTTTGTTCTTGGGCTTTTTTTTGCATAAACTTCCAATCCATGGGACTGTGCAGAATCCAAATTCTTACCTGCAATCTCATGACTCAATTGATCAACCTCAGACCTAAAAGCTTGAGATCTGTTTTTTTGCAGATCATAGTCCCAATCTGTAGTCAGCAGAGAACGATGAAGAATCACCGAAAAATGATGGGTTGGCACATCAACTCGCCGGCAAGAGCATACAACGGGCGAAACCTGAATTAGCACATACAGAGTCAAGGCGAAAAGGGGAGCGAGAATAGTATCATCAGGATGTACTATAAGTTGCAATATTGTTGCACACAAAACCTTCATTACATAAACAAACCATAAATTGTATAGCTATCATAAAGCTTCAATATCTCATGCATCCCTGATACCATGACATCAAACCCAGATAACAGCATTTGCAAAAACAATGCAACCCACTATTTCTACATAGCTCTTGGGCCAAAAGTTCCATAAGCTCTCTGTGGAGCCTTACTCTTTTTTGCATGACATTTTTCAATAGATAATGATTTTTTGTATGTTATTAATTTTAGGTAAATCTAAAAGAAAATAGTTAACTAAGTAATGACAAGAATGAACCAATCTATGTGTGGCTGGACTCTAGGGAAAAAGCTTGTTTATTAACTGATTTATATAGGGTATTTATGGTTAAGTCCTGGGGATATCATAGTTTTTTTGCTAACTTTTTATTGTTTACAAATTTCCATGTTGACCTTGCCATGTGAATTCTAATTGGCCTAGATCATTGCGAAATGCATGACACGTATATTGTAAGCTTAAATGGGTCTTCCATTTTTAAACATGACATATTTGTCCTACGCTAAATTTGTTTTTTTTTTAATTCGTTATATATGATGACCCATTTATACCTCCCAGAAAAATAATTGGCCTATTTAGAACTTCCTCATACATACCTTTAATTACGTTTTTGTTTAATATATATATATATATATATCAATTCATGCAAACCACCCTTTACATAAAGCAGAAGCCATATTTTTGGGATGTCTCGTATTGACATTAATTACTGTTCAACTCATGCTAACTCTTCGTGTAATTACCTGAAGGAGTGGCGTAACTTCTGCCACAAGCCTCACCAAGATATTTTAAGAAATAGCGCATCTTTGTTTTTTCCCTTTGGTTGGATCCAGCAGGTGAAATAGTTATGCTTTGAAACAGGCGAACACAACTATAGGCATAATTTTGAATCGTAGGTTCACTATTCTTAAGGTAGGTTCAAATGAATATTTAATTATTTACAAACATAGGGAGACATTTTTAATAAGCTTAACTTATCTAAGGATTTGGCACAAAATAGAACGGAATAGAGAATCAGAATTCATGGAGCCAACCCCAATATGGCTGGGATAAAACTTTGATGATGATGATGATGATAATGATTAGGGAGACTTTTTTACCATTTAATGATTTGGAGAATCTTGTTTACTTTATTTAATGTATATACAAAATACATTAAATAACAAATCACTTATCAAGGGAAGATGAAGTGAACGACAAATCAGTAAAGCAGAAATTTTTCCCACCATGTAACCTCTTCTTGAAATAAAAAAACGTTGTTAAAACTTTACAACACAACAAAAAACTATTGAAACAGCCATGATGCAGGCTAACTATTTCATGAGTAATTGTCATGAGTGTTTGTGTGCCTTAGGGCTGGAATCCATCTCTGGATTTGAACAATCCTTCAGGAGATTATTCTATATACCCAATCAGAAATCCGGGGCTACGCCAGATTGGCATCAAAGCCTAGATCTAATCACTAGGGAAACAGTGTCTTTCCCGGAATTCATCGTTACATCCACTGGTCATCATTAACCCTCTCCTCCACTATCGAAGACCCGCAACAGCCCCAATACCCTCCATCGTCCCTAGCCTCCATTCCCAAATCCCCTTCTTCAACCAACTCCGCTAACATCCAACTCTTCCAGAAAATCCAACGAACCCAAAGACCAATCGAAATCAAAACCCCCTCCCAACCCCACAACCACTGACTACCCAGTCACTCCCAAATCACCAACCCCAAACCCATCACTTTCCCAAAACCTGATCTCGTCACCCAAAGCTAGCCCCCTGAAACCCATCCACGCAGCCAAAACCAACCCAAACCCTCGGTTTCTGTCATCAGTCCCCAATCCCAAAAAAAAAAGGGGAATAGAAGCGAAGCAAAGCAGCGGCATTAGATGAAGAAAAAGAAAAAGGAGAAGAAAAGAAGTAGAAGAATAAGATAGGAGATTGGATTCGGCAACACCAAGCACCATCGGCTCCTCCCTTGCTCGTCGTCATCGATCTTGGCCAGCCTGTCCCCACTGTCAGCACCTCCATCAGCCACTAGCTTTCTTCATCTTTTCGTCTTTGTTGACACTAACCCACAACCATCGCCCTCGCCATCGACTGCTGAAAATTTCTTCTCCATCCAAGCAAGCAAGTCAAACACCAGCAAGTAAGACTCTTTCTTTCCTTTATTCCTCTCTCTGCATAAATCCCAAGGCCACACATGTGCATCCTTTTGGACCTCAGTTTAGGTCCAAGCGCAACCCTGTTGAATAGCCTTTGTTGGGCCTAAAGTTAGGTCCGACACCCAACTCTCCCTTTTCCAAAAAAAAAAAAAAAAAAACAGCAACCATGTCTAAAAGAGGTGAGCAACTCCAACATTGGATGACTAATAAGGTCCAAGATGGGACCATATATAAATCAAGCTAAGATTTGGAAAATGTCACAACACATTTGAAAATAGCGGAGACCGCCATTACTGAATTGCAAAACAAGCAGTTTGGTGGTCAAAAAGGATCATCTGCTGTGCCTTTGGTGTACACACTAGTCTAACCAGAGAGACTTGCAAATCAAGAATCCATTCGTGACTTTATGCAGCGTGACCCCCAAGGTCCCCCTGCTGCCCCTCCACCTAATGACATCAGAAGGAAAGTCAAAATTGATATTGCAGGCTTTAGTGGTGATGCTAACCCAAAAATTTTTATTGATTGGCTTAATTCTCTAGAAGACTATTTCGCTTGGTATGAACAGCAAAGCCTTCACCAAGTTTAAACTCAAGGGTCCTACTCAAATTTGGTGGTATAGTGTTGAAAATAGTGAACTTGCAGGGGGGCCAGCCTATTATTCGATGTTATAACATGAAAGATAGGCTCAAAAGCAACTTTCTACTTTCTAATTATATGGATACACTCCACCAAGAATATCTAAGTCTCCAACAAGGTACTTTGATAGTGGAAGAATACACAAATAAGTTTTGCAAATCCATTGTTCGCTATAACTTAAAGACAGATGACCATCTGACTATCACCAGATACAGAGATAACCTACGTTTCGATATTAGACGAGATGTAGCAATGTTTGACTATACCACAGTTGATGAAATCTTCAATAAAGCTCAAAAGGCACAACATGAAATTTAGTTGTGGAAACGCAATACTTTTCAAACTGGAGAGTCTTCCACAAAAACCCTGACCCTCCCTATAATCGCAATCAAGTGCAAGGTTATAGGCCTCCTCCTCAGTGGCCAGCCCAGCAAGCACCTCAAAATCCTCAACTAGGTATTCAACAAAGGCAAGTTATCCCACAACAAAATCAGCAATTTCCACAAAATCAGAATGATAATTGTGCTCGTGGGAGAATAAATTGAAGAGATATTGTTTGTCATACCTGCAAGCAATGGGGACATTATGCAAATGAGTGCCTGCATAGAAATTTATACACTTCCAATGAGCCTGATAGTGATGTCCAGCATGATGAGCATGTAGAAATGAAGTTGACACATATCCTCCTTATGACAATCCAGCAAATCAGATAGATTATGCAGATGCTGATGATAGCACTCCACTGCTTTTTCTTGATCATTGCCTAGTAGTAGCAGACGCAAAGGAGGAAGAAGAAGATTGGAATCATGCTTCTATTTTTCAGTCCTAAGTCAATTGTATAGGCAAGTCATGCAATATGATTATTGATGGTGGTAGTGCAATAAATGTCATTTCTCAAAAAGCAGTCAAAAAGCATAAACTACCCATGATGAAGGGACCCACGACCATACAAAGTTGCATGGGTTGACAATTAGGTCATGAAGATCACCTTTAGCACTTGGATAAAGTCTACCAACTTCTTCGTTGGGAGCGTTTCTATATCAATCTCAAAAAATATAAATTCATGAGTGATTATGTTATTTTCTTAGGATATGTTGTTTCTGCGCAAGGTATCAAAATGGATCCTGGAATGGTTAGGGCTATTCTTGATTAGCCTATTCCTACTACCCTAACTGAAGTTCGCAGTTTTCATGGTTTTGCCAATTTCTACAAAAAGTTTATCAAAAACTTTAGTAGTACTATGACTCCTGTTATGGTTTGTATGAGAAAAAGTGAATTCAGGTGGACCAGTGCAGCCACCAAGGCTTTCGAAAAGATCAAGCAAAAGATTACTGAATTTGCTAGTTCTATAGGTTCTTGATTTTAACAAGCTCTTTAAAATTGCTTGTGATGCCTTACATGTAGGCATTGGAGGTGAACCTAGCCAAGAAGGACATCCAGTTGCATTCTTCAGTGAGAAACTTTCTGATGTGAAATTAAAGTATTCTACCTACGATTTGAAATTCTATGCCCTCGTCCAACCGCTTCGTCACTGGAGGCATTATTTGATTGCCAATAAATTTGTGCTCTATTCTGACAACTGCCAGAAAGGTTGATTCTATCTTCATTATTGTTGACCGTTTTTAAAAATATGGCACACTTTATTCCTTGTCCTGTAACTGTTAATGCTTACAAGGTGGCCAAATTATTCTTCAAAGAAATTGTTCAGCTATATGGTCTTCCAAAGACTATTATTTTTAATCAAGATAAGAAGTCTATAAACTATTTCTGGAAAGCCTTATGGATGTTGTCAAATAACAAGCTTAACTTTTCTACTGCTTCGCATCTTCAATCTGATAGACAAACAGAAGTGGTAAACAAAAGTCTTGGACAGTTGTTATGCTGTCTTGCGCATGACCGTATCACAAACTGAGATCAAGTGCTACCTATAGCAGAATTTGCACACAATAACTTGGTCATACGGTCAACTGGCACTTCACCATTTGAAACAGTTACAGGAGTTCGTCCACGACTACCTGTTGATCTCATGCCTTTGCCAATCGATGCAAGAGATAGTGCAGATCCTGAACATTTCTTCCAACATATGCAACAAGTGCACAATGAGGTACACTACCATATATTTGCCAGCAACAATGTTTATAAAAAGCAAGCTGACAAACATCGTCGGTTTATTGAATTTAATGAAGGAGATATGATTATGATACGTATTCAGCCTGAAAGGTTACCTCCTGGAGCTAATAAGAAGTTACACCCATGTAACTCCGATCCATTCAAAATTATGCAAAAGATTAGCCCCAGCGCCAATGTTCTTAACATTCCTTTTGATTTAAGCATCAGTTCTTCCTTCAATGTAGAAGATCTTACTCTCTACCACGGCCATGATAATGAGGGAGATACTGAAAAGCAACTTATTTCCCTAACAGTTAATCTCCCCATACAGATGAGAATGTTGACGTCCTTGATGATCAAATTGTTTTTACACGTCAAGGAGGTTGCCAAAAGTTTTATGTTCGCCGACAAAATTGTCCTCTTTCCGACGCTACGTGGATCACAGCTACAGACTTCCAGCACATCAATCCTAATCTTTATGAGAGATATCAAGCGCTTAACTCGCCAGAGTCGAGTTTTTCCAAGCCGAGGAGAGCTGATGCGTCCCAGATCACAAGCCCACAGACGGTGATGGGCCCCACTTGATCCATGATCTCTTCAAGATCAGGGATCCCTATCCTTAATTAATTATTTATTTCTTCTCCTATCTTAAGATAAGATTTAAGACTAAATTTAATTTAGTAAGCCATGATTGTTTAAAAATTAGTCTTTCCTAGTTTAGAAATAGCACCCCCTATATAAGAAGGAGCCTATCATTGTAAAAGATATGCTTATTCAATTATAATTCAAGTTTCAATGAGTTCTCTCTCTATGGTGATTGTAGTGAGTTTTGGTGTGCCTTGGGCTTGGAATCCATCTATGGATTCAAACAATCCTCAGGAGATTCTTTTACACCTGATCGAAGATCTGAGGCTACGCCAAGTCTCCCGTAAACCCTAGTTCTTTCTGACCAGAACCCAATCTTGCAATATTTGACCAAGCAAACCTATCCCACTACTCAAATTTTGAGATGCCCTGCATAAGAGAGATAGAACACCCCCCCCCCCCCCCCCCCCCCCCCCCACAAAAATAAAAAACACCCAAAAAAAAAAAAAAACCCACATACTTGGTGGAGACTACAATCATCCGAAGAACGTAGTATTTATTTAAAATGGTGTGAGGACTCAAGAACAGTTCAATATATATGCTCTCCCACCTGTGGGGATCGCGCGCGCGGGGGTTCAGGGAAGGGGGAAGAGAGAGAGAGTGACTAAGTATAGAACCACTATCAAACTGAATGCCTTGATGAAAATTAAACTTGCAGACACTAAACGGAAAACCTACATAGTAAAAAAAAAGAAATGGAAACCAACTCTTAAAACATTAGAAGCAGCCTAGCACTTGGATGTATGGATGCTTAAACTCAAGTAACTAACCGATTCAAGCAATGTAGGATTTTGCCTTCTTGAATGCACCAAAACTCTCACTAAACTCTACAACATGCTTCCTCGAGCCTTCAGAACTGTCAAGAAAACAAACACAACATTTGAACGCTTAGTATCATAAGAGACTGAGAAACAGAATACAAGGGACCAAAAGAATGTGGAATAAGGACACTTCATTAGGCTACAGGCTTGGAAATTTATTAAGCCATTCATCTACTTTAAACATAATTACAATCTAAGTATCATATATAAGAGAAGCTCAACTAATTAGTATCAAGAGTGTGAGCTATCATAGGATTATTTCCATTCACTGCCTAAATAAAAATATGTCAAGCCAAAACAAAAGAAATGAAATGAGGGAAATAGAGCTCCCACAAGGATTCTGATTTATGTTCCTAATGTCTGCAGACAATGACAATGTAAAGTAACAACAAATGCCCTACTGCTACCTATCATAGAGAAACCCCTATATTTTACAACAGTAATGATACTACCTCTCTCAAACCTGATCCCAGTCACCTGCTCCCATAGGCTGTGATCCACCCAATCACTACACAGATTTCATAAAACTCACCAAAGCAACAAGAGCATAAGCACACAACATTGGAAACACCAACACTACGAGAAAACTCCTTCACAGAGTATTTCATTAACTCAACTGAAAAAGAAAATTACAACAGGCCATGGATTCGGTACTAAATTTTTTGGATTTCACATTCACGGCATAACGTAGATACAGGTATACACAACTGTTACATATTATCCACTATCAGACACATCCATGGCATAGCCACCTTTGCATCAGCGGGATTAGCATATCCCACTGGAATTCAATAAAAAAAAAAAAAAAGAACATTGCTTAATTCTATATATTCATAAGTACTAGCGTGTTTTTGCTCAATTAACAACATTGTAAGGCTACAATATTTGGAAAAATGTCACATCAATCTGAGCATCTTGGCATTCGGAAGGCTTTACACATCGGGGACAGGCATATAGTGTCTTAGGGTGTCATACCTAAACATAGAATACGTTCCTTTAAACACTAGTACATGTTTTAGAGTTTTGGTGTCAAAACCAGCCATTTAAACCAAGTCTAGTCGGCTAGCTTTTAAGCTAGCCAACAAGCTAGTTGACTAGGAAATGTTCTAGTCAAGGAGGGTGCTCCAAATTTCAAAAAACTAGCCGGCTTATGGGTGTTGGACTACGCCTAACTATAAATAAAACTCACATTTTCATAAGTTCATGTTGGTTTTAGGGTACATTCGATAACATCCTTTGAGGGTTAAGGGAGCTTAAGAATGGAGTTTTTCTCTCTTCCCTACCATATAAGAGACCAAATTAAACCCCCAGACTTAGAAGGTAACCTATTGGGCCTTTGTTTATCTTTTACAGGTGCTTGAATTATGTTATTTGTTATTGTTAGACACATGCATTACCACATTAAACCTAAACACGAACTTCTAGTGTTTAGCATTGCTTTAGTGAGCATTTTAAGTCCATAGTTGTTGTTTGTTTGCGTTCGTTTGGTTGTTGGTATTTGGTTTAGATCCCTTAAGTTCGGAAAGAGGTCTCACTTAGGACTTAGGAGGAAAAACCACACTTGAACTAGGAAGAAGATCTCACTCCAAAGAGTGTAGTAAGCTTGAACAATGAAGTCTCATTCCAAGTAAGAATAGTAGATTTGAACAAACTTACCAGTCAGTAATGGTTTGCCTAATTGTAAACCACCAGTTCTTGGGGTAATCTGCAAAACCCTTTGGTTTAGTGAAGTGTGAAGAGTGGTCGTAGGTGTGTGGCCAAACCACTATCTGTTGTGGTGTTCATTGTGTGATTGGTTTAAATTGATGAATATGACAAATATGCATGTTATAGTCTGAAAGTTCAGTTCCAAGCATGTTTGACATTCAAACTCTTGCATACTAAAGTTGTAACCTTTCTACATCTTAATGAAAGCAAGATTTGAGCTGTATTATTCAAACACACTTGATATGTTTTGCGACATGTGCTTAGACTCGCACAATGTTTTGCACATGTATGAATGTTGAAATGGGTGTTTAAATGCAAAACAGTACGTGGATTGCATATACTCGAAAGAACAGAGGTCTAGCAGATGCGCTAATCAGCTAGACAGAAGCCTAGCCAGCTAGGCTGCTAATGCAGTAGTATCTATTGCATTTGAGTGTGAATTTGATCAAAGTGAGACAAGGGAAGAAACCTGACAGTGGTATGAGAGCATGGTTCACAGTTGGGTTTAATATCCTGTGTGTGATTCTAGGAAAAGTGACCTTCAGACCCAAACCTAAGTGCACTTAAAGCAAAAATTAGACCATATTTTAAGGTCTAGGTTAGGTATATAGGTCTTACTCCAGCATCTAGCTGGAAGTAGGTTTTCTGGAGTCCCTTTTAGGTAAAAAAGTTTTCTATGAGCACATTTATTAGTTTGACCTTAAACTCTAAACAAAGTGAACTTAGTGGATTGATATTTTTTAACCCACATTAAAGCTTTGAAATGATGATTAACAAATTTAGGATTTAAGCTCTCAAGAAGATATTTTAGGCCTTTCTAACCTCATCCAAGGGCAACATGGTAATTTATTGAATATAGGAGGTCAAGACTTATTTATGCTAACCTAAATGTGTATCCTTAATGGTAACTAAGTTTATTTAAGCCGAAGAGGGAAGGAAATGCAGAAAACAAGAAAAATCAGGAAATGATCAGGTCTAACCACTAGCTTCAAAAGCCAGCCTTGACACGGTAGCAGCTGGCCTACACAGACAAGTTAACGGGTTTTGGTCATTATTTTTCACTCCAAACACTTTATGCAGAGCCAAAAATCCCTCTGAAACCTCTTAAAAGACCTAAGTCCGTAAGACCCACTCCATTTCAAGCAAGATCTAGGTAGGTCCATAAAAAACACTCATGAATTAGGGTCAGATCTACGAGCGGGCAGCCTAGTCAACTAGAGGAATTTTGGTTCTTTTGATGAGTCCTTCATCCTTGTGCTTCATTCTCAATCTTCTAGATCCTCTTTCCACAATGCCTCAAACTAAGAATGTGATTTTAGATGATCAAACCATGACTGAGCTGTGTAAAAACTGATTTTTATAGCAATTTCATTCTCCAAAAGGTTAGAAATGAAAGATTTGTGAAGCTATCAGTTGTTGAGAGATTTAGGTTTGTTCCCAACATTATTTGGATATAGAATGTCTGAATAGTGGAAATGCAAGGGAAATAAGCAGATGAGCTGGAGCAAATCTTTTATGCTAACATTTACAAATGTAATTCCGATGAAGCTTCGTTGGAAACCAAAGCAAATGGCCATAAGATTATGGTCACTGCTTATAAGATTGCAAAAGCATTAAATTATAGAACCGAGGATGCTTACGAGTATAATTCAAAAGTTGCAAAGAATTATAGAGAGATAACTAATCAGTTGGCTTGTGGGAGACAAGAAGAGTGGGAACCTTAGGAGGATGTTGACCTAAGGCAAGAATCTCTTCCTAAAAGCTAAGGCTCTCATGCTCATATTTCAGGAACAAGTTACTTAATGAAAACAAAACTCTCCTCCTCCCTCTCATGCTGCTGCTTCCTGCAATTACTCTGTTCCCATCCCCATAAATCATCGTGGATGTGAGATTCCTAACCTCCCTCGCAAGTCCTGTAGGCTTCTTGGGTGTTGCTGATTGAATTCCCATTCTCCTACTCTTATCAATTTGTACAATTATGGACATAAGGTCCCCCTCGAAACCATCTAGTGATACCTAGATGCATTTGCTTATCAACTTTCCCTTACACCGCACCCCTTTCGAAAATTCATTATACATTGCCTGCCCATTGCTATCCTCCCCTCTCGGACCTCCTACAATGTTTAACTGAATTGTGTTGAAATCTCACCATGCCCATCCCACTGGTCATTACTCATTACTCCTCTACCTACCCCTTGTTACCATTCCACTCTCCTCCCTTCACCTCCCCCACCCACCCTAGAGTCAAGGCATCTGACCCTTCCGACTCAAACAATTTCAACCCACACTCAAGCGATCAAACCAAACCAGGATAAGACAAAAGGATAATGTCAGATGCAGGTTCACCCTCGGCCACCTCTAGTTCCTCTTTACATTAGAAAAAAAAAAGCCTATTGAAGTCCCTATTAATGGGGGTCTAGGAGGAGCAAATTAGGTACAGATCTAATCTTTGACATTAGTCAACAAAAATTTATTGTATCCTATCAAAAAAAAAAAAAACCCAAATACTTATCATAAGGAAGGACGCATAAAATAGAAGCATTTGACAAACCAGATACTCACCTATGTAAGTTACAACCTCATAAATGTACTAGAAGCAATTGACAAACCAAAAGGCATGGCTAACAACTTATACAATCCATCTAGGGTCACAAAGGCAATTTGCAACTCCTCTCTTAGTCAAAAATCCTAAACTCCTCTCCTGGTCTAATCCTAATTTGATGGTAACCCCATGAAAGTTAATATTGGTTACCATGAACCCATCCACTTGGTCCAACTGGTCATCAAGTATAGGGATAGAAAACCTATTCTTGACTCTGATCTTGGTTATGTTCCTACTGGCTAAACACATCCCCAAGAGCAATCTTTCTCGGGGATAACAAGAGCTGCACACAGACTAAGAGTAGGTTGATAGTGACCTTGCCCTAAAAGCCCATCTGCCTATCTATTCCAACCTATAATGTGGAATATTAAACAACTAGGACCCAGGCACCAAATCAATAGTATGTTACATCCCTCTCATGGAAGCAACTAATCTGGTAACTCCTTAGGTGTCACATCCTACAACTCCTGTAACAAATAGTTGAACTCATGTGGATGGTCAACATGTGATTTGGTGGGAATTTGAATGTCATCCATATTCACTAAGGCTAACACCATGTTAGACTCCTAACTCATGTGTCAAAAGGTACAGTTTTCTTTACTAGGTGCATGAGAAAAGAATTTATGTTCTCATTCACTATCCTTTTTCAAGAGTTTTGGCTAGCTTCAACATAATTCCTTGTCACCGTGTTGAGAAACACAGGTATTATCTCTACCCAAGTTCTTGGCATCTATATCATAGAGCCAATGGCAACCTAACAGCACATGGTCTACATACATAAGAAACACATCACACATAGTCCTAGCTGTATAGTCACCCATATGGACAAGTGGTAGACCAGGCTCAAGGCAAAGAAGACTTATGTGCCCCTCGCTTAAGCTTCAATCTAGCAACGATTGACTTAGCATATTCATAGAACCACCCGCATCGAAGACAAACTTACAAACTCTATCCAACGTGCGAAGGATATTGGCGCACTTCCAAGCGTAGATGCTTGCAGGAGAGGTAATAATGCATTGCATCACTAATACAAGCTTAAGTGATTCTTAACTCTTGCTTAAGCTCCTTTCCTAAATCAAATAGTTCTAAAGGGTCAACTATTGGATCAACACCTCCCTCATCCTATGAGTAACACTCCTCGAGTTCTACGATGTTGACAATGAGACACTATGTGACCTACGCCATGCCAATAGTGACATCATGAAAGAACCAACCTAACAAGAGTTTCAAGAATCAAACCCCTATTTTCCTAGAAGTGTTGGATATATGGTGAACACTCCGACTAGGATAGCTACCCATAGATCGAGGCTGAGAAATCTCTCTAAGCATCTTAAAAGGCGCTGACCTAGACTGATATTCACCCAGGCTTGCGAGGTCACTTTCCACTGGATAAGGAACCTATAGAACATCTCTATTTGTAATGCCTTTTTGGTAGGCTTCCTATGAAGACTCAGAAGATGCAGCTAAACTTCCCTCTTAATTCAAGGTTTCAGATCATTAACGAAGTTAGTGACTTGTATCCAAGGTTTCCTCAACTTCCGCATATCTCAACGTCAACTCCTCAAATCGAGTAGCATAATCAATCACACTAGACGATGCCCAAGATTAAACCAGAAGTCCAACAATTATTGCTTATGGTAATGGACGATACTTCTCTTTCAACATGAGGTTCATCTCATTCCAATGGGTAATAAGGCCAGCATAAACAGTCTAGGTCCCTTCAACATCCTTCTAATACCGCTTGGTGGAACCAACAAGTTGCACTACAAGAAAACGGAGCTATGACTCTAACATGTACCACTTAAAGTATCAATGTCATTAAACCAACCCATGAAAGTATTGGGGTCCAACTCACCATCATAACTAGGAGCATCAAACTTTACTCTCTGTGTTATGTCCTCTAAATAATTTGTGACACATCTAGACTAGAGTGCCTACCCTATGTGCTTGTAACCTCACGGATGTAGCTGGTGCAACAATAGCTGATGGACCAAAAAGGTGGGAGCTAAGGAAGTAGGCATGCGAGTAGTAAAAGGTGGTTTCTACTATGATGTGGGATATTTAACTCTTAGAATTTCTTCGGCAAGTCACTTTTCAATAAGTTATTAGGTGACTTGCTCAAACATAACTTGCTAACTCCTTACGCATCTCACTATGAAATCAAGCATGACGCCTACGAGTTCATTCCGTTGTCTAAGGAGTTCAGCATTGAACTCATCATAAGAGTTGGTTCATTGCATTTGAAGGGTGGGCATGTTGGCCCAAAAAGGTGCCCTATGGTAGTCTGAAAGGCAGTCATAGTCTGATGGCTCTCTGATACCAATTGAAGCAGCGCAGGGGAAGAAGATTAGCCAACGGGCTAATCTCCAAGCCAAAAGGCTTAGGGATAAATTGTCTAGGTGCCTCACCAAAGACAATTCTAAACAAATAAGAAGTCCTAAATCAAATACAACTATACTTGCCAAATATTAATAAAACAACTAAAGCAACTACTAAAAATATAATATATTCTAATCTATTAGACTGTATTGGTCTTGGATTCAATAGCTGGCCAATCATAGATCTGGCCTGCATCACATAGTGTCTTGCACGGTCTCGAAGCCTTCAGTCCTAAATGTATGGAAGTTTGCCAATTTTCCAAGTCATAGAATGATTGTAGTTATATACAAGGCAATTTTATGTTGAAACTAGACTCGAAAATGCAATGACGTACTAAAATTACTAAGAAGCACTATGTGCACATGCAAAAATAAGAATGAAATGAAAGTGCATATCTCATATCAAGGTTATGTCGGGTAAGATGCAACAAGATAAAGCAACAATGTTTCACTCATTTAACTAACCAAAAAAAAGAAAAAAAAACTACGGAATGAAAAAATGCAAGGCAAAAAGGAAAGAGAATAGGGTAAAATTCACTTTGCCCCCTTAAAGATTATATGTTCCACTTTGCCCCCAGAAAGATTAATTTGTTCAATTTACCCATTGAATCGATCAAATTGATGTCACGTTGCCGCTAATGACAGCTAGTGTTGCACTTTTCGCCAAATAACGCAAATGTGACATGTAAATGTCACTATCCAAGGGCAAATGTATCAAAACACGACTATTCTCAAACAAAATGACCTTAACCCATTTCTAAACAACCTTTTTCTTCCTCCTCTTCTCCGTCATCACTCTCTGCACAAACACACACACAACCCCCGACCCAGACCCTCCCACCCCCACCTCCTTCAACTCCACCTCTATAAATATTACACACACACTCACAAATAGCTTCACTAAAGGCATACACACACAACCTTCACTGCATCACCATCACCATGCCCTCTAGCCTCCACCACGCAGCTTCCTCCATACCACCACCATTACAAAACCAATTAACCCACTGCAACTCATCAATCCAACCCAATTCTCATCTTTCTCATGAAATCCCTCCCATTCCTCATCTTGCAATCCCTCAAAAACCCCACTCTCTCTGTCCAAATTCCCATTCTCTCTCTCTCTAACCCTCGCTCCAACCACAGCCACCTCCACCCATCACAAGCCTCCACCGTGTACAAGCTACCATCACAACCATCACAGGCCTCCACTGTGTACAAGCTACCATCACAGGTCATCACCCAAGCAACCGCACCCATCACACAACCACCATACCTAAGTCATCCAAGCTAACCAAGAAAACCATACCCAAATCCATACCAGCTGGACCCACCACAACCGAAACCACCACCACCACTATAACTACCAGTAAATCGCGAAAGATGTAAACGACCAAAGCTTCATGGGGCCTTTGCACTTTTGCAACTGAGATGGCTATGATTGAGGCTATGGTGGCGTGCAACTGTAGTGGTGCCAAACTGGGTTGGGGCTAAGTTTGATGGGTCTTTGAATTTTTCCGAAAAGAAAAAGTGGAAAACATGGTGGGTTAAATGGTGTGACTGTGGGATTGTAACTGGCGACACCAATTGTGGTGTTTGGCCATGATAGTAATGGGCGACCGGCTGTGGTGCCGAGTGACTAATCTAGGACCATAAATTGGGGTTGGAGGATGGAGGTGTGAGGAAATAGCGGAGGTGGCCATGGGAGTGGTGGGATCAGTGGTGATGTACATATAAACACTTACATATTTATAATAAACAAATAATAATAACAATAATTAAATAGATAAGTAAATACAATTGTGCATTGTGCCCCTGCTAGCCCCATGTGATTAGCGTTATTAGGGGCACTGTGACATCAATTGGATCCATTCAAGTGGTAAATTGAACAAATTAATCTTTCAGGGGACACTACAGAATGCAAGTCTTCTTTCAATGGGCAAAGCAAACTTTATCCAAAAAAATATGTTAGGACCTCATATGCATTATTTAACCACATTGATAAAAAAATGAGACCTGTCTAGCTTCCAAAGCAAAGGAATCGCACCTTGGCAAAAGCATAAAAAAGCTTGTCTCCCACATTATAACATCCTACGTGGTGTCACCAACCACTAAAAGATCACAAATGGGAGTAAGTGGGACATCCCTTGTCTACCACTAACCCAACCATGTAGTTCCCACTAGCGCCATGTGAGGTTCCCATTGGTTGATGATACCACCGCGTGGTATCACTGCTACAAGCCTACATCCAATAGTTACTCCTATTGTACGGGTCAAACAAACTCAGGTTGGACAAGGTGGACATAGATCAGGAGATTACTGAGTTAGGTTAAATCAGAATCTAGATTTCGATATGGATCGGCCTGGTTTTCTAGGGCATCTTGAAGCAATGGACTTGGGCCACATCAAGTTATAACTGGTTATCCAAAATCTGGTTGTCTTCTCCTTCACAATTCTCTAGTTCAACTCAAACCCTAGTGACCAGCTTGTATCCACAACACCAGAGGTTATCAGCGGCAGCCATTGATGACCACAATGAATCCAGCAACGAGAAAGGACAACGGATCCAACAACGAGGAATGACAGTGGCAATAACAACAACCACCTGCTTTGAAAACTTCATGACCCAACCTTTCTGGTCCACGCAATTTCTTCTTTAGAGTAGTGCCTCCTTCGGCGAACAACTTGAAGCACCAAGAGAAAAGGCTTGCGAATAGTGACAATGTTAGTTGATGATAGAGATAACCTAGTCGTCGAGGATGGATTAACTGTGATTGTGGGCCTTCAATGTTGATTAGGAGCAGATGTAACATTCAATCGAAGTTGGGTCAAGATACCAATTGAAGCACGATAGTATGCATCAATCGATAGGGAAGAAAAACAATATATAAAATTAAAATTAAAAAATCTAATTCTGATTTCAATGCAAATATCCAATAGCAAAGGCACCCCTCTCAATTAAAATGAGCTTAGTTTTTTATAAGCTTACAACATGGGTCAAAATATGGAAACAAAGAAGCCATCCCAACCTAACCAAACTTACATAATAACATCCTACACTTAAGCCAAATAAAGACATTAATAAAATAAATTGTGAGCCTTGCGCCCTGCCCCACGTAAGTTGGAAAGGTGGGTCTCTTGCGATTTCCTTCACTAGAGACCGGGTTATAAGATAGCTAAAGTTGCATCTCCATATGCTCAAACATATATTACTTGTAAAAATCATAAAAAAAAATAAAATAAAAAGGAAAACAAAGTCAATTCATTCAAAGCATCAACTAGTCTGTTCCACTATTTTTACAATTTGAAGAAGACAACACAAACTTCCAACTTACTGGAGTGCAAAAAGTTTGACTTTCTATCCAAAGACATGAAAAAATTGGATATCCAATTTTACAGTCCTTTAGTTCAACTTTGTTTGGCACATGAATAAGAAATTACTTCAACTTGAACGGAAGTCCTGCATATGGTGTCAACAAATGAATTCTGCTTATATAAAAAAAATGAAATTAACACAAACTATTTTTGTATTTACAGCTAAATTCAAATGCAAGCTAAACTAACCAACTTCATCAAAAAACTGATTTTAGTTTCTTAAGCTTAAAATCTATAATCACATCCTCCCGCTCTGTACAACTATTAATTCTCTAAATTGTTTCAACATTACGACTCTCGAGTCAACAGAAACCTTGACTAACACCTCACTCTATACTCTTTGTCACTACCCTAGACATGAACCCACATTTTAGTTTCCTAAAGGCATACCACATTTGGTGCAAAATAGAACGGAATGGAGAAACAGAATTCATGTAGCAGACCCCACATGATTGGGACAAGGCTTTGATGATGATGATGATGATGATGATGATGATGAAAGGCATACCACATCTACTTCCACCTTCTTCATTAGTTCTTTCACCATCGCCCTCTTAGAGTAATACCCAGGCATTTTTTCAACATTAGGTAAACAACCAAACATCCCCACACCCTAAAATGCTCCCCGCTCTGTTTTGACTTGCATTTAATGTAGTAGTCCAATTTTAAATCCTCTCCCCACTTCTTGGTGCTAGAACCAAACTCGCTTTTCCTTCAACCCACCTTCCTCCCCTAGGCTAGTCTAGGGACCTAAAATTCAAAAAAACAAAAAAAAAAAAAAAACAAAGAAAAAAAAAACTTGCAAACTCATTTAAAAACGAAAGAACCACCACACCCCTAAAATGCTCCCTTCTCCTTTTCAAGTTACAGTTAACGAATCCAATTTTTATTTTGCTCTACGTCTTAGCACTGGAACCTACTTTTCCCTTACCCTACTTTCTCTCCTTAGCCTTCCAAGTCTTTTAAATGTCTTCAGAAAATTTCATGGATGCATCATCATGCTTCTTGTAAGGCACACCAAATTTCATTCTAGGCTGCTTCAATTTCTTTCTGACCCATTATAACACCTCATTCGGCACTTGTACCGAGTCTCAAATCCATTTTTGTCCCCTCCCATCAAGGGGCCATCACCCCCTACATGTGCGTTCTGGTAAAATTCAAAACTCATTACTTCCAGTCTCAAGTAGGATAAGTCAGGCCTACACCACCCCTCTCCTTCCAACACAAAACAACAAAAGCTAGTTGTGCCTCAAGGAAACTATAACAACAAGTGGGGGCCACTAGGAGTGGACCACCCTTCAAGACACTAGATCCTAATCTTGCACGAACTATACGGTACTGTATTATTGTAAATTGTTTTATAGCTGTTCATTTTTAGTGGTTCTGCGATTTCATGGCTTACACCTATTTAGACAAATACCTTGATGATTCCTACACATTAATAAATAGATTGCAACAAGCATCTATTTAGTTAGCAAGGAAATCGGATCCCCAATAGTTGGACATACAAGTTTCACATGACAAAACATAAGAAAACAGGCCCCAAACTCCCAATCAGCTGACTTAGGACGCCATCCCGACCAAATTGAGTGTTCGAACCAGCCCCTTTTTTCTATGTGAACGAGCCCATCATGTTGGCAACTTGTAAAATGAGTAGCTTCTCTCATCTCCCAGCCCCTCGCCTTTCCAAGTCCCCGTCTACTCTAACAATATCCACCCAACACCCACCAAAAATAGTTCCTCAAAAACAAAGAGGGACTTTCCAAGAGAAAAATCAACTTCCCATTAGTGGATAATTTGCAGAAAAAAAAAAGTGGTTCATTTTCCTTTCTAGGCATCCTCTGAATCACATGCCCGATAACTTCACAAATCAATATTGAAACGGATTATTACTTTTTCCCATTTGGTTTAGTCCGGAAACACATTACCTCCCCAATGTGTAAAAACTATATATAACCCCATTGTGTTTTTTGGATCGAAGTAAGATATGTAACTCTATTAACGAAAAAATGAAATGACAATTCTATCCCTCCTAATAAGGGTATTAAGAGAAGAGAGAGGGGGAGAGAGAGAGGAAACCCAAAACCATTACCACCAAGGGAGAGAAAACGAAGAATCACAGACATTTAAGAGAGTTATAGAGAGCAAAGGAAAAACCCATTGAGAGAGAAAGAAGTTTTACAAGCACCACCAATCAGCATTCTAACATAATATTGCCAGAGGTTGCTTTACGTTGTCATAGGGGTTGGCAGTGGCACTGCAGTAGAAAGGCTGTGGCATGGCGTTGGTGGCGTGGTGGCATTTAAAATGGGTTCATCTCCTTTTTGTCATTTGTTGCCATTAAAGATGGAAAGTCAATCATAAGGGTTATAGAGGTAGTGGTGGTGGCAACTAAGTTTATTGTTCTTTTCACATCAGTTCATCGTTTCTTTTAGAAAATTCTTCTTTGATCTATTATTTATTGGGTTTACTAGTAATTTAGAGCTAGCCAGAATGATAGAAAGGTGGTGCTTCTATGGATTAAGATAGACCACTAGTTGATATTTTAGGAGTTTACCAAACATAAACAACAGAAACTTAAAAGCTTTTAGCCACATATTGGATTAGGATTTAAAAGTTGTGTACTCGAAAGCTACATCTTACTTAGCCATGAAAGTTTCAATCTTTGTCCTATTGAGATATTCAATTATGCAGGAATCAAACTGTGGAACACCTTTATGGTTACTCAGCTGCCAAAGCTCTCGGGCTAGATGCCCTACAGCTCCAAACAGATACCTAACACTTCGCCACGGGTAACAATATAGTGTATCATGCAACAATCGAAGAGCTTAACAAGACAGTTCCCTCCTAAGAATAAGAGAGAAGACAGGTAAGTGTCGTAGTTTACATGTTTCTAGTTCTGGTTTTGGTTGCTCCAATGATCCCATACCTTTTTCCAACCTTCAAGGAAGAATTAGGGCTTATAATTATATACAAGGAGCAACTTTTATAACTGAAAAGGAATATTTTGCAAGAAAACAATTCCCTCCAACACCTACGGCACGTTTGCTACACTTTATGCCAAAACTTTATAATTTCACTTTGATCCAAAAACAAGAGGGCATTATGCGTACATTTTTACACATTAGGGAGGTAATATGCTCCTACGCTAAACCACATGTAGAGAAACAGGTGGATTTTCCATGACTATAAATTTGCATCAAGGATCAGCCTTAAACCTGTATCTCTGTACATTGATCATGGATGAGTTAATTATGCATATTCAAGAAGAAGTACCATGGTGTATGTTGTTTGCAGCTAATATAGTATTGGTGGATGAATCAAGAGATGGTGTAAATGCAAAACTCGAAAGATGGCAGGGGACATATAGAATCTAGAGGCTTTAAAATAAGTCATACCAAAATAGAATATATAGATTGCAACTTCAGTGGACATATACAAAGTGTTGAAACTACTGTCAAAATTGAAACTCATGAGATACCATATAGAGATTCTTTTCAGTATCTGAGCTTGATGATTAGTAACGATGGGGAGATTGACGAAAATGTAGAGCATAGGATACAAGCTGGATAGCTGAAGTGGAGACTAGCTTCTGGAGTGCTTTATAACAGATGAATGTCAACGAAATTAAATGGCAAATTTTACAAGACAGTGGTTAGACTAGCTATAACATATGGAGTAGAATGTTGGCCAATTCAAGAAGACGCATATACATAAGATGGATGTGGCAGAGATAAGAATACTTAGGTGGACGTGTGGTAAAATTAGAAAAGATAAAATTAAAAATGAGCGCTTTCGAGAGCATTTAGGGGTAGCACCGATAGGGGATAAGATTAGAAAAACCCGTTGAACATAGTTTGGGCATGTTGAGCGTAGGCCTGTAACAGCTCCGATAAGAAAAAGCCTAGTTATTTAGGTGGAAGGCCCATCAAGAGGTAAGGGTAGGCCGAAGAAAATATTGATGGAGGTCATTAAATCATATTTGAACAAGCTTAACTTATCTAAGGATTTGGCGCAAAATAAAACGGAATGGAGAAATAGAATTCATGTAGCCGACCCCAACATAGTTGGGACAAGGCTTTGATGATGATGATGATGATGATGAGGGAGGTAATGTGCTCCTACGCCAAACCACAAGGAAGTAAAAAGTACTTAACCCATGCTAAATTATCTAGACGATGGGGGGCATACTTGCCCAAGTGTCAACTACCTAACATAGCATGAACAGTTTTTTGAAAGAAATACTATAGATTGCAGCTTTCCCCAGACTGCCGTGAACACCATGAACAAAAAAATATGGCTAGAATGGGACATGTCAAGTTTACACTTCATGTAAAGAGCCCGAGACATTAACCAATTGCTGGAGGAAGATCCTCGGACAAAATATCTAATAGCTGTGCTGAATGCCATCTCAAACACATTCATACACAGCCTAAAAAGTAAGCAAGCCTAGATAACCACATAATGCTGCTTGCAAGAGGGATGCGGTCATAATTTCTTGCATTGCTCATCCTACCCAGGCTAGTCTATTTTGCCACATACATCTCAAGTTCATAAAAAAGAAATGCCATGATCTAGGATAATAGAAATATTTTCTTTTGGAAAAAAGTGCCGCAATACAAGAATATTATCGAATAGGAATATACGTTGCATACTCATAAACAAATTATCAAATTCACAATCTAATTTAATAGCACATGCAATGACCAGTACTAAATGCAATCACAAGGAACAAACCTATCTAGTCCAGAAGGATTTAGGTTCATGAAACTTGCATCAGCCTCATGCGCGTTCCTATGATCACACCTACAAAAAAAAAATTTGCAATGCTCATCAAGATAGAGGGGAGGAGAGAGTGAATAAAGTAAAATGAAAAGGAGATCGGAAGTTTGCATTGACAAGTCAAATCACAATAAAATGGAGGCAATATAACCTTTTCAATAAAAGCTACTTTTTCCTTTATAAAAACTACTATATAGCTTCAAATGCTCTAGGCTCGATTGATAAGAGTGCTCAGACATGATTTAACCAAATTGAAATAATTCAGGTTTCGCCATGTTTAGCCTGAAAGAGGAGGTGAAAATACTAGGAACAAGAAGGAACATTTAGCAGCCAAAAGCATTTGTTGCAAGCAATAATTTAGCCATTAACATTCATCTGGATGTTGACCCCACCAAAAACAAAAGCACTTCCATTTGGATAATTTCCTGAATATTATAGGGTCTTATTCCTTTCAACTATAACTAAATTTCACAAGCCAGCAAACTTCAAAAACAACCTCACAGCTGCACCAAAGTTGACAGTTGACAGTTCATCAAAAGAGGCTTAGCACTATTAAGCTTTTCTAAATGCATACCAGTTATTGTTATTAGTGGAAAGGTAGCACCTTTAAATCAAAACTCAACAAAATAGAGTAACAACGAACAAGCAATTAATAAAGTGACAAATTTGTGTAATTGCACTCGTAAATGCAATTCAGAATGGACATGGACTGAAACAGATAACGATGCACAGCACAAGAGGGATGCAATGTAGCATATAGGGTCTTCCATTACTCATCCTACCCAAGCTATATTTGCCTCGGCATCAAGCACATATCAAAACACAAGGAACACAATAATGTGTAAAGGCAATCATATATATATATCGATATTGCATATATCACCAAGTCAGTCAATCAACAATATGGAAATACATAAGTTGAAAAAGAAAACAACAAAGCCAACATAAGGATTCTCATTATGCATATAGAGGGGTGTTGAAGGCATTGGAACATATTTGCTTACATGAACACGGACTCAATCAGATCGTTAGCATATTGTACGAGAGGAAAGCCAGACTGACTCTCTACATGTATGGAGAAGGGATGGTCTGCGCCATCCACAATGAAAACGCGAAAGATGACTGAATGTAGATGCCAATGCCTAGATTCAGCAAACATTAAACACATACGGCCATCACCGAAATCGGTGACAAAGGCTCTGCCACAGTCCTCCCATAAATGACGGCCATATTTATCCACTGGAAGTATACGGAACACCCAATCTAACTCATGTAGCACCCAGTGAGACTTGAGGAGCCCATCGGGGCCAATCTGAAAAGCAAGGAGCGCGTCAAAATTACATGAGGTCGCAAATAGAAAGCCCTTGAATTCGACTGCAGTGCCAGACGGGAGAGCTCTGGCCTTGGTAGAAAAGTCCTCTACGAAATTCATCCCATCCTCCCATTCCCCTTTACGAGCGTCAAAAATGAGGTGATTCTGGTAGGTTAAGAGCTTGTGGCCCCAAGCAAAGTAGCCACTGATAAAATCTTTTGTGTAAGAGGGGGGAGGAGGGAGATTTTTCCAAGATCGTTCGACGGGATCAAAAACCTCAAAAAAGGGCCCCGCGAGACCTTCCTCTTGGGTAGAGCAGAAAAAGCCTGCTCTTGACAGAAGATAAATTTTCTTCTCAAGGGTGAACACCAAAGGGTGGGTCTTACGACCAGATGGGTTGGGGAAGTGACCGTCCCTAACGCGATCCAAAGAACCATTTAACCAATTCAAGACAAAAGAATCTGAATTGAGAATTTTTTCTGGATCCCATACGCTGTTTTCTGGATCCCATTCGCCGTGCCACCCCGCTATCTCACCCCCAACCATATACACCCTGGAATCCACAACCATAGCTCCCATCCCCATCGGCAATCGACCGTCGGAAAAATCATGCACAATTTCAAACCAGGGGTCCAAAAAGTCCTCAAAGAAGCGTGCACGGTATAGACGACGCTCCGACTGCATATACAAACACTTGTACGTCGGCACCTTCTTCTCCTCCATAACGAACGAACCAGCGACGGAAGGAATGTTGCCTTGTCAAAACTTTCTCTCTCCCAGGCTCAGCTCACAACCCTAACCTACGCTCCCCCCGGCCCCTCTCACAAAAGAACGACGGATTTTTTTGTTTTCTTTTTCTCAACTATACTAGTATTATAAAGGCAGAAACGTGCGTTGCCCTTCACATTCTCTCTTACTATTGATGATGAGATGGATGGTCTGATGGGAATCCACGGATAGCTCCTTTTTTTATTCTTTGGAAAATTACAAGGTAATTATACTATCTCCTTATCATACTTTGATGCGTTTGCCAACCATCACCTCATAGTTCTAATTTTTACACTAACCTTCTTAATTAAACTTGAAATCAAAGCATACAAAATGGATGGAACTGAGAAATCATCTAACGATGCACGTGTTACATGCGCAGATGAGGCGCATGTGAGTGACACATTTATCTAGCCTAAACCAGGTGATGTGGCAAGTTAAGCTAAGGATATCAATTTAAGTGGAATTTGGAATCAACGTAACATACTAAGACAAGGTCACTATGCAACAATTATTATATATGAATCCAATTAACAATTGCAAATTCAATTTCAAATTTGATTTTGACTGTCCTACACTTTTGACCTTTTTTTAATAGCAACAATGAAGTTTGGAACACCTCTTAATATCAGCAATTGATTATTTTCCACAACTTTCATGGTTAGTTTCTTTAAAATTTTGAAACTGATTCTTATTTATATAATATTCATTGCACCATACAATAAATTGAAAACTGTCACTGAACAATGAAGCGTTTGGATCTTTTCATTTGTTGGATCTTTTCATGTCCTTAAATTTCCTTTGATTTTCTTTTATTTTAGTTATATTTGACCACAATATTCCTCAATTTCCTCAATTCTTTTGGCATTCCAAATTTTAAAACGGTTCCAACATGCACATGTGTTACGAACAATTCATTTCAGCCTCTCCATGCATGGTGTTTGGGAAATAAAGAAGAAACGTTGAAAATACAAATCAAACCAATGTTATCAAGATTCTTTTCCAAAATTCCAACCTTCACAAATCAAACAACAAATCTTTGACAGTAATGCACCAAATAGTTCATTTAATAATAGGATTGTGTCAATGGATCAATATCAAGTCTAGCCATTATTATAATAAAAAAAATCAAAGTAATCCACATAAATTAAGGTAAAAAATATCCTCCGAATTAAAATCACAAACTTTACGATTCAAAGCACCTTTTTAATCGAATGACAAATAAACTCAATACAATCATTTTATGGCACAATGGTATCAAACGAAACGACATCATGAAGGCGGCATACATAGCCGGATTAGTCTCCTTTATTTTTTTTATATAAATCATCATTGTTTTCTTTCTTTCATAAGTGCTAATCATCCGAGACCGATTTGGGGGGGCTATGATAAAAAAGTACTTGTAGACAGCCTGCACCTAGGAAGTTAAAATGTAAAAAAGAATCCACAAAAGATAAAATCGAAATTGAAAGGGTCAAAAGGTTCGACATTAATATTTTTTCTGTTCCATGTCTTTTCCTCACTCTCCAAAAGGAGGCGAACAAACAATGGTGCCTTGGTTCAAAAGAGTCTCATGCAAAACTTCTTTATAAACGACATTTCTCATATAACCATAAAGTTCATTTTCCTTATTTAATGTTAAGATTTTAAGACCTGATCTTGATGTAACTTGCGATGTTACAACATATAGTTGTTCATGTGTAAAAATAGGCCTTGGAAGGTATAATCCAACCATTTTCAAAGTTTGTCCTTGGCTTTTATTGATAGTTAATGCATTTGCAAGTCTCATTGGAAATTATCTTTGTTTAAATGTTAAAGGCGTCCGTTCGGTATTTATCTGTGACATTATAATTCGTGGGATGTAAACTCTTTCACCTATACATGTTCTTGTAATGATTTCAGTATCAATGACACGTTGGATAATCTCTCTAACAATCAGTCTTGTCCCATTGTACAATCCAAGTGATTGATTTAGATCTCTTAATAAAATTATTGGTGCACCAACCTTTAATTTAATACAATGATTTAGGATTCCACTGAACTTCAGCGTGTGCAAAAATTCTACTGTATATAAAAGATTATGCTCATCACCTTGAATATTTGTTATGCTATTTGAACTAAAGAGCTCATATGTAATACCTCGTAGTATGGCAAGTATAATTTCATTAATTTTAACGACATCATCATTTCTTGGTGCAAGAATTGTACGCTCTTGAAGATAAGATGGTTCGACATTGTTATGTGGATACCCATTGTATATGCTTCGTATTAGTTCCTTTATTTCTTCACTTTCGGTGGGCATCCTTGCCAATTGTAAATCATTTGGAATTTTTATCCAACTGCTTTCTTGATCATTGTTAATGGAAATTGATTTCGCAATCCCATTTTCAATATCTAAAACCCACTTGGCAAAATCCGTTGAATCATCATATGATTTTTCATAGTTTTTTTATCTCTGTAGATGCATATTAATATTTAAGTTAAAAAGTTGGCAATATTTCTATACACCTGCATGTATTAGTGATGCGTTTACTATTTGTTCTCTTTTTCCTTTATAAACTACTGATAAGATTTGCATAAACTCTCCTCCAAGAGCAACAACGAGCTAATAAAAAACTTTATCCTTGGCATGAGGATCAATTGTAACCATTATATCTCTAAGTATTCTATCTAGTACATCCTATGTATGTTTTTGCGTAATTGGTGCTCCATTCAAAATTTTAGGGTCAGTCTTCTCTAGTGGCTTTGCAGAGTGGGAACGTTTGTTTATCGAACGACAAGAGTGCTTATGATGGTGTAATGGTAGCTTAAATCTAGATAGTGCAGTTCTTCCACCAGGTAATAAAAGTGATGTTATTCCTGGGGATGCCATGGCTAAGTAAATTTTCTTTTTACTTCGAAGCTTGCAAATTATGGTTTTCCATAAGAATGTCTTTCTTATACCACCATTTCCATTCATAAAGAAAAGTCCTCCTATTCTTTTCGTTGATGCATCAATGACCTTTTGAAATATTAATTTGTGTTTATCATTCAATGAAGGATATAATGATTTTAGTTCAGCTCTTAATGCATCAACATCATATGATAATTCTTTCCTAAAAAATCTATTTTATTTAGAGACTGAAGAGTCGACATTGTGAAAAGGGATTGTAGGGAATTCTGTTAAAGGTTGATCATTTTTTGTCAGTGTTGATTCCATTTCAATAAGTGCTAATCTCTGCAACTCATTTTTTGTTAGATTTATCTGACCATTTTGGGAAATTCCTCTAGTTCTTACCTCTAAGTCATATGAAAAAGAGAAACAATACTTTTTCTATAACTAATAAGGGTCTCTAACCTCACAAAACATTAGTATTTCTCAGAACAGGTGTTGTAATCGATTTCCTGTTTTTCAAGATGAAGCTTTAGATAACTCTTTATCCCATTCAGTGTCATCATTTAATAAGCCCAAAGCAACACATACATCTTTGAAGGCATCATATGTTTCATCATTTACTTTTTTCAAATATTCGTAACATGTGGCACCAGGTGTTATATGTAAAAGCATCTGTAAATAGTATCTTTTACCTAATAATGGAAGTGCATAATAAAGTCTTCCTATAGTCTCTTCACTTTTTCTTACTTGCCACAATTTGTTACTTTCATCCCATGTCCATTCTATTGGGAATTCTACATATGTGAGTTGTTTAGCATCTTCATAAATTCTATTAGTCTCAAACCATTATGTGAACACTGTCTTTCTATTTTCAGCATTGTCAACAATTTCATGTAAGTTACCGTCATCTTTAAAAACAACAACTTTTTGGTCCTTTAAGTGAAATTGCATTATTTCAACAAATAGATTTGATCTTGTATTTTGAAATCAAATATCCTCCATGATGACTCTTGGGCAGATATGTACCAACAATCTAAATATTGTCTGATTTCATCTACGACAATGTTTTTCTCATGAACTTGTACAATTGGTCTTTGTATATTTCTTTCAATCACCATTGTTGCTCGATCCTCTCCCTTATGGATATATTTGTATAAATATCACAACTCTAATACAGTTTCTTATTTCTACATTTATGTGTGCATTAAACTTTCTTAGTAATGCAAGATTGTATGGTATGACCCAATGATTATCAAGGGTGGCATTTCCAATCTTAACCATTCTTCCATCATTTTGTCTTTTGTAAGTAGGATAACTATCACAACTCAAGCTCGAGAATGATGGGCTTAGGGATAACCATGAAGCGTGACACATGTACTCCTATGTAATTCACACCAGAACCGGAGTTTGAATGGAATTACACAAGGGATATTTACAAACTTACACATGTGAGGTGCTTTAAACAGATATCAGTCCAAGCATTCAATACGTGGAAGCATGTCAATATCACATATAATTTTTCACTTTTCATTTAATAATTCAGTAGTATCATTCCATCCATGAAAAAGTCCAATTATAATATTTATAATATTCAAAGAACATAAGGTTATTATATTAATTCTCCTCATCACCTATGCAACCCAAACACGATATGCACGTGTATACATCGATGCGAAGGACAAGCATTCTACGTAGAGAAAATATAGTAACGAAGTACAAGGAACTAAAAGACATTTGTAGCAAGGTCAAGGTTAGACTATGGATGGATGCAAATGTGTAATGCTAAAAGTCCCAAAAATACCCAAAATACTCATGCCTAAGATAATAGTGTGTCGCTCTTGGCATATGGACAAGTTAGTAAGCTTCTGTTATCCATTTGTTACAGCTTGAAGGAACCATTATAGTCTCCTTCTCTGACTCCTAGTTTTTGCCAGACTGGGATTAGGATCTGGGCCTGTAACACCATTAGACGACTGTGAATATGACTATTCAGCAAAATATAAGCATAATTAAGGTGTTGACCCATAAAAAAATTACAAATGTTGCAGTGATGATTGTGGAATGCCAAGTCAAGTACTGTGTCTAGATGCTTAGAGCTAATGTAATCCACTCAAAAGACTTCAAATGAGCTCAGAGTGCAGTAGTTCAAATTTCAGAGTTAATGAACTTAATTTGGTCACATAACTCACTAAACTTCAAGTTCAAAGTTCATTGACTCAGAGTCTAGGGATCATTGAGCACACTCAAACTTCTGGGTTATCAAAGTGGCTAAAAATCACATGGCAACTCCAAATTATGCTAGGGAATGATGTTTCAAAATTTCAAAGTATTTGGACTTCATTTGAGCTCAAATCAAGCTTCAGTGATTGTCTGCCAGCTCCTTGAAAATTACTATTGAAATCAACACTTCTACATGTCAAAATATGCTCAAACTCATAGGAATGCTTTCAAGTGCATTCAAAGACTATCCTTCAAAATTTCAAAGCAATTGGATATCATTTGGACCCAAGCTCAGTTTAGATGGTTGTCTACTGAGCTTTGTGGGGTCATTGTGTAAAGTGACACCTCATGAAGATCAAATAAGCTAAAACTCTTGGAGAAAGCTCAAATTATGCTCAAGGGAGGCTCTGTAAAATTTCAAGTCAAATGGGCATCATTTGACCCAAAGTTTATGAACATGTCAACTTTGGGTTAATGACCCCTAAGTCATTGGGGTCACTGATTAAAGTCCTGCTTCTTGACGCCCAAAATTGATGAAATTTAAACTCAAAGCTTCAGTCATGCTCAAAGAGAATTATGCAAATTTTCAAGTTAAGAGGACTTTGTTTGGTCCTACTTCCACTACATGTCAGCTTAGAAGTCAGTAACTCCTAAACCGTAAATGCAATTGAATTAAACAGTAAGCCAATATACGGCTAAACCGTAAATGCACATGGAATTAAGAAGAAAATTTGAGCCACTTGACTAAACTGTAACATGTGTACGGTTAAGCCGTAAGAACACTGTGAACTTAGGATATTAGGAATTTCAAATGACTTTGTAGGGCTCTAGATATGGCACCTTTTTCCTAACTAAATTTGCCCAATGGTAATTAAATGATAAGGAAGACAAGTGTAGAGCTATCACTTATCCCCTTCAATTTTCTGGACGAATTCCGGATGTCACATCATGGATGTTGGCATAAGAAGAGGTGTCCTTGCATATACAATGTAATGTCAAGATTTGATAACACAATGATACCAGACGTTTTACGAATACATTGTGTTGAATGCTCTTGGGATCACGGATTATCTAACATAGGGCTGGCTAGTATTTATCCTTGATACTTACTCAATCTAAATGCATTTATATTATTAAGTAACCTTGTCCTCAACATGATTTAGTCATGTGCCCACTCTTAATGGCAAACCTTGAGACAAATCAGGCCCGAGCTTCTACTGAGTGCGTGCCTGTCAGGCCTGAGCTTCTATTGAGTGCGTGCCTATTAGCCAAATGGGTGTCGCAAAGGTTGATAGAGTCCGAGCTCTCTTAGCTCATATAAATATGCATTATTTAGTTATCGGTTACCTTGTTAATTCTGATTTTTATGAATGAATATGATTTCAAAACCGATACTCCCTTATGTACGATATAATGATAAGTATGAATGAATACGTATGAATATAAGACGATCACTAGGACTGATCATAAGTATGAAAGATGTAAATTCGAGTCGGTTTTGATATGTTGAGTCGGCACCAGTTAGCTTGTACCCTTATTAGGTTTGTTGGGACCAAATTTGGGTGCCCCTTTATGTTCCTACTGCAGTAGTGTATGGCAGAGTTGTCGGCTCTCCTTGGGAAGCTAGCTTGATCCCCTAGCGTAATTCCGATATGTATGTACGTTCTCACTAGATAATATTCTTTCTTTTGGGAGAATATAGCCTCATTGATGCCAACTAATATGTATGATATCCTGTTTATGATTCATTACACATGCTTACTCATGCATAACATGCCTATCATATGATTATTGCCTTCTTTTAACCAATATATATTTCTTAATTCATTTGATACAGCATGATGGTCTTATGTATCTCTATATACTTGCTTAACGGTCGTGTTAACAGTATTACCCTTGGTGTTATAGGTACCGAACCCAATACCAGTACGGCGAACGACGCGCTCCCTGCAGGAACCTCAACGGAACCTCCGGGAGTAGATGAGTGAAATGTAGACGACATCTTCTACTAGTCATCCTATGAAGAGCGATAATGGGTTCTTTGTTGGGATGTTTAGCTTAGATATGTCTAGACTATGGTTGTTCTTTTACTTAACGATTTGATAGGCACATATACACTTTTGGATTTTTAATTATGTTTAAGTAATTGTTGTCATATAAATGTGGATGGTTAAGTACAAACTTCAGACTTATTTATGAAATGAATGATGTTTCTGTTGTTATTATTTATTTTCATTACAGATGTATTACACAGGCTTCCGCTTACTATTGAATGTAATTTATGTGTTGAAGAAACTTTTCTACACGTTCCTGTAGAATCTCCCTTGTAGTGGTTTGTGTGTGTGCTTTCGTATGCACAGATTGCTACGGGATTACGTATGCACACCCGGTGGGGCCCATTCTAACCCTAATTCTTGGGATCGGGGCATGACATACGTAAGTAAGGGCATTAGAGAATGGATCTTGAAAAAAAATGTAAGTAAGGTATGGTGTTGTGGCATAAATAAGTCTGGAATAAAAAGATTTAGAAACTTAGGAAACATGGTGCAGATACGATAGGTGCATTGGGGTATGGGTTGTATAGGATGCATTGGATGTTTTGAGTCTACTAACACTTTGCTTGAAATAATAACGGTTTCTTACAGATAATGACCTCAATCCCAAGAGTTAAGAATACTCATCACGGTTCCTCGAGCAAAACCAGGAATAATGATTTAGAGGATGTTCGTGTTGAGAACTTAGATTACGTGCCTCCACCTTTTCTGTCTACAGATAATCAATTCCTTTTGATGATGCAAGGCATGTCAATGATGGTGATGGAGCAAGTAACAAGGATTCGTAAGAATCAAGCTACAATGCAAGTACAGATAACAATGATAATGGAAAGACAAAATCAACTTCAACAGAATTTGGCAATAGTAGAGGAGAGGATACAAGATGTTTTGAACAAGAAATCCAAGAAGAATGCATCATCCTCTGAGGAGCACCTTGGACAGTGGAAGAAACTAAAGATTAAGGCTTGTAGTTTTAGAAAACCAGTGTGTGATATGTGTGGCAAGGACCATGAGATGAACAAATGCTGGAAAAAGACTAGAGCATGCTTTAGCTATGGTTCAATGGAGCATCGGCTAACAAAACATCTAGGGAAAAAAAACACTGGCGAAGTCCCATTGTGCTGCAGCAGCAATCAGTCAAGTAACCTCATTAGAATCGAGTTGAAAATAGTGTCAGCAAAGGTAATCTCTTTATCTACTACCTTCATTCTTTGTTGTTCTCTTACTTGTAGATATTATAAGTAGTCCATGTGATTTCCTATTTAGGATAATCTCCGAGATACCTGTTGTATATGAGTTTTTAAGTGAGATTCCAAAATTGTTCTCCTTAGTGATCCTGTGAGGATATTTAGTGTTATTTGTTGAAATACAGCTGGCACCCTTCAGCTGTATAGTAATTTAGGAGGTTAAATCGGTGGCTGTTGAGTATAAGTGATTACTGTCTTATATTGATGAGTTATTCTATTAATTTCAAGGTGCATGATAATTTCCAAACCAACTGATTTGAGGATAAGTTACTCTAACTTTAAGCTCGAGCGTAAAATGTTCGAAGATCAACTCTTAAGATCAAATTTGGATGTTAGGAATTCTTGATGGATTATTGGATTAATCAATTTTCAAATGTATTTGTGAGTTAAGGAATAGAATTCTTATTCATATATGGATTAGTTGTGGATTACAGTAATCATTGATATCTAGATGTATTCCAACTTGTTAGTGTTTGTGATAATCCTTTGAGGACTTTTCTTCAACCTTGAGGATTGACTAATTTTGCTAATGTCGATATGTAACTCTTAGCTGATCAAGTTGTGGTCATAAGTCATAATATATCTTGAGTTGAATGACCAATGATCCAATAGACTTGAGATTATTATCAGTCGGCAAAGTTCGAGGTCAGTGACCTAGATTTGGTACTCCTTATGGTCTTACAAGATGTTATGATAAGACTGTGAGATAATTCCAAAATCATAGTTCCATTTGTTAATTAATTGAGAAGAATAATTCTTTTATGTGGATAGATCGATGTGAGCACAACTTCTAAGTCTTGCAAAATTCCTTGATTCCTTGAGAACCAGTAGATTTGTGTGCGGGTGTAACTATTAGAATTGATCCAACAGATATAACCAGGTAGTTGAGGATTCATATTTGATTAGGTCCTTGATCGCATAATTGATAAGACTGTTATCTAGACTCATTTCTTGAGAGTTTATTGAGAGCATATCCTAAATGAGATTCCAAGTTTCTTTTGATGGTAATTGACAGAAAGGAATTCACACTATTCAAAGGCATATAGATAAAAAAACGGTTGAGTTATGTGATTAGTAAGAACAATCACTCACAGTCAACATTGATTATTTGCTCAATCAAATTAGAGTGCAAAGAATATTATTTAAATTGATTGAGGTTTAGTTGATATCAATTTAGCATCTAAAGTTACGTGATTTGAAGCTATGTCCTAATCAGGAAGGAGCATTTAAATTCTTGGCTATTTGTTTGGTGGTCAATTAATTTGATGTTAATTATGTTTTGATCAATAGAATGCTAATTTATTCTTAAATCAGTTATGGTATTCATTAAGAATATCCTGATGTAATCTGATTTTACTATGGAAAGGGGTGGACCACCTAAAGACTTCTTTCTACTTTTAAAGTATAATCAATTACATAATGATCTGGAGACTATAGCTTTGGATATGATTAAATTGCATTCTGAGATTAATCCCTAGAATCATATTCGGGTTATATTCTTTTCCATATATAATTGAGGTGACAAATACTTTGAAGTGTATAGATATTCTTGTCGAATAAAATCTTGCTTTATTCTTAAAGAGCAGTTTATGGTTACCTTCATCGATTATATTGTGATGTATTAGACTCATTTATGGAAATGTTGGATGTAAGAGAAATTCTGTTCAAGCATGAGAATTATCATTTCACTCGTGGAGCATCCAAAATATATTTAAACCTAAAGGCATGTTTGATGAAATAAGCCGGATGACTATTGATTGTTATTGATTTGACCGAAGTCTTGGATCAATTGATGATCACGCTGCTAATTCCTAAGTAGGAATAATGTCCACTTGGGTTAGTAGGTTGCCTTATAATTGTAATTGATGTTCTTCAGTTATCAGTGGCAAGTCTTAGTTTCAATACAGAGCACCCGCCGAAGTTAGATGTCTAATCAGACCTTCTATCGAGACTTCTAAAGGGATGAAGTGGGTGTCCTTGTGTTCGAAAATAAGTGAATTTAAAGGATTTCTTAAGTTTTTTATTGTTGTTAATGCAACAGAGTCGATGCATGAAGCCCAAGAGTCGCAGAATGTCCTTGAATTTCAGACCGATGATAGAATAGTCTTGAAGGTTCGTGAGGAAGAAAATCCATTTTCGTGCAAAATTCATAGGAATTCTCGATGCTTTTAATGTGACGAGGTTTCGCAAGATGACTCTAGACCCATTTTACGTAATTGAATATGGGGAGATCAAAGTGGAACCAGATGCATACGTAGAACAGCTTCTTATTGTCATCTACGTAGCAAACAGGTTCAGTAAGCATTCCCAACTTGTTTTATTATTTGGTTTTATTAGTTTATTTCATTCAGAGGACTGAATGATCTTAAATAGGGTGAGATGTAAGGTCCCGACCCGACTTAATTATAATTTATATTAATTAAACTTGATTTCCTATTAATATGTGTATTTTAGTCTTAATTCATATTGTTCTTAATTTTTAATAGGTCTCAGTTGGATAAGTAGTTGGGTTCAAACTTCACTTAGGTAGTTGAGGACCTTCTTGTAATTTATAGCCACATTGTTATATCATTCTGGCACGACATTAATTGCATCATGTGCATTTCATCTTATGGGTCAACTTTTATGTTTGGCTCAGCTCAATTCGGATCCATCCTAGCCCAGTTGATGTCTGTTTGACTAAAACTATAATTTTCCTGAAGAAATTGGACTTGCATGCAAAAGTCCAGGAAAGTTGAGTTTAAAAGGAAGTAACTAACATTCCTCTTCATTTCTCACTACTCTCATTGCTGGAACTTCTTTTTTTCTTTTTTTTATTCTATACTAGCTGGAGATTTAAGATTGGAGCTATTGCATGTTGGAGCCAAGGCTCCAACTGTGTTTCTCATCATCTTCTTGCTTGTCTTCTCCATTGGAATATATCCATTCCATCTTTTCTTCTTTTCTATAACTTCCTCAGGTGAGAACTCCATCATCCCTCCATTTCCTTAAGTTCAAAAGAGTCAAAAGACTCAAATGAGCAACATGCATGCATCCTACACTTGATTCATCATTTGCATATTTTGTATGTAATAGGATTTGCTACTATTGAGACTTTCTCCTCCATCAAACCAAAGAAGATGCTAGTTTTGGAAAAGCACTGATATAAGGTAAGTATGAGAGTATATATTACTATATGCATGTCTAAATTTGTTGATTCTTAAAGTGATTACTCTAAGTGCAAGTCAACAGCTCATTTATCCCTTGATTAAGTACATATATGTTGGATTAAGTGAATATGAGTATAAATATGTAATAGTAATGATATGTGGGTATATAAGACTTATGATTATAATTTGGGGCAAAAGAACCTTCATTGGAACCCAAATGATAGAGTTCTGTACTTGAACTCATGCTTTAAAAACTGTTTTCAGAAACTCTAAAGCTCACAGTGAAGCTCACGACTAAGCTGCAATTTTCTACAGCTCAGAATCTAGAAAGCCAAATTGAACTATGGTTTACCCATGGCTAAGCCGTAAAATGAACTACGGCTAAGCCGTAACCACCCCGTGACCAAGCCGTAGGCTATTCTATGGTGAACCTTCTAGAAAGCCCAAAAACCAATAATTACTCTACGGGTCACCCACGGCTAAGCCGTGCATTGTGCTATGGCTAAGCCATAACCTAGTCGTAGCCCTAGCCGTAGGCTTAGCATGACTAAGTCGTGGGCCAATATATGGCTAAGCCATAAATACGCATGGAATTAAGAAGAAAATCTGAGCTACTCGGCTAAGCCGTAACATGTATACGGCTAAGCCATAAGAATACTGTGAACTTAGGATATTAGGAATTTCAAATGACTTTGTAAGACTCTAGATATGACACCTTTTTCCAAACTAAATTAATCCAATGGTGATTAAATGATAAGGAGGAAGAGTGTAGAGCTGTCATTTATCCCCTTTGATTTTTCGGACGAATTACCAATGTCACGTCATGGGTGTTGGCATAAGAAGAGGTGTCCTTGCATACACAATGTAATGCTAAGATTTGGTAACACAATGAAACTAGACGTTTTATGAATATATCGTGTTGAATACCCTTAGGATCACGGATTATCTATCATAAGGTTGGCTAGTATTTATCCTTGATACTTATTCAATCTAAATGTATTCATATTATTAAGTAAATAGCCTCGTGGTTGCCGACTAGTATGTATGATATCTTGTTTATGGTTCATTACACTTGTTTACTCATGCACAATATGCCTAGTGGACTATTATTGCCTTCTTTAATTAGTATATGCTCCGAATTTACTTGATACATTATGATAGTTTCATATATCTCTATATTTGCTTAACCGTCATGTTAATAATTTTACCCTTGGTGTTACATGTATAACTTCAAACCCCAACTCAAATGTCGATGCGTCCCCAGAGGGTGCCCCAATGGTACCTCGGGGTATAGATGAATGGAAAGAGGACGACATTTGCTACTAGTCGTTACAAAGAGCGTGGGAAAGAGGGTTGACACTGGGTTGATAGGTTTAGCCTGTTGGACTGATTTTGTATAAAGAATGTGGTTAAGTGAACTGTGGACTGTATGTGGTTTATGTACTTAAGAATGTTTAAGTAAAAGACTTAAGTTTAATTATGATTGGATAATGTTTTTTCTATGCATTGCTTATGATCATTACAGGCGTATTTCATAAGTTTCTGCTTTATGTTAAATTTTAATTTATGTGTCTTTGGTCTTACCTCACATGTTCTTGTGGAATCTCCCTTGTAGGAATACGTGCATATTTCCTCATTGTACGGATTACTATGGGATTACATATTCACACCTTGGGGGCCCATTCTAATCCTTAATTCCCGGGATAGGGGTGTGACACCCCCTTTCTACAATTTTGTTTTTTTTTTCATTTTAAACCCCTTTTCATGTATTTGCTTGTACTAATTGAGTTTGTATCACATCTAAGACTAGAGGGAGGGGTTATAAATTTTCAAAACTTGTAAACAACTTGCATCCCTATGATCAGAGCGTTTGAACCCATGTAAACGAAGGGAGATTAATGATGAGCTATAATTATTTCTCATTCTTCTTAATGCTTGAAGTGTGTGAATGTTGGGCTCGAATTCGTTGCATTTCACATCACGTTTCGAGCGCGATCACCCATAAGATAATACTTGCCAACACCGCCCTTTCACTAATAGGCTGGAAATACACATCCATATCTTTTAAACACCGAACCCAAAAGTATTCTGCAATCAATTCGCCAATGAACGCTGCTTTTCTACTTATAGCATCTGCCACTATATTAGTTTTCCCTGGATAACACTTCAATCCAAAATCATAATACTTGATGTACTCCATTTACCTTCTCTGCCTCATGTTCAATTCCCCCTGCGTAAAGAGGTATTGAAGGCTCTTATGATCTAAATGCACTTCAAAAGTAGCTCCAGAAAGATAATGCCTCCACATCTTCAAAGCAATGACCACTACTGCTAGCTCCAAGTCATGGGTTGTATACTTTTGTTCATGCTCCTTCAACTGTTTAGACCCATATGCTACAACCTTTCCATCTTGCATAAGGACACAACCAAGTCCAACTCCAGATACATCGTAAAAATCACAAAACCATCACTACCTGTAGGAAAAGTTAATACAGGGGTTGTGATCAATCTTCTTTTCAACTCCTAAAAACTCTACTCAGTTTCATCATTCCACACAAAAGGAACTTCATTACAAGTCAATCTCGACAATGGGGCTGCTATCATAGAAAATCCTTTCACAAATCGGCAATAATGACCGCTAAGCTTAAGAAACTTCGGATCTCTGACATTGTTTTCGGACTTTTCCACTTTACCATAACTTCAATCTTTGCCGATCCAGCGCTAAACCTTCCCTGAAGATGATATAACTGAGGAATACTACATGCTCTAACCAAAATTCACTTACTTGCCTTGGCATACAATTAGTGTTCCCTCAACAATTGCAATGAAGTACGAAGATGCTAAGTGTGCTTTTCCTGACTCTTCGAATGTACAAGTACATCATCGATAAACACCACCACAAACTAGTCCAAGTACTGTGCAAACACCTTATTCATCATAGTTATAAAAGTTGTCGGCACATTAGTCAACCCAAAAGACATCACCACAAATTCGTAGTGACTATATCTAGTTCTGAATGCAGTTTCAGAATGTCCTGATCTCGTACTCTTAACTGATGATATCGTCATCTCAAATCAATCTTTAAAAAATACTGGGCACCCTATAACTGATTAGACAATTCATCGATTTGGGGCAAAGGGTACTTTTTCTTGATGGTCACTTGATTAAGTTTTCTGTAATTAATACACATTTTTCTATAATCAATACATATTCTCATAGAACCATCCTTCTTCTTGACGAATAACATTGGAGCCCCTTAAAGTGAGACACTCGATCTAATAAAACCCTTGTTAATAACTCCTGTAATTATTCTTTGAGTTTTGTCAACTCAACTAGGGCCATCCTATAAAGGACTTTTAAGATCGAAGCTGTGCTCAGCACAAGCTTCATTGTAAAATCAATCTCACGGACTGGTAGCAATCATGGAATATCATCAGGAAAAACATCCGAAAACTTAGACACCACTGGTGTCTCCTTCACTGTTTTAGTCCGTTTATCATCCGTGATAAACGCTATACCCTCCTCAGAACCTTTCATTATCAACTTCGTAACCTTAATGGCTGAGATCATTTGAGCAACCACTTTCTTCTTGGATCCAGCAAATTGATCTAACACAAAATAAAAGATTTAGGGCCCGTCCACATGGAAACCTACCCATTTGCACTAGACCATGGCAGGGACTCATACTCGAACTAGTCAAGAATTAGCTCTAATACCATTTGTTAGAGACCACATGGAAACCCGCCCATTATTCCCCTCTCTCTATCTATTTGATAGTGTCTGCAACTCTGGTAAGTGCTAATTTCTTCGATTGCATGTAGTGCCTTTCAAATTGATTAGGATATGTTCAATAGCTTAAGGAGATCTATGTATTTTTCTTGGATCTGTAGGATTTTGATTGGGGAACCAAATTTGGATAGAGGTTTATGTGCGATTGAATCTAGCTATAACAGATTTGAGTTGGTACAAGATTCGAGGCAAGTGGATAACTTCAAAAACATATGAATTAATTTAGTATATTGTTTGATTGGCTGATTTCTGATCGAAATGGTTTGGTTGATTCCTTTAGTTGAAATAAAAAATTATGATTATGTATGGTTGAGTTTTAGGGAGAAAACCAAAGAGGGGCGAAATAGGTCGTACCTACAGCTAAGCCATAGGTCAACCTACGGCTAGGCTACGACTCACATTCTAGTGAGCCGTTTTTGGGTATTTGTACTACGGCGAGCCTTACAGCTAGCCATAAGACCAGCTAGCTTAGCTGTAAGGGAACTATGGCTAAGCCATAAGTTGGTCTTGGCTAGGCTGTGAAAGCCAGAGAATTTAACTAAATTGGTAGTGGAATAGATTAGTTTTGATAACCACTTCCGAAAAATCCAGCCGTGCGGATTGCACTACAGGTAAGTGACCCCAGGTAAATGACTTCTAGGGTGTAGGATCACCTAACCCGATATCATGCCCAATAGTAAATTAATTAATAGATCAGTGTGTGACTTGGACCTGAGAATATGATGAGTTCCATTCATAAAAGGAGGGTTAGTTAATGTACAAACGGAATTGAATTGGACTTGGGATAAGAATGTGAGTTCCGGGATGCATCACATGATAGACACCAAAAGTAGATCATTAGCATCATGGGCTCACATTGTCATTTCGAAGAAAGGTTTAATTCAATGTGTATACCTAATTAACTATGACTATTAGGTGGTGTAGAGCATACCCTCAATAAGATGAAAAATGCCATATGAGCATAATATACTTTTAAATTATGCAACCTAAACTCATTAATTATTAATGGTGGGTGTTGTGCGTTAGGGGTTTCATGGCATGATTCATTAAGCATTTGAATACAGTATGTATTTATATATATATATTTGACCGATTACAGTTGGAGCTGGTCGTATGCCATCGGGTCTAGTATACTGTGGGATATAGTACACAGTTGTGTTATTTGTTATATCTGTCAGGAATACCCATTTTTGTATATTGTTTCTACGGGAATACTCGTGTTTGTGCATTCATGCCATTGGGTCTGCATTCAGTACATTTTGAGTAGGATGTAAACTATGATTTAATTTATTTGTTTAATATCATTACTTGCAGTTTACCTCTTGCCAGATTATGTCAATCTGACCCACTACTTTTGCTATCTAAGTCAAATTGCCCATGCCAAACTCGAGGGTCAGGAGACACTAGAGATTCCACCAGACGAGGGAATTGTTGAATAGAGCACCAATGACATCATCTAAGGTGTCTTAGTGATGGTGCTTAGATTCGAAATAGTAGACCCTTGTAATAAGGTCATGTTTGGGGCCATTAGTGTAGTCATTTAATTTATTTATCTTGGAGTTACAACTTTAATTGTTATACTTTGAAGTTCTTGACCATTTATTAATTGTTATTGAGATTAGTTTGTATGATTTGTATATGATACTCAGCTGCGCAGATTATGGATTTTAGTTCTGCGTGTAATTATGTTTGCCTGATGGACAAGCATAACCTCATGAAGGATATCAATCTACCCGGAATTGGGGTTCATGTTATTATTTAAGAAAATTTTAAATTAGACCTAATTCTCACACCCTTAAGACTGAATTTAGATCTGGCTTAGTTTTGAGGGCGTGACACTAGCCTCACTAATCACACCCTGCATCATCCAAATATCATAGTACCTCTCACCCTCTTCACTCTTCCCAATCACTGTGCACCCATTTCACGACCATTGCACCCCGCAACCAAGATCTCCATCTACAATCATTGAAACCATCTCACCACAGTCCCCACCCTCACTGTCGAGTAGCCAACCTTTACTGAACATGTACAACCATCAACCCAACTTAACCTCCCTCCATCACCATAACAACCGTCCTCACAAACCATTCACACCACATTGTCACTAACATCAATGCCCATCAAAGCATTACACTTCCACTTCTCCCCTTCTCCCCAGGCCCTAGCAAACGAGCCACCTATCTCATTAACATCTCCACCCTCACGAGCCTACGCCTTCATTGCCACCAAGCCCTTTCACTTACTGCCCATCTTCACTTTCATCAAAATATAAACCATCCCACTAACACCGTACACCTTCATCATCTCAAAGCATGTGGGTTGTATGTAGTCTAATGAGGCAGAGATTGTTGCCATTTTAGAAGTAATTCGTATTTTCTCTACATTGTCTTTTCGTTCAATACAAGTGATTGAAAGCGATTCTCGGCTATTTCTTGGGTGTCTTCCTCGGCTATGCTTCCTTAGATATTTCAGTTTTACTTGAATGAGATTAGAGATTTATTATCTTCTATTCAAGTGAGTTTTCTTCATGTTGGGTGGATAGTTAATGGTTTCGCCGACGCTTTAGCTAAGCAAAGGGTTAATAGATCTTATTCACTATGTAATTTGTTTTTGTAGTATAATGCTTTTATACCATAGTGCCCTTTTGCTTTGTTACATGGGCTTCTATGTAATCTCCTTTTCCCGTAGTATATTTTCATTGTTTACTATAATAATAATAATAATAAAACCCTTCATCATCTCACATCTCTACCGCCACTTCCACTCTCCCTTAACCACCTTCCCTAGCACATCACATAACCACTTTATCACCCCTCCACCTGACTTCCATATCTATCAGCATCTCCACCATCACGTACAACACAAGCCTCACATCCCTTCGTACCTTCACCTTTTTCTCACTGACATCACCATCGTCATCTAGCCGGGGACCCACTTCAACAGGCAGCTCAATATAAATCAAAGGCCACGTTTTAACGTTCGGGGTACGAGAATTAGTTACCATCGTCATCTAGCCGGGGACAAGCTTCAAAAGGCAGCTTAATATATAAATCAAAGGCGAGGTTCGAACAGTCGGATTCGAGAATCGGTCACCATCGTCATCAAGCTGGGGACCCGCTTCCAAAGGTGGCTCAATATATAAATCAAAGGCCAAGCTCGAACAGTTGGATCCGAGAATCGGTGTGATCTTTCCTTTCTTTCTTTATTGAATTAATATTTTTATTAATTTTAATTCATCGTAACTTGCATGCCAGTATGCATTCTTAATTAGGTTGCCTTTTAATTTCATATTTATCATTTATTTGTGTTTGTTAGTTTAATTGAATGCATTTCTAATTAGATTCTCAATTAGTTCCATTGCGCACTTTTTAGCCTGATTGCATCCATCTTTCATTTGATTTGTCATCCCATCTAGTCTATTGGCGTGGATTCATCTTGGTCATCCGTTCTAGTTGCATCCTTTTGGCGCACTATCATCACCCTCGTTCGATCTCATCTTTTGGAGACTAGGAGAGCCGCGGTAGATGGGCTGATCCTTTCATGGGGTCAGCCCATCTATGTGCTACAATGGTAAATGAGATGAGCAGTTAGGATTAGGTTCCTTACATGCCTCTAGTTAGGTCCTTCTAGTCCCCATTTTCAAGAAAATAAAAAAAAGAAAATTCAACTTCTTTTCATGCATCCAAATATAGATTAGGCATTTCTTGCATCGTTTTCAAAATACCAAAATAAATAATAAAATTTCAAAAATATAAAAAAATACTAATCTCAAAAATCCAAAATAAAAATATTTTTCTTTTTCTTGCATGCACAACCTAGCTTAGTCTCTTCCAACCCATGTTTTAAAAGAAAAACCCAAAAAAATTGGAAAAACCAAAAAAATCAGAAAAATAAAAAAAAATTGTGCCAAAGTTTTGTCACATCTCTAGCAAATAAGGTAGACTTATTCTCTTTAAATGATGTTGACTTTGATGCTTAAATGTATTTAAAATCATGTGTGTTTTCTTAAAACCACCCACCATTATCTCAATTGAATTATTACTTTTTTCGGGACCTAAGTAACCCTTGTTTTAAAGATGCATTAGTGACACCACCCCTCATTCTACGTGACTCCCTAGGCCTTATGGCAATAGCCTCCTAGGACTCCCTATAATTGACCGCCGTGGCACCATCCCACCCATCTTTAGTCCAAGTTAGCCTTTGGACCCTTCAACTTTCATATTTGTGCTCTAATGTCACACAACTTTTTTTAATACATCCAATCATCATTGTAGTCATCTTTTTTCTAAAATAAGCCTACTCTTCTTTGCCACGAGACTTGAAGTAGGTATCCAATGATGCGGATTCGATCCCCTTCAACATGACATGGGCACCGACCCCCTATTTATTTATTTATTTTTCTCCCTATTATAACTTCGTCTATTTTCTTTGAAGTGAATATGCAACTCAAAAATTATAGGTTTTGATTCATTGGTTGATGTTTTAGTTACATTTAAGACCATTGGGAATAGGGCTGTATATGTCATGAGTAAAAGGTCACTAAGCACTAAAATCAATCTTGTGTGTAAAAAAAGTTGATTTTGTAAAGAACTACTAATTTTGTGCACACCTAAACTCTTGTAGGTATTTCCTAAAAGGGTATGAATACCTGAGATATTTAGTAGTATTTTCCTGATTGAACACATGAGTTGACTCCTGGAAAAATCAAGAATCATCTTAATTTGAATTTTTTGTGATTTATTGGAATTTTCACACTAAAACTGATCCCAATGAAAAAATTCCTAAAATGTGGTTTCTAAGCTTAATACACCATATTTCCTGAATTTATTTGGTGATGAACTCTTATTAAAAATCTTTCTTTATTTTTTTGGAGAATGGTGTATAGATTTAGAATGGCTAAAAAAAGACATACAGCCAGATTGTGAAAGTACGGAATGATTGAAAATCCGTTACCTACTGATTGCAGAATACGAAATTCTGCAGAGTGAAAGTTGCAGAATTTGTCGCTGTTTTTTGCGTTCTGTTTTCAATGTGTTTGAAATAAAATCATGTGATGATGATTTTTCTGCTTTTGCATCTCTAAATCCGCTTTCCAGAAAGCCCAGAACCCTGTAGTTGTGACTTAAAATGAATTTTCTAAAAATCTTGTACTGAATCAGTCAAAACAGTCAGAGTACACAAGCAGATTTTTAAAACCTGTCCACTGTTTTTCAGACTCCTCTTCTGATGCCTTTCTGGTTGAACTAAAATTTATAGATTTTTTTGAACCCTCTCATACGTGTAAACTCTCAATGGGACTTGGTTTCAACTGATTTCAGCCTTTCTAAAAATCATCAAAATTGGGACAGTAGGACTGTGCCATAGACCAAATTCTTCAGTGCAGAAATCCAGCAAATCAGCCCGGTTTTGCTTGCATGTTCCCAATGGATGTCTACCCTCTAGGTCTATTAACTCTCTTAAATTATTGATGTATCTCCTCTAGTTCTATTAACTCTCTTAAAAATTTTAGACCAATTGGACTCACATAAAAATTATGAAGATTTAGTTAGTGGACTTAGGTCAAAAACCCAATATTCTGTTTTGCACTCTTTGTTTCGTTTCCTTTGATTGTTTTAGTTTCCTTTCCTCCAAATGCATGGAACCTAATCTCCTTCGTTAATCTCAAGACACTCAAGATGGATTTGTTGGAAATTTATACTAAAAGCATACTTTTATGTATTTGTCTTTAGTTGATTTACTTATGAGTAAAGTTTGCTTTTTCATCTTAATGAGAATTTGTATGGGCAAATGATTGCATTATTATTTATTATGCATAAGTATGTCTTTGATTCTATAAAGTAAACAAGTTGGTGTGTAGAGTTCAGCTTATGCATGGAAGACTTATTTGTCGGTTTTTATAGAATATAAGTTACTGTTGTTCACAATCTAGATGAAGCTGGACACACCATCGGTACGATTGTAACATAATATTCTAGTAGGCTTGTCTTGGCTGCAGAAACGGTATAGTTTTGACTCGTTATGCTAATACGCTTTGTGTGTATTAAACAGGACCGCTTTTGGGTTATTGTCTTTATACTGACTATATAAAATGATTAACATCTAAATAGTTATTATGAGTGCTTGTACTCTTAATCCCGATATAAATAATAGACACTGTTGGAAGTAGGTGGGTCTCGTGGATAGATTTTCAAAACTTTTGACCCACTTGACACAGGGATCAACTATCCATAAGACCAAAACCCAATCCAGGATGCGTTACCCTCAATCTCGTGACCATGTACAGTAAAATTATACCAGCACTAAACATCCAAAATAACCTACGACATGCAAGAAGTAGATCATACCTTTGGAGACCCGCAGTGCTCTAATGGACTTCTTCAAGACCTCTTAGCCTTCCACGCTATAACCCCCGAATTGGATTTCTTTTCTCAAGAAGAACGGTGGAATCTTCAGGAGAAAATCCCAACTCGAGACTCCAAGGAACTAGAAGAAAGGAGAGGAGAGTAACTCGCGCAACTCTTGCACGAAAGGGTTTTGGGCGTGAGGAGGACTCTTTTTTGGACGTCCAAGGATATTTTATAGACTTCCAAATCTCTCCCTTGTCTAATTGAAATAGAAGTCTTACTTCCAAAGCAATTAGCAACTTTCTCCTTTCCAAACTCTTATTTCTAGAGTCCAAGTCGGATTAGTGTTTTCCAATATCTTGGGCTAGCGTGGGGACCACTAGGGATTCCTTAGAAAGCTGGCTCCAACTGGAACACCGCGACCCCACATCTCATGTGCAATCCGGGCCCACAGTTAATTGCAAATAACACCACTATATAAATGCAATTGCACTCCAGTCTTAGGAATAAATTACAATGAAGACCCTAAACTTCCCAATTACCACAAGTAGGCCCCTCTATCAATGTCCGTGGATCAATTGGAATAAATCCGTCTCTTCCAATCTAAGTTCCACATCTTATTATCCTTGAGCCCCAATTAATCACAGTAATCATCAGTACCATCCAATTAACTCTTAATTGAGATGGGTGCGCACTTACTAATGACAAATCCATTAATTGGCACAAGGGGATAATAGAGATAGATTCCATCTTGATCATTCAACGTTCCCACAGTTCTACTACCATATACCCAAGACACCGAGGTGTTAACCTATAGTCGGCCTCACTCATTGGTGACTCAAAGCAAATGAATAGATAGAAACTTGAGTTCGTCAATGTCTCAGGATTGAGGGCCTATTGCTAGGGAATTATGAAAGCATACCTTATTATTGAGACGGAATACCATAAGGTGCATCTCACGGTCCTTCAATACATCCAATGTACCGGCACTATTGATCCAGAATCTTACATTCTGATGATCGAGACAAATCACACTATCTCATAGTGATCAAAGTGCTGCAACCTTATCAAATGAGATGCCCAGTCTCATTACTGGTTGTGAAGCTATTTAAGTATAAGATTTGTGACATATATCTCCCGCGTGTGGATCTCATCCATGCACATATATCACATCTAATATACTAATGGGACTCGGTTCAACTCATGAACCATTATGTCATACGTATTGGTCATGTGCATAAAGTAGTAAAATAACATTCATCTCATGAAAGTAAAGCATGATTTTATTGATAAATAAAGAAATTAATCAATTTATTACATCAACTGATGGATTGAGTCCACAAAAACTAACAAAGACACGTGCATTTAATGTTTTGGCATTTTAATTTACAGAGGAGTGAGACCTTTTATGGGTCAATAATCTTAGAAAATTGGATGATTACACTATGTGTATGGTGCATATTAGTTTATTGATGGAATCTACTTCCCGTAATAAAAATTAATGATATCTCCTTCATGAAGCTTATAAGTTTTTATTAGGTCAAACCCCGTAGGTGGACTTTGTGTCAGATATATTAAATAAGTTAAGTGTAAAGTCTCAAGGAATTATAAAGATATCGATTAAATGTAGGTATCAGTAATTATTTAATCGATGGATATCTAAAATCTTAACGTGGGGAGATTGATAAGCATTTACTAACAAGAAGCTCAAAATATTATTTTGAGAATAAGGACAGAAGTGCAATTATTATTCTCTACTAGACTAAATTGTAATTTATGGATTTAGTATTCTAATTTGGGTCAAATTAGAGTTTCCTGTTTCCATAAGAAGCCTATCCATTATTTTCTTCTCAAGGTCCCTATTGTAGCCTATAAATATGTGCTATTGCTCTCTAGAAAAATGCATATAAAAGAAGCTTCATTTTTCAGAGCAAGGAGAATTTGAAAAAGAGGCCCACACTTCGGTGTGAGTTTGAGATAGAGGAATACAATAGAAGGTCTTGAGACTTTCAGACTGCTATAAAACCGAGATCAAATCAGAGAGAACTCCCAGGTAAAGATCTTGAATCATCATCGTCTAAAAATATTTCTGCAGAAATCTGTGCGCAATATTTAGGGATCTTGGCACCTGCCTTCCAACAGTGATATCAGAGTTAATCTTGATGCTGGGCATGGATTGAATAAAACATAGTAAGATTATAGGTTGCTGTAAAAAAACATGGATTGCGTTTGCTACAACTAACCATTGGTTTGTAGCAAACTATCTAACCTTTGTGTTGCAGCAATTGATCTAGCTATCATGGTCACCATGTGTGTATGTTACGTAAATGAATCCCATAAATCAAATTCGTGGTTTCTGTTTTACATATTTTACAATGCTTTTATGGTGATGTAATTATATTAATATAGCATGTGAACTCCGTTCGTCAGGAGGCTGATCGCGCTCGAAAATAGGTATGGAATGAATTACGGAATCAAGGTCCAACATTTACGCACTCCAAGCGTTAAGAAGAATGGAAAATAATTATAATTCATCATTAATTTTCCTTTGTTTACATGGGTTCAAGTGCCCTGACCGCGGGGATGCAGGTTGTTTACATACATTTTGAAAGTTTACAACCCCTCCCTCAAATCTTAGATGTGATCTCAACTTGGAATTTTCGAGAAAATGTACATAGAGTAGGAAAAAAAATGTAAAAAAGATGGAAAATGGGGGTGACCGTGACCCGCGGTCACTGGCCAGGGCCAGTGACCGTGAGTCACGGTCACTGACACTCCCCAGTGACCGTGGCCACAGTCACTGGCCCCTGCTAGTGACTGTGAGCCACGGTCACTGGCAAGCAGTGACCGTTTTGTCACTGTTTCGCCTCCGGTTTCATCCTATTCGCGATGGTTCTTTCTTGAAACTTTTTTCAAGTGTTGAAACTCCATTTTCATGACTTTGGAGTGGTGGACAACCATCAAGAAGATCACATTTAACCATGGAATCAATCGAAACCTCTGTAACTCATCATTCGTGCTTACGGACTGCGTTTTTGTTTCAAGTCCGAAATGGGCAAATATGAAGCCAGAGTTCTGTCATTTTGAACCTATTATTTTCAAGGAACAAAATGAGGCCTAGAGAGGCTTCTTTCACAACTCTTGCAATGGCTAGGAAGCCCTACGAATAAGAGAAACAGAGGTGACAATGTCATCCTCTCAAAAATTGCCAACATATGAACATATCATGAAATTTGGCCATTCCACTTTCTTTTCTTCTTCTAAATTTTCTTCCTCACCTTCAAAACTGAGAAAATAAGGTGGGAATGGTTGTGGAAGTGCTGCTGGAGTTTGCTTCTTGTTGCTCTAAGTGCTTTCTTTCTTTGATTTCTTCTCTTTTCTTCCTTATGTGTGTTTGTGTCCTCCCGTTTTCCTTCAAAATTTGAACCTTTTATAGACTCCCAATCAGTTTTGTGCAGTTTTGGTGAGTTAATAGCAGTTGTGGGGAGTTGGATTTCGAAGAGGAGTGGAGAGAAACCACCTAAAGTCATGGGAAACATCTTTTGAAGGTTCGTGACCGCAGGCCCGGTCACGGACGAGGCCCAATTTTGGGCTTTCGCGTATGTGGCCCACTTTCATCTGTTTTGGGCTCAAACGAAGTCCGATTGCCACAAAACTTAGAGGGATGCTTCTTGGCACTATTTTCTGCATGTCATAAAAATTTCAGCCCGTTTTGACTTCAGGAAGTTGGTCAACTTTTTCATTAATCGGGCCCTGGTCACGGACAAGGCCCACTTTTGGAACCTTGCATATGTGATCTATTTTCAACTGTTTGAGGCCTGAATGATGTCCAATCATCACGAAACTTGGAGGGATGCTGCTTAACACTATTTTAAGTGTTTCATAGAAGTTTCAGCTCTGTTTGACCTCCTGAAATTGGTCAACTCCTTTTGATTGTGGGCCTTAGTCACTCCCAAGGCCCATTCTTGGACTTTTGTATATGTAGCTCGTTTTCACCTGTTTGGGGCCCAAACGATGTCCAATCACCACGAAACTTGGAGGGATGCTTCTTGACACTATTTTGAGTGTGTCACAAAAGTTTTAGCTCTGTTGGACCACCTGAAGTTGGTCAACTCTCTAGTTGACTTTTCATGAAAGTGGGCCCTTGTTTCAGCTGTTTGAAGCCCAAATGACCTCGGTTTGATTTGAAACTTGGAGGGACTGACATCAGAGGTACCTTGGAGTGTTCATCCAAATTTCATTGATTTTAGACCTCGGGAAGCAGGACCTCGGTCGGGAACCCCAAGTAGACATGCTTGTAACTTTTTAGGTCAAATGATGTCCATTTGACCCGAAACTTTGCAGATTATCTCCTGAGCATGATTAAAGCTTTGTGTCCAGGTTTCATCAATTTTGGACCTCGGAAAGCAAGACCTCGGTCGGTGACCTCAAGAGACATATTCTATGCTTTTTCGGGTCAAATGATGCCGTATTGTCTTGAAACTTTGCAGAGCTTCTCTCGGTCATAACTGGTTTAGTCTTCATGAGATGTTACTCTATATAGAGACTCACAGAGCATAGTATATCATCACTTAGACATGTAGGAATGCTGGGTCTCACAGTGATTCCCAGGATCTGGCAAATAACCTCTGAAGCCTAAATTAAGCTGAGATGAGGTGTCTTCGCTGTAGTATTTGCAATTTTTTATGGGTCAACAAGTGCCCCCTCGAGGTGTAATGATTATAGTATAATAATCATTGTGCCTCGAGATAGCCAATCTGTGGGAATGATGGATGGCTTGAAGAAAATACAGTTTGTCAAGATAGGTTGTAGGCCTAAACTTGGGATTTTGAAAATTTTGATAAAAACCATGAAGGGTTTGAGATGGAATTTGGCAAAAACAAAAGAATTCCGAATTTCTTTGCCCTGTTTGCACAGCTATCAAAAGTAGCATCTCTGTGGGGACTGTGGGGAACACCCATAAAAGAATCCCTGAGGTATTTAGAAAATTCAGAAGTTTATGAATTTTTTGTTTGGATTTTGGAAATGGATTTGATTCTCTCATGACCTATTTATCACAGATATCCAAAGTGGCATCTCTGTGGGGGCTGTGGGGAATACCCACAAAAGAAATCCCTGAGGTTTTAAGAAAAATCAAAGTTTGAATTTAAAATGGATTTGGGTTTGGAATTTTCATGGAATTTTTGGTTTATTTTCAAAAATCATAGTTTAGGTTTTGACTTGGCTTGACATGAGGAAGTATGAAAAAGATTGGCTTTTGTGGATTTTGATTCAAAGCAATTTGAGATGACAAATTTGGCTCAAAATTGGGTTTGTCCCAAGATGAACTTAAAATTTGGATTAGGTTGGCTTTTAAGAAAACACACATTTTTGTTTGGAGCAAAATGCCCAAAGCGGGTTCACCATATTGTGTCTTGAGACAAAACCAGATATTTGGCTATGGGGAACATGGTAACCATAGATCATCACATTGTCGCAATAGCTTTCATCCTTGAAAGATGATGTTCTGAAGCTTCGAGGCGCCATAGATGGCTTGATGCTGTTGTCCCAACTTGCCCAAGCTATAATGGGCACAACCTAAGCGAGAAAATTCTGAATACAAGGAAGCGGCTTGAGAAGTTCTTGGACTAGGTTTCATTGCTACAGCGTCTTGTTTGACTCTTTTATCTTGATCAGCTTGGGTGACCATGTATACCTTGACTTCATTTTTTGTACTTAAACTTCAAATGAATCTCAATGGCAAACTTTTCTTTTCCTCCATTTTGTCATTGGCATGGGTGTTTGGTTTGATTTTTTGTAGATGTTTGATGTGGTTTGTGTGGATGGCTTGTTTGGTTTGGTTGTCTCAGACTTGTAGGAAGGTGTGATTTGTGATCTTTTGGATCCACAAATTGAAATTAAGGGAGTCATATAGGTGGACATTATCTGGTGCCCATGTGTGAGGCTTTCTCCAGGGTCCATGACTTGATTCTTTTGGTGTCGAAAGGGGTCAAACAAAGTGGATGTTGTTCGGTGCCCATGTGTGAGGCTTTCCCCGGGATATTTGACTTATTCCTTAGGACAAAGATTTGGTTTTGTTTTTTTTTGTTTAGATTTTGGTTATACAGGGTCTGCAAAAAGACTTATTCTATATAACCGAAGGTAGTTATATAGGGTCTACAAAAGACGTGTTCTATAAAACTAAGGATGAGCTATATGGGGTCTGCAAAAAAACTTATTCCACACAGCTGAGTTTTGCTATACAGGGTCTGCAAAAAGACTTAATCTATATAGCAGGATGTTACAAGGGGTCTTGTAAGAACGTTATCCAAGTAACGCAAGTTTGACTAGAGGGGTCGATGGAACTTGATCCTTGTAGTCATTTTATACAAGTCTGAAGGATTTGGGTTATGAGTCTTAGGTTGTGAGGCTCGAAACTAGAGAATTTTGGTTTTGGTTGGGAGTGGGAATGTACACTGTACATGGTTTGGGTACATTGTACGTGGTTTGGGTATACCAATGACATTCAAGTATATTATTTCTTGAAAAGTTTTCCATTGATAAGCATCATGCATCTATCTCCTTTAAGTGTGAGGAGTGCATGTGTACCATTAAAGTAAGCCTTGCTTCCTCATTGTTCTTTTAAGCTGGCAATGTCCTCGAGAGTGATCAAGAACTCGAATATAGAAGATGAGTGGTTTGCCTGGAATTGGAGCTGAAAAGATCAGTGGGTTTATGAGACACCATTTGATATTTGCCTGGAATTGGAGCTGAAAAGGTCAGTGGGTTTATGAGACACCATTTGATATCTTCATAAGCTTTATCCCACACAAATTCAATTCCTTTTTTTCATGAGTCTGGATAATGCTCTACACTTCCCAGATAAGTTTGAGATGAACGGGTAAATGTAGGCAAGTCTGCCTTGCAATCCTTTGAGTTATTTAAGAGTTCTCAAAGAAGGCATCTTCAATATAACTTTGACTTTGACTGATCTCTTTGAGGGTTAATTCTGCATCAGTGGCGACTTCAACCAATCGAGCCAGAGACTTAGTTTTATGACTAAGTATGATAGCCTTGATTTCTGGTTGCAAATTGGTTTTGCACATTTCGATCGTTGCCCTCTAAGATGGTTGTTCCAAGCATTTATAGGATAATACTCTCTACCAATTGATAAAGGCCTATGTAGTTTCATTGTCGCCCTGCCTTGTATTGTTGAGCATAGCAAAGGTGACTGTCTGATCCTCCTCCTGGAAATGGAGTAAAAATTTCTCTTCTGTGATTGGCCATGTCATGAAGGAAAGTTCTAGTAATTGCTTGTACCGATCAAAGGCAACTTCTTTCAATGTGCCAACGAATAGTCTTATTTTTAGTGCATCTAGCTCTGGCATGCTTCCAAGGGGTGATTTGAAATGTATAATATGCTGATATGCCAACCCTTTCCCAATGTATGGTTGGAAAGTCGGAAGTTTATAATCTGGTGGAAATGGAACCAGATTAAATTCAGGAGGATACTTAGGTGTAATACCTTTCTTTTTCATCCTAATCTCCTTTCTTGATTTTCTCAGTATCTCTTTAACTTCTTTAAAGGTTACATGTTTTTCAGGATCTGCATGAAGACCAAGGATTGATGAATGATCACCACCAGTAAAACCTGCAGCTATCACCTTGTCTGTTAGGGACTTGAATTGAGCTGTGAGAAGTTTAATTTTAGTGGCATTCTTCATGATCATTGCTTGTTCTCTTCTGTTGGCAAATGGAGGATTTATTTGAGCTTCATCAAGACCACCTAGCTTATCTGTTAAGATTTTCACTTGGGTAGTTAAGTGGTCGATCATAACTTCTTGTTGTTTGACAACATCACTGACATTATCATTTTCATTTTCACTAGCATCTTTTTCGTCAGCATCTTTACTTCCACTAGCATCGTCATTTCCATCCTTGCTAATTCGACTCCCTTCAGCCATAAACACAGTGTACTGACGGGGATAGGATGATGTTAATGCCTGAGGAGTAGATTGACTATCTTTTGTATTTAAGATAGTGATAGGATCATTGTTAGAATCAGTTTCGACATGACCTTCAGAAGTGCTACTTGAATGAGAGTTTGAATCAGACTCTTGTAATTGAGTCCGAGCCATACGCCGAGTAACTCTTCGAATTGAACCTGGCCCGACCATGCAAGACGAGGTCAAGTCCGGATCATGTTCTTTAGCCACCCATTTTTGAGTGATCTTGCACTGTGACAGCTTCTGAGTTTGGTCCTTGTAATGGGCTAAAGCTTTCTTCTTGAGTTGGTTAGCCATCCTGGCTGCTGAGGTTTGATCTTTAAACTTGGCAACCAATGGCTTGGAAGTGCTTGTCACTCGTTCCCAATCCATGGAATCTGAAGTGGGAAGTGAAAGGATGTCAATAGCACCCCCCTTGTTCTTTTTCTTTTGCTCTTTCTTCTGTTGGAGCGAATCTTTGAAATGAACGAGATCGGTCGAATTATTCATGACCAATCGCTCAGCTTGTTTGTTGCCTTCAGCGCCATATGATAAGCCTTGGGGTGAAGATAGCGGAGAAGGTGCCACTATGATAGAAGGTAGATGCCCCCTGCCAAACCTCCGTCCTTCTTTTTGAGTCAGAGGATAGAAAGTGTTATATTCAACTGAGGCCAAGAGTTTGTTCTCAGCCATAGTGGATTTTGGAGTGTGTGGTTGAGGTGACCATGTGCTGTATCTGGGGATGGATGCACCCTTCTGGACCTTTTTACGAGTTAGGAATTACCAGAAGTCCTTTGGTGTTTGTTTGGTAATGACCCACTGTTTGTGCCTAGTAGGTGGTGACTTTAAGCATTGAGCAATCACTGAATGTGACTTGTCAAGTACCACTGATTTATGATCCGTGGACCGGACCTGCCTTACCCCCAGACGAGGCTTGGTGATATGAAGATTGCTGCCTTCTGACTTCAGTTTGTGATTTGGTTCCTCTGAACCTTGTTGAAAACTCCAAACAGATTCTGGGCGTATTTGGAAACCCAAGATTTGGGAGTTTTAGTCTTCTTGATGAATTTAAGGGTCACTGATGACCCATTTGGATCAGCCGAAGTTATAGAGCCTGTTGGAATAGAGAGTCTTTGAAATACTGAGACTCTTGACATAGGGGCAGTAAAGTCCATTCGAGCCTTTTTTGATGCTCTTATAGTTGGTTTGTTTTGGGTCATGGATATTTTAGAGAGCCTCTCCTTGGCCTCATCAAAAGTGATGATTAGGGAACCCATGATGTCTCTGCAAAAAGCAAGCCCACAGGACTATATTAGTGGTATAACCAACATGGCTGTCTCTTGGGCTAGCTGGAATGGTTTATAGATGCCATCTAAACCAACATGGTTTTGAACTGGAATGGTTAGATATAGGCATAAATCCCATCTCATTATGCTATGGTGACTATCCTAGCTGTTAGAATTTTTGCAGCATCTCGGGACTGTATAGTCATGCTTAAAAGCATGCTATGCTGACTAGACCTGGCTACCCAAATTTCGGCAGCATTCCAGGACTATTTGTGTCAGACTTATATGTAAGAGAGGGTTGTCAGTCAAGGGGATAGAGCCCACAGGATCAAGCCTGCACCACTACCACAATGACCATACCAGATCCATCAGTGGTTGACGCCGGATAATGCATAATTACAATGTCGTTGGTCTTATCACTGATTTAATAAACATTTTATATGGGTCAGAAGTTCTTTGAATTGAATCATCACTCTTCTAAAGTGAAAAGGGTGATGATTTGATTCATGCACATCAAAGTACAAATTCTTCCAATCAAATGACAAGTGTATGCACATCAAGGTGCGAATTCATTCAATCAAGTCATGCACATCAAGGTGCAAATTCTTCCAATTAAATGGCAAGTGTACGCACATCAAAGTGCCTAATGCCTTCATTTGTATGAACAATATGCACTTCAAGGTGCAAAAGTCATTTAATGATATTTTCAAACCCATTGTAGACATCAAAAGTCTTGTATGGGTGTAATTGGAGGTTAAATAAGCCTTTGTCATCATAAAAATAGGTAAGTGACCGTGTGCCCTGGTCACAGGCTTTTAGCAGCAGTTTTCAGTGAAACAGCAGCAGTTTCCAGCACAACAGCGGCAGTTTCCAGTGCAATAGCAGCAGTTTCAGCATAAATAGCAGCACTTTCCAGTGCAATAGCAGCAGTTTCAGCAGAAACAGCAGCACTTTCCAGCACAACAGCGGCAGTTTCCAGTGCAATAGTAGCAGTTTCAGCAGAAACAGCAGCACTTTCCAGTGCAATAGCAGCAGTTTCAGCAGAAACAGCAGCACTTTCAGCAATTTTCAGCACTTTCATGCATTTTTCACCAGATTTGATCACAAATTAGGGCAAATAACTTCCCACAGACGGCACCAATCTTCTGATCACGCTCGAAAGTAGGCATGGAATGAATTACGGAATCAAGGTCCAACATTCACGCACTCTATGCGTTAAGAAGAATGAAAAATAATTACAGTTCATCATCAAGTTCCTTTGTTTACATGGGTTCAAGTGCCCTAACCGCGGGGATGCAGGTTGTTTACATGTATTTTGAAAGTTTACAAGCCCTCCCTCAAGTCTTAGATGTGATCTCAACTTGGAATTTTCGAGAAAATGTACATAGAGTAGGAAAAAAATGCAAAAAAGATGGAAAATGGGGGTGACCGTGACCCGCGGTCACTGGCCAGGGCCAGTGACCGTGAGTCACGGTCACTGACACTCCCCAGTGACCATGGCTCACGGTCATTGGTAGGGGTCAGTGACCGTGAGCCATGGTCACTGGCAAGCGGTGACCGTTTGGTCACTGTTTCGCCTCCGGTTTCGTCTTGTTCGCGATGGTTCTTTCTTGGAACTTCTTTCAAGTGTTGAAACTCCATTTTCATGACTTTGGAGTGGTGGACAACCATCAAGAAGATCACATTTAACCATGGAATCAATCGAAACCTCTGTAACTCATCATTCGTGCTTACGGACTGCGTTTTTGTTTCAAGTCCGAAATGGGCAAATATGAAGCCGGAGTTGTGTCATTTTGCATATGTAGCTCGTTTTTACCTGTTTGAGGCCCGAACGATGTCCAATCGCCACGAAACTTGGAAGGATGCTTCTTGACACTATTTTGAGTGTGTCACAGAAGTTTTAGCTCTGTTTGACTACCTGAAGTTGGTCAACTCTCCAGTTGACTTTTCATGAAAGTGGGCCCTTGTTTCAGCTGTTTGAAGCCCAAATGACCTCGGTTTGATTTGAAACTTAGAAGGACTGACATCAGAGGTACCTTGGAGTGTTCATCCAAATTTCATCGATTTTAGACCTCAGAAAGCAGGACCTCGGAGGGAACCCCAAGTAGACATGCTTGTAACTTTTTAGGTCAAATGATGTCCGTTTGACCCGCAACTTTGCAGATTATCTCCTGAGCATGGTTAAAGCTTTGTGTCCAGGTTTCATCAATTTTAGACTTTGGAAAGCAAGACCTCGGTCGGTGACCTCAAGAGACATATTCTGTGCTTTTTCGGGTCGAATGATGCCGTTTTGTCTTGGAACTTTGCATAGCTTCTCTCGATCATAACTGGTTTAGTCTTCATGAGATGTTACTTTACACAGAGACTCACAGAGCATAGTATATCATCACTTCGACATGTAGGAATGCCGGGTCTCACAGTAATTCTCAGGATCTGGCAAATAACCTCTGAAGCCTAAATTAAGCTGAGATGAGGTGTCTTCGCTGCAGTATTTGCAATTTTTTTTTGGGTCAACAAAGGCTTAGGATTCAATGTAATTTTTCATAGTGAAGTAATTATATTGATATAGCATGTGAACTCTGTTCGTCAGGAGGCTTAGGTTCAATGTAATTTTTTTTAAAAGAGGGACACAGGTTTTGAAGGCAAACATTCGATTTTAAAAGAAGAATTGCATGAAAAAAATCTAGTAGCTACCAAGGGCATTGCCCCATGGGCCCCCGCGAGCTGACCAGGCAGCTCGATCACCTCTGGGGGATACTCCCGAACCCCCTCTGCAAAACACATGTTTTGAAGAAGTGGCAATCAAGAAGACAAAAGATCCTACTTTACCATGATAGCTAGGACTCTTATATTGGTTGTATTTCTTTTTCGTACTTGGATGTCTATAATTATCATAACCTGCTTTATATGATATTAGATCTGTTTACTGCTATTTAAAATGGAGAAATAGGAAGCATTCATGTGATTTGCAGATAAAATTGAACTCTATCTTTTATTAATTTCACCAATGCTATGATGCGTAAAGATAGGATAACCTAGACATCTTGGTAATGTATTACTTAATAATTATAAATTGGCCTTATTAAACTGTTATATAAGAACCCTCATTGTTATATAACTAAGTGGGAGAGGGAACCTCTTAGTCCCTACGGTCTCCATCATTGTTTTATAGGAGATGTAATTGATTTATGTGTTGACCTTGGAGTCTTCCTCCTTATTAGATGAGTTAATTATGGAATCTCCAGTTCAAACTCCTATATGGATGATTTAGGTATTAGTATAGGTCTCTTCTCCATTTGATGAGACCGAATATAGAATCATGGACCTTGAATTAAATGATGGTGTACACTTAGCTATAAATAATAGTATGCTCTTTATTTGAGTTACTGCTATTATCTATAGGACCAAAGTAATGGCAGTTGTCTAGTTTTACTTGGTACGGTTTATTGCCTTGATAGTAAAACTAATAGGTTATGTCCTATCCAAATAAAATAAGTATGGTAGAAGTCCTCACATCGATGCATACTATGCATAATGTTTTAGATTACTGTCAGATTCTTTTATTAATTGGCAAAGGGAGCCTTTTTCCTTTTATTTGAATCCAAAGTTTATTTGCCCATCATCATTTGTTAATTATGTAATTTTCAGGATTTAAGATGGGAACTTTCAATCCACTTGCTATAATTCTTAAAGAACACAAACACAATGGAACTAATTATATTGACTGGAAAAGAAACTGGAATATTGTGCTAACTACTGAAAAATACAAATATGTGCTCACTGAGGTGTGCCCAAAGAAACCTCTAGATGGTTGTATGGATGAGGTGACTATCCAGGCATACAAAAAATGGATCAAGGCTGATGAGATGGCATGGTGTTACATGTTGGCATCTATGTCAAATGTTTTGCAACATCAGTATCAGTCTTCTCCTACTGCCTATGACATCATGTATAGTCTCAAATAGATGTTTGGTGATCAGGAACGGTCGGCAAGGCAGGTTGCCATGAAAGAACTATTTAACACTAAGATGGCTAAAGGTACCTCTGTAAAGGACCATGTTCTAAAAATGATGGGATACCTCAAGGAACTAGAGGTCCTTGGAGCTGGAATTGACAAAGAAACCAAGGTCGATATCATTCTCCAATCCTTGACTATTTCCTTTGAGAATTTCGCCTAAATTACAACATGAACAAGCTCAATTAGTCTCTGGCGGAATTACTCAGGGAACTTCAGGCTACTGAGGGCCTTTTAAAAAGTCAACTAGTGTTTACGTTTGCTGAAAAAGGTTTTGTTTCTAAGCTGAAAGGCAAAAAAAAAAAAAAAAAAAAAAACAGAAAAAGAGTCACACTCATAATGCAATTCCTTAAAGGGGCAACGGACCTCAGGGAGGAGTGAAAAGTCTAAGGGCAAGTGTTTTCATTGCAAGCAAGCAGGGCACTGGAAAAAACAATGTCCAACTTATCTGAACAAAGTGAACAATAAAGGTAAATTTCATTCACTAGTTGTTGAATCATGTTTGGTGGTTTTATCTATGAGTACCTGGTGTGTAGATACGGGAGCCACTAATCATGTTTGCAATTCTTTGTAGAGGTTCTAGGAAACCAGGCAGTTAAGTGATTAGGAAATTTATTTGCTTATGGGTGACGCTATGAGAGTGGTAGCAGTTGCAATAGGAGATATTTATCTAAGTTTTAATAGAGATAAGACTTTAATTTTAAAAAATTGTCTTTTTGTTCCCTCCATTAGGAGAAATTTAATTTCTATTTCCAAGTTGATTAGAGATAGATATTCCATTTATTTTAATAAATTTGCGGTTATTAAGTACAATAAGTGTTTTATCTGTAATAGTTCATTGGGGATGATCTTTACATTGTTGATCATATCTTTCCTAAACTGCAACTGATTGTATTGAATACCACAATTATCCTACCATGTAAGAGAAAGGAACCTTCACAATTGAACCAAACGTATCTTTGGTATTTGCACTTAGGTCATATTAATCTAAACCAGATTTCAAGATTGGTTGCAAATAGACCATTAGATTCATTGGAAGTGGAGGCACTTCCAGTCTGCAAATCTTGTTTATAGGGGAAAATGACTAAGTGCTCTTTCTCTACAAATGGCTATAGGGCCAAAGAACCATTGGAATTGGTTCACTCTGACCTGTGTGGACCCATGAATGTTCAGGCAAGAGGTGGATTTGAGTATTTCATTACTTTTATTGATGACTACTCAAGGTATGGATACATTTACTTAATGTGCCGTAAGTCCGATTTCCTTGAGAAATTCAAGGAGTATAGGGCGAAAACAGAAAAGCGTCTAAGTAAGAGTATCAGGACACTACAATCTAATTGTGATGGTGAGTACCTCTTTGAAGAATTTAGGAATTACTTAGCACAAGAGGGGATTACATCCCAGTTGTTTGCACCAGGTATACCTCAACAAAATAGTGTAGTAGAACGAAGGAATAGTACTCTTATGGATATGGTGAGGTCAATGATGAGTTATTCGGATGTGCTTAATTTGTTCTGAAGGCATGCTCTAGAAACGGCTTTATACATTCTAAACTTAGGTCCATCTAAGTCAATACTTACTACACCCACAGAACTATGGACTGGGCGTAAACTCAGTTTAAAGCATGTTTGGATTTGGGGTAGTCCAGCACATGTGCTAAAAGGAAACACAGATAAGTTGGTACCAAGAAAGAAAGTTTGCATTTTCGTTTGATATCTTAGAGGAACAAAAAGTGGTTTGTTGTATAATCCTCGAGATCACAAGGTCATTATTAGCACCATTGCTCATTCTTAGAAAAGGACTATGTAATGAACCACAAACCTAAAAGTAGAATTGTTCTAGAGGAATTAAGAGGAGAGAGACCTACCCAGACTTTTCCATTACCAACAGCATAGGAAGAGACACCACAAGATGGAGAATTTGGCTTTCCATTACCTCATCATAGTGGGAGGATTGCTGAGTCTTAATCTGATGATACTTCAGGTGAGACCACCAACTTGCATGGTGATGAGCCAGATCAGCATGTCGATGATGGTACACAAAGATTAGTTTTAACGCAGCATGACACTACTCATACACAAACACAGGGTGTGCCTCATCGTAGTGGGAGGGTTGTTCATCAACCTGGGCGGTATATGTCACGCCCCCGGTCCCAGGAGTTAGGGTTAGGATGGCCCCACGGGGTGTGCGTACGTAATCCCGTAGTAATCTGTGCATGTAAACATACACACACAAATCACTACAAGGGAGATTGCACAGGAACGTGTAGAAAAGTTCTCCAACACGTAATTTACATGCAATAGTAAGCGAAAGCCTGTGTAATATATCTGTAATGATCATAAGTAATAACAAACGAATTATCAAATCATTCATAAATAAGTCTGTACTTATCCATTGGTCATTTACAGGATAATAATTAATTAAGTATGAACAAAGTCTTAAAGTGTAATGTCACGACCCGAGCCCAGAAATCGGGGGTTAGCGAAAAGCTAAACCAATGACACACGTACTCCCGTGCACGTGCATCCAAACCCAATCCAGATGCACACGCACAAGGGATCTAACACGTGCGAACTAAACGTACGCGGAAGCTGTACATATCATAGCAAGCAACAAAGGAAAGCGGAAGCCAAACAAATGCGGAATGGAAAAGAAAAAGCGAAATACAATACTGGAAAACCAAAGACAAGTCGGAGTACACGACAAAATCAAGATGTACAAATATATAAAGTGACAAGGTCCGAAGTATAAAATACATAGTCCCAAAAACCAAAACCAAAAGCCACTGAAGATATGCATGTACGCACTCGGCAGAGATGATCAGGCCCACTCTGCCAAACCGGAGGGTGCCTCTAAACTCGGCCCTGCAGCCTCCTCGACCGCCGGGGAGCTGGGCAAGGGATCTGTGCCTGCAACACCACAGACAACACAATGAATACAAAGATCCAGCAAATACAAGTAACAGAGATGAACACGCATAGTATCAATTTGAATAATGACAGAATAGAAGTTACAGAGTTTCATCTTAGTATGCTAAGCAATCGTGCATAGAAGTAAAGCATGATAAGTGAATCAAAACATAGAAATACTGAACTAAGTGGCTACTACATTAACCATATTCTCTCCAATAGAGAGCAGAGCAAAGCGGAGCAGAGGAGAACACCATTGACCGGGCCAGGGTACAAGTGGGTCTCGGTTTCCTGGGTTCCGGGGTCCCAAGACAAAGCGACACTGCAGTGATACAGAGATACAGAGATCTAAGCTAGAGGTAACCCCGTCGGGCATCCTAGGGCTGAGGCTAAGTAGAGCCAGACTAATACCAATCAAATCAAATCCCAAAAGAAGCAAGATTATCCGCTTTGGACTCACCGATGGCAAAGACCGGATCTTATCCTTATGTATTAATCTCTGGGCAGAGCCACCAGGGAATACCCAATAAATCAGAGATATACAAAGCCAGAATTATACAGAGCATAGCATAGACTGAGTCAGAGTACCGTGCATAGAGCATAATACAGAACAAAGGCTAAACAGATGTACAAGACGAAAACAAACGAATCTCGAAATGCATGAACATAGATTAACAGAACAGAGGGCAAAACTGTAAGCAATATGCAATGCATCTCAGATTAATACGGAGTTAAGGTTCATTACAAGCCAGCCCTAATCTAATTGTTCACTGTCACTAACCGTGCATGTTGATGTAGTTTTAAGTTATTCGATGCACCGTTGCCATCTTAGTGTTGCGATGTAATCCTCACGTGCACCGAAGTCTCTTAAAACAACACCCATGGGGAGGTGCTTAACAGTAAATCAACGCTCACATGAATAAGTCACAGCCTAACAAACTATTCATGCGGTCCAAAGAGTCCATTGGGCAGGTTTACGTGGGTGGTTAACCTGTATTTGAGCCCTACAAAGTCTTACAATCATCCTAAGTTGTATTTCAGATTTGCCATGCCTTATGGTTTAGCCATGGGTGACCTACGGCTTAGCCGAAGACATCATACGGGCTAGCCGTAACCTGCATTACGGCTTAACCGTGGTTCCCTTCAAAACACAGCTAAACTGGTCCTCTTCCACCTATGATCTGATGCCTTTTACGGCTGAGCTACGGTTCAGTATACGGCTTAGCCGTAGACCAATCCACGGCTTAGCCGTAGCCACACCGTAGGAGTACTGTATCGGGAAAGTTTCGACTGATCAAGATTTAATTCACGGCTGGGTCACGGTTGGGTCACGGCTAGCTTACGGCTCAGCCGTAGAACAATCTACGGCTTAGCCGTAGCCTAGCCGTAGAACAAAATACGAAAATCAAGTCTCTGGAATCTAAGCCGTAGAAAGTTACGGCTTAGCCGTACAATACAGAATCGAATTCGGGCTGAGTACAGAAACTGGAATTTGGTACAGAAATGTCTCCAAAACGAGCTCATCTGATCCTAACATCTTAGAAATTGGCTATAAAACATTCTATACAAAGAATAAGAAGGAATCAAAGCAATCAAACAAAACACCCATATGTGTTAAACAATCCTATACTTATACTTGCCTCAATGTCTCAAAACTCTGTCAAGCCACCGAATCAAGCTTCAAATCAACTAAAATCAAAGCAAATCAAAGAAACAACCCATGCATGAGATGAGGACACAGCAACAGAGAAGGAGAGATACAATTGGAGAAGAAGAAGGAAGAACCCACTTACCCAAACAAGGACAAAGATGGAGAAAGAAGGAAAACCCAATCAAGATGGGTGCAAGATCCCAACACCAACCAAGAACGAGAAGAGAAGAGAAAGAGAAGAAATGAACGTGGCTTCCCTGGTGTTGTTGCATGCAGTCGACTAAGGGAAATGAGCAAGAGAGAGACACCTGGAGTATGACTCATATATATAGGTTTTGGAGTTTAAGTCAAAGTCCGAAGAGTTTAAACTATTTACAGTTTAAGTCACACGAAAGTCCAACTTCTCCAATTGACTCCAAACGGATCTGACACAGTTACGGAAAATAACGAGCTCAACAAAATACACATGCTGACACCAGGATGATGTAAATATGATGCACTCAAAGCAAAAGCAAAATTACGAAAAAGGGCTTAGAACTACCTATCTCGGGTCAAAGGTTACTCAACTACCTATTAAAGACCCGAAACCAAGTCCAAAAGAATAAAACAACAGAAAAACACACTAATGAGCCACTAAGCCGGCTCAAAGGGGATCGGAGTGTTGCATGTAAACAGGCCTATATAAACTTAAACACTCAACAGTATTCCGTTGTCGCTCTTCATACGATGACTAACAGAAGGCGTCATCTGCATTACCCTCATCTAGGCCCCGAGGTTTTGGTACCTGTAACACCAAGGGTAGTACTGTTAACACGACGGTTAAGCAAGTATATAGAGGTACATAAGACCATCGTGCCATATCAAATGAATTAAGAATATATATTGATTAAAAGAAGGCAAAATTGTACACAAGGCATGTCGTGCATGAGTAAGCATGAGTAACGAATCATAAACAGATTATCATACAAACTTATTGGCAACCACGTGGCCTTATTTTCTTAAGAGAGAGCATATCATCTAGAGGGAACGTGCGTACATATTCTAGGGGATCAGCCTAGCTTATTGAGAAGCGCCGACAATTTCTCTAAGGACTACTGCAGTAGCGACATATCGTATCATACCCGAATTGGTCCCATCGAACCTAATAAGGGCGTAGTTAAGTGGTGCCGACTTAACGTATCAAGACCGACTCAAATGCATATCTTATATTCGTCTTAGTTATACTTGTCATATCATACATACCAGGAGTTCGGTCTTGAGATTACATTCATGCATTCATTCATATTTGATCATTCATATCCGATAATCAATTCATGTATATTTAATAGAGCTACATATGTTGAGGGCATGGTTTCTTAACAATATGGATGCATTTAGATTGAGTAAGCATCAAGGATAATTACTAGCCAACCCTATGCTATATAATCCGTGATCCCGAGGGCATTCAACACGGTGTATCCATAAAACGTTCGGTGTCATCGTGATACCAACTCTTGGCATTACATTGTGCATGCAAAGGACACCTCTTCTTATGCCAACACCCATGACGTGACATCGGGAATTCATCCGGAAAATCAAAGGGGATGAGTGATAGCTCTGCACTTGTCCACCTTTTAGTTGATCACCATTGGGCTAATTTGGTTAAGGTATAAGTGCCATATCTAGAGCCCTACAAAGTCATTAAAGGTTCCTCACATCCTACATTCACTGGGTTCTTACGGCTTAGCCGTATACAAGGCTACGGCTTAGCCGAGTGGCTCAGGTTTCCTTCTTAATTCGATGCGTATTTACGGCTTGGCCGTATATTGACCTACGGCTTAGCCGTGCTAAGCCTACGGCTAGGGTTACGGCTTTGGTACGGCGTGGCCGTAGCAGAGTTCACGACTTAGCCATGTATGAGCCGTAGCTAAATCCTGGGTTGGGGCTCTCTGGAAGGTTCACCGTAGAATAGCCTACGGCTTGGTCACGGGGAGGTTATGGCTTAGCCGTAGTTCATTCCTCGGCTTAGCCGAGTGTTAGCCGTAGTGTGATTTGGCTCTCTAGATTTTGAGCCGTAGAGACTTACGGCTTAGCCGTGGGCTTCGCCGTGAGCTTTAGAATTTCTGAAACTAATTCTGGAGCTCGGGTTCAAGCGCAGAACTCTATCATTTGGGTTCCAATGAGGGTACTTATACTTCTAACTCCCTAATAGATCTTATATTATTCCATATATTTTCTCTTGAGTTTGTAGTTGAGAGAGAGAGGATGCCAAAAGGATGAAGAAGAGGAGGGATGAAGGCTGTCACTGTTGCATGCAAGCACTAAATCCCCCGTTTCCAGCTCTAAGATGAAGAGAAGATGGAGAATGGATGAAGAGAGGAGTGGCTCTAACGAGTACAGAAGAAAACAGAGGAAGAAGATGTTGGGCTTTATAAACTCAATTTCCTACAGCTTTTGCATGCAAGTCCCAGTCTTTGGAATGTTTACAGTTTAGGCCACATGGCCTCAATTGGGCCAAGATGAATCCGAATCAAATTGAGCCCAATATGAAAGTTGACCCACAAGATGAAATGCACATGATGCAACTAATGAAATGTCCATATGATGCAAGATTAATTACAAAAAGGTTCTTGACTACCTAAGTAAAGTTCGAACCCAACTACCTATCCAACTGAGACCCAATAAAAGTTAGAAGCAAGATAAATTAAGGCCAAAACTTATTAATTAGTAAGAAATTGAGCTTGCTTAATTTAAATTATAATTGATTCGGGTCAGGACCTTACAGTATATGCTCTTGGTAGAGTTATTTGACAGAGTCCCTGATGAGCTAAATACTGAACCTTGTAACTATAATGAAGCACTCCAAGACAAAGATGCGAACTATGGCAAAAAGCTATGAAATCAGAAATGGAGTATATGTACTCTAATCAAGTTTGGGATCTTATAGAACCACTAGAGGGGATAAAACCTATCGGTTGTAAATGGGTCTACAAGAAGAAAAGACGGGTGAATGGAAATGTTGAAGCCTTCAAAGTTAGGCTTTTTGTGAAAGGTTTTACTCAGAAAAAAGGAATCGATTACGAGGAAACTTTCTTGCCAGTAACGATGTTGAAATCCATCCAGATTCTTTTATCCATTGCAGCTCATTTTGATTACGAAATTTGGCAAATAAATGTCAGGACAGCTTTCCTTAATGGAAATCTTGATGAGTGTATCTATATGATGTAACCAGATGGATTCATAGCTAAACACCGTGAGCATATGTTGTGCAAGCTTAAGAGGCCCATTTATGGACTTAAGTAAGTGTCTAGATCTTGGAACATTCGTTTTGATCAAGCCATTGAATCTTATGATTTTGAGCAAAACCCTGATGAATCCTATGTGTATAAGAGGTGTAGCGGCAGTGTGTGGTTTTCTTAATACTTTATGTAGATGACAACCTACTCATTAGAAACGATATCGGGGTGTTGTCTTCGGTCAAAGTATGGTTGAGTAGTCAGTTCGATATGAAGGACTTAGGAGAAGCTAGTTACATTCTAAGGATCAAGCTCTTGCGAGATCGGAAACAAAGAATGTTGGGCTTATCTCAAGTAGTTTATATTGAGCCGATTCTTGCCCATTTTAGCATGCAAGGTTCCAAGAAAGGATTTCTTCTTTTCAGGCATGGAATTACTTTATCCAAGGATTAGTGTCCTAAGACACCTGATGAGATAGAAAAAAATGAAGAAAGTACCTTATGTTTCGACGGTGGGAAGCCTCATGTATGCAATACTATGTACTAGACCTGATATTTGTTTTACCATTGGCATGGTTAGTAGATACCAGTCTAATCTAGGGAGAGAACATTGGACTGCGGTAAAGCATATACTTAGGTACCTTAAGAGGACTAAAAATTATATGCTGATTTACCAAGCCAAGAGTTTAATACCCATTGGGTACACAGACTCGGACTTCCAGTCAAATGATGATGCCAGAAAGTCAACCTCAGGATTTACCTTGGGAGGTGGAGTCATAAGTTGGAGGAGTGTCAAGCAATTATGTATTGCTGACTCTACCATGGAAGCCAAATACGTGGTAGTTTCTGAAGCATCCAAGGAGGCAGTTTGGCTCAGAAACTTCTTGATGGATCTAAAAGTAGTACCTTTGGTAAAATCACATATAATACTTTATTGTGATAATACCGGTGCGGTTGCTAATGCAAAAGGAACCTAGGATGCATACGAAAAGTAAGCACATCCAGCGTAAGTATCATCTCATAGAGAAATCAGACAGAGGGGTGATATAATTGTGACCAAGATTGCATCGGCAAACAACCTAGCAGATCTTTTTACAAAGAGCTTACTGGGAAAAAGCTTTGATAGTCATGTGGAGAGAATGGAGTTGAAATACATGTCAGCATAGCTTTGAGTTTAAGTGGGAGATTGTTGGAAATTTATACTAAAAGCACACTTTTATATAGTTGTCTTTGATTGATTTACTTATTAGTAAAGTTTGCTTTTTTATGTTAATGAGAATTTGTATCGACAAATAATTACATTATTATTTATTATACATAAGTGTGTCTTTTATTCTATAAAGTAGACAAGTTAGTGTGCAGAGTTCAGCTTACGCACGGAAGACTTAATTATTGATTCTTATATAATATAAGTTATTGTTGTTTATAATCTAGATGGAGTTAGACACACCATCAGTACGATTGTAGCATGATGTTTTATTAGGCTTGTCTTAGTTGAGGGAAATGGTATAGCTTCAACTCGTTATGCTAATACACTTAGTGTGTATTGAACAGGACCGCTTTTGGGTTATTGTCTTTATACTGACTATATAAAATGATTAACATCCAAATGGTTATTATGAGTGCTTGTACTCTTAATCCTGATATAAATAATAGACATGTGCATTTAGTGTTTGGCATTTTAATTTACAAAGGAGTGAAACCTTTTATGGGCCAATAATCTTAGTAAATTGGATAACTATACTATGTGTATGGTGCATATTAGTTTATTGACGGAATCCACGTCCCGTAATAAGGATTGATGATATCCACTTGATGAAGCTTATAAGTTTTGATTATGTCAAACCTTGCAGGTGGACTTTGTGTTTGACATATCCAATAAGTTAACTGTAAGGTCTCAATGAATTATAAAGATATCGATTAAATATAGGTGTTAGTAATTATTTAATTGATGGATATCTAGAATCTTAACATGGGGATATTCATAAGCATTTAATAAGAAGAAGCTCAAAATATTATTTTGAGAATGAGGACGGGAGTGCAATTACAATTCTCTAGTAAACTGAATTGTAATTTATGGATCTAGGATTCTAATTTGGGTCGAATTAGGGTTTCCTATTTCCATAAGAAGCCTATCCTATATTTCCTTCTTAAGGTCTCTATTGTAACCTATAAATATACGCTATTACTCTTTAGAAAAATACATACAAGAGAAATCTCGTTTTTGAGAGCAAGGAGAATTCACAGAAGAGGCTCAACCCAAGTACGAGTTCAAGCATAGAGGAATATAATAGAAGATCTTGAGACTTCAAGCTGCTATAAAAACCGATATCAAATCAAAGAGATCTCGCAGGTATGGATCTAGAGCCATCATCGTCTAAAAATATTTCTGTAGAGATCTGTGCGCAATATCTAGGGATCCTGGTGCTTGCCTCCCAATAGGATTAACCCCTTAAAATTATCCAAAATGATAATAATGAGAGCATCATGTGTCGCCGACATCATTGTGATAAGTGGAACCTGCAATTTCCCAAATGGAGGCGATCAAATGTAGTCATGGCTGTTTTCCATGACTGGCGATCACATTGTTTTACTGTTTCAAATCGGGAATCCTCAGTATCGGTCGGTACTTTAAAGTATTGCTCGATATGATACTGTGTTTCCACCCCTTTATCGGGTTAGGAAAACACATCCAACACAAGCTATCTACTTGGGGGATGGAAATTCTGAATATTTTTTATAGACTTCTAAAGAAAAGACAGGCCTCCTCATTTATTTCCAAGATTATGACTCAGAGGGGATTAATATACTTACCCAAATATAATTAGGCAAATCTTTGTTAATCACTTAAAGAAGATATTTGGGTCAAATATGGAAATGGTAGATAATGATCTTTTGCATGTTACTTCATCTAGAAAACTATTTGATGCTAACGTTATGGAGTTAGTGAAGTAGGTTACTGTGGTGAAATTGAGGAGGCGGTTAAAATGGCAAATCTAAATAAGGCTCATGGTCTAGATGTATTTAATGCACACTTTTACAAAGTGTGTTGGTCTATTGTGTGTAACGTAGTTTGTAATGCAGTTATATAATTCTTCCACTCCTTTAAGATGCTAAATCAGATAAAGGCAACCTTTATAGTCCTTGTACCGAAGATGGAAAACGCTATTATGCCTGATAAATTCAGCCCCATTGCTCTCACTATTGAGATATATAAAATCATAGCAAAGATTTTGATAGCTACGCTGAAAGGGGTTATGGCGAAGTTGATGGGGCCTGCTCAATTAGTTTTCATCCCTCAAAGATCTATTGTTGATAATATGTTGTTGACTCAAGACTTGTTGTATTAATTCCATTTGAGAAAAGGGAAACTTAGAATGGGCCTGAAGATTGATCTTGCAAAGGCTTATGATAGTGTCAGGTGGGACGTTTTGGAAGTTGCTCTTTAAGCTATGGCGTTTTTAGCACACTTTGTAATCCTAATTATAGCTTGTGTTACAACGCGTCGCTATTCTATTCTAGTTAATGGGTAGACAATTGGACACTTCCCATGTACTAGAGGAGTTCATCAAGGATGCCTCATGATGAGTCTTTAAAAATGCATATTTTTATACACATTTTAGACTATTTTAAGGACTTTTTAAGCTAAAGGAGCCTCATTTAGTATGATATTATGGTTTCAAGTATTTTAAATTCATTGTAGTGCATTCTTGCATAATTTGCTTAAAAATCACTCTTTTTGCATAAATTCATGAAACTTGCCATTTTTGGAGTTTTATTTTTGGAGAGTTTTGTGAAAATTTATATTCTTATGAAATAAATTCAATTTTCATTATCATTAGTTCATTAACATATAATTATGAAAAATAATGTGTATTTTCATTATCATTTCATGAGAGATGAGCCCACAGTCATGCATTTGTGATCTTAAGGTTAAAATTATCTTTTCACATGAATTCACATTTGTTTTATATGAAATTAATGATATAGGTCCCATTTGTAAAGAATTGATGCAAAGAAATCATTTTAAAAAGAAAAGAGAAGAATTAAAGGAAAGAAGAAAGAAGAAAAATGCAAGAGTTGGCTTCATGTCCCACACACATATTCACATGTGTGGGGACACACTTGTGGAATGTTCAAGAAAGAGGTCCCACTCTCCAATTTTTGCAGGAAATCAAAATTAATGGAAGAAAAGAAAGCAAGAGTGGAGAGAATTCAAGGTAAAAAAAGTCAAAAAAGGAAAATTCAAAAATAGAAAGTTAATATTATTTTTCTTTGGACAGCATACATTAAAATGGTCATAACTCTCAAATCAAGTGTCGGATTTAGACAATCTATCTACCGTTAGAAAGCTCTTTTCAAGTAGATATTTGTAGGATCCAATATTGCACCAATCGGTTAAAATAACATAGTTATGACCCCAAGAAGATGGCTGTAATTTTCTACTCGGGATTGAGATAGTCTCATCAAAGGTGGGCCCTATCCTTTGGCAAGATTAGCTAAAAAAGATGGATACACTTTGAATTCCAGTAAGAGAAGGAATATTATCTCATCTCAAACTTCGAAGAATTGTTGGCCAAGAAGAGGACTTGCCTAAAAAGGGAAAGCCACATATGAAACCTTCTTTGAAAAGGAGTAGAAGTAAAAAGGTATAAATAGAGAACCCACCTCTACATTTCTACACTCCATCTCTCCCTCTCGTGTCTCTTCATCTTACGTCATCAAGGAGGTTTAACTCTAAAGCCACACCACCAACCTTGATGTGTTAACTAGAAGGAAGAATTCTCATCCATCCTAGTATGTAATTGTTTGCTTTTTATTTTTAATCTTTTGCAAAACAATTTTATGATAGTAAAATTTATTCTTTTCAATTTTTCTTGTCTTTGATTTTTTTAGTATTCATAATTTTAGTCTTGTTTGTGATTGGGTTAATTTTCATTCTTGTTTAAATATTGGGATAGAATTGGAATCACAACTATTAACCCATCTTAATATCATGTTCAATATACTTTGTCTCTTTAGATACATTGTATGTTTGGAGGTAATGCAAGATGGAGTTAAAGAGATTTGAGTAAAAAAAATTGGAGAACAATTTTGAAATTTATTTCTACATGGAATGGAGATTTGTTATTCTCACTTGGATTGATGACCCAAGATAAAGAAGAAGACCCTAAGACAACACTTCTAATCTTTTTTAGCCCAAATTGAGGTAAGAAATTGAAAGAACAATTTACCAACTTTGACTTCCGTTGTTTTCCGCCTTTGACTTCCTATACTTTTATTTTATTTTTTGCATTTTTGTTATTTTTCTTATTATTTTCATGTTGATTTTAAGTTTTATTTTTGCATAGTCTGATGGTTGGATTAGAATTCATTGCATGTATTTTCATATCGTAAGATTTTGTGCATATTTAAGTTGCTGAAAATTAATGCTTCAGATTTGAATCTAATGATAAAGATCGGACTCAACATACAAACAGCATAACTTAACAATTTTAGCATACAGAAACAGTTTTTGGCAAAAAGTTCAAAGTGGGTAGACTAGTCCAATCATAATATTTTTCTTTGAAACTTGGTAAAATTAAAGTTTAGTATGTGATCTTTCATTCCCTAGAATTTCAGATCAAAATAATTTCGGAAAGTCCGTGAACCAGAGGCTTAAAATTTGCCAATCAATCAACTCGGATCAGAATTTCTGCACAGAATTTTGCAAAGTTGTCATGTTCATACATTCATAACTTTTTCATTTTAGATCCTTTTTAACTTCTTTTTTTTTTTTTTAGTTTCTCACATTAGTATAGTTTGAATTCCAACTATTAACCTTAGATTTAGGAAGCATTAGAATAGTTCAAATTATACATAAAATTTGCATTAGCATACTAGTTTTCTAGGCTTAGAATTTTTCAGCATCTCATGGCATGCATTGCATTACTAACTTTACTAATTTCTAATTTTAAATTTGTTTGTAGTTTTATGTTTTTGATTGTTTTAGATAATTTCTAGAATTAAAATATCTTTCTAAACTTATTTTAATTGAAGATTTTAAATTGGAAAGTTTTCTAGTTCTGGAAATAATAACTTAGGAAAGTTTTTAGCTTTTGTTTATTGTGTTTCTAACATTGTTTAGTTTTCATCTTAGTTAGTTTGTAATTTTAGTTTTTATTTTTGGAAATTGTAACTTGTTTTTTAGTTTTGCAGCAACTTTTGATTTATTTTAAAAATTTTAGATTTAGGTTTTTAGTTTTAGGAAAGTTTCAATTTATTTTTTTGTAATTAATTTAATTTTAGCAATAGGATGCTTGTATTTGTTAGATTTTAAACTAGGCTAGTTTTAGATTTTGATTTTAAGGTAAGTTAAGTTAAAAAGGAACCTTAAACACATTGCTCCCTGAGGATCGATCTGCTCTCACCAGTTTTTATTACTATATCGTGGTTCTGCACTTGGAACTGACGATCCCCCCTTATTTCCTTTTCTGTTTACAATTGTCATGGAATTCTTCTCCATGTTTCTCTTTACCTATGCTAGGTCGATGCTCCTTCCCACCCCATTTTTTGTAAAGATGATGTTGCAAATTTTCATTTACCTTTTTATTGATGATATCATCATATTCAATATGAATACCCCTTTGGTTGCACATAATATAAAAGCTCTATTGGATGAATTCAAGAGATTCTCAGGGTTAGTTGTAAATTGGAGAAAAGCACTATTTTTTTCTCCAATACTGAGCTTGAAACCATGCAGGTTATTTTGACTATTGTTGGGAAAAGCGGCACAACAGAAACCACCCACGATTGATGGATCAATCACGATGAACACAAGCAATCACACCATCAAGCAATCACACACATGAACGCAACAATTTTTCGTGGTTTGGAAATCTTGCCTATGTCTACGGAGAAGATAACTTATCATCATGATCCCATCTCAATCCCCTCAGGATCTAGGGTTACAGTACATCAATACATATAGTTCCTACTTTCTTGGCCAACAAGAAACCCATATATAATGACTAAAATACCCCTAACCCTTAGCCTCGGTTCTAACTAAACCAGACGATCGATCCAGCTAGACCGAAATACAAGACAAAACCCAATAATCTCCACCTTGGCTTGGATTCCGCAAATCCTCAAAGTCGCCTTGAGATACCCAGTAATGTCTTCATATACTTTGCTGAAGGGTACGTCACTACACCTATGGCACAATCTTCTATCTTTAACACTCTAACATATTAAACCAGCACTTTATATACCTCGCTGAAAGGTACGCCTCCACATACACTACGACCTAGCGTAGCACCTACACCTTTAGCCTAGATGCACAGACAATTTCAATATTGTCTAGTATCGATCAAATCCAAATCAACTTGAGACTTCCTACGGTTGCCGTTTTTGATCTCAACACCACTGTCTTGAACCTCCGAAATGCTATCCATTTGTTGCCACATGCATGCATCCTTGCAACACAATGAACCTAACTTCCATCCGTTAAGACAAAACTGAAGACCGCCCTGAATCCGGATCTCACGAATCCAAATCTCACAGTACCTTGTGAATCCTTACTTCTGTCTCCATCTCAGTGTTCTTTCCGTCAAACCTGCAATTGTCCTGTTCTAGCCTGTTCTGGTGGTTGGGAACAGTACCTATAGGTTAGGTATGACCCGATGCTTAAACTGGCTTACTACAACCTGAACAAGACTACCTTTCTGAGAAAATCATCTTTGTTCAGGTCTTCTTGGACTTCTGCAAGATGATATCATCGAAGATGCATTAATCCATCTTTCAATGATCCATCACATCTAACTCCACTTGAACCAAAGATTTCCTCCCTGTTATTTGATGTATCCTTCACTGCTCCACCTGAAAAAGCATCCCCTATCAACTTGTAAAGACTTCTAACCATCTCACCCTCCATGATGAGCAATGTTTCTTTTTCCACCTTCATAACTCCACCCGCAAAAATGCACTTACAGCCTTTAAAGTCTAAGGCACATAAAGAAATCCAATTTCTTCGTAAACCCAGAAAATATGTCACATCCATTGAAGTTTAAGGCACATAAAGAAATCCAATTTCTTCATAAACCTGGAACATACATCACATCCATTAGGGTTTGAATAACATCATTATACACCTAGATCTCTATCGAACAGATCCATCAACAATGAGAGTTATGTGCATCAACCAATCTCTACGTGAACACATGATAGGAAGAATCTGAATCCAAATACCATGAATCATCATCCCAATCCATACCTGTAGTGAACAAAACTAATTTCTTGTCATCTGAATCCAAGCTTTCTTACACATTACCTCCTTCTGATTCTGATTCTTTTGCTTTTTCTTCCATTTTGGCACGTTGCTCCTTCTCGATCCTTTCGACGCAGATCTGAGCTTTCTATCAAAGTACTTGGAGCAATCTCCTCTTCATGACATCAATTAACACTTTTCAATCATTGTTGTGTCACGAAGTCTAACACTCTTCCCTGCCAATCCCTGAAGTCATTTATCCATCAAACACTTCAATTTGGCCTGTGATGCTTGAATCCATTGCTATCATCGTGAATCTGTCAATTTCTTCAGTCCCCCAATTTTCTGCCTATCAAACCACCAATATCTTTTATCTGCCTTATAAATCTCATCAGTGCAAGCACGCTCGAAGAAACGGATCTGAAATCTGACTCTGAATGGCTTCAATATCGTAGAAATAGTTTTCTACACTCCAATTTGTCAAACATCCACGTTGACCGTTGAACAGCCCATCTTCTTCCACACATGCGTAGATCTCGTCACAATGAGTCTATAGGCTTAAACGGATCTCTGATCGGACATCGGACGATCAAGATATCGCAAAAACAATTTCAGCCATGGAATCTGGTCAAACTGCCTTTGACTTGTGTTGCTGACATGTGCTAACGTTAGCACAGTTGCTAGCAAACTGAGTTGAACTTCTATACATGAGTCAGATCTGACCTGACCAGGAACTAACCTCCTCTACTGTGTTGGGCTTCTCTGTGTAATGGGTCAAGTCCTACCTGACCTGACCTGGCTCAGATCCGACCTGGGCTCTACTACAACTAGGTCAAGTTCAACCCGAACTTGACTCAACTTAAAACCGAGCTGCACCTATAAGGGGGTCAGGTCAACTTAACCTGACCTAAGTTTGACCTGGCTGCCCTGGCGTCGCTCCACGGGCCAGGTCCAGACCAACCTGGACCCAAACTTGGAATAGATCTGACCTGGGTTCAGAAAAACTAGGTCTTCTTTCTTCCTTTTTCACCAACAGAGACGATTGAGCAACACACTTCGGCGACTGACGGTTTCCGGCGAAACGTACGATCAACCTGTGACCAACGAAATGAGGCGGCGTGGTAGCAGTCCACGATTGTGCGGCGGGCAACCGGCACCTTTTCCTTGGTTTTGGTTACGGCTACTGCATCTTCTCCTTCTTCTTCGTTCTCTCTGTAACAGAGCACTGGAAAGACTAGGCTCCTCCCCTTCTTTCTCCGATCAGTGAGGCACCTGTGTATGAGATTTGGATCGGCAACAGCGGAGCGCGACCCCCTCTCCGACAACAACGAGGAGTCCAGCAGCACGACTTTTCTGCAGCCCAATCATCGCAGACAATGGATGCTACCACTCTGGATGCTACCACTTTGATTCTCAGATCTTCTTCCTCGGTGACAATACCAATAAATCCCAGAACCCTTGATGCTTTTCTTCGCAAGCTAAAACCGAAATAGGGTTTCTTTTCTTATTCTTCAAACCTGGTGAAAATGAACTAGATCCAGTCTCCCTCTACGTGCAACTGTCTACCCTCTTCTCCAGCTTGGTGTTGCAGCAACCGGACACCCACATAACCAGTCAGCAAACTGACTAGCCTCTCTTTTCAAGCGAGCACAAAGATCCAATCCATCAATTGCAAATCCAAGCGATCTCCACCTCGCTTTGATACCACTTGTTGGGAAAAGCTGCACAACAGAAACTACATGCAATAGGGGGATCAATCATGATGAATACATGCAATCACACCATCAAACAATCACACACATGAACACAATAATTTTACATGTTTCGGCAACCTTGCCTTTGTCCACAGAGAAGGGAACTCATCTATCATGATCCATCTCAATCCCCTCAAGATTTAGGGTTACTGTACATCAATATACATTGTTTTCGCTTTCTTGGCCAACAAAAAAACCCATACATAATAACTAAAATACCCCTAACCCTGAGCCTCGGTTCTGGCAAAACCAAACGACCGATCCAGCTAGACCGAAATACAAGACAAAACCCAACAACTATGTTGGGAATTAAAGAAGGGTGCGTTTCATTCAAGAATCTTGGCATTCCTTTGTCATCAAAGAAGCTCACTTTAAAGGATTGTCAACCTTTTCATCCAAAAAAGATTAGCAAGATTGCGGTCTTGTATTCTTTCATATGTAGGACTCTTGGAGCTCATCCAATCCACACTGTTTACTTTGTATCTCTATTAGGCTTCGGTGTTTCTGCTGCTTGAAGCACTTTTTCATATTATTGATAAGTTAGTAAAGAATTTTTTCTAGAATAATTGGAATTCCAATTATCTTCATCCAGTTTCTTGGGATACTCTCTCTGTCAAGTCCTGAATTTTTATATTGGGCCACACCGTTTGTTGGGTTTGAGTTGGGTTAAGAGGGTCAGATAGATTGATTTAACTCAAGTGGGGCCTGAGTTAATGGACCCTTTTTGGGCCAGAGGACTTTTTTTGAAATTTCTTAAAACTCACTAGAAAGCAGGAGGCCCTTCTTTGTAATTTAGAAAAAAACCTCCTCTTTTATATAAACTCTACTCTTAGGGTTTTTCCCCATTCTCCAACCCTCTTCTCTTCTTCTTTAACCAAAACCCTAGAGGCTCTCTAAGGGGGAAACCAAGGTAGGCTCTTCCAAGCTTTGATCTTCAGATCTACTTTGGCTTCAAGATCCAGGCAAGTGGATGAATGCAAATAATGTTTCTAGATTGTTTTCCTAAATCACATGTTGTTTATATGATTTATTTGATTTGGGTAAAATCTTTGAGGTTGTAGATTAATAATGGAGATTTGTTTATATTCCTTTTGTTGCAACAAGCATAACTCATGGATTTGATTCAGGTTTTATAAAAAGAATATATGTATAGTTTTGATTAAAAAAAAAGAAAAAAAAAAGAAAAGAAAAGGGCAGACGCTGCTGCCCAGGCGGCAGCAGGCGCTGCTGCCTGCCTAAGGCAGCAGCAGCGCCTGCCAGGCCGGGCCTAGCCCGGCTGGGCTTGGCAACGCCCGGCCCGGGTGCTGCTGGGCCCAGCTGTGGCTGGGCCGGGTCGATGCAGGTCGGGCCTGGCCCAGCTGGGCCTGGCAGCGCCTGGCCCGGCTGCTGCTGGGCCTAGTTGCGGCTGGGCCAGGTTGATATAATTAGGCCTACTTGTTTTTTTTAAAAAAAAATATATATATTTATATAATTGTAATTAGAATTTTATGTTAGTAAATATAAACATTACAGTGTTATATTTTGATTAATGGTTTAGTATACTAGTGGTGGTTAGATCATATTAAATTAAATTCTAATTCAATGTTATTAGAAATTTAGTTAGGATTGGTTAGAAATTAATTGGAAATTAGGTAATTGTGATTTATACTTTATTTAGTTTGCTTAGAAATTAACTAAGATGCAATTGGGGATGAATAAATCTTATGTAGATTGTGTTTATGCATCTAATTTGGGTTTTTAATCTGAGTTGATTTCAAACTGGGGCCCGGGAGTTATATCTTTAGTTTTGTATAAATTAATAAGGTGTATTTATACACAACAATGATAACTAAGGAATTAATTATTCCCTTTCCCCCTTTGATCATAACTTGATTTAAATTTGGATTTGAAATTTAAACATCTTTTACCCATTTAGTAAAACATACTAATTATATATGATTGGATTAGATGAATTATGACTTTAGGAATGTTAGTTGAATGTTCACATGAGAATTAGACTAAATGCAGAATGGGAATGTGAGGTTCGGGATGCACCACATGATAGGCACCAAAAGTAGTATATCGGCTCGTGGACTCATATTTCCATTGTGATAGAGAGTTAGTTCTCATGTGCATATTTATCTAACTTGACCGTTGGTGGATTAGTGCTTACCTTCAATAATTTGAATTGACACACGTTCATAATACACTTTCAAATTTAAGTACTCTAAATACTCAAAATGGTATTGGATTGAATGTTGGGATTGAGGGTTTCATATCATGGTTCATTCTGCATCGATATACGTATGTATTTGTAAATAAGTATATTTGTATATATGTATCTGACCGACTACAGTTCAGAGGTGGACGTACGCCATCGGGTCAGCGTATACTGTGGATAATAGTATACAGCTGTGCCTTCTGTTATTATCTGTGGGATTAACCATTTCTGTTATTATTTGCGGGATTACCCGTTTCTGATATTATTTGCGGGATTACCCGTTTCTGTTATTATTTGCGGGACTACCCGTTTCTGTTATCTGTATGCGAGATTTACCCGTTTTTGTATATTTATCTGCGGGAATACCCGTTTCTGTGCATTCATGCCATTGGGGCTTGCATCTGATTTATTTTGGTTCATAATGAATATATCATTTAATTCAGTTGAATAATCCATTATTTGCAGCTTACCCTCTTGCCAGATTATGTCAATCTGACCCACTATTTTTGGTGTCTAGGTTCCGTTACCGGTGCCGAATCGGAGGGTCAGGCTATGCAGGAAATTCCGCCGGATGGCGGAGTTGTTGAGTGGAGCACCGATGACATCACCTGAGGTGTCCCAGTGCGGTGTAGAGTTCGAAAACTTTAGATTATGTAATAAGGCCATTTTTGGGCCATTAGTTTATTTAATTAAATTTATTTGTTTTGACATTATAACTTTAATTGTTATGCTTTGAAGCACTTGACCTTGATTTTATTATTAATGAGATTTGTTACATGGTTGTTATGTGATATCCGTCTGTGATGAGTATGGATTTCAGTTCCGCGTGTGATTATGGTTGCTTGATCACCAAGCATAGCCTCACGAAGGACTTCGATCCACCCGGAATTGGGGCTCGTATTGTATATGTTAGAAAAATTTTAATTAGCCCCAATTCTCACATCCTTGGAACCGGGTTTGGATCCGGCCCAGTTTTGGGGGTGTGACAGATGGTATCAGAGCCGGTCAAGTTCTAGAAGTTCTAAAAGATGCTAGAACGTAGGTCCGATGTGAGGATTAAAAACGTTAAGTGGGAACGTTGGGGGTTTTTGGCATTCATAATCGTATTCGAACTTTGACAAATGTTTATAAGTTATAGGAGTTCATTACTTTCCGCATTTTTGGTCGTTTAGTCGTTAATATATAGGGGATTACCAAAAAGGTGGCCTAGACTACTTTTCGTAATCTGTTTCCCAAGAAGTACGTACCGGAGCATGTTCGCATTTAGAAGCGAATAGAGTTTGATAGATTGAAGCAAGGGAATCCGTCTGTTCGGGAGTATGAGCTGCAGTTTATTCGTCTCTCTCGTTTCACACCAACCTTCATCACTCTAGAAAGCAAGAGGATTCGACGATTTCTCGATGGCCTTCGACCAGATATACTGCTTCATACCAAGTCACAAGTTCTAAATACTTACCAGGTATTTTTTGGATAAGGCATATTAGGCCAAGGAGGTGATTGGACGCATGGCCCCTACAAGCCAAGTCAAGCAGAAAGTTACTCCGTCTTCGGTTTCACAGTACCAATTTAATAAGCAAAAGAGGGAGTCTTGTGGCATTTGTGGCAATAATCACCCTACAATTAAGTGTTGGAGACAAAAAACAGCTAAGTTATAGTTGATGATGACACAAGGTGCAATTGTGAGATCAAAGAAGAAGGTTGTTATTCGTATGATTTCAATTATTAAGGCTATAAAGTTGTTGAGGAAAGGTTATGAGGGGTATATAGCGTTTATCACAGAGGATAAACGGACTAAAGTGGTGGAGGAGATACCAGTGGTATCTCAGTTTCTGGATGTTTTCCCGATGATATTCCTGAATTACAGCTGGTCAGTGAAATTGATTTTTCAATTGAGCTTGTTCCAGGCATAGCCCCGATCTCGAAAGCCCCTTATATAATGGCCCCAGTGGAGTTGAGAGAACGCAAAGAGGAATTGCAGGAGTTATTAAACAAGGGTTTTATTAGACCGAGTTTCTCTCATTGGGGAGCTCCAGTGTTATTTGTGAAGAAAAAGGATGGTTATATGAGAATGTGTATTGATTATAGGCAACTAATCAAGTGACCATCAAGAATAAGTATCCTTTACCGCAAATCGATGAATTGTTTGATCAATTGCAAGGTGCTCAATATTTTTCTAAAATTGATCTAAGGTCAGGATATCACCAGTTGAGGGTACAAGATCAAGATATTCCAAAAACTGCATTTAGAACTAGATATGGTCACTACGAATTTTTGGTGATGTCGTTTGGGTTGACAAATGCGCCAGCAGCCTTTATGGCTATGATGAATAGGGTTTTTGCACAGTACTTGGATAAGTTTGTGGTGGCGTTTATTGATGATGTACTTGTATATTCGAAGAGTCGGGAAGAGCATGTTCAGCATCTTCGTACTTCATTGCAGTTATTGAGGGAACACCAATTGTGTGCTAAGGCAAGTAAAAGTGAATTTTGGTTGAGAACAGATGGGATTCGTTAGTCATATCATCTCCAGGGAAGGTTAAGCGGTGGACCTAACAAAGATTGAACCAGTGGTAAAGTGGGATAGGTCGAAATAGTGTCAGAGATCCAAAGTTTCCTAGGCCGCGCAGGATCTTACCGCAAATTCATGGAAGGATTTTTCACAATAGTAGCCCCATTGTCGAGATTGACTCGTAAGGGAGTTCCTTTTGTGTGGAATGAGGATTGTGAACAAAGTTTTCAGGAGTTGAAAAGAAGGTTGGCCACAGCCCCTATTTTGACCTTACCTGCTGGTGATGATGGTTTTGTGATTTACACTGATGCATTTGGAGTTGGACTTGGTTGTGTTCTCATGCAACATCAGAAGGTAGCAGCATATGGGTCTCGACAGTTGAAGGAACATAAACAAAAGTATGCAACTCAGAACTTGGAGCTACCAGCAGTGGCCTTTGCTTGGAAGATATGGAGACATTATCATTACAGAGCCACTTTTGAAGTGCATCAGACCATAAGAGCCTCCAGTATTTCTTTACACAGGGTGATTTGAACATGTGACAGAGGAGATGGATGGAGTATATTAAGAATTACGATTTTGGATTGAAGTACCATCCAGGAAAAGTTAATGTAGTAGCAGATGCTCTAAGTAGAAAAGCAGCGTTTACTGGAGGATTAATTGCAGAATGCTTTTGGATTTGTTGTTTGGAAGATATGGATGTTTATTTCCAGCCTATCAGTGAGCAAGTAGTGTTGGCTAGTATATTCTCGTGGGAACCCTAATTACTTTTAAGGATCAGAGAATACCAGTTGCTCGACCCCGAGATAGCAAGAGTTAAAGATCATATCGATGAGAGGCCTGATTTTAGGTTGGAAGATAATATTTTGTGTTATAAAGATAGAATTTGTGTGCCTGATTTTCCAGAATCGAAGGATGAAATCATGGTCGAAGCACACTATACTCGGTATACTATTCATCCAGGCAGTACTAAGATGTATCACGATCTGAAGGATCACTATTGGTGGAAGAATATGAAAAAGGATGTTGCAGAATTTGTTGGAAAATGTTTGGTCTGCCAGTAGATTAACGCAGATTATAGGAGATCCCCAGGTCTTCTGTATGAGTTGGAGATTCTTCAGTGGGAGTGGGAGCACGTCATTATGGACTTTGTGTCAGGATTGCCTAATACTAGAAAGGGATTTGATGCTATTTGGGTGATAGTGGACCGTTTGACTAAGTCAGCCCACTGTGTACCATTCAAGACTGGTCAAGGAATGGAGAAAATTACAGAGTTTTATATTAAGGAAGTGGTGAGATTGCATGGAGCACTAGTTTCTATTGTCTCTAACTAGGATAGTAAGTTCGTATCTAGATTTTAGGTATCACTGCAGGAAGCCTTAGGAACCAAACTGAGTTTAAGTACAGCCTATCATCCCCAAACAGACGGACAAACAGAGTGGATAAACCAAATACTGGAGGATATGCTAAGGGCATGTGTCTTGGATTTCAAGACTAATTGGGATGAAAGCTTGGCTCTATGTGAATTCGCGTACAACAACAGTTACCACTCTAGCATTGGCATGACGCCTTTTGAAGCTTTGTACGGAAGGAGATGTCGAACCCCTATATGTTGGTCGAACTTTGGAGCTCGTGGTTTTCATGGACCGTCTGTGGTTGGAAAGTCCAGTGACAAGATAAGACAAATTCAGGAAAAGTTGAAGGTTACCCGCAGTCCCCAAAAGAGTTATGTCGATAAAAGAGGGAGAGTTAAAGTTTGAGATTAGTGACCATGTATTTTTGAAGGTATTACCTACACGTGGTACTTTACGGTTTGGGCAAAAAGGAAAACTCTCCGGAAGATATGTGGGACCATTCTAGATTATCAGTAAGGTTAATGACGTGGCTTATCGGTTAGCATTGCCATCAGAGCTGTCGGGTGTTCATAACACCTTCCACGTTGTTATGTTGAGGAAGTATATAGCAGACCGTTCGCACGTGTTGCAATATGAGCGGTTGCAAGTGCAATGTCAGTATCTGCACCTTTTTCCTGAGGTACATTAGTCATTTGGAGGACCAAATGTCCTTTAAGGGGGATGAGATGTCAAGTCCTGAATTTTTATATTGGGCCACACCGTTTGTCGGGTTTGAGTTGGGTTAAGAGGGTCAGATAGATTGATTTAACACAAGTGGGGCCCGAGTTAATGGACCCTTTTTGGGCCAGAGGACTCTTTTTGAAATTTCTTAAAACTCACTAGAAAGCAGGAGGCCCTTCTTTGTAATTTAGAAAAAAACCTCCTCTTTTATATAAACTCTACTCTTAGGGTTTTTCCCCATTCTCCAACCCTCTTCTCTTCTTCTTTAACCAAAACCCTAGAGGCTCTCTAAGGGGGAAACCAAGGTGGGCTCTTCCAAGCTTTGATCTTCAGATCTACTTCGGCTTCAAGATCCAGGCAAGTGGATGAATGCAAATAATGTTTCTAGATTGTTTTCCTAAATCACATGTTGTCTATATGATTTATTTGATTTGGGTAAAATCTTTGAGGTTGTAGATTAATAATGGAGATTTGTTTATATTCCTTTTGTTGCAACAAGCATAACTCATGGATTTGATTCAGGTTTTATAAAAAGAATATATGTATAGTTTTGATTAAAAAAAAAGAAAAAAAAAAGAAAAGAAAAGGGCAGACGCTGCTGCCCAGGCGGCAGCAGGCGCTGCTGCTGGGCCTGGCAGGGCCCGGCCTCGGTGCTGCTGGGCCCAGCCACAGATGCAGGTCGGGCCTGGCCCGGCTGCTGCTGGGCCCAGTTGCGGCTGGGCCAGGTTGATGTAATTAGGCCCACTTGTTTTTTTTTTTTAAAAATATATATATTTATATAATTGTAATTAGAATTTTATGTTAGTAAATATAAATATTACAGTGTTATATTTTGATTAATGGTTTAGTATACTAGTGGAGGTTAGATCATATTAAATTAAATTTTAATTCAATGTTATTAGAAACTTAGTTAGGATTGGTTAGAAATTAATTGGAAATTAGGTAATTGTGATTTATACTTTATTTAGTTTGCTTAGAAATTAACTAAGATGCAATTGGGGATGAATAAATCTTATGTAGATTGTGTTTATGCATCTAATTTGGGTTTTTAATATGAGTTGATTTCAAACTGGGGCCCGGGAGTTATATCTTTAGTTTTGTATAAATTAATAAGGTGTATTTATACACAACAATGATAACTAAGGAATTAATTATTCCCTTTCCCCCTTTGATCATAACTTGATTTAAATTTGGATTTGAAATTTAAACATCTTTTACCTAATTAGTAAAACATACTAATTATATATGATTGGATTAGATGAATTATGACTTTAGGAATGTTAATTGAATGTTCGCATGAGAATTAGACTAAATGCAGAATGGGAATGTGAGGTTCGGGATGCACCACATGATAGGCACCAAAAGTAGTATATCGGTATCGTGGACTCATATTTCCATTGTGATAGAGAGTTAGTTCTCATGTGCATATTTATCTAACTTGACCGTTGGTGGATTAGTGCTTACCCTCAATAATTTGAATTGACACACGTTCATAATACACTTTCAAACTTAAGTACTTTAAATACTCAAAATGGTATTGGATTGAATGTTGGGATTGAGGGTTTCATATCATGGTTCATTCTGCATCGATATACGTATGTATTTGTAAATAAGTATATTTGTATATATGTATCTGACCGACTGCAGTTCGGAGGTGGACGTACGCCATCGGGTCAGCGTATACTGTGGATAATAGTATACAGCTGTGCCTTCTGTTATTATCTGCGGGATTACCCGTTTCTGATATTATTTGCGGGATTACCCGTTTCTGTTATTATCTGCGGGATTACCCGTTTCTGTTATTATCTGCGGGACTACCCGTTTCTGTTATCTGTATGCGGGATTTACCCGTTTTTGTATATTTATCTGCGGGAATACCCGTTTCTGTGCATTCATGCCATTGGGGTTTGCATCTGATTTATTTTGGTTCATAATGAATATATCATTTAATTCAGTTGAATAATCCATTATTTGCAGCTTACCCTCTTGCCAGATTATGTCAATCTAACCCACTACTTTTGGTGTCTAGGTTCCGTTACCGGTGCCGAATCGGAGGGTCAGGCTAAGCAGGAAATTCCGCCGGATGGCGGAGTTGTTGAGTGGAGCACCGATGACATCACCTGAGGTGTCCCAGTGCGGTGCAGAGTTCGAAAACTTTAGATTATGTAATAAGGCCATTTTTGGGCCATTAGTTTATTTAATTAAATTTATTTGTTTTGACATTATAACTTTAATTGTTATGCTTTGAAGCACTTGACCTTGATTTTATTATTAATGAGATTTGTTACATGGTTGTTATGTGATATTCGTCTGCGATGAGTATGGATTTCAGTTCCACGTGTGATTATGGTTGCTTGATCACCAAGCATAGCCTCACGAAGGACTTCGATCCATCCGGAATTGGGGCTCGTATTGTATATGTTAGAAAAATCTTAATTAGCCTCAATTCTCACATCCCTGGAACCGGGTTTGGATCCGGCCTAGTTTTGGGGGTGTGACACTCTCCAAACCCATCAAGTTGTGGGGGACTGGGTATTAAATCTGCGAAACATCTAAATGAGGTTTTCATATTAAGGAAAGTTTGGAATGTGGAAAAATATGAACTCTTGTTGGCTTGCTTGGATTATGGTGAAATATCTTTAAAATATTTTTTCGGGTGCCGAAATTCCAAACAGTGCTTCCTGGGGGTGGAGGGACATACTGTAGATGAGGACTAAGGCCTGTCCCTTTATTTGCCGTCTAATTGGAAATGGGAGGAATACAACATTCTAGTAGGACCTTGGCTGCAAGAGGGGAGATTTAAGGATCTGCTTGGAGCAAGGGCAATTTATGGATTAGGTATCGGCCCAAATGTTTTGGTAAGTAAATTTGTGGGTGAGAATGGCTGGTGTCTCCCACCACCTACATATGGGGCGTTACTCACTGCATGAAACCTTATCCACAATGCAGAAAATCCAAGCACTAATTTTTTTTTTTGATGAAATTGTTTGGAAATAGGAAGAAATAGGTTCTTTCACGCTAAAAAGTGCCTGTAACATTATTGCTCAAGTTTCTAATTAGCAGGAATTGCTATGGTTAAATTGGGTTTGATTTAAAGGCAATAACCCTAAGCATTCTTTATATGCATGGATGGTATTCTTAGGGCGTCTGAAGACTATTGATTTCTTATTAATCTGGGCGTCCATTGTCATGTTACTTGTGTTTTGTGCACTAATACAGAGGAGACTCTATCATTTGTTTCTGTAGTGTCTATTGGCATGTAAAGACTACTAATCATTTGTTTTTACAGTGCCTGTTGGCATGCGAAAAAAAAAAATTCAGAAGAAATTCACAAGTGTCTCAGCAACTCAAAGTCAGAGTCAAGACTCAAACATGACTCAACTCAGTAAAACAAAGCCCAAACAGCTCAAGGACAAAGCCCAAAAGACTCCTTGAAGCTTGGAAAAGAAAACAAGTAAAAAAACTTCAAAATAGTATACACAGGACAATTGAACATGATAGTGACCGACTGAATAAGTTAGTAGCCGACAGTGGAAAGTGACTGGCCAGCGTTGTAAATTCTAATAGATCATTACGTAGCCGATCCAGATCTAGTCAAATCATCATGAGCAGTTTTCAAGATGATTAGCATTATTTAAATGATGAAAATCCGATTGCCAACTCACAAGGTTGACTATGAGAGGATAGTCGACCATACAAATGCAAGGTCGATTACCCCATACAAATTAGAATTTGCTCAATCTTCTCCCAACCACAAATGACCAGAGAAGGCTCTAGGAGGCTATAAATACACCCCCCCCCCAAAAAAAAAAAAAAAAAAAAAATCCAACACACAAGGAGACACAGAGACCACACAGACACATAGACAAAGAAACTGAGATACAAACAAAGCATCAAGCATCCAAATTCTCTACAAGAGGACCCCGACACTTCAACTCCTTCAACAGCAGCTTCAACACCAAAGAGAAGGTACTTGATCTTCTGAAAATGATTAGAAAGATAGTGCCTTGACTTAAATAGATCTCTGAAGAAGTAAAGTCCTTTGAGACTCTTTTCGTTTCCTTCACTTAGAAGTAGGCAGAGATACGAGTAAAACTATGGCCAACCTATTGGTATAGCACGATAAGTGATCCATGGGAGCAACCATGACCATAAATCCTTCGTTATAACTGGCCTTGGAACTTCACATTGAGAGAAAACGAGTAATAGGTTACGAAGACTGCTCAATTGACTTAAACACAAAAATGGCACGCATTGAATACACTCTGGATTGGCCACGCTTCTAAATTCTTTGTTTCTGTCATGCCCCGATCCCGGGAATTGGGGTTAGGATGGTCCCACGGGGTGTGCATACGTAATCCCGTAGTAATCTATGCATGTAAACATACACACACAAATCACTATAAGGGAGATTGCACAGGAACGTGTAGAGAAGTTCCTCCAACACGTAAATTACATTCAACAGTGAACGGAAGCCTATGTAATGTATCTGTAATAATTATAAGCAATAACAACGGAATTATCATAACATTCATAAATAAGTCTGTACTTAACCATTCTCATTTACATGATAACAATTATTTACAAAAGCTGTAGCAAATTTGGTTTATAAGAGAACCCAACGTCTCTTCCTCCCTCTGTTTTCTTCTGTACTCGTTGGAGCCATCCCCTCTCTTCACCATTCTTCATCTTCTCTTCATGTTAGAGCTGGAAACAAGGAGCTGGAGCTTGCATGCAATGGCAATAGCATCCATCTAACCTCTTCTTCTCCCTTTGGGCATCTCCTTCTTATAGATCACAACCTTCTCCAATACTACAGCAGTATAAGGTGAGGGATTGCTTCCATTTCATTCATTTTGGGTGTATTAGGGTATGAGGACTCCACTACGTGATATGCATGTGAATCTAAACCCCATCCTTATTTGCATGTTCCACTTGTAGAGTAGGCCAAATGGACCTCATTTGGCCCAGAATGAGTTCGGATCAAATTGAGCCTAACATGAAAGTTGTCCCACAAGATGAAATGCACATAATGCAACTGATGAAATGTCCGTATGATGTAAGATTAATTACAAAAAGGTCCTTGACTACCTAAGTAAAGTTCGAACCCAACTACCTATCCAACTGAGACCCACTAATAACTAAAAGCCAGGTGAATTAAGACTAAACTAAACCTATTAATAGGAAAATCAAGCTTAATTAGTATAAATTATAATTAAGTCGGGTCGGGACCTTATAGTTTCTCTTTTGTTTATATAAATTGTTTTATGTATTTTGTACATCTTTTTAAAGTGTTGATCATTTGAGATCAAGTAGGGGGGAGGGGCTGTACAAAAGGAATATATATAAACAACCTGCACCAAAGAGGTTAGAATTTAAAAGAACCCGCAAAGATAAACTCGGAATTGAAAAAGTCGAAAAGATCAACATTCTTATTTTTCTTTTCTGCGTCTTTCCTCGCTCATTTGAAAGAGAGTCGGAATATGCTTTTGTACGCATCAATTCTCCCTTTTCAGCCGAACAGAGTGCCCATATTCTCTGGAAGTTCGGCAGGGTCTTCTAGCTAAACTCCTCCATCCCATTGTGTGCCACTCCCTAGCTGAGGTTGTCCACTCTGTCATTGATCGGGTAGATTCCACATCCTCCGGTATGCTCCTCCCGGCACATTTGGTTTTTCCAGCTTTTGTGCGGACTGTTTGGCGTGAAAGGAACAATACGATCTTTTCTCAACAATCAAAGTGGCCATCCCAAGTACTGGTAGAGATCCGTCTCCAACTATCTAGTTGGATGGTCTATTGAAATGTAACTCGGCCAACTCTTGTACATAGTGCGTGGATTTTGCCTCTAACTGCAGCTTTAGTTAGACATCCACTTCTGGATGTTGTTTTCAATGGATGGAGATTCTCAATCCTTCATCTGCAGGACTGCTCACAGGCATTCTTTGTCATCCAAACGGGCTTCCTATCAATGCAAATATGCAAAATAACATTGATTTCCGTCAGACTGTTATAGCTCTGTTTGGACGGATTCCTGTGCACCTTACTGAGATCTGTTTGGAGGTTAAGCCTACATTATCTAAAGCATTAAAGGACCCTTCCAGTCCTCCTTGGGGGAATCGGTTTGCCAATAGACGCATGGTAAAATGTCTTAAGCATATTCCCATGGTGTACTACTCCCTACCTTCTTTTATTGCTTACAAAAACTACTCGCCAACTAAGTGCATTGTATCTTCTGCCATCATATGTTGACCCTATGGATTATGGTAGGCTTTGGAGAACCTGAGCCGGGGTTGTGGGCATTTTTTGGGTTTCTTTTCAGTTGTTGCTTTAAGGGGTATTCCCCTTAGCTGAGCATAAGATTTTATGATGCTCCGCCATGCATCTTATGTATATTATTGAATAGAAAAGTTAGAATTTACCTTTAAAAAAATCTCAAAAATACTGCCCTTAGCCATTTCAATTTCTATTAAACTGTGTCATACAGAGGAGTCAAGGAGTCAATCTCCACAAATCATGGAAGTAAATTCAATGATATCTCAATCTCACAAAATAGGCGGCATGGGTAGAGTAGAAGAATTAGGGTTGCCCATGGATCAAGCTGTCATCGAACTAAGGCCCATTTAATAAGATGTGTAGGCTCGGGCTTAGCTTTTTTAGGTGGATAGGTCTTAGGCTTGGACCTTTGGTATAATAGTTGGGCCGAGCATGGGTATTCACCGCCCGGCCTGAGCCGACCTATGAATAACCCCTATCTCTAGCCTTGTTTTCTTTTATTCTCTACAAAACCTTAGAACTCTCACTTTTATGAGGTGCAATATTGCCAATCTTCTTTTCTTCTCCATGAAGAAGAAGATGAATGCGGTCATAAAATGACATTGAGGTGGATAGGGGAAGAAGAGAAAAGAGATGTGAAATTACAAGGAGGTCAGAGAGGGGGGAAAGTTGAAGTGTAGATTTGTTGATTTTTCTTTTAAACGGGATGAGGGTTTTTAAGTTGAAGAGACCTTAAGCTTCATGTAATTTGCAATATCACAACATTATGTTGAGTGGTGAATAGGGATGTCAATGGGTCGGATTTAAATAGGGACCCAGTCCCAACCTTTTCCTATTAAGGATAAAATTGGGGCAGGCTTGGGATTTTCATGTGTTGCCTCTGATTTTGAGAAATTTCAAAATGGGGCTTAAGTTTCTTGTACATTTCAATTAAGAACAAAATGAAACCACATTTCAATATGGGCTTTAAGTTTTCCATTTTTATTTCAAAACAAGATGATCAGCTCAATATAGGGACCTAGGGATCCGGATCACTGTGATAGTAAAGGTTTGAGGAGAATCTGCAACCCAAGAAGCTACTTACTTTGCCTATGATCCTCATGATCAACCATGTTGCTGCCATTATTCCTTATTTTGTAGTTTTTTTTTCCTTTTTGTTTCATGTTTTCATTTATTCCTCTTTTTGTTATCAATAGTTTTTTTTTCTTTTTTTTCTTTTTTTGTTTCATGTTTTGATTTGTTGGAATTTGTTGCAATGCATTCCTTGGTTTTGGATTTAATTAAGAATTTGAGATGGTTTTTTTTCAATAATTCTGTTGATTGGATTGTTTTTTTAATCTGGGATTGAATGTGGAAAAGTGGGGTTGGATTGTTTTTAATTAAGCTTAGTTTGGGAGGGGTTGGTGGGATAGAAAAGGGGAAATGTTTTTTTAAATATGGTTTGGAGTTTTTCTTTTTCTTATGAGATGGGTTTTCTTCATTTTCCCCTTTACTTTGGGTGGATTGGTTCTTTCTTGGGTTTAGATCCATTTTTTTCATGTGAAGTTGTTTCTTTCGTTTCATAAGTTGTTCATTTTCTGATTGAGCTGAGATTTAATGGCTGAAGGGGGTGAGGTGTCTCTCTATTTGGTTCTAAAACTAGGATTTTGATGTTGCGGTTCTTTTGCTCTGGGCTCTTATCATTGTGATTTTTTTTTTTATGGTTGGGGGATTTGGGTTGAAATTATTTGCATGTCTCGAATAGGATGGTAAGCGTTTGGATACAAGAATATGCCTATTGCTTCTGATTTTCTACATACACAGGATAGGGAGAAATAGAGGGCGGCAAGGGTCCATTTTAAGCAATGGAATAGGAAAGAGAGAGACTAACTACTTGTGTCTTGGGTGGAAGCTCATGGACGCACCTGTCTTAATAGAAATCACTGAACATTTGTCAACAGAAACACGAGAGAAAGTAGTATCGGCCGTGGGAGCTGATTCAGTTATTTTCAAGAAAGTTGGTAAAGTCTCATATCGGGTTGGTGTTGAAAATTAATACTAAAAGCATACTTTTATGTATTTGTCTTTGACTGATTTATTTATTAGTAAAGTTTGTCTTTAAATCTTAATAAGAATTTGTATGGGCAAATAGTTGCATTATTATTTATTATGCATGTGTGTGTCCTTTATTCTATAAAGTAGACAAGTTAGTGTGTAGAGTTCAGTTTACACATGGAAGACTTGTTTATCAATTCTTATAGAATGTAAGTTATTGTTGCTCATAATTTAGATGGAATTGGACACACCATCGGTACGACTGTATCATGATATTTTAGTAGGCGTGTTTTGGCTACGGGAAATGGCATAGTGTCGAATCGTTATGCTAGTCACCATGTGTATATGTTATATGAATGGATCCCATGAATCAAATTCGTGGTTACTATTGTACATATTTTTTAATGTTTTATGGTGGTGTAATTATATTGACATAACAGATGAACTCTATACATCAGGAGGCTTAGGGTTCAATGTAATTTTTGATGGTAAAGTAATTATATTAATATAACATATAAACTCCGTTCGTTAAGAGGCTTAAGATTCAATGTAATTTTTTAAGAAGGGACACAGGTTCTAAAGACAAAAATTTAATTTCAAAGGAGGAACTTTATGAAAAAAAATATGGTCCGAGGGTGTTGCCCACGAGCCCCCACCGAGGATGCCACCCCCGAACCCCTCTAGGGGCGCTGCCCCTTAGGCGCTCACGAGCTGACCGGGCAGCTTGATCCCCTGCTAGGGGATACCTCCGACCCCCTTTACGAAGTGCATGTTTTGAAGAAGTGGCAATCATGAAGACAAAGGATCTTACTTGACCATGATAACTAGGACTCTTTTACTGGTTATCTTTCCTTTCTTTTTATGCTTGGATGTTTATTATTATCATAACCTGCTGAATATGATACCACATCTGTTTAATAATGTTTGGAATTGTGAAGTAGTAAAGATAGGGTAACCTAAACATCTTGGTAACCTATTACTACAAGCTTCTAAACTAGTCTTAATTAAATTGTTTTATAAGAACCCTCATTGTAAAATAACAAAGTGGGAGAGAGAACCTCTTAGTTCCCACGGTCTTCATCATTGTTTTGTAGGAGATGTAATTGATTTATGTGTTGACCTTGGAGTCTTCCTCCTCATCAGATGAGTTAATTATGGAATTCCAATACAAACTCATATATGAATGATTTAGGGTAATTATTAGTTTAGGTTACTTCTTCATCTGACAGGACCAAATACAGAATAATGGACCTTGAATTAAATGATGGTATACGCTTAGCTATAAATAATAGTATGCTCTCCATTTGAGTCACGACTATTATTTATAGGACCAAAGTCATGACAGCTGTTTAGTTTTACTTAGCACGGTTTATTGCTTTGATAGTAAAATTAATAGATTATGTCCTATCTAAACAAAATAAGTATGGTAGAAGTCTTGACATCAAGGCATAATATGCATTGGTGTTTTAGATTGCTATCGGTTTATTGATTGGCAGAGGGAGCAATTTTCTTTTTATTTGAATTCAAAATTTATTTGCCCATCATAATTTGTTGATTATGTAATTCTCAGGATTTAAGATGGGTGTTTTTAATCCACCTACTGTTATTCTCAAAGAACACAAACTCACTGGATCTAATTACATTGACTGGAAAAGAAATTTGGATATTGTGTTAACTGCTGAAGAATACAAATATGTGCTCACTGAGGTGTACCTAGAGAAACCTGTGGATGGTGTACCAATGAGATAGCCATCCAAGCAAACAAAAAATGGATCAAGGTTGATGAGATGGTGTGATGTTATAAGTTGGCATCCTTGTCAAATGTTTTGCAACATCAGCTTCAGTCTTCTTCTATTGCCTATGACATTATGTACAGTCTTAGGGAAATGTTTGGTGATTAGGATCGGGCGGCTAGGCAAGTAGCTATGAAAAAACTATTCAACACTAAGATGGCTGAAGGTACCTCTGTAAAGGATCATGTTCTGAAAATGATGGGACACCTCAATAAACTACAGGTCCTTAGAGTTGAAATTGATGGGGAGACCCAGATCGATATCATTCTCTAGTCCTTGACTGATTTTCCCTTAAGAATTTTTGCCTAAATTACAACATGAACAAGCTTAATTCTTCTCTGGCAGAATTACTCAAGGAACTTGTAACACTCCGACCCAGCTTGACCCCGTTTAGCGGCTTGTTAATCTTGTTTTCGTTGCTAATCGTGTTTTGTTTGTGATTTATTTTCGTTACGGGTCATGGATAGGTAGTTGGATTGCGTTTGACCTGGATTAAGTAGTCCAAGCCCTTTTTCGTAATTTTAGCTTTTCTTAGACATGGTCATTTTTGCATCATCTTGATGTCAACACGTGTCTTTCGTTGAGCTCATTAACTTTCGTAACTACGTTGTTTGTAACCGATGTCGTGTGATTTCATTGGACCCGGATTTGACTCAAACTGAAAATACACTTCTAACTTGGACTCTCTTGCAATTTGGACTTACCAACAACTTATATATACTTCATCCATCGACACAAGCAAGTTCTCTCTCATTTTCTTCTTCACTGTGCACGTGGAAATTCCTCTATCTCTCTCTTGAATTCTCTCCTCCATCGATCTCCATCGATCAAGCTCTATTGAGAGAAGTTTGGGTCTTTGCATGTGAGGTGAGTGGATTTCCTTCCATTCCTCTCATCTCCCTTCTCTATCTCTTCTCCTTCTTGTTTCTCATTGCATGGTGTGTCTGTGATTCCAATCCTCATGCATGCATGTTGTTTTGATTTGTGTTAGGTTGTGTTTGGGCTTTAGGACAACAATTGTGCAATTTATTTCCAATTGAGGCAAGTATAACCATAACTTGTGAGAACCCATGTTGGTATGCAATTGATTTGGCTAGTTTACATGAATTGATGTGGAAAAATGTGTTTACAGCCCATTTGCTTAATTGTTGATTCAGTACTTGTCTATCTCCATTGGAGAATTTCAATTTTGATGGTGTTACAGGCATTCTGTATGTGTTTCAGAAAATTGACATCGTGCAGGTACGGCCAAGCCATATGCCACTTACGGCTCAAAGTCCAGAGAGGAGAAAAACCTAGTTTTCCTCTACGGCTAGGGCACGGCTAAGCCGTGGATTGCCCTACGGCTAAGCCGAAGCTCAGCCGTGGCCTAGCCGTAGATCAATACAGGGTCATTTCTGGATTTAACTGAGAGCTCGCAATTGACAGACCTTCTACGGCCCAGCCACGGCTAAGCCGTAGAATACACACGGCTAAGCCGTAGCACACACACGGCTGAGCCGTAGCACACTAGACTGATGAAAGAAAACAAGAATAGGTGTAAGGGAAAGACCAATATGGCCTTCATGATAGAATGTAGAGGACCTAGACCTGCCCAACGGAATGTGATACAACGCGTGAATGATTTCGAGGGCTGCGAATCATTCGTGTTCGTTATCCGGATGTTAAGCACCTCCCCATGGGTGTTGGTTTAAGGGACTTCGTGCACCGCCAGATTCAATGCAACACTAGACAACGGTGCATCGAATAACTTAAAACTACATCATCATGCACGGTTAGAAACACCGGATAATTAGATTAGAATTGGTTTGTAAATAAAGATGATCCGATTTCGTATGACTTGTTGCATAACATATTGCATTCGATTATTGATCTCTCAACTCTCTGATATGTTACTTGTGTTCAGTTACATTTACATTGTGGTTCTTTACCTTGAGTATGCTTGTATGATAGGTTCACTCACAGATATGCACGTATGATATGTTGTCACGATCTACTCAGGGTTTTCATGATTGACTCTGTATGGTCAGGCACTACTTAGCCTTAGCCTTAGGATCCCGACGGGGTGACTTTGGTATAGTTATATGGCCTGCTGTAGTAAGGATATGTCTTGGGGAACCGGACCCCAGGAAACCGAGACCCATTATACCCTGGCCCGGACAATGGTGTTCTTTGCATGTTATAAGATCCCTCTTTTGGGAGCATATGGTAATGTAGTAGCTACTAGTTATGTACACAGCATGTATCCATTGATTCACTTAGCATATTTCTTTCTTGCATGACAGCCTAGTCTACGAAAATGCCTTCTTTAATCACATGATGTTCTTTATTCGATTAGACACAGCGTGTGTTAACTTACTATGGTTTATACTTTGCTGAATCTTCGTATTCACAGTTGTTTTTGGTGTTGCAGGCCCAGATACCCCTGCCGAACCCTCGCCGGTCGGCCAGACTCCAGATGAGACCCCCGGGGCCCCATCAGGCCTAGAGGAGTGGATGTGATCACTCCACGGGAGAGCGTTCTTGGCATACATTATTGGAGTCTTGTTTTGAGGATTTGTTCATTGTGTATATGTCATGACTGTATATGTTATTTTGTTCTTTTTGTAAGACCTTCATATGTAATTATGTCAGTTCCTTCTTGGTATTCTCTTCTTGCACTGTTAGTTTGATGTTTTTGATATTTACAGCCTCCGCGTACATGGTTGGCACGTGTGAATGTTCCCTTGTGCGTGTGCATTTAGACTCGGTCTACGTGTGCATGCACGGGAGTGCGTGTGTCATTAGGTTTGGCTTTTGCTAACCCCCGAACCCTGGGCTCGGGTTGTGACAGAACTTCAGGCTGTTGAGGGCCTTCTAAAAAAGCTACCTAGTGTTCACGTTACTAAAAAAAGTTCTGTTTCTAAGCCGAAAGGTAAGAAGAAATAGAAAAAAGGGTCAGAATCATAATACAGTGCCTCAAGGGGGCAACGAACCTTAGCGAGGAGTGAAAAAGTCTAAGGGCAAGTGTTTTCATTGCTAGCAAGCAAGGCATTGGAAAAAACAATGTCTAACTTATCTCAACAAAGTGAACAATAAAGGTAAATTTCATTCACTAGTTGTTAAATCATGTTTGGCGGTTATATCTACCGGTACCTAGTGTGTAGATATGGGAGCCACTAATCGTATTTGCAATTCTTTGCAGAGGTTCCAGGAAACTAGGCAGCTAAGCGATTGATAGATTTATTTACTTATGGGCGTTGTTACGAGTGGCAGCAATTACAGTAGGAGATATTTGTCTAAGTTTGTCACAACCCGAGCCTAGGGTTTGGGGGTTAGCAAAAGCCAAACCTAATGACACACGTACTCCCATGCATGCACACGTAGACCGAGTCTAAATGCACACGCACAAGGGAACATTCACACGTGCCAAGCAAGTACGTGGAAGCTGTAAATATCAGAAACATAAAACTAACAGGGCAAGAAGAGGATACAAAGAAAGAACTGACATAATTACATATGAAAGTCTTACAAAAAGAACAAAAGAATATATACAATCATGACATATCATGCCAAATACAAGTCTGAAAATCCACAAAACAAGACTTCAATGATGCATGCCAAGAACGCTCTCCCGTGGAGTGATCACATCCACTCCTCTAGGCCTGATGGGGCCCCGGGGGTCTCATCTGGAGCCTGGCCGACCTGCGGGGGTTCGGCAGGGGGATCTGGGCCTGCAACACCAAAAACAACTGTGAATACGAAGATTCAGCAAAGTATAAACCATAGCAAGTTAACACACGCTGTGTCTAACAGAATAAGAACATCATGTGATTAAAGAAGGCAATTTCGTAGACTAGGCTCTCATGCAAGAAAGAAATATGCGAAGTGAATCAATGAATACATGCTGTGTACATAACTAGTGGCTACTACATTACCATATGCTCCCAAAAGAGGGATCTTATAACATGCAAAGAACACCATTGTCCGGGCCAGGGTACAATGGGTCTCGGTTTCCTGGGGTCCGGTTCCCCAAGACATATCCATACTGCAGCAAGCCATATAAACTATACCAAATTCACCCCGTCGGGATCCTAAGGCTGAGGCTAAGTAGTGCCTGACCATACAGAGTCAATCATGGAAACCCTGAGTAGATCGTGACAACATATCATACGTGCAGATCTGTGAGTGAACATATCATACATGCATACTCAAGGTAAGTAATCACAATGTGAAAGTAAAGTAACGGGATACAAGTAATCATGTCAGAGCGTTGAGATCAATGATCGAATGCAATATGTTATGCAACAAATCATGCGAAATCGAATCATCTTAAGTTACAAACCAATTCTAATCTAATTGTCCGGTGTTTCTAACCGTGCATGATGATGTAGTTTTAAGTTATTCGATGCACCGTTGTCTAGTGTTGCATTGAATCGAGCGGTGCACGAAGTCCCTTAAACCAACACCCATGGGGAGGTGCTTAACATCCGGATAACGAACATGAATGATTCGCAGCCCTCGAGATCATTCACGCGTTGTAGCACATTCCGTTGGGCAAGTCTAGGTGCTCTACATTCTATCATGAAGGCCATATCGGTCTTTTCCTTACACCTATCCTTGTCTTTCCTTCATTAGTCTAGTGTGGATACGGCTTAGCCGTGTGTGTGCTACGGCTTAGCTGTGTGTGGTCTACGGCTTAGCCGTGGCTGGGCCGTAGAAGGTCTGTCAAATGCTGACTCTCAGTTAAATCCAAAAATGCACCCTGTATTGATCTACGGCTGGGCCACGGCTGAGCTTCGGCTTAGCCGTAGGGCAATCCACGGCTTAGCCGTGCCCTAGCCGTAGAGGAAAACTGGGTTTTTCTCCTCTCTGGACTTTGAGCCGTAAGGGTCATACGGCTTAGCCGTACCTGTACGAAGTCAATAATCTGAAACATGTACAGAATGTCTGGGAAAGCATCAGAATTTCAATTCTCCAATGGAGATAGACAAAGCAGTAAGCAAATGGGCTGTAAACACATTTTTCCATACACATTAATGTGAGCTAACCAAGATCAAAATCATACCAACATGGGTTCTCACAAGATATGGTTATACTTGCCTCAATTTGGAAATCAATTGCACAATTCGTTGTCCTCAAGTCCAAACACAACCTAACACAATCAAAACCACATGCATGCATGAGGAGTGGAATCACAGACACACCAAGCAACAATGGAGACAAGAGGGAGAAGAAATAGAGAAAGGAGATGAGAGGGATGAATGGATTTCCAACTCACCTCACATGCAAGAACCCAACTTCCTCTTGATCGATGGAGGAGAGAATTCAAGTGAAGGAGGGAGAGAAGTCTCCACGTGCAGTTGAGGAAGAAAATGAGAGAAGGAACGAGAGAGAGAGCAAACTTGTCGATGGATAAGTTATATAAACTAATGGTTAAGTCCAAATGACAATGAAGTCCAAGCTAGAATGCTAATTTCAGTTTGAGTCAAATCCGAGTCCAATCGAAGCACACTACCTCGGTTGCAAATGACGTAGTTACGAAAGTTAACGAGCTCAACGAAAGACACGTGTTGACATCAAGATGATGCAAAAATAACCATGTCTTAGAAAAGCTAAAATTACGAAAAAGGGCTTGGTCTACTTAATCCAGGTCAAACTCAACCCAACTACCTATCCATGACCCGTAACGAAAATAAAACATGAACAAAACATGATTAGCAACGAAAACAAGATTAACTAGCCGCTAAACGGGGTCAAGCTGGGTAGGAGTGTTGCATCCTCCCCTACTTGAGAATCATTCCGTCCTCGGAATGAACACTAACTCACTCATACCTGGGAAAACAAATCGGGATATTGTCGGGCCATCTGCTCTTCTAACTCCCAAGTAGCCTCATCGGGACTGTGATGCTCCCAAAGCACTTTGACCCATCGAATTGTCCTGGTGCGGAGTATCTGCTCTCGGGTTCCCACAATACGGAGCGGTCGCTCAACGTATGCAGCATTCGGCTGAATCTGAACCTCGTCGTAACGAATAACATGGGAAGGATCATGAACATATTTCCGAAGCATCGAAACGTGGAAAACGTTGTGCACTCCTGAAAACATCTCGGGAAGCACTAATCGATAGGCCAAATCACCAATTCGACTCTTGATCTCGAACGGTCCGACATAGCGTGGAGCTAACTTGCCTTTCTGGCCGAAACGGATTGTACCCTTCATCGGTGAGACCTTCAGGAAAACCCACTCACCAACTTGAAACTCTAATGGCCGTCTGCGAGTGTCTGCATAACTCTTCTGTCTCGACCGGGCAACTTTCAAGTTCTCAATGGCTTTCTGTACCTTCTCCGTAGTCTCGGCAATGATCGTCAGTCCGTGAAAACTTCGAGTTCCAACTTCTGTTAGTTTTTGTGGACTCAATCCATCAGTTGATGTAATAAATTGATTAATTTCTTTATTTATCAATAAAATCATGCTTTGCTTTCATGAGATGAATGTTATTTTACTACTTCATGCACATGACCAATACGTATGACATAATGGTTCATGAGTTGAACCGGATCCCATTAGTATATTAGATGTGATATATGTGCATGGATGAGATCCACGCGCAGGAGATATATGTCACAAATCTTATACTTAAAATAGCTTCACAACCAGTAATGAGATTGGGCATCTCATTTGATAAGGTTGCAGCACTTTGATCACTATGAGATAGTGTGATTTGTCTCGATCATCAGAATGTAAGATTCTGGATCACGGTGCTGGTACATTGGATGTATTGAAGGACCATGAGATGCACCTTATGGAATTCCGTCTCAATAATAAGGTATGCTCTCATAATTCCCTAGCAATAGGCTCTCAATCCTGAGACATTGACGAACTCAAGTTTCTATCTATTCATTTGCTTTGAGTCACCAATGAGTGAGGCCGACTATAGGTTAACACCTCGGTGTCTTGGGTATATGGTAGTAGAACTGTGGGAACGTTGAATGATCAAGATGGAATCTATCTATATTATCCCCTTGTGCCAATTAATGGATTTGTCATTAGTAAGTGCGCACCCATCTCAATTAAGAGTTAATTGGATGGTACTGATGATTACTGTGATTAATTGGGGCTCAAGGATAATAAGATGTGGAACTTAGATTGGAAGAGACGAGTTTATTCCAATTGATCCACGGGTATTGATAGAGGGGCCTACTTGTGGTAATTGGGAAGTTTAGGGTCTTCATTGTAATTTATTCCTAAGACTGGAGTGCAATTGCATTTATATAGTGGTGTTATTTGCAATTAACTGTGGGCCCGGATTGCACATGAGATGTGGGGTCGCGGTGTTCCAGTTGGAGCCAGCTTTCTAAGGAATCCCTAGTGGTCCCCACGCTAGCCCAAGATATTGGAAAACACTAATCCGACTTGGACTCTAGAAATAAGAGTTTGGAAAGGAGAAAGTTGCTAATTGCTTTGGAAGTAAGACTTCTATTTCAATTAGACAAGGGAGAGATTTGGAAGTCTATAAAATAGACTTGGACGTCCAAAAGAGTCCCCCTCACGCCCAAAACCCTTTCGTGCAAGAGTTGCGCGAGTTACTCTCCTCTCCTTTCTTCTAGTTCCTTGGAGTCTCGAGTGGAATTTCTCCTGAAGATTCCACCATTCTTCTTGAGAAAGGAAATCCAATTCGGGTCATAGCGTGGAAGGCTAAGAGGTGTTGAAGAAATCCATTAGAGCACTGCGGATCTCCAAAGGTATGATCTACTTCTTGCATGTCGTAGGTTATTTTGGATGCTTAGTGCTGGTAGAATTTTACTGTACATGGTCACGAGATTGAGGGTAACGCATCCTGGATTGGGTTTTGGTCTTATGGATAGTTGATCCCTGTGTCAAGTGGGTCAAAAGTTTTGAAAATCTATCCACGAGACCCACCTACTTCCAACAACTTCTTCCCAACATACCGGACTCCTACACTTCTTCCCGTACAATGCTTCATATGGCGCCATCCCAATGTTCTCGTGGAAGCTGTTATTGTAAGCAAACTCGCACAACGATAAGTGAAGATCCCATTCTTTCTCGTAGCTCAACACGCTGGCTCGCAACATATCCTCCAAGGTCTGAATCGTCCGCTCTGATTGCCCATCCGTCTGTGGGTGGTATGCCGTGCTGAAGCTCAACTTCGTACCCAAAGCCTCTTGGAAAGCTCTCCAGAAAGAGGAAACAAAACAGCTGTCACGGTCGGATACAATCGACACAGGGGTACCATGGAGCCTGACGATCTCATCCACGAACTTCCTCGCCATCTCTGAAAACGTTATACCCTTCCGAAAAGGAATGAAATGGGCTGACTTCGTCAATCGATCTACAATCACCCAAATGGCGTTGTTCTTCCTGCTCGTCGGCGGTAATCCGGAAACGAAGTCCATGGTGATGTGTTCCCACTTCCACTGCGGTATATGCAAAGGATGCAACGAGCCTGGCGGTCTCTGATGATCTGCCTTCACCTTCTGGCATGTCAAACAGCGAGCAACAAATCCTGCTACTTCTTTCTTCATGTTGTTCCACCAGAAGCGATCTTTGAGATTCTGAAACATCTTCGTGCTGCCTGGGTGCATCGCGTATCGAGCGTAATGCGCTTCGTTCATCAGTTTCTCCTTGAACTCATCAACTGCTGGCACGCACAACCTACTCCGAAAATAGAGTACACCATCCTCGAGTCTGAAATCGGGTCTGTCTCCAATGTGGTCTCGAATGCGCTTCAAGGTTAGATCTTCAAATTGCCTGTCTTTAATCTGCTGAATCATCTCAGGCTGAAACACTAGCGTACTAGCCAAAGTCACGCACTCATCCACTAGTTTAACTTCAACAGGGAGACCATGGAACTCTAAGAGGAAACTGCTCAAAAGCTGCACTGACTCTGCTTTCCTGCTGAGCGCATCTGCCACCACATTCCCCTTGCCTGGCTGATATTTGATCGGGAAGTCATAATCCTTAATAAGCTCCAGCCATCTCTGCTGTCTCATGTTCAGCTCCTGCTGTGTGAATAAATACTGCAAACTGTGGTGGTCAGAACGAACCTCAAACTGCACACCATACAGATAATGTCTCCACAGCTTCAATGCAAATACGATGGCTGCCAATTCCAAATCATGGGTGGCGTAATTCTTCTCATGTTCTCGCAACTGTCTCGATCCATATGCAATAACCTTCCCGTGCTGCATCAACACACAACCTAGACCAACTCGAGAAGCGTCTGAATAAACCATGAACCCTTCACTACCATCTGGCAAGGCTAACACTGGGACCGTAGTTAACTTTTCTTTCAGAGTCTGGAAACTGGCTTCACACTCCTCAGTCCAATCAAATGGTACATTCTTCCTGGTCAACTTCGTCAAAGGAGAAGAGATCTTCGCAAAGTCCTGGACAAATCGGCGATAGTAACCTGCTAGACCAAGGAAACTGCGAACTTCTGTTACTGTCTTGGGGCTAGGCCAATTCACCACTGCCTCCATTTTAGATGGATCAACTGCCAATCCCTCTCGTGAAATGATATGACCTAAAAATGCCACCTGCTCAAGCCAAAAATCACACTTCGACAACTTAGCAAACAATCGATGTTCTCTCAACAACGACAAGGCTTTTCTCAAATGCTCCCTATGCTCCTCTGCTGACTTAGAATAGATCAGTATGTCATCAATAAACACAACTACGAACTGGTTCAAGAAAGGAGCAAAGATCTGATTCATCAATGCCATAAAAGCTGCAGGTGCGTTGGTTAGTCCAAAAGGCATCACGAGGAATTCATAATGACCATAACGAGTCCTGAAGGCAGTCTTAGGAACGTCATCTTCTTTGACCCTCAACTGGTGATATCCAGACCTCAAATCAATCTTCGAAAAATATGCTGCACCCTGAAGTTGATCAAACAGCTCATCAATCCTGGGTAGGGGGTACTTGTTCTTGATAGTCACTTTGTTCAGCTGTCGGTAGTCTATGCACATCCGAAAAGTACCATCCTTCTTCTTGACAAACAAGACTGGTGCTCCCCAAGGTGAGACGCTCGGGCGAATGAAACCCTTATCCAAAAGCTCCTGCAATTGCTTCTTCAACTCAGACAACTCTGCTGGGGCCATGCTATACGGAGCTTTGCTGATCGGTGCCGTGCCGGGAACAAGCTCAATAGCGAACTCCACATCTCGAACCGGGGGTAAGTCTGGCACATCGTCTGGGAAGATATCGGGAAAATCACAGACCACCTGAATCTCACCTAGCTGCTTCGTCTCCTTCTTCGCTGAGATAAAGGCAATGAAGCCTTCACACCCTCGGCGGATCAAGCGATCTGCCTTACACGCCGAGATCACACGTCTGGGGCATCTCTGCTGACTGCCCTCGAAACGGAAGCCCTTGCCTAAATCGAAGAAGATCATCCTGTTGTAACAGTTAACACAGGCACGATATCGAGCGAGCCAATCATACCAAGGATCACATCGAAATCCAGCATCGACAACAGGATCAAATCAACAGGTAACTGATGACCTGCAATCTGCACGTCGCAATGGGGGTAGTATATACTACACTCCACTCGCTTGCCAACTGGGGTGGATACAACCAGCACATATGGCAACGGCTTAGACGGCTGATGTAACTGCTCGGCGAAAGGAGGTGCTACGTAAGACCGTGTAGACCCCGAATCGAACAAAGCTAATGCCTCGACGCGCGAAATCAAAACAGTACCTTCAACCACCTGTGGATCCTCGGCACTCTCATGGGTAGCAGCGTAAGCACGGGCTGTCTGGCGAGGCTGTCTCGAGCCTGGACGAGCTGACTGTGGCTTGCTCGGAGTTGTAGGTGCACTTGGTCTGCTAGGAACTGCACCGGAGGTAGGACCAGATGGAGCTGCACCGGAGGCTCTATATCGAGGACAATTGGCGATCATATGCTCCCTCGAACCACAAATAAAACAAGCACTTGCCTTCCTCCAACACGCGTCAGTCGCGTGACTCTTGCCACAATACCCACAAGTCACTCCTGCTGAACTGGAAGTGCTCTGCTGGCCTTTGGTCTTCTTCTGTACTTGTCCTCGTGCACTGAAAGGCGGCTGCCGCTTGGGCTCAACGGCTCTAGCAGCTTGCTGGATGGCCTCGGCAGAATAGGCCCTGTCCACTGCATCATCAAACGTAGCCGGACGCTGAAACGCAGTCACGTGGTGCATGTACCGGGGATGCAAACCTTCAACAAACCGGTTCACTTTCCTCTCTTCAGTACTGATCATATCCGGAGCAAAGTGCGACAACTGCATAAACTTGTTCACATATTCTGCTACTGTCATCTGCTGCTGGCGGAGAGCTAAAAACTCCACCTCCTTAGCTCGAAACACATGAGCCGGGATGAACTTTCTTCTAAACTGTTGCTTGAACATCTCCCAAACCGTCGCACTAGGAATGTCTCTATATGAGTCTTTCACGCTCTTCCACCAAGTTTTTGCGACATCTCTAAACATGGAGGCTGCTAGTCCGACCTTCTGCCGGTTCGTGCACACGACGGTCTCAAAAACATCCTCCGTCTGCTCCAGCCACTGTTCTGCCTTCAATGGCTCTTCTGTCCCGAAAAACTCAATAGCTCCTCGCTTGCGAAATTTACCGTAGAGGGCATTCGGGTCATTCTCTCGAGGCTGTAAGACCACCTGCTGGTCTATATGTGACTGAGCTGGGGCTTGGCTTTGTCGGTCTAACATGGTTGTCACTTGGGCTTGTAAATTTTGCATTCCTTGCGATTGTGCCTGAAGGAACTGAAATAGCATGAGGATGCGTTCATCTGTATTCTGTGTCTGCGGTGATGGTGCGGATCCGCTTTCATTATTTCCGGCGTTCTGTTGAGAACCCGAACCTGATGCCATCCCGTAAAATGAAAAGAGTCAGACACAAACACAAAACAATAGCGCCCAACAAGCCCCAAAATCTAGAAAGAGCACAAAGAAAGAATCGAATCCTCACCACGATCCTACATGCCTACATGCTTATCATCTAGAACAAGGAATGAGCAAGGAATGCTTTGATACCATACAATACGTATGTCACAACCCGAGCCCAGGGTTCGGGGGTTCGCAAAAGCCAAACCTAATGAACACGTACTCCCGTGCATGCACACGTAGACCGAGTCTAAATGCACACGCATAAGGGAACATTCACACGTGCCAAGCAAGTACGCGGAAGCTGTAAATATCAGAAACATAAAACTAACAGGGCAAGAAGAGGATACAAAGAAAGAACTGACATAATTACATATGAAAGTCTTACAAAAAGAACAAAAGAATATATACAATCATGACATATCATGCCAAATACAAGTCTGAAAATCCACAAAACAAGACTTCAATGATGCATGCCAAGAACGCTCTCCCGTGGAGTGATCACATCCACTCCTCTAGGCCTGATGGGGCCCCGGGGGTCTCATCTGGAGCCTGGCCGACCTGCGGGGGTTCGGCAGGGGGATCTGGGCCTGCAACACCAAAAACAACTGTGAATACGAAGATTCAGCAAAGTATAAACCATAGCAAGTTAACACACGCTGTGTCTAACAGAATAAGAACATCATGTGATTAAAGAAGGCAATTTCGTAGACTAGGCTCTCATGCAAGAAAGAAATATGCGAAGTGAATCAATGAATACATGCTGTGTACATAACTAGTGGCTACTACATTACCATATGCTCCCAAAAGAGGGATCTTATAACATGCAAAGAACACCATTGTCCGGGCCAGGGTACAATGGGTCTCGGTTTCCTGGGGTCCGGTTCCCCAAGACATATCCATACTGCAGCAGGCCATATAAACTATACCAAATTCACCCCGTCGGGATCCTAAGGCTGAGGCTAAGTAGTGCCTAACCATACAGAGTCAATCATGGAAACCCTGAGTAGATCGTGACAACATATCATACGTGCAGATCTGTGAGTGAACATATCATACATGCATACTCAAGGTAAGTAATCACAATGTGAAAGTAAAGTAACGGGATACAAGTAATCATGTCAGAGCGTTGAGATCAATGATCGAATGCAATATGTTATGCAACAAATCATGCGAAATCGAATCATCTTAAGTTACAAACCAATTCTAATCTAATTGTCCGGTGTTTCTAACCGTGCATGATGATGTAGTTTTAAGTTATTCGAGCACCGTTGTCTAGTGTTGCATTGAATCGAGCGGTGCACGAAGTCCCTTAAACCAACACCCATGGGGAGGTGCTTAACATCCGGATAACGAACATGAATGATTCGCAGCCCTCGAGATCATTCACGCGTTGTAGCACATTCCGTTGGGCAAGTCTAGGTGCTCTACATTCTATCATGAAGGCCATATCGGTCTTTTCCTTACACCTATCCTTGTCTTTCCTTCATTAGTCTAGTGTGGATACGGCTTAGCCGTGTGTGTGCTACGGCTTAGCCGTGTGTGGTCTACGGCTTAGCCGTGGCTGGGCCGTAGAAGGTCTGTCAAATGCTGACTCTCAGTTAAATCCAAAAATGCACCCTGTATTGATCTACGGCTGGGCCACGGCTGAGCTTCGGCTTAGCCGTAGGGCAATCCACGGCTTAGCCGTGCCCTAGCCGTAGAGGAAAACTGGATTTTTCTCCTCTCTGGACTTTGAGCAGTAAGGGTCATACGGCTTAGCCGTACCTGTACGAAGTCAATAATCTGAAACATGTACAGAATGTCTGGGAAAGCATCAGAATTTCAATTCTCCAATGGAGATAGACAAAGCAGTAAGCAAATGGGCTGTAAACACATTTTTCCATACACATTAATGTGAGCTAACCAAGATCAAAATCATACCAACATGGGTTCTCACAAGATATGGTTATACTTGCCTCAATTTGGAAATCAATTGCACAATTCGTTGTCCTCAAGCCCAAACACAACCTAACACAATCAAAACCACATGCATGCATGAGGAGTGGAATCACAGACACACCAAGCAACAATGGAGACAAGAGGGAGAAGAAATAGAGAAAGGAGATGAGAGGGATGAATGGATTTCCAACTCACCTCACATGCAAGAACCCAAATTCCTCTTGATCGATGGAGGAGAGAATTCAAGTGAAGGAGGGAGAGAAGTCTCCACGTGCAGTTGAGGAAGAAAATGAGAGAAGGAACGAGAGAGAGAGCAAACTTGTCGATGGATAAGTTATATAAACTAATGGTTAAGTCCAAATGACAATGAAGTCCAAGCTAGAATGCTAATTTTAGTTTGAGTCAAATCCGAGTCCAATCGAAGCACACTACCTCGGTTGCAAATGACGTAGTTACGAAAGTTAACGAGCTCAACGAAAGACACGTGTTGACATCAAGATGATGCAAAAATAACCATGTCTTAGAAAAGCTAAAATTACGAAAAAGGGCTTGGTCTATTTAATCCAGGTCAAACTCAACCCAACTACCTATCCATGACCCGTAACGAAAATAAAACATGAACAAAACACGATTAGCAACGAAAACAAGATTAACTAGCCGCTAAACGGGGTCAAGCTGGGTCGGAGTGTTACAAAGTTTTAGTAGAGATAGGACTTAAATTTTAAAAGATTGTCTTTATGTTTGTAACATGCCGATTCCAACTAAGCATGTTTAGCGACTAATTAAGTAAGTTATTAGCTAACTACCATAGAATTAGCATAAATAATTATGTTTAACGTGTCATTAGGATGGATTTAACTTGTTTTGTCTTAGTGGGTCATGTTTAGGTCATAGATAGATAGTTGGGTCGAGTTTAACCTTAACTAGGTAAATGAAAGCCCTTTTTCATAATTTTCGATTACATGGTTATACGTCTTACATACATCATATTATTATCATCGTGTTTGTCTCGTTGAGCTCGTCAACTTTCGTGCATGATTGGAACGCATTTGACTTTGTCTGTGTTAGTTAAACCCTCATTTGACTTAAACTGAAAATACATTAGAGGGATGGGTCTTTTTGTAAACTTTAGAAAATGCTTATGTTTAAAAAAAACAAGAACCCTTCAGTTGATCCTTTCCCTTCTTCAGTTATAGCAACTTCTTCTTCTTCCATTTTTCTTCTTATGTTCCAAAGGGAGCAAGATAGATCTTGCATGTAGGATTTCAAGCACCCATCCCATCATTCCATTTCTTCTCTACCTTCCTTCTCTTCTGAAATTGAATATTGTGATTACATCTCTCCTTACAACTCCCCAATTTGTGGTCTAAGGTGAGATCTTCTCTCTTTCCTAAATTTCTTGATTTAGTAAAGTCAAGGAGAATCCTTGATCAAGCATGCACTCATCTCCTTCCTCATTTCTTATATACATGGCATTTAGTTCAAGAATTGGGTGTTTCTTCTTTGTTGAGTTAAGAGAAGGACTAGTGAGTTGAAAGCTTAGTCTAAGGCAAGTATAAGCTAATTAATGTGAATTCATATTGGTTTTCTATGAATCTTGTAAGTCTATTTCATCTTTAATGTGCATTCAGCCCTATATTTTCGTTCTTCTAAATGCTAGTGCATGATGAGATCCTCTTCATGAATGATGAAATGTAAACTTGACATTGTAGAATGACTGAACAGAGTAGGGATACCATAGTGGAAACTAAGTTGAAAAGTTTCTGTAAGTAAATTAAACCCTATACTAAATCAGCTTTAAAAAAACTGAAGCTTCCGGCTAAGCCATAAGTATGCTATGGCTCGAAATCCAAAGAGCCAAAATTTAAGAATTCTTTTATGGCTAAGCCATAGCCAAGCCATGGCTCAGCCGTAGGTTAAATACGGCTAAGTTGTTGAACAAAATACAGTTCAGCCATAAATATAGAAGAAAAATCCAGGTAACCAAGGCTAAGCCGCAGGTTAGTTACCCATGGCTAAGCTGTAGGTTGCCCACGGCTAAGCCGTAAGCCATTAAAACTTAGGGTTAATGTCACGCCCCAATCCCGGGACTTGGAAATTTGAGTGGGCCCACAGGGTATGAATACGTAATCCCGTAGTAATACGTACCCTAAAGGATTATGCACGAATTCCAACAATGGAGATTCCACAAGAACGTGTGAGGTATGCCCAACACACATAGGAATAGAACTCATCATAAGCGAACTCCTGTGAAATGCTCTGTAATGATCAAGAGCAAGACTGGGGAAACATATCACACAACATTCATATATAGATATATATATATCAGTCCTTAAAACTTTAGATAACATTTCATACAATGCAAACTACTATTTAACAAATTGGATACAGAAGGTCCAGTTTGCACATTCCCAAGGGGAAGACCAAAATTACGACTATAACACCTCCAAAACGGGGCACACTCCGTAGAATGACTAATAAAAGACATCGCCATCCTTTCATTCATCTATACCCTGAGGTACCGTTGGGGCACTCCCGGGGGCGCATCAATAATCAAGTTGGGATTTGGTTCTACACCTGCAATACCAAGGTAACACTGTTAACACGACGGTTAAGCAAGTACAAAGGCATATGTAACTAGCATAATATATCTTATGGACTTAACAATATATACTGATCAAAGAAGGCAATAACAGTTTGCTAGGCATGTTGTGCATAAGTAACAATGAGTTAGGAATCATAAATAAGATATCGTATACACTATTTGGCAACCATGAGGCTCTATTCTCCTAAAAGGGAGCATACATATGGGTCGCTAGGGGATCAAGCTAGCTTCCCAAGGAGCACCGACAACTCATCCGTAAACTATTGCAGTAGTGACATAGGGGTACCTAAAGGTCACAAGCTAAGTGGTGCCGACTCGGATTTACCTTTTTCATACTTTTCAATCATACTCATCATGTCATACATAAGAAATATCAATCTGAAGGTATAACCAATCATGAAAACAAAGATAGTAAAGTAACGAATAATTAAACTAAGCATATTCATATGAGCTATGAAGGCTCAAATCTCGGTTATACCCATTTGGCAAGCAAGCACGCACTCAGTAGAAATTCTGGCTTATCAGACACGCACTCATTAGAAACTCAGGTCTGAATTGCCTTAGGGTTTGGCACGAGAGAGTGAGTACGTAACAATTCATGTTGAGGACAATGTATCTTAACAATATGAATGCATTCAGATTGAGTAAGTATCAAGGAGATTACTAGCCAACCCTATACTAGATAATCCATGATTCCCCAAGGTCATTCAACATGACGTACTCATAATTCGTCTGGTGCCATTGTGTTACCGTATCTTGGTATTACTCTGTGTATATAAAGGACACCCCTTCTTATACCAACATCTATGACTTGACAGTGGGAGATCATCTAGAAAATCAAGGGAATGAATGACAACTCTACACTCATTCTCCTTAACATTTAATTACTGTTGGGCCAGTGTGGTTGTAAAGAATGTGTCAATACTAAGGCCTTACCAGGTCATTTAGAATTCCTAATATCCTAAATTCACTGGGTTCTTACGGCCTAGCCATATACAATGGTACGGCTTAGCCAAGTGGTTCAGGTTTCCTCCTTAATTTCAGGCGCATTTACGGTTTAGCCGTATGTTAGCCTACGGCTAGGTTACGGTTAGATTACGGCTTAGCCGTAATGCATTACACGGTGTAGCCTTGTGTAAGTCGTAGTAGGAAATGGTTTTTTCAAGCTCTCTGGAAAGTCCATCATAAAAAAGCTTACGGCTTGGGCACAGGCTGGGCTCAGCTTAGCTATAGTGCATTTCACGATACAGTCGTGAGTAAGCCGTAGTACAAAACGGATTTTATCGCTCTCGGGACTTTAAGCCGTAAACATTTACAGCTTAGCCGTGGCTTCGCTGTACTCTTCAGAAAACCTGACGTCAGTTCTGTAGCTCAGTTTCAATGCAGGATCAGTACAGAAGCCTGAATTGTGGGAGTTTTTATGGCTTAATTATAGAGTCTTTGAAGGTATTCAATACCTACACACCCTCCTATTCCATGTTTACACCCTAACTCATCCCACACCCCATACATGGATATGCATTAAGCAATATAAAGAGCTGTAATCTGAGATTGAAAGAACCAAGTTTAAGAATCAACAACTTAAACATCCATGCAACATATATGCACTCTAATACTTGCCTTTTAACAGTGTTTGCCCTCCCTAAGTCCTTCTTGTTGTGTGGTTAGGGAAAACCTCCAATGAGAAGTGGGTTCTCTACATGGAAACATACAAATGGTGAATGTGATGCAACAATGCATGCATGTCACAGATTTGCGTCCTTATGACTCTAATAACCCAAAATGAATGGAATGGGGGTAAGTCTTCACCTCGTGCAGCTGTAACTTGGAGGAGAGAATACTCTAAGGGAAAAATGCAAAGGGAAGGAGAAGGGGAAGAAGAAGAAGAAGAAAAGTCCCCCACCCTTACATGCAAGACTTCCCAAGCCTAGTAGCTCCCTAACTTTGAAAGTGAAGATGAAGAATTAAGAAGAGAGGACCACTCCAGCGGCTAAACGTGAGAAGGGAACGAGAAAGGAGAAGGGACGTTGAGTTCCTTCTTTAAAAGAAATTTCTTACCTTGCATGCAAACCCATTTCTTTGGGATATTTACGGTTTAGGTCGCGTGGCCTTAATTAGCCCAAGATAAATCCAAATCAAATTGGGCCGAACACGAAAGATGGTCTACACGAAAAATTACGCAAGAGGCAATGGATGTGGTGTCCATAAGATGCAAGAATAATCTACAAAAAGGTCTTCAACTACTGAAGTAAGGTTCAAACTCCACCCAACTGCCTGTCTGAGACTCAAACCTAATAGTTTTTGCATTAGATTAACCTTAATAAGGTTTAATTAATATAAAACGAGATTAATTAACATAGATTAAGATTAGTGGGATTAGGAACCTTACATCCTCCCCCACTTAAAAGCATTCGGTCCTCCGAATGTGACGTACCTCGGGTAGTAGCTCCGAGTATTTTGCCTGTATTTGATCTTCAGGTTCCCAAGTGGCCTTTTCCTGTCCATGATGCTCCCATAGGACCTTAACCCATTTAATCGTTCAGGTACGCAGCACTTGGTTTTTAGTGTCAATGATACGAAGTGGTCTTTTTTCATAGCTCACATCAGGCTTAACTTGTATGTCGTCCAACTCAAGAACATGTGAAGGGTCCGAAAGGTACTTCCTAAGAATCGACATATGGAATACATTGTGAACTCCCGTAAGCAGGGGTGGTAGCTCCAATCAATAAGCTACATCCCCAACCCTACTCAGTATCTCGAAAGGTCCTACAAACCACGGAGCTAACTTGCCCTTCTGTCCAAACCTGATAATACCCTTCATTGGGGACACCTTCAAGAAAACTTTGTCCCCCACTTGGAACTCAAGAGGCCGATGGCGGTTGTCTGCATAACTCTTCTGGCGTAATCATGCAACCTTCAATTTATCTTGTACCTTTTGCACTTTCTCCGCTATATCTGCAACCAAAGAGGGTCCATGGAAACTTCTAACCCCAACTTCTTCCCAACAGACTGGTGTATGGCACTTACGTCCATACAAAGCTTTGAATGGGGCCATTCCGATCTTGCGTGATAACTATTATTATACGCAAATTCACATAAGGAGAGGTGTTCATCTCACTCCTTCCTGAAGTCCAATATGCTAGCTTGTAGCATATCTTCAAAGGTCTGTATCGTTCGCTCCAATTGCCCGTTGGTCTGCGGATGGTAAGCTGTGCTAAAACTGAGTTTAGTACCCAAGGACTTTTGAAAAGACTGCCAGAAGGAAGACACAAACCTACTGTCTCGGTCGGAGACAATTGAAACTAGAGTACCGTGTAGCCACACAATCTCATCAATGAAGATCTTGGCCATCTCATGAAATTTCATCCCTTTCCTAATGGGAATAAAGTGGGCTAACTTTGTTAGTTGGTCAACAATCACCCATACAACATCATGATGTTTACTTGTCCGGGGCAACCCCGAAACGAAGTCCATTGTTAAATTCTTCCATTTCCACTTAGGAATCTGTAGAGGATGTAACAAACCGGGAGGCCTCTTATGTTCAGCCTTTACTCGTTGGCAGGTAAGGCACCTTGCTACAAAGCTCGCAATATCTCGCTTCATGTTATTCCACCAGAACTTGCCATGTAAATTTTGGTATGTTTTTGTACTCCCGGGGTACATGGAATATCGAGCATGATGTGCTTCAGTCATGATTGCCCTTTTTAAGTTATGGTTTTGGACTGCTGAAACACAGAGCCGATCTCTGAAATACAGTACGCCATCTACTATCCTGAAATCGAGTCTCTCCGATATATGGTCACGAATCTTAACAAACTCTGGATCTTCAAACTGCCTTTCTTTAATTTGCTAAATTAAGGTGGGCTCGAAGACTGACATAGCTACCAACATGACCTTATCATTCATGAACTTTGACTTCCACATCCAGATCTCGGAATTCTTCTACTAGAGACCATTCACCACACATTGCTGCCATCTCAATGGTGGATTTCCTACTCAATGCATCGGCCACTACATTCCCTTTTCTGAGAAATATTTGATCGGAAAATCATAATCCTTTATAAATTCTAACCATCTACGCTATCTCATGTTAAGGTCATGCTGAGAAAATAGATACTGGAGACTATGATGGTCGTTATGGACTTCAAATCTCTCCCCGCACAAGTAGTGTCTCCACAACTTCAATGCAAAGACCACCGTAGCTAATTCAAAATCATGTGTAGCATAATTTTTCTCATATTCCTTCAATTGTCGAGATCCATATGCTATCATCTTTCCATTCTGCATTAATACACATCCCAGCCCAATCCTCGAAGTATCAGTATAGATAACAAATCCACCACTACCCTCTGGTAGAGATAAAATTGGAGCCGAGGTTAGTTTCTCCTTAAGGAGTCGAAAACTCGACTCACATTCAGTTGACCAAACAAACGGTTCATTATTCCAGGTCAATTTTGTCAAAGGTACAACTATTTTAGAAAAGTCCTTTACAAACCTTCTATAATAAGCCGCCAAACCAACAAAGCTTCTAACCTCTGCAACTATTTTGGGGCTTTGCCAATTAGTTATAGCCTCAACCTTAGCTGGATCGACTGTAAGCCCCTCTTTTAAGATTATATGCCCCAAAAAGGCAACTTGTTCTAACCAGAATTCACACTTGTCTAGTTTAGCATACAGTCGGTGGTCCCTTAATAATTGTAGAGAAATCCTCAGATATTCCGCATGCTCGTCTCGGGTCTTGGAGTATACCATTACATCATCAATGAAAAGGACTACAAACCGATCAAGGTAGGGTGAAAAGATCTTGTTCACCAAGGCCATAAATACTGCTGGCGCATTTGTTAACCCAAAAGGCATAACCAAGAATTCATAATGCCCATATCTTGTCCTGAAAGCTGTTTTTGATGTATCTAGATTCCTAACTCGCAGCTGGTGATATCCGGACCTTAGATTAGTCTTTGAAAAATGGGTTGCACCCTGTAATTAGTCAAATAGTTCATCAATTCTAGGCAATAGGTATTTATTTTTTATTGTCACTTGATTTAATTACCTGTAATCAATACACATTCTGAGGGTGCCATCTTTCTTCTTCATGAATAAGACTGAGGCTCCCCATGGTGACGTACTAGGACAAACAAACCCTTTATCTAATAAGTCCTGTAACTGTACATTTAGCTCACGTAACTCTGCTGGTGCCATTCTATACGGAGCCTTAGAAATGGGAGCGGTACCAGGTACTAATTCTGTAGTAAAGTTCACTTCCCTAATTGGAGGAAGACCAGGTACTTCGTCGGGAAACACATCAGGGAACTCACAAACCACTGGTATTTCTTCTAACTTCTTAGGTGATTTCTTCTCCACAATGAAGGCGATGTACCCCTCACAACCACTATGAATTAGCCTTTCCGCTCGAAGTGGTAAAATTAATCTACTGTTCGAATCTTTTTGTCACCTTGGAACACCACACTTGGGCCATCTTCACTCACCTTTACGGTGACGGTTTTACGGAAACAGTCTAAACAAGCCATATACTTTGTCAACCAATCCACGCCTAAGATTACATCGAAGTCATGCATGGGCAATACAATAAGTTCCGCTGGGAGATGGACCTCTCCAATGAGAACTCGACAACCCTGGTAATAGTCATCACAAGTCACCGTCTTGCCAACTAGAGTGATAACACTCAACACATACGGTAACCATGTTGGCGGCTCCAGTATCCTACTAAAGAATCAGGGTGAAATGAAGGAGTGTGAAGATCTTGAATCAAACAACACTTTAGCTTCTATGTCACAAATAAAAACCTTACCTACAACCACATGTCCTGTTGCTTCTGCCTCTTCATGAGTCAACGTATAGGCGCGGCCTTGCCTTTGGGGTCGGTTTTGTTGTCCTTGCTTCTGTTGTCCTTGACCTTGCCGTGACTGCCCTTGGCCTTGTCTCACCTGCTGTTGCTGACGGGTAGGCGCTGGTGGTGTTACTCTAGAAGACTGCTGCTACTGCTGCTGCGGTAGGGCTCGACTAGAATCCTTCCTTCTTAGGCACTCTGACAAGCGATGGTCCATTGAGCCACAGCCAAAACAGGCTCCTGTGGACCTCCAGCATTTACTAGTCTCATGACCCTTCCCGCATACACCGCAGATGGGTCGTGATGTCTCTCTAACAACCCCTTTTTGCTTCTTAGGATGTTACTGACCTTTCCCAGACAATGGGGCACTCTTCCTGGACTCTCCCAAAAATAGGCTCTTCTTGATTTCTTCAGCTGCATAAGCCTTGCTACAGCATCATCATATTGAACTGGTTATTGGAAGGCCGTAGCATGTCCCTTAATAGTCGGCCTCAAGCCTTCAAGAAACCTCTCCACTCTTTTATCCTCAGTGTCAATCAAGTCTAAAGCAAATCGAGAGAGCTAACTAAATAAATGCACGTATTCTGCAACGGTTATGGAGTTCTACGTAGGGAGAGGAACTCTGCCTTTTTCTTGCGGGTTAGATGTTCGGGAATAAACTTCTTCCTAAATTGCCTCTTAAAGTCTTCCCATACAGTAGCATCTGGCATGGCCCTAATATGGTCCCTGAGACTCTTCCACCATGTATCCGTGATATCCCTGAACATGGATGCTGTGAGGACTACCTGCTGCCTTGGGGTACAAGTTAGTGTATCGAAGACATTCTCAGTGTGGACGAGCCATTCATCTGCTCGTAACGGATCCTCTTGTCCCATAAACTCTCTGGCTCCCCTCTTTCGGAACTTTTCATACAAGGAATTAGGATCTCCGGGTTGATCTTGCCTGTTCAATAGGGTGGCTAACTGCATTTGCATAGCAGCTTGATTAGCATTACTAGCATCTAATTGATGCATTAACATCCTATTCCTCCGTGTTGTATGTAGGACAAAGAGGAGGTTGCGGTGGAGGGTCCGCACCTTCCAATTCCACATTGTTGCAATCATTATCACCCGAACTATTGTTCATACCGGGCCTAGACGCCATGGATCTGCAATTATTATGGTTGTTAGTCATATATATATATATACATATACACTACAACTATACAAGAAGGTTATAATCATAATAGAAAATCCAACCCCGAACAGACCTATCGGAACCTCACCACATTTTCTAATGTTGCTAAGTCTTTTAATTGACTTCTTAGCAGTCTCTGATACCATTACTTACGTATGTCACGCCCCAATCCCGGGAATTGGAGATTTGAGTAGACCCCCAGGGTGTGAATACGTAATCTCATAGTAATCCGTGCCCTGAAGGATTATGCACGAATTCCTACAAGGGAAATTCCACAAGAACGTGTGAGATATGCCCAACACACATAGGAATAGAACTCATCATAGGCGAACTCCTGCGAAATGCTTATAATGTTCAAGAGCAAGACAGGGGAAACATATCCCACGACATTCATATATAGATATATATATCAGTACTTAAAACTTTAGATAACATTTCATACAATCCAAACTACTATTTAACAAATTGGGTACAGAAGGTCTAGTTTGCACATTCCCAAGGGGAAGACTAAATTACGACTGTAACACCTCCAAAACCAGGCACACTCCGTAAGATGACTAATAAAAGACATCGCCATTCTTCCATTCATCTATACCCCAAGGTACCATTGGGGCACTCTCCGGGGGCCCGTCAATAACCGAGTTGGGATTTGATTCCGCACCTGCAATACCAAGGTAACACTGTTAACACGATTGCTAAGCAAGTACAAAGGCATATGGAACTAGCATAATGTACCAACTGGACTTAATAATATATACTGATCAGAGAGGACACTAACAGTTTGCTAGGCATATTGTGCATGAGTAACAATGAGTTAGGAATCATAAATAAGATGTTGTATACACTATTTGGCAACCACGAGGCTCTATTCTCCCAAAAAGGAGCATACATATGGGTCATTAGGGGATCAAGCTAGCTTCCCGAGGAGCACCGACAACTCCTCTGTAAATTACTGTAGTAGTGACATAGGGGTACCCAAAAGGCACAAGCTAAGTGGTGCCGACTTGGATTTACCTTTTCATACTTTTCAATCATACTCGTCATGTCATACATAAGAAATATCAATCTGAAGGTATAACCAATCATGAAAACAAAGAGAGTAAAGTAACGAATAATTAAACTAAGCATACTCATATGAGCTACGAAGGCTCAAACCTCGTTATACCCATTTGGCAAGCAAGCATGCACTCAGTAGAAGCTCTGGCTTGTCAGACACGCACTCATTAGAAGCTCAGGTCTGAATTACCTCAGGGTTTGGCACGGGAGAGTGAGTACATAACAATTCATGTTGAGAACAAGGTATCTTAACAATATGAATACATTCGGATTGAGTAAGTATCAAGGAGATTACTAGCCAACCCTATACTAGATAACCCATAATCCCCAAGGTCATTCAACACGACGTACTCATAATTCGTCCGGTGCATTGTGTTACCATATCTTGGTATTACTCTGTGTATATAAAGGACACCCCTTCTTATGCCAACATCCATGACTTGACATTGGGAGATCATCCGAAAAATCAAGGAAATGAATGACAACTCTACACTCATTCTCCTTAACATTTAATTACCGTTGGGCCAGTGTGGTTGTAAAGAATGTGTCAATACTAAGGCCCTACCAGGTTATTGAGAATTCCTAATATCCTAAATTCACTGGGTTCTTACGGCTTAGTTGTATACAATGTTACGGCTTAGCCGAGTGGTTCAGGTTTCCTCTTTAATTTCAGGTGCATGTATGGTTTACTCGTATGTTAGCCTACGGCTAGGTTATGGTTAGGTTACGGCTTAGCCATAATGCATTACACGGTGTAGACGTGTGTAAGCCGTAGTAGGAAATGGTTTTTTCAAGCTCTCTGGAAAGTCCATCATAAAAAAGCTTATGGCTTGGGCACGGGCTGGGCTCAGCTTAGCTGTAGTGCATTTCACGGTACAGCCGTGAGTAAGCCGTAGTACAAAACGGATTTTATCGCTCTCGGGACTTTAAGTCGTAAACATTTACGGCTTCGCCGTACTCTTCAGAAAACCTAAAGTCAGTTCTATAGCTCAGTTTCAATGCAAGATCAGTACAGAAGCCTGAATTGTGGGGAGTTTCTATGGCTTAATTATAGAGTCTTTGAAGGTATTCAATATCCACACACCCTCCTATTCCATGTTTACATCCTAACTCATCCCACACCCCATACATGGATATGCATTAAACAATATAAAGAGTTGTAATTTGAGATTGAAAGAACCAAGTTTAAGAATCAACAACTTAAACACCCATGCAACATATATGCACTCTAATACTTGCCTTTTAACAGTGTTTGACCTCCCTAAGTCCTTCTTGTTGTGTGGTTAGGGGAAACCTCCAATGAGAAGTGGGTTCTCTACATGGAAACATACAAATGGTGAATGTGATGCAACAATGCATGCATGTCACAGATTTGCGTCCTTATGACTCTAATAACCCAAAATGAATGGAATGGGGGTAAGTCTTCACCTCGTGCAGCTGTAACTTGGAGGAGAGAATACTCTAAGGGAAAAATGCACGGGGAAGGAGAAGGGGAAGAAGAAAAAGAAGAAAAAAAGTCCCCCATCCTTACATGCAAGACTTCCCAATCCTAGTAGCTCCCTAACTTTGAAAGTGAAGATGAAGAATTAAGAAGAGAGGACCACTCCAGCGACCAAACGTGAGGAGGGAAGGAAAAAGGAGAAGGGACATTGAGTTCCATCTTTAAAAGAAATTTCTTACCTTGCATGCAAACCCATTTCTTTGGGATATTTACGTTTTAGGTTGCGTGGCCTTGTTAGCCCAAGATGAATCCAAATCAAGTTGGGCTGAACACGAAAGATGGTCTACACGAAAAATTACGCAAGAGGCGATCGATGTGGTGTCCATAAGATGCAAGAATAATCTACAAAAAGGTCCTCAACTACTGAGGTAAGGTTCAAACTCCACCCAACTACCTGTCCGAGACTCAAACCTAATAGTTTTTGCATTAGATTAACCTTAATAAGGCTTAATTCATATAAAACGAAATTAATTAACATAGATTAAGATTAGTGGGATTCGGAACCTTATAGTTAATTAGGGCTGTTACAAAACCTTGTAGGACTCTAGTTTTGGATCCCTTTAGCCTATGCTTTGGCCAAATGGAATAATTGAGCATCATGAAAGGTCATGAGGGCTGAGAATCATTCATGTGATGTTGTCCATTCATTAAGCACCTTTCTATGAGTATTGGTTTAAGGGACTTTGATACATATTCTCGACACAATATAACACCAAAAAGAGAAAACTGTGTATCAGATAACTTAAGACTATATCATCATGCACGATTAGAAAAAATGGATGACTAGATTATGGTTGGTTTGTGAAACTACCTTGATTCTATTAATTTGAATTGCAAAGCGTATTGGATTACCGTTATTGCCTTCTATTATGCTAATAATGATTTTGAATCGAAATGATCATGCATAAATTGATTTTATTTGAATTGTTTCTTAATATACATTTTATAATAACATTGACATTGAATTGAGTAAAAATAAATTGAACGAATGCATTGAACGTATACTGCATTGTATTGGTCTCAATAAATGAATTTCATGATTTACTCAAGTTCAATTATATGGATTGAAATGGTCTGGCTCTACTCAACTTCAACCTTATGATACCTGGCAGGGTTGACTTTGGTATAGTATATGAATGGTGCCGCTACAGTGTGCCTTTGGAGCTTCTGGACTCTATATATGAAAAGATTCATTCGTATCCTCGCTCGGTCGATGGTGTTCTCAATGCAAAGATCTCTAGAGGGAGGATATGACAAATGTAGTAGTCAAATACTAAAGTATTTCTGTTAATTGATTCTTATGACATGCTCGATTCAATCGCACAATATGCCTAGTATACTAAATTGACCTCTATAATCCCATGTTAATAATTCTTGTAGATACAATGTGTATTACCTTAATTATGCTTATACTAGTCTTATTTACTAGTTGTTTATAGTGTTTCAGGCTCAAATCCAAGTCCCGATCTTACGAAGATCGAGGAGATTTCAAAGGAGGCGTCAAGGTTGACCGCGCTCGAAAAATAGCGTGAAAACGTGTACTGGATTCGAATCCAACATTTACGCACTTTAAGCGTTAAGAAAAATGGGAATTGACTACAGTTCATCATTAATTTCTTTTTTGTTTACATGGGTTCAAATGCTCTGACCGTGGGGATGCAGGTTGTTTACATAGCTTTGAAAAGTTTACAACCCCTCCATCAAGTCTCAGATGTGATCTCAATTTAAAAAATACAAGAAAATGTACACAAAATGGAAAAAATGCAAAAAAGAGAAGAAATTTGTGGAGTGATTATGACCCATGGTCACTGGCCCCCTGCTAGTGACCGTGACTGGGAGTCTGCCAGTGACCGTGGCCCATAGTCATTGGCAGAGACAGTGACTGAAAAGTCACTTTTTGCTTATCTTTTTGCACTGTTTCCTTTTTGTAACTTCTTAAAGGCGCTAGAACTTTTTTTTATGATCTTTAGGGCATTGAATGACCATCAAGAAGAACAAATTCAATCGTGGAATCGATCGAAACATTTGTTAATCATCATTGTTGTTTACGGACCATCTTTTGTACAAGTCCGAAAAAGGTACTGTATAAAGCCAAAGTTGTGTCATTTTGAGCCTATGTGTCACGCCCCGATCCCGGGAATTTGGAGATTTAAGTGGGCCCCTAGGGTGTGAATACGTAATCTCGTAGTAATCCGTGCTATAAAATAATTATGCACGAATTCCGACAAGGGAGATTTCACAGGAATGTGTGAGGTATGCCCAACCACACGTATGATTAAAACTCAACATAAGTGGACTCCTATGAAATACTCTGTAATGATCACGAGTAAGACGTAGAGAAGCATATCCACATCATTCATATACATATATATAAATACTTAAGACTTTAATTAACATTTCATGCAACCAAGCCACCATTTAACAATTCGGGTACATAAGGTCCAATTTAAACATCTCCAGGTGGAAGACCAAAATTCACAACTATATCGTATCCAAAACACCAGGCGCACTCCGTAGGATGACTAATAAAGGACATCATCATCCTTCCATTCTTCTATACCCCAGGATACCATTGGGGCACCCTTTGGGGACGCGTCAACAACCAAGTCGGGGTTAGGTTCCGCACCTGCAACACCAAGGGTAACACTGTTAACATGACGGTTAAGCAAGTACAGAGCCATATGAAACTAGCATAATGTATCAAATGAACTAAATAATATACACTGATCAAAGAGGGCAATAACAGTCTACTAGGCATGTTGTGCATAAGTAACAATGAGTTAGGAATCATAAGTAAGATATTATATACACTAATTGGTAACCACGAGGCTCTATTCTCCCAAAAGGGAGCATACATATGGGTTACTAAGGGATCAAGCTAGCTTCCCAAGGAGCGCCGACAACTCCTTCGTAAACTACTGCAGTAGTGACATAGGGGTACCCAAAGGGCACAAGCTAAGTGGTGCCCACTCAGATTCACCGTTTTCATACTTTTCAATCATACTCGTCATATCATGCATAAGGAATATCAGTCTGAAGGTAAACTCAATTATGAAAACAAAGATAGTAAAGTAACGAATAATTAAACTAAGCATACTTATATGAGCTATGAAGGCTCGAACCCTCTCAACCTCGGCTATACCCATTTGGTTAGCAAGCACACACTCGGTAGAAGCTCTGGCTTGTCAGACACTCACTCATTAGAAGCTCAGGTCTGAATTGCCTCAGGGTTTGGCTAGAGGGAGTGGATACATAAACAAATCATGTTGAGGACAGGGTATCTTATCAATATGAATGCATTTGAATTGAATAAGGGTCAAGGAAATTACTAGCCAACCTTATACTAGATAATTCCATGATCCCCCAAGGTTATTCAACATGACGTACTCATAAAACGTCCGGTGTCATTGTGTTACCGCATCTTGGTATTACCATGTGTACATAAAGGACACTCTTTCTTATGCCAACATCTATGACTTGACATAGGGAGATCATCCGGAAAATCAAAGGGGATGAACGACAGCTCTGCACTCATCCTCTTAACGTTTGATTACCATTGGGCTAGTGTGGTTGTAAGGAATGTGCCAATACTTAGGCCCTACCAGGTCATGGAGAGTTCCTAATATCTTAAATTCACTGGGTTCTTACGGCTTAGCCGTGTATAATGTTACGGCTTAGCCGAATGGTTCAGGTTCCCTCCTTAGTTTCAGGCACACTTACGGCTTAGCCATATGTTGTCCTACAGCTTAGCCGTGCTAAGCCTACGGCTAGGGTTGCGGCTAGGTTACGGCTTAGCCGTAAGGCATTACACAGTGTAGCCGTGTGTAAGCCGTAGAAAAGGATAGGTTTTTCAAGCTCTAGGGAAAGTTTACCGTAAGAAAGCTTACGGCTGGGGCACGGGTTTGGTACGGCTTAGCTGTAGTTCATTTCACGATGCAGCCGTGGGCAAGCCGTAGTATAAAAACAAATTGTGTTGCTCTCGGGAATTTAAGCTGTAACCATTTACGGCTTCGCCGTACACTTCAGAAAACCTGAAGTTAATTCTGTAACTCACTTTCAACACAGAAATCTGAATTGTGGGGAGTTCTTATGACTTAATTAAAGTGTCCCTAAAGGTGTTCAATACTCACACACCCTCCTATTCCATATTTACATTCTAACTCATCCAACATCTCATACATGGATATGCATTGAACAAGGTAAAGAGTTGTAATCTGAGATTGAAAGAACCAGTCCAAGAATCAACACTTGAACACCCATGCAGCATATGTGCACTCTAATGCTTGCCTTTTAACAATGCTTGTCCTCTCTAATTCTTCCTTATTGTGTGATTAGGGAAAACCTCCAATGAAAAGTGAGTTCTCTACATGAAAACATACAAATGGTGAATGTGATGCAACAATGCATGCAAGTCATAGATTTGAGTCTTCTTGACTCCAACAATCCTTAAAATATGAAATGGAAGTAAAGCCTTCACCTTAGTGGGCTGTAGTTTGAAGAAGGAGGTACCCCCCTAAAGAGATACTCCTACAAAGAAGGAAACGATGGGCGAAGACTATCCTTAACGCATGCAAGACCCCTAAACCTAGTAGCTTTTCAAAATTTGAAGTGAAGATGGAGAATTAAGAAGAGAGGAACAGCTCCAGCAGCCAGGAAAGGAAGAAAGAAGAAAGGGGTTCCCTCTTTTAAAAGTGGAATTTTCTCCTGCTCTTGCATGCAAACCCGTTTCTTTGGGATATTTACAGTTTAAGTCACGTGGCCTTAATTGGCCCAAGATGAATCCAAATCAAGTTGGGTCCAACACGAAAGATGATCTACAAGAAAAATTACATAAGAGGCAATTGATAAGATGTCCATATGATGTATGAACGAATTACAAAAAGGTCCTCAACTACTTAAGTAAGGTTCGAACCCGACCCAACTATCTATTCAAGACCCAAGCCCAAGAGTTTTGAATTAAATTAGCCCTAACAAGATTTAATTAATATAGAACGAGATTAATTAGCATAGATCGAGATTAGTGGAATTTAGGACCTTACACTATGATTTTCAAGGGACAGAAGGAAGCCTAAAGAGGCTTGTTCACAACTCCTATGATGGCTAGAAAATCCTCCAAATGAGAAAAACAAAGGAAACAATGTCATCCTTCGAAGACTTGCTAATACTTGAACGTAATTCCCTTTTAAATAATGCTCATACTTCTTTTCCTTCTCTGAACCCTCACTCATCTTGAGTGACTGAGAAGAAAAGAAGAAGAAGTGGTTGAAGTGCTAGAGGATGCTTTGTTTGGAGCCTTTTGAAATTGCCTTTTTTTTTTGTGCCTTTCTTTTCAAATATCACCCTTTTTATAGATTACCCAGGTGGTTTTTTGGAAGTTCTAGGAGGTTAAAGAGGAGTCATGGGAAGTTGAACTTCAGGAAGAAGTGGAGAAAACCGCCTAAAACCACAGGAATTGTTCTGTGGAAGTCCGTGACTGCAACAGCGATCACGAGCAAAGCCCATTTTTGGACTTTTGCATTTGTGACCCGTTTTCACTTATTTAGGGTCCGAACGATGTCCAATCTTCACGAAACTTAGAGAGATGCTTCTTGACACTATTTTGAGTCTACCATAGAAGCTTCAGCCCATTTGACCTTTTAAAGTTGGTCAACTCTCCCGTTGACTTTTCATGAAAATGAGCCCTTTTTTCAGTTGTTTGAGGGCCAAATGACCTCGGTTTGATTTGAAACATGGAGGGAATGATGTCAGGTGCATCTTGGAGTGTTCACCCAAATTTTATATAGTTTGGATTTCGGGAAGTAGGATTTCGAAAGGTGACCTATTTGTTGCATGTTCCAAGTCACTATTCACTCCACATTGTAGGTAGTTAGCTTGTTTTCTGCCCGAACGATGTTCAATTGACTTGAAACTTTACCAAAGTAACTTTGAACATATTTTGAGCATTTATTCCTAATTTTGTTAACTTTGTCCCCCTGGAAGTAAGATTTTGGCTAGTAACCTCCATGGCTCAGGGGTCGCTGTCTTCTAAGTTGACATGCAATGGAAGTCAGGCCAAATGAAGTCCTTTTGACTTGAAAATTTGTACAATATCTTTTGAGCATGATTGAAGCTTTTTGGTCAAATTTCATCAATTTTGGACATCGAGAAGCAGGACTTTGGTCAGTGACCCCATAGCTTGGGGGTCATTGACCCAAAGTTGACATGCTTGTAGATTTTGGGTCAATTGATGTCCATTTGACCTGAAATTTTGTAGAACCTCCCTTGAGTATAATTTAAGCTTCCTCTGAGAGTTGCAGCTGATTTGATCTTCACGATGTGTCACTTTGCACAGTAACCCCACAGAGCATAGTATATAACAATTTGGACTGAGTTTGGATCCAAATGATGTCCAAATCTGTGAAATTTGGAAGGATAGTCTTTGGGTGCATTTGAAGGCATTCACCTGAGTTTGAGCTTGTTTTGACATGTAGCAATGTCAATTTCCACAGTAACCCCCAAGGAGCTAGCAAACAGCCACTGAAGCTTGGTTTGAGCCGATATGAAGTCCAACCGCCTTGAAACTTTAAAACATCATTCCTAAGCATGACTTAGAGTTGCCATGTGACTTTCATCCACTTTGGTGATTCAGAACCTTGAGTGTGTCCAATGATCCCTATTTTTTGAGTCAATGAAGCCTGATTTGGTATTTGGTGAGTTGAAACGAAGTCCACTAACTCTGAAGTTTGAAATGCTGCATTCTGAGCTCATCCGAAGTCTTTTAAATGAATTATACCAACTCTAAACATTTGGATGCAATAATTGACTTGCCATTCCACAATCCCAAGGTTCATGTATCATTGGTATAGAATTTTGCTTGTAATATCTTCATTGCAATATTTGTAATTTTTTTATGGGTCAACAAGTGCCCACTCGAGGTGCAATGATTATAGTGTCATAATCATTGTGCCTCGAAATAGCCAATTTATGGGGATGATGAATGGCTTGATGCAAATACAGTTTATCAAGATAGGTTGTAGGACTAAACTTGGGATTTTGAAATTTTGATAAAACCATGAAGGGTTTGATGATGGAATTTGGAAATGAATCAGAATCCTAAATTTCTTTACCCAATTTTACAGATATCCAAAGTGGCATCTTTGTAAGGACTGTGGGGAACACCCACAAAAGAATCCCTGAGGTATTTAGATAATTCAGAAGTTTATGAATTTTTGTTTAGATTTTTTTGGAAATAGATTTAATTTTCTCGTGACCTATTTATTATGGATATCCAAAGTGGTATCTCTGTGGGGACTGTGGGGAACACCCACAAAAGAAATCCCTAAGGTTTTAAGAAAAATCAAAGTTTGAATTTAAAATGGATTTGGGTTTGGAACTTTCATGGATTTTTTGGTTTATCTTCAAAAATAAAAGTTTAGGTTTTGACTTTGCTTGATATGAGTTAAGATGGAATGTGATTTTGAAAAAGATTGGCTTTTGTGGGATTTGATTCAAAATAATTTGGGATAATGGCTCGAAATCAATTTTTGACCCAAAGTTGATTTAGAAAGAAACCCCACCCTCTTTTTTTTTTATATAATTTCCCCCAAAAATACCCCAAAAATAGGATCATTTTATTTGTGGGAGATTTATTTCTTTTGTAAATTACCCCAAGCGGACTCACCATGGGATTTTGAATAATTACAGTTAAAAGGATGGGGCATCATGTCGTGGGTCCCATTGTTTAAAATCACAGTAACCGTAGGTGAAGAAGGCTGAACTTATCTAAACTTGATCAAGACTTAGACTCCATTGATTTTAATCAAATTGTATCTGTGGGAAAGAGGGTGAAGCGTCAATGACTTAAGGGGTCGTTTGTTAATTTCACATGTGATGTGAAAATGCTTTACATATGTAAATAACTCACATGTGAGTCATTTACATATGCAAATGACTCACATGTGAAAAATAATTCGTTGTTTGTTATTTTCACACCTCTTCCGATGTGAATCTTATTTCACTAATGGTTTACATGTCTTTTATAGTTTTTTACAAATTTTAAAAAATCCATGGTGAATCAAGTGATGATATTTAATATCGTAACCATTGTTGGCCTTTTGAAGAAGATCAATGGTTTGGATTAGAAAAAAGAGGTCCACAATAATTACAATTGAAGATAAAAAAGTTTATCATTTTTTTTGTAAATATCTCACAATATATGAAGGATCAACGATTGAAATTTAATCCACTACTAATGTTTGACCTTTTAAAGAGATTCGACGGTTTAGATCTTGAATTTGAGTCTGTGATGATTCAAAAATTTGAAAAAAGCAAACTACCTGTTCAATAAATTAAATTCTGTATAACAATAGTGTATGTATCCAACGGTTGATATATTTTTTGAAGATATCTTAAGATCCATTTTGAATCAGCTCTTGAAATTTGACCTCATAGGTGAAAATGGTCTTTTGAACTGGATAAACGGTTCGGATTGTGAAAATTGGACCAGAAAATCCCAGAATTGAAGATTAACGGTCAGTATTTACTCATAAATATCTCAAGATTTAATATGATCCAACGGCTGAAAATTTGTATCATAGCCGTTTTGGATGTTCTAAACACTCTAGACGGTTCAGATCTTCATTGTGGCTACCAGAAAATAAAAAAAAAATAAAAGGCGTCATGGGCGGACAAGTACTGTAGCAGCGCCTTTTGGAGGTGGATGTGAAACAGTTTCCCACCTCAACAGGTGGGAAAGTCTAAGCCCCTTTTTCTATATAATTTACACATCAAAATCATATCCAATTTACACACCACATGTGTAAATATTGTAAACAAACATAAAATGTATGAAATCATTACACATGTGATATGCTTACATATGTAAATGGGGTAAACAAACGACCCCTAAGCTTGAGGAGGATTAGACAATGGGCTCCACTAGTTCAAGTTTGCAATCACTGTGGGAAAGAGAGAGGCCAACAATGACCATGGGAAAGAAAGAGGCCAACAGTGATCGTGGGAATGATGACTAGCAGCAGCCAAGAGGGAATACCTAATTTTGAACCAACCATCAACTATGGACCCCACTGCTCCATGCGTTAGTGTTAAACAGTGGGCTCCACTCAAGAATATCAGTGACCGTGGGTTTTAAAAACAGAAGTTCTCGTCCCTTTCTTTTTACTTTGCTGTTTGAACCGAGAGAGAGAGAGAGAGAGAGAGAGAGAGAGACTCCAAGTTGAACCAACTGAGAAAGGGAGAGAAACCGAGAATCCAAGAATTCGAGGGCATCTATCCTCTCAGTTTTCTTCTTCCATCTTCCATCTTGTGGATTCGTCGACTGCAAATAACAGCTATGGCTGGTAAGTCTCTGAATTTCAACTTTTTCAAATTCTGTCATGACCGAATGTGGAGTTCACCCTTTTCCCTTTTTTTTTTCTTGCTTTTGGGTTTGCATGTGTCGACTGATGCATCTTCTTTGCTTAATGGGTATTCATTGGGGCAAAACTCGAATTTACAGTAGCTGCCCTATTCTACTCATGACGAGTGGAATTTGGGCTCACCACTTTCTTCTGCTTCTTCCTCCTTTTTTTTTTTTTTTTTTTTGTTTCTTTTGGGTGGTTGTTAGAGGAAGAGTCATATTTGAGTAGTTTTCTTGTAAAGGGTTTTCTCCATGTTGGGCATTGCCTAGGCAGATGTCGCGGTCACAGCTGGTGTGGTCATGCCAGTCCAGCGGTCACAACCTGTTTGATGCAATGTCTATTTGACAAAAATTTTATATATATATATAACAACGAAAAAAAACTCTGATGCTTGAGCTGATGACTCCCATTTGATGCATGATGATGCTCTGAGATGTTGCCCATGGGAGGGCTACGGTCACTGCCAATAGAGTGACCGTGCAGAAAAATTTCACAGTGAGAACCCATTTAGTGAATTGTTTTCTTTTTATTCCAATTGCTTGACTCAATCAGTCCCTTTAGTCTATGGTAGTACTTTGAACCTTAGGGCATGATGAAGCTCTTGTCACACCTAAATAGTGGACAATGAACAGAGCATAATGAAACTTTTGCCACATCTAAATAGTGTACAGATTCACTGTCACTGCTAACATTGCCTGTGGGAAGCCCATAATCATTATCAACCTGTGACTCCTATATATATATATATATATATTGAAGTGTTTGGCCTATAACTGAAGTGCCTGATTCAATTTCAAACCAATCGGACTGCGAGTGACACAATTGGGAATAGGATTTCATAGAATTCTCATGTCTTGAGTACTGCCCAAGCCCTTTCATGATCACGGCCAATCTTGACTGTTTAATACTTTTTTTTTTGTTGCTTTTGTCATAGTGACCGGCACAAACTAATGTTGGAAGTAGGTGGATCTCGTGGATAGATTTTCAAAACTTTTGACCCACTTGACACAGGGATCAACTATCCATAAGACCAAAACCCAATCCAGGATGCGTTACCCTCAATCTCGTGACCATGTACAGTAAAAATTATACCAGCACTAAACATCCAAAATAACCTACGACATGCAAGAAGTAGATCATACCTTTGGAGACCCGCAGTGCTCTAATGGACTTCTTCAAGACCTCTTAGCCTTCCACGCTATGACCCCCGAATTGGATTTCTTTTCTCAAGAAGAACGGTGGAATCTTTAGGAGAAAATCCCAACTTGAGACTCCAATGAACTAGAAGAAAGGAGAGGAGAGTAACTCGCGCAACTCTTGCACGAAAGGGTTTTGGGCGTGAGGGAGACTCTTTTGGACGTCCAAGGATATTTTATAGACTTCCAAATCTCTCCCTTGTCTAATTGAAATAGAAGTCTTACTTCCAAAGCAATTAGCAAGTTTCTCCTTTCTTATCCTTTCTTTCTAGAGTTCGAGTCGGATTACTATTTTCCAATAACTTGGGCTAGCGTGGGGACCACTAGGGATTCCTTAGAAAGCTGGCTCCAACTGGAACACCGCGACCCCACATCTCATGTGCAATCCGGGCCCACAGTTAACTGCAAATAACACCACTATATAAATGCAATTGCACTCCAGTCTTAGGAATAAATTACAATGAAGACCCTAAACTTCTCAATTACCACAAGTAGGCCCCTCTATCAATATCCGTGGATCAATTGGAATAAACCCGTCTCTTCCAATCTAAGTTCCACATCTTATTATCCTTGAGCCCCAATTAATCACAGTAATCATCAGTACCATCCAATTAACTCTTAATTGAGATGGGTGCGCACTTACTAATGACAAATCCATTAATTGGCACAAGGGGATAATATAGATAGATTCCATCTTGATCATTCAACGTTCCCACAGTTCTACTACCATATACCCAAGACACCGAGGTGTTAACCTATAGTCGGCCTCACTCATTAGTGACTCAAAGCAAATGAATAGATAGAAACTTGAGTTCGTCAATGTCTCAGGATTGAGAGCCTATTGTTAGGGAATTATGAGAGCATACCTTATTATTGAGACGGAATTCCATAAGGTGCATCTCATGGTCCTTCAATACATCCAATGTACCAGCACCGTGATCCAGAATCTTACATTCTGATGATTGAGACAAATCACACTATCTCATAGTGATCAAAGTGCTGCAACCTTATCAAATGAGATGCCCAATCTCATTACTGGTTGTGAAGCTATTTAAAGCATAAGATTTGTGACATATATCTCCCGTGTGTGGATCTCATCCATGCACATATATCACATCTAATATACTAATGGGACCCGGTTCAACTCATGAACCATTATGTCATACGTATTGGTCATGTGCATGAAGTAATAAAATAACATTCATCTCATGAAAGTAAAGCATGCTTTTATTGATAAATAAAGAAATTAATCAATTTATTACATCAACTGATGGATTGAGTCCACAAAATCTAACAATCTCCCACTTGGGCTCAATGCCAGTCAGGGTTGCATCTCATGCCCATCCCTTCTACATGTTGCTCAAAGACTTTGGTAGTCAAAGGCTTAGTAAAGGGATCTGCCAAATTGTCTGCAGAGGCTATCTTGGTAATAGCAATATCACCTCTCTGCACAATCTCTCTGACTAAGTGATACTTCCTCTGTACATGCTTTTGGCTTTTATGGCTTCTGGGTTCCTTTGACTGAGCGACTGCCCCGCTGCTGTCACAGTAAACTGTGAGTGGCTGTCGTGCCAAAGGTACCACCCCAAGTTCCAAAAGGAATCTTTTAAGCCATACTGCTTCCTTAGCTGCTTCACAAGCTGCTACATATTCAGCCTCCGAGGTTGAATCAGCGGTACATTCTTGTTTTATACTCCTCCAGCTAATAGCTCCGCCTCCAAGCATAAAAACATAACCAGAGGTGGATTTCTTACAATCCTTATCTGACATAAAGTCAGAATCTGTGTATCCGACTGGAATCAACTCATCACTGCTATAAATCAACATGTAATCTCTAGTCCATAAATCAACATGTAATCTCTAGTCCTTCTCAAGTATTTGAGAATACATTTTACAGCAGTCCAATGTTCAGGTCCTGGATTAGATTGATATCTGCTGACTAGGCCCACTACATAACAGATATCTGGTCTAGTACATAACATAGCATACATGAGGCTACCAACAGCCGAAGCGTATGGTATCGACCTCATTTGCTCCTTTTCCTCGGGTGTCTTAGGACACTGATCCTTGGAAAGGTGCACTCCATGCCTGAAAGGTGTGATACCCTTCTTGGAGTCTTGCATTGCAAACCGTACTAGCACCTTATCTATGTATGCAGCTTGGGATAAGCCAATCATCCTATTTTTCCGGTCTCGATAGAGTTTGATCCCTAGGATGTAGCTAGCTTCTCCCAAGTCCTTCATATCAAAAGTCTTGGCTAACCAAACTTTTACCGTTGACAACATTCCTATGTCTTTCCCGAGGAGAAGGATGTCATCGACATATAAAACCAGAAAAACTACCCTGTCACCTTCACTTTTCATGTACACACATGACTCATCCGGATTTTGACAAAAACCAAATGACTTGATTGCCTGGTCAAAACGGATATTCCAGCTTCGGGATGCCTGCTTCAGTCCATAAATAGACTTCTGCAGCTTGCAAACTTTTTGCTCCTGGTTTTTAGCTACAAAACCGTCTGGCTGCACCATATAGATGTCTTCCTCAAGATGGCCGTTGAGAAAAGCCGTCTTGACATCCATTTGCCAAATCTCGTAATCGAGATGAGCCGCAATGGATAAGAGTATCCGGATGGATTTGAGCATGGCTACTGGCGAGAAGGTTTCCTCATAATCGATCCCCTCTTTCTGAGTATATCCTTTCGCAACAAGCCTAGCCTTATAGGTCTCCACTCTTCCATCTGGTCCTCTTTTTCAATATTGGCACCCAATAGGTTTAATATTGGCAGGCAAGTCCACAAGTGTCCAGACCTGATTTGAGTACATAGACTCCATCTCAGCTTTCATAGCATCTTGCCAGCGTCCCGAGTTTAAGTCATTTATTGCTTCATCATAGTTAGAGGGATCTTGTTCTGGCTCTTCTGGGATTGCTTCATAAGACTCTCCCAAGAATGAGAACCTGTCAGGGGGTCTGACAATCCTCCCACTACGACGAGGTACTGGTGTAACTACTAGGTCTGGTAAGGGCGGTTCTTCCTCAAGTCCGGTCATACTTGGATTTGGAATTGATTGCTCCTGAATCTCTTCCAAGATCACCTTTTCTAAAAATTTCTGGTCCATCATATAATCTTCCTCCAGAAAAACCGCATTGGTGCTGACCAGCACTTTCTGCTCTCTGGGATTATAGAATAACCAACCTTTAGTTCCTTTAGGATATCCTACAAATGTGCATACTTCCGACTTCGCTTCCAACTTATCCGTCTTAACCTTGAGCACGTGTGCTGGACAACCCCAAATGTGTAAATGTTGTAGACTAGGCTTTTCGCCCAGACCACAATTCCTGGGGAGTCTTAGGTATAGACTTAGATGGTACGAGGTTTAGTATGTACATTGCAGTATCCAAAGCATATCCCCAAAAGGATATAGGTAATCTTGAGAAACTCAGCATAGACCTAATCATATCTAAAAGAGTCCGGTTCCTTCTTTCTGCTACTCCATTCTGTTGAGGCATACCAGGAGCAGACAACTGGGATAGAATCCCATTTTCTGATAAGTAACCCATAAAATCAGCAGAGAGATATTCTCCTCCTCGATCTGATCGAAGAGTCTTGATACTCTTACCTAATTGCTTTTCCGCTTCCGTTCGAAATTCTTTGAACTTTTCAAAAGCTTCGGACTTGCGGTGCATAAGATATATGTAACCATATCTTGAGTAATCATCTGTGAAAGTGATGAAGTACTCATATCCTCCTCTGGCCCTGACATTAATGGGTCCGCAGACATCAGTATGCACTAATTCCAATAAATCTTTGGCCCTATTACCCTTAGCTGAAAAGGGTCTTTTAGTCATTTTACCTTCCAAACAGGACTCACAGATAGGCATTGGTTCTACCACCAATGAAGGTCAGATACCATCTTTCACTAGCCTCTCAATCCTGTTAAAGTTTATATGACCTAGCCTCAGGTGCCAAAGTTTTGTTGGATTAGATGAAGGTGACTTTCTCTTTAATGATGATCTACTAATTGTTTCAGTATCATGTATCTCATACATCGTGGGAGTTAACAAATAAAGTCCATTGGTTACCTTGCCAGAACATATGAAAGTACCATTCCTCTTTATGACAACTTCAGTACCAAAAGTAATAGAATAACCTTTATTCACCAAACTAGAAACTGAAATTAAATTCCGCCTTAAAGACGGCACATATAATGTTTCTGACAAAACCAATTTCTTATTTGAAAAACATAAAGTAATGACTCCTACTGAAACAGCCTCCGCCTTAGCGTCAGATCCTAGGTTGACAATGATTTCTCCATCACTTAGCTTCCTGGTTTCCCTAAACCCCTGCAACGTATTACATATGTGATTAGTTGCCCCGGAATCCACACACCAGGATTCTGAAGTACCAGTTGCAAAACTAACTTCAGATATAAGTGACTCAATCATACCTGGGGTCTTTTTCTTAGACAGATATTCTGGACAATTCCTCTTCCAATGTCCTGTCTTACCACAATGGAAACACTTTCCTTTTGTCCCTGAACCCTTAGCTTTAGCCACGCCACCAGTTGGACCATTCTCCACCTTAGGACCCTTTGGAACTGATTTCTTTTTGCCTTTCCGCCCTTTGCCTTTCGGCTTGGACTTGGCATCTGACTTTTCTGTCATTAAGGCAGTTGGTTTCTTCTTCATAATCCCTTCAGTTGCTACCAGCTCACTAGATAGCTCAACTAGAGTCAGATTCATTTTATTCATATTATAATTGACCTTGAAATTGTTGAATGACTCTGGTAGTGACTCAAGGATTATGTCAATCTGCAATTCTGCATCAATCGCAGCTCCCAGTACATCTAACTCATTTAATGAGTCCATCATTTTCAACATGTGTTCCTGTACTGATGTACCTTCAGCCATCTTGGTGCTAATGAGCACCCTCATGGCTGCCTGCCTAGCAGGTCTCCCTTGTTCTGCAAACATCTCCTTTAAGTTCGATATCATATCATATGCAGTCTTATAAGATTGATGTTGATGTTGCAGCACACTAGACATGGATGCCAGAATGTAACATCGGGCCATCTCATCGTCTTTGGCCCATTAGGTGTAAAGGTCCTTTTCTGCTTCTGATGCATCTGGGCCAGGCTCTTCAAGGGGGTTTTTGGTAAGGACATATTTATATCCTGAAGCTGTCAGGACAATATCCAGATTCCGTTTCCAGTCTACATAGTTGGATCCCACCAACTTATTCTGGTTGAGGATGGTCGCAAGTGGATTGAAAGTATTCGAATTCATGCTTGTAATACTGTAGCACATAACCATACATTCAATTAATGAATTTAAATGACATTAGGGTTTAGTATTCTACCAAATTTATGTGGGAATCCTCATAACCACAAAATTCAGAATACATCGGAATCCCAATTCTGTGGGGTATGCCTCCTTGGGGAGTGCAAATACCTCCTAGACTGGTGCGGATCAAAGTTGGTCAAAATTTGGATTAAGACTAACTATCCATGATCCCCTTCATTCATTACAATCTAGGTATCTCATACCAAATAATGTATGACTCCCGATTAGCTTTGGTTTCTAAAATACATGAGGCAAATCCTTAGGGATACTACATCATTATTTTAGTTAAGTGTGACCCACCAACTAGCATTGCATGACAACCGTTGTGGGTAGCTCCTCCTTGGGGAGTGGGCTCCCACCCCGTCTCATCAACACTATCCATAGGAGATCCATATCCAGTATCCAGATAAATACAAGCCCTCCGTGGGGAATGGCCATTCTCAAAATAGCGCAAGGCTAATACTTTCCTTACAATGGACCTATGGTGGAAAACCATGGGGATTTTTATATATATAGAAATGCCCCGCTCCCACTTAATATTTTAGAGTTGAGGATTTCCTTATAGGTGTATGGGTCCATCAAATATAGGTATATATTCATCTCATGATAAGACCAATGATTGGTTCCAAGTCAAGTTATTTTAAGGAAAGTTCAGTTTCTATAATTAGTGTTACCAATAGATCCATCTCATGGGCCCACCAACTCTAATTAGAATTCTTTCCAAAAATTAATTTGATTTGACCAATTTTGGAATTTGCTATGTTTGGATCAGATATGGAAATACTCTAAAATAAGCATTCATCCATAAATAGAAAGTGCTATAACAAAAGACTAGTCCTCTCCTCCACATGACCCAGGCGGAAAAGACTTCTTGGACTTCTAGACTTTCCAAAACTTTGGGATTCCTCAAACTCTTTGGGCATCTCCAAAACACCTTTTGGTAATCTTCAAACTCTTTGATTAGGAGTCCAACTTCTCTTTCCTTCTTTGTTTCGGACATCTCCAGAATTTACAAATTTTAAAAATACATAAATTCCTATGTCTCTATAATGAGACTTACATGGTAGTCTAAACATGGAAATAAAAGGGCTATAGGGAAATTCACCATGCCTTGCCCTTTCACGGGAAACCAAGGAGACCATGATGCCCTTTACACTTAGCCACGAATAAACCAATAATTAAAAGGAAAGAAAAACATGTGGGTCATATGGAGAGGACATTATCACCTGCAAGTTAGTATCTCATACAACAATGCATCTCACAAAACCAGGTTGCCAAACCACAATAGAAAAACAAGATGCCAAATATTTTGCCACCACGATATAAGACCCCCTACGCAACGGGGGTCCGGGGGCAGCGCCCCCGAAAAAAAAAAAAAAACAACAACAACTCAGACCAAGAACAAGATGATTCTGCCTAGGTTCGGCTAGCCGATCTGGTCCTTACGGTTAGCCAACAGACCTCTATAGCCATAGTGGTCACTTTGACTAACCGACCTGACGAACCCAGAAATTTGGGTTCTTTTTTGATTCGGCTCCTGCTGTACCCAATCACCTCTAATGATCTCAGTATGTTTTAATGGCATCTTATCATCCTCCTATTATGATTAAAACCTTTTGTGACTTTCCAAACATGTATCTACTACGAGAGCAAGCAAACCCAATAAACACTGATCCTATCATAGCCCTTGCTCTATCCTCTTCGCATCTCATGCGAAGATTAGAACAAGATTACTGATCTAACATGATTAGAGATGAGGTATGGCTCTGATACCAATTGTTGGAAGTAGGTGGGTCTCGTGGATAGATTTTCAAAACTTTTGACCCACTTGACACAGGGATCAACTATCCATAAGACCAAAACCCAATCCAGGATGCGTTACCCTCAATCTCGTGACCATGTACAGTAAAAATTATACCAGCACTAAACATCCAAAATAACCTACGACATGCAAGAAGTAGATCATACCTTTGGAGACCCGCAGTGCTCTAATGGACTTCTTCAAGACCTCTTAGCCTTCCACGCTATGACCCCCGAATTGGATTTCTTTTCTCAAGAAGAACGGTGGAATCTTCAGGAGAAAATCCCAACTCGAGACTCCAAGGAACTAGAAGAAAGGAGAGGAGAGTAACTCGCGCAACTCTTGCACGAAAGGGTTTTGGGCGTGAGGGAGACTCTTTTGGACGTCCAAGGATATTTTATAGACTTCCAAATCTCTCCCTTGTCTAATTGAAATAGAAGTCTTACTTCCAAAGCAATTAGCAAGTTTCTCCTTTCTTATCCTTTCTTTCTAGAGTTCGAGTCGGATTATTATTTTCCAATAACTTGGGCTAGCGTGGGGACCACTAGGGATTCCTTAGAAAGCTGGCTCCAACTGGAACACCGCGACCCCACATCTCATGTGCAATCCGGGCCCACAGTTAACTGCAAATAACACCACTATATAAATGCAATTGCACTCCAGTCTTAGGAATAAATTACAATGAAGACCCTAAACTTCCCAATTACCACAAGTAGGCCCCTCTATCAATATCCGTGGATCAATTGGAATAAACCCGTCTCTTCCAATCTAAGTTCCGCATCTTATTATCCTTGAGCCCCAATTAATCACAGTAATCATCAGTACCATCCAATTAACTCTTAATTGAGATGGGTGCGCACTTACTAATGACAAATCCATTAATTGGCACAAGGGGATAATATAGATAGATTCCATCTTGATCATTCAACGTTCCCACAGTTCTACTACCATATACCCAAGACACCGAGGTGTTAACCTATAGTCGGCCTCACTCATTGGTGACTCAAAGCAAATGAATAGATAGAAACTTGAGTTCGTCAATGTCTCAGGATTGAGAGCATATTGTTAGGGAATTATGGGAGCATACCTTATTATTGAGACGGAATTCCATAAGGTGCATCTCATGGTCCTTCAATACATCCAATGTACCAGCACCGTGATCCAGAATCTTACATTCTGATGATTGAGACAAATCACACTATCTCATAGTGATCAAAGTGCTGCAACCTTATCAAATGAGATGCCCAATCTCATTACTGGTTGTGAAGCTATTTAAAGCATAAGATTTGTGACATATATCTCCCGTGTGTGGATCTCATCCATGCACATATATCACATCTAATATACTAATGGGACCCGGTTCAACTCATGAACCATTATGTCATACGTATTGGTCATGTGCATGAAGTAGTAAAATAACATTCATCTCATGAAAGTAAAGCATGTTTTTATTGATAAATAAAGAAATTAATCAATTTATTACATCAACTGATGGATTGAGTCCACAAAATCTAACAACTAAAACTTGCAATTCATGGTGACTGATATGAGTTAGAATTGTCATTGGTGGGAATGCTTCAAACCAAACAGTGAGGAGGCTTCAAACCAAACAGCGGGGAAACCTTAGACCAAACTGCTACTGTATTCAAGTGCACCGGCCATGAGGAACCCATGATCACAATCAAAAAACAATTTTATTTTATCTTCAACACAGTGAATGGTGACATTCTAAGCTCCATCCCCTTTACAAAAATGTGATGAGGCCTTGCCATATCTGGGTAGTGTCCACTGTTATAACCAACAGTGGCCATGAAGTGCTATTTGTGGTCACGTCTTTCTCAATGTATGGTTGTACTTTTAGAATTCACTTTGGTACAAAGTGTGGTGAAGTTCTTGTCATATTCAAACAATGGGCAAGTCTACAATCATGGCCTATGCCTCACATGAGGCTCCACGGTCATTGTCAAGACCCCGCCAGCCACCCCCCCCACCCACCCCCCCCCCCTTCCCTTTTTTTTTCTTCACATAAGTGTGTCCACAGCCATTGTTTTGTTTGAGAGCAATACTATGTGCTGCAAGTCGCCTCTTCCTTGAGCTTGTATGCATTCCATGAATTCCAAATGTTAAGGGATAAATGTTGAGAGTAGCTCATGGTCACAACTGGTTCACGACTATTGGTGTTATTCACTTGTTCCGTTTGTGTGTTCAATTTCTTCAGTCAATGGTCATGAAAGATAGCTTGGAAATATCACCGAATCTTATGTCATCGAACCAGGCTGAGTTGTATGAGGTTCCACTCCTACATTGAATTGTATGAGTATGATCAGGATCACGCATGAGCAAACAGATTTTAGGGCCCAGAGTTGTCTTCTTTCCTTTTGATTTGGAAGCTCATAATTGTTCAAAGTGAACTCTTCATGCCCTCTTTGATGTATCCGACGTTGGTACAAGAGGCTTTGAATTTTGGAGAGTTTGTAAAGATTCCACTTTTCAACGAACTTGAAAGTTTGTAAAGAATCCGTTTTCCTACAAACTTGCGACAAACAAGCTCCGTCTGAGGAATGTATACCTTTGAAAGAGCATTAGACTCTATCTCTTTACTGTTGGACTCAGTGAAGGCATATCCACCTTTTTTGCTTGAATGCTAATACAACTGAGCACACATCTGCTTTTGTGACTTGTGGGAAATGCCAAGGGTTGGGAGATGACAATCCACAAGAATGTCTAATGGTCCCATCATAGCAAATCATCGCTCAAGACTTTGTTTGCTAAGATTTATAAGAAATACTATCTTGGGAATGTGATAATCCTTTAGCCTGAAAGTTGATGTTGCACTTTGTTGATCTTGCTAAAAACATGTCACGCACTTTCAAATGCCTTTTTTTTTAATGTTTTATGCCTTATATGTTGTGTATAACTACGCTTGTATTGTGCATGCATTTCTAGCGTTGGATATTACAACTTTTGTGCACGAACACGAGTCCGTTGCCCCTTGAAAGGTCTTAAGGTGCTTGAACACCTATTTGGACCGGGAGCCTTAGTTCTAGGACTTAAGTGTGCTCTAATGCCAATTCTTGGTCTCAAAACTGGATACTATTTTCTCCTTTTGGCCTTCTGTTAAGGGGAGATGTTGCCAAAATTTTTGCAGAATTACATATCACTGTTGCTGATATTTTTCTCTCTTCTTAATTGTTTATTTTGCAGACAGAAAAGGTAAGGCACCTGCAACTGTAACCGCTGGGGCATCAAAAGGTCGTGCCAAGGGTAAGACCGCAAGGGACTCCAATCCGAAGGATTCGAATGAAATATTTGATGTTAATTTGTAGCATCAGAGAGCCAAAGCTTTATTAAGAAGAAATTGGTATACATACTTGTGTTTGGCAAATAACACCAATTGGGAGAACAATGACAAGGTGATCTTTCAAAAACCGATATATGTTTGGAGATGCCACGAAGGAGACTGTGAAGCAGCCTGTTGACAACATGCAATACCGTTATATAAACTCAGTAGGGATTTTACGCGAACTAACCACTGTTCGGTCCATCCGATGGCGTCCAACGATAATGTCAATGACCACAATCCCGGCAAGGAATGATCCTTTTACGTGGATAAGGCATCACATTCATTTCAAAACTGGCAAGTTTATGCATCAGCCCCCATACTACTTTACAGAGTATCCAAGGTCTGAAGTAGAGGCCATAGAACCGTGCACTTTGAATCTGGAAGTAGGCACTATGATTTCACAACTTAGGACCATCGGGCTTGGTATTCATACGGGGGACGGGAGTGCCTAGCTCGGCGAAAGACATCAGTCCCATGGATGGTTTAATTGCATCGGGGATTGGCAAAGTTAGGTGACTGTGATCAAACATCATTACACAAAAGATTTGAAAGCAATCGGGATTTTTGTTGCTGTAAATGCCACCACACAGAAAGTCCCATGCGAGAACAGGAACATCTGCAGGGCCATTCTAGAATTGTTTTGCCCAGCAACTGGTACCTTCATTACTCCGAATATGGAGTTGGGATTTTCCTTTTGGGAAATAAAGAAGATTTTTGGTTTTGCACCATATGGCGAAATCTACGATGAAACCGTTGTACCCAATGAAGAATTAGCCACCATGAATGATGAATTTCAAGTTGCATATTATCTCCTTTTTGCACTTGAAGATTCAATTCAAATGGTTAGCCACAGTCGAGGTAAAGTTGTCCAATAGATGAGTCGAGTGAAGAACATTACAGATCCTTTCTTCACAAATCAGGGTGGATATTTTAAATGGAAAGAGGTGATCCCCAGTGAAGACCCTGAGAAGGATCCGACAATTATTTATTGTATGGATCTGGGTTTTCAACCATATATTTTTTCAAGTATCCGACTTAAAAAGGAAATGTTGGCTTGCTACATTCCTGGCGGCGTGGTTGTATGAGGTTCTCTTTCCAAGTTCTGGAAGCAACTTTATGCCATATTGTATATATCTAGCACTTAGAATGGCCTTTGGATATATCCTCGCCTTGGGTCCTGCCTTTGTATCATATATGCTAGCCGAGTTGAAGCTATCAAGATTTACTGTTAGAGAAGGGAAGCCTTTTAATTTGTATTATGCTGAACATCTACTGTACACCTAATTCACATATCATTGCAACGGTCTTCATTCACATAGTAGTGCACCGGGGAGTATTTTGATGGAGGGTGCCATAGGGGTAGTTGTTTGATTAACAACTATTCCATGGCTGACTTGTGCCAGTATTTGCAAAACTTCAATTATGTTGCTTCTCACGATGCTGTACCCAACATTGAAGTTCCAACTCGCATGAGAAATGCTGTGGAACCATCGATTGACAAAGTCAGAGAGGGTGGTCGAGATGTTGGCTTATCAGATGAAGAGAAAAGCTGGTTCTTGAGCTTAAGGCCTGCATATTTGGTATAAAGGAAGAATGCATATATCAACATTCAACCTTATATACCTACCAAGTTCTACAGAAAGTTTGATTTTTATTAAGTTGTTGTGAGAGCGCTGGGCCAAATTCGAGGCATTACCGGCTCTTTGCAAGATGCCCGAAATGCTTGGGAATTTTATCAGGTGCTTGACACTAAAGCTCGTTTCAGCTACCCTCACCTTCCGAATCCTGGAAACACAAGTGGCTTCACCCAATGGTTTGCTAAAAGCACTACTGCCATTGTACAAGCAAACACGAGCAATCCCTGGGTTAAATGCCGTGCTTTGGCTGCTTCTAAAAAGAAAGAAAGAGTAGAGAAAGATCGTTTTATCGCAGAGAATTTTGAGAATTGGCTGTATGATGGTGATAAATGGCGAATTAGCCTGGTGGCTAGGTCTGATATCTGCCGAGTTCACTGTTCATTAAGAGGTGAGGAAGATGAGAAATTCATGCCTCCACCTAATGTATCTACAGCGAGAATGCAATGGGCTATAGATGAGAATTTACAGGAGAGCATGAGTCTTGCTGACGTCAGGCAGATAGGCAGAGCTGCTTTGGACTTTGAATCTGCTTCCCGCTCTATCAGAACTAAAGTTTCAGTAGGAGAGAAAACAAGGTAATTTGAAGAAGAACAGTCTATAATGCGTGCAGCTGTTGAAGCAGACCTTGCTCAACGATCTTTGTCGAAGACTGTTACTGATGCTCCAACATCAACAGAGGCATACGTAGGTCAAAGTCTAGCAGAAGTAGTTCAGTCGGCTGAAGCAACTACCAAGGCAAGGCTAGCTGTTACAATGCCTATACAACATTCAGCAGGCCCAGTTTTGCATAAGAAGCTCAAAGCCACGCGCTTAAAACTGGTAACTCGAGCCTCAGTCAGCAAAGAAGTATCTTCAAAGAAGCGAAAGGCTGAAAGCCCTCGTACTCGACGTTCTCGAAGGCTAAAAGCTGGTAACACTTATATATTTTTTTGTAATTACCTTATCATTAATTCTTTAACTCTTGTTTTTTATGTTTATATTTTTCCTTGCCATTTTATCAGCTCAAACCTCAACTACTGGAGGATTTGTAAGGTAAGTAGTTAAAATTGTTGAAGATTATGCCTTTGATTAAAAAGGTGGGGGAGGGAGCAATTTTGATACTCCCACGACCGAGGAGTGAACCGATAGTGATATTAACATCGAGTTCGACTTTGAGAAAGATTTATTTGATCAAATGACAATCCTTGAGTCTGGGAAAAAGGTTGTGGCAGATATTCGGACAGAATTCATCACTGCAGAGAAGTCTAGTGATGGTGTTAGTGATGTTGCTACTATTGATGCTGCTCTTCAAGCTGAATAACAAAAGATTCCTTCTGAGATTGTTGAAGGACCCACAGCCGAAACCTTAATGAAGATGGGAGAAACCCCAGTTACTGCTAAAAGTAATCTTTGCCTTAATTTATAATGAATGTCAATAAAATAGTGTTCCAACGTCTGTGATTTGATTTTGTTCATTCCCTTTTTAGGTGTTCGGGTGGAAGAGAGTATTTCTGACATACTTCCTATCCCTGCAAGGAGGCCTTTTGTGTCACTCATTGAATAACAAACAAAGAAGGAAAGTGCTGAAGCTTCAATTGACCTGGATGATATCTCAATTCATAGTGGCTACTTTGAAACATCGCCAGGTAGCACCCTAAAGAGTGATCTGTAGCGTTTCGTAGAAAGTTTATCTTCAAATTCGCCGACCAAAAGCATCAACAATGATCCAGAGTTATCATCAATTGCCGCTGTACTACCTGTTAATATTGAGCCAAGGGTTGATGAAGCTATGAATATTTAGACGAAACCAAATGCTGAACCTATTGGCGAAACAAAAAAAGAAGTGGAGACTATAATGATGCCGGCCGAAGAGGCCCTTGTAGCAAAACCTATCATAATCAAAATAGGTCCTTTGGCTCAAAGGAAATTGGTTTTAGAAGCTGCAAATCCTACGAAGGAAAATGCTCCTACAACACCTGTCACTAGCAGTGTACCTCCAGCTACTAGTAGTTTTACACCTCCTAAAGCCATGACACCTCCAAGGGTTCATTTTAAGGTGGATCAATCATCGCCCCTAAAAATTATCGAAGACCCTGCCATCCAAAAGATATTAGATGAGGCTTCTGCTGTTGAAGGTGGGAGATCCCGAAAAGCATTGTTGCATGTTACAGTAACACCACATACAAAAAGGGATCCTTCAACCACTTTGTTTTCACAAGGGTCACATGATTCACCTTCTGTCCGTGAAGAGGCATTGGCTACTCATAGGAATGAGGATATAAATGTCGAGAGAGAAGGGGATGATCGCTCAGGTTCTTGGTCTCAGTCAAATTCACAAGAGCGAGAATCAAACCTTTCTACCCCTAAAGAGCCTAGTTTGTTTGGGGACACTCCAAAGCCTCAATCTGCCATAAATTTTGCCATGAAGATGGCTAGTCACAGCATTTTGGCCACCATTTTCCAAGGAGAGCTTACTTCTGATAAGATTCAAGTGCCAAAGCTTTTGTTGATATGTTGATATCTTCCGATGCTGGAATGGATTTGAGCGGCCTTCATGAAGCCTTTGCCTTTTTCTTCAACAAACTTGAAGAAAAGGATACTTGGGACAAACATGTTGATCATGCCAAAGCTTTCCAGGATGAAGTTCTAAGGCATAAAATTCAACTGGCTATGGAGATTGAGAGCACCGAGGAGGAAATACGGGTAGTAAATTCAGAGTAGGTCAAGACGACACAGGAGTTAGCTGCGCGTGTGGCTGAACATGAAAATATACAACTGCAGATCACTGTATTGCAACAACAGTTATCTTCTATGGAGAATACTATTGAAGACTTGAAGAAATTTGTTTCAAAGGGGAGTCATCACAGAGCTAATCTTCTTGCATAAGCAAAGGCGAAGCGTACGGTCTTGGATGATTTTGTTCAATCTCTGGAGAATGAATTGAATATCAAGCTGGATGAGATTGACATTAGTACTACTGTATCCGCTTATGCCAATTACAAAGGACGTGTCCTAATGGAAGGCATGCTGAATGCAAAGGGGCAACTGGAGAAGCTCCTAGACTAGGATTCCTTGCTGCAACTCCTATCTGACTTCTTCTTTTCTTTTTTTTTAATTCTGATTAGCCCTGGGGGCCATGTATACACTGACTTCATTATTTGTACTTAAATTTCAAATGAATATCAATGGAAAAACTTTTCTTGTCCTCCATTTTGTCATTGGTATGGGTGTTTGGTTTGATTTTTGTAGATGTTTGACGTAGTTTATATGGATGGTTTGTTTGGTTTGGTTTTCTCAGACTTGTATGAGGGTATGATTTGTGATCTTTTGGATCCACAAATCGAAAATAAGAGTCATATAAGTGGACGTTATCCGGTGCCCATATGTGAGGCTTTCTCCAGGGTCCATGACTTGATCCCCTTTTTTTTTCGGTGTCGGAAGAGGTCAAATAAAATGGATGTTATTCGATGCCTATGTATGAGGCTTTCCCCGGGATCCTTGACTTATTCCTTAGGACAAAAATTTGGTTTTAGTTTTTATTTAGATTTTGGTTATATAGGGTCTGCAAAAAGACTTGTTCTATATAACCGAAGGTAGTCATATAGAGTCTACAAAAAGACTTGTTCTATATAACTGAAAGTAGTCATATAGTGTCTGAAAAAGGACTTGTTCAATACAACTGAGGATTAGCTATATGGGTCCTGCAAAAAGACTTATTCCACACAGCTAAGTTTGCTATACAAAGTCTGCAAAAAGACTCAATCGATATAGCAGGATGTTACAAGGGGTCTTTTAAGGACATTATCTAAGTAACGAAGGTTTGACTAGAGGGGTCAAAGGACTTAATCCTTGTAGTCATTTTATACAAGTTTGAGGGATTTTGGTTAGGAGTCAGAGGTTATGAGGCTCAAAACTAGAGATTTTGACTTTGGTTAGGAGTGAGAACGTATACTGTACATGGTTTGGGTACATTGTACATGTTTTGGGTTTACCAATGACATTCAAGTATAGTATTTCTTGAGAAGTTTTCCATTGATACGCATCATGCATCTATCTCCTTCAAGTGTGAGAAGTGCGGAGGCACTATTGGAGTAGACTTTGTCAATGACAAAATGTCCTTCCCACTTAGATTCAAACTTGCCTTTTGACAAGTGTGTGGAGAACATGGTTCTTTTAACTGCAAGGACTAAGTCTCTTTTCTTGTAAGCTCTGTATTTGACCTTCTTGTTGAAAGATCTAACCATATGAGCTTAATATAATTCTATGATTTGTTGAGTAGAAAGCCTCTTCTCATCAAGACTTTCCAACTCTTGGAGTCTGAGTTTGGCATTCTTTTTTTCAGTATATTTGTTTATCACGGCTACCCAAAGAAAAGGAAGTTGTATTTTCAAGGGTATTACAACCTCACAGTTATAGACCAAGGAATACAATGTTGATTTGGTTGGACCATGAACTGTAGTTTTGTAAGCCCATAATACTTCAGGAAGTTTGGTACTCTAACTCTATTTGTTGTCAGAAACCATTTTCTTCAAAATTTTGCATATAGTCTTATTGAAAGCTTCAGCAAGTCCATTAGCTACAGGGTTATATGCCGCAGATGAACAGCATTGAATCCCATACTTGACACAGAATCTGTAAAATTTATCGTTATTGAATTAAGGACCATTGTCATGATATAGACATCTGGGCACTCCAAAACGACAAATGATATGAGTTTTCAAGAAACTGAGGATTGTATCTGTTTTGATTTCTGCAAGGGGTATTACTTCTGCCCATTTGGAGAAGTAATCCGTTACAGCCAAAATAAATTGATGACCATATTTTGATGGTGGACTAATTTTCCCAACCATGTCCATCCCCCAAGATTCAAACAGCCAAGAAGTGGACGTAGGATGTAGATATTCAGGAGATTGATGAATGTAATCACCATGAATTTGACATTAATTACATCTTTTAGCAAAATTGATGGCATTAGACACCATAGTAGGCCAATAGTAGCCTAACCTTCGTATTTGATCATAAAGCTTTGGCCCAACCTGGTGAGTACCACATAGGTCAGAATGGACTTCTTTGAGGACTTACTCTGCTTTTTTTGGTGATAAGCAACGAAGAAGAACTCCATCATATGATTTGAGATAAAGAGTGTTTGAGGGCAAATCAAAGTGGAATTTTAGAGCTCGTCTTTGAATACTAGTTCTGTTTTTAGTATTCTCTGGTAGTACCCCATGAAGAATGTAGTCAATAAAAGGATCTCTCTAGTCTCTGAATGAATTTTGGAAAGATGAAATCCGATTATTACTCACAGAAAAGGTATCTACCACTGCCTTATGGGTGTCAAGTGGAGGTAGAAATCTTCTTTCAACTACTTCCAACACCATTTTGTCATTTTCAGGAGTTGACATTGAAGCTGCCAAACTTGCTAACGCATCTGCTTTGACGTTCTTATGTCTCAGAACATGGTGAAACTTAATTAAACTGAATCTTTTCTTGAGTTCACAGGCTTTGTTGAAGAAAGGAACTAAGTCAGGTTTCTTCATTTCATACTCGTGATTCATTTCCTTAATCACGAGTTGTGAATCTCCATAGACTCCAAGCATATTGATGCCTGATTCTATGGCAAACTCAAGACCCATAATCAATGTGGTATATTCTGCTACATTATTTGAACATGGTTTGATTAATGAGAAAGAGTGAGGAACGTAGAATCTTTCTGGACTACAGAAAATAATTCCAACTCCTGAAACAGGCTCTCCTAGCTCATTGGTTCTGGAAGCACCATCAAAGTGCATGATCTAATGTAAATCTAGATCGATGGTAGGTTTCCATAATTGTTCAACGAAAAAGATCGGTTCCTCAAGGAGATTATCTATGAATTCAAAATCTTCCGAGAATGGTGTAACACTCCGATCCCGTTTGAGCCAGATTAGTGGCTCATTAGTGTGCTTTTCTGTTGTTTATTTCTTTTGGACTTGGTTTCGGGTCTTAGATAGGTAGTTGAGTAACCTTTAACCTGCGATAGGTAGTTCTAAGCCCTTTTTCGTAATTTTTCTTTTGCTTTGAGTGCATCATATTTGCATCATCTTGGTGTCAGCACGTGTATTTCGTTGAGCTCGTTATTTCCGTAACTGTCTCAGATCCATTCGGAATCAATTGGAGGAGTTAGACCTTTGTGTGACTTGAATTGTAATTAGCCTAAACTTGACAGACTTTATTTTAAACCCCAAAAACTATATATATGAGTCATCAGCCAGATGTCTTTTCTCCTGCTTGTTTTCTTCAACGTTGCATGCAACAAACTCCAGAGAGCTACACGTCCGTTCTCTTCTTCTCTCCTCTGCACTTCTCTGGTATTGGGTTCTCCATCCAATTCGATTAGGTTTTCTCTCCTCTCTTCTTTGTTTTTGCTTTGGGTAAGTGAGTTCTTCGGTTTTTCTTCTCCAAATTGGATTTCTCATCTCTCTTGTTATGTTCTCATCTCATGCATGTGTTGTTGCCTTGATTTGCTTGGGTTTTTAGTGGATTGGAGCTTGATTTCAGTGGGTTGCCAAAGCTTTGAGGCAAGTATAAGTACAGGATTTGATAACACATATGGGTATATTGTTTAATTGTTTAGATTTCTTGCATCTTGCATGTTTGGGATGTTTTACAGCCAAATTCTATGGTGTTGGAACCTATGGAGCTTGTTTTGCTAAGTTTCTATACCAAATTTCAGTTTCTGTACTCACTTCATTTTCGTGTTCTGTATTGTACGGTTAAGCCGTAACTTTGTACGTCTCAAATTCCAGAGACTTGATATTTGAATTTTGTTCTACGGCTAGGCTACGGCTGAACCGTAAATTGTTCTACGGCTGAGCCGTAAGCTAGCTGTGACCCAGCCGTGAATTAACACTCTGATCAGTCGAAACTTTCCAGACACAGTACTCCTACGGTGTGGCTATGGCTAAGCCGTGGATTGGTCTACGGCTGAGCCGTATACTCAACCATAGCTCCGCCGGAAAAGGGTCAGATTAGAAGTTGAAGATGACCAGTTTAGCCGTGTTCTGAAGGGAACCACGGCTAAGCCATGTGCATGTTACGGCTAGGCCGTAAGATGTATACGGCTAAGCCGTAGGTCACCCATGGCTAAACCGTAAGACTTGGAAAAATCTGAAATGGAACTTAGGATAATGGTGTGACTTTATAGGGCTTTCACACAGGTTAACCACCCATGTAAACCGGCCCAATGGACTCTTTGGACCGCATGAATAGTCTGTTAGGCTGTGACTCATTCATGTGAGCGTTGATTATTGTTAAGCACCTTCCCATGGGTGTTGGTTTAAGGGACTTCAGTGCACGTGATAATTACAGTGCAACACTTTGATGGCAACGGTGCATTGAATAACTTAAAACTACACCAACATGCACGGTTAGTAACAGTGAATAACTAGATTAAGGTTGGTTCGTAATTAACCTTGATTCCGCGTTAATCTGAGATGCATTGCATATTGATTACAATTTTGCCCTCTATTCTGCTGATCTACGTCTATGCATTACGAGATCATTTTGTTTTTGTTCTGTCTATTTGTTTTATTCCTTACTCTGTACTATGCTTTGATCTATGATGTGCTTTGCCTTATTTTCCGTCATGCTCTGTATATCTCTGGCTTTGTAAATCTCCGATTCTATGGGTATTCCCTGGTGGCTCTGCCCAGAGATTAATACGTGAGGATAAGATCTGGCCTTTGCCGTCGGTGAGTTCGAAGCGGATAATCTCCCTTCTCCTCGGATTTGATTTGATTGGTATCAGTCTAGCTCTACTCAGCCTCAGCCCTAGGATACTCGACGGGGTTACCTCTGACTTGGTTCTTTGTGTTTTGTATCGCTGCAGTGTAACTTTGTCTTGGGACCCCAGAACCCAGGAAACCGAGACCCACTTGTGCCCTTGGCCAGGTCGGTGGTGTTCTCATCTGTCTACTCTGTCTGCTCTCTATTTGAGAGAATATGGCCAACGTAGTAGCCATCTAGTTCAGTATTTCTATGCTTTGATTCATTTATCATGCTTTGATTTTATGCACAATTTGCTTAGCTTTCTAATATGAAACTCTGTATTTAATCTTTTGTCATTATTCAATTTGATACTATGAGTGTTACGTCCCTATTACTTATATTTGCTGGATCGTTGTATTCATGGTGTTGTCTGTGGTGTTGCAGGCACAGATCTCATGCCCAGCTCCCCGGCGGTCGAGGAGACTACAGGGCAGGATGTAGAGGCTCCCTCCGGTCTGGCAAAATGGGCTTGATCACTTCTGCAGAGTGCGTACATTGCATATCATTTGGGTCTATTGGTTTTAGTTTTTGGAGATCTGTATTTTGTACTTTGGACTTTGTTACTCTGTATTATTTGTACATCAGTATTTTGTTGTGTACTCAGACTTGTATCTGATTTTATAGTATTGTAGCTATCTTCGTCTTTTCCGTTCCGCATTTTGGCTTCCGCTATTTCTTTTGTTGCTTGCTATGATATCTACAGCTTCCGCGTACGCTTAGTTCGCACGTGTTGGAGCCCTTGTGTGTGTGCATCTGGACTGGGTTTGGATGCACGTGCACGGGAGTACGTGTGTCGCTGGTTTGGCTTTTCGCTAACCCCCGATTTCTAGGCTTGGGTTGTGACAAGTGGATGTTCTGCCAGAAAATCAACAAGTGCTTGTCCTTTTATAGCCTTTACAGGGGTATATCTGATATCATATTACGAGAGAAGAATGGACCATTTGGTCAAGCGTTCGCTCAGTGCCCTGGCTTTTATTACCAGTATCTTTAATGGATTGATGTTAGAAACTAAGTACACCACATTGGAGAGGATGTAGTGACATAGCTTTTGTATTGCAAACATCAGCGCAAGACATTCCTTTTCTATTAGGTGATAATTGTGTTCAGCACTAACTAACATCCTTAACAAGTAGTAAAGAGCTACCTCTCTCCCTTCATCATTCTTTTGAGCTAATAATGCCCTTAAAGAGTGATTAAGAGCTCATGTATAGAGAATGAAAAGTTTGCCTGGAATTCGAGCTGAAAGAATTGGCAGATTTGTAAGATACCATTTGATATCTTGAAAAGCATTTTCACAAGTTTTATCCCATACAAAGTCTACTCATTTCTTCATTAGTTTGGAAAATGGTCTGCATTTTCCAGATAAGTTTGAAATGAACCGACGAATATAGGCGAGTCTTCCTTGCAATCCTTTCACTTCTTTTAGAGTTTTTGGAGAAGGCATTTCCAATGCGGCTTTGATTTTAACTAGATCTTGCTCGATACCATCTTTTCGAAGCACAAATCCTAAAAACTTTCCAGAAGAGACTCCAAAGAAATACTTCAAAGCGTTCATTCAAAGATTGAATTTCCACAATCTTTCGAAAACTGTGCAAAGATCAACTAAATGATCTGATTTCTGCTTGCTCTTGACTGCCAAATCATCAACGTAGCATTCGACAGACTTATGTTGTATGTCCTTAAAGATTTTCATCATTGCTTTTTGGTATGTGGCCCAAGCATTTTTAAGACCAAAAGGCATGATGATAAAGCAATATACGCCGAAGGGAGTTTGAAGGAAGTATGTTTCTCGTCCTCTTTGAACATTTTGATTTGATTATACCCCAAGAATCCATCCATGAATGGCATTCTTTTATACCTAAAAGTATTATCAATCATGATTTCTGGTATAGGCAATAGGAAGTCATCCTTAGGACAGGCTTTATTCAGATCTCTAAAGTCGATGCAAACTCTAATTTGCCCATTTTTTTAAGTAACTAGCACTATATTAGCCAACCAGTCTGGGTGTTGTTCTTCGCGGATGTAATTCGCCAATTTTGTCTTTACCTTCGGGTAATGGAGGTTTCGTGGTGTATAGTGATGCTTCTCATATTGGACTAGGTTGTGTGCTGATGCAGCATGGCAAAGTCATTGCATATGGGTCCAGACAATTGAAAAATCATGAAAGAGGTTATGCCACTCATGACTTAGAACTTGCCGCTATTGTATTTGCACTTAAAATCTAGCGGCATTACCTTTATGGTGAAAAGTTTGAGGCTTTTACGGACCACAAAAGCTTGAAGTACCTTTTTTTCGCAAAATGAGCTAAATATGAGGTAGCGAAGGTGGCTAGAGTTTATCAAAGATTATGACTTTGAAATTCATTATCACCCGGGAAAGGCCAACGTAGTAGCCGATGCATTAAGCAGGAAGCCTTCAGGACTGGTAGCAAGTTTGATGTACCAGGAATGGCGATTGATTGAAGAATTCAAGGACCTGGACTTGAATGTGGAAATTAAAGGAGGTAAGGCCCGTCTAGCGAGCATGGCCATAGCGCTAACCTTGATACAGCAAATCAAAGAGAAGCAAATGGATGACCCAGAATTAGCTAAGTTGATCAGAAGGATTGATGAGAGGCCGAATTTCTCTCTTCAAGATGGTGTGTTGTATTTCAAAGGACGTTTGTGTGTCCCAAATGTTCTAGAGTTTAAGGCAATTATCTTGGAAGAGGCGCATCACACCAAGTACACAGTGCACCCTGGCAGTACTAAGATGTATCACAACTTGAAGACTAGGTATTGGTGGAATGATATGAAGAGAGAGATAGCTAAATTTGTTTCCAGGTGTTTGGTTTGCCAGAAAGTCAAAGCAGAACACCAGAAGCCTGGCGGAACTTTGCAGCCCTTGGATATACCAGAATGGAAATGGGAGCATGTGACTATGGACTTCATTGTTGGGCTACCTAGGACCAGTTCAGGTAAAAATTCAATATGGGTTATTGTTGATCGGCTTACCAAGTCAGCCCATTTCTTACCATATAAAACAGGAGCCTCATTTGATGCCATGGCAAGGCTATATGTAAAGGAGGTGGTTAGTTTGCATGGTGTGCCAGCATCAGTTGTTTCAGATAGGGATACACGGTTCACCTCACACCTATGGAGAGGTATGCAGGAAGCTTTGGGGACCAAGTTAAATTTTAGTACAGCTTTCCGCCCTCAAATAGATGGTCAAACTGAACGTACGAACCAAACTTTGGAGGATATGTTAAGAGCCTGTACGCTTGATTTCAAAGGTGATTGGGATAGGGCTACCTCTGATTGAGTTTGCATACAACAACAGTTACCAGGCAAGCATCAAGATGGCTCCATTTGAGGCATTGTATGGTAGAAGTTGCAGATCTCCCATTTGTTGGGATGAAGTTGGTGAACAAAGAATAAATGTCCCAGATCAAGTTAGAGAAATGATAGAAAAGGTTAAGATAATTTGGGAGAGACTTCGAGCTGCACAGGACAGACAAAAAAGTTATGCGGATAATCGAAGGAGAGACTTGGAATTCCAAGAAGGTGATCATGTTTTTCTAAAAGTTTCTCCTACAAAAGGAGTCATGAGATTTGGAAAGAAGGGAAAGTTGAGTCCACGTTATGTCGAACCATTTGAAATACTTGAAAGAATCGGAGCAGTTGCCTATCGACTCACTTTGCCACCTCAGTTTGCAGATTTACATAATGTGTTTCATGTCTCCATGCTTAAGAAGTATCATTTTGATCCATCCCATGTAATAGATTTCGAGCCACTTCAAATTCATGATGATTGGTCCTTTATTGAAGAGCCAGTTCAGATTTTAGATCGAGCTGAAAAAGTGTTGAAAAGGAGGACTATTCCTATGGTAAAAGTACTTTGGCGATATCATAATTCAGAGGAAGCAACTTGGGAACCTGAAGATTCAGTCAAGGAAAAGTATCCTCACCTCTTTCAGCAGCAACCATCAGATGGGCATAATTTGGAGGACCAAATTCCCTAAGGTGGGGAGGATGTAAGGACCCGATCCCAAGATTTTTTTTACTTATATTTATATATTATTATTATTCTTATATTTATTTTTATTATTTAATTTTGATCGTAAAATTGGACCATGCTTGGACCCCACCCATTCATTGAATTAAATTAGCATCTTTGTGATATCATCATATTTTGGGTGGGACCCAACATTGAATGATGGGGATTTAGATTTTAAAATGTTAAACTTTGCAATGGGGATCATGCTTCAGTCAAATTGGAATCTCATGAAAAGAACCCACGTGTCCCACTAGATTTCTCTCTCTCTTCATGCAAAGAATGTGTCTTATACCATTTCCTCCACCTACCTCAACTGAACTACAGGGGGAAACCACGTTGAGCATATCTCCTTCCCACTAAAACAAAGGAAAAACTTTCTCTGTCCTCCTTATATGAAGAGATCTTACCTGCACGAACCTCTTCTTTACAATACTTCCTAAGTACCAATCTCTCTCTATCATACCAGTCTTTACTACCTTTCAAGCTCTCTCTCTTACAGATTTTCTTCTCCACACAAGGTCTCCTTCCCCGTCGAGGTAATTCACACATCTCCTTTCTCTGATAATTTCTAGCTTACTATAACTATCTTTGTTTTATTCCTTCCCTTTTTCTTTTACTTCTTTTAGGAATATTGATTTATTATTATCTATATGCTTTGCTTTTGCATACCCATATCATCACCTTTGCAGAATTGATTTTCCACCTTCTCTCAACACCTACACCAACCCATGTTTATAATATGGACCTAGGCCTTATTCTCTTAAACAAATAGAAAACTAGTTTCTTTGTTAGCTCTATCACCTACATCTATGTCCTTTATTTGTTTTCACCCATGTTTATGGTGTTCCATGTTTTCCTTCACATCATATTTTACTGCATTCTTCTTCATCTCTCAGTCATCATCTCCATCATATACCACTGTAACAATATTCTTTTCTTTGGTTTCTTCTGACTTTTTCATATTCATTTATGTTATGCGTTCTTCTTTCATATTTATTTTGTAGTTTCATCTTGTCTGTTAATTTCTTTGATGCTCTGTTTTAATTGTACATCATGTATAGTCATCGAGATGAAGAACCCATCTTCACTACTGTAAGCCTCCAAACAAACTCCATGCATAGAGTTGAACCCATTTTATTCACTGACAGAATGGCCATGTTTATAACTTTGCTTCACTATATTTTCTTGTATTTTCTGTTTTTATGCTATTCTCTTCTTTGTCCAAGAACCCACTTCTGAATTTGGCATATCTCCAACTCTCAAGTAAATTAGTAGCTGTGCCCATTTACTACTATCTTATTCCCCTAACCAAACAGCCTGGTCCTTCCTCTTATACCCACCTCTTTGTTGTACTCCTCATGTCTTCATCTCCAATAAGTAATTAATCTTTACTGGCCCCAACCCATGTGCTACAAATATTCCACTAAACACAAGTATTAAATACTTGAAGTCAAGCAAACCAATTTAGTTTACCACCACAGGCCCATCTAATATTCATGATTGAATTAAGTCAATTATGGTCGTTGGTACAATCTGGTAATATGGGTCCATTCAAAAGCCTATCAAGCCAGGTCTCATTTAAGCTTAAAAAAGAAAATAATAATAATAATAATAAAATAAACCTCTGGTCTGAGCCCTATGATGCAACCTACTGGTCACACTAGCTAGGGCCCACTTGCACTATTTAATAATTTGGCTCAAACCACAAGTCTTAACCCATCAAACTCAACTTTTACCCAAACCAAACCCATTAATTGCACACGAACCTGGATCCTAATTATTAGTTACCTATCATGACCAGGGAACTACACCAAGATTCCAGAACATCCAGGTTAGGATAAGCTTGATCAAGTGATCACCGTGAATCCAGGCAAGTAACCTTACTATGGTTCTCTAGTATTAGAGTTTTCTAATTTGCCTTCCAAAATATTAAATTGTTATGTGATGCTTGGTTTCATGCGGGGCTCAATCCTGGCATCTTAGCTTATCTAGGGCCATTGATTTTATTGACATGATTGAACCTTTATGAATTAATTTGTGAACTTAACAATCATCAAAATTGTAAATATTGAACTTATTCCATGTTCATTTGATGCTACCATGAGATATAAAAATTCTTATATGATCCCTTACTAGAAATATTTATTTCATGGTTGGACTCAAAAATTGTGACATAATTCTAATTATGTTGCAAAAATGTTTCACATCATATTTTGTTAAGAAAATTTAATTTTGAGTCTTGTGGTCCACCCTTGAATGCAATCCTTGACTTTTAAGGCATTATCCAACGCATGGGCAACGCAACGCGGGGATTCTCACATGCGGGCTCTAGCCCTCTTTTTGGGTATGACATTGGGGCCTGGGAACCCCTTTGTGCGTGATAACTAGACTGCAGTTAGTCCCTTATGTCTTCGGGCCCTTATATGTGTGATTATGGCTTCAGGCCCTCATATATGTGTTTATGGCTTCGGGCCCTTATATGTATATTGTGGCAAGGAGATGCCTTTTCTTAAAATAGATCATGTGATCTTTATTTTATTGTCAATATACATAAATTATTGCAAAATTATTCATGTTACCATTGTCTTGTTAATATTTCTTAACACCTCATTTTTACTGGATTATCCTTGAATTAATCATTATTTGTTCATCGTACCCAGATTGCTATCATTTGATTGAACAATCATTTGCTATAGTTCTATAGTTTGTTTACTTGTGGAGCTTTATGCTCATATGTGTTTGTTTTTTTTTTTCTTTTCAGACATTGAGATTGATCCCACCAATAATGAAGAACCTTAGCTTATTTACGGGAAATGGGCGAATCTTGAGAATCGAGTCACTACTTAGTTTTTTAGTGTTTATTTGGTTTTATTACGTAGTTGGACTATGACATATCTATTTGAATATTTCATTACTTTGAGAGCATTGGTATTAGGCATTTTTGTTTATCTTCTATTAATGACTTAACTATTAATGATTTAACCCAATCTAGTTGACTATGAATCCTCTCAAGTAATGATTCAATTAAATGAATGATTTATAATATGAAATGTGGGACCGTTACGCCATGAACTCTGAGGGTCGTAAGGATCTCGGAATTCGGGGCGTGACACTAACATCTCTAAGCTTCTGAACTTCTTTTTCTATTTTATCTATGATTTCAAGCTTTGTCCTCGATTAGCCTTGCTTTACAGGTTTAGCATCATTTATTATATGCAATTTGTGTACAGAAATCTTTGGATCTAGACCTAGCATTTCTGCGTAGGTCCATGCAAAGCAATCCATGAACTCTCGTAAGAAACTGACATATAGATCAAGCTTGTTTCCTTTTATTTGAGAACTTATACAAGTTGGTCGGGGATTTTCTGGGGTCCCTAAGTTTATTTTTTGTACTTGGTCCTCAGTTAAAGGCTCGGGAGGAGGCACTTCCACAGTATTATCGGGAGTTTCCAACTCCGTGAAGCCTTCTGGAGCTTCATTTGAGGGTTTAAGCCAAAACCTGATCCCTTTCCATGGATTCAATTTTTTAGGCTCTTTAATTTTTACATCAAGGGCTAAGCATTCCCAACAAACATGTTGGGATGAGATTATTTCTTCATTGAGTTCAAATGGCTAGTAGTCAGTGATTTGTGACATGGTGTCATCATCATCACTCGCCCTCTTAGGATGCTAAAAAGTAGCCCAATCAGCGGGATCTCGAAAGATAAGAGTTTCATGAGAGTCATCTAAGTCATCCCCTTCGGTGAAAACTACGGATCTTACTTTGAAATTTTGGTTTAATTTAGGAATGTTATTGTAAGGAACCTATCTTATGTAATGACGCAGCTGTTCAATTTTGTAACCCATTTGGAGATATTCCTTCATCTCTAGCGTGAAGACATTTAAAGGAATTTGTATCCCATTTGCATTCAATCCAAGGCCTATGGGCTTTTTGAGATTGTACACCATGTTCTTCATCATATTATGGACCACGGGATTGTAAACGTCAAGTTGAATTTTCCCATCATTAGTGATTTTGTCAATAGGACCTGAAGGAGAAGCATCTTCAGCCCGATGGAAAATAATTGGATGATTGTATTGCTTGGATGGAGGCACTAAGAAGCAGGAGCCTTCAAAATTATAAATATGAGATGGAGCGGGCCATGGCAAAAGCGGAGGATCCCAGTCCACTATAGAGTGTACAGAGGTATCTATCATTTCGGTGTCCTCAGAGTCTGACTCAGAATCTAAATCTCTTACTATCGAAACGACATGTATTGGGCGTGTCCATCTAAACCTCCCACGCAGACGATAGAGTGCTACTTCGAGAGATGAAATGATTCAAGATATTTCATCAAAAATTTGAAACTTCATTGCCATAGTTAAGCTGCGGAGAGTTGGCCGGAAACCTACCCAGCATAAATGAATCCATGTGAAATAGTATGGGGGATTCTCACATCTTTCAGCCAAATAGAGCCATCTATCAATATATCTGTAGTATAATTCTCCTCTTTGTTATGATGTTAGCATGAGCAGACTGAAAGTGACAGGAGAACCAGCCTTATAGGTGACATTCTTTTGGCGGGAGGAGGGTACATCATTGCTTTCTTGATTAGAACCTGAGTTGCCGGCTAAGGAAACTATATTTGTTGAACATGAGAACTTTTGGTGTCTTGCTTCCTTTATCTTTGATGACTTCATAGATATGACCAAAGGTTGATCTGATTATTTAATTTCAGATTTTACCTTGATCACCAAAGGAACTTTGGTATCTATACACTTTGCTGCAGACTTTTTCGTAAGCTGTAACTTTCTGAGAGGATTGGATTGTTCGCCAATTCTTAGATAGGCTCTCTTTTCTGCTGAAATAGTGAAAGATTCTGTAGGATTATCATCTACTGGAGGGCTTTTTGTATCTAGCTTAAACTTTACAGGTCTTTTTTGATACATGGCTACATCAATGAAGTAAACCTCTTTTCCTTTGAATGGTTTTTTATCTGTAAAGACTTGACGCACTTTACTCTTATCATCGATATATTTGAGACATTGATAGAGAGTGGAAGGTACTATAGCATAATCATAAAGCCATCGTCTTCCCAACAGGATGTTATAGCAAACACGAGTCTTAGCCATGTGTAGAGTGGCTTCTGAGGTTAAATCTCCCAACTGAAATCGGATTCGAATTTTACCGATCGGATCCTGAACTTCCCCATCATAGCCTTGAATGGAAGTCTTTGTAGCAGATAGCTTGCTCACTGGGATGCCAAGTTCCTGAAGAGCTGTAATTGTAATGAGGTTCAGAGCTGATCCTGGGTCAACCTGAACTCTCGAAACAAGTATATTTTTGATGTAGGCCATGAAGTAAAATGGCCTTGTGTGCTTCATGTCACCTAAAAGAAAATCATCTTTAGTGAAAGAAATAGTAGCTTTAGAAGCATTATGAATTGAAAGACATTCCATGCACTATTTTTTAGGCTTTCTAGATTTTGCCTTCAGGTAATTCTTCTCTATCTAATGAACTTGCGCTACATAAGTCTGATTGTCTGTATTCAAAGCCTATAGAGCTCGTATGAAGTTTTTATGAGTCTCCTTGGACATCTGCAAGAGATCAAAAATATGAAGTCGTGTAGGTATGTGTTTGAGGTGTTCAACAACATCATACATGAATGGCTTTGGTGGCCTTGCATTAGCATTTGCTTATGAAGAAGTTACATTTACATTGTTATTATCCCTTGAAGGGTTTACATAAGAAGGAGAAGAAGAAAAGGGTCTATCATAGTTGACCCTGTAGTTGTGACCGAAACGAGTGCCATCATTAATCATGTTGCTTCAGTCGATTTCTGGACGAGTATCTCTTCTTCTGGCATTAACTTCTTCAGGTTCAAAAAGTTGACTGAGTTCTTCCAAGCCTGCTTCTTGACTTGTATTATCAGGAATAGCTTGAGAAGCTTAGGGCTCATTAGTAGCACTCAAAATCAACAGGGTAGGAGCCATTGGTATCTCTTCTTCAGAGTCGGAGATATTATCTTGATTCTGAATTTGAAAGACTTCCTAAGGTGTGGCAGTGCTGTCAGTATTAAGGTTATTATGTTCCTCTGGTAATTTAGATTCACTAGTTGAGTCAAACATGACCACCTGAGTGCTTGATTTAGAATCTACATCTAGAGAACTCAGCTCCAAGTTTGGTCCAGGAGGAACATCCGGTGCAGGGGTTATTGTGTATGAAGAATAAGGGACCGCCTGCTGTTGTTGTGCTTCATCAAGGTCAATCAATGGCAAAGGGTCTGGGTAAATTTCTGGAGGTAGTGGAAAAGGAGAAGGGTCATTCAACCAGCCGCTTGTAATCGTTCTATGTACATCATAAAGGACCACCAAGAGTGTATTAAGACCATGCTTGACATTGAGTGTACCCGTCTTAGGATCAAAAGTTCGTTCAAAACTTTCATCTTCATCGGAAGGGTATTCATCCACAAAGTAGTCATCAGTCCATTAATCATCTCTGAGATCGGAGTAATCTGACCAATCCTCCTCATCATTCGAGTTAGGGGGTGTGCCATCTCATGATATCCAATTACAACTGGATATTGATGGTTCTTCTTCATCTTTTGGGATTGAAACAATGTAGTCAGCTAAAGTAAAGTAACCTCTAGCTTGTTTGGGAGGTTCCTCTAAAACCGAGGCTTCAACCACCTTTTCCTTCATCTGCTTAGCTTGTTTCTCCTGTTTCTTTAGTTTAATTAAGCAAGTCTGGGCAGCTTTCTGAAGATTTTTGAATTGCCTCTTAACTTTTCTTCTTTCTGCAGGTATGGGTTTGGTTTTCACCCTCTCCCAGCCTTCATCACTTACTAAGTCTGGGTGAACCCATATTTTCTGTCCTAAAGAGGTTTTGATCGGTATCAATCCCTGTTCATTATGTATCGCATTGATGACGCGGAATTCAACGGTTGGTGGTTTTGATGGAGCGAATACTGCTACAAGTTTGAATTGCCTGAAAAAAAATCATATTGACTGGAGCAGCATCATATTTCCAGTCGAATGTTATCACTCTATTCTTGCATATCTCATTGACTTTTTCTTTCAAGATGAAGCAGTCTTTAAGAGGATGAGACACCATTCGATGATATGCACAATAATTTGGGTCATTGACACGACCAGCTTGCTCCAGTTTCTTCATTGGAGGCAGCTCAAGTTTGTTATTTTCCATCAATGATTGAAAGATTATTTTAATATTCCCATCAAAAGGGTATTTGGTTTTCTTTCTATTTTCATATTCGTCCTTTTTTGCTTGCTCTATTTTGACATTCTGCGGCTTTTGAGGAGGTGGTTTGCACATTGAATACCTCTTGTTTCTTTTTTAATTTTGGAGCAGCCAATTTTGGAGCAGAAGATGATGATGATTCTGTCACACCCCGAACCCGGGAATTGGGGTTAGGATGGCCCCACGGGGTGTGCATACGTAATCCCGTAATAATCTGTGCATGTAAACATACACACACAAATCACTACAAGGGAGATTGCACAGAAACGTGTAGAAAAGTTCTTCAACACGTAATTTACATTCAATAGTAAGCGGAAGCCTGTGTAATACATCTGTAATGATCATAAGCAATAACAAACGAATTATCATAACATTCATAAGTAAGTCTGTACTTAACCATTCTCATTTACATGATAACAATTATTAAGCATAAACAAAATCCTGGGATGTGTAAACAGGCCTATCCAATCTTAGCACTCTACGAGTATCCCATTATCGCTCTTCGTACGATGACTAACAGAAGGCATTATTTGCATTACCCCCATCTATTTTCCGAGGTTTAGTACCTGTAACACCAAGGGTAGCACTGTTAACACGACGGTTAAGCAAGTATATAGAGGTACATAAGACTATCATGCCGTATCAAATGAAGCAAGAATATATATTGATTAAAAGAAAGCAAAAATCGTACACTAGGCATGACGTGCATGAGTAAGCATAAGTAACGAATCATAAACAGATTATTATACAAACTTATTGGCAACCACATGGTCGTATTTTCCCAAGAGAGACCATATCATCTAGAGGGAACGTGCGTACATATACTAGGGGATCAGCCTAGCTTATTAAGAAGCGCCGACAACTCCTCCAAGGACTACTGCAGTAGCGACATATCATATCATACCCAAACTGGTCCCGTCGAACCTAATAAGGGTGTAGCTAAGTGGTGCCGACTTAACGTATCAAGACCGACTCAAATTCATATCTGTTATGTATCTTGGTTATATTTGTTATGCATCTTGGTTATATTTGTCATATCATACATACTAGGAGTTCGGTCTTGAAAGTACATTCATTCATTCATATCTGATAATCAATTCATGCATACTTAATTGAACTACATATGTTGAGGGCATGGTTTCTTAACAATATGGATGCATTTAGATTGAGTAAGAATCGAGAATAATTATTAGCCAACCCTATGCTAAATAATCCGTGATCCCGAGGACATTCAACACGATGTATTCATAAAACGTCCGGTGTCATTGTGTTACCAAATCTTGGCATTACATTGTAAAATGCAAAGGACACCTCTTCTTATGCCAACACCCATGACATGACATCGGGAATTCGTCTAGAAAATCGAAGGCAATAAGTGACAGCTCCACACTTGTCCACCTTTCATTTGATCACAATTGGGCTAGTTTGGTTAGGAGATAGGTGCCATATCTAGAGCCCTACAAGGTCATTGAAGGTTCCTCACATCCTACATTCACTGGGTTCTTACGGCTTAGCCGTATACAAGGCTACAGTTTAGCCGAGTGGCTCAGGTCTCCTTCTTAATTCGATGTGCATTTACGGCTTGGCCGTATATTGACCTACGGCTTAGCCATGCTATGCCTACGGCTAGGGTTACGGCTTGGGTACGGCGTGGCCGTAGCAGAGTTCACGACGTAGCTGTGTGTGAGCCGTAGATAAGTTCTGAGTTTGGGGCTCTCTGGAAGGTTCACCGTAGAATAGCCTACGGCTTGGTCACCAGGAGGTTACGGCTTAGCCGTAGTTTATTCCACGGCTTAGCCGAGTGTTAGCCGTAGTGTAATTTGGCTCACTGGATTCTGAGCTGTAGAGACTTACGGCTTAGCCATGGGCTTCACCGTAAGCTTCAGAATTTTAGAAACGGATTCTGCAGCTCAGGTTCACGTGCAGAACTCTATCATTTGGGTTCCAATGAGGTTTCTTATACTGCTAAACTCCATAATAGGTCTTACATTATTCCATATCATCAATATTGCCTAATCATACTCATTATCCCTAATTCAACATCTGTGTGTGCTTATTTAAGAGGAAATGAGCTGTAAGTTGAACATTGAATGATCAATCCAATAATCAATCAAATTAAACATACATGCAGTACCATATATACTTCAATACTTGCCTTAACACAGTGCTTGACCCTACTCAACTCCTCCTTGGTGTGTGGTTAGGGAAAATCCTCAATGGAAGGTGGGTTCTCTTAATGAGCTGTAGCTTGTAGGAGGTTGTGATTTCTAAGAAGAAGATGCCCAAAGGGAGAAAAAGAGGCTAGATGGATGCTATTGCTATTGCATGCAAGCTCCCAATCTTGGTTTCCAGCTCTGAGATGAAGAATGCTGAAGAGAAGAGTCGCTTCGATGAGTATAGAAGGAAACAGAGAGAGGAAGAGACGTTTGGTTCTCTTTATACTAAATTTTCTGTGGTTTTTGCATGTAAGTCCAGCGTTTCTAGAAATTTACAGTTTAGGTCACATGGCCTCAATTGGGCCAAGACGAGTCCGAATCAAATTGAGCCCAACATGAAAGTTGGCTCACAAGATGAAATGCATATAATGCAACTGATGAAATGTCCATATGATGCAAGATTAATTACAAAAAGGTCCTTGACTACCTAAGTAAAGTTCAAACCCAACTACCTATCCAACTGAAACCCACTAATAATTTAAAAGCAAGGTGAATTAAGACTAATTATACATATTAGTAGGAAAATCAAGCTTAATTAGTATAAATTATAATTAAGCCGGGTCGGGACCTTACAGATTGCGCTTTTCAGGAATTTACCTTCTTCTGACTGATTTCTTTGAGAGTTAGTTCCACATCAGTAGCTACCTCAACTAATCGGGCCAAAGACTTAGTTTTATAACTAAGTATAATAGCCTTAATCTCTGGCCGCAAGTTAGTTTTGCACATTTCAATGGCAGCCCTTTGAGATGGTTGTTCTAAGCATTTATAAGACAATGCTCTCCATCTATTGATAAAGGCTTGCACAGTTTCATTATCTCATTGCTTCGTGCTACTGAGCATAGCGAAGGTAACTGTTTGATCTTCTTCTTGGAAATGAAGTAAGAATTTCTCTTCTGTGATTGGCTAGGTTGTGAAGGAGAGTTTTAGTAATTGCTTATACCAGTCAAAAGCAACCCCTTTCAATGTGCCAACGAACAACCTTATTTTTAGTGCATCTAACTCTGGCAGGCTCCCAAGGAGTGATTTGAAATGCACTATATGTTGATAGGCTGATCGCTTTCCTAGGTAAGGCTGGAAAGTCGGAAGTTTATAATCTGGTAGAAATGAAAGCAGATCAAATTCCGAAGGATATTTGGGTGTAATACCTTTCTTTTTCATCCTGTTTTCCACCTTTGATTTGGTTAATATTTCTTCAACTTCTTTAAAGGTTACATGCTTTTCAAGATCTGCATGAAGACTAAGGATTGATGAATGATCACCACCAGCAGAACCTACTGCTATCACCTTATATGTTAGAAACTTGATTTAAGCTGTGAGCAAGTCAATTTTGGTGGCATTCCTCCTGATCATTGCCTGCTCTCTTCTGTCAGCAAATAGGGGATTAATTAGAGCTTCAGTCAGACCACCTAACTTGTTTGCCAAGATTCTCAACTGAGCAGTTAAGTGATCAATTTTAGCTCCTTGCTGTTTAACGACATCACTGACGTCATTTTCTTGATTTTTGCCAGCATCTTTATTCTCACTGGCACCTTCATTTCCATCATTACCAGTTCTACTCCCTTCAGCCATAAATACGGTATACTGACGGGGGTAGGAGGATGTAGAAAGAGTGGACTGACTATCTTCTGTGTCCAAGATAGTAATTGGATCTTCATCAAAATCTATTTCAACATGTCCTTCGGAGGTTCTGCCTAAATGAGAATTGGAGTCAGACTCTTGTGATTGAGTCCGAGCCATACTCCAAGTGACTCTTCTGGTTGGGCCTGGTCCAACTATACATGATGAGGTCAGGTCTAACTCATCTTCTTTAATCACCCATTTTTGAGTGATTGTATGTTGTGACTACTTCCGAGTTTGCTTTTTATAACGAGCCAAAGCCTTTTTCTTAATTTGATTAACCGATCTGGCTGCCATGGTTTGATATTTGAACCTGGCAATTAGTGGCTTAGAAGTGCTAGCGACTTGTTTCCAATCCATGGGGTCAGAAGTGGGAAATGAAAGAACATCGACAGTACTTCTTTTATCTTTCTTTTTCTGCTCATTCTTTTGTTGGAGTAATTCTTTAAAATGAACAAGATCGGTCGAATCATTGATGATTGATCGTTCAACTTGCTTTTTGCTTTTAGCACCATATGATGGGTGCTGGGGTGAAGATGGTGGATGGTGCCACAATGATGGAAGGTAAACGCCTCCTACCAAATGTCCGCCCCTTGTTTTGAGTCAGAGGGTAGAAGGTATTCTCTTCAAGTGAAGCTAAGGATTTGTTCTCAACCCTTTTGGATTTTTGCGTACGTAGCTGTGGTGACCATGTGCTATAGCTTGGGATAATAGCATGTTTTTGGACCCATTTGCGGGTTATGAACTGCCGAAGGTCCCTTGTTACCTACTTGTTAATAGCCCGTTGTTTGGGCCAAATAGATGATGGTTTTGGAGCTTGAGTAGCTGCTTATGCAACTTCTGAAGTGCCATTGATTTGTGATCTGTGTACCAAACCTGCCTTGCCCCCAGTTGAGGTTGATAACATGAAGATTACTGCCTCTTGTCTTTGGTTTGTATTTTGGGCCCTTCTGACCCTTGTGGAAGACTCCAAATGGGTTTTGAGCATATTTAGAAACCCGAGGTTGAGGAGTCTCAGCTTGGTTGATTAGTTTTGGGGACACTAGTGACCCATTCTGAGCTGAAATCATTGAACTTGTTGGAGTAGAGAGCCTTTGGAAAACTGATTGGAAAACTGAGACTCTTGATGTAGAGGCAATAATGTCCGTTCGGGCTTTTTTTGGTGTTTTTGAAAATGATTTGCTCTAGGTCACAGAGATTTTGAAAAGCCTCTCCTTAGCTTCGTAAAAAGTGATGATTAGGGACCCCATGATGTCTCTGCAAAAAATAAGCCCAATGGACTATATTAGTGGTCTAACTAACATGGCTGCTTCTTGGGTTAGCCGGAATGGTTTATAGATACCATCTGAACCAACATAGTTTTGAACTAGAATGGTTAGACATAGGCATAAATCCCATCTCATTGTGCTATGTTGACTATCCTAACTGTCAGAATTTCTGCAGCATTTCGAAACCCTATAGTCATACTTCAAAGCATGCTAAGCTGACTAGACCTAGCTACCATAATTTTGGCAGTATGTCAGGGCCATCTGTGTCAGACTTATAAGCAAGAGAGAGTTGGATCTAATCAAAGGGATAGGGCCCACAGGATCGAGCCTGCACCACTACCACAATGATTATACAGGATCCATCAGTGCTTGATGCCGGACAGTGCATGACTGGAATGTTGTTGGTGTTAGATTTTGTGGACTCAATCCATCAGTTGATGTAATAAATTGATTAATTTCTTTATTTATTAATAAAATCATGCTTTACTTTCATGAGATGAATGTTATTTTACTACTTTATGCACATGACCAATACAAATAACATAATGGTTCATGAGTTGAACTGGGTCCCATTAGTATATTAGATGTGATATATATGCATGGATGAGATCCACACGCGGGAGATATATGTCACAAATCTTATACTTAAATAGCTTCACAACCAGTAATGAGACTGGGCATCTTATTTGATAAAGTTGCAGCACTTTGATCACTATAAGATAGTGTGATTTGTCTCGATCATCCGAATGTAAGATTTTGGATCACGATGTTGGTACATTGGATGTATTGAAGGACCATGAGATGCACCTTATGGAATTCTGTCTCAATAATAAGGTATGCTCTCATAATTCCCTAGCAATAGCTCTCAATCCTGAGACATTGATGAACTCAAGTTTCTATCTATTCATTTGCTTTGAGTCACCAATGAGTGAGGCCGACTGTAGGTTAACACCTCGGTGTCATGGGTATGTGGTAGTAGAACTGTGGGAACGTTGAATGATCAAGATGGAATCTATCTCTATTATCCCCTTGTGCCAATTAATGGATTTGTCATTAGTAGGTGCGCACCTATCTCAATTAAGAGTTAATTGGATGGTAATGATGATTATTGTGATTAATTGGGGCTCAAGGATAATAAGATATGGAACTTAGATTGGAAGAGACAGATTTATTCCAATTGATCCACGGATATTGATAGAGGGGCCTACTTGTGGTAATTGGGAAGTTTAGGGTCTTCATTATAATTTATTCCCAAGACTAGAGTGCAATTGCATTTATATAGTGGTGTTATTTGCAATTAACTGAGGGCCCGGATTGCACATGAGATGTGGGGTCGCGGTGTTCCAGTTGGAGCCGGCTTTCTAAGAAATCCCTAGTGGTCCCCACGCTAACCCAAGTTATTAGAAAATACTAATCCGACTTGAACTCTAGAAAGAAGGGATAAGAAAGGAGAAAGTTGCTAATTGCTTTAGAAGTAAGAGTTCTATTTCAATTAAGCAAGGAAAACTCTATAAAAGCTCTTGGACGTCCAATAAGAGTCTCTCTCACGCCCCAAACCCTATTCGTGCAAGAGTTGCACGAGTTTCTCTCTCCTTCTCTCTTCTAGTTCCTTGGAGTTTCGAGTTGGGATTTCTCCTGAAGATTCCACCACTCTTCTTGAGAAAAGAAATCCAATTCGGGTCATAGCGTGGAAGGCTAAGAGGTGTTGAAGAAATCCATTAAGGCACTGCGAATCTCCAAAGGTATGATCTACTTCTTGTATGTCGTAGATTATTATGGATGTTTAGTGCTGGTAGAATATTTACTGTACATGGTCACGAGATTGAGGGTAATGCATCCTGGATTGGGTTTTGGTCTTATGGATAGTTGATCCCTGTGTCAAGTGGGTCAAAGTTTTGAAAATCTATCCACGAGACCCACCTACTTCCAACAATTGGTATCAAAGCCATACCTCATCTCTAATCATGTTAGATCAGTAATCTTGTTCTAATCTTCGCATGAGATGTGAAGAGGATAGAGTAAGGGCTATAATAGGATCAGTGTTTATTGGGTTTACTTGCTTTTGTAGTAGATACATGTTTGGAAAGTCACAAAAGGTTTTAATCATGATAGGAGGATGATAAGATGCCATTATAATCATACTGAGATCATCAGAGGTGACGGGGGACAGCAGGAGCCGAATCTGAAAAAGAACCCAAATTTCTGGGTTCGTCAGGTCGGTTAGTCAAACGGACCACTATGGCTGTAGAGGTCTGTTGGCTAACCATAAGGACCAGATCGGCTAGCCGAACCCAGGCAGAATCATCTTGTTCTTGGTCTGAGTTGTTGTTTTATTTTTTTTTTTCGGGGGCGCTGCCCCTTGGAACCCCGCGAACTGACCAGGCAGCTCGAACCCCGCCGGGGGCACTGCCCCCGGACCCCCGCTGCGTGGGGGATCTTGTATCGTGGTGGCAAAAATTTGGCATCTTGTTTTTCCATTGTGGTTTGGCAACCTCATTTTGTAAGATGTTTTGTTGTATGAGATACTAACTTGCAAGTGATAATGTCCTCTCCATATGGCCCACATGTTTTTCTTTCCTTTTAATTATTGGTTTCTTTGTGGCTAAGTATAAAGGGCATCATGGTTTCCTTGGTTTCTCGTGAAAGGGCAAGGCATGGTGAATTTCCCTATAGCCCTTTTATTTCCATGTTTAGACTACCATGTAAGTCTCATTATAGAGACATAGGAATTTATGTATTTTAAAATTTGTAAATTTTGGAGATGTCCGAAACAAAAAAGGAAGGAGAAGCTGGACTCCTAATTAAAGAGTTTGAAGATTACCAAAAGGTGTTTTGGAGATGCCCAAAGAGTTTGAGGAATCCCAAAGTTTTGGAAAGTCTAGAGTCCAAGAAGTCTTTTCCGCCTGGGTCATGTGGAGGAGAGGACTAGTCTTTTGTTATAGCACTTTCTATTTATGGATGAATGCTTATTTTAGAGTATTTCCATATCTGAACCAAACATAGCAAATTCCAAAATTGGTCAAATCAAATTAATTTTTGGAAAGAGTTCTAATTAGAGTTGGTGGGCCCATGAGATGGATCTATTGGTAACACTAATTTTAGAAACTAGACTTTCCTTAAAATAACTTGACTTGGAACCAATCATTGGTCTTATCATGAGATGAATATATACCTATATTTGATGGACCCATACACCTATAAGGAAATCCTCAACTCTAAAATATTAAGTGGGAGCGGGGCATTTCTATATATATAAAAATCCCCATGGTTTTCCACCATAGGTCCATTGTAAGGAAAGTATTAGCCTCGCGCCATTTTGAGAATGGCCATTCCCCATGGAGGGCTTGTATTTATCTGGATACTGGATATGGATCTCCTATGGATAGTGTTGATGAGACAGGGTGGGAGCCCACTCCCCAAGGAGGAGCTGCCCGCAACGGTTATCATGCAGTGCTAGTTAGTGGGTCACACTTAACTAAAATAATGATGTAGTATCCCCAAGGATTTGCCTCATGTATTTTAGAAACCGAAGCTAATCGAGAGTCATACATTATTTGGTATGAGATACCTAGATAGTAATGAATGAAGGGGATCATGGATAGTTAGTCTTAATCCCAATTTTGGCCAACTTTGATCCGCACCAGTCTAGGAGGTATTTGCACTCCCCAAGGAGGCATACCCCGCAGGATTGGGATTCCGATGTATTCTGAATTTTGTGGTTATGAGGATTCCCACATAAATTTGGTAGAATACTAAACCCTAATGTCATTTAAATTCATTAATTGAATGTATGGTTATGTGCTGTGGTATTACAAGCATGAATTCGAATACTTTCAATCCACTTGCGACCATCCTCAACTAGAATAAGTTGGTCGGATCCAACTATGTAGATTGGAAACGGAATCTGGATATTGTCGTGACAGCTTCAGGATATAAATATGTCCTTACCAAAAACCCCCTTGAAGAGCCTGGCCCAGATGCATCAGAAGCAGAAAAGGACCTTTACACCAAATGGGCCAAAGACGATGAGATGGCCCTATGTTATATTCTGGCATCCGTGTCTAGTGTGCTGCAACACCAACATCAATCTTATAAGACTGCATATGATATGATATCGAACTTAAAAGAGATGTTTGCAGAACAAGGCAGACCTGCTAGGCAGGCAGCCATGAGGGTGCTCATTAGCACCAAGATGGCTGAAGGTACATCAGTACAGGAACACATGCTGAAGATGATGGACTCATTAAATGAGTTAGATGTACTGAGAGCTGCGATTGATGCAGAATCGCATATTGACATAATCCTTAAGTCACTACCAGAGTCATTCAACAATTTCAAGGTCAATTATAATATGAATAAAATGAATCTGACTCTGGCTAAGCTATCTAGTCAGCTGGTAGCAACTGAAGGGATTATGAAGAAAAAACCAACTGCCTTAATGACAGAAAGGTCAGATGCCAAGTCCAAGCCGAAAGGCAAAGGGCGAAAAGGCAAAAAGAAATCAGTTCCAAAAGGTCCTAAGGTGGAGAATGGTCCAACTAGTGGCGCGGCTAAAGCTAAGGGTTTAGGGACAAAAGGAAAGTGTTTCCATTGTGGTAAGACAGGACATTGGAAGTGGAATTGTCCAGAATATCTGTCTAAGAAAAAGACCCCAAGTATGATTGAGTCACTTATATCTAAAGTTAGTTTTGCAACTGGTACTTCAGAATCCTGGTGTGTGGATTCCGGGGCAACTAATCACATATGTAATACGTTGCAGGGGTTCAGGGAAACCAGGAGGCTAAGTGATGGAGAAATCATTGTCAACCTAGGATCTGACGCTAAGGCGGAGGCTGTTTTAGTGGGAGTCATTACTTTATGTTTTTCAAATAATAAATTGGTTTTGTCAGAAACATTATATGTACCGTCTTTTAAGGCAAAATTTAATTTCAGTTTCTAGTTTGGTGAAAAAAGGCTATTCTATTACTTTTGGTACTGAAGTTGTCATAAAGAGGAATGGTACTTTCATATGTTTTGGCAAGGTAACCAATGGACTTTATTTGTTAACTCCCATGATGTATGAGATACATGATACTGAAACAATTAATAGAACATCATTAAAGAGAAAGTCACCTTCACCTAATCCAACAAAACTTTGGCACCTGAGGCTAGGTCACATAAACCTTAACAGGATTGAGAGGCTAGTGAAAGATGGTATCTTACCTTCATTAGTGGTAAAACCTATGCCTATCTGTGAGTCCTGTTTGGAAGGTAAAATGACCAAAAGACCCTTTTCAGCTAAGGGTAATAGGGCCAAAGATTTATTGGAATTAGTGCATACTGATGTCTGAGGACCCATTAATGTCAAGGCCAGAGGAGGATATGAGTACTTCATCACTTTCACAGATGATTACTCAAGATATGGTTACATTTACCTTATGCACCAGAAGTCCGAAGCTTTTGAAAAGCTCAAAGAGTTTCGAGCGGAAGCGGAAAAGCAATTAGGTAAGAGTATCAAGACTCTTCGATCAGATTGAGGAGGTATCTCTCTGCTGATTTTATGGGTTACTTATCAGAAAATGGGATTCTATCCCAGTTGTCTGCTCCTGGTATGCCTCAACAGAATGGAGTAGCAGAAAGAAGGAACCAGACTCTTTTAGATATAATTAGGTCTATGCTGAGTTTCTCAAGATTACCTATATCCTTTTGGGGATACGTTTTGGATACTGCAATGTACATACTAAACCTCGTACCATCTAAGTTTATACCTAAGACTCCCCGGGAATTGTGGTCTGGGCTAAAGCCTAGTCTACAACATTTACACATTTGGGGTTGTCCAGCACACGTGCTCAAGGTTAAGACGGATAAGTTGGAAACGAAGTCGGAAGTATGCACATTTGAAGGATATCCTAAAGGAACTAAAGGTTGGTTATTCTATAATCCCAAAGAGCAGAAAGTGCTGGTCAACACCAATGCGGTTTTTCTGGAGGAAGATTATATGATAGACCGGAAATTTTTAGAAAAGGTGATCTTGGAAGAGATTCAGGAGCAATCAATTCCAAATCCAAGTATGACCGGACTTGAAGAAGAACCGCCCTTACCAGACCCAGTAGTTACACCAGTACCTCGTCGTAGTGGGAGGATTGTCAGACCCCCTGACAGGTTCTCATTCTTAGGAGAGTCTTATGAAGCAATCCCAGAAGAGCCGGAATTAGATCCCTCTAACTATGATAAAGCAATCAATGACTTAGACTCGGGACGCTGGCAAGATGCTATGAAAGCTGAGATGGAGTCTATGTACTCAAATCAGGTCTAGACACTTGTGGACTTGGCTGCCAATATTAAACCTATTGGGTGCAAGTGGGTCTCCAGGAGAAAAAGAGGACCAGATGGAAGAGTGGAGACCTATAAGGCTAGGCTTGCTGCGAAAGGATATACTCAGAAAGAGGGGATCGATTATGAGGAAACCTTCTCGCCAGTAGCCATGCTCAAATCCATCCGGATACTCTTATCCATTGCGGCTCATCTCGATTACGAGATTTGGCAAATGGATGTCGAGACGGCATTTCTCAATGGCCATCTTGAGGAAGACATCTATATGGTGCAGCCAGACGGTTTTGTAGCTAAAAACCAGGAGCAAAAAGTTTGCAAGCTGCAGAAGTCTATTTATGGACTGAAGCAGGCATCGCAAAGCTGGAATATCCGTTTTGACCAGGCAATCAAGTCATTTGGTTTTTGTCAAAATTCGGATGAGTCATGTGTGTACATGAAAAGTGAAGGTGACTGGGTAGTTTTTCTGGTTTTATATGTCGATGACATCCTTCTCCTCGGGAAAGACATAGGAATGTTGTCAACGGTAAAAGTTTGGTTAGCCAAGACTTTTGATATGAAGGACTTGGGAGAAGCTAGCTACATCCTAGGGATCAAATTCTATCGAAACCGGAAAAATAGGATGATTGGCTTATCCCAAGCTGCATACATAGATAAGGTGCTAGTACGGTTTGCAATGCAAGACTCCAAGAAGGGTATCACACCTTTCAGGCATGGAGTGCACCTTTCCAAGAATCAGTGTCCTAAGACACCCGAGGAAAAGGAGCAGATGAGGTCGATACCATACGCTTCGGCTGTTGGTAGCCTGATGTTTGCTATGTTATGTACTAGACCAGATATCTGTTATGTAGTAGGCCTAGTCAGCAGATATCAATCTAATCCAGGACCTGAACATTGGACTGCTATAAAATGTATTCTCAAATACTTGAAAAATACTAGAGATTACATGTTGATTTATAGCAGTGATGAGTTGATTCCAGTCGGATACACAGATTCTGACTTTATGTCAGATAAGGATTCTAGGAAATCCACCTCTGGTTATGTATTTATGCTTGGAGGCGGAGCTATCAGCTGGAAGAGTATAAAACAAGAATGTATCGCTGATTCAACCTCGAAGGCTGAATATGTAGCAGCTTGTGAAGCAACTATGGAAGCAGTATGGCTTAAAAGATTCCTTTTGGAAGTTGGGGTGGTACCTTTGGTACGACAGCCACTCACAGTAGTCGCTCAGTCAAAGGAACCCAGAAGCCATAAAAGCCAAAAGCATGTACAGAGGAATTATCACTTAGTCAGAGAGATTGTGCAGAGAGGTGATATTGCTATTACCAAGATAGCCTCTGCAGACAATTTGGCAGATCCCTTTACTAAGCCTTTGACTACCAAAGTCTTTGAGCAGCATGTAGAAGGGATGGGCATGAGATGCAACCCTGACTGGCATTGAGCATTGAGCCCAAGTGGGAGATTGTTAGATTTTGTGGACTCAATCCATCAGTTGATGTAATAAATTGATTAATTTCTTTATTTATCAATAAAATCATGCTTTACTTTCATAAGATGAATGTTATTTTACTACTTCATGCACATGACCAATACATATGACATAATGGTTCATGAGTTGAACCGGGTCCCATTAGTATATTAGATGTGATATATGTGCATGGATGAGATCCACACGTGGGAGATATATGTCACAAATCTTATACTTAAATAGCTTCACAACCAGTAATGAGACTAGGCATCTCATTTGATAAGGTTGCAGCACTTTGATCACTATGAGATAGTGTGATTTGTCTCGATCATCAGAATGTAAGATTCTGGATCACGGTGCTGGTACATTGAATGTATTGAAGGACCATGAGATGCACCTTATGGAATTCCATCTCAATAATAAGGTATGCTCTCATAATTCCCTAGCAATAGCTCTCAATCCTGAGACATTGATGAACTCAAGTTTCTATCTATTCATTTGCTTTGAATCACCAATGAGTGAGGCCGACTGTAGGTTAACACCTCGGTGTCTAGGGTATGTAGTAGTAGAACTGTGGGAACATTGAATGATCAAGATGGAATCTATCTCTATTATCCCCTTGTGCCAATTAATGGATTTGTCATTAGTAGGTGCGCACCTATCTCAATTAAGAGTTAATTGGATGGTACTGATGATTACTGTGATTAATTGGGGCTTAAGGATAATAAGATGTGGAACTTAGATTGGAAGAGACAGATTTATTCCAATTGATCCACGGATATTGATAGAGGGGCCTACTTGTGGTAATTAGGAAGTTTAGGGCCTTCATTGTAATTTATTCCTAAGACTGGAGTGCAATTGCATTTATATAGTGGTGTTATTTGCAATTAACTGAGGGCCCGGATTGCACATGAGATGTGGGGTTGCGGTGTTCCAGTTGGAGCCAGCTTTCTAATAAATCCCTAGTGGTCCCCACGCTAGCCCAAGTTATTAGAAAATACTAATCCGACTTGAACTCTAGAAAGAAGGGATAAGAAAGGAGAAAGTTGTTAATTGCTTTAGAAGTAAGAGTTCTATTTCAATTAAGCAAGGAAGACTCTATAAAAGCTCTTGGACGTCCAATAAGAGTCTCTCTCATGCCCAAAACCCTATTCGTGCAAGAGTTGCACGAGTTTCTCTCTCCTTCTCTCTTCTAGTTCCTTGGAGTTTCGAGTTGGGATTTCTCCTGAAGATTCCACCACTCTTCTTGAGAAAAGAAATCCAATTTGGGTCATAGCGTGGAAGGCTAAGAGGTGTTGAAGAAATCCATTAGAGCACTGCGGATCTCCAAAGGTATAATCTACTTCTTGCATGTCGTAGATTATTATGAATGTTTAGTGCTGGTAGAATATTTACTGTACATGGTCACGAGATTGAGGGTAATGCATCCTGGATTGGGTTTTGGTCTTATGGATAGTTGATCCCTGTGTCAAGTGGGTCAAAAGTTTTGAAAATCTATCCACAAGACCCACCTACTTCCAACAGTTGGTCTTATCACTGATTTAATAAAACCTTTATTTGGGTCAAAGCCCCTTGGACTGAATCATCACTCTTCTAAAGCATGAAAGAGTGTGATTTAGTCGATGCACATCAAGGTACAAGTTCCTTTAATTAAGTCTTCCAATTAAATGGCAAAAATTTGCACTTCGAGGTGCTTAATGCCTTCATCTGCATGATAAAAGGATGCACTTCAAGGTGTAAAATTCCTTCAATAATGCTTCCAAACCCATCGTAGATATCAAGGTCTTGCATGGGTGTCTTCAGAGGTTAAACAGGCTACTTTTAGTAACAAAACAGGTCGTGACCATGACCCATGGTCACTGCCCATTTTCCATTGATTCTCGCGGTCACAACACTTTTTACATACTTTCCCGTGGTCACAGGCTTTCAGCAGCACTTTTTAGCACAATAGCAGCACTTTTCAGAATTTTTCAGCATTTTTCATGCATTTTTAGCCAAATTTATCACAAATTAGGGCAAGGAAATTCCCCACAGACAGCACCAAATCTTCTGATAGCGCTTGAAAAATGGCGTGAAAATGTGTACTGGATTCGAGTTCAACATTCACGCACTTCAAGCGTTAAGAAGAGTGGGAATTAACTATAGTTCATCATTAATTTCCCTTTTATTTACATGGGTTCAAATGTTCTGACCACGGGAATGCAGGTTGTTTACATAGTTTTGAAACGTTTACAACCCCTCTCTCAAGTCTCAGATGTAATCTCAATTTGAAAAATACAAGGAAATGTACAAAAAATTTAAAAAATACAAAAAAGAGAAGAAAATTGGGGAGTGACTGTGACCCATGGTCATTGGCCCCTTGCCAGTGACCGTGGCTCACGGTTATTGGGAGTCTGCCAGTGACCGTGGCCCACGGTCACTGGCAGACAGCGACTGAAAAGTCACTGTTTTGCCAATCTTTTTACACTATTTCTTTTCTGTAACTTCTTCAAGGTGTTAGAACTCTTTTTTATGATCTTTAGGGCATTGAATGACCATCAAGAAGATCAAATTCAACTGTAGAATCGATCAAAACCTTTGTTAATCATCATAATTGCTTACGGACCATCTTTTGTACAAGTCCGAAAGGGTATTGTATGAAGCCAGAGTTATGTCATTCTAAACCCATGATTTTCAAGGGATAGAATGAAGCCTAAAGAGGCTTGTTCACAACTCCTATGATGGTTAGAAAACCCTCCAAATGAGAAAAACAAAGGAAAAGATGTCATCCTTCGAAGACTTGACAATACTTGAATGTAATTCCCGTTTAAATAATGTCCATACTTTTTTTCCTTCTCTGAATCCTCTCACCTTGAGTGACTAAGAAGAAAAGAAGAAGAAGTGGTTGAAGTGCTGGATGATGCTTTGTTTGGAGCCTTTTGAAATTGCCTTTTTTTTTGTGCTTTTCTCTTCTTCTCCCTTTTATGCTTTCTTTTCAAATGTCACCCCTCTTATAGATTACCTAGGTGGTTTTTTGGAAGTTCTAAGAGGTTAAAGAGGAGTTATGGGAAGTTGAACTTTGGGAAAAAGTGGAGAAAACCGCCCAAAACCGCAGGAAATGTTTTGTGGAAGTCCGTGACCGCAGCCATAGTCACGGACAAGGCCCATTTTTGGACTTCTGCATTTATGACTCATTTTCGTCTGTTTGGGGCCTGAACGCTGTCCGATCTTCACAAAACCTGAAGGGATGCTTCTTGACACTATTTTGAGTGTTTTGAGTGTGCCATAGAAGTTTTAACCCATTTTGACCTTCCGAAGTTGGTCAACTCCCCCGTTGACTTTTCATGAAAATGGACACTTATTTCAATTGTTTGAAGCCCAAATAACCTCGGTTTGCTTTGAAACTTGGAGGGACTGATGTCAGGGGCATCTTGGAGTGTTCATCCAAATTTCATGCAGTTTGGATTTGGAGAAGTAGGATTTCGAATGGTGACCTATTTGTTGTATGTTCCACGTCAGTATTCACTCCACATTATAGGTAGTGATTGTTTTATACCCGAATGATATTCAATTGACTTGAAACTTTATAAAAGTAACTTTGAACATATTTTGAGTATTTATTTCAAATTTCATCAGCTTTGTCCCCCTGGAAGTAGGATTTTGGCTAGTGACCTCCATGGCTCGGGGGTCACTGTCTTTTAAGTTAACATGCAATGGAAGTCAGACCAAACGAAGTCTTTTTAACTTGAAAATTTGTAAAATATCTTTTGAGCATGACTGAAGCTTTTTGCCCAAATTTCATCAATTTTGGACATCGGGAAGCAAGACTTTGGTCAGTGACCTCATAGTTTGGGGGTCACTGACCCCAAGTTGCCATGCTCGTAGATTTTGGGTCAATTGATGTCTATTTGAATTAAAATTTTGTCAAACCTCCATTGAGCATAATTTGAGCTTCCTCCGAGAGTTTCAGCTAATTTAACCTTCACGAGGTGTCACTTTGCACAGTGACCCCACAAAGCATAGTATATAACCATTTGGATTGAGTTTGAATCCAAATGGTGTCTAAATGCTGTGAAATTCGGAAGGATAGTCTTTGGGCGCATTTGAAGGCATTCCTCTAAGTTTGAACTTGTTTTGATATGTAGCAGTGTCAATTTCCACAGTGACCCCCAAGGAGCTAGCAAATAGTCACTGAAGTTTGGTTTGAGCCAAAATGAAGTCCAAACACCTTGAAACTTTGAAACATCATTCCTAAGCATGACTTAGAGTTGCCATGTGACTTTCATCCACTTTGGTGATCCAGAACCTTGAGTGTATCCAGTGATCCCTAGTTTTTGAGTCAATGAACCCTGAATTTGGTATTTGGTGAGTTCAAATGAAGTCCACTAACTCTGAAGTCTAAAATGCTGCATTTTGAGCTCATATGAAGTCTTTTGAATGGATTATACCAACTCTGAACATCTGGATGCAATAATTGACTTGCCATTCCACAATCCCAATGTTCATGTATCCTTAGTATGGAATTTTGCTTGTAACATCTTCACTGCAATATTTATAATTTTTTTATGGGTCAACAGAGGTCCCATCAAGCCTAGACGAGTGACCAACAGATACATTCTGATTGATCCACCTATGAAGCGTGACACGAGCATGCTTAGGTGTAACGTCCGACATCACTTATGAGGCCGTTAGAGCCTAGGCATATATGGGATTGATCCCCCTTTAACCCACAAGACGCATTTTAGGTCGGTGTGCCTGCCCAGGAACAAAACCGTGTGGGGTCCTCTTGAATCATTAAAGGCAAACAAAGGCCCAAAGCGAACAATATCTTGTGTAGGGTTAGGGGAGTTATAATATGGTATCAGAGCTTACCACCAGCTGAAAATATGGGACCCCAATCCCGCTGGAAAAGCACTTGATGCAAGTTCATTATAGAGCCAGGGGGCGCGAGTCTGTGAGTCAAGGTAGGGGAATTTGCAGGGGACACGAGTATAGAATGCTTCGATCCTACATCGCCTGGTGAAGTTAGATGGATCCACACGGGGACGTGTTATGTAGGTTACTACTAGTAACTGGGGCTTAAGCATTTTGGCCCATGTGAAAGGTTCACCAAGTTATTGGGCCAATGGCCTACTCAGGTCATTACAAATGGTATCAGAGCAGAAGATGGCTCTCCTCTAAGGGTGGGGGATGTAACGTCCCACCTCGCTTATAAGGCTGTCAGAGCCTGGGCATATATGTGATTGATCCCCCTTTAACCCACGAGACGCGTTTTGGGTTCAGTGCACCCGCCCAGGTACAAAACTATGCAGGGTCCCTTGAATCGTTAAAAGTGAACAAAGGCCCAAAGCGGACATTATCTTGTGTGGGGCTAGGGGCATTACATTAGGCCTTTGTTTTGGGGTTATGAATGCACTAGGGTTCATGACTTGCACTTAGTTGATTTTATCATATATAATTCATGATCCCTTATATTTTGAGACTATGTAAATCTTTCTTAATATTCATAAACTTTCATTCCTTTTGTAAAGACATGTCTTTACACAACTCTTGTATATAACATATCTTTTGATGGTATTATGAGATCTTGTGTAACCTTTGAGCAACAATTTTTTTAATGATATTGATAGGCTTCCACATATTAAATGTTTGGACAGATGTCAATTTAAAAGGACCTCACATGTGTAAGCATATGAATATCACTCGTGTAATTCCACTTAGACTCAGTTTGGGTGTGAATTTTATGGAAGTACGCGTGTCACACCTCGAGAATTTCCCTAATCTAAGTTTCTCTAGTTCAGGGCATGATAATGTTCCCTTCATTAGGAGAAATTTAATTTTTGTTTCCAAGTTGGCTAAAGATGGATATTCCGTTTATTTTAATAAATTTGTGGTTATTAAGTGCAATAAGCATTTTATCTATTCTAGTTCATTGGTGGATGATCTTTATATTGTTGATTTTATTTCTCCTCTGCAACTGATTGAATCGAATAACACAATTACCCTACCATGTAAGAGAAAGGAACCTTCATAATTAAACCAAACGTATCTTTAGCATTTACGTATGGGTCATATTAATCTAAACCAAATTTCAAGACTGGTTACAAATAAATCATTAGATTCATTGAAAGTGGAGGTACTTCCAGTTTGCGAATCTTGTTTAGAGTGGAAAATGACCAAGCGCCCTTTTTCGGTAAAAGGCTACAGGGCCAAAGAACCGTTGGAATTGGTTCACTCTGACTTGTGCGGACCCATGAATATCCAAGCAAGAGGTGGCTTTGAGTATTTCATTACTTTTATTGATGATTGCCAAAGGTATGGGTACATATACTTAATGCACCATAAGTCTGAATGCTTTGAGAAATTCAAGGAGTATAGGGCAGAAACGAAGAAGCGTCTAAGTAAGAGTATTAGAACCCTACGATCTGATCATGGTGGCAAGTACCTTTTTAAAGAATTTAGGTTTTACATAGCACAAGAGAGGATTACATCCTAGTTGTCTACACCAAGTACATGTAACACTCCGACCCAGCTTGACCTCGTTTAGCGGCTAATTAATCTTGTTTTCGTGGCTAATTGTGTTTTGTTTGTGTTTTGATTCCGTTGCGGGTCATGGATAGGTAGTTGGGTTGAGTTTGACCTGGATTAAGTAGACCAAGCCCTTTTTCGTAATTTTAGCTTTTCTAAGACATGGTCATTTTCGCATCATCTTGATGTCAACACGTGTCTTTCGTTGAGCTCGTCAACTTTCGTAACTACGTCGTCGTTAACCGATATCGTATGATGCCGTTGGACCCGGATTTGACTCAAACTGAAAATAGAATTATAACTTGGACTTCATTGTAAATTGAACATCCACTTACCTGATATAAGCGTCACTCAATCAATTCACGTTCTTTCTCTCGCTTTCTTGTCTCTCACTGTTCACGTGAGCTCACTCTCTTCCTCTCCTAAGTTCTCTCCTCCATCATCGACCTAGCCAAAGGGAGGGTTCTTTGCATTCTATGTTGTGTTGATTGTGAGGTGCATTGGGGATTCTTCCATCACTCTCATCTCCTTCTTCTACTTCTTGTTCTCCTTGTTTCCTCGATTGCATGATATGTTGTGATGATTTCTCTTCCTCATGCATGCATGTTGCAGTGGCTGTGATTGGTTGTGTTTGGGCCCAAGGACAGCAAGTTGTATAATTGAATTCAATTGAGGCAAGTATAACCATAATCTGTAAGAACGCATGTTGGTATTCACTTGATTTTGGTTAGTTCACATAAAATTGCATGGAAAACGTGTTTACAGCCCCAAATTGTTAGTATTCTATCTCATATCTGTTGGAGTTTTGCATTTCTGATGGTTTCACAGGTTTCTGCACTTGATTCAGAATTTAGCCTCGTGCATGTACGGCTAAGCCGCATGTCAGGTACGGCTTAAAGTCCAGAGAGGGTAAAAACCCAGTTTTCCTCTACGGCCAGGGCACGGCTAAGCCGTGTATTGTACTACAGCTAAGCCGAACATCAGCTATGACCCAACCGTAATCAGTACAGGGTGCCTTTTTCTGGATTAACTGAGAGTAACCAATTTGCTAGACCTTCTACGGCCCAGCAACGGCTAAGCCGTAGAACACACACGGCTAAGCCGTAGAACAAAATACGGGTGAACCGTAAGTGCGGATGAACAGTAAAGGGAACCGCGGTGGAGCAGCAGTGCATATTACGGCTACGCCGTAAGATGCCTACGGCTAAGCCGTACGTTCACCTACAGCTAAGCCGTATCACCCCTGGAAAATGAATAACAAGGATAGGCGTAAGGGAAAGACCGATATGGCCTTCATGATAGAAGGTAAAGCACCTAGACCTGCCCAACGGAATGTGATACAATGCATCAATGATCTCGAGGGCTGCGAATCATTCATGTTCGTTGTTGGTTTAAGAGACTTCGGTGCACCATCTGATTCACTGCAATACTAGACAACGGTGCATCGAATAACTTAAAACTACATCATCATGCACAGTTAGAAACACCGAATAATTAGACTAGAATTGGCTTGTAAATAAAGGTGATCCGATTTCGCATAATTTGTTACATAACATATTGCATTCGATTGTTGATCTCTACTCTCTAGTATGATTACTTGTTTCAGTTACTTTCACATTGTGGTTCTTTACCTTGAGTATGCATGTATACTTCACGTATAAGACATGTTCACAGATATGCACGTATGATATGTTGTCACGATCTACTCAGGGTTTTCATGATTGACTCTGTATGGTCAGGCACTACTTAGCCTCAGCCTTAGGATCCCGACGGAGTGAATTTGGTGTAGTTTACATGGCCTTGCTGCAGTAAGGAAACGTCTTGGGGAACCGGACCCCAGGAAACCGAGACCCATTGTACCCTGGCCCGGACAATGGTGTTCTTTGCACGATAGAAGATCCCTCTTTTGGGAGCATATGGCAATGTAGTCGCTAACTAGTTCTGTACACAGCATGTATACATTGATTCGCATAGCATGTTTATTTCTTGCATGACAGCCTAGCATACGAATATGCCTTGTTTAATTTACATGATATTCTTTATTCTATTAGACACAGCGTGTGTTAACTTGTTATGGTTTATACTTTGCTGAATCGTTGTATTCACAGTTGTTTTTGGTGTTCCAGGCCCAAATACCCCAGCCGACCCCTCGCCGGTCGGCCAGACTCCAGCCGAGACCCCCGAGGCCCCATCAGGCCTTAAGAAGTGGATGTGATTACTCCATCGGAGAGCGTCTGGGATCATACATGTGCATGGCTTAGGAGTCTTTCTTTTTGAGGATTGTCATGACTTGTATATGTTATTTGGTTCATTTTGTATAACCTTCATATGTAATTATATCAATTTGGTTTTCGTTATCCCTTCTTGTATTGTTCGTGTGTTGTTTTGATATCTACAACTTCCGCGTACATGTTTGGCTCGTGTGAATGTTCCCTTGTACGTGTGCATTTAGACCAGGTCTACATGTACAGGCACGGGTGTACGTGTGTCATTGGTTTGGCTTTTGCTAACCCCCGAACCCTGGGCTCTGGTTGTGTCATACGTATTGTATGGTATCAGAGCATTCCTTGCTCTAGATGATAAGCATGTAGGCATGTAGGATCGTGGTGAGGATACGATTATTTCTTTGTGGCTTTTCTAGATTTTGGGGCTTGTTGGGTGAGATTGTTTTGTGTTTGTGTCTGACTCTTTCCATTTTACAGGATGGCGTCAGGTTCGGGTTCTCAGCAAAACGCCGGAAACAATGAAAGCGGATCCACACCATCACCGCAGACACAGAACACAGATGAACGCATCCTCATGTTATTTCAGTCCCTGCAGGCACAATCGTGGTCGATGCAAAATTTACAAGCACAAGTTGCAACCATGTTAGACCGACAAAGCCAAGCCCCAGCTCCGTCACATGTAGACCAGCAGGTGGTCTTTTAGCCATGAGAGAATGACTCGAATGCCCTCTACAATAAATTTCGCAAACGAGGAGCTATTGAGTTCTATGGGACAGAAGAGCCGTTGAAGGCAGAATAGTGGCAGAAGCAGACGGAGGATGTCTTTGAGATTGTCGTGTGCACGAACCGGCAGAAGGTCGGACTAGCAGCCTCCATGTTAAGAGATGTCGTGAAAACTTGGTGGAAAAGCGTGAAAGACTCATACAGAGACATTCCTAGTGCGACAGTTTGGGAGACGTTCAAGCAACAATTTAGGAGGAAGTTCATCCCGGCTCATGTGTTTCGAGCCAAGGAGGTTGAGTTTTTAGCTCTCCACCAGCAGCAGATGACCGTGGCAGAATATGTGAACAAGTTTACTCAGTTGTCGCACTTTGCTCTGGATATGATCAGTACCGAGGAGAGGAAGGTGAATCGGTTCGTTGAAGGTCTGCATCCCCGGTACATGCACCACGTGACTGCGTTTCAGCATCCGACTACGTTTGATGATGCGGTGGACAGGGCCTATTCTGCTGAGGCCATCCACCAAGCTGCGAGAGCCATTGAGCCTAAGCGACAGCCGCCTTTCAGTGCACAAGGACAAGTACAGAAGAAGACAAAAGGCCAACAGGGTACTTCCAGTTCTGCCAGAGTGACCTGTGAGCATTGTGGCAAGGGCCACACATCTGAAGCTTGTTGGAGGAAGGCAGGCGCTTGTTTCATCTGTGGTTCAAAGGAGCATATGATAGCCAGTTGTCCTCAATATAGAGCCTCCCAGCCCCCACCATCTAGTACTACCTCCGGTGCAGCTCCTTGGAGACCCAGTGCGTCTACAACTCCGAGCAAGTCACAGTCAGCTCGTCCAGGCTAGAGACAGCCTCGTCAGACAGCCCATGCATACGCCGCTACCCATGAGAGTGCTGAGGATCCACAAGTGGTTGAAGGTACTGTTCTAATTTTGCACGTTGAGGCATTAGCATTGTTCGATTCGGGGTCTACGCGGTCATACGTATCACCTCATTTCACCGAGCGGTTACATCAGCCGTCTAAGCCATAGCCATATATGCTGGTTGTATCCACCCCAGTTGGCAAGCGAGTGGCGTGTAGTGTATACTACCCTCATTGCGACGTGCAGATTACAGGTCATCAGTTACCTGTTGATTTGATCCTGTTGTCGATGCTGGACTTCGACGTGATCCTTGGTATGGATTGGCTCGCTCGATATCGTGCATGTGTTAACTATTACAACAGGACAATCTTCTTCGATTTAGGCAAGGGTTTCCGTTTCGAAGGCAGTCAGCAGAGATGCCCCAGACGTGTGATTTCGGCGTGTAAGGCAGATCGCTTGATCCGCAAAGGGTGTGAAGGCTTCATTGCCTTTATCTTGGCAAAGAAAAAGACGAAGCAGCTAGGTGAGATGCAACTAGGTGAGATCCAGGTGGTCTGTGACTTTCCCGATGTCATCCCAGAGGATGTGCTAGACCTACACCCGGTTCGAGATATGGAGTTCACCATTGAGCTTGTTCCCGGCACGGCACTGATCAAGAAGGCTCCGTATCGCTTGGCCCCAGCTGAATTATCAGAGTTGAAGAAGCAATTGCAGGAGCTTTTAGACAAGGGTTTCATTCGCCCGAGCGTCTCACCTTAGGGAGCATCAGTCTTGTTTGTCAAGAAAAAGGATGGTACTTTTCGGATGTGCATAGACTACTGACAGCTGAACAAAGTGACTATCAAGAACAAGTATCCCCTACCCAGGATTAATGAGTTGTTTGATCAACTTCAGGGTGCAGCGTATTTTTCAAAGATTGATTTGAGATCTGGATATCACCAGTTGAGGGTCAAAGAAGATGACATTCCTAAGACTGCCTTCACGACTCGTTATGGACATTATGAATTCCTCGTGATGCCTTTTGGACTAACCAATGCACCTGCAGCGTTTATGGCATTGATGAATCAGATCTTTGCTCCTTTCTTGGACCAGTTCATAGTTGTTTGTATTGATGATATATTGATATACTCTAAGTCAGCAGAGGAGCATAGGGAGCACTTGAGGAAAGCCTTGTCGTTGTTGAGAGAATATCGATTGTTTGCTAAGTTGTCGAAATGTGATTTTTGGCTTGAGCAGGTGGCATTTTTGAGTCATATTATTTCACAAGAGGGATTGGCAGTTGATCCATCTAAAGTAGAGGCAGTTGCGAATTGGCCTAGCCCTAAGACAGTGACAGAAGTTCGCAGTTTCCTTGGTCTAGCGGGTTACTATCGTCGATTTGTCCAGGACTTTGCTAAGATCTCTTCTCCTTTGACGAAGTTGACCAGGAAGAATATGCCGTTTGATTGGACTGAGGAGTGTGAAGCCAGTTTCCGAACTTTGAAAGAGAAGTTGACTACGGTCCCAGTGTTAGCTTTGCCAAATGGTAGTGAAGGGTTCGTTGTATATTCAGATGCCTCTCGAGTTGGTCTAGGCTGTGTGTTGATGCAGCACGGGAAGGTAATTGCAAATGGATCGAGACAGTCGCGAGAACATGAGAAGAATTACGCCACCCATGATTTGGAATTGGCAGCCATTGTGTTTGCATTGAAGCTGTGGAGACATTATCTGTATGGTGTGCGATTTGAGGTTCATTCTGACCACCACAGTTTACAGTACTTATTCACACAGCAGGAGCTGAACATGATACAGCGGAGATGGCTTGAGCTTATCAAAGATTATGACTTCCCGATCAAATATCAGCCAGGAAAGGGAAATGTGGTGGCAGATGCACTCAGCAGGAAAGCAGAGTTTGTGCAGATGTTGAGCAGTTTTCTCTTAGAGTTCCATGGTTTCCCTGTTGAAGTGAAACAAGTGGATGAGTTCGTGACTTTGGCTAGTACGCTAGTGTTTCAGCCTGAGATGATTCAGCAAATGAAAGACAGGCAATTCGAAGATCTAACCTTGAAGCGCATTCGAGACCACATTGGAGACGGACCCGATTTCAGACTAGAGGACGGTGTACTCTACTTTCGGAGTAGGTTGTGCGTGCCAGCAGTTGATGATTTCAAGGAGAAACTGATGAATGAAGCACACTATGCTCGCTATGCGGTGCACCCAGGCAGAACAAAGATGTATCGGAATCTCAAAGATCGCTTCTGGTGGAACAATATGAAGAGAGAAATAGCAGGGTTTGTTGCTCGATGTTTGACATGCCAGAAGGTGAAAGCAAATCATCAGAGACCTCCAGGCTCGTTGCATCCTTTGCATATACCGCAGTGGAAGTGGGAACACATCACCATGGACTTTGTTTCCGGATTACCGCCGACGAGCAGGAAGAACAACGCCATTTGGGTGATTATAAATCTCTTGACGAAGTCAGCCCATTTCATCGTTTTTCAGAAGGGTATGACGTTTTCAGAGATGGCGAGGAAGTTCGTGGATGAGATCGTCAGGCTCCATGGTACCCCAGTGTCGATTGTATCCGATCGTGACAGCCGTTTCGTTTCGTCATTCTGGAGAGCATTCCAAGAGGCTATGGGTACGAAGTTGAGCTTCAGCACGGCATACCACCCACAGACGGATGGGCAATCAGAGCGGACTATTCAGACTTTGGAGGATATGTTACGAGCCAGCGTGTTGAGCTACGAGAAAGAATGGGATCTTCATCTATCGTTGTGCGAATTCGCCTACAATAACAGCTTTCACGAGAGTATTGGGATGGTGCCTTATAAAGCATTGTACTGGAAAAAATGTAGAAGTCCGGTATGTTGGGAAGAAATTGGAACTCGGAGTTTTCACGGATTGACGATCATCGCAGAAACTATGGAGAAGGTACAGAAAGCAATTGAGAACTTGAAAGTTGCTCGGTCGAGGCAGAAGAGTTATGCAGACACTCGCAGACGGCCATTAGAGTTTCAAGTTGGTGAGTGGGTTTTTCTGAAGGTCTCACCGATGAAGGGTACAATCTATTTCGACCAGAAAGGCAAGTTAGCTCCAGATATGTCGGACCGTTCGAGATCAAAAGTCGGATTGGTGATTTGGCCTATCGATTAGATCTTCCCGAGACGTTTTCAGGAGTACACAATGTTTTCCACGTTTTAATGCTTCGGAAATATGTTCATGATCCTTCCCATGTCATTCGTTACGATGATGTTCAGATTCAGCCGAATGCTGCATACGTTGAGCAAGCACTCCGTATCGTGGGAACCCGAGAGCAGATACTCCGCACCAGGACAATTCGATGGGTCAAAGTGCTATGGGAGCATCACAGTCCCGATGAGGCTACATGGGAGTTAGAAGAACAGATGGCGCGACAATATCCCGATCTGTTTTCGCAAGTATGAGTGAGTTAGTGTTCATTCCGAGGACGGAATGATTCTTAAGTAGGGGAGGATGTAACACTCCGGCCCAGCTTGACCTCGTTTAGCAGCTAATTAATCTTGTTTTCGTGGCTAATTGTGTTTTGTTTGTGTTTTGATTCCGTTGCGGGTCATGGATAGGTAGTTGGGTTGAGTTTGACCTGGATTAAGTAGACCAAGCCCTTTTTCGTAATTTTAGCTTTTCTAAGACATGGTCATTTTCGCATCATCTTGATGTCAACACGTGTCTTTCGTTGAGCTCGTCAACTTTCGTAATTACATCGTCGTTAACCGATATCGTATGATGCCGTTGGACCCGGATTTGATTCAAACTGAAAATAGAATTATGACTTGGACTTCATTGTAAATTGAACATCCACTTACCTGATATAAGCATCACTCAATCAATTCACGTTCTTTCTCTCGCTCTCTTGTCTCTCACTGTTCACGTGAGCTCTCTCTCTTCCTCTCCTGAGTTCTCTCCTCCATCATCGACCTAGCCAAAGGGAGGGTTCTTTGCATTCTCTGTTGTGTTGATTGTGAGGTGCGTTGGGGATTCTTCCATCACTCTCATCTCCTTCTTCTACTTCTTGTTCTCCTTGTTTCCTCGATTGCATGATATGTTGTGATGATTTCTCTTCCTCATGCATGCATGTTGCAGTGGTTGTGACTGGTTGTGTTTGGGCCCAAGGGCAGCAAGTTGTGTAATTGAATTCAATTGAGGCAAGTATAACCATAATCTGTAAGAACCCATGTTGGTATTCACTTGATTTTGGTTAGTTCACATAAAATTGCATGGAAAACGTGTTTACAGCCCCAAATTGTTAGTATTCTATCTCATCTCTGTTGGAGTTTTGCATTTCTGATGGTTTCACAGGTTTCTGCACTTGATTCAGAATTTAGCCTCGTGCATGTACGGCTAAGCCGCATGCCACTTACGGCTTAAAGTCCAGAGAGGGCAAAAACCCAGTTTTCCTCTACGGCCAGGGCACGGCTAAGCCGTGTATTGTACTACAGCTAAGCCGAACATCAGCTGTGACCCAACCGTAATCAGTACAGGGTGCCTTCTTTTGGATTAACTGAGAGCAACCAATTTGCCAGACCTTTTACGGCCCAGCCACGGCTAAGCCGTAGAACACACACGGCTAAGCCGTAGAACAAAATATGGGTGAACCGTAAGTGCGGATGAACAGTAAAGGGAACCGCGGTGGAGCCGCAGTGCATATTACGGCTACGCCGTAAGATGCCTACGGCTAAGCCGTACGTTCACCTACAGCTAAGCCGTATCACCCCTGGAAAATGAATAACAAGGATAGGAGTAAGGGAAAGACCGATATGGCCTTCATGATAGAAGGTAAAGCACCTAGACCTGCCCAACGGAATGTGATACAATGCGTCAATGATCTCGAGGGCTGCGAATCATTCATGTTTGTTATCCGGATATTAAGCACCTCCCCATGGGTGTTGGTTTAAGAGACTTCGGTGCACCATCCAATTCAATGCAACACTAGACAACGGTGCATCGAATAACTTAAAACTACATCATCATGCACAGTTAGAAACACCGGATAATTAGACTAGAATTGCCTTGTAAATAAAGGTGATCCGATTTCGCATAATTTGTTACATAACATATTGCATTCGATTGTTGATCTCTACTCTCTAGTATGATTACTTGTTTCAGTTACTTTCACATTGTGGTTCTTTACCTTGAGTATGCATGTATACTTCACGTATAAGACATGTTCACAGATATGCACGTATGATATGTTGTCACGATCTACTCAGGGTTTTCATGATTGACTCTGTATGGTCAGGCACTACTTAACCTTAGCCTTAGGATCCCGACGAGGTGAATTTGGTGTAGTTTACATGGCCTTGCTGCAGTAAGGAAACGTCTTGGGGAACCGGACCCCAGGAAACCGAGACCCATTGTACCCTGGCCCGGACAATGGTGTTCTTTGCACGATATAAGATCCCTCTTTTGGGAGCATATGGCAATGTAGTCGCTAACTAGTTCTGTACACAGCATGTATACATTGATTCGCATAGCATGTTTATTTCTTGCATGACAGCCTAGCATACGAATATGCCCTGTTTAATTTACATGATGTTCTTTATTCTATTAGACACAGCGTGTGTTAACTTGTTATGGTTTATACTTTGCTGAATCGTTGTATTCACAGTTGTTTTTGGTGTTCCAGGCCCAGATACCCCGGCCGACCCCTCGACGGTCGGCCAAACTCCAGCCGAGACCCCCGGGGCCCCATCAGGCCTAGAGGAGTGGATATGATCACTCCATCGGAGAGCGTCTGGGATCATACGTGTGCATGGCTTAGGAGTCTTTCTTTTTGAGGATTGTCATGACTTGTATATGTTATTTGGTTCATTTTGTATAACCTTCATATGTAATTATGTCAGTTTGGTTTTCGTTATCCCTTCTTGTATTGTTCGTGTGTTGTTTTGATATCTACAGCTTCCGTGTACATATTTGGCACGTGTGAATGTTTCCTTGTGCGTGTGCATTTAGACCAGGTCTACGTGTACAAGCACGGGAGTACGTGTGTCATTGGTTTGGCTTTTGTTAACCCCCGAACCCTGGGCTCGGGTTGTGACAGTACACCTTAATAAAATGGTGTAGAAGAAAGAAGGAATAGGACTTTTATGGATATGGTGAGGTCAATGATGAGTTATTTGGATTTACTTAATTCATTCTGGGGGCATGCTCTAGAAACAGCAGTATACATTCTAAACTTAGTTCCATGTAAGTTAGTACCTACTACACCTACAGAAATATGGAATGGGCACAAACCTAGTCTAAAGCATGTTCGGATTTAGGGTAGTCCAACATATGTGCTGAAAGAGAACATAGATAAGTTGGAACCAGGAACAAAAGTTTGCAATTTCATTGGATAGCCCAGAGGAACAAAAGGTGGTTTGTTCTATAATCCTAAATATCGAAAGGTTATTGTTAGCACCAATGCTCAATTTTTATAAGAGAACTATGTAATGAACCACAAACCTAAAAGTAGAATTGTTCTAAAGGAATTGAGAGGAGAGAGACCCACCCAAACTTTTCCATTACCAGTAGCACAGGAAGAGATACCACAAGATGGAGAATTTGGTGTTCCATTACCCTGTTGAAATGGGAGGATTGCCTAGTCTCAATCTGATGATACTCCAGGTGAACCCACCAACATGTTGGGTGACGAGCCAGATTAGCATGTCGATGATGGTACACCAGGATTAGTTTTAGTATAGCATGACACTACTCATACACAGACAAAGGATGCGCCTCATCGTAGTGGGAGGGTTGTTCGTCAACTTGAGCGGTATATGTTCTTAGGAGAGTCATTCGATAGAGTCCTTGATGATTTAGATACCGAACCCTGTAACTATAATGAAGCACTCCAAGATAAAGATGCAGAACTATAGCAAAAAGCTATAAAAAAAATGGAGCCTAGATACTCTAATCAAATATGGGATCTTGTAGAACTACTAGAGGGGATAAAACCATTCGGTTATAAGTAGGGCTACGAGAAACAAGAGGGGTGGATGGAAAGGTTGAAACCTTCAACACTAGGCTTGTTGCGAAAGGGTTTACTCAAAAGGTGTCATGCCCCGAACCTGAGAATTGGGGATTTATTGTGGGTTCCGAGGAATAACACACGTACCCGTGACGATTCGTGCCATGACAAGACACGTACGAACTGTCACAAGGGTGATCTTACAGGTACGTGTGAGGAAGATCCGCAAACACGTATTATCAACATAGGCATTTAAGCGGAAACCTAGAGATTTCACCTGTATATATATCATAAGCATCCATAAAACATTCATTTCAATTCATTAAATAACAAAGTCTGTTGATTAACCCCACTACATGCATAAGACATGAAAGTCCATAATAATACAAGATGTATCAAATGCCAAGATAAACCCTAAGTCAATCCCAAAAAAACCCTGTTGCTCACTGTTGAGGAGGATCACGAAAAGACATCTTCCTTGTTCCACTCATTCACATCCCGAGGTAACGCGGGGTTCCCTCCGGGAGTGCTGATTGCCGGACTGGCATCGATTTCCGTACCTGTAACACCATGGTAACTTTGTTAACACAATGGTTAAGCAAAGATAAGGATACATGAGCTTAACATGATATGTCAATTGAATTAAAATGACATAGTAGTTATAAGAGAGAAATATCGTAATCTAGGCACTTATGCATGTGAATTAGTATGAATAAGGAATCATGAATAAGGAGCATATCATACCAAATGGCAACCACAATGCTATCTCCTCTTTAATAAGAGGGTAAACTGATCCATGGGAAATCACTACCAATCGGGCCAGGACCGACTAGCTACCCTAAGAGCGTCGACTCACTCTTCTGATAACTATTGCAGTAGACAACTGATAAAACACTCCCATGTGATCCTGTCGAACTTCCTATGGGGTATAAGCTAAGTGGCGCTGACTCTAAGCATGTCGGAATTAATTTGATATCCATACTCATCTATGCTAATCTATTTGTACTCATACAAAAGTGTATTCAATCTTGTTGGAAATATCAATCAGAGAATCACAATTAAGTAGAATACTGATCGTCATTGATGTAAACTGATATAAACTCTCATGTGGAGGTCAAGGTTACTATCAATATGAATGCAATTAGATTGTAAGGTTATCAAGGAGAGTTACTAACCAACCCTATACTAGATAATCCTGGTTTCCAAGGTCATTCAATACGGTGTATTCATAAGACATTCAGTGTCATTGTATTACCATTCTCGGTGTTACCTTATGTATATCAAGGACGCTTCATCTTTTGCCAACACCCATGACATGACATTGAAAACTAACCGGAGAATTAAGAAGAAAAGAGTGACAGCTCAACACCCATCCCTCTCCATGTTTAATTACCATTGGGTTAGTTTGGGGTAGCAAAGGATCCAATTCTATGATCATAAATGGTCTTGGGTTGAACCTATGACCTATAGTAAGGGTGGATTGATACCTCGGTCTCTTTCTAAGGTTTAAGGGAGTAACCCATCATTAGGCTATCCCATAGACTATAGAAAGTCCATAGTCAAGCATAAATTTCATTTTTTGGATCACATTTCTATAAGCTACAGGTTGGGCTTACCTGACCGGTCTGGTATGGGTCCGACCGATCGGCTGCTTCCAGAAGGGAAATTCGACCGGTTGGGCAAGTTGGCCGACCGGTTGGACTACCCGAGAGGCAATTCGACCAATCGAGCTTCAGGATTGACCGTTCGGCCCTGAAGCACTCTGTTACAGAAATGGTTGGTTTCCAATGGGTTTCCTCTTCCAATTCACCATTTCACCTATAATCAAACAACACAAGGGCTTTCATTCCACACTCTTGGGTTCCCTAAAGGACCATTATCATTTTATTAATAAAAAATTATTACAAATCATAAACCAATTCCATGTATTATCTATTGAGCTGTAAAAAGGGAAATCACAAGAATACATCAAGAATCAAAGAATAAAGCCAATGCATATAAAGAAAATGTATCATTATACTTGCCTTAAGCTTGGTGCTTCACTCAAATCAGTTTGCCCCTTGTTAGAGGATGGAGAAGACTTCACTAATATAGAATCTAACACATGCGTGGAGGAAAACGAGAATGAGATGCATGCATGCCAATAGAGGGAGTCTCTTGACCCTTATTGAACTCAAGAACTCAAATGGAGATGGGATTCCCATACCTCAAATCTTCTACAAGCAGTGGGGAAGAAGAAATGCCTTGGTTTCCAGGATGAGAGCAAAGAAGAGTGAAGAGGAAGAAGAAGATCTCAAGCTTGATGCATGCAAGCTTCAACTACCGAAGATTGGAGGCAAGATGAGGAAGAGAATGGTGGAAAAAAGAAAGGAGAGGAAGAAGAACCAGCAGCAACCGAAAATGGAGAAGAAGGAGATCGTTGGGGGTCTTGGGGTTTTTAAATGAGGGAAGTTTCTGGAATTTATAAGCAAGCCCTCCTATTTATGTATATTTCCAGTTCAAATCAATTGGGTTTAAATGGGCTTGAATGAATCCAAATGAAATTGGACCAAACATGGAAAATGTCCCACAAGATGAAACTCACCCAATACAACTAATATGATGCATAAATAATGTAAAACCATGAAAATGCAAAAATACAAATGGTCCTGGACTACCTAATAAGGTTCGAACCCGACCCAACTAACTATCCATGACCCAAACCTCTTGAGAGTTGGGTTCAATTAGCCTAATTAAGATAAAACAAGATTAATTAAAGTAAATCGAGATTAACTTGGGTTTGGACCTTACAAAAGGAAGGAATCGATTATAAGGAGACTTTCTCGCCAGTAGCCATGCTAAAATCTATCCAGATTCTTTCATCCATTACGGCCCATTTTGATTAGAAAATTTGACAAATGGACTTCAAGACAACTTTCCTTAATGGAAATTTTGACAAATGTCTCTATATGGTGCAACTAGATGGATTCGTAGCTGAAGGCCGTGAGCACATGTTGTGCAAGCTTAAGAGGTCCATTTATGGACTTAAGCAAGCATTTAGATCTTAGAATATTCATTTTGATCAAGCCATTAAATCTTATGGTTTTAAGCAGAGCCCTGATGAATCCTGTGTGTATAAGAGGTGTAACGACAGTGTGGTGGTTTTCTTAATACTTTATGTAGATAACATCCTACTCATAGGAAACAATATTGGGTTGTTGTCTTCGGTCAAAGTATGGTTGAGCAGTCAGTTCGATATGAAGGACTTAGGAGAAGCTAGTCACATTCTAGGGATCAAGCTCTTACGAGATCGGAAACAAAGAATGTTGGGCTTATCTCAAGTGGCTTATATTGATGTGATTTTTGCCCGTTTTAGCATGCAAGATTTTAAGAAAGGATTTCCAAAGGTCAGTGTCCTAAGACACTTGATGAGATAGAAAGTACTTTATGCTTCCATGGTGGGAAGCCTCATATATTTAATTCTATGTGCTAGACCTGATATTTGTTTTGTTGTTAGTATGATTAGTAAATACTAGTTTAATCCAAGGAGAGAACATTGGACTGCAGTAAAGCATATACATAAGTACCTTAAGAGGACTAGAAATTATATGTTGATTTTTTAGGCAGAGAGTTTAACACCATTGGGTGCACAGACTCAGACTTCCAGTCAGATAATTGTAAGGTCCCGACCCGACTTAATTCTAATTTATATTAATTAAGCTTCATTTCCTATTAATATGTGTATTTTAGTCTTAATTTACCATGTTCTTAATTTTTTAGTGGGTCTCAGTTGGATAGATAGTTGGGTTCGATATTTACTTAGGTAATTGAGGACTTTTTTGTAATTTAGAGTCACATAGTTGCATCATTTTAATACTATATTAGTTGTATCATATGCATTTCATTTTATGGATCATCTTTCATATTTGGCCCAACTTAATTCTGATCCATCTAGGCTTAGTCGAATTCCATTTGACCTAAATTGTAATTTCCCAGACATGTTGGACTTGCATGTAAATTCAGGGAAAATTGAGTTAAAAAGAGGAGCCAACATCTCTGTCTTCTCTCTTACTCTTATGATCTTCGCTGGAACCCTTCTTCATCTCCACTTCACTTTAGAGCTGGAAACAAGGACTTTAAGCTTTGCATGCAATAGTAATAGCCTCCATTTCTTCTTCTTCTTCTCTTGTGCATCTCTCTCGTTGGAATCACCATCTCCTTCAAGTTACAACTCTTTAAGGTGAAACCTCTACCCCCATTTCAATTCTTTTTGCTTAATAGAGTCAAGAAGAGTCAAATATACTACATGCATGCATTCTACATTAAGTTCATCATTTGCATGTCTTTCATGCTGAGAACCTATCTTCTATCAAGGCATTCTCTAACTACATACCAAAGGAGATGCTAGTTTTAGGTAAAGTACCAATATAAGGTAAGTATAAGAATATATATTACTACATACATGTATAACTTTGTTGATTCTTGATGTAATTACTCTAAATGCAAGTTTACAACTCAATTACCTTTGATTAAGTACACATATATGTTGGATTAGGTGATGATGAGTATAACTATATAATATTAATGATATGTCAGCATGTAGGACCTAAGATTATAATTTGGAGTAAAAGGAAGCTCATTGGAACCTAATTTGTAGAGTTCTGTGCTTAAACTCATACTTTAAAAATTGTTCCTAGGAATTCTGAAGCTTACGGTGAAGCACATGGTTAAGCCATAAGTATCTACAGCTCAAAATCTAGAAAGCACAAAACTCACTTTTAAACTACGGCTAACCCTTAGCTAAGCTGTGGAATCAACTACGGCTAAGCTGTAACCCTCCCATGACCAAGCCATAAGCCATTATACGGTAAACTTTTCAGAGAACCCCAAAATCAAGAATTATTTTACAGCTCACCCACGGCTAAGCTCTGGAATGTACTATAGCTAAGCCGTATCTCAGTCGTAGCCTAGCTGTAGGCTAATATACGTTTGAACCGTAAATACGTATGAACTTGAAGGAAAAACTAAAGCACTCAGCTAAGCCGTAACACATATAAGACTAAGTTGTAAGAATATTGTGAACTTAGGACACTAGAGATTTCCAATGACTTTTTAGGGCTTTAGATATGGTGCCTTCTCCCTAATTAAATTAGCCCAATGGTGATCAAATGATAAAGAGGACGAGTGTAAAACTATCACTTATCTCCTTCAATTTTCAAAATAAATTCCCGATGTCACGTCATGGGTGTTGGCATAAAAAAATGTGTCCTCTACATACACAATATAACATCAAGATTTGGTAACACAACGGCACCGGGCGTTTTATGAATACATTGTGTTGAATGCCCTCGGGATCACGGATTATCTAATATAAAGTTAGCTAGTAAATTTCCTTGATACTTTCTCGATTTAAATCCATTAATATTATGTGAAACCTTGTCCTCAACACGATCTAATTATGTACCCATTCTTTCTGGCAAACCTTGAGATGAATCGGGCCTGAGCTTCTACTAAGTGCCTGCCTATTAGCCAAAATAGTTGTAGCCAAAGTTGAAAGAGTTTAAGCTCTCTTAGCTTATTTAAGTATGCATTGTTTGATTATCAGTTACCTTACTAATTCCAATCTCCATAACTGCATATGATCTCAAGACCAGCTTCCCTTATGTATGATATGATAAGTATAATTAATATATATAAATATAAGATGATCACCACGATTGATTATAAGTATGAAAGATATGAACTCAAGTAGGTTTTAATATATTAAGTCAACACCACTTAGCTTGTACCTGTACGGTCCTGATCCCAACTAACCTCTATTTATATTAATTAATCTTGTTTTATATTAATTAAAATATGTTTAGGCTAAGTTAACTCAAACCCTTTAGGCTTGGGTCATGGATAGGTAGTTGAGTCGGGTTCGGATTTTACCTAGGTAGTAAGGGCCCTCTTGTAATTTGGAGTTTGCATCATGCAGATATCTCATTAGTTGTATCTTGTGTAATTCTTCGTGTAAATCATCTTTTTTATTGAGCTCGACTTCATTCAAACTCATCTTGGCCCAATTAAGGTCCATTTGACCTAAACTATAATTATTTCAAAAACTTGGACTTGCATGTAAACACCAGGAAAAGTTTCATTTAAAAGGAAAACTCAATGTCTCTCTTCTTCATCTCCTCTTTCTCACTGTGCCCGTCCCTCTCTTCACCTTTCTTCATCCTCACCTCACCTTAGAGCTACCAACCAAGATTTGAAGCCTTGCATGTAAGAGAAAAAGCCTTGATTCCTCTTTTTCTCCTTCCCTTGTTCATCTTTCTCTTAGAAGTACCTTCTTCTCCAAGCTACAGCCCATTAAAGTGAAGACTCAACTTCCATTTCACATCTTTGGGTTTATTAAAGTCAAGAAAACTTAATTACATGACATGCATGCATTCTACATCACATTCACCATTTGCATGTCTTTCATGTAGAGAACCCACCTTTCATTGGGGCTTCTTCTAATTACACACCAAGGAGAAGTGAGTTGGGGTCAAGCACTGTGTTAAGGCAAGTAGTAGAGTATATATGGTACTGCATGTTTGTTTAATTGTTGGCTCTTGGATTGATTATTCTAATTCTTAAGCTACAGCTCCTTCTTTTTTGATTTAAGTATATAAATATGTTTAATGGAATGAAATGGAGTATGAGTAGGTAATGTGGGTGTTATGTGAGCATTGAACACCCCTTAGCGACATTTTGAAGTCATAGAAAGCTCACTTAACCTCCACACTTCAGAGTTCTATATTGGACCCAAGCTTCAGAATCACTTTCAAAATTTCTGAAACTTACGGCGAAGCCACGGCTAAGCGTAAGTGCATACGGCTCAAAGTCCTGAGAGTATCAAAATTCATTTTTGCACTATGGCTAACTCTCGGCTAAGCCATGGAATGAACTACAACTGAGCCGTAACCACTCCGTGACCTAACCGTAGGCTATTCTACGGTGAACCTTCCAGAGAGCCCCAAAACCAAGAATTTCTCTACGGCTCACGCACGACTACGCCGTGGATTGTGCTACGGCTATGCCGCAGCCTAACTGTAACCCTAGCCATAGGTTTAACATGGCTAAACCGCAGGCCAACATACAGTTGAACCGTAAGCGCATGAATTAAGGAGAAAACTTGAGCCACTCGGTTAAGCCGTAACCCTTATAAGGCAAAGCCATAAAAACACTGTGAACTTAGGATATTAGGGATTTCTAATGACTTGTAGGGCTTTAGACATGGCATATTTTCCCAATTAAATTAGTCCAATGGTGATCAAATGACAAGGAGGACGAGTGTAGAGATGTCACTTATCCCTTTTGATTTTTCGGATAAATTCCCTATGTCACGTCATGGGTGTTGGCATAAGAACAGGTGTCTTTTACGTACATAATGTAATACCAAGATCTGGTAACACAGCGACACCAGACGTTTTATGAATATATTGTGTTGAATGCCCTCAGGATCACGGATTATTTAACATAGGGTTGGCTAGTATTTATCTTTGATACTCACTCAATCGAAACGCATTCATATTGTTAAGTAACCTTGCCCTCAACATGAGTTAATCATGTGCCCACTCTTCCTGGTAAGCCTTGAGACAAATTACGCCTGAGCTTCTACTGAGTATGTGTCTGTCAGGCCTGAGCTTTTACGGAGTGTGTGCCTGTTAGTCAAATGGGTGTAGCTAAAGTTGAGAGGATTTGAGCTCTCTTAGCTCATATAAGTATGCATTGTTCAATTATCAATTACCTTGTTAATTCTGATTTTTATGATTGAATATGATTTCAAGACTTATACTCTCGTATCTACGACATGATAAGTAAGACCAAAATGTATGAAATATATGAATTCGAGTCGATCTTGATAAGTTGAGTCAGCATCACTTAGCTTATGCTTTTATTAGGTTCGACGGAACCAGTTTGAGTATCTTTATGTCGATACTGCAGTAATCCACCAATGAGTTGTCGGCGCTCCTCGGGAAGCTAGTTTGATCCCCTAGTGTCTTATATGTATGCTCTTTTTTGAGAGAAAATAGCCTTGTGGATGCCAATTAGTATGTATGTCATCCTGTTTATGATTCGTTACGCATGTTTACTCATGCACAATATGCTAGTGTACTGTTATTGCCTTATTTAATCAGTATATACTCCTCAATTCACTTGACACATTATGATAGTCTCATATATCTCTGTATTTGCTTAACTATTGTGTTAACAGTGTTATCCTTGGTATTACAGGTATGTAATTGATCCCAACACGAAGGTTGACACGTCCGCGGAGGGTTCCCCAACAGTACCTAGGGGTATAGAGGAGTGGAAAGATGAAGACGTCTTCTACTAATTGTCTACCGGAGTACGTCAAGTAGTTTATTTGGGCTAGTTATGGTGCTCTTGTGTATGGAGACGATTAAATTGGATATTGTATATAAGACTTGTTAAGAATTCTATGCTTATGTTATGATGGGAATGATTAACTAAAAGACTTAAGTTATACTATGATTGTGTAATGTTCCTTATATGGTTGCTTGTGATCATTATAAGTAAATTTCAAAGGTTCCGTTTATGTATGAAATTAAATTTAAGTGTTAAAGGATATGCCTCACATGTTCCTATGGAATCTCCCTTGTAGGAATTCGTACATATCTTCATATGGCACGGATTACTATGGGATTATATATTTACACCCTAAGGGCCGATTTAAATCCCTAATTCCCAAGATTGGGCGTGATAGTACCCTTATTAGGTTCGACGGGACCAATTTGAGTATTCTTTATGTTCCTACTATAGTAGTTTATGAAGAAGTTGTCGGCGCTCCTTGGGAACCTAATATGATCCCCTAACATAATTCCCATATCTATGTTATATGCGCTCTCCAGATGATACGCTCTCTTTTGAGAGAATATAGCCTCGTGAATGCCAACTAGTATGTTCGGTATTCTATTTGTGATTCCTTACTTATACTTACTCATGCACAATATGTCCAGCTCACGATTATTGCTTTCTTTAATCAATATACACTTTAATTCATTTAATATATCATGGTGGTCTTATATATCTTTATACTTGCCTAACCGTCGTGTTAACAGTGCTACCTTTGGTGTTATAGGTATCGAACCCAATGCCAGTACGGCGAGCAACACGCCCCTGGCAAGAACCTCAACAGAACCTCGGGGAGTAGATGAGTGAAATGAAGACGACATCTTCTATTAGTTGTCCTACGAAAAGCGATAATAGGTTCTTTGTTGGGTTGTTTAATTTAGACATATTTGGACTATGGTTGTTCTTACACCTAGCATTTGATGACACATATAATTTTGGATTTTGTATATGTTTAAGTAATTATTATCATGTAAATGTGGATAGTTAAGTACAGACTTTAAACTTATTTATGAAATGGATAATGTTACTCTTATTGTTACTTATGATCATTACAAGTGCATTACAGAGGTTTCCGCTTATTGTTGAATTTAAATTACTGTCGAAGAAACTTCTCTACACGTTCTTATGGAATCTCCCTTGTAGTGATTCGTGCGTGTGTTCATATGCACAGATTGTTATGGGATTACGTATGCACACGCATGGGGCCCATTCTAACCCCAATTTCCAGGTTCAAAGCATGACATTAATGATGCCAGAAAGTCAACCTCAAGATTTGTTTTTACCTTGGGAGGTGGAGCCATAAGTTGGAGGAGTGTCAAGCAACCATGTACTGTTGACTCTACCAGGAAAGCCGAATATGTGGCAGTTTCTGAAGCAACCAAGGAGGTAGTTTGGCTCAGAAACTTCTTAATGGATCTAGAAGTGGTATATTTGATAAAATCACCTATAATACTTTATTGTGATAATACCAGTGCGGTTGCTAATGCAAAGAAACTTAGGATGCATAAGATGGGTAAGCACATCCAATGTAAATGTCATCCCATACGAGAAATTGTACAGAAGGGTGATATAATTATGACCAAGATTGCATCGGCAAATAACTTGACAGATCCTTTTACAAAAAACTTATCGACAAAGAGTTTAGATAGTCATGTGGAGGGAATGAGGTTGAAACATATGTCAGCATGGCTTTGAGTCTAAGTGGGAGATTGTTGGAAATTTATACTAAAAGCACACTTTTATGTAGTTGTCTTTGATTGATCTACTTATTAGTAAAGTTTGCTTTCTCATCTTAATGAGAATTTGTATGGGCAAATGATTGTATTATTATTTATTATGCATAAGTGTGTCTTTTATTTTATAAAGTAGAAAAGAGAGTTCAGCTTACACACGGAAGACTTATTTATCGTTTCTTATAGAATATAAGTTATTATTGTTTATAATCTAGATGGAGTTGGACACACATTGGTACGATTGTAGCATGATGTTTTAATATGCTTGTCTTGACTGAGGGAAATGATATAGTTTCAACTCGTTATGCTAATACACTTTGTGTGTATTGAACAGTACCGCTTATAGGTTTATTGTCTTTATACTAATTATATAAAATGATTAATATAAAAATGGTTATTATGTGTGCTTGTCATAGTATCTTAATCTTGACATAAATAATAGACACATTTATTTAGTGTTTGGCATTTTGATTTACAAAGGAGTGAGTTCTTTTATGGGTCAATAATCTCAGTAAATTGGATGACTACACTGCGTGTATGGTGCATATTAGTTTATTGACAGAATTCACATCCCGAAATAGGGATTGATGATATCCCCTTGATGAAGCTTATAAGTTTTGATTATGTCAAACCCTGCAGGTGGACTTTGTGTCCAACATATCTAATAAGTTAAGTGTAAGTCTCAAGGAATTATAAAAATATCGATTAAATATAGGTATCAATAATTATTTAATCGATGGATATCTGAAATCTTAACGTGGGCACATTAACAAGCATTTAATAATAAGAAGCTGGAAATATAATTTTGAGGATAAGGATATGAGTGTAATTATAATTCTCTAGTGGTATGAATTGTAATTTTTAGAATTAGAATTCTGACTGTGGTCAAATTAGGGTTTTCTATTTCCATAAGAAATCTATTCCTTATTTCCTTCTTAAGGTCCATATTGAAGCCTATATATATGTGCTATTGCTATTTATGAAAAGCACACAAGAGAAATCTTGTTTTTGAGAGCAAAGAGAATTTACAGAATAAGCCCACACACTGGTGCGAGTTCGAGCATAGAGGAAAACAGTAGAAGATCTTGAGATTTTTGTGTTGTTGTAAGACCGAGGTCAAATCAGAGAGATCTCGCTGTTAGATTTTGTGGACTAAATCCGTCAGTTGATGTAATAAATTGATTAATTTTTTTATTTATCAATAAAATCATGCTTTGCTTTCATGAAATGAGTGTTATTTTACTAATTCAAGCACATGACCAATACATATGACATAATGGTTCATGAGTTGAACCGGGTCCCATTAGTATATTAAATGTAATATATGTGCATGGATGAGATCCACACGCGGGAGATATATGTCACAAATCTTATACTTAAATAGCTTCACAACCAGTAATGAGACTGGGCATCTTATTTGATAAGGTTGCAGCACTTTGATCACTATGAGATAGTGTGATTTGTCCCGATCATCAGAATGTAAGATTCTGGATCACGGTGCTGGTACATTGAATGTATTAAAAGACTATGAGATACACCTTATGGAATTCCATCTCAATAATAAGGTATGCTCTCATAATTCTCTAGCAATAGGCTCTCAATCTTAAGACATTGATGAACTCAAGTTTCTATCTATTTATTTGCTTTGAGTCACCAATAAGTAAGGCCAACTGTAGGTTAACACCTCGGTGTCTTGGGTATGTGGTAGTAGAACTGTGGGAACGTTGAATGATCAAGATGGAATCTATCTCTATTATCCCCTTGTGCCAATTAATGGATTTGTCATTAGTAAGTGTGCACCCATCTCAATTAAGAGTTAATTGGATGGTATTGATGATTATTGTGATTAATTGGGGCTCAAGGATAATAAGATGTGGAACTTAGATTGGAAGAGATGGATTTATTCCAATTGATCTACGGATATTGATAGAGGGGCCTACTTGTGGTAATTGGGAAATTTATGGTCTTTATTATAATTTATTCCTAAGACTGGAGTGCAATTGCATTTATATAGTGGTGTTATTTGTAAGTAACTATGGGCCCGGATTGCACACGAGATGTGGGGTTGCGGTGTTCCAGTTGGAGCCAGCTTTCTAAGGAATCCCTAGTGGTCCCCACGCTAGCCCAAGTTATTGGAAAATACTAATCCGACTTGAACTCTAGAAAGAAAGGATTAGAAAGGAGAAAGTTGCTTTGGAAGTAAGACTTCTATTTCAATTAGGCAAGGAAGAGATTTGTAAGTTTATAAAATCTCTTGGACGTCCAGAAGAGTCTCTCTCACGCCCAAAAACCCTTTCGTGCAAGAGTTGCACGAGTTTCTTTCTCCTTCTCTCTTCTAGTTCCTTGGAGTTTCAAGTTGGGATTTCTCCTGAAGATCCCACCACTCTTCTTGAGAAAAGAAGTCCAATTTGGGTCATAGCGTGGAAGGCTAAGAGGTGTTGAAGAAATCCATTAGAGCACTGCGGATCTCCAAAGGTATGATCTACTTCTTGCATGTCGTAGATTATTATGGATGTTTAGTGCTGGTAGAATATTTACTGTACATGGTCACGAGATTGAGGGTAATGCATCCTAGATTGGGTTTTGGTCCTATGGATAGTTGATCCCTGTGTCAAGTGGGTCAAAAGTTTTTGAAATCTATCCACGAGACCCACCTACTTCCAACACTTGCTAGTCTGGTTTTTGAATCATCATCTTCTAAAATTATTTCCGCAGTGATCCGTGTGCAATATCTAAGAATCCTGGTGGCTACCTCCCAAAAGTTGGTTTGTCTTGTTTTAAAATAAAACTAGAAAATTTAAGGCATTTGTGAAATGTAGTTTTTATTTAATCTGAATCTGAAATGAACCAAAAACTTATGCCTCATTTTAAAATTTTCTCTTTTTTATGCGTTACATATTATTTAAAAGTTTTCTTTTCAGATTTTGACCATACATGTGCTTTTTGACCTGATATTTGCCCTTGAATAGTAAAAGTTTAAATATTTTTCGTAAGGGTGTTCTTGTGACAAATGTGTGATATCGCAATGCCCTACCATATCACATAGTGCAATATGTGTGATATTGCATTGATTTAAGTTTGTCATTGTGCAATATGTGCATATGGCATAGCTCCATGGTATCCCAAAAACAACTTTCATGGGAATTTGTTAGGTTTTAACTATTGATGGGTGAATTTTAGGTCAAAGGATTACTATTTTAAAAAAAAAAAGGTCAAAAAGCCGCTCTTTGGATGAAATCCCATGCCCCCCACACCTCTCCCTTTCCTTTTTTTTTATTTTGAGGGTTTTTACCAAAAAAAATCAAGGGGACCACAAAACAAAAAAGCTCAATCTAGGTGTAGGTGCATTGGAGTGGTCACTTGATAACATCTATAAAGGTGAGCATTGAATTCGATTCTCATTAAAATGGATAAGGGTCGAATTCGACACTGGGAATAACAAGTGAGTCAATAATTAATTGGGTTTTGTCTTGAGGCCTCACACTAGTTTTCCTTTTTCTGCGTCGGTTGGGAACCGATGATCGGCGGTAGCAAAAGAGGCGGTGATCTATGAGTGTTTCTTTGGCAACAACGACCTGTAAGGTGGTGGTTACAAGAATTCTGGCGACCTTTTCAGTAAAGCTTTCTTCTTTATTTTTTATTTTTTTGTTTCTAGGTTTGCCTACAGTGCAAAGGGCTTGGTCTCTGGGTTTGGCTGTGCAAAAAGACTTTATGATCGGTTGAGAGTTGGGTGGATCTTTGCTATGTTATGAGGAGTTTTTGGTTGCAAAAAGAGGGCTCCAATCACTTGATTTGAAGAAGACGATCTACAAGGAGGAAATTGAGGCTTGGGATCTCGTTTCTGATAGTAGAAAAACATATTGAAGTTATTTGTTGTAGAAATCAGAGAGGAGTGGCTAGAGTCTCACCTATGCTGGAGAAGGTTGGCTAGTTCCTTGTCATCGCCGGCCATTGTTGCTTGCCATTGTCTAGTTGGATGCCACTGCCGCTTTATTGAGGAAGAGGATTGAAAAGGAGCAAGGGAGCTTTACTGTCCTTGTTGCAGAGAGCAAAGAAGAATGCAATAATTAAGGTTGTTGGAATCCTTGCCCCACCACTTTGTAGGTTGTTGTCTCTGGGGAATTTCTTGCAGGTCACCGCTTCCAGACCGGTGAAGAAGAAGGAGAACTAGTGTAAAGCCCCTCTATCAATATTGCCATTGGTTGTCGCTTCCAGACCGGTGAAGAAGAAGGAGAACTAGTGTAAGGCCCTAAGCAAATACCCAACCTAATCTATTGTTGACTCTCCTGTTATTCTTAGTGTTGAATTAGACCCTTATCCATTTTAATGAGAGTCGAATTTGACACTTACTTTTACATGTAAAAAAAACACCGGAGTGGTTAGCAGGTGACTTTTCAGATGCACCTACACCTAGGCTGAGCTTTTTTGTTTTGTGGTCCCCTTAGATGATTTATTTTTTGGAAAATCCTCTTTTTCTTTGTTTTTTATAATCATACAAGGTAGTAGTAGTAGTACAAGGTTTTGAGATCAAAATAATGCCATGCAACAATTTTTTTTTTTTTATAGTTTTTTTGAAAGAGTGATGCTTTTTAAATAACAAAGATCTTTCTCTTGATATAAAATAATTAAAAAAAATTAAAATCTCCTAAGTACCCCCACACATCTCTCTCCCTCCCTTCTCTTTCCTCCCCCTTTCCCTTCAGCTAGCGACAAGCTTCGATCGGCGGGGAGCTCTCCCTTCATCTCTCTCTTCCCCTCCCTCTTCCTCTTCCTATTCCTATTCCTATTCCTTCTCCTATTCCTTTTCTTCTTCTCCCTCTTCCTCTCCTCTCCCTTTTCCTCTCCTCTCCTCTCCTACTCACTGGGCCCCTCTCCCTCTTCCTCTTCCCATTCCTCTTCCTCTCCTCCCCCTCTCCCTCTCCCTCTTTCTTCCTCCCTTTTCCTCTCCTTTTTCCTTTCCTCCTCTCCTCTTCGCCCTTTTTGGCCCTATGAGGTTGAATAGGGTAGAGAGGAGAGGAGAGATAGAGGGAGAGGAAGGGGAGGAGAGGAGAGAAGAGGGAGGGAGAAAAGAGGAAGAGGAGGATGAAGAGGGAAGGAGAGGAGAGGAGGAGGGAGGGAGGGAGGGAGGGAGACAAGAGGAGGAATAGGAAGGGAAAGAGGGAGAGGGAGGAGAAAAGGAAGAGGAAGAGGGAGGGAGATGGCGCCCTCCTGCCGGCCAAAGCTCATCACCCATTGGAGAGGGAGGGAGGGAGGGAGGGGTATTTTGGGAATTAAAAATTTCTTTTTTTAATTTTCAGGGTGAGGAGAGAGATTTTTGTTTGTTATTTTGTTATTTAAAACGCAACACCCTTTCCGGAGCCGTCTTTATTGACACCGACCCCTTTGTTCAGGATACAATCTAGCGTTGAAAAAGGAACAAATCGCTTCCCTTGGTTGAAGACAGCCGTGTTTTTTTTTTTGGTTTTTTTCATTTCTCTCTCTCTCTCGTTTGGCCCTTTGTCCTGTGGAATCGGCTGAGACAACTGATCGACCCTGGCATCCCAGCCTCTGGATTCACAGGCGCAACGCGTAACAAAAGGTACATACATACGGCTTTCTTTATCTTCTTCTTCTCCTCCTCTCTAAGACGATCTGCCAACTGGAGTTGCGCCCTAATATAGTAGTTGTTCTTGTGTGAGTTTTCACTTGTGTTTGGTGCCGTCGTCTTAGTTTGATGTTTTCCCCTTTGTTGGTATGGTTGCGTTTGTAAAATAAAATTACGATACCATGAAAATGAAAAAGAAAGAAGTTTCAGGGGGATTTTAACCACACGAATTTTAATTTGTGAAGGGGGATCTAGCATACTTGAGTCATTGTCATTCTTCTTGATGAACTAATTTGACCTTTATACAAGCCCTGGACGCTCCCATTCTGCTGTTGTGATGGAAATTGATATGTGATATTATTTTATCTTAGGGCATGAATGCATGATTTGGGTCCTATCTTGTAGTGTGTCCTCAATAGGATGAGATGGTATTTACTTTTATTTCTTTTGTGAGTTTGAATGAGTCCATGGGTCATATTCTGCCTGTGTGGGAGTTTGTTGCAACCGTAAGGAGTCATGTGGAAGTGGGTATGTAGTGGAGTCTTTTGTATTTATTTGGATTAAATCTTAGGAAATGATGATCTAAATTTTTGAGAGAAAAAACTCTTGTTTATCAGGCGCGATCTCCCTTCTGAGATCATCTCCATTTCTTTTCTTCTTCCTTTTTGAGCGGTGCTTTAGCTTTTGAGCATTATAGCTCAGGGTTGCAGAAAATCAGATATCAGAAATGGAATGGACCGTTGCCTTTTCTCCTCACCAATTTTATGCACGGTCTTCATGCTATTGCGGGAGACCCACACTGTTGGGCGGCAGCAAAAAGAAAAAGGGACCTGCTCCCCCACCCCCTCTTTTTTTTGTCAAGCCAGAAAGGCAAATGGAAAGTAAAATATAGAGATAAAGGGGAGCTATTGTCCTTTCTCTGAACCAGATCGATTAACTTCAATGATTAGCATGACTTAGGGCCTGTTTGTTAGCATTGGAATACATATTAATTTAATGATTTGGATAACTCAAGGTTTCTCATTCAATCCGGGAGAGAGTTACCCTCTTCACACAAGCCCTTTTTGATGACACTCATCCAACCATTACTCGTGTTGGACTGAAATCCAGAAAAAATGATAATCATTAAACTCAAGGGGCATAGATCAAGGGGTTTGGATGATCCAATGGGGTTGATATTATGCATATGGATTGGCCTCTTTGAGATGTTTCCATCCCCGACATCTACCATGATTGTCATGTCCTCATGTGATGCAGGCCCTTGGATTAGGGCTTGTGTAGGGGTGCCGAAGTACGTGTCTGAGGATACTTTGAATCGTCGAGAAGACTTCATACACGAGGTCACACCTCCAGGATAAAATCCACAAGTCTATTAATCAATCAAAGTCTGAGAATTTCTTCTTTACAATGTCTTATATATAGTAAAATAACTTAGGTCCAAAGAAATATAATGAAACTAGGAAACTACATAATATAGGAAACTAAATCCTAATTATAATTCATTAAATAAAATTAACAATCTAATGACATATAATTATTAAATAAAAATCCTAAATCTAATTTGGCCCTACACGTGGCCATGAGGTCAATATTGCGTCATTCTTCTTGGCTTGGAAAGAACTCGACCTTGAGTTCTGTAAATGTCTGCCTGGATTAAATATCAATTGGACGAACTTTCAATCTGTTGGCTGATCGTGAGCTGCTGTGCACATCTTGAAAACTCTATGTAATTTTTGTCCCCAATTTGAAGTAATCTTGATGCATTGTTTGTCATGGAAGTTGAAATATATGAGGATGTGTGAGCGAACCATTGGATCTAGCTGTTCTTTATTTCCCAGTTTCCATTGTTGATCACCGAAGACGAAATCAATTTGAGAATTTATGTGGAGAACAGCAACAACTATTTGCACTTTTTTTTATCATCATTGCTCATGGGAGAAATTTTGAGGCCCAGTGCAGATGTGAAATCTTCTGTGTTTGGCTCTTGCCCTTGCTTCTCAGTCTATATTTTCTCTTTCACTGGTTTCTCAACATGGTAAACTGTTATTTGTGGAGACTTGTCGTCCAGAGGCATGACTTTCACCAGACGATACCCTTTAAGTATCCATTCCACATAAATTGCTTCTCAATATGCTTCATGGATGTTCTTGCAATCATTTATTTTCTCCACTATTTCTGGCCTCAAACCTCTGACGAAACTAATCAAGTCATGTTCTTCCTCATCTTCCAATTCACACTTGTCTTGGATCCATGAAAACATGTCACCATAGTCAAGAACTGACATTTCTCCTTGTTTCCTTATTCTCCTTGTTTCAAAATAAGGCATGACCGAAAATAGACTTGATTTTCAAAATACCATGAACCATATTTTTCTTCATATTCGTACTTTGAAGTATGTTGAAGATTGTAGTATCATGAATCTTCATTGTGGATTAAAGAATGAATTGACCTGAGAAGTAGATCTGCTACCCAGGAAAATGTTGATGAAAACTGATGTAAAAGTCAATTTTAGATATTGTCGTGATTGGTGGTGAAACAATTTTGACCGTTGATCTGGTCACTATGTACGAGGAACTAACATTTTCTGATGTCACTGTTGGTCACCTTTGTGAGGTTCGAATTAGAACTAAAAGTTGCTGCCATTGACATTTGGGCTTCAACTGGAGTGGGTCGGGTTGGGTCTGACTAGGCCTGAATTGAAGTGAGCAGGCCCAAAACAGAAGGGAGTGCGCTCGTTGCTGTTGGACTTTTTTTTTTAATTGCTGTTGGGCTGGCTTTTAGATCAGGTGCACTTGACCCAATGCGTCTTGGTGGACCTGGCTCAACCCAAGTCCTCAAAAGAACTTATATGGTCTGACAAATGTCACAAAGGTGCACTTCCATTGTTCGTGTGTATAGGAGAATGAAAGGGTGGAAACTCCTTCGGCTTGGTTGGAACGTTGGAACAAAGGAGAAGAAGAGATGGCAATGTCAAAGGGAGGATAGTGCACGGTGATGGCAGTGAAGGGAGGATAGTGCACGGTGATGGCAGTGGAGAGATGCTGATCGATGGTGCTTATTGTTGGCTACAGTAAAGATGGCAACGACAGATCAGTGCAGGGCGGCGGTGTCGGCTAGGCAGGCGGGAGAACGGCGACAGCGGGCGGCAATGATGTCGGAGGTGGATGACGGTGATGGACGATGGTGATGGTCCAGGTAAGTCTTCGGTCTTCTCCTTTGCTCCTTTCTCTTTTTCTTCTTTTTTCCTCTTTCTCACCGTTGTGCTCTTTTTTCTTTTTTTTTTTTTTATTTTTCTTTTGGTTGGGGGTTTGGGTATGAAGGTGATGGGGCTGTAGTTGGGTGGGAAGGCCGAGGAGGGAGGGCCAAGGGGGTGGGTGTTGGGGGATTGGGGTTCGGGTGGCTGAAGGATTTGGGGTGTCGGCTGGAATTTCTTTTGTATTTTTTTTGTTTAGGTGTCGGCCAATTGGGAGTGGTTGCTGGGATGATGGGTTTGCGTGATTGGGGAGATTAGGAATGGGATTTGGGCGGGGTGGTGGATGTCTGGGTTGGGATTTTTGGAAAGGTGAGAAGATGATGTGCTCTCGGGGTAACTGGGTTGGTGAGAGGTGTATCGATGGTGGAATGGCGATAGGGGTAATCACGCCGGATGACAGAGATGGACCGTTTGGCTTTGAAACCAAACTGATGCAGGCCCTAGGGTAAGGGTTTGCGTAGGGGTGCTGAAGCACGTGTCCGAAGACATTTCGAATCGTTAAGAAGACTTCACACACGGAAACGCACCTCCAGGATAAAATTCACAAATCTATTAATCAATCAAAGTCTAAGAATCTTTTCTCTATAACGCCATATATAGAGTAAAATAACTTAGGGCCTAAGAAATCTAATGAAACTAGGAAACTACATAATATAGGAAACTAAATCCTAATTACAACTCATTAAATAAAATTAACAATCTAATGACATATAATTCATCATCATCATCATCATCATCAAAGCCTTATCCCAACTTTGTTGGGGTCGGTTACATGAATTCTATTTCTCCATTTCATTCTATTTTGAGCTAAATCTTTCGATAAGTGAAACTTCTTCAAATCAGAATTAATGACTTCCATCCATGTTTTCTTTGGCTTATCCCTACCTCTTGATGGGCCCTCCACCTCTATATCCAAACTTTTTCTCACCGGTGCCATTACTGGCCTACGCTCAACATGCCCAAACCATCTTAAACGAGTTTCTCTAATCTTATCTCCTATTGGTGCCACCCCTAAATATTCTCGAAAGTGCTCATTTCTAATTTTATCTTTCCTAATTTTACCACACATTCACCTAAGCATTCTCATTTCTGCTACATCCATCTTATGAATATGTGTCTTCTTAATTGGCTAATATTCTGCTCCATATGTCATAACTGGTCTAAGCACTGTCCTGTAAAATTGTTCCTTCAATTTCGTTGGCATTCGTTTGTCACAAAGCACTCTCGAAGCTAGTCTCCACTTCAGCCATCCAGCTCTTATCCTATGCTCCACATCTTCGTCAATCTCCCCATCCTTACTAATCATTGAGCCTAGGTACCGAAAAGAATTTTTACGTGGTATCTCATGGGTTTCAATTTTGACAGTGGTTTCAACACTTTGTATATGTCCACTGAAGTTGCAATCTATATATTCTGTCTTTGTACGACTTATTTTAAGGCCTCTAGATTTTAATGCCCTCCGCTATCTCTCAAGCTTTGCATTTACACCCTCTCTTGATTCATCCACCAATACTATATCATCTGCAAACAACATACACTATGGTACTTCTTCTTAAATATGCACAGTTAACTCATCCATAATTAATGCAAAGAGATAAGGGCTTAAGGTTGATCCCTGATGTAAACTTATAGTTACGGGAAATTCGCCTGTTTCTCCACATGTGGTTCTCACATTTATTATTGCTCCTTCGTACATATCCAATCTAATGACATAATTATTAAAAAAAAATCCTTAGTCTAATTTGGCCTTACACATGTGGCCATAAGGTCAATACTGCATCACCATGTGGGTCCAATTGAGTTCATCACACCCATCGCCACAGATTAGCGCCCTATTTATATAACCAACCATGCCACACTATGGGGAAGCCTAATTGTTTGAGTAATTTTTGGTAATGAGTGATGCGATCTAATTGACGAACCATTTTCATCTCTCTCTTTCTTTTCCTTTTATAGGTTATATGATTTGAACCTCCAACCTTGTTGTTAAGGCAATGGGCACCTTCCAACTATGATACAAGCTCTTGTATGAAAAAGTAACAATTTTCCTCCTAATAAAATAACATAAAGGGCAAGAAAAAGAAGAAGATTAAATGGTTCAATGATGAAATAAGTTGCTTCTACCAATTTTTTGTAATATACATAATTTTAAATGTTTGCTCAAATATGTGTTTCTCCTTTATGAAGAATGAACTTTTCTTAATCATTGCCCTAATAAGTTGTCCCATTTGCTACAATCAAATTGGAGACATGGCTTGATTTTTAGTGGTATAGACTATAGAGTACAGACATTCATTAGGTGGGAGCCACAGGGAACCATTCATCGCAAAATGTTCTCACTAGTTGGACAATCTGAACCATGTGATTATTTATTTGCAAATCATCAACGTCTTATCTCGATTATGTTGGGGTTAGCTGCATGAATTCTATTTCTTCATTTCGATCTATCCTGAGCTAAATCCACAGATAAGTTACGCTTCTTCAAATCTATTTTTACTACCTCCATCCGCTTTATGTTTGGCCTACCCCTTTCTCTTGGTGGGCCATCAACATGTATAACCAACCTTTTTCTTATTGCCACAATTGCTAGCCTTCGTTGGACATGCTCAAAATATCTTAAATGGGTTTTTCTAATGTTATCCTCTAATGATTTTATTTCTAAATGCTTTCGAAAGCACTTATTTCTAACGTTATCCTTTCTAGTTTTGCTATACATTAATCTATCCTCTATTGATGTTACCTCTAAATGCTCTTGAAAGCACTCATTTCTAATATTATCCTTCTTATTTTTACTATACAACAATCTCAACATTCTTATTTCTGCTACATCAATTTTGTGCATATGTTACTTTTTGAATGACCAACATTCTGCTCCATAAGTCATAGTTGGTCTAATCACTATCTTACAAAATTTCTCCTTTAATGTTGTTGGCATTTGTTGGTCACAAAGCACTCTAGAAGTAAGTCTAAATTTCAACCATCCCACTTTTATCTTATGTCCCGGCATCTTCATCAATCTCCTCATCCTTACTAATTATCAAGCCAAAAAGAAAAAAAAAAAAAACTCGTGGTATTTTGTAGGCTTCAATTCTCACAATGATTTTAGCTCTTTGTTTATTCCAATTGAAGTTGTGATGTGGATAGATTTAATGATCAAGTTGTTGAGCCGGCAATGACATTCATGAAGGCATTTGATCGAACCCATGTGTAAAAGCCCCACACTATGGAGCCAAAGCAGCCCACAGTTCCTAAGTTATACAGTTGCTAGGGCTATTTAATAAATCACTTAAGCTACAGGTTTGTTTATACAAATATAATAAAATTGCACTTCATGATAGTGCACAAAAGAATGGGTCACTTGTGAAGCTGTTTGGGCTAGATAATTGAAGGTCTAGTTGGCTCAAACCCAACTGCGACCACCACACCCATGGTCACCCGTGAGTGTACAGTCAGCAGGCAGGGTCATGGTTTGAGGACCCGGACTCAAGGCCCGACTCGGGCTTGGCCGAGTTTGAGTCGACTTGGCCGAATCGGCTGGGACTCGATCGAGTCCCATATTATTATTTTTTGTGTTTTTCTTAAAGTTTAAACAATGTATAAAAATGATTAAAAATTCTCAAAAATTGTAAAAAATTGAAAAATAACCTTAGGGGCCCCTCCAAAACTTTCGAGTGCGCCTTTATAATTCCTCAACTATTTATACAGCAACGAACATTATATTTTGATTTGTGAAAATTGAAGTATAATGTGAATTATGAACTATTAAATGAAAATCAATTAAAATCAAATTGAACTCTCAAGTATGGAGTATCAATTAAGAATTGAAGTATCAATTATCAACTATGAAGTATGAAATAACAAATGTCAAATGGGAAACATATGGTCATAGTGTCATACCTTAGTCCTTAATACATTCTTCATAGAATTTAATACCATGTTGAATGCCTTGCTGGTTGGATATCGTTGTCATTGTTGGAAGTAGGTGGGTCTCGTGGATAGATTTTCAAAACTTTTGACCAACTTGACACAGGGATCAACTAGCCATAAGACCAAAAACCCAATCCAGGATGCATTGTCCTCTATCTCGTGACCATTTATAGTAAATATTCTATCTAAAAGATAGAATCAAACAGCACTAAACATCCATAATAATCTACGATATGCAAGAAGTAGATCATATCTTTGGAGATCCGTAGTGCTCTAATGGAGAAGTTACGACTCTACTTGATGATGAGAATCTTCAACACCTCTTAGCTTTCCACGCTATGACCCGAATTGGATTTCTTTTCTCAAGAAAATTGGTGGAATCTCTAGGAGAAATCCCAACTCGAAACTCCAAGGAACTAGAAGAGAGAAGGAGAGAGAAACCCGTGCAACTCTTGCACGAATAGGGTTTTGGGCGTAAGAGAAACTCTTTTGGATGTCCAAGAGATTTTATGAACTTTCAAATCTCGTCCTTGCCTAATTGAAATAGAAGTCTTACTTTCAAACCAATTAGCAACTTTCTCCTTTCTTATCCCTTCTTTCTAGAGTTCGAGTCAGATTAGTATTTTCCAATAACTTGGGTTAGCGTGGGGACCACTAGGGATTCCTTAGAAAGCTGGCTCCAATTGGAACACCGCGACCACACATCTTATGTGCAATCCGGGCCTACAGTTAATTGCAAATAACGCCACTATATAAATGCAATTGCACTCAAGTCTTAGGAATAAATTACAATGAAGACCTTAAACTTCCCAATTACCACAAGTAGGCCCTTCTATCAATATCCGTGGATCAATGGGAATAAATCTGTCTTTTCCAATCTAAGTTCCACATATTATTATCCTTGAGCCCCAATTAATTACAGTAATTATCAGTACCATCCAATTAACTCTTAATTGAGATGGGTGCGCACTTACTAATGACAAATCCATTAATTGGCATAAGGGGATAATAGAGATAGATTCCATCTTGATCATTCAACGTTCCTACAGTTCTACTACCACATACCCAAGACACCGAGGTGTTAACCTACAGTCGGCCTCACTCATTGGTGACTCAAAGCAAATGAATAGATAGAAACTTGAGTTCGCCAATGTCTCAGGATTGAGAGCCTATTGCTAGGGAATTATGAGAGCATATCTTATTATTGAGACAGAATTCCATAAGGTGCATCTCATGGTCCTTCAATACATTCAATGTACCAGCACCGTGATCCAGAATCTTACATTTTGATGATCGAGACAAATCACACTATCTCATAGTGATCAAAGTGCTGGAACCTTATCAAATGAGATGCCTAGTCTCATTACTGGTTGTGAAGCTATTTAAGTATAAGATTTGTGACATATATCTCCCACGTGTGGATCTCATCCATGCACATATATCACATCCAATATACTAATGGGACCCGGTTCAACTCATGAACCATTATGTCATATGTATTGGTCATGTGCATGAAGTAGTAAAATAACATTCATCTTATGAAAGTAAAGCATGATTTTATTGATAAATAAAGAAATTAATCAATTTATTACATCAACTGATGGATTGAGTCCATAAAATCTAACAATCTCCCACTTGGGCTCAATGCTCAATGCCAGTCAGGGTTGCATCTCATGCTCATCCCTTCTACATGCTGCTCAAAGACTTTGGAAGTCAAAGGCTTAGTAAAGGGATCTGCTAAATTATCCGCAGAGGCTATCTTCGTAATAGCAATATCACCTCTCTGCACAATCTCTCTAAGTGATACTTCCTCTGTACATGCTTTTGGCTTTTATGGCTTTTGGGTTCCTTTGACTGAGCGACTGCCCCACTGCTGTCACAGTAAACTGTGAGTGGCTGTCATGCCAAAAGTAACACCCCAAGTTCCAAAAGGAATCTTTTAAGCCATACTACTTCCTTAGCTGCTTCACAAGTTGCTACATGTTCAGCCTCCGAGGTTGAATCAGCTGTACATTCTTGTTTTATACTCCTCCAGCTGATAGCTCCCCCTCCAAGCATAAATACATAACCAGAGGTGGATTTCCTAGAATCCTTATCTGACATAAAGTCAGAATCTGTGTATCCGACTGGAATCAACTCATCACTGCTATAAATCAACATGTAATCTCTAGTCCTTCTCAAGTATTTGAGAATACATTTTACAGCATTCCAATGTTCAGGTCCTGGATTAGATTGATATCTGCTGACTAGGCCCACTACATAACAGATATCTGGTCTAGTACATAACATAGCATACATCAGGCTACCAACAGCCGAAGCGTATGATATCGACCTCATCTGCTCCTTTTCCTCGGGTGTCTTAGGACACTGATCCTTGGAAAGGTGCACTCCATGCCTGAAAGGTGTGATACCCTTCTTGGAGTCTTGCATTGCAAACCGTACTAGCACCTTATCTATGTTTGCAGCTTGGGATAAGCCAATCATCCTATTTTTCCGGTCTCGATAGAGTTTGATCCCTAGGATGTAGCTAGCTTCTCCCAAGGCCTTCAGATCAAAAGTCTTGGCTAACCAAACTTTTACCGTTGACAACATTCCTATGTCTTTCCCGAGGAGAAGGATGTCATCGACATATAAAACCAGAAAAACTACCCCGGTACCTTCACTTTTCATGTACACACATGACTCATCCGGATTTTGACAAAAACTAAATGACTTGATTGCCTGGTCAAAACGGATATTCCGGCTTCGGGATGCCTGCTTTAGTCCATAAATAGACTTCTGCAGCTTGCAAACTTTTTGCTCCTGGTTTTTAGCTACAAAACCGTCTGGCTGCACCATATAGATGTCTTCCTCAAGATAGCCGTTGAGAAACGCCGTCTTGACATCCATTTGCCAAATCTCGTAATCGAGATGAGCCGCAATAGATAAGAGTATCCGGATGAATTTGAGCATGGCTACTGGCGAGAAGGTTTCCTCATAATCGATCCCCTCTTTCTGAGTATATCCTTTCGCAACAAGCCTAGCCTTATAGGTCTCCACTCTTCCATCTGGTCCTCTTTTTCTTTTGTAGACCCACTTGCACCCAATAGGTTTAATATTGGCAAGCAAGTCCGCAAGTGTCCAGACCTGATTTGAGTATGTAGACTCCATCTTAGCTTTCATAGCATCTTGCCAGCGTCCCGAGTCTAAGTCATTGATTGCTTCATCATAGTTAGAGGGATCTTGTTCCGGCTCTTCTGGGATTGCTTCATAAGACTCTCCCAAGAATGAGAACCTGTCAGGGGGTCTGACAATTCTCCCACTATGACGAGGTACTTGTTTAACTACTGGGTCTGGTAAGGGCGGTTCTTCCTCAAGTCCGGTCATACTTGGATTTGGAATTGATTGCTCCTGAATCTCTTCCAAGATCACCTTTTCTAAAGATTTCCGGTCCATCATATAATCTTCCTCCAGAAAAACCGCATTGGTGCTGACCAGCACTTTCTGCTCTCTGGGATTATAGAATAACCAACCTTTAGTTCCTTTAGGAAATTCTACAAACGTGCATACTTTCTACTTCGTTTCCAACTTATCTGTTTTAACCTTGAGCATGTGTGCTGGACAACTCCAAATGTGTAAATGTTGAAGACTAGGCTTTTGCCCAGACCACAATTCCCGGGGAGTCTTAGGTATAGACTTAGATGGTACGAGGTTTAGTATGTACATTGCAATATCCAAAGCGTATCCCCAAAAGGATATAGGTAATCTTGAGAAACTCAGCATAGACCTAATCATATCTAAAAGAGTCCGGTTCCTTCTTTCTGCTACTCCATTCTGTTGAAGCATACCAGGAGCAGACAACTGGGATAGAATCCCATTTTCTGATAAGTAACTCATAAAATCAGCAGAGAGATATTCCCCTCCTCGATCTGATCGAAGAGTCTTTATACTCTTACCTAATTGCTTTTCCGTTTCCGCTTGAAACTCTTTGAACTTTTCAAAAGCTTTGGACTTGCGGTGCATAAGGTATATGTAACCATATCTTGAGTAATCATCTGTGAAAGTGATGAAGTACTCATATCCTCCTTTGGCCCTGACATTAATGGGTCCGCAGACATCAGTATGCACTAATTCCAATAAATCTTTGGCCCTATTACCCTTAGCTGAAAAGGGTCTTTTGGTCATTTTACCTTCCAAACAGGACTCACAGACAGGCATTGGTTCTACCACCAATGAAGGTAAGATACCATCTTTCACTAGCCTCTTAATCCTGTTAAGGTTTATATGACCTAGTCTCAGGTGCCAAAGTTTTGTTGGATTAGATGAAGGTGACTTTCTCTTTAATGATGGTCTATTAATTGTTTCAGTATCATGTATCTCATACATTGTGGGAGTTAACAAATAAAGTCCATTGGTTACCTTGCCAGAACATATGAAAGTACCATTCCTCTTTTATTACAATTTCAGTACCAAAAGTAATAGAATAACCTTTATTCACCAAACTAGAAACGGAAATTAAATTCTGCCTTAAAGACGGTACATATGATGTTTCTGACAAAACTAATTTATTATTTGAAAAACATAAAGTAATGACTCCCACTGAAACAGCCTCCGCCTTAGCGTCAGATCCTAGGTTGACAATGATTTCTCCATCACTTAGCCTCCTGGTTTCCCTGAACCCCTGCAACATATTACATATGTGATTAGTTACCCCGGAATCCACACACCAGGATTCTGAAGTACCAGTTGCAAAACTAACTTTAGATATAAGTGACTCAATCATACCTGGGGTCTTTTTCTTAGACAGATATTCAGGACAATTCCTCTTCCAATGTCCTATCTTACCACAATGGAAACACTTTCCTTTTGTCCCTGAACCCTTAGCTTTAGCCATGCCACCAGTTGGACCATTCTCCACCTTAGGACCCTTCGGAACTGATTTCTTTTTGCCTTTCCGCCCTTTGTTTTTCGGCTTGGACTTGGCATCTGACTTTTCTGTCATTAAGGCAGTTGGTTTTTTCTTCATAATCCCTTCAGTTGCTACCAGCTGACTAGATAGCTCAGCCAGAGTCAGATTCATTTTATTCATATTATAATTGACCTTGAAATTGTTGAATGACTCTGGTAGTGACTCAAGGATTATGTCAATTTGCGATTCTGCATCAATCGCAGCTCCCAGTAGATCTAACTCATTTAATGAGTGCATCATCTTCAACATGTGTTCCTGTACTAATGTACCTTCAGCCATCTTGGTGCTAATGAGCACCCTCATGGCTGCCTGCCTAGCAAGTCTGCCTTGTTCTGTAAACATTTCTTTTAAGTTCGATATCATATCATATGCAGTCTTATAAGATTGATGTTGGTGTTGCAGCACACTAGACATGGATGCCAGAATGTAACATCGGGCCATCTCATCGTCTTTGGCCCATTTGGTGTAAAGGTCCTTTTCTGCTTCTGATGCATCTAGGCCAGGCTCTTCAAGGGGGTTTTTGGTAAGGACATATTTATATCCTGAAGCTGTCAGGACAATATCTAGATTCCGTTTCTAGTCTACATAATTGGATCCCACCAACTTATTCTGGTTGAGGATGGTCGCAAGTGGATTGAAAGTATTCGAATTCATGCTTGTAATACTGTAGCACATAACCATACATTCAATTAATGAATTTAAATGACATTATGGTTTAGTATTCTACCAAATTTATGTGGGAATCCTCATAACCACAAAATTCAGAATACATCGGAATCCCAATCCTGCGGGGTATGCCTCCTTGGGGAGTGCGAATACCTCCTAGACTGGTGCGGATCAAAGTTGGTCAAAATTGAGATTAAGACTAACTATCCATGATCCCCTTCATTCATTACTATCTAGGTATCTCATACCAAATAATGTATGACTCCCGATTAGCTTCGGTTTCTAAAATACATGAGGCAAATCCTTGGGGATACTACATCATTATTTTAGTTAAGTGTGACCCACCAACTAGCATTGCATGACAACCGTTGCGGGCAGCTCCTCCTTGGGGAGTGGGCTCTGACTCTGTCTCATCAACGCTATCCATAGGAGATCCATATCCAGTATCCAGATAAATACAACCCTCCGTGGGGAATGACCATTCTCAAAATGGCGCGAGGCTAATACTTTCCTTACAATGGACCTATGGTGGAAAACCATGGGGATTTGTATATATTTAAATGCACCCACATTCTTTCCAAGTCTCAATATGGTCATACACGTACTTTGTATTTGAATCCCCAATAAATTTCATTCATTTTCTCTCTTTTTAATGGTCAACCTCTTGATTTTGTCCGAATCAAAAGATTAGGATATTGTTCGTCCGAAATTAGAGGTTTTGGACTGAACCCCTGTGTTTCGGGTGAAATAGAACGAGATTTGAACCGAACATCTTCAGGAGGGATTTTTGGTTCGGTTTTGCCTTTGAAACGAAATAAATTGGACATTTTGTCCGATCCGAAACGAATTTGATAACTATGCTTTTGATGTCTCCAACATTACTAGGCTTTATTTTAAGGAGGTTCTCAAGTTGCATGGGGTGTGCAAGCGTATTACCTCCGACGGGCATACTAAGTTCGTTAGTTACTTTGGGAGGATGTTGTGGAAGATGCTTGGTACAAACTTGTGCTTTAGTAGTGCCTATCACCCGCAGACTGATGGGCAAACTAAAGTGGTGAACAGAAGCCTTGGCAGTATCTTGTGTACATTGTTAGAAGATAAAACCAAAACAATGGTATGCTATACTTGCACATGCCGAGTTCGCTTATAACCGATTCGCTCACAGGACAACCCAAAAGAGTCTGTTTGAGATTGTTTAAGGGAAGAACCCTACTAATGTAGTTGATCTTATTCCCAATCTTAATATAGGACAAGTTGGTGTGGAAGTAGCTGATTTGACCAAGCACAGTAAGTATATTCATGAGCAGGTTCGTGTATAGATTGAAAAGAGCAATGCTCATTATAAAGAAGCTGCCGACAAACATCGTCGTCAACTGGTGTGTGGGGAAGGTGATCTTTTGTGGGTATATCAACAGAAGGAGCGTTTTCCCATTGGCACTTATTATAAGTTGAGGCAGTGCAAGATCGGGCCTTGCAAAGTGTTTAAGAAGATCAATGATAATGCTTATTGAGTAGAACTTCCTAGTAACTTCAATATCTCAAATGTCTTCATTGTGGCAGATCTCTCACTTTTCCATGCAAGTGAAGATGGCAACTTGAGGGCGATTTCTTCTTAGGCGGGGGAGGATTGGCGGAGCCCCAGATTGTAAATCGGGTGTAGAACAATTTCCCGAAGGATTGTTCGAATCCGTAGACTCTATAAAACTCACGATCAAAGCTAGAAAGAGAAAAACTCGGGAAAAACTCGATTATTATTGATAAAAGTATGTCTATTACAATGAAAGATTGCTCCTTATATAGGAGTGATTATTTCTAAAGTAGGAAGGACTAACTCTAAACAAGCATGGCTTACTAAAAATAAAATAGAAATTAAATAATTAAAGATAGGGATCCATGAGGAGATCAAAGATCAATCAGATGACTTGCGGGCCTGTGATCTAGGCCGGATCTGAGATCGGCCTGCATCAGCTCTCCTTAGCTTTGGAAAAACTTGACTCCGACGCGTTGAGCACTTGATATCTCTCATAAAGATCAAGATTAATGCGTTGAAAGTCAGTAGCTGTAATCCATGTAGCATCGGAGAGAGGACGATTCCGCCAACGAACATAAAACTACTGGTGACCTCCTTTACGTGTAGAAACAATTTGATCATCAAGGACATCAACAATTTCATTAGTAGGTGGGAGATTAACTGGTAGGGAAATAAGTTGCTCTTCATTATCTCCGTCATTATCATGACCACGGTAGAGAGTAAGATCTTCAACATTGAATGAAGAACTGACGCCTAGATTAGGAGGAATGTCAAGAACATAAGCGTTGGGGTTAATCTTTTGGAGAATCTTGAAAGGACTTGAGTTTCGAAGATGTAACTTCTTATTCGCTCCAGGTGGCAACCTCTCAGGTCGGATACGCACCATAGCCATGTCGCCTTCATTAAATTCAACAAAGTGATGATGCTTGTCAACTTGCTGCTTGTAAACATCGTTGTTGGCAGATATATGGCGACGTACTTCATTGTGCACTTGCTGCATGTGTAGGAAGAAATGTTCAGCATCTGCACTGATTCTTGCATCAACTGGTAATGGCACAAGATCAACAGGGAGTTGTGGATGAACTCCTGTAACAGCTTCAAATGGGGAAATTCCAGTTGATCGATTAACAGAATTATTGTATGCAAATTCTGCCATAGGTATTACTTAATCCCAGTTTGTGATACGGTCACGTATAAGGTAACGTAACAATTGTCCAGGACTTCTGTTTACCACTTCTGTTTGTCCATTAGATTGAGGATGATAAGCAGTGGAGAAATTAAGCTTGGTATTAGACAACATCCATAATGTCTTCCAGAAGCCGCTCAAACTTTGTATCTCGGTTAGAAACAATAGTCTTTGGAAGTCCATGTAGCCGAACAACTTCTTTGAAGAACAATTTAGCTACCTTATAGGCATCAGCAGTTGCAGTACAAGGAATAAAGTATGCTATCTTTGAAAAACGGTCAATAACAACGAAGATGGAATCAACCTTTTTGGCAGTCGCGTATAAACCTAGCACAAAGTCCCTGCTAATATCTTCCCAAGGAGTGTGGGGAACAAGCAAAGGCTGATATAATCCAGTGTTATTTTTATTTCTTTTAGCAAGCTAACATGTTCGACAGCTCTCACAAATATAAATCACATTGGTCTTCATGCGGGGCCAATAATATCTGTTGCGGACAAGAGCAAGTGTTTTGTCGCGATACAAGTGTCTGCTACATCCTCCTGCATGCAACTCTCGTACAACATATTCACGAATAGAAGTAGCTGGAAGACAGAGTTGCGTACCTTTGAATAAGAAACCATCATGAAGACTATAATGTGGATGTTGAATATGATCACCATTAAGGAGAGCCACATAAATAGAACCAAAATCTTTGTCAGCTACATAATCTTGTTTAATTTGCTAAAAAATAGGCACCTTAATAGACATGGTAGTCAAAAGATGTTTCCCCTGGCTTAAAGCATCAGCAATCATGTTATCCTTTCCAGCTTTATGTCGAATGCTAAATTTAAACTCTTTTATATATGCACTCCATTTAGCATGGTTAGCGCCGATCTTCTGCTGAGAGTGTAGATGTTGTAGAGCATCATTATCAGAATAGAGCACAAAATCATTAGCAATTAAATAATGCCTTTAGTTATAAAGTGTTTGGACAAGAGCATAGAATTCCAAATCATACGCAGAATACTTTTGCTTGGCATCATCAAGGTTCTCACTGAAGAATGCAACTGGATGTCTTTCCTAGCTAAGGACACCACCAATGCCAACATTCAAGGCATCACAAGTAATTTCAAATAGCTTGTTAAAATCAAGAATCTGTAGGACGGGTGCTTCAGTAATCTTTTGCTTGATCTTTTCGAAAGCCATGGTGGCTGCATTGGTCCATTTGAATCCACCTTTCCTCATACAGTTAGTGATAGGAGCCATAATAGTACTGAAGTTTCTGATAAACCTTTTGTAGAAATTAGTAAGACCATGAAAACTGCGAACTTCAGTAAGGGTAGTAGGAATAGGCCAATCAAGAATTGCGCTCACTTTTTCAGGATCTATCTTAATACCTTGTGCAGATACTACATATCCCAAGAAAACAACGGAATCACTCATGAAGGTGCGTTTCTTGATATTAACATAGAAATGCTCCCTGCAGAGAAGTTGGCAGACCTTATCTAAATGCTGAAGGTGATCTTCTTTTGATTTGCTGTAAATGAGAATATCGTTGAAATAGACGACAACAAATTTTCCAATATAAGGTTGCAACAACTGTGTCATTGCTCGCATGAAAGTACTAGTAGCATTGGTTAAACCGAATGGCATCACTATCCATTCAAAAAGACCATCTTTTATTTTAAAGGCAATTTTCCATTCATCTCCTGATCTTATGCGAATTTGATGATATCCGCTCCGTAGATCATTTTTTGAAAATATGCACGCACCAGTCATCATATCCAACATATCATCCAATCGAGGGATAGGGAAACGATATTTTACCATGATTTTGTTGATTGCACGGTTGTCCATACACATTCGCCAGCTTTCGTCCTTCTTTGGAGTGAGAAGTGCTGGAAGACCACATGGACTGAGACTTTCCCTTATATAGCCTTTCATAAGCAGATCATCAATTTGCCTTTTTAACTCCTTTTTAACTACGCATATTCTGCTGGACTTATCCGATAAGTAGGTAAGTTAGGTAAAGAAGCTCCTGGAACAAGATTAATGGCATGCTGAATGTTTCTTAGCGGGGGTAGTTCCTTAGGTAATTTGTCAGGAACTAAATCAGCAAATTTGTCCAATAGCGGTTTCACTTCCTGTGGAATGGACGTGGCATAAGAATCATCAGCAACTTGTTTAGTAACTAAGGCATACATGACACCTTGCTCTTTACTTTCAACTTCAAATCTCTGCATTATTAAAATATGCGATGTAGGAGAAGAGGCGGCGGCAGCGGGAGAAGAGGAAGTGAGGATGGTGGAGTCTGCAAAGGACGCAATATGATTCTTTCACCTTTCCATTTGAAAGTATAGGTATTGTGTTCATGATCTATGATAACTTGAAGCTTCTGTAGCCATGGTCGTCCAAAAAGAATATGCATAACATTCGTTGGGATGACGTCACAAAGAAGAGTATCCTCATATTTGCCAATCTTAAAAGGAACAGAGCATTGCTGACGAACAGGAATAGAATAGTTGTCAACCCATGTAACTTTATATGGCCTTGGATGCTTTACCATGGGAAGTTTAAGCTTCTCGACTGCTTCTTGAGAAATGACATTCATAGCACTGCCACCATCAATAATCATATTATATGATTTGCCTATACAATTGACACGAGACCAAAAAATAGAAGCATGATTCCAAACTTCTTCCTTTTTTGCATCTGCTACTCGCAAACCACAATCTAGAAAAAAAAGTGGAATGCTATCGTCAGTGTCTGCATAATCTAATTGATTTGCTTGATCTTCATAAAGAGGATCTGTGTCAACTTGCCCTGATTCAACATGCTCATCATGCTGAACATCACTATTAGGCTCATTGGAAGTGTATAGATTTTGATGAGGACATTCATTGGCATAATGTCCTCGTTGCTTGCGGGGATGACAAACAATATCCCTTCCTACTGTTCTTCCATAAGTACGATTCTCATTTTGGTTCTGTGGAAACCGCTGATTCTGTTGGAGATTAACCTGTCTTTGTTGTATACCTGGCCGAGGATTCGGAGGGGTTTGCTGAGCCAGTCGCTGAGGAGGGGGCTTATAAACTGGTGCTTGATTGCGATTATAGATAGGGTCAGGACCTCCTTTTGTGGAAGACTCCCCGGCTTGAAAAGTATTCCGCTTCCGCAATTGAAGTTCATGTTGGGCTTTTCGGGCTTTATTGAAGATTTCATCCATTGTGGCGTAATCAAACATTGCTACCTTTTGTTTGATATCGGCATGCAGGTTGTCTTTGTATCTGGTGATAGTCAGACGGTCATCTGTCTTCAAGTTATAGCAAACAATGTATTCGCGAAACTTGTTGGTGTATTCTTCCATAGTCATGGTGTCTTGCTGGAGGCTTAAATACTCTTGGTGAAGTGTATCCATATAATCAGAAGGAAGAAAATTGCCTTTGAGCTTCTTTTTCATGATATTCCACTGGAGAATCGGCTGGCCCACTGCAAGCTCTTTATTCTCAACACCATACCACTAAATTCAAGCAAGACCTTTAAGTTTAACCTTGGTAAAGGCTATTCGCTGTGCATCATTCATACCAGATCAAGCAAGATAGTCTTCCAAAGAATTAAGCCAATCAACAAAAATTTTTTGGTTCGCATCACCACTAAAGTTAGCAATTTCAATTTTGACTTTCCTGGTGATGTCACCAGGTGGGGGTGTGGTTTTTGGGTTTTTGTGGTGTCGGTGAGTAGGTTTGGGGTCTAGGGGTTTTCGATCAATTGGTGGTTGTTTGGGATGGCAACGGAGGGTTGGGTTTGAGGATAATGGTTAGGGATAGGAACCAGGTTTGGGTTGATCGGAAATGGAAAATTCTGTTGTTGAAGAAGGGGTGTCAGCAGTGAGGTTTAGGGCTGCTATGGTTCTTTGGTGTTGGTAGTGGAGATGATTGTTGGTGAACAATGGATAGAAGGGCGAATTCTGGGAACGACAGATAGCTCCCCGCGACCAGATCTGGTCTCTTATACCAATCTGGCGCAACCCCGGATCGTAGATTGGGTGTAGAACAATCTCCCGAAGGATTGTTTAAATCTGTAGACTCTATAAAACTCACGATCAAAGCTAGAAAGAGAAAAACTCTGGAAAAACTCGATTATTATTTATAAAAGTATGTCTATTACAATGAAAGACTCCTCCATAGATAGGAGTGATTGCTTCTAAAGTAGGAAGGACTAACTTTAAATAAGTATGGCTTACTAAAAATAAAATAGAATATAAATAATTAAAGATAGGGATCCTTGAAGAGATCAAAGATCAATCGGATGGCCTGCGGGCCTATGATCTGGGCCGGATCTGAGATCGGCCTACATCAAGGATGATGTCGATAGATTTGTTGATCAAGTGGTTGAGCAGGCAATGACATTCATGAAAGTATTTGATCGAACACATGGTGTCCGAACCCATGTGTAAAATTCCCAAACTAAGGAGCCAGAGCAGCCCATAGTTCCTAAGTTATACAGCTGCAGGGGCTGTTTAATAAATCACATAAGCTACAGGCTTGTTTATACAAATAAAATAAAACTGCACTTCCTAACAGTGCACAAAAGAATGGGTCTCTTGTGAAGTTGTTTGTACTAGATTGTTGAAGGTATAGTTGGGCCAATTGTCACGCCCCACCCTTACGCACATGCATGATATTGTCCGGTTTGGCCTGTGGGCCTCACGGTTTTGCTTCTGATGGGCCTCAACCTATCAAAAGGCCTCATGTAAGGTAAGGGTGTAAGTTTTATATATAAACCCATTTACTTTCCTCTCTATAGTCGATGTGGGACTCGAGGATGTTACAATCCACCCCCCTTAGGGTTGCACGTCCCTGTGCAGTAGCCTGTCAGCCCTCTTGGCCCGCCCACATAAGAACCCGCTCACTTGCACCAGGCCACGGCAGGGACCCATTTGTCACGCCCCACCCTCACGCACATGCATGATATTGTCCGCTTTGGCCTGTGGACCTCATGGTTTTGCTTCTGGTGGGCCTCAACCCATCAAAAGGCCTCATGCAAGGTATAAAGGTGTAAGCTCTATTTATGAACCCATTCACTTTCCTCTTTATAATTGATGTGGGACTCGAGGATGTTACAGCAATCATTACACCCATGGTTGCCTATGAGTGTACAGCCAGCAAGCAGGGTCTGCTTCTCCGTCAGATGGGCCATGTGTGTCTTGTGATCAATTTCATGGAAAGTGTCTGAAACAACACCCATTTAGAAATCTGCTGGAATCCTTCACATTATTGCTGATTTGTTGTTGATTTCGTTCCATTATGTTACTAATTATTGTCTTGAGGCAGAATCTTTGGATGCTATTACTTGTAATTAGGAGATTTTGGTTTCGTAGTATTATAAGGGTCAACTGCTTCACCAGCTGTGGAAGTCTACATTTTCAAGACAGAATAACAGTCTTGTTCTCTGAATATTCTTCATCTCTGTGCATTACCTGCTTCTGTCCCTTCAAGTTCTTGGTGTTCACATTGAAGATCTAACCAAATAGTGTATTTGAGTCCCTTCCAAGAGGTCAAATCATAGTGAAGAGTGTAACAGTCCTGTTACATGGTTATTGCCATCCTTAGGAGCAACTAGTATATTATTCCTGTAACCTTTGATACGACTGGGTCAAGTTGCAATCCATATGTTCCGATTTTGTACAACTTATTTAATGCATTTTGATTCTGAAGGCTCTATCCATCTCTCGAGTTTCTCATTCACACCGTCTCTTGATTCATCCACCTACACTATATCATCTGGAAACTACATACACTAAGGTACCATATGAATCGTTAACTCATCCATAATAAAGGTAGCTCTGCCATTTTTTACCGCTGCTCTCAAGCCCGGAAAAGCAGAGGGTTGTGTTGGTAGGTTGAAAACTAGCATAAAATTTTGTCACTACCTATATTGCACAGATACTTCAAAATGGGCCAAGTATTTTGCTGTATCGTATCTAATACTTCACTTTTTATGTGTAAAATCTGTATCCCTGAGGTATCATGCTGTATTTGTGCATCATATGTTATATGTCAACCCAAACAACAACATTATTTGCAAATGTAGAGCAAAAAATAATGTTTTGCAAATAAATGTTTACTGTGGTCAACATTGAATCAGAGAAGGTCAATGAAGTCAATGGGCAGGGCCATCTGTTGCATATGAGCTGTGACCAGAAATGTGTCTTCAGTGCAGAGCACTTAATGAATATACTTTGGACCATGAATTATCAAGCCACATGTTTAATTCTGAGTGTGGTGCACGGGATAGCCAAAGTCTTATACTCTAGACAGTTTTTCCAAATTTCAAATGGGTTTTTGTTGTTTGCCACTTTGGTGGGATGTTGTAGCTGATACTAACCTAATTCCCATTACGATCTGGTTTTACTGTAGCATGTCACCTTTTCTGTTGCATCTTAGCTTCCACTAACTCATAAAATGCTTGGTGAAATTTAATTAGAGTCTCCTGTGGGACACAACCGTTCTCTTAGAGAATGTTTTTGTGGTCAATGGTCATCAGAATAGAATCACCAGTGTTTCTCTTTGGAGATTGAAATCCTAAATGTGGGTAACAATCTGAACGATGTAGTGTGTCAATTTTTGTGAACTTGGAGATATAAAAGATCGGAGTGTTTTTCTTATACACGTTTAACTAACCATGTGATAGTACATAAACATTGTCTAACAGCTTTTAATCTTCTTGGTAAAGGCGCTAATCCTTGTAAATCATCGTTTGGACTTCCCATCCTATTGATGTAGTTCTTTGTGATCATCTCAAAATATTGATTACAATATGTTGCACTTATTGGGAACATTTATTTATTGTATGAGTAGCCCTAACACACTATGTATTGGTTAAAATTTTTAACCATGGAAGTGAGGCTGTTTCTGTACGAATGTCCAATGATAGATAATGAATGACAGCTCTAAGTGGCATGGACAAGTTGGAATTATAATAATAGGAAATTTATGTTTCCATGCTTTCAGAAGACACTTCAATGACGTGTTATAACTTATGATTTTTCTTGTCTATTTTCTTTCACAGATGGGAGAAGGGAGCTCCACATATACTGTCGATGAAGCACTTGTGGCCATGGGATTTGGGAAGTTCCAAGGCCTTGTGCTTGTATATGCCGGGATGGGTTGGGTGGCAGAAGCAATGGAAATGATGCTTCTTTCTTTTGTAGGACCAGCCATTCAGTCTGAGTGGAGCCTTTCTTCACATGAAGAGAGCCTGATCACTAGTATTGTTTTTGCTGGCATGCTAGTTGGAGCATATTCATGGGGCATAGTTTCAGATAAACATGGACGAAGGTAGGTAGGGTCCATCTATCCATGGCGCATATATATATAGGGAAAACCTCCGTCGAGCACTCGGTGCTCATGATAAGGCGAGTACCATGTGTCAAAACACTAGTAGGGCCCAACTTATGATCCATCCAAGTGGACCATAAAACAAGTACCCCCGGTGGTATATATAGGGATTTCCTCACCTAAGCTCAACCGCATGGAGGGAATTCCATCTGCCCGCGTGTGTGGAGCCCACCATTGGTCTAAAACCATTAAACTTTGTGGCCATTGATCAAGGGGTTAGGATAATCTAATGGGGTTGAAGTTTTTTTTACATAAGTAGATCTCATCTAGGTTATTCCATCCAGCGGCATTCCATAGTTTTCATACACCATAGTGGTTTCGACTAAGAGGGGAGTTTTCTGTAAAAAAAAAAAAAAAAAAAAAACTCTCTGTGAGTTTTCTAGCGCTCATATATATATATTTCTAGCGCTCATAAATATATATGGACAAAACTACTATGCATATGTCCCTTATATTATGGTGAGGGACACTTCCTCTTTTGGAAAGTATTAATGTGCAAAAAGACAAAACCATTATACCTTATGGCACCTTTTTGACCTTATTAGTTCTAAAAAAGGAATTATCCCTCACTATAGTGTGAGGGACATATGCATAGTAGTCTTTCCCTATATATATACACACATACACATAGGGCAAGCTTTTCCTAAGCTCAAGCTTATATAAGAAATTCTGTAAGCCTGAGCCTTTGGGGCCCACCTTTGGTCCATCCAAATGGACCAAACACACGCCTCCCCTGAATTGCACTTGTCCACCAATTTTTTGTCAAATTTGAATTTACTGGACCATTGGATTGATTGTGCATCGATCCGAATTGACTGTTGACCATTAAAGTTTTGGAGCTCAGATGGAGATAATAGAAACTATGGTTGGGGTTGGTTTTTTGCAGAGAAGAGGGTCCTAAGGAGTCCTTCAAACCCCACCCCCCCGCCCAATCCCTATCCCCATGTGGGTCCCCAGGTGGGCCCTATAGGCGTGAGCCATACACTTGAGCTTAGGAGAGGGGGCTCCTATATATATATACATATATATATGAGGAATGTTAGTATGCATTCGTCCTTCATCGGTGAGCGATGCTTACATGGCTTTCCTTATTTGTATTTGAGTATTCCTCTTTTTTGTAAGCTTTTTGTCTTTTGCACCTTAATATATCCAAATATGGAAGTGTCGAGAGGGATGGACGCATACTAATATTCTCCTAAATATATATATGGTGCTCACTTTATGATGAGCACCAGGTGAGCATCACTTTTTGGTGGGGCCCATTAGGGGCCTCACTACGAGATGGGACTAGGGGGGATCAAAAGATCTCTCCTCCACCTATCCATGCAGGGTGACAGAGGCTCAAATCTTTATTCTAACTACTTGATCAATGGCCGACAAGTTTTCACTGTCCAAAATAAGTGCAAGTCGATCCAACAGTCCAATCCAACTGGATGGGTGTCAAACTTAGGATCAGTGACTATTATGGGGGGTCCCTGTTTTATGGTCCACTTGGATGGGCCATAAATTTGGCCCCACTAGGTGTTTTGGAATTTGGTGCTTACCTTATCGTGAGTACTGGTGATCGGCAGAGGTTTTCCCTATATATATATGAGAAATGCTAGTATGCACCCTTCCGTCATTATAGGGTGAGGGATACTTACATACATTTTCTTATTTGAACATGAATATTCCTCTTTTGCAAAAGACCAAATATGGCTTTTCTACTTTTGTACATGAATATTTCTAAATATGGAAGGTGATGGAAGGATGCATACTAGCAGGAGAATCTTCATGTGCCTATCCCTCGCTATTTTTTTTTGTGAGAACTCTAGATGGGGTTCATCTATCAACCAATACAAACCTTGCAATACACAGGGACCCCTTGATTGGCACACACCCCAAGTTTCGGTTATATCCGAATTTACTAGACCGTTGGATCGACTCTGCATCGATTCAAATGGACTTGTTTGTCATCCACGGATGAAGGGGTTGGAGATATATGATTGGGGCCAAACTTAGTATCTAGGGTGGTCTCGTATGGATCTTTCTATCCCCTCTAGTCTCATCCATTGCTGGGGCCCATAGTGGGCCCATGGGGGAGTGTGCACGAAATGTTTGTGAGGGATGTATATACAGGGATGCATATATACATAATATATGTATATATTAGTCTTTTTTTTTTTTTTTTTGGTTAGCCTTCTACTGCTTCAAAGTAATGGATTTGTTTTCATTTTGTTTGTTTAGGAAGGGGTTCCTTATTACAGCATTGGTTACCGGTGGGGCTGGTTTTCTTAGTTCTTTTGCCCCAAATTATATTTCATTGATTGCTCTTCGATGTTTAGTTGGTGTTGGGTTAGGAGGTGGCCCTGTTCTTTCATCATGGTTTCTAGAGTTTATCCCTGCGCCAAATAGAGGTACTTGGATGGTTGTTTTTTCAGCATTTTGGACTGTAGGAACAATTTTGGAGGCTTCAATGGCATGGGTATGGCAGTTTATAGATTCCATTATCTGTAATATTTCATCATGCGATTTTATTAGTTATTGAGTTGGCATGACTTATGTTTATTTTTTTAACTCTCAATTTTTGTTAGCAATGTGAATTTAAAACTATTTTTTGTTGGGTTCTATGTGGCAATTGAGTTTAGCCCCTCTGTCCATGGGAATGGATTTTTTAGTATATTAACTGTATTAAGGAAAAGTGAATATTACAAATGTGACCTATTGTCGAGTTGTTCAAAATTATAACAAAAAGACTACAAAAAATTCACTTTAGCATGGTCTATTTGTTACTAACAAACAGAAATACAGGGAAATGGTTCATATCCCTCTTGGGTGTAAGTATCATCTATTTATAAAAAGGTTTTTACAATAGATTTACATTGAAGGAAGTTGAGAGAAGAAAGGAAACTACTTTCTAATAGTCTACAAAAATATCTCCTCTATTATCTACGAGATTGCTACACTTATAGCTGATAAAAATAAACTATTAGCAACTTAAGCCTTGAGCCTATTGGTTGTGGCCTCATGACCAATCTGGGCTTTGGGCCTGTGTGATGCAAGCCGGATCCAAGATTCAACCTGGCATTGATGGGCCCTACTTGATCCATGATCTCCTCAAGATTAGGGATCTCTATCCTTAGTTAGATAGTTTTAATTAATTAGTTATTTTTTATTTTATGTTGAGTTGGGATTAAAACTTTCTTAATTTATTTTAGGAAACTATGTTTGTTTAGAGTTAGTCTTTCTTACTTTAGAAACAGTCACTCCTATATAAGGAGTCTTTCATTGTAATAGACATGCTTAGTTTTCAATAAATTAAAGTTCTCTTTTGAGATTTATCTCTTTTATGGTGTTTTTCCTCTTGTGAGGTGCCCGAGGGGCTGGAATCCATCTTTGGATTCTAACAATCATTCTGGAGATTGTTTTACAATCGATTGAAGATCCAGGGCTGCACCAGTTTGGTATCAAAGTAGATATTAAAGATATTGATTGGTTTAGCGATACTATTGACCATCTAAGAGAATTGATTGTCCTGCCGCTTTCAGAAAATCCAATTAGATCATCAACAGTGAAATCCATTGTTCCAGTTGATGGGCCCTACTTGATTAATGATCTCCTCAAGATCAGGGATCCCTATTTTTAGTTAGATAGGTTTAATTAATTAGTTATTTCCTATTTTATGTTGAGTTGAGATTTGAACTTTCTTAATTTATTTTAGTAAACTACGTTTGTTTAGAGTTAATCTTTCCTATTTTAGAAATAGTCACTCCTATATAAGGAGTCTTTCACTATAATAGACATGCTTAGTTTTTAATAAATTAAAGTTCTCTTTTTGAGATTTATCTCTTTTATGGTGTTTTTCTTCTTGTGAGGTGCCCGAGGGGCTGGAATCCATCTTTAGATTCTAACAATCATTCGGGAGATTGTTTTACGATCGATTGAAGATCTAGGGTTGCACCAGTTTGGTATCAAAGCAGATATTAAAAATATTGATCGGTTTAGCGATACTATTGACCATCCAAGAGAATTGATTGTCCCACCACTTTCAGAAAATCCAATTAGATCATCAACAGTGAAATCCATTGTTCCAGTTGATGGGCCTTACTTGATTAATGATCTCCTTAAGATCAGGGATCCCTATCTTTAGTTAGATAGTTTTAATTAATTAGTTATTTCCTATTTTATGTTGAGTTGAGATTAGAACTTTCTTAATTTATTTTAGTAAACTATGTTTGTTTAGAGTTAGTCTTTCTTACTTTAGATACAGTTACTTCTATATAAAGAGGAGTCTTTCATTGTAATAGACATGCTTATTTTTTAATAAATTAAAGTTCTCTTTTGAGCTTTGTCTCTTTTATGGTATTTTTCCTCTTGTGAGGTGCCCTAGGGCTAGAATCTATCTTTGGATTCGAACAATCTTTCGGGAGATTGTTCTACGATCGATTGGAGATCCAATGCTGCACCACTGTGGGCATTCTTTATCTCTACACTCTCCCTGAATCTGATGCAAAGAATAACAAAGTGATAATTGGCTAGTAAGAAAATCACGGTGAGCATTTGTCAACAGCAGTTAAATTGTTTAGTGTCATGATATCTTGTGTTTTTCCCAGAAAGATTAATAAGTAATAAAGTATATTAAAAACAAACCTTGAAAAGAGAGAGAGAGAAAGAAGAGAATGAGAGGGTAAGAGCATACAGTCGTACTTTCCAATTAAAAGAAAGACCGTGATTTCTTAGAATTACATGAGTCATCTTTGAAGCTTATTAATTTACAAATAAATCTTACTTCCTAACTTATAATGCTCCCCCTCAAGCTGGTTGATGTAGGCCCTAGGGTTAGGGCTTGCATAGGGGTGTCGAAGCACGTGTCCAAGGACACTTCGAATCGTTAAGAAGACTTCAACACACACGAGGACACACCTCTCAAGGATAAAATCCAATTTTATTAATCAATCAAGTATGAAAATCTTTTCTCTAAAATGCCATATATATAGTAAAAGCAAACTTAATGCTTAAGCAAACCCTAAGCTATTAATAGAAACTTCCCTAATAACAATGTAATTGGAAATCTACTAAAAATAATATGATTCTAATCTAATTTGAAGAAGGATTGCTTGTGGGGCTTAGACTGCATCATCCTCCCTGGTTGAAAGAAGAGTTTGTCCTTGAACTTGAATCTGCTTCGGATTGCCTCTGTAAATGTAGTGAATATGAAGGACTTCCTTTGTGGCAGCTTTCTAGAAATTCTTTTGCGGTGGTTTTGGTTTCTCGGGATGAAGAGTAACCTGCTGTTCGTTATGCATGAATGCATAGGTGTTGTCGCGCATACCATGAGTTCCATTTTTGTCATACATCCATGGACAGCCCAATAAGATACCGCTATTCATAGGTAGCTTATCACACCAGATTGTATCTTTGTAAGTCTCACCAATGGCAAAAGTAACTTTGCAAGTATGCCGAACATGCGCTTGATCACCATTCATCAGCAACTTAACAAAATAGGGGCGGTTTTGCTTGTAAACTTTCAATTGGAGGCAATCAATAAGAGCTTGGGAGATGAGATTTTCACAACTTTCGCCATTAATAACAACTGTGTAATTTTGTCCTCGAATTGTGCTCGCAGAACGGAAGATATTTTTTTCAACCATTTATTCTCAACAGTTGGTGGAGCCTCATTGATGACGATAAAAGCTTCACTTGTGGTACTGCATATATTTCAGTTAAGTTCCTCATTGTCAATATCTTTGGGATCAGTCTCAATACCCTTAGTATCATCTGAGATATTTTTATCAATCGAAAGGGTAAAGAGGGTTTGGGCTGGGTGAGGGGAAGGTGTCAATGGTTAATTACGCCGAAAGATGATGGGATGTGGTGTTTGCTACCTGGTTGGAAGTTGGCAGTAGGGTGGATGGGGTTTGGAAAGGGGTTCGGTGAGGTTCCAGTGACTTGGGATGGGTACTATGTTGGTAGGATTGAGGGCAGGGGTGTATCGGTGAGGGTTTTGATCAGTGAGGGGCAGCAATAGGGGTTTTCAGAGATGGATTTTCTAGATCGACAGAAAAGGGGAGAGTGGGTAACACTAAGATGATCAGGGATCGTGTAGCTCTGATACCAAATTGATGCATGCCCTAGGGTTAGGGCTTGCATAGGGGTGTTGAAGCTCATGTCCAAGGCACTTCGAATTGTTAAAGAAGACACATGAGGAAGCACCTCTCAGGGATAAAACCCAATTCTATTAATCAATCAATTCTGAAAATTTCTTCTCTACAATGCCATTTATATAGTAAAAGCAAACTTAATGCCTAAGCAAACCCTAAGCTCTTAATAGAAACTTCCCTAATAACAATGTAATTGGAAATCTACTAAAAATAATATGATCCTAATCTAATTTAAAGAAGGATTGCTTGTGGGGCCCAGACTGCATCACTGGTGCATCTATATATTCACTATGCCCAGCTTGGACAAAACATCATTTAACTGCTTTCTGCTAACTGCTTTTGCAAGGAAATCTATTATTGATCAACCGTGCTTGTATATGCTAGCATGACTTCTTTTCCTTTGTAGTGTTTTCCTCAATGAAGTGGCAATAAACTCTTATTATATTCTTTGTAGTCTCATGATATACTAGATTCTTAGCTAGTTTAATTGTTGAATCATCGTCACAATTATAAGAAATTGTGTGGCCCGCATGCCACGGGTTCCACGTCAGATCAAGCAGGGCAGATGCCAACAAGGATTGCAATCTCACTTTAGTGTTAAGACTTGATCTGGGCTCCACAATAAGACTCTCAATAAGATTAGTGGATGTAAGTTTTTGGAGGAAGATGTCTCTAGTAAGTGTGACTCTTTGGGATTTGTCTATATAAAGATAAGGAAGCCCTAGGGTTGGATACTCTTCATTCCTATAGGAAAGACAAGAGGCAAAGAGATCTGTGGAGCTTCCTAATCACTAGAACGCATATGGATCTCCGGCTGCGTGATGGAGTCTCCGCATCCAGATCATCAATTGGTATCAAAGCAAGGTGTGGTGTGTTCTAACGGTTTAGATCTGAAGTTGGGAGTTTTAGATCGCCCACATCTAGGGCTCCTTTTGTGAGAAGAAGTTCTTGTTTTCATGGTGTTTGTTTCTTGGTCTTGAGGAAAAAGAAGACTACTTACTCTTCTTGTTGGGGCACACTAACCATAACAAACAAAAGCCAAAGGGGTATTCAACGAAAGGGTTATAAAGCTTTCTCTCTTTTACTGTCTTTTCTCTACAAGAAAGGGCAAATCTTGAGCCAAGCCAATCTCACTTGGCTTGATTTGCTTTTGTCTTCTTCTGTTATAAAGAAAGAAGAACAGAAGGGAAGTGAAGATCGGCTCAGCTTGTCCAAGTTGAGCCATAAGTCGCATGATAACAATAGTGACTACTGTATTTTTTCCTGTCTTGGCACGCGTGCTTCCCAGGCAGGTTTGTTTTCTCTCATCTCTTATAGATTTGACCCAACCCGACTCAAGCCAGCCCTAATTCCCACAATAGAAGGCGGTGGTATTGTGGTGACACGGGCAAGCATGCCACATTGATGTCATCTACGAGGCAGAGTCCTTACAGCTGACGCGGAAGGGTGATTTTTGACTGTCAGTCTTTAAATCACGATATCTTGGGTATCCAGAGTCAGATCAACAATCTGTTTGTTCCTTTAGAATGTGATGGGTAGCTAACGAAAGAACAATATTTTTTCGTTTTTGCTTGCAGTTTATGTTTTTCTTGTACACGTTTACAACCGCCACAGGAAAGACAAACTGTAAGCAAAAACGAAGAAAAATTGTTTTTTCGTTGACTACCCATCACAATCTAAAGGATATAGTGTGTATGATTACGATAATAGGATAATCATGGAATGCCGAGATGTGTTTTTCTTTGAGGATCCGACGGTCAGTCCTAGTGTAAAACCAAAGAGTGTGGAATTGTATGAAATCTATAACGGCAAGGGGGTTCAAGGAAGTGGAGGTTCCGCCGAAGAGGACGTTGGACATAAAAGTCTTGGCTAGGGCCTACTTGAGGTGATTGAATAACCCGATGAGCCAATTAGCAGGTCAATTCGGGCGAGGAAACATCCAATATATCTAGATGATTATTGCAATTTATTAGAAATTGTGCAAAACATGGATCTAACCTCTTACTCTCAAGCGGTCAAAGCACAGGATGTGCAGTGTTGGCTAGAGGCTATTAGAAAGGAGATAGAATTAATTGAAAAGAACCAAGTATAGCAATTGGTTGATCTACCTAAAGATTGGAGGAAAGCCATTGGATATAGATAGGTTCTTAGAAAGAAATTTAAGAAGGATAGATCCTTGGATAAATATAAAGCAAAATTAATAGCTAAGGGATTCACATAAGTGGAAGGAATAGATTATGAAGAGACGTTTTCTCCGTTCGTAAAATTCCAATCCATACACGGTTAATAGCTAAGGGATTCACACAAGTAGAAGGAATAGATTATGAGGAGACGTTTTCTCCGGTCGTAAAATTCCAATCCATACGAACCTTAATAGCATTGGTAGCATGACGTGACCTTGAATTGCACCAAATAGATGTGAAAACAGCATTCTTGAACGGCAAATTAGAAGAAAAAATTTATATGAAACAACCTGATGGTTTTGTGGTGCAAGGTCACGAGAACAAAGTTTACAAACTTAATAGGGCATTATATGGATTAAAACAGGCCTCAAGACAATGGTATAGAAAATTTCATCAGGCCATATGTGAAACTGGATTTATCCCCAATAGTGCAGAAACATGTTTCTATATTAAATGCAGTGGGAGTTGTTATTTGTATTTGTCATTATATGTGGATAACATTTTGATCATTAGTAATAAATTGGAAGCCATAAATGAAATCGAACATTGGTTACAGTCAAGATTAGAGATCAGAGACATGGGTGAGGCTGACTATATCTTTGGCATTGAAATAACCCGTGATCGTCCTAATAGGATGTTGCCTTTATCACAGATATTCTATTTGGAAATTGTGTTGAAAGGGTTTGATATGGCTATGTGTAAACCAATTGTTGGGCGATCAAAGACCCATAAATGAGCATGATAGGGAAATGATGAGATTAAAACCTTATACTCAAATTGTGGGCAACATCATGTATGCAATCTTGTGTATGAGATCAGATCTCGCATTTGCCATGGGTCTTGTAAGCATATTCTTAAGTAACCCAGGATTACAGCACTGGTATGCGGTTAAGAGGATTCTGCGGTACATCAGAGGAATATGAATCTTCGCTAGTGTTATCAAGGTGTAGTCCCGGAACTGCGGGGCTACTTAGATGCAGATTGGGCTGATGATTTAGATCAGAGAAAGTCAACAACTGGCTATGTGTTTATCCTTAAAGAATGTGCAATTTCTTTGGGTAGTAAGAAACAAACCTCCATGGCTATATCAACAGTCGAAGTTAAGTATATAGCTTGCAATACAGCAGCTTAGGAGGCTCTTTGGTTTAAATACTTAACTGTGTGATTTAAAAGCATAGATTAAAAACTTGGCTGAGTCCAAGTCGACTTGGCTGACCTATATATGGGTGGAAGGAGCCCTAAACTCTCATTTTTCATGTTTTAAAAGAAAGGAGAGGCTTGGGGAGGCTGGGAGAAGACTCTCTCATGGCTCAAATTTGTATTTTTTGAGAGATTTATGCTTCCAAAAATCAAGACTACTATTCATTCAAAAGAGGGGTTTTGAGATTTTGGTGTTTGAGGTATGTATTTTCTTTTCTTTTTTTTTTCTTTTTCTTTGTTTTTTGCTTACGTGGGTGAGAGAAGATCATTCTATGTTGGTTGTGGTTGAGGTTGAAATTTTTTCTTATGATTACCATGGAAAATATATTTTTTTGTATTCTTTGGCTTGGATTTTTTAAAAAAATAGAAAAAATCAATTTTTTTTCATGATTTACTTTTTTTTCTTTTTGGTAGATTCTGACTCTTTTGGGTGTATACTACATAGATCTATGGTTTTTTTAATAGATCTGTGCATAAATGATCTAAAGTTGTAATTTTTATTATATTTTGGATAAAATAAATAGAAAATTATATTTATTGATTTGTACATGCTTATATAGTTTGGAAAAGATGATAAAGTATGCATGTAGGCTTGTGGGTAGATTTTCCACTCAAAACTTTTTGGAAATATGTATTTTTTTTTAATTTTTTGCCTCGGACTTAAAAATTAATTATATAAAAAATATATTTTTTTCCACATTTTGGTATGTTATGTATATAAACTTAATGGATGTGTTGTCTAGTATATAGATCTATGGTTTTTTTCATAGATTTATCCATGTATGATCTAAAGTTGTAATTTTTATGATATTTTATATAAAATAAATAGAAAATTATATTTATTGATTTATACATGCTTATATAGTTTGGAAATAATGATTAGGTATGCATGTAGGCTTGTGGGTGGATTTTCCACTCAAAAATTTTTGGAAACATGCAATTTTTTTAATTTTTGCCTCGAATTTAAAAATTAATTATTTAAAAAATATTTTTTTTTCAACATTTTGCTATGTTATGTATATGAACTTAATGGATGTGTTGTCTATTATATAGATCTATGGTTTTTTCATAGATCCATGCATGTATGATCTAAAGTTGTAATTTTTATGATATTTTGCATAAAATAAATAGAAAATTATATTTATTGATTTATAAATGCTTATATAGTTTGGAAAAGATGATAAGGTATGCATGTAGGCTTGTGGGTGGATTTTCCACTTAAAACTTTTTGAAAATATGTAATTTTTTTAATTTTTGCCTCGGATTTAAAAATTAATTATATACAAAAATATTTTTTTTTCAATATTTTTTTATGTTATATATATGAACTTAATGGATGTGTTGCCTAGTAGATAGATCTATGGTTTTTTTAATCTTATTAGTTCAACTAACTTAGTTGTAACTTTCTAACATGTTTTCTAGAGTTGATTAGATGGTTGACAAAAAGATAATGGGGTATTAATATATTTTTTTAAATTGACAAATTCTGTATATTAATAGTTACTTTAATCACAAATAGAATGGCACTGCAGAAGAAAGAGAGAGCAGTTGATCCTAGATGGGCTCATGGAGAGATTGTTGGTGGAGACCGTCATCAGGTGAAATATAAATGGTGTGGAAAAATCATGTATAGTGGAATCCACATATTTAAACACCATCTTGCACATATTTGAGGAGATGCAAAAGGTTGTCCAAATGTCCCCACTGAAGTCAGGAAAGAAATGAGGGTTATTTTATCAGCAAAGAAGACTGAAAAAGTGGAGAAGAAAAAATTTGAAGAGAGGATAGCTCAAATGGAGAGGATTGATGACTCTTTTGAGGATGATGATGATGATGAGGATGAATAGGATAGCGATATGAAGAGGGCAATGAAGCAGAGCTATCAAGCTTATGAAGCTGAGCTTGCTCGTTTCGAAGAACAACGAGGTGGGGCCAGACTTTCAAGAGTTCCTCCGAACCCTTCTGAGGATACGGCAAGGAAAGGTACCTTTGAATCCATTTGTACATAGAACCCAAAGCATGAAGCAACCCAAGATTTCTAATTTTATAATGGGTGATATGAAAACCAAAGCTTTGAAGATAGGTAGAGCAATTCGAAAGTTCTTCCATTATAATTGGATTCTTTCAAATGTGGCTACCTCACCATATTATCAGGCAATGGTGGATACCGTTGTTGAGGTAGGTCTCGAAGTAAAACCACCTACCGCTTATGAGATTAGCGGCAAATATCTTGATATGGAGTATAGAGATTATATGAAGTACGTGTATGACCATATTGAGACTTGGAAAGAATATGGGTACACACTTATGTGTGATGGATGGATAAGCAACAATAAGCAGCGCATAATTAATTTTATAGCTTATTCTGTAACGGGAACATGTTTTATTCACTAAGTAGATACAAAAGGACATCGATTGGATGACCAATATTTGTTTAGTTTAATGGATATAATACTAAAAGTGATTAATGGATTCAGTGACTATGTTGTCGAGGTTGTGACGGACAATGTAAGGAATTTTAAGGCAGTGGGGAAACTATTACATGACAAGTTTTCACATATTATTTGGGCGCCGTGTGCGGCACATTGTATTGATCTTATATTGGAGGACATTGGAAAATTGGAAGATGTCCACTCCACTATTGAAGATAGAAAGAATATTACAAGTTTGATATATAATCATCAGTGGTTGACCGATATGATGAGAGAATTCAAGAATGGTCATGAGATTTTGAGGCCGGTAAATACAAGATTTGCTACCAATTTTTTTGGCTTTGGAGAGTCTTTGTCGTCATAAGGCTAATATAATGCAGCTATGGATGACTGAAGCATATATAAAATCTACGTTTTCAAGACAAAGATTGCCACAACTTGTACAAGGAATTGTATTTGGTACGAATTTTTGGCATAAGGCTGAGAGAATTACACACTCAAGCTGCTTTTGAAGGTGTTGAAAGTGGTGGATGGTGATACGAATCCTACAATTGGCTATATCTATAATGCAATTGATCTTGCGAAGCTTGCTATTGAGGCAAGATCTAGAGAAAAGTATGGGACTTATTATAAGATGGTGTGGAAAATTATTGACGAAAGATGGAACAACCAATTACATCAAGATATATACGCCGTAGGTAAATTAAGATATACACAGTTGCTTCATTTTATGTTTGAAGTTTTAAACATTGATTTATTTATTAGAATTTAATCAATATAATACTTTATGATATAATGGATCATACTTGAACCCATCATACTTCTATAGCAAAGGATTCTCTAAGCACAAGGAAGTTTTTTGGGGCTTTAAAAAAACATTAGAGACAATGGTTAGTGAAAAGATGAAGAAAATTGTAATTCTTAAACAAGGTTTCATAATATCACATTTTGTTTGCATCAAGATACTAGTAAACTGATACAGTTGTAATTTATTTATTTGAACTTGATAATTTTATAGTTGAGGAATTATAAAGGCGCTCTTGGAAGTTTTGGAGGTGAGTTCTGTATAATGTCTTGTAAAAGGATGGATCCAGGTATGTTATATTCTTAATAATCTTTAGTGGATTAATAATCAGTTATAGTTTTCTTATGGGGAATGGTTTAATTTAAATTTTAATTACAGTTGAATGGTAGAATAACTTTGGCGATGATGCTCCTGACCTTAGAGATCTTGCAAGAAAAATTCTGAGCCCAACAGCATCATCATCCGGTTATAAACGAAATTGGAGTACATTTAACTTGATCTAAACGAAAACCAAGAATCGCCTCAATATGGGGAAATTAGATAAGTTGGTTTTTGTCCATTATAATATGAGGTTGAGGGCAAGAAATCTCCAAAGAAGGGATAACGGAGAGTATAATCCAATTAATTTAGATTATATATTCGAAGAAGATGACCTATTAGAGGACTGATTGGTTGAAAAAGAGGTTGCAGTTTTACCAAATATAGATTTCATAGATGAATGCATGTATGATCTTGATGAAACTGAGCCCCTAGAATAGGAATTGGAATCCCCACCTCCACCTCCCATTCACAGATTTGCTACCACATGGGAAAAGGGGAAGACTGTGGTAGAGGGGCCCTCACAGGGCTTACAACATGAGCCAGAGTTGACACGTTCTAGTTTAGAATGTGTTAAAGGGGCTAAGGATAAGTCAAGTTCGAGTGGTAGTTCAACCCTCTCCAAAGCTAAACGACTTCTTAAAGATCCAACTCTTCAATATAAGAGGAAAACAAAAGGTAAGGGTCAGGCAAGCAAGTATTTAGCCACTCATGAAGAAGAAGAAGAAGAAGAACGCAATGCATCATCTTCATGCAAAAGTGGCTCACCACAAGGGGATCAAGGTTGTTATGCATAGCAATCAGATGATGGTGGTGATAATGAAGAATTTCAGGATAATATCACTATCTATGACATGGGTGGTGAACCTGAGCCTGCTGGTGGACAAGGAAGAGAGCAATCAGAACAATTTTATGAAGAACCACTTCAACTAGCATCAAGGTTATATGGAGGACAGCAATATGGTGACTATGAGCAGTTACAATTTGATCTCTCAATTGGGCAATATGGTGCGAAAGGTGGTATTTTATATGGATATGGCGGGCAAGAGCAGTATGGAGTAATTATGATACCTATCCATCAAGTATCACCACCAACTCACTATCCTTATGGTCATGAACAATTCAGTCAGGGACAAGGAGGACGAGTTCTTCAATTTTGATATTGCTTAATACTATTGTCAACAACAACATGACGATGATGATGACGACGACATCCAATCAGTAAGGCATTCAATATGGTATTAAATTGTATGAAGAACGTGTTAAGGACTAAGGTATGACCTTATGACCATCTGTTTACCATTTGACATTTGTTATTTCATACTTCATAGTTGATAATTGATGCTTTAATTCTTAGTTGATACTCCCTACTTGAGAGTTCAGTTTGATTTTAATTGATTTTCATTTAATAGTTCATAGTTCATAATTCACATTATACTTCAATTTTCACAAATCACAATATAATGTTCGTTGAATAAAGTTGAGGAATTATAAAGGCATGCTTGGAATTTTGGAGGGGCCCCTAAGGTTATTTTTCGATTTTTTTACAATTTCTGAGAATTTTTAATCATTTTAATACATTGTTTAAATAAAATAATAATAATAATAATAATAAGGGACTCGGCCGAGTCCCAGCCGACTCGGCCAAGTTGTGGACTCGGCCAAGCCCAAGTCTGGGTCTTCAAACCGTGTTTGGAAGTAATAAGTGAGAAAGAGCTTGTCCCAATGGTCGTAGATAGTACATCGGCCATTCCTATGGTGATTGAGCAAAAGATTAACAGCCGATCCAAACATGTTAAGATAAAGTATTACTTTGTCAGAGAGCATGGTGAAAAGAATGATATAGAGATTTTCTATATGCCTTTGGAGGAATTAATGGCTGATGCTCTCATTAAGGCTTTGCCTGCAGTGGTTTTTGCAAGGCATGTGATGCGTATGGGGTTGAGAAATGTTTGATGTATATGGCATTCGTGCCAAGTGGGAGATTATAAGAAATCATGTGGCCCGCATGCCACGGGTCCTATGTCAGATTAAGCAGGGTAGATCCCAACAGAGATTGTAATCCCACTTTAGTGTAAGACTTGATCTGGGCCCCACAATATGACTCCCAATAAGATTAGTGGATGTGGGTTTTTGGTGGAAGATGTCTCTAGTAAGTGTGACTCTTTGGGACTTATTTATATAAGGATAAGGGAGCCCTAGGGTTGGATTACTCTCCATTCCTATAGAAAAGACGAGAGGCGAAGAGATCCACGGAGCTTCCCAATCACCGAAATGCACATAGATCTCCGGCCGCGTGATAGCGTCTTTGCATCCAGATCCATCAACATTGCAGTAGGTCCGCCTTGCTTGAAGCCCGTTTGTTCTAGTAATATCCTTAGCCCATAACGACTCACAGTATCCATGGGCAGTGGCTGGATACTTGGCTTCAGTTGATTTTGTAGTAACTACTTTTATTACTTTCCCAAGAAACAAGATTTCCCCAACCATAGTACAATGACCTGGAGTATCTTCCCTTTTTTTTTTTTTTTTTTTTTTTTTTGTTTACTAGTCCAATCAGCATCACATATACTTTGCTGTCACGTGCCCATGTGATAAGATACCTTGTGCTGGGGACCCTTTTAAGTATTTGAGAATTCTATGAACTGCAGCCAAGTAAGTAGTGTCGCGACCCAAATTCCGGGGCCCTTTCGGATTCCAGGTTGTGACTCGTAGGCATTAATTTGCATACACAAATCATTTAAGATTTACGTGAGGCATTAGGCATTTCCTACTAAATAACTCGAACATGTATTAAAGTCAAAATTCCACCTTTTAATCATCAAAAGAAATCAACCATTTGTGAATAGAATAAAACCATTACAATCTTTAATTGATCTAACTAAACTAAACTAAATCAATAAAATAAAATTATTTCTCTTGAATCATCTAGGCATCCCATCCTCTCAAGTATGCATGCCAAAGCCTATCTCCTAGTCATCACGATATTCCCTAGTCTCTAAGTTCTGGTTCCCTGGAGGGGGATAAACATTCAATCCAATCACATAATAAACAACACAAAATAAACATGAAAAAAAAAATTTCAAGGCAAACAATGTAACATTCCACCATAATAGACAGTAACACGGACCCATGGTCATTATCATCCATTGACACTGCAACTAACCACCATATAGCACTAGCCAACACAGGATTAAGTACCACAAGTTCAAGATCACACCAACGACCTCAATTCTCATGTGCCCAAATCACGTTGACCCTCGGGTAAACAACAAAGTGATGGTACCAGAGGTCCAAGTCCACTCATGGATGACCATAGTCCAACAATCTCATAACATGGCTGGCATAAAAGCCAAAACAATCAATCACGTCCGACACGAAGTCAGACAAATCTCATAATTCACAGGCTGTTTGTACGTAGGACGTCATCTTTGCGCTGTGCTAGTGGCCTAGGGGTATCCATTGGTAATTACTGACTTTCTCTAAGTTCTCTCAATTTACCATCAACTCGGGTTCCAAATTGTTCCACAATCCAATCCAATACCTATAATTGGGCTGGTTTCTGGAATCACTCCCATACGCTATAATTTACGAGGAGAAAAGGTGAATGGCCCAGTTTAAAATAAGACTATGAAATCGTTTAAAATCACAGCTAAGACTAGTGGTAAGATTAGCAGTGAACAAGGGGTTTGTGCATAAATCCCAAGAATCATTCTTGCTTTGGTCCAACACTTGAAAACCCTGTCGTTGGGTAAGGGTCATTGGGTCAACCTTGGTTCACCTCTTGTAGAGTTTTTTTCTCTATAAATGTCTCCAGTTTGAATTTTTCATTGTCATCATTTTTTCCTTGTTATGCTGTAGGTTATTATGCCAACATTGGGTTGGAGATGGCTACTGGCACTTTCTTCTTTACCCTCATCCATTTTGCTTGTATTTTATGGAGCCGTACCAGAGTCACCCAGATACCTCTGTTTCAAGGGTAGAACAAATGATGCGCATAATGTTCTAGAAATTGTGGCAAGAGTCAACAAAAAGAATCTTCCTCCTGGCAAACTTGTTTCTGATCATGCCATTGAGCTAGATGAGAAATTCACATCTGAAGATGCTCATTTGCTTTCTCTAGAAAATTATGAACCTGCCAATAATGAGGACACTGAATCTAAAATGGGAGGTTTTGGTTCACTGTTTATGTTGTTTTCACCAGAATTAGCCAAATCAACAATACTCCTGTGGGTCGTATTCTTTGGAAATGCCTTCTCATATTATGGCCTTGTCTTGCTGACTTCCAAATTAAGCAATGGGAATAGTAAATGTGCATCGAACACCTTGCATCTGGAGAACCCCAAGGATGCCAATGTCTACAGGAATGTTTTTGTAACTAGTTTTGCAGGTACGTTTTTCTTAAAAAAAAAAAATTCTTATGTCTCAGTTATGTCACATTTGTTCCCTGTAGGGTCTGACTCACTTTTACATGAAGAATGTTAAGCACCCTTTTTTCCTAACAACTTCTTTCAGAGATTCCTGGGCTTCTCTTATCAGCAGCAATTGTAGACAGGGTTGGTCGCAAGCTTTCAATGTCAGCTATGTTTTTCCTGGGTTGCGTTTTTCTTCTTCCACTGCTAGTTCATCAGTCTGAGATTTTAACAACGGGTCTACTGTTCGGAGCTCGCTTATGTATTACAGGAACTTTCACCATTGTGTACATTTATGCTCCAGAGGTTAGTCCTTTAAATAGCATTTTCAAGAACCTCAAAAAATGACAATTACAGGGAACGTGTGCAACACCTTCATGTTTACTAGACAAATCAATGCCTTTATAATGAGAAATATCAGTGTTACTGAATTGGTTATGTATAACCTAGAATATGTATATTCCAACAATTTTTCAGTGCGTTTTTTATTCATGTTTCTGGTGTCTTTTGCCCAGAAACTGGAATACCATGTTTAAACTGCTTGAGGTGTATGCTAATTCTAATCAACAAGCAAGCTAATAAAAGAGTGGAAAATCCAGTCTGAGAATTTTTAAATGATTGGTGTCCCACTTTTGCATGCATGCATTAGACTTTTCTGATCTCCTTGTGTCTTCAAATTTATTTGTTTTTATGTTGTTCTGTTTTTCTACATAGATATACCCAACCTCGGTAAGGACAACTGGTGTTGGAGTTGCAAGCTCCATAGGAAGAATTGGTGGGATGATTTGCCCTCTTGTAGCAGTCGGTTTGGTCCATGGCTGTCATCAAACTATATCCATTGTACTGTTTGAATTCGTACTTCTTTTTTCTGGCATTTCTGTTTTAATCTTCCCGCTGGAAACCAAGGGCCGTGAATTGAGCAACACGGTGTGCGGTTCAACATAAGTACTGGTCAAAACTTTGCTTCTCTATCATTACACGTTTTTCTACTTCTGCTGTGGATTGCTTCTTATTCTACTGGTACGTCCGTTTTACTCAAAATATATTCAGCACTATAGCTTTCAATTTCTCTTATTTACGCACTCTTGTAATATATACATGCCGAGGAAAAATAAAGCTAAGAATTCAGTGCAGCAGTGTCAAGCAAACCCTTGATGTGGAAGGTTTCACTGTGGATTAGGGTTGTCCCAAATATCACTGATCTGGTGGTGGTCTTGTCATCCATTTAACGGCTTCAAATTATAATGATTTTATATGCAAGTGTCAAAAACATAATTTGGGGACCTTGGATCAATAATTATGACCATCAGATTGTACTGACATTTTGCGTACCCCTAGCTGATGGTAAGACTTCCCAGTTTACCCCTAGTGCCCAACCCCTGTGACTCACATGCATCCAGGTACGCCCACGCCCAACATCAAGGATTCCACACCCCTTTCTGTGGAAAGAACCAAACTTTCCTTGGTAGCATTGAGTTTTTTAATTCCTGCATGTTACGGCTTTAGAGAATACATGGTAAAGAGAGATACATTCAGTTGTGGCTATATTTGAGTGAACATACATGTAAATATGCATTTGTTACCAACTTACAACTTTCTGTGCACAATAAAATATTATTATGCTAATCATGGTTTTTGCCCTCGTAATTTTTTAATACTGAGGGAGTAACCATCATTATTTTGTTCTTTGTATTCTTCTGAATGATCTTTTTCCAACTGAACAATCACAGCCTCATTTGGTATGCTAATTTTGGAACTTGGTATCCTAATTTTGTAGTTCCACAATTTATTTTCTTCTTGCAGGGATAAAGCATGACCAAAATTTGTCACAGTAGATGCTTTGCAACCTGTTCACCTCATTTCCTTGGCAGATAGATCTGATGTAATCTTCCATTAAATAGAATCACAAACTCTTGAATTTAAAGCAAGGAAAGAAATATGATTCAACCACTCTAATCTTTTCCACCGTACTGATAATTGTGTCTGGGCTCTAATTTTGGCACTTGTCCACTATTTTATTTTATATGAAAGACGCTGAACAATCCAACATGTATAAATTAGAAGCTCAATTAGGCATCTAATTGGGTCAGAATTTATAATATGCACTCGCATGAAGAATGTTTAAAATTGGACTCACTTATCTCATGCTTTTCTCATGAAGTTTGTTGGCAATGTATTTATTGATTTGACTCTTCACTACGCTTATCACGTCTATTTCTTCTCACATTTTCGGGTACCTTACCGGATCTTCATCATTTCCTCTTTTTTATCATTTCAAGTGGCATTTGGTCCCACAACTAGTAAGGGTTGCCCACTTGTGTGGGATTTCTTATTTCTACCCAGGAATCGATGGTATTGTTGGGTCTTCTTCATGCCTCTGTGCGTGAAATATGGCATATTGGCATTTGGTCTTGATCATTCATGTGGGTCTGTGATACGATCTCACTTCCGTATATGGAATGCTGAAAAAGGTGTGATGTTTGGATTTTGAAAATGGGTTTACGAGGAATTGAGGCTTTCTAGAGTAATAACGTATTTGTTACCCCAAAAGGAAAAAGTAGAGTAATAACTTTTTGGGTTTTGAAAAAGTAAGCATTTCTTTTTAAGCTTTACAAGGGAAAAAAGGAAGAAAAGAACGGCCATTTGAGGGGCAAGGTTTTTGGACAGTTTTTAATGTTGAAGTTTAGGCAATTCAAGTCGAAAGAATTTGAAATTGTTTTGGAACCTAGGAATTTACTGTCTAAAATCTTTTGGCTCTGGATGTTGGCCTTGGAAGATTTGTGGTTTTGAAAACTGTTTTTCTTTTTCAGCAATGGAAATTTCTTGGCAATAAATTTAGTCATTTTGGTTTTTGAGCTTTTTAGAATTTTGTGTTTTTCGATAATTTGGGTCTCAGAGAATTTTGTCTCATATGCTATTAATCTTATTTGGCAATGATGAATATTCGATTAAGTGGTCAAAAAGGCATGGGCTCCATCAAAAGTGTGGGACTCCCAAAACTTTTAAGGCACAAAATGATGACAATGTCACCCGTGAGGATGCTGGAAAGTCCACAAGAAAAGATTACCTTATGTTTATATATATATATATATATATATCTATATAGGATCACCTTAAATATCAAATTTGGTTTCAATCACATGTCTTTAACTTCTTCATCCATGGCTTACAAATTCTTTTTATTTAGATTGGTGTACAGCCGGTCCAATGGTTCAGTAGATTCGGATCTTACTGAAACTTAGGATGTGTGTGACTATCAAGGGTCCCCTGTGTATATCAGGTTTTGATTAGGTGATAGATGAGCTCCGCTTAGAGTTCTCAGAAAAAAAAAATGGTAAGGGATAGTGTGCACAAAGATTTTCCTATATTTATACGTATGGATATATAATATTCATATGCATAAGTCCCTATATATAATAGAAATTAAATTTAATTTGCAACTTTGAACATCTCAATATTTATTATCCCTTTAAATTTTATTACTTTTTAATATTATTATAAATATTTACTATTATGAATTATTTTACCGATGCTAACTACTAGACATGGGCAGTTTTAACCATCCCTATGTAAATTCCAACTGAACTAACCCGACTCAACCCCCACCTCCCTCTTACATGGGTTACACCAGGTTTGCACCTATTTAAGGGGACTATGCACCATTAGATTGACTATAAACTAATTTGAATAGACTGTACAACGTTAAACTTGTGGGGCCAGATGAAGATGATAGCATTATCGATTAGGGATTTTTTTTTTTTGCAAAGAGGGGCCCATGAAGATCTTCAAAGCCCCATAACCTCATGTGGGACCCCAAGTAGGCCCTGCAACCATGTGTGCACTCATGCATAGTGCGCGTGTCGTGCACTTCATAAGCGGGTGGAGCTGATCTCTTTAGAAAGGAGGGCCTCCCCCAAATATTCAACCCCCTCATTCCGAGCCCTAGGTGGGGCCACAGATGGGCCCCACATCCAGGTGTGCATGGATGCTCGGTGTGCACCTGAGAGAGACGGATGTGGTTGGGAACAAAATGTCCGTTAATTTTGGATTCTTTCTTGCCTATTTAGGTTTCTTTTAGACGGATGACTCTAAATCTTGATCGTTGAGCTTCTTCAGGGGTTAAATTGAGCTCCTAACTCAACATCGAAAGTAAATAAATTAAGTATACAAACGAGAGAGAAGGTGACTATTATTATTATTATTATTATTATTATTAAGAAAATTCACCCCCTTTGTGAAAGAGAAGGAGGGAGCGACATGTGGCACCCCTAAAATCTAAAATATTTTGATTCCCTTGTGAAGAGGAGTCCTATTTTGGTAGCTACCCATCGTGGAGACTCTACCAAATCCGCCCATCCACATAGAAAATCAAATTATCAAGTCTAACTTTCTACTTTGGTAAGATCAACAAAGATGAGCTTCACGGTAAATTTCTCATGTACCCTTAGCATCTTTTGTGCAATTAATTTTAATTACATGTTTTTTATTTAATCAATACCATGATAATGCAAATTTGATTAAAATTAATTCTAAACATATTTAATGATGGTTGATTTTCAAGTAAGATGAGAGAAATATATAGTGATTATGAGCTCCAAGCAGTGGGATCCACTTGGATGCTTTTCTATTACTAGGCGATGCATGGAAAGGCCATCCAATGACAAAGAATCGCCAATTTTCTTGATAGCCTAAAAGATGAAGTATATCTTTCTAACCCAGCCATGGCGCCCACCTAATCAATCCAAATAAGCAATATCTTTCCAGCTAAAGAAAATACTGAGTTTCCTTGGTGGAGTCATAGCATAGTATTATTATTATTATTATTATTATTATTGCTACTACTAATAGCAATAAAGGCCCTTGCTTAGCCAGGCCGTAATAAAAAATTGTTATTTTAAAATTATATATATTTATAAAAAGCTCAATTTGTATTTAAAAATGAAATAGGTACACTTTGTCAAGTTAGTAATTTTTAGAACCCAAATGTAATATTAAGTAAAAGAGAGTTAAGTTTACTTTATAAGATAGTTACCCATAATTAAATCTAAGAATAGAAAGTCCAACTAGGCTTAGAATTAATCCGTTTAACTCAATTAGAGATTGGGTTAACCAGCCCATAAACAAAGTTTAAGCCCACCAATTAGGGTCTAATTCTACTATACCAATATGGTTAGTTATTTATTTTTATATATTATTTTGCCACCAACTGTTAGATTTTGTGGACTCAATCCATCAGTTGATGTAATAAATTGATTAATTTCTTTATTTATTAATAAGATCGTGTTTTACTTTCATGAGATGAATGCTATTTTACTACTTCATGCACATGACCAATACATATGACATAATGGTTCATGAGTTGAACCGGGTCCCATTAGTATATTAGATGTGATATATGTGCATGGATGAGATCCACATGCGGGAGATATATATCACAAATCTTATATTTAAATAGCTTCACAACCAGTAATGAGACTGGGCATCTTATTTGATAAGGTTGCAGCACTTTGATTACTATGAGATAGTGTGATTTGTCTCGATCATCAGAATGTAAGATTCTGGATCACGGTGCTGGTACATTGGATGTATTGAAGGACCATGAGATGCACCTTATGGAATTTCGTCTCAATAATAAGGTATGCTCTCATAATTCCCTAGCAATAGGCTCTCAATCCTGAGACATTGATGAACTCAAGTTTCTATCTATTCATTTGCTTTGAGTCACCAATAGTGAGGCCGACTGTAGGTTAACACCTCGGTGTCTTGGGTATGTGGTAGTAGAATTGTGGGAACGTTGAATGATCAAGATAGAATCTATCTCTATTATCCTCTTGTGCCAATTAATGGATTTGTCATTAGTAAGTGCGCACCCATCTCAATTAAGAGTTAATTGGATGGTACTGATGATTACTGTGACTAATTGGGGCTCAAGGATAATAAGATGTGGAACTTGGATTGGAAGAGACAGATTTATTCCAATTGATCCATGGATATTGATAGAGGGGCCTACTTGTGGTAATTGGGAAGTTTAGGGTCTTCATTATAATTTATTCCTAAAACTGGAGTACAATTGCATTTATATAGTGGTGTTATTTGCAATTAACCGAGGGCCCGGATTGCACATGAGATGTGGGGTCGCGGTGTTCCAGTTGGAGCCAGCTTTCTAAGGAATCCATAGTGGTCCCCACGCTAACCCAAGTTATTGGAAAATACTAATTCGACTCGAACTCTAAAAAGAAGGGATAAGAAAGGAGAAAGTTGCTAATTGCTTTGGAAGTAAGACTTCTATTTCAATTAGGCAAGGACGAGATTTAAAAGTTTATAAAATCTCCTTGGACGTCCAAAAGAGTCTCTCTCACGCCGAAAACCCTATTCGTGCAAGAGTTGCACGAGTTTCTCTCTCCTTCTCTCTTCTAGTTCCTTGGAGTTTCGAGTTGGGATTTCTCCTGAAGATTCCACCACTCTTCTTGAGAAAAGAAATCCAATTCGGGTCATAGCGTGGAAGGCTAAGAGGTGTTGAAGAAATCCATTAGAGCACTGTAGATCTCCAAAGGTATGATCTACTTCTTGCATGTTGTAGATTATTATGGATGTTTAGTGCTGGTAGAATATTTACTGTACATGGTCACGAGATTGAGGGTAATGCATCCTGGATTGGGTTTTGGTCTTATGGATAGTTGATCCCTGTGTCAAGTGGGTCAAAAGTTTTGAAAATTTATCCACGAGACCCACCTACTTCCAACAATTACCAACACCACTAACATTTTTGAAAGAAATTAAAACACTTAACTTGCAAATAATATAAGTTTGATACATGTATCAAATGCCAAGCAAATTAGCCAAATAATATAAAAATAAGGCATTAAAATCAAATTGCAATCAAAATAATCAAGTATAAATTAGGAAGAAGTAGGTACAATAATCATAGATAACTGAGTATGTGTTCACATGTACTCCAATTATGCAATCAATTTTGACTAACTCATTTAAATGGATTATACAAATAAATCCTAACCCGACTCATTTGACCATACTTGTACAAATCCATATTAGATGTGGGTCAGATTTTGCTATAAAGATTAAATTATAGGTCGGGTTAGATTTTTTGACTCTTTTGTTTAAGCCTAGTAGTTGCAACTTAAGCTTAGTTTGGCTTCAAATGATCACTAAGCATAAACTATTGGAGTTTCGAAAATACTAAGCTTGGCTGTGCTTTCTTTATATATATATATGTATGTATATATATATATATATATATGAGCATATGTAGGCTTATTTGAGCATATTTTAATGTAGGGTTCTGATGTGATTTTTTATATTATTTTTTGTACATGAAATATAGACACTATAAATGCCACACACCCCTCTTAATTGTTATGGCACTAGGTGGGTCGACATGGAGGCCATTCCTAAACTAGGAACCACGTTCATAATAGGTTTGTGTCTTGCAATTGCATTATATGCTGAGTAAGCCCATAATATGTGTTCTTTTCTAAGATAATTTCTTTTGAATATGTTGAGAACTAGCCTCAAAATTAGATTTTCAAAAATTAATTTGAGGCCACCTCGGTGTAGGCAAATCACAAGGGTTGGGCAAGATTGATATTTTTTAATGTAAACTAGAGTTTTTCAATATCACCATCTCTAAGAATCCCAATATTTAATAATTAATCTTAATGTAGACTAGAGTTTTTTCAACATCACCATCTCTAAGAATCTCAATATTTAATAATTATAAATATTAGATTATATTAATTATTGACCCACCTATAATCCAAATCAAAACCTTGCGAATATAATTTTATCTATCAAGTGGGTTAGATTTTGTGACTCTTTTGCTTAAGTCAAATAGTTGCAACTTAGTCCCATTTTGACTTCAAATAATGGCTGAATAGAGTTTTTTGGATTCTGGCATGTACAAATGTATGTACTATGTGCGGTTTAGCCACCCCCATGTTAGACCTACATGTGATAATTCACATCAAGTATGTGACCAAATATTGTGTTTAAATTCTCTTTTTAAGATATTTGACATTTTAAATTTAATTTTAACTATGTTTGTTTTATGATTTATATAAAAATATTAATTTATATTTTATTAAAACATTAAAAAATTAAAAAAACTATTTCTTTTCATGCACTAGTTATATTATATATATTATAGCAATACCCCCTTTCGTGGGAGAGCAACACGTGGCACGGTCTTTTTGTGGGAGAGCGACACATGGCACAATCTAAAGATTCTATCTATATTAGGTAGACTCTATCCATTCCACTTCTCTAAAATCTCTCAATTTTCTTAAAATCTCTCAGTAGTTTTCTATGAAATCTCTTCCTCCCTAATTTCTCTCCATAATACACGAACCCTTATGAGCCACTAAATTGGGGGTTTTTAAGTAGATACTGCTATTAAAAATAACAAACAGATCACATGATGTTTGTAATTTCAATTAAGATAGAAATTGAATTCTTGAAATCTAGGACGAATTCTTGAAATCTAGGACTTACTTGCCTTTCAGAAATAGCAAATGGATACCGCGTACAGTTCACTTGATTTCCTATTGAAATTCATTTCAAAGAATCATGGGTGACGTGTGTTTTTTATTTCCTAATAAGCTGGTACTGTTGGTGTTATTAAGGGAGAAATTAAGCCCAAGGGAGGCAAACCACCAGTACATAATTGGTTCTATCCTGTGAAGATAGTCCCAGGTACTTGAATTCATGAATCATATGCACACTTTTTTGAACTCTCTGTCAACCTGAAACAAGTGCTCCTACAACTATTGAAACAAGTGCAAATGTTGAAACAAATGCATAAACTGAATGATGAAGCATTCCAAACATCAACAATCTTTTTCTTCTTTTTTTTTTTATTTTTCACTATACGTTACATAAAATTTACAAATTGTCAATATTTTCATAAGTTCTCTTTATCCATTATTCAAAATACGACATTCTATATAATTTTATTCACCCATTTTCTTTAATGACTCTTATTGGTTAAATTTAATGCTTTTATTTCAATTATGATAAAGTAATAATCTTTTTTGTCAATAATAATTTATAATTCATTTAAGCACTTAATAATGACTCTATTTACAAAAGAAATAATTTTTTAACAAGGCCTACATTGGGCGCAGGCTCTAAAGCACTAGTTATTATATATATTATAACAATACCTCCTTTCGTGGGAGAGCGACATGTGGCGCAGCCTTTTCCCGAGAGAGCGACACGTAGCGCAATATAAGGATTCCATCTATATTAGCTAAACTTTATCCATACCAAATCTCTCAATTTTCCTAAAATCTCTCCTTGATTTTCTAGAAAATCTCATTGCTTAATATCTATCCTCATCCTTAAATCTCTATTCATAACTCACCTAATTTACTCACCTAAAAAATCTCTATATTTTCTCCAATTCTAAAAGTTCTTTTCTTTATCCTTGGATTTCACCTAAAATCTCTCTATATTTATGCGATAGCTTTTTTTTTTAAAAGGGCAGGAGTTCATGGGCAATCAAATTTCCTCGCCCATGGCTTTCAGCATTTACCAGTTAGTAATCCATATTTGGATAGACCTATGAATAAATTTATACCTATTGATATCTCTTCCATCATTTTGCCCCTTTTTATATATACTAATCCACCTTTGGAGAAAATAGGAAATGAAAATGCGGAAACAACCATTGATATGGCTTTCAGCATTCAGTAATCCATAGTTGGGGTGGACTCACATGGGCCCTAGTGGACATATTAATGAATTTAGGCCTTAATTCACCCAATATCAGTCATGGAAACTTGGTGAGAACAAAAGACCGAAGCCAAATAATGACTTATGTCCGATAGTGGTTAAGTTAGGATCTTGGTCAAATGTTTCTGATCCTTTCATTTAGTTCTATCTTTTATATTTGGGCCTATAAGACTCTTTTGCATCCAGTGTAATCAGATTTGGGGATTGGGTTGATCCCTCATAGTTATGCTGAATGTATCTTACCCACATGTGAAGAGATAAAAAAGGATATCTTTCCTTTTGTGTGCCAATATCCATATGCAAAGAGTTGGTCATCTTTGTACAATTTAATTCAGCTAACATCACGAGTAGGATGGGTTGAATTGGGCCATGGGTTGGCATGAATATTGAGTATGATGAATTGATTTGGACTTGGGGTTAACATGAATAGAGTAGATAGGTTGGGTTAGGTAGGACTAAGTTGGATGTAATCAAGCTATTTGGGGGACTTCTTAAAACATCAAATTCCTCAGGAACACTTTTGTCAAAAGAAAAATTAATTTTTAAATAATATGTAATTTAGTTTTAACGTTCGTAACAAAAATCATTAGGTCATTGAAGTTTCGGCTCAATTTGACCATCTAAAGTTGGTCAATTCCCACATTCATCGGGCCGCAGTCACTCCCAAGGAACATTTTTGGACTATTGCATATGTGACTCGTTTTCGCCTGTTTGTAGCATGAACGATGTCCAATCTCCACGGAACTTGGAGAAATGCTTCCTTACACTATATTGAGTGTCATAGAAGCTTCGGCTCAATTTGACCTTCTGAAGTTGGTCAACTCACTCATTCATCGGGCTGCGGTCACTCCCAAGGCCCATTTTTGGACTTTTGCATATATGACTCGCTTTCGCATATTTGGGGACCGAAGAGGTCAATCTTCATGAAACTTGGAGAAATACTTCTTGACACTATTTTGAGTATGTCATAGAAGTTTTGGCTAGATTTGACCTCCTAAAGTTGGTCGAATCCCTCATTCATCGGGCCCCAATCACTCCTAAGGACCATTTTTGGACTTTTGCTTATGTGACTCGATTTCACTTGTTTAGGGCCCGAACGATGTCCAATCTGCACGAAACTTGGAGGAAAGCTTTTTGACACTATTTTGAGCGTGTCATAGAAGTTTTAGCTAGATTTAAGCTTTTGAAGTTGGTCCACTAGCTCGTTCATCGGGCTGCGGTCACTCCCAAAGCCTATTTTTGGACTTTTCCATATGTGACTCGTTTTCACCTCTTTGGGGCTTGAACGATGTCCAATCTTCAAGAGACTTGAAGGGATGCTTCTCAACACAATTTCGAGTTTGTCATTGAAGTTTCAGCTTGATTTGACCGTCTGAAGTTGTTCAACTCCCTCGTTTATTGGGCCGCGGTCACTCCCAAGGCCCATTTTTGGACTTTTGCATATGTGACTAGTTTTCTACTATTTGGGGCCCAAACGATGTCCAATATTCATGAAACTTGGAGGAATTTATTTTGACACTATTTTGATGTGTCACAGAAGTTTTAGCTCGATTTGACCTTCTAAAGTTGGTCAACTCCCTCGTTCATCGGGCTGCGATCACTCCTAAGGCCTACTTTTGGACTTTTGCATATATGGCTCGTTTTTACCTGTTTGTAGCGTGAACGTTGTGCAATCTTCACAGAACTTGTAGGAAGGCTTGTTTACACTATTTTGAGTGTGCCATAGAAGTTTTGGCTTGATTTGACCTTTTGAGTTAGTCAACACCCTCGTTAATTGGGCCACGGTCACTCTCAAAGAACATTTTTTGACTTTTGCATATGTGACTCGTTTTTACCTGTTTGGAGCCCGAACGATGTTCAATCTTGACGAAACTTTGAGGAATACTTCTTTACACTATTTTGAGTGTGTCATAGAAGTTTTGGCTCGATTTGACCATTTAAAGCTTGTCAACTACCTCGTTTATTGGGCCGCAGTCACTCCCAAGGCCCATTTTTGGACTTTCGCATATGTGACTTGTTTTTGCATATTTAGGTCCTGAACGCTGTCCAATCTTTACGAAACATGGAGGGATGCATCTTTATACTATTCTGAGTGTGTCATAGAAGTTACCGCTCAATTTGACCTTGTAAAGTGTCACGTCTCGAGATCTGAGATCCTTGGGACCCTCAAATCCCTTGGCATGACGGGTCCACAACAAATAAATTGAACAATTTCTAAATTTTATTAACGTAATTCAAATGATCTCACATAATCAATATCCTAAATCAAACCTCTGAAAAGTTCAAAATAAGAGTAATTCTTTAAAGCATAAAAAATAAACATTCCATAATTATAAATCCTTAATTAAATCTGCTGAAATCTAATATAATTCCGTAGCTCTTTTCACAACCCCGATGCCCGCAAAGCAAGCTAGTTTTCCTCGGGTTCTGGCTCAACCTCAAGACCTGTAGGGTAAAAACATATGTGAGTAAAACTCAACAAGTAATGCAAACCATAAAACCTAGCAAAAACAGGTAACAATCAGGGAAATCAAATCTAGAGTCACGGTTTTTCGAACAAATTGTCAAGGAGCGAAATATAACAATCACAAATGTAATAATATCGATAGCAAGATCATATCAAAATCAAATTTAAAAAAACGGATTTCAGCAGAATTCTACAAGACGGAGGAAATAAGCATGATAATCCAACCGTTAATCAAACATCACAAATTAGGAGCAACATCCTAAAACCAAACTAAGATAAGGCATCTCCGCGGTAGAAAAAAATAACAAAGTGTGCTTGCCAGAGTTAAGCTTGGGCCAAGCACAAGGTACCCGCTAGGTACAAGCCATTTCATATCCAAGTGGCACGAAGCCTGAGATTCCGGAAATCTCCAAAATAAAGTGGGCTAGCTACGACTAGAAATATCGCACAAAGGGGTCTCAATCCCAATGTCATACCCAAAAGGGCTAAAGTCCGCGTGTGAGCATCCCCACGGTGCGTTGCCCATACTTTAGAGAATGCCTTGAGGTCAAAGATGTACGAGCAACGAAATCCAATAATTTACGAATTTTCAATTTACAAGCAAAGATCAGGTTGGAAACACAAATCAAGCCATATATCATCAAATACTTGAACAAATCCACCTTCTCAATCAAGTATCAATAATTTACTGAGAAATTTTATTCATGACAAAATAGTTTCCAAAGATCAATATCAAATCTACCAACAAGTAAATCCGAAACAAGTTAAATGACAGCACGATAATATTAATACGAAAATATCAAATCTAAGGATCAACAAATCAAAGGTAACAAAATATCCTACGAATCTAGGATTATTTCAATAGCTCACAATCTCACATAATTAAATCAAAAGAGACAAGGCTTGAAAACTCTATGGCTAAGGAATCATGGTAAGACTACTTGCCTGGATCAATGGTGATCAAAAGTCAACCCGTTCTGTCCTAGATCTTCTGGAATCTCAGTGTGATGCCCTGATAATAATGTTTGACAAAATAAGTTTAGCAATTGGGCTCAATGATTAGGTTCATGCACTAGTTGCTAAATTCGGCTCAGGCTTGGATACGGGCCATGATTCGGGTAATACAAGTGGGCTTGATTTAATTGAGCTATGCATACATACTGACTAAGTGGGTAATACTTGGGCCGATTCCTTGCTTGGTTGGAAAATATAAACGGACTTTGAGTTTCAGGTTAAACAAAATCATGACTAAGCAAACTAGGACCAGTGGGGCACTTATTCCAAGGGGTTGAACATACAGCGAGTGGACAAGAAGCTTACTCACTCATCATGTGGACTAGAACTTGGGTTTGAAAACTATATATGTACTTAAGGGTGATGGGCTGAACTTGGGTCCACGATTAACAACTAACGAAGGCCCAAAATCTAGCTCATGTAGTTAAATGGGTTGACTAAGGTATAACATTAGTACTAGAGTTGTGTGGGGTGACTAGTTCTTAAATCAACCAAGTTGTGTGGGGTGACTAGTTCTTAAATCAACCAAGTAACTCAACGGCCATAACTGCGGAGCAATATATATATAAAAACAATATACACAATGCGTCAGGCTTGCATTGTTGAATTGAAGAAGGAGAGCACGAAGACAAGACTGGGGAGGGGTTTTTCAACTAACTCATGCCTACACATTAAAGGGGGTTGAAGTCAGCAACCGACAAAGAAGAAGAACAGAGAAAATAATCACAAAGATGGCTGCGAGGAGGAACAGTGGAAGAAGCAAAAACAGAAAACAGAGAGAAGAAAGGAATAGAGAAACAGTGACATCAAGGAACGCAGGGCCAGGGGAAGATGTTAGAGAGAGAGAGCAGTAAGAAAAGCAGAACCGGTTCAGTGGCAGAGAAGAAAAAGAAAAGGACAAGCAAAGAAAGAAAGAGAGAAGTAACAACAGGGGAAAAGCAAATAAAGAAAAGGAAAGAAAGATAAAAGAGAAAAAAGAAACAAGGAGGAGAGAAGAGAGAAACAGATGGAGAAGAACGTGGTGGGGGAAACGGAACCAGAAGGGAGAAGAAGCAGCGAAGAAGAAGACGAAAAAAAGAAAAGATAAGGAAGGAGCTGGGAAGAAGTAGAAACGAGGAAAAAGAAGCACAGAAGCAAGGAAAAATGAAGAAGCAGGAGAAGAAAAGAGGAAAGAGCAGAGAACGAAACAGGGAACGAAACGGTAGGGAAGAAAACGATGCAAGAAAAGAAGCAAGGAGAACGATGGAGACGAATAAGTGGATTGCAATGGGCTCTGCAGTGGGTTCTGGTGCTGACCGAGAATCTTGCAGAAGAAAACGAAGGAGAAGAACGAAGAACGGGCCATGTGGAACGGCTGTTGCTCAACAGCGAAGAAGATGGGTTGAGAGAGAGAAGAACAGAAAGAGGAGAAGACAGGGAAGAAAAAGAGAGGCCTGGCTTGAGTTGAAGAGAGACAAGTGGAAGAACAGAGAAGAAGAAAGAAAGAAGGGAAGAAAAGAAGAAAGGAAAGAGAAAGTGGAGGGTGGTCCATGACGGGGGAAGTTGCAGAAGAAAACATGATGGAGAAGGAGCCTGAGACATGCAGGTGAGATGGGGTACTGATTGGGGTGATCTGTGGACTGATGAGTCCAGTCCGAACCAATTGTGGTGGGTAAAGTCTTGACGGGTTGATGCGTTCTCCATGTTTGGTTGCTTGATGGCAGACGGTGGCTGAGGGCTTAGGGGTTGACTACTATAGTAACTTGAAAAGAAAGGAAGATAAAGAAGAGAGATGACTTACCTTATAGAAGAGATCACTTCAGGTGGAAGAGGACATTCGTACGAGTGATTGAGGGGAGAGAGATAGCTTTCTATTTATAGGAATAGATAGCAAGGTTTCAAAAGAAGTTCAGTTGTATCCAACTTAGCCAAATAAGTTCAACTTCGAATTGAATTTCATCCTCAAATAGAGTTTGAATAAGTCAAAACAATCTAGGGATTTAATTTAAATAAAGTTTCAAAATTTTAAAACACATCTCAAAAATTTAAAAACTCTTATGGGACCTACAGAATAACTAAGTAATTATTTAAATAGCTTAAAATCCCAAAATAATAATAATGACAACCACATGTGGGGTCTATAAAGATTAAATCAGGGGTCAAGATTAATTCTAATTTAAAATCCAAAATTCAGGTTGCTACATAAAGTTAGTCAACATCCTCATTTATCGGGCCGTGGTCACTCCCAAGCCCAATTTTTGAACTTTTGCATATGTGACTCGTTTTCTCCTATTTGGGGTCCGAACGATGTCCAATATTCACGAAACTCAGAAAGATGCTTCTTGACACTATTTTGAGTGTGTCATAGAAGTGTAAGGTTGATTTGACCTTTTAAAGTTGGTCAACTCCCTCTTTCATCGTGAAGCAGTCACTCCTAAGGCCCATTTTCAGACTTTTTCATATATAACTCGTTTTCGACTGTTTGGGGCCCGAACGATGTCCAAATTTCACAAAACTTGGAGAGATGCCTCTTGATACAATTCTGAGTAGGTCATTGAAGTTTCGGCTCAATTTAACCACCTAAAGTTGGTCAATTCCCACATTCATCGGGCCGCGGTCACTCCTAAGGAACATATTTGGACTTTTGCATATGTGACTCGTTTTCTCCTGTTTGTGGCATGAACGATGTCCAATCTCCACGGAATATGAAGGAATGCTTCTTTACACTATTTTGAGTGTGTCATAGAAACTTCAACTCGATTTGACCTTCTAAAGTTGGTCAACTCACTCGTTCATCGGGCTGCTGTCACTCCCAGGGCCCATTTTTGGACTTTTGCATATGTGACTCGTTTTTGCCTGTTTGGGGCCAGAACGATGTCCAATCTTTACGAAACTTGGAGGGATGCTTCTTGAAACTATTTTGACTGTGTCATAGAAGTTTTAGCTTGATTTGACCTCCTAAATTTGGTCAACTCCCTCGTTCCTCGGGCTGCGATCACTCCCAAGGCCTATTTTTAGACTTTTCCAGCTATGATTCGCTTTCGCCTGTTTGGAGCCCAAACGATGTTCAATCTCCTCGAAACTTGGGAGAATACTTCTTGATACTATTCTAAGTGTGTCATAGTTATTTGGGCTTGATTTGATTTTCTAAAGCTAGTCAAATCCGTCATTCATCGGGCCACGATCACTCCCAAGGCCCGTTTTTGGACTTTTGCATATTTGACCCGTTTTCACATGTTTGGAGCCCGAACGACGTCCAATCTTCTTGAAACTTGGGGTGATGCTTGTTGACACTATTTTGAGCATGTCATAGAAGTTTCCACTCGATTTGACCATCTAAAGTTAGTAAACTCAATCATTCATCGGGCCGCGGTCACTCCCAAGGCCCATTTTTGGACTTTTGCATATGTGACTTGTTTTCACCTGTTTGGAGTCCGAACGATGTCCAATCTTCACAAAACTTGGAGAGATACTTCCTGACACTATTTTAAGTGTGTCATGGAAGTTTTAGATGGATTAGACCTTCTGAAGTTGGTCAACACATGCGTTCATCGGGCCGCGGTCACTCCCAAGGCCCATTTTTGGACTTGTGCATATGTGACTCGTTTTCGCGTGTTTGGGGTCCGAACGATGCCCAATGTTTACGAAACTTGGAGGAATGCTTCCTGACACTGTTTTGATTATGAAATATAAGTTTTGGATAGATTAGCCTTTCCAAAATTGGTCAACTCCCTCGTTCATTGGGCCGCAGTCACTTCCGAGGCCCATTTTTGAACTTTTGCATATGTGATTCGTTTTCGCCTGTTTGGGGTACGAACGATGTCCAATCTTCACGAAACTTGGTGGACTACTTCTTGATAGCATTTTAAGTGTGTCATAGAGGTTACAACTAGATTTGACCTTCGGAAGTTGGTCAACTCATTTGTTCATCTGGAGGCAGTCACTTCTAAGGCCCATTTTTGGACTTTTGTATATGTGACTCGTTTTCGCCTCTTTGGGGCCTGAACGAGGTCCAACCTTCATAAAACATGGTGGAATGCTTATTTAGACAATTTTGAGTGTGTCATAGAAGTTTTGGCTCGATTTGACCTTTTGAACTTGGTCAATTCCCATGTTCGTCGGGCCGCGGTCACTCTCGAGGCCAATTTTTGGACTTTTGCATATGTGACTCATTTTCGCCTGTTTGGGGCCCGAACGGTGTCCAATCTTCACGAAACATGGAGGGATGCTTCTCAATACGATTTTGAATGAGTCACTAAAGTCTCGGCTCAATTTGACCTCCTAATGTTCGTCAACTCCCTTGTTCATCGGGCCGCGGTCACTACTAAGGCCCTTTTTGGGACTTTGCATATGTGACTCATTTTCACCTGTTTGGGGCCCGAATGATGTCCAATCCTCACGAACCTCGGAGAAATGCTTCTTGACACTATTTTGAGTGTGTCATAAAAGTTTCAGCTTGATTTGATTTTCTGAAGTTGGCTGACTCCCTCGTTCATCGGGCCGCAGTCACTCCCAAGGCCAACTTTTGGACTTTTGAATATGTGACTCGTTTTCGCATGTTTGGGGCACAAACGATGTCTAATCTTCACGAAACTTGGAGGACTGCTTCTTGACACTATTTTGAGTGTTTCATCTAAGTTTTGGCATCATTTGACCTTTTGAGGTGGGTCAACTCAATCGTTCATCGGGAGGAGGTCACTCCCAAGGCCCTTTTTTGGACTTTCTTAAATGTGACTCGTTTTTACCTGTTTGCGGCCTGAACGATGTCCAATCTCCATGAAAGTTGGCGGATGCTTGTTGACACTATTTTGAGCGTGTCATAGAAGTGTCCACTCGATTTGACCATCTGAAGTTAGTAAACTCTCTCATTCATCAGGCCGCAGTCAATCCCAAGGCTCATTTTTGGTCTTTTGCATATGTGACTCGTTTTCACCTGTTTGGGGTCCGAACGATGTCCAATCTTCACGAAACTTGGAGAGATGCTTCTTGACACTATTTTGAGTGTGTCATGGATGTTTTAGATGGATTGGACCTTCTAAAGTTGGTCAACACCGGCATTCATCACGCCGTGGTCACTCCAGAGGCCCATTTTTGGACTTTTGCATATGTGATTCATTTTCGGGTGTTTGGGGACCGAACGATGTCCAATCTTCACGAAACTTGGATGAATGCTTATTGACACTATTTTGAGTGTGTCACAGTAGTTTTGGATAGATTTGACCTTCTAAAGTTGGTCAACTCCCACATTCATCGGGCAGCAGTCACTTCCAAGGACCATTTTTAGACTTTTGCATATGTGACTCGATTTCACCTGTTTGAGGCCCGAACGATGTCTAATCTCCACAGAACTTGGTGGAATACTTCATTACACTATTTTGAGTGTATCATAGAATTTTTGGCTTGATTTGAACTTCTAAAATTGGTCAACTCCCTCGTTCATCGGGCTGCGGTCACTCCCTTGGCCCATTTTTGGACTTTTAAATATTTGACTTGTTTTCACCTGTTTGGGGCCAGAGCGATCTCCAATCTTCACGAAACATGAACGAATGCTTCTTTACAGTATTCTAAGTGTTTCAATGATGTTTCGGCTCAATTTGACCTTTTGAAGTTGGTCTACTCTCTCGTTTATCTAGCCGTGGTCACCCCCAAGGCCCTTTTTTTTATTTTTGCATATGTGACTCATTTTCGCCTGTTTGGGGCCCGAACGATGTCCAATCTTCATGGAACTTCGAGGAATGCTTCTTTTACAGTATTTTAAGTGTGTCATAGAAGTTTCCACTCGATGTGACCATCTAAAGTTAGTAAACTCCCTTATTTATCGGGCCAAGGTCACTCCCAAGGCCCATTTTTGGACTTTCGAATATGTGACTCGTTTTCGCCATTTTGGGTTCCGAACGATGTCCAATCTTCACGAAATTTGGAGAGATGCTACTTAACACTATTTTGAGTGTGTCATAGTAGTTTTAGATGGATTGGGCCTTTTGAAGCTAGTGAACACTAGCGTTAATCGGGCTGCGGTCACTCTCAAGGCCCATTTTTGGACTTTTGCATATGTGACTCGTTTTAGCGTGTTTGGGGACCGAATGAGGTCCAATTTTCACGAAACTTGGAGGAATACTTCTTGACACTATTTTTAGTATGTCAAAGAAGTTTTGGCTAGATTTGACCTCCGGAAGTTGGTCAAATCGCTCATTCATCCGGCCGCAATCACTCTCTAGGACCACTTTTGGACTTTCGCTTATGTGACTCAATTTCAACTGTTTAGGGCCCGAACGATGTCCAATCTATACGAAACTTGGAGGAAAGCTTCTTGACACTATTTTGAGTGTGTCATAGAAGTTATAATGTGATTTGAGCTTCCAAAGTTGGTCAACTAGCTCGTTCCTCGCGCTGCGGTCACTCCCGAAGTAAATTTTTGGACTTTTCCATATGTGACTCGTTTTCGCCTCTTTTGGGCCTAAACGATGTCCAGTCTTCACGAGACTTGAAGGGATGCTTCTTAACACAATTTTGAGTGTGTCATCCAAGTTTCAACTTGATTTGACCGTCTGAAGTTTGTCAACTCCCTCGTTTATTGGGCCGCGGTCACTCCCAAGGCCCATTTTCGGACTTTTGCATATGTGACTACTTTTCGGCTGTTTGGGGCTTGACTGATGTCCAAACTTCATGAAACTTGGAGAAATTCTTTTTGACACTATTTTCATGTGTCATAGAAGTTTTGGCTTGATTTGACTTTCTAAAGTTGGTCAACTCCCTCGTTCATTTGGCCTCGGTCACTCCTAAAGCCCATTTTTGGACTTTTGCATATATGACTCGTTTTCACCTGTTTGTGGCGTGAACGATGTGGAATCTTTGCGGAACTAGGAGGAAGGCTTTTTTACACTATTTTGAGTGTGCCATAGAATTTTTGGCTTGATTTGACCTTCTGAGTTGGTCAACTCCCTCGTTAATCAGGCCACGGTCACTCCCAAGGAACACTTTTTGACTTTTGCATATGTGACTAGTTTTTGCCTGTTTGGGGCCCGAACGATGTCCAATCTTGACAGAACTTTGCGGAATACTTCTTTACACTATTTTAAGTGTGTCATAGAAGTTTTGGCTCGATCTGAACTTCTAAAGCTTGTTAACTACCTCGTTTATCAGGCCGTAGTCACTCCCAAGCCCCATTTTTGGACTTTTGCATATGTGACTTGTTTTTGCCTGTTTGGGTCCCGAACGCTGTCCAATCTTTACGAAACATGGAGGGATGCATTTTTATACTATTCTGAGTGTGTCATAGAAGTTTTAGCTCAATTTGACCTTGTAAAGTTAGTCAACGCCATCGTTTATCGGGTAGCGGTCACTCCCAAGCCCAATTTTTGGACTTTTGCACAATTGACTCGTTTTCTTCTATTTGGGGTCCGAATGACGTCCAATCTTCAAGAAACTCGGATGGATGCTTCTTGACCCTATTTTAAGTGTGTCATAGAAGTGTAAGATTGATTTGACCTTTTAAAGTTGGTCAACTCCCTCTTTCATCGTGCCCGCGGTCACTCCCAAGGCCCATTTTCAGACTTTTTCATATGTAACTCGTTTTCGTCTGTTTGGGGCCCGAACGTTGTCCAATCTTCACGAAACTTGGAGAGGTGCTTCTCGATACAATTCTGAGTAGGTCATTGAAGTTTCTACTCAATTTGACCTCCTGAAGTTGGTCAATTCCCACATTCATCTGGCCGCAGTCGCTCCCAAGGAACATTTTTGGACTTTTGCGTATGTGACTCTTTTTCGCCTGCTTTTGGCATGAACGTTGTCCAATCTCCATGGAACCTGGAGGGATGCTTCTCTACACTATTTTGAGTGTGTCATAGAAACTTCGGCTTGATTTGACCTTCTGATGTTGGTCAAGTCACTCGTTCATCGGGCTGTGGTTACTCCCAAGGCTCTTTTTTGGACTTTTGCATATGTGACTCGTTTTTGCCTGTTTGGGGCCAGATCGATGTCCAATCTTCACAAAACTTGGAGGGATGCTTCTTGAAAATATTTTGACTGTGTCATAGAAGTTTTAACTTGATTTGACCTTCTAAAGTTGGTCAACTCCCTCGTTCCTAGGGCCGCGCTCACTCCCAAGTCCCTTTTTAGACTTTTCTATGTATGACTCGTTTTCACCTGCTTGGAGCCCGAACGATGTCCAATTTTCACAAAACTTGGAAGAATGCTTCTTGATAGAATTATGAGTGTGTCATAGTTGTTTCGGCTCAATTTGATCTTCTGAAGCTTGTCAAATCCGGCATTCATCGGGCCGCGGTCACTCCCAAGGCCCATTTTCGGGCTTTTGCATATGCAACCCGTTTTCGCCTGTTTGGGGTCCGAACAATGTCCAATCTTCTTGAAACTTGGGGGGATGCTTGTTGATACTATTTTGAGTATGTCATTGAAGTTTCCACTCGATTTGACAATTTGAAGTTTGTAAACTCAATCATTCATTGGCACGGTCACTCCAAAGGCCAATTTTTGGACTTTTGCATCTGTGACTTTTTTTCGCCTGTTTGGGGTCCGAACGATGTCCAATCTTCACAAAACTTGGTGGAATGCTTCTTGATAGTATTTTTAGTATTTCATAGAAGTTGCAGCTAGATTTGTCCTTTTGAAGTTTGTCAACTCATTCGTTCATCCGGAGGCAGTCACTTCCAAGGCCCATTTTTGGACTTTTGCATATGTAATTCGTTTTCGCCTCTTTGGGGCCCGCACGAGGTACAATCTTCGCAGAACACGGTGGAATACTTCTTTAAAGAATTCTAAGTGTGTCATAGAAGGTTCGGCTTGATTTGACTTTTTGAGGTTGGTCAATTCCCTTGTTCATTGGGCTGCGTCACTTCCAAGGCCCATTTTTGGACTTTTGCATATGTGACTCATTTTCGCCTGTTTGGAGCCCGAACGATGACCAATCTTCACGAAACATGGAGGGATGCTTCTTGACACAATTTTGAGTGAGTGATCCAAGTCTCGGATCGATTTTACCTTCTAATGTTCATCAACTCCCTCGTTCATCGGGCCGCGGTCACTACCAAGGCCCTTTTTTGGACTTTTGCATATGTAACTCGTTTTCGCCTGTTTGGGGCCCGAACGATGTCCAATCTTCACGAACCTTAGAGAAATGCTTCTTGACACTATTTTGAGTGTGTCATACAAGTTTCGGCTTGATTCGACTTTCTAAAGTTGGCCAACTCCCTCGTTCATCGGGCCGCAGTCACTCTTGAGGCCCAGTTTTAGACTTTTGCATATGTGACTCGTTTTCTCCTGTTTGGGGCACGAACGATGTCCAATCTTCACGAAACATGGAGGACTGCTTCTTGACACAATTTTGAGTGTTTCATCTAAGTTTCGGCTCGATTTGACCTTCTAATGTTGGTCAACTCAATCGTTCATCTAGAGGGGGTCACTCCTAAGGCCCAATTTTGGACTTTTACATGTGACTCGTTTTCACCTATTTAGGGCCCAAACGTTGTCTAATCTTCACGAAACATGGAGGAATACTTCTTTAAACTATTCTAAGTCTGTCATAGATTTTTCGGCTTAATTTGTCCTTCTGAAGTTGGTCAAATCCGTCATTCATCGGGCCGCGGTCACTCCCAAGGCCTATTTTTGGACATTTGCATATGTGAATTGTTTTTGCCTACTTAGGCCCAAAATGACGACCAATCTTCACGAAACTTGGAGGGATGCTTCTTGAAATTATTTGGAGTGTGTCATAGATTTTTTAACTTTATTTGACCTTTTGATGTTGATCAACTCCCTCGTTCATTGGGCCGCGCTCACTCCCAAAGCCCATTTTTGACATTTGCATATATGACTCGTTTTCGCCTGTTTGCAGCCCGAACGATGTCCGATCTTCACGAAACTAGGGAGAATACTTCTTGATACTATTTTGAATGTGTAATAATGTTCGGCTCAATTTGATCTTCTGAAGCTGGTCAAATCTGCCATTCAATGGGCCGTGGTCACTCCCAAGGCCCATTTTTAGACTTTTGCATATGTGACCCGTTTTTGCTTGTTTGGGGCCCGAACGATGTCCACTCTCCATGAAAGTTGTGGGGGATGCTTGTTGACACAATTTTCAGTATTTCATAGAAGTGGCCACTCGATTTGACCATCTAAAGTTAGTAAACTCCATCATTCATCGGGTCGCGGTCAATCCTAAGGCCCATTTTTGGTCTTTTGCATATGTGACTCGTTTTCGCCTGTTTACGGTCCGAAGGATGTCCAATCTTTATGAAACTTGGAGAGATACTTCATGACACAATTTTGAGTGTGTCATGGATGTTTTAGATGGATTGGACCTTCTGAAGTTGGTCAACACTGGCATTCATCGGGCCGTGGTCACTCCCAAGGCCCATTTTTGGACTTTTGCATATGTGATTCGTTTTTGTGTGTTTGGGGACCGAACGGTGTCCAATCTTCACAAAACCTAGAGGAATACTTATTGACACCATTTTGAGTGTGTCATAGTAGTTTTGGATAGATTTGACCTTCTAAAGTTGGTCAACTCCCACGGTCATCGGGCCGCAGTCACTCCCAAGGACCATTTTTGGACTTTTGCATATTTGACTTGATTTTGCCTGTTTGGGGCCCGAACGATGTCCAATCTCTACAGAACTTGGTGGAATGCTTCGTTGCACTAATTTAAGTTTATCATAGATGTTTCAGCTTGATTTGACCTTTTAAAGTTGGTCAACTCCCTCGTTTATCTGGCCACGGTCACTCCTAAGGCCCATTTTTGGGCTTTTGCATATGTGACTCGTTTTTACCTGTTTGGGACCCGAACGATGTTCAATCTTCACGGAACTTGGAGGAATGCTTTTTTACACTATTTTGAGTGTGTCATAGAATTTCCTACTCGATGTGACCATCTGAAGTTAGTAAACTCCCTCATTCATCGGGCTATGGTCACTCCCAAGGCCCATTTTTGGACTTTCGAATATGTGACTCGTTTTTGCTTGTTTGGGTTCCGTACGATGTCCAATCTTCACGAAACTTGGAGAGATGCTTCTTAACACTATTTTGAGTGTGTCATGGATGTTTTAGATGGGCTGGACCTTTTGAAGTTGGTCAACACTAGCGTTAATCGGGCTGCGGTCACTCCCAGGGCCCATTTTTGGACTTTTGCATATATGACTTGTTTTAGCGTGTTTGGGGACCGAACAAGGTCCAATTTTCATGAAACTCGGAGGAATACTTTTTGACATTATTTTTAGTATATGAAGGAAGTTTTGGCTAGATTTGACCTCCTGAAGTTGGTCAAATTGCTCATTCATCCGGCCGCAGTCACTCCCTAGGACCACTTTTGGACTTCCGCTTATGTGACTCAATTTCACTTGTTTAGGGCCCGAATGATGTCCAATCTGTACGAAACTTGGAGGAAGGCTTCTTGACACTATTTTGAGTGTGTCATAGAAGTTATAGCTTGATTTGAGCTTCCAAAGTTGGTCAACTAGCTCGTTCCTCGGGCTGCGGTCACTCCCGAACCAAATTTTTGGACTTTTCCATATGTGACTCGTTTTCGCCTCTTTCGGGCCTGAACGATGTCCAATCTTCACGAGACTTGAGGGGATGCTTCTCAACATAATTTTGAGTGTGTCATTGAAGTTTCAGCTCAATTTGATCATCTGAAGTTGGTCAACTCCCTCGTTTATTGGGCCACGGTCACTCCCAAGGCTCATTTCTAAACTGTTGCATATGTGACTAGTTTTCGGTTGTTTGGGGCCCGAACGTTGTCCAATCTTCATGAAACTTGGAGGAATTCTTTTTGACACTATTTTGATGTGTCACAAAAGTTTTGGCTCGATTTGACCATCTGAAGTTGCTCAACTTCCTCGTTCATTGGGCCGCATTCACTCCTAAGGTCCATTTTTGGACTTTTGCATATATGATTGGTTTTCATCTGTTTGTGGCATGAACGATGTGTAATCTTCATGGAACTTGGAGGAAGACTTGTTTACACTATTTCAAGTGTGTCATGGAAGTTTTGGCTTGATTTGACCTTCTGAGTTGGTTAACTCTCTCGTTAATCGGGCCGCGGTCACTCCGAAGGAACATTTTTTGACTTTTGCATATGTAACTCGTTTTTGCCTGTTTGGGGTCCAAACGATGTCTAATCTTGACGGAACTTTGCGAAATACTTATTTACACTATTTTGAGTGTGTCATAGATGTCTTGACTCGATTTGAACTTCTAAAGATTGTCAACTACCTCATTTATCGGGCCGCACTCACTCCCAAGCCCCATTTTTGGACTTTTGCATATGTGACTTGTTTTCGCCTGTTTGGGTCCCGAACGCGGTCCATTCTTTACTAAACATCTTTATACTATTCTGAGTGTGTCATAGAAGTTTCAGCTCAATTTGACCGTGTAAAGTTAGTCAACGCCATCGTTTATCGGGCAGCGGTCACTCCCAAGCCCAATTTTTGGACTTTTGCACATGTGACTCGTTTTCTCCTGTTTGGGGTCCGAACGATGTCCAATCTTCACAAAACTCGGAGGGATATTTCTTGACACTATTTTGAGTGTGTCATAGAAGTGTAAGGTTGATTTGACCTTTTAAAGTTGGTCAACTCCCTCTTTCATCGTGCCGCGGTCACTCCCAAGGCCCATTTTCGGACTTTTTCATATGTAACTCCTTTTCATCTATTTAGGGTCCGAACGTAGTCCAATCTTCATGAAACTTGGAGAAATGCTTCTCGATACAATTTTGAGGAGGTCATTGAAGTTTTGGCTCAATTTGACCACCTGAAGTTGGTCAATTCCCACATTCATTGGGCCATGGTCACTCCCAAGGAACATTTTTGGACTTTTGCATATGTGACTCGTTTTCACCTGTTTGTGGCATGAACGATGGCCAATCTCCATGGAACTTGGAGGAATGCTTCTTTACACTATTTTGAGTGTGTCATAGAAGCTTCGGATTGATTTGACCTTCTGATGTTGCTCAACTCACTCGTTCATCGGGCTGCGGTCACTCCCAAGGCCCTTTTTTGGACTTTTGCATATGTGACTCGTTTTTGGCTGTTTGGGGCCAGATCGATGTTCAATTTTCACAAAACTTGGAGGAATGCTTTTGAAAATATTTTGACTACGTCATAAAAGTTTTAACTTGATTTGACCTTCTGAAGTTGGTCAACTCCTTCGTTCCTCGGGCTGCGCTCACTTCCAAGGCTCATTTTTATACTTTTCCATCTATGACTTGTTTTCGCCTGTTTGGAATACAAACAATGTCCATTCTTCACGAAACTATGGAGAATGCTTCTTGATACTATTTTGAGTGTGTCATAGTTGTTTCGGCCAGATTTGATCTTTTGAAGCTGGTCAAATCCGTCATTCATCGGGTCGCGGTCACTCCTAAGGCCAGTTTTTGGGCTTTTGCATATGGGACCCGTTTTCGCCTGTTTGGGTCCCGAACGATATCCAATCTTCATGAAGCTTGGTGGATGCTTGTTTATACTATTTTGAGCATGTCATAGAGGTTTCCACTCGATTTGACCATCTGAAGTTTGTAAACTCAATCATTCATCGGGCCGCGGTCACTCCCAAGACCCATTTGTGGACTTTTGCATATGTGACTTGTTTTCGCCTATTTGGGGTCCGAACGATGTCCAATCTTCACAAAACTAGGTGGAATGCTTCTTGATAGTATTTTAAGTGTTTCATAGAAGTTTCAGCTAGATTTGACCTTTTGAAGTTGGTCAACTCATTAGTTCATTTGGAGTCGGTCACTTCGAAGGCCCATTTTTGGACTGTTGCATATGTGATTCGTTTTCGCCTCTTTGGGACCTGAACGAGGTCCAATCGTCACAAAACATGGCGGAACGCTTCTTTAAAGAATTTTGAGTGTTTCATAGAAGTTTCGGCTTGATTTGACTTTTTGAAGTTGGTCAATTCCCTTGTTCATCGGGCCACAGTCAATCTTAAGGCCCATTTTTGGACTTTTGCATATGTGACTCATTTTCCCTTGTTAAATGTGTTTTGCTTGTATTTTGTTTTCGTTACGGGCCATGGACAGGTAGTTGGGTTGAGTTTGACCTGGATTAGGTAGATCAAGCCCTTTTTTCGTAATTTTAGCTTTCTTAAGACATGGTCATTTTTGCATCATCTTGATGTCAACACGTGTCTTTCGTTGAGCTTGTTAACTTTCGTAACTACGTCAATTGCAACCGATGTCCTATGATTCCATTGGACCCGTATTTGACTCAAACTGTAAATAGTTTCTTGAAATGGACTTTCTTGTAATTTGGTCTTTAATCTTATCTTATATAAGAGCCATTCCACCAACTCACTCTTGTTCACTCTCTTCTCTCACGTTCGTCTCTCTCTCTCTCGAATCTTCTCCACCGATTAAGCCAACAAAAAGAGGAATTTGTGCTCTCCTTCCTTGGTGTAAGATTGAGGTGAGTTCTAGGTCCTTTCCACCTCCCTCATCTCCTTCCTCTCGTTTCCTATGATGGTACTCATGAATTCCCTTTCTTTTTCTCATGCATGCATGATAGCTATGAGTGGTGTTTGGATGTGAATGAGCCCAAGGACAGCAATTGGTGTAATTGAACTCCATTAAGGCAAGTATAAGCATAATATGTATGAACCCATGTTGGTATTTGCTTGATTTTGTTTAATTCACATGAGTTTGCAGGGAAAACATGTTTACAACTCAATAGGAGTTTATTCTCCCTTTTTTTGTTGGAATTTTGCTTATTTGATGTCATTATAAGTTTTCTATCTTTGATTCAGAAATCGGCCTAGCGCATGCACGGCTAAGCCGTGAAATGTGCTACGGCTAAGCAGAAAAACACTACGGCTAAGCCGTGACCGAACCGTAAACCCAGCCGTAGAACAATACAGGGTGACACCTGAAAATAACTGAGAGTATGCAATTCTACGACTCCTTTACGGCTCAGCCACGGCTAAGCCGTGCAGCCTTCTACGGCTAAGCCGTAAGAAGCTTACGGGTAAGCCGTAGAGTTTCCCACGGCTGAGTTGGCTGACATGAACAGTAAGAAAGATAAGAAAAGAAGGAGACCTGTAGGACCTTTAAAGTAGAAGGTAGGCAACTTCGACTTGCCCAACGGAACGTGATAAAACGCGTGAATGATCTCGAGGGCTGTGAATCATTCATGTACATTATCCAGTTGTTAAGCACCTCCCCGTGGGTGTTGATTTAACGGACTTCGTTGCATCATACTGTACATTGCAACACTAGACAACGGTGCAACGGATAACTTAAAACAACATCATCATGCACGGTTAGAAACACTGGATAATTAGATTAGAATTGGTTAGTAAATGAAGGTAACTCAATAGGTTAAGATTTGCTTGCATGACATGTTGTAATTCGATCATTGATCTCCATTCTTTAGCATGATTACTTGTGCAGCTAATTTCGCATTGTAGACTATGCTGCTATGTTTTTCATACCTTAAGTACGTATGTATGTTATCAAGTTTGCACGTATAAGACATGATCTTGGATATGCACGCAGGATATGCTTGTCACGATCCACTCAGGGTTTTCATGATTGATTCTGTATAGTCAGGCACTACTTAGCCTCAGCCTTAGGATCCCGACGGGGTGAATTTGGTGTAGTTTTCATGGCATTGCTGCAGTAAGGAAATGTCTTGGGGAATCTAGACCCCAGGAACCCGAGACCCATTTGTACCTTGGCCCGAACAATGTTTTTCTTTACACGGATATAAGATCCCTCTTTTGGGAGCATATGGTAATGTAGTCGCCAACTAGTTATGTACACGGCATGTATACATTGATTCACATGGCATATTTCTTTCTTGCATGACAGCTTAGTACACGAATGTGACCGGTTATAATTTACATGATATTCTTTATTCTATTAGATACAGCATGTGTTAACTTGTTATGGCTTATACTTTGCTGAATTGTTGTATTCACGAGTTGTCTTTGATGTTGCAGGCTCAGATACCCCGACCGACCCCTCGTCGGTCGACCAGACTCCAAGTGAAGCCCCCGAGGTCCTATCAGGACTAGAGGAATGGGTGTAGTCACTCCATCGGAGAGCACCCTGGACATTCATTGCATAGGAGTCTTCCTTATTTTGAACTTTGTCACGCTTGGATTCATCATGATTTGTACATGTTTATTTTGGTCATTTAGTAAAACCTTTATCTATATATGTCAGTTCTGGTTTCGTATTCTCTTCTTGCATTATTTAGTGTGATGTTTTGATATCTACAGCTTCCGCGTATATGTTTGGCACATGTCTACCTTCCCTTGTGCGTGTGCATTTAGACCAGGTCTACGTGTACAGGCACGGGAGTACATGTGTCATCGGTTTGGCTTTTGCTAACCCCCGAACTCCTGGGCTCGGGTTGTGACACAAAGTATATTGAAAAAGATACTAAGATGGGTTACTAGTTACGATTTCAATTCTATCCCAATATTTAAACAAGAATGAAAATTAACCTAATCACAAACAAGACTGAAATTATGATCACCACAAAATCAAAGACAAGAACAATTCAAAAAAAACAAATTTTACTAGCATAAAATTGTTTTATAAAAGATTGAAGATAAAAAGCAAACAATTACATACTAGGATGGATGAGAATTCCTCCTTATAGTTGACACTTCAAGGTTGGTGGCGTGGCTTTAGGGCTAAGCCTTGTTGATGACTTAAGATGGAGAGACAAAAAGAGGGAGAGATGGAGTGTAGAAATCTAGAGGCGTGTCACGCCCCGATCCCGGGAATTTGAGGATTTGAGTGGGCCCCCAGGGCGTGGATACGTAATCCTATAGAAATCCGTGCCCTGAAGAATTATGCACGAATTCCTACAAGGGAGATTCCACAGGAATGTGTGAGGTATGCTGACACACGTACAAACATAACTTATCAAAAGCGAAGTCCTGCGAAATACTCAGTAATTATCAAGAGCACCTGCTTTCATAGTCTGTTAACTTTCATACATAAACATATAAACATACAGTAGAGTTAAAGTCTTTAATTACATTCCAGGAATACTACTTAAGAGTTTGATACAAAAGGGTCCAAGCAGAACAACTCAAGAATCCACGCGCTCCGTAAGATGGCTAGTAATAGACATCGCCATCTTTCCACTCGTCTACACCCCGAGGTACCGTTGGGGTACCCTCCGGGGGCGCATCAGTGTCCGCGTTGGGACCGGGTGCTGGACCTGCAATACCATGGGTAACGCTGTTAACACGACGATTAAGCAAGTACTGAGGCATATGAAACAAGTATAACAATATATACATATAACAAAAGTACTTAAACAGTATGCACTAATTTTAAAAGAATAATGGTGACGTGCTAAACACATAATGTAGGAATGGCAATGAATGAGAAATTACCGTCAACGCTTCATACATACTAATTGGTAACCACGGAGCTTTATTCTCCCAGAAAAGGAGCATACATACACATGGGTCGCTAGGGGATCAAGCTACCTTCCCGAGGAGCGCCGACTACTCCTCCGTAAACCTACTGCAGTGGTGACATACATAACATATACCCAAAAGGGCGTAAGCTAGGTGGTGCTGACTCAGATTCAATCGTATCAGTCGTATCATACCCTTGGCTAGCAAGCTCGCACTCATTAGAAGCTCTGGCTTATCAGACACGCACTCATTAGAAGCTCAGGTCTGAATTGCCTCGGGGTTTTGCTAAAGGACGTAATTCATGTTGAATGTGGTATATCATAACAATATGGATGCATTCAGCTTAAGTGAGAACCCAAGGAATTACTACCTTCACCCCTATAATAAGTAACCTATAGTCCCCAAGGACATTCAACACGATGTACACATAAGACGTTCGGTGTTGTTGTGTTTCCGTGTCTTAGTATTGCCTTATGTGCATACGGGACACCCCTCTTATGCCAACATCCATGACTTGCCATTGGGAGACCCTCTGGGAATCATTCATTCTCCCCAACATGTACTTACCATTGGCCCTGTATAGTGGTATAGAAGGTGCCAATACTAAGGTCCTACAAAATCATTGAGAGTCCCTAACATCCTATTTCACTGGGTTCTTACGGCTTAGCCGTGTACAAGGCTACGGCTTAGCCATGTGGTTCATGCTCCTTGTAAACTTTCAGGCGCAGTTACGGCCCAACCGTATGTTGGCCTACGGCTTAACCCTGCTAAGCCTATGGCTAGGTTACGGGAAGGTTACGGTTTTGCCGTAGTGTGTTCTATGGTGCAACCGTGTGCAAGCCGTAGAAGGAACTGGGTTTCGTGAGCTCCCTGGAAAGCTCGCTGTAGGAAGACCTACGGCTTGGGTTCGGGCTGGATACGGCTTAGCCGTAATGGAATCCACGGCGTAGCAGTAGGTGAGCCATAGTTCAAAATCAGGTTTTGTTGCTCTCTGGACTTTGAGCCGTAGAGGCTCACGGCTTAGCCATAGCTTCGCCGTAAGCTTCAGAAACCTGAATACAGTTCTATAGCTCAATCCTGATTTCAGTCAGTACAGAACCTATACTGGGAGGGGGTTATATGACTTACTATTAGTATCCAAATCAAGGTGTTCTGTACTCTCACACGCTCTATTCCCATTTTCACCATTCTAACTCACTTCACACCACATTTGTATCAATTAAGACAATGGAAAGAAAATGACTGAAAGTGGAAAAATGCAAGTAGCTATCTCAAATGTCCATACTCAATCATGCATGCAGTACATATAGCTCATTATTTGCCTTTTCTAATAGTGCTAACCCTCTCAAACCTCTTATCTTGCTGTGTGCTCAGGGAAAACCTCTGCAATGAAATGGGTTCTCTACAAGTAAACATGAAATAGGGAAAGATTTACATGCATGTCAAATAATGGAGTCTTTATGACCCTAACAACCCAAAAGAAGGAAATAGGAACCCATTCTTCACCTTATATTGCTGTGGCTTGGAGGGAAGAACAATCTATACAAGGTATAAAGGAAAAGGGAGAACAAGGAAGAAGAAGATGGGAGGAAACCGTTTTCTGCGCATGCACACTCCAAAAATCCCTACAGTGCTTCAATTGCAAGGAGAAGATGGAGAAGAAACCCAGAGGAAAAGAGCTCCAATCAGTTGAACAAAAGAAGGAGGAGAGAGTATGTAGAGCTTCCTTTTTAAACATAACTTTCCTGAAATTACAAGCAAGTCCTCCCTTTTTCTAGAAAATTCAGTTTAGTCCAAATGCACCTCAAATGGATCAAGATAAGCCCGGATCAAGTCGGACCCAACACGAAAGATGATCCACGCGTAAAGTTACACGAAGGGCAGTAGACGGGGTGTCCAAGAGATGCAAGGATAATTTACAAAAAAGCCCTTAACTACTAAAGTGGGGTCCAACTCTGCCCAACTACCTATCCGAGGCCCAAACCCAATAGTTTTACACTAAATTAATCCTCAACAAGTCTTAATCAATATAAAACAAGGTTAATTAACGTAACTAAGATAAGTGGGGGTTCGGGTCCTTACATCCTCCCCACTTAGGATCATTCGGTCCTCCGAATGTAACGTATCTGGGGTAGTAGCTCGGGCTATTTCGCCCGAATTTGATCTTCAAGTTCCCAGGTGGCCTCTTCCTGTCCATGGTGCACCCATAACACCTTAACCCATCTGATCGTTCGTGTACGCAGCACTTGTTCTTTAGTGTCAACGATACGAAGTGGTCTTTCTTCATAGCTTCCGTCAGGCCTCACTTCTATGTCGTCCAACTCGAGGACATATGAAGGGTCTGTGAGGTACTTCCTAAGCATCGACACGTGGAACACATTATGAACTCCCGCAAGTGGGGGTGGTAGCTCCAACCGATAGGCTAAGTCTCCCACTCTACTCTGTACCTCAAAAGGTCCCACAAACCGTGGAGCAAGCTTACCCTTTTGTCCAAACCTAATGGTACCCTTCATTGGGAAAACTTTCAAGAAAACTTTGTCCCCCACATGGAACTCAAAAGGCCGGCGGCGGTTCTCTGCATAACTCTTTTCACATGATCGTGCAGTTTTCAGTCTATTCTGCACCTTTTCCGCCGTATCCGCCACCAGGGTGGGTCCGTGGAAACTCCTAACCCCAACCTCGTCCCAACATTTGCGTACGGCACTTACGTCCATACAAGGCTTCAAATAGAGCCATTCCGATGCTCGTGTGAAAGCTGTTATAGTATGCAAACTCACATAAGGAGAGGTGTTCATCCCACTCCTTTCCGAAGTCCAACATGCTAGCTTGTAGCATATCCTCTAGGGTCTGTATCGTTTGTTCCGATTGCCCATCTGTCTGAGGATGGTAAGCCGTGCTGAAACTGAGTTTATTGCCTAAGGACGCTTGAAAAGACTGCCAAAAGGAAGACACAAACCTACTGTCGCGATTGGACACAATCGAGACTGGGGTACCATGTAGTTGCACAATCTCATCAATGAAGATCTTGGCCATCTCCTGAAATTTCATCCCTTTCTTGATGGGAATAAAGTGGGTTGATTTTGTTAGTCGGTCGACAATCACCTATATTACATCATGGTGCCTCCTCGTTCGGGGCAGCCCTGAAACGAAATCCATCGTGAGATTCTCCCATTTCCACTTAGGAATCTGCAGGGGATGTAACAAACCAGGAGGCTTCCTGTGTTCAGCCTTCACTCATTGGTAGGTAAGGCATCTTGCCATGAAGCCCGCTATGTCCCTCTTCATGTTATTCCACCAAAACTTGCCATGTAAATTCCGGTATATTTTTGTACTCCCGAGCTGCATGGAATATCGAGCATGGTGTGCTTCAGTCATAATTGCCCTTTTCAAGTTATGATTTTGAACCGCTAAAACACAAAACTGATCTCTAAAGTACAACACACCGTCTACCATTCTGAAATCAGGTTTCTCAGCTATATGGTCATGAATCTTGACAAACTTCGCGTCTTCAAACTGCCTCTCCTTGATTTGTTGAATTAAGGTGGGTTCGAAGACTGACATAGCTACCAACATGACCCTATCGTCCATGAATTCAACTTCCACATCCAGATCTCGGAATTCCTCTACTAAAGACCATACACCATACAAGGCTGCCAACTCGGTGGTGGATTTCCTGCTTAAAGCATCGGCCACTACATTCCCTTTCTCGGGGAAGTATTTAATCGGGAAATCATAATCCTTTATAAATTCCAACCACCTGCGCTGCCTCATGTTCAGATCATGTTGTGAAAACAGACACTGGAGACTGCGATGGTCACTATGGACTTCAAATTTCTTCATATAAATAATGTCTCCACATCTTCAGCGCGAAAACTACTGCAGCCAATTCTAAATCATGTGTGGCATAGCTTTTCTCGTGTTCCTTCAGTTGTCGAGATCCATAGGCTATTTACCTTCCCATTCTGCATGAGTACACATCCTAGCCCAATCCCCGAAACATCTGTATAGATAACAAATCCGCCACTCCCTTCTGGTAGGGATAAGTTTGGGGCGGAGGTTAATTTTTCCTTAAGGAGTTGGAAACTCGACTCACATTCAGCTGACCAAACAAATGGTTCGTTCTTCCGGGTCAGTTTGGTCAAAGGTGCAACTATCTTAGAAAAGTCCTTCACAAACCTTTTATAATAACCTGCCAAGCCAACGAAGCTCCTAACTTCTGCAACGGTTTTGGGACTCTGCCAAGTAGTTATAGCCTCGATCTTAGCTGGATCTACTGCAAGCCCATCCTTTGAGATTATATGCCCTAAAAAGGCGACTTGTTCCAGCCAGAATTCACACTTGTCCAATTTAGCATACAGTCAGTGATCCCTTAACAATTGTAGAGAAGTCCTCAAATGTTCCACATGCTCGTCCTTGGTCTTGGAGTATACCAAAACATCATCAATGAAAATCACCACGAACTGATCAAGATATGGTGAGAAGATCTTGTTCATCAAAGCCATAAACACTGCGGGGCATTTGTTAACCCAAAAGGCATAACCAAGAATTCATAATGCCCATATCTTGGTCCCTAACTCGCAGCTGATGATATCTGAACCTGAGATCAATTTTAGAGAAATGGGTCGCACCCTGTAATTGATCAAACAGTTCATCAATTCTAGGCAGTGGATATTTGTTTTTAATTGTCACCTGTTTCAACTGCCGGTAATCAATACACATCCTGAGGGTGCCATCCTTCTTCTTTACAAATAAAACTGGGGCTCCCCATGGTGATGTGCTAGGGCGAATGAACCCCTTATCAATAATCCTGTAACTGTACTTTCAGTTCACGTAATTCTGCCGGGGCCATTCTATACGGAGCCTTAGAGATGGGAGCAGTACCAGGTACTAGCTCTATAGTAAAATCCACTTCCCTGATTGGAGGAAGGCCGGGTACTTCATCCGGGAATACATCGGGAAACTCACAAACCACATGTATTTCTTCTAGCTTCTTGGGTGCTTTCTTCTCTACAATGAAAGCAATATACCCTTCGCATCCACTATGGATTAGTCTCTCCGCTCAAAGTGCTGAAATCAGTCTGGTGTTCGAACTCTTCTTGTCTCCTTGGAACACAGCACTTGGGCCATCTTCACTCACCTTCACGATGACAGTCTTACGGAAACAGTCGAGATAGGCCATATATTTGGTCAACCAATCCATGCCTAGGATTACATTGAAATCGTGCATGGGTAGCACAATAAGTTCCGCTGGGAAAAGAACTTCTCCTATGAGAACTCGGCAACTAGGGTAATAGTCATCACAAGTTACCCTCTTACCAACCAGAGTGATAACACTCAACTCATACGGCAACTGTGCTGGCGATTCCTATATCCTACTTGAGAATCGAGGTGAGATGAAGGAGTATGAAGATCCTGAATCAAACAACACTTTAGTTTCAATGCCACAAACAGAAACCTTACCTACAACTACATGTTCCGCCGTTTCTACTTCTTCTTGTGTCAATGCATAAGCGCGGCCTTGCCTTTGGGGTCGGTGTTGCTGTCCTTGTCTCTGCTGTCCCTGACCTGCCGTGTCTGCTCTTGGCCTTGCCTCACTTGCTGCTGCTGACGGTTTGGCGCAGGAGGTGCCGCCTTAGAATGCTGCTGATACCGCTGCTGCCGCGAGGCTTGACTAAATTCCTTCCTTCTCGGGCACTCGGACAAGCGATGGTCCATAGAGCCACAACCAAAATAGGCTCCCTTGGACCTCCAACAATTACTAGTCTCGTGACCCTTCCCGCATACACCGCAGACTAGTCGTGATGTGCCACTTGCAACACCTTTCTGTTTTTTAGAATACTGCTGACCTTTCCCAGAAGACGGAACACTCTTCTTAGATTCCCCCAAGAATAGGCTCTTCTCAATTTCTTTTGCTGCATAAGCCCTGGCTACTGTATCATCATATTGAACGGGACATTGAAAGGTAGTGGCATGTCCCTTAATAGCAGGCCTCAACCCTTCTAGAAACCTTTCCACTCTCTTTTCCTCAGTGTCAATTAGGTCTAGAGCAAACCGAGAGAGCTGGCTGAATACATGCACGTATTCTGCAACGGTCATGAGGTTCTGCTGCAGGGTAAGGAACTCTGCCTTCTTCTTGCGAGTCACGTGGTCTGGAATGAACTTCTTCCTGAATTGCCTCTTAAAGGCTTCCCAAACAGTAGCATCTGGCATAGTCCTCATGTGGTCCCGAACACTCCTCCACCATGTATCCGCGATGTCCCTAAACATGGATGCCGCGAGGACCACTTACTGCCTGGGTGTGCAAGTTAATGTATCGAAAACGTTCTCCGTGTGGACAAACCATTCATCTGCTTGTAACGGATCCTCGTGTCCAGTAAACTCTGCTGCTCCCCTCTTACAGAACTTCTCATACAAGGAGTTGGGATCTCCTGGCTGATCTTGTCGGTTTAACAGAGCGGCCAATTGTAATTGCATCGCAGCTTGGTTCTCATTGCTAGCAGCTAACTGGTGCATCATCATCATAAACCGCTCTTCAGTGTTGTATGTGGGACGAGGAGGAGGTGGTGGTGGAGGATCCTCACCCTCCAACTCAATCTTATTGCGGTCATTATCACCGGAGCTATTGTTCGTGCCGGATCCAGACGCCATGGCTCTGCAATCACAATGGTCATTAATCATATATATCTATACATATACATACATACATACTACAGTCATACCAAAAGTTATCATGATAATAGAAATCCACCCAAACAGACCTATCGAAACCTCACCCCGCTTCCTAATGTTGCTAAGTCTTTTAAGTGATTTCTTGGTGCGGGTTTGATACCATTACTTATGTATGTCACGCCCCGATCCCGGGAATTTGGGGATTTAAGTGGGTCCCCAGGGCGTGGATACGTAATCTCGTAGAAATCCGTGCCCTGAAGAATTATGCACGAATTCCTACAAGGGAGATTCCATAGGAACGTGTGAGGTATGCTGACACACGTACAAACATAACTTATCAAAAGCGAAGTCCTGCGAAATACTCAGTAATTATCAAGAGCACCTGCTTTCATAGTCTGTTAACTTTCATACGTAAACATATAAACATACAGTAGAGTTAAAGTCTTTAATTACATTCCAAGAATACTACTTAAGAGTTTGATACAAAAGGGTCCAAGCAGAACATCTCAAGAATCCACGCGCTCCATAAGATGGCTAGTAATAGACGTCGCCATCTTTCCACTCGTTTACACCCCGAGGTACCGTTGGGGTACCCTCCGGGGGCACGTCAGTGTCCGCGCTAGGACCGGGTGCTGGACCTGCAATACCATGGGTAACACTGTTAACACGACGGTTAAGCAAGTACTGAGGCATATGAAACAAGTATAACAATATATACATATAACAGAAGTACTTAAACAGTATGCATTGATTTAAAAGAACAATGGTGACGTGCTAAACACATAATGCAGGAATGGCAATGAATAAGAAATTACCGTCAATGTTTCATACATACTGATTGGCAACCACGGGGCTCTATTCTCCCAGAAAAGGAGCATACATACATATGGGTCGCTAGGGGATCAGGCTACCTTCCCGAGGAGCGCCAACTACTCCTCCGTAAACCTACTGCAGTGGTGACATACATAACATATACCCAAAAGGGCGTAAGCTAAGTGGTGCCGACTCAGATTCAATCGTATCAGTCATATCATACCCTTGGCTAGCAAGTTCGCACTCATTAGAAGCTCTGGCTTGTCAGACACGCACTCATTAGAAGCTCAGGTCTGAATTGCCTCAGGGTTTTGCTAAAGGACGTAATTCATGTTGAAGGTGGTATATCATAACAATATGGATGCATTCAGCTGAAGTGAGAACCCAAGGAATTACTACCTTCACCCCATATAATAAGTAACCTATAGTCCCCAAGGACATTCAACACGATGTACACATAAGACGTTTGGTGTCGTTGTGTTACCGTGTCTTGGTATTGCCTTATATGCATACAGGACACCCCTCTTATGCCAACATCCATGACTTGCCATTGGGAGACCCTCTGGGAATCATTCATTCTCCCCAACATGTACTTACCATTGGCCCTGTATAGTGGTATAGAAAGTGCCAATACTAAGGTCCTACAAAATCATTGAGAGTCCCTAACATCCTATTTCACTGGGTTCTTACGGCTTAGCCGTGTACAAGGCTACGGCTTAGCCGTGTGGTTCATGCTCCTTGTAAACTTTTAGGCGTAGTTACGGCCCAACAGTATGTTGGCCTACGCCTTAGCCCTGCTAAGCCTATGGCTAGGTTACGGGAAGGTTACGGTTTAACCGTAGTGTGTTCCACGGTGCAGCCGTGTGCAAGCCGTAGAAGGAACTGGGTTTCGTGAGCTCTCTGGAACTGTCACTATAGGAAAACCTACGGCTTTGGTACGGGCTGGATGAGGCTTAGCCATAGTGGAATCCACGATGTAGCCGTAGGTGAGCCGTAGTTCAAAATCAAGTTTTGCTGCTCTTTGGACTTTGAGCCGTAGAGGCTTACGGCTTAGCCATAGCTTTGCCGTAAGCTTCAGAAACCTGAATACAGTTCTGTAGCTCAATCCCGATTTCAGTCAATACAGAACCTATATTGGGAAGGGGTTATATGACTTACTAGTAGTATCCAAATCAAGGTGTTTTGTACTCTCACACCCTCTATTCCCATTTTCACCATTCTAACTCACTTCACACCACATTTGTATCAATTAAGACAATGGAAAGAAAATGACTGAAGGTGGAAAAATGCAAGTAGATATCTCAAATGTCCATACTCAATCATGCATGCAGTACATATAGCTCATTACTTGCCTTTTCTAACAGTGCTAACCCTCTCAAACCTTTTATCTTGCTGTGTGCGCAGGGAAAACCTCTGCAATGAAATGGGTTCTCTACAAGTAAACATAAAATGAGGAAGGATTCACATGCATGTCAAATAATGGAGTCTTTATGACCCTAACAACCCAAAATAAGGAAATAGGAACCCATTCTTCACCTTATATTGCTGTGGCTTGGAGGAAAGAACAATCTATACAAGGTATAAAGGAAAAGGGAGAACAAGGAAGAAGAAGATGGGAGGAAACCGTTTTCTGTGCATGCACACTCCAAAAATCCCTACAGTGCTTCGATTGCAAGGAGAAGATGGAGAAGAAACCCAGAGGAAAAGAGCTCCAATCAGTTGAACGAGAGAAAGAGGAGAGAGTACGTAGAGCTTCCTTTTTAAACATAACTTTCCTGAAATTACAGGCAAGTCCTCCCTTTTTCTAGAAAATTCAGTTTAGTCCAAATGCACCTCAAATGGACCAAGATAAGCCCGGATTAAGTCGGACCCAACACGAAAGATGATCCACGCGTAAAGTTACACGAAGGGCAGTAGACGGGGTGTCCAAGAGATGCAAGGATAATTTACAAAAAAGCTCTTAACTACTAAAGTGGGGTCCAACTCTGCCCAACTACCTATCCGAGGCCTAAACCCAATAGTTTTACACTAAATTAATCCTCAACAAGTCTTAATCAATATAAAACAAGGTTAATTAACGTAACTAAGATAAGTGGGGGTTCGGTTCCTTACAAGGTGGGAGATGGGTAATTCTTTCATGAAGAATATGGGAGAGGGGTGCCCTATTTATATTTTTTCAAGTCCTACTCCTTCTCAAACTTTAAAATCTTAAAAATAATAAAAAATTGAAAGAAATAGGGTTCCAAACAATGCTTTGAACGTGCAATATCTTTTGGAATTTTTTTTCTTTTTATTTTTCTTTTTTTTCCTTGCTTGCTTTGTCTAGAAGTTCCTTTTGGATGCTTCTTTCCTTTTTTGTCTTTGCCACCCTGCATTCAGATTTTTCTGACAGATGAAATAGGGATAAGAATCCTCTTTTGGAATCAAACTTGGCCAACATGAGGTGTAGAACTTCCCCTTTTATCTCTTTGCATTGTTAATTTTACTTTTTTGGAAAGTTTTCCTTGTTGGCTCCTAACTTGAAGAGATCTTTGAAGATAACCCTCTTGATTTTTTTTCTTTTTCTTTCTCAACCAGAATCTGATCCAAAATCCTCTTTTGGGCGTGGAATAGCTTGCTTGGATTTTTTTTCATTTAAATCTTCTCCTTTCTCCAAAAAGAACTCCTATGTGGCTTTCCTTGTCCATCATCGATGATATATTCTTCAAATTCTCTTCAAAATCTCTTGAAAATGTGCAACAAATAAATGGACCCTATCTTGGATGTTTTACATGTGTACCCCACACATGTGCATGTGTGTGTGGGACCATGAACCAATTTTGCAATTTTCTTCCAATTTCTTTTTCTCCTCAATTCTTCTCTCTTTTCTCTTGAAAATCAATTCCTTACCTCAATTCTTTATAAATGGGACCCATATAATCAATTTCCTACAAGAAAAATGTGAATTCATATGAAAAGACAATTTTACCCCTAAGATCACAAATGCATGACTATGGGCCCATCTCTCATGAAATGATAATGAAAATGCACACCATTCTTTGTGATTTTATATGAATGAACTAATGATTATGAAAATTCAATTTAATTCATGAGAAAAATTATTTTCACAAAACTTTCCAAAAATAGACTTTCAAAAAATGGTAGATTTCATGAATATATACAAAAAGTGTGATTTTTAAACAATTTATGGAGAAAAATATAAAACTGAATTTAAAATGCTTAAAACCATGATATCACACTAAATGAGGCTCTTTCAAGTTAATAAGTCCTTAAAATAGTTTAAAATGTGTATGAAAATACGTATTTTTAAAGACTCATCACACCTCCTAACCAGCGTTTTGCTAGTCCCTAGCAAAAAATGCAAAAAATATAGGGAGTTCATTATAACCTAATCTAACCTAAAACTAATTTAATGTAGAAAAAATAAACATGAATGCAATGCCATTTTCGTTGGCACTTTCGACTGCATTTAGCTTATGCAGCAAGCCCTTAAACTCCTAGGTTTCTTCTAGTGGACGAGTTGTGCCTCGTGAGGGTTTGCAGTGAATATACCCACAAAATTCTCTTTTTTTAATAAGAAAAACAAAATAAACAAAAGTAAAGGAGAAAAGAAATTTCATAAAAGAAGAGTCACTCATATCGAATATTTTCAAAATTTGGAATAATTACACTTTCAAACTTTTCAAAGTCCGGTCCACAATTCTATTCTTAAAAACTTACTCAAATTCAAACCAACTTACGTGCACAGTAGGTAATTGTATACATCAAAAATATATTTTGAATATTCCATAATAATGTTGTAAATATAGAATTTTTCCTTTAAATAATCTGATCCCCTGAGATTTAGCAAGAAAGAAATGTCCTCTCAAAGTTACTAAAATTGCTGTAACTTTACTATTTACTTCGGTTGGCCTCTTTTCTCTTCACTATCTATTTTCGATGCAAGAGTTTCTAAGTTCATACGATATAAGAAAAGTTAAAATCCAGAGAGCAAATCTGGTCCTTGTCCTTCCTCGCACATACTCCCTTGCAAACTCTTACGAACACTCTTCACTCTCTTACTTTTTCCAACATAGAATTTTCCAAGTTCATATGATATAACAAAAGTTGGGATCTAAGGAGCAAACTTAGTCCTTATACTTTTCCGCACATATCCCTTGAAAATTTCTATGGACACTCGTTGGGCCATAATTTATTTTCATTTTCCCTTTTTTTTTTCTTATGACTGTGCAATGTTTAGGTCCCTTAAGCTTTCTATTTAACCCATGTAGCAAGCGTTAGGCCAATGACTTCCAAACCAGATGGCTTTACGGCATTAGATATAAAAATACCCCTCCGGGCTTACTAGTTCGAGTTAAAAAGGCTACGAACCCAAACTAGTCACAAATTGCTCACTATATGCTCATTTTTTTTTCTCTTTCTTTTTTTTTAAAACCAAAGTAAACACTAGGTGGAAATTCTCATTTCACTCGAATTAATTGATTTTGGTTCTAATATATACAATTTACCAAAAATCAACCAGCAAAAAAAATATTCTACAAACTAAATTTCATGTTCAGATTGTATTCTCCCGAAAAATTCCAAAAACAACATTAAAGCTTCATATCTAAAATGTCGAAAAATGTATACGTGCATATATGTGAAGAACAAGTTTTGGTTATCTTCTGATAGGTTTTCTCCTTTAGAAAATGCAAACTTTCTTTTTACTTTCTTCCAAAAGTATGAAAATTTCAGACTTCTATATATCTTCAAATCGTTTCAATTCCTTTGAAAACTTTCTTTTTTAAAATGAAAAACAAATGAGAAATAAATGCAAAAGTAAATGAAAATGTAAAATAAATGCCGACAAAAATTATTAAAAACAAAAGTCTAAAGATGCAAGAATTTTCCAAAAAATAAAATTTACTTGAAAATGCCTAAATGCCTATGAAGTTCTAAAATTGGACAAGTGTGCTTGTTCTCACCCCCTAACCTAAGATGAACATCGTCCTCAATGTTTATGCATGCAATGCAGAACTATAAAAGTAACATGAGGAAACATAAACGTAAATGAAGGTAGAGAGAAAAAGTCACCTGAAGATGTGTCGGAGTTGCTCTCTCAAAGGATTCCAAATAGTCAGACTTGGGAGTCTAAATGGGACTATTATTCTCCAATTCTGCAAGTTTTTCTGAATAACATTGAGGGCCAAGAAATGCGAGGGCAATTTCTTTAAGGGTTGGATCATCAGATTTCATGAAGAAGTCAGTACATGACTCCAAAGATTCCAGATTATCCGACTTAGAAATTTGAAAAATGGGGTCATCCTCCCAATTGTAATTTTCCTTCTCATTAGGTTCATTTACAGTTTTCTCAATTGTAGGAATATCAAATTTGTAAAGACTGCAATGCCAAATTCATCAGAAGAATCTAAATCATTGAAAGGATTTATGTAAAAGGGCATAGATTCCTCTTTAATGAAGTGGAATGGCCGGTACTGAGGAAAAGTGGGGCACACAGACTCATGTGATTCATCAATTGGTTTATGCATCACACCATCATCCATATACTTATGTACACCCTTGGATATCCACTATGTATTTGTGTGATCCATATCAACAATATCTTTAATGAATTTAGGATCATCTTTAATGCCAAGAGTGGCATTTTGTTTTCTCATTTCATGCCCTATTTGATTAATTGAAGTCGTTAGGCTTTTCATGTTGTGTTCATTTTTTTGTATGATTCGCATGGTATTTTATTGTGAGCTCAACCAATTTGACTAAAGTATCCTCCAAAGAATTCTTTAGCGGTAGTGGTGGTTCATATGACCATTCAAGGGGTATGAAATTATGAGGTGCATATGAACAAGGAGAAAAAGGGGGTACATATGATGTATCCTGTGAAGGGTAGTCATACGACCCATCCTGAATAAATTCTTGGGGATAAGAGACATGATCCATGTTGGGCCCATTTCGCCAACTGACCAGTAATTGATCATCCCAATTTGGATTACACATGTTATCCATTTCTTTGTGGTAATGCCATTGATTTGAATTTGATTCAGTTCGCCATGAAAATCCCACATCTGTATCAGAATGAGTGATTGGTTGTGTGGGGTGTGGGTAATCATGCGGGACCCTTATTAGTTGATCATCTGATGTAATCATTCCATTAAACTTTTCCACAAATTCCTCATTGTAACAATGATCATAGTGATTGGCCCATTCCCATTCATAAGATCCCGCTGAACAATTTCTTTGATGTAACTTTGTGATTTTGTCTTGTTCGCACAAGGCACGCCAGGACTTTGATGGGCCATTAGTATTGATTCCATTCCCATTAGTTTGCCCATTATTAAGTCTCCTTATGTTTGTGGATTCCCACCAATCCATTTTTGGAATCACTTGTTTTTTTTTATTAAAAAATGATAAAAACCTAAGTTATACAAAAAACATCTAAGTAACTCCTTAAGGTTGAAAAGTTTCCTCTAGTTCTCCAATCTGGTCCTATGAAACCAACTTGGCCAGGTTAGCCACCAAGAAGTGGTAGAGTCATAGATGGACCTATTTGAAGGACTAGTTTCCTGAACAGACAAGCTGTCGCGCACTACAGGGGCAAAGGCTTTTTTAGGCATCGAGAAGATTATGGATAGCGATTAGATCACTTTTGAGTTTCTGAAATTGGTCAACTCCCTCGTTCATCGGACTGTGGTCACTCCCAAGGCCCATTTTTGGACTTTTACATATGAAACTAGTTTTCACCTGTATGGGGCCAGAGCGATCTCCAATCTTCACGGGACTTGAAATAATGCTTCTTAACACTATTCTAAGTGTGTTATAGAAGTTTCGGCTCAATTTGACCTTCTGATGTTGGTCAACTCCCTCGTTTATTTGGCCACGGTCACTCCCAAGGCCCATTTTTGGACTTTTGCATATGTGACTCGTTTTCGCCTGTTTGGGGCCCGAACGATGTCCAATCTTCACGGAACTAGGAGGAATGCTTTTTTACACTATTCTAAGTCTGTCATAGAAGTTTCCACTCGATTTGACCATCTAAAGTTAGTAAAATCCCACATTCATCAGGCCGTCGTCACTCCTAACGCCCATTTTTGAACTTTCGAATATGTGACTCGTTTTCACCTGTTTGGGTTCCGAACGATGTCCAATCTTCACGAAACTTGGAGAGATGCTTCTTAACACTATTTTGAGTATTTCATGGATGTTTTAGATGGATTCGACCTTCTAAAGTTGGTCAACACTAGCGTTCATCGGGCCGCGGTCACTCCCAAGGTCCATTTTTGGACTTTTGCATATGTGACTCGTTTTCGCGTGTTTGGGGACCAAACGATGTCCAATCTTCACGAAACTTGGAGGAATGTTTCTTGACACTATTTTGAGTGTGTCATAGAAGTTTTGGCTAGATTTGACCTCCTGAAGTTGGTCAGATCCCTCTTTCATCTGGCCGCAGTCACTCTTTAGGACCATTTTTGGACTTTCGCTTATGTGACTCGATTTCACCTGTTTAGGGCCTGAAGGATGTCCAATCTACACAAAACTTGGAGGAAAGCTTCTTGACACTATTTTGAGTCTGTTATAAAAGGTTCAACTTGATTTGAGCTTCTGAAGTTGGTCAACTAGCTCGTTCATCTGGCCATGGTCACTTCCAAAGCCCATTTTTGGACTTTTCCATATGTGACTTGTTTTTGCCTCTTTAGGGCCTGAACGATGTCCAATCTTCACGACACTTGGTGGGATGCTTCTCAACACAATTTTGAGTGTGTCATTGAAGTTTTGACTCGATTTGAGCTTTCGCAGTTGGTCAACTCCCTCATTTATTGGGCCACGGTCACTCCCAAGGCCCATTTCTGGACTTTTGTATATGTGATTAGTTTTCGGCTATTTGGGGCCCGAATGATGTCTAATCTTCACAAAACTTGGAGGAATTCTTTTTGACACTATATTGAATTGTCATAGAAGTTTTGGCTCGATTTGACCTTCTAAAGGTTGTCAACTCCCTCGTTCATCGGGCCACGGTCACTCTTAAGGCCTATTTTTGGACTTTTGCATATATGACTCGTTTTCACTTGTTTGTGGCGTGAACGATGTGCAATCTTCATGGAACTTAGAGGAAGGCTTGTTTGTACTATTTTGAGTGTGTCATAGAAGTTTTGGCTTGATTTGGCCTTCTGAAGTTGGTCATCTCCCTCGTTAATTGGGCCGCGGTCACTCCCAAGGAATATTTTTTAACTTTTGCATATGTGAATCGTTTTTTACTGTTTGGGGCGCGAAAAATGTCCAATCTTGATGGAACTTTGAGGAATACTTCTTTATACTATTTTGAGTGTGTCATAGAAGTTTTGGCTCGATTTGACCTTCTAAAGCTTATCAACTGCCTCGTTTATCGAGTTGCAATCACTCCCAAGCCCATTTTTGGACTTTCGTATATATGACTTTTTTTTGCCTGTTTGGGTCCCGAACGATGTCCAATCTTTACGAAGAATGGAGGGATGCATCTTTATACTATTTTGAGTATCTCATAGGAGTTTTGGCTCTATTTAACCTTATAAAGTTAGTCAATGCCCCCATTTATCAGGCCACAGTCATTCCGAAGCTCCATTTTTAGACTTTTGCATATGTGACTCGTTTTCTCCTATTTGGGGTCCGAACGATGTCTAATCTTCACAAAACTAGGAGGGATGCTTTTGACTCTATTTTGAGTGTGTCATAGAAGTCTAAGCTTGATTTGACCTTTTGAAGTTGGTCAACTCCCTCTTTCATCTGGCCGCGGTCACTCCTAAGGCCCATTTTTGGACTTTTTCATATGTAACTCGTTTTCGCTTGTTTGAGGCCCAAACGATATCCAATCTTCACAAAACTCAGAGGGATGCTTTTTGATATAACTTTGAGTAGGTCATTGAAGTTTCGGCATAATTTAACCACCTGAAGTTGGTCAATTCCTTCATTCATCGGGCTGCGATCACTCCCAAGGAACATTTTTAGACTTTTGCATACATGACTCGTTTCCGCCTGTTTGTGGCATGAACGGTGTCCAATCTTTGCGGAACATGGAGGAATGCTTCTTTACATTATTTTGAGTTTGTCATAGAAGCTTCGACTTGATTTGACCTTCTAAAGTTGGTCAACTTACTCGTTCATCGGGCTGCAATCACTCCCAAGGCCCATTTTTTGACTTTTGCATATGTGACTCGTTTTTGCCTGTTTGGGGCCAGAACGATGTCCAATCTTCACGAAACTTGTAGGGATACTTCTTGAGACTATTTTGACTATGTCATAGAAGTTTTAGCTTGATTTGACCTTCTGAAGTTGGTCAACTCCCTCGTTCCTCGGGCTATGCTCACTCCCAGGGCCCATTTTTGGATTTTTGCATCTATGAATCGTTTTGCATCTATGAACCGTTTTCATGAAACTTAGGATAATGCTTCTTGTTACTATTTTGAGTGTATCATACTTGTTTCAGCTCTATTTGATATTCTGAAGCTTGTCAAATCTATCATTCATCGGGCCATAGTCACTCCCAAGGCCCATTTTTGGACTTTTGCATATATGAGTCGTGTTCGCCTGTTTGGGGCCCGAACGATGTCCAATCTTCATGAAACTTGAGGGAATGCTTATTGACACTATTTTGAGTATGTAATAGAAGTTTCCACTCGATTTGACATCTAAAGTTAGTAAACTCAATCATTTATTGGGCTGCGGTCACTCCCAAGGCCCATTTTTGGACTTTTGCATATGTGACTCGTTTTCGCCTGTTTGGGGTCCAAACGGCGTCCAATCATCATGAAAGTTGGAGAGATACTTCTTGACACTAATTCGAGTGTATCATGGAAGTTTTAGAAGGATTGTACCTTCTGAAGTTGGTCAACACATGCGTTCATTGGGACGCGGTCACTCCTAAGGCCCATTTTTGGACTTTTGCATATGTGACTTGTTTTCGCGTGTTTGGGGTCCGAACGATGTCCAATCTTCACGAAACTCGGAGGAATGGTTTTTCACAGAATTTTGAGTAAGTCATAGAAGTTTTGGCTAGATTTGACTATCTGAAGTTGGTCAACTCCCTCATTCATCGGGCCCCGTCACTCCCAAGGCCTATTTTTAGACTTTTCCATATGTGACTCGTTTTTACCTGTTTGGGGCCCAAACGATGTCCAATCTTCATGGAACCTGAAGGAATGGTTCGTTACACTATTTTGAGTGTGTCATAGAAGTTTCAGCTCTATTTGAGCTTTTGATGTTGGTTAGCTCCCTCGTTCATCGGGCCACTATCACTCCTAAGGTCCATTTTGTTACCTTTGAATATGTGACTCGTTTTTGCCTGTATGGGGCCAGAACGACATCCAATCTTCGCAAAACTTGAAGGGATGCTTCTTGAAACTATTTTGAGTGTGTCATAGAAGTTTCAGCTTGGTTTCACTATCTAAAGTTGGTCAACTCCCTCGTTCATTGGGCCGCGCTCACTCCCAAGGCCCACAAGTCTCTAAGAAGATTCTTACTATGAAGCATGACTGTGGCCATGTCTTGGAGAACTCTATTTTTCCTTTCAGCTACCCCATTTTATTGTGGAGTTTTGGGTGCTGAATATTCATGATGAATCCCATATTTCTCACAGAATTTGTCAAATTGATCATTTTCAAATTCTCCACCATGATCACTTCTGATTCGGGTTACTAAAGTCCCTTTTTCAATTTGAATTTGTTTTACAATCCTTTTAAATTCTCCAAAGGCTTCAGATTTTTCTCTCAAGAATGCAACCCAAGTGAATCTAGAGAAATCATCTACCATGACAAGAAAGTACCTTTTCTTACCTCGACTCTCTCTTTTAGTTGGTCCAACCAAGTCCATATGATAAGTTCTAGAGGTCGAGTGGTTTTCATAGCATTCACCATTTTATAGGCGCTTCTAATTTGTTTTCCTTGAAGGCACTCTCCACAGATCATCTTTTCTTGACTACTGATCTTGGGCAGTCCTTCAACATATTTATTTAGATGGGATAAGTCCCTGTAGTTTATATGCCCAAGTCTTTGATGCCAGAACTTAGCTTTATCAATACTAGTTAATAAGCAAGAAGCGGAGGATGAAGTATTTGTTTTTCCCACCACATAACAGTTATCGGTAGTTCTAAGACCTCTCAATATTATCTTTCCATTCCTTGAGATCTCACAACTATGACTACTAAAGTTTACGGCATAATCTTTATCACAGATTTGAGATATGCTAAGTAAATTATGTTTCAACCCATCAACGCACAAAACATTCTCAAATGGTGGCAGGTTTGGAACATTTAAAGTTCCTTTCCCAATAATTTTTGCAGTACTGCCATCACCAAAAGTAACCGTGCCTTCATCAAATTCAATCATTTTAGACAAACAAGATTTATCACCAGTCATATGTTTTGAGCATCCACTATCCAGATACCATCTTGATTGTTCTGCAGCTTTAAAAGCTATGTGGACCACTAGATTCTTGTTTTTAGGTATCCATTTAAGTGTACTAGTGGTGGGGATCACAGTTGGTTTTTGGTGTTTCACTTGAAAGGTTTTATGTTGGGGAATAAGAATGTTTGCTCCATCCTTTTTGTATATTTCAAATTGTTTTCTTAACTTTTGGACTTCTTTTAACAGATTATCCATTTTCTGGTTTAAGGGGAATGTGTTTATTTAAGACTTCTGCTTTTTGTTTTCAAGTTCCACTTTTTTAGAGGTGTTTTTCTCAATTTTTTGACTAATGTTATAATGAATTTTTCTTAACTCGCACTCCATTTTGAAATGACCTCTTTTTCCACAATAATGACAGATGACATTTAATGAAACAGTATGAGTACTAGTAGATGCCTTATCCAAAGTGTTCTTAGTACTAGTATCTTCCTTTAAAGCACTTCTGACAAAAACAGTTGTGGAACTTGGAGACTGATTAGCATTTTTGTCATATCCAAGACTGGTCATGTCTTTATAAGCTTTCCCAATTTTGAATAGTCTAATGTATTTCTCATCATTTTGGGTAAATCTGTACTCATACTTTTCTTTATACCGTTTCAGAATAGTCACTTCATTGTGGAGAGCATTATTTTTATCTTTTATTTTTAAAAGGGGTTTTTCATTTTCTCTTAATTTGATTACATTTTCTCTTTCTGTTGATAATTGGGTTTTTACACTTTCGAGTTCTTTGATTAATTCTTCCTTTTCAGTATTAACACTATCAACCTTTCTTCTAAATTCTTAATTTTGTTTTGTTGATTGCTTACAGTTTCAACGAGCCTACAGGTTCCCTCATAGAGTAGTTCATAGGAATCCGTGGTGTTGTCATTATCCTCATCATCTAAATTTTCATATTCACTCTCTGACTCACTTCCTGAGATTTCCTCATTCGATATTTTAATCATTTCCTCACAGAGATTGAATGTTGTAGTGGTAGCCATCAGAACTGTATATTTGTCTGATTCATTTTGATGTGATTCATTTGAGTCAGAATCTGATTCAGATGAATCGTCCCAAGTGGCTACAAGATTCTTCTTTTTTAATTTTCCTTTTAGAGGACAATCGATGGATATGTGTCCAAATTTCTTACATCTGTAACACATAGGCTCCTTATGTTTACTTCTAGAGAGGGAACTTGACCGACCTTTGTATTTATCATTAGTGTTTTCATTTTTATAATCTTTCACCCTCTTTTTCTTAAATTGTTTCAAAAATCTTTTAGTCAAAAGGGCCACATCTTCATCCTCATCATTACTAGTTATTCCTATGTCATCTTTAGAGGAAGATGTGTTATGAGAGGTGATTAGAGCGATTGATTTCTTTTTGTCATTGTTAAATTTGAGTTCAAAGGTCTGAAGGGATCCCACTAAATCTTCAATTTTCATTTGTTCCGAATCCTTGTGTTCTTCTATAGAGGTTACCTTAGGATAGAATCTTTTCGGAAGTGATCTCAAGATTTTACTACAAATTTTACCTTCCGGAAGAGTTTTCCCAAGAGCCCACATTTCATTTACAATTTTCATGAGCTTAGTATGGAAGTCAGTAAACATTTCATTTTCTTCCATGCAAATGTTTTCGAACTGACTCGTGAGCATCTGAAGTTTAGATCTTTTGACAACTGAGGTACCCTCATAAGTCACTTCAAGGATTCTCCATGCCTGTTTTGCATTAGTGGTTGTCATGATCTTTTTAAACTCTTCTTGATTCATGGCACACACTATAGCATTGTAAGCTCTAGCATTATTTTGTCTAAGAAGTAGCTGAGCAGGAGACCATCTAGCTGGATCCAATGGTCTAGTGGTTGTGACACCATTTATAGTCACATCTTCAGTAGGTTCCATCCAGCCTTTCTCTATAGCCTCCCAAACAGTCCAATCCATGGATTTTAAAAATGCTGTCATCCGGGCTTTCCAAAAGGCATAATTTGTTCCATCAAAGAAAGGTGGACGGGTGATAGAGCTTCCTTCAGGATTCATGGTGAATCTAGCAAAAGATGGATCTACTTCAGGTTATTACACCCTTAAGAAGTAACCCTCTCTGATACCAATTGAAAGTGCAATAGCTAGATCTCACCAAGTCCTAGAGGGGGGGTGAATAGGACTATTAAAAATTTCTTTCCAAGAATTAGGTTTTATTAGTGTGCAATTTGAAGGATTAATTAAGATTGAGAGTCCCCAAGAAGATTAAGAGAGATGTTCAGAGTTGTGAGTGCTTACAGTGTGTAGAAATGCAAAATGCAACTAGAATAACAAAGGTGTAGCTTAGAAATGATGATCAACACAAGTGACAAGAATACAAGGCAACAACCACACACAACAAGCAATAAACACAGTGATTTATAGTGGTTCGGTTCTAGACCTACAGCCACTCTCAAGAGCAATCTCTCTTGGTTCCACTAAATAAGAGGTACTTACATAACATACACCTCTTGCAACAGTTTTTGATTCGGTGGTTTGTCTTCCACCAACTGGGGTTTTTGATCAGGTGGTTGATCCTTGATCTAGTCCACCAACTACAACAATTTTTTATGCGGTGGTTTGTCTTCCACCAAATACAGCTATGAGAATTGAAATATTAAAGAACACCTAAACAAAGAATTGTATACCTTGGTTTTGAGTGGTGCTCTTGATGCTTGAAAGACTACCTCCAAGCTTTGACCTCTTGTTCTTGCTCCTTGGTGATGAAGATCTTCAGATGAGTGTTCAGCCAAGGGAAGAGGTTTTAAAAGGGTTTAGAAGGCTAAGATATTCTCTCAGATTTAATGAAGCCTTTCCTAAAGGACCAACTACTCTTCTTGAAACAATAATGGCATTTTTTTTGTGTTGAAGAGTAGGTGGTTGTGGGAGCTTTAAAGATGATTTTAATGGAGGTGCAAAGGCTCAGTTATACTGATGATTTTCTCAGTAATGAAGTCTGTGGTTGGAGCAAAGGAGAGGTCCTCTTTAAATACAGATAAGCTCCAACGGATAGATCTACGGCTAAGAACAGAATGGTCCACGGCTTAGCCGTATGCTCTGACAACATCCAACGGCTAGTTTGACCGGATTCAACAAAAATTCCTTCTTACGGTTAAACTTACGGCTTAGCCGTAAATCCTTATACAGCTTAGCCATGAGCACCTTTCGGCCTAGCCGTGGGTCAGCCGTAAGCTGAAATCTCCCAAAAAACTGCTCTCTGGAGAGTGGCCCGTAATCTTTACGGCTTAGCCGTGAATCACATTACGGCTTAGCCGTGAAGGCCTTTCGGCTTGGCCGCAAGGTCAACCGTAGGCATTATATGACCAAGATCACTCTCTGGACTGTGGCCCGTAGATTTTACGGCTTAGCCGTAAAACACACTACGGCTTAGCCATAACCCTTTTTCGGTGCAGCCGTAGGGTCAACCGTAGAACAAAATTATTCAAAATATACTCTTTGGAGAGTGAGCCGTAGGATCTACGGCTTAGCCGTGATCCAAGCCGTAGTACAAATGCAGGGTGATTAGAAACCCTTTTTCCTATTCTATTTCTATGGGCAAGAAGGGTCAATGATACCTTATCCCTTGGCATTCATAGAGAATCGTCTTAATTGATTTTGATCTTCCTTGAACTTGCTTGATCTTAATTGATAAACCATGAGCTTCCTTGATCTAACTTGATCTTCATAGATGTAACTTGATCTTCCTTAGAGCAAGACTAGACTTGGGTCACGTAATTGACAATACATTCTTACAATGACACTAACATTCGCTTGATTTCATCTTCTCAAGTTGGTCAACTCCCTCGTTCATCAAGCGGCGGTCACTCCTAAGGCCCATTTTTGGACTGTTGCATATATGACTCGTTTTCACCTGTTTGTGACCCGAACGATGTCCAATCAACCCAGTACTTGGAGGAATGCTTCTTTACACTATTTTGATTGTGTCATTGAAGTTTTAGCTCAATTTGACCTTCTGAAGTTGGTCAATTCCCTCATTCATCGGGCTGCGCTCACTCCCAAGGCTCATTTTTGGACTTTTGCAGATATGACTTGTTTTCGCCTGTTTAGGGCCCGAACGATGTCCAATGTTGATGAAACTTGGAAGAATGCTTCTTGATACAATTTTGAGTTTGTCATAGACGTTTTGGCTCATTTTGGCCTTTTGAAGCTGGTCAAATCTGCCATTCATTGGGCCACGGTCACTCCTAATGCCATTTTTAGACTTTTGTATATGTAACCCGCTTTCACTTGTTTGGGGCCCGAACGATGTCCAATCTTCATGAAACTTAAGAGAATGCTTGTTGACACTATTTTGAGTGTATCATAGGAGTTTCCACTCGATTTGACCAGCTAAAGTAGTAAAATTCCTCATTCATCAGGCTGCGGTCACTCCCAAGACTCATTTTTGGTCTTTTACATATGTGACTTGTTCTTTCTTGTTTTGGGCTAGAACATTGTCCAATCTTTCTGAAACATGTAGGGATGCTTTTGAAACTATTTTGAGAGTGTCATAGAAGTTTTAGCTTGATTTGAACTTCTGAAGTTGGTTAACTCCCTCGTTTATCAGGCCACGCTCACTCCCGAGGCCCATTTTTAGACTTTTGCATATATGACACATTTTCTCCTGTTTGGAGCCGAAACAATGTCCAATCTTTATAAAACTTGGAAGAATGCTTCTTGATACAATTTTGAGTGTGTCATAGTTGTTTTGGCTCTATTTGGTGTTAGTTTTTGTGGACTCAATCCATCAGTTGATGTAATAAATTGATTAATTTCTTTATTTATCAATAAAATCATGCTTTACTTTCATGAGATGAATGTTATTTTACTACTTTATGCACATGACCAATACGTATGACATAATGGTTCATGAGTTGAACCGGGTCCCATTAGTATATTAGATGTGATATATGTGCATGGATGAGATCCACACGCGGGAGATATATGTCACAAATCTTATACTTAAATAGCTTCACAACCAGTAATGAGACTGGGCATCTCATTTGATAAGGTTGCAGCACTTTGATCACTATGAGATAGTGTGATTTGTCTCGATCATCATGTAAGATTCTGGATCAATAGTGCCGGTACATTGGATGTATTGAAGGACCATGAGATGCACCTTATGGTATTCCGTCTCAATAATAAGGTATGCTTTCATAATTCCCTAGCAATAGGCTCTCAATCCTGAGACATTGACGAACTCAAGTTTCTATCTATTCATTTGCTTTGAGTCACCAATGAGTGAGGCCGACTATAGGTTAACACCTCGGTGTCTTGGGTATATGGTAGTAGAACTGTGGGAACGTTGAATGATCAAGATGGAATCTATCTCTATTATCCCCTTGTGCCAATTAATGGATTTGTCATTAGTAAGTGCGCACCCATCTCAATTAAGAGCTAATTGGATGGTACTGATGATTACTGTGATTAATTGGGGCTCAAGGATAATAAGATGTGGAACTTAGATTGGAAGAGACGGATTTATTCCAATTGATCCACGGATATTGATAGAGGGGCCTACTTGTGGTAATTGGGAAGTTTAGGGTCTTCATTGTAATTTATTCCTAAGACTGGAGTGCAATTGCATTTATATAGTGGTGTTATTTGCAATTAACTGTGGGCCCGGATTGCACATGAGATGTGGGGTCGCGGTGTTCCAGTTGGAGCCAGCTTTCTAAGGAATCCCTAGTGGTCCCCACGCTAGCCCAAGAGATTGGAAAACACTAATCCGACTTGGACTCTAGAAATAAGAGTTTGGAAAGGAGAAAGTTGCTAATTGCTTTGGAAGTAAGACTTCTATTTCAATTAGACAAGGGAGAGATTTGGAAGTCTATAAAATATCCTTGGACGTCCAAAAGAGTTCTCTCTCACGCCCAAAACCCTTTCGTGCAAGAGTTGCGCGAGTTACTCTCCTCTCCTTTCTTCTAGTTCCTTGGAGTCTCGAGCTGGGATTTTCTCCTGAAGATTCCACCGTTCTTCTTGAGAAAAGAAATCCAATTCGGGGGTCATAGCGTGGAAGGCTAAGAGGTCTTGAAGAAGTCCATTAGAGCACTGCGGGTCTCCAAAGGTATGATCTACTTCTTGCATGTCGTAGGTTATTTTGGATGTTTAGTGCTGGTATAATTTTTACTATACATGGTCACGAGATTGAGGGTAACGCATCCTGGATTGGGTTTTGGTCTTATGGATAGTTGATCCCTGTGTCAAGTGGGTCAAAAGTTTTGAGAATCTATCCACGAGACCCACCTACTTCCAACATTTGGTCTTCTTAAGCTCGTGAAATCCGTCATTCATCGGCCGTGGTCATTCCCAAGGCCCATTTTTGGATTTTTGTATATGTGACCCATTTTCGCCTATTTAGGGCCCGAACGATGTCCAATCTTCATGAAACTTAGGGGATGCTTGTTGACACTATTTTGACTATGTCATAGAAGTTTATACTCGATTTGACCATCTGAAGTTAGAAAACACCCACATTCATCAGCCGCGGTCACTCCCAAGGCCCATTTTTGGAGTTTTGCATATGTAACTTGTTTTTGCTTGTTTGGGTTCCGAACGAAGTCCGATCTTCACGGAACTTGGAGAGATGCTTCTTGACACTATTATAAGTGTGTCATGTAAGTTTTATATAGATTGGACCTTTTGAAGTTAGTCAACACCCCCGTTCATCGGGCCGCGGTCACTCCCAAGGCCTATTTTTGGACTTTTGTATATGTGGCTCATTTTCGCATGTTTGGGGACCGAACGATGTCCAATCTTCACAAAACTTGGACATATACTTCTTGGCACTATTTTGAGTATGTCATAGAAGTTTTGACTAGATTTGACCTTCTGAAGTTGGTCAACTCCCTCGTTCATCGGGCCGTAGTCACTCCCAAGGACCATTTTTGGACGTTTGCATATGTGACTCAATTTCGCCTGTTTGGGTCTCGAACGATGTCCAATCTGCACGAAACTTGGAGGAATGCTCCTTGATGCTATTTTTGAGTGTCTCATAGAAGTTTTAACTTGATTTGACCTTCTGAGCTTGGTTAACTAGCTCATTTAATTGGCTGCGGTCACTCCCAAAGACCATTTTGGGACTTTTGCATATGTGATTCGTTTTCACCTCTTTAGGGCATGAATGATGTCCAATCCTCGCGAGACTTGGAGGGGTGCTTCTCAACACATATTTGAGTGTGTCATTGAAGTTTCAGCTCGATGTGACCTTCTAAAGTTGGTCAACTCCCTCATTTATTGGGCCGCATTCACTCCCAATGCCCATTTTGGACTTGTGCATATGTGATTCATTTTCGCCTATTTGGGACCCGAAAAATGTCCAATCTTCACTAAACCTGGAAAAATCTTCTTGACACTCTTTTGAGTGTGTCATAGGAGTTTTGGCACTATTTGGCCTTCTGATGTTGGTCAACGGCCTCATTCATCGAGCCGCAGTCACACCCAAGGTCCATTTTTGGACTTTTGCATATATGACATGTTTTCACTTGTTTGTGGCCCAAATGATGTCCAATCTTCATGGAACCTGGAGGAAGGCTTTTTTACGCTATTTTGAGTGTGTCATAGAAGTGTTGGCTCATTTTGACCTTTTGAAGTTGGTCAACTCCCTCGTTCATCGGGCCACAGTCACTCCCGAGGCCCATTTTTGGACTTTTGCATACGTGACTCGTTTTCGCTTGTTCGGGGCCAGAACAATGTCCAATCTTTACGAAACTTGATGGGATGCCTCTTGAAAATATTTTGAGTGTGTCATAGAGGTTTCAGCTTGATTTGACCATCTAAAGCAGGTCAACTGCCATGTTCATCAGGCTGCGCTCACTCCCATAGCTCATTTTTGGACTTCTATAGATATAATTCATTTTCGCCTGTTTTGGGCTCGAACGATGTCCAATCTTTATGAAACTTGGAAGAGTTCTTCTGGATACAATTTTGAGTTTGTTATAGAAGTTTTGGCTGGATTTGGCCTTCTGAAGCTGGTCAAATCTGCCAATCATCGGCCCGCGGTCACTCCTAATGCCCATTTTTAGACTTTTGCATATGCGACCCGTTTTCGATTGTTTGGGGCCCGAACGATGTCCAATCTTCATGAAAGTTGGGGGGATGCTTGTTGACACCATATTGAGTATGTCATAGAGGTTTCCACTTGATTTGACCATCTGAAGTTAGTAAACTCCCTCATTCATCGAGCCGCAGTCACTCCCAAGGCCCATTTTTGGACTTTTGCATATATGAATCGTTTTTGCCTGTTTGGGGCTAGAACAATGTCCAATCTTCACGAAACTTGGAGGAATGCTTCTTAACACAATTTTGAGTGTGTCACAAAAGTTTTGGCTCAATTTAAAAATTTGAAGCTTGTCAACTCCCTCGTTAATCGGGACACGGTCACTCCAAAGGCCCATTTTTGGTTTTTTGCATATGTGACTTGTTTTCGCCTGTTTGGGACCCGAACGATGTTCAATCTTCACCGAAATTTGAGGAATGTTTCTTTACACTATTTTGAGTGTTTCATAGAAGTTTTAACTCAATTTGACCTTCTTAAGTTGGTCAACTTCTGCGTTTACCGGTATGCAGTCACTCCAAAGGCTCATTTTTGGACTTTTGCATATATGACTGGTTTTTGCCTGTTTGGGGCCCGAATAAAGTCCAATCTTCACTGAACTTTGAGGAATGCTTCTTTACACTATTTTGAGTGTGTCATAGAAGTTTTGGCTCAATTTGACCTTCTAAAGCTAGTCAACCGCCTCATTTATCGGGCCACAGTTACTCCAAAGGCCCATTTTTGGACTTTCGCATATGTGACTCGTTTTCACCTGTTTGGGACCCGAACGATGTCCAATCTTTACGAAACATGGAGGGATGCATCTTTATACTATTCTGAGTATCTCATAGAAGTTTTGGCATGATTTAGGCTTCTGAAGTTGGTGAACTCATTCGTTCATCACGCCATGGTCACTCCTAAGGCCCATTTTTGGACTTTTACATAAGTGACACGTTTTCGCCTGTTTGGTGCACGAACGATGTCCAATCTTCATGGAACTTAGAGGAATGCTTCTTTACACTATTTTAAGTGTGTCATAGAAGTTTTGGCTTAAGTTAAGCTTCTAAAGTTGATCAACTTCCTCGTTCATGGGGCCACGTCACTCCCAAGGCCCATTTTTGGACTTTTGCATATGTGACTCGTTTTTGCCTATTTGGGGTACGAACAATGTCTAATCTTCACGGAACTTGGAAGAATGATTCTTTACACTATTTTGAGAATGTCACAGAATTTTTGGCTCGTTTTGACCCTATGTAGTTAGTCAACGCTCTCATTTGTCGTGCCACGGTCACTCCCAAGCTCCATTTTTGGACTTTTGCATATGTGACTCATTTTCACTTGTGTTGGGGCCGAATGATGTCCAATCCTCATGAAACTAGGAGAGTTGCTTCTTGACACTATTTTGTATGTGTCATGGCAGTTTTAGATGGATTGGACCTTCTAAGGTTTGTCAACACCGGCGTCCATTGGGCCGCAGTCACTCCTAAGGCCCATTTTTGGACTTTTGCATATGTGAGTCGTTTATTTGGGGACCGAACGATATCCAATCCTCACAAAACTTGGAGGAATATTTCTTGACACTATTTTGAGTATGTCGTAGAAATTTTGCCAAGATTTGACCTTCTGAAGTTGGTCAACTCCCTTGTTCATTAAGCCGGAGTCACTCCCAAAGACCATTTTTTTACTTTTGCATATGTGACTCGATTTCACCAGTTTGGGGTGCGAACGGTATCCAATCTTCATGAAACTTGGAGGAATGGTTCTTTACACTATTTTGAGTGTGCCATAGAAAGTTTAACTCGATTTGACTTTCTGAAGTTGCTCCATTAGCTCGTCCATCGGGCTGCTGCCACTCCCAAAGTCCATTTTTGGACTTTTACATATGTGACTAATTTTCACCTGTTTGGGGCCCGAACGATATCCAATCTTCACGAAATTTGGAGGAATGCTTCTTGACACTATTTTGAGTGTGTCACAAAACTTTTGGCTCAATTTGACCATCTGAGGTTGGTCAACTCCCTTGTTCATCGGGCCACGGTCACTCCCAAGGCCCATTTTTGGACTTCTGCATATATGACTTGTTTTCGCTTGTTTGGGGCCAGAACGATGTCCAATCTTCATAAAAATTGGAGGGATGCTTTTTAAAACTATTTTGAGTGTGTCATAGAGGTTTCATTGTGATTTGTCCTTCTGAAGTTGGACAACTCCCTCGTTCATCAGGCTACACTCACTCCCAAGGCTCATTTTTGGACTTCTGCAGATATGACACGTATTCTCCAGTTTGGGGCCCAAATGACGCCCAATTTTCATGAAACTTGGGGGGATGCCTGTTGACACTATTTTAAGTGTGCCATAGATGTTTCCACTCAATTTGACCATCTAAAGTTAGTAAACTCCCTCATTCATCGGGCTGTGGTCACTCCCAGGGCCCATTTTTGGACTTTTGCGTATGTGACTCGTTTTTGCCTGTTTAGGGCCGGAACGTTGTCCAATCGTCACGAAACTAGCAGGGATGTTTCTTGAAACTATTTTGAGAGCGTCATAGAAGTTTTAGCATGATTTGACCTTTTGAAGTTGGTCAACTCCCTCGTTCATCGGGCCACGCTCACTCCCAAGGCCCATCTTTGGACTGTTGAATATATGACACGTTTTCGCCTGTTTGGAGTTCAAATGATGTCCAATCTTCATGAAACTTGGAAGAATGCTTCTTGATACAATTTTGAGTGTGTCATAATTGTTTCAACTTGATTTAATCTTTTGAAGCTAGTCAAATCCATCATTCATCAACCGCGGTCACTCCCAAGGCCCATTTTTGGACTTTTGCATATGTGACCCATTTTCGCCTGTTTAGGGCCCGAACGATGTCCAATCTTCATGAAACTTGATGGGATGCTTCTTCACACCATTTTGATTATGTCATAGAATTTTATACTTGATTTGACCATCTGAGGTTAGCAAACTCCATCATTCATCAGGCCGCGGTCACTCCCAAGGCCCATTTTTGGACTTTTGCATATGTAACTCGTTTTCGCCTATTTGGTCTCCGAACGAAGTTTAATCTTCACGAAACTTGGAGAGATGCTTTTTGACACTATTTTGAGTGTGTCATGGATGTTTCAGCTGGATTGGACCTCTGAAGTTGGTCAACACCAGCGTTCATCGGGCCACGGTCACTCCCAAGCTCATTTTTGGACTTTTGCATATGTGACTCGTTTTCTCTTGTTCGGAATCCGAACGATGTCTAATCTTCACGAAACTCGGAAGGGCTGCTTCTTGATACTATTTTGAGTGTGTCATAGAAGTGTAAGCTTGATTTTCCCTTTTAAAGTTGGTCAATTCCCTCTTTCATCGGGCCGTGGTCACTCCTAAGGCCCACTTTTGGACTTTTTCATACGTAATTCGTTTTCGCCTGTTTGGGGCCCGAACGATGTCTAATCTTCACGAAACTTGGCGGGATGCTTCTCTATACAATTTTGAGTATGTCTTTGTAGTTTCATCTTAAGTTGACAACTTGAGCTTTGTCGACTCCCTCATTTATCCGTCCGCGGTCACTCCCTGGGAACATTTTTGAACTTTTGCATATGTGACTCGTTTTCGCCTGTTTGTGGCACGAACGATGTCCAATCTTCACGGAACCTAGAAGAATGGTTCTTTACACTAGTTTGTATTTGTCTTAGAATTTTCGGCTCAATTTGACCTTTTAATGTTGGTCAACTCCCTCGTTCATCGAGCCGCGGTCACTCTTGAGGTCCATTTTTGTACTTTTGCATATGTGACTCGTTGTTGCTTGTTTGGGGCTAGAACGGCGTCGAATCTTCACGAAACTTGGCGGGATGCTTCTTGAAACTATTTTGAATGTGTCAAAGAAGTTCTGGCTTGATTTGACCATCTGAAGTTGGTTAACTCCCTCGTTCGTCAGGTCACGCTCACTCCCGAGGCCTATTTTTGGACTTTTGCATCTATGACTCGTTTTCGCCTGTTTGGAGCGCGAACGATGTCCAATCTTCATGAACGTGGAGGAATGCTTCTTGACACTATTTTGAGTGTGTCATAAAAGTTCTAGCTTGATTTGACCATCTAAGGTTGCTCAACTAGCTCATTCATCGAGCCGCGGCCACTCCCAAAGCCCATTTTTGGACTTTTGCATATGTGACTAGTTTTTGCCTGTTTGGGGCCCGAACGAGGTCCAATCTTCACGAAACTTGGAGGAATGCTTCCTGACACTATTTTGAGCATGTTGCAGAAGTTTTAGGTTGATTTCAGCTTCTCAAGTTGGTCAACTCCCTCATTCATTGGGCGGCAATCACTCGTAAGGCCCGTTTTTGGACTTTTGCATATATGACTCGTTTTCACCTGTTTGTGGCCCGAACGATGTCTAATCTTCCCAGTACTTGGAGGAATGCTTCTTTACACTATTTTAACTGTGTCATAAAATTTCATACTCGATTTGACCTTTTGAAGCTGGTCAATTCCCTCATTCATTGTGCCGCCCTCACTCCCAAGGCTCATTTTTGGACTTTTGCAGTTATGACTCGTTTTCGCCTATTTGGGGCCCAAACGATGTCCAATGTTCATGAAACTTGGATGAATGCTTCTTGACACAATTTTGAGTTTTTCATAAACGTTTTGGCTCATTTTGACCTTCTGAAGCCAGTCAAATTTGACATTCATCGGGCCGCAGTCACTCCTAATGCCCATTTTTAGACTTTTGCAAATGTGACCCGTTTTCACCTGTTTGGGGCCCGAACAATGCCCAATCTTCATGAAACTTTGGAGGAAGCTTTTTGACACTATTTTGAGTGTTTCATAGAAGTTTCCACTCGATTTGACCATCTGAAGTTAGTAAACTCCCTCATTCATTGGTTGCAGTCATTCCCAAGGCCCTTTTTTGGACTGTTGTATATGTGACTCGTTTTTGCCTGTTTGGGTCCAGAACGATGTCCAATCTTCACAAAACTTGTAGGGATACTTCTTGGAACTATTTTGAGAGTATCATAGAAGTATTAGTTTGATTTGACCTTCTGAAGTTGGTCAACTCCCTCTTTCATCGGGCCACACTCACTCCCACGGCCCATTTTTGGACTTTTGCATATATGACACGTTTTCGCCTGTTTGGAGCCCAAACGATGTCCAATCTTCGTAAAACTTGGATGAATGCTTCTTGATACAATTTTGAGTTTGTCATAGTTGTTTCGGCTCGATTTGATTTCTGAAGCTGGTGAAATCCGTCATTTATCAGCCGCGGTCACTCCCAAGGCCCATTTTTGGACTTTTGCATATGTGACCCATTTTCGCCTGTTTAGGCCCCGAACGATGTCCAATCTTCGTGAAACTTAGGGGATGCTTGTTGAAACCATTTTGACTATGTCATAGAAGTTTATACTCAATTTGACCATCTGAAGTTAGTAAACACAATCATTCATCAGGCCGTGGTCACTCCAAAGGCCCATTTTTTTACTTTTACGTATGTAACTCGTTTTCACCTGTTTGGATTCCGAACGAAGTCCAATCTTTATGAAACTTGGAGAGATACTTCTTGACACCATTTTAAGTGTCATGAATGTTTTAGATGGGTTGGACCTTCTAAAGTTGGTCAACACCCGCGTTCATCAGGCTACGGTTACTCCCAAGGCCCATTTTTGAACTATTGCATATGTGACTCGTTTTGACGGGTTTAGGGACCGAACGGTGTGTAATCTTCAAAAAACTTGGATGTATACCTCTTGGAACTATTTTGAGTGTATCATAGCGGTTTTGACTAAATTTGACCTTTTGAAGTTGGTTAACTCCCTCGTTCATGGGGCCGTAGTCACGCCCAAGGACCATTTTTGGACTTTTGCATATGTGAGTTAATTTCGCCTATCTGAGGCTCGAACGATGTCCAATTGGCATGAAACTTGGAGGAATGCTTCTTGACACTATTTTGAGTATGTCATAGAAGTTTTTGCTTGATTTGACCTTCAAAACTTGGTCAACTAGCTCGTTTAATGGGTCGCGGTCACTTCCAAAGCCCATTTTGGGACTTTTGCATATGTGACTCATTTTCAACTCTTTGGGGCCTGAACGATGTGCAATCTTCACGAGACTTGGGGGGATGCTTCTCAACACAATTTTGAGTTTTTCATTCAAGTTTGCATATGATTTGGCCTTCTGAAGTTGGTCAACTCCCTCATTTATTGGGTTGCGATCATTCCCAATGCCCATTTTGGACTTGTACGTATATGACTCGTTTTCGCCTGTTTAAAACCCGAATGATGTCCAATCTTCACTAAAGTTCGATGAATTCTTCTTGACACTCTTTTGAGTGTGTCACAGGAGTTTTGGCTCGATTTGGCCTTCTGATGTTGGCCAACTGCCTTCTTCATCGGGCCGCGGTCACACCTAAGGCCCATTTTTGGACTTTTGTATATATGACACGTTTTCACTTGTTTGTGGCCTGAACGATGTCCAATCTTCACGGAACTTGGAGGAAGGCTTCTTTGCACTATTTTGAGTCTGTCATACAAGTGTTGGCTCATTTTGACCTTCTGAGGTTGGTCAACTCCCTCGTTTATCAGGCCACAGTCACTCCTAGGGCCCATTTTTAGACTTTTGCATATGTGACTCATTTTCCCCTATTTGGGACTCGAACGATGTCCAATCTTCACTAAACTTGGAAAAATTCTTCTTGACACTCTTTTGAGTGTGTCACATGAGTTTTGGCTCGATTTGGGCTTCTGACGTTGGTCAACTGCCTCGTTCATCGGGCAGCGGTCACATCCATGGCCCATTTTTGAACTTTTGCATATATGACACGTTTTCACTTGTTTGTGGCCCGAACACTGTCCAATCTTCACAGAACCTGGAGGAAGGCTTCTTTACACTATTTTGAGTATGTCATAGAAGTGTTGGCTCATTTTGACCTTTTAAGGTTGGTCAACTCCCCTGTTCATCGGGCTATAGTCACTCCCGAGGCCCATTTTTGGACTTTTGCATATGTGACTCGTTTTCGCTTGTTTGGGGCCAGAACAATGTCAAATCTTGACGAAACTTGATGGGATGTTTCTTGAAACTATTTTGAGTGTGTGATAGTGGTTTTAGCTTGATTTGACCATCTGAAACAGGTCAGCTCCCTCGTTCATCAGGATGCGCTCACTCCTAAGGCCCATTTTTGGACTTCTGCGGATATGACTCGTTTTCGCTTGTTTGGGGCCCGAACGATGTTCAATTTTTACGAAACTTGGAAGAATGCTTCTTGATACAATTTTGAGTTTGTCAAAGAAGTTTTGGCTCTATTTGGCCTTCTAAAGCTGGTCAAATCTGCCATTCATCGGGCTGCGGTCACTCCCAATGCCCGTTTTTAGACTTTTGCATATGTGACCCGTTTTCGACCGTTTAGGGTCCGAACGATATGCAATCTTCATGAAAGTTGGGGGGATGCATGTTGACACCATTTTGATTGTGTCATAGAAGTTTCCACTCGATCTGACCATCTAAAGTTAGTAAACTCCCTCATTCATCGGACCATGGTCACTCCCAAGGCCCATTTTTAGACTTTTGCTTATGTGAATCGTTTTGGCCTGTTTGGGGCCTGAACGATGTTCAATCTTCGTGAAACTTGGAGGAATGCTTATTGACACTATTTTGAGTGTATCAGAAAAACTTTTGGCTCTATTTAACCATATGAAGTTGGTCAACTCCCTCGTTAATCAGGATGCGGTCACTCCAATGACCATTTTTGGATTTTTGCATATGTGACTTGTTTTCGCTTGTTTAGGGCCCGAACGATGTTCAATCTTCACAGAAATTCATGAAATGCTTCTTCACGCTATTTTGAGTGTTTCATAGAAGTTTTGACTCAATTTGACCTTCTTAAGTTGGTCAACTCCTGCGTTAATCGGTACACGGTCACTCCAAAGGCCCATTTTTGGACTTTCGCATATGTGACTCGTTTTCGCTCGTTTGGGTCCCGAACGATGTCCAATCTTTACGAAACATGGAGGGATGCATCTTTATACTATTCTGAGTATCTCATAGAAGTTTTGGCTCGATTTGAGCTTCTGAAGTTAGTCAACTCATTCGTTCATTAGGCCGTGTCACTCCCAAGGCCCATTTTTGGACTTTTGCATATGTGACACGTTTTCGCCTTTTTTGGGCACGAACGATGTCTAATCTTCACGGAACTTAGAGGAATGCTTCCTTATACTATTTGCATGTGTCATAGAAGTTCTTGCTCAGGTTAACCTTCTAAATTTGGTCAACTCCCTCGTTCATCGGGCCACAGTCACTCCCAAGGCCCATTTTTTGACTTTTGCATATGTGACTCGTTTTTGCCTGTTTGGAGCACGAACGATGTCCAATCTCCACGGAACTTGGAGGAATGCTTCTTTATAGTATTTTGAGAATGTCATAGAAGTTTTGGCCAGTTTTGACCCTATGAAGTTAGTCAACGCCCTCATTTATCGTGCCGCGGTCTCTTCGAAGCCCCATTTTTGGATTTTTGCATATGTGACTAATTTTCGCCTGTTTGGGTCCCGAACGATGTCCAACTTGGGAATGCTTCTTTACACTATTATGAGTGTGTCATAGAAGTTTTAGCTCGGTTTGACCGTTTGAAGTTGGTCAACTCTCACGTTTTTTCCGGCCGTGGTCACTCAAAAGGCTCATTTTTTTACTTTTGCATGTGACTCGTTTTCACCTGTTTTGGGCCCAAACGACGTCCAATCCTCACGGAAAATATAGGAATGCTCCTCTAGACTAGTGTGGCATAGAAGTGTCAGCTTGATTTGACCTTCTGATCTTGGTCAACTCCCTCGTTCATCGGGCCGCAGTTACTCCCAAGTCCCATTTTTGGACTTATGCATATAAGACTCATTTTCGCCTGTTTAGGGCTCAAATGAGGTCCAATCATCCCGAAACTTGAAAGAATGCTTCTTTGCACTATTTTGATTCTGTCGTTAAAGTTTCGGCTTGATTTGACTTTTTGGAGTCGGACAACTCCCACCTTTATCGGGCCTTAGTTACTCTTAAGGACAACTTTCGGACTTTTGCATATATGACTTGTTTTCACTTTTTTAGCGCCCGAACGATGTCCAATCCTCACAGAAATTGGAGGAATGCTTTTCTAAACTATTTTGAGTGTGTCATAGAAGTTTCAGCTCAAATTGACCTTCTAAAGTTGGTCAACTCCCTCGTGAATCGGGCCACGGTCATTTCTAAGGCCTATTTTTGAACTTTTGCATATGTGACTCGTTTTCTCCTATTTGGTCTCGAACGATGTCCAATCTTCACGAAACATGGTGGGCCACTTCTTAACATAATATTGAGAGCGTCATTGAAGTTTCGGATTGATTTGGCCCTCTAGAGCTGGTCAACAACCTCATTGATCGAGAAACAGTCAATGCCAAGGCTCATTTTTGGACTTTTGCTTATATGACTCGTTTTCTTCTATTTGGGGCCCGAACGGTGTCTAATCTTCATGAGACTTGAAAGAATGATTCTTGACTCTCCTTTGAGTCTGTCGTAAAAGTTTCAGCCCCAGTTGACCTTCTGAAGTTGGTCAACTCCCGCGTTCATGGGGCCGCGTCACTACCAAATCCCATTTTTGGACTTTTGCATATGTGATTCGTTTTCGCCTGTTTGGGGTCCGAACGATGCCCAATCTTAACGGAACTTGGAGGAGTACTTCTCTACAATATTCTAAGTGTCTCATAGAAGTTTAGGCTTGATTTGACCTTCTGAAGTCAGTCAACTCCCTCGTTTATCATGCCACGGTCACTCCCAAAGCCCATTTTTGGACTTTTGTATATGTGACTCGTTTTTACCTGTTCGAGGCCCGAACGATGTCCAATCCTCACAGAAATTGTAGGAATGTTCCTCTAAACTATGTTGAGTGTGTCATAGAACTTTTGACTTGATTTGACCTACTGATGTTGGTCAACTGCATCATTCATCGGGCCGCGGTCACTCCTAAGGCCCAGTTTTGGACTTTTGCAAATGTAACTCGTTTTCGCCTGTTTGAGGTCCGAACGATGCCCAATCTTAACGGAACTTGGAGGAATACTTCTCTACAATATTATGAGTGTGTCATAGAAATTTAGGCTTGATTTGACCTTCTGAAGTCAGTCAACTCCCTCGTTTATCATGCCACGGTCACTCCCAAAGCCCATTTTTGAACTTTTGTATATGTGACTCGTTTTTACCTGTTCGAGGCCCGAACGATGTCCAATCCTCACAGAAATTGTAAGAATGTTCCTCTAAACTATGTTGAGTGTTTCATAGAACTTTTGACTTGATTTGACCTACTGATGTTGGTCAACTGCATCATTCATCGGGCCGTGGTCACTCCTAAGGCCCATTTTTGGACTTTTGCAAATGTGACTCGTTTTCACCTATTTAGGGCCCTAACGATGTCCAATCTTCACAGACCTTGGAGGAATGCTTCTTTACACTATTTTGAATGTGTCATAGAAGTTTTGGCTGGGTTTGACCTTCTGAAGTTGGTTAACTCCCTCGTTGATCGAGCTGCGGTCACTCCTATGGCCCATTTTTGAACTTTTGCATATGTGACTCATTTTTAGCTATTGGCATCACGAACGATGTTCAATCTTCTTGAAACTTGGAGGGATGCTTATCGTCACAATTCTGAGTGTGTCGTTGATGTTTCAACTTCATTTGACCTTCTGAAATTGGTCAACTCCCTCGTTCATCAGGCCGTGGTCACTCCCAAGGCCCATTTTTGGACATTTGCACATGTGACTCGTTTTCGCCTATTTGGGGCCCGAACGAATTCCAATCTTCACGAAGCTTTGAGGATATCTTCTTCACACTATTTTGAGTCTATAATAGAAGTTTTTGGTTGATTGGACCTTCTGAAGTTGGTCAACTCTCTCATTCATCGGGCCGTGGTCACTCGCAAGGCCCATTTCTAAACTTTTGCATATGTGACTTGTTTTCACCTGTTTGGGGCCCGAACGATATCCAATCTTCACGAAAATTGGATGAAAGCTTCTCTAAACTATTTTGGATGTGTCATAGAATTTATGCCTCGATCTGATTATCTGAAGTTGGCCAACCCCCTACTTTACCGGGCCTAGGTCACTCCCAAGGCCCATTTTTGGACATTTGCGTAAGTGACTCATTTTCACCTGTTTGGAGCCCGAACGATGTCCACTCTTCACGAAACTTGGAGGAATACTTCTTTAAATGGTTTTGAGTGTGTCATAGAAGTCTCAACTTGATTTGACCTTCTAAAGTTGGTCAACTCCCTCATTTATCTGGCCGCAGTCACTCCCAAGGCCCCTTTTTGGACTTTTGCATATGTGTCTCGTTTTCGCCTGTTTAGAGCTCAAACGATGTCCAATCTTCACGCAACTTGGAGGAATGCTTCTCCACACAAATTTCAGTGTGTAGTAGAAGTTCTGCCTTGATTTCACCCTCTGAAGTTGGTCAACTCTTTCATTCATCAAGCCGTGGTCACTCCAAAGGCCCTTTTTAGACTTTTTCACATCTGACTCGTTTTCGCCCGTTTGGGTCCCGAACGATGTCCAACCTTGACGAAACCTAGAGGAATGCCTCTTTACACTATTCTGAGTGTGTCATAGAAGTTTTAGGTCGATTTGACCTTTTAAAGTCAGTCAACTCTCTAGTTTCTCAGGCCATGGTCACTCCCAAGGCCCATTTTTGGACTTTTGCATATGTGACTCGTTTTCACATGTTTGGGGCCCGAACGATGTCTAATCTTCACGGAAATTGGTGGAAAGATTCTCTAAGATATTCTAAATGTGTCATAGAATTTTCAGCTATATTTGACCTTCTGAGGTTAGTCAACTTCCTCATTTATCAGGCCGCGGTCACTCAAAAGGCCCATTTTTAGACTTTTGCATATGTAACTCATTCTCACTTGTTTGGGGCCTGAACGATGTCCAATCTCTACGAAAATTGGAGGAATGCTTGTCGAATATATTTTGAGTGTGTCATAGAAGTGTCAGCTTGATTTGACCTTCTGATCTTGGTCAACTCCCTCATTCATCGGCCACGGTTACTCCCAAGTCCCATTTTTGGACTTCTGCATATGTGACTCGTTTTTGTCTGTTTGGGGCCCAAACAAGGTTCAATCTTCGCAGGACTTAAAAGAATGCTTCTTTACACTATTTTGAGTGTGTCATTAAAATTTCATCTCGATTTAACTTTCTAAAGTTGGTCAACTCCCTCCTTTATCGGACTGCGGTTACTCCCAAGGACAAATTTTCGACTTTTGCATATGTAACTTGTTTTCACTTTTTTAGGGCCCGAACGATGTCCAATCCTCACAGAAATTGGAGGAATGCTTCTCTAAACTATTTTGAGTGTGTCATAGAATTTTTGGCTCAATTTGACCTTCTAAAGTTGGTCAACTCCCTCGTTAATCGGGCCATGGTCATTCCCAAGGCCCATTTTTGAACTTTTGCATATATGACTCGTTTTCGCCTGTTTGGGTCTTGAACGATGTCCAATCTTCATGAAACATGGCGGGACACTTTTTAACACAACATTGAGAGCATCATTGAAGTTTCGGCTTGACTTGGCCTTCTAGAGCTAGTCAACTCTCTCGTTCATCAGGAAACGGTCAATGCCAAGGCCCATTTTTGGACTTTTGCATATATGATTCGCTTTCTTCTGTTTGGGGCCCGAACGGTGTCCAATCTTCATGAGACATGAAGGAATGATTCTTGACTCTATTTTGAGTTTTTCATAGAAGTTTCAGCCCCATCGGACCTTCTAAGGTTGGTCAACTTCCTCGTTCATGCGGCCGCTGTCACTCCCAAAGCCCTTTTTTAGACTTTTGCATATGTGACTCATTTTTGCCTATTTGCATCCCGAACAATGTCCAATCTTCCCGAAACGTAGAGGGATGCTTTTCGACAATATTTTGAGTGCGTCATTAAAGTTTTATATCGATTTGTTATTCTGAAGTCGGACAACTCCCTCGTTCATCGGGCTATGGTCACTCCTAAGGCCCACTTTTGGACTTTTGCATATGTGACACATTTTTGCTTGGTTGGGGCCCGAACAATGTCCAACCTTCACTGAACCTAGAGGAATGCTTCTTTACACTATTCTGGGTGTGTCATAGAAGTTTCGGCTCCCTTTGACCTTCTGAAGTTCGTCAACTCTCTCATTTATCGAGCTGCGGTCACTCCCAAGGCCCATTTTTGAACTTTTGCATATGTGACTTGTTTTCACCTATTTGGGGCCCGAACGGTATCCAATCTTTACGAAAATTAGGGGAAGCTTTTCCAAACTATTTTGGGTGTGTCATAGAATTTTAACCTCGATTTGACCTTTTGAAGTTGGTCAACTCCCTAGTTTTTCGGGCCTAGGTCACTCCCAATGCCCATTTTTGGACATTTGCGTAAGTGACTCGTTTTCACCTATTTGGAGCCCGAATGATGTCCAATCTTCACGGAACTTGGAAGAATGCTTCTTCAAACTATTTCAAGTGTTTCACAGAAGTCTCAGCTTGATTTAACCTTCTGAAGTTGGTCAACTCCCTCGTTTATCTGGCCACGGTCACTCCCAAGGCCCATTTCTGGACTTTTGCATATGTGTCTCGTTTTCGCCTGTTTAGGACCCGAACGATGTCCAATCTTCACGGAACTTGAAGGAACGCTTCTACACACTAATTTCAGTGTGTCACAGAAGTTTCAGCTTGATTTGAGCCTCTAAAGTTGGTCAACTCCTTCATTCATCAGGCCGTGGTCACTCCAAAGGCCCAATTTTGGACTTTTGCATATTTGACTCGTTCTCACCTGTTTGGGTCCCGAACGAGGTCCAACCTTCACGAAACAGGGAGGAATGCTTCTTTACACTATTCTAAGTGTGTCATAGAAGTTTCAGCTCGATTTGACCTTTTGTAGTTGGTCAACTCTCTCGTTTTTCAGGCACATTTTTAGACTTCTACATATGTGATTCGTTTTCGTCTGTTTGGGGCCCGAACGATGTCCAATCTTCACGGAACATGGAGGAATGATTCTTTGTACTATTCTGAGTGTGTCATAGAAGTTTCACTTCCATTTGACCATTTGAAGTTGGTCAACTCCCTCATTCATCGGGCCACGGTCAAACCAAAGGCCCATTTTCGGACTTTTGCATATCTGACTCGTTTTCACCTGTTTAGGACCCGAACGATCTCCAATCCTCACGGAACTTGGAGGAATACTTCTTCACACTATTTTGAGTGTTTCATAAAAGTTACAGCTTGGTTTGACCTTCTGAAGTTGGTCAACTCCCTCATTTACGTTCCACGGTCACTCCCAAGGCCCATTTTAAGACTTTTGCATATGTTACTTGTTTTCGCCTATCTGGGGCCCGAACGGTGTCCAATCTTCTCAGAACTTGGAGGAATGCTTCTTTAAACTAATTTGAGTGTGTCATAGAAGTTTCGACTCGATTTGACCTTCTAAAGTTAGTCAACTCTCTCGTCCATCGGGCTGTGGTCACTCCCAAGGCCCATTTTTGGACTTTTGCATATGTTACTCATTTTCACCTGTTTGGGGCCCGAACGATGTCAATCTTCACGAAAATTGGTGGAAAGCTTCTCTAAGCTATTCTGAGTGTGTCATAGAAGTTTTGGATCGATTTCTGAGGTTGGTCAACTCCCTCGTTTATCGAGCCGCAGTCACTTGAAAGGCCCATTTTTTTACTTAGGCATATGTGACTCCTTCTCACCTGTTTGGGGCCTGAACGATGTCCAATCTCCACGAAAATTGGAAGAATGCTTCTATAATTTATTTTGAGTGTGGCATGGAAGTGTCAGCCAGATTTGACCTTCTGATGTTGGTCAACTCCCTCATTCATCGGGCCGCGGTAACTCCCAAGTCCCATTTTTGGACTTCTGCATATGCGACTCGTTTTCACCTGTTTGGGGCCCAAACAAGGTCCAATCTTTGCGAACTTGAAGGAATACTTCTGTACAATATTCTGAGTGTGTCATTCAAGTTTTGGCTCGATTTGACCATATGAGATTGGTCAACTCCCTCCTTTATCGGGCCGCGGTCACTCCCAAGGACAATTTTCGGACTTTTGCATATGTGACTTATTTTCACTTTTATATGGCCTGAACGATGCCCAATCCTCATAGAAATTGGAGGAACGCTTCTCTAAACTATTCTGAGTGTGTCATAGAAGTTTTGGCTAAATTTGACCTTCCAAAGTTGGTCAACTTCCTCGTTAAATGGGCCACAGTCATTCCCAAGGCCCATTTTTGAACTTTTCCATACGTGACTCGTCTTCGCCTGTTTGGGTCTCGAACGATGTCGAATCTTCATGAAACATGGAGGGATGATTGTTAACACAATATTGAGAGCGTCATTGAAGTTTTGGCTCGATTTGGCGTTCTGGAGCTGGTCAACTCCTTCGTTCATCGGGAAACGGTCAATGCCAAGGCCCATTTTTGGACTTTTACATATATGACTCGATTTCTTCTGTTTGGGGCCCGAACCATGTCCAATCTTCATGAGACTTGAAGGAATGATTCTTGACTCTATTTTGAGTATGTCATACAAGTTTCAGCCCCATTTGACCTTCTAAAGTTGGCCAACTTCCACGTTCATAGGGCCGCGGTCACTCCCAAAGCCCATTTTTGGACTTTTGCATATGTGACTCGTTTTCACCTGTTTGGGGTCCAAACGATGTCCAATCTTCATGGAACTTGGAGGAATGCTTTTTTACAGTATTTTGAGCATGTCATAGAAGTTTTAGCTTGATTTAACCTTCTGAAGTCAATCAACTCCCTCATTTATCATGCCGCGGTCACTCCCAAGGCCCATTTTTGGACTTTTGCATGTGTGACTCGTTTTCATCTATTTGGGGCTCGAACGATGTCCAATCCTCACGGAAATCGTAGGAATGCTTCTCTAAGCTATTTTGAGTGTGTCATAGAACTTTCGGCTTGATTTGACCATCTGATGTTGGTCAACTCCCTCATTCATTAGGCCACGATCACTCCCAAGGCCCATTTTTGGACTTCTGCATATGTGACTCGTTTTCACTTACTTAGGGCCCGAACGATGTCCAATCTTCACGGACCATGGAGGAACACTTCTTTACTCTATTCTAAGTGTGTCATAGGAGTTTTGCCCCGATTTGACCTTCTGAAGTTGGTCAACTCCCTCGTTGATCGGGCCGCGGTCACTCCCAAGGCCCAATTTTGGACTTTTGCATATGTGACTCGTTTTCGCCTATTTGCATCCCGAACGATGTTCAATCTTCACAAAACTTGGAGGGATGCTTTTCAACACAATTCTAAGTGTTTCATCGAGGTTTCGACTTGATTTGACCTTCTGAAGTTGGTCAAATCCCGCGTTCATCAAGCCGTGGTCACTCCCAAGGCCCATTCTTGGACTTTTGTATATGTGACTTGTTTTTGCCTGTTTGGGGTCCGAACGTTGTCCAATCTTCACGAAGCTTTGAGGATATCTTCTTTACACTATTTTGAGAGTGTAATAGAAGTTTTGCGTTGATTTGAACTTCTAAAGTTGGTCAACTCGCTCATTTATCAGGCCGCGATCACTCCCAAGGCCCATTTTTGGACTTTTGCATATGTGACTCACTCTCACCTGTTTGGGGCTCAAACGACGTCCAATCTCCACGGAAATTGGTGTAATGCTTCTCTAAATTGTTTTGAGCGTGTCATAGAAGTTTCAACTTGATTTGACATTCTGATGTTGGTCAACTCCCTTGTTCATCGGGCCATGGTCACTCCCAAGGCCCATTTTTGGACTTTTGCATGTGTGACTCGTTTTCGCCTGTTTGGGGCCCGAACGATGTCCAATCTTCACGGAAGTTTGTGGAATGCTTTTTTACACTATTCTGAGTGTGTCATTGAAGTTTTGGCTTGATTTGACCTTCTGAAGTTGAACAACTCTCTCGTTTATTGGGCCGCGGTCACTCCCAAGGATAATTTTCAGACTTTTGCATATGTGACTTGTTTTCACTTTTTTGGGGTCCAAACGATGTCCAATCTTCACGGAAATTGGATGAATGCTTATCTAAACTATTCTGAGTGTGTCATAGAAGTTTAGACATGATTTGACCTTCTGATGTTGGTCAACTCCCTCATTAATCGGGCCACGGTCATTCTTAACGCCCATTTTTGAACTTTTGTATATGTGACTCGTTTTTGCCTGTTTGGGTCCCGAACGATGTCCAATCTTCACGAAACTTGGAGGGACTCCTCTTGATACAGTTTTGAGAGCGTCATTTATGTTTTGGCTCTATTTGGCCTTCTGGAGCTGGTCAACTCCCTCGTTCATCGGGCCACAATCAATGCCAGGGCCCTTTTTTGGACTTTTGCATATGTGACTCGTTTTCTCCTAGTTGGGGCCCGAACGATGTCCAATCTATATGAGACTTGATTGAATGATTCTTAACACTATTTTTTATATGTCGTAGAAGTCTCAACCCTATTTGACCTTCTGAAGTTGGCCAACTCCCTCGTTCATCGGGCCGCGGTCACTCCCAAGGCCCATTTTTAGACTTTTGCATATGTGACTCGTTTTCGCCTGTTTGGGTCCCAACGATGTCCAATCTTCACGGAACTTGGAGGAGTGCTTCTTTATAGTATTTTGAGTGTGTCATAGAGGTCTCGGCTCGATTTGATCTCCTGAAGATGGCCAACTCCCCCGTTTATCATGCTCCAGTCACTCCCAAGGTCCATTTTTAGACTTTTGCATATGTGACCCATTTTCACTTGTTTGAGAGCCGAACAATGTCCAATCTTCACGGAAACTGTAAGAATGATTCCCTAAACTGTTTTGAGTGTGTCATAGAACTTTCGGCTTTATTTGACCTTCTGATGTTGGTCGACTCCCTCGTTCATCAAGTCGCGGTCACTCCCAAGGCCCAATTTTTGACTTTTGCATATGTGACTCGTTTTCACCTGTTTGGGGCCCGAACGACGTCCAATCTTCACGGACCTTGGACGAATGCTTCTTTACACAATTTTGAGTGTTTCATAGAAGTTTCAGCTGGGTTTCACCTTCTAAAGTTGGTCAACTCCCTCGTTGATTGGGCCGCGGTCACTCCCAAGGCCCATTTTTTGACTTTTGCATATGTAACTCGTTTTCGCTTGTTTGGGGCTCGAACGATGTCCAATCTTCACGGAACATAGGGGAAGGCTTCTTGCCACTATTTTCAGTGTGTCATAGAAGTTTCGACTCGGTTTGACTTTCTGAAGTTGGTCAATTCCCTCGTTTATCTTTCCTAGGTCACTCCCAAGGCCATTTTGGACTTTTACAAATGTGACTCGTTTTCGTTTGATTGGGCCCGAACGATGTCCAATCTTCACGGAACGTGGAGGAATGCTTCTTTAAACTATTTTGAGTTTGTCATAGAAGTCTTGCCTCGATTTGACCTTCTGATGTTGGTCAACTCCCTCATTCGTTGGGCCGTGGACACTCCCAAGGCCCATTTTTGGACTTTTACAAATGTGACTCGTTTTTGCCTGTTTGGGGCTCGAACGATGTCCAATCTTCATGGAACTTTGGGAAATGCTTCTTCACACTATTTTGAGTGTGTCATAGAAGTTTTGGCTCTGTTTGACCTTCTGAAGTTGGTCAACTCCCTCGTTCGTTTGGCTATGGTCACTCCCGAGGCCATTTTTGGACTTTTGCATATGTAATTCGTTTTCACCTGTTTAGGGCACGAACGATGTCCAATCTTCACGGAACTTGGAGGAACACTTCTTCAAACTGTTCTAAGTGTTTCATAGAAGTTTTAGCTCGATTTGACCTTCTAAAGTTGGCAACTCCCTCGTTGATCAGGCCACGGTCACTCCCAAGGCCCATTTTTGGACTTTTACAAATGTTACTCGTTTTCGCCTATTTGGGTTCCGAATTATGTCCAATCTTCTCGAAACATGAAGGGATGCTTCTTGACACAATTTTAAGTGCGTCATTGAAGTTTCGGCTTGATTTGACCTTCTGACGTTGGTCAACTGCCTCGTTCATCAGGCCATGGTCACTACTAAGTCCCATTTTTGGACCTTTCCATATGTGACTTGTTTTCACCTGTTTTGGGCCAGAACAATGTCTAATCTACACGAAAATTAGAGGAATACTTCCCTAAACTATTCTGAGTGTGTCATAGATGCTTCAGCTCGATTTGACCTTCTAAAGTCGGTCAACACCCTCGTTTATCGGGCTACGGCCACTCCCAAGGCCCATTTTTGGACATTTGCATATGTGACTTGTTTTCACCTGTTTGGGGCCCGAACGATGTCCAATCTTCACAGAAATTGCTGATATCCTTCTATAAACTATTCTAAGTGTATCATAGAAGTTTTGGCTTGATGTGACCTCCTGAAGTCAGTCAACTCCCTCATTCATTAGGCCACGGTCACCCCCAAGGTCCATTTTTTGACTTTTGTATATGTGACTCGCTTTTGCCTATTTGAGGCTCGAACGATGTCCAATATTCACGGAACTTTGAGGAATGCTTCTTCACACTATTTTGAGTGCGTCGTAGAAGTTTCTTCTTGATTTGACCGTCTGAAGTTGGTCAACTCCCTCGTTCATCAGGCTGCGGTCACTCCCACGGCCCGTTTTTGGACATTGGCATATCTGACTCGTTTTTGCCTGTTTTGGGCACGAACGATGTCCAATCTTTATAAGATTTGGAGGGATGCTTCTTAACACTATTTTGAGTGTGTCATAAAAGTTTCAGTTAGATTTGACCTTTTGAAGTTGGTCAACTCATTCCTTCATCGAGAGGCTATCACTCCTAAGGCCCACTTTTGTACTCTTGCATATGTGACTCGTGTTCGCCGATTTGGGTCCCGAACGATGTCCAATCTTCTCGAAAATTGGATGATTGCTTCTTTAAACAATTTTGAGTGTATCATAGAATTTTGGGCTCAATTTGACCTTCTTAACTTGGTCAACTCCCTCATTCATCGGGCCGCGGTAACTCCCAAGGCCCATTTTTGGACTTTTGCATATGTAACACGTTTTAACCTATTTAGGGCCCGAACGATGTCCAATCTTCACGGAACTTGGAGGAATGCATCTGTACACTATTTTGAGTTGTTGTAGAAGTTTTCGCTCAATTAGACCATCTGAAGTTGGTCAACTCCCTCGTTCATCATTCCGCGGTCACTCCCAAGGACCATTTTTGGACTTTTGCATATGTGACTCGTTTTTGCCTGTTTGGGTCCCAAACGAAGTCCAATCGTAGCGAAATGTGGAGGAACGCTTCTTTGCAATATTTTGAGTGTGTCATAGGGGTTTCCTCATGATTTGACCTTCTGAAGATGGTCAACTCTTCATTTCATCGGGCCGAGGTCATTCCCAAGGCCCATTTTTGGACCTTTATATATGTGACTCATTTTCACCTATTTGGGGCCCGAATGATGTCCAATCGTCAGGAAACTTGGAGGAATGCTTCTGTACACTATTTTGAGAGTGTCATAAAGTTTTGGATTGATTTGACCATCTAAGTTGGTCAACTCCCTCGTTCATCGTTCCGCGGTCACTCCTAAGGCTCATTTTTGGACTTTTGCATATGTGACTCGTTTCCGTCTGTTTAGGTCCCGAACAAAGTCCAATCTTCAGGAAACATGGAGGAATGCTTCTTTACATATTCTGAGTGTGTCATAGAAGTTTCGGATCGATCCGACCTTCTAAAGTTGGTCAACTCGCTCATCATCCGGTCGCGGTCACTCTCAAGGCCTATTTTTGGACTTTTGCATATGTGACTCGTTTTCGCCTGTTTAGGGCTCGAACGATGCCCAATCATCACGGAATTTGGAGGAATGCTTCTTTAAACTATTCTACGTCTGTCATAGAGGTTTCGGCTCGATTTGACTTTCTAATGTTGGTCTACTCCCTTGTTCATCGATTCACAGTCACTCCCGAGGCCCATTTTTTGGACTTTTGCATGTGACTCGTTTTCACCAGTTTGGGTTCCAAATGAAGTCCAATCTACACGAAACATGGTGGAATGCTTCTTTACACTATTCTAAGTGTGTTATAGAGGTTTCCTCCTAATTTGAGCTTTTGAAGATGGTCAACTCTCTCTTTCATCAGGCCGAGGTCACTCCCAAGGCCCATTTTTGTACCTTTGTATATGTGACTCGTTTTCGCCTATTTGGGGTCCAAACGATGTCCAATCTACATGAAACTTAGAGGAATGCTTCTGTACACTATTTTGAGTGTGCCATAGAAGTTTTGGCTAGATTTGACCCTCTGAAGTTGGTCAACTCTTTCATTCATCGGGTCGTGATCACTCCAAAGGCCCATTTTTGAACTTTTGCATATTTGACTCATTTTAGCCTGTTTGGGTCTTGAACGAAGTCCAATCTTCACGAAATATGGAGGAATACTTCTTTACACTATTCTAAGTGTGTCATAGAAGTTTTGGATCGATTTGACCTTCTGAAGTTGGTCAACTCCCTCGTTCATCCGGCCGCGGTCACTCCCAAGGCCTATTTTTGGACTTTTGCATATGTGACTCGTTTTCGCCTGTTTGGGGCACGAACGATGCCCAATCATCACAGAATTTGGAGGAATGCTTCTTCAAACTATTCTGAGTGTGTCATAGAAGTTTTGGTTTGATTTGACCTTCTGAGGTTGGTCTACTCCCTCATTCATTGGGCCGCGGTCACTCCGAAGGCCCATTTTTGGACTTTTGCATGTGTAACTCGTTTTTGCCTGTTTTGTGTCTGAACGATGTCCAATCTTCATGGAACTTGGAAGAATGCTTCTTTACTCTATTCTGAGTGTGTCATAGGAGTTTTGGCTCGATTTGACCTTCTGAAGTTGGTCAACTCCCTCGTTCAGCGGGCTGTAGTCACTCCCAAGGCCCATTTTTTTACTTTTGCATATGTGACTCATTTTCACCTGTTTGAGGCACGAACGATGTCCAATCTTCACGGAACCTGGAGGAATGCTTCTTTGCACTATTCTGAGTGTGTCATAGAGGTGATCATTCATCAATCTTTGGTCTTTATGTAAATCCTGAAAAACATGTAACCTTCAAAGAAGTTGAAGAGATACTGACAAAATCAAAAGTGGAGACCAGGACGAAAAAGAAGGGTATTACACCCAAGTATCCTCCTGAATTTGATATGATTCTATTTCCACTAGATTATAAACTTCTGACTTTCCAACCATACCCTAGGAAAAGGTTAGCATATCAACATATTGTGCATTTCAAATCACTCATTGGAAGCCTACTAGAGTTAAATGTACTAAAAATAAGACTATTCGTCAGCACATTGAAAGGAGTTGCCTTCGATTAGTACAAGCAGTTACCAGAACTTTCATTCATGATATAGCCAATCACAGAAGAGAAGTTCTTACTCCATTTCCAGAGGAGGATCAGACAATCACCTTTGCTATGCTTAGCAGTACAAGGTAGGGGGACAATGAAACTACACATACCTTTATCAATAGATGGAGAGCATTATCCTACAAATGCTTGGAACAACCATCTTAGAGGGCAACGATCAAAATGTGCAAAACCAATTTGCGACCAGAAATCAAAGCTATCATACTTAGTCACAAAACTAAGTCTTTGGCCCTGATTGGTTAGTCACAAAACTAAGCCTCTCGCCCGATTGGTTGAAGTTGCCACTGATGCAGAACTGACCCTCAAAAAGATCAATCAAAGTCATAGCTATATTGGAGATGCCTTTTCTGAGAACTCTTAAAGAACTCAAAGGATTGCAGGACAGACTCGCCTACATTCGTCGGTTCATCTTAAACTTATCTGGAAAATGCAGAGTATTATCCAAACTCATGAAGAAAGGAATTGAATTTGTGTGGAATAAAGCTTGTGAAGATACCTTTCAAGATATCAAATGGTGTCTTATAAATCCACCAGTCCTTTCAGCTCCAATTCCTGGCAAACCTTTCATCCTCTACATTCGAGCCCTTGATCACTCTCTGGGGGCATTGCCAACTCAAAAGAACAACAAGGAAACTATGTCACTATATTCTTTCTAATGTAGTGCACTTGGTTTCCAACACTAACCCACTGAAGACACTTATGACAAAGGCTGGTGCATTAAGTAATCATCTAGCTAAATGTTCTATTATTCTCTCTCAATATGACATTAGATATACTCCTACAAAGACAGTGAAAGGATAAGCTTTTACTGACTTCCTAGCATAACATTCACTTTCGGAGAATTTTGAATTCATCTCCATGATGAACCAGTCTTCTTTATTGAACAAATATGGAAACTCACTATTGATCTAGACTTATATTGGATCATGCACTTTGACGGAGCTTTCAGGACAAATGAATTTGGAGATCTAATTTCTGGGGTTGGGATCATTTTTTTGCAGCCCAGAAAGATTCTACATCCCTCACTCTTTCTCATTAATCAATCCATGTTCAAATAAGGTGGCAAAATATACAGCATTGATTATGGGTCTCAAGCTAACCTTGGAATCCAGTATCAGTATGCTTAGAGTATATGGAGATTTGCAACTTGAAATTAAACAAATGAATATTGAATATGAAGTAAAGAAATCATACATGCTTCCTTTCTTCAACAAAGGTTGTGAAGTCAAGGAGAGATTTGTGCTGATCGAATTTCCCCACATTCCAAGACATCAAAATGTCAAAATAGATACAATCCTCGGCATCTTGAAGACTCATGTCATTTGTCGCTTTTGGGTGCCTAAACATCTGCATCATGAAAATGGTTCTCAGTTCAATAACGACAAATTCTACAAATTCTGTGACAAGCACAAAATCCAATGCTGTTTTTCTACAGCATATAACACTGCAGCTAACAGACTTGTTGAAGCTTTCAACAAAACTATTTGCAAAATTCTGAAGAAAATGGTCACTAATAACAAAAGGAGTTGAAGTACCAAACTTCCTGAAGACAGAACTTACAAGAAAGGAGACTTATTCCTTGTAGTCAAAAGGCTCATGTTCTCCACACACACATGTCAAAAGGCAAATTTGAATTCAAATGGGAAGGACCTTTTGTTGTCGACAAGGTCTACTCCAATGGTGCCTACGCACTCCTCACACTCGAAGGAGACAGATGCATAATGCCTATCAATGAAAAACTTCTCAAGAAATACTATACTTGAATATCATTGATATACCCAAACCATGTATAGTGTACCCAAGCCATATACACTGTACATTCACACTTTTAACCAAAATCAAAATCCTCTAGTTTCGAGCATCACAACCTATAACTCCTAACTGAAATCAAAATCCTCTGGTTTTGAGCCTCACATTCTATGACTCCTAACCAAAATCCCTTAGACTTGTATAAATGACTGCGAGGATCAAGTCCTTCAACCCCTCTAGTCAAACTTTCGTTACTTGGATAACGTCCTTACAATACCCCTTGTAACATCCTGCTATATAGATTAAGTCTTTTTGCAGACCCTGCATAGCAAAACTCATTTGTGTGGAATAAGTCTTTTTGTAAACCCCTATAGCTAATCCTTAGTTATATAGAACAAGTCTTTTTGCAAACTCTATATAACTACCATCGGTTATATAACACACGTCTTTTTACAGACCCTGTATAACCAAAATCTAAATAAAAGCCAAAACCAAATCTTTGTCCTAAGGAATAAGTCAAGGATCTCGGGGAAAGCCTCACACATGGGCACCAGATAACATCCACTTTGTTTGACCCCTTTTAACACCAAAAGGATCAAGTCATAGACCCTGATGAAAGCCTCACACATGGGCACCGGATAATGTCTACCTATATGACTCCCTTATTTTTGATTTGTGGATCTAAAAGATTGCAAATCACACTCTCATACAAGTCTGAGAAAACCAAACCATCCACACAAACCACATCAAACATCCACAAAATCAAACCAAATACCCGCCAATGACAAAATTGAGGAAAATAAAAGTTTTTCCATTGATATTCATTTGAAGTTTAAGTACAAAGAATGAAGTCAATGTATGCATGGCCACCCACACTGATCAAGATAAAAGAGTTAAACAAAAAGCTGTGGCAATGAAACCTAGTCCAAGAACTTCTCAAGTCACCCCCTCCTACTCATGACCATGGCTGTTCTTAATAATAGGATCTGTAGCTTAAAGGCAAAGCTCATGGGCACTGCAATAGTGGAACCCATCATTTAGCCTTCCTCAAGCTCAAGGCCACTGATGCTTCACCCTCTTTCCCATAGACATAGCTATGGTAAAGTGATGGAGTCCATGGTTTGGCCAAGTCCATAATCACTGGCTCTACCATCACACTGTGATTTTGAATAATGGGACCCATTACTTAGTGCCCCATTCTCTTAAATATGATCGTTCAAATCCCCACAGCATGGCGGGCCCACTTTGGGCATTTTGCTCCAAACAAAAATGTGTGTTTTCTCGAAAGCAAACATAATCCAAATTTTAAGTTTATCTTGAGACAAACCCAATTTTAAGAAATATATCATCCCAAATTGCTTTGGATGAAAATCCACAAAAGCTAATCTCCTTTAAAATTGCATCTCATTTCGACTCATGTCAAGCCAAGTCAAAACTTAAACTTTGACTTTTGAAGATAAACCAAAAAATCTATGAAAATTCCAAACCCAAATCCATTTTAAATTCAAACTTTGATTTTTCTTAAAACCTCAGGAATTTCTTTGTGAGTGTTCCCCACAATCCCTACAGAGATGCCACTTTGGATATCTGTGATAAATAGGTCATGAAAAAGTCAAATCCATTTCCAAAATCCAAGCAAAAATTTATAAACTTCTAAATTTTCTAAATACCTCAGGGATTCTTTTGTGGGTGTTTCCCACAGACCCCACAGATATGCTACTTTTGATATCTGTGAAAACAGGGTAAAGAAATTTAGAATTCTTATGTTTTTGCTAAATTTCATCTTCAAACCTTTCATGGTTTTTATCAATATTTTCAAAATCCCAAGTTTAGACCTATAACCTATCTTGACAAACTATATTTTTATCAAGCCATTCATTATTCCCACAGATTGGCTATTTTGAGGCACAATGATTATTATACTATAATCATTTCATCTCAAGGGGCACTTGTTGACCCATAAAAAACTACAAATGTTGCAGCGAAGACATTACAAGCAAATTTTAAATTAAGGATACATAAACCTTGGGATTGTAGAATAGCAAGTCAAGTACTGTATCTAGATGTTCAAAGCTGGTGCAATATACTTAGAAGACTTCAGATGTCCTCAGAGTTGTCACGACCCGAGCCCAGAATTTGGGCGTTAGCGAAAAGCCAAACCTGTGACACACGTACTTCCGTGCACGTGCACCCAAACCCAGTCCAGATGCACGCACACAAGGGATCTAACACGTGCGAACTAAGCGTACGCGGAAGCTGTACATATCATAGCAAGCAACAAAGAAAATAGCGGAAGCCAAAGCAAATACGAAACGGAAAGGACAAAGACAAATACACTGATATAAAAGCGAATACACACCAAAATCAATATACACAAAATATACAGAATACAAGTCCAAAGTCCAAAGTCCAAATACAAATCCCCTGAAACCAAAACTCAAAATCACAAAACGGAAAGCCACTGGAAGTATGCATGAACGCACTCGGCAGAGGTGATCAGGCCCACTCTGCCAGACCGGAGGGTGCCTCTACACTCGCCCCTGCAGCCTCCTCGACCGCCGGGGAGCTGGGCAAGGTATCTGTGCCTGCAACACCACAGACAACACAAATGAATACGACGATCCAGCAAATACAAGTAACAGGGAAGAAACACTCATAGTATCAAAGTGAATAAAATAATGACAGAAGATTAAATACAGAATTCCATGTTAGGATACTAAGCAATCGTGCGTAGAGGTAAAGCATGATATTTGAATCAAAACATAGAATACTGAACTAGTTGGCTACTACGTTAACCATGTTCTCTCCAATAGAAAGCAGAGCAAAGCAGAGCAGAGGAGAACACCACTGTCCAGGCCAAAGGTACGAGTGGGTCTCGGTTTCCTGGGTTCCGGGGTCCCAAGACAAAGCGACACTGCAGTTATACAGAGATACAGAGGTCTAAGCCAGAGGTAACCCCGTCAGGCATCCTAGGGCTGAGGCTGAGTAGAGCCAGACCAATACCGATCAAATCAAAGCTAAAGAAGGGAGATTATCCGCTTTGGACTCACCGATGACAAAGACCGGATCTTATCCTCACGTATTAACCTCTGGGCAGAGCCACCCGGGAATACCCAAACCAAACAGAGATATACACAGCCAAAGACAAAGCATAGATTAAGTCACAGCATAGCATAGATCAGAGCATAGTATAGATCGAATAATAAACAGACATACAGGACAAAAGCAAAATGATCTCGTAATGCATAACATAGATTAACAGAACAGAGGGCAAAACCATAAACAATATGCAATGCATCTCAGATTAATACGGAATCAAAGTTCATTACAAGCCAAGCCTAATCTAATTGTTCACTGTCACTAACCGTGCATGTTGATGTAGTTTTAAGTTATTCGATGCACCGTTGCCATCCTAGTGTTGCAATGTAATCTACATGTGCACCGAAGTCCCTTAAACCAACACCCATGGGGAGGTACTTAACAGTGAGCAACACTCACATGAATAAGTCACAGCCTAACAGACTATTCATGTGATCCAAGAAGTCCATTGGGCCGGTTTACATGGGTGGTTAACCTGTATTCGAGCCCTACAAGTCTCATCATTATCCTAAGTTATAATTCAGAATTGCCATGCCTAACGGTTTAGCCATGAGGGACCTATGGTTAAGCCGAAGACATCTTACGCGCTCGTCGTAACATGCACTACGGCTTCACCTTGGTTCCATTAAAAACACAACTAAACTGATCTTCTTCCACCTCTGATCTAATGCCTTTTTCGGCTGAGCTACAGTCAGTATACGGCTTAGCCGTAGACCAATCCACGGCTTAGCCGTAGCAATTCACGGCTTAGCCGTAGCCACACCGTAGGCACACTGTCTCTGGAAAGTTTCGACTGATCAGAGATTAAATCCACGGCTGGGATACGGTTGGGTCACGGCTAGCTTACGGCTCGGCCGTAGGACAAATTACGGCTTAGCCGTAGCCTAGCCGTAGAACAAAACTCAAAATTCAAGTCTCTGAAAACCAAGCCGTAGAAATTTACGGCTTAGCCGTACAATACAGAACACGAATTCGGGATAGTTACAGAACTTGAAATTTGGTACAGAAACATCTCCAAACAAGCTACAGAGGTTCCAAATTCACAAGAATTGGCTGTAAACATCATATACACTAAAGAAGATGGAAATCAAAGCATTCAAACAAAGCACCCATGTGTGTTATCAAAGTCTGTACTTATACTTGCCTCAAATCTGACAAATCCTCTGAAACAAGCTCCAAATCCACTAAAATCAAAGCAAAGCAAAGAGATACACCATGCATGAGATGAAGACATAGAAATCAGAGAATGAGGTGCAATTTGGAGAAGAAGAAGAAAGAGTTGGGAAAGAACCCACTTACCTAAGGTAAAGACAGAGATGAGGGAGAAGGAAGAAGAACCCAAAACCAAATGAGTGCAAGCTCCCAACACCAACCCAAACGAGAAGAGAAGTGAAGAGGAGAGGAAGGAAGGAACGTGGAGCTCCTGAATTCTCTTGCATGCAACGATCAAGACAAATGGGCAGGGAGAGAGACATCTGGAGCTGAATTATATTTATAGATTTGGGAGTTTTAAGTCAAAGTCCGAAGAGTTTATACTAATTACAGTTCAAGTCACACGAAGGTCTAACTTCTCCAATTGACTCCAAACGGATCTGACTCAGTTACGGAAAATAACGAGCTCAACGAAATACACATGCTGACACCAAAATGATGCAAATATGATGCAAGCAAAGCAAAAGCAAAATTACGAAAAAGGGCTTAGAACTAACTATCTCAGGTCAAAGGTTACTCAACTACCTATCCAAGACCCAAAACCAAATCCAAAAGAATAATCAAAACAAAACACACACTAATGAGCCACTAATCCGGCTCAAAGGGGATCGGAGTGTTACAAGAGTACAGTAGTTTAAATTCCAGAGTTAGTGAACTTCATTTGGTCACTTAACTTACCAGACTTCAAATTTAAGGTTCATTGGCTCAAATTCAAGGGATCGTTGAACAAACTCAAATTTCTAGATCATCAAAGTGGCTGAAACTCTCATGGCAACTTCAAAACATGCTTAAGAATAATGTTGCGAATTTTGAAAGCATTTGGACTTTATATCAACTCAAACCAAGCTTCAGTGATTGTTTGCCAGCTCCTTTAGGGTCACCGTGGAAATTGACACTTCTACATGTCAGAACAAGCTCAAACTTAAAGAGATGTGCTCAACTACATTCAAAGACTATCCTTCAAAACTTCAGAGCATTTGGACATCATTTAGACCCAAACTCAGTTCAGATGATTATATATTATGCTTTGTGGGGTCACTGTGCAAAGTAACACCTGGAAAAGATCAAATCAGTTGAAATTCCTGAAAGAAGCTCAAATTATGCTCAAGGGAGGTTCTACAAAATTTCAGGTCAAATGAACATCATTTGACCCAAAGTCTAAAACATATCAACTTTGGGTCAATGAACCCCAAGCTATGTGGTCATTGACTCCCGACGTCCAAAATTGATGAAATTTTGATACAAAGCTTCTGCCATACTCAAGGAAGATTCTACAAATTTTCAAATCAAGATGACTTCATTTGGTCCTACTTCCACTACATGTCAGCTTAGACGACAATGACCCCCAAGCCTTGGAGGTCACTAGCCAAAATCCTACTTCCAGGGAGCCAAAGCTGATGAAATTCAGAATAGAGATTTGAGATATATTGAAAATAAATTTTCCAAAGTTCAAGTCAATTGAACATCGTTCAGGTAGAAAATAAGCTCACTGCTCACAATGTGAGATGAATAGTGACTTCGAACATGCAATAAGTGAGTCATTACTCGAAATGCTAATTCCACAAATCCAAAATGTATGAAATTTGGATAGACACACCAAGATAACTCTGACATTAGTCCCTCTAAGTTTTAACTCAAACTAAGGTTATTTGGGCCTCAAACACCTAAAACAATGGCCCATTTCTTGAAAAGTCAAAGGGGAGTTGACCAACTTCAAAAGGTCAAAAAGAGCTAGAATTTCTATGAAACACTCAAAATAGTGTCAAAAAACATCCCTCTAATTTTCGTTAAGATTGAACATCGTTTGGACCCCAAACAGGCGAAAACGGTTCACATATGCAAAAGTCCAAAAATGGGCCTTGGGAATGGGGAGTAGACCAATTTCAAAAGGTCAAATCAAGTTGAGAATTTTATGACACACTTAGAATACTATCAAAAAGCATCCTTCCAAGTTTTGTGAAGATTGGGCAACGTTCGAGCCCCAAACAGGTGAAAACGGGTCACATATACAAAAATCCAAAAATGAGCCTTGGGAGTGACCGCGGCCCTCAATCAATGAGGGAGTTGACCAACTTCAGAAGGTCAAATTGAGCTAAAATTTTTACAACACTCAAAATAGTTTCAAAAGGCATCCCTCCAAGTTACGTGAAAATCGGACATCGTTCAGGCCCCAAACAGGCAAAAACGATTCACATTTGCAAAAGTCCAAAAATGGGCCTTGGAAGTGACCGCGGCTCACAGTTACTCTCACCAGTGACTTGGTCTCGAATGGTTTCTGGGAGTTGTTTCACTTTATTTCCAAGCGTAACTCCCTTGCAACTACTGGGAACCATCCCAACTCCCTCTAAATCCTATAAAAGGCACATTTGAACTCTTAGAAGCGAACAGAAACAAGAGGGAGACATAGAGAAAAAGGCAATTTCTAAAAGCTTCCAGCAAGGCATCCTCTAGCACTCCACCCACTTCTTATTTTTCTTCTCAGTCACTTAAGATAAGAGATGGTTTCAGAGAAGGAAGGCAAGTATGGGCATTATTTAAAAAGGAGCTATGTTCAAATACTGGCAAGCCTTCGAAGGATGACATCGGTTCCTTTGTTTTTCTCACTTGGAGGGTTTTCTCACCATCATGGAAGTTGTGAACAAGCCTCTTTAGGCTTCATTCTGTCCCTTGAAAATCATAGGTTCAGAATGACACAACTTTGACTTCATACAGTACCCTTTTCGGACTTGTACAAAAAATGGTCTGTTAACAACAGTGATGATCAACAAAGGTTTTGATCGATTCCACGGTTGAATTTAACCTTCTTGATGGTTACTCAACATCCCAAAGATCATAAAAGCAAGTTTCAGCACTTTGGAGAAGTTATAGAGACGAAAAATGCAATACAGAAGGCAAAACAGTGACTTTTCCGTCACTATCTGCCAATGACCGTGGCCAGTGACCATGACCCACAGGTACTCTCCCAATTTTCTTTTTTTTTTTTGCATTTTTTTATAATTTTCATGTATTTTCTTGTATTTTCTTAATTTGGATCACATTTGAGACTTGAGGGAGGGATTGTAAACTTTTCAAAAACATGTAAACAACCTGCATCTCCACGGTCAAAGCATTTGAACCCATGCAAACAAAAGGGAAATTGATGATGAACTGTAGTTAATTCCCATTCTTCTTGAATGGTTGAAATGCGTGAATGATGGATCGAATCCATTACACATTTCACAATTTTTAAGCGCGATCAACATCATCATGTATGTGCTGCATGTGTTTAATGAAGTTATCTACCTCAGCACTTGGCCGTGCTTCAAGAGGTAATGGAACAAAATCAATAGGTAAGCACGGACAAACATCTATGGCTGCTACAAATAGAGAGATGCCTGTGGAGTGGTGGACTGAATTATTGTAAGCAAACTCAGCCATGGGTAGAGCTTATCCCAAACAGAAGAATTGTCGTGAAAATGACACCATAATAACTAACTAAGACTATAATTGACGACTTCAGTCTGTCCATCAGCCTGAGGATGATATGCAGTAGAAAAATCGAGTTTTGTCTTCGCTGTCATCTACAAAGTCTTCTAAAAGTAACTCATGAATTTGGTGTCATGGTCTAAAACAATTGCCTTCGAAAGTCCATGAAGACAAACAATTTCCTTGAAAAACAATTGAGCCACTTAGTAAGCATCGGCTGTTGTGCTTCAAAGAATAAAATGAGCCATTTTTTGGAAGCGATCCACAACAACGAAGATTAAGTCCACTTTGCGGGCAATCTTGGGCAAGCTTAATACAAAATCCATACTGATATCCTCCTAAGGAACATTAGGAATTAGTAATGGCTGATATAATCCTATATTCTTCTTGTTACCCTTGGACAATTGACAAGTGCAACATCTTTCACAGATACTGATAACATTGAGCTTCATGCGTGGCCAATAATAGCAGTCATCCACAAGAGCAAGTGTCTTGTCACATCCAAAGTGACCATTACAACCTTCTGAATTCAGTTCATAAATAACATGTTGTCACGCCCCGATCCCGGGAATTAGGGATTAGAATGGGCCCCCAAGATGTAAATACATAATTCCGTAGTAATCCGTGCCATATAAAGATATGCATGAACTCTTACAAGGGAGATTCCACAAGAACGTGTGAGGCATATTCTCCAACACGTTGATTTAATTTCATACATAAACAGAACCTGTGAAATACACTTATAATTATAAGAAGCAACACAGAAGGAATATTATACAATCATAGCATAACTTAAGTCTTGTAGTTAACCTATTCCCATCACATACATAAGCACAAAATCCTTAATAAATCTTATATACAGTGTCTAGTTTCACTGTCTCCACACACAATAACTACATCTACTAGCACAACAAAACTACTTGATGCTCTCCGAAAGATGACTAGTAGAAGATATCGTCATCTTTCCACTCTTCTATACCCCTAGGTACCACTGGGGCACCCTCCGGGATGTATCAACCGTCACATTGGAATTTGATTCCGTACCTGTAACACCAAGGGTAACACTGTTAACACGACGGTTAAGCAAATACAGAGATATATGAGACTATCATAATATATCAAGTGAATTAAGGGATATAAATTAATTAAAAGAAGGCAAAAACCATACACTATGCATGTTGTGCATGAATAAGCATGTGTAACGAATCATAAACAAAATATCATACATACTAGTTGGCATCGACAAAGCTATATTCTCTCAAAGGAGAGCATATATATTGGACGCTAAAGGATCAATCTACCTTCTCGAAGAGCACCGACAACTCCTCCATGGACTACTGCAGTAGTGATATAAAGATACCCAAACTAATCCCGTCGAGCCTAATAAGGGCACAAGCTAAGTGGTGCCAACTTAACCTATCAAGACCGACTCAAATTCATATATTTCGTACATTTCAATCATACTTATCATATCGTACACAAAGGAGTATCGGTCTTAAAATCATATTTAATCATAAAAATCAGAATTAACAAGGTAACTGATAACTGAACAATGCATACTTATATGAGCTAAGAGAGGTCGAACCCTCTCACCCTTAGCTACACCCGTTTGACAAACAGGCATGCACTCAGTAGAAGCTCAGGCCTGGCATGCACACACTCAGTGGAAGCTCAAGCCTGACAAGCACGCACTCAATGGAAGCTCAAGCCTGACAAGCACGCACTCAATGGAAGCTCATGCCCGATCTGTCCCAAGGTTCACCAGGAAGAGTGGGCACATAACTAAATCATGTTGAAGGTAAGGTTACTTAACAATATGAATACATTTAGATTCAAACAGGTGCCTAGGATGTTTACTAGCCAACCCTAAGCTAGCTAGATAGTTCCTGATCCCACGGTCATTCAACACAGTGTATTCATAAAACATCTGGTGTCATTGTATTACCAAATCTTGGCATTACATTATGTATGAAAGGACACCTCTTTTTATGTCAACATCCATGACGTGACATTGGGAATTCATTCGGAAAATCGGAGGGGATAAGTGACAGCTCTACACTAGTCCTTCTTATCATTTGATCACCCTTAGACTAATTTAAGAAAAAATATGCCATAACTAAGGCCCTACAAAGTCATTGGAAATCCCTAATATCCTAAGTTCATAGTGTTCTTACATCTTAGCTGTATAAGGGTTACGGCTTAGCCGAGTGGCTCAGGTTTTCTCCTTAATTTCATATGCATTTACGGTTCAACCATATGTTGGCCTACGACTTAGCCGTGCTAAGCCTACGGCTAGGTTTACGGCTAGGATATGGCTTAGCCTAGCACAATTCACAACTCGTCATGTGTGAGCTATAGAATAAGGTTAGGATTTTAGGCTTTCAGGAAAGCTCACCGTAAAATGACTTATAGCTTGGTCACGGGATGGTCACGGCTTAGCCATAGTTCATTCCATGGCTTAGCCAAGGGTTAGCCGTAGTACAAATATGGATTTTGGTACTCTTGAGGTTTTGAGCCGTACGCACTTACAACTTAGCCGTGGCTTCGCCATAAGCTTCAGAAATCCTAAAAGTGATTCTGAAGCTTAAGTTCAATACAGAACTCTCAATTCAGAGAGTTTAATGAGCTCCCTATTACCTCTAAATATCTCTATAAGTATAATGCTCCCACAAACAACCACATTACATAATCATAGTCTAATTCATTCACTTCAACATATATATGCTTAATTAAAAGAAGAAAGAGCTATAACTTAGAATTTGAATAATCAATCAAAGAGTCAACCAATTAAATATACATGTAGTATCATATATACTCTAATACTTGTCTTTACATAGTGCTTTACCCTATTTAACTTCTCCTTGGTGTGTGATTAGGGGAAAGACTCAATAGAAGGTGGGTTCTCTACATGAAAGACATGTAATTAGTGAATGTAATATAGAGTGCATGCATGTTGTGTAATTGAGTCTTCTTGACTCCATCATGCCCAAAGAAATGAGATAGAGGTAGAACCTTCACCTTAAGGAGCTATAGCTTGGAGAAGAATGTGCTTCCCAAAAAGAAAATGCACAAGGGAAGAAGAAAAAGATGGATGGAGGCTGTTACTATTGCATACAAGGCTTCAAATCCTTGTTTACAACTCTAAATTGAAGTGAAGATGAAGAGGTGAAGAGAAGGACAAATACAATGAGAGGAAGAAGGAGGAGAAGAAGGGAAACGTTGGGTTTTCCTTTGTATTCAGAATTTTCCTCAAGTTTACATACAAGTCCACATTTTTGGGGAAATTACAGTTTAGGTCAAATGGACCTCAATTGGGCCATGATGAGTCTGAATTAAGTTAAGTCCAACATAAAAGATGATCTACATGAAGAATTATACAAGCTGCAACTAATAAAGTATCAACATGATGCAAACTCTAAATTACAAGGGGGTCCTTACTACCTAGGTCAAGTCCAAACCCGACCCAATTACCTATCCAAGACCCAAGCCCAAAAAGTTTGAGTTAAATTAGCCTAAACAAGGTTTAATTAATATAAAACAAGATTAATTATCACAAATCGAAATTAATTAGGATTAGGACCTTACACATGTTCTCTAAGAGACGTAGCATGAAGGCAACATTTTGTACCTCTAAATAAGAAACCATCCTATATGCTGTAATGTGGATGCTTGTCCAGATCTCCATTTGTTGGAAATTTATACTAAAAGCATACTTTTATGTATTTATCTTTGATTAATTTATTTATTGGTAAAGTTTGTCTTTTCATCTTAATGAGAATTTGTATAAGCAAATGATTGCATTTTTATTTATTATGCATAAATTTATTTTTTATTCCATAAAGTAAATAAGCTAGTGTGTAGAGTTCAGCTTACACATGAAAGTCTTGTTTATTGGTTCTTATAGAATATAAGTTATTATTGTTCACAATCCAGATGGAGTTGGACACACTATCAGTACAATTGTAGTATCATGTTTTAGCAAGCTAGTCTTAGCTGCAGGAAATGGTATAATTTCGACTCGTTATACTAGTACGCTTTATGTGTATTGAGCAGGACCACTTTTGAGTTTATTGTCTTTATACTGACTATATAGAATGATTAACACCCAAGTGGTTATTATAAGTTCTTATACTCTTAATCCCGATATAAATAATAGTTACATACATTTAGTGTTTGGCATTTTGATTTACAAAGTGTGAAACCTTTTATGGGTCAATAATCTTAGTAAATTGGATGACTACACTGCGTTTATTGTGGATATTAGTTTATTGATTGAATCCACATCCAGTAATAGGGATTGATATCCCCTTGGCGAAATTTATAAGTTTTGATTATGTCAAATCCTGCAGATGGACTTTGTGTCCAACATATCAAATAAGTTAAGTGAAAGGTCCTAAGAAATTATAAAGATATCGATTAAACATAGATGTCAGTAATTATTTAATAAATGGATATCTAAAATCTTAACGTGAGGAGATTAGTAAGCATTTAATAACAAGAAGCTCGAAATATAATTTTGAGAATAAAGACAGAAGTGCAATTATAATTCTCTAGTGGGCTGAATTGTAATTTTTGGGATTAAGAATTTAATTTGGGTTGAATTAGGGTTTTTTTTTCCATAAGAAGCCTTTTTCTTATTTCCATCTTAAGGTTGCTATTGTAGCCTTAAATATGTGCTATTGCTCTCTAGGAAACATAATAAGAGAAATCTCATTTTTCAAAGCAAAAAGAATTCGCAGAAGAGGCCCACACCACCAATGCGAGTTCAAGTATAGAGGAATACAGTAAAAGCTCTTGAAATTTTTGGGTTATTATAAGGCTAAGATCAAATTAGAGAGATATCACAAGTATAGTTTTTGAATCATCATTATCTAAAGTTATTTCTGCAATAAACTGTGCGCAATATTTAGGGATCTTAGCAACTGCCTCTTAACACCATTGAGAATATTTGAATAAATAATGCCAAAATCTTTATCTGTAGCATACTTTTGTTTCACTTGCTCAAAGCCTACTATTGTTAGTTGTAAGAAGGTGTTTCTGACAACTTAATGCATCAGCCACGAGATTCTCTTTGCCTATTTTATGTCGAAGGGTAAAGGTAAACTACTGAAGAAAGGGACTTCACTGAACGTGACAATTAGTCATATTTTGCTGAGAATTAAGACATTTTAAGGCTTCATGATCTAAATAAAGGACAAAATCGTTTCCCACTAAATAAGGTCACCAATGTCGGAATGCTTGTACCACTGTAAAAATTCCAAGTCATACATGGAATATTTGCGTTTGGCATTGGCAAGCTTTTCACTGAAAAATGCCACTGAATGACCTTGTTTACTAAGAACTCTGCCAATGCTAACATTAGAAGCATCAAAAGTAGCTTCAAAAACTTTGTCAAAATTTGGAAAGCGCAAAACAAGTGCTCTCATAATCTTTTGCTTAATTTTCTCAAATGCTCTTGTAACTGTAGATGTCTATTTAAAGTCGCCCTTTTTCATATAGTCAGTGATTGGGGTCATAATGCTGTTGAAGTCACGAATGAATCTTCTATAGAAAGTAGCAAGTCCATGAAAACTGCGAACTTCAGGTATTAATATAATCAAATAATAAAAATTTCTCTTCCAACCTTTCTTTCATAATTTCCCATCAAGTGATAGGAGGACGTTCCATCTCTTCATTATGATCATCAATAAATTTCCACCAAATTCTAGTAGGACCCTTGAGCTTCATCTTGACAAAAGCAACTCGTTAAGGGTCCTCGATATGATACCAAGTGAAATAATCCTTGATTGAAGTCAACCAGTTAAGGAAGCCTCGCGCATCAGATTACCCAAAAAGATTGGGACCCTCCAATTTGACCCTTCTTAAGAGGTCATCTCACCATGGAGCTTCATTATTATCCCTTTCATAAAAAAGACGTTAAAGAAACTCTTGGACTGATTCACGGGAACCAGCCTTTAATTGAAGTCTTCGAGGTTGTGAGATAGTAGTGCTGGAAGATTCACCGTTAGTGTTGGTGAAAGCTTTTGTGAGTTCTTTAACTATGTCTTCTAAAGCATCCACCCACGCTTATAAATCTTTGATGCAATTATCGCACTGGTTATTAATAAATTTTCCATGAAAAATTTGACCGATGTGGGTAACCATGTGAAAAGAACTTTCTTTTTCTTTTTTTGTATTGTGGTTTAGAACTCGAGTTTGGGTCAAGCCGGACCTAAGTGTAAGTCCAAGGAGGAAGCAGGCTCAAATAGAGAGCTCATACGTGGGACTATAGTAATGGAAGAATAAAAAACAAAAACAAAAAAAATTTTCTTATCTTGTTGACGACTATGGGAGAGAATGGTTAGGAGGGGTTGCTGTTAACGACAAACGATCCTGTAATTTATGCTGATGATATGATAATCAGTGGCAATGATGAAGCAAGCTTTTCTAATCTTAAAAATCATCACATGAATTCTTTCAAGATGAAAGATCTAGGCCCACTTACTTATTTTTGGGACTAGCAGTTTTACAGAACAAAAATGGTATTCGAGTGGTCCAAACCAAAAGCGCTAATGATTTACTAAAATCGAAAAGACTTGGTGATGCCAAAGCATTTGCCACACCCCTTGAACTCAATGTTAAGTTTAGCAGAGATGATGGACCATCTCTTGAAGACTTGTCCTTGTTCCAATGGTTGGTTGGTAGCCTACGTATCTGACTATGACAAAGCCAGATATCTCTCATACTATTCATATTGTCAGTCAATATCTTTAGGATATCACGATAGCTTGTAATTAGGATACATTGTCTATAAAGTGATTGTCGATGCTCTCATAGATCATTATAGAATTTTTCAAATTCTTCCTTCTTCTCTCTCCCTTTTGTGGTGAATATATGGATCTATAGATCCTGATAAAACCAATCCAGGAGCCGTTGGCCCTAAGCCCAAGGGACACTCAATTTTGAATAGCCAAGAACTATCCCTAGGGGCATATGCAAACCCTCCTATCCACATGCACCCGGTAAAACTTTAGAAGATGGCCAACAATGGTGCGTGTCAAACGCAAGACCTCTCGGCTTCCTAAGGCACAAAGTCCTTGACATACCGAGCTACCACTCATTGATTATCAAGAAAAAGCTTATGATAGGTACCTAGACATTTAATTTGGTGGATTTTAAATAAAAAAATGTTCTAGGAGACAATATCGAAATTATTAAAGGCATATATGAAGGGAACAGTAATAAGTGTGGAAACTACATGTGAAGAGACATTTGAGTTCTCAGTAACCATACATTTGCATCAAGTGTCAAGCATAAGCCATTATTTCTTTGCATTAATAATGGATAAGTTAACTGCTTATATTCAAAATGAGATGCTTTGGTGTATGTTGTTTGCAAATAATATAATATTGGTGGAAGAATCAATAGATGGTGCGAATGCAAAACTCAAGAGGTGGTGGAAGACTTTAAAATCTAAGGGGTTTAAAATAACTCATACAAAGACAGAATATATAAGTTGCAACTTTATTCGATATTTACAAAGAATTAAAACTGTTGTGAGAATTGAAGTAAAGGAGATACCACAAAGAGATTTATCCCGTTATCTTGGCTTGATAATTAGCAAGGCTGGTGAGACTAATGAAGAGGTTGAACATGAGATTGATGAAGATGTTGAACATACAATAAAAGTGAAATAGTTCAAGTAAATGCTTGGTTTTGGAGTACTTTCTAACCAATGAATGCTAATAAGATTGAAGGAAAAATTTAATAGGCAGATGAATTAAATCACTTATGACCTATGAAGCAAAATGTTGGCCGATAAAAAAGTAACATATGCACGAAATAGATGTAACAAAAGTGAGGATGTTAAGGTGGATATATAGTAAAACTATGATTGATAAATTAGAAATGAGCAATTTTGATAGTATTTAGGAGTAGCTTCAATAGAGGATAAAATTAGAAAAACCCATTTAAGATAATTTGAACATGTTATCTGTTACAACCTAGACCTTGATATATGGGCTAAAATATTTAGTAATAATGCATATATTTTATTTCATGGTTTTCTTGAATTTTAATTTGTGATATTAGGATTTCTTGAATATTTATTTTTATATGTTATGGATATATGCAATTGGTGAGAATATTATATGACTTGTATTGTTTCAATTATAATAGGTGATTTTGGGGCAGGGCCCATATTCCTTAATGATTGAGTTATTACTAGTTTGGATTAGGTTATTCTAGGGCCCAAAGGCCTTTTAGGAACTTGGCCCAAGCCCACCTATAGTCACGCTTGAATACCAACAAGTGTGACTATTGGAGTCCATCTTTAGTGACCCTATAATGGCAATCGGTATGACTGTTGGAGTACCCAAGTGGGACTTCCCATATGCGAAATTCCAAAAGTTATGACTCCTTGCCTAGTCATCCATGTTTGTTAAACAAGGGGTCATCTCCCTTATTTTCTTCCACAGACGTCCCATAGAAATTGAGGGAGAGAAAGGAAGATAAATATTTCAAGCCTCCTCTAAGTTGTTGACGATGAATAAGGAATTCCCTCGTGGATATTTTAGTCAAGGGAAGTATAGTGAGCAATTATGGTAGTTGACAAACTATGTTGTTGATAGAGAAGTAGATACCTCCATATGGGGTATCGGAATTTGCCAATACATTGATGTGGATAGGTACTCAAGAAAGAATCAATTAGGGACACACTTCATTAAACATTGTGGCATAACTATTCCTTGTCTCACTATATACCCACATGATTTGAAAATTTTATTGTTCTCTTAATTTAGAAATTCTACTCACCAGTTACATAATTATACCGACAAGTGGTTCGCACTATTTTGAGTAACTTGAATAAGGATGAGCATATAATGTTCAAGATGAAGTAGGCTCTTAGCCTGCACATTGTGAGGGTGGATGGCCTGAGAATAGAAGAATGATGTACATAATTTTTGTTTATAATTCCAAGATTTATTAATTATGCCTGTGGAATTAAATCATTAATTTGACTTATGTTTATGAAAAACAAATAAAGAATACTTGTATTTAGCGGCACGGAATCCAAAGGGCCCCGGGTTCCAGGTACGTTACAACCCACAAGTTCAGTCGACCAAGACCCCTGGAATTCGCCAGGTTCACAAAATGTCCCCCTTTTTGGGTTGAAATTCTTGTATATTTCCCTGATTATTTGCCATTAGAACATTCACTAACAATCTATTAATCCATAGTGCCTAATTAGATCTCTAATTCATTGCTAAACCCTGAATCTGTACCACGAATTCATAGTCAGGCATGTCCGTCAGTAATCAAGACACTGACGCATACTCTTCTTATGAAGAAATCCCAACTGAAAACTCTGTCACAATCGTGCTATCAATTTAACCAAGCAGCATTCGATTAATTATTTTTTATGAATAATCAAACTATAATGAGTTGGCCAAAAGTCCTACTCACATTATGTGAAGCACATCTGTGAATTATCTCTACCTTCACTCAGATTCAGCCAAAACTCAGAGGAGGCTTGAAATATTTATCTTCCTTGCTCTCCCTCAATTTCTATAGGACATGTACAGAAGAAAATAAGGGAGATGGGCCCTCATATAACAAATATGGTCAGAGTCACAACTTTTGGAATTTTCCATGTGTAAAGTCTCACTTTAGTACTCCCAACAGTCATGCCTGTTGCCATTCTAGGGTCACTAAAGATAGAACTCCAACAGTCATACCTATTGTCATTCTTGGGTCACTAAAGATGGACTCCAACACTCGCACCTATTAGTATTCAAGGGTCACTATAGATGGCCCTAGGCCAAGTTCCCAAAAGGTCTTTGAGCCCTAAAATAACCTAATCCAAACTAGTAATAACTCAATCAATAAGGCATACAGGCCCAGCCCCCAAAATCACCTATTCTAATCCAAACAATACAGGTCACATAATATTCTCACCAATTACATATAACCATAACATATAAAAATAAATATTCAAGAAATCCTAATATCACAAATTAAAATTCAAGAAAACTATGAAATAAAATGTATGCATTATTACTAAAAATTTTAGCCCAGATATCAAGGACTGAGTTGTTACATTATCAGGTGCCAATAAGAAAAAAATTTGTTACGTAACCAACAAGGAAAAGGGGCAGGCCAAAGACGGCGTGTATAGAGGTCATAAAAATAAATTTGAAGAAGTGCAACTTATGTAAAGATTTAAGAGTTAGGATAGGTCAAAATGCAAAATGAAAATTCATGTAGTTGACCACAACATAGTTAGGACAATACTTTGATGATGATGATAACGATGACATAAATTTGACATCACATAAATAAGATGAAATGAGAATAAATGTTAAGATTCATTGCACCAGTAAAAGAAAGTACATTCGAGCTAATGTCAACAGAATCATAACCAAAAAGGCTAGATATTTCCAAGCAAATCAACAAGCAACAATGGTCAGCACCAATCACTAGAGTTGAAACTGCAGTGGGTTTTTTAAACACTTCAGGAAAAGGTACAATAAGTTAATCGAAGGCAAGGCTCTTTTACAAATAAACAAAACGGTAGGAGATAAGTGGAAAATAAACCAAAATTAATTTATTATTTTGGGGCGTTTTAGACCAGAAAAGAAGTTGATAAAAGCACTCTCCTAAAAGGAATCTTCACACTCTCCTCTATTACCCATGCCTCAGAAAACCTGGCAAAGCTCTCTTTACATGTAAAAAAGGGCCCTGAATGGATGAATGAATGGAAAGTACTATGGTGACGTGATAGAGAGGGAGTTACAAATCAAAGAGAAGCCCTTCTATAAACAAGGGCCAAGCAATTTAAGAGGGAGGCTAGAGACCATAGTTTTCCTGTCCATCAAATTCAAGTTGGCCCAATTTTTTAGTGTAAATGGTTTTGAAACAGGTTGGATGATTTCTTTATGTCTTAAAACTAAAACTTAGCAGCAGTTAGTATAAGGAGTGTCAATAAAGATATTTAGTATAAGGAGTGTCAATAAAGATATTCTTTTATGGACAAAACATCATTGAACACTAATCAGAGGAATGGAATGAAAACAACAAAACCCCCCAAAAGTCGTTTTCCCCGTCCATAAAATTCAAATTGGCCCAATTTTTCCATATTAATGATTTTGCACAACAATTTCAAATTGATGATTTCCTTATTTCTTAAAATTAGGAATTTAGCAGCAGTTGATATTAAGGAGTGCCAATAAACACTAATCAGAGGAATGGATTGACAATAATACATGACATCTTTTAGCCCTAATCAGAGGAATGGATTGACAATAATAAGACCTAAAAAAGTAGTTTTCCAAGCCATCAAATTCAAGTCGACCCCATTTTCAATTGTAAAAGGTTTTTCGCCACAGTTTCACATTGGGTGATTCCACCATTTCCTATAACTAGAACTAGCAGCAGTAGGTATTAAGGAGTGCCAATAAAGATATTCATTAGTGGGCATGACGATATAACCCATCTTTTAACACTATTTAGAGGAACAGATTGATAATAAGACCCCAAAAAAAGAGAAAAGAAAACTAGAGTACCAGTCCTTTTTCTTAGCAAGAGTAGTCTATATTTCATACTAAAAGAGCATAATACAAGCAGCTGGATGACATCACTTTCTCTTAGGCTTTCTTCTGCTTCACTGGAGGGAAGATGAAACGAAAAGTCCAAGCAGCAAGAATTGCTCCAATGAAGGGGCAAACCCAGTAAACATACAGCTGCTCCCACGTATTGTGGCGGTTATTGACATATGCCCAACCAAAGGCCTGCATAATCCAATAACACAATTTAGGCTTTAAGTCTAAGGTAAAAGAATCAGAAGCATCATCAGCAGTACTCAAAAGTCAACATAACTGAGAATTTATTCAAGCAAAACAACTTGTAAAAGAACTTGGTGCAGTATATACTACATTGATAGCAATGGAAAATCAATGCCACAATTTGACTGAATTTGTGCTTACCATAGCTATTATGGGTTCTCGGATGGGAATTTGGGGGTAAACTGGGGCTTGATTTGAGGGTCTTGAAAGGGGAACTTTAGGGGTTTGGTTGAAATTTGGGTCAGGCTCAAATTACAAAAGATTTGAAGGTTTCTTGGTTGTTTTGTTTTTTTTTTTTTTTTTGAAAGGTGGGTTCTTGGAGGTTTAATGTTGGGTGTAAGGTTACAGATTGGGGAATTTATAAACACTGACGAGGGAATCACAGGGTGATTTAAGGCTAAATTTGAGGGTAAATCAGAATCAAAGAATACCAAAGTTCAGGTTTTTTGTTTATGTAAGAGCTATGGTTGATCTATGATAGAAATCTAATGGTTTTGTTGGGGTTTGGGGAGCTAACTTTTTAGATGAAATTAAAGTTGCGAAAATTGAGGACAAATTGGGAAAGAAGGTAAAAACAAATTGAAGATTTGGTTTGTGTGTGTGGTGGGGGGGTGGAGAGGGTGTGTGGGGCGGTGTCGGCGGTAGGCATAAATGCATCAATATCTCTGTGTACAAAGGGAACTTTTCTGTTAATTTAAGAACAGAAAAAAGGAAGAGAAAAGAAAGAATAACTGAGATATAAAAACACAAGAAATCCACATCTTCCACTCAATTATTTAAAAAGTAAACCAAGAGATTAAAAGTTCTACTTTATATATAATAGTAGCAAACTTTCGCGAATAATATTAAAAAAAAAGATATCTAATTTAGGAACAAAAAATAAAAAGGGAGCTTTGGTTTATGGTTTTTGTCCCCTTCAATATCTATTCCTCTCCAAATTTAGTATAACTTTTTTTTTTTTTTTTTGGATAGGTTAAGTTACTCAAACCCACAGCTTGTGGTTGTGACAGCAAACAATTTTCATTTTCATTTCTCTTATTTTGTTATGTTTGATTTTTGACAAATGATTAGAGAGCATAAACATAAGCCTCACTTAACTCACTAATGCAGCTTCATGTGGGTGGTGTAGAGACCATGTGGGGGCCCATGACACATATTGGCCAATGTTGGCCCACTACCACAAGAATCTATTAATCATTACCACTTTGGTCAGGAAATCAAATTAATTTTTAATCATAATACGACAATGCATTTTGTAGACAAGCCACATGTTTTTTTTAAAACTAAGGGTATATCCCGCCTAGGCAAGCCCAGAAACCTTTGGCCCTGAGCCTGAGGGATGCTCGATTCTGGACAACTGAGAAGTAATCACTAAGGGCACATGCAAACCCTCCCATCCACATGCATCAGGACAAGCCACAAGTGTTTGAAGTAGAACTCAATTAGAAGTCTATTTTTTTGTTAAGACAGCATAAGGATGGTTTGGTTTTATGGTACACCGGATTATGACTCTGTAGTGAAACATTATGTTCAAAGGTTTTCTTGGATGCTATAAATGGGGTGTACGGAGACAAATATAGAAGAACTTATGCTATTACCAGCTCTCTCAGGTGAACTCTCACCAAAACTATCTTCTTCTGTTTCCCCTGCTTTAACTGTGTTCCTCTACAATCACTTCATTAATATATGTAACTAAATTTATCATATTCTGTTTGTACCAAGTTCATCTATCAAGTGGGATCAGGCTAACCAATGACAGACCCAGGATCTCTTCACTACAATGGTAATAATCACAGAAATTGTTATCTACAGGCAGATTTGAGATTTGTAAATAATTTAAAAAAAAAGACTCATTCATATATAATGCAAAATCAATTTTAAGTGAACCAATATATATGGCTTTGAGTGAGCTGATGTAATGGGAGACTGAAAAATGACATTGGCAATTGACGGGTGTTAGAAAAGAAAACAAACAGGAAACTGTTGAGGATGGATTTTCTCTGGATGAAGAGAACTTTTTTTTTTCTCTCTCTTTTCTTTCTTTCTTTCAATCTTTCCTCTTTCTTTTTTTTTTTTTCCAAAAGAGAGAATAGGTTGTGGAAGATTCACCAATACATGACTTACTATGACAAGGCCATCATCATCTCAATCTTTATCCCATCGCCATTAAGGCCTTATTGATGAAAACGAAGATGATACAGAAGAGGAAAATCCAAAATAAACTTCTTGTTAGAAGTCTCATGGTGGAAGATCATTTAGAGTTTGGGGTTGGTTAGAATCATACAATTCGTATCTTGAATCATGAATCCTATGATTCATATCGAGTCCTAAGAAAAAAAATTCTTATCCATGCAACAAATCCCATTTACAGAAGAAAAATAGGATTCAAGTATGAATCTTACTTCTACAACAACAACAAAATAATAATAATAAAATAAAAAATAATTCGTACAATTCAATACTTGTGAAGGTCCAAGATAAATGAGAAACAAGCATGTGACTAAAGCTTGATTCTATGCATGGGGTTTTGTCTTGTATTCATTTTTTCCATTTCTTCATTAACACTTTTTTAACTTCAAGAGGCATCCTAACCATGTAAGGTTGACGATTTAGATGTAACATGGGGTTTTGTCTTGTATTCATTTTTCATATTTCTTCATGAACACTTTTTTAGCTTCAGGAGACATCCTAGCCATGTGAGGTTGATGATTTAGATGTAAAACCAACACACCCCACCCCACCAACACACACACAAAAGATGAAGGCTATCACAGCATATTTATGTTTCCTAATAACATTGATATCCTAAAATACTAAACTATTCATACAATATTTATGAAATAATAATATATGTCAGTGATGTTCATATGGTTGTATTATAGTCTTATTTGTCATTGTGTTTGTGTTGCTATAGGAGGAAAATGGATTGATTATGAATAGTTATTTTTTCTTTTTCTTTTTTCATTTTTATAAAAAAAACATTTAAAAGTCCTACAATTCATATTATGATTTGACTCATCCCCTTGAATGATTTGCGATATGATTTCAATATTTAGATATATGCTACAACCATGGTTTTAAAACCTGAACAAGTCCACTCAACACTCTCCTAGTCGAGTATACAGTGACTCTAACTAGAATCAAGTAAAAATAAATAAAACAAGAGAGTTATTTTTGCAGAAGGACTCTAAATATAGGGAGGAGGGGGGGGGGGGTGTGGAGGGGGGGGGGGGGGGGGGAAGAGAGAGAGAGAAAGAGCATTATAAAGGGGAAAGGGTTTTGAGTAGCGATGGAAAAAAATTGACACCAAGGTTTCTGGGTTTCGCGTGTGGGGGTTTATCCTCTGTGTGTGTGTGTGTGTGTGTGTGTGTGAGAGAGAGAGAGAGAGAGAGAGAGATATGTCTATGTCGCAGCTATTACTGCTCTAGACTCTGGTGCTATTGCTTTTGGCTTGTTGTTGTCACTCTGGACTCTATTGACCTATTGGCTGCAGGATTGCTGCTCCAGTATAACTCTTCTTCTTCTTCCTTTCTCTTCTTCTTCTTCTTCTTCCCTCATTTTTCTGATTTATTCTTCTTCTTCTTCTTCTTCTTCACTCGTTAGCCGGGGCTTGGGGCTAGGAATGAGATTACAAGAGAGATTAAGGATGAATTGAAGAGATAGGGGGTCTAACAAAATTTCTTTTTTTACATTTTTTAAAATATTTTTAGCACTGTAAGCACTCGGTCCAACTTGGACAAGTCCCATGCAACATGCCTAAGTTAGGCAAGTCGACAAGACTCACCCCTAGCCAAGTCAGGTCCCGATTTTGATTTTTTAATCATTGCCTACAACGATGCCGGCCATTGCAATCAATGTATCATACAATCCATTGTTCATCCGGTAGTTCAGAGAAGTGCATTGGATTACAAGGTGGTTCAACGGTGGCTATAGAAATATTCAATGATGAAAAAAAAAAATGACAAACTCTTAAGGTTGCTCAACAGGAAAAAAGACTTCATCACGGATGAAACTAGTAAATGGAGAAGTAAATTATCTCCAATTCTATGATTTATCTACCTACTCTTCAAATTGGAAAGACAATAGCCCACTTCAAAACTCTAGGTCAAGTTTATATAAACCGATTTAGAATGATGCAATCTATAATAAATCATCACCACCAGTTGAACCTGATTTTGGTAAAGACGACCATTTGAACCTTAATCTATCACTCCGAGTGTGTTGACAATCACTTACTCTGAAGCTTAAGCTGATAGAGAACGACGTAACAATGTATATCACAATTTACAATACCCCCCTCCCCACACGCACTCACGTGTGGGCTCTGCACTAGAACATACACATAATACCCTCCGTGGGAGAATATAAGGGCTCTGCACAGGAATCACACCTGCCGTAGGATAATACAAGGCACAACAGCCCCGGGGATTCCAACACTTGACCTCCCGCTCTGATACCATGTTGACAACTATTTACTCTAAAAGCTTAAGCTGATAGAGAACAGCGTAACAATGTAAATCACAATTCAACACAGGGTGGACCTTAAGGGTCAGTTTCTTTTTTTCTCTCTTTTTCTTCTTTTTGGAAAATTTTCAAAAAGGGCCCAGCCCTAAGTTTTATTTCAACAAGGACATGAAAATCAAATGTTTTAAATCTAGGTCGAAGTTTTCCACAAAGTTTTTAATTAAGGACATTAAGTGTCTTCCAGCTATATTTTTCCCAATTTTTTTAAGACCAAAATGCCCTTCTTTCTTCTCCCCTTCCTTTTTCATTATCTCCTCTCCCCCTTTCTTCTCTCTCCACTCTTGGCCAACAACACCTACACCCGCCTAAAACTCAATTCTCGGCTTGCAATCCCAACCTAACCCATCATTCTCCTCCTTTGTCAAGTTTATTTTTTTTCTCCTTATTCTTCTTCTTCCTTCTTCTCTTCTTCTATTCTCAATTACCCAGCCAAGAAGATTCACACAATATCTTTGATATGTTACCATGTGTCATCACATGCCTGAAAGATCCTGGTTCACTTTCATCACACAAGTACAAATTAGTTACCACTAAAACTAGTCTCTATGACAAATTCTCATGAGTTGTGATGGTTCTCTATAACATCATTATATACAGACACAATTAAAGGACGAAACCTAGAAGAAAACATCCAAAGTCAAAACGTCATTTATCCTTTTGCATTTTCTCTAAATATTTATTTACACGCCTTTATCATTTTATTTAGGGCACTAGTGAGAACGATGGAGGCTGCATTGAGTGATGGATGAGGAGGATGGTAAATGGGTTGTTTGGGCACAGGCATACAGGTTGTTAAATTGATGCGAGAAAGGGTATGTTCTGTTCACATGCTATGATGGTGGTTGTCTGGCTTTGAGGCCTGAGGGTGTTGCAATCATGGTTCAAAATATCGACCAATACCGGTTGTATCGGGTATGTATTGTTCAGATGCTATGATGGTGGTTGTTTGGCCTTGAGGCCTGAGGGTGTTGCAATCATAGTTCAAAATATCGGCCGATAACGGTTCGTATAGGCCGATACGTACCGGTATCGGCCCATACCGGTCCAATATCGGCTTGTGAATCAGTCGCAGTCTCATATTGGCAAAAAATCATTATATCATCGGGATTTATCAGCCGATATTTTAAAATATCAATATTTACCGATACCTCTTTGCATTGATTATGGATGAGTTAACTACGCATATTCAAGAAGAAGTACCATAGGGTATGTTGCTTGCAAATGATATAGTATTTGTTGATAAATCAAGAGATTATGTAAATACAAAACTCGAGAGATGGCCGGGGGATTAGAATCTAGAGGCTTTATAATAAGTCGTACAAAGACAGAATATATGGATTGCAACTTCAGTGGACATATACGAAGTGTTGAAACTATTGTCAAAATTGAAACCCATGAGATACAACGTAGAGATTCTTTGCGGTATCTGGGCTCAATGATTAGTAAGGATTGGGAGATTGACGAAAATGTTGAGCATAGGATAAAAATTGGATAGATAAAGTGGAAACTAACTTCTAGAGTGCTTTGTGACAGAAGAATGTCAACGAAATTGAAGGACAAATTTTACAGGATAGTGATTAGACCAGCTATAACATATGGAGTAGAATGTTGGCCAATTAAGAAGACACATACATAAGATAAATGTGCTGAAGATGAGAATGCTTACGTGGATGTGTAGTAATACTAAGAAAGATAAAATTAGAAATGAGCGCTTTCGAGAACATTTAGGGGTAGTACCAATAGGGGATAAGATTAGAAAAACCCATTTAAGATGGTTTGGGCATGTTGAGTGTAAGCCGATTATGGCACCGATAAAGAAAAGTTTGGCTATCCAAGTAGATAGCCCATCAAGAGGTAGTAGGCCAAAGAAAACATTGATGGAGGTCATTAAATCAGATTTAAAGATGTTTAACTTATCTAAGGATTTAACTCAAAATAAAACGGAATGGAGAAATAAAATTCATGTAGCCGACCCCAACATAGTTGGGATAAAGCTTTGATGATGATGATGATAATGACCAACATATCGGCTGGTATTTTCAAAATATTGGCCAACAATATTTAAATTTTTTTCATTTCCTCTTTTATACTAATTTTCTTCTCTTTCCAAATATATTAGATGCTACTCTTCTTTTTCAACACCTATTTCACTTTAAGCGATCTAAAAATTTTATTTTTTATGGATTTCATTTGAAAAAATCATATATAACTCTACCAATGGCAGTATTATGATTTTTATCTTTTGTAATTTTTCTAAAGGTCTATTTAGAAATAGCTTAGAAATAAGTACTGCATGCTATTTTTGTTATCGATACATTTTATTCTCTTTTATTCACACATATTGAAGATAGATCTACTAATTAGAATTTTGAGAAGTAGGATTTTTGATGAAATTTTATAGATATTTACAAACTAGTTATTAAAATTTGTTTGGAGTGTGTTTAAAACGCTTGTAGCTTTTTAGTTTGGCATATATTTATAAGTCAAAATTATGATTGCATAGCTAGAAGTCATAATTATGATAGCATGTCATAAAACTTGTGAGATTTCAATTTATTTTAGTATAAATATGTAGATATATTTAATTATAAATAAATTTATATAATTTCAAATAAGACAACGATATCAAGTGTTATGACTTAGGGGGACTGATATTTTGATTTGTAAGTGTTACTAATGGAAAAAATTATTGTTTTCCATCATTTTACAATATTTTAGATTTTTTGGAAAAATTTTCAATTTTTTTGGGTAAAAAAAATTTTTCACACCGCGACAACCGTGACAAACCACGAACTACGACCGATACCGATATCTTATCAGTTTTTTGGGTCGGCCGATACCGCAACCAATATCGCGATTTTTAACCATAGTTACAATGATGTGTGGCGTAAAGTTAAAGGCGTGGTGTGATGACTGTGACAAACTCACGATCACAGAGAAGAGATTTTGAATTCTCTTGAGAATGTATTAATTTGCGTCTCCTTCTATTGAGATTATACATCAATATATATATCTTTACATGCCTTTAATCTAGGCTCTAAGAAAGGAAAACTCACTAATTTACATTAATTAGGATTCTAAGTTAAGAAGGAAGACTAATTACAGCTAATTACCTTTAATCTAGGCTCTAAGAAAGGAAAACTCACTAATTTACATCAATTAGGATTCTAAGTTAAGAAGGAAGACTAATTACAGCTAATTACCGCAATAGTATTCCAAGTAAAGAAGGCTCCTCTTTTCAGATGAGCTCTTTTCAGATGGGCTTTCATATGGGCTCTCTTCATATGGGCTTCGGGCCTATTTAACACCCCCCCTCAAATTGATGCGGGAGAATCGACAAGCATCAATTTGGAAACCAAGAACTAATGGCGCGGTCGTGGAAGGCCTTTGGTGAGAATATCAGCAAGTTGAAGTTCAGTGGAGACATGTGGCAGGCTGATGACATCACGTTTAAGCTCATCACGGATGAAGTGACAATCAACCTCGATGTGGTTAGTACGTTCATGAAAAACCGTATTTTCAGTAATCTGAATAGCACTGGTATTATCCGCATAGAGGGGGGTAGCTCCTGCTGCTGGAAAACCAATGTCAGAAAGCAAACCACGGAGCCAAAGAATTTCGGAGCATGCAACAGACATGGCGCGGTACTCTGCCTCAGTAGAGGATTTGGAAACTTCGTCATGTTTCTTGCATTTCCAAGAAATGAGACTATCACCTAAAAACATGCACCATCCAGTTGTCGATCTGCGAGTATCCGGACAACCAGCCCAATCAACATCTGAATAAGCTTTGAGAGTCAAAGGATTGTTGGATGGAAAAAACAACCCACGAGTCGATATGCAAATAAGGTACCGAATGATGCGGCGAACAGCAGCCAAATGAAGGTGACAAGGAGCAGTCATGAGCTGACTCATCAGGTTGACTGCATAAGAGATATCGGGTCGAGTGATCGTGAGGTAGATCAAACTGCCAACCAACTGGCGATAGGCAGTAGGATCGGAAAGAAGATCACCTTCGTCGCGACTGAGTTTGACATTCAGTTCTACTGGCGTATCAACCGGAGCAGAAGCAGTAAGACCAGCCAATGCGATGAGATCAATAGTGTATTTGTGCTGATGGAGAACGATACCTTTAGGCGATTGATGAACTTCAAGACCGAGGAAATAGTGGAGGGGGCCAAGATCCTTCATTTTAAATGACTCACGAAGAGACGCTTGCAGCTGCTGAATCATTCCGGCATTAGGACCGGTAATGACGATGTCATCAACATAGACAAGAAGTATAGTGATCCCGGATGGAGCATGATGTAAAAACATAGAAGGATCATACGGGCTTGGATGAAAATCCAAGCGGAGAAGAACAGCTTGAAATTTCTCAAACCATGCGCGAGGAGCTTGTTTCAAACCATAGAGGGAGCGACGAAGTTTAGCAACCATACCGGGGCCGGAGGAGCATCCCTGAGGCAGTCGCATATAAATGTCTTCTTTGAGATCACCATGGAGAAAAGCATTTTTGACATCTATTTGATAGAGAGGCCAGGATTAAGATGCAGCAACAGCAAGAATAGTGCGGACGGTGGTCATCTTGGCAACCGGAGCAAAGGTCTCATCATAATCAATGCCATATTCCTGCCGATTGCCAAGAGCAACAAGACGCGCCTTGTAGCAATCTAAAGATCCATCAGATTTTAATTTGAGAGAAAAAACCCACTTACAGCCAATAGGTTTGACACCCACAAGAGATGGTACAATATCCCACGTATGATTTTGTGCTAACGCATCCAATTCATCTTGCATAGCCTTGTTCCAACACGGAACCTGCACAGCCTGAGAATGTGATTGTGGAATGGAAGAAGAAGACAAAGTGGCCATTAAGGAAGTATGGGAGAAGCTATAGCGGTCTGGCGGGACCGAAATCCGAGTGGAGCGACGCAGTGAAGTATGGCCGGAACCGGATGCCGGAGGAAGATCAGGAGGGGGATCACTAGTATGCGCTGTGCTGTTCCGTCTGTGATACACAAAATTAGGATTAAAACGAACAACTGACGAGTCTTCAGAAAAACCAGGTAATGACACAAAAGAGGAGTCAGGAGGATCAATGTGTTTTTGAAAAAAATACTGATGTTCAAAGAAGACGACATTCCTAAAGATACGGAACCGACGAATGTGAGGATCATAGCAAAGGAACCCTTTCTGGAAAGGTGCATAACCTAAAAACACACACTGAGCTGATTGTGCCGTGAGTTTTGTCCTTTCAGAAGGAGGCAAGTGCACAAAACAAATGGAGCCAAAAACATGAAGATCATCATACGATGGAGCAGTCTTGTACAAACGGTAATATGGGCTTTGATTCTCAATGGAGGTTGATGGCATATGATTGATAAGATGAGCTGCTGTAGCCAGTGCCTCAACCCAAAAACGAGTAAGAACCGAGGATTCCAGAAGAAGGGAACGAGTGACATCAAGAAGATGTCTATTTTTCCGTTCAATGACTCCATTCTGCTGGGGAGTATAAAAACAAGATCTTTGAGAAATAATGCCTTTGTGTTGCAAAAACTGTTGAAAATCAAAGGACATATATTCCCCGCCAGAATCAGTTCGCAAGATTTTAATGCAGGTGGAAAATTGATTTTCAACATAAGCCAAAAAAATTTGAAAAACATGAAAAACATCAGATTTGGAATGTAGAAAGTAGACCCATGTGAACCGACTGAAATCATCAATAAGGTCACAAAATATTTATAGTGAGCGTGGGAAAGAGCGGGAGCAATTCCCCATACATCACTATGAACTAAATCAAAACACTGAGAAGTGTGAGAAGTGGATTGAGGAAACGGAAGTGTTTTGCTCTTTCCCATTTTACAAGTAGCACAATCAAAAGGCACACAAGAAGATAAACGAAGAGATTTATTTAATAAACTAAAATTGAACATAAGGGAGAAAGCCTTGGAATTAGGATGTCCGAGTCTATTATGCCACAACCGGCAATTATCTCTAAGAGAAAAACAAAACACATTATTGGCAAATTGATTCCTAGGAATTTGAGAAAGATCCAACGGAAACAAGCGTCCACACTTAGGCCCCCTCGCGATCTCCTTCCCGGACATCTGGTCCTGCACAACACAACCAGAAGAAGAAAAAGAGATGTTACAATTATTTTCAACAAGTTGTCCGACTGACAATAGGTTGGAAGTTAAATTAGGACAAAGATAAACATTTCTCAATGGGATGGAACCAGGGATATCGCCAATGGCAGTAATGGGAACATGTCCCCCATCAGCAGTTTGTATTTGAAAAGGGCCAGTGTAACTTGTCATATTGGAGAGAGAAGTGTGGGAATACGTCATATGATTAGACGCCCCGGAATCAAGAAACCAAGTGGAAGATGAAGGAGACTTACCTGATAGACCAAAAGCAGAGAGGGCATTGATAATCATTTGTTGAACCAATTCAGGAGTAAGAGATGAGGAGGACCCAGGCTGTAGGGTTGCAGATGTAGGAACAGGCATAACCGATGAAGCCACATAAGCATGCGGAGTCTGAGACGGTGGAGTAGGATACTGCGATGCTGGAGACTGTGGAGTCTGATATTGTGTCGACTGACGTGGAGGACGGCGACGACATTCAGAGATGATATGTCCCGACTTTTTACAGTAACTGCAGACTTTTTGTTTGCATTGAGATGCAAGGTGCCCAAATTTCTGACAACTGTAGCATTAGGTTTTGCTCAAGTCTCGAGGCTGAGAAGTTTTATGTGCCGAAAACGCGACTGAATAGGTTTCAGTCTTTTGTTGAGCAATATGAGCCGAGGTCGTAAGGCGCTGTTCTTCGCGTAAGAGCTCATTCAAGCATACATCCAATGAAGGTAGGGGCGACCGATTCATCAGAGCAAATCGGACACTTTCAAATTCATGCCGCAGTTTCATCAAAAATTGATCTCGCTGACTAGATGCCTGAAGGTCTTAAATTACAGCCAACACATTGTCAGCCACATCCGCATATTTAATACTGTCGCATTCCGACCACAGTGTACGGAAACCTGAATAGTAATCTTGTACTGACAAAGTCCCTTGGGTATATTCAGCAATAGCACATTCAAGATGGAACTGTCTCGCAGAGTTATCTTGATGGTATACTTTCTTCAAATACCCCCACATGGCTTTAGAAGTGGGGTAAGGCTTGAGATTCATTATCAGATGAGGCTCAACCGATCCCAGAATCCAGGATTTGATTTTGGCATCTTTTGTCTGCCAAGAGGAGATCTTTTTTTCATCTTCAGTGGGTTTAGGGTCAGCACCAGAAACAAAACCCCACAATTCCTTAGCTTCGAGGTAGGTTTGGAATTGAAAAGACCATGCAAGGTAATTTTGTCCAGTGAATTTGATCAAAGTAACCTCAGATTTGTCCATCTCAATGTTAGATTAAAATTGATTTTGGCCAAAAGAGAACAACAGGAAAGTAGTACGTCCTTGATTTCAGCAAACAGCAGCAAAGATGGAAGAAAACAGCAGCAAAGAGAACAAGAAGGAAAAAACGTCCTTGATTTCAAGGGAAAAGGTAGCACGTGGACCCCACCAAGTGATCTCAAGACAAATCAAAGACAGGGGATGGAAGGGTAGTCAAATTTCGCTACTGCTGGAAGAGGTCTCACTCAAAACGGATCAAAATCCACAATTTTGAACAGCTAAGATGAAATATGTTGGACAAAACTGAAATACTAAAAGAGATGGTAGATGGCCTACCTCTGATGATCGAAAAAATATAAAAAAATGTCCAAGAATTCCAGGATGAGTGGTCGACCAGGATGGGAGGGTCTGCTGATACTGCAGTGTTGATCAGAGGTGGGCCCCTGATGACTTGTTCCAAGTTGCTGACGTGAATGGTTCCCAGAACCTAAATCTGTCTTCTGATTTCTCTGCTGAGTCAAACAAACGTCCACAAGGCTCTGAATCAACTGTCGATCAAGACAAAATGATGTCTGTGATGAACTTGGGCTGATCTGTGGTAGGCCACAGCGATCAGATTTCAAGATGTAGATGAAAAACTATGTTAACATGCACGAACAATCAACGACAGGATGCCAATGACTGTTATCACCAAGATTCTACAAACCAGTTGAAGAAGAAGACTAGAAGAGAAGAGGACTGTAGATTAGGGCTTTGATACCATGACAAACTCACGATCACAGAGAAGAGATTTTGAATTCTCTTGAGAATGTATTAATTTGCGTCTCCTTCTATTGAGATTATACATCAATATATATATCTTTACATGCCTTTAATCTAGGCTCTAAGAAAGGAAAACTCACTAATTTACATTAATTAGGATTCTAAGTTAAGAAGGAAGACTAATTACAGCTAATTACCTTTAATCTAGGCTCTAAGAAAGGAAAACTCACTAATTTACATCAATTAGGATTCTAAGTTAAGAAGGAAGACTAATTACAGCTAATTACAGCAATATTATTCCAAGTAAAGAAGGCTCCTCTTTTCAGATGGGCTCTTTTCAGATGGGCTCTCTTCAGATGGGCTTCAGGCCTATTCAACAGACTGGGACACTTGAAAATCTAGTGTTGTGAGTGAAGTATGAGGACGGTGGTGTGTTTGGGGTTTGGTTAGGAGATGTTGCAGTTGGAGTGTTTAGGTTCAGATGATATTGGTAAATGCTTAGGATGACGTGTAGGCCATGGATGATGGTGATGATTGAACTCAGGTTCCAATGATAGGGAGCTAGGTTGCAATGAAAATGATGATGATGAGATGGTGTTTATGTAGGTTATGAGGCTCATGTGTGTCATGAGGGAGACATGCTTAAGGTTAGGGGCGGGGCCCAAAAATTCTTCCTTTGAAAAAAATTGAGAGGGCTCCTATAAAGAAATAACTGTAGTTTTCAAAATGGGCTCTAATCCTGTGTGAACTATTCTATACACCTACCGTGAGAACAAGTGGGCCCCATTCAGAGATGGGACAGGGGGAGAGGGAAAGATCTATGTGGGACCACCCCAAAGTTGGCCCCAATCACATGTCCCTGACCCCTTCATCCATGGCCAACAAATTTAATCCATTCGGATTAGTGCACAATCGATCCAACAATCCAAAAAGTTCGGATTTGACCGAAACTTGGGGCATGTAACCATCGGGGGGGTCCTTGTGTATTGCAAGGTTTGCATTGGGTGATTAAGGGGCCCCACCTAGAGTTCTTACAAAAAATGGTGAAAACTAGTTCTCATAGATTTTTTTTTTTTTTGTGGGGTTTGGGGGGGGGGGGGGGGGGGGGCGGGCCCCGCTGCCTAAGGTTGATGGTGAAAATTTGATATCACAAGTGTTCTATTTGGATGAGAGGATGGTGAACTAGGTCGATCATGAGCAAAGGCCAATGATGGGTGTTTTTTTTTTTTTTTTTTTTTTTGAGCTTGTTTTGTGGTGTTTGGCCATTTGGTTGGCAAAGTTGGGACCATGAGGATGATGCAGATGAGTTATCGGGCAGGTGGTTGTGGTTGATGAGAACAAGTGGGAGATGCGGGACAATGAGGATGATGGTGGGTTGCAGAGACGGTAGAGTTGTTGTTGGTCAAAGTGGAAAGAGAAGAAAGAGGGAGAGGAGATGATGAAACAGGAAGGGAAGAAGAAGAAGAAACGAGGGCATTTTGGTCTTTTAAAAAAATAAAAAAAAAATTTGGCCAAAAATCACTTTTGTCTGGTCGTATTTAATTGAAAACTTTATGGAAAACTTAAACCTTAAATTGAAAACATTTGCTTTTCGTGTTCTCTTTTGAAATAAGCCAGCCTATATGGCCCTTCTTAATTAGATAGATAGATATTTAGAGAGATAGATAGATAGCGTGTGAGTTCACAAAAGAGTAGGAAAAAATTGTTAAGAACTATACTCAATTTAAGCATGAAATTAGAATAGAAAAGTGCATTTTTATACAAATTCTTCTGTTACGATTACAATTCAAATCAAAAACTATATTTGGATAAGATTTTGCTAGGAAGTTATTCGAGAAGTTGGTTTTTGAGTTTTTTTTTTTTTCAGAAATAGAAAGTTGCCTTTAGAAGTAATCTTGCTAACACTAAGAAAAAAGAGTGCTAGGATATTCATTGGTAAAGTACATTATTTTGTTTGATTGAGAAGTTCTTTGGTGATCTCACTTCCCCTTCTCTCACTAGTGGGTGGACTGATCAAACCTATCTTGTTCTTTTCCTCTTATTCTGAAACGTAAACCACTTATCTACTATCCCTTCCCCTTTTATTTCTACAAACAATGTCTTGTCTTCATCATATTCTACTAGCACCAAGGTTGTTTATTATACTGAATAATGACAATCATCCAACAAATATAAATATCCTAAACTACATCACTTACATCTCAAAATTCTAAATCACGAGGCTTGTCCAAGTGATGCCGGCCGATCCAATATCCAGCCCATATCACAAGCCCGCAGATATTGACAGGCCCCACTTGATCCATGATCTGTCCAAGATCAAGGATCTCATCCTATAGTTAGATAGCTTCTAATTAATAAGACTTATTTCCTATTTTATGTTGGATTTTAATTTAGTATTTGCTTAATTTAATTTTAGCATGTTTGGGTTCATTAGAACTTTCACTCCGATATATAGAGGAGCTTTCATTGTAATTGGAATCCTTATTCAATTAAAATTTCAAAGATTTCTCTCATTATGGTTTCTACCATGGGTATGGTTGTGCCCTAGCGCTGGAATCCATCTCTAGATTCGATCAATCTCGAGAGAGATTGATCTAAAATCGATCAAAGATGCAGGGCTACACCAAATTGGTGTCAAAGCCCAGCACATAACATTGACAGACATGGCTGTCAAAAGATGTTTTCGCTGACTTAATGAATCCACTATCAAATCATTCTTTCATGCCTTATGTCGAATGTTGAAATTGAATTCCTATATATAAGCACTCCAGTTAGCACGAATAACACTAATCTTCTGTTGGGAGTATAGATGTTACAAAGCATGATTATCAAAATAGAGCAAAAATTCGTTGCCAATCAAATAATGTCTCTAATGATGAAGTGTTTAGACAAGGGCACAGAATTCCAAGTTAGGTGGAATACTTTCACTTTGCATCAGAAAGTTTCTCACTGAAGAATGCAACTGGATGTCCTTTTTGGCTAAGAATACCTCCAATGCCTACATTTGAGGCATTATAAGCAATTTCAAAGAGCTTGTCAAAATCGAGAATCTGTAGAACTAGTGCTTCTGTAATCTTCTGCTTGATCTTCTTAAAAGCTCTGGTGGCTACGTTGGTCCACTTAAAATCACCTTTTCTCATGCAGTTAGTAATAGGAGTGATGTGGAGGGAGGTACCAAGCGCGGCGCACGGTGTGGGCAAAGATAGAGAGATCAAAGAGATGGAAGGTGGGTGGGATAAGTCAGGCTTCCGTTGAAAAAATTGGCTCCATGCAAACTCCCCATCACGGGAGAGAAGAAGAAACTCTGGGAAATCCCAAAATCACTCATAATTTTTTTATTCATCAACAGTTGAATAGCCAAAGATGTTTTACAACATTTTATAAGAAATAAAAACCAAAACCTAATCTGGACCATTGAAACACACCGATGGCCTGGATTAAAACATCTAATTCAAATAACTCAAAACATAAAAATAATTCTAAATAAACTAAGATAGGTGGGTTGGGCCCAAAGGCAGGTTGACCCATGGAGACCACGGGTTTGTCCTACATCAACTCTCCTCTTAAGAGAACTTAACCTCGAGTTCTGTAAATGCTCTCCAAGATTGAAAATCCAACATACAGCTTCCCAATGTGCTTCTTGATCTTCATTCTCTGAGCAGTTCGCAGGCTAAGATGGATCAACGATTGGAGATCAAATGGCCAAGATCTCACCCTTTTAAGGCTAAATAGTTGAGATCGAGCAATCCAAAAAAATTTTAAGCAATGGCTGACCTTGGCTCCTTGTGGATGGGGACCACTCCTTTTTTTTTTATAATTGTTGTATTAGATTTGGGCCAAATTTGAACTAAAGGCCCAAGCGTAGTGTTTGGGTTGGATTGGATTTAAATTGCACACCCAACAATAAGCAGCCTCACTTAGTTACTGACAAGATAGAGTTTGGGTTGAATACAAACTTAGGCCTAACAGCAGCTAGCCTCAATTGAGGCCTAGAAAGAGGGCACGCGAGAGCCTCTGTTTTCTTCCTTGATTATAGTGCAAAGAGAGAATAATGGGAAAAGTCCTCTGACTTGCTATTGATATCTTCGAATGAAGAAACGAAGGACGGGGGTGGAAGCACTGCTCTTTGTCGTTGGCCTAGGAGACAACAACGACGAGGATGGCCAGAGGTGCTGCTGCGATGGAGGGCGTTGCCAGTGACAGGAAGAGGTGAAGCACTAGTTAAGGCGACAGCAGTGGCACGATGAGGGACTGGAGCCGGTGACCGCGCTGGTGCCAAGTACGCCTTGATGGTGGTGGCCTTGATGTAGATGATGGCAGAAGAAAGGCGATGGTGGTGTGGGCAACATCAAACCAAGTATGCTTTCTTCACTCAGATCTCCTCCTCTTTCTTCCCTCTTTTTTTTTCTTCTAGGATAGGTTCTGCCGAATTGTGGAGGAGTTTTCGGTTGATGGTTAGGGTTGTGAACATGGGGATGTGATAAAAGGGATATGAAAGGGCTGAGAGGGTGCCAACGAATGGGTTGATATGCGAGCAATGTCTGTGGGTAGCAGAGAGGGCAGAGGGTTCAGGGGACCCTGAGCGATGGAATAGGGTTGGGTTGGCAGGGATTTCGAAAACAAAGGGGTTTCGGGAGTTTGCGGCTTCGGTTTTGGACGGTGAGAATGTGGGTTGGGATTTGAGATCTATGCAGGGATTTTGGGCTTTATAGTTGTTATTGAAAGGGAGTTGAAAGGCTAGGATGTCAAATTTGGGGTTTTTTTTTTAAATGGATCTGTGCGATGGGTCTAGGCAGATGTGGGGGATGTGATGGGGTTTGGGTGTAGTTCGTTCAAAAGGGAGGGACGAGCCTAGTGGCGTTGTTAATGGCCGAAGGTGATGGTGGGTTTTTTTTTTTTTTTCTAGGGATTTCTAGGATTGGGTGGATGGCAAGGATTAGGATCGATGGGGCTTAGGGCATTGAACCCAACTGGATCTCTTGGATATGATACTGGGTTGGTCGAACAGAAGGGTATGGGAAGGAGGTTTGGATTGACAAGGTTTTTAAGGAAAAGGGTTTTGGAGGGATGGCTACTGTTCGATAACTGTTGAATAGAGTTCGCTAGGATAATGATCGTGGAATGATGTTCGTGGTTGAGAGATCGGCAGCAATTGGGTGGTGATGGATCTTGGAGTGCCGAATGGTGATGGTGATGATTTCTCACTGATTGAATGTTGAGAATCAAATCTAGGTTGGGTCGATCTTCAGCTTTGACACCAAATGATGTGGAGCAGGGTACCAAGCACGGTGTGGGCAGAGATGGAGACATCAAAGAGATGGAAGGTGGGCGGGATAAGTCAGGCTTCTGCCTGAAAAATTGGCTTCATGCCAAACTCCCCATCGTAGGCGAGAAGAAGAAACTCTGGGAAACTTCATCAATAGCTAAATAACCAAAGAGGCTTTACAACATTATATAGGAAAATGAATACCAAAAACTAATCTGGACCATCAAAACACACCAATAGCCAAGATTAAAACATCAAATTAAAATAACTCAAAACATAATAATAATCCTAAATAAACTAAGTGGGCTGGCCCAAAGGCAAGTCAACCCATGGGGGACCACCGGTCTGTCCTGCATCAAGGAGCCATAATACTAATAAAGGTTTTGATAAATCTTTTGTAGAAATTGGCAAGACCATGAAAACTATGAACTTCAATAATTATACTAGGAATATTCCAATCAAAAATCTCAACGACCCTTTCGGGATCCATTTGGATTCCTTGTGCAGAAACAATATATCCTAAGAAAATAACAAAGCCACTCATGAAAGTGCGTGCACTTGAGATTAATATAGAAATGCTCACGGCGAAGAAGTTGACCGATTTTATTCAAATGCTAAAGGTAATCTTCTTTTGTCATGTTGTAAATTAGGATATCGTTGAAGTAGCCGACAACAAATTTCCCAATACAAGGCTGCAGTAATTGTGTCATAATCCGCATTAGAAGCATTGGTTAAGCCAAATGGCATAACAAACCATTCATAAAGACCATCTTTTTCCTTAAATGTGGTTTTCCATTCATCACTCGATCTCATGCAGATTTGATAATAACCACTTCGCTGATCAATCTTGGAAAAAATGCATGCACCAATCATCATATCTAGCATATCATCCTGTCGAGGGATAGGAAAGCGATATTTTACTGTGATTTTGTTGATTGCATGGCTATCTCCGCACATACACCAGCTTTCGTCTTTCTTTGGAATGAGAAATGCCAGGACGCCACAGGGATTAAGACTTTCCCTAATATATCCTTTCATAAGTAGGTCATCAACTGGCCTTCTTAATTCAGCATGCTCCACCGAACACATCCAATAGGCAGGTAAGTTTGGTAATGAAGCTCTTGAAACAAGATCAATGGCATGTTGAATGTCCCCTAATGGAGGCAGCTCCTTTGGCAAATCATTGGGAACTAAATCAGCAAATTTTTTCAACAGTGGCTTCAATTCCTTTGGGACGGATGCAATATGAGAATTTTCTGCAACTCGTTTGGTAACTAAGGCAGACATGACAACCTGCTCTTTACTTTTTCCAAATCTTCTCATAGTTAAAATATGAAGTGCAGAAAGAGAGGCTGCAAATACAGGTGAAGAAGATGGAGTTGGCAAAGGATACAATATAATTTTTCCACATTACCAGTTCAAAGTATAAGTGTTGTGCCCATGATCTATGAAGACCTTAAGTGTTTGTAGCCACGGTTGTCCAAAGAGAATATGTGCAACATTCATAGGGATAACGTCACATCGATTAGTATCCTCATATTTGCCAATCTTAAAGGAACGAAGCATTGCTGACAAATAGGAATGGAATAATTGTCAGCCCATGCAACTTTATAAGGTTATAGATGCTTTACCATCGGCAGTTTAAGCCTTTCAACCGCTTCTTGAGAAATAACATTCATTGCACTACCATCATCAATAATCATATTGCATGATTTGCCTTTGAAATTGACTCGGGACCGAAAAATAGAAGCATGATTCCAGTCTTCTTCCTCCTTTACATCAGCTACTAATAGACAATGATTTAGAAAACGTAGTGGAGTGCCATTATCAGGGTATGCATAATCTATCTGATCTTCTAGATTTTCATGAGGACTTGTGTCAACTTGCTCTATTTCTACATGCTCATCATGCTGGACATCACCATCAGGCTCATTGTAAGTGTAAAAATTTTTATATGGGCATCCATTTGCATAATGTCCCCGTTGCTTGCATGCATGACAAACTATATCTCTTTTATTTATTCTTCCACGAGCACGATTTTCATTTTGATTCTGTGGAAGCCACTAATTTTGTCGTGGAATAACATGTCTTTGCTGGATACCTATTTGAGGACTTTGAGGTGCTTGATAGGCTGGCCTCTAAAGAGGGAGCCTATAACCTTGCACTTGATTGTAATTATAGGTAGGGTCAAGGCCCTTTTTTTGTGGAAGACTCCTAGATTGAAAAGCATTGCGTCTCAGTAACTAAATTTCATGTTGTGCTTACCGGGCTTTATTGAAGATTTCATCAACTGTGGTATAGCAAAACATTGCTACGTCTCGTATAATATCAGAATGCAAGTTATCTCGATATCTGGTGATAGTCAACCGGTCATCTGTCTTCAAGTTACAGAGAACAATGTATTCATGAAACCTATGTGTACTCTTCCACTATTAAATTACATTGCTAGAGACTTAGATACTCCTGGCGAAGTGTATCCATATAATCAAAAAGTAGAAAATTGCTTCTGAGCCTATCTTTTATGCTATTCCATCTAGTAATAGGCTGGCCCACAACAAGTTCACTATTTTCAATACCTTACCGCCAAATTCTAGCAGAACCCTTGAGTTTAACTTTGGTAAAGGCTATCCATTGTTCATCATTCATACAATACCAAGGAAAATAGTCTTTCAAAGAATTAAGCCAATCAACAAAAATTTCCGGGCAGACATCCCTAGTGAAATCAGCAATAGTAATTTTGACTTTCCTTACGATGTCATAGGTTGGGGTGCGCCAGAAAGAAAGTTGCTGTTCAGGCAAGGCTCTGGCGATGCTAGACTTTGGCTGACAGTGGTGTACGGTTCTAGTCTCCCTCTGCTTCTCCCCTATTTCTTTTTTTTTTTTTTTTTTTTTGTCTCTGGGTTAGGGGCTTCAACAACAGGAATTGAAGGGACATGCAAAGGTTGGGCTCGTTATGGCTGGAAGTGAGGTCGGGATTATTGGGGATGAGGGGCAGTGTTAGGGTTGGGTTGGAATTAGGCTTCGATTAAGGGGTTGTGGCACGGCCACAATCCATGATCGATAAAATAGACCAATCTCTTGAAGATTGATCGAATCCAAGATGGATTCCTGCCCTAAGGCACAAACATAACCATCAAACACATCATAACTAAAAGGAAAACCTAATATGAACATTATTAATTATCAAAGCATCATTAACTATATTGAGGTCTTTCTTATTTATCGAGTAGCAAACCTAGTTCTTGGCAGACTTACTAATTAAAACCAAGAACCTCCTAATTCTATTAAGCAAGAAATAATAACAGTAGTAGGATAATTATGAAGGTGCCATAGTAGTTCTCAGCCAATTAGGCCTATGGTTGAACCCAATGTACTGGGTTGACCCCTGGGTCAATGTTTGGGCCCAGCTGCCTTCTTGGGCCCGGTCAATACTGCATCAACTCTCCCCGGCTTTGGAAAACTCAACTTCGACAAGTTCGCCAACTTGAGAAATGCCGGGGGGAGTTCAACCGCAAGTTCGGGGAAATGTCCTCCTAAGTTGAAAATCAATTACACAAACTTCTATTTTTTCTTTTGATACGTATTTGCATGACATGGCTTGGAAACTAGCTACATCACTTTCCTCGATGTAAAAGTAGATCAGAATTTTCTTGACTATTGATCTCTACATGAAGCTCGGATGTGGTGCTGAACCATTACATACTACAATTGTTGTCTTTCAATTATCCATGTTTGATCCCCAAAGATTAAATCAATGTGGGGGACTTCAACAACTTGATCTTCATGCGAAACCACTGGAGCAATTGATTTGATTTCCGACTTCTCAATGTGAGTTGCTGGAAGTAGAGTTACAATCAAATCTCCTAAATGTTCAATGTCATTGTTAACCTCAGCAAAGCCTTCAATGTATGCTTTTCCTTCTTCTTTCTCAACACTTTTGAGGTTCATGGTTGACATTGCTTTAATCAATAGTGTTTGTACCGACGAAAGCAGTATTTCCATTAATTTGCTCTTCAATTTTCCCCTTGACGTCTTCTGTCTATGCTTTTGGTGCAATCATTTCTTTTATTTATTCGTGTTGCTCTTATTGTAGTTCTTCAACCGGAGGTGATGATGTAAATGAAGACATGACTATTGATGGAAATGGAACAAGCGTAATCTACTTTCCTTCCCATACAATTGTATGTGTTCATCTCTTTATCATTGTGCACTTTCCAATAAAAAAGCCATGGTTTTCCAAAAATAATGAGCAATATTCATAGGATCACATCACAACAAATTTTGTCTGTAAAATTGCCAATCTTGAATGATATTAAGCATCTGTGAGTGACTAGAATGACACAACCATTAGACCATGTAACTTGGTAGGGCTTGCGAAGGGGCTCAATGGGCAATTGAAGCTTATTAATGACCTCTTGCTCAACAAAATTGAATGCACCGCAATTTTCAACAATTAGATTGGCGACCCCGTCTTTGACTGGTACTTGCGTATAAAACTTTTTAGACTGTCTCCATTCATCTTCTTCCTTCTCATTGGAATTGAGAAGCTTGCGAATAACAATCATGGGATTATCTTCTTCAGTAAAAAGTCTTTCCAATTTCCACAACATGAGCGTGAGGTCTTTGTTGCATGCGAGACCGTCTAAAGCTTACACTCAAATCAAAAGACTTCTAAGTATGCTTCATAATTGTTTTTGCAATAAATCATATGCTCCAAGATGTCTAGTCGCAATCCTCTCATATAACGAGCCATATCATGTATATTATTCTCCTGTAATGCACATGTATCGTGCAACTCCCAAACTGGGGCGTGTATATCTATGATACCTAGATACGGTGTGGATACGAAAAGGACATTCCATTGTGGATACGGAAAGCACATTCCATGGACACAGATTTTATACATAAAAAGTGAAGTATTCAAAATGATACGACACAATACGTTGGCCATTTTGAAGTATCCATGCATCATAAGTGTATATTCATCAACTGTCAAGTTCTCTTGCTTTAAATTAAGAAATTACTCAAAATAGAACTCATTCTCAAAATACCTATCTCCAGATGCAAATTTATAAAAAAAATTGCTTGAAGTTCATTGGAGTTCCAAAAGTCTTCATAATTACGTAGGACCCAAGGATAGTAATTTGTAGCTGCTTTTAAAAGATGGGCAAACCTACTAGGTTGGGACTTCTTCTTCTTCTTTTTTTCTTTTTTTTCTTTTTCTTTTTTTTTTTTTTTTGTGGTGGTCTAGACTCAGGTCGGGTTAGACCTGGACTGAACCAACTGGGTGTGGGCTTAAACAAGAATTGGACAAGTCAAGGCCAAATTGGGTATGGTCTCAAGTCGGGCTTGGGTCAATAGTGTAGGCCCAACTACTTAATTAAAAGAAAAGGTCACACTCACAAGTGGGAAAGGGGTCCTTTTCATCTTTCTTCAACAACTATTGAAAAGAAAAGCAGAGAGAGACTTATCTGGCTCAATTCCAACTAGTGAGAGGAAGGGAAAGGGGGGCGTGATGAAGCTTGCTGCTGACAGAATGATCGACTACACGAGTGAAGCTTTGGCAAGGGTAAGGTGATACGATGCTGAAGGTGCAGTAGCTGTAAGAAGAGCACTAGGTACGTTTCTACCCCCCACCCCTCTTTTTTTTTCTTCTTCTGGGTTGGGTTTCGGCGAGACTGGGCGAAGGCGGAGATGTGTGGGAAGGTCGATCGAAGTTGGGAATGTTGTTGTGGGTTTCGTCAGAAGTGTGATTTGGGGATTCGAGGGGATCTAGGGCGTTGAATCTGAGTTGGATGGGTTCATAGGGTCCGGAGGTGGTGATGGGGTTCTACTGGTGCCTAGGGTTTTGGGGTTTTGGGTTGCTGGGTTACAATAAGGGTGATCTAAATTTCGGAATGGATCATTGGAGTTAGGGAGGGGATTGGGGTTGACTAGGTTGAGGGATGGGATTCCGGTGTTAGGTTTTGGTGAAAGTAGGTTCGATTGGGTTTTTGGTGGGATGGTGATGGGTTTGTTAGTGTCTTTGGGTTCTGTTGGGTTAGGGATGGTTTGGTTTGCCAGGGAGGGGTTTTAATGTTAGATTTTGTGGACCCAATCCATCAGTTGATGTAATAAATTGATTAATTTCTTTATTTATCAATAAAATCATCCTTTACTTTCATGAAATGAATGTTATTTTACTATTTCATGCACATGACCAATACATATGACATAATGGTTCATGAGTTGAACCGGGTCCCATTAGTATATTAGATGTGATAAATGTACATGGATGAGATCCACACGCGGGAGATATATGTCACAAATCTTATACTTAAATAGCTTCACAACCAGTAATGAGACTGGGCATCTCATTTGATAAGGTTACAGCATTTTGATCACTATGAGATAGTGTGATTTGTCTCGATCATCAGAATGTAAGATTCTGGATCACGGTGCTGGTACATTGGATGTATTGAAGGACCATGAGATGCACCTTATGGAATTCTGTCTCAATAATAAGGTATGCTCTCATAATTCCCTAGCAATAGGCTCTCAATCCTGAGACATTGATGAACTCAAGTTTCTATCTATTCATTTGCTTTGAGTCACCAATGAGTGAGGCCGACTGTAGGTTAACACCTCGGTGTCTTGGGTATGTGGTAGTAGAACTGTGGGAACGTTGAATGATCAAGATGGAATCTATCTCTATTATCCCCTTGTGCCAATTAATGGATTTGTCATTAGTAAGTGCGCACCCATCTCAATTCAGAGTTAATTGGATGGTACTGATGATTACTGTGATTAACTGGGGCTCAAGGATAATAAGATGTGGAACTTAGATTGGAAGAGACAGATTATTCCAATTGATCCACGGATATTGATAGAGGGGCCTACTTGTGGTAATTGAGAAGTTTAGGATCTTCATTGTAATTTATTCCTAAGACTGGAGTGCAATTGCATTTATATAATGGTGTTATTTGCAATTAACTATGGGCCCGGATTGCACATAAGATGTGGGGTCGAGGTGTTCCAGTTGGAGCCAGCTTTCTAAGGAATCCCTAGTGGTCCCCACGCTAGCCCAAGTTATTGGAAAATACTAATCCAACTTGAACTCTAGGGATTAGAAAGGAGAAAGTTGCTGATTGCTTTGGAAGTAAGACTTCTATTTCAATTAAGCAAGGAAGAGATTCGAAAGTATATAAAATCTCTTGGACGTCCAATAAGAGTTACTCTCACGCCCAAAACCCTGTTCGTGTAAGAGTTGCACGAGTTTCTCTCTCCTTCTCTCTTCTAGTTCCTTGGAGTTTCGAGTTGGGATTTCTCCTGGAGCTTCCACCAATCTTCTTGAGAAAAGAAATCCAATTCGGGTCATAGCATGGAAGGCTAAGAGGTGTTGAAGATTCTCATCATCAAGTAGAGTCGCAACTTCTCCATTAGAGCACTACGGATCTCCAAAGGTATGATCTACTTCTTGCATGTCGTAGATTATTATAGATGTTTAGTGCTATTTGATTCTGTCTTTTAGATAGAATATTTACTGTATATGATCACGAGATTGAGGGTAATGCATCCTGGATTGGGTTTTTTGTCTTATAAAATAGTTGATCCCTGTGTCAAGTGGGTCAAAAGTTTTGAAAATCTATCCACGAGACCCACCTACTTCCAACATTTAATTGTGTGGTGGTTCTGGCGGGAGGGCTTGGAGTTGCCGGTCGGGTGGAGTAGGTCTTAGAGGGAGAGGGTTGGTGGTATGAAAGGGAATGGGTTTTTGTCGATGGGGATTTGGGGACAAGGGGTTAGAAAAGGGTTAAGTTAGGATTGCGGAATGGATGGGTGGGGTGGAAATGGATGGTAGTGGATAAAAAGATGATGAAATAGGAATCTAGAAAGGATTGTTGTCTTTTTGGAGATCACTTTTCGTCTCTGAAACCAATTAGCGCAACCACGATCCACGATCAATAAAATAGACCAATCTCTCAAATGATTGATCGAATCCAAGATGAATTCCTGCCCTAAGGCACAAACATAACAAAAAAAACACACCATAACCAAAGAGAAAACCCAATCTGAATGTTATTAGTTATCAAAACATAATCAACTACATTTAGGTCTCTCTTTTTTATAAAGTAGCAAACCTAGTTCTTGACAAGCAAGACTTACTAATTAAAACTAAGAACTTCCTAATCTTACTAAGCAAGAAATAATAATAGTAGTAAGAAAATTATAATAGGTGCCATAGTAGCTCTCAACCAATTGGACCTATGGCTAAACCCAATGGCGGGTTGACCTGTGGGTCAACATTTGGGCCCAGCTGCCTTCTTGGGCCAGGTTCTTATTGCATCAGGTTGCTGATGGGAAAGGGGGTTCGAGGGCTAGCAAATGGGTGGAATGGATTGAGTTTAAACGACTAGCTTGTGGGTGTTGGGATGGTGGTAGAGGATTTTCGGGGGTTTGTGTAAGGTCCTGAATTCCACTAATCTCGATCTACGCTAATTAATTTCGTTCTATATTAATTAAACCTTATTAAGGCTAATTTAATTCAAAACTCTTGGGTTTGAGTCTTGGATAGGCAGTTGTATCGAGTTCGAACCTTGCCAAAGTAGTTGAGGACCTTTTTGTAAATTGTTCTTACATCTTATGGACACCCCATCCATCACCTCTTGCGTAATTTTTCGTGTAGATCATCTTTCGTGTTGGGCCCAACTTGATTTGGATTCATCTTGGGCCAACTCAGGCCACGTGACCTACACCGTAAATATCCCAAAGAAATGGGTCTGCATGCAAAGGTAGGAAATTTCTTTTAAAGATGGAACTCAACGTTCCTTCTCCTTTTTCTTCTTTCCTCCTCACATTTGGCTGCTGGAGTAGTTTCTCTCTTCTTGAATCTTCATCTTCACTTCAAGATTTGGGAAGCTACTAGGCTTGGGAGGTCTTGCATGTAATGGTGCGAACTTTCCTCCTTCTTCTTCTTCTTCCTCTTCTCCTTCCCTGTGCATTTCTCTCTCTTAGAGTATTTTCTTCTCCACAGCTACAGCTACATAAGGTGAAGACTTACCTCCATTTCATTCGTTTGGGTTTATTAGTCATAAGGACTCAATTACAAGTCATGCATGCAAATCTAAATCCCATTCATCATTTGCATGTTCTACTTGTAGAGAACCCATTTTCATTTGGAGGTTTTCCCCAATCCCACCTCAAGCAAGGAGTAGTGAGGGCTAGCACTGTTAAGAGGCAAGTATTAGAGTTCATATATGATGCATATGTGTTCAAGGCATTGATTCTTGGGTTGATTCTGTAATTCTCAAACCACAGCTTCTTCATCCCTTTGTTTAGCTGTATACATATGTAGTATGTCCTATGGAATGGGTTAGAAGGTAAAGATGGAATAAGAGAGACTGTGTGTACTGAATAACCATTAGGAACATTTGATGAAGCTATGGAAACCCCTCTACCATCCTTTAAATCCTAAAATTCTGCCTTGTAACTTAGCTACAGAACTAACTTCAGGTTTTCTGAAGCGTACGGTGAAGCCACGGCTAAGCCGTAAGTGGTTACAGCTCAAAGTCCCGAGAGCAACACAATCTGTTTTTATACTACGGCTTGCCCACGGCTACACCGTGAAATGAACTACGGCTAAACCGTGCCCAAGCCGTAAGCTTTCTTACGGCGAATTTTCCCGAGAGCTTGAAAAACCTATTTTCTTCTACGGCTTACAGACGGCTACACCGTGTAATGCCTTATGGCTAAGCTGTAACATAGCCGTAACCCTAGCCGTAGGCTTAGCTCGGCTAAGCCGTAGGCTAACATATGGCTAAGCCGTAAATACGCCTGAAATTAAGGAGGAAACTTGAGCCGCTTGGCCAAGCCGTAACCATATATACGGCTAAGCCGTAAGAACACAGTGAACCTAGGATCTTAGAAATTCTCAATGACCTTGTAGGGCCTTAGTATCGGCACATTCCTTACAACCACACTAGCCCAATGGTAATTAAATGTTAAGGAGGATGAGTGTAGAGCTGTCACTTATCCCCTTTGATTTTTCCGGAGAATCCCAATGTCAAGTCATGGATGTTAGCATAAGAAGGAGTGTCCATTATGTACACAATGTAATACCAAGATGCAGTAACACAATGACACCGGACGTTTTATGAGTACGTCGTGTTGAATGACCTTGGGGATAATGAAACTATCTAGTATAGGGTTAGCTAGTAATTTCCTTGACACTCATTCAATCCAAATGCATTCATAATGATAAGATACCCTAATCCTCAACAGGATTTGTTTACATATCCACTCCCTCTAGCCAAAACCTGAGGTAACTCAGACCTGAGCTTCTAATGAGTGCATGTCTGACAAGCCAGAGCTTCTACCAAGTGTGTGCTTGCTAACCAAATGGGTATAGCCAAGGTTGAGAGGGTTCGAGCCTTCGTAGCTCATATAAGTATGCTTAGTTTAATTATTCGTCACTTTACTATCTCTGTTTTCATGATTGATTATACCTTCAGACTGATATTCCTTATGTATCATAAGACGAGTATAGTTGAAAAGTATGAAAGAAGTGAATCCAAGTCGGCACCACTTAGCTTGTGCCCTTTGGGTACCCCCTATGTCCCTACTACAGTAGTTTACGGAGGAGTTGTCGGCGCTCCTCGGGAAGCTAGCTTGATCCCCTAGCAACCCATACGTATGCTCCCTTTTGGGAGAATAGAGCCTCGTGGTTGCCAATTAGTGTATACAACATCTTATTTATAATTCCTAACTCATTGCTACTAATGTACGACATGCCTAGTAGACTCATATTGCCCTCTTTGATCAATGCATATTATTAAGTTCATTTGATATATTATGCTAGTTTTATATGCCTCTGTACTTGTTTAACCGTCGTGTTAACAGTGTTACCCTTGGTGTTGCAGGTGCGGAACCTAACCCCGACTCGGTTGTTGATACGTCCCCGGAGGGTGCCCCAACGGTACCTCGGGATATAGAACAATGGAAGGATGACGATGTCTTTTATTAGTCATCCTACGGAGCACGTCTAGTGTTTTGGTTGTGATATAGTTGTGAATTTTGATCTTCCCCTGGAGATATTTAAATTGGACCGTGTGTACTCGAATCGTTAAACAGTGGTGTGGTGTGGTTGTATGAAATGTTAATTAAAGTCTTAAGTATTTATCTATATATATATATATCTATGAATGTTGTGGGATATGCTTCTCTATGTCTTACTCATGATCATTACAGAATATTTCGCAGGAGTCCGCTTATGTTGAGTTTTAATCCTACGTGTGGTTCGGCATACCTCACACTTTCCTGTGAAATCTCTCTTGTAGGAATTCGTGCATAATTCTTTCATGGCACGGATTACTACGGCTACGGGATTACGTATTCACTCCCTGGGGGCCTACTCAAATCCCCAAATTCCCGGGATCGGGGCGTGACAGTTTGCATGGTGGCAGGGCCTTAGCTGGGATGGTTTGGCAGTTTGGGTTTAAGGTTGGAGGGCTTCGGGAGGTGGCGGATGATGTTATTAGGAGTAAATGGTTTCGATGGTCTCAGTGGGTGAAGGTTTAGGGTGGGTTAGGGTTTCTGGGTGCTAGCAGATGAGGTTACTGGGGTGCTGGTTTTCTGTGAGATGGGATGTGAGGATTTGCAGACAATGAAAGTGAAAGACAGAGTGATGGGTGAGTTCCGAGAAGGACAGATGTCTCTCTAGCGACTGGATCTCGGCTTTGATACCAATCTATAATATGGTCACGCACAAGATAGAGTAGCAGCTGTCCAAGACTTCTATTTACCACTTCTGTTTGTCCATTAGATTGTGGGTGGTAAGCAGTGGAGAAGTTAAGCTTTGTGTTAAAAAACGTCCACACGGTTTTCCAGAACTAGCTCATGAACTTGGTGTCTCTATCAAAAACAATAGTCTTCGGAAGACCATGTAGCCGAACAATTTCCTTAAAGAATAATTTTGTCACCTTACAAGTATCAGCAATTACGGTACAAGGTATAAAGTATGCCATTTTTTAAAAACGGTCAACAACGATAAAGATAGAATCAACCTTTTTGGCAGTCATGGGTAATCTTTAGAACAAAGTCCATGCCAATGTCTTCCCAAGGAGTATGAGGAACAAGCAAAGGCTCATACAACTCGGTATTCTTCTTGTTTCCGTTAACTAGCTGGCATGTCCTACATCTCTCACAAATATGAACCACATTGGTCTTCATGCGAGGCCGATAATATCTGTCGCTGACAAGAGCAAGTGTTTTGTCGAGATCCAAATGTCCACTACATCCTCCTGCATGCAACTCTCTAACAACATACTCATGAATGAAAGTAGCTAGAAGACAGAGTTACATACCTTTGAATAAAAAACAATAATGAAGACTATAATGAGGATGCTGAATAAGATCATCATTGACGAGCTCTGCATCGAAAGAGCCAAGGACCTTGTCAATTGCATAGTCTTGCTTATTATCAAGCACTTGACTCACTGGAGTCGAGTTTCTCCAAGCCGGGGAGAGCTGATATAGGCCGATCTAAGAACCGACCTAAATCACAAGCCCACAAACATTGATGGGCCCCACTTGATCCATGATCTATCCAAGATCAAGGATCCCTATCCTATAGTTGGATAGCTTCTAATTAATAAGATTTATTTCCTATTTTACGTTGGATTATAATGTAATAGTTGCTTAATTTACTTTTAGCATGTTTGGGTTAATTAGAACCAAGGTTGTCACAATCGGAATCATATCGTGAATCGTTTTAGGTTCCAAATTGAATCTAATCGTGAATCGTAGGATTCATTTTATTTTTTCCAAAATAGTTCTAAAAATTCAAAAAAAATACGTAAAAATCATAAAAAATATTGATATGCATAACTCATCCATTTTCCATACATAGCAACATTTAGATGTTGAAAAAGGAAAACATTCTATCAACAAAAGATGCTCTAATCTATGAGCTAAATACAAAATATTTCATCCCAAAAAGGCACAATACATCAAAAGATGCTCATATCCCCATCATTGCCGATGACTATATCCACATCAACATCATCATCTCCAATATCATCATCACCAAATGAAGATGATCCATCATCAAGACATTGAACTTCCTCCTCTTCACTATTAGATGAAGACACCAAAGCTTCTTCTTCGTCAACCTCAGAAACTTTCCTCTTTCCTTTATCTTTTCTTCCAAATGTAAGTTTTCTAGGCCCTATAAGACAAGATTATAAATTTTAGTTTCCTAAGATAAAAAGTAAATACAAATTTTTAGACTTTTGACATTCAGTAAATTAGTAGTACCTCGTCGTTTGTCTTGTCTACTACTAGCCCCTTTAGTAAAGCATTCTCCTAGGTCCATCCATGACATGTCATTATCTAAAGCAGGATCTTCTTTTTCAATGATCCACTCATCAACAGAATCCATATCTGACAAGCAAATAGGGTCAAGAGCTTGATCCCTCTCTCTTTTTTTTTGATGGACTTGGAGATTAAGATTGTATTTAACAAAGACTAAAGAATTAAGACGTTGTTGCTCTAGTCTATTTCTCCTTTTCAAATGTATCTATACAAAAGTTGAATTCATTCAGTCATTAAATTTAAACAACAAGGTTTATACATTTATATCACCAAGTAATGAAAATAAATTTAACAAATCTCACCTATTCAAACGTACTCCGATTTCTTTCACACCCTGATGAACTACACATTAAACTTAATATTCGAAGTGCTAGCTTTTCTAGTTCAGGGCAATGATCACCATAGTTCTCCCACCACAAAGCTAGTTTATATAATAAGAATAAAGTTAATGATTGAAAAAGGATAACATAATGAAGAAAAACAATACGAATTACGGAATATAAAAAAACTGAGTATGTATATTACGGGGTTGTTTTGTCTTGATTGTTAATTGGGCCATTTCTCTTCCAAACATGCCGATCTTTCTCTTGAAATAGTCAAGTTGTTCATCAACAAGAATCCAAGTTCTACAATCTTGAACAAATCATTCTACCGTGTCATACAATCCCATTTTAACTTCCAAATCAGCATTAAATTTCTCACCATATTGAAATGCAAGATTTAAAAAATATGCAGCTGCACGCAAGGGACGATGCAACTGTAGCTTCCATCTTGAATCTATGATTCTCCATATAACATCATACCACTTTTTCACATTGTCAAAATTTTTGGCAATAGCCTCTTTGGCCCGGTCCACTGCTTCGTAAATGTATCCCATTGGCAGTCTTTTATCGGAGTCAACCAAGAGAAGGACTTTTACTAAGGGAGTTATACATTTGATGCAATACTTAATGGAAGGCCAAAAGTCTTTGTCTGCCAAGATAATATCCCTCACTCTCACTCCATCAACTTGAGTGGAGTATGCACTCTCTTCCCATTCCTTTGAAGCAAGCATTGACCGTAATGCAACTCTTTGTTCATGAATGCTTTTCAATGTCAAAAAAATTGTAGCAAAACGAGTGATAGCGGCTCTTATAAGCTCTCTTCGCTTCGTATATTTTCTCATTAAATTTAACACCCATATATGTGTATAGATAAAAACAGTAACCTTCCTCGCCTTTGCAACTGTTGTGGCATGAGTGGGCAATTTTCCAATATCTACTAGCATCAAGTCAAGTAGATGTGCTGAACATGGTGACCAAAATATTTTTTTTCTCTTCTCCATTAAGAATTCACCCATTTTCACTAGAGCTACAGCACTATCTATCACCACTTGCACAACATGCTCTTCTCCAATTTCTTCAACAATTGAATCTATCAAATCAAACATATTATGTGCATTTCTAGAAATTGAAGAAGATTCCACAGATTTAATAAAAACAGTACCACGTGGGCTGTTAACCAGAAAATTTGTGATGCTTCTATTCTTTCCATTGGTCCACCCATCTATCATCAATGTGCAACCATATTGACTCCATTCTTTTCTATATTGATCCAATGATTTCTCAATAAGTTGCACTTCTTTTCGGAGAAAAGTGTGCCTCACTTCATGATACCTTGAGAGTTTCAACCCCGGTCTAAATGAAGCCACTGCCTCCATCATTAGAGCAAAAAATGGGCTTTTAACAACATTAAAAGGCAATGCATTAGCATAAAAAAATCTACATATTGCCATTACAACACTTTCTCTATCTCTATTTTTCCAAATGCAATTGATTGTTGCTTGTTTTGGATTTTTTCCTTTAACCACAAAGCTGTCCATTGTGCTTTTTCTTTTTCCTTTATCTTGTGGTATTTCAATCACTTCATCATTATCTTGAAAATAATAATCTGATGAACGCCCAATATCATAAATGTCATCTTTTTTTTTTAACTTTTCATCTTTGTTATCATTTAACAATTTCTTAAACCGATTTGCTACATCATCATCAACTTGAAGGCATGGCATTATATTTTGTTTTGTTCGAGCTAAATGGTGTTTCATACGAAACACTCCACCCCACATCTCCTTTCCACAAAAATTGCATCTCACATTCAAGTGACTATTTGGGTTAACCTTGGAGCAATAATTCCATGCAAGGTCATCATCTCCTGGGTTGTTTCCTCTCCCTTTTTTTTGGCCTACCCATAATTGTAATAAAAAAAAATACATTCAATCATCACTAGAGTTTCTTGATGGGCCTCATAGGTTTTTTTTTTTTTTTTTGAAGATATGCCTCACAAATTCATGAAAAATAAAAGTAATTGGATTGGAAGGTCATCTACACATCAGGCCCAATGTATTAATGAAAAGAAAATTGACTTTTGCAAAAGAAAAAAAAAAGACAGCAAAATCATTCCAAAATTTCCACCATTTCAGGAAAAAAAAAGGCAGCAAAATCATTGTAGAATTTCAAGTTTCAACCATTTAGGAAAAAAAATTCATTGGCGAGCCCCATTGATGGGGCCACAACAAAATCATTCCACAATTTCAGCCATCCTAAAATAGAATCATTGGTGGGCCCCACTGCAACGGCATTCTAGAATTCTAGCCATCATATAGAAAGAAAATTTATTGGTGGACCCCACTAATGGATGGGAAGAAACTACCCTATTTTGATGAGCTCGATTTGATATGCCCCAGTAGCAAAATGCTATGAATAAGCCCCACCAGTTGATAAAAATTCGAAAGAGAGAGAGAGAGTGTGTGTGTGGCCTTCTTCTAGACTGTACAGAAGAAAAAAAAAACTCATTCAAGGCCCCACTGATGGATGAGAAAAATCAAGACCCCATCATGCCCCAGCAATTTGGTTTAGATATGCCCCAATACAAATGAAAAAAAAAAAGAGGGGGGGGGCCTCGCCAGAGTGATAGACAGAAGATAAAAAATGAAAAAATAAAACCCCATTGATGGCCCCCACTGAAGGATGAGAAAAAGCATTCGATCATGCCCAACGGTTTTGATAAGCTCCAGGATCGTTACAAACAAAGAAAAAGAAAAAAAAAAAAAAAGAGCGGTTCTGATAAGCTCCAGGATCGTTACAAAAAAAAAAAACCAAGCACCAACAAAGCCTCTCTGAAAGACGATCGGCAGAAGAAGAAAAAAAAATCTACTAACCTTCTTCGTTCTCCTCTTCTCGTCGCTACTTGTCGCTGGCCTAAGCACCTTCGTCGACATTGCTGATCCTCACTGAAAAGTGGGTTTTCTGCAAGCAGAGCGAAGAAGAAACCCAAGCGTTGTCGTCGCTAGTCCAAGCTTCTTCGTCAGCGGCACTGTTCCTCACTGAGAAGAGGGCTTTCTGCATGCTGAAGCAAAGATGAGGAAAGCCAAGCTTCTGCGTTCTTCTTCTTGGCTTTTTGCTGTTTGCAACTTGCGTTGATGATTTTCTCCCTTTTTTTTTGTTTCTGATGATCGTCTCTGCGAGAGTTGAGGTATGTACCTCTTGCCATAAATGCAAACCCAGCTATTGATATGACAGTATTTTGTAGACGTTAGGGGGGTGCTAGACCCTTCAAATTCCCACCTTGATTAAATCATACGATACACACGATTCATACGATTCAATTCGTATCGTACAATTCACAAAAATATTGTACGAAATTTTAATAAATACGATTTATATATCGATACGAATCATTTTCTATACGATACGTACGATTCATATCGTGTATCATACGATTTTGACAACAATGAAAAGAACTTTCACTCTTATATATAGCGGAGCTCTCATTGTAACTGGAATGCTTATTCAATTAAAATTTCTACCATGAGTATGGTTGTGCCCTAATAGCGGATGTTACAAAGCATAATGGCCATTATATTGGCCATAGCGGCCGGCAACGCTACGCTACAAGGGTGTTAGCAGCACCAACACCCATAGCAGGCTATAGCGGCTGCTATGAGTAAATAGTGGCCTCTACGAGTTCTTTTTTTTTTTTAAGCTAATTTTCTCCTTTGTGTCCCTTTCTTTCCCCTTCTTGTTGTCCCAACCTCCATTTTCTTTAAATCAAAGTCAACTAAATCACTTCCTATTAACTCTCAAGTCTCAACTCTTTAAGTACAATGTTATTTATTAAATTGTTTATTATGTCATTTATTATATTGCATGTTAATTGTTGAGTCACTCTAAGTCTTAAACTCTTGATACGTTATTCATTTTGATGATATCTTCATGGCATACATAGCTTTTTATTTGCATTTCATTAGTTTATAAGTCACTAGAAGTAATCAACATGAATACATGTGGAAAATAAGATTAATACTATTATTTCCTAATTATATAGCGATATAGGACAAAATGCATTGAAGGGACCGCTACGCCCACTTATTTTAGTTATTTTGGCAAAACAAATGCATATTCTAGCTCTTTACAATTTTCTGGATTTTATGGAGTCTTTTCAATTTTTTTGACAACTTTTTCGAATCACACCGCTACGTAGTCCTGCTACCACTATGTAGCATTTTGGCGACTGGCTGCAACGCCATCTGCTACCGCTATTTTGAACCTTGGCCTTAGGGCTGGAATTCATATCTGAATTCGATCAATCCCTCAGGAGAGTGATCTACACTCAATCAAAGATCCGGAGCTGCACCACTAAGTGGCTTCATCCACACTCGGGTGAAGCTACACCAAGTGAGGTAAGATAGCATCAATCAGATCATTCCTTATACTCTTCCCATGATTTCCATCAGTCAGAGTTCAGTTGACACAGTTAGGTCGGCCAATTTACCAACTATAAATCATGCACATAGTGCTAACACATGAGGTATATATCCCAGTTCCCAAACACCCCTATTTGCTCTAAAATATGCCAACAAAGCAAGGAAGGCCAAGGATAAACAAATCTTGGATCGTCATCATCCCATCCATCTAAAGCCAGTGTCCTGAATTATAGTTTTGGACTCAACCATATTTAGAGTGAAGTTCACATAACTCCACAATCCATCATGTCTTTCTGACCACTTCATTTTATTTATTTTTTTTAAATAGTGACTGTATTAATGCTAAAAATGTACAGTATAGGAGACGTATACTGCACGCAAAACAAAGAAAACAACAGCCACTTCAGCGCAGCCTAGAAACAAAAAACAAACTTGACAGCGAGGACTTTCTGACCACTTCATTCAAGGTATTCATTTGTCCCCCCTTTCTAATTCCTCAAACTTGTAACCATAGACAGATCTTGTAGGGAGTTATTTCCAATCCTCTGTGTGTATGCCCAAACCATCTCAACCTACAGTCAAAATCGTAACTATACATCTAGATTTGGAATGCATGTACAATAAGATTCTCAAGTGACAAAAGATAACCATGGCACTATCTGGGTAAGTTTATTGATGGAAGAGTGTATCCCAAGGACAATAAAGATTTTCCAATGAACACAGACAGACATATTATGGAAGCAGATAACCATGAGCACTTGTGGTTGATGATCAGAAACCACACTTGGAAGAAAATTCAGCCATTTTGATCTCATGAAGATAGAGAAGGGATAATCATGTATGTTCCAGAGCATGGAAGCATGATAATCAACAAATTGAAGATATTGGTCTTGGATAAACAAAGACAATATTGCAAAAAAGGCAAAAAAAAAAAAAAGGCCAAAAGCACTCACATTGGCAGGATTCATAGCTGGTCCAGTATAACCAGATCCTGCAACAACCAAAGCCACAGTGCACATGGCAAGCAACCAATTCTTCAATAGTAGGCTATTTGGCCCCTTGAGGATTATAGAGAGAATAGCAAAGCTGATTATGAAGGTCAAGACCCCTTCAGCAAGGGCCCCAGTGTGCAAATCGACCTTCAAAGAAGGTCCCCCAAGCGCATGTTTGTACTGCAGAGGCATAAATTCCATGATTGCCAATGCCCCACCTACCGCCCCAGCTGCCTGTAAAGTCGAAAAAGATGGATAGATAGATAATTTTGCAATTTACAAACTGAAATGGCATGATACAATAGAATGTGCTTCTGAGTTCTCGTTCAGATAATGCTAAAAATATTAATAGGTGCAGAGTAACGATCATGATAGTGAATCTTCTTCTTTTTTTTTTTTTAACTTTTTGCAAAAAGGAAAACTGGTTTTCAAAACACCCCCCTTTTTTTCTCTCTCCTCCAAGAAAGGAAAATTTAAATGGGAGATTCATTTGATTATCATCATCAATCAAAATAAGGATTCTAAAATTTTCAAGTCTCCACTCCACAGAAATCAAATCGAGAAGAATGACATGACATTCAAAGTTCAGACAGACGAAGACGACTACTACAGAGACAGAGAGAAGAGAAAAGTGATGAAATATCAAATGAAAAGAAAAAATGAAAGTGGGGAAAGGAAAAGGGGATTCTTTCTCTTTCTCTTTCTCCACATAAATCACCACCAAAATCGTCAGATATATATATAGAGAGAGAGAGAGAGAGAGAGAGAGAGAGAGAGAGAGAGAGAAAGCGAGCGAGACAAGCAGCAGCAAGTAGACCGACCTGTGCAGGGAGGCGGAGGGCAATGGAAAAGAGAGAGTCCCCACTAAGACCGGCGGCATAGAAGGAGGCAGTCCCCGTGGGATTGAAGCTGGCTCCGCCCATGGCACCGCTAATCAAGCCGAAGATGAGGACAAGGAGAAAGACAAGAGAGGTGGTGACGAGGAGAGTGGGGATGAGAAGGCCCTGGACCTGGAGAGCAGAAGAGATGAGGGAAGTCAATACGCCCAGAGATGACACGCAGAACACCCACATGCATGTGATCATTGCATCGGCCACGGCCACCTTCACAAGACCACCCATCACCACTAGTCTACTACTACTCTTATCACTCTCCCCTAATATCCTCTCCTCTCCTCTCCTCTTCTTAATACAGGACTAGTCTACACTTTTCCCTCCCTCCCTTCCTCTTTGCTAATGCTTCCCAACTACAGTTTCAGTTTGGCCGCCCTACTTTCTTCTCCACCACACTCTCCCTCTTTTTTTTATTCTTATTCACATCAGCCAGCAGAGGGAGGGTAGGTCAAAAACAAAGTAGAGCCCTATCAGTCTTTCTCTCCCCGGTTTTTGACTCTGACCCACTCTGTCACACACACCACAACTATTACCTACCTACCTACCCAATCCTCGCTTTTCTTCTTCTTTAATTAATTAATAGCCCTACATGGCTACATCCCATGTGACTTAATTACATCAAAAACGCCTGTCCTCTATATCGACCACTTTGCCTTGTAAAGCCAGTTGGTCCCAAAGTTAATTTTTATTAACTGCAAGGCAGCAGACTGAGGACGTCAGAAGTGGGTTCATGTTTTTTGCAAGTGAAAATATGATCCATGATCCATGCATATTATTGTGCCACAGCCACGGCTACTATGATCGGTCCCGACGTTACCTTTTGTGCATCGTCCGCCTAAGAGTTAAATCGTCTCCTGGGGTTGAATGATTCACGGTATACCATGCCACGCTCCTTTACTCATATAATCTCATTTTCCACCAAAATTTAGTGTACAAACTAGAAATTAAGATTTTATGAATAAAAACCCCGTAGTTAGCAACCAACCAGCTTTCTCTACATCACTGGTGAGCAGCCTCGTGTGCACAGTTAAGTTATATGCAGATGCCTCAAGGACTTGCCATGGGGTTTTACAAGGATCCGGACCCCCAGATTGGAGAAGCACAATTTTAATCATTGGTGTTGGGATGTTGCTGAGATGGCGGTAGTATCTTAAAAGATTGTGTTGTGTAGAGTAGTACCCACTTGGGCCTACGTTGGATCTATTGGGCTATTGGTGGGTGGGAAGGCCAAATTCGAACATCTCATGATACCATCTGTGGATATGGGTCATTCATGTTTGAAGTGTGGGCTAGGAGCCTAGCACCGGAAAATTACAGAAACAATTGTCTTGTTATCGAGTGAGTAGCTCCAGGAATATTATGATCATTGCACGACCTACTTTTGCACATGTACACTTGTTACACATGACTCCTTGATTTCAAGGAGTTCGCTATGGTGTACCTCTTCTTCCCTTTGATTGTCTTCTCGTCCCTGTGTCTACCACTTTGCTCATTGTAATTGAATTAGCAGCATGTTTGTGTAGAAAAATATAGGAGTAAGGATTTTTTTTTTTCCCTAGCTTGCACCGCTCTGAGGCAGGTTTTCATAAGGTGTTTGGAATCTTTGACCTTTCCGAGTATGTCTACAGATACCGTCAATCACCAACGTGCTGAGGTCCAAATCCACCAATATCTAAGCAATTGTGACTTTACAAATAAGAAGAACCATCATTTCTAAGAGCCCGTCCAACTCAAAATGATATTGTCCAACGTGCATATGTGAGGATGTCTCAAGTGGTTATCTATCCTAGTATTGCTCCATCTAAGGACACTTAACTTTGGAGATTTTCTTGGATCCAAGACAGCAAGACTTAAAATATGTCATATTGAGTTAAGAACCAAATCCACTTAGATAATCCCTTGAGATAAGATTTGACTCAAGTGATCTTGTGAGTCAATAAAGGGAAATTTGCAAGGGTGAGTGTGAAGTGCTTAGATTAGCATTATTATAACACTCCGACCCAATTTAATCCGGTTTAGCGACTAATTAATGATGAATTAGTTATTAATTGTGTTTTGGCTTTGTTTTTGTTGTGTTCGGGGTCATGGATAAGTAGTTGGATTGAGTTTAATCTGGTTTAGGTAAACATGAGCCCTTTTTCGTAATTTTAGATCTTATAAGACTGTCATTCATGCATCATCTTGGTGTCAACACGTGTCTTTTGTTGAGCTCGTTAACTTTCGTAACTACCTCGTTTGCAAAAGACGTCATTTGTTTCCGTTGGACCCTTAATTGACCCGAACTGTAATTAGTATAACCTTTTGGACCTTTTTTATAATTTGTTAATACTTATCCTTATATAAAGTCAAGTGCATGCACCGACTCTTTCACTTTTCCTTTTCACGTTGGTTTATTTCTTCTCCTTCTCTTCTTGTTTCTTCTTGTCGATTAGTTAAGGAAGGGGGAATTGCGCACTTACGCTCTTGATTCATCTTTGGTGTGGGTTAAGGTGAGCTTTGGGTTTTAATTTCTTTTTCTTCCTTTTTCTTCACACCAATCACGCAGTCACTCATCGTCTCTCTCTTTATCTCTCTTTCTTTTTCTGCATGCACGATGATAGGTAGGTAGTTTGTCGTCGAATTTGAGCCCAATGACAACTGTGCACTCGTTAGAACCCATTTGAGGTGAGTACAAGCATGATTTGGATGAACCCATATTGGTAGATGTTTGATTATAAATAATTTTCTTAATCTCGCATGTGGAATATGTTTTACAGCCCAATTGTGTTGAATTTCATCTCTTAGATGTTATAGTCTCTGTTATGTAGACATACAGTTGTTTCTGTAACAGGTTCAGAAAACTAACCCCCTGCAGTTTACAGCTAAGCCGTAACTGCTTACGGCTCAAAGTCTAGAGGGCTACAAAAGCCAGTTTTGCTCTACGGTAAGGCTACGGTTAAGCTGTAGAATACACTACGGCTAAGCCGTAGGCTAGCCATGACCCAACCGTAGGTCAAGCTACGGCTCAATTTCCAAAGAGCTGAAATTGAGAGAACCTTCTACGATCCAGCCACTGCTAAGCCGTGAGGTGTGTGTTGGAAATAGGTGGGTCTCGTGGATAGATTTTCAAAACTTTTAATCCACTTGACATAGAGATCAACTATCCATAAGACCAAAACCCAATCCAGGATGCATTACCCTCAATCTCGTGACCATGTACAGTAAATATTCTACCAGCACTAAACATCCATAATAATCTACGACATGCATGAAGTAGATCATACCTTTGGAGATCCGCAGTGCTCTAATGGATTTCTTCAACACCTCTTAGCCTTCCACGTTATGACCCAAATTGGATTTCTTTTCTCAAGAAGAATGGTGGAATCTTCAGGAGAAATCCCAACTCGAAACTCCAAGGAACTAGAAGAAAGAAGGAGAGAGTAACTCGTGCAACTCTTGCACGAAAGGGTTTTGGGCGTGAGAGAGACGCTTTTGGACGTCCAAGGAGATTTTATAGACTTTCAAATCTCGTCCTTGCCTAATTGAAATAGAAGTCTTACTTCCAAAGCAATTAGCAACTTTCTCCTTTCTTATCCCTTCTTTCTAGAGTTCAAGTCGGATTAGTATTTTCCAATAACTTGGGCTAGCGTGGGGACCACTAGGGATTCCTTGGAAAGCTGGCTCCAACTGGAACACCGCGACCCCACATCTCATGTGCAATCCGGGCCCTCAGTTAATTGCAAATAACCCCACTATATAATGCAATTGCACTTCAGTCTTAGGAATAAATTACAATGAAGACCCTAAACTTCCCAATTACCACAAGTAGGCCCATCTATCAATATCCGTGGATCAATTGGAATAAATCCGTCTCTTCCAATCTAAGTTCCACATCTTATTATCCTTGAGCCCCAATTAATTACAGTAATCATCAGTACCATCCAATTAACTCTTAATTGAGATGGGTGCGCACTTACTAATGACAAATCCATTAATTGGCACAAGGGGATAATAGAGATAGATTCCATCTTGATCATTCAACGTTCCCACAGTTCTACTGCCACATACCCAAGACACTGAGGTGTTAACCTACAGTCGGCCTCACTCATTGGTGACTCAAAGCAAATGAATAGATAGAAACTTGAGTTCATCAATGTCTCAGGATTGAGAGCCTATTGCTAGGGAATTATGAGAGCATACCTTATTATTGAGATGGAATTTCATAAGGTGCATCTCATGGTCTTTCAATACATCTAATGTACCAGCACCGTGATCCAGAATCTTATATTCTGATGATCGAGACAAATCATACTATTTCATAGTGATCAAAGTGCTGCAACCTTATCAAATGAGATGCCCAGTCTCATTAATGGTTGTGAAGCTATTTAAGTATAAGATTTGTGACATATATCTTCCGCGTATGGATCTCATCCATGCACATATATCACATCTAATATACTAATGGGACCCGGTTCAACTCATGAACCATTATGTCATATGTATTGGTCATGTGCATGAATTAGTAAAATAATACTCATCTCATGAAAGCAAAGCATGATTTTATTGATAAATAAAGAAATTAATCAATTTATTACATCAACTGATGGATTGAGTCCACAAAATCTAACAGTGTGCTATGACTAGGCAGTACCTTGTCGTGGCTAAACCATAGAACAAAAATAGGGCTAAGCCGAAAATACAGATGAATAGTAAAGGGAACTGCAATTAAGCCGCAGTGCATATTACGGCTAAACTATAGGTCTCCCACGGCTAAGCCGTAAGACCAGGAAAAGTGAGTAAGATAGGTATTGAAGAGACCTTGTAGGGCCTTTGAGTTGGAATGTAGGTGACTTTGAGTAGTCCAATGGAACATGACAAAAATTGCATGAATGATTTCGAAGGCTGCGATTCATTCATGTGTGTTATCCAGTTGTTAAGCACCTCCCAATAGGTGTTAGTTTAAGGGACTTTGATACACTTTCCTATTATAATGCAACACTAGACAACTGTATATCGAATAACTTAAAACTATATCATCATGCATGGTTAGAAACACTAGATAACTAGACTAGAGTTGGCTAGTAAATGACCTTGATTGAAGCAAATTGGAGCAAATTGAAACACATGGCATCTTGTATAACGGTCTTCGACCTTCGCTCTTCTGTATAACTTGTTATGTATCATCCTTGTTATGCCCTTTGATATGGTAAGTTCAATGCATATGATCTATTTGATATGTTTCCATTTACTTGAGTATGGTATATATGAGTTAAGTTGAACATATATTTGACGCGTATGATATATGCACCATGATATGCACGGTCTACTTAAGTTCAATATGTGATTGACTCCATATGGTCCAGCATTGCTCAGCCTCAGCCTTAGGATACCCAACGGGGTTGAATTTAGCGTAGTATGTATGGCACCACTACAGTGAGTTTATGTATTGTAACTTCCGGACCCCAAGAACTCGAGACCCATTCATACCCTGGCTCGATCGATGGTGTTCTCAGTATGTATGTAAGATCCCTTTTTAGGAGCATATGGCACATGTAGTAGCCACCTAGTTATGTAACTCTCATGTATACATTGATTCTGATAGCATAAATTAGTTTACTGCACAATTGCCTAGTATATGAAGTTGGAACTCCATGATTTATCTGTTGGTAATTATTCTATTAGATACAACATGCGTTAATTTGTCGTTACTTATACTTTGCTGAATCGTTGTATTCATGAGTTGTCTTTAGTGTTACAGGCTCATATCCCTCGACCGACCCCTCATCGATCAACCAGACTCCAAGGAAAACCCCAGAAGCCCCATCAGGGCTAGAGGAGTGGATGTGATCTCTCCATTGGAGCACGACATTGACACATATGCATATAGGGTTTCCTTGCTTTGGATCTCATTTGATTTTGGGTTTATTCATGATCTTTGTACTTTGTATTTTGGCCCATTTTGTAACTCTGAACTTTATGTAATCTTTGGTATATATCTTATTTTGTTCTTACATATGTCTCTTGTTATGTTATGTAATAATACCTACAGTTTTCACGTACATATATTGGCACGTGTGAACTTTTCTTGTGTGTGTGCACTTAGATAGGGTTTAAATGTATATGCACGGAAGTACGTGTATCACTGGTTAGGTTTAATCTTAACTTCCGATCTCTTGAGCTCGAGTTGTGACAACTATGAGGCTTATTCACAAGCCCTAAGTGTAAAGCCTAGATTGTAATAACAACCTGATGAATACGGAGTTGATCCACAGGAAGCAAGTACAATTAAAGTTGTTTCCAACTTAAATCCTGACCTAATTAAAAATCTTAAGGACTAGAAAACTCCTAGACAAGAAAGTCCTAAAAACTAAAAATTTCTAACTGGATAGCATTACTTCACAACTAAGGGGGCATTTGGGTATTAGCAAAATAAAATATGTGTAGATTTATATATTGATAGATTTTTTTTCTCATATATTACAATAATGATATATTATAATATTCCGTTATTTTTTTATGTTTGGCAACTTTTGTAGATTTTAACAAATTTATACTTTTAGTGTTTGAGAATTGTGGAATATTTCTACATATTCCAAAGTAATGTGTTTGGATATTCGCAAATATTTTAAAAAGAATGCTAGAAACCATAATGAAGAAATAATTTGAAATGAAAGTTTATAAGCATTATTTTATTTTCTTAAATGTAAAATCACCAATATGTAAAGCTATGATTAATCTCGAAAACTATTCTACAAGTTGTCTGTGTATTTCATTTCCCATTAGTTTTCATAGTTCTACACTATGATAATCAACTTTTGATATGGTACCGTCGCCATCTTGAACAAATTCGCCCATAGGCAATTTGTCATATTCCTCTTATATCCAATCATCACCACCCATTTCAATTTGAATGAAATTATGTAAAACGCAACATGAAATGATAATTTTTGTCGAATTGTTATACAAGTGGTGAGATGCATTCTTCAAAATTGGAAATCGACTTTTAACTACACCAAAAATTCTCTCAATTGCATTTTGTAATGATGAATGTAGATGGTTTAACAGTTCTTTCAGGTGCGAATTCTCTCATCGAGAGGGCCTCTATTTCCACATGCAAATTCTTTTAGGTGATATAGAACTCCACGAAATGGTACAATATAACTTGGAGTATTTGCATATCCTTCATCTACAAGATAATATTTTCCTGCATATAAATAAAAATTATAATAAGAAAAATGATTCAATGAAATCTATATAAAAATTTTTAAGTAAAAGTCATCATTATTTACCTTTCAGAATATGACATTTAGATCTTTCTGCAGCATGTAAAATAGTAGAATCAGCTATAAAACCCTCCTAACCTGCTTACACATGACCAAAGTTTAAATCAAAAGAATATGCTGCCATTACTTTTTGTGACAACCATCTTTTTCGATTCGATAAGGAGCTTGACAATCAGCATCAATAACAATTGGTATATGTATGCTATCAATTGCACCGATACAATCCTACACTGAAATCAATATCTAAAAGATATTTACTAATTGATGAAGATTAATAAAATTATTAAAAATTACATGAAAGAAAGTATAAAGTCATTTACCATTAGCTATTTTCAAAGCAGTTTCTGTTGATGAAAGACGAATGTACCCTAGTGACAGAAAAACTATTGCATTAAAAACGTTATTAAAATAAAAACTAATTATTTTTCTAGAATGTTGGCACTTGTCAATTAACAACATTATGACCCAATGTAAATAAAAAAAATTATAAACTATTCTTCAATAGTTGTAGTCCTAGTCCCCTATAACAAGTTTTTTTCATAAAAGAGTTCACATAATTTCATAAATACCAGTTTTTCCATTTGACAAACTTATTGAAATCATTTCAAATGACAATTAGTAACTCTTGAGCATAATCATGACCAAAAAGGGTAGAGTCATGACATGGTTTTTTGTCAAATTACTTTTATGTATACCATACAGTGGCAGTTGCTAAAACTAACATTTTCAATCTCATTTGTTCGACTTGTTCCACATTGTTGTTACAATTAGACATAGTGCATCACTGGTGCAAAGAGATTTTAATTAAAACTCATGTCATAAAAATTAAATATAAAATCAATTTTTTTCTTATGCTGACTGTCACAGCCCGAGCCCAGGGTTCGGGGGTTAGCAAAAGCCAAGCCTAATGACACACGTACTCCCGTGCCTGTACACGTAGACCGGGTCTAAATGCACACGCACAAGGGAACAAGCACACGTGCCAAGCAAGTATGCGGAAGCTGTAATTATCAGAAACATAAAACTACAAAGCAAGAAGAGGATAATACAAGAAAGGACTGACATAATTACATATGAAGTTTTACAAAATGAACAAAAGATATAGACAATAGTGACATGTCATGACATATACAAGTCTGAAAATCCACACAACACAAGACTCCAAAAGGATGCATGCCATGAACGCTCTCCCGTGGAGTGATCACATCCACTCCTCTAGGCCTGAGGGGGCCCCGGGGGTCTCAACTGGAGCCTGGCCGACCGGCGAGGGTTCGGCAGGGGGATCTGGGCCTGCAACACCAAAACAACTGTGAATACGAAGATTCAGCAAAGTATAAACCATAGCAAGTTAACACACGCTGTGTCTAATAGAATAAAGAATATCATGTTATTAAAGAAAGCATTTTCGTATACTAGGCTATCATGCAAGAAAGAAAGATGCTGTGTGAATCAAGGATAACATGCTGTGTACATGACTAGTGGCTACTACATTACCATATGCTCCCAAAAGAGGGATCTTGTAACATGCAAAGAACACCATTGTCCGGGCCAGGGTACAATGGGTCTCGGTTTCCTGGGGTCCGGTTCCCCAAGACAAAATCCATACTGCAGCAGGCCATATAAACTATACCGAATTCACCCCGTCGGGATCCTAAGGCTGAGGCTAAGTAGTGCCTGACCATACGGAGTCAATCATGAAAATCCTGAGTAGATCGTGACAACTTATCCTACGTGCAGATCCGTGAATGAACACATCATACATGCATACTCAGGGTAAATAAACCAAAATGTGAAAATAACGAAACATACGTAATCATGTAGAGTGTTGAGATCAATGGTCGAATGCAATATGTTATGCAACAAATCATGTGAATCGAATCATCTTAAGTTTACAAACCAATTCTAATCTAATTATCCGGTGTTTCTAACCGTGCATGATGATGTAGTTTTAAGTTATTCGATACACCGTTGTCTAGTGTTGCCTTGAATCGGGCTGTGCACGAAGTCCCTTAAACCAACACCCATGGGGAGGTGCTTAACATCCGGATAACGAACATGAATGATTCGCAGCCCTCGAGATCATTCACGCGTAGTATCACATTCCGTTGGGCAAGTCTAGGTGCTCTACATTCTATCATGAAGGTCATATAGGTCTTATCTTTACACCTAGCCTTATTCTTCATGTGTGGTTACGGCTTAGCCGTGTGTGTGCTACGGCTTAGCCGTGTGTGGTCTACGGCTTAGCCGTGGCTGAACCGTAGAAGGTCTGTCATTTGCTGACTCTCAGTTATTCCAGAAATTGCACCCTGTATTGTTCTACGGCTGGGCCACGGCTGAGCTACGGCTTAGCCGTAGGGCATTCCACGGCTTAGCCGTGCCCTAGCCGTAGAGGAAAACTGGGTTTTTCTCCTCTCTGGATTGTGAGCCGTAGGTGTTATACGGCTTAGCCGTACCTGCACGAATTCAGAAATCTGAAACATGTACAGAATGTCTGGAAATGCATCAGAAATGCAATCTATCAATGGGAATACACAAGTACTGAACCAATAAGTATCAAATGGGCTGTAAACACATGTTTTCCACACACATCAATGTGAGCTAGCCAAAATCAAAGCATACCAACATGGGTTCTCAATGTTATGGTTATACTTGCCTCAATTGGAAATTCAAATGCACAATGGTAGCCCTTGGATCCAAACACAACCTAACACAAGCAAAACCACATGCATGCATGAGAGATGGAGAGAAATCCACAACACACAGACACACCATGCAAAGAAGCAAGAAGGAGAAGAGATAGAGAAAGGAGATGAGAAGAATGGAAGACTTCCACTCACCTCAATTGCACATGCAAGAACCACAAGCTAGATCGAGGGAGAGAAATCAAGTGAAGGAGAAGAGAATTCCACGTGCACAGTGAAGTTGAGAGAAAACGAGAGAGAACAAGAGAGAGAACGTGAGTGTTGGTGAATTGGGTGAGAGCTTATATAAGTAATGGGTTGATCAAATTCCAAGAAGGGCCAAGTCATAAGTCTATTTTCAGTTTGAGTCAAATCAAGGTCCAATCGAAACACACGACGTCGGTTGCAAATGACGTAGTTACGAAAGTTAACGAGCTCAACGAAAGACACGCGTTGACCTCAAGATGATGCAAAAATGACCATGTCTAAGAAAAGCTAAAATTACGAAAAAGGGCTTGATCTACTTAATCCAGGTCAAACTCAACCCAACTACCTATCCATGACCCGTAACGAAAACAAAACACAAACAAAACACAATTAACAACAAAAACAAGATTAACTAACCGCTAAACGGGGTCAAGCTGGGTCGGAGTGTTACATCCTCCCCCACTTGAGAATCATTCCGTCCTCGGAATGAACACTAACTCGCTCATACCTGGGAAAACAAATCGGGATACTGGCGTGCCATCTGCTCTTCTAACTCCCAAGTAGCCTCATCGGGACTGTGATGCTCCCAAAGCACTTTGACCCATCGAATCGTTCTGGTACGGAGTATCTGCTCTCGGGTTCCCACGATACGGAGCGGTCGCTCAACGTATGCAGCACTCGGCTGAATCTGAACCTCGTCGTAGCGAATGACATGGGAGGGATCATGAACATATTTCCGAAGCATCGAAACGTGGAAAACGTTGTGCACTCCTGCAAACATCTCGGGAAGCTCTAATCGATAGGCTAAATCACCAATCCGACTCTTGATCTCGAACGGTCCGACATAGCGTGGAGCTAACTTGCCTTTCTGGCCGAAACGGATCGTACCCTTCATCGGTGAGACCTTCAGAAAAACCCACTCGCCAACCTGAAACTCTAAGGGTCGTCTGCGGGTGTCTGCATAACTCTTCTGTCTTGACCGAGCAACTTTCAAATTCTCAATGGCTTTCTGTACCTTCTCCGTAGTCTCGGCAATGATCGTCGGTCCGTGAAAACTGCGGGTTCCAACTTCTTCCCAACAAACCGGACTTCTACACTTCTTCCCGTACAATGCTTCATATGGTGCCATCCCAATGCTCTCGTGGAAACTGTTGTTGTAGGCGAACTCGCACAACGATAGATGAAGATCCCATTCTTTCTCGTAGCTCAACACGCTGGCTCGCAACATATCCTCCAAAGTCTGAATCGTCCGCTCTGATTGCCCATCCGTCTGTGGGTGGTATGCCGTGCTGAAACTCAACTTCGTACCCAAAGCCTCTTGGAAAGCTCTCCAGAAAGAGGAAACAAAACGGCTGTCACGATCGGATACAATCGACACGGGGGTACCATGGAGCCTGACGATCTCATCCACGAACTTCCTAGCCATCTCCGAAAATGTCATACCCTTCCGAAAAGGAATGAAATGGGCTGACTTCGTCAATCGATCTACGATCACCCAAATGGCATTGTTCTTCCTGCTCGTCGGCGGTAACCCGGAAACAAAGTCCATGGTGATGTTTTCCCACTTCCACTGCGGTATGTGCAAAGGATGCAACGAGCCTGGCGGTCTCTGATGATCGGCCTTCACCTTCTGACATGTCAAACAGCGAGCAACAAACCCTGCTACTTCTCTCTTCATGTTGTTCCACCAGAAGCGATCCTTGAGATTCCGAAACATCTTCGTGCTGCCTGGATGCATCGCGTAGCGAGCGTAATGCGCTTCGTTCATCAGCTTCTCCTTGAACTCATCAACTGCTGGCACGCACAACCTACTCCGAAAGTAGAGTATACCATCCTCGAGTCTGAAATCGGGTCTGTCTCCAATGTGGTCTCGAATGCGCTTCAAAGTTAGATCTTCAAACTGCCTGTCCTTAATCTGCTGAATCAACTCAGGCTGAAACACTAGCGTACTAGCCAACATCACGCACTCATCCACTAGTTTAACCTCAACAGGGAGACCACGAAACTCTAAGAGGAACCTGCTCAAGAGCTGCACTGACTCTGCTTTCCTGCTGAGCGCATCTGCCACCACATTCCCCTTGCCTGGCTGATATTTGATCGGGAAGTCATAATCCTTAATAAGCTCAAGCCATCTCCGCTGTCTCATGTTCAGCTCCTGCTGTGTGAATAAATACTGTAAACTGTGGTGGTCAGAACGAACCTCAAACTGCACACCATATAGATAATGTCTCCACAGCTTCAACGCAAACACGATGGCTGCCAATTCTAAATCATGGGTGGCGTAATTCTTCTCATGATCTCGCAACTGTCTCGATCCATAGGCAATAACCTTCCCATGCTGCATCAACACACAACCTAGACCAACTCGAGAAGCATCTGAATAAACCACGAATCCTTCACAACCATCTGGCAAGGCTAACACTGGGACTGTAGTCAACTTCTCTTTCAAAGTCTGAAAACTGGCTTCACACTCCTCAGTCCAATCAAATGGTACGTTCTTCCTGGTCAACTTCGTCAAAGGAGAAGAGATCTTAGCAAAGTCCTGGACAAATCGGCGATAGTAACCTGCTAGACCAAGGAAACTGCGAATCTCTGACACTGTCTTGGGGCTAGGCCAATTCACTACTGCCTCTACTTTAGATGGATCAACTGCCAATCCCTCTCGTGAAATGATATGACCTAAAAATGCCACCTGCTCAAGCCAAAAATCACACTTCGACAATTTAGCAAACAATCGATGTTCTCTCAACAACGACAAGGCTTTTCTTAAATGCTCCCTATGCTCCTCTGCTGACTTAGAATAGATCAGTATATCATCAATAAACACAACTACGAATTGGTCCAAGAAAGGAGCAAAGATCTGATTCATCAGTGCCATAAAAGCTGCAGGTGCGTTGGTTAGTCCAAAAGGCATCACGAGGAATTCATATGTCCATAACGAGTCCTGAAGGCAGTCTTGGGAATGTCATCTTCTTTGACTCTCAACTGGTGATATCCAGACCTCAAATCAATCTTCGAAAAATATGCTGCGCCCTGAAGTTGGTCAAACAATTCATCGATCCTGGGTAAGGGGTACTTGTTCTTGATCGTCACTTTGTTCAGCTGGCGGTAGTCTATGCACATCCGAAAAGTACCATCCTTCTTTTTGACAAACAAGACTGGTGCTCCCCAAGGTGAAACGCTCGGGCGAACGAAACCCTTATCCAAAAGCTCCTGCAATTGTTTCTTCAATTCTGACAACTCTGCTGGGGCCATGCGATACGGAGCCTTGCTGATCGGTGCCGTGCCGGGAACAAGCTCAATGGCGAACTCCACATCTCGAACCGGGGGTAAGTCTGGCACATCGTCTGGAAAGACATCTGGAAAGTCACAGACCACCTGAACCTCACCTAGCTGCTTCGGCTCCTTCTTCGCTGAGATAAAGGCAATGAAGCCTTCGCACCCTCGGCGGATCAAGCGATCTGCCTTACACGCCGAAATCACACGTCTGGGGCATCTCTGCTGACTGCCCTCGAAACGGAAGCCCTTGCCTAAATCGAAGAAGATCGTCCTGTTGTAACAGTTAACACAGGCACGATATCGAGCGAGCCAATCCATACCAAGGATCACGTCGAAGTCCAGCATCGACAACAGGATCAAATCAACAGGTAACTGATGACCTGCAATCTGCACGTCGCAATGGGGGTAGTACATACTACACTCCACTCGCTTGCCAACTGGGGTGGATACAACCAACACATATGGCAACGGCTTAGACGGCTGAGGTAACCGCTCGGCAAAATGAGGTGCTACATAAGATCGTGTAGACCCCGAATCGAACAAAGCTAATGCCTCGACGCGCGAAATCAAAACAGTACCTTCAACCACCTGTGGATCCTCGGCACTCTCGTGGGTAGCAGCGTAAGCACGGGCTGACTGGCGAGGCTGTCTCGAGCCTGGACGAGCTGACTGCGGTTTGCTCGGAGCTGTAGGTGCACTAGGCCTGCTAGGAACTGTGCCGGAAGTAGGACCAGATGGAGCTGCACCAGAGGCTCTATGTCGAGGACAATTGGCGATCATATGCTCCCTTGAACCACAAATGAAACAAGCACCGGCCTTCCTCCAACAAGCTTCAGTCGTGTGGTTCCTACCACAATATCCACAAGTCACTCCAGTAGAACTAGAAGTACTCTGCTGGCCTTTGGTCTTCTTCTGTACTTGTCCTCGTGCACTGAAAGGCGGCTGTCTCTTAGGCTCAACGGCTCTAGCAGCTTGGTGGATGGCCTCGGCAGAATAGGCCCTGTCCACTGCATCGTCAAACGTAGCCGGACGCTGAAACGCAGTCACGTGATGCATGTACCGGGGATGCAAACCTTCGACAAACCTGTTCACCTTCCTTTCCTCGGTGCTGATCATGTCCGGAGCAAAAAGCGACAACTGCATAAACTTGTTCACATATTCTGCTACTGTCATCTGCTGCTGACGGAGAGCTAAGAACTCAACCTCCTTGGCTCGAAACACATGAGCCGGGATGAACTTCCTCCTGAACTGTTGCTTGAACATCTCCCACACTGTCGCGCTAGGAATGTCTCTGTAGGAGTCTTTCACGCTCTTCCACCAAGTCTTTGCAACGTCTCTCAGCATGGAAGTTGCTAGCCCGACCTTCTGTCGGTTCGTGCACACAACTGTCTCAAAGACATCCTCCGTCTGTTCTAACCACTGTTCTGCCTTCAGTGGCTCTTCTATCCCATAGAACTCAATAGCTCCTCGCTTGCGAAATTTCCCATAGAGGGCATTCGGGTCACTCTCTCGAGGCTGCAAGATCACCTGCTGGTCCACGTGCGACTGAACTGGGGCTTGACTTTGTCGGTCTAGCATGGTTGTCACTTGGGCTTGCAAGTTCTGCATCGATTGCGATTGTGCCTGAAGGGACTGGAATAGCATAAGGATGCGTTCATCTGTATTCGGTGTCTGCGGTGACGGGGCAGATCCGCCCTCGTTATTTCCGGCGTTCTGCTGCGAACCAGAACCTGATGCCATCCTGTAAAATGGAAAGAGTCAGACACAAACACAACGCAAGAGCGCCCAACAAACCCCAAAGTCTAGAAAGAGCACAAAGAAATAATCGTGTCCTCACCACGATCCTACATGCCTACATGCTTATCATCTAGAACAAGGAAGGAGCAAGGAATGCTTTGATACCATACAATACGTATGTCACAGCCCGAGCCCAGGGTTCGGGGGTTAGCAAAAGCCAAGCCTAATGACACACGTACTCCCGTGCCTGTACACGTAGACCGGGTCTAAATGCACACGCACAAGGGAACAAGCACACGTGCCAAGCAAGTATGCGGAAGCTGTAATTATCAGAAACATAAAACTACAAAGCAAGAAGAGGATAATACAAGAAAGGACTGACATAATTACATATGAAGTTTTACAAAATGAACAAAAGATATAGACAATAGTGACATGTCATGACATATACAAGTCTGAAAATCCACACAACACAAGACTCCAAAAGGATGCATGCCATGAACGCTCTCCCGTGGAGTGATCACATCCACTCCTCTAGGCCTGAGGGGGCCCCGGGGGTCTCAACTGGAGCCTGGCCGACCGGCGAGGGTTCGGCAGGGGGATCTGGGCCTGCAACACCAAAACAACTGTGAATACGAAGATTCAGCAAAGTATAAACCATAGCAAGTTAACACACGCTGTGTCTAATAGAATAAAGAACATCATGTTATTAAAGAAAGCATTTTCGTATACTAGGCTATCATGCAAGAAAGAAAGATGCTGTGTGAATCAAGGATAACATGCTGTGTACATGACTAGTGGCTACTACATTACCATATGCTCCCAAAAGAGGGATCTTGTAACATGCAAAGAACACCATTGTCCGGGCCAGGGTACAATGGGTCTCGGTTTCCTGGGGTCCGGTTCCCCAAGACAAAATCCATACTGCAGCAGGCCATATAAACTATACCGAATTCACCCCGTCGGGATCCTAAGGCTGAGGCTAAGTAGTGCCTGACCATACGGAGTCAATCATGAAAATCCTGAGTAGATCGTGACAACTTATCCTACGTGCAGATCCGTGAATGAACACATCATACATGCATACTCAGGGTAAATAAACCAAAATGGGAAAATAACGAAACATACGTAATCATGTAGAGTGTTGAGATCAATGGTCGAATGCAATATGTTATGCAACAAATCATGTGAATCGAATCATCTTAAGTTTACAAACCAATTCTAATCTAATTATCCGGTGTTTCTAACCGTGCATGATGATGTAGTTTTAAGTTATTCGATACACCGTTGTCTAGTGTTGCCTTGAATCGGGCTGTGCACGAAGTCCCTTAAACCAACACCCATGGGGAGGTGCTTAACATCCGGATAACGAACATGAATGATTCGCAGCCCTCGAGATCATTCACGCGTAGTATCACATTCCGTTGGGCAAGTCTAGGTGCTCTACATTCTATCATGAAGGTCATATAGGTCTTATCTTTACACCTAGCCTTATTCTTCATGTGTGGTTACGGCTTAGCCGTGTGTGTGCTACGGCTTAGCCGTGTGTGGTCTACGGCTTAGCCGTGGCTGAACCGTAGAAGGTCTGTCATTTGCTGACTCTCAGTTATTCCAGAAATTGCACCCTGTATTGTTCTACGGCTGGGCCACGGCTGAGCTACGGCTTAGCCGTAGGGCATTCCACGGCTTAGCCGTGCCCTAGCCGTAGAGGAAAACTGGGTTTTTCTCCTCTCTGGATTGTGAGCCGTAGGTGTTATACGGCTTAGCCGTACCTGCACGAATTCAGAAATCTGAAACATGTACAGAATGTCTGGAAATGCATCAGAAATGCAATCTATCAATGGGAATACACAAGTACTGAACCAATAAGTATCAAATGGGCTGTAAACACATGTTTTCCACACACATCAATGTGAGCTAGCCAAAATCAAAGCATACCAACATGGGTTCTCAATGTTATGGTTATACTTGCCTCAATTGGAAATTCAAATGCACAATGGTAGCCCTTGGATCCAAACACAACCTAACACAAGCAAAACCACATGCATGCATGAGAGATGGAGAGAAATCCACAACACACAGACACACCATGCAAAGAAGCAAGAAGGAGAAGAGATAGAGAAAGGAGATGAGAAGAATGGAAGACTTCCACTCACCTCAATTGCACATGCAAGAACCACAAGCTAGATCGAGGGAGAGAAATCAAGTGAAGGAGAAGAGAATTCCACGTGCACAGTGAAGTTGAGAGAAAACGAGAGAGAACAAGAGAGAGAACGTGAGTGTTGGTGTATTGGGTGAGAGCTTATATAAGTAATGGGTTGATCAAATTCCAAGAAGGGCCAAGTCATAAGTCTATTTTCAGTTTGAGTCAAATCAAGGTCCAATCGAAACACACGACGTCGGTTGCAAATGACGTAGTTACGAAAGTTAACGAGCTCAACGAAAGACATGCGTTGACCTCAAGATGATGCAAAAATGACCATGTCTAAGAAAAGCTAAAATTACGAAAAAGGGCTTGATCTACTTAATCCAGGTCAAACTCAACCCAACTACCTATCCATGACCCGTAACGAAAACAAAACACAAACAAAACACAATTAACAACAAAAACAAGATTAACTAACCGCTAAACGGGGTCAAGCTGGGTCGGAGTGTTACACTGACTTTAAAATATAACAAGCATGCATTAACTATAATAACTCTAATGTCATATCTTGTTAATCAATGAAAGTGGAAAAAATAATATAAGTACATAGAATGACACATAAATTGCAATAATTCAATTATGCCAATTACATGTATAGTAAAGAAAAAGTCTCAATAAAATAAATAAACATATCAATAAAAGTTGTGTTCATATTTGCCTAACAAAATATGTATAGCTTATTCATAAAAATATAAATAAAACGAGTTTTAACACTTGCTATAAATAGACATATAATCCAATAATTGAAATAAACTAACACATCGAATTACCATTGCATTTCTTCTCTAGCCACTTATTCCTCGTCAAAAATCATAAATGCATTTGCATATTGCTGAGCACAAAGAATTTCTATAGTTTGCATAAGAGTTTTTTCTTCTAAGTCTTTATCTTTTGGAGTTCCTATATACATAACTCATATGTTTAATGATCTTTGGATGGCGTCATTGAGTTTATTGAACTTAATCGATCATATGACGGAACCAGCTTTGAGTCTATAGATTGTTAATGTATCAAATCTTTTCTATTGGGGAGCACTTTGAGTTTTGATGGTACGGTGACGATTACGATTCAAATGCTCTATTCCAATATTATCAATGAAACTCAAATCAATATCATCAAGTCGTTGATCAAAAGAGGGAGTGAATGTTATGGGATTAGATATTTTTGGAATTGAAATCGGCTCTTCTATAAGAAGCTGATTGAATGGAATATTGCTTGAGATTTTCCGCCTACACTCGGCCAAAGCACCTAACAATACCAAATAACATTCTATTAGTTATCATTCCTAAAATATCATCAAATATTATTTGAATTTAGTCTACTAATTACCATCATATGAGATGCTAAGTTCATCATAAAGTGGAAAGGGTATTCTTCGCCAAACTTTTGCTTTTGAATGTGCCTGTTACAATAAAGGTATATAAGTTATTATTAAATATTATTAAAATACCATTATGACATATACTTTTTAATTTTAAAAATACATAAAGTTGCATTTATACCTTAATATAATGGTTCCAAACATCAGCATCCGCTGTGCACATATGCAAAAGATCATCCCATCCGAATTTACTTTGCTCTATTATTACTTTGTGTAAGACCCTAATCCACCTGGGTAATTCCTTGAGGCAAGATCGAACCAGAGCTTAAGTGCATAAACCTATGGGCCAAGATAGGGGACTCCGCAAGGGTGAGGGTTGAATGCTCTTCTTAGTACTATAAGACTTTATGTAAGGTTTCGAATCCCACTAATCTTAATCTACGTTAATTAATCACGTTATATGTTAAGTAAACCCTATTAAGGCAAATCTAGTTTAAAAACGATTGGGTTTGGGTCTTGGACAGGAAGTTGAACGGAGTTTGGACTTTACCTCAGTAGCTGATGATCTTTTTGTAAATTGTTCTTGTATCTTATGAGCACCTCGTCAATCCCTCCTTGTGTAATTTTTGGCGTGGATCATCTTTCGTGTTGGGTTTGATTTGATCCGAACTCATTTTGGGCCGAATGAGGTCTATTTGGCCTAAACTGAAATTTCATGAAAAAGCCTGGACTTGCACGTTAACTGTAGGAAATTCTAAGTTAAAAGAGACTCAAAGTTCAGCCATTCTCTCCTCTTCCATCTTTCATTGCTGGAGCTACTCTTTTCCTCCTCTTACATCTCCATCTCTCTTCTAATCCTGTAGTGTAACTAGGTTGGCGGGCGGGGGGGGGGGGGGGTGGGGAGGAGTCTTGCATGTAATGGTGGAGATTCTTCTTTTTCTTTATGCATTTCTCCCATTAGAGTATTTCCTTTCCAAGCTATAATCTACTAAGGTGAGGGCTTTAATTCCATTCCATGTATTAAGACTTGTGGGAGTCAAGAAGACTCGAATTTACGACATGCATGCATTGTTGCACCACATTCACCCTTTTGCATGTTTCCATGTAGAAAACCTATTTCAATTTGGAGGTTTTCTTCTAACCACACAACAAGAAGACTTAGGAGAGGGCAACCACTGTTAAGAGGCAAGTACTTGAGTTTATATGTATTGCATGTGTGAATAAGTCATTGCATATTGAGTTAGTTCTTTCAATTTTCCCAATTTCAGTCCTTTCTCACTATTTTACTTGGGTGCCAATGAGGTGTGAATTGAGTTGGAGTAATAGAAATGGAATAAGAGGGTGTGTGAGTATAGAACGCCTTAATGGACATTACAAGTAAGCCATGGAATCCCCTCCCCAATGTAGGTTCTGTACTGACTGTAATTGAAATTTAGCTACAGAACTGACTTCAGGATTCTGAAGCTTACGGTGAAGCTACGGCTAAGCCGTGAGTATTTATGGCTCAAAGTCTAGAGAGCAACAAAACTTGGTTCTGTACTACGGCTCACCCACGGCTGCACCGTGGTTTTCACTACGGTTAAGTCGTGCCCAGCCCGTGCCCAAGCCGTAAGCCTTCTTACGGCTACAGAAACCCATCTTCTTCTATGGCTACACAGTGTAATACCTTACGGCTAAGCCTAACCTCACCGTAACCTAGCCGTAGGCTTAGCACGGCTAAGCCGTAGGCCAATATACGGTTAAGCCGTAATTGCACTTGAAATTTAAAAAGGACCATGAACCACTCGGCTAAGCCATTGCATGGTACACGGCTAAGCCGTAAGAACCCAATAAATATAAGGTGTTAAGAACCTTCAATGATTTCGTAGGGCCTTAGTGTTGGCACCTTCCATACCATTACACTGGACAATGGTAATCACATGTTGGAGAGAACGAATTATTTCTAGATGATCTCCCAATGGCAAGTCATGGATGTTGGCATAAGAAAGGGGTGTCCTGTATGCATATGAGGTGATACCAAGATGTGGTAACACAATGACACTGGACGTCTTATGAGTACATCGTGTTGAATGTCCTTGGGGATCACGAGTTACATAATATAGGGTGGATAGTGGTCCTGGGATACTTACTCAATCTGAATGCATTCATATTACTATGATATATTACCTTCGACATGATTCGTTATCGGATTCACTTCCTCTAGCAAACCCTGAGGCAATTCAGACCTGAGCTTCTAATGAGTGCATGTCTGACAAGTCAGAGCTTCTACTGAGTGTATGCTTGCTAGCCAAGGGTATAGCCGAAGTTCGGGCCTTTTGTAGACCATATGCATGTGTTTCGTTTAATTATTCGTTGCTTCCATGATTGACTAGTCCTTATATATGTTATGACTAGTATGATTGATTCCGAGTCGGCACCACTTAGATTGTGCCCTTTGGGTATATGTATGTCACTACTGTAGTAGTTTATGAAGGAGTTGTCGACGCTTCTCGGGAAGCTAGCTTGATCCCCTAGCGACCCATATTTATACTCTCTTTTGGGAGAATAAAGCATCGTGGTTGCCATTCAGTACGTAGTATGTTTTGATCGTAATACCTCATTCATTGCCACTCATGCACTATAGGCACTCATTGCTCTCTTTCAATTAGTGTATACTGTTAAGTCCAGTTGATATGTATTGTTATACTTGCTTCATATGCCTCAGTACTTGCTTAACCGTCGTATTAACAGTGTTACCCTTGGTATTACAGGTACAGAACCATGTCTCAATCCGAGTGTTGATGCGCCCCCGCAGAGTGCTCCAACGGTACCTCGGGGTATAGACGATTGGAAGGATGACGATGTCTTTTATTAGTCATCCCACAGAGTGCATCCGTGTTGGAGGTGTTACGGTCACCTTTTTGGTTTGCCATTGGGGAAAATGCACTTTGGACCTTTTGTATCCGACCTTTAAATTGAGTTGAATAGAAGGAAATGTAATTGAAGAACTTTAGCACTGATGTATATGTATATACCTACCTATGTATAAAAGGGATATGCTCTTTAACTTGCTCTTGATTATTGCTGAGTATTTTGCAGGCATTTGCTTATGATGAGTTATGTCCATATGTGTGTTGGTTACCTCACACGTTCCTGTGGAGTGTCCCTTGTAGGAATTCGTGCATACTCTTCAGGGCACGGAATCCTACGGGATTAAGTATCCACGCCCTAGGGGCCCACTCAAATCCCTAAATTCCCGAGATCGAGGTGTGACACTTTATTCAAGTCCCACATCAGAAATATCCAAGTAATGATCTTGGTGTATAAGTATAGCCCTGACCTTAACCTCATATATGGCTTTTTCTGTAAGACAAGATTGGATTAAAATCACATGAGCCAAACTGGACAGTATCATCTCGTTCGTGGGCCCGGTTTGGTACAAATGGTATAGAGCAGAGGATAACTCTATTTCAAAAGGGGAGAGTGTAAGACCCCAATCCACCTAGGTAATCATTTAAGGTAAGATCGCACTAATGCATAGATGCGTGATCCTGTGAGCTAAAAGAGGGGACTCCGCAGGGGCACGTGTGAAATGCTTTAATTAATCCAATGAGACTTTGTCCGAGTCCCACATCGAAAATATTCAAGTCCAAATCTTGGTATATGAGTACGGCCTTAGCCTTAACCACACATAAGGCCTTTCAAAACTATGAGGCAAGATTAGGTTGAAATCTCATGAGCCAAGGCTCGAGTCATTACAAGTGTAAGACCCTGTAATCAGTGAAATTGGTAGCTGGTGTGTGTGTGTGTGTGTGTGTGTGTGTGTGTGTGTGTGTGTGTGTGCACGCGTACGTATCTGTGTTTAATCAACTAATAGTGAGAGGTTAGCTTGAGTCACAAAATGCACGAAGATGAAATTATATTGAGTGTATGTGAGTGCTAGCTAATACAAGGGGGAGACTTTGGGTATGCACCAAGGCACCAATCAATGGGGTAATCAATCGATCGAAACCTTTTTTACAAAGAACTGGTAAGTGGTTCTCCAAGGATATTCCTTGGAAAAGGAGCCTTTTCCTTCTCTCTCTTTCCATCTCGTTTTTGCTCTCTTTTTCTCAGGACGAGAGCCCTTCTTCTATAGACTCAACTAGAGGGCTTCCCTCCTTTTTTGAATATGAATCCCAACTTGGTTCATTGGACAAGGCCATGTTTTTGAGCACAGGGTCTAACCCAAAGTGGTCACATGCCGAATCGTGTGCCCACATATTTGCTACCCCACACCCCCCCCCCCCCCCCCCCCCAAAACCACACCATTGGCCTCCTGTCTGCTTACCCCTCGTACCAGGTGGCCCATGTATCTTGAGGAAAATGTTATCATCCAGTCCTCCGAGCGACTCCACATGCGGTGATGATCCGGTTAATTTGCTGGCGTCTTCTTTGCTTCAAATCCTCCCTCATCATTTGGCCGTTTTCTTTTCTTCAGCATTAGAGCTCCTCAACCGATTGTTTCCGAACCGCTACCTCCTTTTTTTACACTGACATGATGGGTGTCACAACCCGAGCCCAGGAGATCGGGGATTAGGAAAAACCTAACCCATAACACACGTACTCCCGTGCATATACACTCAGATCTAGTTTAAATGTATACGCACAAGGGAAATTCACACATGCCATATATGTACGCGAAAGCTGTAGGTATCAAACATAACAAAGAAAGACACGTAAACAACATGATATGCTGAAATTACAAAAAGATCAGAGTTATACAAAATGAATCAAAATATAGATATACAACCGTGAATACACCAAAATCCCAAAAATCCAAAGAGATCCCAAAAGGAAGGAGACCAATATGCATGCATGAAAGCTTCGTGCTCTGGTGGAGGGCTCAGATCTACTCCCCTAGCCCTGCAGGCCGTCGGGGGTCTCCCTAGGAGTCTGATCGACCGACGAAGGGTCAATCGAGGTATCTGAGCCTGCAACACCAAGGACAACTCATGAATACAATGATTCAGCAAAGTATAAGCAATAATAAGTTAACGCATGTTGTATTTAACAGAATAAAGTAACAACGGATAATCATAAAGTTCACATTCGTATACTAGGTAATTGTGCGTTTAAATGAAGCATGTTATCCGAATCAATGTAGACGCGATAGATACATAACTAGGTGGCTACTACATATGACATGTGCTCCCAAAAAAGGGATCTTATTTCCGTGTTGAGAACACCATCGACCGGGCCATGGTACGAATGGGTCTCGGGTTCCTGGGGTCCGAAAGCCCTAAGACATATATTCACTGTAGCGAGGCCATATAAACTATGCCAAAGTCAACCCCGTCGGGTATCCTAAGGCTGAGGCTGAGTAGTGCCTGATCATATAGAGTCAATCTACTAGACTGTGAGTGGATCATGCAGATCAAATCATATCGAGCATATCATACGTGCCTACGTGCATACGGTCACTTCATACATACATGCATTCAAGACTCAAATGAAGAGAAGCATATCGCTTCTAATAAATCATACGGATAATCAGACTTACCGAATCAAATGGAATAACAGGTGCTAGACAAAGAATACCGAAAGATGGAAGTCTGTTGTTTCCGTCCGGGATTAACCATGGACAAAGCCCCAGGGGATATCTGATCGTTTGCCCCAACACAGAATGCATAGAGGTCAAAACCGAAGTCAATATGCAAATACAAATTAGATTATTTTTGTAGGAATCACGAACATTTACTAGCCAACCCTATTCTAGTTATCCAGTGTTTCTAGCCTTGCATGATGATATAGTTTTAAGTTATCCGATGCACCGTTGTCGAGTGTTGCATTGTATTGTACATGTGCATGAAGTCCTTTAAACTAACACCCATGGGAAGGTGCTTAACACTGAACAACTCACACATGAATGCGTCACAGCCCTTAAGACCATTCATGCAATCCATTGGGTAAGTCAAAGGGTCACAGCCAGTTTCTAATGAGAAGGCCTTATTAAGTCCAGTACATCCCTACCTTTTTCTTTGAGGTCCTTGGAAGACTTCCTTATAGAGTTCACGAGCCAGGGGCCCGAAAATATAGCCTAAAAGTTCCTTAATGGTTGTGGAAGATAGAAGAATGGAAATGAACACAAGGTTCCAAGTGTACAGGCTAAACCTCATGAAACAGTGCACTTCAGGATCGATCGGTCAGATGAAGTGCTCGACCGATCGAATTTCAGTTCTAAGAGTGCCCGATCGGTCGGCTCTAAAGCTCGATCGGTCGGACAGTCTGCTCTGATATAGAATGGGTGTGCTGTCTTGAACATTCACAGTCGCGAAAACAACCAATAGCAAGACAATATCAATGCAAGGGTTGTAATTCTCACTACACACATGCACACATAACAAGAGACTAAGAACAATCATATAATACCAACATGTGCTCAATCAAATCATGCTTATACTTGCCTCAAAGGTGTTCTAATGCGCAACCAGTTGTCCTTGGGCTCAAATTCGAAGTCCAAACATGATTCAAAACTACCATGAGAAAAAGTGAGAAGAATAGTGAGTACAAACCATGATTGACAGAAGAAGAAGGGGAAGAAGAAAAACTAAGCGTACCTAAGTCACACGAGAATGAAGGGAAGGCGAAGTGCACTAATTCCCCCTTCTTGCTTGACTTGATCAAAGAGAAGAGAAGAGGAGAATCGAGAGAAAGAGAGAGAGGGAGAGAACCAATGTGCATGAAGAAAAAATGAGAGAGAGAGTCGGTGGTGGTTGGCCTTATATAAAATAAGGATAAGAGGAAATTGCAAAAAGGTTCAATTGTTTGCACAATTTACAATTCGAGTCAAATGACGGTCCAATGGAAGCAAATGACATCTTTAGCATACGAGTCAGTTACGCAAGTTGACGAGCTTAGCAAAATACACGTGTTGACGCCAAGATGACACAAAAATGACGACGTCTTACAAAATTTAAAATTACGTAAAAGGGCTTATGTCTACCTAATCAAAGTGAAACTCAACCCTACTACCTATCTATGATTCAGAGCAAAACCAAAATGAAGTCGAAACACAATTAACAACCAAAGCATCATTAATTAGTCTCTAAACCGAATTAAGTCGGGTTGGAGTATTACAATGGGCAATGACTCATTTCTAGGGGTTTGGTTATTTAAGCTTAGTCTCCCTCATTTCACATTTGGTTACCATAAGGAAGACACGCTCCACCATGGGGGGCTCGTTCCTTGTCGATCACAGTTAAACCCTGACTACGTGTGGGAGTTTGTTCGTAGTCGGGCGGTGAGTTTGTTTAGCCTTTTGTAGGAAATCGTGTGGCCCGCATGCCACGGGTCCCACGTCAGATCAAGCAGGGAAGATGCCAACAGAGATGCAATCCCACTTTAGTGTAAGACTTGATCTGGGCCCCATAATAAGACTCCCAATAGGATCGGTGGATGTGGGCTTCTGGTGGAAGATGTCTCTAGTAAGTGTGACTCTTTGGGACTTGTCTATATAAGGATAAGGGAGCCCTAGGGTTTGGGATCACTATTATTCTCTCCATTCCCGTAGGAAAGACAAAAGCCGAAGAGATCCACGAATCTTCCCATCATCGGAACGCACATAGATCTCCGGCTGCGTGACGGAGTCTCCTCATCCAGATCCATCAATTGGTATTAGAGACTGGTTCAGTGCATTCTATCGGTTCAGATTTTGGAGCAAATGTGTGGATACTAGTAGATCTATGGTCTTACGTTTTGCTCGTGGTTCGTCTCTGTGTTCCTGTAACGTAAAATAGTGAAGAGGTTTTCGAAACGTTACAAAGGAAGAAGACTGCTTCATGTCGTCCTTTTAAGTTGCGCACGTCAATCGCAAATCACAAGGTTCTTCCTTGTCTTATCATTGCACGGCACATCAACGTGACACGTGACACGTTGCCTGTAAGAGGTGGTTTTGCCTTGTCATAAAGGTGCAGGCGTTGGATTTTGAAAACCAAAGTTACTATGCTTTTTTTTGGTTATTTTTACACGGAACGCGAGGAGACAACATCTACTTTGGTAGTCCTTTCTGGAAAGAAAACGTAGTGGGCGATCGGCTTCAGCACAATAAAAAAAAGGAGCACCACTGCAACAGGGACAGCGAGCACTGTTCTTCTCGGGCTGCGTGCAAATCAAGGCGGAAAACTGCCTGTTCTTTTTCTGCAACAAGTGGGTCAGGCAGACCCAATCTATTTTTGACCAGATTTGCTTCAACCCAAATCCGATCCAGCCCAGAGGTGCTGTACAGACATTGTGATTACATCAGCACTGACGTAGAGATCGTACGGCTGACACAGGTAGGGACGCGGATCACCGTCAAATCTTCCAACTGTGATATCTTGGCCATCTGGAGTCAGATCAACGATCCGTTTGAGCCTACGGAATCCTTGCAAGCAGATTTACGTATTGGTAGCAAAAGGAAGACGATCCAGTGATTTAGATAAAAGGGTGGTGTTTTTCCCTCATACGGTCAGTGGTATCTAACCAATCCTTTAATTAAAAATAAATAGAAATCATGTCTTCCAAATCGGCCTGCATGATCTTACAAAGGTTGATATTTTTAACGGCAAGAACTTAGTCGTGTGGAAGCGTTGGATGGAAGCGTTGCTGCATTTTGACGGATTAACTTATGTGATTGAATCCGATCCGGTCCCTAAGCCCGCTGATGATGCCCCTAAGGAGGACCATGAATAATATGAGCAATGGATATTTGACCACAAATCAGCGAGGCATTTATTAATCGGATTCATATCCAGTGAGTTGGTGAAATAGTTTGAGCACTTTACCACAGCAAAAGAAATTTGGGACTATGCCATGGATAAGTATGATGAAACCTCCAAATCTCATTTGATGGAAGCATTTAGCGCATATGTCAATTATAAGATGCCAGAGGGGTCATCTATAAGGGATCACATTGACAAAATGTTGGTCCGACATAGTAATCTTGTAACCTTGGGAAAGGAAATGGACAAAGATTTTCAGATTATATACTTGCTGATGAGTCTTCCACCTTCGTGAGAGAATGTGTCTCAAACCCTTATCCTTCAAAAGGGTGTAACCCTTAGTGAGGTTGAAGCAAAATTACTTGCTGAAGGACAAAGGCAGGATGCCCGTGGTATAACACCTACAAATTCTGCTATGGTTGCTAAAACTAAAAGTTATAGTGGTGCGTTAATCGCCAATGTGAAAAATAAAAAGAAATTTAATGGCAATCCAAAGCGAAAAAGGGCCTAAAAATGGTGTTTGCTTTAATTGTGGGAAGCCTGGACACTTTAGTTCTCACTGCAGAAAGAAAAAGGGTGAGAATAGCTAGCAATGTAAAGTGACCAAAGAACACGGAGATTATGCTGAGATGGTCACTGAGTCCATGATGGTGGACACCAATGATAAGAATTGGTGGATTGACTCTGGAGCCACCAGACACATATCAAGGACCAAGGCTGGATTTATCGAATTCAAAGAGATAAAACCCAGAGAACAAAGTATATATATGGGGAATGAAACATTCTATGATGTGTTGGGGATAGGGAAAGTCAAAATTCCCCTACCAACCGGCAAATCCCTCTATCTCTCCGATGTCTTCTTTGCTCCCGCGATGAGGAGGAGCATCATTTCTGTGAGCTAGTTGGCAATAAATGGATTCGAAATTAGATTCAAAGATAATGGGTTACTATTGGAATGCGTGGTAAAGTTTTAGTCCATGGCTTTCTTTATGAAAACTTGTATTTGCTGGATATTCTTCATAATGAAATAAAGTCCACTTCTGATTATTCTGTGTGTGTGAATGTATGTACGAATGATTTGGCAATGTTATGGCATTTGAGATTGGGCCACATTAATAAAAACAGAATCAGTAGAATAGTTAAAGGCGGACTTTTACCAGACCTAGGTAAAATTGAGTACCCTATATGTGAACCATGCATAAGTGGAAAGATGGTCAAGAAACCATCTTCAAAAGGAACTCGAAGTTCTGAAATATTGGCCATAATTCATTCAGACATATGTGGACCCTTGAATGTACACAATAGAACCGTAGAGGACTATTTCATTACATTCATTGATGATTACAACAGATATGGTTATGTGTATCTCATTAAATATAAACATGAGGCCTTAAAAATGTTCCAAACATATGTTGCTGAAGTCCAAAATCAAAAGGGCAAGAAAATAAAGAGGATTAGGTCTGATAGAGGGGGTGAATACACTTCCGAATTGTTTAAAGAATATTGTGCACGTGAGGGGATCATTCATAAATATTCAATTCCATATACCCCACAGTAAAATGGCATGGCTGAGAGGAGGAATAAGACCTTAATGGATATGGTAAGGTCAATGATCAGCCGTGCGAGTCTTCCGCTGTATTTGTGGGGAGAAGCATTAAACACTGCACAATATATTTTAAACAGAGTACCCTCTAAGAGTGTGCCCAAGACCCCATATGAGCTATGGACTGGTACCAAACCAAAATTAGAACATGTGAGAGTTTGGGGCTGCCCTGTACATGTCCTGCTACCACCACAGGAAAGGCATAAACTGTAAGCAAAAATGAAGAAAAATTGTTTTTTCGTTGGCTACCCATTACATTCTAAAGGATATCGTGTGTATGATCACGATAATAGGATAATCATGGAATGCCGAGATGTATTTTTCCTTGAGGATCCGACGATCAGTCCTAGAGTAAGACCACATAGTGTGGAATTATATGAAATCTCTATGGGCAAGGGGGTTCAAGCAAGTGGGGGTTCCGACGAAGAGGACGTTGGACCTAAAATTCCTGGCCAGGGCCTACTTGAGGTGATTGAACAACCCGATGAGCCAGTTGGCAGGCCGATTCGGGTGAGGAAACAACCGGCATATCTAGATGATTTTGCAGTTTATTGGAAACTGTGCAAGATTTGGATCCAACCTCCTACTCTCAAGCGGTCAAAGTGCAGGATGCATAGTGTTGGCTAGAGGCTATGAGAGAGGAGATGGAATCAATTGAAAAGAACCAAGTATGGCAATTGGTAGATCTACCTAAAGATCGAAAAGCCATTGGATGTAAATGGGTTCTTAGAAAGAAATTTAAAAAGGATGGATCCTTGGATAAATATAAAGCATGGTTAGTAGCTAAGGGATTCACACAAGTAGAAGGAATAGATTACGAGGAGACATTTTCTCCAGTTGTAAAATTCCAATCCATACGAACCTTAGTAGCATTGGTAGCATGTCGTGACCTTGAATTGCACCAGATGGATGTGAAAACAACATTCTTTAATGGTGAATTAGAAGAAGAAATTTATATGAAACAACCCGAGGGTTTTGTGGTGCAAGCTCAAGAGGACAAAGTGTACAAACTTAATAGGGCATTATATAGATTAAAACAGGCCTCAAGACAATGGTATAGAAAATTTCATCAGGCCATATGTGAAATAGGATTTGTCCCCAATAGTGGAGACACATGTTTCTATATTAAATGCAGTGGGAGTAGTTATTTATATTTGTCATTATATGTGGATGACATTTTGATCGCTAGTAATAAATTGGAAGCCATAAATGAAATCAAACAATGGTTAAAGTCAAGATTCGAGATGAAAGACATGGGTGAGGCAGAGTATGTTCTTAGCATTGAAATAACCCGTGATCGTCCGAATAGGATATTGACTTTATCACAGAGATCCTATTTGGAAGCTGTGTTGAAAATGTTTGATATGGCTAACTGTAAACCAATTGATACTCCCATCTGCAGGAGCACAAAATTGTCAAGCGATCAAGGACCCACAAATGAGCAGGATAGGGAAATGATGAGATCAAAACCTTATGCTTAAATTGTGGGCAGCATCATGTATGCGATGCTGTGTACAAGACCAGATCTTGCATTCGCCATAGGTCTCGTAAGTAGATTCCTAAGTAACCCAGGATTACTGCATTGGTATGCAGTTAAGAGGATTCTGCGGTACATCAAAGGAACAGTGAATCTTCGCCTATGTTATCAAGGTGAAGTCCTGGAACTGCGCGGCTACTCAGATGTTGATTGGGCCTGTGATTTAGACCATAGAAAGTCAACAACCGGCTATGTGTTTACCCTCGGAGGAGGTGCAATTTCTTGGGGTAGCAAGAAACAGACCTCCACGGCTATGTCAACAGCCGAAGCAGAGTATATAGCTTGCAGTACAGCAGTCCAGGAGGCTCTTTGGTTAAAATACTTCCTGTGTGATTTAGAGATAATAAATGAGAAGGAACCTGTCCCAATGAGCATAGACAGTACGTCGGCCATTTCTATGGTGAATGAGCAAAGGATTAACAGCCGATCAAAACATGTTGAAATAAAATATCACTTTGTTAGAGAGAAGGCTGAAAAGAATGATATAGAGATTTTTTATGTGCCTTCAGAAGAATTGATGGCTGATGCTCTCACCAAGGCTTTGCTTGCAGAGGTTTTTGCAAGGCATGTGATGCATATGGGACTAAGAAATGTTTGATGTACATGGCATTCGTGCCAAGTGGGAGATTGTAGGAAATCGTGTGGCCCGCATGTCACGGGTCACACTTCAGATCAAGCAGGGCAGATGCCAACAGAGATGTAATCCCACTTTAGTGTAAGACTTGATCTGGACCCCATAATAAGACTCCCAATAGGATCAGTGGATGTGGGCTTCTGGTGGAAGATGTCTCTAGTAAGTGTGACTCTTTGGGACTTGTCTATATAAGGATAAGGGAGCCCTAAGGTTTGAGATCACTATTATTCTCTCCATTCCCGTAGGAAAGACAAGAGGCGAAGAGATCCACGGAGCTTTCCCTCACTGGAACGCATATAGATCTCCGGCCGCGTGACGGAGTCTCCTCATCCAGATCCATCACCTTTTTCTTCTTCCGCTGCAAAAGGAGGATGGTATCCATTCGGTTCAAGAAATGAAACTGGCGCATTCATTGATCGCGGGAGGTGACCCCTCGTCTTCCCCGTCCATCCATGACGAGGAGTGTCCTTCTCCCATCTTTTGTTGACGAATGAGAGCCTGATTTTAAAGGCGGGTTGTACCTCCAATGCAGGGGGATTGTGGACTCAATCCATCAGTTGATGTATTAAATTGATTAATTTCTTTATTTATCAATAAAATTATGATTTGCTTTCATGAGATGAATGTTGTTTTACTACTTCATGCACATGACTAATACGTATGACATAATGGTTCATGAGTTGAACCGGATCCCATTAGTATATTAGATGTGATATATGTGCATGGATGAGATCCACGCGCGAGAGATATATGTCACAAATCTTATACTTAAAATAGCTTCACAACCAGTAATGAGATTGAGCATCTCATTTGATAAGGCTGCAGCACTTTGATCACTATGAGATAGTGTGATTTGTCTCGATCATCAGAATGTAAGATTCTGAATCACGGTGCTGGTACATTGGATGTATTGAAGGACCATGAGATGCACCTTATGGAATTCTGTCTCAATAATAAGGTATGCTCTCATAATTCCCTAGCAATAGGCTCTCAATCCTGAGACATTGATGAACTCAAGTTTCTATCTATTCATTTGCTTTGAGTCACCAATGAGTGAGGCCGACTGTAGGTTAACACCTCGGTGTCTTGGGTATGTGGTAGTAGAACTGTGGGAACGTTGAATGATCAAGATGGAATCTATCTCTATTATCCCCTTGTGCCAATTAATGGATTTGTCATTAGTAAGTGCGCACCCATCTCAATTAAGAGTTAATTGGATGGTACTGATGATTACTGTGATTAATTGGGGCTCAAGGATAATAAGATGTGGAACTTAGATTGGAAGAGACAGATTATTCCAATTGATCCACGGATATTGATAGAGGGGCCTACTTGTGGTAATTGAGAAGTTTAGGGTCTTTATTGTAATTTATTCCTAAGACTGGAGTGCAATTGCATTTATATAGTGGTGTTATTTGCAATTAACTGTGGGCCCGGATTGCACATGAGATGTGGGGTCGCGGTGTTCCAGTTGGAGCCAGCTTTCTAAGGAATCCCTAGTGGTCCCCACGCTAGCCCAAGTTATTGGAAAATACTAATCTAACTCGAACTCTAGAAAGAAGGGATAAGAAAGGAGAAAGTTGCTAATTACTTTGGAAGTAAGACTTCTATTTTAATTAGACAAGGAGAGATTTGTAAGTTTATAAAATCTCTTGGACGTCCAATAAGACTCTCCCTCACGCCCAAAACCCTTTCGTCCAAGAGTTGCACGAGTTACTCTCTCCTTTCTTCTAGTTCCTTGGAGTTTCGAGTTGGGATTTTCTCCTGAATATTCCACCATTCTTCTTGAGAAAAGAAATCCTATTCGGAGGTCATAGCGTGGAAGGCTAAGAGGTGTTGAAGAAATCCATTAGAGCACTGCGGATCTTCAAAGGTATGATCTACTTCTTGCATGTCGTAGATTATTTTGGATGTTTAGTGCTGGTAGAATTTTTACTGTACATGGTCACGAGATTGAGGGTAACGCATCCTTGATTGAGTTTTGGTCTTATGTATAGTTGATCCCTGTGTCAAGTGGATCAAAAGTTTTGAAAATCTATCCACGAGACCCACCTACTTCCAACACCCCGAAGGAAGCTTCTCGGGGGCCTCAAAATCAAAAGGAACTCTCCGGCTCATGCTTGGTCGGGAAGCCAGGTCTTAGGCTGCACTTTCTTTCTTCGAACCCATTCTCCTCGAAGTGGGCATTTTTGGGGTAGTATAAGCTACTTCCATCCTCCTTCAAGGTGCCTGCATACTCTTTCGTTTCCATGCTCAGCAACTTTTGTCCAGCTACGAACACCTGCATTTCCCTTGCTGACGAAATGGGCTTTGCTCTTTTCAAACTGAAGCTGGTTACAGGGCTGCCCATTCTAGGTGCCCTATATGAGGAATACGTTCCTCTGGAGGAGGATTTTGCTCAGCTCAACCATAGCTCACCTGACTTCTCCGCCACTTTGGAGGTTAGTTTAATTATCACATGGAGATGGTTAGGTCTAGGCGTTAGAGGCATGGGTCCCATTCACGCTGGCTGGGATGGGAGGTGCCCTCGTATCTTAAAGTATTGCAGACAAACCCTTCTTTCCAACGTCACGATGGACATGGTCGCTATGGATGTATTATTTTCCACTTATCCTGAATCAAGGGGGACTTAGCTTATTTTCTCTCGGTGTGGCTTTGCCGAGCCGTCTTCCCTACTCAAGATGGAGGTGTCGTCGATGCTGGGGCGCTCCTCCTCGCACGTTGTCTCTCCTGGGGCACGTGTTTGGCGATGTGCCCGCTATGATGAAGAACCTGTGCCACGGCCTTCGAGAGACAGTCAATCAGTTACTCGGGGGTGCCAATCCTAACAGCCACTACCTCGATCATGACTTTTACGGTTGGCCCCTCTATCATTGTGAGCCACTTCATCCAAGGATAAAGATGCCCCCTTCACTGTGTTCTCCATTCTTATGTCACATTACTTCAGTTTTGCCAGCTCACCTTCGCGAGGACTGCGCGTGGTTTAGCAAACCTAGGGAGATCATCTGGAATGCCTACTTTTATTCCCTTCGATATTCTGCTTCTTTGCCTACTTTACTGACTCCTGCTATTGCGATCACGTGCCCCATTGCAAAGGCAAAACTGCACTTTTGGACGACTCGCAATTGGAGTGGCTTCGAAGCATTAGACCTGCCGTTCTGGTTTTCTGCACATGTCGCTCTTCTATGCTCAAATCATATTGGCCTAGTCGGTTTGCGCGTCAGTTCGGCTATACCCAGGGCCGCGTGAAGCTCCCTCGTATTTCTTTTAATGGAGTGGGTTCTTTCTCCGACAGATGGAGGGCCTGGGTTGACTTTTCGGCTATGGAGACCTTCAGACACTTCCGTCCCTCTATTGTAGTGGGGCAATTCTTGTGGGATGGTCAGAACAATTATTTGCGGTGGTCCACGCGTTCCCTCGACAAGTTTCTATACTTGACGCGCGACCCACCCTCCATTGGGGGTAAGCCATGCTGCCACGCCCCCAAAATGAAATTAGGGTTACCTGGTATTAGGAGCCAATAAAATATTTTTTCTTTTATTATATTTTTTGTAAATAGAATCATTGACTCCTAAATATTTTTCCCACAGAATCTTAGGCCATGGTGAGTTTAAGTTATTCAAATTCATTCCAAACCTGCGGAAGTATTTTCAACCAATAGGTATCAATAAAAAGTCAAACTTGCATTCCTCCAGATAATAATAATAATAAAATTCCAAGATGAAAATAAAATGAATAATAGTTTATTACAATGTTCCACTGAAGAATCAAGTCTCTAAAGAAAGATTTATTTAAAATAACTGCAAACTAAATGAGTCACTCCTGTGTATGATTAGATGGCCCCGAAGCCATCATTTGCACCTCACTCGGGAACATCAATTGGCTCAAGCATTTGAAACGCTTCAACCTCCGCCTCTTCCTCGACGTAGTCAAGCTCGATACCTATGCATCAATTTTAGAAAACAAGGGTCAACCACAAAAGTGGCGGCAAGAAGAATACACATAACTCATAATGAAATACACTATCAATGTGAAAATAAGACCACGAAATCATAAAAACATGTAAACAATATAGATAAAAGAATGACATGCAATATAGAAGGAACGGATCTTAAATCCAACTCTACATCAAATAAACAATATTACATTCGCCATGCATCGCATCAGCTGATGCTCTTACGGGATTTATACCGTCTTCGGATGCCTCGTATCTTGTCCAGAAATGGTGGATCAAATCCATCTTCGGATGTCTATCATTCTATCCAAAAATCACAGTGAAACCAACTGTGTACAAGTGGTAAGCTCGTCTTCGGCCTTAAGTCTGGTAAAAATCATCAAGTGCACATTTGTGTACGGACCGCAGTCATGCAATGATCAAATCCACATAATAATCTCACACAGCCCTGCCCCTTCTTGTGTCAAGACTCATAAACATGGCTTAGTAATTATTCGACAAACACATCCTATGGCAGTGTAAAGGGCTGGCCAAAATAGGTATCTAAGCACCATATAATAAAAGGTTATATCGATAAAAAATAATTTTCAACACAACATAAATACCTTCCAATTAAACAGTGCATGGTCCAAGCCACAACACGATCAAATCATCTTAAAATAATGGATATAAACTCTAATATGTATGGAATAAGGTAAAGGAACACAAGCTCAATGATCAAGGAATATCTCCACAAACATTCCTAACACTGTGACCACAATTCATGCATGCGACAACTTCACACGAACCAAGATGAAGGTTGGGAATTTTTTTGAATCGGAATGATGCATAGCCCAACTCTCACTTCATCTGAGTGCAGGTAGTTTGTACCATTATAAGCAAACCATGAAACCTGTAAGGGGAAATCTGCCCGCATAACCTCTTACTTAGATGATGTGATGGACTAAATTATTAAATTGGATTCATTGGGTTTCAAGACCAATACAAGGGTCTTCCACGGAGTGTAATCCATCCTACATAATTATAGATAGATGATTAAATAAATTACCCGGCCCAAACTTTACCAGTCCCATGGTCCCACACAGGTGGTGCCCACCTTTACACCATTACGAGCAATCCAAATAGTCATAAACTCACATATATGCCAAGGACCCACAAGGTGATGGACCCATCTATCATGACCCGAGCCCAGAAATCGGAGGTTAGTTAAAACCAAACCAGTAACACGTACTACCCTGTAATTCGCACCCAGTCCGGAGTCTGAATGTAATTACACAAGAGATATTCACATGCTTACACGTGTGAAGTGCTGAACGAATCGTCCGTTCAAGCAATCAATGCGCGAAAGCCTGCTAATATCACTTAATAATTCTTTCCTTATTATTGAACAACTCAGCAAGCCCAAATACAACCGTGAATAGTCTAAACATTAATCATATTCAGGAACAAGATTAGTAGCTTAATTATGCACATTGCCCACATAACCCAAGATGATGTGCTTATGCATGCAAGGAGATCAAGTGTAACATACTGAGGAAGGAGTACAACATAACGAGGTCAAGTGTTACAATGCAGTCTACATGGATGCATCATGCAAGTGCTAAAAGAACCCAAAAATCCCAATATACTATAAGAGAGTTGCTCTCACCAAGAGGAACGGTCAGTAAAGTCAGTAAACATTATGTTGTCCACCCGATAGCACCTGACGGAACCTCTGTGGTCTCCTTCAATAATACCTGGTTCTATCCCAGACCGAGTTTGGAACCTGAACCTGTAACACCATTAAACAACTTGTGAATACGACGATTCATCAAAGTATAAGCAACAGTAAGGTAATATGCATTGTATTTAAAGAATTAATGATATGAACCGACAAAAGTCAAGATGATATACGCAATGTAACACTCCGATCCCCTTTGAGCCGGATTAGTGGCTCATTAGTGTGTTTTGTTTTGTTTTATTCTTTTGGACTTGGTTTTGGGCCTTGGATAGGTAGTTGAGTGACCTTTGACCTGGAATAGGTAGTTCTAAGCCCTTTTTCGTAATTTTGCTTTTGCTTTGCTTGCATCATATTTGCATCATCTTGGTGTCAGCACTTGTATTTTATTGAGCTCGTCAATTGCTGTAACTGTGTCAGAACCATTTGGAGTCAATTGGGGAAGATGGGCCTTCGTGTGACTTAAACTGTAATTAGTATAAACTCTCCGGACCTTGACTTAAACTTCCAAACCTATAAAGATGAGTCATGCTCCAGATGTCTCTTTCTCTTGCTCCTTCACTTCAACGTTGCATGTAAGGAAATTCTGGAGTTCCACGTTCTTCTCCCCTTCCCTTCATTCTCTTCTTCGATCTTGTAGTGTTGAGCTTGCACTTTGGTGATTGGGTTCTTCCTCTTTCTTCTCTCTTCTCTCATCTCTGTCTATTGCTTGAGGTAAGTGGGTTCTTTGTGTTTCTTCTCCAAATTGCTTCTCCCATTCTCTTTTGCTATGTCTTCATCTCATGCATGGTGTATCTCTTTGATTTGCTTGATTTTAGTTGCTTGGAGCTTGAGTCAGTGGATTTGGTAGAGATTTGAGGCAAGTATAAGTACAGGCTTGATAACACATATGGGTGCTTTGGTTGATGGCTTTGATTTCTTCTTATTCTTTGTCTAGCATGTTTTACAGCCACATTTTGTGAATTTGGAACCTCTGTAACTCATTTTGTCCAGCTTCTGTACCGAATTCCAGTTTCTGTAACTATCCCGAATTCGTGTTCTGTATTGTACGGCTAAGCCGTAAGTTTCTACGGCTCACATTCCAGAGCCTCGAAATTTCACTTTTGTTCTACGGCTAGGCTACGGCTAAGCCGTAATTTGTCCTACGGCTGAGCCGTAAGCTAGCCGTGACCCAAACCGTAACTCAGCCGTGAATTAAATCTCTGATCAGTCGAAACTTTTCCAACACAGGACTCCTACGGTGTGGCTACGGCTAAGCCGTGAAATGCTACGGCCAAGCCGTGGATTGGTCTACGGCTAAGCCGTATACTGACTGTAGCTCAGCCGAAAAAGGCCTTGGATCAGAGATGGAAGGAGACCAGTTTAGCTGTGTTTTTAATGGAACCAAGGTTAAGCCGTAGTGCATATTGCGACGAGTGCGTAAGATGTCTTCGGCTCAACCATAGGTCCCTCATGGCTAAACCGTTAGGCATGGCAATTCTGAATTATAACTTAGGATAATGGTGAGACTTGTAGGGCTCAAATACAGGTTAACCACCCATGTAAACCGGACCAATGGATTCGTTGGATCGCATGAAGAGTCTGTTAGGCTGTGACTTATTCATGTGAGTGTTGATCACTGTTAAGCACCTCCCCATGGGTGTTGGTTTAAGGGACTTCGATGCACTTGAGGGTTATATTGCAACACTAGGATGGCAACGGTGTATCGAATAACTTAAAACTACATCAACATGCACGGTTAGTGACAGTGATGCAACTAGATTTGACTTGGCTTGTAATGAACCTTGATTCCGTATTAATCTGAGATGCATTTCATATTGTTTATAACTTTGCCCTCTGTTCTGTTAATCTATGTTTATGCATGTCGCAGTCATTTTGCATTCGTCCTGTATGTCTGTTTATTCTTCGATCTGCACTATACGTTGATCTATGCTGTGATGGACTTAATCTATGCTCTGTCTCTGGCTTTGTATATCTCTGATTTTTGGGTATTCCCTGGTGGCTCTGCCCAGAGGTTAATACGTGAGGATAAGATCCGGTCTTTGTCATCGGTGAGTCCAAAGCGGATAATCTCCCTTCTTTGGATTTGATTTGATTGGTATTAGTCTGGCTCTACTCAGCCTCAGCCCTAGGATGCCCGACGGGGTTACCTCTGGCTTAGATCTCTGTATCTCTGTATAACTGCAGTGTTGCTTTGTCTTGGGACCCCGGAACCCAGGAAACCGAGACCCGCTTGTACCTTTGGCCTGGACAGCGGTGTTCTGCTCTGCTCTGCTCTGCTCTCTATTGGAGAGAACATGGTTAACGTAGTAGCCAACTAGTTCAGTACTCTATGTTTTGATTCACATATCATGTTTTACTTCTATGCACGATTGGCTTAGTTTCCTAATATGGAACTCTGTATTTAACCTTCTGTCATTATTATATTCACTTTGATACTATGAGTGTTACACCCTTGTTACTTGTATTTGCTGGATCGTTGTATTCATTTTTGTTGTCTGTGGTGTCGCAGGCACAGATCCCTTGCCCAGCTCCCCGGCGGTCGAGGAGGCTGCAGGGGCGAGTGTAGAGGCGCCCTCAGGTTTGGCAGAGTGGGCCTGATCATCTCTGCCGAGTGCGTTCATGCATACAGTGGCTTTTGTTTTGAGTTTTGGTTTTAGGGGACTTTGTATTTTGGGACTCTTTGGACTTTGGACTTTATCATCTGTATATTTGTACATCTTTGTTTTGTCGTGTATTCAGACTTGTATTGGTTTTCCAGTTGTGTTATCTTTGTCTTTTCTGTTCCGCATTTGTTTTAGCTTCCGCTATTTGATTTTCTTTGTCGCTTGCTATGATATGTACAGCTTCCGCGTACGCTTAGTTCGCACGTGTTAGATCCCTTGTGTGCGTGCATCTGGACTGGGTTTGGGTGCACGTGCACAGGAGTACGTGTGTCACAGGTTTAGCTTTTCGCTAACTCCCGAATTCTGGGCTCGGGTCGTGACACGCAACATATCCAATTACTTTTGGCTCTGCCTCTGGACTCACAGGTGGTTATGACTCGATCTTGCCCAAAACGCATTGCCTCAAAAGAAAACAAAATTCATATGATTAATAGAGTTTCAAGTTCATATCTAGGCACGTCATGCATTTGAATAAGCATGCTATAAGGATCATAAAACAGATATACTTGTTAGGTGGCTACTACATTTGCCATATTCTCCCTATCGAGAGCAAATAGGACGAGAACACCATCGACCAGGCTAGGGTACGAATGAGTTTCTGGTTCCTGGGGTCTGGAATCCTAGGACAAGAGCACACTACAGCGGCAATAAGCAGGCTACGCCAAAGTCAATCCCATCGAGTATCCTGAGGCTGAGGCAGAGTAGTGCAAGACCATATCAATCATGTCAAACAATACACAATACATGTCAAGTCAAGTCACATCTAAGCAAGCAGTGCAGGCAAGAAGGATAGAACGTGTATCATGTCATAATACATTCAGGTCAATACCAGCATTTTTCAAGACAAATACACAAACCAGTACAATTACAAGTCGAAACAATCATAATGAATAGAGGGCAAGAACGTTAGTCAATATGCCATGCAATTCAATTTCATAGAATCAAGGCAGTTTTAGTAGCCAACCCTAATCTAGTAATATATTGTTTTTAACCGTGCATGATAATGTAGTTTTAAGTTAACCGATACACAGTTGTTTTTCTTTGGTTCTTTGTTGTTACATTGTGTCGGGAAGGTGTATCGAAGTCTCTTAAACCAACACCTATGGGGAGGCGTTTAACAGATGGACAATGTCACATGAATAAGTCTCAGCCCTCAAGACTTATCTGATCTTTCAATTATTCCTTTGAGCTGATTAATGGTCTACAAGGATCCAAAACTAAGGCCCTACAAGGTATCACAACAATAACTATCAATCCTCAATTTCAGTGGTCTCATGGCTTAGCTGTAGGTGACTTACGGCTTAGCCGTAGGCATCTTATGGCTTGACCGTATTATGCACTATGGCTTAGCTGTGGTTGTTAGATTTTGTGGACTCAATCCATCAGTTGATGTAATAAATTGATTAATTTCTTTATTTATCAATAAAATCATGCTTTATTTTCATGAGATGAATATTATTTTACTACTTCATGCACATGACCAATACATATGACATAATGGTTCATGAGTTGAACCGGATCCCATTAGTATATTAGATGTGATATATGTGCATGGATGAGATCCACACGCGAGAGATATATGTCACAAATCTTATACTTAAATAGCTTCACAACTAGTAATGAGACTGGGCATCTCATTTGATAAGGTTGCAGCACTTTGATCATTATGAGATAGTGTGATTTGTCTCGATCATCAGAATGTAAGATTTTGGATCACGGTGCTGGTACATTGGATGTATTGAAGGACCATGAGATGCACCTTATGGACCAGATGGAAGAGTGGAGACCTATAAGGCTAGGCTTGTTGCGAAAGAATATACTCAGAAAGAGGGGATCGATTATGAGGAAACCTTCTCGCCAGTAGCCATGCTCAAATCCATCTGAATACTCTTATCCATTGCGGCTCATCTCGATTACGGGATTTGGCAAATGGATGTCAAGACGGCTTTTCTCAACGACCATCTTGAGGAAGACATCTATATGGTGCAGCCAGACGGTTTTGTAGCTAAAAACCAGGAGCAGAAAGTTTGCAAGCTGCAGAAGTCTATTTATGGACTGAAGCAGGCATCCCGAAGCTAGAATATCCGTTTTGACCAGGCAATCAAGTCATTTGGTTTTTGTCAAAATCCGGATGAGTCATGTGTGTACATGAAAAGTGAAGGTGACAGGGTAGTTTTTCTGGTTTTATATGTCGATGACATCCTTCTCCTCGGGAAAGACATAGGAATGTTGTCAACGGTAAAAGTTTGGTTAGCCAAGACTTTTGATATGAAGGACTTGGGAGAAGCTAGTTACATCTTAGGGATCAAACTCTATCGAGACCAAAAAAATAGGATGATTGGCTTATCCCAAGCTGCATACATAGATAAGGTGCTAGTACGGTTTGCAATGCAAGACTCCAAGAAGGGTATCACACCTTTCAGGCATGGAGTGCACCTTTCCAAGGATCAGTGTCCTAAGACACCCGAGGAAAAGGAGCAAATGAGGTCGATACCATACGTTTCGGCTGTTGGTAGCCTCATGTATGCTATGTTATGTACTAAACCAGATATCTGTTATGTAGTGGGCCTAGTTAGCAGATATCAATCTAATCCAGGACCTGAACATTGGACTGCTGTAAAATGTATTCTCAAATACTTGAGAAGGACTAGAGATTACATGTTGATTTATAGCAGTGATGAGTTGATTCCAGTCGGATACACAGATTCTGACTTTATGTCAGATAAGGATTCTAGGAAATCCATCTCTGGTTATGTATTTATGCTTGGAGGCGGAGCTATTAGCTGGAGGAGTATAAAACAAGAATGTACCGCTGATTCAACCTCGGAAGCTGAATATGTAGCAGCTTGTGAAGCAGCTAAGGAAGCAGTATAGCTTAAAAGATTCCTTTTGGAACTTGGGGTGGTACCTTTGGTACGACAGCCACTCACAGTTTACTGTGACAGCAGCGGGGCAGTCGCTCAGTCAAAGGAACCCAGAAGCCATAAAAGCCAAAAGCATGTACAGAGGAAGTACCACTTAGTCAGAGAGATTGTGCAGAGAGGTGATATTGCTATTACCAAGATAGCCTCTGCGGACAATTTGGCAGATCCCTTTACTAAGCCTTTGACTATCAAAGTCTTTGAGCAGCATGTAGAAGGGATGGGCATGAGATGCAACCCTGACTGGCATTGAGCCCAAGTGGGAGATTGTTAGATTTTGTGGACTCAATCCATCAGTTGATGTAATAAATTGATTAATTTCTTTATTTATTAATAAAATCATGCTTTGCTTTCATGAGATGAGTGTTATTTTACTAAGTCATGCACATGACCAATACATATGACATATTGGTTCATGAGTTGAACCGGGTCCCATTAGTATATTAGATGTGATATATGTGCATGGATGAGATCCACACGCGGGAGATATATGTCACAAATCTTATACTTAAATAGCTTCACAACTAGTAATGAGACTGGGCATCTCATTTGATAAGGCTGCAGCACTTTGATCACTATGAGATAGTGTGATTTGTCTCGATCATCAGAATGTAAGATTCTGAATCACGGTGCTGGTACATTGGATGTATTGAAGGACCATGAGATGCACCTTATGGAATTCTGTCTCAATAATAAGGTATGCTCTCATAATTCCCTAGCAATAGGCTCTCAATCCTGAGACATTGATGAACTCAAGTTTCTATCTATTCATTTGCTTTGAGTCACCAATGAGTGAGGCCGACTGTAGGTTAACACCTCGGTGTCTTGGGTATGTGGTAGTAGAACTGTGGGAACGTTGAATGATCAAGATGGAATCTATCTCTATTATCCCCTTGTGCCAATTAATGGATTTGTCATTAGTAAGTGCGCACCCATCTCAATTAAGAGTTAATTGGATGGTACTGATGATTACTGTGATTAATTGGGGCTCAAGGATAATAAGATGTGGAACTTAGATTGGAAGAGACAGATTATTCCAATTGATCCACGGATATTGATAGAGGGGCCTACTTGTGGTAATTGAGAAGTTTAGGGTCTTTATTGTAATTTATTCCTAAGACTGGAGTGCAATTGCATTTATATAGTGGTGTTATTTGCAATTAACTGTGGGCCCGGATTGCACATGAGATGTGGGGTCGCGGTGTTCCAGTTGGAGCCAGCTTTCTAAGGAATCCCTAGTGGTCCCCATGCTAGCCCAAGTTATTGGAAAATACTAATCCGACTCGAACTCTAGAAAGAAGAGATAAGAAAGGAGAAAGTTGCTAATTGCTTTGGAAGGAAGACTTCTATTTCAATTAGGCAAGGACGAGATTTGAAAGTTTATAAAATCTCCTTGGACATCCAAAAGAGTCTCTCTCACGCCCAAAACCCTTTCGTGCAAGAGTTGCACGAGTTACTCTCTCCTCTTTTCTTCTAATTCCTTGGAGTTTCGAGTTGGGATTTCTCCTAAAGATTCCACCATTCTTCTTGAGAAAAGAAATCCAATTCGGGTCATAGCGTGGAAGGCTAAGAGGTGTTGAAGAAATCCATTAGAGCACTGCGGATTTCCAAAGGTATGATCTACTTCTTGCATGTCTAGATTATTATGGATGTTTAGTGCTGGTAGAATATTTACTGTACATGGTCACGAGATTGAGGGTAACGCATCTTGGATTGGGTTTTGGTCTTATGGATAGTTGATCTCTGTGTCAAGTGGGTCAAAAGTTTTGAAAATCTATCCACGAGACCCACCTACTTCCAACAGTGGTTCCCCCAGAATTATTTCCTCTTATGGCTTGACCATGCTTGTTCTGCTGCTCAACCACGAATTGATATGGCTTGGCCGTAGCGCACCCCGTGGCTGGACCATAGAAGGCTTTCTCTAATTGGTTAATAAGGAGAGGGACCCCAGGATTTAGCATAAAAGGGGTCCTTTTGTTATTCAAATGTAGGAGGATAAGAATAAGCAAGAAGAGACTTCAGTCTCAAACTGAATCTCCCGGGGCAGAATGATTCAGGGCCAATCGGTTGGATTTTAGTTCTAGAAGTGTCCGATCGGTCGAACACCATACCCGATTAGTCAGGTAGCAGAATTCTGTTATAGAACGACAGAACTTGAATCATTTGCATCACGGAAACAACGAGTAAAAGGTGTTAGTTTCATTGTAAGAGTGTGTTGTCAACTACGTGACCCAAGTCTAGTCTAGCTCTAGAAAGATCAAGTTACATCTATGAAGATCAAGATCAAGCTCGATCAAGGAAGCTCAAGGTATATCAATGAAGAACAAGCAAGATCAAGGAAGATCAATATCAATCCAGTCCATCATTTAGAAGATTTTCTTTGAGTGCTAAGGGATAAGGTAACATTGACCCTTAATGTTCCAAGAAATAGAATGGAAAAAGGGTTTCTTAACACCCTGTTTTTGATCTACGGCTTGGATCATGGCTAAGCCGTAAATCCTATGGCTCACTCTCTAGAGAGAAGATTTTGAACCATTTGTTCTACGGTTGACAATACGGCTACACCGTAAAAGTGCTATGGCTTAAAAGTGCTATGGCTAAGCCGTAGTATGATTCATGGCTAAACCGTGAGTTTACGAGCCATTTTCTAGAGAGAGCTGTTGGCCATATACTGCCTACAGTTGATCTTACGGCTAAGCCGTAAGGCCTTCACGGCTAAGCCGTAGTATGATTCACAGTTAAGCCCTAAAGTTTTCGGGCCACTTTCCAGAGAGTAGTATTAGGAAATTTTAGCTTACGGCTAACTTACAGCTAACCCGTAAGGTGCTCATGGCTAAGCCGTATAAGGATTTATGGCTAAGCCGTAAGCTTAACCGTAAGAAGGAAAAACGTTGAATCTGGGTCAAACTAGCCGTTGGATATTGTCAGAGCATACGGCTAAGCAGTAGACCACCTTTTCCTAGCCGTAGATCTAATCGTTGGAGCTTTTCTGTATTTAAAAGGACTGCTCGTTTCCTCCAAAAACATAGATAAAAAATTGAGAAATACTCCAACAGAGCTGAGCCTTTGCACCATTAGTAAAACCATTCTAAAAGCTCCCACAACCACCTTCTCTACAACTCTTAAAGTGCCATTATTGTCTTAAGAAGAGTAGTTGTGCATTTAGGAAAGGCTTACATTCAATCTGAGGAAATCTTAGCCTTCAAAACCTTTATAAAACCTCTTCTTTTGGCTGAACACTCATCTAAAGATCTTCATTACCAAAGATCAAGCACAACAGGTCAAAGCTTGGAGGTATTCTTTCAAGCTTCAAGAGCACTACTCAAAGCTAAGGTATATAGTTTTTATTCGAGTGTTCTAGTTTGTTTTAGTTTTCTCTGCTGTATATGGTGGAAGACAAACCACTGCATCAAAAATTGTTGTAGTTGGTGGATTAGATCAAGGATCAACCACCTGATCAAAAATCTAGTTGTGGAAGATAAACCATTGGATCAAAAATTGTTATAAAAGGTGTTTGTTATGTAAGTACCTTAGATTCAGTGGAACCAAGAAAGATTGCTCTTAAGAGTGGATGTAGATCTGGGATCAAACCACTATAAATTTTTGTGTTTGTCACTTATTATGTGTGATGGATGCCTTATAGCCCTATTTACTTGTGTTGATCATCTTTCTGAGCTATATCTTCCTTGTTTTTGTAGCATATCCATACACTGTTAGCACACACAACTCTGAGCATCATTTTTTTATCATATCTGTGGATTCTTAATATTGAGTGAGCCTTTAAAATTGCACACTAAAATAACCTCATATCTGAAAAGAAGTTTTTAATAGTCCTATTCACCCCCCCTCTAGGACTTGGTGAGATCTAGTTGTTGCACCTTCAATTGGTATTAGAGCAAGGTTACTTCTTAAGGGTGTAATAGCTTGAAGTAGATCCTTTTGGTAGATTCACCATGAATCTTGAAGGAAGCTCAATTACCCGGCCTCCTTTCTTTGATGGAACAAATTACACATTCTGGAAAGCCTGTATGACAGCATTTTTGAAATCCATGGACTGGGCTGTTTGGCAGGCTGTAGAGAAAGGTTGGACAGAACCCACTAAAAAAGTGACTATAAATGGTGTCACAACCACTAGACCATTGGATCCAGCAAGATGGTCTGTTGCTCAGCTATTTCTTAGACAAAACAATGCTACAGCTTACAATGCTACAGTGTGTGCTATGAATCAAGAAGAGTTTAAAAAGATCATGACAACTACTAATGCAAAACAGGCCTGGAGAATTCTTGAAGTTACTTATGAGGGTACCTCTATAGTCAAAAGATCTAAACTTCAGATGCTCACAAGTCAGTTTAAAAACATTCTTATGGAAGAAAATGAAATGTTTATAGACTTTCATACGAAGCTCATGAAAATTGTAATGGGGGAAACTCTTCCAGAAGGTAAAATTTGTAGTAAAATCTTAAGATCACTTCCGAAAAGATTCCATCCCAAGGTAACCTCTATAGAAGAACACAAGGATTCAGAACAAATAAAAATTAAAGATTTTGTGGGATTTCTTCAAACCTTTGAACTAAAATTTAACAATGATAAAAAGAAATCAATTGCACTAATCACTTCTCACAACACCTCTTTTTATAAAGATGATATAGAAATAACTAGTGATGATGAGGATGAAGATGTGGCTCTTTTGGCTAAAAGATTTTTAAAATAATTTAAGAAAAAAAGAGTGAAAGATTATAAAAATGAAAACATTAATGATAAACACAAAGGTCGATCAAGTTCCATCTCTAGAAGTAAGCATAAGGAGCCCATGTGTTACAGGTATAAGAAATTTAGACACATATCCACCGATTGTCCACAAAAAGGAAAATATAAAAAAGAAGAATTGAGTAGCCACTTGGGATGATTCATCTGAACCAGATTCTGACTCAGATGAATCACATCAAAATGAATCAGACAAATATACAGTTCTGATGGCTACCACTACAACATTCAACTTCTCTGAGGAAATGATTAAATGTGAAACATCACATGAAGAAATCTCAGGAAGTGAGTCAGAGAGTGAATATGAAATTCAGGTGATGAGGATAATGACAACACCACGGATTCCTATGAACTACTTTATAAGGGAACTTGTAGACTAGTTGAAACTATAAGTAAGCAACAAAACAAAATTAAGAATTTAAAAGAAAAGGTTGATAGTATTAATGCTGAAAAGGAGGAATTAATTAAAGAACTTAAAAGAGTAAAAGCCCAGTTATCAACAGAAAGAGAAAATGTAATTAAATTAAGAGAAAATGAAAAAACACTTTGGAAGATAAAAGATGAAAATAATGCTCTCCACAATGAAGTGGCCGATCTGAAATGATATAAAGAAAAGTATGAGTACAGATTTACCCAAAATGATGAGAAGTACATTAGACTATTCAAACTTGGGAAATCTTATAAGGATATGATCAGTCTTGGATATGACAAAAATGTTAATCAGTCTCCAGGTTCTGAAACTGTTTTTGTCAAAAGTGTACTAGAGAAGGAAGATACCAATGTTAAAAATATTTTGGATAGAGCATCTACTAGTACTCATACTATTTCATCAAATGTCGTTTGTCATTATTGTGGAAAAAGAGGTCATTTCAAAGTAGAGTGCAAGTTGAGAAAAATTTATGATAACATAAGTCTAAAAAGTGAGAAAAACACTTCAAAAAAGGTGGAACTTGAAAATAAAATGCTGAAGTTTCAAATAAAATTAGAACAAATTACTATAACAAGTTCCCCTTGAACCCAAAGATGAATAATTTGTTAAAAGAAGTTCAGAAGTTAAGAAAACAATTTGAAATATACAAAAGAGATGAAGTAAAAATTGGAATGAACATCCTTTTTCCCTAACATAAAACATACCAAGTGAAACATCAAAAGCCAGTTGGGATCCCCACTACTAGAGCACTTAAATGGATACCTAAAAACAAGAATCTAGTGGTCCACATAGCTTTTCAAGCTGCAGATCAATCAAGATGGTATCTGGATAGTGGATGCTCAAAACATATGACTGGTGATAAATCATGTTTGTCTAAGATGATTGAGTTTGATGGAGGCACGGTCACTTTTGGAGATAGCAGTATTGCCAAAATTATTGGTAAGGGAACTTTAAATGTTCCTAACCTACCACCTTTTGAGAATGTTCTGTGTGTTGATGGGTTGAAACATAATTTACTTAACATATCTCAAATTTGTGATAAAGACTATACTGTGAAATTCAGTAGTCATAGTTGTGAGATCTCAATGAATGGAAAGATAATCTTAAGAGGTCTTAGAACTACCGACAATTGCTATGTGGTAGGAAAATAAAAAACTTCACCTCCACTTCTTGCTTATTGACCAATACTAATGAAGTTAAACTGTGGCATCGAAGACTTGGGTATGTAAACTATAGAGAATTATCCCGGCTAAACAAATACATTGAAGGACTGCCCAAGATCAGTAACTAAGAAAAGATGATTTGTGGAGAATGCCTACAAGGAAAACAAATTAGAAGTGTCCATAAAAGGGTGAATGCTATGAAAACTTCTTGACCTCTAAAACTTATTCATATGGACCTGGTTGGACCAACAAAAAGAGAGAGTCGAGGTAAGAAAAGGTACTTTCTTGTTATGGTAGATGACTACTCCAGATTCACTTGGGTTGCATTCTTAAGAGAAAAATCTGAAACCTTTGGAGAATTTAAAAGGATAGTAAAACAAATTCAAATTGAAAAAGACACTTTAGTAGCCCGAATCCAAAGTGATCATGGTGGAGAATTTGAAAATGATTAGTTTGACAAATTCTGTGAGAAATATGACATTCACCATTAATATTCAGCACCTAAAACTCCACAACAAAATGGGGTAGCTGAAAGGAAGAATCGAGTCATTTAAGACATGGCCACAGTCTTGCTCCAAAGTAAGAATCTTCCTAGAGATTTGTGGGCCGAAACTGTTAATACCAGCTGCTACATCATCAACCGAGTCTATCTTAGGACTGGTACAAATCAGACAGCTTATGAACTATGGCATGGAAAGAAACCAAATGTCAAATATTTTAAGGTCTTTGGAAGTAAATGTTATATTATGAAGGATAAAGAGCTGCTAAGTAAATTTGACTCGAAAAGTGATGAAGGTATATTCTTAGGTTATTCGACACGGAGTTGGGCCTATCGTGTTCTAAATCTGAGAACCGGAGTCATCTAAGAGTCAATAAATGTTATTATAGATGATGAATCCACAAGTTTTGATGATGTTGATGAAATGGAAGCTCCTTTGGTGACTAAACCCACACGATCTATGGTAAAAACTGATATTCCTCCTTCCACTGAAAATTTGGTTAATATAAAAGACCATCCTATAGACCAGATTATTGGTGATCCTTTAACATGTGTAAAAACTAGGAAACAGTTAGAGAACATTATGAATCACCTGTGTTTTACTTCTGTTTTAGAACCTACGTACGTTGATGAAGCCTTTTCTGATAGTGATTGGATAAAAGCTATGCAAGAAGAATTGAACCAATTTACAAGAAGTGATGTTTGGTACCTAGTTCCAAGACCAAAGAATAAAAATGTGGTAGGCACTAAATGGATCTTCAAAAATAAACTTGATGAAAATGGCATCATTGTTAGAAACAAAGCAAGGTTGGTAGCACAAGGATACTCTCAAATTGAAGGTATTGACTTTGATGAGACCTTTGCTCCAGTTGCCCGTTTGGAATCAATTAGGATTTTGTTATCTATAGCTTGCTTTTTAAAGTTCAAATTGTATCAAATGGATGTTAAAAGTGCCTTTCTAAATGGAATTTTGAATGAGGAAGTGTATGTTGAACAACCTAAAGGTTTTATAGACACAAAATTCCCTAATCATGTGTTTAGATTAAAGAAAACCTTGTATGGTCTTAAGCAAGCACCACGTGCTTGGTATGAAAGATTGGCAAAATTCTTGTTAGATAATGATTTTCAAAAATGTAGTGTTGATAAAACTCTTTTCATCCAAAAGACGAGAAAGTCAGTTTTAATAGTGCAAATATATGTAGATAATATCATATTTGGTTCCATGTGTAATGAATTGACTGCTCAGTTCGCAAATTTAATGCAATCTGAATTCGAAATGAGTATCGTTGGTGAACTGAATTTCTTTTTAGGTCTGCAAATCAAACAATTACGTAATGGTATCTTCATTTCCCAGTCCAAATATGCAAAGGAATTAGTAAAATGATTTGGTCTAATGGCTAGGAAACATGTCAAAACCCCCATGAGTACAACCATCAAACTTACTAAGGATGCTAATGGTAAAGGGGTTGACTCAAGCCTATATAGAAGTATGATTGGTAGCTTGTTATACCTGACTGCAAGTATGCCAGACATAGCATTTAGTGTGGGAGCTTGTGCATGTTATCAATCAGATCCGAAAGAATCCTATCTGACTGCTGTAAAAAGAATCATCAAATATATTGCAGATACAACTGAATATGGTGTATGGTATCCTCATGACTTATCATCTTCCATTGCTGGATACTTAGATGCTGATTGGGCAGAAAACTTAGATGATAGGAAATCCACAAGTGCGCCTGTTTTTACATTGGAAATTGTCTAGTAGCTTGGCATAGTAAAAAGTAAAATTCCATATCTCTTTCCACTGCAGAGGCTAAATATATTGCTGCTGAAAGCTGTTGTTCTCAACTCTTGTGGATGAAGTAGATGCTTATGGACTATTGCATTAAGCAAGGAATGATGAACTTATATTGTGATAACACTATTGCCATATATATTTCTAAAAATCCAGTCCAGCACTCTCGCACAAAACATATTGATATCTGACATCATTTCATTAAGGAATTGGTCGAAGAAGAAACCATTGTGCTTAAATATATTCAGACCGAACATCAACTAGCAGACATCTTGACCAAACCCTTAGATGTATTAAAATTTGAAAATTTGAGGATATCTATTAGTGTTTGCTGTTTGGATTAATTTGCGCTTTCCTAGGCCTACGGCTACGCCGTAATTCATTTTACGGCTGAGCTGTAACCTCTCTATGGTTAACCCATTTTTGCGCATACTTTACGTTACGCCTTATCCGTTCGGGTTTACGGCTAAGCCGTCCAGTGATATTTTTGCCCTCGTTCTTCGCGCCGAATTCACATTTAAGGCTGTACCCTTCGATTTCTTTCTTTTTTCCTCATTTTGCGTGGGACGACTGCTCTGCCTTAGTGTCACACCCCGATCCCGGGAATTTGGGGATTTGAGTGGGCCCTCAGGGCATGGATACGTAATCCCGTAGAAGTCCGTGCCCTGAAGAATTAGGCACGAATCCCTACAAGGGAGATTCCACAGGAACGTGTGAGGTTAGCCATCACACGTAGGGATATAACTCATCATAAGCGAATGCCTGCGAAATACTCAGTAATAATCAAGAGCAAGTTAAAGAACATGTCATTTTTCATACATAGATAGGTATATACCAAAGTGCTGAAGTCTTTTAATTACATTCCATGTAATCTAACTGCTATGTAAAGGTTAGGTACAAAAAGGTCCACTGTGCACTTTCCCCAATGGAGAATCAAAATGTGATTGTAACTCCTCCAGAACTGACGCTCTCCTTAGGATGACTAATAAAAGACATCGTCACCTTTCCATTCAACTATACCCCGAGGTACCATTGGGGCACTCTCTGGTCTCCGGGGCCGCGTCAATACCCGAGTTGGGACTGGGTTCTGCACCTGCAATACCAAGGATAACACTAGGGCTGCCGATCCGGCCCTTTAGAGAGGGGGCTCGGCTCGGCCCGGCCCGCAAAAGCCCTCAAAACGAGGGATTATTTTTTTCATTTAAAGCCCGAGGGTAGGGTAGGGCTCTATTTTTAAAAGCCTGCATCTAGAGGGCTGAGCTTAGGCTTGACTAATCAGGCCCAAGGGGGCCCGGCCCGGCCCGGCCCACTGTTTATTAAATTTTAATATAAAATATATAATATACACAATGAGTTTGAAGATGGTTTGGTATATGATGCACCTACCAAAATATTGTCAAATGTGGATAAAGTTGATTTGGTAAAGAAATCTAATGAGTTTGAAGATGATTTTTTAGCTTTTGAGGAATAAATGACTCAGACAGTTGTAGAGGAAAAATCGAAATTAAATTGTTATTTGGAGGAGCCAAGGGATAAATATGAAAATTTCAATATATTGGATTGGTAGAAAGTTAATTCAACAAAATATCCAGTTGTCTCCAGAATGACTTGTGACATTTTAGCAATTCCTGTTTCTATAGTTGCTTCTGAATCAGCATTTAGTACGGGAGGAAGGGTACTTGATCAATATAAGAGTTGTTTAAAATCTGAGACTGTAGAAGTCTTAATTTGCACACAAGATTGGATAGTATGCAGCAATACAATGATAGTAATACATTCGATGATCTTTTAGATATTCTAAAAGTAGATTAAATAATAAAATAAAGAATTATTGTTATTTGTGATATATTTATTATCATTTATAGAATTATTATTATCTACCTTATATTTTATATTGTAGAAATGATTTTATCCCACCACCAATGCCTTAAAAAAAAGTTTTTAACACTGCCATGCTGCCTTTTGCATTGTATTGCCAGTCCCCAGCCTAGGCAAAGGAGGACGGTTTGTATAAGGTTGGTTAGTGGTGGCGGCATAGGCTGTTGCATATAAAAGATTTATTTCCATTAAAGAAAAGAAATTTCCCTGGCTCGGCCCTGGCCCGGCCCTAGCCCTTGAGGGTTAGGTAAGGGCCTAAAAATTATAGGCCCACTGTAAAAGTCGAGGGCCTTTGCTCGATTAGGCCCGGCCCGCACATGTAAGGGTAGGATAAGGGCTTACCTAAGCCCGGCCCGGGCCTGGCCCTTTGACAGCCCTAGGTAACACTGTTAACACGATGGTTAAGTAAGTACTGAGGCATATGAAATAAGTATAACATAATATATCAAGGGAACTTAACGGTATACACTAATTTAAAGGGAGCAATGAAAGTTTACTAGACATATGGTGCATGAACGACAATGGATGAGGAACTACAATTAAAACATCATACATACTGAATGGCAACCACGATGCTTTATTCTCCCAAAAAGGGAGTATACATATGGGTTGCTAGGGGATCAAGCTAGTTTCCCGAAGAGTGTTGACAACTCCTCCATAAACTACTGCAGTAGTGACATACATATACCCAAAGGGCACTAAGTGGTGCCGACTCGGATTCAATCAAACTAGTCATAACATACATAAGGAATAGTTAATCATGAAGGCAGGCGAATAATTAAGCAAAGTATATGCATATGGGCTACAAAGGCCCGAACCTCGGCTATACCCTTGGCGAGCAAGCACACACTCAGTAGAAGCTCTGGCTTGTTGACACACACTCATTAGAAGCTCAGGTCTGAATTGTCTTGGGGTTTGCTAGAGGAAGTGAATCTGATAACCAATCATGTCGAAGGCAATATATCATAGCAATATGAATGCATACAGATTGAGTAAGTATCCAAGAATCACTAAACACCCTATATTATGGAACCCATGATTCCCAAGGACATTCAGCACGATGTACTCATAAGACGTCAAGTATCATTGTGTTACCGCATCTTGGTATCACCTCGTATGCATACATGACACCCCTTTCTTATGCCAACATCCATGAATTGCCATTGGGAGATCATCCGGAAATCATTTGTTCTCTCAAACATGTGATTACCATTGGTCCGGTGTAGTGGTGTGGAAGGTGCCCACTAAGGCCCTACAAGTCATTGAGGGTTCCTAACATCCTATGTTCACTGGGTCCTTACGGTTTAGCCATGTTTAAGGTTACGGCTTAGCCAAGTGGTTCATGTTATTCTTTAAATTTCAGGCGCATTTACGGCTTAACCGTATATTGGCCTACGGCTTAGCCGTGCTAAGCCTATGGCTAGGCTACGGTTGAGTTACGGTTTAGCCGTAATTTATTTCACGGTGCAGCCGTAGGTAAGCCGCAGTACAAAACCAGGTTTTGTTGCTCTCTGGATTTTGAGTCGTAAATACTCACGGCTTAGCCGTAGCTTCGCTGTAAGCTTCAGAAAACCTGAAGTTAGTTCTGTAACTCATTTTCAGTACAGGGATCAATACAGAACCTTATTGTGGGGAGTTTCTATGGCTTAATTATAATGTACCTGATGGAGTTCAATTCCCACACACCCTCCTATTACATGTTTACATCCTAACTCACTCCATACCACATTTGGATCAATTAAAACAATGAAAATGGCTAAAATTGGAAAATGCAAGGAGCTAACTCAATAGTCAATAACTTAATCATGCATGAAACACATACAACTTAAATACTTACCTCTTAACAGTGTTTGCCCTCCCCAAGTCGTTCTTGTCGTGTGGTTAGGGGAAAAACTCTGAATTGAAATGGCTTCTCTACAATAGAACATGCAATGAGGAAAATGGGGTTTAGATTCACATGCATGTCATGCCGTGGAGCCCTTATGACTCTAATAAACCCAAAGTGAATGAAATGGAGGCAATCCTTCACCTTGTACTGCTGTAGTATTGGAGAAGTTGTGATTCTAAGGAAGAGGTACCCAAGGAAGAAGAAGAGGATGGATGGATGCTATGAGTAGCACATGCAAGCTCCAGTTCTTTGTTTCCAGTTCTATATGTGAAATGAAGGGGGGGGGGGGTGAAATGAGGTGGCTCCAGCAATAGGAAGAAGAATCAAGGAGGAAGAATGAACGTGGAGTCTTGTTCAGCTTAAAACTTCCTGCATTTAACATGCAGGTCCATAGGTTCTACAAAATTACAGTTTAGGCCAAGTGCACCTCAATTGGCCCAAAACGAGTTCGGATTAAATTGAGCCCAATACAAAAGGTGGTCTACGCGGAAAATTACACGGAGGGCAATGGATGAGGTGTCCAAAAGATACGAGGACAATTTACAAAAAGGCCCTTGACTACGGAAGTAAGGTTCAAACTCCGCCCAACTACCTATCCAAGACCCTAAACCCAATAGTTTTAAATTAAATTAGCCTTAGTCAGGTTTACTAAGTATAAAACAAGATTAATTAATGAAGATTAAGGTTAGTGGGATCTGGATCCTTACACCTAGGGTTTCCTTCTTTTCGTCTTTTCTCTTCCTTTTCCTTCCTCCCTCTGGGTCTCTCATCAAGGTATTCTCTCTCCCTGCCTCTATTGTATTTGCATTTCCTTCCCTCCTTGTTCCGTCCTCTTTCTTGTTCTCCTCTCTTGTTCGTCGTTTACTCTAAACTCTGTGTACTTCTCTGCTCTTCTCTCTTGACTTTCTAACTTGTATTTTGGTGAGTGTGTGTGCTTGTATCTGATTGTAGTTCAGTCACTATGCCTCCTTGAACCAAAAATATGTACCCCGCCAGTAAGAGGCCTAGACCCTCTAGGAGTTCCTCCAGATTAAGACAGAACTCACCACCTTCTCCCAGAGTTTTAGTTCCATGGGAATCCACTAAAGATAGGTCCTTTTCTTCTCGTCCCATTACTGTGGAGCGAAGTATTGATACTCTTGTAGTTGAAAAATATGGGGTTCATACTCTCCTCTCCATGGTTGGGTGGAAAAATATTCTCAAATGGGGTGGTCCTGCTTTCCCATCCATTGTCTAGACCATGTATGCATCTATCAGGGAAGAATCTATGGACTCTTTATCTTTTGAGGTTGAATTCACTGATGGCACTAATGTCATCACTCCTGCCATCCTTTCTACCCTTCTATGTGTTCCTCTCTTTAATGTGCCTCATTCGGTCATCAAGGACTCTCTCTCCGAAGATAAAAAACACACTGCCACTTTAGCTTTATATGGAGAGACCATTCCTTGGAAGGATAAGGGCTTCCTCCCTGCAGCGTCCTTACTCCCTCACTACCGGATTTTACATGCCATCTTCACATGTAATATCTATCCCAGGAAGGGCAATTTCTCTGACCTGACCCCCTTCATGGTTAATGTTCTCTATTGTGTACATATGGGAGTCAAAGTGTGCCTTCCTTCTCTTATTTGTGCTTCCATCATTCGTTTCTGGCAATATTCGGGTAGAGGCACCAATGCTTGTCCATTTGAGCATCTCATGACTCGCCTTGCCTCTCATTGTGGAGTAAATTTACCATCTTATGAAGCTCCTGAGTCTCACCCTATCGTTGGGACCATCAACATTCAAAACATGCATTTCTCTAAGCAACAGGTGGTTGGCCCCCGCTATCATGAATCTGGGGCTGACGAAGACTCGCCGGGCATGATTCCTCCTTCAGCTCCCTCTACTGTATCACTTGTTCCAGTTCCTCCTTCGGCTTCTTCCTCTGCTTGTCTTGAAGTTCGGTTGGCAGCAATTGAACAATGGCAAACAAAGATGGAGAAGCTATTGAAGAAATCATTTCAATACCTCTCAAAGATCTCTAAAAGCTACCGGAGAGATGATGTGGCAATTCCTTCCCCCTCTCCTCCCTCCGATTGATGTTTTGTTTCCTTTTATGTGTTTTGTTGGAGATGCATTCTTTATGTATTATGAAAATTGCCTGCGCTTCATCTTATGAATTTGTACTGGGTTTAGTTACATCTTTTGTATTTGTGGGTGATGCACTCTTTCTATATTTTGGCTCCTGCTTGTGCCTTGTGTTGAACATGTTTTCCCATATGATGTGGCGATTACTACGGAGTTGCTTCTCTATGTGTGCATTTGTTTCTTCATGCCCTTCTGTATGTTTTATGGCTGTGATGCTTCTTGTAGTTTACTGTCTCTTTGTTAATATTGTGCCAAAAAGGGAGAGAATTATATTAATACCTTCAGGTGGAGCTTTCTAACCTCCCACCTTTCTAGTACCTTGTGTTTCAAGACTTTTGTAGGCAATGGCAAGGTAGACAATACTTTTACAGGTCAAGCAACATCTAAGGGGAAGCCTCAATCTGTTGAACCTTCAGGACTTATGTAGACTTGTTTGGTTAAGGTGTATTCAGTCTTGTAACACGTGTTGTATTTTATTGTTGAGTTAAAATGTTATATCTTCTTCATTATATGTTTTTTTGTCACGAAATTGACAAAGGGGGAGATTGTTAATGTCATTGTAAGAGTGTGTTGTCAATTACGTGACCTAAGTCTAGTCTAGCTCTAGAAAGATCAAGTTACATCTATGAAGATCGAGATCAAGCTCGATCAAGGAAGCTCAAGGTTTATCAATGAAGAACAAGCAAGATCAAGGAAGATCAAGATCAATCCAGTCCATCATTTAGAAGATCTTCTTTGAGTGCTAAGAGATAAGGTAACATTGATCCTTAATGTTCTTAGAAATAGAGTGGAAAAAGGGTTTCTTAACACCCTATTTTTTTTATCTACGGCTTAGATCACGGCTAAGTCGTAAATCCTACGACTAACTCTCTAGAGAGAAGATTTTGAACCATTTGTTCTACGGCTGACAATACGGCTGCACCGTAAAAGGGCTACGGCTAAGCCATAGTATGATTCATGGTTAAACGGTGGAATTTACCGGCCATTTTCCAGAGAGAGTTGTTGGCCATATATTGCCTACGGTTGATCTTACGACTAAGCTGTAAGGCCTTCATGGCTAAGCCGTAGTATGATTCATGGCTAAGTTGTAAAGTTCTCGAGCCACTTTCTAGAGAGCAGTATTAGGAAATTTTAGCTTATGGCTGATCTACGGCTAAGTCGTAAGGTGCTTACGGCTAAGCCGTAAGGTGCTCACGGCTAAGCCGTATAAGGATTTACGGTTAAGCCGTAAGCTTAACCGTAAGAAGGAAAAACGTTGAATCTGGGTCAAACTAGTCGTTGGATATTGTCAGAGCATACGGCTAAGCCGTAGACCACCTTTTCCTAGCCGTAGATCTAATCGTTGGAGCTTCTCTGTATTTAAAAAGACCGCTCGTTTCCTCCAAAAACATATATTAAAAATTAAGAAATACTCCAACAGAGTTGAGCCTTTGCACCATTAGTAAAACCATTCTAAAAGCTTCCACAACCACCTTATCTACAACTCTTAAAGTACCATTATTGTCCTAAGAAGAGTAGTTGTGCATTTAGGAAAGGCTTACATTCAATCTGAGGAAATCTTAACCTTCAAAACCTTTATGAAACCTCTTCCCTTGGTTGAGCACTCATCTAAAGATTTTCATCACCAAGGATCAAGCACAAGAGGTCAGAGCTTGGAGGTATTCTTTCAAGCTTCAAGAGCACCACTCAAAGCTAAGGTATATAGTTTTTATTCGGGTGTTCTACTTTATTTCAATTTTCTCTGCTGTATATGGTGGAAGACAAACCAACGCATCAAAAATTATTGTAGTTGGTCGATTAGATCAAGAATCAACCATCTGATCAAAAATCCAGTTGGTGGAAGACAAACCACTGGATCAAAAATTGTTGTAAAAGGTGTTTGTTATGTAAGTACCTCATATTCAGTGGAATCAAGATAGATTGCTTTTGAGAGTGGATGTAGGTCTGGGACCGAACCACTATAAATTTCTATGTTTGTCACTTATTATGTGTGATGGATGCTTTATAACCTTATTTACTTGTGTTGATCATCTTTTTGAGCTATATTTTCCTTGTGTTTGTAGCATATCCATATACTGTCAGCACACACAACTCTGAGCATCATTTTTTATCATATCTGTGGATTCTTAATATTGAGTGAGCCTTTAAAATTGCACACTAAAATAACCTCATATCTGAAAAGAAGTTTTTAATAGTCCTATTCACCCCCCCTCTAGGACTTGGTAAGATCTAGTTGTTGTACTTTCAAAAGGGTTGTAAGAAGACACATGCAATTGATAGACTCACAAGAATCACATAATACCAACATGCGTTAAACCAAAACTTGCTTGTACTTACCTTCAATTCGAAGCTTCAACCATTAATCCATACTTTGGCTCAGTTTGGTTACTCTTACACCTACATGCCATGCATGCCAAAAATGAAGCAATAGATGAGTGCATATTTGAATTGAGAGTCTTCTTGACTCCCCTAACCTAAGAATTCAGGGAATCAGAAGAGGGCTTACCTTCACAGTGCCTAGAGAGCAAATTAAAGATGATGAACCCATTAACTGCAAGTCTAACAAGAAGAGGAAGTAGAAAAGGACAGGAAGGAGGGAGTGATTGCTTGAAACCCACCTACAAGACCTCTTCTTTTGCTCCTTTGCTCTTGATGCAGAGTCAAAGAAGAAGAAGAAGAGAGGAGAAAATGATGAAGAGGGGAGGAAGAGAAGGTCAGTGAAGATGAGTCGGTGGGTGTCTTCTTATATAAAACAAATATTTAGCAATTTATAAAAAAGGTCCTTCTAGGTTTATTAGATTTTCAATACAAGTCAAATGAGAGTCCAACTGGAGCAATTGACGTTTAATGCATTTGAGTCAGTTACGAAAATTAATGAGCTCAACAAGACACACATGTTAATGTCAATATGATGCATGAATGCCGTGAAAACAAGTATGCTAAATTTATAAAAAAGGGCTTTATCTACTTAGGTAAGGGTAAACCCAACCCAACTATCTATCCATAACCCTAAACTTGGCCCACTAGGATCAAATAAAAAAAAACTGCATTAATTAGTAGTAATCATCATTAATTACTTGCTAATCAAGTTTAGCTTGGGTCTGAGTTTTACACCATCTATACCTACTACCCGAGGTCTCGCCATGCGATGGCCCCACTTGGCAATAGTGCCCGAGGCCCACTCGCTTGCACGTGAAGGTGGGAGACCCACCTGTGATTACTGCCAAGTGCATTATGCACCTGTGCAATATTGCACAGGTGGTTTCCCATCTTGCACAATGTTTGGGGTTCAACCCCAAACACTATCATTCATTTATTTTATATATAACTATATGTCAATGACCCACCATCAACCCAGTAGCCAAGGGTCCACGCTACAGCCATGGGGCCATCTATAGATGGCAGGTGTCACGACCCGAGCCCAGAAATCGGGGGTTAGCGAAAAGCTAAACCGGTGACACACGTACTCCCGTGCACGTGCATCCAAACCCAGTCCAGATGCACGCACACAAGGGATCTAACACGTGCGAACTAAGCGTACGCGGAAGCTGTACATATCATAGCAAGCAACAAAGGAAAATAGCGGAAGCCAAAACAAATGCGGAACGGAAAAGACAAAGATAAATACAATACTGGAAAACCAAATACAAGTCTGAGTACACGACAAAATAAAGATGCACAAATATACAGAGTACAAAGTCCAAAGTCCAAAGTGCCAAAATACAAAATCTCAAAAAAACAAACAACTAGGCCACTGATATGTATGCACGCACTCGGCAAAGGTGATCAGGCCCACTCTGCCAAACCGGAGGGTGCCTCTACACTCTGCCCTGCAGCCTCCTCGACCGCCGGGGAGCTGGGCAAGGGATCTATGCTTGCAACACCACAGACAACGCAAATGAATACAACGATCCAGCAAATACAAGTAACAGGGATGAAACACTCATAGTATCAAATAGAATGAGGACAGAAGAGTAATCTCAGAGTTTCATCTTAGTATGCTAAGCAAATCGTGCGTAGAAGTAAAGCATGATATTTGAATCAAAGCATAGAAATACTGAACTAAGTGGCTACTACGTTAACCATATTCTCTCCAATAGAGAGCAGAGCAGAGCAGATGAGAACACCACTGACCGGGCCAAGGGTACAAGTGGGTCTCGGTTTCCTGGGTTCCGGGGTCCCAAGACAAAGCGACACTGCAGTGATACAGAGATACAGAGATCTAAGCCAGAGGTAACCCCGTCGGGCATCCTAGGGCTGAGGCTGAGTAGAGCCAGACTAATACCAATCAAATCAAATCTAAAAGAAGGGAGATTATCCGCTTTGGACTCACCGATGACAAAGACCGGATCTTATCTTCACGTGTTAATCTCTGGGCAGAGCCACCAGGGAATACCCAATAAGTCAAAGATATACAAAGCCAGAGACAGAGCATAGATTAAGTCAAGCACAGCATAGATCAAAGCTTAGTGCAGAATGAAGAATAAAACAGATATACAAGACGAAAGCAAAATGACTGCGGAATGCATAAACATAGATTGGCAGAACAGAGGGCAAAACTATAAACAATACGCAAGGCATCGCAGATTAATACGGAGTCAAGGTTCATTACAAGCCAATACTAATCTAATTGTTCACTGTCACTAACCGTGCATGTTGATGTAGTTTTAAGGTATCCGATGCACCGTTGCCATCAAGGTGTTGCAATGTAATCTTTGCGTGCACCGACGTCCCTTAAACCAACACCCATGGGGAGGTGCTTAACAGTGATCAACGCTCACATGAATAAGTCACAGCCTAACAGACTATTCATGCGGTCCAAAGCATCCATTGGGCCGGTTTACATGGGTGGTTAACCTGTATTTGAGCCCTACAAGTCTCACCATTATCCTAAGTTATATTTCAGATTTGCCATGCCTAACGGTTTAGCCATGAGAGACCTATGGTTGAGCCGAAGACATCTTACGCGCTCGTCGTAATATGCACTACGGCTTCACCGTGGTTCCATTGAAACATAGCTAAACTGGTCATCTTCCACCTCTGATCTGATACCTTTTTCGGCTGAGCTACGGTCAGTATACGGCTTAGCCGTAGACCAATCCACGGCTTAGCCGTAGCATTCCACGGCTTAGCCGTAGTCACACCGTAGGAGTACTGCATCGGGAAAGTTTCGACTGATCAGAGATTTAATTCACGGCTGGGTTACGGTTGGGTCACGGCTAGCTACGGCTCAGCCGTAGGACAATCTACGGTTCAGCCGTAGCCTAGCCGTAGAACAAAATCGAAATTTCCAGTCTCTGGAAAGTGAGCCGTAGAAACTTACGGCTTAGCTGTACAATACAGAAAACGAATCGGGTTGAGTACAGAAACTGGAATTTGGTACAGAAGCTTAACAAAACAAGTTACAGAGGTTCCAAATTCACAAAAATTGGCTGTAAAACATTTTGTACAGAGAATAAGAAGGAATCAAAGCAATCAAACAAAACACCCATATGTGTTATCAAATCCTGTACTTATACTTGCCTCAAACTCTGTCAATCCACTGAATCAAGCTCCAAATCAACTAAAATCAAAGCAAATCAAAGAAATAAACCATGCATGAGATGAAGGCACAGCAACAGAGGAAGAGAGATGCAATTGGAGATGAAGAAGAAAGAGATTTGGAGAGAACCCACTTACCCAAAGCAAGGATAGAGAACAAGCACAGAGAGGAGAGAACTCAAATTGATGGAAACCCAATCCTCAAGAAGAGAAGTGAGGAAGAGAAGAGAAGAGAGAAACAACGTGGAGCTTCCCTGGAGTTTGTTGCATGCAAGCATCGAAGGAAATGAACAAGAAGAAGACACCTGGGTCCTGACTCATATATATAGGTTTTGGAGTTTAAGTCAAAGTCCGGTGAATTTCGGTTATTTACAAATCAAGTCACACGAAGGTCCAACTTCTCCAATTGACTCCAAATAGGTCTGACACAGTTATGGAATATAACGAGCTCAACAAAATACACGTGCTGACACCAAGATGATGCAAAGATGATGCAAGCAAAGCAGAAGCAGAATTACGAAAAAGGGCTTAGAACTACCTATCTCAGGTCAAAGGTTACTCAACTACCTATCCAAGGCCCAAAACCAAGTCTGAAAGAATAAAACAACAGGAAAACACACTAATGAGCCACTAATCCGGCTCAAAGGGGATCGGAGTGTTACAGCAGGCCTACTACTTGTACACAAATGGGAACCCCCTGCACATGCTGCTGCCAAACACAACAACGTGTGCAGGCAGTCCCAAACACAGCAATGTGTCTGGGGGTTCATTCCCACACACAATCATCCATTTTTTTTAAACACATCAAAGGTGGTTCTATCCATCACAACATCAACCCGATTTACGCAATCCATCTACTTTTAAATCTATCTATCTATCATCATTCACAGTTTAAATGGGCATCCAATAAATCATCTAAGCATGACAGAAACAAGGAAATAGAGATGTAGATCACCATGAGAGGTGTGTATCAACTTGCTTTTGATAAAGATTGATGAAAGAAAGATGATGATCCTAGATCTCCCTCGTACACGGAAGAAGAATAAGAGGAAGGAGAAGAAGAACCGGTGGCTTGGCTTGGGTTAGGGCTTGGGCTTGGCCGATCAATAGATGGAGATGAAGGAGAGGAAGAATATGTACCGTAGAGATGGGGAGAAGGCTGCAGTGATTGTATTAATTGAGAAGGGAATAGGGTTTTGAAGGTAAGTTTTGGTTTTTATAAAAAGAACCCCATTGTTTAAGTTAATTAATAAGTAAGGGCCTGGTTTGAGTTTTAGGGTTTAATGGGTCCAAAATGGGACCGAATTGGGTCGAGTCGAATGGTAATTATTCACGGTCCTAAAACCACTACCCGATAAACCCAAAAGAAATTTAAATAATCCTCATGACCTTAATTAACTAAAATACAAACAATTAAATAAAATTATTTTTAAATTAGTAAAATAAATACTTGGGTTAGGAATGTTACATTCCTCCCCCCTCAGAACATTTGGTCCTCCAAATGTCTAACGTACCTTAGGAAGAAGATCGGGGTATAGCTTCTTCAGCTGGTCTGTGAGCTCCCAAGTAGCCTCCTTTAGACTGTGGTGCTCTCATTGAACCTTCACCCAGTGAATGGTCCATGTCCATAGGACTTGCTTCTTAGTATCAATGATTTGCAATGACTTCACAACGAAGGTAGCATCTAGCTAAATCTCAAGTAGTTCATATTGAAGAACATGCGAAGGGTCGGCAATGTACTTCTTAAACATTAAGACATGAGAGACATTGTGAACTCCTGACAACTCTGCTGGTAACGCCAATCTGTAGGCTACATCTCCCACTCCTTAAGAAGCTCAAACAACCCGATGAATCTGTGTGATAGCTTGTTTTTTTGTCTGAATCTGAGTGTCCCTCTAGCAGGAGACACTTTTAGAAACACATAATCGCCCACTGCAAACTCGAGATCTCTCCTCTTCAAGTCGGCATAACTCTTTTGTTTGCTCCTGGCAATTTTCAATCTGGCATGAATTTGCTGAACTTTCTCACTGGTATCACTGACTATCGACAGCCCGTGAAAACTTCGGACACCAACTTGCTACCAACAAAGTGGGGTCCTACATTTGCGCCCATACAACGCCTTAAAAGGTGCCATTCCAATACTTGAATGGTAGTTGTTGTTGTATGCAAACTCACAAAGAGGAAGACTTTTCTTCCAATCTTTTCCGAAGTCCAACAAATAAACACATAGCGTATCCTCTAGTGTCTAGTTGGTCCTCTCTGTCTGCCCATCTATTTCTTGGTGATACATTGTACTGAAGTTCAAGGTAGTGCTGCCTTTTAAAGTTGTGTCCAAAACTTACTTAGAAACCTCGGATCTCTGTCTGAGACGATCGATACCGCTATACCATGCAATCTGACTACTTCCTCCGTGTACGTCTTAGCCAACTCATCTTTGGGTGTCTTCATGCTCATCGGTAGAAAATGTGCAACTTTAGTTAATCTATCCACTATCATCCAGATACTGTCTTTACCATGAATCATCGGAAGTCCTAATATAAAATTGATCGTGATATGTTCCCACTCCCAATTTGGCATTGCCAACTGCTTCAAAAGTCCTGGGGGTCTCTTGTGTTCTACCTTAACCTGCTGACACACCAAACACTTGGAAACAAATTCTGTAATTTCCTTCTTCATGTTGTTCCACCAGTAATGACTACGAAGATTTTGGTACATCTTTGTGCTACCAGGGTGAATGGTGAAACGAGAGTGGTGCACTTCTGTCAGAGCCTCATTCTTCAACTCCTCTATATTTAGCATGCACAATTTATACTAATAGTATAACACACCATTTATCAATCTAAAGTTTGGCATGCTCTCAATCTACTCAATCACCCTGACCAACTCTGGATCCTCTGACTGTGTGCTCTTGATTCTACCCAGTATTTCTGGCTCCTATACAAACAAACTGGCAATCATCACTCTATAACTAATCGGCTGTAAATCAACCCTTAAGTCCAGAAATATCTTTGCCCACGACCATTCTGTCTGCAAACATGAATTCCTCGTTAGTTTTCTATTTAGTGTATCAGCCACTACATTGGCTTTCCCTGAATGGTATTTGATCGGAAAGTCAAAATCCTTAGTGTATTCCATCCATCGGATCTATCTCATGTTCAACTCTAGTTGAGTGAACAAATACGGAAGACTCCTAAGGTCCGAATGCACTTCAAATCTTACACCATACAAACAATGCCTCCACATTTTTAGCCCAAAAACTACAGCAATGAGCTCAAGATCGTCAGTAGCATACTTTTTCTTATGTTCCTTAAGTTATATAGATCCATAGGCAATAACTTTTCCATCCTACATGAGTACATATCCTAAACCAACACCTGAAGCATCCGTATAAATCACAAATTCAATACTCTTTGATGGTAGTGTTGTTGGAAGTAGGTGGGTCTCGTGGATAGATTTTCAAAACTTTTGACCCACTTGACACAGGATCAACTATCCATAAGACCAAAACCCAATCCAGGATGCATTACCCTCAATCTCGTGACCATGTACAATAAAAATTTTACCAGCACTAGACATCCAAAATAATCTACGACATGCAAGAAGTAGATCATACCTTTGGAGATCCGCAGTGCTCTAATGGATTTCTTCAACACCTCTTAGCCTTCCATGCTATGACCCCCGAATTGGATTTCTTTTCTCAAGAAGAATGGTGGAATCTTCAGGAGAAAATCCCAACTCGAAACTCCAAGGAACTAGAAGAAAGGAGGAGAGAGTAACTCGTGCAACTCTTGCACGAAAGGGTTTTGGGCGTGGGAGAGACTCTTTTGGACGTCCAAGGAGATTTTTTATAACCTTTCAAATCTCGTCCTTTCCTAATTGAAATAGAAGTCTTACTTCCAAAGCAATTAGCAACTTTCTCCTTTCTTATCCCTTCTTTCTAGAGTTCGAGTTAGATTAGTATTTTCCAATAACTTGGGCTACCGTGGGGACCACTAGGGATTCCTTAGAAAGCTGGCTCCAACTGGAACACCGCGACCCCACATCTGATGTGCAATCCGGGCCCTCAGTTAATTGCAAATAACACCACTATATAAATGCAATTGCACTCCAGTCTTAGGAATAAATTACAATGAAGACCCTAAACTTCCCAATTACCACAAGTAAGCCCCTCTATCAATATCCATGGATCAATTGGAATAAATCCGTCTCTTCCAATCTAAGTTCCACATCTTATTATCCTTGAGCCCCAATTAATCACAGTAATCATCAGTACCATCCAATTAACTCTTAATTGAGATGGGTGCGCACTTACTAATGACAAATCCATTAATTGGCACAAGGGGATAATAGAGATAGATTCCATCTTGATCATTCAACGTTCCCACAGTTCTACTACCACATACCTAAGACACCGAGGTGTTAACCTACAGTTGGCCTCACTCATTGGTGACTCAAAGCAAATGAATAGATAGAAACTTGAGTTTATCAATGTCTCAGGATTGAGAGCCTATTGCTAGGGAATTATGAGAGCATACCTTATTATTGAGACGGAATTCCATAAGGTGCATCTCATGAACCTTCAATACATCCAATGTACCAGCACCGTGATCCAGAATCTTACATTCTGATGATCGAGACAAATCACACTATTTCATAGTGATCAAAGTGCTGCAACCTTATCAAATAAGATGCCCAGTCTCATTACTGGTTGTGAAGCTATTTAAGTATAAGATTTGTGACATATATCTCCTGCGTGTGGATCTCATCCATGCACATATATCACATCTAATATACTAATGGGACCCGGTTCAACTCATGAACCATTATGTCATATGTATTGGTCATGTGCATGAATTAGTAAAATAACACTCATCTCATGAAAGCAAAGCATGATTTTATTAATAAATAAAGAAATTAATCAATTTATTACATCAACTGATGGATTGAGTCCACAAAATCTAACAAGTGTGAGTATAGGAGCTGTAGTTAATCGGGTTTTTAGCTCTTGGAAATTGGTTTTACACTCGTTAGACCACACGAAAGGCACATCTTTTCATGTTAACTTAGTCAACGGCACTGCAATTGATGAAAATCCCTGCACAAATCTCCTGTAATAACCGGCCAAACCAAGAAAACTGCGTATCCCTAACTTTGAGGTGGGTCTTTGCCAATTGATAATTGACTCAATCTTCGTTGGATCTACTGCTAAACCCTCTTTACTAATGATGTGACCAAGGAAAGACACCTGCTCTAGCCAGGTCTCACACTTACTCAATTTCACATAGAGTTGGTGATCCCTCAAAGTCTGCAATGAAGTTCTAAGATGGTTCTCTTGTTCCTCACGGGACTTGGAGTATACTAACACATCATTAATGAAAACCACAGTAAATTGATCAAGAAATGGAGCGAAGATCTTATTCATGAAAGCCATAAAAACTCCTGGAGCATTTGTTATCCCAAACGGCATCACTAGAAATTCGTAATGGCTGTATCCGGTTTGGAACGTTGTCTTCTATACTTCCTGATCTCTAACTCTCAACTGATGGTATCCCGACCTCAGGTCTATTTTCGAAAAAAACTCAGCTCCCTGTAGCTGATCAAAAACTCATCGATCCTAGGTAATGGATATTTGTTTTTGATTGTGACCTGACTGAGCTGTCTATAGTCGATGCACATCCTCATGGAACTGTCTTTCTTCTTAACAAACAAAATAGGTGCTCCCCATGGTGATATACTAGGCCTTATGAACCTTTATCCAATAAGTTTTGTAGCTGAATTTTCAATTCTCTCAACTCCGTTGGTGCCATTCTGTAAGGAGCTTTCGACATCGGTGCTGTCCCTGGGGCTATCTCTATGGTGAAATTGATTTCTCGAATCGGCGGTAAACATGGAATCTCATCTGGGAAGACATCCGGAAACTCACAAACTATAGGTATCTATAATACATCCCCCATCACCTTGAGTTGTTTATCCTCCGTGATAAACGGCAGGTAACCTTCACAACCGCTCCTCAGCATACGATTTGCCATTAAAGCTGATATCCAACTTGTGAGAATCCATTTCGTTTGTCCAATAAACTTAATAGTTTCTTATTTGACTTTAAGCTTGATAATCTTGTTAAAACAGTCCATTTTAGCTCGATAGGTCCTCAACCAATCCATACCCAAAATGACATCGAAATCATTCATTGTCATAAGCACCAAGCTGGCTGGTAAAATTAACTTCTCTATCTGAACTCGGATATGAGGAAAGTACTGATGACATCTAACTCGCCCATCCATGGGCGTATTAACTAATAAGGGACAATCTAAACGTGTTACCATTTCATGCAAATGCTTAGCAAAAATCTGAGAAACAAAAGAATGGGTGGCACTAGAATCAAATAACACCTTAGCCTCTACATCTAAGATAAGAATAGTACCTTCCACGCACTCTCTATGAGCATCTGCTTCCTCATGAGTAATGGCAAAATCTCTTCCATCCTGCTGTGGCCTTTATTGATGACCTTGTATTGGCCTCGTGGCATTTGCTAACCCCTCTGCTGTGTTTGAACCCTCTGTTGCCCTTAGCCTTGCTGGCCTTGATTCTGCCACTGCCCTTACTGGCCTACCACTCTTTGTTGCTGTTGCTGAGGGGCTGGTCCCCTAAACTGTTGATACTGAGGCGTTGGGGCTCTAAACTGCCGCCGCTGCTGCGGATTCTGAGGTGGTTGCTGGCAAGGTTGCTGTGGCCTAAACTAGGGTGCTTGCCTCAAGGCTGCTACTGCTATAAGCTCCTTGTGCTGCCTCCTGCACCAAAGTATGCTCTTGACCTCCATTATGACAATCATGAGTTTTACGCCCCAGTTGTCTACAAGAAAAACAAAACCCTATACCCCCACCGGCACATCTTTGTTAGGTGGTTGTACCCACACCGAGCACATTGTGGTTTTCTCATACCAGGATTAGAGTTCTGAAACTTCTGCTTTTTCTGCTTAGGTTGCCCTGCAAACTGATTCTGCACTAGCCGCTGTTTCGAACCTGACGAAACTGCCTCCTCGTCCATCTACTTTACCATGCCCTCAGCCCAATTAGCACTCTTGACATAATCTTGAAATGTTGGCCTTTCCACATCCCCTACTTTTGCTGTAATCCGAGCATTCATACCCTTGAGAAAATGTCTGACTTTTTATTTTAAGGGAAGGATAAAAGTAGGTGCAGACTTAGACAATTTGGTAAACTTTGTCTCGTACTATCGTATGGTCATGTCACCTTGCTTTATATTTTTAAACTTTTCCATTTTTTGATCTTACAGATATTGAGGCATAAATTTGTCGATAACTTTGTGAATGTCTTCCAAGCATCGGCCTCCAGTACTGTGTCTACTTGTACTGTTGTTTTAACGGAGTCCCATCACTGCTTACCTGCCCTTTTTAATATATATGCGGCTAACTGAACTTGTTGAATGCTTGTACATCTGAACGCTGCAAAAATCTGCTCTAGATGATCTAAGAAGTCATCGGCAGTCATCGGATTCACAGTACCATGAAACGGTGGAGGGAACTTCTTCATGAACTTATCAAAATATCGTTGGAATCCACTTCCTTTAGTGGCAAGGTAACCTAAATTAGCTGTCCTGCTCTATCTGTGGTAACCAATAACTGAGCCTGAAATAATGGCCTATCAGCATCTGCTTGAGCTCTATCGGTGGGCCTTTCTGCATCAACATTGGCTCTTTCGACAGCGCTCTCCTCGCTATCTCGTTGCCTATCTATAGCCCTTTGTCTTTCATGCTCTCTCTACATAGCAACTTGATTATTTTGAGCTTGCATGAAGGCCTGCAAGAGCTGCGTGAATCGGTCATCTTGGGATGGTGAATTATCTCGATTAGATTGCGAACAAGTAATTCTTTGAGCCATGATTTGTAAAATAATTTGAAATGGTTAGTTTTATTAAACCAATTTTAGCAAACAATTCTATAGATTTTACACAAAACAGGTAAAATCTGTCTAACGAAATCGGAACCTCACACATGTCCTATGTTTATATCCACTTTTAACTTTCTAGAAACAACTTGGCTCTGATACCAACTGTCACGCCCCCAAAATGAAATTAGGGTTACGTGATATTAGGAGCCAACAAAATTTTTTTCTTTTATTATATTTTTCTGTAAATAGAACCATTGACTCCTAAATATTTTTTTGACAGGATCTTAGGTCGTGGTGAGTTTAGGCCATTCAAATTCATTACAAACCCGCGAAAGTATTTTCGACCAATAGGTGCCAATAGAAAGTCAAACTTGCATTCCTCCAGATAATAATAATAATAAAATTCCAAGATGCAAATAAAATGAATAATAGTTTATTACAATATTCCATTGAAGAATCAAGTCTCTAAAGAAAGATTTATTTAAAATAACTGCAAACTAAATGAGTCACTCCTGTGCAAGATTAGACGGCCCCGAAGCTATCACTTGCACCTCACTCAGGAACATCAATTGGCTCAAGCATTTGAAACGCTTCAACTCCGCTCTTCCTCGGCATAGTCGGGCTTGATGCCTATGTATCAATTTTAGAAAACAAAGGTCAACCACAAAAGTGGCGGCAAGAAGAATACACATAACTCATAATGAAATACACTATCAATGTGAAAATAAGACCATGAAACCATACGAACATGTAAACAATATAGATAAAAGAATGACACGCAATATAGAAGGAACAGATTCTAAATTTAACTCTACATCAAATGAACAATATCACATTCGCCAAGCATCACATCAGCCAATGCCCTTACGGGATTTATACCGTCTTCGGATGCGTAGCATCCTCTCCAAAAATCATGGTGAAACCAACCATGTACTAGTGGTAAGCTCGTCTTCGGCCCTAAGTCCAGTAAAAATCATCACAGTGTACATCTGTGTACCAATTACAGTCGTCCAATGATCAGATCCGCATAATAATCTCACACAGCCCTGCCCCTTCCTGTGTTGAGACTCATAAATGTGGCTCAATGATTGTTCGACAAGTACATCCTATGGTAGTGTGAAGGGCTGGACATAATAAGTATCCAAACACCATATAATAAAAGGTTATACCGATAAAAATAATTTTCAACACAACATAAATACCTCCCAATTAAACAGTGCATCGTCCAAGCCACAACACGATCCAAATCATCTTAAAATAATGGGTATAAACTCTAATATGTATACAATAAGGTAAAGGAACACCAGCTCAATGATCAAGGAATATCTCCACAAACATTCCTAACACTGTGACCACGATTCACGCATGCGACAACTCCACACAAACCAAGATGAATTAAGGTTGGGAATTTTTTGGAAAACCGAGATGATGCATAGCCCAATTCTCACTTTATCTGAGTGCAGATGGTTTGTACCATTATATGCAAACCATGAAATCTATACGGGGAAATCTGCTCACAATAATCCCTTACTTAGATCATTAGGTTTCGAGACCAACACAAGGGTCTTCCAAGGTGTGTAATCCATCCTAGATGATTAAATAAATTACCTGGCCCAAACTCTACTAGTCCAATGGTCCCACACAAGTGGTGGCCTACCTGTACACCATTATGAGTAGTCCAAATAGTCATAAACCCACATATATGCTAGGGACCCGCAAGGTGATGGACCCATTTGTACCTGCTGCCCAAGGTCCCGCCACGTGATGGCCCCACCTGGCAATAATGCCCGGGGCCCACCCGCCTGCACATGAAGGTGGGAGAGACCCACCTGTGATTACTGCCAGGCGCATTATGCGCCTGTGCAATAATGCACAAGTGGTTTTCCATCTTGCACAATGTTTGGGGTTCATCCCCAGACACTATCATTCATCATATATATATATATATATAATTATATGTCAATGACCCACCATCAACCTAGTAGCCAAGGGTCTACGCTACAGCCATGGCGCCACCTATGGATGGCAGGCCCGCTACTTGTACACAGATGGGAACCTCCTGCACATGCTGCTGCCAAACACAGCAGCGTGTGCAGGCAGTCCCAAACAAAGCAGCGTGTCTAGGGGTTCATTCCTACACACGATGATCCATTTTTTTTAAACACATCAAAGGTGGGTCTATCCATCACATCATCAACCCGATTTATGCAATCTATCTACTTCTAAATCTATCTATCACCATCATTCACAGTCTAAATGGGCATCTAATAAATCATCTAAGCATGACAGAAACAAGGAAATAGAGATGTAGATCACCATGAGAGGTGTGTATTAATTTGCATTTGCTATAGATTGATGAAAGAAAGATGATGATCCTAGATCTCCCTCGTGCACGCCCACCAAATCCAATAAAGAAGAAGAAGAAGAAGAAGAGGAAGGAGAAAAAGAACCGGTGGCTTGGGTTGGGTTGGGGCTTGGGCTTGGCCGATCAATAGATGGAGATGAAGGAGAGGAAGAAGATGTATCGTAGAGATGGGGAAAAGGCTATAGTGATCATATTATATGAGAAGGGAATAGGGTTTTGAAGGTTAGTTTGGTTTTTATAAAAAGAACCCCATTATTTAAGTTAATTAATAACTAAGGGCCTAGTTTGAGTTCTTAGGTTTCATGGGTCCAAAATGGGTCTGAATTGGGTCAGGTCGAATGGTAATTATTCGTGGTCCTAAAACCACTACCCAATAAACCCAAAAGAAATTTAAATAATTCTCATGACCTTAATTAACTAAAATACAAGCAATTAAATAAAATTATATTTAAATTAGTAAAATAAATACTTGGGTTAGAATGTTACATGTCCCCCCAGATCGGTACGATTCATTTGCCCTGTCAAAGAAGACATAGTGATTCGTGCATTCCAGGCTCCGCTAAGTGTAGGGCCAAGAGAAGGGCCCTTTTTAAATAGGGCAAATCCCCCTCCTTTCCTGCCCTAGACCTTGGCTTGTTGTCCACCACGCCAAGCATTCCTTGTTTCAAAGGGGGTGTCGTTCAAGATATGGATACTACCAACTGGAGGAGCAGTGACATCCTTGCCCTTATTAACCCTTCCACTGCGGTCATTTGCCTGAAAAGTCCCTTAATGAGAGTCCTCACCACGTTGCAAGTGCATGCTGGTTTTGCCTTGTGTTGAGGTTGTTGCCAATAACCAATGTCTTGGCACAAGGGACAAGGCCCATGGTATGCTGGGCTTAACCCCCTTTTATCATATTGGCTTGTTATTTCTTTTTTGTTAATGTCTTTATTTATTTGCCGATCACGTGACTGCTGATTGATGTGAATCTAATCAATATACTTAAAATTACAAGTGCGCAATTGTCTCGTCGAGACAGTGATAAATACAGGTCAGTCCCACATGGAGCACTTTTGAACTATTAATTAAAATCTGAAATTTCTTTTAAAACAATCATAAAGGAGAGATGAATGATATGTGAATTGAAAACTAAACTAAAACTAAATCTAGGTGCAAAGATGACAATAACTACAAACATATCAGAATATCATCAATTCATTAAATAGAATAATTAACCAAAACATACTCTTAATTTAATAGTTTTGTCTCAAATTTACTCAAATAAAAAAAAATTCAATGTTTCTGATTCAGATGATTTGTTTACACATTTAATTAAAAATCCAAAACCTCCTTCACCTAATAAAAGATTGAGAAATATCTAAGCCTTAAATAGTAAGTAAACATTGACTTTCAAAGAAATTTAATCATAAGCATAATCTATTAAGCAAGCATATATAATCAAAGTGATATCAATAAAACTAAGAAAGAGGTTTGTCATCGACCGGAAGATAGATTTATTTTTATGCTAAAGCATGCATAATATAAAGACAAACAAACTATTAAATCAAAGAGCATAAAAGGAAGAAATATGCTAACTTAACTTCATCAAGCTACTCTACAGCAAAGGACTACTCCCCCATGACAAAAGAACTTCTAAACTTTTTCATGAAAATCTCAAGATAATACAATAAACTCTCTCAAAATTTTCTCTTGTAAGCTTAGCTTCTAGAACAAGGCTCTATAATACCCCAAGTATTTTTCGATAATTTCTACATTAGAGAGAGGAGAGAGAAGTTTCTCTCTTAGAGGGGATAATGCTCTTGGACGTCTAGCATGAGTTCTTTAAATAGGAATTCAAGTCCCTTGTTGCCTTAATTTTTTTTACTCTTTTGTAGCTTGCAAAGTCTTTCTTTTGGAAAGGTCTCTTGACTTAGCGTCTAAGTTAATAAAGACTTAACAATTCTGTATAGATTCATTCTTACTTTCCTTTGGAAATAATCTCTGCACAAACTTTTCATATTTAGAATATTCTCCTCTCATGTGCAAATAAATCTTCTAAGTAAGCTTTCCTTCTTGCAATTTCTTTAGGATTTTTTTTAAATCTTTTGGATAATCTTGAAAAACATAATGCAAGTAAGGATGGTGGATCCCACTTTGATTTTCAATGTACTTCACTTGAGGAGAGATGGACCCCACCCAAAGATATGTAACATAGAGAAAGCTTCTAATCTTTTTGCAACCCCGCCTAAAAATACATAGCCAATTTTCCAATGCCATAACATTGCCGTTTGACCTCATATTGATGTAATCTTAGATCCTAAGGATATTTACTTGAAAAGAGCTTTCCAACAGTAGTTAGATTATCCAATTTTGACACTCGGTTTGAGAATTATAATCGTTTTAATATATGCTGTCCAAAGAAAAATAGGATTGAATCTTCATTTTTAAATTCCTCTTCTTTGACTTTCCTTTTCTTGAATTCCTCCACCTTAGGTTTATTTTCATGATTTAAATTTGGATTCTTTCAACAATTGGATAGTGGAACCCTCCTTTTACCATCCAAACATGTGTCCACATGTGTATGGGGTCCTTATGAAGCCAATCTTCTGGATTTCTTGCATTGTATACCCCACATCTTTTTACACATTCTAAGCATACTGATAAAATACTGAAGAGCCCATACTGAAGCGGAACTCATCAAGATAGAGTTTTACTCAAATTAGGACTCTTTGAATAAAAATTACAAATTTCTAAATTAATGCAAAAAGTATGTGAAAAATCAAGTTCTTAGGATAAAATGCATGAAATGATGAAATTTGATAAATAATGATACAATTCACCTAATTAAACCTTTAATCCTTCCTAAAATGATGTATAAATGTGCAAAATATTGAACCTTTGTTTGCTTATATATGCAAATTGGTTATGAGCAAGTCGCCCATCCGGTCCACTAGTTTGAAGGGCTCTGGGGTTCTTCTTGAGACTGCAACACTTCCCATGGGCCATAGTTCTCTTGTGGTTGTTGCTTGAGTGGGAGGGGATCCTTTTCATGCTACCCAAGCCTTGTCAGAGTGGCTTTCATTTGTGGCCTTTCTTTTTGGTATGCATAACCCTTTCCTATCTCTCTTCCCATTTTCCTTGTCATTGCTTTCTTTTGATCTCTTGTAATCTATTTTTCATTAGGTGAGCAGGTAATATAGATGTTGTAGACGACAGTTTGGGGGGTTTGGGGACTTCCAAGGATTCCTTCTATCCTCTAAGCACGGCTATTACCTTCCTAAAGCTCTTTTCTAAAGCCACAAGGCTGTCTCCTTTGGCAGATTCCGCTACTAATCTACCATCCTATCAATAAATGGTCGCCCCCACTTTCGTGTTTGTGAGATCCGCAATTCCTCCCACCCTTGAATTGAGCACGAAGGTTTCATAAATCATTTCCCTTTGTAGGGATTTCCTCTGATCCTCTCAGAGTCTTGCGCATGAGGTTATTAGGACTGTCTTTGTGGACAAGAAGGATGTTGCAGAAGTAGAGTGTTCTCGACTGTGTAGTAGGATTGCTACTCTCGGCCGCTTACGATCAGATTTACAAGGTTTGGGGGCCCAAGCCTGTAACATTCTGGACCCAAGTATCTATTTTATTTAATTTAAATATAATTTTATTTAATTGTTTTTATTTTAGTTAATTAAGGTCATTAGAATTATTTAAATTTATTTTGGGTTTTGGGCTAATCGGGCAGTGGTTTTAGGTCCGCAAGTATTTACTGTTCAACCCGACCCAATTCGGACCCACTTTGGACCCATTAAACCCAAGAACCCAAACCAGGCCCTTATTTATTAATTAACGGTCCTTAACATAAAAACCAAAATTTACCCAAACCCTATGCTTATGCTTATAAAACCATGATCACAATAGCCCCCCTTCCCCATTGCTACAGTTATTCTTCTCTTTCCGCTCCATCTCTTGATCGACCAAGCCCAAGCCAAGCCAACTGCCAGTTGTCGTTTCCATTTTCTTCATCATCTCTTCTTCCTGTTCCTCCTCTTCTTCTTCGTCTTCTTCATTGGGATTGTGGGTGTGCATGGGAGAGAGAGATTTAGGATCATCTCCTTCATCAATCTTCATCTAAGGCAAGTAGTTGCACTTATCTCTAATGATCTTCACTAGTTTCCTTGATTCATCATGATCTAAATGTTGTAACAATGTCCAATAAATTTCTAATTGATGATGGTAGGTTAGATGGGTATGGATTTCATAGATACTTGTTGATGATGTTTGATGGATTTGATGAAAGGGGATTAGGCCAATTGAGGATGGTTCTCTTGTTGGAAGCAGGTGGGTCTCGTAGATAGATTTTCAAAACTTTTGACCCACTTGACACAGGGATCAACTATCCATAAGACCAAAACCCAATCCAGGATGCATTACCCTCAATCTCGTGACCATGTACAGTAAATATTCTACCAGCACTAAACATTCATAATAATCTACGACATGCAAGAAGTAGATCATACCTTTGAAGATCCGCAGTGCTCTAATGGAGAAGTTGCGACTCTACTGGATGATGAGAATCTTCAACACCTCTTAGCCTTCCACGCTATGATCCGAATTGGATTTCTTTTCTCCAGAAGATTGGTGGAATCTTCAGGATAAATCACAACTCGAAACTCCAAGGAACTAGAAGAGAGAAGCAGAGAGAAACTCGTGCAGCTCTTGTACGAATAGGGTTTTGGGCATGAGAGAGAGTCTTATTGGACGTCCAAGAGATTTTAGAGACTTTCAAATCTCTCCCTTGTCTAATTGAAATAGAAGTCTTACTTCCAAAGCAATTAGCAACTTTCTCCTTTCCAAACTCTTCTTTCTAGAGTTCAAGTCGGATTAGTATTTTCCAATATCTTGGGCTAGCGTGGGGACCACTAGGGATTCCTAAGAAAGCTGGCTCCAACTAGAACACCGCTACCCCACATCTCATGTGTAATCCGGGCCCTCAGTTAATTGCAAATAACACCACTATATAAATGCAATTGCACTCCAGTCTTAGGAATAAATTACAATGAAGACCCTAAACTTCCCAATTACCACAAGTAGGCCCCTCTATCAATATCCGTGGATCAATTGGAATAAATCTGTCTCTTCCAATCTAAATTCCACATCTTATTATCCTTGAGCCCCAATTAATCACAGTAATCATCAGTACCATCCAATTAACTCTTAATTGAGATGGGTGCGCACTTACTAATGACAAATCCATTAATTGGCACAAGGGGATAATAGAGATAGATTCCATCTTGATCATTCAACGTTCCCACAGTTCTACTACCACATACCTAAGACACCGAGGTGTTAACCTACAGTCGGCCTCACTCATTGGTGACTCAAAGCAAATGAATAGATAGAAACTTGAGTTCATCAATATCTCAGGATTGAGAGCCTATTGCTAGGGAATTATGAGAGCATACCTTATTATTGAGACGGAATTCCATAAGGTTCATCTCATGGTCCTTCAATACATCCAATGTACCAGCACCGTGATCCAGAATCTTACATTCTGATGATCGAGACAAATCACACTATCTCATAGTGATCAAAGTGCTGCAACCTTATCAAATGAGATGCCCAGTCTCATTACTAGTTGTGAAGCTATTTAAGTATAAGATTTGTGACATATATCTCTCGCGTGTGGATCTCATTCATGCACATATATCACATCTAATATACTAATGGGACCCGGTTCAACTCATGAACCATTATGTCATATGTATTGGTCATGTGCATGAAGTAGTAAAATAATATTCATCTCATGAAAATAAAGCATGATTTTATTGAAAAATAAAGAAATTAATCAATTTATTACATCAACTGATGGATTGAGTCCACAAAATCTAACATCTCTAGCCTTTAAAAATGAAATTTCTAAATGTGTCTGGGGACAAAATTCCCCAGACGTGTGCAAGGCAGAACCGCCTACACACTCCTGCAGAGGTAGTAGTAGTGTGCAGGTGGTTCCTCCACTGGACACAGATTGTGGGTGGACCACAGACACGTGGGACCTTAGCAGGTTGGTGGGCCCCCTTGACTCAATGCTTGGACCCATGGCAGTGGCGTGGAACTCCCTGACAGCCGTATGATGGTGGGACATTGGCAGTGATGCGCTAGTGGACCCCTGGTGACAGTGTGTAGGTGGGCCATCACTTGTATGGGACCATGGGACCGGTAGAGTTTGACTCGAGCAATGAAGTGGAGCCCCTCTTTGGGCAAACTAGTGCAGGCCAACAGCATGCAAATGGGTCCACCACCTTTGTGTGGACCCCCGACAGTTGAGTAATGGTTGGTGTGGGCCCCGGGCAGCCATATGAATATGGGTTATCATTTACGTGGGACTTGTGAGTTGGGACCTAGTATTATTATTTAAATATTTTCACCTAAAAGACCCTTGTGTTGGTCTTTTTACCTCTATAAATATGATTTAGCGAATTAAGTCCATCACATTATCTAAGCAAGGGGTTATGTGGTCAGATTTCCCCTTACAGATTTCATGGCTTGCACATGATGGTACAAACTACTTGCACTCAAATGAAGTGAAAATTGGGCTATGCATCATCCTGGTTTTCAAAAAACTCCCAACCTTACTTCTTCTTGGTTCGTGTGGAGTTATTGCATGTGTAAATTGTGGTCATAGTGTTAGGAATATTTGTAGAGATATTTCTTTATCCTTGAGCTTGTATTTCATTACCCTATTCGATACATATAGAGTTTATACCCGTTATTTTATGATGATTTGGACCGTGTTCTGGCTTGGACCATGCAATGTTTATTTGGGAGGTATTCATATTGTGTTGTAAATTATTTTATCGGTATAACCTTTCATTACATGGTACTTGGATATTTATTTTGGTCAGCCCTTTATACTACCGTAGGATGTGCTTCTTGAAAAATCACTAAGCCATGTTTATAAATCTCGACACAAATGGGGCAGGGCTGTGTGAGATTATTATGCAGATCTGGTTATTGGACAACTGCAGTTGATACACAGATGTACACTGTGATGATTTTACCGGACTTGGGCCGAAGATGAGCTTACCACTCGTACACGGTTAGTTTCACCGTGATCTTTTGGATAGGATGTGAGGCATCCGAAGACGGTATAAATCCCGTAAGGGCATTGCCTGATTAATGCTTGGCAAATGTGATATTGTTCATTTGATGTAGAGTTGAATTTAGGATCCATTCCTTCTTAAATGCATGGCATTCTTTTATCTATATTGTTCATATGCTCTTATGATCTCATCATCTTATTCTTACATTGATAGTGTATTTCATTATGAGTTATGTGTATTCTACCTGCTGCAACTTTTGTGGCTAATCTTGTTTTTTTTTTTTAATTGTTGTATAGGTACCGAGCCCGACAATGCCGAGGAGAAGGTAGAGGTTGAAGCGTTTCGAACACTTGAGCCAACTGATGTTCCCAAGCGGTGTGCAGATGATGGCTTCGAGGCCATCTAGTTATGCACATGAGTGACTCATCTAGTTTGCAATTATTTTAAATAAATCATTCTTTAGAGACTTAATTTTTTAATGGAACATGGTAATAAACTATTATTCATTTTATTTGCCACTTGAAATATTATTATTATTGTTATTTGAAGATATGCAAATCTGATTTTCTATTGATACCTATTGGATGAAAATGCTTCCATAGGTTTAAATGAATGTGAATGGCCTAAACTCACCACGGCCTAAGATCCTATGGGAAAAATAATCAGGAGTCAATGATTTTATTTACAAGAAAAATATAATAAAAAAAATTGGTTTGCTCCTAAATTCACGTCCCTAGTTTCTTTTTTTCTTTTTTTTTTTTGGCGTGACAGAAACCTCTGAATTACATTCCATTAAAAAATCGAAGGCAGAGCTTACCGTGTAGCTGGAGCACCTTTGTTCCCGTCGCGGATCTCTAGACGTTGAGACCAGTGAGTTGTGGGAGCGGGTGGAGAACCAACGTTGGGATCTAGAGTTTGCTTCATCCTCGGTGCAGAGCCTCCATCAGCGTATAAGTATTCTGGATTCAGACTTACAAGGCTGAGTACTGATACTGTCTTTTGTGAGAAATTGAGAGCTTGTCATCGATTGAGGCTAAGGTGGGCGGCTGTGTTGAGGTTGCGACTATGTAGCTTTCGGGGCCTTGACACTGACTTTACTATCCACTTTTATGTGCCATCTCTCTCTTTTTTTTTTTTTTTTAATCTAATTGTGTATTTGCAGGGATAAAATTGTTATTATAAAGGGGACTCTCTTTTTTACTGGTGACTTTCCCTTCTTTCACTTCCATATGTTTTTATGGTGTGGTTGGGTCCTCGGGGGACCCATATATTATATTGTTTTTCTTTTATTAGCCGTTACTTCTGGGTTCTACATCGCCACCTTCCCCTGCCATAATTGTTCAGCCTCTTTGACCGGGGTCTTCTGGTCGTCCTGACCCTACTTTTTTTTTAAGAAAAAGAAAGAAAGAAAGAAAGCAAGGCATCCTCGCCTGGACTGTGTTGTTGGTCAGATAATCACCATTCAGTGGGTGGCACACTTAGACTATGTCTCCTCTCAGCGAAATCCATGGGATTCATTGAGTTGGCGGTTGCGGTGATTGCTCTCAAGACCTATGCTCTAGGAGGTGCCAATGACGTCGCCTTTTGGAGTCTGCTCTGTTTCCCGACGCCGTTCGGCCTTTTGATGTAGAAGGATGTTCTAGTTTAATCTCATCCTTTTATCTCCCCCTTCTGCCGTTTTAAACAGCGCACGCAACCCGTGTAGTGGTGAATCCTTTGTCTTTGCCTTCGCTCGTTCTTTCCTTAGAGATGGCCGATGGTGTTCATGGTGAAAATATTTCTGGCAGCGGCCAGAACCCTTTTCCCGGGAAGTGGACTACCTAGCGTCAGTTGAACAGGATGTGCGTGATGCTTGTCGTGCGTCTCTCCTTGACCACGTCTAAGGCATGTTCATGGACATGGCAACCTAGGACTTTGACAGATTCGGAGGGCTCCAGACCATCTAATCCCTTTGCTTGGGATGCTCAACCGCGTTGGCCGCCCTACCACCCAACTCGAGCACTTCTTTCGCCTTAAAAGTGTGTGAGGAAAGGACGGTTGCAATGTGCCTGACTCAAGCTCATTCCCCAGTGGCCAATGCAGAGCTCGAGGGCCCTCATCCCAGGCTCCTGACAGCGAAGCGGGAATGGGTGTAGGCCAAGTAGGCCGTAGTGGCTGCTCGTCGTTGCTGGGACGCTCGGCCGGTCTAGTTGACGCCGGGCACCTCTTGGTCAATGTTGAGAACCAGCTACATATGATGGGGGAGCAACTAGATGATCGCCCCCGCTGGGCAGACGAGCTTCGCAGTCACATCGTTGATGGTCGTCGACTTACTATTGAGGTGCCGAAGAAGGAGCCTAGCAATCTTTACAGGACCTTCATCGACGGGCCAGGAGGAACCTAAGCTTGCTCTTAGACACCGTTGGGGACCTGTTTTAGGAGGGTTCCTCTCTGTTCCGCATTTTATTTTTTTATTTGCTCTTTTTTTCATGAAAAAGACTACTATGCGTCTATCCATCGCACAATAGTGAGGGACAATTCATTTTTTAGACCTAACAAAATTCATTTTTTAGACCTAACAAGGTTTTAAAGGTGTCATTGTTGGAAGCAGGTAGGTCTCGTAGATAGATTTTCAAAACTTTTGACCCACTTGACACAGAGATCAACTATCCATAAGACCAAAAACCCAATCCAGGATGCATTACCCTCAATCTCGTGACCATGTACAGTAAATATTCTGTCTAAAAGATAGAATCAAATAGCACTAAATATCCACAATAATCTACGACATGAAAGAAGTAGATCATACCTTTTGAGATCCGCAGTGCTCTAATGGAGAAGTTGCGACTCTACTTGATGATGAGAATCTTCAACACCTCTTAGCCTTCCACGCTATGACCCGAATTGGATTTCTTTTCTCAAGAAGATTGGTGGAATCTTCAGGAGAAATCCCAACTCGAAACTCCAAGGAACTAGAAGAGAGAAGGAGAGAGAAACTTGTGCAACTCTTGCACGAATAGGCTTTTGGGCGTGAGAGAGAGTCTTATTGGACGTCCAAGAGATTTTATAGACTTTCAAATCTCTCTCTTGTCTAATTGAAATAGAAGTCTTACTTCCAAAGCAATTAGCAACTTTCTCCTTTCCAAACTCTTCTTTCTAGAGTTCAAGTCGGATTAGTATTTTCCAATATCTTGGGCTAGCGTGGGGACCACTAGGGATTCCTTAGAAAGCTGGCTCCAACTGGAACACCGCGACCCCACATCTCATGTGTAATCCAGGCCCTCAGTTAATTGCAAATAACACCACTATATAAATGCAATTGCACTCCAGTCTTAGGAATAAATTACAATGAAGACCCTAAACCTCCCAATTACCACAAGTAAGCCCCTCTATCAATATCCATGGATCAATTGGAATAAATCCGTCTCTTCCAATCTAAGTTCCACATCTTATTATCCTTGAGCCCCAATTAATCACAGTAATCATCAGTACCATCCAATTAACTCTTAATTGAGATGGGTGCGCACTTACTAATGACAAATCCATTAATTGGCACAAGGGGATAATAGAGATAGATTCCATCTTGATCATTCAACGTTCCCACAGTTCTACTACCACATACCTAAGACACCGAGGTGTTAACCTACAGTCGGTCTCACTCATTGGTTACTCAAAGCAAATGAATAGATAGAAACTTGAGTTCATCAATGTCTCAGGATTGAGAGCCTATTGCTAGGGAATTATGAGAGCATACCTTATTATTGAGACGGAATTCCATAAGGTGCATCTCATGAACCTTCAATACATCCAATGTACCAGCACCGTGATCCAGAATCTTACATTCTGATGATCGAGACAAATCACACTATTTCATAGTGATTAAAGTGCTGCAACCTTATCAAATGAGATGCCCAGTCTCATTACTGGTTGTGAAGCTATTTAAGTATAAGATTTGTGATATATATCTCCCGCATGTGGATCTCATCCATGCACATATATCACATCTAATATACTAATGGGACCCGGTTTAACTCAAGAACCATTATGTCATATGTATTGGTCATGTGCATAAAGTAGTAAAATAATATTCATCTAATGAAAGTAAAGCATGATTTTATTGATAAATAAAGAAATTAATCAATTTATTACATCAACTGATGGATTGAGTCCACAAAATCTAACAATCTCCCACTTGGGCTCAATGCCAGTCAGGGTTGCATCTCATGCCCATCCATTCTACATGCTGCTCAAAGACTTTGGTAGTCAAAGGCTTAGTGAAGGGATCTGCCAAATTGTCCGCAGAGGCTATCTTGGTAATAGCAATATCACCTCTCTGCACAGTCTCTCTGACTAAGTGATACTTCCTCTGTACATGCTTTTAGCTTTTATGGCTTCTGGGTTCCTTTGACTGAGCGACTGCCCCGCTGCTGTCACAGTAAACTGTGAGTGGCTGTCGTGCCAAAGGTACCACCCTAAGTTCTGAAAGGAATCTTCTAAGCCATACTGCTTCCTTAGCTGCTTCACAAGCTGCTACATATTCAGCCTCCGAGGTTGAATCAGCGGTACATTCTTGTTTTGTACTCCTCCAGTTGATAGCTCCGCCTCCAAGCATAAATACATAACCAGAGGTGGATCTCCTAGAATCCTTATCTGACATAAAGTCAGAATCTGTGTATCCGACTGGAATCAACTCATCACTGCTATAAATCAACATATAATCTCTAGTCCTTCTCAAGTATTTGAGAATACATTTTACAGCAGTCCAATGTTCAGGTCCTGGATTAGATTGATATCTGCTGACTAGGCCCACTACATAACAGATATCTGGTCTAGTACATAAAATAGCATACATGAGGCTACCAACAGCCGAAGCGTATGGTATCGACCTCATCTGCTCTTTTTCCTCGGGTGTCTTAGGACACTGATCCTTGGAAAGGTGCACTCCATGCCTGAAAGGTGTGATACCCTTCTTGGAGTCTTGCATTGCAAACTGTACTAGCACCTTATCTATGTATGCAGCTTGGGATAAGCCAATCATCCTATTTTTCCGGTTTCGATAGAGTTTGATCCCTAGGATATAACTAGCTTCTCCCAAGTCCTTCATATCAAAAGTCTTGGCTAACCAAACTTTTACAGTTGACAACATTCCTATGTTTTTCCCGAGGAGAAGGATGTTATCGACATATAAAACCAAAAAAACTACCCTATCACCTTCACTTTTCATGTACACACATACTCATCCGGATTTTGACAAAAACCAAATGACTTGATTGCCTTGTCAAAACGGAAATTCCAACTTCGGGATGCCTGCTTCAGTCCATAAATAGACTTTTGCAGCTTGCGAACTTTTTGCTCCTGGTTTTTAGCTACAAAACCGTCTGGCTGCACCATATAGATGTCTTCCTCAAGATGGCCATTGAGAAACGCCGTCTTGACATCCATTTGCCAAATCTCGTAATCGAGATGAGCCGCAATGGATAAGAGTATCCAGATGGATTTGAGCGTGGCTACTGGCGAGAAGGTTTCCTCATAATCGATCCCCTCTTTCTGAGTATATTCTTTCGCAACAAGCCTAGCCTTATAGGTCTCCACTCTTCCATCTGGTCCTCTTTTTCTCTTGTAGACCCACTTGCACCCAATAGGTTTAATATTGGCAGGCAAGTCCACAAGTGTCCAGACCTGATTTGAGTACATAGACTCCATTTCAGCTTTCATAGCATCTTGCCAGCATCCTGAGTCTAAGTCATTGATTGCTTCATCATAGTTAGAGAGATCTTGTTCCGGTTCTTTTGGGATTGCTTCATAAGACTCTCCCAAGAATGAGAACCTGTCAGGGGGTCTGACAATCCTCCCACTACGACGAGTTTTTGGTGTAACTATTGGGTCTGGTAAAGGCGGTTCTTCCTCAAGTCCGGTCATACTTGGATTTGGAATTGATTGCTCTTGAATCTCTTCCAAGATCACCTTTTCTAAAAATTTCTGGTCCATCATATAATCTTCCTCCAGAAAAACCGCATTGGTGCTGACCAGCACTTTCTGCTCTCTGGGATTATAGAATAACCAACCTTTAGTTCCTTTAGGATATCCTACAAATGTGCGTACTTCCGACTTCGTTTCCAACTTATCCGTCTTAACCTTGAGCACGTGTGCTGGACAACCCCAAATGTGTAAATGTTGTAGACTAGGCTTTCGCCCAGACCACAATTCCTGGGGACTCTTAGGTATAGACTTAGATGGTACGAGGTTTAGTATGTACATTGCAGTATCCAAAGCGTATCCCCAAAAGGATATAGGTAATCTTGAGAAACTCAACATAGACTTAATGATATTTAAAAGAGTCCGGTTCCTTCTTTCTGCTACTCCATTCTGTTGAGGCATACCAGAAGCAGACAACTAGGATAGAATCCCATTTTTTGATAAGTAACCCATAAAATTAGCAAAGAGATATTCCCCTCCTCGATCTGATCGAAGAGCCTTGATACTCTTACCTAATTGCTTTTCCGCTTCCGCTCGAAATTCTTTGAACTTTTCAAAAGCTTCGGACTTGCGGTGCATAAGGTATATGTAACCATATCTTGAGTAATCATCTGTGAAAGTGATGAAGTACTCATATCCTCCTCTGGCCCTGACATTAATGGGTCCACAGACATCAGTATGCACTAATTCCAATAAATCTTTGGCCCTATTACCCTTAGCTGAAAAGGTTCTTTTGGTCATTTTACCTTCCAAACAAGACTCACAGACAGGCATTGGTTCTACCACCAATGAAGGTAAGATACCATCTTTCACTAGCCTCTCAATTCTGTTAAGGTTTATATGACCTAGCCTCAGGTGCCAAAGTTTTGTTGGATTAGATGAAGGTGACTTTCTCTTTAATGATGGTCTATTAATTGTTTCAGTATCATATATCTCATACATCGTGGGAGTTAACAAATAAAGTCCATTGGTTACCTTGCCAGAACATATGAAAGTACCATTCCTCTTTATGACACCTTCAGTACCAAAAGTAATAGAATAACCTTTATTCACCAAACTAGAAACTGCAATGAAATTCCGCCTTAAAGACGGTACATATAATGTTTCTGACAAAACCAATTTATTATTTAAAAAACATAAAGTAATGACTCCCACTGAAACAGCCTCTGCCTTAGCGTCAGATCCTAGGTTGACAATGATTTCTCCATCACTTAGCCTCCTGGTTTCCCTGAACCCCTGCAACATATTACATATGTGATTAGTTGCCCCGGAATCCACACACCAGGATTCTGAAGTACCAGTTGCAAAACTAATTTCAGATATAAGTGACTCAATCATACCTGGGGTCTTTTTCTTAGACAGATATTCTGGACAATTCATCTTCCAATGTCCTGTCTTACCACAATAAAAACACTTTCCTTTTGTCCCTGAACCCTTAGTTTTGGCCATGCCACCAGTTGGACCATTCTCCACCTTAGGACCCTTTGGAACTGATTTCTTTTTGCCTTTCCGGCCTTTGCCTTTTGGCTTGGACTTGGCATCTGACTTTTTTGTCATTAAGGCAGTTGGTTTCTTCTTCATAATCCCTTCAGTTGCTACCAGTTGACTAGATAGCTCAGCCAGAGTCAGATTCATTTTATTCATATTATAATTGACCTTGAAATTGTTGAATGACTTTGGTAGTGACTCAAGGATTATGTCAATCTGCGATTCTGCATCAATCGCAGCTCCCAGTACATCTAACTCATTTAATGAGTCCATCATCTTCAACATGTGTTCCTGTACTGATGTACCTTCAGCCATCTTGGTGCTAATGAGCACCTTCATGGCTGCCTGCCTAGCAGGTCTACCTTGTTCTACAAACATCTCCTTTAAGTTCGATATCATATCATATGCAGTCTTATAAGATTGATGTTGGTGTTGCAGCACACTAGACATGGATGCCAGAATGTAACATCGGGCCATCTCATCGTCTTTGGCCCATTTGGTGTAAAGGTCCTTTACTACTTCTGATGCATCTGGGCCAGGCTCTTCAAGGGGGTTTTTGGTAAGGACATATTTATATCCTGAAGCTGTCAGGACAATATCTAGATTCCGTTTCCAGTCTACATAGTTGGATCCCACCAACTTATTCTGGTTGAGGATGGTCACAAGTGGATTGAAAGTATTCGAATTCATGCTTGTAATATTGTAGCACATAACCATACATTCAATTAATGAATTTAAATGACATTAGGGTTTAGTATTCTACCAAATTTATGTGGGAATCCTCATAACTACAAAATTCAGAATACATCGGAATCCCAATCCTGCAGGGTATGCCTCCTTGGGGAGTGCGAATACCTCTTAGACTGGTGCGGATCAAAGTCGGTCAAAATTGGGATTAAGACTAACTATCCATGATCCCCTTCATTCATTACTATCTAGGTATCTCATACCAAATAATGTATGACTCCCAATTAGCTTCGGTTTCTAAAATACATGAGGCAAATCCTTGGGGATACTACATCATTATTTTAGTTAAGTGTGACCCACCAACTAGCATTGCATGACAACTGTTGCGGGTAGCTCCTCCTTAGGGAGTGGGCTCCCACCCCGTCTCATCAACACTATCCATAGGAGATCCATATCCAGTATCCAGATAAATACAAGCCCTCCGTGGGGAATGGCCATTCTCAAAATGGCGCAAGGCTAATACTTTCCTTACAATGGACCTATGATGGAAAACCATGGGGATTTGTATATATATAAATGCCCCGCTCCCACTTAATATTTTAGAGTTGAGGATTTCCTTATAGGTGTAAATTCATCTCATGATACGACCAATGATTGGTTCCAAGTCAAGTTATTTTAAGGAAAGTCCAGTTTCTAAAATTAGTGTTACCAATAGATCCATCTCATGAGCCCACCAACTCTAATAGAACTCCTTCCAAAAATTAATTTGATTTGACCAATTTTGGAATTTGCTATGTTTGGATCAAATATGAAAATATTCTAAAATAAGCATTCATCCATAAATAGAAAGTGCTATAATAAAAGACTAGTCCTCTCCTCCACATGGCCCAGGCGGAAAAGACTTCTTGGACTTCTAGATTTTCGAAAACTTTGGGATTCCTCAAACTCTTTGGGCATCTCCAAAACAGCTTTTGGTAATCTTCAAACTCTTTGATTAGGAGTCCTTTTTCTCTTTCCTTCTTTCTTTCGGACATCTCCAGAATTTACAAATTTTAAAGAATACATAAATTCCTATGTCTCTATAATGAGACTTACATGGTAATCTAATCATGGAAATAAAAGGGCTATAGGGAAATTCACCATGCCTTGCCCTTTCATGGGAAACCAAGGAAACCATGATGCCTTTTACACTTAGCCACAAATAAACCAATAAGTAAAAGGAAAGAAAAAACATGTGGGCCATATGGAGAGGACATTATCACCTGCAAGTTAGTATCTTATACAACAAAGCATCTCACAAAACCAGGTTGCCAAACCACAATGGAAAAACAAGCTGCCAATAGTTTGCCACCACTATATAAGATCCCTTACATAGTGGGGGTCCAGGGGCAGCGCCCCCGGCGGGGGTCGAGCTGCCCGGTCAGCTCGTGGGGTTCTAAGGGGCAGCGCTCTCGAAAAAAAAAAAAACAACAACTCAGACCAAGAACAAAATGATTCTGCTTGGGTTCGGCTAGCCGATCTGGTCCCTACAGTTAGCCAACGGACCTCTACAGCCATAGTGGTCTGTTTAACTAATCGATCTGATGAACCCAGAAATCAGGGTCCTTTTTTTTTCAGATTCGGCTCCTGCTGTCCCCGATCACTTCTAATAATCTCAGTATGCTTCTAATGGCATCTTACCATCCTCCTACCATGATTAAAACCTTTTGTGACTTTCCAAACATGGATCTATTACAAAAGCAATCAAACCCAATAAACACTGATCCTTTCATAGCCCTTGCTCTATCCTCTTCACATCTCATGTAAAGATTAGAACAAGATTACTGATCTAACATGATCAGAGATGAACCTGTCTTTGATACCAACTGTTGGAAGCAGGTGGGTCTCGTAGATAGATTTTCAAAACTTTTGACCCACTTGACACAGGGATCAACTATCCATAAGACCAAAAACCCAATCCAGGATGCATTACCCTCAATCTCGTGACCATGTACAGTAAATATTCTATGTAAAAGATAGAATCAAATAGCACTAAATATCCACAATAATCTACGACATGAAAGAAGTAGATCATACCTTTGGAGATCTGCAGTGCTCTAATGGAGAAGTTGCGACTTTACTTGATGATGAGAATCTTCAACACCTCTTAGCCTTCCACGCTATGACCCGAATTGGATTTCTTTTCTCAAGAAGATTGGTGGAATCTTCAAGAGAAATCCCAACTCGAAACTCCAAGGAACTAGAAGAGAGAAGGAGAGAGAAACTCGTGCAACTCTTGCACGAATAGGGTTTTGGGCGTGAGAGAGAGTCTTATTGGACGTCCAAGAGATTTTATAGACTTTCAAATCTCTCCCTTGTCTAATTGAAATAGAAGTCTTACTTCCAAAGCAATTAGCAACTTTCTCCTTTCCAAACTCTTCTTTCTAGAGTTCAAGTCGGATTAGTATTTTCCAATATCTTGGGCTAGCGCGGGGACCACTAGGGATTCTTTAGAAAGCTGGCTCCAACTGGAACACCGCGACCCCACATCTCATGTGTAATCCGGGCCCACAGTTAATTGTAAATAACACCACTATATAAATGCAATTGTACTCCAGTCTTAGGAATAAATTACAATGAAGACCCTAAACTTCCCAATTACCACAAGTAGGCCCCTCTATCAATATCCGTTGATCAATTGGAATAAATCTGTCTCTTCCAATCTAAATTCCACATCTTATTATCCTTGAGCCCCAATTAATCACATTAATCATCAGTACCATCCAATTAACTCTTAATTGAGATGGGTGCGCACTTACTAATGACAAATCCATTAATTGGCACAAGGGGATAATAGAGATAGATTCTATCTTGATCGTTCAATGTTCCCATAGTTCTACTACCACATACCCAAGACACCGAAGTGTTAACCTATAGTTGGCCTCACTCATTGGTGACTCAAAGTAAATGAATAGATAGAAACTTGAGCTTATCAATGTCTCAGGATTGAGAGCCTATTGCGAGGGAATTATGAGAGCATACCTTATTATTGAGACGGAATTCTATAAGGTGCATCTCATGGTCCTTCAATACATCCAATGTACCAGCACCGTGATCCAGAATCTTACATTCTGATGATCGAGACAAATCACACTATCTCATAGTGATCAAAGTGCTGCAACCTTATCAAATGAGATGCCCAGTCTCATTACTGGTTGTGAAGCTATTTAAGTATAAGATTTGTGACATATATCTCTCGCATGTGGATCTCATCCATACACATATATCACATCTAATATGCTAATGGGACCCGGTTCAACTCATGAACCATTATGTCATATGTATTGGTTATGTGCATGAAGTAGTAAAATAATATTCATCTCATGAAAGTAAAGCATGATTTTATTGATAAATAAAGAAATTAATCAATTTATTATATCAACTAATGGATTGAGTCCACAAAATCTAACAGTCATAAGGTGTGGTGGTTTTATCTTTTTGCACATTAATATTTTTCAATGAATGAAGTGAATATATGTATATTAATTTTGTCCTTTTTTTATAAATATTGTCTTTGTACATGACGTTCTACACCTACCCCTTTCCTTTTGTAAGTATTATAATTAATGAAGCCTACACTTTAATGGGGTGTTTACTTCGTCATTATGTATCTTACTTACCTTGTGCATGTAGTTTCTGAGGCATTAGGTGGTCGTTTATTGTTTTAGCTTGCTTGAGGCTTTACAACTCCCCTCAGTTACACCCCTTGCCCTTCAATTGACTCTTCTGTCGTTGGCCCCTTTTGCTTTTTCCTTCTTCTGCCATGGTTAAGAGAAAACATAGCTAACCTGTTCTTGTGGACACTCAGTGTAATGTTCCTAACCCAAATTATTATTTTACTTAATTTAAATATAATTTTATTTAATTGTTTGTATTTTAGTTAATTATGGTTATTATAATTATTTAATTTTCTTTTGGATTTTGGTTAATCGGATAGTAATTTTAGGGCCATGAGTATCCATCATTTGACTCGACCCAATTCGGACCCATTTTGGGCCCATTAAACCCAATAACCCAAACCAGGCCCATACTTATAAATTAACCTAAACAATAGGGTCCTTTTTATGAAAACCCAAAACTTATTCCCTAAACCCTAAGCCTATTTATATCAAACGATGGGTGCCTCTCTCCCCCATTCTACAGTGATTTTTCTTCTCTCCTTCCTCCCCTTTTTCTCTTCTCTTGATCGGCCAAGGCTTAAGCCAAATCCAGACGTGCAACTGCCATTTCTTCTTCTTCTTCCTCTTCTTCTTCATCTTCTCAGTTGGGGTCTAGCAGTGTGTGTGAGGAAGAGAGAGATCTAGATCATTCCATCCATCAATCATCTTCTAAGGCAAGTGAAATACCCATTATTTTCTTTATGATCTACACTGTTTCCTTTGAATCCATGATATTAGAATTATTTTGTGAAATGCCCATTTAAATTTGTGAAATGGTGATGATAAATAGATATAGAGGTAAATGGATTGTATAGATCAGATTCATGATTTGATGATGGGTAGACCCCACTTTTGATTTAAAAAAAAATGGACGACCATGTTTGGGGATGAACCCCAGACACGCTGCTGTGTTTGGCAGTTAATGTGCAGGGGTTCGGGTTTGCCATCTGCAAGTGGGTCCCACGGCAGTGGCATGGATGCTTGGCTATTGGATGATGGTGGCCATTTACATTTATAAAAAAAAAAAATACTGATGAGCATGTCTGGGAATAAATCCCAGAACCATGCAAGGCGGCAGATCGCCTGTGCATCACTGATCAAGCGCATAAGTGCGCCTGGCAGTGATCACAGGTGGGTCTCCCACTTGCACATGCAGCGGGTGGGCCGCAGGGTAGTGCTCCTGAGTGGGGCCCAATCATGTGGGTATTTAAAAAAAATGCAGTGTGTCCCAGTCAGGCCCGGGTAGATGAACTACCTGCACATGCTGCTGTTGGGCAGTAGCATGTGCAGGGGGTTTTCATCTTTTATAAAAGTGGTGGGCTGCCACCTACAGGTGGGCCCCATTGCAGTAGTGTGGACCCTTGATTTCCGGTTAATGGTGGGCCGCTAACTTATATATATATAAGAGATGGGATCTGGGAGTTTTACTCCCAGATCTGGGCTGGGTACACATAATGGAGGGGTTATTGTGATGAGTTAATGAACTTGTGATATATCACCTGGGTTGTAAAGAAACTCTATATGTATATGTATATATATATATATATATATTTGTGCACTCGGGTTTCAACTGACATTACATCACACACATATATTTATATATATGTATATATATATACAAAAAAAAGAAGAAAATAAAAAAAAAGGGATGAGGTTGGTGTCTGAGATAAAATTCCCCTAACTATGTTTAGACGTGCACAACAAGGAACTATGACCCTTGTGTTTAGTGGGTACAATTCAGGTGGGCCCATTGCTTGTGAGTCCTTGGGATATATGTGGATTATAATTATTTGGACTGTTGTTAAGAGTGAACAGGTGGGCCACCCCTTGTGTATGATCTTGAGCATGATAGACTTGGGCCGGATAATTTATTTAAATGTTTATTTTACCATTCATTTATGATTTTCTTTGGATGGTTTACATACCCCGGAAGACCCTTGTGTTGGTCTTAGAATCCAATGAATCTGATTTAATAAAACCAAGTCCATCACATCATCAAAGTAAGGGGTTATGCGGGCATATTTCTCCTTCCAGATTTGACGGTTTGCACATGATGGTACAAACCGCCCGCACTCAGATGAAGTGAGAATTGGGCTATGCATCACCCCGGTTTTCAAAAAAAAAAAATTCCCAACCTTACTTCATCTTGGTTCATGTGGAATTGTCGCATGCGTGAATTGTGGTCACAGTGCTAGGAATATTTGTGGAATTATTTCTAGAATTATTTCTTTATCATCATGTTGCATTTCTTTACCTTGCTACATATATGTTAGAGTTTATACCCGTTATTTTATGATGACTTGGATCGTGTTGTGGCTTGGACTATATAGTGTTTATTAATGAGGTATTCATGTTATGTTGAAAACTATTTGGTTGGTATAATGTTTTATTATATGGTATTTAAATGACTATTATGGCCAGCCCTTCACACTATCATAGGATGTGTCTGTCGAACAATCACTGAGCCATGTTTATGAGTCTCGACACAGGAAGGGGCAAGGCTGTGTGAGATTATTATGCGGATCTGGTCATTAGATGACTGCAGTTGGTTCATGGATGTACACTGTGATGATTTTTACCGGACTTAGGGCCGAAGACGAGCTTACCACTCGTACACGGTTGGTTTCACCATGATTTTGGACAGGATGCTAGGCATCCAAAGACAGATTTGATCCACCGTTTCTGGACAGGATGTGAGGCATCCGAAGACGGTATAAATTCCGTACGGGCATCAGCTGATGCGATGCTCGGCGAATGTGATATTGTTCATTTGATGTAGAGTTGGATTTAGGATCCGTTCCTTCTATGTTACAAGGCATTCTTTTATTTATATTGTTTACATATTCTTATGATTTTCTTGTCTTATTCTCACATTGATAGTGTACTTTATTTTGAGTTATGTGTATCTTACTTGCTGCCAATTGTGGTTGACCCTTGTTTTCTAAAATTGATGCATAGGTACCGAGCCCGGCTTTGTCGAGGAAGAGGCGCAGGCTGAAGTGTTTCAAACGCTTGAGCCAACTGATGTTCCCGAGTGGGGTGCAAATGATGGCTTCAGGGCCGTCTAACCAAGCACATGAGTGACTCATTTAATTTGCAATCAATTTGAAATAAATCATTCTTTAGAGACTTGATCCTTCACTGGGACATTGTAATAAATTATTATTTATTTCTTTTGCAACTTGGGATATTATTATTGTTATTTGGTGATATGAAAACTTGATTTTTCTCTTGGTACCTATTAGTTGAAACTACGTCCGCAGGTTGGGAATGAATGAGAATGGCCTAGACTCACCACGGCCTAAGATCCTGTGAGAAAAATTATTAGGAGTCAATAGTTTTGTTTACAAAAAAATATAATAATAATAAAAAATTTTTTGACTGCTAATTTCAGGTAACCCTATTTTCATTTTTGGGGACGTTACACTCAATTCTACTACTAAGGAAAAACGCAGTCATGTTGTTCCCATTGATGCTTCAGGCCAAGGTAGTAGTTCTGCTGACAACCTCTTGATACCGCTGGGCCTGGCAGCGCCGGGAATGGACGATACTCGATTATTCATGATATCCCATTTGAGGTCTATTCTGTTGGAGATGCCCACATGGCGACAAAATTTATTGGTCTAGGCTCGCGAGCAGTTGGCAGGTCACCTTGATCGACTTCACGATATGGGTTATCCCCTTGAGTGAGTGGATGCTACCCTGGGTCTCGTTTCCCCTTGTGTCAGAGTGTATCACGTCCCAAAAAAAAAGGAAAATAGCGTTACGTGAAATTAGGAGTCATTTTTTTTCTATTTTTCTGTAAACAAAACTATTGACTCCTAATTATTTTTCCCACAGTATCTTAGGCCGTGGTGAGTTTAGGCCATTCACATTCATTCCCAACCTGCGGAAGTAATTTCAACCAATAGGTACCAAGAGAAAAATCAAGTTTGCATATCACCAGATAACAATAATAATATTCCAAGTTGCAAAAGAAATAAATAATAATTTATTACAATGTTCCACTGAAGGACCAAGTCTCTAAAGGATGATTTATTTAAATTGATTGAAAGTTAAATGAATCACTCCTGTGCTTGGTTAGACAGCCCCGAAGCCATTGTTTGCACCCCACTCAGGAACATCAGTTGGCTCAAGCATTTGAAACGCTTCAGCTTGCGCCTTCTCTCGGCAAAGCCGGGCTCGGTACCTATGCATCAATTTTAGAAAACAAGGGTCAACCACAAATGACGGCAAGTAAGATACACATAACTCAAAATGAAGTACACTATTAGTGTGAGAATAAGACACGAAAATCATAAGAATATGTAAACAATATCAATAAAAGAATGCCATGTAACATAGAAGGAACGGATCCTAAATCCAACTCTACATCAAATGAACAATATTACATTCACCGAGCATCGCATCAGCTGATGCCCTTATGGAATTTATACTGTCTTCGGATGCCTCGCATCCTGTCCAGAAACGGTGGATCAAATCCATCTTCGGATGCCTAGCATCCTGTCCAAAATCACGATGAAACCAACCGTGTACAAGTGGTAAGTTCATCTTCAGCCCTAAGTTCGGTAAAAATCATCACAGTGTATATCTGTGAACCGACTGCAGTCGTCCAATGACCAGATCCGCATAATAATCTCACACAGCCCTGCCCCTTCCTGTGTCGAGACTCATAAACATGGCTCAGTGATTGTTCGATAGACACATCCTATGGTAGTGTGAAGGGCTGGCCATAATAGGTATTCAAATACCATTTAATAAAACATTATACCAACCAAATAGTTTTCAACATAACATGAATACTTCATAAATAAACACTGTATAGTCCAAGCCGCAACACGGTCGAAGTCATCATAAAATAACGGGTATAAACTCTAACATGTATGCAACAAGGTAAAGAAATACATCATGATGATCAAGAAATAACTCTACAAATATTCCTAACACTGTGACCACAAGTCACGCATGTGACAATTCCACATGAACCAAGATGAAGTAAGGTTGGGAATTTTTGAAAATGGGGTGATGCATAACCCAATTCTCACTTCATCTGAGTGCGGGTGGTTTGTACCGTCATGTGCAAACCATGAAATCTGTAAGAGGAAATCTGCCCACATAACCTCTCACTTTGATGATGTGATGGATTTGGTTTTCTTAGATCAGATTCATTGGATTCTAAGACCAACACAAGGGTCTTCCGGGGTATGTAAACCATCCAAAGAAAATCATAAATGAATGGTAAAATAAACATTTAAATAAATTATCTGGCCCAAGTCTATCATGCTCAAGATCATACACAAGGGGTGGCCCACCTGTTCACTCTTAACAACAGTCTAAATAATTATAATCCACATATATCCCAAGGACTCACAAGCAATGGGCCCACCTGAATTGTACCCACTAAACACAAGGGTCATAGTTCCTTGTTGTGCACGTCTAAACACAGTTAGGGGAATTTTATCTTATGTGTGTGATGTAATGTCAGTTGGAACCCGAGTGCACAAATATATATATATATATACATATAGAGTTCTTTACAACCCAGGTGATATATCACAAGTTCATTAACTGTAACACTCCGACCCAGCTTGACCCCGTTTAGCGGTTAGTTAATCTTGTTTTCGTTGCTAATCATGTTTTGTTTGTGTTTTGATTTTCGTTACGGGTCATGGATAGGTAGTTGGGTTGAGTTTGACCTGGACTAAGTAGATCAAGCCCTTTTTCGTAATTTTTGTTTTTCTTAGACATGGTCATTTTTGCATCATCTTGATGTCAACACGTGTCTTTCGTTGAGCTCGTTAACTTTCGTAACTACGTCAATTGCAACCGATGTCGTGTGATTCGATTGGACCCAGATTTGACTCAAACTGAAAATAGACTTATGACTTGGACTCTTTTGTACTTTGAACAACCCATGAGCTTATATAATCTCACCCATCGACAACTCACATTTCCCTCTCTCGTTTTCTCTCTTTCTCCTCACTGTGCACGTGAAGCTCAACTCTCTCCCTCCTTCACTTGAATTCCCTCCTCCATCGATTAAGAGAAATTTGGGTTTTTGCATGTGAGGTAAGTGGATTTCCCTCCATTCTCCTCCTCTCCTTTCTCTATCGCTTCTCCTTCTTGTTTCTCAGTTGCATGGTGTTTTGAATTTCTCTCCATCCCTCATGCATGCATGTGGTTTTGTGTGTGTTAGGTTGTGTTTGGATCCAAGAACTTCAGTTGGGCAATTGTTTTCCAAATTGAGGCAAGTATAACCATATCTTTAAGAACCCATGTTGGTATGCTTTTGATTTGGTTGGTTTTATATGAATTAATGTGGAAATATGTGTTTACAGCCCATTTGATACTTATTGATTCAGTACTTGTGTATTCCCATTGGAGAATTGAATTTCTGATGCTTCCCAGACATTCTGTATGTGTTTTAGGAAATTTGAATTCGTGCAGGTACGGCTAAGCCGTATAGCACCTACGGCTCACAAGCCAGAGAGGAGAAAAACCCAGTTTTCCTCTACGGCTAGGGCACGGCTAAGCCGTGGATTGCCCTACGGCTAAGCCGAAGCCCAGCCGTGGCCCAGCCGTAGATCAATACAGGGTGCAATTTCTAGAATAACTGAGAGTCAGCAAATGACCGACCTTCTACGGCTCATCCATGGCTAAGCCGTAGACCACACACGGCTAAGCCGTAGCACACACACGGCTAAGCCGTAACCACACATGAAGAATAAGACTAGGTGTAAAGAAAAGACCTATATGGCCTTCATGGATAGAATGTAGAGCACCTCCACCTGCCCAACGGAATGTGATACAACGCGTGAATGATCTCGAGGGTTGCGAATCATTCATGTTCGTTATCCGGATGTTAAGCACCTCCCCATGGGTGTTGGTTTAAGGGACTTCGTGCACCGCCCGATTCCACGCAACACCAGACAACGGTGCATCGAATAACTTAAAACTACATCATCATGCACGATTAGAAACACCGGATAATTAGATTAGAACTGGTTTGTAACTTAAGATGATTCGATTTTGCATGATTTGTTGCATAACATATTGCATTCGAGTATTGACCTCTCCACTCTGATATGATTACGTGTATTCAGTTACTTTACTTTCACATTGTGATTACTGACCTTGAGTATGCATGCACGATATGTTCACTCACAGATCTGCATGTATGATATGTTATCACGATCTACTCAGGGTTTCCATGATTGACTCTGTATGGTCAGGCACTACTTAGCCTCAGCCTTAGGATCCCGACGGGGTGAATTTGGTATAGTTTATATGGCCTGCTGCAGTATGGATATGTCTTGGGGAACCGGACCCCAGGAAACCGAGACCCATTGTACCCTGGCCCGGACAATGGTGTTCTTTGCATGTTATAAGATCCCTCTTTTGGGAGCATATGGTAATGTAGTAGCCACTAGTTATGTACACAGCATGTATTCATTGATTCACGTAGCATATTTCTTTCGTGCATGACAGCCTAGTATACGAAAATGCCTTCTTTAATAACATGATGTTCTTTATTCTATTAGACACAGCGTGTGTTAACTTGCTATGGTTTATACTTTGCTGAATCTTCGTATTCACGGTTTTTTTTTTTTGGTGTTGCAGGCCCAGATACCCCTGCCGAACCCCCGCAGGTCGGCCAGGCTCCAGATGAGACCCCCGGGCCCCCATCAGGCCTAGAGGAGTGGATGTGATCACTCCACGAGAGAGCGTCCATGGCATGCATCATTGGAGTCTTGTTTTGTGGATTTTCAAACTTGTATTTGGCATGACATGTCATTATTATATATATATATTTTTTTTGTTCTTTTTGTAAAACTTTCAGATGTAATTATGTCAGTTCTTTCTTTGTATCCTCTTCTTGCACTGTTAGTTTTATGTTTCTGATATTTACAGCTTCCGCGTACTTGCTTGGCACGTGTGAATGTTCCCTTGTGCGTGTGCATTTAGACTCGGTCTACGTGTGCATGCACGGGAGTACGTGTGTCATTAGGTTTGGCTTTTGCTAACCCCCGAACCCTGGGCTCGGGTTGTGACATACGTATTGTATGGTATCAGAGCATTCCTTGCTCATTCCTTGTTCTAGATGATAAGCATATAGGCATGTAGGATCGTGGTGAGGATACGATTTTTTCCTTGTGCTCTTTCTAGATTTTGGGATTGTTGGGCGCTATTGTTTTGTGTTTGTGTCTGACTCTTTCCGTTTTACAGGATGGCATCAGTTTCAGGTTCTCAGCAGAACGCCGGAAATAACGAAAGCGGATCTGCGCCGTCACCACAGACACAGAATACAGATGAACGCATCCTCATGCTATTCCAGTCCCTTCAGGCACAATCGCAATCAATGCAGAACTTGCAAGCCCAAGTGACAACCATGTTAGACCGACAAAGCCAAGTCCCAGCTCAGTCACATATAGATCAGCAGGTGGTCTTACAGCCTCGAGAGAGTGACCCGAATGCCCTCTACGGGAAATTTCGCAAGCGAGGAGCTATTGAGTTTTTCGGGACAGAAGAGCCATTGAAGGCAGAACAGTGGTTGGAACAGACGGAGGATGTCTTTGAGACCGTCGTGTGCACGAACCGACAGAAGGTCGGCCTAGCAACTTCTATGTTGAGGGACGTCGCAAAAACTTAGTGGAAGAGCGTGAAAGACTCATACCGAGATATTCCGAGTGCGACAGTGTGGGAGATGTTCAAGCAACAGTTCAGAAGGAAGTTCATCCCAGCTCATGTGTTTCGAGCCAAGGAGGTTGAGTTCCTAGCTCTCCGTCAGCAGCAGATGACAGTAGCAGAATACATGAACAAGTTTATGCAGTTGTCGCATTTTGCTCCGGACATGATCAGTACTGAAGAAAGGAAGGTGAACCGGTTTGTTGAAGGTCTGCATCCCCGGTACATGCATCACGTGACTGCGTTTCAGCGTCCGGCTACGTTTGATGATGCTGTGGACAGGGCCTATTCTGCCGAGGCCATCCACCAAGCTGCGAGAGCCGTTGAGCCCAAGCGACAGCCGCCTTTCAGTGCACGAGGACAAGTACAGAAGAAGACCAAAAGCCAGCAGAGTACTTCTAGTTCTACTGGAGTGACTTGTGGGCATTGTGGCAAGAACCACGAGACTGACGCATGTTGGAGGAAGGCAGGTGCCTGTTTTATTTGCGGTTCGAGGAAGCATATGATCGCCAATTGTCCTCGATATAGAGCCTCCGGTGTAGCTCCATCGGGTCCTACCTCCGGTGCAGTTCCTAGCAGACCCAGTGCACCTACAGCTTCGAGCAAGCCATAGTCAGCTCGTCCAGGCTCGAGACAGCCTCGCCAGACAGCCCGTGCTTACGCTGCTACCCACGAGAGTGCCAAGGATCCACAGGTGGTTGAAGGTACTGTTTTGATTTCGCGCGTCGAGGCATTAGCTTTGTTCGATTCGGGGTCTACACGATCTTATGTAGCACCTCATTTTGCCGAGCGGTTGCATCAGCCGTCTGAGCCGTTGCCATATGTGCTGGTTGTATCCACCCCAGTTGGCAAGCGAGTGGAGTGTAGTGTATACTACCCCCATTGCGACGTGCAGATTGCAGGTCATCAGTTACCTGTTGATTTGATCCTGTTGTCGATGATGGACTTCGACGTGATCCTTGGTATGGATTGGCTCGCTCGATATCGTGCCTGTGTTAACTGTTACAACAGGACGATCTTCTTCGATTTAGGCAAGGGCTTCCGTTTCGAGGGCAGTCAGCAGAGATGCCCCAGACGTGTGATCTCGGCGTGTAAGGTAGATCGCTTGATCCGCCGAGGGTGAGAAGGCTTCATTGCCTTTATCTCAGCGAAGAAGGAGACGAAGCAGCTAGGTGAGATCCAGGTGGTCTGTGACTTTCCCGATATCTTCCCAGACGATGTGCCAGACTTACCTCCGGTTAGAGATGTGGAGTTCGCCATTGAGCTTGTTCCCGGCACAGCACCGATCAGCAAGGCTCCGTATCGCATGGCCCCAGCAGAGTTGTCAGAGTTGAAGAAACAATTGCAGGAGCTTTTGGATAAGGGTTTCATTCGCCCGAGCGTCTCACCTTGGGGAGCACCAGTCTTGTTTGTCAAGAAGAAAGATGGTACTTTTCGGATGTGCATAGACTACCGACAGCTGAACAAAGTGACTATCAAGAACAAGTACCCCCTACCCAGGATTGATGAGCTGTTTGATCAACTTCAGGGCGCAGCCTATTTTTCGAAGATTGATTTGAGGTCTGGATATCACCAGTTGAGGGTCAAAGAAGATGACATTCCTAAGACTGCCTTCAGGACTCGTTATGGTCATTATGAATTCCTCGTGATGCCTTTTGGACTAACCAACGCCCCTGCAGCGTTTATGGCATTGATGAATCAGACCTTTGCTCCTTTCTTGGACCAATTCGTAGTTGTGTTTATTGATGACATACTGATCTATTCTAAGTCAGCAGAGGAGCATATGGAGCATTTGAGAAAAGCCTTGTCGTTGTTGAGAGAGCATCGATTGTTTGCTAAATTGTCGAAGTGTGATTTTTGGCTTGAACAGGTGGCATTTTTAGGTCATATCATTTCACGAGAGGGATTGGCAGTTGATCCATCTAAAGTAGAGGCAGTGGTGGATTGGCCTAGCCCCAAGACAGTGACAGAGGTTCGCAGTTTCCTTGGTCTAGCAGGTTACTATCGTCGATTTGTCCAGGACTTTGCTAAGATCTCTTCTCCTTTGACGAAGTTGACCAGGAAGAATGTACCATTTGATTGGACTGAGGAGTGTGAAGCCCATTTCCGGACTTTGAAAGAGAAGTTGACTACCGTCCCAGTGTTAGCCTTGCCAGATGGTAGTGAAGGATTCGTGGTTTATTCAGACGCTTCTCGAGTTGGTCTAGGCTGTGTGTTGATGCAGCATGGGAAGGTTATTGCTTATGGATCGAGACAGTTGCGAGAACATGAGAAGAATTACGCCACCCATGATTTAGAATTGGCAGCCATCGTGTTTGCATTGAAGTTGTGGAGACATTATCTGTATGGTGTGCAGTTTGAGGTTCGTTCTGACCACCACAGTTTGCAGTATTTATTCACACAGCAGGAGCTGAACATGAGACAGCGGAGATGGCTTGAGCTTATTAAGGATTATGACTTCCCGATCAAATATCAGCCAGGCAAGGGAAATGTGGTGGCAGATGCGCTCAGCAGGAAAGCAGAGTCAGTGCAGCTTTTGAGCAGTTTCCTCTTAGAGTTCCATGGTCTCCCTGTTGAAGTTAAACTAGTGGATGAGTGCGTGACTTTGGCTAGTACGCTAGTGTTTCAGCCTGAGATGATTCAGCAGATTAAAGACAGGCAGTTTGAAGTTCTAACTTTGAAGCGCATTCGAGACCACATTGGAGACAGACCCGATTTCAGACTCGAGGATGGTGTACTCTATTTTCGGAGTAGGTTGTGCGTGCCAGCAGTTGATGATTTCAAGGAGATACTGATGAACGAAGCGCATTACGCTCGCTACGCGATGCACCCAGGCAGCACGAAGATGTTTCGGAATCTCAAAGATCGCTTCTGGTGGATCAACATGAAGAGAGAAGTCGCAGGATTTGTTGCTCGCTGCTTGACATGTCAGAAGGTGAAGGCAAATCATCAGAGACCGCCAGGCTCGTTGCATCCTTTGCATATACCGCAGTGGAAGTTGTAACACTCCGATCCCCTTTGAGCCGGATTAGTGGCTCATTAGTGTGTGTTTTGTTTTGTTTATTTCTTTTGGACTTGTTTTGGGTCATGGATAGGTAGTTGAGTGACCTTTGACCTGGAATAGGTAGTTCTAAGCCCTTTTTCGTAATTTTGCTTTTGCTTTGCTCATATCATCTTTGCATCATCTTGGTGTCAGCATGTGTATTTCGTTGAGCTCGACAATTTCCGTAACTGTGTCAGAACCGTTTGGAGTCAATTGGAGAAGTTGGACCTTCGTGTGACTTAATCTGTAAATCGCTTAAACCCATTGGACCTTGTTTTAAAACTACAAAACCTATATAAGTAATTCAGCTCCAGGTGTCATTCTCCTTTTAACCATTTGTCTCGATCGGCTGCATGCAAGGAGAATTCGGTAGCCACGTTCTTCTTCCTCTTCAATTCTGTTTTCTCTTCTTCTCTCTCTCTCTTCGATTGGGTCTTTCGATTGGGTTGCTATTCCCTTCTTTGATTTGGGTTTCTCCATTCTCCCTGTGGCTTTGGTGGTAAGTGGGTTCTCTCCCAACTCTCCCTTCTTCTTCTCCAATTGCTTCTCCCATTCTCTGTTGCTTTGTCTTCATCTCATGCATGTGTGATTGCTTTGATTTGTTTTGATTTTAGTTGCTTGGAGCTTGATTTCAGAGGATTTGTCAGATTTGAGGCAAGTATAAGTACAGGCTTTGATAACACATATGGGTGTTTGTTTGATGGCTTTGATTCACTCTTATTCTTTGTTTAGCATGTTTTACAGCCATTTTCTAAGCTATGAGAATCAGTTGAGCTTGTTTTATTCAGTTTCTGTATCAAAATTTCGTTTCTGTAATCTTCCCGAATTCGTGTTCTGCATTGTACGGCTAAGCCGTAACCCTGTACGGCTTAGATTCCAGAGAGTGACAAATTCGAGTTTGTTCTACGGCTAGGCTACGGCTAAGCCGTAATTTGTCCTACGGCTGAGCCGTAAGCTAACCGTGAACCAAACCGTATCTAAGCCGTGGATTTAATCTCTGATCAGTCGAAACTTTTCTGATATCAGTGTTCTTACGGTGAGGCTACGGCTAAGCCGTGATGGTTTACGGCTAAGCCGTGGACTCCACCGTAGCTCAGCCGTGAGATGTATCAGATCAGAGGTGGAAAAGCTGACAGTTTAGCCGTGTTCTGAAGGGAACCACGGCTAAGCCGTAGTGCATATTGCGGCTACGCCGTAGGATGCCACGGCTAAGCCGTAGGTCACCCATGGCTAAACCGTAAGACCTGTAAAATATCAGTTAAACTTAGGCTAATGGTGTGACCTTGTAGGGCTCAAATACAGGTGAACCATACCCGTAAACCGGCCCAAATGGATTCTTTGGAGCGCATGAATAGTCTGTTAGGCTGTGACTTATTCATGTGAGTGTTGCTCATTGTTAAGCACCTTCCCATGGGTGTTGGTTTAAGGGACGTCGGTGCACGCACAGATTATATTGCAACACTAGGATGGCAACGGTGCATCGAATAACTTAAAACTACATCAACATGCACGGTTAGTGACAGTGATGTAACTAGATTAGACTTGGCTTGTAATAAACCTTGAATCCGTATTAATCTGAGATGCATTGCATATTGTTTATGGTTTTGCCCTCTGTTCTGTTAATCTATGTTATGCATTCCTCAGTCATTTTGCTTTCGTTCTGTATATCTGTATTATTCTTCGCTCTGTACTATGTTTTGATCTATGCTATGCTTTGTATATTCTCTGGCTTTGTATATCTCTGATTTTTGGGTATTCCCTGGTGGCTCTGCCCAGAGGTTAATACGTGAGGATAAGATCCGGTCCTTGTCATCGGTGAGTCCAAAGCGGATAATCTCCCTTTCTTTAGCTTTGATTTGATTGGTATTAGTCTGGCTCTACTCAGCCTCAGCCCTAGGATACCCGACGGGGTTACCTCTGGCGTAGATCTCTGTATCTCTGTTTTAACTGCAGTGTTGCTTTGTCTTGGGACCCCGGAACCCAGGAAACCGAGACCCGCTTGTACCTTTGGCCTGGACAGCGGTGTTCTCTGCTCTGCTCTGCTCTGCTCTCTTTTGGAGAGAACATGGTTAACGTAGTAGCCAACTAGTTCAGTATTCTATGTTTTGATTCCATTATCATGTTTTACTCCTATGCACGATTTGCTTAGCATACTAAGATGGACTCTGTATTTAATCTTCTGTCCCTATTTCATTCGCTTTGATACTATGCGTGTTTCTTTCCTGTTACTTATAATTGCTAGATCGTTGTATTCATTTGTGTTGTCTGTGGTGTTGCAGGCACAGATACCTTGCCCAGCTCCCCGGCGGTCGAGGAGGCTGCAGGGGCGAGGGTAGAGGCACCCTCCGGTTTGGCAGAGTGGGCCTGATCACTTCTGCCAAGTGCGTGCATGCATACCAGTGGCTTTTATTTTGCGTTTTGATTTTTGAGAACTTGTATTTGGACCTTGGACTTTGGACTTGTATTATGTATATTTTGTGTATATTGATTTTGGTGTGTATTCGGTTTTATCTCAGTGTATTTGTCTTTGTCTTTTCCGTTTCGTATTTGCTTTGGCTTCCGCTATTTTATTTTCCTTTGTTGCTTGCTATGATATGTACAGCTTCCGCGTACGCTTAGTTCGCACGTGTTAGATCCCTTGTGTGCGTGCATCTGGACTGGGTTTGGGTGCACGTGCACGGGAGTACGTGTGTCACAGGTTTAGCTTTTCGCTAACCCCCGAATTCTGGGCTCGGGTCGTGACATACGTATTGTATGGTATCAGAGCATGCTAGTTATAAGCATGTAGGCATCTAAGATCGTGGTGAGATAACGCTATCAACTATTTGACTCGAAGTCTCATATGTTGATTTGGGGTTTGACTAACTCAGGGTATATTATATTTGTGTGTTGTGTTTCTTTTCCTTTTGCAGGATGGCATCAGGATCAGGATCTCGGGATGAGAATCAACAGGGCCATAACGGTGATAGTGGATCAGTACCCCCACACATCAGTAGTGAGGAGCGGATGATGATGATGATGCAGTCTATGCAGTCATTACAGGCACAGATGGCATCCATGGTAGATAGGCAGAGTCAGGCTGCCGCAGTAGCATCACCCCGTATAGATCAGCAAGTGATTTTCCAGCCCAAGGAATCAGATCCTAATGCTCTTTTCGACAAGTTCCGTAAGCGAGGGGCGACCGAGTTTCATGGGATAGAGGATGCATTGCAGGCGGAGCAATGGTTGGAGCAGACTGAAGAGCTTTTTGATACGATCGTGTGCAGTAACAAGCAGAAGGTAGTTCTCACAGCCTCTATGCTTCGGAGTGTAGCCAAGACATGGTGGAGGAGTGTTAAGACCTCATTTCAGACTATGCCCAGTGCCACAGTTTGGGAGACCTTCAAGCAGCAATTCCGTCGTAAGTTCATGCCTCTCCATATTCAGCGAGCCAAGGAAGTGGAATTCTTCAACCTTCAGCAGAGACAGATGTCAGTTGCAGATTATGTACACAGGTTTACAGAGTTGTCTCATTTCGCAGAGGATATGGTGAACACGGAGCATAAGAAGGTGACTCGCTTCGTCAACGGCCTAAATCCGAGACATAAACGCCACGTGGTTGCTTGTATGTGGCCGGCTACCTTGGATGACGCTATTGACAGGGCTTATGATGCAGAGGCCATCTTTGAGGAGGAGCGAACAGAGGCTAAGAGGGCAGCAGGTTTCAGTGGCAGAAGTCAGTTCCAGAAGAAGTTCAAGGGTAAGCAGGGCAGTTCGAGCAGTGCTCAGGGGATTTGCGGTCACTGTGGGAAGGATCACCCCACCGACAGATGTTGGAGGAAGAGTGGGGCTTGTTTCGGGTGTGGCTCTACGGACCACAGGCGGGCCCAATGCCCGAAGTTTCAGTCCCCTCCACAGACGAGACAGACAGGACCTACAGCACAGGGCAGATCTCAGCCAGCTCGCCCAGGTCAGAAGCCGAATCGCCAGACAGCCCGAGCCTATGCTGCTACGCATGAGGGCGCGGAGGAGGCCACGGTAGTGGAAGGTAAAATTTTAATTTCCGATGCAGAAGCTTTAGCTTTATTTGACTCCGGGTCTACGCGTTCGTACGTAGCACCCCATTTTGCTGTGCAGCTTCGACAGCGACCCACACTACTTCCATACTTGTTGTTGGTATCCACTCCGGTTGGTAAGCGGGTGGAGTGCAATGTGTTTTACCCTCAGTGTGATGTGCGGATAGCTGGTCATCAGCTCCCAGTAGACCTCGTGTTGCTCACGACACTGGATTTTGATGTGATTCTTGGTATGGACTGGCTTGCGAGATATCATGCGTGTATCAATTGCTACAGCAAGGCTATTTATTTTGATTTAGGCAGCGGATTCCGATTTGAGGGCAGCCAGACGAAGTGTCCCAGGCGTGTGATATCTGCTTGTAAGGCAGACAGGATGCTTCGTAGGGGATGTGAAGGATTTCTTGCATTCATTTCAGAGAAGAAAGATCAGCGACAGCTCAGCGAGATTCCAGTAGTCAGCGAGTTCCCGGATGTCTTTCCGGAGGATGTGCCAGGGTTACCACCAGCTCGAGAGATAGAGTTTGCGATTGATTTGATGCCAGGTACAGCACCCATCAGTAGAGCTCCATATCGTATGGCACCTGCAGAGTTGTTGGAATTAAAGAAACAGTTGCAGGATTTGTTGGATAAGGGGTTTATACGCCCGAGTGTTTCACCTTGGGGAGCACCTGTATTGTTTGTCAAGAAGAAGGATGGCAGTTTCCGGATGTGCATTGACTACAGGCAGTTGAACAAAGTGACTATCAAGAACAAATATCCATTGCCTAGGATTGATGAGTTGTTCGATCAACTTCAGGGTGCAGCTTACTTCTCTAAGATTGACTTGAGGTCAGGATATCACCAGCTCAGGGTGAAGGATGAGGATGTTCCTAAGACAGCTTTCAGGACTCGGTATGGACACTACGAGTTCCTTGTCATGCCGTTTGGTTTGACGAACGCACCCGCAGCTTTTATGGCGTTGATGAACAGGGTGTTTACTTCCTTCTTGGACCAGTTCGTTGTGGTTTTTATAGATGACATATTGGTCTATTCGAAGACTGCTGAGGAACATACAGACCATCTGAGGAAGGCATTGCAGCTGCTTCGAGATCACAAGTTGTATGCAAAGTTGGCTAAATGTGATTTCTGGCTAGAGCAAGTTGCATTTTTGGGACATGTGATTTCTAGAGATGGATTGATGGTGGATCCAGCTAAGATTGAGGCAGTAGTCCATTGGCCCCGTCCTAGATCAGTGACGGAGATTCGGAGTTTTCTGGGCTTGGCGGGATATTACCGCAGGTTTGTGCAGGATTTCTCGAAGATCTCAGCCCCGCTGACTCAGTTGACTCGGAAGAAGGTCCCGTATGAGTGGACAGAGAAGTGTGAGCGTAGTTTTCAGATGTTGAAGGAAAAGCTCACTACGGCGCCAGTGTTGACTCTCCCGAATGGTAGTGAGGGATTCATGATTTACTCAGATGCCTCTAGAGTTGGACTAGGCTGTGTACTGATGCAGAATCAGAAGGTGATTGCCTATGGATCCAGACAGTTAAAAGAACATGAGAAGAACTATGCCACACATGACTTGGAGTTAGCAGCCATTGTATTTGCATTGAAGTTGTGGCGACATTACCTGTACGGTGTGAAGTTTGAGGTCCATTCCGATCATCACAGTCTGCAGTACTTGTTTGATCAGCATGACTTGAATATGAGACAGCGGAGATGGTTGGAGTTTATCAAAGATTACGACTTTCCGATCAAGTACCACCCAGGCAAAGGCAATGTAGTTGCAGATGCACTCAGCAGGAGGACAGACAGTCTTCAGGTGTTGGCAGGATTTTATATGCTTGTGCGTGATCAGCCTGTTGAGGTTCAGATGGTAGGTGGATTGGTGACATTAGCTACTACCGTCGTGTTTCAGCCTGAGGTGATTCAGCAGATCAAGGATCGCCAGTTTGAGGACCCCCTCCTGGTGAAGTTCAGAGATCGGATTACAGATCGACCGGATTTCAGCGTGGTGGATGGAGTTTTGTACTTCAGGAACAGATTGTGTGTTCCCGCTGTGGATGAGTTGAAAGAGAAATTGATGACAGATGCGCACGATGCCCGATATGCGATGCATCCCGGGAGTACGAAGATGTACCGGAACTTGAAGGACAGATTTTGGTGGAACAATATGAAGCGGGAGATCGCAGGGTTCGTAGCTCGATGTTTGACCTGTCAGAGGGTGAAAGCGGATCATCAGCGACCTCCAGGATCATTGCATCCATTGCACACTCCGCAGTGGAAGTGGGAGCACATTACGATGGATTTTGTTTCCGGTTTTCCGCCGACCAGTAGGAAGAATAATGCGATCTGGGTCGTAGTGGACAGATTGACCAAGTCAGCGCATTTCCTTCCGTTCAAGAAAGGGATGACATTCACGGAGATGGCCAGGAAGTTTGTTGACGAGATAGTCAGATTGCATGGCACCCCAGTATCGATTGTGTCGGATCGAGATAGTCGTTTTGTATCTTCATTCTGGAGAGCATTTCAGGAAGCTATGGGCACGAAGCTGAGTTTTAGTACGGCATACCACCCCCAGACTGATGGACAGTCGGAGCGTACCATTCAGACGTTGGAGGATATGCTCCGAGCTAGCGTGCTGAACTTTGAGAAGGAATGGGATACGCATCTAGCATTGTGTGAGTTTGCTTACAACAACAGCTTCCATGAGAGTATTGGTATGGCACCTTATGAGGCTCTATACGGACGCAAGTGCAGGACCCCAGTGTGCTGGGAAGAAGTTGGAACTAGAAGTTTCCATGGTCCGACGATCATTGCTGAGACGACAGAGAAAGTGCAGAAAGTGATAGAGAATCTGAAGATTGCTCGGTCCAGGCAGAAGAGCTATGCTGATACTCGGAGGAGACCTTTGGCATTCCAAGTCGGAGATTGGGTATTTCTTAAAGTTTCCCCGATGAAGGGCACAGTTCGATTTGGTCAGAAGGGTAAGTTAGCTCCAAGATATGTAGGACCGTTTGAAGTCAAGAGCCGAGTTGGAGATTTAGCCTATCGGTTGACACTTCCAGTTGAGTTCTCCGGTGTTCACGATGTGTTCCATGTGTCGATGCTCCGTAAGTATGTGCCAGATCCGAGCCATGTGATTCGTTATGATGATATTCAGATTCAGCCTAATGCGACTTACGTTGAGCGTCCGCTTCGCATCGTTGGGACACGAGAGCAGATTCTCCGTACCAGGACTATCAGATGGGTTAAAGTGTTGTGGGAGCATCACGGTCCGGATGAGGCTACTTGGGAGCTAGAGGAGCAGCTAGCGCGCCAGTACCCCCAGCTCTTTGCGCAGGTAGGTAGTCATTCCGAGGACGGAATGATTCCTAGTGGGGGAGGATGTAACACTCCGATCCCCTTTGAGCCGGATTAGTGGCTCATTAGTGTGTGTTTTGTTTTGTTTATTTCTTTTGGACTTGTTTTGGGTCATGGATAGGTAGTTGAGTGACCTTTGACCTGGAATAGGTAGTTCTAAGCCCTTTTTCGTAATTTTGCTTTTGCTTTGCTCATATCATCTTTGCATCATCTTGGTGTCAGCATGTGTATTTCGTTGAGCTCGACAATTTCCGTAACTGTGTCAGAACCGTTTGGAGTCAATTGGAGAAGTTGGACCTTCGTGTGACTTAATCTGTAAATCGCTTAAACCCATTGGACCTTGTTTTAAAACTACAAAACCTATATAAGTAATTCAGCTCCAGGTGTCATTCTCCTTTTAACCATTTGTCTCGATCGGCTGCATGCAAGGAGAATTCGGTAGCCACGTTCTTCTTCCTCTTCAATTCTGTTTTCTCTTCTTCTCTCTCTCTCTTCGATTGGGTCTTTCGATTGGGTTGCTATTCCCTTCTTTGATTTGGGTTTCTCCATTCTCCCTGTGGCTTTGGTGGTAAGTGGGTTCTCTCCCAACTCTCCCTTCTTCTTCTCCAATTGCTTCTCCCATTCTCTGTTGCTTTGTCTTCATCTCATGCATGTGTGATTGCTTTGATTTGTTTTGATTTTAGTTGCTTGGAGCTTGATTTCAGAGGATTTGTCAGATTTGAGGCAAGTATAAGTACAGGCTTTGATAACACATATGGGTGTTTGTTTGATGGCTTTGATTCACTCTTATTCTTTGTTTAGCATGTTTTACAGCCATTTTCTAAGCTATGAGAATCAGTTGAGCTTGTTTTATTCAGTTTCTGTATCAAAATTTCGTTTCTGTAATCTTCCCGAATTCGTGTTCTGCATTGTACGGCTAAGCCGTAACCCTGTACGGCTTAGATTCCAGAGAGTGACAAATTCGAGTTTGTTCTACGGCTAGGCTACGGCTAAGCCGTAATTTGTCCTACGGCTGAGCCGTAAGCTAACCGTGAACCAAACCGTATCTAAGCCGTGGATTTAATCTCTGATCAGTCGAAACTTTTCTGATATCAGTGTTCTTACGGTGAGGCTACGGCTAAGCCGTGATGGTTTACGGCTAAGCCGTGGACTCCACCGTAGCTCAGCCGTGAGATGTATCAGATCAGAGGTGGAAAAGCTGACAGTTTAGCCGTGTTCTGAAGGGAACCACGGCTAAGCCGTAGTGCATATTGCGGCTACGCCGTAGGATGCCACGGCTAAGCCGTAGGTCACCCATGGCTAAACCGTAAGACCTGTAAAATATCAGTTAAACTTAGGCTAATGGTGTGACCTTGTAGGGCTCAAATACAGGTGAACCATACCCGTAAACCGGCCCAAATGGATTCTTTGGAGCGCATGAATAGTCTGTTAGGCTGTGACTTATTCATGTGAGTGTTGCTCATTGTTAAGCACCTTCCCATGGGTGTTGGTTTAAGGGACGTCGGTGCACGCACAGATTATATTGCAACACTAGGATGGCAACGGTGCATCGAATAACTTAAAACTACATCAACATGCACGGTTAGTGACAGTGATGTAACTAGATTAGACTTGGCTTGTAATAAACCTTGAATCCGTATTAATCTGAGATGCATTGCATATTGTTTATGGTTTTGCCCTCTGTTCTGTTAATCTATGTTATGCATTCCTCAGTCATTTTGCTTTCGTTCTGTATATCTGTATTATTCTTCGCTCTGTACTATGTTTTGATCTATGCTATGCTTTGTATATTCTCTGGCTTTGTATATCTCTGATTTTTGGGTATTCCCTGGTGGCTCTGCCCAGAGGTTAATACGTGAGGATAAGATCCGGTCCTTGTCATCGGTGAGTCCAAAGCGGATAATCTCCCTTTCTTTAGCTTTGATTTGATTGGTATTAGTCTGGCTCTACTCAGCCTCAGCCCTAGGATACCCGACGGGGTTACCTCTGGCGTAGATCTCTGTATCTCTGTTTTAACTGCAGTGTTGCTTTGTCTTGGGACCCCGGAACCCAGGAAACCGAGACCCGCTTGTACCTTTGGCCTGGACAGCGGTGTTCTCTGCTCTGCTCTGCTCTGCTCTCTTTTGGAGAGAACATGGTTAACGTAGTAGCCAACTAGTTCAGTATTCTATGTTTTGATTCCATTATCATGTTTTACTCCTATGCACGATTTGCTTAGCATACTAAGATGGACTCTGTATTTAATCTTCTGTCCCTATTTCATTCGCTTTGATACTATGCGTGTTTCTTTCCTGTTACTTATAATTGCTGGATCGTTGTATTCATTTGTGTTGTCTGTGGTGTTGCAGGCACAGATACCTTGCCCAGCTCCCCGGCGGTCGAGGAGGCTGCAGGGGCGAGGGTAGAGGCACCCTCCGGTTTGGCAGAGTGGGCCTGATCACTTCTGCCAAGTGCGTGCATGCATACCAGTGGCTTTTATTTTGCGTTTTGATTTTTGAGAACTTGTATTTGGACCTTGGACTTTGGACTTGTATTATGTATATTTTGTGTATATTGATTTTGGTGTGTATTCGGTTTTATCTCAGTGTATTTGTCTTTGTCTTTTCCGTTTCGTATTTGCTTTGGCTTCCGCTATTTTATTTTCCTTTGTTGCTTGCTATGATATGTACAGCTTCCGCGTACGCTTAGTTCGCACGTGTTAGATCCCTTGTGTGCGTGCATCTGGACTGGGTTTGGGTGCACGTGCACGGGAGTACGTGTGTCACAGGTTTAGCTTTTCGCTAACCCCCGAATTCTGGGCTCGGGTCGTGACAGAAGTGGGAACACATCACCATGGACTTCGTTTTCGGGTTACCGCCGACGAGCAGGAAGAATAACGCCATTTGGGTGATTGTAGATCGATTGACGAAGTCAGCCCATTTCATTCCTTTCGGGAAGGGTATGACATTTTCAGAAATGGCTAGGAAGTTCGTGGATGAGATCGTCAGGCTCCATGGTACCCCCGTGTCGATTGTATCCGATCGTGACAGCCGTTTTGTTTCCTCTTTCTAGAGAGCATTCCAAGAGGCTTTGGGTACGAAGTTGAGTTTCAGCACGGCATACCACCCACAGACGGATGGACAATCAGAGCGGACGATTCAGACTTTGGAGGACAGGTTACAAGCCAGCGTGTTGAGCTACGAGAAAGAATGGGATCTTCATCTATCGTTGTGCGAGTTCGCCTACAACAACAGTTTCCACGAGAGCATTGGGATGGCACCATATGAAGCATTGTATGGGAAGAAGTGTAGAAGTCCGGTTTGTTGGGAAGAAGTTGGAACTCGAAGTTTTCACGGACCGACGATCATTGCCGAGACTACGGAGAAGGTACAGAAAGCCATTGAGAACTTGAAAGTTGCTCGGTCGAGACAGAAGAGTTATGCAGACACCCGCAGACGACCCTTAGAGTTTCAGGTTGGTGAGTGGGTTTTTCTGAAGGTCTCTCCGATGAAGGGTACGATCCGTTTCGGCCAGAAAGGCAAGTTAGCTCCACGCTATGTCGGACCGTTCGAGATCAAGAGTCGGATTGGTGATTTGGCCTATCGATTAGAGCTTCCCGAGATGTTTTCAGGAGTGCACAACGTTTTCCACGTTTCGATGCTTCGGAAATATGTTCGTGATCCCTCCCATGTCATCCGTTACGACGAGGTTCAGATTCAGCCGAGTGCTACATACGTTGAGCGACCGCTCCGTATCGTGGGAACCCGAGAGCAGATACTCCGCACCTGGACCATTCGATGGGTCAAAGTGCTTTGGGAGCATCACAGTCCCGATGAGGCTACTTGGGAGCTAGAAGAGCAGATGGCACGACAGTACCCCGATTTGTTTTCCCAGGTATGAGTGAGTTAGTGTTCATTCCGAGGACGGAATGATTCTCAAGTAGGGGAGGATGTAACACTCCGACCCAGCTTGACCCCGTTTAGCGGTTAGTTAATCTTGTTTTCGTTGCTAATCATGTTTTGTTTGTGTTTTGATTTTCGTTACGGGTCATGGATAGGTAGTTGGGTTGAGTTTGACCTGGACTAAGTAGACCAAGCCCTTTTTCGTAATTTTTGTTTTTCTTAGACATGGTCATTTTTGCATCATCTTGATGTCAACACGTGTCTTTCGTTGAGCTCGTTAACTTTCGTAACTACGTCAATTGCAACCGATGTCGTGTGATTCGATTGGACCCAGATTTGACTCAAACTGAAAATAGACTTATGACTTGGACTCTTTTGTACTTTGAACAACCCATGAGCTTATATAATCTCACCCATCGACAACTCACATTTCCCTCTCTCGTTTTCTCTCTTTCTCCTCACTGTGCACGTGAAGCTCAACTCTCTCCCTCCTTCACTTGAATTCCCTCCTCCATCGATTAAGAGAAATTTGGGTTTTTGCATGTGAGGTAAGTGGATTTCCCTCCATTCTCCTCCTCTCCTTTCTCTATCTCTTCTCCTTCTTGTTTCTCAGTTGCATGGTGTTTTGAATTTCTCTCCATCCCTCATGCATGCATGTGGTTTTGTGTGTGTTAGGTTGTGTTTGGATCCAAGAACTTCAGTTGGGCAATTGTTTTCCAAATTGAGGCAAGTATAACCATATCTTTGAGAACCCATGTTGGTATGCTTTTGATTTGGTTGGTTTTATATGAATTAATGTGGAAATATGTGTTTACAGCCCATTTGATACTTATTGATTCAGTACTTGTGTATTCCCATTAGAGAATTGAATTTCTGATGCTTCCCAGACATTCTGTATGTGTTTCAGGAAATTTGAATTCGTGCAGGTACGGCTAAGCCGTATAGCACCTACGGCTCACAAGCCAGAGAGGAGAAAAACCCAGTTTTCCTCTACGGCTAGGGCACGGCTAAGCCGTGGATTGCCCTACGGCTAAGCCGAAGCCCAGCCGTGGCCCAGCCGTAGATCAATACAGGGTGCAATTTCTAGAATAACTGAGAGTCAGCAAATGACCGACCTTCTACGGCTCATCCACGGCTAAGCCGTAGACCACACACGGCTAAGCCGTAACCACACATGAAGAATAAGACTAGGTGTAAAGAAAAGACCTATATGGCCTTCATGGATAGAATGTAGAGCACCTCCACCTACCCAACGGAATGTGATACAACGCGTGAATGATCTCGAGGGCTGTGAATCATTCATGTTTGTTATCCGGATGTTAAGCACCTCCCCATGGGTGTTGGTTTAAGGGACTTCGTGCACCGCTCAATTCCACGCAACACCAGACAACGGTGCATCGAATAACTTAAAACTACATCATCATGCACGGTTAGAAACACCGGATAATTAGATTAGAACTGGTTTGTAACTTAAGATGATTCGATTTTGCATGATTTGTTGCATAACATATTACATTCGAGTATTGACCTCTCCACTCTGATATGATTACGTGTATTCAGTTACTTTACTTTCACATTGTGATTACTGACCTTGAGTATGCATGCACGATATGTTCACTCACAGATCTGCACGTATGATATGTTATCACGATCTACTCAGGGTTTCCATGATTGACTCTGTATGGTCAGGCACTACTTAGCCTCAGCCTTAGGATCCCGACGGGGTGAATTTGGTATAGTTTATATGGCCTGCTGCAGTATGGATATGTCTTGGGGAACCGGACCCCAGGAAACCGAGACCCATTGTACCCTGGCCCGGACAATGGTGTTCTTTGCATGTTATAAGATCCCTCTTTTGGGAGCATATGGTAATGTAGTAGCCACTAGTTATGTACACAGCATGTATTCATTGATTCACGTAGCATATTTCTTTCGTGCATGACAGCCTAGTATACGAAAATGCCTTCTTTAATAACATGATGTTCTTTATTCTATTAGACACAGCGTGTGTTAACTTGCTATGGTTTATACTTTGCTGAATCTTCGTATTCACGGTTGTTTTTTTTTGGTGTTGCAGGCCCAGATACCCCTGCCGAACCCCCGCAGGTCGGCCAGGCTCCAGATGAGACCCCCGGGCCCCCATCAGGCCTAGAGGAGTGGATGTGATCACTCCACGAGAGAGCGTCCATGGCATGCATCATTGGAGTCTTGTTTTGTGGATTTTCAAACTTGTATTTGGCATGACATGTCATTATTATATATATATATTTTTTTTGTTCTTTTTGTAAAACTTTCAGATGTAATTATGTCAGTTCTTTCTTTGTATCCTCTTCTTGCACTGTTAGTTTTATGTTTCTGATATTTACAGCTTCCGCGTACTTGCTTGGCACGTGTGAATGTTCCCTTGTGCGTGTGCATTTAGACTCGGTCTACGTGTGCATGCACGGGAGTACGTGTGTCATTAGGTTTGGCTTTTGCTAACCCCCGAACCCTGGGCTCGGGTTGTGACATTAACTCATCATAGTAACCCCTCCATTATGTGTACCCAGCCCATATCTGGTAGTAAAACTCCCAGATCCCCTCATCTTTTTTTTTATATAAGTTAGTGGCCCACCATTAACCCGGAAATCAAGGGTCCACACCACTGCAATGTGGCCCACCAGTAGGTGGCAGCCCACCACTTTTATAAAAGATGAAAACCCCCTGCACATGCTACTGCCCAACAGCAGCGTGTGCAGGTAGTTACTCTACCCGGGCCTGACTGGGACACACTGCATTTTTTTTAATACCCACATGACTTGGCCCCACTCGGGAGCACTGCCCGGGGCCCACCTGCTGCATGTGCAGGTGGGAGAACCACCTATGATCACTGCCAGGCGCACTTAAGCGCTTGTGCAGTGATGCACAAGCAGTCTGCCGCCTTGGATGGTTCTGGGATTTATTCCCAGACACGCTCATCAGTAATTTTTTTTTTATAAATGTAAATGGGCACCATCATCGAATTGCCAAGCATCCATGCCACTGCCGTGGGACCCACTTGTAGATCCCAAACCCAAACCCCTGCACATTAACTCCTAAACACAGCAGCGTGTCTGGGGTTCATCCCCAGACATGGTCATCCATTTTTTTTAAAATCAAAAGTGGGGTCTACCCATCATCAAATCATGAATCTGATCTATACAATCCATTTACCTCTATATCTATCTATCATCACCATTTTACAGATTTAAATGGGCATTTCACTAAATACTCCTAATATCATGGATTCAAAGGAAACAGTGTAGATCATAAAGAAAATAATGGGTATTTCACTTGCCTTAGAAGATTAATGGATGGGATGGTCTAGATCTCTCTCTCCCTCGTACACGCTGTCAAACCCCAATTGAGAAGATGAATAAGAAGGAGAATAAAAAAGAAGAAGAGATGATGTAGAAGATGAAGATGATGAAGATGGCACCCGGCGATGGCTTAGATTGGGCTTGCCCTTGGCAGATCAAGAGAAGAGAAAATGGGGAGGAAGGAGAGAAGAAAAATCACTGTAGATGGGGAAGAAAGGCACCCATTGTTTGATAAAAATAGGTTTAGGGTTTGGGGAATAAGTTTTGGGTTTTTATAAAAAGAACCCTGTTATTTAGGTTAATTTATAAATATGGACCCGGTTGGGTTATTGGGTTTAATGGGTCCAAAATGGGTCCGAATTGGGTCAGTTCATGCGATGGATACTCATGGCCCTAAAATTACTATCCGATTAGCCCAAAGTCCATAAGAAAATTAAATAATTATAATAACCATAATTAACTAAAATACAAACAATTAAATAAAATTATATTTAAATTAAGTAAAATAATAAGTTGGGTTAGGAACGTTACATTCCTTTTCCTATAGAACATTTGGTCCTCCAAATGTCTAACGTACCTCAGGGAGAAGATCCGGGTACAACTTCTTCACTTGGTCTCTGAGCTCCCAAGTGGCCTCCTTTGGACTATGGTGCTCCCACTGAACCTTCACCCAGTGAATAGTCTGCGTCCGTAGGACTTGCTCCTTAGTATCAATGATCTGCAACGGCTTTTCCACGTAGGTAGCATCCGTTTGAATCTCGAGTGGTTCGTATTGAAGAACATGCGAAGGATCGGCGACGTACTTCTTCAGCATCGAGATATGAAAGACGTTATGAACTCCTGACAACTCTGCTGGTAATGCCAATCTGTAGGCTACATCTCCCACTCTCTCGAGAATCTCAAACGGCCCGATGAATCTACGAGACATCTTGCCCTTCTGTCCTAATCTGAGTGTTCCTTTAGCAGGTGATACTTTTAGAAACACATGATCGCCCACTGCAAACTCGAGATCTCTCCTCTTCAAGTCAGCATAACTCTTCTGTCTACTCCTGGCAATTTTTAATCTAGCATGAATCTGCTGAACTTTCTCACTGGTATCACTGACTATCGATGGCCCGTGAAAACTCCGAACACCAACTTCCTCCCAACAAAGTGGGGTTCTACATCTACGCCCATACAATGCCTCAAAAGGTGCCATACCAATACTTGAATGGTAACTGTTGTTGTATGCGAACTCACAAAGAGGAAGGCTTTTCTGCCAATCCTTTCCAAAGTCCAACACGCAAGCATGCAACATATCCTCCAGTGTTTGGTTGGTTCTCTTAGTTTGTCCATCTATCTCCGGGTGATACGCTGTACTGAAGTTCAAGGTAGTACCGAGTGCCTCTTGAAGTCGTGTCCAGAACTTACTCAGAAATCTCGAATCTCTATCTGAGACGATCGATACCGGTACACTATGTAATCTAACTACTTCCTCCATGTACATCTTGGCCAACTCATTTTTGGGTGTCTTCAAACTCATTAGAAGAAAATGTGCAACTTTATTTAATCTATCCACTATCACCCAGATATTGTCTTTACAATGAATCATCGGAAGTCCTGATATAAAATCCATCGTGATATGTTCCCACTGTTGGAAGTAGGTGGGTCTCGTGGATAGATTTTCAATACTTTTGACCCACTTGACACAGGGATCAACTATCCATAAGACCAAAACCCAATCCAAGATGCATTACCCTCAATCTCGTAACCATGTACAGTAAAAATTCTACCAGCACTAAACATCCAAAATAATCTACGACATGCAAGAAGTAGATCATACCTTTGGAGATCCGCAGTGCTCTAATGGATTTCTTCAACAACTCTTAGCCTTCCACGCTATGACCCCCGAATTGGATTTCTTTTCTCAAGAAGAATGGAGGAATCTTCAAGAGAAAATCCCAATTCGAAACTCCAAGGAACTAGAAGAAAGAAGGAGAGAGTAACTCGTGCAACTCTTGCACGAAAGGGTTTTGGGCGTGAGAGAGACTCTTTTGGACGTCCAAGGAGATTTTATAAACTTTCAAACCTCGTCCTTGCCTAATTGAAATAGAAGTCTTACTTCCAAAGCAATTAGCAACTTTCTCCTTTCTTATCCATTCTTTCTAGAGTTCGAGTTAGATTAGTATTTTCCAATAACTTGGGCTAGCGTGGGGACCACTAGGGATTCCTTAGAAAGCTAGCTCCAACTGGAACACCGCGACCCCACATCTCATGTGCAATCCAGGCCCTCAGTTAATTGCAAATAACACCACTATATAAATGCAATTGCACTCCAGTCTTAGGAATAAATTACAATGAAGACCCTAAACTTCCCAATTACCACAAGTAGGCCCCTCTATCAATATCTGTGGATCAATTGGAATAAATCCGTCTCTTCCAATCTAAGTTCCACATCTTATTATCCTTGAGCCCCAATTAATCACAGTAATCATCAGTACCATCCAATTAACTCTTAATTGAGATGGGTGCGCACTTACTAATGACAAATCCATTAATTGGCACAAGGGGATAATAGAGATAGATTCCATCTTGATCATTCAACGTTCCCACAGTTCTACTACCACATACCTAAGACACCGAGGTGTTAACCTACAGTCGGCCTCACTCATTGGTGACTCAAAGCAAATGAATAGATAGAAACTTGAGTTCGTCAATGTCTCAGGATTGAGAGCCTATTGTTAGGGAATTATGAGAGCATACCTTATTATTGAGACGGAATTCCATAAGGTGAATCCCATTGTCCTTCAATACATCCAATGTACCAGCACCGTGATCCAGAATCTTACATTCTGATGATCGAGACAAATCACACTATCTCATAGTGATCAAAGTGCTGCAACCTTATCAAATGAGATGCCCAATCTCATTACTGGTTGTGAAGCTATTTTAAGTATAAGATTTGTGACATATATCTCCCGTGTGTGGATCTCATCCATGCACATATATCACATCTAATATACTAATGGGATCCGGTTCAACTCATGAACCATTATGTCATACGTATTGGTCATGTGCATGAAGTCGTAAAATAACATTCATCTCATGAAAGTAAAGCATGATTTTATTGATAAATAAAGAAATTAATCAATTTATTACATCAACTGATGGATTGAGTCCACAAAAACTAACAATCTCCCACTTGGGCTCAATGCCAGTCAGGGTTGCATCTCATTCCGATCCCTTCTACGTGTTGCTCAAAAACTTTGGTAGTCAAAGGCTTAGTAAAGGGATCTGCCAAATTGTCTGCAGAGGCTATCTTGGTAATAGCAATATCACCTCTCTACACAATCTCTCTGACTAAGTGATACTTCCTCTGTACATGCTTTTGGCTTTTATGGCTTCTGGGTTCCTTTGACTGAGCGACTGCCCCACTGCTGTCACAGTAAACTGTGAGTGGCTGTCGTGCCAAAGGTACCACCCCAAGTTCCAAAAGGAATCTTTTAAGCCATACTGCTTCTTTAGCTGCTTCACAAGCTGCTACATATTCAGCCTCCAAGGTTGAATCAGCGGTACATTCTTGTTTTATACTCCTCCAGCTGATAGCTCCGCCTCCAAGCATAAATACATAACCAGAGGTGGATTTCCTAGAATCCTTATCTGACATAAAGTCAGAATCTGTATATCCGACTGGAATCAACTCATCACTGCTATAAACCAACATGTAATCTCTAGTCCTTCTCAAGTATTTGAGAATACATTTTACAGCAGTCCAATGTTCAGGTCCTGGATTAGATTGATATCTGCTGACTAGGCCCACTACATAACAGATATCTGGTTTAGTACATTAAATAGCATACATGAGGCTACCAACAGCCGAAGCGTATGGTATCGACCTCATCCGCTCTTTTTCCTCGGGTGTCTTAGGACACTGATCCTTGGAAACGTGCACTCCATGCCTGAAAGGTGTGATACCCTTCTTGGAGTCTTGCATTGCAAACCGTACTAGCACCTTATCTATGTATGCAGCTTGGGATAAGCCAATCATCCTATTTTTTCGGTCTCGATAGAGTTTGATCCCTAGGATGTAGCTAGCTTCTCCCAAGTCTTTCATATCAAAAGTCTTGGCTAACCAAACTTTTACCGTTGACAACATTCCTATGTCTTTCCCGAGGAGAAGGATGTCATCGACATATAAAACCAGAAAAACTACCCTGTCACCTTCACTTTTCATGTACACACATGACTCATCCGGATGTTGACAAAAACCAAATGACTTGATTGCCTGGTCAAAATGGATATTCCAGCTTCGGGATGCCTGCTTCAGTCCATAAATAGACTTTTGCAGCTTGCGAACTTTTTGCTCCTGGTTTTTAGCTACAAAACCGTCTGGCTGCACCATATAGATGTCTTCCTCAAGATGGCCATTGAGAAACGCCGTCTTGACATCCATTTGCCAAATCTCGTAATCGAGATGAGCCGCAATGGATAAGAGTATCCAGATGGATTTGAGCGTGGCTACTGGTGAGAAGGTTTCCTCATAATCGATCCCCTCTTTCTGAGTATATTCTTTCGCAACAAGCCTAGCCTTATAGGTCTCCACTCTTCCATCTTGTCCTCTTTTTCTCTTGTAGACCCACTTGCACCCAATAGGTTTAATATTGGCAGGCAAGTCCACAAGTGTCCAGACCTGATTTGAGTACATAGACTTCATCTCAGCTTTCATAGCATCTTGCCAGCATCCTGAGTCTAAGTCATTGATTGCTTCATCATAGTTAGAGAGATCTTGTTCTGGTTCTTTTGGGATTGCTTCATAAGACTCTCCCAAGAATGAGAACCTGTCAGGGGGTCTGACAATCCTCCCACTACGACGAGGTTTTGGTGTAACTATTGGGTCTGGTAAAGGCGGTTCTTCCTCAAGTCCGGTCATACTTGGATTTGGAATTGATTGCTCTTGAATCTCTTCCAAGATCACCTTTTCTAAAAATTTCTGGTCCATCATATAATCTTCCTCCAGAAAAACCGCATTGGTGCTGACCAGCACTTTCTGCTCTCTGGGATTATAGAATAACAAACCTTTAGTTCCTTTAGGATATCCTACAAATGTGCGTACTTCCGACTTCGTTTCCAACTTATCCGTCTTAACCTTGAGCACGTGTGCTGGACAACCCCAAATGTGTAAATGTTGTAGACTAGGCTTTCGCCCAGACCACAATTCTCAGGGAGTCTTAGGTATAAACTTAGATGGTATGAGGTTTAGTATGTACATTGCAGTATCCAAAGCGTATCCCCAAAAGGATATAGGTAATCTAGAGAAACTCAGCATAGAGCTAATCATATCTAAAAGAGTCCGGTTCCTTCTTTCTGCTACTCCATTCTGTTGAGGCATACCAGGAGCAGACAATTGGGATAGAATCCCATTTTTTGATAAGTAACCCATAAAATCAGCAGAGAGATATTCCCCTCCTCGATCTGATCGAAGAGTCTTGATACTCTTACCTAATTGCTTTTCCGCTTCCGCTCGAAATTCTTTGAACTTTTCAAAAGCTTCGGACTTGCGGTGCATAAGGTATATGTAACCATATCTTGAGTAATCATCTGTGAAAGTGATGAAGTACTCATATCCTCCTCTGGCCCTGACATTAATGGGTCCGCAGACATCAGTATGCACTAATTCCAATAAATCTTTGGCCCTATTACCCTTAGCTGAAAAGGGTCTTTTAGTCATTTTACCTTCCAAACAGGACTCACAGACAGGCATTGGTTCTACCACCAATGAAAGTAAGATACCATCTTTCACTAGCCTCTCAATCCTGTTAAGGTTTATATGACCTAGCCTCAGGTGCCAAAGTTTTGTTGGATTAGATGAAGGTGACTTTCTCTTTAATGATGGTCTATTAATTGTTTCAGTATCATGTATCTCATACATCATGGGAGTTAACAAATAAAGTCCATTGGTTACCTTGCCAGAATATATGAAAGTACCATTCCTCTTTATGACAACTTCAGTACCAAAAGTACTAGAATAACCTTTATTCACCAAATTAGAAACTGAAATTAAATCCCGCCTTAAAGACGGTACATATAATGTTTCTGACAAAACCAATTTATTATTTGAAAAACATAAAGTAATGACTCCCACTGAAACAGCCTCTGCCTTAGCTTCAGATCCTAGGTTGACAATGATTTCTCCATCACTTAGCCTCCTGGTTTCCCTGAACCCCTGCAACGTATTACATATGTGATTAGTTGCCCCGGAATCCACACACCAGGATTCTGAAGTACCAGTTGCAAAACTAACTTCAGATATAAGTGACTCAATCATACTTGGGGTCTTTTTCTTAGACAGATATTCTGGACAATTCCTCTTCCAATGTCCTATCTTACCATAATGGAAACACTTTCCTTTTGTCCCTGAACCCTTAGCTTTAGCCGCGCCACCAGTTGGACCATTCTCCACCTTAGGACCCTTTGGAATTGATTTCTTTTTGCCTTTCCGCCCTTTGCCTTTCGGCTTGGACTTGGCATCTGACTTTTCTGTCATTAAGGCAGTTGGTTTCTTCTTCATAATCCCTTCAGTTGCTACCAGCTGACTAGATAGCTCAGCCAGAGTCAGATTCATTTTATTCATATTATAATTGACCTTGAAATTGTTGAATGACTCTGGTAGTGACTCAAGGATTATGTCAATCTGCGATTCTCCATCAATCGCAGCTCCCAGCACATCTAACTCATTTAATGAGTCCATCATCTTCAACATGTGTTCCTGTACTGATATACCTTCAGCCATCTTGGTGCTAATGAGCACCCTCATGGCTGCCTGCCTAGCAGGTCTGCCTTGTTCTGCAAACATCTCCTTTAAATTCGATATCATATCATATGCAGTCTTATAAGATTGATGTTGATGTTGTAGCACACTAGACATGGATGCCAGAATGTAACATCGGGCCATCTCATCGTCTTTGGCCCATTTGGTGTAAAGGTCCTTTTCTGCTTCTGATGCATCTGGGCCAGGCTCTTTAATGGGGTTTTTGGTAAGGACATATTTATATCCTGAAGCTGTCAGGACAATATCCAGATTCCGTTTCCAATCTACATAGTTGGATCCCACCAACTTATTCTGGTTAAGGATGGTCGCAAGTGGATTGAAAGTATTCGAATTCATGCTTGTAATACTGTAGCACATAACCATACATTCAATTAATGAATTTAAATGACATTAGGGTTTAGTATTCTACGAAATTTATGTGGGAATCCTCATAACCACAAAATTCAGAATACATCGGAATCCCAATCCTGCGGGGTATGCCTCCTTGGGGAGTGCAAATACCTCCTAGACTGGTGCGGATCAAAGTTGGTCAAAATTGAGATTAAGACTAACTATCCATAATCCCCTTCATTCATTACAATCTAGGTATCTCATACCAAATAATGACCCGCAACGAAATCAAAACATAAGCAACATACAATTAACAATGAAAGCAACATTAATTAGTCGCTAAACAAGCTCAAGCTGGGTCGAAGTGTTACACTGAGTGACAATGAAATGGGGCCGGGAGTAAGACAGAGAAAGGGGGGGCTGGGATGAGACAAAGGGGGGGTCTAGGACAAAGGAAGGTGAGAGGGGGCTGGGACTAAGTGATAGTGATAGGGGGTCTAGGACTAAGATAGAGAGAGGGGGCTGGGCTGAGACAGTGAGAGGGGGGCTGCGATGAGACAGAGATAGAGGGAGCTCGGACTAGGGGACAGTGAGAGTGGGGCTGGGACTGAGGGACAGTGAGGGGGGCTGGGTTGGGATTGAGTGACAGTGAAAAGGGGCTGGGAGTAAAACAGAGAAAGGGGGGCTGGGATGAGACAGAGAGGGGGGTCTATGACAGAGGGAGGTGAAATGGGGCTGGGACTGAGGGCTAGTGAGAGGGGGGTTGGGAATGAGGGAAAGTGAGAGGTGGGCTGGGACAGAGGTTGAGTGAGAGGGGGGCTGGGGTAGAGGTTGAGTGAGAGGGGGTCTGGGACTGAGATAGAGAGAGGGGGCTAGGCTGAGATAGTGAGAGGGGGCCTGGGATGAGACAGAAAGAGGGGGAGCTAGGACTGAGGGACGGTGAGAGTGGGGCTGGGACTGAGGGACAGTGAGGGGGCTTGGCTGGGACTGAGTGACAGTGAAAAGGGGCTGGGAGTAAGATAGAGAAAGGGGGGGCTGGTGTCACGCCCCGATCCCAGGAATTGGGGATTTGAGTGGGCCCCCAGGGTGTGGATACGTAATCTCGTAGTAATCTGTGCCATGAAAGGGTTATGCACGAATTCCTACAAGGGAGATTCCACAGGAACGTGTGAGGAATGTCCAACACACGTAGGATTAGCACATCATCATAAATGAACTCCTGCGAAATACTCTGTAATGATCATTAGCAAGACGTGGGTAACATGTTTCACAACATTCATATATAGATATATAGAAGTACTTATGACTATTAAATAACGATTCATACAATCCAAACTGCTACTTAAAGAAGTTAGGAACAAAAAGTCCAATTTGCACATTCCCATCGGAAGACCAAATAATGATTGTAATACCTCCAAAACCCACGCATTCCGTAGGATGACTAATAAAAGACGTTATCATCCTTCCATTCATCTAAACCCCGAGGTACCGTTGGGGCACTCTCCGGGGGCATCAACAACCGAGTGGGGATTGGCTTCTATACCTGCAATACCAAGGGTAACACTATTAACACGACGGTTAGGCAAGTATTGAGCATATGAAACTAGTATAATGTACCAATGGACTTATTAATATGCACTGGATAGGAGAGCAATAATAGTCTATTAGGTGTATTGTGCATGAGTAACAATAAGTGATGAATCATAATCAAAATGTAGTACACACTAGTTGGTAACCACGTGGCTTTTTTCTCCCAAAAGGGAGCATACATATGGGTCGCTAAGGGGTCGAGCTAGCTTCCCGAGGAGCGCCGACAACTCCTCCGTAAACATACTGCGGTAATGACATAATAATACTCCAAAAGGGCACAAGCTAAGTGGTGCCGACTCGGATTCACCTCTTTCACACATTCAATTATACTAGTCACATTATACATATGGAATATCAGTTTGAAAGTATCATCAATCATGAAAACAGACGAATAATTAAACGAAGCATATTCATATGAGCTACAAGGTTCGAACCTCGGTTATACCCTTTTGGCCAGCAAGCATGCACTCTGTAACACTCCGACCCAGCTTGACCTCGTTTAGCGTTTAGTTAATCTTGTTTTTGTTGCTAATCGTGTTTTGTTGTGTTTTGTTTTCGTTACGGGTCATGGATAGGTAGTTGGGTTGAGTTTGACCTGGATTAAGTAGACCAAGCCCTTTTTCGTAATTTTAGCTTTTCTTAGACATGGTCATTTTTGCATCATCTTGATGTCAACACGTGTCTTTCGTTGAGCTCGTTAACTTTCGTAACTACGTCATTTGCAACCGAGGTCGTGTGATTCGATTGGACCTTGATTTGACTCAAACTGAAATTTGTATTCTAGCTTGGACTTCATTGCAATTTGACCACCTAATGAGCTTATATATCTCACCCATCGATCAAACTCATACTCTTTCTCTCGTTTTCTCTCTTTCTCTTCACTGTGCACGTGGAGACTTCCTTGCTTCCTTGCATTCTCTTCTCCAACCTCCATCGATCAAGCTCTATTGTGAGGTTCTTTCATGAAAGGTGAGTTGGAAACCTTTCCATTCTCTCATCTCCTTTCTCCATCTCTTCTCCCTCTTGTCTCCATCGTGCTTGGTGTGTCTGTGTTTTGATTTCTCTCCATCCCTCATGCATGCATGTGGTTTTGCTTGTGTTAGGTTGTGTTTGGACTTGAGGGCTCCATTTGTGCAATTGATTTCCAAATTGAGGCAAGTATAACCATAATATTGAGAACCCATGTTGGTATGCTTTGATTTTGGCTAGCTCACATTAATGTGTGTGGAAAACATGTGTTTACAGCCCATTTGCTACTCATTAATTCAATACTTATCTACTCCCCTTTGATGATTGTAAATTGGATGAGTTTTCAGACATTCTGTACATGTTTCAGATTTCTGAATTCGTGCAGGTACGGCTAAGCCGTATAACACCTACGGCTCACAATCCAGAGAGGAGAAAAACCCAGTTTTCCTCTACGGCTAGGGCACGGCTAAGCCGTGGAATGCCCTACGGCTAAGCCGTAGCTCAGCCGTGGCCAAGCCGTAGAACAATACAGGGTGAAATTTCTGGAATAACTGAGAGTCAGCAAATGACAGACCTTCTACGGTTCAACCACGGCTAAGCCGTAGACCACACACGGCTAAGCCGTAGCACACACACGGCTAAGCCGTAACCACACATGAAGAATAAGGCTAGGTGTAAAGATAAGACCTATATGACCTTCATGATAGAATGTAGAGCACCTAGACTTGCCCAACGGAATGTGATACTACGCGTGAATGATCTCGAGGGCTGCGAATCATTCATGTTCGTTATCCGGATGTTAAGCACCTCCCCATGGGTGTTGGTTTAAGGGACTTCGTGCACCGCCCGATTCAAGGCAACACTAGACAACGGTGTATCGAATAACTTAAAACTACATCATCATGCACGGTTAGAAACACCGGATAATTAGATTAGAATTGGTTTGTAAACTTAAGATGATTCGATTCACATGATTTGTTGCATAACATATTGCATTCGATCCTTGATCTCAACTCTCTAACATGATTACGTATGTTTCGTTACTTTCACATTGTGATTTATTTACCCTGAGTATGCATGTATGATGTGTTCATTCACGGATCTGCACATATGATAAGTTGTCACGATCTACTCAGGATTTTCATGATTGACTCCGTATGGTCAGGCACTACTTAGCCTCAGCCTTAGGATCCCGACGGGGTGAATTCGGTATAGTTTATATGGCCTGCTGCAGTATGGATTTTGTCTTGGGGAACCGGACCCCAGGAAACCGAGACCCATTGTACCCTGGCCCGGACAATGGTGTTCTTTGCATGTTACAAGATCCCTCTTTTGGGAGCATATGGTAATGTAGTAGCCACTAGTCATGTACACAGCATGTTATCCTTGATTCACGCAGCATATTTCTTTCTTGCATGATAGCCTAGTATACGAAAATGCCTTCTTTAATAACATGATGTTCCTTATTCTATTAGACACAGCATGTGTTAACTTGCTATGGTTTATACTTTGCTGAATCTTCGTATTCACAGTTGTTTTTGGTGTTGCAGGCCCAGATCCCCCTGCCGAACCCTCGCCGGTCGGCCAGGCTCCAGATGAGATCCCCGGGGCCCCATCAGGCCTAGAGGAGTGGATGTGATCACTCCACGGGAGAGCGTACATGGCATGCATCATGTTGGAGTCATGTTTTGGGGATTCTCAGACTTGTATATGTCATGACATGTCATTATTGTATATATCTTTTGTTCATTTTGTAAAACTTTCATATGTAATTATGTCAGTCCTTTCTTGTATCCTCTTCTTGCATTGTTAGTTTTGTGTTTCTGATATTTACAGCTTCCGCATACTTGCTTGGCACGTGTGCTTGTTCCCTTGTGCGTGTGCATTTAGACTCGGTCTACGTGTGCATGCACGGGAGTACGTGTGTCATTAGGTTTGGCTTTTGCTAACCCCCGAACCCTGGGCTCGGGTTGTGACATACGTATTGTATGGTATCAGAGCATTCCTTGCTCATTCCTTGTTCTAGATGATAAGCATGTAGGCATGTAGGATCGTGGTGAGGATACGATTTTCTTTGTGCTCTTTCTAGACTTTGGGGTTTGTTGGGCGCTCTTGTGTTGTGTTTGTGTCTGACTCTTTCCATTTTACAGGATGGCATCAGGTTCTGGTTCGCAGCAGAACGCCGGAAATAACGAGAGCGGATCTGCCCCGTCACCGCAGACACCGAACACAGATGAACGCATTCTCATGTTACTCCAGTCCCTTCAGGCACAATCGCAATCGATGCAGAACTTGCAAGCCCAAGTTACCACTATGTTAGATCGACAAAGCCAAGTCCCAGCTCAGTCACATGTAGATCAGCAGGTGATTTTGCAGCCTCGAGAGAATGACCCGAATGCCCTCTACGGGAAGTTTCGCAAGCGAGGAGCTATTGAGTTCTATGGAACAGAAGAGCCATTGAAGGCAGAACAGTGGTTAGAACAGACAGAGGATGTCTTTGAGACCGTTGTGTGCACGAACCGACAGAAGGTCGGGCTAGCAACTTCCATGTTTAGAGATGTCGCAAAGACTTGGTGGAAGAGCGTGAAAGATTCGTACAGAGACATTCCTAGCGCGACAGTGTGGGAGATGTTCAAGCAACAGTTCAGGAGGAAGTTCATCCCGGCTCATGTGTTTCGAGCCAAGGAGGTTGAGTTCTTAGCTCTCCGTCAGCAGCAGATGACAGTAGCAGAATATGTGAACAAGTTTATGCAGTTGTCGCTTTTTGCTCCGGACATGATCAGCACCGAGGAAAGGAAGGTGAACAGGTTTGTCGAAGGTTTGCATCCCCGGTACATGCATCACGTGACTGCGTTTCAGCGTCCGGCTACGTTTGACGATGTAGTGGACAGAGCCTATTCCGCTGAGGCCATCCACCAAGCTGCTAGAGCCGTTGAGCCTAAGAGACAGCCGCCCTTCAGTGCACGAGGACAAGTACAGAAGAAGACCAAAGGCCAGCAGAGTACTTCTAGTTCTTCTGGAGTGACGTGTGGGTATTGTGGCAAGAACCATGCGACTGATGCGTGTTGGAGGAAGGCCGGTGCGTGTTTTATCTGTGGTTCGAGGGAGCACATGATCGCCAATTGTCCTCGACAGAGAGACTCCGGTGCAGCTCCATCTGGCCCTACTTCCGGTGCAGTTCCTAGCGGACCCAGTGCACCTTCAGCTCCGAGCAAGCCACAGTCAGCTCGTCCAGGTTCGAGACAGCCTCGCCAGACAGCCCGTGCGTACCTGCTACCCACGAGAGTGCCGAGGATCCACAGGTGGTTGAAGGTACTGTTTTGATTTCGCGCGTCGAGGCCTTAGCTTTGTTCGATTCGGGGTCTACACGATCTTATGTAGCACCTCATTTTGCCGAGCGGTTACCTCAGCCGTCTAAGCCGTTGCCATATGTGTTGGTTGTATCCACCCCAGTTGGCAAGCGAGTGGAGTGTAGTATGTACTACCCCCATTGCGACGTGCAGATTGTAGGTCATCAGTTACCTGTTGATTTGATCCTGTTGTCGATGCTGGACTTCGACGTGATCCTTGGTATGGATTGGCTCGCTCGATATCGTGCCTGTGTTAACTGTTACAACAGGACGATCTTCTTCGATTTAGGCAAGGGCTTCCGTTTCGAGGGCAGTCAGCAGAGATGCCCCAGACGTGTGATTTCGGCGTGTAAGGCAGATCGCTTGATCCGCCGAGGGTGCGAAGGCTTCATTGCCTTTATCTCAGCGAAGAAGGAGCCGAAGCAGCTAGGTGAGATCCAGGTGGTCTGTGACTTTCCAGATATTTTTCCAGATGATGTGCCAGACTTACCCCCGATTCGAGATGTGGAGTTCGCCATTGAGCTTGTTCCCGGTACGGCACCAATCAGCAAGGCTCCGTATCGCATGGCCCCAGCAGAGTTGTCAGAATTGAAGAAGCAATTGCAGGAGCTTTTGGATAAGGGTTTTATTCGCCCGAGCGTCTCACCTTGGGGAGCACCAGTCTTGTTTGTCAAGAAGAAGGATGGTACTTTTCGGATGTGCATAGATTACCGACAGTTGAACAAAGTGACGATCAAGAACAAGTACCCCTTACCCAGGATCGATGAGTTGTTTGACCAACTTCAGGGCGCAGCATACTTTTCGAAGATTGATTTGAGATCTGGATATCACCAGTTGAGAGTCAAAGAAGATGATATTCCTAAGACTGCCTTCAGGACGCGTTATGGTCATTATGAATTCCTCGTGATGCCTTTTGGACTAACCAACGCACCTGCAGCTTTTATGGCATTGATGAATCAGATTTTTGCTCCTTTCTTGGACCAGTTCGTAGTGGTGTTTATTGATGACATACTGATCTATTCTAAGTCAGCAGAGGAGCATAGGGAGCATTTGAGAAAAGCCTTATCGTTGTTGAGAGAACATCGATTGTTTGCTAAGTTATCGAAGTGTGATTTTTGGCTTGAGCAGGTGGCATTTTTAGGTCATATCATTTCACGAGAGGGATTGGCAGTTGATCCATCTAAAGTGGAGGCAGTAGTGAATTGGCCTAGCCCCAAGACAGTGACAGAGGTTCGCAGTTTCCTTGGTCTAGCAGGTTACTACCGTCGATTTGTCCAGAACTTTGCTAAGATCTCTTCTCCTTTGACGAAGTTGACCAGGAAGAACGTACCATTTGATTGGACTGAGGAGTGTGAAGCCAGTTTTCAGACTTTGAAAGAGAAGTTGACTACAGTCCCAGTGTTAGCCTTGCCAGATGGTTGTGAAGGATTCGTGGTTTATTCAGATGCTTCTCGAGTTGGCCTAGGGTGTGTGTTGATGCAGCATGGGAAGGTTATTGCCTATGGATCGAGACAGTTGCGAGATCATGAGAAGAATTACGCCACCCATGATTTAGAATTGGCAGCCATCGTGTTTGCGTTGAAGCTGTGGAGACATTATCTCTATGGTGTACAGTTTGAGGTTCGTTCTGACCACCACAGTTTACAGTATTTATTCACACAGCAGGAGCTGAACATGAGACAGCGGAGATGGCTTGAGCTTATTAAGGATTATGATTTTCCGATCAAATATCAGCCAGGCAAGGGGAATGTGGTGGCAGATGCGCTCAGTCGGAAAGCAGAGTCAGTGCAGCTATTGAGCAGTTTCCTCTTAGAGTTTCGTGGTCTCCCTGTTGAGGTTAAACTAGTGGATGAGTGCGTGATGTTGGCTAGTACGCTAGTGTTTCAGCCTGAGATGATTCAGCAGATTAAGGACAGGCAGTTTGAGGATCTAACCTTGAAGCGCATTCGAGACCACATTGGAGACAGACCCGATTTCAGACTCGAGGATGGTGTACTCTACTTTCGGAGTAGGTTGTGCGTGCCAGCAGTTGATGAGTTCAAGGAGAAGCTGATGAACGAAGCGCATTACGCTCGCTATACGATGCATCCAGGCAGCACCAAGATGTTTCGGAATCTCAAGGATCGCTTCTGGTGGAACAACATGAAGAGAGAAGTAGCAGGATTTGTTGCTCGCTGTTTGACATGCCAGAAGGTGAAGGCAGATCATCAGAGACCGCCAGGCTCGTTGCATCCTTTGCACATACCGCAGTGGAAGTGGGAAAACATCACCATGGACTTCGTTTCCGGATTACCGCCGACGAGCAGGAAGAATAACGCCATTTGGGTGATTGTAGATCGATTGACGAAGTCAGCCCATTTCATTCCTTTTCGGAAGGGTATGACATTTTCAGAGATGGCGAGGAAGTTCGTGGATGAGATCGTCAGGCTCCATGGTACCCCCGTGTCGATTGTATCCGATCGTGACAGCCGTTTTGTTTCCTCTTTCTGGAGAGCATTCCAAGAGGCTTTGGGTACGAAGTTGAGTTTCAGCACGGCATATCACCCACAGACGGATGGACAATCAGAGCGGACGATTCAGACTTTGGAGGATATGTTGCGAGCCAGCGTGTTGAGCTACGAGAAAGAATGGGATCTTCATCTATCGTTGTGCGAGTTCGCCTACAACAACAGTTTCCACGAGAGCATTGGGATGGCACCATATGAAGCACTGTACGGGAAGAAGTGTAGAAGTCCGGTTTGTTGGGAAGAAGTTGGAACTCGAAGTTTTCACGGACCGACGATCATTGCCGAGACTACGGAGAAGGTACAGAAAGCTATTGAGAACTTGAAAGTTGCTCGGTCGAGACAGAAGAGTTATGCAGACACCCGCAGACGACCCTTAGAGTTTCAGGTTGGCGAGTGGGTTTTTCTGAAGGTCTCACCGATGAAAGGTACGATCCGTTTCGGCCAGAAAGGCAAGTTAGCTCCACGCTATGTCGGACCATTCGAGGTCAAGAGTCGGATTGGTGATTTGGCCTATCGATTAGAGCTTCCCGAGATGTTTGCAGGAGTGCACAACGTTTTCCACGTTTCGATGCTTCGGAGATACGTTCATGATCCCTCCCATGTCATTCGTTACGATGAGATTCAGATCCAGCCGAGTGCTGCATACGTTGAGCGACCGCTCCGTATCGTGGGAACCCGAGAGCAGATACTCCGCACCAGGACAATTCGGTGGGTCAAAGTGCTTTGGGAGCATCACAGTCCTGATGAGGCTACTTGGGAGCTAGAAGAGCAGATGGCACGTCAGTACCCCGATTTGTTTTCCCAGGTATGAGTGCGTTAGTGTTCATTCCGAGGACGGAATGATTCTCAAGTAGGGGAGGATGTAACACTCTGACCCAGCTTGACCTCGTTTAGCGTTTAGTTAATCTTGTTTTTGTTGCTAATCGTGTTTTGTTGTGTTTTGTTTTCGTTACGGGTCATGGATAGGTAGTTGGGTTGAGTTTGACCTGGATTAAGTAGACCAAGCCCTTTTTCGTAATTTTAGCTTTTCTTAGACATGGTCATTTTTGCATCATCTTGATGTCAACACGTGTCTTTCGTTGAGCTCGTTAACTTTCGTAACTACGTCATTTGCAACCGAGGTCGTGTGATTCGATTGGACCTTGATTTGACTCAAACTGAAATTTGTATTCTAGCTTGGACTTCATTGCAATTTGACCACCTAATGAGCTTATATATCTCACCCATCGATCAAACTCATACTCTTTCTCTCGTTTTCTCTCTTTCTCTTCACTGTGCACGTGGAGACTTCCTTGCTTCCTTGCATTCTCTTCTCCAACCTCCATCGATCAAGCTCTATTGTGAGGTTCTTGCATGAAAGGTGAGTTGGAAACCTTTCCATTCTCTCATCTCCTTTCTCCATCTCTTCTCCCTCTTGTCTCCATCGTGCTTGGTGTGTCTGTGTTTTGATTTCTCTCCATCCCTCATGCATGCATGTGGTTTTGCTTGTGTTAGGTTGTGTTTGGACTTGAGGGCTCCATTTGTGCAATTGATTTCCAAATTGAGGCAAGTATAACCATAACATTGAGAACCCATGTTGGTATGCTTTGATTTTGGCTAGCTCACATTAATGTGTGTGGAAAACATGTGTTTACAGCCCATTTGCTACTCATTAATTCAATACTTATCTACTCCCCTTTGATGATTGTAAATTGGATGAGTTTTCAGACATTCTGTACATGTTTCAGATTTCTGAATTCGTGCAGGTACGGCTAAGCCGTATAACACCTACGGCTCACAATCCAGAGAGGAGAAAAACCCAGTTTTCCTCTACGGCTAGGGCACGGCTAAGCCGTGGAATGCCCTACGGCTAAGCCGTAGCTCAGCCGTGGCCAAGCCGTAGAACAATACAGGGTGAAATTTCTGGAATAACTGAGAGTCAGCAAATGACAGACCTTCTACGGTTCAGCCACGGCTAAGCCGTAGACCACACACGGCTAAGCCGTAGCACACACACGGCTAAGCCGTAACCACACATGAAGAATAAGGCTAGGTGTAAAGATAAGACCTATATGACCTTCATGATAGAATGTAGAGCACCTAGACTTGCCCAACGGAATGTGATACTACGCGTGAATGATCTCGAGGGCTGCGAATCATTCATGTTCGTTATCCGGATGTTAAGCACCTCCCCATGGGTGTTGGTTTAAGGGACTTCGTGCACCGCCCGATTCAAGGCAACACTAGACAACGGTGTATCGAATAACTTAAAACTACATCATCATGCACGGTTAGAAACACCGGATAATTAGATTAGAATTGGTTTGTAAACTTAAGATGATTCGATTCACATGATTTGTTGCATAACATATTGCATTCGATCCTTGATCTCAACTCTCTAACATGATTACGTATGTTTCGTTACTTTCACATTGTGATTTATTTACCCTGAGTATGCATGTATGATGTGTTCATTCACGGATCTGCACGTATGATAAGTTGTCACGATCTACTCAGGATTTTCATGATTGACTCCGTATGGTCAGGCACTACTTAGCCTCAGCCTTAGGATCCCGACGGGGTGAATTCGGTATAGTTTATATGGCCTGCTGCAGTATGGATTTTGTCTTGGGGAACCGGACCCCAGGAAACCGAGACCCATTGTACCCTGGCCCGGACAATGGTGTTCTTTGCATGTTACAAGATCCCTCTTTTGGGAGCATATGGTAATGTAGTAGCCACTAGTCATGTACACAGCATGTTATCCTTGATTCACGCAGCATATTTCTTTCTTGCATGATAGCCTAGTATACGAAAATGCCTTCTTTAATAACATGATGTTCTTTATTCTATTAGACACAGCGTGTGTTAACTTGCTATGGTTTATACTTTGCTGAATCTTCGTATTCACAGTTGTTTTTGGTGTTGCAGGCCCAGATCCCCCTGCCGAACCCTCGCCGGTCGGCCAGGCTCCAGATGAGATCCCCGGGGCCCCATCAGGCCTAGAGGAGTGGATGTGATCACTCCACGGGAGAGCGTACATGGCATGCATCATGTTGGAGTCATGTTTTGGGGATTCTCAGACTTGTATATGTCATGACATGTCATTATTGTATATATCTTTTGTTCATTTTGTAAAACTTTCATATGTAATTATGTCAGTCCTTTCTTGTATCCTCTTCTTGCATTGTTAGTTTTGTGTTTCTGATATTTACAGCTTCCGCATACTTGCTTGGCACGTGTGCTTGTTCCCTTGTGCGTGTGCATTTAGACTCGGTCTACGTGTGCATGCACGGGAGTACGTGTGTCATTAGGTTTGGCTTTTGCTAACCCCCGAACCCTGGGCTCGGGTTGTGACACACTCATTAGAAGCTTTGGCTTGTTAGACACGCACTCATTAGAGGCTCAGGTCTGAATGGCCTCGGGGTTTGGTTAGAGGAAGTGGAAACATAATGATAATGTTAAGGACAAAACATTTTAACAATATGAATGCATTCGGATTGAGTAAGTATCCAAGAAATCACTATCCAACCTATATTAGGCAACTCATTATCCTCAAGGCCATTCAACACGATGAACCCATAACGCCCGGTGTCATCTTGTTACCATATCTTGGTATTACCTTACATACATAGAGAACACCCCTTCCTATGCCATCACCATGACTTGACATTGGGAGATCATTTGGAAATTGCTCATTCTCTTTAATGTGTAATTACCGTTGGCCAGTGTGGCGGTAAGGAAGGTGTCAATACTAAAGCCCTACCAGGTCATTGAGAATTCCCAACATCCTAAATTTTTAGGGTTCTTATGGCTTAGCCGTGTATGATATTACGGCTTAGCCGAGTGGTTCAGGCTTCCTCCCATAATTCAGGTGCAATTACGGCTTAGCCGTGCATTAACCGACGGCTTAGCCGTGCTAAGCCTATGGCTAGGTTACGGTTGGGTTACGGCTTAGCCGAACGGCATTACATGGTGTAGCCGTGTGCAAGTCGAAGAAGAAAATGGGTTTTTGGAGCTCTCTGGAAAGTCCACCGTAAGAAAGCTTATGGCTTGGGTACGGGCTGGGCACGGCTTAGCCGTAGTGTATTTCATGGTACAGCCGTGGGTAAGCCATAGTACAAAACAAATTTTGTTGCTCTCGGGACTTTAAGCCGTAAACACTCACGGCTTAGCCGTGGCTTCACCGTACGCTTCAGAAACTTGAAGTCAGTACCGTAGCACAGTTTCAACACGGAATCAGTACAGAGCCTGAATTGTGGGGAGTGTCTATGGTGTAATTCTAGTGTCCTTGAAGGTGTTCAATACCCACACACCCTCCCATTCTATGTTTACATCCTAACTCAATCCATACCACATTTGTAAACAATTAAAACACGGAAAAAAATGGGCTGAAATTTAAGAACTTAAAGAACTAACCCAAGAAACAATAACTTAGTCACACGTGCAGCACATATGGACTCTAATACTTGCCTCTTAACAGTGCTTGTCCTCCCTAAGTCCTTCTTGTTGTGTGGCCATTGGAAAACCTCCAAATGAAAATGGGTTTTCTACAAGTAGAACATGAAATTAAGAATGGGATTTAGATTTTCATGCATGTCATGTAATCGAATCCTTATGAGTCTAATAAACCCAAAATGAATGAAATGGAGGTAAGTCTTCACCTTATGCAGCTATAGCTTGGAGGAGAGAAATGCACAGGGAAGGAGAAGAGGAAGAAGAAGAAAAGTTCCCACCACTACAAGCAAGACTTCTCAAGTCTAGTAACTCCCTAAATCTAGAAGTGAAGATGAAGATTGAAGAGGAAGGAGAGAGAGAGAGACCACTCTAGCAACCAACGTGAGAAGGAAGAAGAAAAGGAGAAATGACGTTGAGTTCCTTCTCTTTAAAAAAATTTTTTTGACCTTGCATGCAAACCCATTTCTTTGGGATATTCACAATATAGGTCACGTGGCCTAAGTTGGCCCGAAATGAATCCAAATCAAGTTGGGACCAACACAAAAGATGGTCTACACAAGAAATCACACGAGAAGTGATTAACGAGGTGCCCATAAGATGTAAGAACAATTTACAAAAAGGTCATCAACCACTGAAGTAAGGTTCAAATTCTGCCCAACTAGCTATCCAAGGCTCAACCCTAATAGTTTTTGTATTAGATTGACCTTAATAAGGTTTAATTGATATAGAACGAGATTAATTAACGTAGCTTAAGATTAGTGGGATTCGGAACCTTACATCCTCCTCCACTTAAGATCATTCGGCCCTCCGAATGTGACGTACCTCGGGTAATAGCTCAGGATATTTTGCCCGTATTTGATCTTCAAGCTCCCAAGTGGCCTCTTCTTGTCCATGATGCTCCCATGGGATCTTAACCCATTTGATCGTTCAAATACGCAGCACTTGTTCTTTAGTGTCAATGATACGAAATGGTCTTTCTTCATAATTCACATCAGGCTTAACTTGTATGTCGTCCAACGCAAGAACATGTGAAGGATCCAGAAGATACTTTCTAAGCATCGACACATGGAATACATTATGAACTCCCGCAAGCAGAGGTGGTAGCTCCAATCGATAAGTTGAATCTCCCACCCTACTCTGTATCTTGAAGGGTCCTATAAATCGCGGAGCTAGCTTACCCTTTTGTCCAAACCTGATAGTAACCTTCATTGGGGAAACCTTTAAGAAAACATTATCCCCCACGTGAAACTCGAGGGGCCGATGGCGGTTGTCTGCATAACTCTTTTGGCGTGATCATGCAACCTTCAATTTATCTTGCACCTTTCGCACTTTCTCTGCTGTATCCACAACCAGAGAGGGTCTATGGAAGCTTCTAACTCCAACTTCTTCCCAATAGACTCGAGTACGGCACTTACATCCATACAAAGCTTCAAATGGGGCCATTCCGATGCTGGCATGATAACTATTATTGTATGCAAATTCGCATAAGGAGAGGTGTTCATCCCACTCCTTCCCGAAGTCCAACACGCTAGCTCGTAGCATATCTTCAAGGGTTTATATCGTTTACTCCGATTGCCCGTCGGTCTGCGGATGATAAGTTGTGCAAAAACCAAGTTTAGTACCCAAGGATGTTTGAAAAGACTACGAGAAGGAAGACACAAATCTATTGTCTCGGTCAGACACAATTGAAATTGGAGTACCGTGTAGCCACACAACGTCATCAATGAAGATCTTGGCCATCTCATGAAATTTCATCACTTTCCTAATGGGAATAAAGTGGGCTGACTTTGTTAGTCGGTCGACAATCACCCACACAACATCATGATGTTTACTTGTCTTGGGAAGCCCCGAAACAAAATTCATCATTAAATTCTCCCATTTCCACTTAGGAATCTGTAGAGGATGTAACAGACCGGGAGGCTTCCTATGTTCAGCCTTTACTCGTTGGCAGGTAAGGCACCTTGCTACAAAACTCGCAATATCTCGCTTCATGTTATTCCATCAGAACCTGCCATGTAAGTTTCGATACATTTCTGTACTCCCGGTGTGCATGGAATATCGAGCATGATGTGCTTCAGTCATGATTGCCCTTTTTAAGTTATGATTTTGGACCGCTGGAACACAGAGCCGATCTCTGAAATACAGTACACCATCTACTATCTTGAAATCGGGTCTCTCGGATATACAATCATGAATCTTAACAAACTTCGGATCTTCAAACTGCCTCTCCTTGATTTGCTGGATTAGGGTGGGCTCGAAGACTGACATAGCTACCAGCATGACCTTATCATCCACGAACTTAACTTCCACATCCAGATCTTGGAATTCTTCTACTAGAGACCATTCACCACACATTGCTGCTAGCTCAATGGTGGATTTTCTGCTCAAAGCATCGGCCACTGCATTCCCTTTCCCGGGGAAATATTTGATAGGAAAATCATAATCTTTTATGAATTCTAACCATCTACGCTGTCTCATGTTAAGGTCATGCCGAGAGAATAGATACTGGAGACTACGATGGTTGTTATGAACTTCAAATCTCTCCCAGTACAGATAGTGTCTCCACAACTTCAAAGCAAAGATCACTACAGCTAATTCTAAATCATGCGTATCATAGTTTTTCTTATGTTCCTTCAATTATTGAGATCCATAAGCTATCACCTTTCCATTCTGCATTAGCACACATCCTAGCCCAATCCTCGAAGCATCGGTATAGATAACAAATCCACCACTACCCTCTGGTAGAGATAAGATTGGAGCTGAGGTTAGTTTCTCCTTAAGGAGTTGAAAACTTGACTCACATTCAGCTGACCAAACAAATGGTTCGTTCTTTCGAGTCAATTTTGTTAAAGGTGGAACTATTTTGGAAAAGTCCTTCACAAACCTTCTATAATAACCTGCCAGGCCAACAAAGCTTCTAACCTCCGCTACTGTTTTAGGACTTTGCCAATTGGTTATAGCCTCAACCTTAGCTGGATCGACTGCAAGCCCATCTTTTGAGATTATATGCCCCAAAAAGGCAACTTGTTCTAACCAGAACTCATACTTGTTTAGTTTAGTGTACAGTCGGTGGTCATTTAATAATTACAGAGAAATCCTCAGATGTTCCGCATGCTCGTCTTGGGTCTTGGAGTAGTCCACTACATCATAAATAAAAATTACCACAAACTGATCAAGGTATGGTGAAAAGATCTTGTTCATCAAAGCCATAAATACCGCGGGGGAATTTGTTAAACCAAAAGGCATGACCAAGATTTCATAATGCCCATATCTTGTCTTGAAAGCTGTTTTTGGTGTATCTTGATCCCTGACTCGCAGTTGATGATATCCGGACCTTAGATCAATCTTTGAAAAATGGGTTGCACCCTGTAACTGATCAAATAGTTCATCAATTCTAGACAATGGATATTTATTTTTGATTGTCACCTGATTAAACTGCCTGTAATCAATATACATTCTGAGGGTACCATCCTTGTTCTTTACGAATAAGACTGGGGCTCCCCATGGTGATGTGCTAGGACGATGAACCCCTTATCCAATAAGTCCTGTAACTGTACCTTTAGCTCACGTAACTCTGCTGGGGCCATTCTATACAGAGCCTTAGAAATGGGAGCGGTACCGGGTACTAACTCTATATTAAAGTCCACTTCCCTAATCGAAGGAATACCAGGTACTTTGTTAGGAAACACATCTGAGAACTCACAAACTACTAGTATTTCTTCTAACTTCTTAGGTGATTTCTTCTCCACAATGAAGGCAATATACCCCTCACAAGCACTATGAATCAGTCTTTCCACTCGAAGTGCTGAAATTAATCTAGTGTTTGAACTTTTATTGTCACCTTGGAACACAATACTTGGGCGATCTTCACTCACCTTCACGGTGACAGTCTTACGAAAACAGTCTAGACAAGCTATATACTTGGTTAACCAATCCATGCCTAAGATTACATCGAAGTCATGCATGGGCAAGACAATGAGTTCCACTGGGAGAAGGACCTCTCTAATCAGAACTCGACAACTTGGATAATAGTCATCACAAGCCACCCTCTTACCAATTGGAGTGATAACACTCAAAACATACAATAACTGTGTTGGCGGCTCCCGTATCATGCTAGAGAATCAGGGTGAAATAAAGGAATGCGAAGATCCTGAATCAAACAACACTTTAACTTCTACGTCACAAATAGAAACCTTACCTACAACCACATGCTCCGCTGCTTCTGCTTCTTTATGAGTCAACGCATAGGCGCGGCCTTGCCTTTGGGATCGGCTTTGCTGTCCCTGTTTCTGCTGTCCTTAGCCCTATCATGACTACCCTTGGCCTTGCCTCACCGGCTGTTGTTGACAGGCAGGTGCTAGTGGCGTTACCTTAGGAGACTGCTGATACTGCTTCTGCGGTGGGGCTTGACTAGGATCTTTCATTCTTGGGCACTCTGACAAGCGATGGTCCATTGAGCCATAGCCAAAATAAACTCCCGTGGACCTCCAGCATTAATTAGTCTCGTGACCCTTCTTGCATACACTGCAGATTGGTCGTGATGTCCCACTGACAACCCCCTTTTGTTTCTTAGAATGTTGCTGACCCTTTGCAGAAGGCGGGGCACTCTTCCTAGGCTCTCCCAAAAATAGGCTTTTCTTAATTTCTTCAACTGCATAGGCTCTAGCTACCGCATCATCATATTGAACTGGACATTGGAAAGCAGTAGCATGCCCCTTAATACCAGGCCTCAATCCTTCAAGAACCTCTCCACTCTCTTCCCTTCAGTGTCAATCAGGTCTAAAGCAAACCGAGAGAGCTAACTGAATACGTGCACGTGCTCTGCAACTGTCAAGGAGTTCTGCTGTAGGGCGAGGAACTCTACCGTCTTCTTGCGGGTTACATGTTCGGGAATGAATTTCTTCTTGAATTGCCTCTTAAAGGCTTCCCACACAGTAGCATCTGGCATGGCCCTAGTATGGTCCCGGATACTCTTCCACCATGTATCTGCGATATCCTTGAACATGGATGCTGCGAGGACTACCTGCTACCTTGGTGTACAAGTTAGTGAATCAAAGACATTCTCAGTGTGGACAAGCCATTCGTCTGCTTGCAACAGGTCCTCTTGTCCTGTAAACTCTGTGGCTCCCCTCTTTCAGAACTTTTCATACAAGGAATTAGGATCTCCGGGTTGATCTTGCCTATTCAATAGGGCGGCTAACTGCAATTGCATGGCAGTTTGATTGGCATTACTAGCAGCTAATTAATGCATTAATATCATAAACCATTCCTCCACGGTGTAGGTGGGACGAGGAGGAGGTGGCAGTGGAGGGTCAGCACCTTCCAATTCAACATTGTTGCGGTCATTATCACCCGAACTATTGTATGTACTGGACCCAAAAGCCATGGATCTGCAATTTTATTGGTTGTTAGTTATATATATACATATCTACTACAACTATATAAGAAAGTTATAACCATAATAGAAAATCCAACTCCGAACGGACCTATCGGATCCTCACTACGGTTCCTAATGTTGCTAAGTCTTTTAATTGACTTCTTAGCAGTCTCTGATACCATTACTTACGTACGCCATGCCCCAAACCTAGGAATTGGGGATTTGTGTGGGGCCCCAGGGCATGGATACGTAATCCCGTAGTAATCTGTGCCATGAAAGGGTTATGCACGAATTCCTACAAGGGAGATTTCACAGGAACGTGTGAGGAATGCCCAACACATGTAGGATTAGCACATCACCATAAACGAACTCCTGAGAGATACTCCGTAATAATCATTTGACAAGGGTAACATGTTTCACAACATTCACATATAGATATATATATAAGTACTTATAACTTTTAAATAACAATTCATATAATCCAAACTACTACTTAAGTTAGGTACAAAAGGTCCAATTTGCACATTCCCACTGGAAGACCAAATTACGACTGTAACACCTCCAAAACCCATGCACTCTGTAGGACGACTAATAAAAGACATCATCATCCTTCCATTCATCTAAACCCCGAGGTACCGTTGGGGCACTCTCCGGGGGCGCAATACCAAGGGTAACACTGTTAACACGACGGTTAGGCAAGTATTGAGCATATGAAACTAGTATAATGTACCAATGGACTTATTAATATGCACTGGATAGGAGAGCAATAATAGTCTATTAGGTGTATTGTGCATGAGTAACAATAAGTGATGAATCATAATCAAAATGTAGTACACATTAGTTGGTAACCACGGGGCTTTTTTCTCCCAAAAGGGAGCATACATATGGGTCGCTAAGGGGTCGATCTAGCTTCCCGAGGAGCGTCGACAACTCCTCCATAAACATACTGCGGTAATGACATAATAATACTCCAAAAGGGCACAAGCTAAGTGGTGACGACTCGGATTCACCTCTTTCACACATTCAATTATACTAGTCACATTATACATAAGGAATATCAGTTTGAAAGTATAATCAATCATGAAAACAGACGAATAATTAAACGAAGCATATTCATATAAGCTACAAGGCTCGAACCTCGGTTATACCCTTTTGGCTAGCAAGCATGCACTCATTAGAAGCTTTGGCTTGTCAGACACGTACTCATTAGAGGCTCAGGTCTGAATGGCCTCAGGGTTTGGTTAGAGGAAGTGGAAACATAATGATAATGTTAAGGACAAAACATTTTAACAATATGAATGCATTCGGATTGAGTAAGTATCCAAGAAATCACTATCCACCCTATATTAGGCAACTCATTATCCTCAAGGCCATTCAACACGATGAACTCATAACGCCCGATGTCATCTTGTTACCATATCTTGGTATTACCTTACATACATAGAGAACACCCTTTTCTATGCCATCACCATGACTTGACATTGGGAGATCATCTGGAAATTGCTCATTCTCTTTAATGTGTAATTACCGTTGGCCAGTGTGGTGGTAAGGAAGGTGTCAATACTAAGGCCCTAACAGGTCATTGAGAATTCCCAACATCCTAAATTTTCAAGGTTCTTACGGCTTAGCCGTGTATGATATTACGGCTTAGCCGAGTGGTTCAGGCTTCCTCCCATAATTCAGGCGCAATTACGGCTTAGCCGTGTATTAGCCTATGGCTTAGCCATGCTAAGCCTATGGCTAGGTTACGGTTGGGTTACGACTTAGCCGTATGGCATTACACGGTGTAGCTGTGTGCAAGCCGAAGAAAAAATGGGTTTTTGGAGCTCTCTGGAAAGTCCACCATAAGAAAGCTTATGGCTTGGGCATGGGCTGGGCACGGCTTAGCCAACCCGTGCCCAAGCCGTAGTGTATTTCACAGTGCAGCCGTGGGTAAGCCGCATTACAAAACAAATTTTGTTGCTTTCGGGACTTTAAGCCGTAAACACTCACGGCTTAGCCATGGCTTCGCCATACGCTTCAGAAACTTAAAGTCAGTACTGTAGCACAGTTTCAACATGGAATCAGTACAAAGCCTGAATTGTGGGGAGTGTCTATGGCTTAATTATAGTGTCCTTGAAGGTATTCAATACCCACACACCCTCCCATTCCATGTTTACATCCTATCTCAATCCATACCACATTTGTACACAATTAAAACAAGGAAAAAAATGGGCTGAAATTTGAGAACTTAAAGAACTAACCCAAGAAGCAATAACTTAATCACAGATGCAGCACATATGGACTCTAATACTTGCCTCTTAACAGTGCTTGTCCTCCCTAAGTCCTTCTTGTTGTGTGGCCATTGGAAAACCTCCAAATGAAAATGGGTTTTCTACAAGTAGAACATGAAATTAAGAATGGGATTTAGATTTTCATGCATGTCATGTAATCGAATCCTTATGAGTCTAATAAACCCAAAATGAATGAAATGGAGGTAAGTCTTCACCTTATGCAGCTATAGCTTGGAGGAGAGAAATGCACAGGGAAGGAGAAGAGGAAGAAGAAGAAAAGTTCCCACCACTACAAGCAAGACTTCTTAAGTCTAGTAGCTCCCTAAATCTGGAAGTGAAGAGGAAGACTGAGGAGGAAAGAGAGAGAGAGAGAGACCACTCCAGTAACCAACGTGAGGAGGAAGAAAAAAAGGAGAAGGGACGTTGAGTTCCTTCTCTTTAAAAAGAAAATTCATACCTTGCATGCAAACCAATTTCTTTGGGATATTTACAATATAGGTCACATGGCCTAAGTTGGCCCAAAATGAATCCAAATCAAGTTGGGCCTAATATAAAAGATGGTCTACACGAGAAATCACATGAGAAGTGATTGACGAGGTGCCTATTGTTAGATTTTGTGGACTCAATCCATCAGTTGATGTAATAAATTGATTAATTTCTTTATTTATCAATAAAATCATGCTTTACTTTCATGAGATGAATATTATTTTACCACTTCATGCACATGACCAATACATATGACATAATGGTTCATGAGTTGAACCGGGTCCCATTAGTATATTAGATGTGATATATGTGCATGGATGAGATCCACACGTGGGAGATATATGTCACAAATCTTATACTTAAATATCTTCACAACCAGTAATGAGACTGGGATCTCATTTGATAAGGTTGCAGCACTTTGATCACTATGAGATAGTGTGATTTGTCTCGATCATCAGAATGTAAGATTCTGGATCACGGTGTTGGTACATTGGATGTATTGAAGGACCATGAGATGCACCTTATGGAATTCCGTCTCAATAATAAGGTATGCTCTCATAATTCCCTAGCAATAGGCTCTCAATCCTGAGACATTGATGAACTCAAGTTTCTATCTATTCATTTGCTTTGAGTCACCAATGAGTGAGGCCGACTATAGGTTAACACCTCGGTGTCTTGGGTATGTGGTAGTAGAACTGTGGGAACATTGAATGATCAAGATGGAATCTATCTCTATTCTCCCCTTGTGCCAATTAATGGATTTGTCATTAGTAAGTGCGCACCCATCTCAATTAAGAGTTAATTGGATGGTACTGATGATTATTGTGATTAATTGGGGCTCAAGGATAATAAGATGTGGAACTTAGATTGGAAGAGACAGATTTATTCCAATTGATCCACGGATATTGATAGAGGGGCCTACTTGTGGTAATTGGGAAGTTTAGGGTCTTCATTATAATTTATTCCTAAGACTGGAGTGCAATTGCATTTATATAGTGGTGTTATTTGCAATTAACTGTGGGCCTGGATTGCACATGAGATGTGGGGTCTGGTGTTTCAGTTGGAGTCAGCTTTCTAAGGAATCCCTAGTGGTCCCCACGCTAGCCCAAGATATTGGAAAATACTAATCCGACTTGAACTCCAGAAAGAAGAGTTTGGAAAGGAGAAAGTTGCTAATTGTATTGAAAGTAAGACTTCTATTTCAATTAGACAAGGGAGAGATTTGAAAGTCTATAAAATCTCTTGGACGTCCAATAAGACTATCTCATGCCCAAAACCCTATTCGTGCAAGAGTTGCACGAGTTTCTCTCTCCTTCTCTCTTCTAGTTCCTTGGAGTTTCGAGTTGGGGTTTCGCCTGAAGATTCTACCACTCTTCTTGAGAAAAGAAATCCAATTCGGGTCATAGCGTGGAAGGCTAAGAGGTGTTGAAGATTCTCATCATCAAGTAAAGTCGCAACTTCTCCATTAGAGCACTGCGGATCTCCAAAGGTATGATCTACTTCTTTCATGTCGTAGATTATTGTGGATATTTAGTGCTATTTGATTCTATCTTTTAGATAAAATATTTAATGTACATGGTCACGGGATTGAGGGTAATGCATCCTGAATTAGGTTTTTGGTCTTATGGATAGTTGATCCCTGTGTCAAGTGGGTCAAAAGTTTTGAAAATCTATCCACAAGACCCACCTGCTTCCAACAATTGGTATCAGAGCCATACCTCATCTCTAATCATGTTAGATCAGTAATCTTGTTCTAGTCTTTACATGAGATGTGAAGAGGATAGAGCAAGGGCTATGAAAGGATCAATGTTTATTAGGTTTGATTGCTTTTGTAATAGATACATGTTTGGAAAGTCACAAAAGGTTTTAGTCATGGTAGGAGGATGGTAAGATGCCATTAGAAGCATACTGAGATCATTGGAAGTGATTGGGGACGGCAGGAGCCGAATCTGAAAAAAAAAAAAAACGACCCAAATTTCTGGGTTCGTCAGGTCGGTTAGTTAAACGAACCACTATGGCTGTAGAGGTCCGTTGGCTAACCGTAGGGACCAGATCGGCTAGCCGAACCCAAGCAGAATCATTTTGTTCTTGGTCTGAGTTGTTGTTTTTTTTTTTTTTTCGGGGGCGCTGCCCCTTGGAACCCCGCGAGCTGAACCCCCACCGGGGGGGCTGCCCCCGAACCCCCATTGCGTAGGGGATCTTATATAGTGGTGGCAAACTATTGGCATCTTGTTTTTCCATTGTAGTTTGGCAACCTAGTTTTGTGAGATGCTTTGTTGTATGAGATACTAACTTGCAGGTGATAATGTCCTCTCCATATGGCCCACATGTTTTTTCTTTCATTTTAATTATTGATTTATTTGTGGCTAAGTGTAAAGGGCATCATGGTTTCCTTGGTTTCCTATGAAAGGGCAAGGCATGGTGAATTTCCCTATAGCCCTTTTATTTCCATGATTAGATTACAATGTAAGTCTCATTATAGAGACATAGGAATTTATGTATTCTTTAAAATTTGTAAATTCTGGAGATGTCCGAAACAAAAAAGGAAAGAGAAAAAGGACTGCTAATCAAAGAGTTTGAAGATTACCAAAAGCTGTTTTGGAGATGCCCAAAGAGTTTGAGGAATCCCAAAGTTTTGGAAAATCTAGAAGTCCAAGAAGTCTTTTCCGCCTGGGCCATGTGGAGGAGAGGACTAGTCTTTTATTATAGCACTTTCTATTTATGGATGAATGCTTATTTTAGAATATTTCCATATCTGATCCAAACATAGAAAATTCCAAAATTGGTCAAATCAAATTAATTTTTGGAAAGAGTTCTAATTAGAGTTGGTGGGTCCATGAGATGGATCTATTGGTAACACTAATTTTAGAAACTGGTTTTTCGTTAAAATAACTTGACTTGGAACCAATCATTGGTCGTATCATGAGATGAATTTACACCTATAAGGAAATCCTCAACTCTAAAATATTAAGTGGGAGCGGGGCATTTATATATATACAAATCCCCATGGTTTTCCACCATAGGTCCATTGTAAGGAAAGTATTAGCCTTGCGCCATTTTGAGAATGGTCATTCCCTACGGAGGGCTTGTATTTATCTAGATACTGGATATGGATCTCCTATGGATAGTGTTGATGAGACGGGGTGGGAGCCCACTCCCCAAGGAGGAGCTACCCGCAACGGTTGTCATGCAATGCTAGTCGGTGGGTCACACTTAACTAAAATAATGATGTAGTATCCCCAAGGATTTGCCTCATGTATTTTAGAAACCGAAGCTAATCGGGAGTCATACATTATTTGGTATGAGATACCTAAATAGTAATGAATGAAAGGGATCATGGATAGTTAGTCTTAATCCCAATTTTGACCAACTTTGATCCGCACCAGTCTAGGAGGTATTCGCACTCCCCAAGGAGGCATACCCCACAGGATTGGGATTCCGATGTATTCTGAATTTTGTGGTTATGAGGATTCCCACATAAATTTGGTAGAATACTAAACCCAAATGTCATTTAAATTCATTAATTGAATGTATGGTTATGTGCTACAGTATTACAAGCATGAATTCGAATACTTTCAATCCACTTGCGACCATCCTCAACCAGAATAAGTTGGTGGGATCCAACTATGTAGACTGGAAACGGAATCTGGATATTGTCCTAACAACTTCAGGATATAAATATGTCCTTACCAAAAACCCCCTTGAAGAGCCTGGCCCAGATGCATCAGAAGTAGAAAAGGACCTTTACACCAAATGGGCCAAAGACGATGAGATGGCCCGATGTTACATTCTGGCATCCATGTCTAGTGTGCTGCAACACCAACATCAATCTTATAAGACTGCATATGATATGATATCGAACTTAAAGGAGATGTTTGCAGAACAAGGCAAACCTGCTAGGCAGGCAGCCATGAGGGTGCTCATTAGCACCAAGATGGCTGAAGGTACATCAGTACAAGAACACATGTTGAAGATGATGGACTCATTAAATGAGTTAGATGTACTGGGAGCTGCGATTGATGCAGAATCGTAGATTGACATAATCCTTGAGTCACTACCAGAGTCATTCAACAATTTCAAGGTCAATTATAATATGAATAAAATGAATCTGACTCTGGCTGAGCTATCTAGTCAGCTGGTAGCAACTGAAGGGATTATGAAGAAGAAACCAACTGCCTTAATGACAGAAAAGTCAGATGCCAAGTCCAAGTCGAAAGGCAAAGGGCGGAAAGGCAAAAAGAAATCAGTTCCGAAGGGTCCTAAGGTGGAGAATGGTCCAACTGGTGGCATGGCCAAAGCTAAGGGTTCATGGACAAAAGGAAAGTGTTTCCATTGTGGGAAGACAGGACATTGGAAGAGGAATTGTCCAGAATATCTGTCTAAGAAAAAGACCCCAGGTATGATTGAGTCACTTATATCTGAAGTTAATTTTGCAACTGGTACTTCAGAATCCTGGTGTGTGGATTCCGGGGCAACTAATCACATATGTAATACGCTGTAGGGGTTCAGGGAAACCAGGAGGCTAAGTGATGGAGAAATCATTGTTCACCTAGGATCTGACGCTAAGGCAGAGGCTGTTTCAGTGGGAGTCATTACTTTATGTTTTTTAAATAATAAATTGGTTTTGTCATAAACATTATATGTACCATCTTTATGGCGGAATTTAATTTCAATCTCTAGTTTGGTGAATAAAGGTTAATCTATTACTTTTGGTACTGAAGTTGTCATAAAGAGGAATGGTACTTTCATATGTTCTGGCAAGGTAACCAATGGACTTTATTTGTTAACTCCCACGATGTATGAGATACATGATACTGAAACAATTAATAGACCATCATTAAAGAGAAAGTCACCTTTATCTAATCCAACAAAACTTTGGCAGCTGAGGCTAGGTCATATAAACCTTAACAGGATTGAGAGGCCAGTGAAAGATGGTATCTTACCTTCATTGGTGGTAGAACCAATGCCTGTCTGTGAGTCCTGTTTGGAAGGTAAAATGACCAAAAGACCCTTTTCAGCTAAGGGTAATAGGGCCAAAGATTTATTGGAATTAGTGCATACCGATGTCTGCGGACCCATTAATGTCAGGGCCAGAGGAGGATATGAGTACTTCATCACTTTCACAGATGATTACTCAAGATATGGTTACATATACCTTATGCACCGCAAGTCTGAAGCTTTTGAAAAGTTCAAAGAGTTTCAAACGGAAGTGGAAAAGCAATTAGGTAAGAGTATCAAGGCTCTTCGATCAGATCGAGGAGGGGAGTATCTCTCTGCTGATTTTATGGGTTACTTATCAAAAAATGGGATTCTGTCCCAGTTGTCTACTCCTGGTATGCCTCAACAGAATGGAGTAGTAAAAAGAAGGAACCGGACTCTTTTAGATATGATTAGGTCTATGTTGAGTTTCTCAAGATTACTTATATCCTTTTGGGGATACGCTTTGGATACTGCAATGTACATACTAAACATCGTACCATCTAAGTCTATACCTAAGACTCCTCGGGAATTGTGGTCAGGGCGAAAGCCTAGTCTACAACATTTGCACATTTGGAGTTGTCGAGCACATGTGCTCAAGGTTAAGATGGATAAGTTGGAAACGAAGTCGGAAGTATGCACTTTTGTAGGATATCCTAAAGGAACTAAACATTGGTTATTCTATAATCCAGAGAGCAGAAAGTGCTGGTCAGCACCAATGCGGTTTTTCTGGAGGAAGATTATATGATGGACCAGAAATCCTTAGAAAAGGTGATCTTGGAAGAGATTCAGGAGCAATCAATTCCAAATCCAAGTATGACCGGACTTGAGGAAGAACCGCCATTACCAGACCCAGTAGTTACACCAGTACCTCGTCGTAGTGGGAGGATTGTCAGACCCCCTGACAGGTTCTCATTCTTGGGAGAGTCTTATGAAGCAATCCCAGAAGAGCCGGAACAAGATTCCTCTAACTATGATGAAGCAATCAATGACTTAGACTCGGGATGCTGGCAAGATGCTATGAAAGCTGAGATGGAGTCTATGTACTCAAATCAGGTCTGGGCACTTGTGGACTTGCCTACCAATATTAAACCTATTAGGTGCAAGTGGGTCTATAAGAGAAAAAGAGGACCAGATGGAAGAGTGGAGACCTATAAGGCTAGGCTTATTGCGAAAGGATATACTCAGAAAGAGGGGATCAATTATGAGGAAACCTTCTCACCAGTAGCCATGCTCAAATCCATCCGGATACTCTTATCCATTGCGGCTCATCTCGATTACGAGATTTGGCAAATGGATGTCAAGACGGCATTTCTCAATGGCCATCTTGAGGAAGACATCTATATGGTGCAGCCAGATGGTTTTGTAGCTAAAAACCAGGAGCAAAAAGTTTGCAAGCTGCGAAGTCTATTTATGGACTGAAGCAGGCATCCTGAAGCTGGAATATCCGTTTTGACCAGGCAATCAAGTTATTTGGTTTTTGTCAAAATCCGGATGAGTCATGTGTGTACATGAAAAGTGAAGGTGACAGGGTAGTTTTTCTGGTTTTATATGTCGATGACATCCTTCTCCTCGGGAAAGACATAGGAATGTTGTCAACGGTAAAAGTTTGGTTAGCTAAGACTTTTGATATGAAGGACTTGGGAGAAGCTAGTTACATCCTAGGGATCAAACTCTATCGAGACCAGAAAAATAGGATGATTGGCTTATCCCAAGCTGCATACATAGATAAGGTGCTAGTACGGTTTGCAATGCAAGACTCCAAGAAGGGTATCACACCTTTCAGGCATGGAGTGCACCTTTCCAAGGATCAGTGTCCTAAGACACCCGAAGAAAAGGAGCAAATGAGGTCGATACCATACGCTTCGGCTGTTGGTAGCCTCATGTATGCTATGTTATGTACTAGACCAGATATCTGTTATGTAGTGGGCCTAGTCAGCAGATATCAATCTAATCCAGGACCTGAGCATTGGACTGCTGTAAAATGTATTCTCAAATACTTGAGAAGGACTAGAGATTACATGTTGATTTATAGCAGTGATGAGTTGACTCCAGTCAGATACACAGATTCTGACTTTATGTCAGATAAGGATTCTAAGAAATCCACCTCTGGTTATGTATTTATGCTTGGATGTGGAGCTATCAGCTGGAGGAGTATAAAACAAGAATGTACCGCTGATTCAACCTCGGAGGCTGAATATGTAGCAGCTTGTGAAGCAGCTAAGGAAACAGTATGGCTTAAAAGATTCCTTTTGGAACTTAGGGTGGTACCTTTGGCACGACAGCCACTCACAGTTTACTGTGACAACAGCGGGGCAGTCGCTCAGTCAAAGGAACCCAGAAGCCATAAAAGCCAAAAGCATGTGCAGCGGAAGTATCACTTAGTCAGAGAGATTGTGCAAAGAGGTGATATTGCTATTACCAAGATAGCCTCTGCGGACAATTTGGCAGATCCCTTTACTAAGCCTTTGACTACCAAAGTCTTTGAGCAGCATGTAGAAGGGATGGGCATGAGATGCAACCCTGACTAGCATTGAGCCCAAGTGGGAGATTATTAGATTTTGTAGACTCAATCCATCAGTTGATGTAATAAATTGATTAATTTCTTTATTTATCAATAAAATCATGCTTTACTTTCATGAGATGAATATTATTTTACCACTTCATGCACATGACCAATACATATGACATAATGGTTTATGAGTTAAACCGGGTCCCATTAGTATATTAGATGTGATATATGTGCATGGATGAGATCCACACGCCGGAGATATCTGTCACAAATCTTATACTTAATCATTTGATAAGGTTGCAGCACTTTGATCACTGTGAGATAGTGTGATTTGTCTCGATCATCAGAATGTAAGATTCTGGATCACGGTGCTGGTACATTGGATGTATTGAAGGACCATGAGATGCACCTTATGGAATTCCGTCTCAATAATAAGGTATGCTCTCATAATTCCCTAGCAATAGGCTCTCAATCCTGAGACATTGATGAACTCAAGTTTCTATCTATTCATTTGTTTTGAGTCACCAATGAGTGAGGCCGACTATAGGTTAACACCTCGGTGTCTTGGGTATGTGGTAGTAGAACTGTGGGAACATTGAATGATCAAGATGGAATCTATCTCTATTCTCCCCTTGTGCCAATTAATGGATTTGTCATTAGTAAGTGCGCACCCATCTCAATTAAGAGTTAATTGAATGGTACTGATGATTATTGTGATTAATTGGGGCTCAAGGATAATAAGATGTGGAACTTAGATTGGAAGAGACAGATTTATTCCAATTGATCCATGGATATTGATAGAGGGGCCTACTTGTGGTAATTGGGAAGTTTAGGGTCTTCATTATAATTTATTCCTAAGACTGGAGTGCAATTGCATTTATATAACGGTGTTATTTGCAATTAACTGTGGGCCCAGATTGCACATGAGATGTGGGGTCCGGTGTTCCAGTTAGAGTCAGCTTTCTAAGGAATCCCTAGTGGTCCCCACGCTAGCCCAAGATATTGGAAAATACTAATCCGACTTGAACTCCAGAAAGAAGAGTTTGGAAAGGAGAAAGTTGCTAATTGTATTGAAAGTAAGACTTCTATTTCAATTAGACAAGGGAGAGATTTGAAAGTCTATAAAATCTCTTGGACGTCCAATAAGACTCTCTCATGCCCAAAACCCTATTCGTGCAAGAGTTGCACGAGTTTTTCTTTCCTTCTCTCTTCTAGTTCCTTGGAGTTTCGAGTTGGGATTTCTCCTGAAGATTCTACCACTCTTCTTGAGAAAAGAAATCCAATTCGGGTCATAGCGTGGAAGGCTAAGAGGTGTTGAAGATTCTCATCATCAAATAGAGTCGCAACTTCTCCATTAGAGCACTGCGGATCTCCAAAGGTATGATCTACTTCTTTCATGTCGTAGATTATTATGGATATTTAGTGTTATTTGATTCTATCTTTTAGATAGAATATTTACTGTACATGGTCACGAGATTGAGGGTAATGCATCCCGAATTGGGTTTTTAGTCTTATGGATAGTTGATCCTTGTGTCAAGTGGATCAGAAGTTTTGAAAATCTATCCACAAGACCCACCTGCTTCCAACTCCTATAAGATGTAAGAACAATTTACAAAAATGTCCTCAACTACTTAAGTAAGGTTCAAACTCCGCCCAACTACCTATCTAAGGCCTAACCCCCAATAGTTTTTGTATTAGATTGGCCTTAATAAGGTTTAATTAACATAGAACGAGATTAATTAATGTAGATTAAGATTAGTGGGATTTGGAACCTTACAGCTAGGATGAGACAGAAAGGGGGTCTAGGACAGAGGGAGGTGAGAGGGGGCTGGGACTGAGGGTTAGTGAGAGGGGGGTTGGGAATGAGGGAGAGTGAGAGGGGGGCTGGGGCGGAGGTTGAGTGAGAGGGGGCTAGGACTGAGTGACAGTGAGAGGGGGTCTGGGACTGAAATAGAGAGAGGGGGCTGGGTTGAGACGGTGAGAGGGGGCTGGGTTGAGACGGTGAGAGGGGGCTGGGATGAGACTGAGAGAGAGGGAGCTGGGATTGAGAGACAGTGAGAGTGGGAATAAGACTGAGGGACAATGAGGGGGGCTGGGCTGGGACTTAGTGACAGTGAGAAGGGGCTTGGAGTAAGATAGAGAAAGGGGGCTAAGATGAGACAGAGGGGGTGGGGGGTCTAGGACAGAGGGAGGTGAGAGGGGACTGGGACTGTGGGCTAGTGAGAGGGGGGCTAGGAATGAGGGAGAGTGAGAGGGGGGCTGGGGCAGAGGTTGAGTGAGAGGGGGCTGGGACTGACTGATAGTGAGAGTGGGTCTGGGACTGAGATAGAAAGAGGGGGCTAGGCTGAGACAGTGAGAGGGGGGCTGGGATGAGTCAAAGAGAGGGAGTTGGGACTGAGGGACAATGAGAGTGGGGCTGGAACTGAGGGACAGTGAGGGGGGCTGGGACTGAGACAGAGAGGGGGGCTAGGATGAGATAGAGAGAGGGGGCTAGGTTGAGATAGAGAGGGGACTGGGATGAGACAGAGATAGAGGGGGCTGCGATTGAAGGACAGTGAGAGGAGGGTTGGGACTAAGGGATAGTGAGGGGGGCTGGGACTGAAGGAGAGTGAGAGGGGGGCTGGGGCAGAGGTTAAGTGAGAGGGGGTGGGACTGAGGGAGACAGTGAGGGTTGTTTCTTCTATTTTAGAACACAACTTTGTAATGCTTGTTTCTTCTGTTCTATATTAAATTGATGTATCTTTCTTTGATGACAGCTATGGCACGTCTTAGTTTAACCAAAAGAAAATTGAAAGTGAAAAAATTGGCAATGGTCATGCAGTGGTGGTTGGATATTCTACATTTACTGGGGCTATTCCTACAATTATCATATAAATTGTTCGAAAAACAATGCATGCGTGGGGTTAGATTTAGGTACCAATTAGATTACTATGGTGATAGAGAAATAATTGAGAATTGGGTGTATAAGAGTGATCACACATGTTTGAACAATTTTAGAATGACTAGGCAATCATTTGTGAAGTTATATCACTTGCTTAATAGAATTGGGAAGCTGGAACCAACCAAACACATGTTAGTTGATGAGCAAGTTGCAATTTCCTTACATATCCTTACTCATCATGTTAAAAATAGGGTAATTCAGAGTGAGATTAATTGTTCAGCTGAGTCAATCAGTAGGCATTTCAAAAAGTTTTTGGTTGCAGTCATTAGATTACAGGGAGAGTTATACAAGAAACCTGAGCCAAAACCTAAAAACTCGCTAGATGAAAAATGAAAGTGGTTTAAGGTAAATGATTCATATTTTTTTAAAATTATAGCTGTGTGATTTATCATCTATGTGTAAGTATATTTTGATGCATTGTAGTATCTTGTAGAGATGTTTAGGAGCTTTAGATGGGACACACATACTGGTCCATGTGCCGGTTATTGACAGACCTAGGTATCGAACTAAAAAAAATCACATTGCAACTAATGTCCTTGTAGTGTGTAACCCAAATCTACAATTTACTTATGTATTGCCCGGATAGGAGGGGTTAGCCACTGATGGTCAAGTGTTACGGGATGCAATTGCTAGAAGACATGGTCTAGTTGTTCCACGTGGTAAGATACAATACTGTTACAAAATAAATAATAAACTAATTTTTTGAAAAGATTATAGATCATTAACATAAAAAAAATGTTCAATTTGTTTAAGGTACCTACTATTTGATTGATGCTGGGTATATAAATGGTGAAGGATTTCTTGCACTATATAGAGGTCAACATTATCATCTAAATTAGTGGAGTAATGGACGTCAACCGACAAGCGCAGAGAAATATTTTAACATAAAGCATTCAATTGCTAGAAATGTAATAGAAAGAGCCTTTAGGTATATTGAAAAAACGATGGGCAATTCTTAGGAGTCTTGCCTTTTATCCCATTAATATTCAAGTTTATATTATCTTGGTGTGTTGTTTGCTTCATAACTATATAAGGAATGAGTTACTTGTGCACCCAAATGAAGATATAGAACTAAACGAGGAGGACAACGAAGGACACACGGATCTAATTGGCATTGCAGAGACTTCAGCTGAATGGAACTCATTTAGACAACAAATGGCTGTTTCTATGTTTAATGCATGGAGATGAACTATTTGAATTTGTTTGTATTTTAATGGCAAAGTTTGTAATGGTTGTTTCTTTTATTTGCTTGTATTGGAGTGACTATTTGTAATGGTTAATTTAAATTGCTATATCATGTTATTTTTATACATTATATTCATTGTGCCATTTTTCTACATTATGTTGTTGGTTCATGGCTAATTAAGTATCATATTATTGGTGATTTGGTTGTTCCAATATTAATAGACATGGACATGAATGAAGACATAGACATGAATGAGAAGGGGCCAGGGAAGAATAAAAGAAAATGGACCGAAGCTGAGGATAAAGAGTTAGTTTTTGCATTGTTTGATATGATTAATGCTAGGACTCATAAGGCTAACAATGGGTTCAAGCCAGGCTTTCTTGGAGTGCTTGAATCTGTGTTAAAGCAAAAGTTATCTCAAAGTGGAATTAAAGCTAAGCCACACATTGATTCTAAAATTAAGACAATGAAAAAGGACTTTCGTGTTGTGCATGATATGTTTAATGGAGTGAATTGCAGTGGATTTGGATGGGATTCATAGAAAAATTTGGTGGTTGCGGAAGATGAAGTTTGGAACGGTTATGTGAAGGTATTATTATTTTAAGAATTATTTGATGTATTCTACTCTGTCTTTTGAATATAATACTTTATTTGTCTTATTTATATGTTTATTATAGACGCACAAGGGTGCAGCTCAGTGGAGGACTAGAAGTTTTCCACATTATGAAATGCTTTGCACTATCTTTGGTAAAGATCGTGCCATAAGAAGGGCAACTGCTACCACTGAAGATATCTTGGATGAGCTGACTAGGAATGAGGAAGATGAAGATGCAGAAAATGGTCGTGTGAATTTAAAGGAAATTTCCACAGCTTCAATCAATAATGAAGGAACTAGTCAGAAAGGAAAAAGGAGGAGGAGCATCGATAATATGGATGGATTGCAAGAAGCAACCATGATCATAAGCAATAAGATTGATGAAGCTACTGAAAAGTTCAGTCAAGCTATTGATGTTGATTTGGATATAACAACGAAGAGAGATAAGATCAATGAAGAGCTTCGCAAGCTTCCAAATTTATCAAGGATGGAATGCCATAGAGCCTTGATTGCTATAGGTCATGACCATGAGATGACTGCAGTTTTTTTTACTTTAGAAGATGATGAGAAAGAAGACTTTGTGAGGGTTTTGTTAAGTGGAAGTCTTTGATGCACCTAAGTGCATTGATACATTATCTATATTTCATATTTGCTACTCTTTGTTTTAAGTACTATGGATGTTATTTCGGACATGTTGGATGAATGCGAACTTTTAAATGACTTGGTTTAGGTAATATGTGATGTTTAAGTTTAGTAACATGTTACATGGAGATTTTGTTGATGTTTATTGCTATTGTAAATCATGTTTAAGGTATCTTATCACAGGGGTATATTGGTCAGTTTATATAAATTTTATTCCATTCCTAGCATCATTCTAGCGTACCAAACACAGGAATCGGAATGAGAATCCCATTACTGGATTGATTCCTCTGTCTAACCAAACGTTGGAATGGGAATTACTATTCCTGCCTCATTCCATTTCAAGCTCATTCCAGCCTCCACTCCATTCCTGTCAAGAATTATCCAGTGAACCAAACGCTACCTAAGAAGAACAAGTAAAAAGGTCATACAAGGACATTTACCTGCTCTTAGCCTATGGAAGCGACGAGTTCCAGGGCTTTTAACTTTCCTTTTCTTTGATAAAGTTCTTTTGACACTGGGAGACCTGCTCACATTTTTTTAGCATATTGCCCGAAGCTTCTTATGAAGTACTCGGCTTGTCGGGGGTTTTGTTGATAGAACAATTGAAGGCCTTCATGTAACAGCCCTCCCTATTGACTATATTGGTTCCGTACTATTGGCCCATAAAAAATCGGCAAATGATACAGTGCAGACATTACAAACTTTGGATTATAAATTCCTAGAATTTTTACAGCACTTGAACCTCAGCTCAGCTCAAATTAGTTTCGGAGACACTTTGCCGGCTCTTTGGGAACCACTACAAGACTTGACACTTCCACACATTGCAGCGAGCTCCTATTCAATGAAATGCTTTCAAGTATATCTAAAGACCATTCCTCAAAGATTCAGAGCATTTGGACGTCATTTGGATCCAAACTTAGTTCAAATGATCATATACTATGCTCTGCGGGTCCCTGTGCAGAGTGATATCCCATGAAGATCAAGTTAGCTGAAACTCTCGATGGAAGCTCAAATGATGCCCAAGACAGGTTCTGCAAAATTTCGAGTTCAATAGATATCATCGAACCCAAAAGCCACAAGCATGTCAACTTGGGGTCAGTTCCCCCCAAGCCATGAGGTCACTAACCAAAGTCCTGCTTCCTGATATCCAAAATTGATGAAATTTGGGCAAATGCTTCAAGATATCCTTGATGTCAGTTCCTCCAAGTTTTGAACCAAACCGAAGTTATTTCGGCATCAAACAGCTGAGACAAGGGCCCACTTTCATAAAAAGTCAACTGGAGAGTTGACCAACTTCTGAAAGTCAAAACAGGTTGAAACCTCTCTGACATGCTCAAAATAGTGTCAAGAAGCAACCCTCCAAGTTTCGTGACTATCAGACATCGTTCGGGCCCTAAACTAGTGAAACGGGTCACATATGCAAAAGTCTAAAAATGGGCCTTGTCCGTGACCGTGGCCCAATCATCAAGGGAGTCGACCAACTTCAGTTGGTTAAACCAAGCTGAAACTTCTATGACACACTCAAAATAGTGTCAAGAGGCACCCTCTAAGTTTCATCAAGATTGGACTTCGTTCAGACCCCAAACAGGTGAAAATCGGTCATAAATGCAAAAGTCCAAAAATGGGCCTTGTCTGTGACCGTGGCCTGTTCATCAAGGGAGTTGACCAACTTCAGGTGGTCAAAACGAGTTGAGACTTCTATGACACACTCAAAATAGTGCCAAGAGGTATCCCTCCAAGTTTCATCAAGATTGGACTTCGTTCGGACCCCAAACAGGTGAAAATAGGTCACAAATGCAAAAGTCCAAAAATGGGCCTTGTCCGTGACCGCGGCCTGTTCATCAAGGGAGTTGACCAACTTCAGGTGGTCAAAACGAGCTGAAACTTTTATGACATGGTCAAAATAGTGTCAAGAAGTATCCCTCCAAGTTTTGTGATGATTGGACTTCGTTTGGACCTCAAACAGGTGAAAACAGTCCACAATTGTAAAAACCCGAAATTAGGCCTTGTCCGTGACCGCGGCTGTGGTCACGGACCCCCTAAGGACACTTCCTGCGGTTTTGGGTGGTTTTTCTCCACTACTTTTTGAAATCAAACTTCCCACAACTCCCCTTAACTCCCAGGAACCACCAGAAACTACCTGGAACCTCTATAAAAAGAAGGGTGTTTGAAGGAAGCAGGGAGGACACAGAGAGGAGAGAAAAAGAGAAAATTGAACAAACACAAGAATATTGAAGCAAGAAAAGTAGCATCCCACGACCATTCCCTTCCTTCTTTAGCTACTAAGGTGAGCAAAAGATTCAGAGAGGAAGAGGAGAAGGGTGGGGTAACTACGGAACGAACTATGTTCATGCAATGGCGACGATTCGAGGGATGACATTGTCATCTTTGTTTTTCTCATTCAGGAGGGTTCTTAGCCATTATGTCACAACCCGAGCCCAGGGACCGGGGGTCAGAGAAAGTCTAACCAATGACACACGTACTCCCGTGCGTGCACACCTGGACCCCGTCCGAGTATACACACACAAGGGATCAATCACACGTGCAAAAGACTGAACGCGGAAGCTGTACGTATCAAGGCATATAGCATAGCAACACACTCAACTCAAAAGATACAATGGATTACACAAAAGATCATGAACTGATAATAAGAATCTATTACAAGAACGTATGACAGTAGAGCGGGCTTACAATAATCAAAATCAAAATACAGGTATCACTCAATGCCCACTTTACAAGTACAGAAAAATCCCCTCAATACAATAGACTCCAACTCAAGGAATGGGGAAACCAAAATGATGCAAACCGTACTCTGGAGAAGGGATCAAGTCCACTCCTCTAGGCCGGAAGGGGCCTCGCGAGCCTCTCCTGCAGTCGGGTCGACCGACGCAGGATCGGAAGAGGGATCTGAGCCTGCAACACACAAGACAAACGTATAAGTACAACGACTTAGCAAAGTATAAGCCAACAAGAAGATAACACGAATTGTGTCTAAAACTGAAGAATACCGAACAATAGTCATAATGCAATATCCATAGAAATTTTGTCTGTATACTAAACAATTATGCAAATGAATAAGCATGCTATCAGAATCATAAACAGGTAACAATCAAGTGGCTACTACATTGGCCATTTTCTCCCTTACGAGAGCAATCAGGATGAGAACACCAGCGACCGGGCCAGGGTACGCATGGGTCTCTAGTTCCCGGGGTCCGGAGTCCCAGGACAATCACACTCTGCAGAGGCAAACACTTAAACTAAACCAAAGTTAACCCCGTCGGGTATCCTAAGGCTGAGGCTCAGTAGTGCCAAGACCAATCACAATCAATCGGATGATGCACCTCAATCAATCAATCAATCAATCACTTATCACTTACAGATCTCACATATCATGCTGAACAAACAATAGGAAGTGCATCGCATATACTGATACTGAATGTACATAAACTGATACGGATACGGAATGTACATAAGCAATTACAGGAAGTGCTGACAATGAGTATCAATCACAATCACTGACTCATAACTGATGCAAGTACTCCAATGGAGCAATGATAACACTGATACCAATATAACAATAGAATGGTTCCGCCCGGGCTTCGCTCTGGGGTTGCTGCATGTCCCACAGAATCGAGAGGTCCAGCGCAGAACACATAAGAGGGCATAACCGTAATCAATATGCTGTACACATCATGATACCTTTACGAATCAAGGTCAATTACAAGCCAATCCTATACTAATTATCCAGTGTCTCTAACCGTGCATGTTGATGTAGTTTTAAGTTGTCCGATGCACTATTGTCTAGTGTTGCAGTGTCAGGAGTGTGCACCGAAGTCCCTTAAACCAACACCCATGGGGAGGTGCTAAACAGCTGGATACAAGCATGAATGATTCACAGCCCTTGAGATCATTCATGTCATTCAAACATTCCATTGGGCATGTCCAGGTTCGCTACATTCTAACATGAAAGTCATATACGGTCTTTTACTTAAACCTAGTCCCTTTTCATTCAATTCTCAGGGTCTCACGGTGCAGCCGTAGGTAACCTTACGGCTTAGCCGTGGCATCTTACGGCTTAGCCGTAATATGCACTGCGGCTGAGCTGAGGTTCCCCAAATATCCCTTCGGATTTACGGCTTAACCGTATTTTGCTCTACGGCTCAGCCGTATCCTGGTCCACGGCTTAGCCGTAAGACAATGTACGGCGTTGATCAGGCTGGGCCGTAGAAGAATGTCAAATTGCCAACATCCAGTTATTTTCAGATAACAGTCTGTACTGTTCTACGGTTTGGTTTACGGTTGGGTCTCGGCTTAGCCGTAAGCCATTTTACGGCTTAGCCGTAGCACATTTCACGGCGTAGCCGTGAGTGCACGGAGTCATTTTCCTGAAATCACTACAGACATACAGAAACTGTGCAAAACGGCTGGAAACAGCAAGATAACAGTGAAATGAGTTCAATAGGGCTGTCTAACACTGAGAACACAATGAAGCATAGAAACACAACAATCAAATCACTATCAATCGGTGTTCACACATCTTGGGCTTATACTTGCCTCACGGACGAAATCCACACGCTGATTGGCTCAGTCCACCGGAATACACACACGAAAAAGAGCTCCTTTCTTCCTCCCTTAAGCAACGAGCAACAGAGAAGGAGAGGAGAGAAAGAGAGAGCTGAACAGAGAGAAAGAGAAACGAGCTGAGCGTGAGAGAGCGAGAGCTGAGAGACGATCGAGAGGAAATAAGGGAGTGGTTGGGATATTTATACTTAATTTGAGTCCAAATTACATTTAAGGCCAAATAGCTTATACAAATATCAGTTTGAGTCAAATGAGGGTCCCACGAAAGCAAACGAACTCATTCGGATTCAAGACAGTTACGAAAAACGACAAGCTCAACGAAATACACGCGCTAACGTCAAAATGACGCAAAACTGACAAGGTCAATCAAAAGCCAAAATTACGAAAAAGGGCTCGATCTACTTAGACCAAGTCAAACTCAACCCAACGATCTCTCTACGAGTCAAAACCAAAGGAAAACCAAATCAAAACACTCTTAGCGATAAAAACACACGCAATTACCCACTAATCCGGGTCAACTCGGGTCGGAGCGTTACATCCTCCCCCACTTGGACATCATTCCGTCCTCGGAATGAACACGTACCTGAGCAAACAGATAAGGATACTGACGCGCCATCTGATCTTCTAATTCCCACGTGGCTTCATCAGGTCCATGATGTTCCCAAAGTACCTTGACCCATCGAATAGTCCTCGTACGCAAGAGCTGTTCTCTAGTCCCAAAATACGGAGCGGACGCTCAACGTATGATGCATTAGGTTGCATCTGAATGTCATCGTATCGAATCACGTGCGTCGGGTCTCGAACATACTTGCGAAGCATAGACACATGAAAAACATCGTGTACTCCAGAAAACTCCACGGGTAGAATCAATCTGTACGCTAGATCTCCAATCCGGCTCTTGATCTCAAATGGACCCACATACCTTGGCGCTAACTTGCCTTTTTGACCGAACCGTACTGTACCTTTCATCGGTGAGACCTTCAAGAATACCCAATCACCAACCTGAAATACTAAAGTCCTTCTTCTCGTATCTGCATAGCTCTTCTGTCTCGATCGGGCAATCTTCAAATTGTCAATAACTCTCTGAACTTTCTCTGTAGTCTCAGCAATGATCGTCGGTCCGTGGAAACTCCTTGTTCCAACTTCTTCCCAGCAAACAGGACTTCTACATTTCCGTCCATACAGAGCTTCATAGGGTGCCATTCCAATACTCTCGTGGAAACTATTGTTATACGCAAACTCGCACAACGAGAGATGCAAATCCCATTCTTTCTCGAAATTCAGCACACTGGCCCGTAACATGTCCTCGAGCGTCTGAATAGTTCGTTCTGACTGTCCATCAGTCTGCGGGTGATACGCCGTACTGAAGCTCAACTTCGTTCCCATGGCTTCCTGGAATGCTCTCCAAAATGAAGAAACAAAGCGGCTATCTCGATCTGACACAATCGACACGGGCGTACCATGTAGTCTCACTATCTCATCAACGAACTTCTTCGCCATCTCGGAAAATGTCATGCCTTTCTTGAATGGAAGAAAATGGGCTGTCTTCGTCAATCTGTCCACGATCACCCAAATGGCACTGTTCTTCTTGCTCGTCAGGGGTAGACCCGAAACAAAGTCCATCGAAATATGCTCCCATTTCCACTGGGGAATGTGCAATGGATGTAAGGAACCTGGAGGTCTCTGATGGTCAGCTTTTACCTTTTGGCAAGTCAAACATCTGGCAACAAACCCAACAATTTCTCTCTTCATATTATTCCACCAGAATCTGTCCTTGAGAGCTCGGTACATCTTCGTACTTCCAGGATGCATAGAATAACGTGCATGGTGTGCTTCGGTCATCAAACTCTCCTTTAAAGCATCTACTGCTGGCACACATAATCTGCTCCTGAAATATAAAACATCACCCTCCAAGCAGAAGTCTGGTCGATCTGCAATGCTATCCCGAATTCGCTTCAACATCGCATCTTCAAACTGCTGGTCTTTAATCCGCTGAATGATATCTGGCTGAAAGCTCACTGTACTGGCAAGTGTCAAACCGTTCTCCACCAATTGTAGTTCCACTGGCTGAGCATGCCTCACAAAATAAAGGCTGTCCAAAGCCTGAAGAATCTCCGACTTCCTACTCAAGGCATCTGCAACAACATTGCCTTTCCCTGGATGATACTTGATGGGGAAATCAAAATCCTTAATCAACTCAAGCCACCTTCGCTGTCGCATATTCAACTCGGACTGCGTGAAGAGATACTGTAGACTCTGATGATCTGAATGCACTTCAAATGTCACGCCATATAAATAGTGTCTCCACATCTTCAACGCAAAAACGATGGCTGCCAACTCTAAATCATGCGTAGCATAGTTCTTCTCGTGCTCCCGAAGTTGTCTCGAGCCATAGGCAATCACTTTGCCATGTTGCATCAAAACACATCCCAAACCGACTCGAGAAGCATCAGAGTAAATCATGAATCCTTCATGCCCATCTGGTAACGTCAAAACTGGAGCCGAAGTAAGCTTCTCCTTCAACATCCGGAAATGGCACTCGCATTCGTCCGTCCACAGAAATGGAACACTCTTCCTGGTCAATCGAGTCAACGGGGCTAAAATCTTGGCAAAATCTTGAATAAAGCGACGATAATATCCAGCTAATCCAAGAAAACTCCGTATCTCCGTCACAGTCTTTGGGCTGGGCCAATTCATCACTGCCTCAACTTTCGTCTGATCCACTGCCAACCCATCTCGTGAAATGGTATGACCAAGAAAAGCTACCTGCTCGAGCCAAAAATCACACTTCGACAATTTGGCATATAATCGATGCTCTTTCAACAACTGGAGGGCTCGACGTAGATGTTCCTCATGCTCCTCTGGGGTCTTCGAATACACCAAAATGTCATCAATAAAGACCACTACAAAACGATCCAGAAAAGGAGCGAAGATCCTGTTCATCAAAGCCATGAAGGCAGCAGGTGCATTGGTTAATCCAAATGGCATTACGAGAAACTCAAAATGTCCATACCGTGTCCTGAAAGCAGTCTTCACAATGTCTTCTTCCTTCACCCGAAGTTGATGATACCCTGATCTTAGATCAATCTTGGAAAAATAAGCGGCACCTTGAAGTTGGTCAAACAACTCATCAATACGCGGCAATGGGTATTTGTTCTTGATCGTGACTTTGTTCAACCGCCGGTAATCTATGCACATCCGTAAGGTACCGTCCTTCTTCTTCACAAACAGCACTGGAGCTCCCCACGGTGACACACTCGGCCGTACGAAACCCTTCTCCAAAAGATCTTGCAATTGCGTCTTCAATTCGAGTAACTCAGCAGGGGCCATACGATAAGGAGCTAAACTAATGGGTGCTGTACCGGGCACTAGATCGATCGCAAACTCTACATCTCGGACAGGGGGTAACTCGGGTACTTCCTCCGGAAATACATCCGGGAACTCACGTACTACCGAAATATCGCTCAACTGCTTCACCTCCTTCTTCTCTGAGACAAAAGCTAGAAATCCTACACCACCTCTGCGTATCAAACGATCCGCCTTGCATGCGGAGATGACACGCCTCGGGCATCTCTCCTGATTGCCCTCGAAACGAAACCCCTTCTCAAAATCGAAGTAAATCGTCCTGTTGTAACAGTTAACACAGGCACGATACCGCGCTAGCCAGTCCATTCCAAGGATCACATCGAAATCCAACATGGACAACAAAATCAAATCAACTGGCAGCTGGCGACCTGCAATCACCACGTCGCACTGAGGGTAGTATACACTACACTCCACTCGCTTGCCCACAGGAGTGGACACCACTAACAAATAGGGTAGCGGCTGAGGGGGTTGCGGTAACTGTTCCGCAAAACGAGGGGCAACATACGAACGCGTAGATCCCGAATCAAAAAGGGCATGTGCTTCAGCTCGGGCAATGAGAACTTTACCTTCCACCACTTTCGCATCTTCTGCATGATCATGAGAGGCTGCGTACACACGAGCAGTCTGACGCTGGGGCTTCTGGCTCTGGCGAGACGGATGGGGACTATTCGAAGCTGCTGAACTGAGAGACTTAGATGACCCCATAGATCTGGACGACTGGAAGGTCCTAGTCTTCGGGCACTGAGCTATCTTATGCTCCATGGATCCGCAACTCAAACAAGCTCCAGACTTCTTCCAACACTTCTCCGTCGGATGTCCAAATCCACAAAACTCGCATCTGCTCCCGGAGAAACTCGAAGTGCCTTGCTTCCCTTTCCATTTCTTCTGACTCTGTCCCCTGGAACTCACTGGTGCACTCCTCTTGAAGTCCATGGCTCTCTCTGCTAGGTGGTTGGCTTCCGCAGCGTGTGCTCTGTCGACCGCATCATCGAAAGTAGCTGGTCTCTGAAAAGCAGTCACAAAATTCGCATATCTCGGATGCAGACCAGAAATAAAACGATTCACCTTCTTCTCCTCGGTATTGATCATGTCCTCAGCAAAATGGGACAACTGAGTAAAGCGGTGAATGTACTCCGAGACGGTCAGCTGCTGCTGCTGCAAGGCCAGAAACTCAACCTCCTTCACACGCCGAACATGAGCAGGAATGAACTTCCTTCTGAACTGTTTCTGGAACGTCTCCCACACGGTTTCACTCGGCAAGGTCAGATAGGCTGCACTAACACTCTTCCACCAGGTCTTAGCCATCTCTCGAAACATCGAGGCCGTAAGCATAACCTTCTGCCGGTCATCACAGACGATGGTAGAGAAGAGATCTCCAGTATGCTCTAGCCACTGATCAGCTTTCAACGCATCTTCATTGCCGTAGAATTCTGTGGCTCCACGCTTTCTGAATTTGTCGTATAACGCATTCGGATCGCTCTCTCTAGGCGGAAAGACCACTTGCTGCTCTGCAGGCCGAACTGGCGATTGACTCTGTCGGTCTACTAAGGAAACGACCTGCGCTTGCAAAGAATGGATCGCCTGTAGCATAGTCAAGAAGCGCTCGTCGAAATTCACAAGTGGCTGTGGAGCGGCTGACCCACTCTCGTTATCTCCCTGATCATTGTTGTTGTGTGTTCCAGATCCCGATGCCATAGCCTGCAAAACACAAAAGTCAATCTGCTAACACACTAGGGAACGCACACAGACTCACAAGACAAGGGGACCCAACACAACAGTCCAAAACTGGACTACGAAATCTCACCACGTCCTATATGCCTACATGCTTACACACTAAGAGAGAGACAATGCCCTGAGAGACAAAGCTCTGAGAGACAATGCTCTGATACCATACAATACGTATGTCACAACCCGAGCCCAGGGACCGGGGGTCAGAGAAAGTCTAACCAATGACACACGTACTCCCGTGCGTGCACACCTGGACCCCGTCCGAGTATACACACACAAGGGATCAATCACACGTGCAAAAGACTGAACGCGGAAGCTGTACGTATCAAGGCATATAGCATAGCAACACACTCAACTCAAAAGATACAATGGATTACACAAAAGATCATGAACTGATAATAAGAATCTATTACAAGAACGTATGACAGTAGAGCGGGCTTACAATAATCAAAATCAAAATACAGGTATCACTCAATGCCCACTTTACAAGTACAGAAAAATCCCCTCAATACAATAGACTCCAACTCAAGGAATGGGGAAACCAAAATGATGCAAACCGTACTCTGGAGAAGGGATCAAGTCCACTCCTCTAGGCCGGAAGGGGCCTCGCGAGCCTCTCCTGCAGTCGGGTCGACCGACGCAGGATCGGAAGAGGGATCTGAGCCTGCAACACACAAGACAAACGTATAAGTACAACGACTTAGCAAAGTATAAGCCAACAAGAAGATAACACGAATTGTGTCTAAAACTGAAGAATACCGAACAATAGTCATAATGCAATATCCATAGAAATTTTGTCTGTATACTAAACAATTATGCAAATGAATAAGCATGCTATCAGAATCATAAACAGGTAACAATCAAGTGGCTACTACATTGGCCATTTTCTCCCTTACGAGAGCAATCAGGATGAGAACACCAGCGACCGGGCCAGGGTACGCATGGGTCTCTAGTTCCCGGGGTCCGGAGTCCCAGGACAATCACACTCTGCAGAGGCAAACACTTAAACTAAACCAAAGTTAACCCCGTCGGGTATCCTAAGGCTGAGGCTCAGTAGTGCCAAGACCAATCACAATCAATCGGATGATGCACCTCAATCAATCAATCAATCAATCACTTATCACTTACAGATCTCACATATCATGCTGAACAAACAATAGGAAGTGCATCGCATATACTGATACTGAATGTACATAAACTGATACGGATACGGAATGTACATAAGCAATTACAGGAAGTGCTGACAATGAGTATCAATCACAATCACTGACTCATAACTGATGCAAGTACTCCAATGGAGCAATGATAACACTGATACCAATATAACAATAGAATGGTTCCGCCCGGGCTTCGCTCTGGGGTTGCTGCATGTCCCACAGAATCGAGAGGTCCAGCGCAGAACACATAAGAGGGCATAACCGTAATCAATATGCTGTACACATCATGATACCTTTACGAATCAAGGTCAATTACAAGCCAATCCTATACTAATTATCCAGTGTCTCTAACCGTGCATGTTGATGTAGTTTTAAGTTGTCCGATGCACTATTGTCTAGTGTTGCAGTGTCAGGAGTGTGCACCGAAGTCCCTTAAACCAACACCCATGGGGAGGTGCTAAACAGCTGGATACAAGCATGAATGATTCACAGCCCTTGAGATCATTCATGTCATTCAAACATTCCATTGGGCATGTCCAGGTTCGCTACATTCTAACATGAAAGTCATATACGGTCTTTTACTTAAACCTAGTCCCTTTTCATTCAATTCTCAGGGTCTCACGGTGCAGCCGTAGGTAACCTTACGGCTTAGCCGTGGCATCTTACGGCTTAGCCGTAATATGCACTGCGGCTGAGCTGAGGTTCCCCAAATATCCCTTCGGATTTACGGCTTAACCGTATTTTGCTCTACGGCTCAGCCGTATCCTGGTCCACGGCTTAGCCGTAAGACAATGTACGGCGTTGATCAGGCTGGGCCGTAGAAGAATGTCAAATTGCCAACATCCAGTTATTTTCAGATAACAGTCTGTACTGTTCTACGGTTTGGTTTACGGTTGGGTCTCGGCTTAGCCGTAAGCCATTTTACGGCTTAGCCGTAGCACATTTCACGGCGTAGCCGTGAGTGCACGGAGTCATTTTCCTGAAATCACTACAGACATACAGAAACTGTGCAAAACGGCTGGAAACAGCAAGATAACAGTGAAATGAGTTCAATAGGGCTGTGTAACACTGAGAACACAATGAAGCATAGAAACACAACAATCAAATCACTATCAATCGGTGTTCACACATCTTGGGCTTATACTTGCCTCACGGACGAAATCCACACGCTGATTGGCTCAGTCCACCGGAATACACACACGAAAAAGAGCTCCTTTCTTCCTCCCTTAAGCAACGAGCAACAGAGAAGGAGAGGAGAGAAAGAGAGAGCTGAACAGAGAGAAAGAGAAACGAGCTGAGCGTGAGAGAGCGAGAGCTGAGAGACGATCGAGAGGAAATAAGGGAGTGGTTGGGATATTTATACTTAATTTGAGTCCAAATTACATTTAAGGCCAAATAGCTTATACAAATATCAGTTTGAGTCAAATGAGGGTCCCACGAAAGCAAACGAACTCATTCGGATTCAAGACAGTTACGAAAAACGACAAGCTCAACGAAATACACGCGCTAACGTCAAAATGACGCAAAACTGACAAGGTCAATCAAAAGCCAAAATTACGAAAAAGGGCTCGATCTACTTAGACCAAGTCAAACTCAACCCAACGATCTCTCTACGAGTCAAAACCAAAGGAAAACCAAATCAAAACACTCTTAGCGATAAAAACACACGCAATTACCCACTAATCCGGGTCAACTCGGGTCGGAGCGTTACACATTACAAACATTGTGAACAAGCCCCTTTGGGCCTCATCTTGTTCCTTGAAAATGATAGGTTTAGAATGACGCAATTTTGGCTTTTTACAATACCCTCTTCGGACTTGAACAAAAGACAGTCCGTAAATAAGAATGATGAATTACAAAGTTTTCAATCGATTCCACAGTCGAATTCGATCTTCTCAATGGTTATCCAACACCCCAAGATGTCATGAAAGGGAGTTTCAATACTTGAAAAAGTTTGAAAGAGCAACCAGCACAAACAGCACAAAAAACGGAGGTGAACAGTGGCTTCACGGCCACTGTCTGCCAGTGACCGTGACCCACGGTCATTGGCCTGGGGTAGTGACCACGGGTCACGGTCAACCCCATTTTTTTCTCCTTTTCGCATTTTTTTCCCACCTTATGTACATTTTCTTGTATTTTCCAAATTGAGATCACATCTAAGACTTTAGGGAGGGGTTGTAAACTTTATAAACTTGTGTAAACAACCTGCATCCCCGCGGTCAGGGCATTGAACCCATGTAAACTAAAGGGAATTCAATGATGAACTGTAATTGATTTCCATTCTTCTTAACGCTTGAAGTACGTGAATATCGGACATCGAATCCGTTACACATTTCCACGTTACATTTTAAGCGCGATCAAAAGATTGGCGCCGTCTATGGGAATTATGTTGCCCTAATTTGTGATCAAATTTGGATAAAAACACATGAAAAGTGCTGAAAATTGCGGAAAAGTGCTGCTGTTGCACTGACACTGCTGCTGTTGTGCTGAAAACTGCTGCTGTTGTATTGAAAAGTGCTGCTAAAAGTGCTGTGACCGTGGGAAAGTGTGTAAAATGTGCTGTGACTACAGGAATCATTGGAAAATGGGCAGACCTGTTTTATGGCTAAAAATGACTTGTTTGACCCTTGAAGACACCCATGTAAGACCTTGATGCCTATAATGGCTTTGGAAACATTAATGAAGGAAATTTGCACCTTGAAGTGCATTCTTTTATCATGTAAATGAAGGCATCAAGCACCTTGAAGTGCAAAATTTTGCCATTTAATTGGGGAAATTAATTGAAGGAATTGGAGAAATTAAGTGAAAGAACTTGCACCTTGATGAGTACAAACCAAATCACACCCTTTCATGCTTTAGAAGAGTGATGATTCAGTCCAAAGGACTTCGACCCAAATAAATGTTTTATTAAATCAGTGATAAGACCAACGACATTGCAGTTATGCACTGTCCAGTGTCATGCACTGATGGATCCTATTTGATCATTGCGGTAGTGGTACATGCTCCATCCTGTAGGCCCTATTTCTTTGATTAGATCCAACCCTCTCTTGCTTATAAGACTGACACAGATGGCCCTGACATGCTACCAAAATTGCAGTAGCCAGGTCTAGTCAGCTTAGCATGCTTTTAAGCCTGACTATATGGTCCCGAAATGCTGTCAAAATTCTGACAGCTAGGGCAGTTAGCATAGCACAATGAGATGGGAGTTATGCCTATATCTAACCATTTCGGTTCAAAACCATGTTGGTTCAGATGGCATTCCGGCTAGCCCAAGAGGCAGCCATATTGGTTATACCACTAACATAGTCCATTGGGCTCCCTTTTTGCAGAAGAATATCATGGGTTCTTTAATCATCACTTTCCACGAAGCTAAGGAGAGACTTTTCAGGATCTCCATGACACAGAACAAGCCACTTGTACTATTACTCCTCCATCAAGAGTTTCAGTTTGCCAAAGGCTCTCTACTCCAATGAGCTCCGCCACCTCAGCTCAAAATGGGTCATCAGTGACCCCAAAGATCATTAAGGTAGTATTTGGTTCGCTGGAATGAAGGAGGGAATGGAATGGTCATTCCGTTAGAGTAGCCATTTGCACGTTTCGTTCGTAAAAAATTGATGGAATCAGCATTATTGCCGGAATCACTATTTCTTTAGACAGAGGAATGGCCATTCCATTAGGGGGCAAAGGAATGGCCATTCCATTCCTTTGTGATTATTTGTGAAGTCCAAAATACCCTAACCCGATCGAGAGCTCACCATCCTTCACCCATCTTTGTCTCTTGCCTCTTTCCCCCTCGCTTTTTCCATCTTCGTCTGCGCCCTCTCTCCCCCTCACTTTCTCCATCTTCGTCTGCGGCCTCTCTCCCCCCTGCTTTCTCCATCTTCGGCTGCGGCCTCTCTCCCCCTCACTTACTCCATCTTCATCTTTGGTCTGTCTTTGCTTCTCTGTCATCGCTGATCGCACGCCATCGAGCCATACCAGGTATTGATCTCTCTTTCTCACTCTCTCCTGTTCTCCTCTCTTTCTAGAAGACACTGCTACAGACGCACACACAGTTCTCTGCCTACATTTGAACCCTAACTTTTACGGGTGGGACATAGGGAGAGTGAGAAGGCTCGGTGAGAGGGACAGAGGGATAGAGGGGAAGGACAGAGGAAGGGGGGACAGAAAGGGGGCACAAAGAGAGGGAGGGAAGTTAGATAGAGAGAGGGGGGCTGGGACAGAGGGAAAGTGAGAGGGGCTGGGCGAGAGGGACAGAGGGAGAAGGAGAGGGAACTAGCTGAGAAAGGAAAAGAGAGAGGGAAAGGGGGCTGGGCGAGGGAGGAGGAGGGCTGGGACAGATGGACAGTGGGAGGGGGGCTGGGTCAAAGGGATAGTGGGAGAGGGCTGGGCGAGGGAGGAGGAGGGCTGGGACAGAGGAATAGTGGGAGGGGTCTTGGGACAGAGGGATAATGGGAGAGGGCTGGGCGAGATGGACAGAGGGACAAAGGGAGAAGGGGAGGGGGCTGGCTGAGAAAGGAAAATAGGGATGGGAGAGAGAGAGGGAAAGGGGGCTGGGCGAGGGAGGAGGAGGGTTGGGACAGAGGGACGGTGAGAAAGGACTAGGAGTAAGACAGAGAATGGAGGGGGTGGGGGTGGGATGAGACAGAGAAGGGGGTCTAAGACAGAGGGAGAGTGAGAGGGGGTGGGGCTGAAGGAGACAGTGAAGGGGCTGGGATGAGACAAAGAGGGGGAGTTGGGACATAGTGAGGGTGAGAGGGGGCTGGGAGTGAGGACAGTGAGATTGCTTGGTTGAGACAGTGAGGGGAGTGGGATGAGACAAAGAGAGAGGGAGCTGGGACTGAGGGACAGTGAGGGTGGGGCTGGGACTGAGGGACAATGAGGGGGGTACTGGGACTGAGGGCTAGTGAAAAGGGAGCTGGGGATAAGGGAGAGTGAGAGGGGGACTGGGGCAGAGATTGAGTGAGAGTAGTGCTGGACTGAGGGAGGTGAGAGGGGGCTGGGATTGAGGCTAATAAGAGGGGGTCTGGGACTGAGACAGTGAGAGGAGGGCTGGGCTGAGACAGAGAGAGGGAATTGGGATTGAGGGACAGCGAGAGTAGGGTGCTGGGACTGAGTGTGAATGAGAGTGGGGCTGGGAATGAGGGAGGTGAGAGGGGGCTGGGACTGAGGCTAATGAAAGGGGGTCTGGGACTGAGACAGTGAGAGGAGGGCTGGGCTGAGACAGAGAGAGAGGGAATTGGGATTGAAGGACAGTGGAGTGCGGTGATGGGACTGAGTGTCAATGAGAGTGGGGCTGGGAATGGGGGAGGTGAGAGGGGCTGGGACTGAGGTTAATGAGAGGGGGTCTGGGACTGAGACAGTGAAAGGAGGTCTGGGACTGAGACAGTGAGAGGAGGGTTGGGCTGTGACAGAGGGAGAGGGAATTGGCAGTGAGAGTGGGGTGCTGGGACTGAGTGTGAATGAGAGTGAGGGGGCTGGGAATGAGGAAGGTGAGAGGGGGCTGGGACTGAGGCTAATTAAGGGGGTCTGGGACTGAGACAGTGAGAGGAGGGCTGGGATGAGACACAGAGAGAGGGAATTAGGATTGAGGGACAGTGAGAGTGGGGTGCTGGGACTGAGTGTGAATTAGAGTGGGGCTGGGAATGAGGGAGGTGAGAGGGGGCTGGGACTGAGGCTAATTACAGGGGGTTTGGGACTGAGGGATAGTGAAGGGGTTGCTGGTACTGAGGTTAATGAGAGTGGGTCTGTGTAAGGTCCCGAACCCCCACTAATCTTAGTTACATTAATTAACCTTGTATTATATTAATCAAGACTTGTTGAGGATTAATTTAGTGTAAAACTATTGGGTTGGGCCTCGGATAGGTAGTTGGGCAGAGTTCGGACCTAACTTTAGTAGTTAAGGGCCTTTTTGTAAATTGTCCTTGCATCTCTTGGACTCCTCGTCCATTGCTTCTAGTGTAATTTTTCATGTAGATCATCTTTGGTGTTGGGCTCAATTAAATCTAAACTCGTCTTTGGCCAATTGAGGTGCACTAGGCCTAAACCATAATTTTGTAGAACCTATGGACCTGCATGTTAAATGTAGGAAGATTTAAGTTGAAAAAGCAAATTAACGTTCATTATTCCTCCTCGTCTTCTCCCTGTTGCTAGAGCCACCTCGCTTCACCTCTCTCCGTTCGCCCTAGAGCTGGAAAAAGGAGGAGCTAGAGCTTGCATGCGATACCAATAGCTTCCATCCGTTTCTTTTCTTCTTCTTGGGTATCTCCTTCTTAGAATCACAACCTTCTCCCATACTACAGCAGTATAAGGTGAAGGATTGCCTCCATTTCAGTCATTTAGGGTTTATTGGAGTCATAAGGACTCAACTACATGGCATGCATATGAATCTAAACCTCATTCTTCATTGCATACTTTACTTGTAGAGAACCCATTTCAGTTTAGAGATTTTCCTCTGAGCACTCAGCAAGAAAGAGTTGGGAGGGCTAGCACTGGTGAAAAGGCAAAGACTAGAGTCATGTGTGCCGTATGTATGATTAAGTCTTGGATTATTGAGTTAGTTTCTTACACACTGCAATTTCAGTCATTGTTTTCTTGTTTTAACAGGGCATAAATGAGATTGGGCTGAGTTAGGATGCTTAACATGGAATAGGAGGGTGTGTGGGTGTTGAAAAACCTTAGGGACAATTCAACCAAGTCATGAACACCTTCCCTAAGTTAAGTTCTGAATGACTCCCGAACTGGACTGAGCTATAGGATCAAATTCACGTTTCTGAAGCTTACGGTGAAGCTACGGCTAAGCGATGAGCATTTACGGCTCAAAGTCCAGAGAGCAGTAGAATGGGATTTTGTACTGCAGCTCACATACGGCTAAGCCGTGGATTTCACTATGGCTAAGCCGCGTCCAGCCCGTACCCAAGCCGTAGGTCTTCCTACGGCGAGCTTTCCAGAGAGCTCATGGAACTCAGTTTCTTCTACGGTCTGCAGACGGCTGCACTGGGGAATGCACTACGGCTAAGCTGTAACCTCCCCATAACCGAGCCGTAGGCTTAGCACGGTTAAGCCGTAGGCCAACATACGGTTGGGCCGTAACTGCACCTAAAAATTTACAAGGAGAATGAACCACTTGGCGAAGCCGTAGCATTATATACGGCTAAGCCATAAAGACCCAATGAATGTAGAATATTAGGAACCTTCAATGATCTTGTAGGGCCTTAGTATTGGTACCTTCCACACCCCCACATTGGCCACTGGTAATCACATGTTGGAATGAATGAATGACTTATGAATGATCTCCCAATAGCAAGTCATGGATGTTGGCATAAGAAGGTGTCCTGTATGCCTATAAGGTAATACCAAGACGCGGTAACACAACGACACCGGATTTCTTATGAGTATGTTGAGTTGAATGTTCTTGGGAATCAGGGGCCAATTAATATAGGATGAGTAGTAATATCTCAATTTGAATGCATGCATCTTGCTACAACACCCCACCTTCAACATGAACTACTTCCTTTAGCAAAACACTATGGCAATTCAGACCTGAGCTTCTAATGAGTGCGTGTCTGACAAGCCAGAGCTTTTAATGAGTGCGAGATTGTTAGCCAAGGGTATGATATGACTGATACGATTGGATCTGAGTCGGCACCACTCAGCTTACGCCCTTTTGGTATATGTATGACACCACTGCAGTTGGTTTACGAAGGAGTAGTAGGCGCTCCTCGGGAAGCTAACTTGATCCCCTAGCATCTCATATGATATGTATGCTCCCTTTTGGGAGAATAGAGCGTCGTGGTTGCCAATCAGTATGTATAACATTTAAGTTGTAATTCCTCACTCATGCATCATGTTCAGTGATTATTCTTGTTGATATATTATGTTGTATTAGTTTCATATGCCTTAGTACTTGCTTGACCGTCGTGTTAACAGTGTTACCCTTGGTATTGCAGGTCTGGCACCCGGTCCCAACGCGGACATTGACATGCCCCCGGAGGGTACCCCAATGGTACCTCGGGGTGTAAATGAGTGGACAGATGGCGACGTCTATTACAAGCCATCCTACGGAGCGTGTTGATTCTTGGGAGATATCACTGTTATGCTTGGACCTTTTGTATCACACTCTTAAGTAGTAATCTTGGAATGTACTTAAAAGACTTTAACACTATTGTATGTATATATGTTTACTTATGAAGGTTAATAGACTATGAACTTCAAGTGCTTTTGATAATTACTAAGTATTTCGCAGGATTTCGCCTATGATAAGTTATGTTTGTACATGTGTCAGCATACCTCACACGTTTCTGTGGAATCTCCCTTGTAGGAATTCGTGCATAATTCTTCAGGGCACGGATTTCTACAGGATTACGTATCCATGCCCTGGGGGCCCACTCAAATCCCCAAATTCCCGGGATGGGGGCATGACAGTCAGGGACTGAGACAGTGAGAGGAGGGCTGGGCTAGACAGAGAGAGAGGGAATTGGGATTGAGGGACAGTGAGAGTGGGGTGCTGGGACTAAGTGTGCATGAGAGTGAGGGGGCTAGGAATGAGGGAGGTGAGAGGGGGCTGGGATTGAGACTAATTACAGGGGGTCTGGGACTAAGAAATGAGAGGAGGGCTGGGCTGAGACAGAGAGTGAGGGAATTAGGATTGAGGGACAGTGAGAGTGGGGTGCTGGGACTGAGTGTGAATGAGAGTGGGGCTAGGAATAAGGGAGGTGAGAGGGGGCTGGGACTAAGGCTAATTATAGGGGATATGGGACTGACACAGTGAGATGAGGGCTGGGGTGAGACAGAGAGAAAAGGAATTGGGATTGAGGGACAGTGAGAGTGGGGTGCTGGGACTGAGTGTGAATGAAAATGGGGCTAGGAATGAGGGAGGTGAGAGGGGGCTGGGACTGAGGCTAATTACAGGGGGTCTGGGACTGAGACAACGAGAGGATGGCTGGGTTGAGATAAAGAAAGGGAATTGGGATTGAGGGACAGTGAGAGTAGGGTGTTGGGACTGAGTGTGAATGAGAGTGGGGCTAGGAATGAGGGAGGTGAGAGGGGGCTGGGACTGAGGCTAATTACAGGGGGTCTGGGACTGAGGGACAGTGAGGGGGGTGCTAGGACAGAGGGCCAGTGAGAGGGGAGCTGGGGATGAGGGAGAGTGAGAGGGGGATTGAGGCAGAGATTGCGTGAGAGTAGTGCTGGGACTGAGGGAAGTGAGAGGGGGCTGGGACTAAGGCTAATAGAGGGGGTCTAGGACTGAGACAGTGAGAGGAGGGCTGGGCTGAGACAAAGAGAGAGGGAATTGGGATTGAGGGACAGTGAGAGTGGGGTGCTGGGACTGAGTGTGAATGAGAGTGAAGGGGCTGGGAATGAGGGAGGTGAGAGGGGGCTGGGACGGAGGCCAATTACATGGGGTCTGGGACTTAGACAGTGAGAGGAGGGCTAGGCTGAGATAGAGAGAAAGGGAATTGGGATTGAGGAACAGTGAGAGTGGGGTGCTGGGACTGAGTGTGAATGAGAGTGAGGGGGCTGGGAATGAGGGTGGTGAGTGGGGGCTGGGACTGAGGCTAATTACAGGGGGTCTGGGACTGAGAAAGTGAGACGAGGGCTAGGATGAGACAGAGAGAGAGGGAATTGGGGTTGAGGGACAATGAGAGTGGGGTGCTGGGACTAAGTGTGAATGAGAGTGGGGCTGGGAATGGGGGAGGTGAGAGGGGGCTGGGACTGAGGCTAATTACAGGGGGTCTAGGACTGAGGGACAGTGAGGGGGGTGCTGGGACTAAGGCTAATGAGAGGGGTCTGGGACTGAGACAGTGAGAGGAGGGCTGGGCTGAGATAGAGGGAGAGGGAATTGAGATTAAGGGACTGTGAGAGTGGGGTGCTGGGACTGAGTGTGAATGAGAGTGAGGGGGTGGGAATGAGGGAGGTGAGAGGGGGCTGGGACTGAGGCTAATTACTAAGGGTTTGGGACTGAGACAGTGAGAGGAGGGCTGGGCTGAGACAGAGAGAGAGGGAATTGGGATTGAGGGACAGTGACAGTGGGGTGCGAGGACTGAGTGTGAATGAGAGTGGGGCTAGGAATGGGGGAGGTGAGAGGGCGCTGGGACTGAGGCTAATTACAGGGGGTCTGGGACTGAGACAGTGAGATGAGGGCTAGGGTGAGACAGAGAGTGAGGGAATTGGGATTGAGGGATAGTGAGAGTGGGGTGTTGGGACTGAGTGTGAATGAGAGTGGGGCTAGGAATGAGGGAGATGAGAGGGGGCTGGGACTAAGGCTAATTACAGGGGGTCTGGGACTGAGACAGTGAGAGGAGGGCTGGGCTGCGATAGAGAGAGAGGGAATTAGGATTTAGGGACAGTGAGAGTGGGGTGTTGGGACTGAGTGTGAATTAGAGTGGGGCTGGGAATGAGGGAGGTGAGAGGGGGCTGGGACTGAGGCTAATTACAGGGGGTCTGGGACTGAGGGACAGTGAGGAGGGTGCTGGGACTGAAGGCTAGTGAGAGGGGAGCTGGGGATGAAGGAGAGTGAGAGGGAGACTGGGGCAGAGATTAAGTGAGAGTAGTGCTGGGATTGAGGGAGGTGAAAGGGGGCTGGGACTGAGACTAATGAGAGGGGGTCTGGGATTGAGACAGTGAAAGGAGGGCTGGGATGAGACAGAGAGAGGGAATTGGGATTGAGGGACAGTGAGAGGGGGCTGGGCTATGGCATTGAGAGGAGGGCTGGGATGAGACAGAGAGAGGGGGTTGGATTGAGGAAGACAGTGAGGGTTCTTTCTTCTATTTTATAATGCAACTTTGAAATGCTTGGTTCTTCTATTTTATATTAAATTGATGTATATTTCTTTGATGACAGCTATGGCACGTCTTAGTTTAACCAAAAGAAAATTGAAAGTGAAGAAACTAGCACTAATTATGCAATGGTGGATGGACATTCTACATCTTCTGGGGCTATTCCTACAATTATCATATAAATTGTTCGAAAAACAATGCATGCGTGGGGTTAGATCTAGGTACCAATTAGATTACTATGGTAATAGAGAAATAATTGAGAATTGGGTGTATAAGAGTGATCAAACATGTTTGAACAATTTTAGAATGACTAAGCAACCATTTGTGAAGTTATGTCACTTGCTTAGCACAATTGGGAAGCTGGAATCAACCAAACATATGTTTGTTGATGAGCAAGTTGCAATTTCCTTGCATATCCTTGCTCATCATGTTAAAAATAGGGTAATTCAGAGTGAGTTTAATCGTTCAGCTGAGTCAATCAGTAGGTATTTCAAAAGGTTTTTGGTTGCAGTCATTAGATTATAAGGAGAATTATATAAGAAACCTGAGCCAATACCAGAGAACTCGGTAGATGAAAAATGGAAGTGGTTTAAGGTAAATGATTCATATTTTTTTTTAAATTATAGCTGTGTAATTTATCATCTATGTGTAAATATATTTTGATGCATTGTAATGTCTTGTAGGGTTGTTTAGGAGCTTTAGATGGGACACACATACTGGTCCATGTGCTGGCTATTGACAGACCTAGGTATCGTACTAGAAAAAATCACATTGCAGCTAATGTCCTTGCAGCGTGTAACCCAGATCTACAGTTTACTTATGTATTGCCTGGATGGGAGGGGTCTGCCGCTGATGGTCGAGTGTTACAAGATGTAATTGCTAGAAAACATGGTTTAGTTGTTCCACGTGGTAAGATACAATACTGTTACAAAATCAATAATAAACTAATTTCTTGAAAAGATTATATATCGCTAACATAAACAAATGTTCAATCTGTTTAAGGTACCTACTATTTGGTTGATGCTGGGTATACAAATGGTGAAAGATTTCTTGCACCGTATAGAGGTCAACGTTATCATCTGAATGAGTGGAGTCATGGACGTCAACCAACGAGCGCGGAGGAATATTTTAACATGAAGCATTCAATTGCTAGAAATGTAATAGAAAGAGCCTTTAAGATATTGAAAAAACAATGGGCAATTCTTAGGAGTCCTGCCTTTTATCCCATTAATATTCAAGTTTATATTATCTTGGTGTGTTGTTTGCTTTTTAACTATATAAGGAACGAGTTACTTGTGGACCCATATGAAGATATAGAACTAAACGAGGATGACAACGAAGGAGACACGGATGTAATTGGCACTGTAGAGACTTCAAATGAATGGACCTTATTTAGACAACAAATGGCTGTTTCTATGTTTAATGCGTGCAGATGAACTATTTGAATTTGTTTGTATTTTAAAGGCAAAGTTTGTAATGGTTGCATCTTTTATTTGCTTGTATTGGAGTGACTATTTGTAATAGTTAATTTAAATTGCTATATCATTTTATTTTTATACATTATATTCATTGTGCCATTTTTCTATATTATGTTGTTGGTTCATGGCTAATTAAATATCATGTTATTGGTGATTTGGTTGTTCCAATATTAATAGGCATGGACATAAACGAAGATATATACATCAATGAGAAGGGGCCAGGGAAGAATAAAAGAAAATGGACAGAAGCTGAGGACAAAGAGTTAGTTTTTGCATTGTTTAATATGGTTAATGCTGGGACTCATAAGGCTGACAATGGGTTCAAGCCAGGCTTTCTTGGAGTGCTTGAATCTGTGTCAAAGCAAAAGTTACCTCAAAGTGGAATTAAAGCTAAGCCATACATTGATTCCAGAATTACGACAATGAAAAAGGACTTCCGTATTGTGCATGATATGCTTAATGGAGTAAATTGCAGTGGATTTGGATGGGATTCAGAAAAGAATTTGGTGGTTGCAGAAGATGAAGTTTGGAATGGTTATGTGAAGGTATTATTATTTGAGGAATTATTTGATGTATTCTTATCTGTCCTTTGAATATATTACTTTATTTGTCTTTTTTATATGTTTTTTGTATACGCATAAGGGTGCAGCTCAGTGGAGGACTAGGAGTTTTCCACATTATGAAATGCTTTGCACTATCTTTGGTAAAGATCGTGCCACAGGATGGGCAGCTGCTACCACTGAAGATATCTTAGATAAGCTGACTAGAAATGAGGAGGATGAAGATACAGAAAATTGTCCTGTGAATTTAGAGGAAATTTCCACAGCTTCATTCAATAATGAAGGAACTAGTCAGAAAGGAAAAAGGAGAAGGAGCATCGATAATATGGATGGATTTCGAGAAGCAGCCATGATCATAGGCAACAAGATTAATGAAGCTACTGAGAAGTTCAGTAGAGCTATTCGTGTTGATTTGGATATAGCAACGAAGAGAGATAAAATCAATGAAGAACTTCGCAAGCTTCCAAATCTATCAAGGATGGAACGTCATAGAGCCTTGATTGCTGTAGGCTGTGATCATGAGATGACTGCAATTTTTTTTTACTTTGGAAGATGATAAGAAAGAAAACTTTGTGAGGGTTTTGTTAAGTGCAGCTCTTTGATGCATACATTGATTATCTATATTTTATATTTGCTAGTCTTTGTTTTAAGCACTATATGGATGTTATTTTGGACAAGTTGGATGAATTCGCACTTTTAAATGACTTGGTTTAGATAATAAATGTGATGTTTAAGTTTAGTAACATGTTATATGGAGATTTTGTTGATGTTTATTGCTATTGTAAATCATGTTTAAGGTATCTTATCACAGGGGTATATTGGTCAGTTTATATAAATTTTATTCCATTCCTGGCATCATTCCAGCGTACCAAACACAAGAATCGGAATGAGAATCTCATTACTGGATTGATTCCTCTGTCTAACCAAACGTTGGAATGGGAATTACTGTTCCAGGCTCCATTCCATTCCAGGCTCATTCCAGCCTCCATTCCATTCCTGTTAAGAATCATTCCAGCGAACCAAACGCTACCTAAGAAAATAGAAACTCCTCAGTCATGGGTTTCCAAATAAGCTCAAAACCCATTAGGAGTCTTTCATAAGGGTGAAAAGGACCCAGGATGTAAACCAAAGTCAAGGGGCAGCAGTCTCCATGTCATCAAGCCTTGATTGGGGGCAAGGCAAGTCTGTTATACAAATCACAAACCAAGGGCACTTAATAAGTTGCCTCGAATGGCCACCCAAGCTCTAGGAGCATCCCCAATTCGTTCCGAACAAGGGGCTGTGAGAAGGGACTCTCGACAAATCTTCAGAAAAGCCCGAAAATATGCTACCATCCCAAGCTGTAACACGTGGTCGCCACAACCACGCATACAAAGATACGAGAAGACTGAAAGCAAATCTTTGGCGTCACTTGAAGAGAACATTTTTTACCCTTTGACTCAAAAGGTGGGGCAGAAGTTTGGAAGGAAACGTCTGCCTTCAGTCATCGTAGCACCACAACATCCATCACATGGTGCTAAGAACAAAGAGCCAGCCGAACGGTTAGTCATTAACGATTCAACCGATCTAGTTCGTTTCAAGAACTCGCTTCAGCAGAAGAAGGGTAAAGGGAAGAATAATGAAAGAAGTACTGTCGATATTCTTTCATTCCCTACTTCCAACCCTACGGGCTGGAATCTACTCGCCAGTGCTTCTAAGCCATTGGTTGCCAGATTTAAAGATCAAACTTTAACGGCCAGAAAGGCCAATCAAATTAGAGAGAAGGCTTTGGCTCGCACTCGGAAGCAATCTCGGCATACAATCACTCCAAAATGGGTGGTCAAAGAAGATGAGTTGGAACTGACTTCCTCATGCATGGTTGGACCAGGTCCAACCAGAAGGGTTACTCAGAGTATGGCTTGAACCCAGTCACAAGAATCTGATTCCAACTCTCATTCAGGTGGAACCTCTGAAGGACATGTTGAAACAGATTCCGACAAAGATTCAATTACTCTCCTGGACACGGAAGATAGTCAGTCTACTCTTCCTATGTCTTCGTACCCCCGTCAATATACAGTATTTATGGCTGAAGGAAGCGGCACTGGAAACGATGGAAACGCAGGTGCTAGTGAAAGTAAAAATACCGGCGAAGAAAATGCTGATGAAAATCAAGAAGATGACGTCAGTGATGTCGTCAAACAGCAAGGAGTTAGAATTGATCACCTAATTGCCCAGTTAAAAATTTTGACAGACAAGTTAGGTGGTCCTGCTGAAGCTCCAGGTAATCCTTTATTTGCTAACAGGAGAAAGCAGGTTATGATCAGGAGGACAGACACCAAAATTGACCTGCTTACGGCTCAAATTAAATCACTAACAAATAAAGTAATGGCCACGGGTTCTGCTGCGAGTGACCATTCATCAATCCTTGGACTACATGCGGATCACGGAAAACATGTAACCTTCAAAGAAGTCGAAGAAATACTAACCAAATCAATGGTGGATAACAGAATGAAAAAGAAAGGTATTACATCCAAATACCCTCCGGAATTTGATCTGGTTTCATTCCCGCCAGATTATAAACTTCCGACTTTCCAGCCTTATATGGGAAAAGGGTCAGCCTACTAATATATAGTACATTTCAAATCACTCCTGGGGAGCTTACTGGAGTTGGATGCGCTAAAAATAAGATTGTTCGTAGGCACTTTGAAAGGAGTTGCTTTTGATTGGTATAAGCAATTACCAGAGCTCTCTTTCACAACATGGCCAGTCACGGAAGAGAAATTCTTACTTCATTTTCAAGAAGAAGATCAAACAGTCACCTTCGCTATGCTCAGCAGCACAAAGCAAGGAGAAAACGAAACTACACAAGCCTTTATTAATAGATGGAGGGCATTGTCTTACAGATGTTTAGAATAACCATCTCAGAGGGCTACCATTGAAATGTGCAAAACCAACCTGCAACCAGAAATCAAAGCTATCATACTTAGTCACAAAACTAAGCCTTTAGTTCGTTTAGTTAAAGTGGCCACTGACGCAGAATTGACCCTTAAAGAGATCAGTCAGAAGAAAGTAAATTCCCGAAAAGCGGAATCATCGTTGTCTTCTGCTCCAAAATCAACTACTCCGAATTTGAAGAAGAAACAAGAGGTATTCAATGTGCAAACCTCTAAGTCAGCTCCTCCAAAACCACAGAGTGTCAAGACCGAGCAAACTAAAAGGGAGGAATATGAAAAGAGAAAAAGAACTAAATATCCCTTCGATGGAGATATTGAAATAATCTTCCAAACATTGATGAAAAATAACAGACTTGAACTTCCACCAATGAAAAAACCGAAGCAGGCAGGTTGCATTAATGACCCAAATTACTACGGATATCATCTGATGGTATCTCATCCTCTTAAAGACTATTTCATCCTGAAAGAAAAGGTCAACGAAATGTGGAAAAATGGAGTGATAACATTCGATCGAAAATATGATGTTGCTCCAGTCAACATGATTTCTTTTGGACAATTTGCACCCATAGCAGTATCTGCTCTATCAAAACCACCTACTGTTGAATTCTGGGTCGTTAATGCAATATACAATGAGCAGAGGTTGATACCAGTCAAAACCTCTTCAGGAGAGGAAATGTGGCTTCACCCGGACTTGGTAAGTGACAAAGGCTAGGAGAAAGTGAAAACTAAACCCACACCTGCAGAAAGAAGAAAGGCTAAAAAGCAAATCAAAAATCTTCAAAAAATCGCTCAAAATCCCTTGGTTAAGCAAAAAAAACAAGCTAAGTGGAAGGAGGAGAAAATAGTTAAAACTCCAACCTCGAAAGAATATTCCAAACTAGCTAAAGGTCACTTTACTTTAGCTGACTACATTGTACCAATCCCAAAAGGTGAGGAAGAACCATTGATATCCAGTTGTAATTGGATATCATGGGATGGCACACCCCCAAACTCAGATGATGAAGAAGATTGGTCTGATTACTCAGACTTCGAAGATGATTGGTGGGTTGATGACTACTTTCATGAGTGTCCTTTCGACGAAGATGAAGGTTTCGAACAAACCTTTGATCCTGAAACCGGTATACTCAATATCAAGCATGGTTTCAACACACTCTCAGTGGCCCTTTATGATATACACAGACCAAGCTCGAGTGGCTGGTCGAGTGACCCTCCTCCTTTTCCATTACCCTCGGAGATTCATCCAAACCCTTTACCACTGATTGATTCTGGGGAGGCACAACAACAATAGGTGATTCCGCCTCTTTCATGAACCGTAGCCTCTACATCAGATGTTCCTTCCCAATCAAACTCAAAGATGACTTCTCCAGATGTGGATTCCAAGCTAAACACTCAATTGGTTATGTTTGACTCGACTAATGAGCTCGGATTTCCGGAGGAACATGATGATACTGACATTGTCACACCACAGGAAATTTCTCAAGTTCAAGATGATGGTTTCGACTCTGAAGAAGAGATTCCAACGACTCCCACCCTCGTAATTTTGAGTATTGCTAGTGAGCCCCAAGCATCTCAAGTCATTCCTGATAACACAGGGTAAGAGTTAGGCTTAAAGGAAATTAGCCAGCTTTTTGAATCCGAAGAAGTTAACGCCATAAGAAGGGACACTCACCTAGAAATTAACCGAAATAATATGGTTAATGACGGTACTCGGTCTGGCCGCAATTATAGGGTCAATTATGATGGGCCCTCTTCTGCTTCCTCTTCCTATGTAAACCCTTTAAGGGACAATGTTAATGTAAATTTAGCTTCTTCAGAGGCAAATGTTAATGCAAAGCCACCAGAGCCATTCACGTATGATGTTGTTGAACACCTCAAGCACATACCTGCACGACTTCACATTTTTGATCTCTTGCAGATGTCCAAGGAGACTCGTAATAATTTCATACAAGCTCTGCAAGCTTTGAATACAAACAATCAAACTCATGTAGCGCAAGTTCATCAGATAGAAAAGAATTACCTGAGAGCAAAATCAAAGAAGCCTCAAAAGCAATGCATGAAATGTCTTTCAATTCACAATGCTTCCAAAGCTACTATATCTTTCACTAAAGAGGATCTCCTCTTAGGTGATATGAAACATGCAAGGCCACTCTATTTCACAGTCTACATCAAAGACATTCCTATCCCAAGAGTTCAAGTCGACCCAGGGTCAGCTCTGAACCTCATCACAATTACAGCTCTTCAAGAACTCGACATCCCAGTAAGCAAGTTATCTGCTACAAAGACTTCTATCCAAGGATATGACGGGGAAGTTCAGAATCCAATTGACAAGATTCGAATCCGGTTCCAGTTAGGAGAATTAACTTCAGAAGCTACTCTGCATGTAGTTAAGACTCGTGCTTGCTACAATATCCTTTTCGGAAGAAGATGGCTCCATGATTATGCCATAGTACCCTCCACTCTCCATCAATGTCTTAAATATATTGATGACGAAGGAAAAGTGCATCAGGTCTTTGCGGGTGAAAAACCTTTCAAAGGAAAAGAAGTCTACTTCATTGATGCAGCCATGTATCAAGAAAGACCCACCAAGTCCAAAATGAACACAAAAGGCGCTTCAATGGATAATAATCCTGCAAAACCTTTCACTATTTCAGTAAAAAAAGGAAACCACTCAGGAATCGATGCGCAATCCGATCCTCTCGGAACATCGTAACCAATGGAGAAGCCTGTGGCAAAATGTATAGAAACCAAAGCTCCTTTGGTAATCAAGGTCAAAACTGAAGTCAAACAATCAGGACCTCTGTTCATTTTCACAAAATCACAGAGAAAAGGAGAAGCAGGACGTCAAAAGCCCTCATATTCAACAAATGTAATTTCCTCAACGAACAGTTCGGATGTTGGTCAGGAAAATGTACCTCTTCCTACCAGAGGGATGTCGCCTATAAGGCTTGATTCTCCTATTACTTTTCGTCAACTTGTACTAACATCGCAACAAAGGGGAGAACTATCCTACAGATATATAGACAGATGGGTCCGTTTAACTGAAAGATGTGAAGATCCTCCACACTTCTCTACTTGGATTCATTTATGCTGGATAGGCTTCTGGTCAGCTCTCCGTAGCTTGACTATGGCCATGGAATTTCAGACCTTCGATGAATTGTCTCGAATAGTTTCATCCCTTGAAGTGGCGCTCTATCGTCTGCGCAGGCGGTCTAGACGGATACGCCCGATACATGTTGTTTCAATTATCAGAAGTTTAGATTCTGAGTCAGACTCTAAAGACATCGGAATAAAGAATGCTTCTGTACATTCCATAGCAGACTGGGAACCGCCACTATTACCATGGCCCACTCCATCTCATATTTATGATTTCGACAAATCTTGCTTTTTAGTGCCTCCATCGAAGTAGTATGATCAAACAATTATTTTCCATCGGGTTGAAGATGTTTCTCCTCCAAATCTTATCGACAAAATCACTAATGATGGGAAAATGCGGTTTGATAACTATAACCCTGTGGTCTGTAACATGATGAGGAACATGGGGTACAATTTTAAGAAGCCTACAGGTCTTGGATTGAATACAAATGGGATACAGATTCCTTTGGATGTTTTCACTCCAGAGATGAAGGAAGATCTCGAAATGGGATGCAAAATTAAACAACTACGTCACTGCATAGGATATGTTCCCTACAGTAATATTCTTAAACTGAATCAAGATGTCAGAGTAAGACCCGTGGTCTTCACCAAAGAGTGTAAAGATGATAATTCTTATGAAACTCTTATTGCTCAAAAACCTGCTGATTGGGCTACTTTCCAACATCCGGAGGGAGCAAGTGATAGCGATGATGCTATGTCCCAAATCATTAAACACTGGTTTCCTGAACTCAATGTAGAAATAAGCCCGTCACAATATGTTCGTTGCGAATGCTTAGCCCTTGATGTAAAAGCCAAAGAGCCTAAAAAATTGAATCCATGGAAAGGGATCAGTCCTTGGCTTAAACCCCAAAATGAAACTCTAGAAGGCTTTACGGAGTTGGAAACCTCTGATGATGTTGTGGAAGTGCCTCCTCTTGAGCCTCCAACTGAGGACTAAGTACAAGAAATAAACTTAGGGACCTCAGAAAATCCTTGGCCTACTTTTGTAAACTCTCAAATCAAAAGAAACGAACTTGATATGTGTTGGAAGTAGGTGGGTCTCATGGATAGATTTTCAAAACTTTTGACCCACTTACATAGGGATCAACTATCCATAAGACCAAAACCCAATCCAAGATGCATTACCCTCAATCTCGTGACCATGTACAGTAAATATTCTACCAGCACTAAACATCCATAATAATCTACGACATGCAAGAAGTAGATCATACCTTTGGAGATTCGCAGTGCTCTAATGGATTTCTTCAACACCTCTTAGCCTTCCACGCTATAACCCGAATTAGATTTCTTTTCTCAAGAAGAGTGGTGGAATCTTCAGGAGAAATCCCAACTCGAAACTCCAAGGAACTAGAAGAAAGAAGGAGAGAGTAACCCGTGCAACTCTTGCACGAAAGGGTTTTGGGCGTGAGAGAGAGTCTTATTGGACGTCCAAGAGATTTTATAGACTTTCAAATCTCTCCCTTGTCTAATTGAAATAGAAGTCTTACTTCCAAAGCAATTAGCGGCTTTCTTCTTTCCAAACTCTTATTTCTAGAGTTCAAGTCGGATTAGTGTTTTCCAATATCTTGGGCTAGCTTGGGGACCACTAGGGATTCCTTAGAAAGCTGGCTCCAACTGGAACACCGCGACCCCACATCTCATGTGCAATCCGGGCCCACAGTTAATTGCAAATAACACCACTATATAAATGCAATTGCACTCCAGTCTTAGGAATAAATTACAATGAAGACCCTAAACTTCCCAATTACCACAAGTAGGCCCCTCTATCAATATCCGTGGATCAATTGGAATAAATCCGTCTCTTCCAATCTAAGTTCCACATCTTATTATCCTTGAGCCCCAATTAATCACAGTAATCATCAGTACCATCCAATTAACTTTTAATTGAGGTGGGTGCGCACTTACTAATGACAAATCCATTAATTGGCACAAGGGGATAATAGAGATAGATTCCATCTTGATCATTCAACGTTCTCAAAGTTCTACTACCACATACACAAGACACCGAGGTGTTAACCTATAGTCGGCCTCACTCATTGGTGACTCAAAGCAAATGAATAGATAGAAACTTAAGTTCATCAATGTCTCAGGATTGAGAGCCTATTGCTAGGGAATTATGAGAGCATACCTTATTATTGAGACGGAATTCTATAAGGTGCATCTCATGGTCCTTCAATACATCCAATGTACCAGCACCGTGATCCAGAATCTTACATTCTGATGATCCAGACAAATCACACTATCTCATAGTGATCAAAGTGCTGCAACCTTATCAAATGAGATGCCCAATCTCATTGCTGGTTGTGAAGCTATTTTAAGTATAAGATTTGTGACATATATCTCCCGCGTGTGGATCTCATCTATGCACATATATCACATCTAATATACTAATGGGATCCGGTTCAACTCATGAACCATTATGTCATATGTATTGGTCATGTGCATGAATTAGTAAAATAACACTTATCTCATGAAAGCAAAGCATAATTTTATTGATAAATAAAGAAATTAATCAATTTATTACATCAACTGATGGATTGAGTCCACAAAATCTAACAATATGTACTTGGGGTTCTTACAAGAGTTCATGGATTGCTTTGCATGGACCTATGCGGAAATGCCTGGTCTAGACCCAGAGATTTTGGTGCATAAGTTGAACATAACAGGTGATGCTAAACCCATAAAGCAAGACCAGCGGAGGACAAAGCCAGAAATCATGGATAAAATAGAAAAAGAAGTTCAAAAGCTCAGAGATGTGGGTTTCATCCGTGAAGAACAGCACCCAGACTGGTTAGCTAATATAGTACCAATCACTAAAAAGAATGGACAGATTAGAGTCTGCATTGACTTCAGGGACTTGAACAAAGCCTGCCCTAAAGATGACTTCCCATTGCCTATACCAGAAATCATGATTGACAATACTTTTGGGTACGAAAGGATGTCATTCATGGACGGATTCTCGGGGTACAATCAAATCAAAATGTTCAAGGAAGACGAAAAGCATACTTCATTCAGGACTCCCTTTGGCATATATTTCTATACTGTCATGCCTTTCGGCCTCAAAAATGCTAAGGCCACATACCAAAGGGCAATGATGAAAATCTTCAAGGACCTACAGCATAAATCTGTTGAATGTTACATCGATGACTTGGCAGTCAAGAACAAGCAGAAATCAGACCATTTAGATGATCTCCGCATAGTTTTTGAAAGGTTGCGGAAGTTCAAACTTCGGATGAATCCTTTGAAATGTTTCTTCAGAGTTTCTTCCGGAAAGTTTCTAGGATTTGTGGTTCGCAAAGGCGGTATTGAAATAGATCCAATTAAAATTAAAGCCATTTTGGAAATGCCTTCTCCAAGAACTCTAAAAGAGTTAAAGGGATTGCAAGGAAGACTCGCCTATATTCGTCGGTTTATTTCAAATTTATCTGGAAAATGCAGACCATTTTCCAAACTGATGAAGAAAGGCGTAAATTTTGTCTGGGACAAATCTTGCGAAGATGCTTTCCAAGACATCAAGCGATATCTCACTAATCCGCCGGTTCTTTTAGCTCCAATGCCAGGCAAACCCTTCATTCTATATACTCGAGCTCTCGATCACTCCCTGGGGGCAGTATTAGCTTAAAAGAACGATGAAGGAAAAGAGGTGGCTCTTTATTACCTGTCAAGAATGTTGATTGGTGCTAAACACAACTATCATCCAGTAGAAAAGGAATGTCTGGCAATGATGTTTGTAATTCAAAAGCTACGTCACTACATCCTCTCCAATGTAGTGTACCTAATTTCTAACATCAATCCATTAAAAGTGCTGGTAACAAAAGCCGGGTCCCTGAGCGAACACTTGGCCAAATGGTCGATTTTTCTCTCTCAATATGATATCAGATATACCCCTGCAAAGGTTATAAAGGGGCAAGCTCTTGCTAACTTTCTGGCAGAACATCCGCTCCCAGAGAATTCTAAATTCAGAGATAATCTCCCCGATGAACCAGTCTTTTTCGTTGAGCAGCAGCGAAAGTCTATTATTGACCCAAACCAGCATTAGATCATGCATTTTGATGGAGCTTCCAGAACTAATGAATTGGGAGAACAGGTTTCAGGAGTTGGAATTATTTTCTATAGCTTGAAGAAATTTTACATCCCTCACTCCTTCTCATTAATTAAACCATGTTCAAACAATGTAGCAGAGTATACCGCATTGATCATAGGCCTTGAGCTAGCTATAACATCAGGTATCAACATGCTTGGAGTCTATGGAGATTCACAACTCATGATCAAGCAAATGAATCATGAGTATGAAGTGAAGAAACCTGATTTGATTCCTTTCTTCAACAAAGCCTGTGAACTCAAGAAAAAATTCGATTTGATAGAGCTTCATCATGTTCCGAGACATCAGAATGTCAAGGCAGACGCATTGGCAAGTTTGGCAGCTTCGATGTCGATCCCTGAAAATGATAAGATGGCATTAGAAGTGGTTGAAAGAAGATTTCTACCTCCACTTAACACCCATAAGGCAGTGGCTGATAGTTTTACTGTAATCAATAATCAGATTTCATCTTTCCACAATTCCTTCAGAGATTGGAGAAATCCTTTTATTGATTATATTCTTCATGGAGTATTACCAGAGGATGCTAAAAATAGAACTAGCATTCAAAGAGGAGCTCTAAAATTCCATTTTGATTTGCCTTCAAAGACTCTTTATCGTAAATCATATGATGGGATTCTTCTTCGTTGCTTATCACCAAGAGAGGCAGAACAAGTCCTCAAAGAAGTTCATTCTGGTTTATGTGGTGCACATCAGGCTGGGCCAAAGTTTCATGATCAAATTCGAAGGCTAGGATACTATTGGCCCACTATGATATCTGATGCCATCAATTTTGCTAAAAGATGCAACGAATGTCAAATTCATGGTGATTATCTTCATCAACCTCCTGAGTATCTGCACCCTACGTCCACCTCTTGGCCATTTGAATCTTGGGGAATGGACATAGTTGGGAAGATCAGCCCACCATCAGAACGTGGTCATCAGTTCATCTTGGCTGCAACGGATTACTTCTCCAAATGGGCAGAAGCAATACTCCTTGCAGAAATCAAAACAGATACGGTCCTCAACTTCTTGAAAACTCACATCATTTGTTGTTTCGGGGTGCCCAGACATCTATACCATGACAATGGTCCCCAATTCAATAATGATAAATTTTACAGATTCTGTGACAAGTATGGAATCCAATGTTGTCCATCTACGGCATATAATCCTGTAGCTAATGGGCTTGCTAAGGCTTTCAACAAGACTATCTGCAAAATTTTGAAAAAAATGGTCTCTGACAACAAAAAAGGTTAGAGTACCAAGCTTCCTGAAGCATTATGGGCTTACAGAACTACAGTTCGCGGTCCAACAAAATCAACACCATATTCCTTGGTTTATGGCTGTGAGGCTGTAATACCCCTGGAAATACAACTTCCTTCTCTTCGGGTAGCTGTGATAAACAAATATACTGAAGATAAGAATGCTGGACTTTGGCTCCAAGAGCTAGAGAACCTTAATGAGAAAAGGCTTGCCGCTCGATAAAGCATTGAATTATATCAAGCTCGTATGGCAGGATCCTTTAAGAAAAAGGTCGAATACAGAACCTACAAGAAAGGAGACTTAGTCCTTGCAGCTAAGAGGCCCATGTTTTCCACACACTTGTCAAAAGGTAAATTTGAACCTAAATGGGAAGGGCCATTTGTCATTGACAAAGTTTACTCCAATGGCGCCTACGCACTTCTCACGCTTGAAGGGGATAGATGCATGATGCCTATCAATAGAAAACTTCTCAAGAAATGCTATTCTTGAATGTTATTGGCGTACCCAAATCATGTACAGTATACATTTTCACTCCTAACCAAAATCAAAATCCTTTGGTTTCGAGCCTCACAACCTATGACTTGTAACCAAAATCCCTCAAATTTGTATAAAATGACTGCGAGGATCAAGTCCTTCGACCCCTCTAGTCAAACCTTTGTTACTTGGATAATGTCCTTACAAGACCCCTTGTAACATCCTGTTATATAGATTAAGTCTTTTCGCAGACCCTATATAGTAAAACTCAGCTATGTGGAATAAGTCTTTTTGCAGACACCATATAGCTAATCCTTAGTTATATAGAACAAGTCTTTTTGTAGACCCTATATGACTACCTTCGGTTATATAGAACAAGTCTTTTTGCAGACCCTGTATAACCAAAATCTAAACAAAAACCAAAACCAAATCTTTGTCCAAAGGAATAAGTCAAAGATCCCGGAAAGCCTCACACATGGGCACCGGATAACATCCACTTTGTTTGACCCCTTTCGACACCAAAAGGATCAAGTCATGGACCCTGGAGAAAGCCTCACACATGGGCACCGAATAACATCCACCTATATGACTCCCTTATTTTCGGTTTGTGGATCCAAAAGATCGCAAATCACACCTTCATACAAATCTGAGAAAATCAAACCAAACGAACCATCCATACAAACCACCTCAAACATCCACACAAAATCAAACCAAACACCTATACCAATGACCAAAATTGAAAAAAAAACCTTTTCCATTAATATCCATTTTAAAGTTCGAATACAAACAGTGAAGTCAATGTACACATGGCCCTCAGGCCTAATAATAAAAAAAGTGGGAGTTGCAGCAGAGAATCTCAGTCCAGGAACTTCTCCAGTTGCCCCTTTGCATTCAATACTTCTGCCATGAGAATACACCCTTTGTAGCTTGCATAAGCTGGAATAGCAGTATTAATGTCAATCTCGTCCAGCTTAATATTCAATTCAATCTCCAAGGACTGTACGAAGTCATTCAGGGCTATGCGTTTTGCTTCTGTATGCGCAAAAAGATCATCTCGGCGACGAATTCTCTCTGAAGCAGACTTCTGCAAATTTTCCATGGTATTTTCCACAGAAGATAATTGATGCTGCAATACAACGATCTGTTGTTGAATATATGCACGTTGGTCTGCATGCGCAGCCAATTCCTGTGTCAGCTTGGCCTCTTCCGCATTTATTACCTGTATCTCCTCCTCACCACTTTCAATCTCACCGAGCCAAGCACTCCCGTCGCGTGAATGAATACCAAGCCCAATAGTCCTAAGCTGTGATATTGCAGTGCCTACTTCCAAATTCAAAGTGCACAGTTCGAGAGTCTCTATTTCAGACCTTGGATGTTCTATGAAGTAGTATGGAGGCGGACGCATGAATTTCCCAGTCTTGAAGTGGACATGATGTCTTATCCACGAAAAAGGATCATGCCTTGCTGGGATTGTTGAAGATAGCGACATGATAGTTAGATGCCGTCGAATAGATCGAACAGTGGTTAATTCAAACACAACCCCTGCCGGATTTGTGTAATGGTACCACATATGGTCAATATGTTGCTTTGCAGTCTCCTTTGTGGCATCTCCAAATATATATCGTGGTTTTGGGAAAACCACCTTGTCATTATTCTCCCAATTGGTATTATTTGCCAAACACCAATACGAGTACCAATTTCTCGTTAATAAAGCTTTAGTTCTCTGGAGCCACAGGCTAACATCAGATGCTTCATTTGGATCTTTTGGATCAGACTCCCTTGCGGTTTTACCTTTGGTACGACTTTTAGGTGCTCCAGCAGTTGCAGTTGTGGGTGCTTTACCCTTTCTATCTGCAAAGCAAATCAAAAAAAGGAAAAGATAAGCATCAGTAACAACGATATGGAAGTTCCCAAAAAAAAAATCGATAGCATCTCCCCTTAGTATAAGGCCAAAAGGAGAAGACAATACTTAGTTCCGAGACCAAGAATTGGCATCAAAGGCACACTTAAGTCTCAGAACTGAGGCTCCCGGTCCAAACAGATGTTCAAGCATCTTAAGACCTTTTCAGGGGGCAGCAAGTTCGTGTTCAAGCATGAAAATGGCATCTGTGAATAGCATATAAGGCATGAACAAATGCAAGCATGTATGAAAGAACAATGTTTAAACATGCATGACATGTTTCCAACAACACCGACAAAGTGTAACATCCATTTCAAGACTGAAGGATTTTCACATTCCTAATCTTAGCAAACGAGGCCCCGAGTGATGATTTGCTATGATGGGACTATTAGACATTCTTGTGGGATCTTCAATTACTTTGCAAAGCCAATTTTAATGATCATCAACCGTCGTCGATGATCGGAAGTGTTAGAAGAAAACAGGGAAGAACGGATCATGTTTTGAAGTTGTAGTAGAAAAAGACAATGTAAAAATGTCTTACTCGAAACTACATTCAACAGTGTGATCAGTGATTCTTCATCTTTGGAAGTTGTAGTAGAAAAAGACAATGTAAAATGTCTTATTCAAAACTACATTCGACCATATGATTAGTGGGTCTTCAAGGATACATTTAGCCGTGCATTCGGTGATTCTTCATCTTTGGAAGTTGTAGTAGAAAAAGACAATGTAAAATGTCTTACTCAAAGCTACATTCGACCGTGTGATCGGTGGTTTTTCATGCTTGGAAGTTGTGATAGAAAAAGACAATGTAAAACAGTTCATTCAAGACTACATTCAATTTTGGGGTCGATGTGAGGATCTGCCCTATTTTCATCAGTCTCCTTCATTAGCCATTCATATTCGAGGTGGTCTATGCTTCTCATGCTTATGGAGGCTCAAGGGGAGTAACCTCATTATCAAAGGCAGAAAGACTGCACCTTGTGGTCATTCGGTCATTTCCATCAATCCCCTACCGGTTTTCATCGTCAGCTGCTCATATTCAAGGTGGTTTATGCTTCTCATGCTTATTGAGACTTAAGGGGAGTAACCTTCTCATCAAAGGCAGAGAGACTCCACTTTGTGATGATTTAGTTATTTCAGTCAGTTTTCTGTTGATCATCTTCATTAACCACTCATATTCAAGGTAGTTTATGCTTCTCATGTTTGATGAGATTTAAGGGGAGTAACCTTCTCATCAAAAGCAAGAAGAATGCCCTTAATGGCTACCCGGTCTGATGATTCTGGCTGCAATTCCTACAAAGACTACGGTGATTGAGTTTGTATGGATTCATGTCCGTGGCTGAGCAAACCACCACAACTCAATCCCCTACAATTCCCACAGAGGCTATGGTGGTCCATTTTGTGCTAATATATATATATATATATGAAATGATGATAGGCAGTGACTATTGGCATTGACAGTAGATTTGCACAAGTAGTGTTCTAACATGGGATGTTTCCACGGATTTGCAACTTCAGCCCCTGTAAATCACTATAAAATAGAACCCTCAAGAGGCAACAGGAACCATGAAACAAAAAAAAAAAAGAAAAAGAAAGAGGAAAGGGAGAAGAGCACAAATGGCCATTAAACAAGTAGTAACCGTAAGCATAGTTGGACAATGCTTTAGTGGTATAAGAAACTCTATGTTCTGCTGCAAATTTGGAATCCATTATGGTGCATGACCATTATTGAAATCAGGCATTGGAGACCAAGATCCACAATAAACACATATATTAAGTGATCATGGCACTTCACGGACACTGTTGACAGTGGGCACTATCTAGATATGGCAAGGCTTCATTATATTTTGCAAAGAGGGTGAAACTCAAAACATCATCTCACATCAAAAGGAGTTCATTGAATCAAAATCAGAATAAAAAAAAGTGGTCTTGACTGTGGGTTCCTTACGGCCTGTGCAATCAAACACAGTGGGTGCTTAGTTCAAAGCACCTCCCGTTAATGACAATTCCAGCTCATGTCAGTCATCCTGAAGAAAGTTACAACATTTCTCTTTCATTCTCAGTTGTATCAAGTTGCACATCAAAATTTGAACATTGGGTTTACCATGAACCAATGTCCAATTCTGTGAGCTACCCCAACACCTAGGATTCATCCTTCAACATTTGTAATTCATGGAATGCATACAATCTTTAAAAAGAGGCAAGTTGTAGCAAATAGTACTACTCATCAAACAAAAGAGTGGTTGTGAATGTGCTTATATTAACAGAAAAGAAAGAAGAAAAAGGTCTCGGCAATGACCGTGGGTTCCCCATGACCTGTACACTTACAGAGGATGTCTGGTTTAAGCCTCCCCAATGTTTGGTTTGAAGCATTCCCACCAATGATAATTCCAAGTCATATCGGTTAACATAAAGGGAGATAAATTCATATGAATAGCCAGTGACCAGGAGCACAGTTGACAACTATGCCATGATTGTATTTGGTTAATGCCCAGTCCTAGCTAAAACACGAACGTCAGAAAGAGAAAAGGAGTTGTAGCCCAATTCAATTCAGTTTACATGAATGACTTATGGTCATGAAGTAACCAAGACATACAGTGGTCTGTGACCGTAGGCTTAGCCAAAGCCAAGGCTGTGACTGTGGGTGCTCTGTAAGCATATGACTAACCAAGCCAAGACAGCAATGGTTGTGACCGAAAATGCATTTGAGCAATCTCAAATCTAATAAAACAGCACCACAGCAGAAGACAAGAAGTGAATTCAGCGGAATTTTTTAATTGGGCATTCCATCAAACAGGTGGTGGTCGTGACGAACTACTATGGGTTCGAATAGTCAGCAGATTGATGTGCTTGAGATGATTTCACAAAAAATCATCCTACATCAGTTTTTGAAAGAGGAAAAGGAAAAAGAAAGGAAGAAAAGAACCATAATCGATCATGACCATGAACCCCCTTCGGTTGGCTTAGACCTTGACCGTGGGCACACCGTGACCATGGACATACTCTAACAATGCCCAACCCAAGATGAGGCATTTTAACTGTTTCTACTAGCCAGAGAAGGTAAAAAGAAATAAAAGAAACAAGATGCATCCAGAAATCCAGGCTTGGATTCAGCCATGAACAAATACAAAAGAAGATAAAAAAAATCCTTACCAGCCATGGCAATTATCTGCAGTTGGCAAGATGGAAGATGAATTGCTAGATGAAAGAAGAAAACTGAAAGAATAGAGTGCCTTGAGTACTTAGGAGCTCAGTCTCTCTTTTTCTCTCTCTCGGGCTCTCTCCCTCTCTCCCAGTTGGTTCAAATAGTAAAATAGAAAGAAAGGGACGAGACTCCCTGTTTTAAAACCCACGGTCACTGCTGTGGAGCCCACTGTTTGAAATTAACACATAGAGCGGTGGGGTTCATAGTTAATGGATGGTTCAAAATGGGGAATACCCTCTTAACGGCTGCCAGTCAATCATCTTCCCACGATCACTGTTAGCTCCTTTCATTCACACGGTCATTGCAAATTTGAACTAGTGAAGTCCATTGCCTAATCCCCTCAAGCTCAAGTCATTAACACGTCACCCTCTTTCCCATAGACATAAAACTGTTTTAACAATGGGATCTAAGCCCTTGGCCAAGCCCACCAAAACCACTGTCTAATCCTCACGGTTACCGTGTTTCGAGTAAAGAGACCCACTATTTGGTGGCCCACTCTCTCAAATGTGATCATTCAAAATTCCCACAAAACATGGTAGCTCCATTTGGGATATTTCGCAAAATAAATAAATTTCCCATAATAAAATAATTTTTTTGGAGTATTTTTGGGGAAATTATAAAACAAAAGGGAATTTTATTTTCAAATCAACCCAAATTTCAAAATCGCCTTGGGTCAAACTTGATTTTAAGCCATCATCTCATTTCTAATCAAAACCCACAAAAGCTAATCTTCTTCAAAAAATTCTATCTTTACTCATGTCAAGCCAAGTCAAAACTTAAACTTCGATTTTTGAAAAATAAACAAAAAAATCCATGAAAATTCCAAACTCAAATCCATTTTAAATTCAAACTTTGAATTTTCTTAATACCTCAGGGATTCTTTTGTGGGTTTCCCCACGTCCCCGCAGAGATACCACTTTGGATATCTGTGATGAATAGGTCATGAGAAAATCAAATCCATTTCCAAAATCCAAACAAAATTCATAAACTTCTAAATTTTCTAAATACCTAAGGGATTCCTTTGTGGGTGTTCCCCACAGTCCCCACGGAGATGCTACTTTCGATATCCATGAAAACGGGGCAAAGAAATTCAGATTTCTTATGTTTTTTCAAAATTCCGTCATCAAACCCTTCATGGTTTTTATCAAAATTTTCAAATCCCAAGTTTAGGCCTACAACCTACCTTGGCAAACTGTCTATTTCGAGGCACAATGATTATTATACTATAATCATTGTACCTCGAGGGGGCACTTGTTGGCCCATAAAAAATCGGCAAATGATACAGTGTAGACATTACAAGCTTTGGATTATAAATTCCCAGAATTTTCAAAACACTTGAACCTCATCTCAGCTCAAATCAGTTTCGGAGACTCTTTGCCAGCTCTTCGGGAACCACTACGGGACTTGACACTTTCACACATTACAGCAAACTCCTATTCAATGAAATGCTTTCAAGTATATCGAAAGACCATTCCTCAAAGATTCAGAGCATTTGGACATCATTTGGATCCAAACTTGGTTCAGATGATCGTATACTATGCTCTGCGGGTCCCTGTACAGAGTGATATCCCATGAAGGTCAAGTTAGCTGAAACTCTCGGTGGAAGCTCAAATGATGCCCAAGATAGGTTCTGTAAAATTTCGAGTTCAACAGACATCATCGAACCCAAAAGCCATAAGCATGTCAACTTGGAGTCTGTTCCCCCCAAGCCATAGGGTCACTAACCAAGTCCTGCTTCCTGATATCCAAAATTGATGAAATTTGGGCAAATACTCCAAGATATCCCTGATGTCAGTTCCTCCAAGTTTCGAACCAAACCGAAGTCATTTCGGCATCAAACAGCTAAGACAAGGGCCCACTTTCATAAAAAGTCAACTGGGGAGTTGACCAACTTCTGAAAGTCAAAACAGGTTGAAACCTCTATGACATGCTCAAAATAGTTTCAAGAAGTAACCCTCCAAGTTTCGTGGTGATCAGACATCGTTTGGGCCCTAAACTGGCAAAAACGGGTCATATATGCAAAAGTCCAAAAATGGGCCTTGTCCGTGACCGTGGCCCAATCATCAAGGGAGCTGACCAACTTCAGGTGGTCAAAACAAGCTGAAACTTCTATGACACACTCAAAATAGTGTCAAGAGCCATCCCTCCAAGTTTCGTCAAGATTAGACTTCGTTCAGACCCCAAACAGGTGAAAATAGGTCACAAATGCAAAAGTCCAAAAATGGGCCTTGTCAGTGATCACGGCCTTTTCATCAAGGGAGTTGACCAACTTCAGGTGGTCAAAACAAGCTAAAACTTCTATGACACACTCAAAATAGTGTGAAGAGGCATCTCTCTAAGTTTTGTCAAGATTGGACTTCGTTCGGACCCCAAACAGGTGAAAATAGGTCACAAATGCAAAAGTCCAAAAATGGGCCTTGTCCGTGACCGCGGCCTGTTCATCAAGGGAGTTGACCAACTTCAGGTGGTCAAAACGAGCTAAAACTTTTTTGACAAGGTCAAAATAGTGTCAAGAAACATCCCTCCAAGTTTCGTGGCGATCGGACTTTGTTTGGACCCCAAACAGGTGAAAATGGTCCACAACTGCAAAAACCCCAAATTGGGCCTTGTCCGTGACCGTGGCTGTGGTCACGGACCCCCAAAGGACACTTCCTACGGTTTTGGGCGGTTTTTCTCCACTACTTTTCGAAATCAAACTTCCCACAACTCCCCTCAACTCCCAAGAACCACCAAAAACTACCTGGAACCTCTATAAAAAGAAGGGTGTTTGAAGGAAGCGGGGAGGACACAGAGAGAAAAGAGAAAATTGAACAAATGCAAGAGTATTGAAGCAAGAAAAGCAGCATCCCACAACCTTTCCCTTCCTTCGTTAGCTACCAAGGTGAGCAAAAGATTCAAAGAGGAAGAGGAGAAGGGTGGGGTAACTACGGAACAAACTATGTTCATGCAATGGCGACGATTCGAGGGATGACATTGTCATCTTTGTTTTTCTCATTTGGGGGGGTTCTTAGCCATTACAAACATTGTGAACAAGCCCCTTTGGGCCTCATCTTGTTCCTTGAAAATGATAGGTTCAGAATGATGCAATTTTGGCTTTTTACAATACCCTCTTCGGACTTGAACAAAAGACAGTCCGTAAATAAGAATGATGAATTACAAAGTTTTCAATCGATTCCATAGTCGAATTCAATCTTCTCAATGGTTATCCAACACCCCAAGATGTCATGAAAGGGAGTTTCAACACTTGAAAAAGTTTGGAAGAGCAACCAACACGAACAGCACGAAAACGGAGGTGAACGGTGGCTTCACAGCCACTGTCTGCCAGTGACCATGACCCACGGTCACTGGCCTGGGGTAGTGACCGCGGGTCACGGTCACCCCCCATTTTTTCCTCTTTTTCGCATTTTTTTCCCACCTTATGTACATTTTCTTGTATTTTCCAAATTGAGATCACATCTAAAACTTGAGGGAGGGGTTCTAAACTTTGTAAACTTATGTAAACAACCTGCATCCCCGCGGTTAGGGCATTGAACCCATGTAAACAAAAGGGAATTCAATGATGAACTATAATTGATTCCCATTCTTCTTAATGCTTGAAGTACGTGCATATCAAATATTGAATCCGTTACACATTTCCACATTACATTTTAAGCGCAATCATGTACGAATCAGAGTTTCATGTGCCTCTGTTGGTAACGAACTGGCAGCAGTAGTAGCCTCTGGCAAATTTCTACAAGCCAAGTTTGCCTTGGTGGCTGCCCACATGATTGCTTGTTCCTCTTCAAATTTCCTCGTTTGCTCGCCAACTAAAACTTTGTTCTAGCAAAATGAAAAGCAGACCTGAAGTCCAATGTAGCTCTACTAACTTGCCTAGTCTTAGCAAGATTCTCCCTCTCTTGAAAGTTTTCATTGACAGCTTGCTGCATCCTTGTTATAGTCACATTGGAAGGAGGCAAGTAATCATTGTCTTCTTCACCTTTCAATGAGCGATGAGCTTTGTAAATGTTAGATCTGGCGACAAATCCAATTTGCAACTCATTTCCATCATATAACCAATTTTCAATATTAACCGGGGCGAATCTCTCCTTTTTTGTAAACTGGTGGGATGCGCCACTTGACACGAGGATTGCTTGCATATGCCTCTACAATGGCAGTGGTGCTTTTTGCATACCATTGTGCAAAGCTGCTTATGTATCCAACTTATGGAAGACTAGGATAGCCAAAGCAAGCTCTGGTGTCAAGGGCTTGATAAAATTCCCAAGCATTTCTTGCATCTTGAATAGAACCAAGTGTGCCCGGATGCCACTAGGTGCTCCTACAATGGCCTAATAGAAGTCAAATTACTCGCAAAATATAGCAGGTACATAAGGTTGGATGTTGATATAGGCATTCTTCTTGTACACCAAGTCTACAGGTCTTAAATTGAAGAGCTAACTTTTCTCTTCATCCAAAAGGCTAACTTCTCGACCACTTTCTCCAACTTGCCAATTGGTGGCTCTACTGCATTTCTTGTGTGGGTCAAAACTCAATATTTGGCTCAAAGGTGAGTGGCGACATAGTTATTAAGATTACGCAAATGTTGGCATAATTTATTCATAGTGTGGGCATTGATCAAGTAGCTTCAGCCCACCACACCTTCCATATAGATACTCCCTAGCGCACCGCTATGCAAATGAAGTCCGTTGTAGTGGTACGTAAAACAGGTGTACAACAAATGCTTGGAGTAATACTATAAGGTCCCCCGAGTAAATCATAATTTATAATAATTAATTTCATTTTACTTTAATTAATATATCTATTAGGCTAACTCATCTCAAATCCCCTTAGGTTTGGGTCATGGATAGGTAGTCGGGTCGAGTTTGAACCTTACTTAGGTAGCAAAGTACCTTTTCTTATTTTAGAATTGAATGGTTTTGCGTCATTAAGGCATCATATTAACTGCATCGAGTGTGTCTCATCTTGTAGGTCATCTTTCATGTTTAGCCCAACTCAATTTGGATTCATCTCGGCTCATCTCGGCCCAGTTTAAGTCCAACTGACTCAAATTAGAAAATTCAGAAAGTCAGTGAGCCTTTTTGCAATTTCCAGAAAACCCACCATTTAAACCAAGGGAACCCACCTTCGTCCCTCTCCCCTTCCCTTATTTCTGCTGGAGCAATAGACTTTTTTCCTTCTCCCATGCTCTCTCCCTCATCTTGTCTCTATTTTGGGCATTAGAAGTTTTGCATGCAAAAGTCTGAGCTTCTTCTTCAACCTCTTCACTCTTCTTTGTTCTCCTCCTTGGAATTGAAGGCCTCATCTCCTTCCTTGTGCTTGTAGAAGCCTTGAGGTAAGAAAATCCCATCACCACTTCATTTCTTAGGTTTAAGAGGGTCAAAGAGACTCAAGGTTTTAGCATGCATGCATCACAAGCTCATTTCTCTCAATTCATGTTTTGGATCATCCTCTAGTGAAGCTTTTTCTACCATCAAACCAAAGGACAACCTAATTTGGGTGAAGCACTGAACTTAAGGCAAGTATAAGGGTGGATGTTCTCTACATGCATGGTTAATTTATTGATTCTTGATGAGCTCCTTCTAAGTACCAATTTATAGCTCTTTTGATCTTTAATTAAGGTTGTAAGATTACTCTAAGTCTTAATGATTGTGTTTTGAATGAATGATAAAAATGGATGGTAGGGAGACCCAAGAATGTAGCATGAAGGGTCTCTTTGGTGTTCAATACAGGGGAGGTAGAAGGAGCAAAGGACAAATCAGTTTGAAATTAATTCTACCTAGAGCAAAATGCTTCAAAGCCGACTGGTCAGTCTTAAAGCCCAATCGGTCGAATTCTCGTTCTGGGAGGTGGTCGACCGGTCAAACACATACCCGATCGGTCGAGTAACCAAAAGTTCTATGTTGAAACTTCTATTTAAAATTTGGTTCAATGACTGACCCTAGGCTTTCCATAGTCCATAATGTGGCATAAAGAGGGGCTACACCTTTGATCCTTGGTGAAGCCAAGGTGTTTTAAGCTAATCTTACCTTAGGGTTGTAAGGATAATCAAAGACCATTTAGGGCCTTAGAAATGAAACCTTTACCTTAAACAAATTAGCCCAACGATAATTATACACTTAGAAGGAAGAGTGTTGAGCTGGTACTCATTCCCCCTTGATTTCTGATTGTTTCCTGGCATCACATCATGGGTGTTGGCATAAGAAGTGGTGTCCATTGCTTGTACAATGTAACATTAAGATTTTGATAACACATTAACACCAAACATTTTATGAATACGGCATATTGAATGACTAAGAAAACACATAATGTCTTCGCATAGGATGATGTCTTTTATTAGTCATCCTTCACAGCGCGTAACAGGGTTCGTTTTGGGTTGTTAGTGTATAGCCATGGTTTGGCTTGTAGTAGATCATGTCATCATCATTTTGCTATTAGGAATTACTGTTGGATGAGCATGTTATTTTGCATTTTTGTATATGATTATGGAACCTTAGTACCATGTGCATGTGGATGGGAAATTAACAGACTTTGGTTATATTAATGAATCAATGAATGTTTTATTAGTGTCTATGATATGTATAGGTGAATTCTCTAGGTTTTTGCTTAATTATTAAAATGATTGATATGTGTTTACGAATCTTCCTCATATGTGCCTATGGAATCACCCTTGTGGCAGTTCGTACGTATATTGATATGGCACGCATTGTCACGGGTTACGTGTGTTGCACCTCGGATGCATTATAAATCCCCAATTCTTGGGCTCGGGGCATGACAAATACTGATTGAAAGCTTTCTCCTCTCTGACCATAAAGGATAATAGCTTTAATTCAGTTGACATGGATGCCACAAAAGCTAGACCCAAAGTAAGCCTATGCCCAAATGCCATTCTAAACGCAGGATGTATGCAACCAAGCCTAATCTTACTTCCAACACTTGCAAAAAGAATATTTGAAACTAAGCTGTGAGAAATTCAGCAAGCTTGCACTTCCTATTTAAGTCTAGATACTTGGCAAAAATATATGGCATGAAGTCATTTTTCTCATGACAAACAATTTTTGGCTACTTCTTCGGATCTTCGTAGTGGATAACTTTCATTCACTTACAATATCCTCATTTAAAGAAAAGTCGTTAGTGGTAGTTTTTACTCGATCCATACACAGGGCAATTTTACCGTAACTTCAGTTGCTTGTTTGAACAGAATCTTCAAAAGCAAATACAAGATAATATGCAGCCTGAAACTCATCGTCCATAGTGGCCAATTCTTCATTGGTTGGGATGGCTTCGTCATAAAGCTCTCCTTATGGTGATAAACCAAAGATTTTCTTCATTTCCCTTAAAGAAAATCCTAACTCCATGTTCGGAGTAATAATTGTATTGGTGGCGGGACAAAATAGTTTGAGAATGGCCCTGCATTTGTTCTCATTTTCACAAGGCACTCTTTGTGTGGTGGCATTGACGGCTTAAAAAATACCAACTACTTTTAAAGCATCTTCACAATGACGCTTGATCAAAGTCATCCAATTTTGCCATTCTCCAACACAGTTAAACCACCCACGAGACTGATGCCTTTCACCAACCCAGGCACATTTATCTTCAATATGGATATCAAGTCCAACTATTCTCAATTATGGAATTATGGTACCTGCCGCAAGGTTTAAGGTACATGGATTCAAAGTTTCTATTTCAAATCTTGGTATCTTCAAGATGTAATACGGATGCTAGCACATGAATTTACCAATCTTAAAATGGTCATGATGCTTTATCCATGCAAAAGGATCATTCCTTTCTATGATAGTCAAGGTCATTATCATTATTCTCGGATATCTCTTGACAGACCGAGCTGTGATCACTTTATGAGAGACTCCAGCCGTGTCCACATAACGGTATAATACGTTCTCACCTATTGTTTCATCAACTCCCTTTTGGCATCTCCAAACATGTAATGAGGTTTGTCAAAGCTTACTTGGTTGTTATCCTAAGTAGTGTTGTTGGCCAAGCAGCTAGTAAGTGTACCAATTCCACATTGCTAGGGCTCTGGTTCTCTAATTTCTCAAAGTCATAGTAAACACTTCATTCGAGTCTCTTGCATTAGGAGTATTGGCAGATTTGCTTTTAGAGTGGCTCTTTGATGCTCCAAAAGTTGAGGTTGCGGGTGCTTGACCTTTTCTATCTGCAAAACAAAAAAAAAAGGGTGGGGGCAGGGGTTGGGGGGCGGGGGGTGGGGGATGAACCTTAGTAGTAGCAAAAATGACTAACGCATCGAATTCTACTGAAATTTCGCCAACACCTCCCCTTAGCAAAAGGCCAAAAGGAGAAAATAATACTCAATTCTAAGACCAAAAATTGGCATCAAGGCACACGTAAGTCCTTGAAGTCCCGGTCCAAATAGATGTTCGAGCACCTTAAGACCTTTTTTAGAGAGCAATTTAATGTGCACTATGGCATAAGAGATGCAGTATCCAATGCATGGAATGCATACACAATGCAAGGCATCATAGCAATTATATGCATTACAAAGCACAAACAAGCTCAATAGTATGCAAATGCAGCATGTGGAAGCAGATGTCTGTTTTCAACTAGAAAGCAACATCAATTCAAAGTAGTGAAGCCAAACTAAATGCTGTTAGTCTAATGGCAACCATCCACAGTCATTTTCCATGGTTTCATTAGACTTACTTGCAACTATTGGAGATAGTGTTATTCTCCACATTCAAACTTGAAGCCAACAAAAGGATCTCAATGTTCCTACGATGGCCTCTTCAACAAATACAAGCGAAGTACCTTAAACATGTACTGTAACCAAGCATTTTCATCTTTGCAACTGAATCCCATGTCATGATATGCTATGATGAGACTTTTAGACATTCTTATGGTTTCATACTCTTCCTAGTGACTATAGAGCTAATGAAGGAAATATTGCTATGCAAAGTTAATTTCAAAACAAGATCATCAATTGTCATCAATGATCGGAAGGTGATATTATATTTGTTGTTTTCCCACAAAAGCGGTCAACAACACTCAAACTAACTTGGAAAATGTACCTCTAGTAAGAACTGAAAAAGACAAGGAAGGGTGAATTAGCCTTGGAAGTTATGGTTAAGAAAGACAGTGTAAAAAGCTCATTAAAAGCTATGTGTGGTCATTTGACCGGAGACCAATCCTATCTTCATTGGTTCCTATATTGGCCACCCACAATCATGTGATTCATACTTCTCATGCGTATTGAGATTTAAAGGGAGTAACCTTCTCATCAAAAGCAAAAGAAGTGCACCTTATGGCTACTCAGCTTTATAACCATGAAAGAATTCCCACATATGTTGTGGTGACTCAACTTGTGCCTACACTATGCTAAGGAACAGGTGGGTTGTCACTTTATGACCCCTACACTTCCCAGAAACGACAAAGGCCAGGTGTGTGCTCAAACTAGGTTAGTGTTAAAATAGAATGAATGGGTGTGCTATCACTAAGCCCAACGATGAGAAGGTGAAACCTAATGTTCTACTGCAGTTCTACATTCCTCCAGATAGAGCTTGTTCAGTGCAAGTTTGTTGGAGGATCACTTTTTTACAAACCTTTTAAAGTTCAAAGCCTCATGGGCTACCCTGGGTACTTCAAATGAGTCTTGGTGCATTTCAGTTCAGCAATTTGACCTTGATTTACAAACCAAAAAAAAAAAAAAAAGAGAGAGAGAGCAAATAGTCTAGGAACGTGCTCATTGTGACCGTGAGCATGCTCACACAGTCATGAATGGCATTAAGCACTAAATCGGGGTTTGAATTTAAAAAAAAAGAAAAAAAAAGAGAATAAAAATAATCAAGATTGGCTGTGACGGTGGGACTTCCCCCGATGGATACAGTTGTGATCGTATGCATGATCAAAAAGTGGTCTAAGTCATCAGATTTTGTGTTGGACACCATTAAGCATTAAAAGGGGCTGACTGAATCAAGTAATTGAAAAAAAGAAAGATAAAAAAAATTTTAACAGGTATTATATCAAATAGGTGGTGTGTTATTCCCATATGTTTATATTGGGTCATACCATTCTGTCGGGTTAAGAAGGTCAGATGGATTGATTTAACACAATTAAGCCTAAGTTATTTGACCCTTTTAGGCCAAAGGACTCTTTTTGGAATTTCGTAAAACTCACTAGAAAGTAGGGAGCCCTTCCTTACAATTTAGAAAAACTTCATCATAATATAAACCCTTAGGGTTTTCTCCATTCTCCCATCTTCTTCCTTTCATCTTCAACCAAGTCCTAAAAGCTCTCCGGGGGGGAACCAAGGCTTGATCTTCAAATTTGCTTTTGGCTTCACGTTCTAGGCAAGTGGATAACTACAAACAATATCTTCTTGGTTACTTTGTTTAATCATATGTTCTAAACATGATTTATTTGTTTGGTTTAATGTTTTTGGTTAAGAGATTAATAGTGAAGATTGATTTTGATTGAAACCAAGTAAGTACATATGATTTAAAGTTTAGTGTCTTTGAATCAAGATTTGATTTCTTTATATATATATTGATATATTAAAAAAAAAAAAAAAGATCGCCAGCAGCAGCGCTGCCTGGGCCGGTTGGGCAGCGGCCCGGCCCTGCTGGGCTGGGCTGGGCTGGCTGCCTGGCGGGCCCGAGTGGTGGGTCTAGGCTGAGTCAGTCTAGTTTAAAAAAAATATACATATATATATTTATATAAATAAAAAATGATTAGAATTTAGAATATTAATTATAATGTTTAGAGGGTTGTAGTTTGCTTAACGGTTCTACTATGCTAATAGAGATTTGGTTCCATTAAATTAATTTTAATTCGCTGTTATTAGAAATTTAGCTTGGATTATTTATAAATTTAATTGAGAATTATGTAATTTTGATTAATGTTTATTTAGATTGATTTGAGATTAACTAAGATGTATTTGGTAATTATTAACTCTTAATTAGATTGTATTTATAATTCTCATTTGGATTTCTAATTTGAGTTTGATTTCAAATTGGGGTCCGAGATTTGTACCTTTTGTTTTGTATAAAATAATAAGGTGTATTTATATACAACAATGATGCTAAGGAATTAATTATTCCCTTTCCCCTTTTGATCATGACTTGAATTAACTTTGGATTTGGAAGTTGAACATCTTTTATCCAATTTGTAAAACACACTAAATATACATAATTGGATTAGATGAATCATGTCTTTTTAGAAAGGTTAGTTGAATGTTCACATGAGAATTGAACTAAATGCAGAATGGGAATGTGAGATTCAGGATGCGCCACATGATAGACAATAAAAGTAGGATATCAGCATCGTAGAGTCACATTTCCTTTGTGATAAAGGATTGGTCCTCATGTGTATATTTAACTAACTATGACTATTAGGTGGTTTAGTGCTTACCTTTAGAGAACTTGAATTGACACACATTCATAATACACTTTCAAATTTAAAAGTCTAAATACTCAAATTGATATTGGTTTGAATATTGGGATTAAGGGTGTCATATCATAGTTCATTTCGCATCGATATACGTATGTATTGTAAATATGTATATCTATCTGCGGGAATACCTGTTTCTACTTATCTATCTGCGGGAATATTTGTTTCTTTATATTTATTTGCAGGAATACCCGTTTCTGCTTATCTGTCTACGGGAATACCTGTTTCTGTATCTTTATTTGCGGGAATACCCGTTTCTGATTATCTGCCTGTGGGAATACTCGTTTCTATATATTTATTTGCGGGAATACCCATTTCTATATATTTATTTGCGGAAATACTCGTTTCTGCTTATTTATATGCGGGAATACCTGTTTCTGTATATTTATTTGCGGGAATACCCGTTTCTGCTTATGTACCTGCGGGAATACCCGTTTCCATATATTTATTTGCGGGAATACCCATTTCTATATATTTATTTACGGGAATACCCATTTCTAGTATATAGTATCTGCGAGGATACCCGTTTTTGTGCATTCATACCATTGGGGTTCGCATCTGATTTATTTTAGGTCATAATGAATATTATGTTTAATTCAGTTGATTAATCCATTGCTTGCAGTTTACCCTCTTTCCAGATTATGTCAATCTGACCCACTACTTTTGGTGTCTAGGTTCCATTATCGGTGCTGAACCAAAAGGTCAGGAGATGCAACAAATTCCGCCAGATGGCGGAGTTGTTGAATGGAGCACGTATAACAATATATGAGGTGTCCTAGTGTGGTGCAGAGATCGAAAACCTTAGATTATGTAATAGGCCATGTTTAGGCCATTAGTTTATTAATTTAAGTTTATTTGTTTTGTAATTATAACTTTAATTATTATGCTTCAAAGCACTTAACCTTGATTTTATTATTAATGAAATTTGTTACATGATTGTTATATGATAATCTCCTGCGATGAGTATGGATTTTAATTCCACGTGTGATTATGGTTGCTTGATTACCAAGCATAGCCTCGCGAAGGACTTCGATCCACCCAGAATTGGGGCCCGTATCGTTTATGTTAGAAAAATTTTAATTGGCCCCAATTCTCACATTCCTAGAACCAGGTTTGGATCCGGCACAGTTTTGGAGGCATAACATGGTGACTGTAAGATTTGTTAAGGCAACATTGGCCGTGACTGTGGGAATTCCTCGAACAGTGAAGCTGTGGTCATGGGTTAGCTAGGACAATGTCCAATCCATGCCATTCATCATGAAGAAAACTTAAACAACAGATGTGCACCAATTACAGATTAAATGGAAAGAAGCAGAAATCGAAACAAGCCCTAGCCTTAATTTGTCACACACAAAACCCCTTGAAACTCTGGGTGGCCATTGTAAATTTGGGTTTGTTTCAGTGCCAACTCGTGGAGCAGATGGGAAGCACTAACCGGCACATGCAAATGTGGAGACGAATAAAAAAAACTCAAACAAGCAAAACCCACATTCGGCCATGATCAAAACTCAAAGAAGATGAAGTTCAAAACTCTTACTAGCCTTAGTTTGTTCTTGGAAGATGAAAAAGGCTCGAAATTTTGCATGTGAATCGAAGGAAGAGAAATAGAGGAAAGCTTTTACACTTGGCTTGCTCAATTGGTTCCAACAGAAGAATACGAAAGAAAGAAGAGTTTAGGCATTTTATGTGGCTCATGCATGAACACAAGGCCCTCTCTTAAGTTCACAAGCACTGCAACCTTAAACCAATGGGGCTTGCTACTTGGCCTTTTCCATAATACTCATGGACACAAGGGTTTTCCCTTTGCTCACGGGCACTATTGTGATTAAGCTGTAGGACCCTCCCTCACTCTTGGCTACTGCTTTCTTCATTTCCCGTGGACACTACTATGTTGGGCAGTGGGGTCCATGGATTCACTCCTTGGTCTACGGTCACCGTTGGCCTTCCCTTTGCTCACAGACACTACTATGTTGAGCAGCGGGGCCCATGGTGTCACGACCCCCCAATATTAACCTGGGGTTTCGTGAGATTAGGGCCAATAATTTTTTTTTTCCTGTAATCATCATGACACATGGCTCCTAATCAATTTACCACAGGATCTTTAGTCCGCGGTGAGTTTAACATTTCATAACAACACAAATACCTGCGGAAGCAATATCTAGCAGTTGGCATTATCACAATAATCAGAGTATTGCACATAAAAAGGGGTGTAAAGTTTAGAGTTTGAGTTCAAAGTTTAAAAGTTTATACCAAATATGTTAAATGCAAGCCCACCAAAAACTTAGGCTGCCAAAAGAATAATAATGAAAAGCATTAAGATCTCAAAATATGTTAGTCACTCGCGTGCCGGTCTAGATGGATCCATATCCATCATTTGCACCCCACTCGGACTCAGCACCTGGCTCAAGCGCTTGTAGCGCTTCACCCTCCTCCGTCGCCTCGGGGTGGTAGGACTCGGTACCTATGTACCAAATACTACAACATCAGTCTACAACGGTAGATGGCAAGTGAATGAACATAAACCACAATAATATACAATGTCAAAATGGAATAAAGACATATATGATCATAAGAGTGATGAACAATAAAGGCATAAGAAAGAACAGAATCCTAATCCATAGCTACACAATTACGCACAACCACATAAGCCAATATCCGAGTAAAACCCGGCCCAGAATACGGTGGCCCAAATCGTCTTCGGATGCTAGGCATCCTGTCCAGAACGGTGGATCAGTCCGCCATAGGGTGCATCACACCCAGTCCAGAGTCATAGAGCACAAGGCCCCGTCCAGAACGGTTGGTCAAGCCGCCATAGGGTGCATCACACCCAGTCCAGAATCAGAAAGTACATTTGTACCATACCAATATCGATCTGCAGTCGTCCAGAAACCCCGATCCAACACAACCCACACATAGGCCGACTTAGTGGTGCGCGGACAAGGTTCCTAAGTCAAATGTGAAGGGCTGGCTAAATCCAAACATACCATACAAATATTGAGGAACTACTCCACAACATAATCCGGTCCACAACCATGAATCCATACCCACAATGGGTAGTCCTCCGGTATCCCAAACACCAAGCCAAGCCTCAACACAGTCCATACAATACCAATACAGGGTACAGTCGCTAAAAAGTCATAAACAATGTAATAACAATGCAAAGTATGCAAACCCGAAGGCCAAGGAAGATTTACAAGCCATGCCTAGGTCAATGATGGCAACTTGTGTACCAAACAACTCTACTCGAACTCCAGGTGATGTATGGTTGGGTAATTAATTTCATTTAAGTCAAAAGGATGCATAGCCCAGGTCCAACATCTACCGGATTCGGTTAGTTTGTACATTGTACACAAATCATACCATCTATGAAAGGTACATTTGCTCCCCAATGACCCTCATAATAAGTCCTCAAATTACCCTCCAATATGCATGTAGAATGTCCCTACAATCAGTCCCACAATTAGCCCACACCCGGGCCTCCATCACCATAGAACAATCCCATTAAAATGGGGTTTCAAGCCCTTAATTCTTCTCACACGTCTTCACCTGCAGAAAATGGGTATCCCACCCCTTCATTTAGCACATTTAAATCACCTCCAACATACCATCAAGCCCTTAATTCTTCTCACACATCTTAACCTGCAGAAAATGGGTATCCCACCCCTTCATTTAGCACATTTAAATCACCTCCAACATCCAACATACCAATCCATCACACACATTACCACACCTAAATCTAGCATTTTTAACATAAAACCCAAAATGAGCAAAAGGGTGAACAATTGACAAATAGAATGCTAGAATCAATCAAATATACATGCACATCATTATTGAAATATGTTAATCCACTTGCCTTAGATGAAGAGGGTAAAATAGGGTATGCCTTGCTCACCAAAGAAACCCCAAAGAAGCTCAAACACAAGAAAATCCAAACCCAACTCAAATCAAACCTACAAAAATGATTAAGAGAAGCTAATGAGCATGCCAAAAATCTATTTTAGTTAAAACTCTAATGACCTAGTTTATGGGAGAGGAAAACCTTACCTAGGGTTGTTTGGTTTGGGGGAAAACTTGGAAAATGGGTTCCTTGGGAAGATGACACCTTGAGGAGGAAGATGGAAGGAGAAGGAGAAGCTCCGGTGGCGGCGGTAGGCGTGGATCCCGGCGGTGGCAGCAAGAAGGAAGGAAATGGGAAAAGGGGGAAATAAGGAAAATAGAAAAAGAAGGAAAGAAGGGAAGAGGGAGTGGGTGGTGGTGGTGGTTGCCGGACAAGGGGGAGTCCGGATCTTGGGTGGGTGATCGAGATCGAGAGTGGAGAGGGGAGATGAGCTTGCTGTTTGGTGAGAGGGAGTGAGAGATGAGAAATGAGAGTGAAGAGAGAAAGGAGAATGAAAAGAAAAGAAAGAACAGGGAGGAGAGAGATTCGTCTCTGGATGGGGGGGGGAGTGAAACGAGTGAGGGAGTGAAACGAGTGAGAAAGGAAATGGGTTGGGAATTTATGTAAAATTACAAAACTGCCACTCATATTAATAACTTGGCTAAAACTTGTTTTGTCCATAACTTGTGAACCATAAGTCGGATTGAGTCACTGTCAGCGCCACTGTTCATGAAATAAAATTAGCTTTCCAATGACTATACTATTGGCATGGTTTCGAGGAAGAGAAATTTTGTCCTATTTTAATGGGTTTTTGGGTATTTTTCCATAAAAAGGCTTAATTTTAGAAAATGAGGTATTTGGTAGACAAGATGGGTCTAAATCGGTTCAGATAAAAGGATAAGGCTAATGGAATTAGGAGAGCTACCCCATGAGCCCAAACCTCACAATTCGCAAAAGCTACGAAAAAGGCCTCTACACTTCCTAAAATTGCTAACTACCCCCTACGAAGTTTAGACAAACTCGAAACCCAATAAAACTGCGCACACACGATCCTAATGCTAAAACAGACACGCTTAGACTCTAACGGCTGATTTAGCTATAATACAACTTAATCTATAATAATAGTATAATTAAGGTGCGGAACGTTACACATGGCCTGATGCTTCACTCCCTTTCCCATAGATACAAGCTATTTTAGCAGTGGGATCCATGCCTTGGCCAAGTTCACATGGACACTACCCTCTTCATCCATGGTCACTATGGTACTGGGCAATCGGAGCCACTGTTAGTGGCCCACTCTCTCAAAATATGAACGTTCAAATTCCCACAACACATGATGGACTCACTTCGAATGTTTTACTAAAAAAAAAAAAAGGTTTCCCACAATAGAGTGACATTTTGTGGTATTTCTTTTCAAAAAAGAAAAAGAAATTAAAAAAATGGTTTTCTTTTAAGACCAATCCAAATTTCAAATTTATCTTGGGTCAAACCCAATTTTGAGCCATCATCTCAAATTGTTTGGATAAAAATCCACACAAAGCCAATCATTTTCAAAATTCCACCTCATTTGACTCATGTCAAGCCAAATCAAAACCTAAACTTGATTTTTTAAAAATAAACCAAAAATCCAAAAAAGTCCAAACCCAAGTCCATTTCAAATCCAAACCTTGATTTTTCTTGAAACTTCAGAGATTCATTAGATGGGTGTTCCCCACAGTCCCCACAGAGATGCCACTCTGGACATCTATGACAAATAGGTCATGAGAAAATCAAGTCCACTTCCAAAGTTCCAAACCAAATACATAAAATTTTGAATTTTCAGGTACCTCACAGATTTCTTTTTATGGATGTTCTCCACAATCCCCATAGAGATACTATTTCTGATATTTGTGAGAAATAAGATAAAGAAAATTAGAATTCTTTATGCTTTTACCAAATCCCATCATTAAACCCTTCATGGTTTTTGATCAAGATCTCAAAATTTCAAGTCTAGGCCTACAACCTATCTTAACAAAACTTCATTTCATCAAGCCATTCACATTCCCATAGGTTGGCCATTTTGAGGCACAATGATTGTCATAATTTCATCATTGTACCTCGATGGGGTCATTTGTTGACCCATAAAAAATCACAAACATTACAAATGTTGAAATGAAGACATCATAAGCCAATTCCATGCTAAGATTGTGGAATGCCATGTCAAATACTGCCTCCAGATGTTTAGAACTAATGCAACCTACTCAGAAGACTTCCGATGAGCTCAAAGTGCAACAATTCAAATTTCAGGGGTAGTGAATTCATTTGGTCACTCAACTCACTAAATATCAAATTCAAGGTTCATTAGCTTAAAGCCTAGGAGTCATTGAATACACTTAAGCTTCTGGGTTACCAAAGTAGCTGAAAATCACATGGAAACTCCAAAACATGCTTAGGAATGATGCTTCAGAGTTTCAACGCATTTGGACTTTATTTTAACTCAAACTCAAGCTTCAGTGATTATCTGCCAGCTCCTTGGGGTTACCGTGACAATTGACACTTCTACATGTCAAAATATCTAAAACTCTTAAAGAAAGTTCAAATTATATTTAGGAATATCTCTGCAAAATTTCAAGTCAAATGGATGTCATTTGACCCAAAGTCCAACAAACATGTCAACTTTGGGTCACTACCCAAGCCATAGGGTCACTGACCAAAGTTGATGTAACACTCCAACCCTAATTAAGTCCTTTTAGTACCTACTTAATGCTGTATTAGTGATCTTTCAGAGAATTAGTCTAGTGATTGTCATTTTGTCCTTTTGAGTTATGTTTCGTGTCATGATAGGCAATTGGGTTGAGTTTAACATGAACTAGGTAGACACGAGCTCTTTTTCATAATTGTAGACTTTGTAAGATTTCATCATTCATGCATCATCTGGGTGTCATCACGTGCATCTCATCAAGCTTGTTTATTTCCAGAATTGGCTTGCATGCAAATGACTTCGTTTATCTCTATTGGATGTTTACTTGATTCAAATTGAAATTTCCTTGAAACACTTGGACTCTCTTATAAAATTCTAACACTTGTCTTATATAAGTAGAGCACCAACCTATTGACTCTCCAATGACTTCCTTCTTGTTCTTCGTTTTTATTTTCTTCTTCTTTTCTTCACTTCTTGTTCTCTCACCATCAGGAGAGAGCTGTTGTTTGGGTGATTCAGAGTCTTCTTTTGTAGTTTTATCCTCCTTGCACTAATGACTTCCAGGTATGAATATTGAGTACTACTTCCTCAAGTCTAGAAGACTCTCATCTCACTGCATGCACTCATCTTTTCTCACTTCTTGCATGCATGGCTAATAGGGTTATATATTTAGATCCAAGTTGAGCCCAAGGATAGAGACTGACTTGAAAATCTTCCTTGAAGGCAAGTATAAGCAAATTTTGGATGAACATATGTTGGTATACAATGATTTTTATTATTATTCTAAATCTTTCAAGTTTCCCATGTTTTACAGCTCCTTTGTATATGTGTTATGCTCTTATTTCTACTTGTATAGAATTCATGCAATTCTAAATTGAATGTGAAATCTTTGAGTCTCAGAGCTTTTAAAGCTTACGGCTAAGCCGTAGGAGATTTATAGCTCAAACTCCCGTGAACAACAAAATTGTCAATTCTACTAGTTTAAGCTACAGCTAAGCCGTAAGATGTACTACAGCTGAGCCATAAGCTAGCCGTGACCTAACCATACGTCAAGTTATGGCTTGATGTTCAAAGAGTAGAAAAAAGGGAGATTATTCTATGGTCAAGCCACAGTGAAGCCGTATGGTGTACTACGGTTAAGCCGTATCTAAACCGTGGCTTAACCGTGGAACAACCACATTATAGCCGTAAGAGAAAGCATGGTTCAACCGTGGCTCGCCATATTTGAGGGAGTAATTCTGGGGAACTATGACTGAGCTATAGTGCATATTACGGCTAAGTTGTAAGTCACCCACGGCTAAGCTACAAGGCTACTGAAAACTAAGGAAAAAAGTAGGTACTATTAAAAGACTTTATAGGGCCTTTGTGTTGGATTCTTTTTCCCCTTAACTTGTCCAATAGAATACATGAATCTCATGAATGGTCTTAAAGGCTGTGACTCATTCATGTGTATTGTCTAATTGTTAAGCACCTCCCTATGAGTATTAGTTTAGGGGATTTTGATACACCTTCCTGATACAATGTGACACCAAAAGACGGACAATTGTGTATCGAATAACTTAAAACTACATCATCATGCACAATTAGAAACAATGAACAACTAGCTTAGGGTTGGCTAGTAAACTATCATGATCCCATAAAAATGAATTGAAATGTATAGCATGTTGGTTTCAGTTATTGCCTTCAATTCTTTTACTATTACTTTGACTTACATGACTATTGATTTGACTTGAATGATCATGTTATTCGTGATTCAGCTTATTGTGGTATTTCTTGAAATACATGTTCAATGTTGACTTGAATTGACTCGCATATGGATGCATTACTCAAGTTCATCTATATGACATGATTAATACGGTCTGACTCTACTCAGCCTCAGCCTTATGATACCTGGCAGGGTTAACTTTAGTGTGGCATGTTTAATGCCGCTATAGTGTGCTCTCGTCTTGGGCCTTCCGGATCCCACGAACTAAAAACTCATTCATATCCTGGCCCGGTCAATGGTGTTCTCAATGCATAGATCCCTAGAAAAAGAATATGACAAACATAGATCCCTAGAAGAAGGATATGGCAAATGTAGTAGCCACATAGCAAAGTATATCTGTTCATTGATCTTATATCATGCTTTATTCACATGCACGATTTGCTTAGCTTACAAAAGTGAACATCTATGATGATCACTTGGTAATTATTCTTGTCGATACAACGCATATTACCTTAATATTGCTTATACTTTGCCGAATAGTATTATTCATTGGTTGTGCTTGGTGTTACAGGCTTAGATCCCACTCCCGATCCTTCGACGGTCAGCAATGCTTCAGCGGTGACCGTAGAGGCCCCATCAAAGCTAAATGAGTGGACATGATCAATCCACTCCGAAGAGTGGCATGAGTTAGACTAGGCTTTATTTTGATATATTGGATACATTTTGTTATGTATTGGAGTATACCTCCCTGCATTTTGTGTATCATAGAAACTTCCTTCTCTCTCTTGTAAAGACATGGTCCCTTTTCATGTTATGTCATGTAGATATTGTTTTTATATTTTGGCGTGTTCTCTTAATTATATGATGATACTGACAGCTTCTGCATACAATGGTATTACATGTGTGATTTTCCCTTGTGTGTGTGCACTTGGACTAGGTCTAGGTGTGTATGCACGGGAGTATGTGTGTCACTAATTAGGTTTAATCTTAATCCCTGATTTCTTGGACTCGGGTCGTTACAATTGATGAAATTCAGACATAAAGTTCAAGTCAAGTTCAAAAATGATTTTGCAAATTTTCAAGCCAAGGGGACTTCATTTGATCCTACTTCAGCGATATGTTAGCCTAGGAATCAATGACCCCTAAGCCACGGGTCATTGACCAAAACTTGCTTTTAGAAAGCCAAAGCTAATGAAATTTGGATTCGAGACTCAAAATGTGCTCAAAGTCAGCTCCTCAAAGTTTTAAATCAATTGGATGTCATTCGGGTAATAAAATAAGCTGACTGCCCACAATACAAAAGGACATTAACTTAGAACATGCAACAAATAGGCCACTAGTCAAAATCCTACTTTCGCAAATCCAAATCATATAAAATTTGGATGGACACTTTAAGATGTGCCTGACATCAATCCCTCCTAGTTTCAACTCAATCCGAAGTCATTGGCCTCAAACAACTGGTACAATGGCCATTTTCATGAAAAGTTAAAGGGAAGGTTGACCAACTTCAAAAGGTCAAAACATCATGAAACTTCTATGAGACACTAAGAATGGTGTTAGAAAACATTCCTCCATGTTTCGTGAAGATCGAACATCATTCTTACATTCTTCCATGTTTCGTGAAGATCGAACATCGTTGTTACCCCAAATTGATGAAAATGGGTCACATATGCAAAAAAAACCTAAAACTGGGCCTGTTCGTGACCGTGGCCACTGTCACGGACAACTGTAAGTGGTTCCAGATGGTTTCAGGGAGTTTATTTCACTTTGTTTCAAAATTAAACCCCCCACAACTACCAAAAAGCATCCTAACTCCGTCTAAAGTCTATAAAAAGCATACTTCGGCACTTGGGAGAGGGTTCCAAAAAAAAGTTCAAAGTTTCAAGCAAGGTTTCTAAGTTTCCAAGCAAGATCACAAATCTTCTCAACCATTACACTCATAAGTATTTAAGTTCTCTGTTCTTCTCCTTTTCGCTAACTTAAGGTGAGAAATGGTTTAGAGGAGGAAAAGATACATGCTTATCACGCAGAGAAAATCAGTGCCTAGGCCATCAAAAGCATACCATGGGATGACACTGTGTTCCTTTGGTTCTTTCACTTGAAGGGACTTTAGGCCATCTTCAAGGTTGTAAACAATCATCTTTAGGCTTCATTCTATTTCTCAAAAATTATAGGATTAGAATGACACAACTTTAACCTCAGTTGCTTGCACAAAAGCACCCCTTTTGGATTTGCACAAATGCAATCTAGAACAAAGAAGTGGTGATTACCAAAGGCTGTAGGCAATTCTACGGTCCCATTCAATGCTCTTGGAGATCATTAAACACTTAGAGTCAGAAAAACACAAGTTCTAGCACTCTGAAGGCATTATAGGTGTAAACTGAAGCCAAACAAGGACAAACAGTGGCCAAAACGGCCACTGTCTGTCAGTGACGATGGGCCACGGTCACTGACCCCCTGTCTTCATTTTTCTGTGTTTTGTCCATTTTTCATGTAATTTCTCTACATTTTCCAGTTTGGATAATATCTAAGACTAGAGGGAGGGGTTGTAATTTTTCAAACTTGTAAACAACCTACATCCCCGCTATTGAAGCATTGAACCCATGTAATTGAAGGGAATTTAATGATGAATAGTAGTTATTTTCTCATCCTTTTTTGCACTTGAATGTGTGAATGTTGGACACAGTTTTGCTGCATTTCACATCATTTTCAAGCACAATCATTTGGAAGTATGTGTTCATAAATCATGGATGACAAACGTTTCATGCCTTCTGTCGGTCCGACTATTGGCGGTTTTAGCCTTTTCAGTTCTTACTATTGTGATCATTTGGCCTCTTCAATAGCTCTTTTTGAGTCATCTCATGGCCCTTGGGAAAGAAAACCTCTTCTAGTGAGCAACTCAAAAGTGTAGTGTAGCCTTAGGGCTAAGCCTCTTTGAGGAATATGGTGAGGGGAGAGATAGAGGAAAAAGATGAAGTGTAGAGATCTAGATGGGGCTCTTTCAGTGCCTTAGACTACCACAAGGGTGCCCTATTTATAGTTTTTCAACCCCAAAGTTTCCTTTTTATCTAGATATGATAAAATCTTTAAAATAATTGAATTTTGAAAAAAAATGGAATTCATAATCATGCTTGGGTGTGAATTCCTCTTGGAGATTTTCTTTTTTTTTTCTTTCCTTCTTTGGAAGTCCTTCTTTAATGCTTCTTTCTTTTCTTGTCATTGCCACCTTGCACTGAGATTCTCCTGAGAGATAATTTAGAGAAAAATCCTTACTTGGAATCAAACATGGCCCATATGAGTTGTAGAACTTCCTCCTTTGTCCTTTGTATTGTTAACTTTCCTTCCATGGATGATTCTCCTTGTTGGTTTCAAAATCAAAGAGATATTTTGAGATAATTCTCCCATGATTTTCTCTATAAAACTTGATCTAAAAATCTGAATTCCATCATGTTGGGTGTGGAATCTCCATGTTTTCTTGCCTTTTTTTTTTCCAATCTTCTACTCCTTTTCAAAGAAGAACTCTTTTGTGGCTTTCCTTCTTGAAATATCTTGAGAAATCTTGAGATTATCTTTAAATTATCAAAAGATAATTTGGATGATACAGTAAAAGATGGTGGACAATTTCTTGGATGTCCCACAAGTGTGTCCTCACACATGTGTATGTGTGTGGGACCATGAAGCTAATTTTTTGTTTTTTTTCTTGCAATTTCTTTTTTCTCTTCAATTCTTCTCTCTTTTCTTTTGAAAATAAATTTCTTGCTTCAATTCTTGAAAATGGGACTCATGTTATCAATTTCCTGCAAAATAAACGTGAATTTATGTAAAAAGATAATTTTAATCTTAAGATCATAAATATATAATTGTGGGTCCATCTCTCATGAAATGATAAGGAAACTGCACACCGTTTTTCATGATTTTATGTGAATGAACTAATAATAATTAAAAATTGAATTTAATTCATGAGAAAAATAATTTTCACAAAACTTTCCAAAAAGAAATTTCTAAAAATGGTAGGTTTCACATTCCATGCAAAAAAGTGAGTTTTAAGCAATATATGCAGAAAAATATTAAAATGAATTTAAAATGTATGAAACCACTATATATATCACACTAAATGAAGCTCTTTCAAGTCAATAAGTCTATAAAATAGTCCAAAATGTATATAAAAATATACATTTTTAAGGATTTACCATTTGGCATGGCTGGGAACGAAAATGAAAGAGAAAGGAGAAAAAGGGCCTTTTTATATTAGATTAAAATGTGTCCCACTCACTTAAGATCTTGTTCGGGTCATAACTCACAAACCGTTGATCAAAATGTGACTGTGCAAAAGACAAAAGTCCATGAAATCAAATTATTTTTCAAATGAGTCTAATATTGACACAATTTGGGGAACTTGGAATTTTGACCTGATTTGTAATTTTGACCGATTTAGCTTGGTGACCGAATTTCAATGAAAAGAGGGGTTTAATGACTCCAAATGAACTCGGAAAAAACATAAAACTTGAAGAGTATTATGTTATCTATCAAACAAAGATAGGACAAAAATTTTCATAATTTACAATCACCCCCTTATAATTTCCCAAAATCACAACTTGGCCCCTAAAGTTGTTTGACTTGGCTCAAACGCACTCCAAACTTTCCAATGCTATTGAAAAAATGTTCTAACCCTAAAAATAAGATGGTCCACAACTAAAACACCCATAAAAACTCATAATCATAATTCATTACCCTTATTAGCCCTAAATACATATAATTATGGCTCGGGTTTTTACAATTTGTCCAAAGCTCATGGGCTACTTGCGGATGCTAGCCAAGTTGATTGGTTGTTGATCCTTCCACAACCAACATTGACTTAGGACTTGTTGAACCTGGGAAGGGTGAGGGCATGGTTTCTTAGGCACCCAATAATTTCGACTGGCTCGTGGATCAAATCTTTTACTCCCCTCTTTTTTGGTTTCATGTCTTAACTTTTGTAACTCTTACACTAGTTTGGCTAGATACACGCATTCTCTTTAATGGAAACCTTGTTAATTGCTTGGACTAGTATTTCCTAATTGTATTTCATTTAGCTTTTTTATTTTCTTTAATAGTTCAGTGGTTAGCTAAGCGTGAGCTTTTCGAACAAGATCTTTCTTATTTGGCTTGGCATGTGTCCTCAGTCGAGATCCTATTCACTTATCATGGTGGATGAGTTGTTCCGAGCCCTGCTGCTATTGGTCTATTTGACCTTCCCCAAGAATTGATACCCTGCATCGTCATGCCAAGTTACCACTTAGGGTGAAAGCACAGTGTGCGTAGGCTCAGGAATTGGTCCTTTTACTAAGATTTTTTCCGCTCAATACGACGCGTCAAGGTTTCCCGAAGTCTAATCGGGACCTATGCCCCCCCAGTCCTTAGCCTAGGCAAGACCCTGGTTTAAATAGCTCTTACTAGTGTACATCCTATTCGGCATGTACCTCGGGCAACTTTTGTTGGAGGTTGAGGAGAATTTTTTGGTTTTCTTTTGGAATTCCCTTGGCGTTTATTTGGTCTTTATCTGTTCAGTCATGAACCTGCAGGAAGGCCCTGCGTGAGCGTTCCTACCGGGGTAAAACTTGCTCCACATCTCAAACCCCCTATTATGCTGTCACGCCCCCAACCCGAGAATTAGAAACCAAAGTGGGCCCCGAGGTATGCATATGTAATCCCGTAGCAACCCGTGCCAAGCAAAGACAAGCATGAATCGCTACAAGGGAGACTTCACAGAAACGTATGAGGAAGTTTCATAAACCCGTATATCAAGATTCATTCAATAAAGCAAAAGCTTGTAAAATACATCAATAATGATCACAAGCAATAATAAAACATCATTCATTCATAATTATACTTAAAGTTTATTAATTAACCATCCACCATTATAAGACAACAAAATACTAAAATATAGCTATACAAAATTCAAATAATATGTTCATCCAACCTTGATTCCAAAATAATCATAAGTCCAAACAAGTCTAATCTTAACAACCCAATAGAAAACCCGATAACGCTCTACGTAAGACAACTAATGGAATACGTCATTTTTAGTCCACTCGTCTACTCTCCAAGGTATCGTTGGAGTTCCCCCCGGGGGCGCGTCGTTCGCCGTACCTGTAACACCAGGGGTAGCACTATTAAGACGACGGTTAAGCAAATATAGAGATATCTAAGACCATCAAGTTATATCAAATGAATTAGAGAGCATATTGATTAAAAGAGATCAAAAATTATAAGCTAGGCATATTGTTCATGAAATAAGCATGAGTAATGAATCATAAACAAAATATCATAATATACTAGTTGGCATCTACGAGGCTATTTTCTCTCTAAAGAAAGCGTTTAACATGCAGAAGGAAAAATTGCTAGGGGGTCAGTCTAGCTTCCCAAAAAGCGCCGACCTTCTCCTTCATAAACTACTGCAACAGTGGCATAAGGAATACCCAAATTGGTCCCGTCAAACCTAATAAGGGTACAAGCTAAGTGGTGCAAACTCAACATATCAAGACCTTCTTGAATTCATATCATACATACTTATCATTGATCATAACGATCATCACATACTAGTGCATATTCATTCATACTTGTCATCATATTATAAATACGGGAGTTTAAGTCTTGAGATCATATGCAACCATAAAATTCAGAATTAACAAGGTAACTAATAATCAGACAATGCATACTTAAATGAGCTAATAGAGCTCGAACCCTATCAACCTTGGCTACACAACTGAGGCTCACAGGCACACACTCAATGGAAACTCTGGCACCGATTTTGCTCAAGGTTCGCTAAGAAGGATGGATACATGATTGGATAATGTTGAGAGCAAGGTTGCTTAACGATATGAATGCATTTAGATTGAATACGTATCAAGGATATTTACTAGCCAACCCTATGCTAGATAATCTATGGTTCCGAAGCCATTCATTACAATGTATTCATAAAACATTGGGTGTCATGGTGTTAGCAAAATCTCGGTGTTACATTGTGTATGCAAAGGACACCTCTCTTATGCTAACACCCATGACGTAACATTGGAAAATCATCCAGAAATTGAAGGGTATGAGTGACAGCTTAACACTTTACTCCTTATCATTTAATCACCATTGGACTAATTTAATTCGAGTAAACGTACCATATCTAAAGCCCTACAAGGTCTTGAAATCCCTAATTTTCTAAGTTCACAATGTTCTTACGGCTTAGTAATGCACAGGTTATGGTTTAGCCAAGTGGCATGGGTTTTCTTCTTAATTTCATATGCATTTATGGCTTAACAGTATTTTGGCCTACGGCTTAGCCATAGCACAATCCACAACTGAGGGTCTGCCTAGAAGAAAACTGGATTTGGTTGTTCTTGGGAAAGCCAACTGTAACATAGCTTACGACTTGGTCACGGGGTAATTATGGTTTAGCCGTAGTTCATTTCACGGCTTGGTCTTGAGTTAGCTGTAGTTTAATTATTGGATTTTAACTCTCTGGATTCCAAGCCGTAGCGCACTTACGGCTTAGCCATGGCTTCACTGTAAGCTTTAGAATTTCAAAAAGTTATTCCTAAAGCTTGAGTTCAATATAGAACTCTATCAAATTTGGCTCCACTGAGATTTCCTTTGGTTCAAATAATCATAGTAAGTCTTACATTGCCCACATAACATCTACATTACATTTTCATATACTCTTTATCACTTGCTTCAACACATGTACACATAATAAGGGATGGAAGAGCTATAAACTTGCATATAAGATATTACTTCGAGAATCAACAAAATTTAAAATGCATGTAGTAATATATATACTCTAATACTTGCCGTATATCAGTGCTTGACTCAAATCAACTTCTCCCTTGGTGTGGGGTGGAGAAAGCCTCAATGGAAAGAATTTCCTATTACATGCAAAGACATGCAATGGATGAATATTGTGTAAGTTGCATGCATGTTACCAAATTGAGTCTCCTTGACTCTATTAGACTCAAAGAAATGAAATGGCATTAGAATTCTTACCTTGGGGAGCTGTAAAGAAGATGAGGGAATGAATTTGTGAGTTTTAAAGGAAGAAGATGAACAAAGAAGCAAGGAAGAAAGAGTGGGAGCTGTCGATCTTAAATGCATGGCTCCAAGGCTTGAGTTCCAGTTGTTGGAGGAGGAGAAGAATGACAAAAAAGGAGGTGAAGATAGAGTTCCAGCAGCTGCTCTTGAGATGAGTGGGAGGGGTGAATGAGTTTGACTATTTTTAAATTATAGTTTTACTGCGATTTGCATGTAAGTCTAGCTTGTCCACAAAATTTCCAATTTTGAGTCAGTTGGACTTCAATGGGCTAAATGGATCCGAATTAATATGGGCTTAATGAGAAAGATGACCCACAAGATGAAATACATATGATACAACTAATATGGTGTCAAAATAATGCAAACTATGTGACTCTAAATTACAAATAGATCCTTAACTACTTAGGTAAAGTTCAAACCTGACCCAACTACTTATCCATAACGCAAGCCTAAGGGGTTTTGAGTTAAATTAGTTTAAACGAGTGTCAATTAGCATAAAACAAGATTTATTACTATAAATCAAGATTAGTTTAGGTAAGGACCTTACACACGCTAAACTCCTCCTATTGTAATTTTTCACATTCCGTTAATTCCACGCACATACTTATCACACATAAGAAAAAGATAAGCTTCATTAAATTGCACCAAAAGAACAGAAGAAATGGGTAAAAAATTAAAAATAGAAAAACTTCAACTTTGATATGTTTCAAGATAAAGGAAGAGGTCTTTCATCAAGAGTTCTGAGATGGTAAACCCTTACATCCCTTCCCCGTTAGGGCCAAGCTTCCCATGGGGTTGGATCTCTTGTGTTTAGCAACATTCTCCTCAGTACGAGGTCTCCGACCTTGACTCTCCAGTTCGAACTCTCTTCGAGAATCCACGTTATCCGCTGCTGATATGCCGCTAGCTTAATTAATGCCTCTTCCCTGTGTTCCTCAACAAAGTCAAGCTTTAAAGCAATCCTAACTCCGTTTTCTAGCTAGCCGTGCATCTCTGTCCTCAACATTGGCATTCCAATTTCTAGAGGAATTATGGCTTCCATCCCGTAGGCCAAGGAGAATGAAGTCTCGGCAGTGGATCTTCTCAGTGTTGTCCGGTTTTCCCATAGAACACTGGGTAGTTCACTCACCCACTTTCCTTTGTCTCCTTCAAGTCTCTTCTTAATCCCATCCAAAATTGTTTTGTTGGAGCTTTCTGCCTGGCCATTACTCTGAGTGTAAATTGGAGTAGAGTAATTATGTCTTATGTTGAGCTCTAAACACTGTTGGAAGTAAGTGGGTCTCGTAGATAGATTTTCAAAACTTTTGACCCACTTGACACAGGGATCAACTATCCATAAGACCAAAACCCAATCCAGAATGCATTACCCTCAATCTCGTGACCATGTACAGTAAATATTCTACTAGCACTAAACATCCATAATAATCTGCGACATGCAAGAAGTAGATCATACCATTAGAGATCCACAGTGCTCTAATGGATCTCTTCAACACCTCTTAGCCTTCCACGCTATGACCCGAATTGGATTTCTTTTCTCAAGAAGAGTGGTGGAATCTTCAGGAGAAATCCCAACTTGAAACTCTAAGGAACTAGAAGAAAGAAGGAGAGAGAAACTCGTGCAACTCTTGCACGAATAGGGTTTTGGGCGTGAAAGAGACTCTTATTGGACATCCAAGAGCTTTTATAGAGTCTTCCTTGCTTAATTGAAATAGAACTCTTACTTCTAAAGCAATTAGCAACTTTCTCTTTTCTTATCCCTTCTTTCTAGAGTTCAAATTGGATTAGTATTTTCCAATAACTTGGGCTAGCGTGGGGACCACTAGGGATTCCTTAGAAAGCTGGCTCCAACTGGAACACCGCAACCGACATCTCATGTGCAATCCAGGCCCACAGTTAATTGCAAATAACACCACTATATAAATGCAATTGCACTCCAGTCTTAAGAATAAATTACAATGAAGACCCTAAACTTCCCAATTACCACAAGTAGGCCCCTCTATCAATATCCGTGGATCAATTGGAATAAATCTATCTCTTCCAATCTAAGTTCCACATCTTATTATCCTTGAGCCCCAATTAATCACAGCAATCATCAGTACTATCCAATTAACTCTTAATTGAGATGGGTGCGCGCTTACTAATGACAAATCCATTAATTAGCACAAGGGGATAATAGAGATAGATTCCATCTTGATCATTCAACGTTCCCATAGTTCTACTACCACATACCCAAGACACCGAGGTGTTAACCTACAGTCGGCCTCACTCATTGGTGACTCAAAGCAAATGAATAGATAGAAACTTGAGTTCATCAATGTCTCAGGATTGAGAGCCTATTGCTAGGGAATTATGAAAGCATACCTTATTATTGAGACGGAATTCCATAAGGTGCATCTCATGGTCCTTCAATACATCCAATGTACCAGCACCGTGATCCAGAATCTTACATTCTGATGATCGAGACAAATCATACTATCTCATAGTGATCAAAGTGCTGCAACCTTATCAAATAAGATGCCCAGTCTCATTACTGGTTGTGAAGCTATTTAAGTATAAGATTTGTGACATATATCTCCCGCGTGTGGATCTCATCCATGCACATATATCACATCTAATATACTAATGGGACCCGGTTCAACTCATGAACCATTATGTCATATGTATTGGTCATGTGCATGAAGTAGTAAAATAACATTCATCTCATGAAAGTAAAGCATGATTTTCTTAATAAATAAAGAAATTAATCAATTTATTACATCACCTGATGGATTGAGTCTACAAAATCTAACAAACGCAAAATCTCGAATACTCTGCCCTTAAATTGCTTGCCATTGTCAGTAACTAAGATCCGACAGATACCAATCCTTGTCATGATATTTTTCCATACAAACCCTTTGTTGTCCATGTCCTGTATGTGGACCAATGGCTCAGCTTCTATCCATTTTGTAAAATAGTCTGTTGCCATGATGAGGAATTTGAAATTCCTAGCTGACTTGGCAAAGGTCCCACAATATCTATTCCCAACTGATCGATTCGCCAAGGACTTTTTACCGCTTGGAGGAGCTCGGCTAGCTGATGAATGTAAAAGCTGAACTTCTGACAGTTTTTGCACTTCTGAACTTATTGACGCGTGTCTTTTTGAATGCATGGCCACTAGTACCCTTGGGATCTTGCGCGGTGCACAAAGCTCCCAACACCAGTTTGGTTCCCGCAGTCCTCCTTATGGATATTAGACAATTAAGTCCTGGATCTTGTCCGGTTGGACACACTGTAAATATGGCCCTGCATAAGACCATTTGTACAACTTACCTTGAGGGGATAACCAAAAGTGTGCCACTTTCTTCTTAATTCTCAGGCTTTCTTTTGTCTCAGCTGGCAAAGATCTATCCCTCAGGTGCTCCATGATGGGAGTCATCCAACTCGTTTCCAACTCTCCCTCCGCGATGTCAAAGATAGCTTCTTCCTCGATGCTTGGCAGAGGCTGGTAAACTATGGCTATCTCTCTCCTAAGCTTGGATTTAATTGCCGAAGCAAGGCTAGCCAAACTATTTGCATGACAATTCCTTTTTTGCTAATCTGTTTCAACTTTATGCTCTCAAATCTTTTCATCAATTCCCTTGCCTTCTACAAGTAAGCCATCATTTGTTCGTCCCGAGCTACATATTCTCCATTCACTTGGTTGGCTACTAGCTGTGAGTTGTAGAAAACTTCTAAGCACCTGACACCTAACGTCTCAGTAGTTTTGAGCCCCGAGAGGTGGGCCTCATATTTTGCCTCATTATTTGAGGCGGGAATCCTAATGAAATTGCTCTTTCAATCATGGATACCTATGAGGTGACCAGTACTATTCTCGCCCCCCACACCCCAGCTGTTAGATGCTCCGTCAATATACAATTTTTAGATTTGACCTTTTCTGTTCTCCCCAAGCTCACCATCCATGGTATGGGGTGATGACTTCTCAAGCTACCCAGTTCCCCTTACTGTAAATTCAGCAATAAAATCTACAGTAATCTGTCCCTTTATCGTCGACCAGGGTTGGATCAAGATATCATGTTCACTGAGCTCAATAGCCCATTTTACCATCCTTGACAAATTAGCCTTCTGCAGAATGATTCTCAACGAATACTCGATCAAAACCTTCACCATCTATGCCTAGAAGTAGTGCCTGAGCTTCTGAGTACTGCACACCAAGGCCAGAGCCAACTTTTTGAATGGGAGGTAGAGGTATCTAGTTTCGGCATCCAACAAAGTTTTACTTATAAATTAAATAAGGAGATAACGCCTCCTTACTTCTCTCATCAGGGCTGCGCTAACGGCAAGGTCAGATACTGCTAGAAATAACATTAATTGCTCTCCCTGCTCAGAAATGGACAATAAGGGAGGGGAACTGAGGTACCTCTTCAATTGCTCTAGAGCTCGATTGCAATCTTCATCTCAAACATTTTTAGAGAGCTTCTTCAGAGCAAAGAACAATGGTCTGCACTTGTCCAAGGACCTGGCGATGAAACGATTGAGGGCGGCCACCATTCCTGTCAGCCTCTAAACATTCCTCTTTGTTCTGGGGCACGCAATGTTTTGAATGGCTTGTATTTGTTCTAGATTCACCTCTCCTCCCCTTTGCGTGACAATGAAGCCCAGAAATTTTCTTGACCCCACTCCAAACCCCATTTGGAAGCATTTAACTTTAATTGAAATCTTCATAACACATCAAAAACCTGTTCCAAGTCCTCCAAGCGTCAAGATCGAGCTCGAGTTTTCACCACCATATCAGCGATGTACACTTCCACGATGTTGCCGATCAGATTCTGGAACATTCTAGTTACCAATCTCTAGTAGGTCACAGCTGCGTTCTTGAGTCCTAAAGGCATCGGCTTGTAGCAGTAAGTTCCTTTTGGAAAGATGAACAATGTTTTTCCCTGGTCGGCCTCATCCATAGCAATCTGGTTGTATCCCTGATATGCGTTCAAGAAGCTTATCCTCCTCATGCCCTGCTATTGAGTCGACCAGCTGGTCTATTTTTGGAAGAGGGAAACTATCCTTTGGGCAGGCTTTGTTCAAATCTGTGAGGTCCAAACATACCCACTTTTTTTTTTATTCTTCTTAGGGACCACCACGGCATTCACCAGCCATTCTAGATATAGAACGTCCCTTATAACATCTGCCTCCAAAAGCATGTGTACGTTTTAGCATACCGCCACCCTTCGATCGGGAGCTGGCTTCCTCTGTTTTTGCACAACTGGTTTCACCTTCAAATCAACCCCAAGCTTATGACATATTACCCTTTGATTTACCCCAGGTATGTCGTATGGAGTCTAAGCAACATCCAAATTTTTCTTTAGGAAGCTCACCAGCTCTGAGCTCTCCTGTTCCTATAGCGAAATGCCAACGAGGAAATACCTATCCAAATTTTCTTCTTTGATCAATACTTTTCTGAGTTCCTCAGCTGATCTATCAGTTGGGCTGACTTCTTAGCATCCAGCCGTCCACACTGTAATTGCTATTTAGGTTGGGCCAACTCTCCCTCCATGGCTATATTCTTAAACTTACCACGGCAACAAGACAACTTCTTGATATTGCCTGATCTCCTCTAATCTCCATGATTCCTCCATTGGTTGGAAACCTGATCTTCTGATGCTATGTTGACGGCACAGCTCGCATTTTATGAATCCAGGTTTGGCCATGATGGCATTGTACGGGGATGGTGCATCCACGACCAGGAACTCCATGTCATGACATATCGGTCATGCTGAGATGGGCATTGTCACCCAGCTTGCCCACTAAACTCTATAAGGGGGATTGACGCCGGCTTCAGGTTGATTTCCTTCAGCCCAAGCTTATGGAATAACCCAACATACATAATTTCCGAAGAGCTCCCTAGATCCACGAGCATCCTTCTTACTTCAAAATCCCTAATACGCAGGGTTAGGACCACAACATCATTATGGGGGTGCATGACGCCCTTCAATTCTTCTTCGGGAAGGTGATTTTGCCTAGTCCTTTGCTCCGTTTATCCACGAAGTTAGGTCTAGAGCCTAACTGGTAAACCTTCTTAAAGTGAGCAACCCTCTGTAACTGCGACCTAACTATTTGTGCTATGACTTCCTCAAGATCCACTACTCCATGGATCACACCGATTATCCCAATTGGTGCTCTTCCTTGCTTAGATTTGGCTGTCCCTTCCGAGCTGCCTGCTCCTTCAGCCTCCTCATGCCGTCTTCATCCACGTACTCCCTGAGATGTCCCTTTTTAACCAAATCATCGAGGTGTTTCTTCAGCATCCGGCAATTCTCTGTCAGACCTCCATTTTTGGTGGCCGAGCAAAGTACGGCTTGTTCTTAATTTGGGTCAGGATCCAGTAAATCAGATCCTTAAACACCGTGTAAATGCCTTCAAATGCTCCCTTAGTGGGTTCTGTCCAACCAGGCCCTCTTTCCTTTCTCTCTTTCTTATCTTCATTCTTTCTCTTACGGCTCCCAATCTCGGACTGGGAAGGCTTGGGATCAACCTCTCCAAAATCTTCCTCAAGCTTTATTGATTGCTTTATCTTTTCCATTAGCTCGTCATGGTCGGCCGGGGGACGCCTCATCCGTGATTGCCGTAACTGACTTTCTTTTGGTAGTCCTAGCTTAAAGGTTGCCACCACCTCCTGCTCGCCTGAATCATCTATCTCTTTATAGATGTGCCAATACCTCGTGCTATACAACTTCAAGCTCTCCTTATCACCTTTTTTCAATGCTAGCAGAGCTCCCACATCTTTTGGCTATTTGCTATTGGTGATGAATCGGGCGACAAACAACTTTGCTAGCTCCCGTAAATTCCTTATGGTCTCGGGTCCCAATTGGCTAGACCACTTAAAGGCTAGGTCTCCCAAGCTAGATGAGGAGAATTTGCACATCAAAGTGTCATTTCCAGTCCAGAGAGCCATTGAATGCTGGTAATGCTGCATGTGATCAGTTGGATCTGTGGTACTGTTATAAATCTTTGACTTTGGTGCCGAGAAACGCCGAGGTGGCTCAGCTTTGTTGATTTCCTCGGAGAACGGGGAAGTGAAGTTTTGCAGCAGGGCCTTTTTATTTCTTTCCCAGGTAGATCCTTCGGCCAGCTGCAGCCGATCTCCCATTGTCTCCTTGATCAATGTTCAAATATCTCCCTTTTTCATTACTCCCCCGAGCATTTTTTTTCTCGGAGACTGCAACCTGTGTTTGCCGACCTCTGCTCCAAGGTCCGATCATTTGCTCCGCCAAGAACAGGTCTCTCCACACCCATACTTTTGCCGTAGTCAGATGCTCGAAGCTTGGCTTGTTACGTCTGCCGAATTCCTTTAGCGGCACTCGGTGCTGGTGCTGAGCTCGTCATGCCGAGCCCCAGCTTTTTGACTCGCAGTACGTCAGAGATGGATGGGTCTGCGCTGAGAAACGTTCTCCTTGGATTTGAAAGGTGTAAGTCTCCTGATTCTCTCGGGCTGACCCATCTTAAAATTTAGCTGCTTCTGAAGATGATTAATCTCCCTTCGTTGTTGCTTTACCTTGTCCGCCCATGCTTGGATAGTCCGCTCCTATGCAGGTTCCATATGTGTGCGAAAGGTCCCGGATGAATGTCACTTCTAGCTGGATTCTGAGCGTTGCCACGAGCTCTTGAGGGGTGAGACATAGTGCCATATTTCCTCGTCATGTCATGTATTTCCTACCTCACATACTGATGTTTCTCCTCCTGAGGGAGCTCTAAATTCGCTTCAGGCTCTAACTCATACAACCTTTCTTCGTCTCCTGAATATAGACCGAGGGCTTCATTTGGGAGCGAGGCTCTTGGCCCCGCTGCACTTCTTTCATGGCCTTTGAGGATTGGTCATTTTGGAAAATGTATTATGGACTGCTGCTCCTCACTGACATCACTTCCACGTGGTTAATCAATGGGTTGGTATCTACGTTCCCACGGACGATGCCCAAAATCGTAGGGTCCAATTTTGTTAGAGAGTTTGAATAATGTCACTTGGAGATAAGAGTAAGGGTATGAAGAATCTTTGAGTTACAGTGTCGATTTGAGGTGACTCCTTGGCTTGTAGGCCTCGGACAAGATGATGTAGGTCTGTTCCCGCACAAAGGAGACAGTGAGTGCCTATGGTGGGAATATTTCCGACCAATGGCCTGTCATGTCCCGAATTTTTTATATCGGGTCACACCATTTGTCGGATTTGAGTTGGGTTAAGAGGGTCAGATAGATTGATTTAACATAAGTGGGCCTGAGTTAATGAACCCTTTTTGGGCCAAAGAACTCTTTTTGAAATTTCTTAAAACTCACTAGAAAGCAGGGGGCCCTTCCTTGCAATTTAGAAAAACCCCCTCTCTTATATAAATTCTGCTCTTAGGGTTTTTCCTCCTTTCTCCAACTCTCTTCTTTTCTTCTTCAACCCAAAACCCTAGAGGCTCTCTAAGGGGGAAACCAAGGTGGGCTCTTCCAAGCTTTGATCTTCAGATCTACTTTGGCTTCAAGATTCAGGCGAGTGGATAGCTAAAACAATGATTTTTTGTTCTTGCAATATGTTTTAGTTGCTCGTTGATTAACACAGTTTTTGGCATGACTTCTTCTTGTTTGGATTAATGGCTTTTAGAGGGTAATAGTGTGATTCGATTTTTTTCCAAAATTATAAGGGAGATTGATGTTTGTTTAAAAAAAATAAATAAAAATAAAAAATAAAAAATATATATTCAGTGGAGCTGCCGCCTGGCAGCAGCGTTACCTGGCAGCAACTGTCGCTAGGCAGCAGCAGCGCTGCCTGGCAGCAGGCCAGGCGAGTTGGGCCAGCCTGGCTGGTCTGGCCCGGCCTGGCTAGTCTGGGCCCGGCCTGGCTGGCTGGGCCCGGCCTGGCTGGTCTGGGCCCGGGTGCGGGTCTGGGCCCGTCAGCCCATTTTCTTTTCAAAAAAAATATATTATTAAATATATATATTTATACACAATATTACTAAATAAATAATTAGGTTAGGATATTTTTATAAAGAATTAAAAGGTTATGTTTTGATTAATGGTTTAGTATTTTAATGGAGATTAGGTTTTATTAAATTAATTTTAATTTGATGTTATTAGAAATGTATCTTAGATTATTTATAAATTTAATTGAGAATTATGAAATTTTGATTAATGTTCATTTAGGTTGATTGAAATAAACTAAAAAGGTATTTGGTAGCGATTAAACCGTAAATAGAATATATTTATAATTTTAAATTGGATTCTTAATTGAGTTAGATTTCAAATTGGGATCCGAAATTTGTACCTTTTGTTTTGTATAAAATGATAATGTGTATTTGTACACAACAATGATATTAAGGAATTAATTATTTTCTTTCCCCTTTTTGATCGTGACTTGATTTAACTTTGGATTCAGAAATTGAACATCTTTTACCTAATTTATAAAACACACTAATCATATATAATTGGATTAGATGAATTATGTCTTTTAGGAATGTTAGTTGAATGTTCACATGAGAATTAGACTAAATGCAGAATGAGAATGTGAGGTTCGGGATGCACCACATGATAGGCACCAAAAGTAGTATATCGGCATCGTGGACTCATATTTCCATTGTGATAGAGAGTTAGTTCTCATGTGCATATTTATCTAACTTGACCGTTGGTGGATTAGTGCTTACCCTCAAGAATTTGAATTGACACATGTTCATAATACACTTTCAAATTTAAGTACTCTAAATACTCAAAATGATATTGGATTGAATGTTGGGATTGAGGGTTTCATATCATGGTTCATTCTGTATCAATATACGTTTGTATTTGTAAATAAGTATATTTGTATATATGTATCTGACCGACTGCAGTTCGGAGGTGGACGTACGCCATCGGGTCAGTGTATACTGTGGATAATAGTATACAGCTGTGCCTTCTGTTATTATCTGCGGGATTACCCGTTTCTGTTATTATCTGCGGGATTACCCGTTTCTGTTATCTGTATGCGGGATTACCCGTTTCTGCATATTTATCTGTGGGGATACCCATTTCTGCGCATTCATGCCATTGGGGTTTGCATCTGATTTATTTTGGTTCATAATAAATATATCATTTAATTTAGTTGATTAATCCATTGTTGCAACTTACCCTCTTGCCAGATTATGTCAATTTGACCCACTACTTTTGGGTGTCTAGGTTCCGTTGCCGGTGCTGAACCGGAGGGTCAGGCGATGCAGGAAATTCCCCCAAATGGCGGAGTTGTTGACTAGAGCACCGATGACATCATCTGAGGTGTCCTAGTGCGGTGCTGAGTTCGAAAACTTAGGATTATGTAATGAGGCCATGTCTGGGCCATTAGTTATTAATTTAAGTTCGGTTGTTTTGAAATTTTAACTCTAATTGTGATGCTTCGAAGCACTTGACTCTGGTTTTATTATTAATGAGATTGATTATCTTATTGTGATGTAATATCCGTCTGCGATGAGCATGGATTTTAGTTCTGCGTGTGATTATGATTGCTTGATCACCAAGCATAGCCTCACGAAGGACTTCGATCCACCCGGAATTGGGGCCCGTGCTGTTATGTTTAGAAAAATTTTAATTGGCCCCAATTCTCACACCCCTAAAACCGGGTTTGGATCCGGCCCAGTTTTGGGGGCGTGACAGATGGTATCAGAGACGGTCAGGTTCTAGAAGTTCTAAAAGATACTAGAACGTAGGTCCGATGTGAGGAGTAGAAACTTTAGATAGGGACGATGGGTAGAAACTTTAGATGGGGACGATGGGGTTTTCATACGTATAATCGTATATGAACTTTAGCATGGTTAGAGGTTTCAAAATTTGTTACCTTTCTTATTTTTGGTCGTTTAGTCTTTAATGAACGGTTGTTTTGCAGACATGGCACCTAGAACAAGGAAAACGAAAACTAACCCATCCAGTTCGGAGTCGAGTGAGCCTAGCGGTACCGCCAATGATCCGATACAGACTCTGCTCCAAACTATGTTAGCTCATCAGCAACGTCAAGATTAGTAGATAGCACAATTGTTGGAGGTTGTGCAAAGAATGAACCACCTCATGCAGCAAATGAAACTCCGCCACCGGTAATGCCGCAACCAATGCCTGTGGTGCGACCTCAAGTAGTGGATCAAGCTGCATTCAGACTGGTGTACTTGAGGCCTTACAGAGGATTGGGCAGCCTCAGGTTGTTGTTGCCCCCAGACCCCATGATCCAAATGATATTTTTGAAAAGTTTAAGAAGAGGGGTCTGCCGGAGTTCAACGGGGGTGAAGATCCAATGGTGGCAGAGGAATTCCTCATTCAAATGGAGAAGATATTTGAAAATCTAGTCTGCACGGAGATACAGAAGGTCAAGTTGACAGCTTCCATGTTTCGAGATGTAGCAGACAGGTGGTGGACTACAGTTAAAGGGACATATGAGGAGATTGCTGAAGAGGTAACTTGGACTACCTTTCGTAATCAGTTTCGTGCAAAATATGTACCGGAACATGTTCGCATTCAAAAGCGAATAGAGTTTGATAGATTGAGGTAAGGGAATTTGTCTGTTCGGGAGTATGAGCTACAGTTTACCAATCTTTCCTGCTTCGCACCAACCTTCATCACTCTAGAAAGTGAGAGAATTCGACGGTACCTCGATGGCCTTCGACCAGATATACTCCTTCATGCCAAGTCACAAGTTCTGAATACTTACCAGGCATATTTGGATAAGGCATATTGGGCAGAGGAGGTGATTGGGCGCATGGCCCCTATGAGCCAACCCAAGCAGAAAGTTCCTCCGTCTCCAACCCCACAACACCAATTCAAAAAGCAAAGGAGGGAGTCTTGTGGCATTTGTGGCAATAACCACTCTACTTCTAAGTGTTGGAGACAGACGGGGGGGTGCTTTTACTGTGGCGACACTAATCATCAAGTCAAGGATTGCGCGAAGAAGAAAGGTCAGTAGTATGGGCAGGCATCTACACAAGGGGCTCCTATTCAAGCACAGCCGCTGAGACAGATAGCACCAGCTCCCCCGCAGCAGCGGTTCCAAGCGCCGCAACAGCAGATGCAGTTGTACCGACCTCCCCTGCAGTCCCGACCTCAGAAAGGACCTCAGTGACCACAGGGGCCTAACAGACAGCAATCAAGGCCACAACAGGCAGGCAGAGTGTATGCCATGACCCAGGAGCAAGCTAATATTGCAGCGAACATTGTGGAAGGTACTATTTCTATTTGTGATACCCATGCAAAAACTTTATTTGATCCCGGTTCTACGCACTCCTATGTTTTCCCTAGTTTTGCGTTGAAGATTGGTGTTAGAGCAATTGATTTGTCGTATGATTTAATTGTGGCCACCCCGATGGGTAAAAAGGTTAACTGTTTGAAATACTACCCTAATTGTAAATTGGTGATAAGTGGAGTTGTGTTTAAGGCCAATTTGATACTATTGACAATGAATGACTTTGATGCCATTTTGGGTATGGATTGGCTTGCTACTCATAGTGCAGTTATGAATTGTCGTGCCAAGACAGTGAAGTTAACAGTTGATAATGGCACTGAGGTGCTATTTGCGGGATCTAAGAAGAAGGTTGTTACTCATATGGTCTCGGTCATTAAAGCTATGAAGTTATTGATGAAAGGTTCTGAGGGGTATATTGCGTTTATCGTGGAGGATAAACAGACTAAAGCGGTGGAGGAGATACCGGTGGTGTCTGAGTTTCCGGATGTTTTTCCTGATGATATTCCTGGATTGCCACCGGTCCGTGAAATTGATTTTTCAATTGAGCTTGTTCCAGGCACAGCTCCAATCTCAAAAGCCCCTTATAGAATGGCCCTAGCGGAGTTGAGAGAACTCAAGGAGCAATTGCAAGAGCTTTTGAACAAGGGTCTTATTAGACCGAGTGTCTCTCCTTGTGGGGCTCCAGTATTGTTTGTGAAGAAAAATGATGGTTATATGAGAATGTGCATTGATTATAGACAACTAAACCAAGTGACCATCAAGAATAAGTATCCTTTACCATGAATCGATGAATTGTTTGATCAATTGCAAGGTGCTCAATATTTTTCTAAAATTGATCTAAGGTCAGGATATCACCAATTGAGGGTACGAGATCAAGATATTCCAAAAACTGCATTCAGAACTAGATATGGTCACTACGAATTTTTGGTGATGTCGTTTGGGTTGACAAATGCGCCAGCAGCTTTTATGGCTATGATGAATAGGGTTTTTGCACAGTACTTGGATAAGTTTGTGGTGGTGTTTATTGATGATGTACTTGTATATTCGAAGAGTCGGGAAGAGCATGCTCAGCATCTTCGTACTTCATTGCAGTTATTGAGGGAACACCAATTGTATGCTAAGTTAAGTAAATGTGAATTTTGGTTGAAACAGGTAGGATTTCTTGGTCACATCATCTCTAAGGAAGGTTTAGTAGTGGACCCAATGAAGATTGAAGCAGTTGTAAAGTGGGATAGACCAAAAACAGTGTCGGAGATCCGAAGTTTCCTAGGCCTCGCAGGTTATTATCGTAGATTCGTGGAAGGATTTTCCTCAATAGCAGCCCCATTATCAAGATTGACTCGTAAGGGAGTTCCTTTTGTGTGGAATGAGGATTGTGAACAAAGTTTTCAGGAGTTAAAACGAGGGTTGACCACAGCCCCTATTTTGACCTTACCTGCTGGTGATGATGGTTTTGTGATTTACACTGATGCATCTGGAGTTGGACTTGGTTGTGTTCTCATACAACATAGGAAGGTGGTGGCTTATGGGTCTAGACAGTTGAAGGATCATGAACGAAAGTATGCAACCCATGACTTGGAGCTTGCTACAGTGGTCTTTGCTTTGAAAATGTGGAGACATTATCTTTACGGAGCCACTTTTGAAGTACATTCAGACCATAAAAGCCTTCAGTATCTCTTTACACAGGGTGATTTGAACATGAGACAGAGGAGATGGATGGAGTATATTAAGGATTATGATTTTAGGTTGAAGTACCATCCTGGGAAGGCTAATGTGGTGGCAGATGCTCTAAGTAGAAAAGCAGCATTCACTGGAGGATTAATTGCAAAATACTTCTAGATTCGATGTTTGGAAGATATGGATGTTTACTTTCAGCCTATCAGTGAGCAAGCAGTATTAGCTAGTATATTCTCGTGGGAACCCGAATTACTCCTGAGGATTAGAGAATACCAGCTACTAGACCCCGAGATTACATGAATCAAAGATCACATGGAGGAGAGGCCCGATTTTAAGTTGGAAAATAATATTTTACATTATAAAGGAAGAATTTGTGTGCCCGATTTTCCAGAATTGAAAGATGAAATCATGGTCGAGGCACACTATACTCGGTATACTATTCATCCAGGCAGTACCAAGATGTATCACGATCTGAAGGATCACTATTGGTGAAAGAATATGAAAAAGGATATTGCAGAATTTGTTGGAAAATGTTTGGTCTACCAGCAGATTAAAGCAGATCATAGGAGACCCCCGGGTCTTTTGCATCAGTTGGAGATTCCTCAGTGGAAGTGGGAGCACGTTACTATGGACTTCGTGTTTGGATTGCCTCATACTAGAAAGGGATTTGATGCTATTTGGGTGATAGTGGACCGTTTGACTAAGTCAGCCCACTTTGTACCATTCAAGACTGGTCAAGGAATGGAGAAAATGGCAGATTTGTATATTAAGGAAGTGGTAAGATTGCATGGAGCACCGGTTTCTATTGTCTGCGATCGGGATAGTAAGTTTGTATCTCAGTTTTGGGTATCACTGCAGGAAGCCTTAAGAACCAAACTGAGTTTTAGTATAGCCTATCATCCCCAAACAGACGGACAAACAGAGCGGACAAACCAAACATTGGAGGATATGCTAAGGGCATGTGTCTTGGATTTCAAGACTAGTTGGGATGAAAGTTTGGCTCTATGTGAATTCGCGTACAACAACAGTTACCACTCTAGCATTGGCATGGCGCCTTTTGAAGCTTTGTATGGAAGGAGATGTCGAACCCCTATATGTTGGTCAAATTTTGGAGCTCGTGGTTTTCATGGACCGTCTGTGGTTGGAGAGTCCAGTGACAAGATAAAACAGATTCGGGAAAGGTAGAAGGTTGCCCGCAGTCGTCAAAAGAGTTATGCTAATAAAAGGAGGAGAGAGTTGAAGTTTGAGGTTGGCGACCATGTATTTTTGAAGGTATCACCTACGCGTGGTACATTGCGGTTTGGGCAGAAAGGGAAGCTTTCCCGAAGATATGTGGGACCGTTCCAAATTATCAGCAAGATTAATGACGTGGCTTATCGGTTAGCACTGCCACCAGAGCTGTCGGGTGTTCATAACGTCTTCCATGTTTCTATGTTGAGGAAATATGTAGCAGACCCTTCACACGTGCTGCAATATGAGCCATTGCAAGTGCAGGATGATATAACTTACACTGAACAACCGGTGGGGATTGTCGATACCAAGGAGCAGGTGTTGAGAAACCGTGTCATCCACTGGGTGAAGGTTCAATGGAGTCATCATCGCCCAGAGAAAGCAACGTGGGAGCTTAGAGACGAAGTGCAGCGTCAGTATCCTCACCTTCTTCCAGAGGTATGTTAGTCATTTGGAGGACCAAATGTCCTTTAAGGGGGGTGAGATGTCATGTCCCGAATTTTTTTATATTGGGTCACACCGTTTGTCGGGTTTGAGTTGGGTTAAGAGGGTCAGATAGATTGATTTAACATAAGTGGGCCTGAGTTAATGGACCCTTTTTGGGCCAAAGGACTCTTTTTGAAATTTCTTAAAACCCACTAGAAAGCAGGGGGCCCTTCCTTGTAATTTAGAAAAACCCCCTCTCTTATATAAATTCTGCTCTTAGGGTTTCTCCCCCTTTCTCCAACCCTCTTCTTTTCTTCTTCAACCCAAAACCCTAGAGGCTCTCTAAGGGGGAAACCAAGGTGGACTCTTCCAAGCTTTGATCTTCAGATCTACTTTGGCTTCAAGATCCAGGCAAGTGGATAGCTAAAACAATGATTTTTTGTTCTTGCAATATGTTTTAGTTGCTCGTTGATTAACACACTTTTTGGCATGACTTCTTCTTGTTTGGATTAATGGCTTTTAGAGGGTAATAGCGTGATTTGATTTTCTTCCAAAATTATAAGGGAGATTGATGTTTGTTTAAAAAATAAATAAAAATAAAAATAAAAAATATATATTCAGTGGAGCTGCCGCTAGGCAGCAGCGCTGCCGCGTGGTAGCAGGCCAGGCGGGTTGCCCGGCCTGGATGGTCTGGGCCCAGGTGCGGGTCTGGGCCAGTCAGCCCATTTTCTTTTCAAAAAAAATATATTATTAAATATATATATTTATACACAATATTACTAAATAAATAATTAGGTTAGGATGTTCTTATAAAGAATTAAAAGGTTATGTTTTGATTAATGGTTTAGTATTTTAATGGAGATTAAGTTTTATTAAATTAATTTTAATTTAATGTTATTAGAAATGTATCTTGGATTATTTATAAATTTAATTGAGAATTATGAAATTTTGATTAATGTTCATTTAGGTTGATTGAAATAAACTAAAAAGGTATTTGGTAGCGATTAAACCGTAAATAGAATATATTTATAATTTTAAATTGGATTCTTAATTGAGTTAGATTTCAAATTGGGATCCGAAATTTGTACCTTTTGTTTTGTATAAAATGATAATGTGTATTTGTACACAACAATGATATTAAGGAATTAATTATTTTCTTTCCCCTTTTTGATCGTGACTTGATTTAACTTTGGATTCAGAAATTGAACATCTTTTACCTAATTTATAAAACACACTAATCATATATAATTGGATTAGATGAATTATGTCTTTTAGGAATGTTAGTTGAATGTTCACATGAGAATTAGACTAAATGCAGAATGAGAATGTGAGGTTCGGGATGCACCACATGATAGGCACCAAAAGTAGTATATCGGCATCGTGGACTCATATTTCCATTGTGATAGAGAGTTAGTTCTCATGTGCATATTTATCTAACTTGACCGTTGGTGGATTAGTGCTTACCCTCAAGAATTTGAATTGACACACGTTCATAATACACTTTCAAATTTAAGTACTCTAAATACTCAAAATGATATTGGATTGAATGTTGGGATTGAGGGTTTCATATCATGGTTCATTCTGTATCGATATACGTTTGTATTTGTAAATAAGTATATTTGTATATATGTATCTGACCGACTGCAGTTCGGAGGTGGACGTATGCCATCGGGTCAGTGTATACTGTGGATAATAGTATACAGCTGTGCCTTCTGTTATTATCTGCGGGATTACCCGTTTCTGTTATTATATGCGGGATTACCCGTTTCTGTTATCTGTATGCGGGATTACCCGTTTCTGCATATTTATCTGCGGGGATACCCATTTCTGCGCATTCATGCCATTGGGGTTTGCATCTGATTTATTTTGGTTCATAATGAATATATCATTTAATTCAGTTGATTAATCCATTGTTGCAACTTACCCTCTTGCCAGATTATGTCAATTTGACCCACTACTTTTGGGTGTCTAGGTTCCGTTGCCGGTGCGGAACCGGAGGGTCAGGCGATGCAGGAAATTCTGCCAAATGACGGAGTTGTTGAGTGGAGCACCGATGATATCATTTGAGGTGTCCTAGTGCGGTGCTGAGTTCGAGAACTTAGGATTATGTAATGAGGCCCACTACAACAAAATGCATTATTGGTTACGGTTTTGCCTACGCAAGCCCATTTTGTGTGGCTAAAAGTTATCTTTTGCCTACGAAAATGAATCTACGTAGGTAAAAGGCACAATTATCTCCTATTTTTGGCGACGCAAGATATTTTCGTAGGCAAAAGTAGTCTGAATTCTCTCCAAACTAAAAGGCAAAGTTTTACCCACGAAGAAATATCATTTGGCGACGCGTCATTTTGTAGGCAAAGTGAAAAACATTTGGCCACGCATATATTTGCATAGGGAAAAACTAAGACTTTTGGCCATGCATAGTCTTTTGTAGGCTATATCCTTTGGCAACACAGTATTTTGTAGGCAACGTGAAAAACCTTTAGCCATACATATATTTGCGTAGAGAAAGGTCAAGACTTTCGGCTACGCATGGTTTTTCGTGGATACTATCCTTTGGCGACGCATTATTTTGTAGGCAAAGTGAAAAACCTTTAGCCACGCATATATTTCCATAGGGAAAAGCTAAGATTTTCGGCTACGCATGGTGTTCCGTGGCTAATATCCTTTGGCGACACGGTATTTTGTAGGCAAAGTGAAAAACCTTTGGCTACGAATATATTTTCATTGGGAAAGGCCAAAACTTTCGGCGACGCATGGTTTTCCATGGGCAATATCCTTTAGCGACGCTATAGTTTGTAGGCAAAGTAAAAAACCTTTCGCCACGATTATTTTTGCATAGGGAAAGGCCAAGACTTTTGACCACACCTTGTTTTCTATGGGCAAATCCAAATATTTTCATTTCCATTCTTTTATTTTTTTTTAATGAAACTATTCCCATGCCTTCCTCTTCTTTTTGTTTTTTTTTTAAATACTATTGGGTTATGTAGATGTTTTTGCTAAAATCGTGCTTTTAAAATCAAAGCCGTTTTTTTTCTTTTTTTTTTGTGCTGTACTGTTTTATTTAAAAAGTCATTTATATGAGAGAAAGAACTTTGGTGTGAGGATATTTTGGGGCCATGTATTTGGATGGTGTAAACTTGATGGGCTCCTAAGTAAGCTGCATTATTTAAAAATGGAATTGATTATTATTGTAGATTTTTCATAAGTAAGCTACATTAGAGTTTAGCTTTCTTTGATGTAGATTTTTTAAGTGTAGTTTTTTTTAATAGTGGGTCTTTTTTAAGTGTAGTTTTTTTTTAATAGTGGATCTATCACATGTTTTAGAAAACTATGTAGAATTTGATTAGTTTCATTATTAATGTATCAACTGGGTCCTTCTTTAAAAGTTAAATCTGGCCAATCTCATAAAACATAGTACATACCATCCATTCTAATTAAATTTGATTTAAAATAAATCGGACACATGGGCACCTAATGGACCCCACAATATGCACATGTTTGTGATCCTACGTGCATTAGGATTTATGGTTTAATAAGAGTTAACTTGCGTTACTTTCTTTTCAACAAAGAGAAAAACGAGGGAAAGGGAAGAAAAACGAGGGAAAGGGAAGAAAAGAAGGGAAACTGAAAGGAGGGAGAGGAAGGAATAGGAAGGAAGAAGGAAGTGCAGCAGCGATTTAGGTTCATCACATAGCTTTTAAATCTTTCTTCATTAAAACATGCATCACAATGATTTTTTTCTTGTCCATGTGCTGTTCCATTAGTGTTCTGTGTTCATTAATCCATTTTATTTGATCTGTTTTGTGTTGTTTTGTTAAACTGTATATGGATCTGGCGTGTTTTGTGCACTGCAATGTTTTTGTAGCATTGTTGTTTCTGCGCTACCATGTTATGCATACAGATCCAGATCTACTGCACTGTAATCTGTAATATTTCTGCAGAATCCATCGCTGTTGTCTGTAATGTTTCTTCCAGATCTAGATCTACTGCACTGCAATCTGTAAGTCCATCGCTGTTGTAAAAGGATGCATTAGGCCCGCTGTTGTTTTTTCTGTAGAATCACTGAACTGTAATTCTGTAGAATCGCTGTTGTTGTTGTTTTTTGCAAAATCACTGAACTGTAATCGTTGCAAACCCGCTGTTGTTTTTTCTGTAGAACTGTAATCCTGAAGTCCATCGCTGTTGTTGTTGTTTTTTGCAAAATCACTGAACTGTAATCGTTGCAAACCCGCTGTTGTGTTGTTTTTTGCAAAAGGATGCAGTAGGCCCCTCCCCCATTGAAAAAGGCCAGGCCGGGATTTGCACCCCCCCTGCGCGCGCAATAATCACACACGATGCGTCGCGCGGGCACGCACCCGGTTAAACGTTTTCCGGACCAAGAATCTCGGGCCAAGCCCGGCTCGTGTGCGCGCATAGGGTTCATAGCAAAAGAGTCCAAAAGAGCTTGAAGTATAAAGGACAAGGATATACATATAAAGTGCTCAAAGAATTTATACTTTTCCAATGTGGGACTTTTGAAAAACTACAAAGCTCTTTGTGTAAAGCAAAACTATAAAACTCAATTTTGAAATTAACCCCTTAGAACCCAATCCCATCTATATATATTAACAAAGTTGAGTTCACCACAATAACTACCACAATCATGTGTTTATCCGGTCTTAACCTCAAATCAATTTTCTAACCATGCCTATACCATATACTAATTTAGACTAGTTATATTTAGAACCTATAACTAGTTAGTGATAGCATGAATTGAACATGCACATGAACACTTGAAAATTCGAGGGTTGCTTCTATACGCATGAATTGTATTTTTGGAAGTAACTAAAATTAAAGAAATAAAAAGAAATATTCATAAGTGTCTAAGTAGGAAAAAAAAGAAATAGAAAAGAGTAAAAATCTATATTGCACCCATTTGTTTGCTTGGAATTGAATGACTTGAATTCCTTTGAAAACATGAAATATATTTTTAAAAATGACTAAAATTGAAGAAATATGAGTAAAGACTAGCATAAAATATCGTGTTATGTATGGCTAGTGTCGCATATAGATTGAATAATAAATTAAAATTGAATGGTCAAAATCAAGTAGAAATTGCGATAGGCCCATACTAAGCTTGGTCCTAAAAATAAAAATATACTGAATTTGGGGACATTTTTCAAGAGACTAATGATAAGAAATGAATAAATACTATATAACATAAGGCAAGGAATAACATTTACATTTTATTACATTAAAAAAAAGTAAGTTTGACATTTTTTAAAAATGGAGACTACAATTTATAGTCAAATAAAAACATTTTGAGAAAAAAAACTATGCAAAGACTATATGTTTGAATGGAATTGAATGACTTGAATTCCCTTGAATAATAATAATAATAAGGTCGATTTTATTTCTTTATGTTGGTTTGACAAAAAAAAAAATCAAACAAATGTCACAACTGTTGTAGAACATTGAGTTAAATTCAGCATTTGGGCATCCAAATATGCTTTAATTCATTCAATCTATTCCATATATATGTAGACAACATGGGTCCAAGTTTCAAAACAGACAGACTTCATCTCAACCAAAATCAAGCTTAAATGACTCTTGTCAGTGTTCCTGGGTGGCAACCCAGGCTAGAGCAACTCATACATTCCGATGATAAAATTAGTTGAAACTCACAGGGAAGACTTAAAATATGCTCTAGGTCATTCCTTCAGAGTTTCGGATTTTTCAGACACCATTGGATGCAAGTTCAAATTTATGGAGCCCCATTCTAAAGTTTTAGGGACACTGTGTGAAACTTCACTTTCTAAAGACCAAATTGGCTAAAATTTCTATGGAAAGCCTCAATAATGCTCTAGAGTATTTCCACAAAATTTCGGGTCGGTTGGATGTTGTTGACCCAAAGTCAACATACCCACTGGGCTATGAGGGCACTGAATACAAGCCTAACTTCCCAAAGGCCAAATCAATTGGAAATTGGATATAGACCTAAAAATAGGCTCCTCATTAAAATCTCAAAATTCCGTCGCTATATGAGATCTTTGGGCCCCAAACAATTGAAGCATGGGCCCACTTTGACCAAAAGTCAACAGATTGTGTGACCCACTTTTCGTTGTCAAAGCCTGATGAAAATTTTATGGCATTCCTAAAATGATGTCATAGTCCATCCATTTAAATTTCATGAGGTTTGCATATCATTTGGGCCTAAAACCATATAGAGTAAAGAGATATAATTGCACCCATTTGTTTTCATGGAATTGAATGACTTGAATTCCTTTGAATACATGAAATGTATTTTTGGGAATGACTAAAATTAAAGAAATAAAAGTAATAATTCATAAGTTTCTAACTTAAAAAAAAGAAATAGAAAAGAGTAAAGATTTGTAAATGATAAAAAACTTAGAAAGGAGATGAAAAATATTTACCTAACTATTAGCTTAATCTGTACCATTCATGTCGAATCGGTACAATTGTGACTGTAATAAAAAATTGTAAAAATACTTAAAATTTAAAAAAAAGGTAAACAATGTAAAAAGATAAAACGCATGATTATGCTTTTGCACATTTTTTACAAACCTTTTAGAGTTCAAAATGATAGAACTCGTTACTATGCATAACATTAATTTGTTGACTTAACCTTGAACCGCATGATTTCAGATATGGACAAAAGTTGGTTGTTGCTTCGTGACACATTCAGTGAGCAATATAAAGATGGCGTGAAGTCATTTATTGAGTTTGCAAAGGCACATTCAGGCGAGGTTACGGAGATTAAGTGCCCGTGTAGCCATTGTTGTAACTACTTTAAGCATAAGTATGATACTGTTTATATTCATCTGTTAAAAAGAGGGACGATGGCATCCTACACCACTTGGGACAGACACGGAGAACTTCCACAACGTGATGAGCCGGACAAGGAAGATGATGAATATGATGAGGATCATGATGAATATGATCAATTATTAGAGGACCATCACATGGGAACTTACATCGAGGGTGATACCCTAGAGATGGAGGATGTGCAAGACTTTGAGAAAATATTGGAGGCGTCCCAATGTGGTTTGTACCCTGGCTGCAAAGAGACAGATACTTTGTTATCATTTGTCATCCAAATGTTATATGTGAAAGTAGAGAATGGGTGGAGCAATACATCTTTCAACAAAGTTTTAGAGATATTTAGGCAGTTCCTACCAAAGGGACACAAAGTTCCGGGGTCAATTTATGAGTCCAAAAAGTTACTACGAGACTTAGGATTGGGATATGAGCTCATTGATGCATGTAAAAATGATTGTGTACTATATTGGAAGGAGAATGCAGACTTGAAAAAATGTCCCACGTGTCAGGAATCCAGGTATAAGATCAACGATAGTAGGGGTAAGAAGATCCCTCACAAGATACTGCGTTATTTCCCATTGCACCAAGGTTGCGAAGATTGTACATGTCTCGGAAGACAGCCAAAGACATGAGATGGCACAGTGATAAGCGTCTGGATGACGGGGTAGGAAGGCATCCAGCAGACTTTGAAGAGTGGAAGCAATTTGATCGGAATTATCCAGAGTTTGCACAGGAGACCCGCAATGTCAGATTGGGCTTGGCCACTGATGGGTTCAACCCTTTCGGAAACTTGAGCTCTTCTTATAGTATGTGGCCTGTCATTATTATGCCCTACAACTTACCACCCTGGAAATGCATGAAGGACCCATTTTTCATGATGTCCTTACTTATTCCTGGACCGAGTCAACCAGGGACTAACATTGATATCTACCTGAGACCCTTGATTGATGAGTTAAATGATCTATGGGAGACAGGTGTTCTGACTTATGATGCCTCCACTAAAGAGAACTTTCAGATGCGTGCAGCTTTAATGTGGACCATAAATGACTTCCCTGCATATGGTGACGTGTCTGGGTGGAGTACAAAAGGTTATTTGGCTTGTCCCACTTGCAATGATAATAATTTATCAGTAAGATTGACAGATAAGATCGGTTGGGTGGGACATCGATCTTACTTGCCTGAGAATCACAATTGGAGGAAGGACAATAAGTTTAATGGTTTTCCCGAGCTTGACAAAAGATCCTTGGACATACCAGCCGTGGATAAAGTTATGGCTCAATTGGATAAGTTACCAGAGACCAAGTTCGGAAAGGGTGATACTAAAAGGAAAAGGCCCCGTGACGACGAACAATTGAACTGGACAAAAAAGAGCATTTTATGGAAGCTTCCATACTAGAAGTCAAAGAAGCTCCGACATAATCTTGATGTCATGCACATAGAGAAGAATATAGGTGAAAGCTGCTGTGGAACGATGTTGGCCATAGAAGGCAAGAACAAAGACACTCCAAAAGCGCGTGCGGATTTGGAAAAAATGGGCATAAGACCAGAATTGCATCTACAGAAAAATGACAAAGGATCTGTATTGAAGCCTAGGGCAGTCTACACATTGAGCTCGAAACAGATAGATGATTTTTGTGAATTCTTGAAGTCCATCTGTTATCCAGATGGCTATGCAGCTAATATATCAAGGTCTGTGAACTCTAAAAATGGCAAGTTATCAGGCATGAAAAGCCATGACTATCATGTCCTCCTTCAACGTCTTCTTCCAATAGGCATGCGCGGTTTTGTGAATAAAGAGATATGTACCGCACTGCTTGAGTTGGGCAGTTTTTTTCAGGAACTTTGCTCGAAGTCATTAAGGCGTAGTGATTTGGAGAAATTGGAAGAACGAATAGTGCTTATACTCTGCAAGCTGGAGATGATCTTTCCTCCAGCTTTCTTCGATGTGATGGTCCATCTAGCTGTGCACTTGCCTCATGAGGCCATGTTTGGTGGACCTGTGCAATATCGGTGGATGTACCCGATCGAAAGGTGAATGCTACAATCCTATGGTGAATTATTGATTTAGTAGTGCAATTATCTTGCATATGTAATCTTAATTGTGATTGTTGCTTATTTGAAGGTTTCTCAAGACTCTAAAAGGGTATGTCACCAACAAAGCACGTCCAGAAGGTTCAATTGCTGAGGCTTACATTTCCAAGGAGTGTCTCAATTTTTGCTCAATGTACCTAAAAGGGACTGATAAACCAGGACGGAATTGTGATGGTGGCAATCGTGGCCCTGGAATGGAGATCTTTACCCAAAATGTCAAACTCTTCTCACCGATCTTAAGGGCTCTTGATCCTTCCCAGAAAGAACGGGAAATGGCTCATTGGTTTGTGCTGTACAATACCGCCGAGGTGGAACCATATCTAGAGCATGTGGGTTAGTTAAATTACATATATAAACCTATTAATTATAACACTATTTTAAGATACTTATGTACACATTTCACTGAATAGGGAACACAAGAATATTATAGAGAATCAGAATCCTCAAGGACGTGATATAACTCAAATACAGCGAGCAGAATTTCCAAAATGGTTTGAAAAACATGTAAGATATATTTGAAAGAGCTTAGACATATTGGTAAACACTAACTAGCTTAAATTAATTTGAAATTAACTTTTTATGTTTGCAATATGTTTGTTCATGTAGATGAATGAGTTGCGAAATCAACGGTCACCAGAAGCAACCCAAAAACTGTGGTCATTAGCACAAGGTCCCAGTCCGATAATTGATCTTTATGCTGGTTGCATCTGCAATGGTGTTCGGTTCCATAGTAGAGACCATGAGAGCCGTCGGAGGTGCCAAAATAGTGGGTTGGTCGTACCAAGGGGAGCATAAAGGGAAGCAAATTGACTTCTATGGTTATTTGTGCAAAATATTGGAATTGAGATACTTGCATGGAGGTAGAGTGGTTCTATTTCAATGTGAATGGTATGACATCGGTCACAAAAGTAGAATACATACTGATCAACATGTCAAAACCATTGATATTAGGAGGCTTTGGTATAAAGATGATCCATTTGTCCTTCCAAGTAATGTCAAACAAGTATTCTATGTCAATGACACCATCAAAGGTAAGAATTGGAGAGTGGTAGAACAGGTCAATCATTGAGGAGTATGGGATGTACCAGAGCGGGATGATGCGTCCAATGATGCATTTCAACAGGACGAATCAACCAATGGTGTCCCAATTCTTGAACAAGATACTGATATTCAATATTACAGCAGAGATGATATGGATCTCGATATTGTTCCCGTTAATGAATTAATGACTGAGCATTATTCCGATGATAATGACGAGGATGACACAATTTTGGAATATATAGATGACGAAGAAGATGAACAGCAAAGAGGACACATCCATGATGTCTATCATGATATAGAACCTGATATAGAATATGATATGTAGCTTTTGTTTTATACTTTAGTAGCTTTTGATTATATGGACAACTGTTATAAATTTATAAGATTTTTCATTTACATATCATGGCTTTGTTGTTTCACATGTCATTCCAGTTATTGGCATCATTTTATATTTTTTTTCATTTCATTGTTTGTCATATATAGTTGCCAAATATGCAAAAAGGTGGTAAATTATTTGTGAAGCCTGGGTTTTTGGCGACCCAAAGGAAGAAGTTACCTATCGAGGAGGAGAGAGATAAAAGGATTAAAGAGAATATTGCGAGAATGCATGCTCTAGGGGTTCCGGATAAGGCAAATTCGTTCTTTGGATTGGGTCAGACGGCCATGAAGAAAAAAACCATGGAGAGAAAGAGAAAGGAGGGTGGATGTGACGATGGTGAGGCTTATCTTCCACCTGAGGGTGAGGAGGGATTGAGTTCTTCCAATGAAAGTTCCTTTAATGATGAGGATGATGAATCTGAGCCCCAGTTGAATAAGGTAATAACCTTTATTTTTCTGCTCATGCTTAGATGCTACAAGGGTTAAAAACATTGACTACTAATAGTAACTTTGTTAACTTTTTCATTTTATACATATTACTATTATATGATGATTATGATGATTACACTATGTAGTATTACTTAATTTGATGTTTGATTGTTGATTACTTCAATTATTGATTACTAAAAATTAAGTTTACTGTTATGTCAGGTCACAAATATGCCTCCGTGGCTTAGGAATAGAGGTGGTGCTACTAGTCGTTCAGGAGCTACACAGACCCTCGAGCGAGTGATACCGATGCCATCTCCACAGCCTACCCATGATCCATTGCCACAACATGATCCACAACCACATCCACAGCCACAGCCTACCCAAGCTCACTTCTCATCATTTACACGGCCTGACCAGCTTACTAGTCCACGTAGTGCTGCCAGTAGTGTGGGTAAGAAATGTACACCATTTACATATAAATAAAATTGGCTTTCCTTTAATGATTTATGTCTACTAACATAAATAAATTTGTGTTCTTAACAGCATCGGCTTCAGTCTCTAGCAAAACTGGTAAACGGGGCCCGACCAGGGGGAAGAACGTGGATAGGCTTAGGAAAGTGCTTGGTCATCCCATTCCTGTTGATATCAATCGTGAGGAAGGGGCAATAGAGGGAACGTGGGCCTCTTCTGTAGCATCTGCTCTTGGGGAACAGATTCGAGATCATGCACCAATCCTAGACATTCATTGGGTAGACGTTGATTTTGAGATCAGGCTAGCCATTGTTATGAGAGTTGGGGTAATATAAATTGATTTATAAAAGAAAAATTGTTTAACATGTTATTCAATTGATTTCTTAAACTGAGAGTTTAATTCATATTGCATTTTATTGTTACCAATTGCAGTTAACCTTTGACCTTGGCGGGGACTATGAAAGAGATTTGGTGCTCAAGTCTATCATTGACCATAAGTGCCAAGATTTATACAAAGACTGGAAAAGCACATTGCACAAGCACTATCTTGAGCTCAAAAAGGATGGGGTGTCAGACATCAAAAGCCATCCATTATATCCTTGTAAATTGGATGACTGGAAGTTTATGATCGAGCACGTGTGGGAGAGCGACAGTTTTAAGGTATTCCTTATTGGTGTTATATACATATATATGGTGTTTGGGCTTCTACTAGATTGAAATAAACCAACTGCATGTGAGATAATTAAGCTTATTTTGTTGTTTTCTTTTTTAATTTTGTCCTCATAGAAAAAGTCTGAAAGTGGAAAAAAGGCACGAACCGCCCAAAAATACAATCATACGAGTGGCTCAAGATCGTATGCATCACGAGCATCTATCGATGTAAGTATATGATTGTAAATTTTTACTCTTAATAAAATTTCAATACTTAGTTAATCTGACCGAAATATCTAATAAATAATACGCATCAAAGAATGGTGGTGTTCGACCATCTATCCCGGATATTTTTGAGCAAACTCACAGACGTGGTCGGCATGGTGGGATGTGGATAAATGACCATGCTGAACAACATCATGTAAGTACTAGCTAATTCATTTATTTAAATCATCAAATGTACATTTTTTACATATGTTATGGGTTTACATAATGAAAAATGACAGGCTATGTTAAAAGAGAAGATTCTTGCACAGTCGCAGCCAGGTGTCAAGAATCCGCAAACCGAGGTACAAGTTTCCATCGATGTGCTTGGGAAAAGATCAGGTTTCTCAAGGGGATTTGGGATACGCAGCATCGCTTCATCTTCCACACAGTCTCAAGAACCTAATCCTGAGGTGATCGCTTTGCAGCAGAAGATAGCTGACCAAGATAAGACCTTGGCTGCATGGCGGGGCTTACTACAGGTGATGGCTACAAAAATTGGGATAGATCCTGCCAGTGTACCAGGATTAGTGGATCCAACTAACATTCCGAGGTTAGTTCTAGAGAATGGTGGTGAAGATGGCACATCGAGTGGAGGGCAGGATGCGGCTTCCCTTGGTTAGTAAATTAAAATTTTATTTTCAATTCTAAAGAGTGGTTTGAACTCAAATATTGAGTTTAAGGAGGTATCTAAAATTGAGTAAACAAATTATTTCATCTGTTTAAGCCAAATTTTGTTGTGGCTAACTTTGTGATAATTCATTTTGACAATATGGACACTGTGAGGCCCTTAGAATATTGTTGTGGCTTTGAAACACATTTTGGGTAATATTTTAGGGGGATATGCTGCTCCTTTATTTTCAAAGGGCATGGTTAGTGTAATTTGCTAACTTTTGAATTTCTGATCAACTTGAAGAGTGACGATAGCAAAAGCATATATTAGATTTGAAGTTAGTTTATTGATAAAATGTTAACAATTTTCTGTATTTTTTTTTGTGCAGGTTGATGATGGAGGATGTCTTCAACTTGACAACTAGATGGCCTTTTCTCTTATTTTCTCTTTTATCACAAGCATTTAGACTTGTTGAACATTATCTTCTTGTTTTTGGATATTTGAATATATTTGAGACTTATTTGGATGATATGTATTGGATATTTTGTAATTTTTTAATATTTTTTCATTGAGATTCATAATTGGTTGGATTTTAATCTATTTGGATGTTTATTGAATTAGTTTAGATGAGATTGGTATAAACTGGTTGCTGAAAAAAATTAAAAATAAATAATTTTTTTCATTATCTCTTTTGGCTATGCAATGTATGAAGGTAAAGAATAGATGGAGGTTTTGGCTACGTGTATTGAGTGGGCAAAAGTTATGTTTATAATAAAAAATAATATTTTTTACTTTTGCCTACGAACTTTTCATAGGCAAAAGTGCTAATTAAAATTAAAAAAAACTGTGTTTGACTTTTGGCTATGCAAACCTTCGTAGCTAAAGATTACAAACCTTTGTAGCCAAAGGTTGTACATTTGCCTACATAAAATATTCGTAGCCAAAGGCTGTACATTTGTCTACGTAAAAGCTTCATAGCCAAAGGCTATACATTTGCCTACGTAAAATCTTCGTAGCCAAAAGCTGTACACAACATTTGGCTACGAAGATTTTGCGTAGCCAAAAGCAACACTCTTACCCTACAGGAAAGCGTAGCTAAAAACTCAGTTTTTGCCCACGCACTATTCTATGCATGGGCAAAGACCTTTCCCCACAACCCTTTGGCTACGATTTGCCTACGCATGTCATTGCGTAGGCAAAGAGTTTTACCTACGCATTTAGTCCTTTACCTACAAATTTTCTGCATAGGCAAAGGTGCATTTTGTTGTAGTGGCCATGTCTGGGCCATTAGTTATTAATTTAAGTTCGGTTGTTTTGAAATTTTAACTCTAATTGTGATGCTTCGAAGCACTTGACTCTGGTTTTATTATTAATGAGCTTGATTATCTTATTGTGATGTAATATCCGTCTGCGATGAGCATGGATTTTAGTTCTGCGTGTGATTATGGTTGCTTAATCACTAAGCAGCCTCACGAAGGACTTCGATCCACCCGGAATTGGGGCCCGTGCTGTTTATGTTTAGAAAAATTTTAATTGGCCCAAATTCTCACACCCCTGGAACCGGGTTTGGATCCGGCCTAGTTTTGGGGGAGTGACATGGCCCTCCGAAGCTTAAGTCAGTAAGGAAGTAAACACTTTTCAAGTACGATGGATTGATCCCTTCTCCCTTCTTCGAAGTTTAATTTATACCTTTTTGGTTCATAGCCCCATTATCTCTCCCTGTTTCCCCTATAATCCATGTTTTGTCCATGATCCCGATCCCCCCCCTTCCACCCCCGCCCCCTTTGTAATTGTTTAGGTTGTCACACTCCTAAAACTGGGCCGGATCCAAAACCCGATTCCAGGGGTATGAGAATTGGGGCTAATTAAAATTTTTCTAACATAAACAATACGAGCCCCAATTCCAGGTGGATCGAAGTCCTTCGTGAGGCTATGCTTGGTGATCAAGCAACCATAATCACACACGGAACTAAAATCCATACTCATCGCAGAGGGATATCACATAACAACCATGTAACAAATCTCATTTTTAATAAAATCAAGGTCAAGTGCTTCGAAGCATAACAATTAAAGTTATAATTTTAAAACAAATAAATTTAATAAAATAAACTAATGGTCCAAATATGGTCTTATTACATATTATAAAGTTTTCTATCTCTGCACCACACTAGGACACCTCAGATGATGTCAACAGTACTCCACTCAATAACTCCGCCATCTGGCGGGATCCCCTGCGTTGCTTGACCCTCTGATTCAATACCGGTAATAGAACCTAGACACTAAAAGTAGTGAGTCAAATTGACGTAATCTGACAAGAGTGTAAACTGCAAGCAATGGATTAATCAACTAAATTAAACAGAAGTATTCATTCTGACCCAAAATATATTAGATGCAAACCCCAATGGCATGAATGCACAGAAACGGGTATTGCCGCGAATAAATATACAGAAACGGATAATCCCGCATACAGATAACAGAAACGGGCAACCCCGCATACAGATAATAGAAACGGGTAGTCCCGCAGATGATAATAGAATCAAGTAATCCCCCGGATAATAATAAAAACGAGTAATCCCGCAGATAATAACAGAAACGGGTAATCCCACAGATAATAACAGAAACGGGTAATCCCGCAGATAATAACAAAAGGAACAGCTGTATACTATTATTCATAGTACACGCTGACCTGATGGCATATGTCCACCTCCAAACTGCAATCGGTCAAATATATATACAAATATACATATTTACAAATACATACGTATACCGATGCAGAATGAACTATGATATGAAACCCTTAATCCCAATATTCAATCCAATATCATTTTGAGTATTTAGAGTACTTAATTAAAAAAATGTATTATGAATTGTGTGCCTTCTCAAGTTATCTGAAGAAAGTACTAATCCACCTAACGGTTATAGTTAGATAAATATGCATATGAGAACTAGCCATCTTTCACAATGAAAATGTGAGTCCACGATGCCAATATCCTACTTTTCGCATCTATCATGTGGTGCATCCCGAACCTCACATTCCCATTCTAAATTTAGTTTAATTTTCATGTGAACATTCAACTAATTTTTCAAAAAAAACATAATTCATCTAATCCAATTTTGTACATTTATTGTGTTTTACAAATTGGTTAAAAGATGTTCAAATTTCAAATCCAGATTCAATCAAAATAGTCAAATTACAAATCCAAACTTAATCAAAATAGTCAAAAGGGAAAGAGAATAAATAAGTTCTTGATTATCGTTGTTGTAACCATCACCCTTATTATTTTATATACACCAAAAGGTACAAATCTCTAATTCAAACTCCAAATCTAAACTTAAACAAAAATCCAATTTAGAATTCCAATTACATTCTAATTTAAGATTTTATTATCTCAAATACATATAATTAAATTCTAATCAAATTGAATAAATTATTAATCACAAGTGTTTAAATTCCCAAATAAATTTATAACCAATCCTAACTAAATCTCTATTGATACGAAATTAAGAATTAATTAATATAATTAAATTACCATTAATCTATTAGACCATTAACCAAACCACAATATCTTAAACATTTATAAATAAAATCCTAATTTCTAAATATACTTATTTATTTATTATTTGTGTTTTTTTTTAAATGAGCTTAGCCCTTTGATTCAGCCCAGTCGGCCCAACCCAGCAGCAGCCCGGCCTGGGCGCTGCCCGGCCCAGCAGCCGCCAGGCCAAGCCTGGCTGGCGAGCAGCGGCTGGCTGCAAAAAAAAAAATTTTTTAACAATGAAGTCAAATTCTTATTATCCCGTATAATCAAAGACTTTAAAACCCATCCGAGTAAATCATATTAGTTTTGTTCAAAAGCAAACTTTTATTACTAATCCCTAACCCAAATCATTAAACCAAAACAAATAAACCATAGATAAAGCATGTGATTCAAAGAAGCAACCAAGAAAACATTGTTTATAGTTATCCACTTACCTGCATCTTGAAGCTAAAAGCAAATCTGAATATCAGAAGATCCAACCTTGGTTTCCTCCCCCGGAGAACTTTTAGGACTTAGTTGCAAAAGAAAGGAAGAAGATAGGAGAATGTGGAAAACCTTAAGGGTTTATATTAAGAGGAGACTTTTTCTAAATTACAAGGAAGGGCTCATTGCTTTCTAATGAGTTTTATGAAATTCCAAAAGAGTCCTTTGGCCTAAAAGGGTCAAATAACACAAACCCAAAGCCCAAGAGTATTAATCAGTTCATCTAACTTCTTTTAACCCAACTCAAACCCGACAAACCAGTATGACTCAAAAATAAAAAATTTGGGACCTGATATAGGTCATGGTCCATATGCGGGTATGCTACTGCTGTTACTTTTATAACTGCCTTGTTAATGGGTATCTTCCACTATGCCATGCATTAACCCATGCTTCAGAGGCCGTCCAGTTGACGCTAGATGGAGTCAAGGCGCCTTGGCACTTAGCTATGGGCTTTGACACGTGGCTACAGGTTTTGTCCTAAGGTTTGCTGGGCCATTTAAGTGCTCAACCTTGGGCCCTAGTGTTGGCCCATGGTATGTCGGATACCTCTTCGTGGCTTTAACACTACGAGCTGGATCCAGAGTCTGGTAAAATTTTCTCCTACAGCCTTTATATTAACAGTCGTCAAGATTACTTTTAACTTTACATGTTGGTATTTGACATTTAAGAAAATAAAATAATGCTTATAAATTTTCATCTCAAATTATTTTTTCATTATGTTTATAGCGTTCTTTTTTAAATATTTGTGAATAGCCAAACGCTTTATTTTGGAATATGAACAAATTTTTTAAAATATGCAAAAGATAAAAAAATAACAAAATATTATAATATACCAATGTTATAATATATGAAAAAAGAATCTATCAATATCTAAATCTACACATATTTTATTTTGCTAGTACCCAAACATCCCCTAAGAGATTACCATATATATATATATGAGGAATACTATTATCTATTCTTCCCTCACTATGTGATGAGGAACAAATATATATTTGGAAAGATTCACGCATAAAAAAAGAAAGGTCATTTATAGTATTATAAAAAAGAAGAATCTTCACATGTAAAGAGGAAAAGTCATGTTATTGTCCTTCACCATGATGCATAGTAGTATTCCCATATATATATATATATTACCAAAAAAGCTCCTTTTTTAGCCTATGAAATTTTGACAAATGTTATTTAATCTCCTTAAAATTAACTATATATTATTTTTTTACTTTACACTTGTGAGGTGGCAGGTTTCATTAAACATGTCAAAATGGCAAACACTTTCTTTTTCAAATGTAAAGTTTTTGAAAATTCCTAATATATATAAAATATAATGTCCAAAAAGGGAGGGCAGGGTGTTCCGCCCATGTGCATACTCATCACTCATCATCTCCCCACCTCATCTGACTTATTATTATTATTATTATTATTATTATTATTATTATTATATTCCTCTTTATTAGGAATACTTATCTTCTTCCTCGTCTGAGTGGTTAAATATAAATAAATTGATATTATTATTATTATATTCCTCTTTATTAGTAATTCTTATCTTCTTCTTGGCCTGAGTATTTAAATATAAATAAATTGAGGCCAGATATGATGCGTGTTGCGCAATGTGCATCCATGGACACTTGGCTGTTGGGCCCACCCACAGGTCCACCTAGGGTTGGAAACAAAGGTTTTGAAGATCCATCATTCGGGGTTCACAGGTTGAATCCATTCAAATAGAAACGCCGTCCATTCAACAATCCATTCCAACGTATCTATGGTTGGTCCTGTATCTATAGTTTACTGTCCGCCCTATAATATTTGGGAGATGAATCGCATGTTTCCATGTCTTTGGAGAAAAAACACACACACACACACACATTCGCTTTGGATAGATTCAAATAGATGAGAGAGGAGATGTGTGAAATTTAGAGAGAATGAAATCAGATCGTATGAGAAAATCTCCCATGACGACTCTGAGAAGATCAATCAGGTCCCTCTATGTCACCTCTCTTCGCGGTCATCCTCTCCCCACGGACAACACCGTGGGAGCTGCGTCACCGCGGGGGATTTTCTCAGAGGATCCGGACTCCAGAGAGGATGCATCATCATCCAATCAGGTGGGCCCCACTGCGTGGTGAAATGTAAGAAGAAGCGCGTGGCACTCTGCAAACGGTGTGCGTAAGATACATTTAAACAATTGTAACGAGCTTTTAAGAGGTGCGCCCGTCCCGGTTGCTGCCGTCAAGCCTCAACAGCGCTTCACTTTTGGGATCTCTAATTGTCTCTGAGAGTGCCTGCCTCCGTTTCATTCTAAGGTCCAATTTTAATTTTTCTTCTACCACTACTAGTTATTATTGTTACATGAGAACAATTATCAAATAGTATGCATGAAGTAATTGTTTGATTTTGATCTATGGTGGGTGCCGATGATGCGATCGATCGATCTCCAGAAATTGAACGTTTGCTTATTTGCCCTCCTCCTTCTCCTACTCCACCTACTAGTCCATATATCTGTAGTTTCTAACAGCACAAAGAAAGAAAGAAAGAAAGTCCAAACAATACAATGGTCTTTTGAGTACGTTTTATCCGAAACAGCAGTGATCGGCGTCTTTCATGCCATCAGCTGTGCCCATTGCCCACGGGAGGAAGGGTTTTAGTTAGAATTAGATTAAATTTCGTCCAAGTAACTGAAACTGATGTCGCCTTTGGTTAAGTTAGTGATCAAGAATAACATTCATTTGGTTTGGTGGACAGACTGGGGGTGAGGGACATGGTTAACCTTACCTCAAAATCATCATCATCATCGTCATCAATCAGCAACTTCAAGATTTTGGTGGTCAAAATGTGGCCATAGTTTAGGGTTTGATGTAGAAAAGTTGGATAACTAAGTTCATCCGACCAACTTTTTGTTTTGGGTGTGGTTCATCACCGACTGGTTTGTGTTTGTTTCTCTTCTTCCCTTGCCTACCTTTTTATCTTTCTATTTCCGGATTACCGCAACTTATTTCATCCACCACTGGCTGGCTTTACATTTCATCTTCATTTTTTGTGGGCGCAACTCCTTTTGGTTTTGTTTTCTGACTCTATTTTTAGCACATACCAAGTCTTGTGTTTCTCACCCAATAGCTAAATAGGCTTCTGCTTCAAACTTGTGTGATCAAGTGACAATAAAAAGGAGCTTGCTGCATGCAATAATCTTTTAAGCCTCACACCAAGTGCATCATGCAAATGAGGTGTATTAAAAGTGAAAGATTCTCTCCCACAAGTGGACCCCATGTACTGTCCTGCTCTATAGGCTCGACTTGGTCCCACCTTTGATCACTGCTGCCCCTTTCACACTTGTCATCTCTCCATCTTCATGAGGCCCAATTTTACACTCATCAAACTTCCACTCACCCTAAATTGAATCCTAAAAGAAAAATAAAATCTATGGTCTAACATCCATTAGAATTTAAGGTGGTTAAATAAAGGGCTAAGATAATCCGACTGATTTTGGCTTATCCTCAAGGAGACCTTTTCATCTAGCTTTCCCCCAATACAAGACATGCGCCTAAGTGGGATGCACAAGCTGCACCACAACTGCACAACAAGTGAACACTATGCGGTTTGCTCATAGGAGAAAAGGTTCCATGTTAAACTTTGGGTCTAGCAACATGATTAAATTTTGATCAACATCAAGCATCAATAATTCAGGAGAGAGGTGACACTGTGACAGTTATTATCATTATCTGGTAGTTCCCAATTTTTAAATTCAGGTTTGTGATGGCTTGTACAATGTAATTTTGGTTGTTTTATTTTTTGGAATGGAAGCTTACTTGAACTTGCAACCTCATCATTTTGACTACAACAACTTCTCAAATGTAGATCTAATAGGCACTATTTCACTTGTCTCCATCTCCTTGTCATATCAATTGGCTGATCTCTTCACCAAGTCACTTCTGACGGCTAGATTCTTTCATCTACTTAATAATTTTTTTATGCATCAATTCCTGCACCATGACCTTGAATGGGGTGTGAAAGGAGTTGATGGACCATGTAGATTATGTAGTCTGTGATGTACCATTATCTTAGGAGATTGGTGTGTTTTTTTTTTTTTTTTTGGGTTACATAGACATTAATAAAATTATGAAAATCATATCTTTGTAACATAATATCTTTGCATTTTTGTATTTGTATGATCCTTTTCTTTCTCTGCTAGCATGTGGTCAATGATGCCACAAGGTGTAGGCCATAAACCCCATGGACTGATGCAATGCAAAGGTTGTTTTCATTGCACTCTCAGACTTGCTGATGTAGTCTTTGGCCATTGCTATCATACAATCCTATACCAGTGGTCCAGGCTACTACACAAGTATGCGAAATATATACATTTGAGCATTTACATGCCTATCCTTCTAAAAAAGAATTTTGTTCTGTTCACTTGTGTGTATAAAAGGTATTCATTATCTTTTTTATTGAATTTTTGACAGTCTGTAAATTTTCACGGTGAAACTAGATATGGTCTAATAATACATAAAATAAATGGTACTATGTGAATCGCTTTTTATCTAAGAAAATTGGTTCCCTGGTTGATAAGGAGTTTTTTTTTTAATTAAATTTTCTGTGTTACTTCTCAGTGATAAGGTTCATCCGCTATATCTTTTCCAGTATCAAAGTTCTAAAATTGGATGCATACTTCCCTCAGTTTGTAACTTTTCATGTGACATCAAATTCATAGGCATATATAGTTTGCATGATTCCTTAAAACATGTGATTTTCTAGGCAAAATGCAAGGTGCAATTCAAGCAATCAGATACCATGGAAACATTCTCAAACAAGCTGTTGTACAACATGTGCGTGTTGTGGATCCAATCACGCATTCTGCTTTATTTTCACGCTTCAAATTGCCTTCCTTCGCTTGCTTGGAAGAGCATGGATTTGAAAGTACCACGATTTCGGACGTCCTAAATGCCAAAGGTAAAGGTGCTGATGGATCTTGGCTTTGGTGCACAACAGATGATACCGTTTATGATGCTGTGAAGTCGGTATGTTCATGCTTTTGAAGTTTGAAATAGTTTGCTTTATGCAAATATCTTGTTGGTTGGAATTCTTTGTCCATTCAAGTTGAACTTTGAATTTCCATTCAGGTGGCACCTGCCATTAATCTGTGGTTAAGGTCCATGTTTTGCACTCACATCACAATGTGTGGAAATAGAACATCCATGACTAGTGCATATTTGCGCTTTTATATGTCTTTCCAAATGTCATGAAATCATTTAGTACTAAATTCCTTGTAGATGACACAACATAATGTTGGAGCTTTAGTGGTGGTTAAGCCTGGAGTGCAGAAATCAATTGCTTGAATAATCACTGAGAGGTAATGAAAAATTTTTTATCAATTTAGTATCAAGTAAAACTCATCTGCTTATTTGCTATTGCCTTATGATATTGTTGATAATATTGAATTTTTCTGTCTAGATACTGCCGATCCCATTGCAGAGATCTGGTGTTATCTTAACATTGAGACTTATAACAGTAGGAAGTTGAGAAGTACTAGCAGCAGCATTGTCACTCTTAGACTCCATTGAGGTATTGAAAATCTCAAGCACAAAGTAAAAAAAAAAAAAATCTCAAATCTTGGTCACCAATTCACTATGACCTTACCACCGTCATCAATTCTAAACACGCTACTAGCCCAACAAAGGGTTCCACTGTCACCACTATTTGCATCACAGACCATGGTCGGTTGTCTTAGATTGCATGAAAGACATCCCAAATTCCGTGAACACCATTAGATGACAACACACATGATGCTGGAGACCTCACAAGGGCATGTCAACACATCACAAACACAAAAGAAGCACAAATCATTCCCACAGATTGCCACTTACACACCAGAGATCAAAAGTATGCCTGAGATCATAAAAAAAAAACTCATCACAGAAGACTCTCGAGGATGTTATTACACTGTCGACCCAGAAAAGCTCACACAATACACCTCACAGGTATATCAACTCACCACAGAATCTTCATACATTCCTTTCAAGCCAAGAGAATCATTAACAAACCATACCAGTTGTACAAAACTTAAAGGAAACTCACGCCTGACGCAGAAAACGTCCCAGCCAAACCTACACAAGTTCGGCTAGGCTTGGTTCCTTCAAAGTTGTTTCTTCTTCAAGATCCGGTCCCTTGGAGACTTGTATACACAAGCCTTTTACTGCCATGTAGGCTCTGATACCAAGTTAGAAGCTTGGATTTCCTTGGATCTAAGGATTTGTTCTAAGATATCAAATAAATGTAAAAAGAGGAGAAATAGAAAAAGAGGGAGAAAGAGGAAGACTCTGCTGAAGCCCAGGAGGATTAAATCATACCCCAGGTAATTTGATCTCTTTATGTGGTTATTTCATTAATTCTAGAAATTACAAAAGAGTCCCTAAAGTTTTTCATATCTACATAAAAGCCCTTTACTCTTCTAACTTTTACTTAAACACCCCTGGCTGACTTCAATTGCTCACAACAACTTGTGGGCTAGCATAGCTTGGAGTAAAGTCTACATTGGATTGTTGGATTACCACTTCGCTCACCCGATTCATCAGAAGATGAGTTATCCTTAGTTTGCCTTGTCTTAGGTGCCATAACCTACAAAACACCCAGTTGTTAGGGACTAAGCGCTTTCCAACCGTAAGAGCTAAACACACCCATGAAATTCTAAGCACCACTAAAATCATATCTCAAAAGCTAAACACACCTACATTGAACATTTCCCAATTGTAAGTCCCAACCTCACATCGTACCTACGTTTCTGGCATCTTTTTAGAACTTCTAGAAACTTGACCATCTCTGATACCATCTGTCAAGCCCCCCAAAACTGGGAGATCCATGCCCAATCCCAAGGGTATGAAAATTGGGACCAATTTTAATTTTTTTCTCAAAAGGGCATCATGGGCCCCAATTTTGGGTGGATTGAAGTCCTACGTGAGGTTATGTACGTTGATCAGACAACACAATCACACGTGGAAGCAAATGATACTATACAAGTGCAGCTGGTTCATTTATAAATCAAACAACTCAATGATGACAAATAAATTTACTAGTCAAGTAATGGAAGCACAAACATTAATAATTCAATCCCAACAATTAAGAGTCAAATCCTACAACGTATGGCCCACAACCTTGGCCTTATTTAAACAAATATAAAATGTACTAGAGAAGTCCAGTCTGGTAATGAACTAAGACATTTCAGATGTCGTTGGCATTCCGCTCAACAACTCCGCCATCTGACGGAATCTCCCGCGTCTCCTGACCGTCCAGCTTGGCTAAGGCATCGATGCCTAGACACTAAGTGTAACGGAGTCAGATTGACATAATCTAGCAAATGGCTAAGCTACAAGTAATGACATTAGTCCTCACATTGAGTGGGAACACCAATTATTATAAGAGGAAATGAGTTAGTTTTATCAATATAATAGATGTGGATGCACGAAAAAGAGTAAACCCGATATACCAACCATGATATACAAGAACAGGTAATCCTGCTATATTAAATATGACACACAAAAATGGGCGAATCTGCACAGCCCAATTGCATATTGCATCCCACAATACACGTTGGCCCGATGGTGTACGTCCACCTCCAACTACAGTCGGTGCAGCTATGTATATACATGTATGCAAAGTATTCAGATATATCATGATAGATAATATCAACACACCTACCCCAAATACCTACTCGATTCACATAACAAACTAAAGATTGAAGTAGTGTTATTTTTATGTCAACTTACCAGTCCAATTGCAAGATATGATTGAATAATTCCCAGGTAGGCACCATACCACCTATAGTTAAACTTAGTCTAATATTCACCTAAGTTCAATCCGTCCAAGGAAATGAGACCCATGATGTGATTGATCCACATTTGGTGCCTATCATGCGGGGCATCTCGGATTTCCCATTGCCATTTCGGATTCCCCCCCTCCCCCCCCTCTTCTTCCTCTCTCAGGTCTGATCTTAAGTTGATTACTTATTACTTAACCAATGGGTAAGGTGTTCTACCCCTAAAGGTCAGACATTTATATATTACCTTTGGTCCGGTTAAGGCAAAAGGGTCTCTCCCATAGATAAGGTTTCCAAACTACCCTTGCAATCCGAACAATTTACAAAGTGTCCACACTTAACCTGTGGTTAAGCTACGGCTTAGCTGTAGTGATACTTATGGCGGCTCGCCGCAGAACAAATCCGAAAATTTGACTCACTTGAAAGTGAGCCGTAATTGAACCATAAAACGCACTACGACTTAGCCGTAAGCACAATCAATTTGATCTTTGTGCGATTTCTTTCACGAGGCCTTTCATTCCAAACCTCAGGTCATCAACTCTAGATCCATGAGTTTTTTCCATCAATAACCAATAATCAAAAGTCCATACTAACTAAAATTAATCATAGAAACCACATAGGAAGCACAATAGTTGCAGCTATCCACTTGCCTTAGGGCTTTAATACTAAAACCGAATCTTTGGATATCTAGGGCTTGGTCTAGAGCGCAGAGCCCCTTCTCGAATCTAAATCTCTAAGTCAAGGCAACCCTACAAACCCCGAACAGATATGAATAGTCTCTCAATCTATTAATGCATGCCCTAATGAAGGAAAAGAACTATAGGAAGGTTTAGGAATGATTGTTGCCTGCGATGAAGATACGAGAAGACATGACAAGGAGAGAGAGACGAAGAGTGTTTGCAGATGATTTGGGTAGCCTCAAATCTACTTGGGAAACTCCAGTGTTGTGGCTGGAGAAGAGAGAAACGGGAGAGAAAAGGGTTTGTAGAGATTTGAAAGAGGAAAAGATCAGGAGGTAGAGTCTAAGGTTAAGTTGTAAAAAGGATTTATTTAAATTACAAGAAGGGGCTCCTTGCTCTTTAGTGGGTTTTGTTTAATTCTAAGAAAGGGCTTTTGGACCTAAACATAATGGTCCAATGGGCTAAGGCATGGGTTCAAGATGGGTTTGGGTCGCCCATCACTAATGGGTCTCATGATGCCATGTCATGCATGATATGACCCTATGTGCTAAAATGTCCTATTAAAACATATCTAGAATAGACCAGCCTAACCCGAACCCAACTAACCAACCTGGCCCATGAATCAAAGGCATGGGGCCTTACATATTTTGAGGTTAACCGCCATTTGTGTGACATGATCGTCATGGAGTTATTACTCCATGTTTCCTCACTGTTTCAACTTGATAATTTCTTCTAAATCACTTTAAATTGCTAAATTTTGTTAACTGCTTGGCAATCTCAAGGATGACAATTGGATGAACCTGAGGGGGCATACTTTGTTGTATACCTATTGGCACCATATTGATGGTGAATTGGCTGAAAACCAAGTTATTTCCCTGCCGAAGATTTTATGGAGACCATTTCAAAAAGTGACAGAGTGATATGAAGGCATGAAGAGGGCCCACAAGAGCTTGATCAAGGGTTCACTAAGTTAGATTGAAGAATGGGCCCCAAAAGTCCCAAATAATGAATAAAATACCATGTCAAGGGGGCTGTTTGATAAAGCAGTTAACTGCAAGTGTTATCTGCAAATGCAGAAAACTTCTGCAGGAGCAAGCAGCGAGCAGATTATTCTTGGGTCTCTCATAATGCACCAAGATGAGCCCAAATCCAATGGAGGCCTGCACCAAGTTGCAAACATAAAGAAGATGGGGGCTTGGGAATTAGAGCTGTGAACTAAACTACTCTAGCACTTCTTGGCAAACGGTCATGGAGGGGAGATGGATTAGATGCCCTATGGAAACAGGTAATATTTTCAAAATATGGCATTTCTAGGGATGAGTGGGAAGTCTGAGATCCTATGCTGCAGTACTCAAGTATATGGAAAGGTGTTATTGCTTCAAAGGAGATGTTCTTTAAGAATATCGGATATTGCGTTGGCAACGGTGACAAGGTCTTCTTTTTGACTGACCTTTGGGTCGGGGAGACTCCATTAGCGACCTCTTTTCCAAATCTATTCAACTGTGCTACTAATCAAAGTGCCACAGTTGTTGATTACTTGGAACGGATTGATGATTGAGTAGTGTGGGGACCCATTTTCAGAAGAAACCTGAATGAGGAGGCGGCTCAATTTCAACGGCTCAATTTCAATCTCTGATGTCTCTTATGGGAAATGTTTTCATTCCGAAATTTGGCCAAGACAAAAGGATTTGGGCAGCTTCTACAAATGCCATGTTTTCAGTTGCATCTCTTTTCTCAGCTATGACTAAATAGGCAATGGCATCACACCCACAGATGGCTAGCCTATGGAGAATTAAAGCCCCACCTAGAGTCATTGCTTTTGAGTGGTCTGCTTTGCTTGGGGGAGTTCTAACCATAGTTGTCAAGTTCGTTTCGGAGGCGATTTCGATTTGGTTTCAAAATGAAACATTTCGGGAAATTCGGACATTTCGCTTTCCAATTCGGAAATTTATTTCAGAAAATATTAAAAAACTATATATATTAAAAATCTATAGAAAATTTCATTCTACCAAGCATCATAAATATTATTTGCAAAAGATAAAGTTTAAATACATCTCCCTCAAAACATCACAAAATAAAGTAAAAAGTTGGCTACTATGCATCATTGTAAACATCATCATCATCATCATCTTTATTTGCTCCCAACTCCTCTCCTACAAGGCCACCCATTTCATCACCCCCATCAAAATCAGGTATACCCCCTTGCACTTGTGCTAGTTGCTCCATAGCAGTCCAATTATTGACATCATCAATGGTTAAGAGAGGTGCTTCTTCAGCAACCCAATCAGCCAAAATATTAATATTCTCCAAACTGATAGGGTCAGAGGCAACATTTCCCGTCCTTTTGAGCATATCCCTACAATTTACATAAGTTAATACTTTACTATATTAATAACAATTTGAAAAAGAATTATGTAAAATTAACATTTGATATACCTTTCACGGAGCTTTAGATTATAATGCACAAAAACTAGATCATTCAATCTCTGATGTTCTAGCCTATTTCTCTTTGGAGAATGAATATGTTCAAAGATGCTCCAATTCCTTTCACAACCACTAGCACTGATGCATTGACTCAAAATCCGAATTGCTAATGTTTTCAACTCAGGGGTACCATTTCCAAACCGATCCCACCATTTATCTGTAAAAGTTTATATGAAATATAAAATTATATTTTATAAACCACAACCATATAATAAGTTAATGAGAAGTTAAAAATTTTCATTTACCTGGAGACATTTTATCTCGATTTCGTATTGCTGATGCAGAGCCAAAGTCAAAACGAGAGTCTTTATAATCATCACACTGTTTGAAAATCAGGTCTTGAGTATCAAAATCAGGAACTAATCTCTCTATGACATTATTCAGACCTCTTATGACTTCGCTGTGCTTAGAAAATGTAGGGCTAAAGAAAAATGCGGGATTCAAATAGTATGCTGCAGCATGTAGAGCACTGTGAAGTTGATTTTCCCACCTTCGATCGATCATCTTCCAGTATAGCATGTAATCCCTCTTATTCTTTAACCTCTTTTGAATGACCTCCTTTGCTCTATCCATTGCCTCATACACATAACCCATTGCAGGCTTGTCTTCACTGTCAGCTAGCCGTAGAACTACCACCAAAGCTTCACTAACTTTCAAAATATGTTCAACATCCTTCCAAAAATTATTATTGAGTATTATCTCAGTGATCTCCATGCCAACCAGGGTACTTGAAATATTAGATTCAACCCAAGAGGTACTTGTAAACATTTGCCTAAGTTCTTTTCTGTATTTAAAAAGGCATTGCAGACTAATAAAATTGGTGGCAAATCTTGTGATGGCTGGTCGAATCAATTCTCTCCCATTTGTATATTCTCTTCTCATTAAATTTAGGACTGATAAATGATTGTAAATGAACTTTGTGACTTTTCTTGCTGTTTCAATTGTGGATGCATTAACTGGAAACAAGTGGGGCTTTGCCATGTCTTCTAACATCAGATCTATGCAATGGGCAGCACAAGCTGTCCAATAAAAAGTTCCATATTTTTCAGCCACTCTTTTTCCCGCTGCTTTGTAAGTGGCATCATTGTCAGTAATAAATTGGACAATATTAGGAGGACCAATAAGTATGACAATTTCATCAAAAAGTTTAAATAGTCCATCTGCATTTTTTATAATTGGAGTTGTATCAACTGACTTCAAGAACATTGCCCCTTTTGGGCAATACACAAGAAAGTTAATCAATGTTCGTTGTCTTTCATCTGTCCACCCATCAGCCATGAGAGAGCACCCAGTTTCACTCCAACAAGATTTATAATGCTCCATGAAATTATTAACTTCTAATACCATTTTCCCCAAAATCTTTCCACGAATGTCATGATATGATGGCATCTTGTAACCTGGCCCTATTGAAATGATTGCATCAGCCATTGGTTGTAAAAATTTTGATCTTGCTGCATTAAATGGGATGTTTGCATCAAACCAAAAACGACCAACAGCTAAATCAGCTGCATCTTTTTGTTCCTTTGTTGCTAAAGCTGATTTGATGCTTGGCTGAGATCCGGGCATCGTTCGTGGTGCAAAGAAATTGGTCACACACCTTTTTTTTGTTTTGTATAGATGTTTGAGGGACCTTCTCTTTACCCTTCCTATTAGTTGAGGTGGGGGTAGTTGGATTTGTGAATGGTTCAATTTCTTCTACTTCAATATCATCTTCATTTGCATCACCCGTTGGAGTTCCATATGGGTTTCCAATTTCCTCATTTAATTGTCTTTTCTTGGCTCTATTCCTTTTACCTTCCAAAACGAGTCTCTCCATTTGCCATTTGACATCAGCTGGCACCTTTTTACATGGTGCAATATCTCATTTCAAGCCCCCAAGGTGTTCTTTAAGTCTAGTGATCCTACCACCTTTAATGACCTTGTTACAAAAATAACAAATTACATGCTTGTTGTTGGTTGGATCTATATGACCATAAGCCCATGCGGGATCATCGGATCTAATTGTATTAGCAACCGATGATATATGTGTATTATCACTCATTTCTGATACAATGGCAGCAAACAAAAGACAACGAAAAATAATAAGTTTAATGTCTCAACTATTAAAAAGGAAATAACAGTAAACCAGTAACAAATTTCACACAACATTAAGTTAATTGTACCTCATCTACAATGTTTAAGAAAAGTGGGCCTCACTTTGATAAACTATCATATGTCTTAAAAAAATTAGAATGGGCCAGCGTGAGTAATACTCACTGAGTATTCAATACAAATAAGTGGGCATCACTTTGGTATTAACATGATAAAAATTGGTGGGCCACACGTGTATTTACATGGTTAAAAAATTCTGGGCCGCATGTCAAACATGATCAGATGGTCAGCATTAAGTGATGGTTTATGTGAGGCCCAGAGAATCTCGTTTCCCACAGCCCATGAACCCATTCGTTAAGTCCATTCGTATAATCCATATCGCAGCGGTATAACCCAGTCGTTCCCACAGCCCATTCGCATTTCGCAGAGGAAACGACTCATTTGTATTTCGCAGACGCAGAGCAGAAAATGGAGATGGAAACAAAGGGGAAACGAAGCTAGGGAAATCAAATCGAACGCAGGAAGGAAATGGAAAGCAACGCAGAGAAGAAATCATGCGCACCTGAGGATTCTGTTTCAACGGGATTGTTTGCGAACAAATCGGAAGCCAGCAACGAAGATCTTCAGCGATCCAGGAACTCCGGCTAACGGCCACTCCAACGGGATTCTCTGCGAAGATATCGGCAGCCACAAGCAGCGATCTTCGATTTTGATGAGGTTGCATGCCCTATTTATTGATGGATGTGATTTTGATGAGGTTGCAACCGTTGCATGCCGCCGAAGAAATTGCAGGGGAAGACGAGGAGTTGCTGGCATGCGTGAACAAGTATTTCAAGTTTCGATTGTTTTCATTTATTTCGTATTGAGATTCGGTTACAATCAATTTTCTCTTCTTTAACGGTAAAGCCCTAGATTCGTCCGAATCTGTTGATTCGGATACTGTTCGTCCGAATTTGGGGTTTTTTGTTCGAAACCCTAAATTTCGGCGAATTTGGACGATATTTTAACCGAACATCTTCAGTCGAGATGTTCGGTTCGGAATAGGCTTCGAAATGAGAAAACTCGGATGTTTCGGCCGAATCAAAACGATCTTGATAACACTGGTTCTAACAATGGATAATCTAAGGCAAAGAAGAGTGTTGGTTGTAAACACATGTTTATTGTGTTTATCAGATGAGCAAACTATTGACCACTCTTCCTCAAGTGCAAAACAGCACAATGCATTTGGCAGGCAACATTGGGCTGGTTTCACTATAGCGGGCCTCTTCTTCATTCACTACTTTTATTGTTTGAGTATTGGAAAATGGGAGTGGGGTCAAAAAGAGGAAAAACAACCTGGAACCTTTCTTTTTTGGCAGTTTTGTGGTGCATTTGGAAGGAGCGGAACAAAAGGTGCTTTGAAGGATTATCTTCAAGTGATAATCAATTAGGAGATAGAATTAGAATTAAACATATGGTTGCTATTTGGGCATCTTCATTAGCTCTGTTCAAGGGTATTTCAATAGACTCCATCGTTCAAAATTGGATGGACGTTGCCTTCTGGCATCCACATAAACCATGCATAGTCTATAGCGGGCCTCTTCCTCATTCCCTTCTTTTGTTGTTTGAGTATTGGAAAATGGGAGTGGGGGTCAAAAAGAGGAAAAACAATGTGGAACCTTTCCTTTTAGGCAGTTTTGTGGTGCATTTGGAAGGAGCGGAATAGGAGGAGCTTTGAAGGATTATCTTCAAGTGATAATCAATTAGGAGAGAGAATTAAACATATGGTTGCTATTTGGGCATCTTCATTAGCTCTGTTCAAGGGTGTTTCAATAAATTCCATCATTCAAAATTGGATGGACGTTGCGTTCTAGCATCCACATAAACCATGCATTGTCTATAGATGGACTCTTCCAAATGGTGCGTCGATGCTGAATTTTGACGGAAGTGCTTTAGGGAATCCAGGAATGGCGAGTTTAGGAGGGGTAATTCGCAATGATCAAGGAAGCACCCTATTATCATATTTAGGTCTGGCTGGTCTCTGTTCATGTAACAAAGCTGAACTATTATCTCTAAGAAGTAGCCTACAAGAAGCTTTGCAATTCAATCCTCAGCTGCTGATTATTGAAGGGGATTCTTCATGTGCAACAAAGTGGGTATCTCAAGCATCCAACGCTCCTTGGTACCTCGCAGATGTAATAGAAGAGGTGGCAGAGATTTCTAAGAATGTGAACATTTCATATAACCTCATCAAGTGTTGTGCAGACTCCGAAGCGGTTCACCAAGGAAAGAGGGAGTATCAAGATTGTCTTTGTTTATTGTTATTGCTTGTTAATATTTTCTGGCTTTGGGTTGATGCCTGTCTTTTGGGGGTGGACAACCCTTTCTTTTTTGGGGGGATTTTGAGTATGCCTTTGGTGTTGGAAATTTATACTAAAAGCATACTTTTATGTATTTGTTTTTTACTGATTTATTTCCTAGTAAAGTTTGCTTTTTCTTCTTAATGAGAATTTGTATGGGCAAATGGTTGCATTATTATTTATTATGCATAAGTGTGTCTTTTATTCTATAAAGTAGACAAGTTGATGTGTAGAGTTCAGTTTACGCACGGAAACTTATTTGTCGGTTCTTATATAATATAAGTTATTGTTGTTCACAATCTAGATGGAGCTAGACACACCATTGGTACGATTGTAGCATGATGTTTTAGTAGGCTTGTCTTGGCTGCGGGAAACGGTATAGTTTTGACTCGTTATGCTAGTATGCTTTGTATGTGTTGAACAGGATTGCTTTTGGATTATTGTCTTTACACCGACTATATAAGATGATTAACATTCAAATGGTTATTATGAGTGCTTGTACTCTTAATCCCGATATAAATAATAGACACATACATTTAGTGTTTGGCATTTTGATTTACAAAGGAGTAAGACCTTTTATGGGTCAATTATCTTAGTAAATTGGATGACTACACTACGTGTATAGTGCATATAAGTTTATTGACGGAATCCACGTCTCGTAATAGGGATTGATGATATCCCCTTAATGAAGCTTATAAGTTTTAATTATGTCAAACCTTGCAGGTGTACTTTATGTCCACATATCAAAGAAGTTAAGTGTAAGGTCTCAAGGAATTATAAAGATATCGATTAAATATAGGTGTAAGTAATTATTTAATTGATGGATATCTAGAATCTTAACGTGGGGAAATTAATGAGCATTTAATAACAAAAAGCTCGAAATATTTTTTTAAGAATGAGGACAGGAGTATAATTACAATTCTCTAGTGGACTAAATTATAATTTATGGATTTTAGATTCTAATTTGGGTCAAATTAGGGTTTCCTGTTTCCATAAGAAGTCTAGCCCTTATTTCCTTTTTAAGGTCTATATTGTATCTTATAAATATGCGTTATTGCTCTCTAGAAAAATACGTACAAGAGAAATCTCGTTTTTGAGAGCAAGGAGAATTTGCAGAAGAGGCCCACATCCCGGTGCGAGTGCAAGCATAAAGGAATACAGTAGAAGGTCTTAAGACTTTGGCTATTATAAAACCGCGATCAAATCAGAGAGATCTCACAAGTATGGTTCTTGAATCATCATTGTCTAAAAATATTTCCGCACAAATTTGTGTGCAATATCTAGGGATCTGGCGCATGCCTCCTAACACTTGGTTTCTTGGTGATTGGAACATCATGCCAAATTCCCCTAATTCATTCAAGGTCTATCAAAGAAGAAGGCACAGAGCAGCGGATCAAGCTTTGATCTGGATGGATGATCAATATCTAAGCTTTGATCGCAAGGAAGGCATAAATCCACCGTTGGATTATTACACAGAGGAGATCCAGCGGTTGGATCTTGGATGATGATATCGGTGGAGAATTGAATGCCCAATATGCACAATTTCATTTAAGACCCCACATAGGGAAGTGTCACATGGGTAAAAATTGAAGGGTCCCACGTTAGTTAATTTGTTAGGTCTCATGTTTTATGTTAGTTAATTTGTTTGGTCCCATGTTTTAAGTTGTGTGTGTTAATTTATTTGGCCCCATGTTTTATTGTGTTAGTGTCTTTATTAAAGGAGAGGGCCCGCGTTTATGTGTAATAAGAGAAAAAGGAGGGGGGGGGGGGGGGGGGGACCACTACTTAAAAAAAAAAACCATGAGCAAGAAACAACTTGAGCACGCATCCTTCTCTTTTTCCATTTTTGTTTTGTCATAATATTTTTTCCTTTTTTGGTGGGAAGACTTATCATATTTTTAGATCTAGGGCTTTCTTTCCTTCCCTATGCTATGTATAAACATGGATATTGAATAAGAAAAGGGGATTTCTTCTTTTTCTTCTTCTTCTTCTTCTTGGGTTTGCAAACTACCTTTCTTGTGAACTGCCATTAATGCCTCTTGCGATTGGAGTTCGGTGAGAACCCAATAAAGGTAACCATTATCTCTTTTACTTTTTCTTTCTTTAGAGCTTTCATACAACCATTAGGATTTTAGAACTGCTGAATAGATTGTGGAGCCAGTATCCCTAGATCTGATGTTAAGCATTTTGGCCTTATTTTCCATGAATCCTTTTCCTTACAAATTAAAATCCTAAGTGTTGGAAGTTCTACCTTTCATTGGAATCCTACCCTCAAATCTGAGGATTACTACTGTGGGATTAGTGAAAAGGCTTGGATCTATGGCTGATTTATTCTCTTGAATCAGTTAACTACTCATAATTGGCATGATTTGAATTTTCTTTGTTAATTAATTTATATCCCGATTGCGTTGCATTGCATTAGATTAGATTTCACATTGTCCTGCATCAATTTTGGTATCAAAGCTCATAGGTTCACTTAGGGTAGTCTAAAAGCATCATCGCACTACATCTTAATTATTTTCATCATTGCATAGCATCATTAGGATAGTCATCTTAGCACCCACCTTGCATGCCCACGAGGAGTGGTAACAATTTCCAACCCGAACACCTTAAGATGGATTTGTCCCAAATTTCTAAGTTGCTGGATTAGGCGTTGACCAAAAACAATGTGGTTATGAATGACCGATTGATTGCCATGCAAGCACAATCTGACACTCGCGTTAATGAGGCTACGCCACGTCTCGAGGCACACCTTGAACAAATTGAGGGATCCCAATGTGATGATAACGGGCATCGGCATGCACGGAATCGACCACAGTGGAGAAATAGGGGTCGCGAGGGCGATAATGATACCAACCTCGAATTTGAGGGGGGTGATGACCGTAGGCCCCATGGTAAGAAAAGGAATCCTAATGAGTGGATCATGAAAAGTGTGAAGGTTGAAGCCCCAACCTTTGATGGTCGTTTCGACTGAGGGTATACTCTAATTGGGAATCCAACATGGACCACTATTTTGAGTGGTATGACATGTCAAAGGAGAGAAAGGTCCGATTCACCAAGCTGAAGTTGGTGAGTTAAGTGCGCTTGTATTGGGTTGACCTTGAGCGGGGTCTACAATGTCGTCATGAGGCACCCATTGAGACTTGGGATGAGATGAAGGAACATTTATGGGTCAAATACCAGCCTCAATCTTACCAAGATAGACTTTTAGATCAAAAGTCTAATCTTAGGCTAGGTAGTATGTCTGTGACTGATTACATCAATAAATTCGAAGAACTTAATTTGTGATGTAATACCTAAGAAGACCTTCCCGAACGAATCTCAAAATTCAGAATAGGTCTTCGCCCTGAATTTCAAAGGAAATCAATTACTGTCAAAATAGCCAGCTTGGAGGACATTTATGAAGTGATCATTAACCTTAAGGTAGCCATGAAAAATAAGCAGGCTAGACGCAGTGATTATCGGGAAGTGGATTCTAAGCCTTATTTAGTGGGTAACAAATTTAATTCTGGTAGTCAATCTACTCGTAATCCCATAAATGCACCGCATACATTTAGGGTTAAGCAAGGCAAAGGAATCATTAGTGGCAGCCCTAAACCATTTACCTTTCACAAATGCAACGGTCTTGGACACTACGCCAGTGAATGTCCCACCCGCAATCTCAATCTTTGCATAAAAGACATGGATGATGAGAATGATCCACTACTAGATTCCTACATCCTGGATTTTGTGCCTAGTAATGAGGAATGTGAAAATCCGGAGGATTGGGTACAGTGTTATCAAGATCGTTTCGATTCGGCCGAAACATCCGAGTTTTCTCGTTTCGAAGCCTATTCCGAACCGAACATCTCGACTGAAGATGTTCGGTTAAAATATCGTCCAAATTCGCCGAAATTTAGGGTTTCGAACAAAAAACCCCAAATTCGGACGAACAGTATCCGAATCAACAGATTCGGACGAATCTAGGGCTTTACCGTTAAAGAAGAGAAAATTGATTGTAATCGAATCTCAATACGAAATAAATGAAAACAATCGAAACTTGAAATACCTGTTCACGCATGCCAGCAACTCCTTGTCTTCCCCTGCAATTTCTTCGGCGGCATGCAACGGTTGCAACCTCATCAAAATCACATCCATCTATAAATAGGGCATGCAACCTCATCAAAATCGAAGATCGCTGCTTGTGACTGCCGATATCTTCGCAGAGAATCCCGTTGGAGTGGCCGTTAGCCGGAGTTCCTGGATCGCTGAAGATCTTCGTTGCTGGCTTCCGATTTGTTCGCAAACAATCCCGTTGAAGCCGAATCCTCAGGTGCGCATGATTTCTTCTCTGCGTTGCTTTCCATTTCCTTCCTGCGTTCGATTTGATTTCCCTCGCTTCGTTTCCCCTCTGTTTCCATCTCCGTTTTCTGCTCTGCGTCTGCGAAATACAAATGAGTCGTTTCCTCTGCGAAATGCGAATGGGCTGTGGGAACGACTGGGTTATACCGCTGCGATATGGATTATACGAATGGACTTAACGAATGGGTTCATGGGCTGTGGGAAACGAGATTCTCTGGGCCTCACATAAACCATCACTTAACGCTGACCATCTGATCATGTTTGACATGCGGCCCAGAATTTTTTAACCATGTAAATACACGTGTGGCCCACCAATTTTTATCATGTTAATACCAAAGTGATGCCCACTTATTTGTATTGAATACTCAGTGAGTATTACTCACGCTGGCCCATTCTAATTTTTTTAAGACATGATAGTTTATCAAAGTGAGGCCCACTTTTCTTAAACATTGTAGATGAGGTACAATTAACTTAATGTTGTGTGAAATTTGTTACTGGTTTACTGTTATTTCCTTTTTAATAGTTGAGACATTAAACTTATTATTTTTCGTTGTCTTTTGTTTGCTGCCATTGTATCAGAAATGAGTGATAATACACCTATATCATCTGTTGCTAATACAATTAGATCCGATGATCCCGCATGGGCTTATGGTCATATAGATCCAACCAACAACAAGCATGTAATTTGTTATTTTTGTAACAAGGTCATTAAAGGTGGTAGGATCACTAGACTTAAAGAACACCTTGGGGGCTTGAAATGAGATATTGCACCATGTAAAAAGGTGCCAGCTGATGTCAAATGGCAAATGGAGAGACTTGTTTTGGAAGGTAAAAGGAATAGAGCCAAGAAAAGACAATTAAATGAGGAAATTGGAAACCCATATGGAACTCCAACGGGTGATGCAAATGAAGATGATATTGAAGTAGAAGAAATTGAACCATTCACAAATCCAACTACCCCCACCTCAACTAGTAGGAAGGGTAAAGAGAAGGTCCCTCAAACATCTATACAAAACAAAAAAAAGGTGTGTGACCAATTTCTTTGCACCACGAACGATGCCCGGATCTCAGCCAAGCATCAAATCAGCTTTAGCAACAAAGGAACAAAAAGATGCAGCTGATTTAGCTGTTGGTCGTTTTTGGTTTGATGCAAACATCCCATTTAATGCAGCAAGATCAAAATTTTTACAACCAATGGCTGATGCAATCATTTCAATAGGGCCAGGTTACAAGATGCCATCATATCATGACATTCGTGGAAAGATTTTGGGGAAAATGGTATTAGAAGTTAATAATTTCATGGAGCATTATAAATCTTGTTGGAGTGAAACTGGGTGCTCTCTCATGGCTGATGGGTGGACAGATGAAAGACAACGAACATTGATTAACTTTCTTGTGTATTGCCCAAAAGGGGCAATGTTCTTGAAGTCAGTTGATACAACTCCAATTATAAAAAATGCAGATGGACTATTTAAACTTTTTGATGAAATTGTCATACTTATTGGTCCTCCTAATATTGTCCAATTTATTACTGACAATGATGCCACTTACAAAGCAGCGGGAAAAAGAGTGGCTGAAAAATATGGAACTTTTTATTGGACAGCTTGTGCTGCCCATTGCATAGATCTGATGTTAGAAGACATGGCAAAGCCCCACTTGTTTCCAGTTAATGCATCCACAATTGAAACAGCAAGAAAAGTCACAAAGTTCATTTACAATCATTTATCAGTCCTAAATTTAATGAGAAGAGAATATACAAATGGGAGAGAATTGATTCGACCAGCCATCACAAGATTTGCCACCAATTTTATTAGTCTGCAATGCCTTTTTAAATACAGAAAAGAACTTAGGCAAATGTTTACAAGTACCTCTTGGGTTGAATCTAATATTTCAAGTACCCTGGTTGGCATGGAGATCACTGAGATAATACTCAATAATAATTTTTGGAAGGATGTTGAACATATTTTGAAAGTTAGTGAAGCTTTGGTGGTAGTTCTACGGCTAGCTGACAGTGAAGACAAGCCTGCAATGGGTTATGTGTATGAGGCAATGGATAGAGCAAAGGAGGTCATTCAAAAGAGGTTAAAGAATAAGAGGGATTACATGCTATACTGGAAGATGATCGATCGAAGGTGGGAAAATCAACTTCACAGTGCTCTACATGCTGCAGCATACTACTTGAATCCCGCATTTTTCTTTAGCCCTACATTTTCTAAGCACAGCGAAGTCATAAGAGGTCTGAATAATGTCATAGAGAGATTAGTTCCTGATTTTGATACTCAAGACCTGATTTTCAAACAGTGTGATGATTATAAAGACTCTCGTTTTGACTTTGGCTCTGCATCAGCAATACGAAATCGAGATAAAATGTCTCCAGGTAAATGAAAATTTTTAACTTCTCATTAACTTATTATATGGTTGTGGTTTATAAAATATAATTTTATATTTCATATAAACTTTTACAGATAAATGGTGGGATCGGTTTGGAAATGGTACCCCTGAGTTGAAAACATTAGCAATTCGGATTTTGAGTCAATGCATCAGTGCTAGTGGTTGTGAAAGGAATTGGAGCATCTTTGAACATATTCATTCTCCAAAGAGAAATAGGCTAGAACATCAGAGATTGAATGATCTAGTTTTTGTGCATTATAATCTAAAGCTCCGTGAAAGGTATATCAAATGTTAATTTTACATAATTCTTTTTCAAATTGTTATTAATATAGTAAAGTATTAACTTATGTAAATTGTAGGGATATGCTCAAAAGGACGGGAAATGCTGCCTCTGACCCTATCAGTTTGGAGAATATTAATATTTTGGCTGATTGGGTTGCTGAAGAAGCACCTCTCTTGACCATTGATGATGTCAATAATTGGACTGCTATGGAGCAACCAGCACAAGTGCAAGGGGGTATACCTGATTTTGATGGGGGTGATGAAATGGGTGGCCTTGTAGGAGAGGAGTTGGGAGCAAATAAAGATGATGATGATGTTTACAATGATGCATAGTAGCCAACTTTTTACTTTATTTTGTGATGTTTTGAGGGAGATGTATTTAAACTTTATCTTTTGCAAATAATATTTATGATGCTTGGTAGAATGAAATTTTCTATATATTTTTAATATATATAGTTTTTTAATATTTTCCGAAATAAATTTCCGAATTGGAAAGCGAAATGTCCGAATTTTCCGAAATGTTTCATTTTGAAACCAAATCGAAATCGCCTCCGAAACGAACTTGACAACTATGATTGGGTATCATTTCTTTGATTTGCACCCTCGTATGATCAAAATGAAAATGCACAAGGTTTAATGAAAAATGATCTACCACGAATGATGGTAGTAAGGTGTGCATTGACCATCCAAGAAAATGAAGATTGGTGTAGAACTTCCATCTTTTATACCTACGTCAAGTGCAATGAAAAGAGCTGCAAGATCATTATTGATAGCAAGAGCTGTACCAATGTGGTTTTAGCCAATAACTTGTCTTGACTGGGCTTGACCTTGGTACCCCATCCTAAACTGTATGGCGTCTCTTGGGTGGATTCTACATCCATTCCCGTTACTCAAAGTTGCTTGGTCCCAATCAGCATGTCGACCTATCAGGACCAGCTATGATATGACGTGGTTCCCATGGACGTCGGACATATCATTTTAGGGAGACCTTCGCTTTATGATATGGATGTCACCAACTTTGGATGCACAAACATTTGCATCTTTCACTTCAAAGATAAGAAGGTGAAATTACATCCATTACCTCTTAAAAACAAGGACAACCCTAAAGAGAGTGTGAAACCTAGTATCAGTACTTCAAATCTCCAAACCAAGGGTTTACACATCCTGAGTGCGAGCGAGTTCCAGGCTGATCTGGATGAGAGGGTTAGCAAGGGCTTTATGGAAGACTCCATTGTTTGTGCTGTAGTCTTTACGGAAGTTTCCAAAAAGTCCACCGCTAGTGTTCCACGTGCAGTGGAACCTGTCTTTCATGAATTTTGGGATGTCTTTCCTAAAGACTTAACGAACGAGCTTCCATCCATGCGTGACATTCAGTACGCAATTGATCTCGTTCCATGAGCGACCCTGCGTAACTTGCCCCGTTATTGGTTGAATCCTGTGGAACACGTAGAATTAAAAAGACAGGTAGACGAACTCGTTACCAAGGGCTTCTTTAGAGAAAGCCTAAGCAATTCCCGCACTATTGACTCCAAAGAAAGATGAAACTTGGCAAAATGTGCGTGGACAGTCGAGCTATCAACAAGATCACTATTAAGTATCGATTTTCGATACCTCAGTTGGATGATATGCTCGACATGATGGTCGTTGCCACTATCTTTTCCAAGATAAACCTTAAGAGTGGCTACCATTAGATTCGAATTTGTCCTGGTGATGAATGGAAGACCGCCTTCAAGACGAAGGATGGGTTGTATGAGTGACTTGTCATGCCATTTGGATTGTCGAACGTACCAAGTACTTTTATGCTAGTTATGATATAAGTGTTGAGGCCATTTATTGGTAAGTTCTTGGTAGTCTATTTTAATGACATCCTTATCTATAGCACCTCTAAAGAACAACGTCTTAAGCACTTATGGCAAGTTTATAGTACTTTGCGGAAGGAACAATTATACGCAAACCTTAAGAAATGTATGTTCATGATGGATAATTTGGTTTTCTTAGGCTTCGTAGTCTTTGCCGCGGGTATGGCTGTTGACCCTGAAAAGGTTTGTGCTGTTCTTGAATGGAAAATTCCATCCAATATTCACGAGATATGTATCTTTCATGGACTAGCCACATTCTACTGTAGATTCATCAAAGCTTCAATACCATCATGGCTCCAATCACAGACTGTATGAAAAAAGGAAAGTTTCATTGGAGTCCAGCCGCCACTACCACTTTTCAGGAAATTAAACCCACAATGATAGAGGCACCTGTCATGCGGTTGCCCGACTTTTCTAAAGTTTTTGAAGTAGTTTGTGATGCATCTGGTGTGGGAATAGGAGGTGTCTTGAGCCAGGAAGGACGCCCAGTTGCTTACTTCAGTAAGAATTTGAATGATGCTAAGCGAAAAAAGTATTCCAATTACGAAAGAGAATTCTACACAATAGTTCAAACTATTAAACATTGGCGACCTTACCTTTTTCCATAAGAGTTCGTCTTGTTTTCTGATCATGAAGCATTGCAGTACTTGAACTCGCAATCTAAGTTGAATAGGGAATATGCCAAATGGGTTGAACTTTTGCAAGAATAATGAACCAGCTGATTCATTAAGTCGCAGAATCCATTTAATTCACTTCATGAATGTCGAAGTCACAGGGTTCGATCGTCTTCAAGATGATTACCCATCATGTCCTGATTTTGGAGAATTGTTTGCCACATTATCTGATAAGCCTTTGCGCAGTGTCGAGCGATTCACATTGAAAAATAGTTATGTTTTTTGAGGTAATTGGATTTGTATTCCCCGTACTTACATGAGAGAGTTTTTAATTTGGGAACTCCATGCGGGAGGCGTGGGAGGTCACTTTGGTCGGGATAAGACCATCCTTCTCGTGGAAGATCATTTTTACTGGTCAAGTCTCAAACGAGATGTTGCGCACACAATTGTGCATTGCCGTACTTGCCAACTGGCAAAGCAGCGCAAACAGAATACTAGCCTGTATACTCCCTTGCCCGTGCCTCACGTACCGTGGCAAGACCTTAGCATGGACTTTGTGCTTAGGCTTCCCAGAACATCCAAGCAGCATGATTCCATATTTGTAGTTGTGGACCGTTTCTTCAAAATGGCCCATTTTGTCCTTTGCTCAAAAACTTCTAATGCTTCGCATATTGCGAAGATTTTCTTTGAGCATATTGTTAGTTTTCATGGTGTTTCGAAAACAATTGTCTCTGATAGGGATGTGAAATTCACTAGCTATTTCTGGAAAACACTGTGGAAACTCTTAGGCACCAAATTACAATTCTCTTCTGCCTATCATCCGTAGACTGATGGACAAATTGAGGTAGTGAACAGAAGTTTGGAAAATCTCTTGAGATGTCTTGTGGGTGAGCATGTGCGAGCATGGGAATCTGTTTTGCCAGTAGCTGAATCTGCATGCAATAGTTCTGTCAATAGATCCATAGGCATGAGTCCATTTGAAGCTGTCACTGGTTATAAGCCTAGGATGCCTATAGATCTCATTCCCATATCATCCATTCATCGTCCTTCTGAGTCAGCTGATGCATTCATCCAACGCGTACGTGCATTACATGATGAAATCAAGAAAAGAATTAATTTACATAATGAACAATACAAACCCTCTGCTGATTCACATCGTAGATTCACAGAATTTCAAGTGGGTGATGAAGTAATGGTTCGCATAAGGCCTGAACGATTCCCACAGGGAATTGCTACGAAGTTATAGGCCCGCAGTACTGGTCCATATAAGATTTTGAAGAGGTTGTGTCGTAATGCATATCAATTAGACATCCGTTCAGATATGGGCATTAGTTCCACCTTCAATGTTGAGGACCTTGTTTCTTTTCATGGCCCACACCATCTTCTATTGCTCCATACTCAGTACCATCTCCTTCCTGTCCCTCACCAAGTTTTGAGCCTACATCCTTTTCTCAACTTCCTCAGCCATCTCCACCTCCCAAACCTATAGCTCAACTGAAGGATGTGGTAAAAGATATATTGGATGACCAATTGGTATCTACCAGACAAGGGGGCATTCAAAAGTTTCTTGTCAAATGGAAGGATCGACCTCAGCATGACAGCACATGGATCACTAGGACTGAATTGCAGTGCATTAATCCAGATATTCTTGAGCGCTACGATAGTTTCTCTTTAGAGGTGCGATTTTCCTAGCCGAGGGGAATTGATGGGGACATCATGCCAAATTCCCCTAATTCATTCAAGGTGTATCAAAGAAGAAGGCGCAGAGCAACGGATCAAGCTTTGATCTGGATAGATGATCAATGTCCAGGCTTTAATCGCGAGGAAAGTATAAATCCACAGTTGGATTATCACCCAGAGGAGATCCGGCGGTTTGATTTTAAATGACGATAGCGGTGGAGGATTGAAGGCCCCATGTGCACAATTTCATTGAAAACCCCACATAAGGAAGTGTCACATGGGTTGAAATTGAAGGGTCCCATGTTAGTTAATTTGTTAAGTTCCATATTTTTGTTAGTTAATTTGCTTGGTCCCATGTTTTAAGTTGTGTTAGTTAATTTATTTGGCCCATGTTTTATTGTGTTAGAGTCTTTATTAAAGGAGAGGAGCCCGCGTTTAAGTGTAATAAGAGAAAAAGGGGGGACCACTACTTTAAAAGAAAAAAAAACCTTGCGTAAGAAATAACTTGTGCACGCATCTCAAGGGGATGCGCACACATCCCGAGAGGACCCCCCTCATTCTTTTTTTCCTTTTTTGTTTTGTCATAATTTTTTTCCTTTTTTGGTGGGAAGACTTCTCATATTTTTAGATCTAGGGCTTTCTTTTCTTCCCTATGCTTTGTATGAACTTGAATATTGAATGAGAAAAGGGGATTTCTTCTTCTTCTTCTTCTTCTTGGGTTTGCAAGCCGCCTTTCTTGTGAACTGCTATTAATACCTCCTGCGATTGGAGTTTGGTGAGAGCTCAATAAAGGTAACCATTATCTCTTTTACTTTTCCCTTCTTTAGAGCTTTCATACAACCATTAGGATTTCAGATCTACTGAATAGATTGTGGAGCCAATATCCCCAGATCTGATGTTGAGCATTTTGGCCTTATTTTCCATGAATCCTTTTCCTTACAAATTAAAACCCTAGGTGTTGGAAGTTCTCCTTGCCATTAGGATCCTTCCCTCAAATCTGAGGATTCCTATTGCGAGATCTGTAAAAAGGCTTGGATCTATGGCTAATTCATTCTCTTGAATTAATTAACTACTCATGATTGGCATGATCTGAATTTTCTTTGTTAATTAATTTATTTCCCGATTGCTTTGCATTGCGTTAGATTAGATTTCACATTGTCCTGCATCACTTGGTTTTTTGTTTTCAGTGTACTCCTCTTATACTGTAAAGTCCCATGATGAAATGAATTCAGTCATCCTTTCAAAAAAAAAAAAAAGCCTGCACCAAGTTGGTCACCGAAGAGTTTAAGGACTAAGGAGATTATGGTGGGGTCCAATTCATCGGATGGATTCTGGATGCCGAGCTAACTGAATTTCAGATTTTTCTTTCTATTCTTTTTTTAAAAATTCCTTTCCTTCCATGTTAGGCGTCCTGAATATTAGAGAAGTTGCTAGAATTTGATAACATTTGTTTTATGGTTGTTTCCTTGGGGATTTTGAGTTTCCAGCAGCTCAGTGAATGCAATGTATTGGTTCCCTATGATGGTACTTAACAGAACTTTCAGATTTCGGTGTTTCTCTACTTTGGATTAATCTATCATCTCCTTGGATTTAGGACTTGTGCTGCTAATCAAGCTTCAGATTTGCATATTTTAATTTGAGTTTGTTCTAATTTCTGCAATTTGAATAATTTCTCATTTGTGGGTTTGGGGCACCAGAAGACAGCCCAATTTGTGACTGGGACTATATCGATAGTAGGTGTTGTCCAGTATAATATCTAGAGTGGCATTGTAATTATACTAGGAGTTTTGGTTAGCATCATCATCATCATCATCATCATCATTATCATCAAAGCCTTATTCCAACCATACTGGGGTCATCTTCATCTTCATCCTTGTAGATTATATGGCAAAGACAAATAGGTAAGCAATCCCTGTTGAGTACACGCTTAGGTGGTCTTGTATGTGAAAAATCCAAGTCTCAAGAAGGTAAGCCTCAGCAAACAATAAGAGTTGATGTTGTGGAACCTATGGCAGTGAATATCAAGCTTGACATTGAGAAGCCAGACAAATAAATAGAAAATTTTGTGACAATGTCGGATCAAGTAGCATGCACAAACAAAGGATAAAAATAGCGGTAGCGGTGGGCATAGGGCAGTGTAGTGACGATTTGAAAAAAATCATTAAAAAAATGAAAAAATGTCAAAAAAATCCAGAATATCAGAAAATGATAGAATATGTATTTTTCTTACAAAAGTAACTAAGGGGCCATAGTGGTCCCCTCATTGCATGAGGTCTTGTTTTGTTGTATTAATAGAAAATATAGTAATAATCTGTTTTCTCACATGTATTCATATTGCTTAGAAACAAATGAAAGGCTTATACAAAAAAAACTATGTGGTGAGGAAATGTCATCAAAATGTTTTTCTGGAGAGAGGAAGTAAAGAAATAGGTCATACTATGTAAAAGCCTTACTATGCATTTCAAATTTTTTTGGGAAATAGTTGTCAAATCACACTCCGCAGCAGTTTGTAGCGGAAATAAGGGCGCTAAATTCAATATAGCGACCACTACACCCAATATAGCAGCTACTATTTTGATCTATATGTAGCATAACTACTAAAGAAGATCATATTTTAGAAAAACCAGAAGACTAAGGGATTGATAGGGTTGAGCGACTAGTGCTAGTGACAAAGAGAGAAGAAACAAACAATAAAGACTTGGATATGGTTAGTAAATGAAAATGAACATCTATTTGATTTGATTGTCATGCCACTTTCAAAAAAGCCAATTGGATCATAGGAGAACCAATCAATTATTGCAGTGGATTCACAAGAAAATCCATCCATTGAAGTGCCTCACATTGATGTTAATCTTTGAGAATCAACAATGGAAACCTGGATATTGCAATTGGATTCAACAATCAATGTATCCAAAGGTTTGATCGCGTTTCCAAACAAAATCCAGCCATCAGAAGAAGCAATACCTCCAATCTACTTCTAAGTGGAGAAAAAGACTCTACATGAAGATTGGGAAGAGCATATTGTAAAGTTGTACGCTTGACTTTTAACCTAGGAGGACTTCTATAGAACTCAAGGTTGAGTTCTCTTTTCATGGGGGGAAGTTGATGTGAGACACAACTTGATCCATCTCAACCAGCCCTTGGGCCCAACTCATTTAATTCATGTTTTATTTTTTTCATTTGGAGTTTTTTTAATGGCTTTTGTCTCTTAATTTATTTAGAATGTTTTAATCTCAACCATTGGAATGTTTACACGGTTGAGATTAGCTCTAGGGTTATGTTTTTGCCTATTTAAAGCATTATAACGCTTCTATGTCTTTTCAGACAATGATTAATGAAAAAAGATTCGAATGCTTTTGCCCTCTCCTCCCTGTGAAAGAACTGGTGTGTGGCCATGGGCGTGAGGCCAATCAACTTCGTGTGTGAGGCCTGACCTATCTCTAGTTTCTTCCATCTTCCCCGACCCACCCTACATCTCAATCCCTGCTCCGCATTAGCTATGCTACCATTTTTTGTCTTCCCATATTTTCTACCTTCATAATCTATATGAGGAATACATGGCTGGTCACAATCGATAGACTATTCAATTCCGGTTATCTCGACAGTCAAGTATTTTTTTTCAACAATTGGGATATGCCTTAATTAATCCTTTCCGTCTTTTCACTAGAATCTGTTTAGTTCAAGTGTGTTGAATTTTTTGGCAAACACACAGTATAGGGCTGAAACACCCATAGGTTGAAAATGGAATTGGAGGTATGGAAGACAATAGTTGGGTAATTGAAGCTATTCCTTGTGACTTGTGAAAGAGTATATGTTGGAATATTCTGCATTGTCAATCGTAATAATTGATCCTATAGCATATTTTTGGGGAAAAAAAAAAGAAGTTTATTTGATAGACCGTCATGGTAAGTTATGTGATTGTTGTTTGAGCATGCAGGGACAGAATCTATTAATTCAGGGAGAGAAATAGAATTTTATAGTACAACCTAATGTAGTTAGTCCCATATTGTACCATTACATTCATCATCATTTGAGCCTTACCTCCATCAATATAGGGTTGGTATAAGTGTTCTACAATTCAAACTCTACAAAATTATGACAAATTGTCTAACCATGTGCAGTAAAGTGAGGCTTACTCATTAGCTTATATACATGTGACCCACATGGGCTGATGTCTCAACCAAGTGATTTGAAGCCATGGCCCATGAAGGTTGAGTTGTCACTTTATTTGGAGTTGTTTTCTTTTTCAACCATGATCAGATTGCATGTGTTAAATTATGTCAGAATGACCTGAAATGGGATCTGTCAGATGGCTTATCAAATGAGCTTTCCTTTAAGCCCAAGTTTGGGCGATTTGACTTATATTGAGAATGTTATGAAAAATTTCATGAATAGGACGTAGGATATGAATTTAGGTATGCTTTTATCGTTTTTGTTGATTATGTCTAGATGGCTAGAATTGAGCCTTTTTCTTTTCAATGGTTTAGATGGGTTTTGTTCTTTTACTAATACAAGAGAAATAAAGACTATCGTAAGGAAGATGGGAATAAGACCTTTTTCCTTTTTCTGGGAGATTGTTGTTGTAACATTGGAGTTTCTTTACCTTTCATCATGCGGGATTACGGCCTTTGTACCTTCTCTTTATGCACCCGTGCTTTGTGCTCAACTTGCACATACTAGGCTATTAGTTTGACAATTACAACTTGTTTCTTTAAGCGACCAAACATATCATTTAAGCTCTGATATCAATATGTGTTATTGAATAGAGAATGTTGTGGAGAGATTGTGTACCAGCTTAGCCCTGCCTACTTGTGCGTGCGTGTGTGTGTGCTCACTCGCCTTTGTATATTTTTTTGTATATGTTGATGAGCACATGAGGTACTTATGGTGACTGAAGAAAGGAATTGAAGTAAAAGAAAAAGGCATACGGGTGACACCAGAAAAATGATTTTTGAGGTCTTTCATATACACCCTCAATAAAATGCAAAAAAATGAGGTAGTTTCTTAAACAAACATTTGTTAGTCCCTAGTAATGTTCTTCTCAAACTTACTATTCTCCATCATGGAACCAACAATATCTTCTTCATTGTAACCTTGTCTCACTCGCTTACCTTTTCTCAAAGTTTTCTTTGAGGGTTGTTCTCTTCAAGTGGACCCCATTTGGGGCCATACTCTTTGTAGCTCCACATTTTGATGCATCCTTGCACAGCACTCTGCTAGATCTTGAACTTATCACCCTTCAATTCTTCATATATAGGCTATTTCTAACATTTTATCACTGTGCCAAACCATCTTAAGTGACTTTTTTTTTTCTTCTTCTATAGCAGCTGCATAAGTTTCACCTCATATCGTCATGCTTAATTCCATCATTTCTTGCAAGTCTATACGTCTGCCATAGTCTGTCCTTCTCGGTGACATGTACTTCTTGACCCTTTTTTTTTCTCCCTTCATTCACTAACATTTTGCTTCATATACACACTGTAGTAGGTCTAACTTCAATCTTATAAAAATGTCCCCTTCAATCAAAATAGCACTCGAATTGAATCCCATATAAGATATATGTCCTCACTCTCAGTCTCTGTATCCATTAAACCTAATTCTGAGTAAATAAGCTAATTCTCATTGCAATATTTCATGGTTGATTATGAACTGGCAGCAAGCACACTAGCAACAAGTGAATGGTCAGAACAATGGTCTCACCAAGTACTTTGAGTAAAGGACTGGAATTTGATCTTCATTATATAAGAGAGATATAATCATTCATCTGATAATACTGGATGCAGTTTTTTTCCCCTTTCCTTCCTGAAATGTATATCTGTGACTATTGGTTGATCATAACATAAAGAATAAGATACTCATACACTGCCAAGCACCAGCAATTATCTGATGCTTGTCAAGCAATTTGACAAAGTGTGGATATATTCATCCATTAATGTATTGGATTTTTACATGGTTTCAGATTATCTCAGGAAGACCATTGTGCAGGGAAGATCATCCAAGTCAACAAAAGTTGGGGACATTATGACTGAAGAGGTATCATCTCTACTTCCATTGTGGTTTCTGATTGCAGTGCAGTTGCAAGCTTCTGACCTTGTTTTGAATTGTGTTACGAAATTCTTTTTCATTATTTGCTTTGCTGACAGAACAAGCTCATCACAGTGACTCCCGATACCAAAGTTCTTCGGGCAATGCAACTGATGACTGGTATACTACATCCCATTGAGTTATCCCGTAACTGTGCATTATCAATGAATTGATGATGATATTGCTCATCTCGGCAGATAACTGTATCAGGCACATTCCTGTGATCAATGACAAGGATATGATTGGAATGGTCTCCATCGGAGACGTTGTTCGAGCGGTGGTAAGTGAGCACCGGGAGGAGCTGGACCGCCTGAATGCATATATCCAGGGTGGTTACTAGGAGAGGGTTCTGACCTAATGTTGATGATGACGACAAAGACAAGCTTATGCATTTGAAGTGGGTACCAACTATGAAATGCAATGTGTGTATTTGCATGCTTCTCTCTCATGGATGAAGCGTTGTCTTAGGTTGGTCCTAGATCTAGTTTTTCTGCTTTTGCATGGATTTTATTTTGCATGCTTCTCTCCCATGGATGAAACTTTGTCTTAGGTTGGTGCTTTTTTGCTTTTGCATAGATTTAATTTTAGTTACTTTAATAAATTTTCTTTGGTCCATTCTTTTGCTAAACTACAAAGAAGTCCCTTATGAAATAATCCATTATTTCTGAAGAGGGGTTACTAAGCCTCGTTGGGGGCATAGGACTGACAGGGGCTTTTGACTGGAAAAAATAATAACAATAAAACACACGGGCACAGAACGGATGAAGTGGGTCAAGTCACACTTGGATCTTGTAAGGGGGAAGCGCATGTGGAGGCATAGAAGTTAGAACCATGCAGTACCTAAGCTCAAGGAGAGGGGAGAGATTTCAAGACTCAATCGAAGGTTTATACCCAAGGATATGGAAAAGGCAGCATAAGGGGTGAGGAGTTTTACCCAAGGAATGGGATAGGCGGATAGGCTATCAACTGAGGAATTATGTCTAGTCTAGGGATGGCAATGGGGCGGGCCCAAATCCGCCCAGTCTCATTTATCTCATCAAAACAAAACCCACCCTGTGACAGTTACTAAAATGTGATACCAAATCTGCCACATGTCTTAGAGCTTTTTTTGTTTATGGGGTATAATAAAGAAGAGTAAATCCAAAATTAAGAAAATAATATATGATGAGGTTATGGTGACTTGTTGTTTTTAGTGGCTTGGTATAAGATTTTTTTTAACTTTTTGTATAAAAAGTAGAGAGTTTTTAGTAATTTAATGATGACTTTTTAAACTTTTTTTTTTTTGAAAAAGAGGAGGAAATTTGAATTTTTTTGAAAAAGGGTGGAAATTTGAATTTCAAAAATTTTACTCTATCTCACAAACAAACATGCCCTTAGACCCACTTATACAACTTGATTTTTTTCTATTACTTTTTGTAATAAGTATACATACATTATATATTCATGGTGGGGCGGAATAGGACAACAAAATTTAAATCCATCCCACATCAAGAAAATCGCTACCAAACTTGCCTCTAATAGGAGCACGCCAAGGTTGCTCCCAATTTATATCCAAACCATTGCCATCCCTAATTATATTACCAGTGACCAAGCACGTCCCATCATTGGATTGATAACAAGCATAAGCGAAAATGTGATTTAATCGATGGGAGTTAAGTCAGAAGTTGTAGATGTGGTCAATCAGACAATGTTTTGCACGTCAATTGAAGTGGTGCTACATAACCACAGTTGCTGTTGTGTGATATGAGCAGCTTAAGATTCTCAGCAGCAGAAATAGAGTACACCTCGCTTTAGAAAAGTGGTCTAATTAATTTGTCGTAATAAATCCTGGAAAATTCTTACTGTAAAAATAATTAAGCTGTAAAAATGAAGTTCTTATAAAACAAACAGACCGAGAATAATAATAATGATGAATAAGAAGATCATGGTTATTAAAAAAAAACAAGGGGATGGTAGACAGAAGCATTCAAGTTATAGACTATTGATTAAAAGACTGATGATTCATTGGCACAGAAAGAGAGATGGCAGTCGAGAGTTATCTATTTATCTATCTAAAAAGAGAGGATTGGACACCTTTTCAATTGATGATAATTGCCATAGGATTGAATCTAAAATAAACTTACTGTTAATGCATAATAGTTAAACTTGATGGTTTCAAATCAAGGGTTGGGATATCTGATGTGGCTGCTGATTTAATGTATTGGCGTAATTCAACAAGACTAGTCGCCTGTGCAAGTTGGTCTCACAGGTTGGACCGCACATGAACACAATACTTTTCGGTTGCAGGGAAAGTGGGAAACATTATTGGGGGTATTCCATTTCCATGCCACAACCAGGGGCTTAAATTGCGGGGGTCTGAATGTCTGATTCCTGTGGCACGCAGTAATTGTCATTGGGTCGAGGTAAAGCCATATCATCCACCCCTACTCACACCCACTCTTGGCCCACTCACCATTGATGGCCTTTTAGGCCTCTGATGGGTTCACACTTCACATCTAGTGCTGTTGATTCAATCAATCAATCAATCAATCTAGTTGAGAAATCTGGCTATTAGTATTTAGAAATCTTGCCACCTTTTTCTCACAAGTGAAGAATTCGTTTTTCCATTTTCCTATTTCCACACTAATGCGCTTCTGTTGTTGCATGTGCAAACAGCCACCTTGGCTGGGTGAAGAAGATAAAAAGAAAAGAGAAAAATAAGTCAAGTGGGCAGGCAGGCAGGCAGGAGGGCGGGGACCCCTCCAGTCCTGTCCTCGTTGAAATTATTAAACAAGGAATGAAAACCAGTCCAGTCCAAGTGTGCAACCAACCAAACCAAGTGGCGATTGCACGAGGAAATAGGAATCAGTCAGTCCAGTTCCAAGTGCGAGTTGAGTGCACCCACGGACCACAGTGCTCTAAAATAAAGTTGAGTTGGACAGATGGACACCGCTGACGAAAGGAACGGTTTGGATTGATTGTTGCGTACAAAGAAAATAATAATATATTCGTCGGATCCTTATCTTCTCTCTATCCATTCATCCAATTGAGAGAGAGAGAGAGAGAGAGAGAGTACACTCACGCACAGTAAAGAAACCAAAAAAGAAAAAAAAAACAAAGCATTTCATTGACATTAGATGCTGCATTCATTTCATTCATTGAATGAGGAAGTGAATGCATAGCGATAGCATACATTGGTGCGATCATCTCCTTGCTAGTGGCTGTGGCATCACTTGTCTTCTCTTCTGGGATCCCTCATCAGACTCTCTCTCTCTCTCTCTCTCGCTCTCGTGTTTGTGTCTCCGTTTTTAAGGTCTGAGATGATTAATTGATTCCCATCTCCATTCTCTCTCTCTCTTTCTTTCTTTCTTTCTTTATTTCTCTGCTCTCATTTAGTTGGGTTGGGGATGGATTGGATGGGTGGATGGAATCAATCCATGTCCATGTCCTTTGATGAAACGGATTTGATTAATTGCCCTCCCCTTCCCTCCTGCAGTCCAAAGTCCTGCTTCTCAACTTGAGTAAAGTTTGGACATGGATGGGACCATTTCTATTTCATTTCTATCATGCAGTTAGGTCGAGCATCATGTTTATTTTGTCATCAACCGCCCAAATTAAGGGAGCTCCATTTATTATGTTTTTTTTCTTTTTTTTTTATGATTATGCAGTTCACTATAACTATATATATATAGGGAGCCCCTCTGCCGAGCATAAGCTGAGTACCACTTTCTGGTGGGACCCATTAGGGGCCCCACTTGGGGATGGGACCTGGAGGTATCGAAAGATCACCCGCCTACCAATCCATACATGGAGATGGAGGCTCAAATCATCATCCTAAACACTAGATTAATGGCCCACAAGTTTTCAGCATCCAAAATGAGTGCAATCCAATCCAACGGCTCAATCCATTTGGAAGAGGTACTTGTGTTATGGTACACTTGGATTGATCATAACTTGGGCGAGAGTTTTGACACATGCTGCTCACCTTATCCAAAGCACGGGTGCTGCTCACCTTATCCAAAGTTGGGCGAGAGTTTTGACACATGCTGCTCACCTTATCCAAAGCACGGGTGCTCGGCCGTGGTTTTTCCATATATATGTGTTTTGTATTTAATATGAAAAACAGATCAAATTTATTTGCTATCCATGACCATGTTACTTACTGCTACTAACATGATACACTTACACCCAAAAAAAAAAAAAAAAGCACATAAACACAATTTTCTGCTAAAATTAACATCTTTTGGTCTGTTAATTTTTTTTTTTGTTTTTGTTTTTTTAATTCTTCAATCCAAATTTTGATAATGATGATGATTATGATTTTTTTGTTTGTTTGTTTTTTTTATTTTTATTCTTCAATACAAATTTTGGCACTTTCTATCACAATAACGCACGCAACCATATTCATTACTGAATTTATACACTTGAGCAAAGTGGACTGTCCGAGTGCAAACACAAATGCATATTAGATGTTGCATATCTCTTCTCTATGCATCACTCGGTTTTTAGGAAGTTACCTTTTTTACCTTTCATTCAAAACCATCCTGATCCTATAAGGATTTGAAGCTTTTGGTTGTATATATTATATTCAACTTCCTAAACATGAAACTACTAAGCTCTCACCTCGTGCTACTTTTTGCATCTTCCTTGGCCATGGTATTGAACATAAAGGTTACCAATGTAATGACTTGTCACCAACCGCATTTGCATTTTCAGACATGACATTTTTGGAACTTGTGTCATTCTATTCCTTACTCACTTGTTGCCTCTGCCCCTTATGATTGTGTTCTTCCAACATCAAGCCACCCTCTTTGCACTTGTTCACCCCTCCCATTTATCTCACCTTCATTTTATGGATTTGAATTGGTATGCTTTGTTCTAGAGCTCTTTGCAGATCTCTTTGCAGTTGTTCTCCCCTCCCATTTCTCTCACCTTGGTTTTATGGGTTTGAATTTCTATGCTTTGTTCTAGATATCATTCAATCCTCTCATGTGGCTAATTATAGCCATAATGAACCCCCTATCATATAGAAATTCAATTTCCTCTCCTTTTTGGCAGAAAACAATGACAAAATAACTAATTGGTTTGAAAAAGACTGACACTGGGGATTTGATTCAGTTACTTACAGAGTTAAAGCAAGGGCAGTTTCCAATGGGTTTACAAAAATAACCAAAGTTGACGTATCCATCAATCAATGGAAAGCTTGTTTCATCACCAAAGGGCACAAACAAGAATACTGCATTGATTACAATGAAACCTTTGCTCTAGCAACCAAGATGACTTCTCTTCGGGGAGTCATTACATGTATGTCTATGGCCTTTGTAATGCATTTCTTTCTGAGGGAGTTTACATGCATCCTTCTCCAGGATTTCCTCCTAAGGTGCATCATTTTTTGTCATCCGAAAAAGACATGTTATGGCTTGAACCAAGCTCTGCGTACCTAGTTTGATTAGTTTCGCACTGTGATTGATATGATTGTTACATGTGATGATTTTGAGGATATTCCTCCTCTTAAATCATATCTTCATCAACAATTTGAGATGCAGGACCTGGGTTATCTTTGGTATTGTCTTGGCATTGAAATAGCCAACTCATTGGATGGATATATTTTTTCACATATGAATTTTATCAGTGATATTTTCAAATGAGCCAACCTAATAGATGACAAGATCATCCTTTGTATAGAACTGCTGCCTGATCTGACTCGTTATCAATAAATCAGAGGCAGTATTATTTACCTCAATGTGACTTGACCAAACATTGGTTTGTGGTTAATCTTTGTTAATTAGTTTGTAGCTTCCCCAACTTTTCTTCATTGGTCTGTTGTTATATGCATTCGTGGTATGTTTGTAGTACATTCTCTAAAAGACTCTCACTTCCTTCTCACGGCCCTCTTACTCTTTGAGCATATTCCAAACCTTTTTTTTTTTTATTGGTGACAGCATATTCCAATCCTAATTGGACTGGAGATGTAACTGATCGCAGATATACTGTAGGTTACTGCTTCTTTCATAGCACTTGTTTTATTTCTTTGGAAAGCAAAAAACAGTTTACAGATTCCCATACCTGAGCTAAAGCGAAATGCTGTGATCTTGCCCATACCACCTCTGAGTTGGTTTGGTGTCAATGGTTCCTTACGAATGTCTTTTTGTTGATCATCCAACTCCTCTCTATTATGTTAGTAAAAATGCTGCTTAAATTTCTGATAATGAAATCTGTCTTGAAAAGTCAACATTATTGAGATTGATTGTCATTTTGTGTGACAACATCTTTTACAAGGCACCTCTTGTCAGAATGACTGGCAATTTTTTTTTTTTTTTTTCATCAAGCCACTTCCAATGCTAGATTCCATCATCTACCCAAAATTTCTTGATGCATCAACTCTTGCATCATGAGCTTCAGAGTGGTGTCAAAAGAGTTGATGGACCACGTATATTATGTAGTTTGTAATGTACCATATAGATTGTATAGACATGTGATGATATTTAATACTATCCTTAGGCCTATCCCAAGCAACCTTATTATGATCTAAGAAGATCAGTTTGATTTTTTTTTTTTTTTGAATAAACTTTCCTCAAATCACGTAAATCAATCTTTCTATGAGGGTAGTTACTATATAAAGGCAAATAGATTGATCGTATTGATCATCTGGTTTTCTCCAAAAAAAATGTTTCAATTCATTCCGGAACATACCCTCGTCTTATTCCTTACTAACAAAATAAAGTACCAAACTTCAAATATAACCAGCCTTGGTTGACTGGCCCTTGGGGCTTCGCTGTCCCATATGTGGATAATGGTGGTACCACGAGGTCTTGACCATAAACCCCCGTGGACTGATGCCATGTAAGGGTTCACAGTTGTATAGTCTTTGGTCATAGCTTTCACATGATCCTTGTATCCGTGGTCACATCATGCAAATATGCGAAATATATACATCATAGCATTTATATGTATGTCCTCCTAAAAAATATATATACATAAGTGTATCCTCATGTAAGTCATTTACTTGTGTGTATAGAAAATATGCGGTTGATCACTATCTTAATTATAGTACTTCTAAAAGTCTCTAAGTTTTTGTGGTCGAACTAGATAAGGTCTAATAATATATCAATTTAAATTTCACTGAATCAATCGGTTTTGATTTTTAAGATTTAGTTTCACTTGTTTATAAGTAGATATTTTTCTTAAACTTGCATTTTGTAACTTGTCAGTGATTCAGGTGAGTTTCATCGTTTACTATTTCTTTTGCAGTATCAAATTTTAGAATTGTATCTGTGCTTTCCTCTATTTGCATGCTAGTCACATATAATTTGCATGATGCGCTCGAAACATGTGCTTTTCTAGGAAAAATGCAAGGTGCAATTCAAGCAATCAGATACCATGGAAACATTCTCAAACAAGTTGTTGTACAACATGCACGTGTTGTGGATCCAATCATGCGGTCTGCTATATTTTCACGCTTCAAATCAGTATCACCTGCTCGCTTGGAAGAGCATGGGTTTGAAAGTACCACAATTTTGGACATTCTAAAAGGCAAAGGTAAAGGTGCCGATGGGTCTTGGCTTTGGTGCACAACGGACGATACTGTTTATGATGCGGTGAAGTCGGTATGTTGGTTTGTGCTTTTGGAGTTTGGAACAGGCTTTTTTTCTTTTAATTTTTTGGGACTTCAAATTTACATTCTGGTTCCCACTTGTCATTTGTTGATGGTTGAGATCCCTGTGTTACACACACCACATTGTGGGGGGAACAGAATGCACATGATGATTGCATATTTAAAATATGGACTTTTTTTCTTTTGAAGGTTTTTTCAATTTTCATGTAACCGATTACTACTAAATTTATTGTAGATGACACAACATAATGTTGGAGCTTTAGTGGTGGTAAAGCCTGGAGAGCAGAAATCAATTGCCGGAATAATCACTGAGAGAGGTGATGAAAAAGTTTTTATCAATTTAATATTGACTCGTAAAGTAATTTGCTATTTGCTATTTTCTTATGTTATTGTTAAATATTGATGATTTTTTTATGAGGCTCTACTCTAGATAAAGATTTGAGATGTAAAATCTCAATTTATTTAGCTTAGATAGTTGTTTGACCATGCTAATGGTTCTTCAACTAGGAATTGCTGTTGCGAGAATCATAGTGAGTATTAATTGTAATAGTTGTCAAATTCCTAAATTGTAAGTTTTCCCCCTCAAATTCTAGTCTATTTAAATCATTATAATTGATGAATGTCAAATTGAACTAATTTTGAGTATGCGCTGTATGGTGTTAGTAGACAACCAGCTGATGACATTACAACTAATCTAGACCAATTCAACAACTTTTTTGGCTTGTTATTTCAATTTCTATCCAACTAACTACTTCAAACTATTGTAAAACTTAGTTAGAAGGATCTAATTGAAAGCTGCTTCAAACCTCGAAGATCTTATTTGATATTAATGGTTCATAAACAAGTAGTTTGATATTCAGATAGAACTTGGAGGCTATTTAAAACATTTCCTAAGAAATTTTGGGGGTGATGATGTAAATGTGACGGTTGACAATTGATCACCATCTAGCACTTCCAACACTTTGAAAGGCTCATGTACGGATTGCGCAAGTACCCATAAAAGAAAATAAAATTAAAAAAAAAACAATATATAGATACATATATGGACAAAACTGCTATGCATCCATCCCTCACCTTGTGGTGAGGAACAATTCCATTTTTGAAAAGTATTGATGTGCAAAAAGATAAAATTATCACACATCATGACACCTTTTTGACCTTGTTAGGTTTAAAAAAGGAATTGTCCATTACCACAAGGCAAGGGATGGATGCATAGTAGTCTTTCCCTACATATATATAATAAGCAGGTAGTCATAATTGCAGACGAAACTACGTGGTTTGGACCATTTTAGCTAACACACCGGACAGGTCATCTTTCTATAACTCACTATTAGGTGGCTCACCTATCAAAAATCTGAATAGCAAAGGATGGATGCCCTTCTTTACATGGAATGTCACACTCTTAGAATTGGGTCGGATCCAAGTCTAAGTCGAAGGGTATAAGAATTGGGGCCAATTAAAATTTTTCTGAACAATCATACTGTGGGCCCTAACTCTAGGTGGATCGAAGTCTTACGTGAGGTTTTGTATGATGATTGATCACCATAATCACACATGGATTCATCAAAACATTTGTTGCACAGCTGGTACAATTAATTCATCATAAATACCCATATCATAAAATGAATAAATGGTCAAATCAACAGAAGTGTCATAGTAATATTCCAATGCGAAAGTTAAAAGATTTACATATATCAAGTCTCAGGCCCATACAACTATGGCCTCATTTATTTAAAATTCTAAATGCTCAATCCTACGAAATAGTCTATGACATTTTAGATTATGTCATTTGCACTCCACTCAACAACTCCACTATCCTGTGGAATCTCCGGCGTCTCTTGGTCGGCTATGGCATTGGAACGTATGCACCAAATGAAGCAAGGTCTGATTGACATGATCTGGCAAATAGATGGATATAGGTGGTGAAACATAAGTGTGACAAAAATGTATTGATCATGGTTATGATTATCAACTGATAGAATACAATATTAAAGCATAAACATATTAATATATATAATCTGAAAAAAATGCACGGGCGAACCTGCTGATTGAATGCACACGGGCGAACCTGCTTATTTGAGCTGCATATTGCATCACACAATACACAATGGCCTGATGGTGTATGTCCACCACCAATTGCAATCGATAACAAATGCATGTCAAAGCCTATCTACAGGCAGACATCCTAAACCATGATAGGATTACAACAATCAAATTACATTATTTCAGAGGCTGTTTTAATTAAAAGAAATAATAAACAATCTGAAGGTATATTATGCAAATGTGTTATGTGATAATCATTAAGCTGTCCTTACCCATAATCCAACACTAAGCTAACTCTAGTTGATGTAATTAAGAATAGGGGTTAGTTCTAACCATCCTATGGTCTAGGCTAATTGGCACACATACTCATTGAGCTATGTTGTCTAACACAATGGCCATCCAAGCCTGCGATGCGGAATTCCGCTTTTTTGGTGCCTCTCATGTGAACCATCCTGGGGTTCATAGCTCAAGGTAAGCACATGGTATGCATCTGGTCAACCAGAGAAGACTAAGGTCATATACCCTTTTCACATCCGGTCCTTGCCCTAACAATTCATTTTATTCTGAAGTCATGATCCTAGGGCTATGGGTTCCATTTCCCAAAAGTATCACTTCAGGAATTAAAGTCACGGTTTGCCCTATGTGGGCCACATCCATCCGTGAGGTTTGATTAGATGTGTACACCATTATCCCTAAATTGTGCACAACAGGGGTGTCCATTCGAGCGAAGGAAGTGCCCCACTCGAGCCGGTCTGACTGGACACGAACCTATATGTTTTGATCCGCGGACAGAAGGGCCTCTACTCAAGCACAAGGCAACCCCAACTCAAGCGGACCTGACAGGCATACTATTTTCACAGAAATAACTAAGACTTCTCAAGTCTCCACTCAAGCGGAAGGGTCCCCGCTCGAGTGCGCTTGACAGAATTAGAGTTTTTTATAATCTAATTGGATGATGATGAATGCCCGCTCGAGCGCACTTGTCAAATCACAAATCTGTACAGATTTGTTTAGGCTGGTAGAGGGGTGTACTTCCCCAACTTCAATAAGGTTTTCAACCCTTGCCTAAGGGCAAATCTGGAAATCTATTCTAACCATTCCATTGCTAATTAGGCATTCAAACCCTAGAATTCCAAATTCCAAGTAATAATCATTTACCCATTTCCAATGTAAGCAATTACTTAGAGATTCTTATATAACAGAGATTATTATTATTCCAACTTCAAATACACAGATGTATCACCATCTAGAACTGTCTACTTACCTTTTAAGCCTTTCACCACAATTCCTTATGTAGAGTTCTAGGGTTTTGCCCCAAATCCTCAAATCTACGCACAAATAGATGCCACCAACCAAGATCTCTTCCTACAACCAAAAGAGCAACACCCACTCCCTACATGAATGCATGATCTAGCAAAATGGCAAAGATACTGAATGAGGGTTTTGAAAGGAAGGCTTACTTACAATGGATGTATAATAGAGAGGGAAGATGAAGAAGATGCCAAAGAGAATCCTCGACGGTTGCAGCTGCCTGGATCTCCTTAAAGATGGTTGATAGGGGTGACTAAGAAGGAGAGGGACAGAGAAGAAGAGAAAATATGAAAGGGAAAAGAGTAGAGAATGAATTATTGGAAAGGAGAAATGGTTTTAGGGCTTGTTGTAAGAGTCTGCCCTAATTACAAAAATGGGCTTTCTGCCAATAAGTGAATTTCATGAAATATCAAGAAAGGGCTTTTGGGCCTAGACTTAATGGTACAATGGGCTAAAGCCTGGGGTTCATGATGGGTTTGGGTCACCCATCACCAATGGCTAATTTCTAAAATGTCCTATCAAATGCACATCTAAACCCATCTAACCCAACCCGGTCTAACTAACCAACCCTATCCCACATATTTAAGGCCCGGAGCCTTACATGGAATGCCAACAAATTTTACTCTAATGAAAGCAAGTCCCATTGTAAGATTGAGCATATAATTAGCAATATACTTAATCTTTGGTGGGACCAACTTCTCAAAATTCTCATTCTATTACACTCATTTTTTTTGCATGTGTTGTTTCCTAATTAACCAACATTGTGCTCGATAGGTCTTAGTTGGTTTAATTATTTATCATCATCATCATCAAAGCGTTGCGCCAACTATGTTGGGGTCGGCTATATGAATTATGTTTCTCCATTCCAATCTATCTTGAGCCAAATCCTGAGATAAATTAAACTTCTTCAAGTTCGATTTACTACTGTCATCCATGCCTTCCTCAGCCTACCTCTTTCTCTTGGTGGGCCAGTAACCTGCATAGCCACACTTATTTTTACCAGCGTCGTTGCTGACCTGCTTTTAACATGGTCAAATCATCTCAAACAGGTTTCTCTAATCTTATCCCCTTTGTGCCCCCTAAATACTCTTGAAAATATGGTTTAAATTCTCGGCCGATACCGGTTCGTATCGGCCGATACGAACCAGTATCGGTCCATACCGGTACGATATTTTGAAGTTATCAGTTTTTTGTATCGTCCAGGCAAAATATCCCTAAAATATCGGATAATATCGGCCGATATTTCAAAATATCGGTGTGAACCGATATATCGGTCGATATCGGTCAAAATATCGGCCCACTATTTTTAAAATTTTTTTTTCTTTTGTCCTATTTTCCTTCTTTCTTCCTCCTTTTAAATATATCACATGCCACCTTTTTTCTTCCTCAACAGCTATTTCACTTGCAAGGTATCAAAAATACTATTTTTTTTTATCAATATAGCCTTGAAAATCATATACAACTCTACTGAGGTAAGCATTTTGTATTTTTTTAAAAAATTATTTAGATATAGCTTAAAAATGATGATTTTATGCTTTTTTTTTATTGTGAGTACCTTTTATTATTTTAAATCAATACATATTGAGGTTAAATCAACTATTTAAGGTTTTAAAACTCAGAATTTTTATTAAAATCTTGTTGATCTTTGTAAAATAATTACTCAAATTTATCATCATTTTAAGTAAATTATAAATATCTAGTTGCTTTGTGTTTTACTATACTATCATAATAAAACATGTTATCTTACAAGCGCAAGGCAGAACTTACTTAATGATTGAGTGATGAGTACAAGCTTTATTTTCTTAAATTTCATACTAATAGATAGCCCATAAGTCATAATTACGTTGCATTTTATAAAATTTATGATATTTTAACTTGTTTAGTATATGTACCTAAATTAATTTAATTATAAATAAAATTTATATAGCTTTAGATTAGATAGCAATACATGAACATAACTTAAGGGGTCCAATAATTTGATTTATAATTTATTTTACTGTCATTATGTCATATGTTATGTTAATGTTCATGTTTTTGAATTTTACAACTTGCTTGATAATTGAATGATGAATTGATGGTTGTTGAATAATGAATGATGACTGATAAATAATAATAGGGGTATAGTTATATATTATACAAGATACAAGTACAAGCGTACAACCACTATATGTAAATTATCAATAAGTTTATTCTCTAAAATTTCATACTAATTGATAGTTCATATTTCATAAGTCATACTTATGGTTCTTATAAAAAAAATTACATTTTTAGACAAGACAGCGATACAGGATATCATAACTTAAGGGGACCGATATTTTGATTTATATATATTACTAATGAAAAAAAAAACATTGTTTTCCAGCATTTCTAATATTTTGGATTTTTTGGATATTTTTTCAAATTTTTTTGGATAAAAAAAAAATCCACACCGCGACGACCGCGACAGACCGCGAACCGCGATCGATACCGATACTGTATTGGTTTTTTGGACCGACAGATACCGCGACCGATACCGCGATTTTCATCCATGCTTGAAAATGGCCATTTTTAATTTTTATCTTTTCTAGTTTTATCATGCTGCCACCTCAACATTCTCATCTCTATTACATCCATTTTATGCATATACTGCTTCTTGATCATCTCGCTCTAAAAAGTTTTCCTTCAATCTTTGTTGATATGCACCAAATCACAAAACACTTTAGAATCAAGTCTCTACTCTCAACTTCAACCATTCAACTCTTTTGTATTGAACATCCTCCTTAGTCACTCCATCCTTGCTAATTATGGAGCCAAGTTCTAAGACAGATTATCTTTGTGATATCTATTGAGCTTCAATTATAGCAGGAGTTACATATATTTGCACATCCCTACTAAAGTCTCCACTTAAACATTCTGTCTCTATACAACTTATAAAGCCCTTGGATTCTAAAGCCCTTGGCCATCTCTCAAGTTTGACATTTGTGTTGTCTCCTGATTCATTCACGAATAGCCGAACACTATATCATTTGTAAGACAACTTACACCAAGGTACCTTTTGAATATGAGCAACTAACGCATCCGTAATCAATGCAAAAGGATAAAGGGCTTAAAGCTAACCTTGATGCAAGCATTTGGTCACTGTAAACTCACATGTCTCTTTGTAGCAAGTTCTCACACTGGTTACCTGATACCTTGCCCTCATACATGTTTTTAATTATGGCACTGTAATATCTTAGGACACTCCTTTAGTCTAAAATACACTCAATCAAATCTCTAGGAACCTTATTGTAGGCTTTCTCTAGATTGATAAAGACCATATGAAGGTATATCCTCTCCTCTTGGTATCTTTTCATTACTCGTCTGAGTGAAAAGATAGCTTTCATAGTTGATCTTCCGGATGTCAGATGAGGTTTTGGATTCCATTAATGTATTAGCTGATTTTCATCATAATACTTCATGGTTGATTATGCAGTGGCAACAAGTCCACAATTACCAAGTGAATGGTCGGAACAATGGTGTCAAAAGTACTGTGTAAATGCAGTTTTTTTCCCCATTCCTTCCCTAAATTCATGTATGCAACTATTGGCTAGTCATTTCCAAAAGACTAAGATACTCAACTTGTATACCACTTGCAAACTACATGAACTTCCGGAGCACTTTGAGAAAGTGTGGATATACTCACCCAGTGATGTATTGGGTTTTTACTGGTTTCAGACTATCTCAGGAAGATCATTGTGCAGGGAAGATCATCCAAGTCAACAAAAGTTGGGGACATTATGACTGAAGAGGTATCATCATCACTTCCTTGTGGCTCCTGATTACAGTGCAGTTGCAAGCTTCTGACCTTGTTTTGACGTGTGTTGCATATTCTGTTTTCATTATTTGCTTTGCCGACAGAACAAGCTCATCACGGTGACTCCTGATACTAAAGTTCTTCAGGCAATGCAACTGATGACTGGTATATGACATGCCATGGCATTATCCATAAACTGTGCGTTATCAATGAATTGATGATGACCTTGTTCATTTTGGCAGATAAACGTATCAGGCACATTCCTGTGATTGATGACAAAGATATGATTGGTATGGTCTCCATTGGAGATGTTGTTCGAGCGGTGGTAAGTGAGCACCGGGAGGAGCTGGACCGCCTGAACGCATATATCCAGGGTGGTTACTAAGAGTTTGTTCTGTCACTGTGTTGATGACAACGATGAAGACAACCTTATGCATTTGAAGTGAATACCAACCATCCAATGCTATGTGTGTACATATTTCGTTGCATGCTTCTTATGGTAATGTCAGTAAGTTAGTCTTGTATTATCTGACAACTGAACTGGTTTTTATCAGTTATGGTGGTGTAATCAGAATAATTTGGTGACTTACTTTACTAGGGTTTTGTTGTAAGATGAAGCATTGGCTTTAGTGGTCCTAGCTCTAGTTTTGCTTTTGCGTGGATTTAATTCATTCACTTTGACAAAATTGCCTTTGGTCCATGCATTTTTCTTAACTATGCGGAAGTCCCTTGTGATCTCCTTGATAGATGGTCTATTAGGATATATTAATCTGTTATTTCTGGAGAGGCTTGACTCATCTAGTTATACAATGCAGTCAAGTATTTTTCGAAGGGGTTAAGATTTCTAGCCAGTTGGGGGCAGGACTGATTGGGCTCTTGACTGGAAATAAGATTGCACATTGGCGGAGAATGGGTGTCAAGGGGGAGATCGGTGACGGAGGGGAGGGGCATGTCGAGGCTTAGAACATGCAGCCACAACAAAACTCAAGAGGGGAGATTTAAAAAGACTGAAGGTCTACCGGAAGCAGAGCAGGATAAGAAAAAAGCAGCATTATTTGTGAAGCTTATTTCTTAGGACTGGGATAGGGAAGCAACCTGTGGAATAATGTTATCATTCATCAATGAATATCATTTGCTGGAATTGTGGAGCATGAAGGGGCTAGGAAGACCCCAACATGGTTAGTATAAGGCTTTGATGATGATGATGATGATGATGAAGGGGCTAGGAAGAGGTATAGGCTAGGTAGCAAAATATATTATCCTTTGAATCCCTTTTAAACAACTCCCTCACCCTTAAATCTTAAAACAAACGCAGGGTTAAAAAAAAAAAAAAAAAAAACCAGCCAAAAGAGAGCAGGGAACAGAGATTGTTAGAGCTGGCCTTGCTATGCATCCAAGGATTTGGCCACGTAGGGCTAGGCCACTCATGTTCGCCCAATGCATGGGGAAGCATGGGTCTGAGTCCATCAAGTGAGACATGACTATGAGGAGCTTAAATATTTTCTCTACCTTCCTAAGAATCCACCTGATCAAGGGCGATGACATGCCATACAGTATGATGCAACAACGAAAAGGTGCCCAATTCAGTTCTCAATGCTAATTTTGAGAGAGAGAGAGAGAGAGAGAGAGTGAGAGAGTCATAATTAATTCACTCTAAACTATAAACATTATTTGCATGGTTTTAAGCATGGTTTTAATCTGGCATCTAGAGGTGCTGGGAAGCTTACTTTATAGGAAATGTTGGCTGCCTGCGGGAAGTGTTCATTTAACATGCTTATCTGTTAAACATCCATTAGATAGTTCATCATGGCGTTGCAATAAATAAAATTTCTGATGCAAAAGTTAAAATGATTTGAGGACAGACACCACAATAATTTATCATATAATATAAATATTTTTATAAAACTTGCACAGCCAAAATGCACACTAGTTATCTAAATTAGTATTGCAAATAACCGTTTTCTGCAAAATATTTGTATGCGAAAATGCTGGGATATTCTCAAGTTTTGGGGTGTCCTTGATTCTTGATGTAGAAAATGCCACAAGCAATGAATTAATTTTTAAATTATCGTAATGCAGAACTTTCACATACAATAAACTAACTTTTTGAGCAATAAAAATAGGGAAGAAAACCAAAGAATGGATATAAATTACTGTAAATTACTGTTAAGAGTTCTTTTATGTATTTTCCACAATTTTACCATTTCATTTTTACCGAATAAATCACAATTTTATTTTTTACTTTATTTTTATTTTTTGTGGCATTGTCATCTTTTCCGATATTTTGACTTCATGATTAAGGTTTCCCTACACTGCCAACATTACAATGATGTTTAACGTTTCAGATATGTGTGACACTGGTTCTATTTTCTTTTATGACGAGAGTCTGCCAAACGGAGTGCTTAGATCTAAAACTCGGTAGATAAGAAACCATTTTGCCTGTTTATTATAGACAGGGTTTTGTTTTTCTTTTTTACCATGATACTTTTCTTTTCTTTTTTCACCTTGCTTGTAATCAAGGTTTTCATGTTGAATACAATTAATTACATGCGGAGCAGATTATCCATCCGAGCAGTGTTGGATGTCATATGCATGTTTTGCAACATCACACTGACTGCATGTGAGGCTACGGCAGCATCTATCAAATTTACAATATAATGAAATTCTGCTCCGTACGGCCCTGGAGAAGATTGGTTATTTATCAGAGATGACGTTGGGTACCCACACCTCTTAAGGATGGGTTTGGTAGTTGGATTTGTTGAGTCGGGGGATGGGTCTGAGTTCATAGATTTAGATCTTTGTCGCACTCAAAGAGGTTTGGTTTTTGGCTGCCTTGGCATACCTTGCTTCATTTATGACCTTTGAGATAATTGTTAATACTAATATAACAGTCTCTCTAAACTGACCCAGACCTCGTCCACTTAACTTTGGTAGTTTGGTTATTATTGCTTTGAAAGTGGGCCTCTTTTTGGGTTGACACTCATCATTTTTCCATGCTACATCATAAGTTCAACTTATCCACTTGATCTTATTTCAAGCGTTGCTTTTGTTAATTTCAGTTCTACTTCTCCACTCAACTTTCCAGAGAGAGAGAGAGAGAGAGAGAGGCAGAACTTATTACAATTTCCAATTAGAGAAATCAAGTAGATACATACTACTACTACAGCTCAAATTAAAATTAGCTTCAACATGATCATACATCTTTAGTGACCCACATCAAAACTCTGCGAGCAACAAACATATTCACTCTAAACCATGACACCATTGTTCTTGTATGAACGGCTTCAATACGGTATTAACACGTGCTCATAATCCTTAAACCTTGTGAATAGATATAGTGATGGACACCTATGATGAACCAAAGCCCACACCGCCGCTGAGGTCAAAATTTGAGAGCTAAGACTCTGGACTCTCACTTCACTTCTAATACTCTTAAAACAGCTCCAACTTCGCCACTCCACTGCTAATACTCTTAAACAGCTCCAACTTCGCCATGTCTAGCAAACTTTTGATCGGTGGATTCGATCCTGGCAACAAGGTGGGCCAGTTGACCCTTCACACTTAGATCAATGACATGTGATGACCCTTGTTCCTCATACCTGACAACAAACCCTGCAATCAGCGAAGGATCAACAGTCTCTTCAAGCCTCAAGTTACTGCAACCCGTAACTCTTTGCATCTTTCTAGCAATCTGGTCAATCTGGTTGCTTTCCAGCTTCACAGCAGAGGAAACATCGATGACAAGAGCATCGTTTGGGGTGTCAGAGAAGAGCTCAATTTCTGCCATGGCATCTTTTATCATATTCAGTTTCTCATTTTCCATGAGTGAATGCAAGAAGCTTAGAGTGAAGGGTGTGAATTTTGTTTCTGGGCAACCAGGCACAGTACCACCTGAACCTACCTGTTTGATCTGGCTAATTGGCTGAGTTGAGAGATTTAAGTTGTCTTCGGCCTTAAATAAACGAGGGAGCTTGCAAACACTGCAATCAACAGGCCTGACCAAGCCACCATCTTTATGAGTTTTACTCTCAACCTCCATTTTTTTGGAGAATGATTCTCCGTGGTTGGGATATGTACTTGCTGTGACCACTGTATTTTTCTTCATGGACTGGTTCCTTTGATGCGAGTAAGCCATTGTGAGATGCTGGGAGTTATCTTGAGGGTTGGCTCCCTTTGAAGGAAATGCGGGCTGCCCACGTGAAGGGATGCATTGATTTAAGATGCTCATCTGTTCAAAGATCCATTTTGTCAGTTCATCATAACTTAAATGAATTAAGGACAATATCACGATGCCACAATGATTGATTTTTTTTTTTCTAATGGTTTCATAATCATTGAAATTTTTTATCTAATAATTGAACTTGAATAGCCAACCTAAAAGTAGTTGGGACAAGACTTTGATGATAGTGACAAATAATAATTGAACTTGAATAGCTGACCTAAATATAGTTGTTGGGACCAGACTTTAATGATGATGACGAATAATAATTGAACTTGAATTTGCATAATGAACAGTCTGGGATAAATTGTGACAAAAGCCTGTGTAGTAAGTTTGCTTATTGTGGCAATTACATGGTTGTGGCTTTTAGGCATGGACCTGATAATATGGATAAGGTCAAGGAATTATGTAGGCTTGAATTTCACATCTGCTAGGTCCTTAAAACTTTCACCTACTTGGTTTTAAGAATTTATAACGAACCTGGCAATTAGGTCATTGGAGCAACTATTGATATGTATAGAGAAGTATCTTCAACTTGTTGATAGAGCTATGACTGGTAATCGCCATACAGATGCTGACAAATTATAGAAGTAAAAGGATATACTGCACTTGATGCTTCTTCAAAAGCTGGTTTTAAATATAGTATTAGACTCTATTTCACACCCACCTCGCTCAATAGTTTCTCGTGTGGTCAAAACTCACCTTAATAATGTCAGTGCTGTCAGCCTAGCACACCTCATTTGATACCCTTTATTGATTCCTAAAAGTGGTGGCTGTTTATAGAAATAAGTCCTAGTCGGATGCTTATTTCAAGTACCCTTCACGGCATAAATTCTCTGTTTTATAAATTCTCTCAAATAGACAAAGAACATTTTTCTTTTTCTTTTTTTTTTTGACACTTACGATGATTTATTCCTTGCCATATGGGATGAAGTATAAGTGTGATATACCTCCATAGGTAGCTACTTAGCTGGTCAGAGACGTGTGTAGTTAAGAGTACATCCGAGTCGCCAAGAGGAAAAAGGGGTAAAAACAACTAAATAGATGTGCATCACTAAAATAGTATTTAATTAGACTTATTTTGTAGCTTCCACTTGGAAGGTGGACAATATACTGTGTGATAAATCTAACATTTACTATGAAGGAGCAGTTGACTAAAATTTCCTCCAATTGAAGTGTATCCAATGGTTAGATTGATCAAATAGTGTCCTCTCTGACAGAACTGAATAAGGAAAAGATTAAAAATAAATATTCAATCATCACCTCAGCAAATTAAATCTTAGTAAAGTGTAAGATCCCCTCTACATCTCCACCTTATAGTAACCCAATTGACCATTAATTCCACGGATTTCAATTCCATGCAAACTAGCCAGGTCCTAAATGAAGAAAGATGGCAATCATGAACATGATAATTTTTTTAGAGGAAGAAAAAATAAAAGGAAAGAAAATATGTATTCCTTCTCGAGGGCGTACTCAAAGAAAAAGGATTTGATATAGGAAGAGAGTCCCACCTTCAGGAAAAAAGAATTCACTATCTCCTCCACAGCAGCTCACTCACTTTTGTTCTCCTTGGGGAAAGAAGAGGCAGAGAGAGAGAGAGATGGCCTGAATGGATGATGGATGGGTTATGCATGGAGATGGAGATATCATTAAAAGAGTAGGATTAGTAGTAGACTAGTACAAGACAAAGCCCCCTCTACCTCAAATCTCATTATCTTTAAATCATCCCGTTCCCAAATCCCAATCCTTCCTCTTTCTCCACCTTATCCACTCACTCATCCATCCAACCATTTGGATCCTCCCTCTCTTCTGTGGGTGGTCCAAACCCCAAGTACGTTTCTACTCCCACCAGCCATCACGAGACACGTGTCTATGTCACCACCACTCTGTTTGAGACAAACTAACAATATCCTATTGGAATTTTACAAAAAGGACCATTACTTTCTAACAATTACAGGGCACATCTGACTGGACTGACCCAGCTAACCCTGCTCCTGACACCCTTTTTCATTTTTTTTTTTTTTAGAAATTCTAAACTTACACTCCCACTTACTCTCCAGTTACTTCTGAGCGTGTAAACCACAAAAAACACTAGGGAATAACTAGAAGACTAAATAGGGTTATAAATGTAGTATTGCTCTTTTTTGTTTTTTTGACAATCTCACGCCTTTTGCATTGCAGGCTATGAATTTATTTATTCATTTATCGTTTAAATCTAAACCACATATCCCCAACCTCACCCCAAGCCATGGTCATGACTCATGATGAATAATACATGAGATGCAAACATCTTCCAAACAACTAAAAAGTTATGTATCAACTTATGGCTATGGGGTCTGATACTTTGCTACTGGTGAAATAATGGAAATAGTCCTATTTTTCATTATTTTGGGCATCCTATGATATCAATAATTATTTTTTATGCCGTCAAGAAAGTAGCACAGTTTTTTTGAGTCTCCAGTTTGCTCTCTAAGGTCTCGAATTCAACTCCCACCATTGCGTTACTTGTGCGGCTACGTACTTCTTATGGATTAGTCCTTGCTCATCAAAATCGGATAACTCCAAATCGAAGGCCAAAAGTAAGGAGGCTGAGCTGCTGAAGGTTACCTTAGGTCATCAAAAAAATAAATAAATAATTATTCTTTATTTGTAATGATGAGCCCAAATCATTAAATATACGATGGTTTTGAAAATTTCTGCAATCCACCTTGAACACTAGGAGTTCGTGCATAACGTCCACCATTCTAACACACAAGATCTTCCATGATTTCATCACAGAAATGGGAAAGATTCTAGTACTCATCTGTATCACCATAGTTCTTCATCAACAATCCTTTTTTTTTTCGTGAATGGTTTAGTACCCATTCTGTGGGCTGGCATTTGTCCCGTGAAATCTTCTTGTCCAACCTCTCATTGTTTTCATTCATTTCTATTTTATGTAGAGAAAGAAGCAAAATAACATATTGCCAACGCACATGTGAAACCGTGAGCCTGACACATTAGGATATCCGAAACTCATACCACAGATTAAATTCCAGTATGAGTGCCATAAAGATAATGGTTTCGGTGTCCAATTGCAACGTAATGTTGACGAATGATTTACATCTTTATGCACCCATTACAGGATTAGGAGAATTGTAAGGGTTGGCCCTATGGATGGGATGAGTTAATTGCAGCCACCCATTTAAGTGAACCAAATTTTGGAGGTCTTAGTGCATGTTTGGCATCACTAATTTTAGACTCTATTTGTCTAAATGTCTAAATTTAATAGAGTTTGTAAAAATAAGAGTATTTGGCATGTGTGTTTATGCTCCATCCAATTTAGATATATAGAGGCTTTACCTCTATTTCCTACAGCCCTCCTCATGATGTATTTCCAAATTAGAGGAAGAAAAAAAAAGGCGCTGCTACAGTGTTTTAGGAAGATCACGCCCAGTTCATTTTTTCAATTTTTCTCAAAATCCGAGAGGATAAATCTAAATCAAACCGTTGAAAATGTTCAAATGATCAAACACGGCCATGCCTCCAAATTTCAGCCGTTGGATCATCATGAATCTCGAGATTTGTGCAAGAAAGCGTGAGCCATTGGATATTAGTTTTTGAATTCTGTGGTGCCCAAACACAAGATCCAAACCATTGGAAATGTTGGGAAGATTAAAAACGGCTATGAAATCAATTTTCAAAGATTGATTCCTTGTGGATCTAGATAAATTTGTGAAAAACTTTCAACGATTTATTTAATATGCTCAATTTTAAACTAGTCCATAGGCAGTCCCTTTTTTATATTTTATTATTATTTTGGGGACAATAAATAACAATCCAAACCATTGAAAATGTGTAAAGGGTCAATAACCACTATGAGACCAAATTTCAGCCGTTGGATCATCACCAAACTTGAGATATTGTTGTAAAAACGTGAATTATTAAAAATTTTTTAAAAAAATTTAGGGGCCCCAAACACAAGATCCAAACCATGAGATATCTTTGGCAGGCCAAACATACTTATAGGGTAAAATTTCAAGGCTTGATACCTAGTAGATCTCAATATATTTGTAAAAAACTTTCAACTATTGATTTAAAATGGTATATTTAAAATAAATGCTTCCATTGCCAAATACATATTTTAATTCTAGCCTCTTTTTTTTATAGCTCTTTTTTTAATGGCTCTATTTTGGATGGTCGATAAAAATAAGACTACCTACCAAACAAGCCCTTAATCAGCCAGCTTGCAGCCTTATCCGCAGCTGAACATTCCTCATTGCATATGAAGATGTGTGATTATCCATCATACAAGTGCAGAGAAACATGATTTTCAGGCCCGGTTATCTACATTGTGCGTTCCTCCTGCAGAAAACAGATTGGATCCAATAGCTCTTCCATTCAACCACAAGTGCCTGCATTTGGATGCCTTCGGCTTCCAGCAAGATCTGACAAGAGCCAAAGGGATCCATCATATAATAAAGCTAGTCCGTCTGAAAGGAAGGCCACTGCACAACTGAAGGCAGAGTGGGTGAAAGCAATGAGAGTCACGGGGAGAAAGAAATTTTGTATTTATCAAATTCACTCAATCATGCATAATGTGGCAAGAAGTATGCATCAAACCTCGATCTAAAGCTGTCTCAAACTCTCAAGACTAACTAATTCTAACAACAACACATGTACAAACCCAAGACAAGTTTAAGAAAAGCCAATGTAATGAATATGTAAAGTCCAACCAGGCAGGCATTAAGGGCTTCAACATTTACGAAAAAGTACAAAGAGGTCAGTTTCTCGAACTGCCACTTTAACAATCTGTCATCGTGTATCAGGGTTGCCATCGACTGCAGGAACCTTAGCAGGGTATCTAGACAAGTCCATATCAATAAGTGAAAGATCATAAGGCTTGGAATGAGAACTTGAAGTGTCCATCAGCAGTGATGATTTCATCGCTTCAGGATCAGTCGCGTCCTGTAATGTGGTCGTGGATGTTTTGGGACTGCTGTTTCCTGAGGAGGAAACACTTGAGAGCTGAATGTCATCAATCTTGTTCCCAAACATATGCTTGTTCCTTCTCACAGCATCCATTTCATGGCCAGTCGGGACAAATGTGCGTGATCGGTATTTTGTTGTTCCATCATCACTTTCCTGGCTACTGTAAAGGACATAATCATGATATGTTGGAGCAAACTGCAGGAGGGAAACAACTAGCATCAGCCAAGCAGCACAGGAGTATGTAAAAACCAAAAACAAAGACAAAAGCTCATGCATGGTTTGGCAAATTACAGCATTAAGCGTAATGTCCCCTTGTAAGCATATGGCATGTTGTTAAGGCCCATCAACCCCACAAGATACAACATCTCACCAAAAATAATTTCTTAGAACATTTTGCCAGTCCAGTTTAAGGTAATCACCGTTAGCTGTTAACTATTTTTGTTTTTACTCTCAATTTCAAAGTCTTAGATGATGGTTAAAAATGCAAGATGATGCCCATTTTTTGTAGTTTGGCCATCCATAGTCCGTACTCCATACCCTCTTCTCGTATTTTGCAAACCCAATGGGCCCCCTAGATAGTTGGGAGATCGCTTTCATGATGATGATGATTATGAGTGCGCCCCCCCCCCCCCCCCCCCCCCCCAAACAACAAGACTACCAAATATTTCCTGACATTGAGACCTAGCTTGCCCCATAAAGAACCCATATGCAGGAGAAGCAGGGTGAAATAAGAAACAGAGTCACATCACCTGGTGAACTGTGTCATGGTAGAAGTCATTGAACTTAACAGCATGAGCAAGGCTTCCTGTAAAACCACGAGACGCACCAATATTTGCACCGGCATATTCTTTGTAGGGAAATGCATAAAGATGACCAACAGCTGCCAGAAGCATCTCAACACATATGATAAAATTTTGGAATTCAGCAGCTTCTTGGGCATTACTCATAAACCGAGACTTGGCTGCAAGAAAAACCAGAACACCCTACAACACGAGAAAGCATTAAATCTTATTGAAGTAACAAAAACTTCAAAGATGGATTGCACCAAAACTTCAATAAATGAATTAATCACGCATTGAGTCTGATGCTACAATGCAACCATCGGTTTGGCTAACCAGAGCCTACTTGCATTTATTCCTTTGTCCATGGACATTAGACTATGTATGGGGAAGAATGAAGATACAAATGGTACAGTAAAAGCAAAAAATGCTGTTTAACCAAGTAAATACTGAAAAAGAAAATATTTTACAACTAGCAGTACCTGCCAATATGTGAGGAAAACGACAGATTTAATCATTATAAACTTTGGAACTGGATTGAATGGCCGAAGTAGATCTCTGCATGCCACATAGAACAAGGCCAATGCATATAGTGCCATAGAATATGAAACTGTATAGATAATTGTAACATAGAGATATGCTTGTTTTGGATTGAAATTCCCATCTTCATATTTTCCCTTGGCATAGAACACAAATGTAACTGCAACTAAAATGGGCTTCAGAATGACAAATTGCAGACAACCTTGCTTGCACCTCCGTATAAAACGTCTGCGCAAAATATTCAGTAATGGAATTTAGATAGCAAAAATGCAAAATATCATAAATACATAAATTGAAGAACTGGTAAAAGCAGATATCCATGGATATTGAACGCACCCATCCAAAGGTATGGCAGGGCAACAACAAGTCATTAGCCACAATGATGGCTTCAGAACCCGCCCAGTTAAACTCAGGACAACAGCACCTGGACCTCCAACCCATGCTAGGCACAGCGAAAGGAAATTATATATAACCCAGGCTTCATACCTGAAACATGCACGAACATCCAGATCAGATGATGGAGGAAGACCAACAGGGAATAGTTAGAAGCGCAATTTTAGGGGGAAAAAAAAAAGTTAGAACTGCAAGCTGAATTTCCATTAATATGGTGTCTGGACAACACTGTCAGCAAATCGCAAGGACATAGAGAAAGTTATTAATCAACTTAAAATGAACATAAAAAGTATTTTTATTTGAAGGAAAAAAATGCTTTAGATACTGATCAAAAAATCATTGGATTTTGCCTTTCTTCCTAAAAAGTGCATTGGTGGAAGAGAGAAAAGATCAATTCTGTAGCAGGAGATGCACCGAAACTGTTTTCCTTTTTGCAGAATTCTGAAGAAAAGTTATATTTAAGAAAAAAATAAAGTCACCAAAAAAGACCAATTTTATAATATTATCTAATTTTATAATATTAGTAGAAGCTTCCCTCTTTTAAGTTAACTGTGAAAACGTTTCATTAATATGGAGAGGAAAAAAAAAGGTAGAAGAAGCCCAATGATGCAGGCCCTAAGGTTAGGGCTTGCGTAGGGGTGCCTAAGCAGGTGTCCAAGGACACTTCGAATCGTCAAAAAGACTTCAACACACACAGGGATGTACCTCTCAGGGATAATACCCAATTCTATTAATCAATCCAGTTTGAAAATCTCTTCTCTACAATGCTATATATATAGTAAAAGCAAACTTAATGTGTAAGAAAACTCTAAGCTATTAATAGAAACTTCCCTTAAAAACAATTTAATTAGATATCTACCAATAAATAATATAATCCTAATCTAATTTCAAGAGGGACTGCTTTGCTGGGCCTAGACTACATCATCCGCCCCAAGTTGAAAGAAGAGTTCGTCATTGAACTCAGTATGCTTTGGATTGCCACTATAAATGTGGCAAATATGAAGGACTTCCTTTGTGGCAGCATTCCAAAAATTCTTCTTCAGCGGTTCTGGTTTCTTGGGATGAAGAATAACCGGCTATCCACCATGCATGAATGTATAGGTGTTGCCGCCTATACCATGAGTTCCATTTTTGTCATACATCTATGAATGGCCCAATAAGATATCACCACTATCCACAGGTAGCACATCACACCAAATTGTATCTTTGTAAGTCTCACCAATGGCAAAAGTAACTTTGCAAGTATGTCGAATATGTGCTTGATCACCATTCAGCCACTTGACAAAATAAGGGCGGTTTTGCTTATAAACTTTCAATCGGAGGCGATCGATAAGAGCCTGGAAGATGAGTTTTTCGCAACTTCCTCCATCAATAATAACTGTACAATATTGTCCAAGAACTGTACCCGCGGAACGGAAGATATTTTTTCTCAATCATTTCTATTCAACAGTGGGTGGAGCATTGTTGATAACCATGAGAGCTTCAATCTTTGTCTCCTTCATACTCTAATGCTTCTTCTGTTTTTTCATTATCTGGAGGATCATCATGTGTGATTGGTTCATCATGGACTCCTTCCATTAGATTCACTCGTTTGGGACATTCAAAGGAGTAATGTCCTTTTTGTTTGCAATGGAAACAAGTGACCTTATTATGATCTTCAGGCTTGGGGATAATTTTTCCTAGTGAACCATTGGATTTAGCATCTTGGAAAGATGAATTCTTTTGTAGAACCCATTTGGATTCAATAAATTTTTATGCTTGATGATTTGCAACTCCCTCCACTTTGACAGTATGTTGGATGAGCTCATCGACATTTTCAAAATGTTGGAAGGCAAGGATATACTGAATGTCTATTCTCAACCCATTGAAAAATCCATCAACAATTACATCATCATCTTCATTCAAGCCACAACGAGCTTGCAGAGTCATAAATTTCTCATAATAATCAACAACTGTCTTGGACTTTTGTTTCAAGTTTTGAAAACTGGAACGGAGATCTCTTGCATAGTTGACAAGAAAAAATTTTTGCTTCAGAATATTTTTCATATCAGTCCATGTTTCAATGGGGCCCATGTTTCAACGGGGCCCATGTTCTGACTCCTTCGTTTTCTTTGCAATTCAGCCCACCAAATTGCAGCATTGTTACGGAATCTAGTGGCAATCAGTGACTTTATGGTGCTCAGTTATTGGCTTGTGTGCAAAAATATTCTCCATACACACTAACCAATCCATGAATTCAACAGGCTGCAATTTGCCATCATATTCAGGAATCATGAGTTTAATCCCTAAATCTCGATAAGGATTATTGATTAGTAGATCACATAGATTCCGAATATTTGCACCATCATCATGGTTGTGATTCACACGTTGATTATTTTCCAAATTGGTTACTCTAGTATCCAATTGTTAAAAGGTCATGTGTATGCCATCAATTTTGGTAGATAATTCTATAATAGCACCAACCAAATATTCAATTGAAAAAGATGAAGATTCCACCTCAACTTGCTTCTTAGGAGGCTTTTTTTTTTTAATTTGTAAAATTTAAATCTGACTAACCTATGTGTAGATCTGTGCGCCACTAACACAATGGTGCAAGCTGAGTGGAAGTAGACCTCGAATGAGCCAAATATCGACAAGAAAAATAAATTCTGACCCTTGATGTCACAATATATTGATGGCCTATAGAGCTATAGAGTGCAGAGGTCCAACAGTTGGCTGGATCCAAATCAGGCCTAGTAAGAGGACCGATCAAGGCCAACACAACCTGGTCTCTTACTCCCACCTTGGACTTTGTTCCAGAAAAGAAACAAAAGGCTCAACTGTTTCTGTTTCTCCGTTGCAAAGAGATGACAACGTGGGAGAGAGCGGTGTCTCCCATAGCGATGATGCGGACAGTAGCAGTGAGGGGGTGGAGTCCAGGTGCAGGCGGCGATGTGCTACAATCGGCTGATAGCAGGCAGAAGAGGGCGCGTGCGGCGGTGGCTGGCAGCAGCGACAGTAGTGTGCAGTGGTGGCTAGCAATGGCAACAGCAAGCGACGACACTCTTGGTGCCAAGTATACTCTTCACTTCACTTCTCCTTCTTCTCTGTGCCGTTTTTTTTTTCTTTATAAGAGCAGAGGATGGGTTTGGTGGACGAAGCCTTCAGCAAGGGTTTGGGGGTTTGGAAATTGCGGCGATGGGTAAGTCCTAGGGTTTGCAATGGTGCGGTAGGATTAGGGTCGAGAACAGGGGTGGCGGGCAAAGTCTTAGGAGGAGAGGGATTTGACATAATGGGCTGTCAGTCTGCTGGGGAAGTGTTGTTAGGGTTTCGGAATGATGGGGTGTGGCTAGGAAAGTTGGAGATGGGGCGCGAAGACGTGGTGGTCGTATGGACTTGGTGACAAGGGTTTCGATGGCTTGGGGTCTAGGGATGGATGGTGATGGGAGAGGACGGGAAAGGTAGAGGGTGTCGAAGATGGAGTTGGGTTTAGAATGGAGCTCTAATACCAAACTAATGCAAGCCCTAAAGTTAGGGCTTGCATAAGAATGCCTAAGCACGTGTCCAAGGACACTTCGAATTATCAAGAAGACTTCAAAACACATGAGGATGCATCTCTCAGGGAAAATACCCAATTCTATTAATCAATCCAGTCTGAGAATCCCTTTTCTACAATGCCATATATATGGTAAAAGCAAAATTATGTGTAAGAAAACCCTAAGCTATTAATAGAAACTTCCCTAATAACAATTTAATTAGAAAATATACTAACAAATAATATAATCCTAATCTAATTTGAAGAGGGACTGCTTTGCGGGGCCTAGACTGCATCACCCAAAGATGGTATCATATATTTGTGTAGGGCACTAAAATGGGTTGATTGGAATAGACCAATCCCAGTTATATCATACTAGTCATCCTAGAATTTAAATATTGATCATAATCCAGATCCCAAGTCTAGATTCCAATTTAAATGGATTAGGATCCAAATCTTAATTGAACATTCATCCCAAATTTGACGTTCATTGGAATTTTGTAGGTCCTCCTAATGCCCATACAAAATTGGATAGTCTATCAGCTTTATATAATGACTAGGGATTGGAAAAAAATTTAGACTCATAAAATCATGCTTTTAAAACTCAGCTGAGTCCAAACCGCCTTGACTCAGTCAAGGCGGGGGTCTAAAATCCCCCTTTATAAAAGCAAATAGGCCAACTCCCATTGCAACATGGTCGATTCCAAGTATGAGGCTGGCAAGTTGCCCGACAATTTGACTTCTTCACAGATTGTACAAAGGCTCTTTGGAAGGTTTCTTCAGCCCAAAAGGCAATTCGGCCAAGTCGACTCGACACAAGGGGTGCTATGCTGCCCCCAAGTCCAAGTTTTAGACCTTGCTAAAAACAGCACAGCACTTTATGAGATGGTTCCATTTTCTATGCACAAGTAGGTGATAGGAAAAGCTTTTTAAGACCATACTCATGCTTTCGGTCAGGTGGGCTCCATAGGCTAGATCATTCCTAAGCTAGTAACAGTCTAACCATGCTGGAAGATGACTCAGTGTATCAGCACCATCACTAACAGTACTAATCCTGACTATGAGCTTAAAAGAACATGTAGTAAAGTGCCTTCATGAGAAGAGAGAGGGAAGGAAGATTTTTCCAGAGGTAGAAACGCGATACATAAATACACATATATATGAGTAATTTTCAGGTACGAGGTGTCTCACACCACTCAACCAAACATTTGCCCAGACTGTTGGAATGTCTAGGCAAATGTGTGGCTCAGGGTGATGCCTCGCACCAAATGGGAGTGAGGCACCTCATACCTGAAAATTTCTAATATATATACATATATATACATATATATAGAGAGAGAGAGAGAGTTGTAGGTTTGCCCATGCTAGGAAAAATATTTACTTGGTCAAATAGTCAGAAGTTGCCTGGAATGAGCTCCAGGCTAGATAGAGTTTCCTCATCTCAAAAAATGAAGAAGCTCACTATCAGGAATTGTCAAATCAAATTGACCAAAAGCATTCTCAAATCATGTGCCAATATTGCTTGACAAGATAACATGGATTGGGGTCTCGGGCCATTTAAATTCATCAATGCTTGGAAAAGGCGTACCCTCCGTTAGCGAAAAAAATGCTTGGATAAGGCATTTGGAGAAACAAGTTACAGAATAGGTGTCAAACTAAGTCTTTTCAAAGCTGATAAGGTCCAAGGGTTGGTGTTTCAAATTTACATTCATTAATATGGGATGGAGTTTGTTTTCCTTTTTAATATTTCATGGATGCAAAAGAGGTAAACTAAATATGCAACTTCACACCATCTATTTTGTCCCAAAAAAAACTAATAAAACAAAATAAAATAAAAATAAAAATAAAAAATTTGCTCAAAAGAGTAAAAAGATTTTAGGCCGATTAGTCTCATTGGATGTTTCATTAGGTTTCGTCCAAATTATTGGCTAGTAGAATGAGAGAAGTTATACCAATTTTCGTATGGCCAGCTCAAGGACCATTTGTCAAAAGTAAATAGATTATGAGTGGGTTGCTTAATGCAAATGAAGGAACTCATTTGATGTAGGCCAGATTCATGATTAGCTAGCCCATTGGACCCAAAACCAATAAGGGCTAGTAAAGAAGATTAATTCCTATTAGTAATTATCTAGGATTCTTTAGTATTTAGAAAGTCTTATTATTTTTGGTTTAGGACTTCTTATTTGATTTGAATTAGTTTATTTCCTTAATTAGAAAGTATGTTAGCTATAAATAAAGATGTAATCTCTCTTTATGGGACACATAGACATTGATATTGAATAAAGAGTTTGAGTTTGGTTCTCAATTAAGAGAGTTTTGTTTGTATTTGGTGAGGCACCAAGACATTCTACCATTAAACCTTTTGGCTTGGAGATTAACCTGTTGGCTAATATTCTTCCTTGCGCTGCTTCAATTAGTATCAGAGCGAAGATACAATCTCGGATCGCCGTCTGCTGATCGCCGATTCGAGGTGCCGTATCCCTTTCCCGTTTGTTTGGTCTCTACCACTCATCGTTCATCATCTTCCTTTCCTCTATCTCTATTGTTAGTCCCTATCCCACCATCTCCCGCACCTCTCGCGATAACAACCCAATGCGAACCCTAAACCCTAATCAAACCCAACCCCTTCACAGAACCCCTTTCCGACGCCCATCCCTCACCTCCAGCAATAAGCTTTAACCCTCTCAGTAAACCCTCAGCACCCATCCCTCCCAAAACCCTAATCCTACTTCCGCAATCTCACTTTCGACCCCATCCCTACCCACCGACACCAAACCCACACCCATCTCGACCACTGTCACCCTACCCCAGACCCCGACTAATCCAAAACCCCTAAGGATCCTAACCCTGTGACCCACTTTCGACCATCATCTGCTTTCCCAAACCAACCAGACGATCCATTAACCCCAGCCGAACCCACCCATCAGTCGCTGTCAACCATCCCCAAACCCAGAGAAAAAAAAAAGAAGAAGAAAAGAAAGCAGAGAAGTAGAGACATTGGGCATACCGAGATCTCATCGCTCACGGCAACGCGGACCACAATTGGTCATCGTCGTCGGCATCATCGTTGTCGTCCACAACCCACCAACAACGCCCCGCCTCCTCAGCTCTGCCATTTGAAGCCTCACAGCAGTCGACAAAACAAGGGTTTCGAAAACCCTATTTTTCTCCTCTCGTTACAGCAACAGCACCACCAGCAAACTCCTCCCTTCAGTTTTACCGCAACAACAGCTGCGAGCCCTCTTCACCCTCTGGTCAAGCAAGGAAACCTCATCCTCTCCTTTCCTCTCTTTCCTTTTACTACTGCAAAAAGAGAGAAAGAAAGAAGGAGACGTGCAAAGAGGCTAAGAGAAAGAAAGGGCTTCGAATTCCTTTTTCTTCTTCACAAGTTCCTCTCAAGTCACGCATGCGTGCATGACGCGTGCGTGACTCCACCCTGACTCCTCTGGGCTTCAGTATAGGGTATAGGTCAAATCTGACCCAGTTCATTGACAATTCAGGAAAAAAAAAAGAAGCAAAACATACTACAAGTGGACCCGTCGAAATCTCAAATTTTCTCAATGCTCAATCTCATTGGTTGATTCTCACAAGGAGTGATATCTTGGCCATTAAAACTCCAATTCACAATCCATCTTCAAGTGGCTATTTTTGTCATCAAGATCAAGCATCAGGTCAGTTTATTTTTGAGAATTTAGGAGATTTTGTTTTCTTGCTGCAAAGTCAATATGCTAATCTTTGAACCATCCAATGAATTTCAAAGCATGTTGCATGAGTATAAATATGGAGATTGGTATTTTGCAAATAAGGTCTACTTTCAGCAATTCCTCAATCTCAGACAGGTAGATTTGACAGTTTATGAATATTTGATTCAATTTTCAAGATTGCACCAAGTTTGTGACTTGGATCAGAATAAGCTGCATAATTTGACTCGCTTTACTAGATATTTGAAGTCAGACATTCTTGAGAAAATGAAACCTTGCAACAATGTTCACAAAACATATAAGGAAGCAATTTATGTTGAGCACATGCTTCAACGGTCCTACCTGCAACAAGTTAAGCGTGAGAATGAACATTCTCCGCGACGAACGAGAGATCATATGATGAAAACAAATTTTGCAGGAAATGACACTCACACCCTTGTCATTCGCCGACTTCTCACCACCAATGAAAGGGAAGATAAAGAGTGGAAACAGACTATGATATTCCGGACACGAGTAAAGTGTGAAGACGGTTAGCCAATCTGGTTATTAATTATGAAAGTGCTCTCAATTTTGTCACATAAGATGTTATGGACAAACTCAATTGACCTACAGAAACTCTCCCAAAGCCTTACAAAGTTGCATAGTCTAATGCTTCTGTCATTACTGTAACTCACAGATGTCTAGTATCTTTCAAGATTGGTGTATATGAAGATAAAATTTGGTGTGATGTAATTCCCATTAATATCACTCATGTTCTTTTCGAACAACCATGGCTTCTTGATCGGAAAGTGCAATATGATAACGAAAAGAATATCTATTCCTTCTCTTGGAAAGGACGATATGTTGACTTTGTTCTATTACAACTAGCAACCTCTTTATCTGCCTCGTCACCGTCATTCGAAGAGTCAAAAGATGAACACAAAGAAGGAACAAATTCCAATGGTGATGTTAAGAAGCCCATTTATGGAAAGAAAGATCTCATTACAATTTCAAGTAAGAAGCAAGAGGTACGTCAATTAGTAGAGGAAGAACAAAAACAAGTGTATATTGAAGACTTTGATCATAAGTTATGCAGGCTGATCCCAAATCCGGCCCAGATCACAAGCCCGCAAACCATCCGATTGATCCTTGACCTCCTCAAGGATCCCTATCCTTAATTATTTGCTTCCTATTTTATTTTTAGTAGGTTATGTTTGTTTAGAGTTAGTCCTTCTATTTTAGAAACAATCACTCCTCTATATAAGGAGGAGTTCTCCATTGTAATAGACATGCTTTATCAAATAAATTCAGTTTATTGAGAATTTTCTCTTTTGATGTTGTGAGTTGTGTTGTGCCCTAGGTTTGAATCCTTCTTTGGATTCGAACAATCCCTCAGGAGATTGTTCTACACCCGACCCACGAGCCGGGGCCACCACCGCCGATCGTCACCACCTCCAGACGATCTTCGTCAACGAAGCACAAGCTGATCTCCATTCTTTCCTCTCCCTGCCGTTAGCAGATAAGTCGATCCTTTCCCCTCTTTTATTTTTTTTCTCAGCACGCATACCAATAGGAAAAAGGAGAGGATCTGCTCTTCTTGATCCTCACGTGTGGAGCCAGGTTACATCTGGACTTAAGTAGGTCTAGCCCACCCGACCCAACCTACATATATTGAAAAAACAACAACCATGCTGAAAAAAGGTGATGATCTCTAGCATTGGATGACAGACCGGCAGAGGGATGAAACCATCCTTAAATTAAGTCAAGAATTAGAAGATGTCACAAGACGTCTCAAAAATTGCATAAACTGCCATTGCTGAGCTACAAAAAAAGCAATTTGTCAGTCAAGAAGGATCATCCAATGTGTCTATGGTGTACACGTCTGTCCAACCAGAAAAATCTGAAAATCAAGAATCCATCCTTGATTTTATGCAGAGCGTTGAATGAGATTATCAAGGTCCCCTTGTTACACCCCCACCTGATGACATCACTCGAAAAGTCAAAATTAAAATTGCTGACTTTAGTGGTGATGTGAGCCCGAAAGTTTTTGTTGATTGGCTTAATTCTTTAGAGGACTATTTTGCTTAGTATGGTATGAATGATACACAACGGATAGCCTTTACCAAGGTTAAATTTAAGGGTCCTGCTCAAATTTGGTGGTATGGTGTTAAAATAATGAGCTTGCAGTGGGCCAGCCAATTCTCTGGTGGAATATCATGAAAGAGAAGCTCAAAGGCAATTTTCTTCCTTCTGATTATCTGGAGATACTCCACCAAGAGTATTTAAGTCTCCAGCAAGGCACTATGACTGTGGAAGAATATACCAACAAGTTTCGCGAATATATTGGATGATTATGCGGGTCATGCCGCAGTTATTGCAGCCTTATATTGGAAAATTTGTTGTCTACTTCGACGATATTCTTATTTACATCAACTCAAAAGAAAATCACTTTCAGCATTTTGATAAGGTCTGCCAACTTCTCCGCCGGTAGCGATTCTATATTAATCTCAAAAAATGCACATTCATGAGTGATTCTGTTGTTTTATTGGGATATGTAGTATCTGCACAAGGTATTAAGATGGATCCTCAAAAGGTGCACGCAATTCTTGATTGGCCTATTCCTACTACTCTTGCTGAAGTTTGTAGTTTTCATAGTCTTGCCAATTTCTACAAAAGGTTTATCAGAAACTTCAGTACTATTATGGCTCCTATTACTGACTATATGAGAAAAGGTAAATTCAAATGGACCAATGCAGCCACCAGGGCTTTCGAAAAGATCAAGCAAAAGATTACTGAAGCACCCGTTCTATAGGTTCCTGATTTTAACAAGATATTTGAAATTGCTTGTGATGCCTCGAATGTTAGCATTGGCAGTGTCCTTAGCTAGGAAGGACATCCTATTGCATTCTTCAATGAGAAACTTTCTGATGCCAAGCGAAAGTATTCTGTGTATGATTTGGAATTCTATGCTCTTGTCCAAACACTTCGTCACTAGAGATATTATTTGATTGCTAATGAGTTTGTGCTTTATTTTGATAATGATGCTGTACAACATCTGCACTCTCAGCAGAAGATCAGCGCTAACCGTGCTAAATAGAGTGCATATATACAAGAGTTCAAATTTAGCATTCTTCATAAAGCCGAAAACGATAATATGATTGTGGATGCATTAAGCTAGAGGAAACATCTTTTGACTGCCATGTCTATTAATGTGCCTAGTTTTGAGCAAATTAAACAAGATTATGCAACTGACGAAGATTTTGGTTCTATTTATGCGGATCTCCTTAATGGTGATCACATTCAGCATCCTCATTATAGTCTTCATGATGGTTTCTTATTCAAAGGTGCACAACTCTGTCTTCCAACTACTTCTATTCGTGAATATATTGTGCAAGAGTTGCATGCAGGAGGATATAGCGGACATTTGGGTCGCGACAAAACACTTGCTCTTATCAGCGATAGATATTATTGGCCTCGCATGGAGACTAATGTGATTCATATTTGTGAGAGATGTTGAACATGCTAGATTGCCAAAGGAAACAAAAAGAACACTAGATTATATCAACCTTTGCCTGTTCCCCACACTCCTTGGGAAGACATTAGCATGGATTTTGTGCTAGGTTTACCCACGACTGCCAGAAAGATTGATTCTATCTTCGTCGTTGTTGACCACTTTTCAAAGATGGCACACTTTATTCCTTGCACTGCAACTGCTGATGCTTATAAGGTGGCTAAATTATTCTTCAAAGAAGTTGTTCGGCTACATGTACTTTCAAAGACTATTGTTTATGACCGAGATACGAAGTTTATGAGCTACTTCTGGAAGATATTATGGATGTTGTCTAACACCAAGCTTAATTTCTCCACTACTTATTATCCTCAATCTGATGGACAAACAGAAGTGGTAAACAGAAGTCTTGGACAATTGTTACGTTGTCTTGTATGTGACCGTATCACAAACTGAGATCAAGTGCTACCTATGGCAGAATTTGCTTACAATAATTCTGTCAATCGATCAACTAGAATTTCCCCTTTTGAAGCTGTTATAGGAGTTCGTCCATGACTCCCAGTTGATCTTATGCCGTTACCCGTTGATGCAAGAATTAGTTCAGATGCTGAACATTTCTTCCAACACATGCAGCAAGTCCACAATAAAGTACATCGCCATATATCTGCCAACAATGATGTTTACAAGCAGCAAGTTGACAAGCATAGTCGCTTTGTTGAATTTAATAAATATGATATGGATATGGTGCGTATTCAACCTGAGAGGTTGCCACCTTGAGCTAACAAGAAGTTACACCCTCGTAACTCAGGTCCTTTCAAGATTCTCCAAAAGATTAGTCCCAACACCTATATTCTTGATATTCCTCCTGATTTAGGCATCAGTTCTTCATTCAGTATCGAGGATCTTACTCTCTATCGTGGCCATGATAATGAAAAAGATAATGAAGAGCAGCTTATTTCTCAACCAGTTAATTCCCCACCTACTGATGAAATTGTTGATGTCCTTGATGATCAAATTGTTTCTATACGTCAAGGAGGTTACCAAAAGTTTTATGTACGTTGGCGGAATCATCCTCTCTCTGATGCTACATGGATTACAGCTACCAACTTTCAGCGCATTAATCCTGATCTTTATGAAAGATATCAAGCGCTCAACTCGCCAAAGTCGAGTTTTTCCAAGCCGGGAAGAGCTGATGCAGGCTGATCCCAAGTCCGGCCCAGATCACAGGCCCACAGGCCATCCGATTGATCCTTGACCTCCTCAAAGATCCCTATCCTTAATTATCTGCTTCCTATTTTATTTTTAATAGGTTATGTTTGTTTAGAATTAGTCCTTCTATTTTAGAAACAATCACTCCTATATAAGGAGGAGTTCTTCATTGTAATAGACATGCTTTATCAACTAAATTCAGTTTATTGATAATTTTCTCTTTTGATGTTGTGAGTTGTGTTGTGCCCTAAGTTTGAATTCTTCTTTGGATTCAAACAATCCCTCAGGAGATTGTTCTACACCCGACCCACAATCCGGGCCTGCGCCAATAAGGCTTCAAAAGAAGATCACGAAAAAGCAAATTTTAAAGACATTAATCGGTTTGGCGTTACCATTTAACATCCAAGAGAATTGATTGTTCCACCTTTTTTAGAAAATCCAATTAAGTCATTCACAGTAAAATCCATTGTTCCAGTTATCTCCCAAGCAGTTCAAGTTGTTAAAGTTCCCCACATTGACTTCATCTTTAGAGACCACATATGGATATCAGACAGTCAACACTTGAAGCATCTATTGGTCCGTTCAGACATCCAAGCTCCATGCAAAGACCAACAATTGAGAACATTCTGATCTCCTATTACATGGAGGAAGAGATTGCAATAAATTTTCAAGCCATGTCATGAACATGTGGATCTAAAGACAAGACAAAAGTCTATTTGAATGATTTTCAGCCCAGGTGGACATTTATAGAACTCAAGGACGAGTTCTCTTCTAAGAGGGAGAGAACTCATGCAGGCCAGATCCATGATTGGCCAACCCATTGGACCCAAAACCAATAAGGCCTAGTAAAGAAAATTAATTCCTATTAGTAGTTATCTATGATTCTTTAATATTTAGAAAGTCCTATTATGTTTGATTTAGGACTTCTTATTTGATTTGAATTAGTTTATTTCCTTAGTTAGAAAGTATGTTAGTTATAAATACAGATGTAATCCCTCCTCATGGGATACATAGACATTGATATTAAATAAAGAGTTTAAGTTTGGTTTTCAATTGAGATAGTTTTGTTTGTCTTTGGCGAGGCACCAAGACATTCTACCCTTAAGCCTTTTGGCTAATCTTCTTCCCTGCCCCACTTCATCATTCCAAAAATATTTATAAGCATGAAATGAGGGAGTTTTATTTAAAATATATACATTAAGGAAAAGGCATACGACCACAAAGACTGGGATCTTTTTATGTGCATGTTACACAGGATGGGTTTTGGGCCAAGTGGAGGAGATAAGTGAAGAAATGCATTTCAACAGCCTCCTTTAAGTGTTGATAAATGGCTCGTCAACAAGTTCATTTAGAAGCACCAGAGGATTCAACTCAGTTACAGTTTGCACATGAAACTTTCCTTCTGCAAGGCTGAATGTAAGGTAGAAAACATCAAAGTTGTTTTTGGATGTTTTGAATGCTTTGAGATTGCGAGTCAGTAGAAGTACTATTATGGGAAGTGGTATGTCCAAGGAAAAAACCAAAGAGCTCGCACAAATATTTAAAAGAAAAGGGAGAAGTTACCAATTAAAAATCTAGGCCAGCCTATGGGAGCAAACCTTAGGTAAAATCTGTGGTTCAAATGATGGAACAAAAAATCTGTCGGATAACAAGTCACAAGCTAAAACTTTAAAGAAATGCATTTCAGTCGAATGAATTTAAAACTAGCATACCAAAAAAATGATATACAGAGTGAAAGTCTAGTGCATCTAATAATAGACAAGACGAGTTGGTAAAAATTAAAAATTACCATAGTAATAGATTTAGAAGCATTTATGGAACAAAATGAAAGATTCAAGGTGAATATAACAAGAGTATATAGCAAGTGCTTTACTTCACTCAGGAAACTTTCTCTATGATTATTTATTTATTTGAATGTTTCCTCCATGCTTCTTTACTCTCATAATCACTTTGATTGAATGCTATATCATGCATTTGCATCTCACTCTGAACGAACATATGCGACATCACACCCTCTTCACAAAGGATGAGTGCACTAGTCAGGTACCTAGATTAAAGGGCCATTTTTATAATAATTAGTTAGACCCACCTTGTTGTAGGAGCTACATGTCAGACAATGAAGGAACAAGAAGAAAGTGAATGTCCTTAAAACAAAGTGGCAACTTGGAAGATGGGTAAAATCAGGAATGAATACACAAGAATATAACTTCAATAGAAGAAAAATCAAGTAGACATTTGATATAGTCACACAGAGAAGGTCAGAAACATGCACCCGCATGACATATCAAAGAGATATGTAAGTAACAAGAGAAAAGGGGAAGACAAAGGACCTGGAATAAAATAGTGAGGACATGCCAGACAATGTAATAACTGAGAGCATAAAGTAAAACAAGGTCAATTTGAAAACAAAAATCACAATGGCGCATTAATATATACCATTCAAAAAACAAGGCACCTTAATATATAGGGTAAGGCAACAATCACAATGACCTTGGTGACCCATCAATATATTGACAAATTGACAAGTCCAGGGGTGACATAACATCACACAGTAAATATAAGTTGAGAGAGGACACCCCAAATCATGATGAATGTTTTAGACTTTTGTAGTTTTACGTTTGAGTCTTTCCATTGCACTTATTTTTGTCTCCAACAAGTTACATGTGCAAACATAAATGACCATAAGAGAGTTTGCATGTGCGTGGGTGGGTGTTTGTGTGTGTGTGTGTGTGTGAGAGAGAGAGAGAGATCCCATTTGCATGCACAAAAGCTAGAAGACTAGGAATTATGGACACACTTTATTTGAGATCTATAGAGTAAGACTCATTAAGACAACACCAAGATAACGAGATAAGGTTAAAACGATGATAATGATGATGATAGAATTCCAAATGATTTATAGATGACTCACCCATCCAACCTAGCCACTAAGGCACAATCAGACAAATATAATAATGTTTCGTTTATTTAACGTCAATTTTGCATTTCTTTTACATGCATTGTATGAGTAATAACCACAAATAATGTCAATAAGGCGCATATAATTTGAACAGCGTAGCACACGACCAGTTCCTTGACAAATTATGTCACAAGAAAGGCAAAAATACAAGTATGTTTCTGCTATGGAACCAATTAAGCAACACACTTACACTTCCCGAATTGAGTTGAAATAGATAGAACTTTCATTCAAGACAAGAGAGAGGAATGACATCAATGCATAAACCTGCAAATGAAATAAGTTGACAATGATCAAGCAAAGGTCTACAAATGTAAGACCAAAATGACTTAATTATTTCAACATAGAGATCTTTCATAGCTGAGATCTGTAATAATCTTTGTGGGGGCTTCAAACCAGCATGCACATGCCTACCATTTTGAATTGGGGTCCACATTAGATCGTGGCTAGTGATATTCACCCATGGATAGTATTACCAAAACCATGCACCACTAAAACTGTTTATATTTTATTTTATTTTTATGACGATGTGGGTACCCGGTCTCTGACCCAACAGGACTATTCCGCTGGGTGGCGCCTGCTAAACAAATGGGATCATTATCTGATAGGGCCAACCTTTTTGCCCACTACTAATCCATGGAGATAGATGTGCACGAAGGGTTTGGATACAACATATGTAAGACCCAAAACTGAACCTAAAGAGTATCTACCAAGAAGGATATCTCTTTTCGTAGCCAGTAAGACCAAAAGCCCAAGCTGTTAGTGAACAGCATAACAATGTATATTCCCCCGCCCCCGCCCCACGACAAAATGGAAAGCCGTTCAAAACCCAACAGGCATACAAAACAGGCAGATGGAGGTAACATACGTCCCAAGGGTTTCAAATTCGTGACCTCTAGCTTTGATATCATGTTAATAACCAATAATACCAAAAGCTTTTGGTGTCACTGGTTATTAATATGGGATTTATATTAATAAATGTGAGAAGTTTTGTTGGGCAGTTGTGCGCCCTGCATGCTTCTTCATACATCAAGTGGGGCCCATAAGGATGAATGTCATGAACAAAGAAGGGCATAGACAAGAAGATCATAAGGCGGATTAGGAGTGATCTAGTACTATAGTTTTGGCCAGCATCAGATCATCCCATCCGATGACTTACATACTTTTATTTTTTGCTAAGTTGAACTATTGGTCAAGAGTGATACTTTAAAGTTGGGGACTCATGAATGGATCCCCAAGCATATGTGATACTGAGGTGCCAACACCACTAACCCATGATGTGTTGACCCTAACTGATCATTAGTGTACTATTTACATATACTAAGATCAAAGAGAAAACTAATAAGCATATGTATTCATAAGAACCAAAGAACCATCATTACTGCAAGATCATGCAAGTTTCAATGATACAATTCTACTTGATTATCCCAAAAAAAAATGAAATGAAATAATGAGATTATATCTGCAAGTGGATAGACCAATCTAAATAAGTTCATGTATAAACCATGTAAACCAAGTGATGTGTCTGACTTCAAGCTAGTCTAATTCGGGTGTCCATCTCAATTCCATGACATCCACATGAACACTTGTGTCACATGAACATAAGGACTCAAGCAGCTGGACATAAATGCATCACCAATGCATGGTTGCCCAAGTGGTCTTGCATGTAAGGTGAGCATCAAAAGAGAGAACATAACCTGGTTTCACTTCAATCTCTACACAAGCAGCACCTTGAGATCATCATCATCATCATCATGAAAACCTTATCCCAACCATGTTGGGGTCGGCTACATGAATTCTATTTCTCCATTCCATTCTATTTTGAGCTAAATCATTCGATAAGTTAAACTTCTTCAAATCTGAATCAATAACCTCCATTAATGTTTTCTTCGGCCTATCCCTACCTCTTGATGGGCCATCCACCTGTATAGCTAAACTTTTTCTCACCGGTGCCATTACCGGCCTACGCTCAATATGCTCAAACCATATTAAACGGGTTTCTCTAATCTTATCTTCTATTGGTGCTACCCCTAAATGTTCTCGAAAGGGCTCATTTCTAATTTTATCTTTCCTAATTCTATCACACATCCACCTAAGCATTCTCATTTCCACTACATCCAACTTATGAATCTGCGTCTTTTTAATTGGTCAATATTCTACTCCATATGTCATAACTGGTCTAATCACTGTCCTATAAATTTTGCCCTTCAATTTCATTGGCATTCGTCTGTCACAAAGCACCTTGAGAAAATAAATTTATTATAATTGCATCAGTGGCAATCTAAAAAAAATTGTGGGGAGCAGGGACATCAAAGAATACACATACCTACAAACAACTTAAACCAGCTTCCTACCTATCTCTATTGTTGGTTGCAAAAGTACAATAGCTCAAAATACTCACCAGTTACCAAAATGATAACCAATCCTTGGTTTAATTGTGCCAAGCAAGTGCTGGAGACAGCCATTCTAGATCAATAACAAATTCTAGCCAAAAAAAAAGAGTCACTTGCCACACTCTTTAAGAGCTTCCCATAGGATAAATGATACATTAACATTGGGGATCATCCACCCCCAGCCACAACCTTAAAATCAGATCAATCGCATAAACATACTCATTCTACAAGCAATCCTGTTTACCTCTTTAATTGGAAAGACCACCTACCTTCATAGAATTGCACACTTGTTCCCACACATCTAAATGATAATGACGCTTCCTTCCATTTCAAATGAAGTTTCCTTGGATTCTTTGCATTCAATCCACCATGGGGAAACAAGGGAACAAGATATTAATGATGATGGGGAATTTTAGCCAAATGCCCTAGCCATTAGAGAAAAGTGGGGCCCGTAACCATGCAAACAGATTTTAACAAGGCACATAATTTCTTTTAGATTGGGAGAACTTTACGGTCATATTCATCCATGGGAGATAGGGAAGAAGCTGCAAGGGATGTAGAAGTGGACAGAAAATTGAATAATGGGGAGTCGGTCAGGCACAAAATGGATTGGAAGTTGGGAACAAATCTCAAAAAAAAAAAAAAAAGGGGAAAAGTGAATTGGTAGATCTCTTCTTTCCTTTCCAATCTGTTCTCCCCATCCAAAATCGAGGAAGTTTGGTTTCTTATCCTTCTTGAAGAGGCCATCCTTCAACCACATGCACTTGGATCTTTATCTCAGATAATTTCTTCCCCCCTAACTTTTCTATTATACTCTTCTTTAAGATCGACAACCGCATCTTTCAAAACAACAAAAAAAAAAATGAGTAGTTGGCTACCCAGTCATCCACCTCACTCCACTTATATCTATTCCACATAATGACAATACACCCGAAATCCTAAAACATTCATAGAAGCCCAAATGAATCAGCTACAATAAAGAACAGATCTTATGAAACCATCTCTCGCATCCTGTGTTTATAGTTCTTGATGCACATTACTTTTTGGTACCCCTTTTAGCCATAAACGAAAACATAAAATTAGATATGTTTATAAAGGAAGCAAATAACACGTTTTCCGCCTGTGAACTGTACGAAATATGAAGAGAACACATGTTAATTGAAGTGAGTTAATTCATTCTAGAGTGTTGACTAAAGAATTAGAATAAATGAAGCTGTAGACTATTCAAATAAGTTAGTTGCAATTTGAGACCTCTATGAACAAATTAGGAAACTCAAGTCAAAATACAATGTGGTCTAAACTCTTTAACTATAGAATAATATATATCCATATTTATTGTCTATGAAACCATGTGAATATTATAGAATGGCGCCTCTCGTGTATAATCTTATTTATTTAATACATTTGTTTTTGCAAAAAAAAAAAAAAGAAAAGAAAGAAAAGAGTACCGCTTTACAACTTAAAAAAATTAAATAAATAAAAAAAACACTTCTTTGTAGTCTCATCATATCTTATATTTGCCACATTGAAGATTAAAAGCAACATAATGCAGTAGTTGACCGTGATCATATGAGATGGCTAGTCAAAGATGCTCGTGACAGAATATAACACTTGAAGAAAATGAAGTGGCATTACAGCCCTAATCAATGAATGTGGCAGAATAAAGTCAGGTAACAGATGAGGCACTGGGAAAATCACATTCAAAACAATTGGCATATTCTTTTAATGAGAAGATGGAGCATGGAAAGAGAGCTCAGTAACATTGCAGGCATTAATATCAATCATAACAGCACAAAGAACAACGAACATAAAAGAGAAAAGATTGAGGAAATTGCATACCGGAACCATGAAGATGATCCGAACAATGTAACGCTGATAAGTGGGTTCTGTGTAATTCAAAAGGTGTCTGTAAATATGGAAAATGGCAAGAGCAATCGCCCCAACCGTACAAGGGAACGCCACGATGATGTAGTAAATTGGAGCCATCACGCACAGGCGAAAGAGAAAGAGAAAGAGAAAGAGATACGACTTGCTGAAATGCGAAGAAAGATAAAAAGTAATTCTTCTGATGATGAGCGAAGTTACAAAAAAAAAAAAAGGGCAGCAGCAGACGCAGTAGAGATTCACTCAAATGGTACTAACCTAGAGGAGGAGGAGAAATGATTGAAATTAGATTGATTCTACTAATAATAATCGCCGTCGTCGTCCGTGGTGGCGCTCCTTCTCCTCCTCTTCTGCTTCAATTTGACCTCACGCCGCAACGATGTAAAGGCATTCATCACCACCGACGTGGAAAAAAAAAAAAAAGAAGCAAAGGAGAAGGAAGAAGAAGAAGAAGAAGAATGTCAACCCTAAGACGAATAGCTGTGTTGTGTTTGTGCGAGGCTTGGACACAGCAGAGCAGAAGAGCAGATCGACCTTTCCTCCCTATCCTTAGTTTTTATTTTTTTTTCCTGCAACCGCCAAGTGGGTAGTGAAATCAACATCAACAAATTACATTGCTTCTTTAAAGCGAGAGAGAGAGAGAGAGATGATGCTATGCTATGTTGGTGTTGATCGAATGAGATTTGAAGGAAGGAGATGACAGTTAGAAAACAACGATACAAGAAAAAGAAGAGATTAGGGTTTTGAGTTACTACTGATTAAGAAGAAGAAGAAGAAGAAGAGATTTAAAGGGTTTTGTTTTGTTAGGGACTAACCTTACCCCTGTAATAACTGCTGCAAGGATGCCGTAGACGGCAGGCAGATCTGCCGCAACGAAGATGATGAGAGAGAAAAAAAAAGAGAGAAATAAGGCGTTGGTTGGAAGGCTAGATAGAGCCAGCCTGAAATTTTGTACATTTGCCGTTTGCGGCTGCTTTACGGAAATAAAAAATAAATAAAGAAAATAGAGTCATAATAATTAATAATAAATAATACAGCAGAGCAAGCAAGAAACAAATCGTGTTGTAATGTAATGTCAATGTAAATGTAAATGCAGCCCGACCCGACCGAGCAGGCGGGCTAGCATGAAACGCGGATTGGATTTTGAGAAAGAGGGAGTCTCGTACTTCCAAGAAAATGCCCGTTCACCACCATTGGTTCCAGATACCTTCCGCGTTCTCAACATCTAGAGAGAAGAAATATAAACGGGTCCACATGAGTGCTCATGGGCTGGGGCCGGGCGCAAGCCTTAGATATAAGTAATAGGGCTGGGCTTGGATTAAAATTTTGAGCCGTTTGTTTTATGGGTCAAGCTTGGATTAAGTGGTAGCAAGAACGGCCCAAATAAATGGATTAATTGCAACTTCCACTTCTTATATTTCTTATGTTGCATGCGAATATTCCATGCTATAAATTCTAAAAATAATTTATCCAAGAACACTATAAAAGGGCACACAATGTTCATTCTAATTGGTTTATAGTGGATAAAGATCTCTTCATTGCACCAACACAGTTCTCCTTTGTTGATGAATCATATACTTTTATTAAAAAAAAGTAGCAGCATTAACTCAAAGAGCAGAAAAGATAAGCTTTATATGAAAATTGCAATCACTTTTAATAAATAATTTTTTTTTTGCATTCATTTACACATAGCCATATATATAAATAAGAATTGATGTATAATAGCCATATTGGCCCCACCAGAGGTCAACTCTGTTTGTTAATTTTACTTCAACGTAAAGTTAAAGTCACTTGTCATTTCACGACATAATAAACTAAAAGAGTTAAATCAAAATACACATTTTAAAAAAAATTCTACATTTTTACATAAAAAAATAAAAAAGTAACTTTCTCATCCTACTAACTGATAAAAAATATTTAATTTTAATACAAAAAATCAAAAAGCTTTTCACTAAAAGACAAAATCATATCATGGGATTGATTTAACCCCTATTATTTTTTTTATTTTTTAAAATGACCATTCATCTCACCTCACTTTATAAGTTAAATTAGTAAATGAGCAAGGGTGCTTAACAAGCAGGCCTGAATCGGGCTAGGCCCGATTAATTATATGGGCCATGCTCGGGCTTGGGCCTAGGGTTAATAGATTATATATGGATTGGGCCTGTACCAACCATTTGTGGCCTGAGGCAAGCTTAGGTCTAGCCTGAGCTTAAGAATTTTAATAAAAGTCAGGCCCAGGTTTTGCTCAACTCGGCCCATAAGCAACCCCTAAATATAGATCATACAACATGTCTCAAACTACACATGTGCCTCAAAACAGTTGAAAGTTTAATATTTCCTGCAAAGTTAATCATTCAATAAATGTTGGATATCGCACAAGATGATATATGCAATATCACATGACCTTAGGATACAAAATCACACTGTCCAAGGGTATCAAACTTTGTGGGCAATGAAATACTTAAACTTTGACTATTCAAGAGAAAATATCATGTCTAATAATAGCTCTCTAGGTAATATCCCTAAAGAGAATATGTCACCACTAAACACACAATCTAGTGGAGTAGGTTGAAAAGAACCTACGTTTAAGTTATTTGCATTTCTAAGCTTTTTCTTTCTTTCTTTTTATGCTTTTTTATCTCTTAGAATACACCCCCTCTTTAAATTAAAAAATTAAAAGATAAATTAGAGGTAAAGCCCATACTAATGGAATCAATAGCAATGCTTGCTCAGCTCCCTAAGGGCTCGTTTGGCAAATCTTATCTGTTTGAAATAAATCTTGGTCAACTAGATATGTGTGAACTAGATCTGTTTCAAATAGACTTTTTTTATAAATAGACTATTTGGAAACACATGTAATATATCTTACTCAAATAGATCTATTTGATAAAACTTGTTTGGTAAACATACAAATAAGACCTTATTATAGGGACATTTATGGTATTTTTTAAAAAAAATGGTAATTTATGATAGAAACTCAATTTGATATCTATTATAAGTTATTTTTAACTCAATCAAATGCAAATATATTATAACATACTGTTTTGGTCATAATTTCCACTAATGTCAAATGTTGCAAAATTTGCATTATTAAAAGTCATTTACACAATCATTAAGCAAAACATTTGTTGCTAGCAGCCTTTTATAAAAAATTAAAATAAAAGAACATAAAAGCACATAACATCATGAATAAAAGAGGGTTTCTACTATTGCATTTCTAACTTTTGGCATCTCCATTTATTTTGCAATATCAATCACTGCATCGGTGTCGGAGATGCCACTGTCATCATTATTACTGTCCTTTAGAAATATGTCTTCATTCTCGTACTGCCTAAAAAGTGCATCTGCAATAAATTCTTTGTTAATAAATGATGTAAATTTAGTCAATCTACTTAAAACTGCAAGTACATAGTTTTCTTATTGAGACAATGACAAGTACAAGTTGATCCCACAAGAAGCACTTTTGAAATTTTTTTAATTAAAATTTTGAAATTTCTTTTAACTAGAAGATTGATTTGAAATAAAAATAAAAATGTCAGAAACTTGATGCAATTGAAAGTAGTGAAAAATCAATGTAAAAAACATATCAGAACATCCTGAATCCACAAAGCAAGATAATTAATCCAACTATGCAATTATTTTATTCTTTGTCTCAAAATAACTCAAATAAGAAACAAATCAATATTTTTTATCTGGAAAATTTATCTTTCTCAAAAACTAATTTTTAATAAGAAGAATAAAATCATCACCCAAGACCTCCTTCACTTCATAAAAGAATGAAAAATCATAAGCATAATTTATCAAATTAAGCATAAACTATCAAAGAATCTCGGCCCTAAGCATAATTTATCAAAATAAGCATATATAATCAAATTATGTTTATTAGAAATCAAAATAAAGGTTGCCTAAGGCATGAAGATAGATCTATTATTCTAATAGAGCATTCATTTTAAAGAGATAAGAAAAGAATAAAATAACCATATGAAATAAAATAAAATTTTACTTAGCTTCATTTATGTGCTCCAATCCAAAGGACTAGTTAGACATTGTCAAGATCTTCATCAAAATTTTCATTAAGAGCATTCTTATATGGTATTTACACTCTAAGAATCTATCTTCTAAATTTCTAGTTCTTGGAACAAGGCTCCAAAAATACCTTAAAAGTAAAAATAGAAAATTAATGGGAGGAAGAGAGATGGAGGAGAAGGAGAGAAAGTGGCTAGAGGAGAGAGAGAGAGCATGGAGAGGATGACTGTCCAATGGCTTGGGTTTATAGTGTTTATGGCTACTCTTCTTTCCAAACTTTGGTCCTTCTTTATAATAAAAATCTCCATATTTAGTAAGTCTTGTCCTGGCCAACTGATCGTGAGTTCCAAGTGCAAAACCGTGATGTAGTAATAAAACTGGTGAGACCAGGTTGATCCTCGGAAGCAATGTGTTTTAAGGTTCCTTTTTCAACTTGTACCCTATCCTAAATAAAAATCTACAACTAGCCTAATTTAAAATCTAATAAATACAAGCATCCTACTTACCAAAATTAAATTAATTACAACCAATGAAAAGAAAAAAAAAACTTTCCTAAATCTAAAAATTCCTAAAATAAAACTAAAATTGCTACAAAACTAAAACACAAGTTAGAACTTCCAAAAATTAAAATTAAAATTAGAAACTAATTAAGCTAAACAATATTAGAAACAAAATAAATAAAAGTTAAAAACTTTCCTAAGTTAGAATTTCCAAAACTAGTAAACTTTCCAATTTAAAATCTTCAATTAAAACAAGTTTAGAAAGATATTTTAATTTTGAAAATTAACTAAAACAATAAAAACATAAAACTAGAAACAAATTTAAAATTAGAAAGTTAGTAAAATTAGTAATACAATGCATGCCATGAGATGTTGAAAAATTCTAAGTATAAAAAACTAGTATGCTGATACAAATTTTATACATGATTTGAACTATTCTAATGCATCCTAAATCTAAGTTTAATAGCTGGAATTTATGTTCTACTGATGCAAGAAACTAAAAAAAACGAAAGTAAAAAAAGATCTAAAACGAAAAAGTTATGAATGCATGAATATGACAAATTTGCAAAATTCTGTGCAGAAATTCTGATTCGAGTTGACTGATTGGCAAAGTTTAAGCCTCTGGTTCATAAACCTTCTAAAATTATTTTGATCTGAAATTCTGGGGAATGAAAGATCACATTCTAAACTTTAATTTTCCCAAGTCTCAAAGAAAAATACATGATTTGAATAGTTTACCCACTTCGAACTTTTTGTCAAAAACTGTTTCTGCAGTTTGCTGAAACTGTTTACTTATGCTCTTTATATATTGAGTCCGAATTTAATCATTAAATTCAGATCTGAAGGCTTAATTTTCATCAACTTAAATATGCACAAAATCTTATGATATGAAAATACATGCAATAAATTCTAATCCAACCATTAAACTATGCAAAAACAAAACTTAAAATCAACATGAACATAACAGGAAAAATAACAAAAGTGCAGGAAATAAAATAAAATTGCAGGAAGTCAAAGGCGGTAAACAAATGAAGTCAAAGGTGATAATAACAGGAAGTCAAAGGTGGTAGATTGTTCCTTCAATTTCTTACCTAAATTTGGGCTGAAAAAGATTGGAAGTATTGTGCTAAGGCTTTATTCTTCATAGTAGGTCATCAATCTAAGTGAGAATAATAAATTTCCATTCCATGTAGAAATAAATTTCAGAATTGGCCTCTAATCTTTTTTCACTCAAACCTCTTTAACTCCATCTTGCATTGCCTCCAAACATACAATGTATCCAAAGAGACAAAGTATATTGAAAAGGTTACTAAGATGGGCTACTAGTTGTGATTCCAATTATATCCCAATATTTAAACAAGAATAAAAATTAACCCAATCACAAACAAGACTAAAATTATGAACACTACAAAATCAAAGACAAGAACAATTGAAAAGAAACAAATTTTACCAACGTGAAACTGTTTTACAAAAGATTGAAAAAAAAAAAGAAAACAATTACATACAATGATGGATGAGAACTCCGTGGTGTGACTTTAGGGCTAAGCCTCTTTGATGACTTAAGATGTAGAGACAAGAGAGGGAGAGGTGGAGTGTAGAAATTTAGAGGTGGGAGGTGGGTAATTCTTCCATGAAGAATATGGGAGAGGGGTATCCTATTTATACTTTTTCAAGTCTTACTCCTTCTTAAACTTTAAAATCTTAAAAATAATAAAAAATAAAAGAAAAAGGGCTCCAAACAATGCTATGGACGTGCAATATATTTTGGAATTTTTTTCTTTTTATTTTTCTCTTCTTTCCTTGCTTGTTTTGATTGGAAGTCCCTCTTGGATGCTTCTTTCCTATTTTGTATGTGCCACATTGCATTGAGATCTTTTGAGAGATGAAATAGGGATAAGAATCCTCTCTTGGAATCAGACTTGGCCCACATGAGATGTAGAACTTCCCATTTTATCTCTTTGCATCGTTAACTTTCCTTTTTTGGAAAATTCTCCTTGCTGGCTCCTAACTTGAAGAGATCTTTAAAGATAACCCTCTTGATTTTTTTTCTTTTTCTTTTTCAACCAAAATCTGATCCAAAATCCTCTTTTGGACATGGAATAGCTTGCTTGGGTATTTTTTTCATTTTTTTTTCAATTAAATCTTTTCATTCTCCAAAAAGAACTCTTATGTAGCTTTCCTTGTCCATCTTTAATGGTATATTCTTCAAATTCTCTTCAAAATCTCTTGAAAATGTACAACAAATAAATGGACCCCATCTTGGATGTTTTACAAGTGTACCTCTGTCACGCCCCGATCCCGGAAATTTGGGGATTTGAGTGGGCCCCCAGGGCACGGATACGTAATCCCGTAGAAATCCGTGCCCTGAAGAATTATGCACGAATTCCTACAAGGGAGATTTCACAAGAATGTGTGAGGTATGCCAACACACGTAGGAATGTAACTCATCATAAGTGAATTCCCATCGAAATACTCAGCAATAATCAAAAGCACGTTAAAAGAACATATCCGTTATCATTCATAGATAAACATATAGATATATGTATATGGCAGTGCTCAAAGCTCTAATTATATTTCGTACAATTCAACATTTACTTAAAGGAGTTAAGTACATAAGGACCAATTTGCATTTTCCTAGAACAGACCAAAAACTGACCATAACATCTTCAAAACTGACGCACTTCATAGGATGACTAATAAAAGACATCGTCATCCTTCCATTCATCTGTACCCCGAGGTACCGTTGGGGCACTCTCCGGGGGCGCGTCAACACCAGAGTTGGGACCGGGTTTTGTACCTGCAATACCAAGGGTAACACTATTAACACGACGGCTAAGCAAGTATTGAGGCATATGAAACAAGTATAACATATTATATCAAATGAACCTAATAGTATATACTGATTAAATGAAGTCATGAGTGTTTACTAGACATATGGTGCATGAATGACAATGGATGAGGAATTACAATTAAACATCATACTGAATGGCAACCACGATGCTCTATTCTCCCAAAAGGGAGCATATATATGGGTCGTTAGGGGATCACGCTAGCTTCCCGAAAAGCGTCGACAACTCCTCCATAAACTACTGCAGTAGTAACATAATATACCCAAAGGGCACAAGCTAAGTGGTGCCGACTCGGAATCAATCATACTAGTCATAACATACATAAGGAATAGTTAATCATGGAAGCAACGAATAATTAAACGAAACACATGCATATGGGCTACAAAGGCCCGAACCTCGGCTATACCCTTGGCTAGCAAGCACACACTCAGTAGAAGCTCTGGCTTGTCAGACACGCACTCATTAGAAGCTCAAGTCTGAATTACCTCGGGGTTTGCTAGAGAAAGTGAATCCGATAACAAATCATGTCGAAGGTAATATATCGTAACAATATGAATGCGTTCAGATGGAGTAAGTATCTCATGATCCCCAAGGACATTCAACACGACATACTCATAAAACGTCTAGTGTCATTGTATTACCACCTCTTGGTATTGCCTTGTATGCGTAAAGAACACCCCCTTCTTATGCCAACATCCGTGACTTGACTTTGGAAAATCATCCGGAATTCGTTTATCCTCTTAATGTATCCTTACAGTTGGGCCCATGTAGGGTAAGAAGGTGCCAATACTAAGGCCCTATGAGATCAATGAAGAATTCCTAGCATCCTAAATTCTATGTTCATACGGCTTAGCCGTATACGATGCTACGGCATAGCTGAGTAATTCAGGTTTCCTTCAACAGTGCAGAAGCATTTACGGCTTAGCCGTATATTAGCCTACGGCTTAGCCGTGTTAAGCCTACGTCTAGGTTACGGCTTAGCCGTAAGGCATTTCACGGTGCAACCGTGTGCAAGCCATAGAAGAGAATGGGTTTCTGGAGCTCTTTGGAAAGCTCGCCGTAGGAAGACCTACGGTTTGGGTATGAGCTGGCCACGGTTTAGCTGTAGGGCATTTCACGGTGTAGCCGTGGGTGAGCCGCAATACAAAAACCCAATTTGTTGCTCTCAGGACTTTGAGCCGTAAATACTCATGGCTTGGCCGTAGTTTCGCCGTGAGCTTCAGAAACCTGAATCAGTTTTGTAGCCCAATTTCTGTATGGGATCAATACAGAACTGACTTGTAGGGCAATTCTAAGGCTCAATTAGAGTGTCCCTGAGAGTGTCCATACTCACACACCCTCCTATTCCTTTCTTGTCATTCTAACTCAATTCACACCACATTTGTATCAATTAAAACAATGAAAAGAAATGGCTGAAATTGGAAATGTAAGGAGCTAACTTAATAGTTAATAACTTAATCATGCATGCGATCCATATGACTCAAATACTTGCCTCTTAATAGTGTTAACCCTCTCAAACTCCTTATTGCTGTGTGCTCAGGGGAAAATCTCTAAATTGAAGTGAGTTCTCTACATGGCAACATATAAATGGTGAATGTGATGCATTAATGCGTGCATGTCATGAATTTGAGTCTTCTTGACTCCAACAAGCTTTAATGTGTGGAATGGGAATAAAGCCCTCACCTTGGTGAGCTGTAGCTTGAAGAAGGAAATACTCTAATGGGAGAAATGCACAGGGAAGAAGAAGAAAAGTCTCTACCAATGCATGCATGATCTCCCCATCCTAGTAGCTCCCTAGATCGTGAAGTGAAGATGAAGATTAAGGAAGAGGGAGACCATTCCAGCAGTCCACATGAGGAGGAGGAAGAAATGGAGAAGGGACGTTGAGTTCCGTCTCTTTAAAAAAGAGAATTTTACCTTAGCATGCAAACCCATTTCTTTGGGATATTTACAATATAGGTCACATGGCCTAAGTTGGAAGATGAATCCAAATCAAGTCGGGTTCAACACGAAAGATGATCTACACGGAAAATTACATGAGAGGCGATGGATGTGGTGTCCATAAAACGCAAGAACAATTTTCAAAAAAATCCTCGACCACTGAAGTAAGGCTCAAACTCCGCCCAACTACCTAACCACGACCCGAACCCAATAGTTTTGAACTAAATTAGCCATGGTAAGGTTTACTTAGTGTAAAACAAGATTAATTAAGTAAATTAAGATTAGTGGGATTCGGGACCTTACAACCTCACATATGTGCATGTGTGTGTGGGACCATGAAGCCGACCTTTTGCAATTTTCTTCTAATTTCTTTTTCTCTTGAAATTTTCTCTCCTTTCTCTTGAAAATCAATTCATTGCCTCAATTCTTTACAAATGAGACCCATATCATCAATTTCCTACAAAACAAATGTGAATTTATATGAAAAGACAATTTTACCCATAGATCACAAATGCATGACTGTGGGCCCATCTCTCATGACATGATAATGAAAATTCACACCATTTTTTATGATTTTATGTAAATGAATTAATGATGATTAAAACTCAATTTATTTCATGAGAAAAATTATTTTCACAAAACTTTTCAAAAATAAACTTTCAAAAAATGGCAAGTTTATAAATATGTGCAAAAAGTGTGATTTTTAAACAATTTATGCAGAGAAATACTAAAATGAATTTAAAATACCTGAAACCACTAAATCACACTAAATGAGGCCTTTTCAAGTCAATAAGTCCTTAAAATAGTTCAAACTAAGTATGAAAATATGCATTTTTAGAGACTCATTACCAACAAGTGAGCAAGATTTGTCAAGGCATGAGAGATTTATTTTATATGCTTTCCATGTTTAGAAAAACTCTCTACACACAAACTTTCTATACTTGGATTTGAGCAACTTGGAATGGGCCCACCTTTTATGAATTTTGATGCACATTGTAGGACCCCTTTTTAATTTTTAATGTACTTTACTTGAAGAGAGATAGTCACCCAAAGGTATGTAACATAGAAAAAGTTTTCAATATTTTTGTAATCCCATCTAAAAAATACATTGCAACTTTCTGAGGCTATAAATTTGTTGTTTTAGCTCCGATTGATGTAATATTAGATCATACAGACATTTACTTGAAAAGAGCTTTCCAACAATGGTAAATTGTCCATTTCCAACACTCGGTTTGTGAATTATGGCCATTTTACTCTATATTGACCAAAGAAAATGGGAATTGACTTTTCATTTTTGAATTTATCTTTTTTGACTTTCCTTTCCTTAAATTCTCTCCACTTGGCTTTCTTTTTTTGATTCAAATTTGAATTCTTTCAATAACTTGAGAGTGAGGCCTGTCACAACCCGAGCTCGGGAGATCGGGGGTTAGTGAAAGCCTAACCGAATACACACGTACTCCCGTGTCTGTACACTTAGACCCGGTCCAAATGCACACACACAAGGGAAGATTTACACGTGCCAAACATGTACGCGGAAGGTATAGGTATCAAACACAACATAAGAAATACAAGAATAGAGTATCAAAACAAGATGTGACATATATAGATAAAGGTTTTACAAAATAAAGCAAAATCAACATGTACAAATCATGACTAGATCCAACATGACAAATCTCAAAAATATGGAGGACCAATATGCATATGCATCCATGCCGCTCTCCGATGGAGTGACTACATCCACTCCTCTAGTCCGGATGGGACATCGGGGGTCTCTCCTGGAGCCCGAATGACCGACGTAGGGTCAGTCTGTGTATCTGAGCCTGCAACATCAAAGACAACTCGTGAATACAATGATTCAGCAAAATATAAGTAATAACAAGTTAACACATGCTGTATCTAATAGAATAAAGAACATGATGTAAATCATAGCATGTCAAGTCCGTATACTAGGCAGTTATGCAATAATTAAAGCATGCCATCTGAATCAAGGAATACGTTTCGTGTACATAACTAGTTGGCTACTACACTGTCATATGCTCCCAAAATAGGGATCTTATCCGTGCAGAGAGTACCATTGACCGGGCCAGGGTACGAATGGGTCTCGAGTTCCTGGGATCCAGATTCCCCAAGACAAATCCTTACTGCAGCAAGGCCATGTAAACTACACCAAATTCACCCCATCGAGATCGTAAGGCTGAGGCTAAGTAGTGCCTGACCATACAGAGTCAATCATGAAAACCTTGAGTAGATCGTGACTAGCATATCATGCGTGCATATTCAAGAATATGTCTTATACGTGTAACATACATGCATACTTAAGGTACAGAAAACATAGTAGCATAGTCAACAATGCGAGATTAGCTGAAAAAAGCAATCATTCTAAAGAGTGGAGATCAATGATCGTCATACAACATGTCCTGCAAGCAAATCTTAGCATATCGAATCAAGTTCATTTACTAGCCAACTCTAATCTAATTATCCAGTATTTCTAATCGTGCATAATGATGTAGTTTTAAGTTATCCGCTGCACCATTGTCTAGTGTTGCATTGTATCATATGGTGCACCGAAGTCCCTTAAACCAACACCCATGAGGAGGTGCTTAACAACTGGATAACGGACATGAATGATTCGCAGCCCCGGAGATCATTCACGTATGTTTGTCAGAATCCGTTAAGTAAATCGAGGTTTTCTACCTTCTAATTCAGAGGACCTACAAGTCTCTTTCTTTTCCTATCTTTCTTCCTTGTCCAAGTCTGTCAGCTCAGTCGTGGGCGACGTTACGGCTTAGCCGTAGAGGGCTTTACGGCTTAGCCGTGGTTGGGCCATAGAAGAGTTGCTGATTTGCATACTCTCTGTTATTTTTAGGTGTCACCTTGTATTGATCTACGGTTGGGTCACGGTGGTGCTTACGGCTTAGCCGTAGTATGTTCCACGACTCAGCTGTAGCACATTTCACGGCTTAGCCGTGCATGCTCTGGGTCGATTTCTAAATCACTTACAAAAAACCTGTAACGATATAAAATGAGCAAAATCTCAACAGAGGAAGGGAGAATGAGCTCAAATTGGGCTGTGAACATGTTTTCCATGCAAACTCATGCGAATTAACCAAAATCAAGCATGTACTAATATGGGTTCATACGTATTATGTTTATACTTGCGTCACTTGAGTTCTAATACACCAATTGTTGTCCTTGGGGCTCAATTCTCGTCCAAACACAACTCACAACTATCATGCATGAGAAAGAAAAAGAGAATTCATGAGTAAAGTCATGGAAAACGAGAGGAAGAAGATGAGGGAGATGGAAAGGACCTAGAACTCAGCTCAATCTTACACCAAGGGATGAAAGAGCACAAATTCCTCTTCTTAGTTGTGATTGAGAAGAAAAGAATCGAGAGGGAGAGGGATGGAAACGTCCACGTGAGAGAAGAGAAGAGAGTGTGAGAGAAGAGTCGGTGGGGATGGCTTATATAAGATAAGCTTAAAGGCACAATTACAAGAAAGTCCAAAGGTGAAGACTAATTATCGGTCGAGTCAAATCCGGGTCCAACGGAATCAGACGACATCGTTTGTGAACGACGTAGTTGCGGCATTTAACGAGCTCAACAAAAGACACGTGTTGACACCAAAATGATGCGAAAATGATGATGTCTTAGAAAAACTAAAATTACGAAAAAGGGCTTGGTCTACTTAATCCAGGTCAAACTCAACCTACCTAACTATCCATGACCCGCAATGAAATCAAAACTAAAGCAAAACACCATTAACAACTAAAGCAACATTAATTAGTCACTAAACGGGATCAAGCCGGGTCGGAGTGTTACAGGGCCTCCCTTTGACCATCCAAGTATGTGTGCATATATGTGTGGGGTCCTTGTGAAGCCAATATTTTAGATTTTTTGTATGGTGTGCGCCACATGATCTGCTCACATCTTCTTACACATTCTAAGCAAATCCATAAAATATTGAAGAGCTCACATTAAAGTAGGATCTATCCGAACAGAGTTTTACTCCAATTGGGACTCTTTGGAGACAAATTGTAAATTTCTAAATTAATGCAGAAAGTGTGTAAAAAATATAAAAATTTAAGTTCTTAAGTGAAAATACATGAAATGATGAAATTTGATGAATAGTGATGCAATTCACTTAATTAAATCCCTAATCAGTTATAAAATGATGCATAAATATGCAAATTTATGAACTGATTCAATTAGTAGATCTTCTAGTTCAAGAAAATCCAACTTAAAACAAATCTCTATAATCTTTAAAAATAATTACCATTGAGTTTTCCCCGACCCAGGGAATAAGATCATCAAGTTTAAACTCTTTACATGTTTTAATAAAAAAATCAACATGTCAATACTGCATTCTCTAAAAAATCATGTGCATGAGCCACGTGCAAGGGATGAATGTGCATGAACCACTACATGCATTAGATGTTGCTACAGAACCAATTTACACACACATTGTATTCATTAGATGTTATTAGAGACCAATCTAGAGTAATGATTCTAAGACATTTTGACTTCATATTTTGACTTTTGTTCCATTGTCTTAGAACAACTTACATTGACTAGCAGTACTAAGAGCAAAAAAAGTGTAACAACAATGGTACCAAATTTACTTGGTTAACTTCTATCTAATGAGTCCCTTTAATTGGCTTGAAGTCCAAGCCTTCAAAAACCAAGTCAAAATCATCCAAAACAAAATGAGAAGCCACATTATTGTCTAGGCGAGTGGTGGATAGGACTTACACCTATGGCTCTTTATACTTGCAATCTCCTGTTTGGTTCTTTAAATGACACAATCTATAAAAATCATGCATATTTAAAAACGAATAATAGATTGGGTTTCCAAAATGTTTGAAAATGACAAGTGTACTCATGTTTAGAATACCTTGCATTCTGTTTCTATAAATTGTTTGACTATTCATCAAATGTTATGTGCAAAATAAAGGTGGAGGTACTTCTAATTAGTCAACATAGACCTTCTAAAATAATGAAAAACAAAAGGTGATCATCACTTTTATTTACAGACCGTTTTTTGTACAAATCTGAAGAGGATACTGTATGAAGCCAAAGTTGTGTCATTCAGAACCTATGATTTTCAAGGTCAGAATGAAGCCTAAAGAGGCCTTTTCACAACCTCTGGGATGACTCTAGAACCCTTCCAAGTGAGAAGAACAAAGGAATTGACTTCATCCCTTACATACTTGATAGCATTTGAGCATCATTTCTTCTAAGCAATACAATGCTTCCCCCCCCCCCCCCCCCCCCCCCCCCTCTTTGAACCATTTCTCACCTTAATTAAGTGAAAGGGAGAAGAAAAAAGTGTACTGAGACTGCTTGAAGTGCCTCATAAATGGCTTTAAATCTGTGGGAGTTGCTCCTGGAACTTAGAAATTGTTCCCCCTATCATCTCCCTGTCCTTTTTGTATATACTTCTCAAGGTGTTCTAGGCAGTTATAGGATGTTAAAGGGAGTTATGGGAAGTTAAGATTTGAAAAGAAGTAGAGGAAACTGCTGAAAACCACTGAAACTGCTCCACAAATGATAGTGATTGCAGCCGCGGTCACTCCCAGGTTCATTTTTTGGACTTTCGCCTTTGTGACCTATTTTCACCTGTTTGGGGCCCGAACGATGTCTAATCTTCACGAAACTTAGAGAGAGATGCTTTTTGACACTATTTTGAGTGTGTCATAGAAATTTCAGCCTGTTTTGACCTTCTGAAGTTAGTCAACGCCCCTATTGACTTTTCATGAAAATGGGCCCTTATTTCAGCTGTTTGAGGCCCAAATGACCTTGGTTTGGTTTGAAACTTGGAGGGACTGATGTTAGGGGTATCTTGGAGTGTCCATCCAAATTTCATGCAGTTTGGATGTGTGGCAGTATGATTTTGAACAGCGACTCATTTGTTGTATGTTCGAAGTCATTATTCACTTCACACAAACTGAGTTTGGGTCTAAATGATGTCCAAATGCTCTAAGATTTTGAAGGTTAATCTTTGAACGTATTTAAACACATCCCTCTAAGTTTCAGCTTGTTTTGACATGTAAAAGTATCAATTTCTATAGTGACCCCCAAAGAGCTTGCAGATAATCACTGAAGCTTAAGTTTAAGTTGAAATGAAATCCAAATGTTTTGACACTTTGAAGCATCATTTCCAATTATGTTTGTGCAGCTGCCATGAGATTTTCATCAGCTTTGAACATCTAGATATTGTAGTTGACTTGTCATTCCACAATTTTAAGGTTTGTGTACCCTTGTCTTTGTTGCAACAAATAGGGGATGGTGCGAGCTAGGGGCGTAGAAGTAGACCATCAACTTATTTGGGAGAAATCTCCTTCCAATGATCACCTTCATCATCAAGCCCCAAGTTGGGATCATATAGTGGAGACTCAGCAAACATAGAGTGGCAGCTCCTTTAAGTTTTGCTTGATAGCTGGGTGCTGTGCTCAAGCTTCATTGTTGTGAGGGACACCTCTTCGTAAAAGTTAAACTTCTCAAATATCATATGCCGCCAAATATGGCGATGAAGTCCATGCTCATACATGGAGATGTGGGTTCTTTCAAAAGGGATTTTTGTGCATCTATTAAACATTTCCACCCATTAAGTAATGAATCGTTATGCTAATTCTCCTGGTTCTTATCTAGCTTGGCCTAGCTGGATTAATGGAATTCTTGGACCTGGCTTGTTCTGAGTATAGATATGAGTTAAACCCTTTTTTGGATCACTAAATTCGGAGCTTTCCATGGTTCGTCTGATCATAGAACCGTGGGGATGCGTTTACCATCATTCTGGAAAGAAACTGTCCATCTTTTCATTCCTATGGCTAGCAATGGATCTATTGACCCATAAAAAATCGCATGCATTACAAGTGTTGCAGTGAAAACATCACAAGCAAATTCCAAGCTTTAAGGCACATAAACCCAAAGATTATGGAATGCCAGGTCAAGTACTACACCTAGACGTTCAGAGCCAATGCAACTCACTTAAAAGACTTCATTTAAGATCAAAATGCAACTGTTAAAATTTCAGAGTTAGTAAACTTCATTTGGTCATTCAACTCACCAAATACCAAATTCAAAGTTCATTGACTTAAAACCATGGAGTCATTAAACACAGTCATACTTCTGGATTACCAATGTGGCTGGAAATCACATGGCAACTCCAAATATTTAGGAATGATGCTTCAAATCTTCAAAGCATTAAGACTTTATTTCAGTTCAAACTCAAGCTTCAGTGGCTGTCTACTAGCTCCTTAGAGTCATTGTGGCAATTACCACTTCTAAATGGCAAAAATAGATGAAACTCAAGGGAATGTCTTCAAACACATTCAAGGAGTATCTTTCAAAGTTTCAGAACATTTGAACATTATTCGGACCCAAACTTAGTTCAAATGGCTGTCTACCAAGCTCTTTGGGGTCATTGTACAAAGTGACACCTCATAAAGATCAAATCATCTAAAACTCCTGGAGAAAGCTCAAATTATATTTAGGAGTAGCTCTACAAAATTCAAGTCAAATGGATGTCATTTGATCCAAGTTCAACAAAAATATCAACTTTGGGTCAGTGACCCCCAAACCTTGGGTTCGCTGACCAAAGTCCTGCTTCTAGGTGACCAAAGTTGATGAAATTCGGTTACAAAGCTCAAGTCATGTTCAAAAATGACTTTACAAGTCTTTAAGCTAAGGGGACTTCATCTAACCTTTCTTCAACTACAATCAACTTAATGGCCAGTGACCCCCAAACCTTGGGGTCACTGACCAAAGTCTTGCATCCAGGAGGCCAAAGCTGATGAGATTTGGATCAGAGATTCAAAGCGTGCTCAAGGCCAACTCCTTAAAGTTTCAAATCAATTGAACACCATTCAAGTGGAAAACAAACTGGCTGCCTATAATACAAAGGGACATTGACTTAGAACATGCACCAAATGGGCCACTGATCAAGATCGTACTTCCACAAATTCAAATCATATAAAATTTGGAAAAACACTTCATGATGTTCCTAACATCAATTCCTCCAAGTTTCAAGTCAATTCAAGGTCATTTAGGCCTTAAATAGCTAAAACAAGGGCCCACTTTTATGAAAAATCAAAGGGAGAGTAGACCGACTTCAAAAGGCCAAAACATGATAAAATTTCTATGAAACACACTAAAATGGTGTTAGAAAACATCCCTCCAACTTTCGTAAAGATCGAACATCGTTCAAATTCGAAACTGATGAAAACGGGTCACATAGGCAAAAAGGCAACAAATGGGCCTGTTCGTGAACGTGACCACAATCACAGACACCTATAAAGTGACCTTAGGCAGTTTATGGATGTTGTTTTACTTTATTTCAAAGTGTAACTCCTTCACAACTGCTGGGAACCATCTTAACTCTCTCTGACGCCTATAAAAGGAACACTTAGACTGGTTCAAGTTTGAAGGTTCAAGCAAAATACCAAGGCTCCCCAGCATCCCAACAAGCATCAGGCCTCCAAGCTCCCTTTGTTCCTCTTCCCCTCACAAGTTTAAGGTGAGAAGTAGTTCTAGGGAAGAAGATACATTTTGCCAATCCCATGAAGACTAAACATTAAGGGTACTGAGTGCCAAAGGAGCTTGACGGGATGAAACTTTCTTCTTTGATTCTCCCACTTGAAGGATTGGAGGCCCTTTCCAATGTTGTGAACAAACCTCTTCAGGTTTCATTCTTCTCTTTAAAAATCGAATAACATAACTCTAGCCACAAGTGCTTGCATAAAAGCACCCCTTATGGATTTGCACAAACGCAATCCGTAACAACGAGTGGTGACCACAAAAAATCAGAGATGATTCTAAGGTTGAATTTAGCACTCGTGGTGATCATTCAGTACTCCCCAAAATCAGAAAATATGGGTTTCAACACCTTAGACGCAGTATGGAAGCAAATAGAGGCGAAACAGAGACAAATAGTGGCCAAAATGGCCACTGTCTGTAGTGACCGTGGGCTGCAGTCACCACCCCCTGTTTCTCCAATTTCTGCATTTTGTCACTCTTTTCATGTAATTTCCGTACTTTTCCTAGTTTGGATCACATCTGAGATTAAAGGGGGTTGTTATTTTCTAACACTTTTAGACAACCTGCATCACAGAGTTCAGAACATTAAACCCATGGAAACAAAGGAAATTTAATGATGATCTGTAATTATTTTCTCATTCATTTGCGTGTTTGAATGTGTGAGTGTTAGGTTCGATTCCTTCGCATTCTCCATCATTTCAACCGCGAATGGATTGGGGAGGTCACATAACAAAAACCGCCCTTCTTGACTTCGTGTCTTTATGACCAGGGTTAACTTTTGTTTAGAGGTGATTGGAATGATTAAAAGTTTTGCCCCCACCCCTATCAAAGGCCTCAATGGAATTGCTAGAGGGACATCATTGAACTATACCTTTGTTTTGTGGGCTAGAAGACCATAATTTTCCACTGTTGATGGTTCATTTTCCACTGTTGATGGTTCTTTTGCCTCCATCAGTGCTTTTCCTTTGTCAAGTGGAGGGCTAGGTTTGGCCGGTCAATTTTCATACATTGCTGGGTCAGCAAAATAGGCCTCCTTTCCTTTGAACAACTTCTTGTCAAGAAAGACCTGATATACTTCTTCTTCGTCATCAATACATTTAAGGAATTGATGAAGGGTAGAGGGTACCACAGCAGAGTTATGAAGCCATCGTCTCCCTAGGAGAATGTTGTAACATGCTTTAGTTTTTGCTGCATGCAAAGTTGCTTCAAAGATGAGATCCCCCAACTAGAATTTGATTCGAATCTTTCCAATTGGCCTTCGTATCTCCCCATCATAGCCTTGAATGGAGGTGTTGGTGCTGGTGAGTTCACTTGTTGGGATGCCAATTTCTTGCAAGGTTAGCTAATGATCAGGTTTAAGGCAGACCCTTGGTCCACTTGAACCCTGTTGTTTGCCAAATCTATGATGTGCACTGTAAAATACAGGGGCCTTGCATGCTTAATTTATCCTAAGTAGCAGGTCTCCCTCAGGAAAGGAAATGATTGCCTTTGAAGCATTGTTAATAGACAAGCATTCTTCACAATGCTTCTTAGGTTTCTCTGCTTTTGCCTTTCGATGCTCTTCCTCTATACGATACACTTCCGAAATGTATGATTGGTTTTCCATGCTCGGTGCTTGCAGTTCATGTATGAAATTGTCACAGGTTTCTTTCGACATTCGGAACAAGTCGAGCATATACATTCTTGAAGGGATACGTCTAAGGTGCTCAACAACGTTATACTTGAATGGCTCTTTTAGCCTTACATTATTATTGATGAGGGAAGGTACATTTCCATCAGGATTTCCCCAAGTGGGGATTACAAAAAAAGAAGAAACTTGGGACCGATTATAATTGGCTTTACACGGTCGGCCAAAACAAGTGCCTTCTTATGCACTCTAGTTTTGATATTTTCTTGATTTGGAATTTCTTTTCATCGTGAAAACTTCCTCCGCGTTAGGGAATAATAGGTGCATGCATTCAACAGGATCGTCACCATTCCTACCGAGGTGGATGGCTTATCGAAACTTGCTACCATCATGGTAGTGCTTTGCAGGGAGTTATTCTCCAGCTTGTCAAAAGCCTAAATGGTGCCCATGAAATGTTCAAGGGTTTCGGGTACTGCTTCTTCATTTGTAGATTCTCCATGAGTTCCCTTAACCTCCCCTAATTCTTCTTCTGACCATTCATGCCTAATTTGGACACTTGAAAATCCTACGGTACGTTTTTCTCTTACAGACTGTTCTTTCAAAGTGACAGAACCATCTGTCTCTATCATGGGTAGAAGGTCAGGATGTACCTCTGGACCCAAGGGAAGACTTCATATGACTCAATTGGTTTGTAAGATGGGATCTAATAGAAGTCAAAATCAAAGGGTTGGGAAAATCATCCCTTTCTTCTCCCAAGCTTTCCACAATTGGAACTTTGCTACATGTTCCAGGAGAGGATATTAAATGCGTTGGCGTAATGGGCCAATCATCCTACCTTCGAGCATTCGGGTCATAAAAGGATACTGTTGCCTCTGGGAGAGGACCAAAATTGAAAAGAATGTCCTCGTCCGTGAGGATCTCATCTGAAAGATAACTAACCTAAATATCCTCGAGCACATTCTCATCTGGAGCGAATAGTCTGGCTTTTTCCTCATCTGATTCTGACAAAAAACCAGCCAGAGAGATCCAATTCCATGGAGCTATGAACGGCTTTCCTCGTCGGTTGCTGGAAGGGCGGAAAAAGTCTACCAAAGTTATTTGCTTTCTTGCCGACTACTTTGGTTCCTCTGCTATAGCCATGGCAAATGCCATTACTGAAAGTTTCTCCTTCCGAGGTTTTGGGGCTACTCTCTCTTTGACTCGAAGTGCTTTCTTAGCCTCCTTCTTTTGCCGCGTCTTGAACTTGACGCTTAGCACCTCTGAAAGGATTTAAACCTTAATACAGGTTTAGGTCCCAGTCAGATCTAAGTATGAAGAATCCCAATAGCAGTGAATTTAATAACAAAGCAAACACCACAAAAAAGATGGACACAAGATTTTTACGTGAAAAACCCAAACGGGAAAAACCACGGGACCAACCACCGGTCCACCAAGATCAAACACTATTAAAGAGAGGTTACAAGAAACACTTACTACCCTTTTCCCAGTTGAACACAACCTAAGGGACTAGAAGCACTCCTTCTTGTCGACGCACACGTTGTTCACCTTCTTCAGGTTTGATCTTCATGGCTTAACACCTCTCAAGGTGAATCACCAAGATGGAGAAAGAACCTGATGCTTAGAAGCACACGTTGCAGCACATATAGAGCAGAAAAGCTTCTGAGAAGACGATCTCTCAATAATATTTCTAGGGTTTTGATATAGAGAGAGGATGATTCTTCAAGGACGAGATGCTCCTTGTATACATAGTGAGGATAGAGACATTTTCGCATTGGATGAGAAAGGATTTGATTGCACACGCTGTAGATTCGAAAAATCAGAGTTTTCTAATTTACGATAGCCGGCCGAGTCAATCGATCGGATACCCTACCCGATCGATCGAGCATGGAGTCCGACCGATCGGGCATCTTAGCCGACACTATCACTATGAGCTTTCCCCCTTCCGAACGCTATCACTATGAGCACCTTGATTCAGTCTAAGTCAGGTCCGTCAGTCTGTTCCTCGCAGACCCATTCCAGCACCTGCTGCTGAGGAGGATTTCCAAGATGCTACTACCATACATGCTAAGCTTTTAGCATTCAAGGGTACTTTTTCCGCCCAGGCTGCTTATCTTGATATTCTTCATGGCACTGTTCAGACACTTCATTGTGAAGTTCGGACACTTCATGGTGCGGTTTATACACTTAATGAGTGGTTCGATGTCATTGAGTCTAAACTTGACTCGATTCTGGATCATCTTCGTCAACAATGATTGTCTTTTGCTTATTTTTTTGTTGTTCCTAGCCCCTTCTCAATTCATGGTCAAAAAGGGGGAGAGCTTAATCATGTGTTCTAAACTAATTGATAACAATAGAATACATTGCTGACATGTGTTGATTCTTTCTTTTGTTTTATTTGTGTGACATGCTAATTTGATCTTTTATGTGCCTAAAAAGGTTGCCTGTATTTGCAGGTTTCAAATTCAAGCGACGCCTCAATTTCGTGTTTATATTTTTTGGGTTTAACTTGGGTAAATTGTTCAGTCTAAGAAGTTTTGTCCATGAATTGCCAAAAGGGGAGATTGTAAGGTATGTAATGTTGGCAAATTCATGGGATTGATAAAACTTGGACTTCAAGAGTTGTAATTATATTTTTTAAATGGACTGAAGCCTTTACAATAGTTATAGATAAAGGTCTTCCACTCTAATGAAGGAATGCAGGTGATGTATCTGACCGACTGGTCGGATTACATGGGCAATCGGTCGAATTTCTTACATATAGACACCTGCAGACAAAATTAAAGACCGACCGGTCGGTCAGATAGATCACCTACATTCCTCCATTAGAGTGGAAGACCTTTATCTGTAACTGTTGTAGAGGCTTCAGTCCATCTAAAACAATAAAATTACAACTCTTAAAGCCCAAGTTTTGTCCATCCCATGAATTTGCCAACATTACGTGCCTTACAACCTCCTAATCCTCACCATCAACAAGGTCAAGGTGCGCCTAAATTTCTTGATTGGTGCTAGTCTTAATAGGCACCAGGTCTTCTTTGCCTTGCAACTTATTCACAACACGGAATTCCACCGTTCGGGGTGAAATAGGGGTAATAGTTATTCGGTCAAACTGCCCAAACACCACCATGTGTATGGCAGCAGGATCAACCTTACCATAATACCATCCAAGGTTATAACTCCTTTCTCAAGCACGTCATCGATCTTCTCCTTCAGGATGAAGCAATCCTTGAGGGAGATGTGATATCATGCGATGATAGGCATAGTAGTTTGGGTTCTCAATCCACCCTTCTTGGTGAGGTCGTTTTGACATAGGCAATTCTATTTTTTAATTTTCCATGAGAGACTGGAAAATAACTTCGAATCTTTTTCAAAAGAATACTTGTCCTTCCTCCTTTCGTATTATCCCTTTTGGGATTGATTGCCTTTGCTGGTTGAGCCTTCTGGGAGTTTTACAAGTCTGGACAATGAATTCTTCCTCTCCCTTTTTCCCCTTAGACTATTTGGCAGGGGAGGATGGCTCCCCTCTTTTTGCCTAGCTCTTCTCCTATTATATCTACTTCTGGATATCCTCTGCTTGGACAACATGTTCAATCAACGTAACCAGGAACTTGGTCTTTAAATTGATTAAGGAGGTTTTGATTTCTGGCCTCAAATTGTTGCAACAGATATCCACCGCAAACTTTTAGGACGACGAATCTTTGCAATGGTAAGACACAGTTTTTCACCAATTGATGAAGGCTTAGGAGGACTCGCTCTTCCCATATCTCATGTTGGTTGAGAGTAGCAAGATTCACTAGGTGATTTTTTTCTTGGAAGTGAATGAGGAATTTCTCTTCGAAGATGGCCCATGTTTTTAGTGTGAGATTCGACAACTGCAGGTACCACTTGAAGGCTGGTCTGCTAAGGGTGCCAATAAACAACCTGATCTTATATGCATTAAGATCAAGGAGATTCCTGATCAATAACTTGAACTGCAGAACATGGCGATAAGCTGATTTTTTCCCCGTGTAAGTTCGAAAAGTTGGGGGCTAATATTGGGAGGGAAAGGAATCAGGTAAGTTGTCACTAAAAGAGAATATTTTTGAAAGATAATTTATTTACTCGAAGTAAAAAAGAGTAATCTCATTTAATAAGAAATGAAATGAGTAGAGAGGTGATCATGGGCTGGGTTGGCTTGAGCCCAGCCCACTTTGTTTTAGGCTTGGGCATTAGGTATAAGTAATCGGGCTAGGCTTGGAATAAAAATTTGGGCCGTTTGTTAATGGGTCGGGTTTGGACTAAATGGTAGTAAGCCCAAAGCCAGGACCGTCCAAATAAGTGGATTAAATTGCAATTTCTCTTTCTTATGTTTTTAGGTTGCACACAAATCTTTCATGGTAGAAATTTTAAAAAGTATTTATCCAAAAACACTATCAAGAGGGCAGACAATGTTTATTCTAATTAATTTCTTATAGATAAATATCTCATTGCACTAACATAGTTCTCCTTTGTTAATAAGTCATATGTTTTAATTAAAAAGAAAAGCAGCATCAACTCAAAGAGTAAAAAAGATTGCTTTAAATGAAAATTGCAATCACTTTTCATGAAGTTTTTTTTTTTTTTTTTGCATTTTAGACAGATTGTGGTAAAACTAGGAAAGTTAAAATTAGAAATATGCGCTTTCGAAAGCATTTAAGGATGTACAAATAGGGGATAAGATTAGAGAAACCCATTTAAAATGGTTTGAGTATGTTGATCGTAGTCCGATAATGGCACCGGTGAGAAAAATTTTGGCTACACAGGTGGATGGCCCATCAAGAGGTAGGGGTCAGCCGAAGAAAACATTGATAGAGGTCATTGAATTATATTTGAAGAAGTTTAACTTATCTAAGGATTTAGTTCAAAATAAAACGAAATTGAGAAACAGAATTCATATAGTCAACACCAACATGATTGGGATAAAGCTTTGATGATGATGATGATTTTAGACAGATTTATTTGCATGTGACCACGTGCATAATTAGAAATTGGTACATGATAGCCATGTTGGCCCACCAAAAGCCAACTTCAGGGTGCTTAAGAATTGGGCTTGAATCTGGCTAGGCCTAATTAAATATATAGGCCAGGCTCGAGCTTGGACTTAATAGATTTATATGGGCTAAACCCAGGCCAGCCACTTATGGCCCGAGCTAGGCTTGGGATGAGCCCTGGCTTAAGGATTGTAACACAGGCCGGCCCGGGTTTTGCCCTAGATATGGGGGCTTATTAATCGTTATTTTTATTTTCATGATAATTTTTAATTTAACGAAGATTTTGAATGATATTTTATCCCAGGATGAGGATCCCTATAAATATAAGAGCGGCCTAGCGAGGTGGAGGTTCGTAAGGCCATACGTTGGTACCCGGCCTTATCGCGCAACCGCTCTCGCTCTCGTGCTTGCTCTAAGCCCTTGCTCTTCTTCTTCTCTCTGTATCTTGCTGCTTGCTCTGTACTGCCGACGCCTTCTAGTGCGTACTACTAGCATCGTCTCTCTTTCTCCTTCATTTCTCTCTTTTCTCTTCATCATCTGCTCGACCATGTCTTCTTCCATCATCGCAGGCATCTCGTCTTTCCACCACCACCACCACCAGTCTCCCTCCCCTTGTCTCGAGCTCTCTAAAAGGTCTTCGCTTTCGTCTTCTTCGTTCCCATTGGAAATAGGATTGGGACTTGGAGGAGGAGGAGGAGGATGTGGGGGTTTATTAAAGCCGTTGCCCTTGAACAAGGGCTTGGACCACCCCTTCCCCTTCTCTTCTTCTCTGAGAATGTCATTCTCCCGACGACAGCACTGCCCTTGTGCAATCGCCACTCCCAACTCGGTCTTGAGCGAGGAGGCATTCAAAGGCCTTGGTCTCTCCAAGGATGTCAACGAGGATGATGCCGATGACTATGCCGCCTCCGCCGACCAGGATAACTTAGCCATTGCCAACTTGGGGTTGCCGCGGCAGCTCGTAGAAACCCTCGAGAAGCGAGGGATTACTCATCTCTTCCCGATTCAGGTTTAAATTCCACACCCCACAGTACCAAATAACTCCATTTCAGTCTTCTTTTCTAAAAGTGATTTCTTTGCTATAAATTAAAGATGCCTCTTTTCAATCTAATCCCAAGTATTGATTAAGCCAATAGATTCATTTTTTTCATGATTGATAGAACTCAATTGGTGCATGCTTTTCTTTTCTTCTTCCTTTGCTGCAATGGTTATATAGTGTGTGGGTCTTGTGTGAAATGCTTGGTTGTTCCACCTATTGTCTTTTTCCAAGGAGAAATTGACAATCCTGTCTTTTTTTTTTTTCTGGGCAAGTATTGTGTTAGTTTACATCTATCTGCACCATGCTTCTTTTCTTGTCAACACAGAGAGCTGTACTTGTGCCTGCCTTAGAAGGTCGAGACATCATTGCCCGCGCAAAGACGGGAACAGGGAAGACGCTGGCCTTTGGAATTCCAATCATTAAACGCATCACTGTAGACGATGAAGGAAGAGCTCTTTCAAGGTTTTTTTTTCTTTCCTTCTTTTCCCTCTCTTCATTTTGCATATCTAGGTGCCTGCGATTTTTGCATTGTTCTCACCTCTTTGATGGGTTTGTAGGCGGGCGGGTCGGCTTCCCCGAGTTTTGGTTTTAGCTCCAACTAGAGAGTTGGCAAAGCAAGTGGAGAAGGAAGTCAAAGAGTCTGCACCCTATCTCGGCACCGTCTGCGTTTATGGAGGAGTTTCATACAATGTCCAGCAAAATGCTCTTTCTCGGGGTGTTGATGTGGTTGTGGGAACTCCAGGCCGTATCATCGATCTGATAAACAGTAACAGCCTCCAGCTGGGTGAAGTTCAGTATCTGGTCCTTGATGAGGCTGATCAAATGCTTGCTGTTGGGTTTGAAGAAGATGTGGAAGTTATATTAGAAAAGCTCCCATCTGAGAGACAGAGCATGCTTTTCTCTGCAACAATGCCTGGCTGGGTAAAGAAGTTGGCAAGGAAATACCTGGACAATCCTTTGACAATTGACCTGGTAGTGTTTTGTTTTGAAATGTTGCTTCTACTACTTGTGAAAATGCATCATATATATATATATAGATGTGCTTGTGTTATTTTTGCTCGTGCCATTGTATATCAAGATATCTGCCCATTCATTGAGGCATGTGAGTTGCGAACACCACTATAGCGTCATGCCTCAGGGACCCCTCACTTCCTAGCCAAATGATTGCTTCTAGGATCTCATATTTTGTTATTTTGATAAATCTCCTTCCATAGAAATAGCAGCTTAAGAGAAGTAATTTTATGTGCTCCCTTATTTTTGGAGCAGTTCTATGGAGAATCTATCTTCTTATTTTCTTCATCTTTGTTGGAATGATGAATACATGTATGCATTATCTATACATGTGTGTGTGTGTGTTGGCCTACTTGGCAGGAGTGATCATGTATGTATTATATTAAAAGAAAGAGACCATATGGTGTATGAGAATATACTTACTGAATAGACAAAAAGTCAACCTTACCATCAAACCTTAAAAGGACACCAAAAAGTACCCAGAACACAAAACACAGGCCACAAATCTAAGTGAAAAAAAAAAGGATATACGGTCTCAATGCTCCTGCTTTCGATAGATAATTCCCTCCCCATTCACACTTCTTAACTTAGGAGATAAAAATGATGGCTTGGTTCCTCGACAACTTGAGAATATTAATGTCACATCTGCTAGACACATGGAGCTACAAGCCTACAACTACACCTTGAGCCCACCAGATGGCAGAGAGAGAGAGAGAGAGAGAGAGAGAGAGAGAGAGAGGCTCCTTTGATCTTTAGTTGAGTGAGGTCTTTTTTAAAAGCTGCCTGCAACTCTACTAGAATAACCATACTCCATTGCCTCATTTACTGAAGCGAGAGTGACTGGACTCAAGATGGGTGGCTGGGTGAGAGAGGACCTCTTTTTGACAACCCTTGAGGAGTGCATGAAAGTTTATAAATGGTAGCTCCTTAAGTAGGATCATGGAGTGAACTCCCCTTATACACGATAATAAACAGAGAAGTGCTAGCAGAAAAAGAAAAAGAAAAAGAAAAAGCATGGCAGAGGCAGAACATACACGAAAGTAATCTCCTGGGCAGGTACTTCTAGAGTTAAAACAAATTGCAAAAGTTTCTCTCTCTGCAGTGTTTTGTGCCCTTATATTTAACAGTTTTTATAGTCTCTTTCTTTTTTGCTTTTATATGTTATTTTCCATTAAAAGTTTACTGCTTCAAGATTTCCTTAATTTTCTTCTTGTTTCTTTTTCTTTTTTCATGTAGGTTGGTGATCAAGAGGAAAAGCTGGCTGAAGGGATCAAGCTTTATGCAATACCAACAACTGCAACTTCAAAGCGAACCATCCTTAGCGATCTAATCACAGTATGTTTGACAAGCATATCAAACTAAATTAACTCATTGAGATTATGATCATGCATTGTCACCTGTATGCCCCACTGTTTCTTACTTTCTTTCTCTATCCTATTGAATTCTTTAGTGTGAAATTTGGATCTAGTCTGAATATCTGATACAAGTAGAAATTTGAGTTTCCAGAGGTAAGTGTGACAAATCTAAAGATTACCGGTTAGGGCATCCTTGCAAATTATCTTGCAACTATTATTTTTTTTATTTTTTATTTTTTTATGTTGTTTATGATGCTATGTTTGTGTTGTATATTGTCTGTATTTTCAGTCATTAATAGCAGTTCTATTAAGCAAAAGGGTAAATGCAATCATAAAAATTGCTAAAACAGAAATGAACAAGTGAGGAAGTAGAGAGAAGAGGGAAAAAAGGGGGAAGTAACTGCTCCTTGATAAGGGATCTATCCTTTCCCTTCTTGGTTTACGGCCGTGTTGTCCCTATCTTTTTTTGTTTGGCTTTTTGTGGCTTCTTTTGGGTGGTGTCTGTCTTTTTTGGGGGTTTTCTTGTAGCCACTTCTCAGTATAAATCTTTTATACTGCGAAGCCTCTTCTTTTTAGTTCAAGTTATCATTTCAAAGTAGTAGTAGTAGTAGTAGTAGTAGTAGTAGTAGTAATATAAAGAAGAAGAAGAATAAAGAAAAGTAAAAAAACCAGCTATCTATCAAGGGGTAGGTAGATAAGCCACTTCATCTAATTTAACTAGTTATGCATTTTTTCTTTCTTTCTGTAACCTCTTTTTGGTCTCTTTTGGGTTATAAACTAGGCTGCATAATATATGCAGGCCCATATTTAACTGTTCATTCTTCCTCTGCCAGAGGGTTTCTAGCTTGGATATAGCATCGGAAAATATACAATTACTCAAAAGAGTAAGACAGGTAAACATGAAATAAGAGGCCTCTTGCAAAAATATCCTGAAAGTGAGCTGTCTGTCCATTGACTACCTAGAGGCTTGCATAGAAGCTACTTGGCTATCCAAAAAGAGAAGGGGAGGTCCATGATGTAGCAGTTTTTATTTATTCTTACTTGTATCAGTTGTAGAAGGGCAACTTGGCCCAACGGTAAAGGCTTACCGGTAGTGTCCTGGAGGACGCGGGTTTAAGTCACGGAAACATCCTCTTCAAAATAAAGGTAAGGCTGTGTACATTTTGCCCTTGCCAGACCCCGCTATGCTAGAGCTTCGTGCAGTGGGCCATTTTTTTTTTTTTTTTTACTTGTATCAGTTGTGGTTCAGAAGAATGTATTGTGACAGTCAATCTCTTTGAGGTGGACCCTATCTGTCAAGATCACTTGTGCTGCCCTCTTCAACTATGATCTGATACTCCTGGGCAACTTGTACATGATACCTTAAAAAGCCGGATCGCCATTGTGTCCATGCCACCATATTTGAAGTGTATGTCTGTATATAAGTTTTAGTTTGATAGTATATGTAAGAAAGAACAATATCGAAAGAAACAAAAGTAGTTTTATACTATACGTAAGAAAGAAGAATACGAAAAGAAACAAAGTATTCTTTTGATGGTCCCTTTTTTTATGGATGGGAGAGTGGGGTTTAGCAGGCTAAAAGAAGGGGAGTGGGATTTTGTTTAGATGTTGGGGTTAGCATTTAGGTTATCAGCAGAAATATCCTTCATAAAAATGCCAGAAATTTCTATATTCTGTTTATAAGACAATTGATTCAAGTCAGTGTTTGGTTAAGATTTTAGAGGCTGGTGGATTGTGGAATCACACTCGTGTTCTAGCAGCTTTATTCATAATGAAAGTTTCAGGAGACCAAATTTGTCTTTATCTGATACCATGTGTCAACCCAATTATTGAAGAACGTAACCAAGTTGATGAGTTAAAAAATTTAATGCTGAGTCAGACATCTTCCAATTGGTATCCAAGTCTAGTTCTTTCAATTTCAAATTGCGAACTTCTTTTTTGATTTGCGACTTTGATTTCCACCTTCAGTGTTCACTGATGTTACATGACACATTTTTGTGTACAAATAAATTTAACGTATCATCCTGCAAAGCAGATATTACATAAATTTGATAATGTATAGTATAACATAAATGAATTAATTGTTACCATTTCAAATGAAAAAAAAAGGTGTAACATAAATTGTTTGCCGTCACATGGTGCAGTTCGGACAGTAATACCTAACTGTTTTAAGTGTTTTGATTCTACTCAGTGGAAACCCTTTTTGGATTTGTAGCATCTCTTCAGGACCCAAATGTATTGTGATTGTTTCTGGCAATATTAGTTCTCTAATAGACAATCAGATTGGTATCTGCTTCTCTTATCAACTTCATCCTTTTGTTTTGTCCCTATTAATAACATGTCATTGATAGGAAGGTTAATATTGATTTTGACATGAGTTTCAGGTCTATGCTAAGGGTGAGAAGACCATAGTTTTCACACAGACGAAACGAGATGCTGACGAGGTATCGATGGCCTTATCTAATAGTATTGCTTCAGAGGCTTTGCATGGTGATATATCTCAACATCAGCGAGAGAGAACATTGAATGGTTTCCGTCAAGGAAAATTCACTGTGCTTGTTGCAACTGATGTTGCAGCTCGAGGTCTTGATATCCCTAATGTTGATCTGGTGAGTTGATAGTGATTACCTCGGTGCTTGGTCTTGGAATTATTTTTCATCCTCTGCAATTCAAACTAGCTTTATATGAACTTCTTTGGTCTTTGGTCCTCTTTTAAGTACAAAATTTGTGTAGTACAGCCGTAATTCTTGTCTAGTTTTCAGATGTAGCTATTTTTTGATGAATTCTTGACACTCTGCATTTCTTATAGATTATCCACTATGAGCTGCCAAATGATCCTGAAACCTTTGTCCATCGCTCTGGTCGCACGGGGCGTGCTGGAAAAGAAGGAATTGCCATACTAATGTTCACTAGTAGCCAAAGGAGGACAGTCAAATCTCTTGAGCGTGATGTTGGGTGTAGGTTTGAGTTTATCAGCCCACCACAAATAGAAGAGGTGTTGGAATCATCTGCAGAGCAAGTTGTTGCTACTCTCAAGGGGGTTCATCCAGAATCAATAGAGTTTTTCGTACCAACTGCGCAAAGGCTGATTGAAGAACAAGGAACTGATGCTCTTGCTGCTGCTTTGGCACACTTAAGTGGTTTTTCTCAACCACCTTCATCTCGTTCTCTTATTAACCATGAGCAGGTACGCAAAGGACCATCAATATCCATTTCTATTTTAAAATCATTGAAAATCCTCCAGTAAAGGTTTATTCCTTTGATCTAATAATATCCATATAAGTTCAATCCACGAAAACACCTTTCTACTTTTTATAGATCCAATTTATTGCTTATTTTTATTCTTGTATTCAATTGGATGATGAAATAAATAGCTAATGTTTGTATAGTGGACATGATGTTATTTATTGGGGAAAATGATTTCAACTTTAATGTTAGAATTTACAATTCATCTCATCTATAACAGAATCCATATATATGATTACAAAGTCTGATCCAGGTGCATGTTCTATTTTTTGTTGATTTTTTTAATACTCAAAACTTTTTTCCTCAATCTTTTAATGGTTATAAAGGTAAAACCACTCTAGGTTGCTCTAATGTTTCTCACCTTCACTATTTAAAACATTAGAAAAGGAAAAAAGAAAAAAACCTCATTTTCATGAAAAATTTTATATAACATGAATGACAGGCCACTAATGTCTTTATGTTTTACCAATTTGCATCTTATTACTATTTGGAAAACATTAAAAATGTCTTAGAAGTCATGATTGAGTAGAAACAAGACTCAAGCAAAGTGTAACTGACTGCAGGTACCATTATAACTCCTGTTACATGTAGGGTTGTAAATGGGTCCCCGATTCTCCAACTACCCGGTGGTTCTATCCCGTTATAGACCGGGTCTGGAACCTGATTTTGTTCCCAATTGATAAACAGGTCCTGTTTCGGATTTTAAATGTGGACCCGAATGTTGAATGGGTCCAGTTCCGGAACCATAAAGGTTCTGGCTTGTGTGCCCGGTACCAGTCCTGTGTGATACCCTTTAGTAAAGTTGCAAAACTACCCAAGGTTTTACTCCCATTTTAACTACATTTTGAGCCTCTCTCTCTCTCTCTCTCTGTTACTTCAGTTCTACTCCAGTGGCTCATCTCGTGTGCGTCATCCCTCTTCTCTTTTCTTCTTTTCAAGTCTAGGGTTTTTGTTTCGTTCTTCTTCATCTTCTTTTGGAAATGAATTCCCTAGATTCTGTCGTCGATCCCTTGGGAGAGACAAAGCAGAGGAGGGGGTTGATTCCCTCATGCAGTAGAACAAGGAGGGAGAGATGTCTCTCTACTGCTGCCAGTGTTTAGATGCAGCGATCGGCTAGGTCTCGTTGTTACCAGGGAAGCAAGCAGATGGGTCACTGCAGCGGAGGATCTGAAGAAGAAAAAAGTGGGGCATCATTGTTAGATTTGGTCAGGGAGATCTAATGATACCAGATCTGATTTTTTTAATCAGTTTATTGAATCAGATGGTCTCTGATGATGCCAGATCTGCATTTTTTTAAATCAGTTTATTGTATCGGATGGTTACGATCAATATTAACCCTCCAGATCAATAAAGGGGAAAAAATCCTTATAATGAATGTGTGAAAAAATTGCTCAATTTTATAATGTGTACTTTCAATCTTGGTTTTCTCTCAAATTATTGGATATTTATGTGATTCAAATCACTTGTTTATGATGGATCACCTAATTGGTAGATGGTCTTACTAGGGAAGGAGTTTTTTGCACTTCTTTTTCGTTTGATGTCTAGGCTTCTTCAAGTTTTTGTCTTTGTTTTCAATGTGGCTTTTGGGGTTAAATTTTTTCCTTCCTTCCCTTCTGTGAAATCAAACTTTACTTCTATAACAGATAAAATTTGAGAATAAGAACAAGTTTCCATAACTTACTATGTTTTTATAATTATTACGTCTCACAATTAGTGGAAGCATGTATAGTTAAGTTGATAAAGGTTTTAGAATTTACTTTCTATGTTGAGCTTTTTTGTTGTATAATCAAGCAAGCTCCAATAGCTTTTTTTAGTCATTGTCCTGAAAATCAACGGATCGCAAGTGTTCAAGGGGATAACTTGAATTGTACCATGAATCGTATTGTGAATCATGGAACTTTTCCTGTTAAAATGAAAAAAGAAAACAAATTTTTTTAAAAAATTAAAAGAAGAGAAGAAAAAAAAATTGAGAATAAGAATAAGTTTCCAGAACTTACTATATGTTTATATTTATTAGGCCAGACAATTAGCGGAAGCATGTATAGTTAAGTTGGTAAAGGCCTGAGATTTTACTTTCTAGGTTGAGCTTTTTTGTTACTTATAATTCATCCATTCTTCATCCATAGTAGCACAAATACAATGACAAATAAGACTATGATTATATCAAGAACATTGATGTTTTTCATATATTTGATATGTCATAAATGATACATTGATATGTATGAATGGCTAAATATGTTTAGGACATTCATATGAATGTTACTAGGAAAAATAAATGAGTTAGAATATTTTTTTCGGATTCCTTTAAATAAAAAAATCCAACTCATCAACCGGACATGGTTAGAATGCTTCTTGAAGGTAAAAAAATGTGATCACGAAAAAAAAAAAAACATAGATGACAGAACCCCATATGTACGGTCAAATGTTTTATTCACATGCTTGTTCCTCGTTTAACCCTAGGACTTCTCCAAAATCACATAAATTTTTACGAGGATTTGGTAACCACTGAATAACCTTTTTAAATTAGAAAATCTAACAAAAAAAAAAAAAGAATGAAAGAAAGAAAAGTAAAAGTTACTAATGTCAAACTCTTGGCTGTAGCTTTTTGCTCAAGCTGGATCACTTGAATTGTAAGATGTGATGAAACAAGTATTGAATTGTAAGGTTCACACTTAGATCCTAAGATTCACCAGTAAATGAGCTTTAGATCCATTGCATAGATACAAATTGTATTTTTTAGAATTTGGGATACAGATAATAAGATTTTGGCAACAATGTTTCTAGTGTATAGTAGAACTCTTCTTTCATTTCCCTCAGCTAGAACATTATTATTTTAGCCTTATCCTATTAATTTAGGATTGGCTTATAAAATTTATTTTAGAAAACTACTGTGTCCAAAATTCCTATCAAACTACTGTGGAGCAAACAAGTGGTCTCTCTCTCTCTCTCTAATGCATACTGTGTGCGAATGATCACATAACAGCCTTCATTCGCGATAGCAACAAAAGGAATCTAAGTACAGGAGAGACACATAGAGGTAACACTCTACAAAGGTAGTTCTGTTGTTCCACAACATGTATAAGAAACCACGACATGGATACCTGGTAGGTGTTCATTGTCACGACCATGTGGTTGCATGTTCAAGTTTGTTACCAACAAACGAAAAAGAAAAAAAGAGAAAAAAGTTATAGAGTTTTCTCTTTAACTTACAAGTGCTGTTATGTTACTCTTAGACTACACATTTCTCTGTCAAGGAACTATTATTATTATTATCACTATTGAAACCTTATCGTAACAATTTATGGCCACCTTTATGAGTTCTGCTCTTCAACTCATTCCCATTTGAAGCCAATGATGCTCTTTGAGACCCCTGCTTTTGATATGTCCTGCTTAATTCAAGGTCTTTATTGATCTCATTTTAGTTTCTTGAGCATGTAGTCTGTTAATTTGCCGCACAGGCTTTCCTTACTGTGGATGTGCCCAAAAGCCATCTAATTGACAATCCCTGATCTTTTCTTTGTTGTTGTTACTTGTATGCTTCCTCTTATTACCCATTCCTAGTTCTGTCATCTCTTCTAATTCCACATTCTGCATGCGAATTTCAGCAATGTGTAATTTGATTCCTTCCTTTTTATTTAGTTCCCATCCTTTGACTCTACATCGCAATGTAGGTCTAATTGTTGCCTAATAAAAATGCACCCTTAATTGACGTAACTGATTATTGCTAACTCCACTAGTATCTTCTTGATTGTGTGCCATTTGCTAATCCTTGACGCCATGTCTAACTGTTCAACTCCAACATTTTGTTCTACAATTGCACCCAGATATCAAAATCGATCACACCGTGGTACCCAGATATCAAAATCGATCACACCGTGGTACTAAATTTGTTTCAATTTTGGTCGTTTCAACTTTTATTCCTCTACATTGACCCACCTAAGTTCTTTACTCTGATCTTCTCAATTGTCTCAGCTGGAATATCATCTTTGCTACTTGAATTATCCTCACCAAAATGACAACTTCCACGCTAATGTCATATGGAGAGTAGCAGTGGAGGGTACCACACTGCTCTTCCTGTTATCTCTGTGAGAGAGAGAGAGAGAGAGAGAGAGAGAGAGGGAAATTAGAGAAGTTCCAAATCGCCAAGTTCCTCAGCTATCGATTTTTCTTTGCACCATCCATCCAAAATTAAATGCACTTTTCAAGAGTGCAAAAAAAAAAAAAAAAACCAGAGAATTTGGGTTGTGCATAAGTACAGACTTTCCATCCATTCCCCTGATTCACATTAAATTGAAACTGTCTCGAGTAGTGATCATTGCACCGTCCATACTTACAAACAACCATAGGCCTTTATCTTTTTCTGCCAAGTACTGACGGTTACTTGACAAGGAAGCTTTATTCATAGGCTGCAAGTGCAAAGACTCAATCTTAGGGCATGTTTGTTTGTAGGGTAGAGTAAAATAGAGTAGATTAAACCCAAAATCAAAAAAGAATAATATATGATGAGTTAATGATGACCTTTTATTTTTAGTTGCTTGATATGGAACCTTTTTGACTTTTTATATAAAAAGTAGAGATTTTTGTATAATTTAGTGATGACCTTTTGACTTTTTTGAAAAAGAATGAGGAAAATCTGAATTTTTTTAAAAAAGAAGCGGAAATTTAAATTTCAAAAATTTTATTTTACTTGACTCTACTCTACCTCACAAACAAACAGGCCCTTAGTTCCAACTTTCCAGTGTGGCTTGTTTTGAAAACCTCATTCCACCAGATTGAATCTTGTTTGATCTGTAATCCTTTTCCACAAGTCAAACTGAGTTCTTTTGCGTTATTCAGTCACTCCAAGATACCTGGAAGCGGGCCCACAATGAAAGAAAAGGGGCAGACAATGAAAGAACATGTGTGGGAATCACACTTGACATCTTATCAAAATGATGAACCACTATCTTTAGATTTTATCTACTACATCTATTAGCTCCATAGGAAGCATGTCATTTGCAAATTGTAGATGTTATTACTTGTTAGACTATGAATTCTAACATCGTTCTGATAAATCTTCGAAGAAATCCATTTCATTAGCCCCACCTGCCATTTTTCTCAATGTTTCTATAACCATAACATGAAGAATGGTTGATCAAAATCACCTTACTGAGTTCATCTAGTCCCTAAGTTTTTGGGGAACCATTCAGATGAATCTGAAAGTAGTGAAGAAGACACATACCATCTAAGAAAATACCAGAACAAGATCTAAGTCAGCATAATATTTGCTTCTTCTATAGTAAGCTTGCATAAAAACCCTGGTTTTATGCCTTTTGTCTTGTGTATATATAAATATAGAATTATGAGCTATAAGCACACCATCCAACTATGTCGCTCCTCTGTGAAGGTCCCTTGGGTTTTAGGGATGCCTGAAGGCAGCATGTTTCTGAACACCTTTAATAAACTTTTGTGCTGACTTTCCACCAAATCTTTTGAGTGATAACCATGGAGATTTAATTATCTGATTGGAGTTATGAAAAAGAACCGCTGTGATTGAATCTGAATTCTCATTTTGCTTCATCTTTTCGGATTGGTGGTTCCCAAGACTGGCAGTCTTTAATAAGCTATCAATGTGCTTTTACACTTTCTGTTCTGACTGTAATAATGAGTTTGATCATTCAGTTTGAATTGCCCTTTGCTGAAACAGGGATGGGTGACCTTACAATTGACTCGTGAACCAGGGTATTCTAGAGGCTTCTTCTCTGCTAGATCCGTTATGGGTTTTCTCTCTGATGTTTATCCTCGTGCTGCTGATGAAGTTGGAAAAATTCATTTGATTGCAGATGAAGCGGTGTGTACATGGACCTTTTGTGTTTAAATTAGTTATTTTTTTTCTCTTAACTTAAATCACATAAAAATAGGGACCTTTTGCATTCTCTCTGATTTTATCCTAATTCTTAAGTTAACCCCCCTCAAATAGCAACTGCCCCATGAATTGACACAAGCCTAAATTTTACACTCATCCAACCACTACTGTTGGATTTAAATCTGAAAAACTAGTGTCTTTTAAAATCATTAAACTTGACGGTGATAGATCAAGGGGTTAGGAACTTAGGTTTCTATAATAGGGTTGATATTTTGTGCGCCCATAGGTCTCATTGAGGTCTTTCCATCCCCTACCTCCACCATAATTTTCATGGCCCTAGTAGTCCTAAGGTGGGTTTGTCGCACCCATTGTACCATAAGCCCACCAGTCCATCACACTAGATTAAAAACCCCTTCTCTCTCTGTCTCTCTATATATATATGGAAATGTTTATTTGCATACATCCCTCACTGTATTATGGTGAGGGCAACATAGTGGGGACAATTGTGTAATCCATCCAACCGACCCACCCACCCATATGAGACTCCCTAAATTACACTGGATCCATTGAGTTTTCATCAATTCGAATGGACTGGACTGTTGGATGGAGGGTCAATTTTTTTTTCTTGAATATTAAGTCGTTAAACTTCTTGATCACAGATGAAGGGGTTGGATGCATGGGATGGACCCCAAACTTGATATCTGGGCCCATCCAAGGTGTGTCCCCCTTCCTCTCTCCTCTGTTATGCATATGTATTTCCATGTATATGTATAGGGCCACTGTCTGCCGGAGCACCTTTCGTGAGCATGCCCTTGATGGACCCATGTGGGGTCATGCCACTGATTTGTTGTTTTGGTGGGGGGAGGTTTGAGAGATCTAAATGAGACCAATTGTATACAAAATATCAACCCCATTAGATGCTCCCATCTCTACGACCCTTGTGTTTCAATGGTTTTGGATGGCATTATTTTATTTGATTTTAATCCAATGGTGAGCACTAGTAGGATGAGTGTCAAATATGGGCTAGTGCCAATTTTATACATATGTGCATAGATTTTGTGTGCATGCACATGTGGATGCATGTGTGCGATGTGCGATCATTCCAAACCACCACCCTACCCTGAAAAAGGAAAACAAAACAAAACAAAACAAAACCACACACAAACATACTTATACTCTAATTTGAAACTTACGTATCTTGTGAGGAGATCTGTGTCTGTGGTTGTTGATATTATTGCTATGACAGTTACTTGGGAATGCTTTCTTTAATAGTCAGGGTAGCAGCAGCACTATTTACCAATGAATGCTCTTTTCTTACTTTGGATAGTAGACATTTATGTTAAAATAATTTTTAAGTATTTCTCCCTGCAGAGTTATTTATCAGTAAGTGATTAACTGTGAATGCTTATATTTCAGGTCCAAGGTGCAGTTTTTGATTTGCCTGAAGATATTGCCAAAGAGCTACTGAATCAGCAAACACCACCTGGAAATGCCATATCCAAGATTACCAAGGTTGGATTCAGCTTTTTGTAGTTGGTGGATTTTTTTTTTTTTTTTTTTTGCTTCAAAAAATTGGTTGGTTGCACATATGACAAGAAAGAGAAAGCAGCTAACTATAAAATTCCCACAACTGTTTCATTCAATTCAGCTTTTCACAAACATTTGTAATTCTAGTCTGTATATTCGTGTAATCATTCTTTTCCGCACACTGAATTCACTGGACACATTTCTGCAAAAGTGGCAGGAATAGCCAGCAATTTAGATGACCAAGTCCATTGAAAAAAATGTAGGTAACTATAGCCAGCCATCAAAATAGCATAAAATTAACAAGCTGGTTCATTGAATCTAGCTGAGAGCCATGTGTGAACTGTGATTAACTTTATGCAAAACTGATCAGGATAGGAGCACGCTTACGCGCATAGGGCCAAGCAGTGTCTGGATCTTCCTGCTCTATCCCCAGATATCTTCCTTCCTTATCTCCAACTATTCGTGACCTGCTGTATGTATGAGTGAAAATATGGCCGAAGTTCTGGTGTGTGTTGGCTTACCTGAACTTTTTCAGCTAAGGCCAAATGGCAATTGTTGAGGATGACCTCTTTGTTCTCTGTAGTGGGTAGGACCAGAATCCTATCCGTTGACATTTTCATTGGAAGAGATCAACTCAGCTTGATTCAGGCAGTTTGTTTTCAATTATGTTCTTTTGTTAGCTAAAACCCCCACACACTTAGAAGCTACTAGTCATCCAACCCTCTTTAGGTTTCATGAGCATCTTTTCCATTGCTTCTGCAAAATAGTGAACAAAAAGGGGAAAACAGTCACCCTGTCTAAGCCCTCTTGAAGCCTTGAAAAGAAGAGTGGGAGAACTGTTAACAAATAACAGGAACTGAAAATGATTTAGATGCAATGCGTTCATTAATACACTCTCTCCACGTCGACCCACATCTGATGCAAGCCATACTAAGGGGCCCCCATCTAAAAGTCTATACCCGCAGGCCTAAGACCAATAAGGCCCAGTAGAGTAGAGTAGATCCTATTATTAGTTGCTTTCTTTATTATCTAGGATTCTTTAATATTTGGAAAGTCCAATCATGTTTGGTTTAGGACTTCTTATTTGATTTGAGTTAGATGTTTCCTTAATTAGGAAGTATCTTCGTTATAAATAAAGGTGTAATCCCTTCATAAGATGCAGACATTGGTATTGAATAAGAATTTGATTTTGGTTCTCACTTGAGAGAGTTATTATTTGTCTTTGGTGAGGCACCTAGACATTCTATTCTTAAGTATTTTGGCTTGGAGATTAACCCGTTGGCTATTCTTCTTCCTTGCGTTACTTCAATTGGTATCAAATCAGAGATCTGATTTCAAATCGCTATCCGAACTGTTCGCCGATTCAAGGTCATCTTCGTTCATCTTCATTCCCGTCAGCCACAACCCATCTCCACGAAACCCTAACACCCATCACTGCCCACCCTCAACCTCCCAACAATATTCCCATTCACCCTTTCACCAAAACCCTCTCCACTAACACCCCCTTTCGATCCTTCAACTCTCGACATATCCAATCAACCCATCCCGCTGACAAACATCCTAAAAACCCAAACCTGACCCTTTCCCTCACGTCGACCACTACGAATCCCTTTTTGCAAATCCCTAACCCTTTTCAACCATCCCGAGAACCCCACACGAAACCCAAATCCCTAATCCCTTTCCGGACCCTTCTAGCAATCCTAACCCACTTCCAAAATCCTAAGATCCTAACCCTTCCCTTCCCCATAATCCAAACCCAGATCCCATCCCAGGCCTCAGCCAAACCAAATCCGACCCTCCCTCGACTTCTGTCGACACCCCCTTTGGCCACCAATTCCCAGCAGCAGCAAAAAAAAAAAAAAAAAAAAAGAAAAAAAAAAGAAAAAAAAGAAGAAAGAATAATGGAAGAGAAAGAAGAAACAGAGAAGAGAGAGAAGAGATAAAGGAGGGACAACAGACGCGTACTGTGCACCAACGACTAGCATCCTCGTCGAGCATTGTCGTTTCCTCATGGTCACCGGCACCCCTTCCTCCTCTTTTGGACAAAGGCAGCAACCCATGGTCACCATTACCCCTTCCCCTCTTCCTAACGAAGCTAGCAACGTCGAACAGGGTTCTAAACCCTTTTCTTTCTTTCTATTGTTGTCGGGTCTTGCTCTCGGATCCATCTCAGCCCACGACTATCGTGGCCTACTCTCAGGTCCATCTCAACCCATGACCCGTAACATAAGCTCCTACTAGGCCCATCCTCTGGGCCTTATTTCAAGTAAGATTTAACCCATTTAGTTGCCAAGAAAAAAAAGCATTCCTTTCTTACTTTTCCTTTGCAAGCATTGTCTACCTGAAGCAATCAATCATATTGGGGCAAATTCTCTGATCACCAACGTGATGCTATGATAATTGAGCTATCTGAAAGAGTACATGCGCTGGAAGTCATGTCCTGAAGTTCACAAAGGCCTCCTATTGCAGAAACATCATCTAGCGCTGGAAACCAACAGATTCCTGCCCGACAAGCAGAAATAGGCCCGTAAGAATCTATCCATGATTTTATTCAGCGTCTTTTTACTGAGAAAGATCCTGCAGACACAACTGTCATACCAAAATTTGAAGATATCACAAAGTGAGTCAAAATTCATATCGTCAATTTCTCCGATCGTCTCAATCCAAAGGCTTTTATTGATTAGCTCAATTCTCTTTAAGATTATTTCTCTTGGTATCATATGGATGATGCACAGCGTGTTGCTTTCGTCAAGGTCAAACTTAAAGGTTCAGCATGCATTTAGTAGCACAATATTGAGCGCAACAATCTTGTCATGGGACACTCTACTATTACCAAGTGGGATGATATGCTTGAAAAGCTTGAAGGTAAATACCTACCATCCAATTATTTGAGTCTCCTTCAGCAAGAATATTTTATTTTCAAGCAAGGTACATTATCACTGGATGAGTACACAAAAAAATTCAATGATTATGTTATTCGGTGTAAAGTTAAAGATGATGAATTTACTCTAGTCAACCGGTATAGAACTGGTTTACAGGCAGAAATTCGATTTGAGGTCCTTATGCATGACTTTGAAACTGTTGATGACATTTGTAACAAGGCAAAACGGGTTAAGCTAGAATTGCGGTCATTTACTTTGAGACGCTTTGGCACTCAAGCCAGGGAGTCAACGACTCTTTGAGCCCTCACCTTTCAGAATAATACTCATGCTCTACCAAATCAAAGTAACTGTCAATATGACCTTGCTTCACTAGCGGGTTATCGTTCACCTCCGAAACAGCGGCACAACCACCTCAACCAATGTCCTTTCGCTGAAAATCAAAGGAAGTGCCACAGGAACACAATATGCGGAATCGTGGACCTCCTCAACAGGATTGACGGACTGATGGTTGTTATCGATGTGGTCAACAGGGGCACTTTGCTAATGAATGCCCTTAGGTTTGCAATCTTTATTATTGTGATAAAGATCCTTATTCATCAGAAGAATATGAGGAGCATTCTTGAGATGGAGCCTCCTCCTGACCACGTCCAATCATAAGCTCAGCCAGATCCACAGCAAGAGTCTCAATCCGATCCTCCTCCTTACGCAGCCACCACTGTAGAAGAAAGTGGTCATGTCCTTATTTTACGTAGACTCCTCCTCACTAGTGAGCAAGAAGAAGTCAATTGGCGATGTACTTCAATTTTCAGGATTCGTGTGAGATGCAAAGGTAATTTATGCAATTTAATTGTTGATGGGGGAAGTGCTATGAATGTTGTTTCACCGGAAATGATCACTAAGCTCAATTTGCCTATTAAAAACGCCCAAAGCAATACAAGGTCACTTGGGTAAACGATCATTTAATCCCAATGACTCATCGCTGCTTGGTTCATTTTAAAATTAGCATATATGAAGATGATATATATCATTCCTATGAATATTGCTCACATTCTACTTGGTCAACCTTGGCTATATGACCGAGAGGTAAATACTGATCAGAAAAGGCACATACATTCTTTTAAGTGGAAGGGACAAGTGGTGGATCTGCTTCCATTACCTCCATTAACATCTTCTTTGGCAGTTTCTACCTCCCCATCAAATCCTCGTGTTCTCTCTATGCAGAAATTTGAAATGGAAAGCAAAGACCAAGGAGTTGTTTATGCTCTTGTTCCAAAAGAAACTCAAGAGGTAGATGATAAACAACAAGTTTCTACACCACCAGAAATCAAGTCATTGCTCCATGACTTTCAAGATTTGATTTCAGCAGAGCTTCTTAATGAACTACCTCCTATGCAGGACATACAGCATGCCATTGATTTAGTTTCCGGGTCTACCCTTCCTAATTTATCTGTTTATCTCATGAGCCCGTTGAGCATGTCGATTGCGAAGACAGGTTGAAGACTTACTCTAGAATGGTTATATTTGAGGAAGCATGAGTCCTTGCGCAGTGCTAGCTCTTTTAACACCAAAGAAAGATGGTTTTTTGCGAATGTGCATCGATAGCCGAGCCATTAACAAGATCACCATCAAATATCGGTTTCCGATTCCCCGAGTGGATGACATGCTTGATATGATGTCCGGATCATCTGTCTTCTCCAAGATTGATCTCAGGAGCGGATATCATCAACTTCGTATTCGGCTTGGAGATGAATGGAAGACGGCATTCAAGATCAAAGATGGATTATACGAATGGTTGATCATGCCGTTCGGTTTATCTAATGCTCCCAGCACTTCTATGAGAGTAATGACTCAGCTTCTTTAGCCTTTTCTTGGTAGGTTTGTTGTAGTATATTTTGATACATCGTGATCTTCAATAAGTCAAAAGAAGTTCATCTCGACCATCTGAGGTATGTCATGCGTGCACTTCGGAAAGAAAAGTTTTACATTAATTTGAAGAAGTATACATTTTTTTAATTCCAAAGTCATATTTTTGGGCTTGGTTGTTTTGGCCCAAGGAGTTGAAGCCGATCCAGATAAAATCAAAGCAATCATTGATTGGCCCATTCCCATTTCTATACATGAGGTACGCAGCTTTCATGACTTGGCTACCTTTTATAGGAGGTTCATTTGTAATTTCGGTACCATCATGGCTCCTATAACTAATTGCATGAAAAAAGGAGAGTTGACAAATACTGCCTCTCAAGCATTTGAACAAAGGCACCAGTTTTAAAACTTCGAGACTTTGAAAAGGTCTTCAAAGTTAGTTGTGATGCTTCCCACGTCGGTATTGGCGCAGTCTTGAGTCAAGACGATCATCTAGTTGCTTACTTCAGTGAGAAGTTAAATGACTCCCGTAAGAAGTATATATTTTATGATATGGAATATTATGCAATAGTTCAAGCTCTTCGTTATTGGCGTCATTATCTCATCGGAGGAAAAGAGTTTGTCTTATACTCTAACCAAGAAGCCTTGCAACATCTGAATTCTCAAAAGAAGATGAGCGTCAATCGTGTTAAATGGAGCGCATACTTACAGGAGTTCACTTTTGTTTTGCGTCATAAATCTGGCACGGAAAATAAAGTCGCTGATGCTTTGAGTCATCAAACTCACATTCTTATGACAATTTCCGTCAATATTGCCTACTTTGAAGAAATACGTAGAGAATATGCTGTTGATCATGACTTTGGTCACATTTATACAAATCTTCTAAATAGTGAGTTGTCTGAACATCCAAAGTTTTCCTTCCATGATGGATATCTTTCATGGAAATCAGTTATGTCCACCAGCTATATCTATCCGTGAGTTTGTGATATGTAAATTACATGGTGGCAGATGTAGTGGACATTTTGGGCATGATAAAACCATGGCTATTGTGGAAGACCATTTCATTTGGCCACGTTTTAAAACAGATGTTGCCCGAATTTATAAATTATGTAGAGTATGCCAATTGCAAAAGGTCAAAAGAAGAATACAGGTTTGTATCAACCCCTTCCTATTCCACATGCGCCTTGGCAAGATTTGAGCATGGACTTTGTCTTGGGCTTACTAAAAACAACACGATAGGTTGATTCTGTATTTGTTGTTGTGGATCATTTCTCAAAAATGGCACATTTTATCCCTTATTCTCACACAGTAGATGTTAAGAAGATTGCTACTCTTTTCTTTAAAAAGGTTATTTGTTTGCCTTCCCAAGACAATAGTGTCTGACAGAAATACAAAGTTTATTAGTTTCTTCTGAAAGACTTTATAGCACATGATGCGCACAAAACTCTAGTACTCAAGTGCATATCATCCGCAAACTGATAGGCAGACAAAGGTCGTCAATCATAGTTTGGGAAATCTTCTGCGATGTCTTATTGGAAAACATGTGGCTTCATGGGATCTTCTTTTACCCATCGCGGAGTTCGCTTACAATAATTTCATCAACAGGATGACAAGGAGATCACCATTTGAAGTTATCATTGGTGTCAAGCCATGTCTTCCTGTTGACTTAAGCCCATTACCAATTGACTCTAGGTTAAGTCAGGAAGCTGAATAATTTGTACAACATATGAAGGGTGTTCATGATGAAGTTCGCCGACAAATTGCTACAAGTAATAAAGCATATAAAAGGCACGCGGATTCCTGCAAATGCCATGTTGAGTTTGAAGCAGGCAATATGGTAATGGTTCGTTTGAAGCCCAAACGGTTTCCTACAGGTAAATACAAGAAGCTATATCCATGAAGTGCAGGTCCCTTCAAAATTCTAAAGAAAATCAGTTCCAATGCGTATGTTCTCGACCTTCCTTTATACATGAATGTTAGTTCGACCTTTAATGTTGAAGATTTGGCACTTTTTCATGGGCGTCACAACGATGAATCCTTTGAGGAACAAGCTCTTCGCATCCCTCTCCATCAGTTTCCTCCAGATGAAATTGAAGATGTTTTTTATGATCAAATCATTTCAACCAAGACTTGCAGATTTTACAAGTTCCTTGTCAAATGGAAAGGCAAACCATTCTCCAAAGCTACATAGATTACGGCTATAGAGTTTTAACGGATCAATCCAGATTTATATGAGCAGTACTAAGTTAACAACTCGCCGGAGTTGAGTTTTTCTAAGCCAGAGAGAATTGATGCAGGCCATGCTAATGGGCCCCATCTGAAAGTCTATACCCACAAGCCCAAGACCAATAAGGCCTAGTAGAGTAGAGTAGATGCTATTATTAGTAGTTGCTTTAGTTGCTTTCTTAATTATCTAGGATTCTTTAATATTTGGAAAGTCCAATCATGTTTGGTTTATGACTTCTTATTTGATTTAAATTAGTTGTTTCCTTAATTAGAAAGTATCTTTGTTATAAATAAAGGTGTAATCCCTTCATGGGATACAGACATTGATATTGAATAAGAATTTGAGTTTAGTTCTCAGTTGAGAGAGTTATTGTTTGTCTTTGGTCAGGCACCCTAGACATTCTCTCCTTTAGCCTTTTGGCTTGGAGATTAGCCCATTGGCTATTCTTTTTTCCTGCGCTGCTTCAACAACCAAATCTACTCAACATGTAGTTGACAAACTTTCATTTCACATGATGATAGGCCTTTTCTAGATCAATTGTTAAAAATTGTTTCTTTCGTATGAGCCTTCTTCTTGGAGTATGTAAGTTCATTTGCTACCAATATAGTTCACGAATCTCTTTTATGAACGAAAGCCCCTTGAGATGGACTAATAATGTTTGGAAGAGCCCTTTTGAAACAGTTTGCCAAAATCTTTGACAAAAATTTATAAATACACCCCTTCAAGCTAATTGGCCTAAAGTCTGTCAATGACACCGGGTTTGGGATTTTAGGAATGAGACTCAAGAAAGCGGCATTGATTTCTCTTCTCAACCTACCCCTTGGATGGAATCCTAATAGCAAGGGACAAATCTTTTCTTTAAGAATATCTTGAGAAGCTTTGATAAAGGAGAGATTAAAGCTGTCTGGGCCCAGATCTTTATCTCCTGCACCATCATATAACACATGCCTAACTTCTTCCTCCTTGAAGCTCCTTTCCATCCAAACTTAAAGATCCTGCTGAATCATATTAGCCAAATTGTGAGTCTAAGAACATCCTCACTGGTGTACAAAGCTTTAAAACTTGTGCAACTTCCTCTTTAATCTACGCTGGTTCTACTAACAGTCTATTACCTCCACCAATCTTCTCAATGAGATTCATTCTTCTAGCTTTGGGCATCTGATGAAAGAATTCGGTATTTTTTAGCTCGCTCCTTAAGCCATCAAGCTGTTGACTTCTACCTCCAAGATATCTCTTCCATCCGATTAATCTCCCACACCTTTGTTAAAACCCCTCTTAATCTCCATCTTATCTTGATCAATCATTCTATCATCTTCTAGCTTTTGTCCCACCCCTCCGATTTCCTTTCCAACCCATTTCTTACAGCATCTCTCCTGTCCTGCATTGATGTCTTAGCGCTTACCTCAAACAAACTGGTTGATATTCAAGTATGAACCAAGACCATTGAAGAAGCAACCCAAAAGTGTGCTGTGATGCTAGCTGCATATGTAACAGTATCTCATAGTAGAAAGAGGCAGGACCAAGGTAGTGTAAGAACACAGAGGAGCAGGCCATTCCATTGACATCATCATTCATCACATGCCCAAATGAAATACGGCCTCAAACCATGGATTTCACAACCTATAAAATATGGCCTCATCACATTTGTCTCTAATCTGAGATTTTAGTTAAAATGTAGGTATGGATATCCAACCCTCCCCCCTGCATGATGATATTTGTGTTTCTTAACTAAGTTGTTCTTCAATCTAATCAAATCAGATTTACCAATTCAAATGTTTTAGTCTCCATTATTGTCCTTCAATCTAATCTGAACCATCAAATTCAGATTACCAATTCAAATGTTTTAATCTCCACTATGTTGTCATAATTTGTTGTAAAATGACTTAAATATGCCATTAAACAAATGACTAAATTCATGTTACTGTAAAAATAATGAAGCAATTAGTTGGAGGGACATCAACGTATGTGGGTTTTTCGATGAGGAATGATTCCACTTGTAACTATGGAAAGTCTACCCTTTTCTTGTGCTGTTGATTGCATCAATTGTTTGCTGCTTGAGCACATAGTGCATGCTACTTTACTACTTTGGTTGAATCTTTAATTTTCTGAGGGTCTGCATGGGTAGTTTGGCATGTTATCTAAATTATACCCATTCATGCATAGTTTGTCTTGGACCTGTTCTGGTGGCCAGAGCTAAAAGTTGGAGCAACTAAACTTTCGAATGCTGCTGCTCCTCAGAATCTTCATTTTAGTTTCCCTCCCTGCCAATCCAGAATGGCCAGGGGGTGTGTCCCATTATTCAAAGTGCAGGTTCCATTTGCCACACTGTAGGTGCTGTGTGCATGATTTTTCCATTAGATCTAACTGGATTCAAATGCTAGAGTATTTGAGGCCTTGCTAAAGGTGATTATGAGCATTTTGTTGAAACTTAATTACCTGGATGCATGTGTGAAGACAAGTTTGGGATAAAAGAATGCAGAATGAATAGCCAGCAATTTCATTTACTGAATTCAATTAAATACATCCATGTGTCTTCTTGGCTAATGAAAATATTAGAGCTTTTGGATTTAGTTCAGGATTCAATCCTATGTTCCTGCTTGTGCTGTTTTCAATACATTATTAGTTAAGAGGCAACTGAAGTTGATGTGATTTTGTATCCCATCTATGCAGTTACCTGCATTGCAAGATGATGGTCCTGCAAGTGACAACTACGGCAGGTTCTCAAGCAGGGACTGGGGTTCCAGGGGTGGAAGAGGATACAGGGGTTCTCGAGGCTGGGGTGGCAGGAGCTCTGATGATGATGATGATGGATTCCGACGTGGTGGACGGAGTTACAAAACTGAAAATAGTTGGTCCCGGAACTCGAGACGTAGTGATGATGACTGGCTAATTGGGGGCAGACGATCAAACCGACCCTCTTCCTTTGGGAATAGGGACAGGTATTCACTGTTCCTGTGAATTAGCTTATGAAGTGCTAGACTTTGTTTTAGATCACCAACATTACAAGCATACAGCAAGAATGACCATGCATGTCTATTTAGTAACAATGACTGTTAAAAAGCATAAGATGCTGGCACTAAGAAAGCACTTGAGATTGGGATATTCGTCAGAGATGCATCCGCAGGCATCCCCCAAACAACCCCCCAAGTCAGCACAAGTCACCATGTTTTCTTGTGACTTGTGGCCTTAGCTATTAACAAATGTTGATGGTATTCTCTAATTCTGTCTATTTGTACATTTGCTTTTATTTTTTACACTTTTAAGATCCTTTTCCCAAAATAAACAAATCTGTAGTAAGAATTAAAAAATAAAAAATTAGATAAATAAATTACCCGTGTACATAATTTAAAAAGGTTATCTGTTCTGAATGGCTAAGACTACTTTAACTGTGTGCATCATGAATAGTTTTTTTCTCTTTTTTTTTTTTAAATGTAATTGGTTGTTTCCAAAGCATGCCAGAATCATTGCAAGAGGATATCAGAACTGACAGATTACATATCCTCTTAATTGGGCCATTTACTTTCTGCAGAACATTCTTATTCTAAGTTGGTGCATTTACTATATCATTTTGTCGTTTCCTTTGTTTTCTACATATGCAATCTTACAATGCATCAATATCATGTGACAGAAGCTTCGGGGGTTCGTGTTTCAACTGTGGCCGATCTGGACATAGGGCATCGGAATGCCCAAATAAGCAAGACTACTAGATTTGTATAATGCACTTCAGCAGGTCAGATGCACTTCCACTGCTATATAGTTTTTGGTTACACTGTTTGAAGGGCTTGGAAGTTGAGGAGTGACATTGGCTATGGAGCGAAATGCTGAACTGGAAATCTATGGAACTAGTATATCCCATTTTGATTTTGTAATTGTTTTGAGAAATATCTCGGACTGTTGGGTGCTCCATTAGCTGTTTTGTGGAACCTGCCCCTTCTGTTTAGAAATTTAAACCTGAGCAATCAAAATGTAGTTTACACTTAAAATTATATTTGGTCCTCCCTCCATTTCATTTTTCGAATACAAAGTGACATGCATGATTTGAACTAGCCAATCTACTATTCATGTTTGTAGTGCTGCTCTCTCTCTCTCTCTCTCTCTCTCTCTCTCCAATGTAGGATTGAGTTTAAATTATTTGCTACTGTCATCTGATAGATGGAACCCTTGGAGACCATAATCCCTCCGAAATGTCTTAAAGAGTAGAGGCTCCTTGTTGGGTGATCCCTGTAAGAACATGAAAATTTCACGCAAGAACTTAGACGGACGAAGAATTCATGTGCCCCCAGAAGCACTAGGGGGATTAATTGATCTTAATTGAAATGACGTATCCTTCTGGATTTTTATTTTTTATTACTTATTATAACGAAGGTATCTGCACTCATCCCACACATGCACGTGTAAATCTGGGGGGATTCAAAAACAGGACCCCTTGGGGGCAAGCCCGTGCCTTATGCCAAAGAGCCAACACATGGATGTATCTCCATCAATTGAATCAGCACATTTGCACGGCCAGATCCCTTGGCTTGGCGTCAGAATCTCTCTATTGATCTCATCAAGGTATAGGCCGTCATAAAATTGATCTCGAGGCCCCTGTACTCTCTTTTACTAGGTCTCTGCACTTTTTTTTTATATGGTAGCCTTGACAGGAAGACTGGACTAAAAATTGGACATGGTTTGCTGGTGTGAACTTTCAGATAAGTTGTGAGATGATTACAAATAATAATAGTAGTTGTTTCCTTCACACTCGCGGTTGTCTGTGAGAGAGAGGGAGAGGCAAATACTAGATTACATTAAGAGTAACCGAGTTGGGGGGTGGGAACGTAAAGGGTGGGTGTGTGGGGTCAAAGAACACACAAGGCAAGCGAGCTTATTTATTGATGAACAATGGGAGATGTAGCGTCGTAAGAAGAGCAACAGCTTGGACGGGGCTTTTCAACTAATTGATACTACTGTGTGTGATGTGGTATTGGCCGGCAGCATCCTGAGGTGGGTGTTTGTTTTTTTATTTTATTTTTAACCGAAGTTTCAAAATGAAATATTGTTGTTCCCTTCGCGACAAGAATACATACAACAACAATAGAAGCCAACACGTTTGCAATGTGTACAAAATTCAGTTTCATCTTACTTACACTGTGATCTGTATAATAAAATTGTGTAAAAATTCTCTTCTTGTTAAGAAATAAGAGAACCAAACAGAGAGAAATAGAGAAGAATGGCTATCTTCGTCTTATTGAGAAGTGTACATAATAGGTTGGGGGGGGGGGGGGGGGGGGGGGGGAATTCTTATTTATAGAATAAGATTGCTTCCTTCCTCCCCAAGCAACATAATATAGCAGGATTCTAACTCTATATGCTGTCCTGATCTCATGTAGGTCCCAATATAGAATCCACCTATGATAATACATTTTATAACACTCCCCCTTGGATAACCACCATTCAATGACAATTGCCTCATTAAAACCATGCAAAGGAAAAACTTAGTGAGATAAAAATCAAAGTGAAGGAAAAAGAGCACAACGTTCTACAGAATCATTAAATTGGTGTTAGACGTGCATAATGCTGCCTTATTAAAACTTGTCTGCGATTGACTCTTATGAGGATCAGAGAGATTCTAAATCTACATATTTTATGAACTTAGAATATTCGCAATAAAAGAGTCCTAAATCAATTATTCCACATAAATATCATAGGACATATTTGATTCTAGTTCAGTGCTTTTGCATTGGCGTAGAATTGTATCTGGCAAGCAAATTTACTGAGAATGTAGTATATTGTGCAAAATACATTAAAACACCAATAGCACTTAGGTATGGTACTTCAGGGCCTAATACTTTTTCATTTTCCTCAATAAGACGATATGGATCTTTGTTTATATCTAAGGATCGGACAACCATGGGATATTGAGTGAATATTCTTTGTCCATACCAAAACGTTTCAAAACTTTCTTGGTATAAGTAGACTGATAGAATAATATTCCACTGGCACTTCTTTTGATCTGCAGGCCGAAACGAAATCTTATTCTCCTAAGGTCTTTCATTTCAAACTCTCTTTTCAAATAATCATCAATTTCCTCAAGCTCTTTTGGAGTCTTAGTTAAATTGACATAAACTGCCACTATTGCAAATCTTTTTAAAGATTTCTTTATAAAGATATATGGACAAATGAGATTATTTTCATACCTTTCTTAGACAAGCATTTACTAAGATGATTGTTCCACATTGTTCTAGATTGCTTCAAACCGTACAATGATTATCTTAGTTGTATTGAGTACATACTCTTAAACTTTGTATCAAATAAAGTAAATCCTTCCAGAATTTTCATGTAAATTTTTATATCTAAGTCCCCATATAAATAAGCAATTAAAACATCCATAAGTCTCACATCTATATTTTCAGATAGTACTAAACTTATCTGATATTTGAATGTTGTTGCATCCATAACAGGGAAGTATGTTTCCTCATAATTAATCCAAGGTTCTACAAGAAACCTTGTGCCATAAATCTTGCCTTCTATTTAATAATTTTATGCATTTTTCTTACAAACACCCACTTGTAACCTACAGAATTGACACATTTTGGGGTTATACTATAGGTCGGAATATATCATGTCTATTGATAGACTCTAACTCTACTTTAATTGCAATGTCTCATTTTGGCCAATCTTTCTTTTGTTGACATTCATTTATAGTACATGATTCTGTATCTCAATCATTATTCTCATTTTTCCTTTATATTTATGTAGTTACCACATATGCAAATGCATCATTAATGACAATTTTCTTTCTATCCAATCTCTCTTTTATATAATTATAAAGTATAGAGATTTATTCATTATCCAGTACCAGTGCCTCTTCAGGGGCTTCCATAATCTCATCAGGGACTTCTGTTATTCTAGAGAAAGCAAATTTTACTATAATCTATTCAGGAGCGTTATGTGCCTCTACAGGAGTGTTGAGCGTCTCTTTAGGAGGACATAATAATGATTGCACATTTCTCTTTTTCCGCAGAGCTGTATCTTTTGAACTTATAGGTCTATCACGCTTTTGGTGAATTGCAGATTCTTTTTGGCCATTTTCTGCTTTGTCCTAGAGGGACATTAATCTTGGCAGGTGCATTCATAGTTGGCACATGTGACTTAGTTACCTTTGTTGCATTATTGAATGTATCATGTAATCTGTTTGTAATTTCTTTTAAGTGCACAATTCTATGTACTTCATTTTTACATTGTAAAGTACGTGGGTCCAGATGAGACAAAGTGGGAGTATTCAATGATAATACAAGCCGTTCTTCAGAAATAGGTTCTGCAAGAATAATACGTTCTTCGAGAAACATCTTATCTCTCTCCCTAATGGATGGAATTTTGTTTTATCAAATTGACAATCAACAAAATGAACAGTGAAGACATCTCCTATCATTGTTTTAAAAATCGAATAATCGAAGGAGAGTCATAACCTACATAGATTCCCAACCCACATTGTGGTCTTATCTTAGTATGCTATGGTGGTAGTATAGAGGCTAGAACTGCACAACCAAACTTATGCAAGTGAGAGATATTTGGTTGATGTCTTAATATAAATTGTGTATGAGAGTGATGATAATAAGTTGTGGATCAAAGTCTAATTAATGTTGATGCATACAACACAACATGTCCCCAAGCACTAACCAGTAATCTGAACTACATTAGTACAGTAATAGAAATGAGTTGAATACACTTAATTAAGGATTCAACTAAGCCGTTCTAGGTGTAAACATGGAGGACATGATGTTCGACTACAATTCCTAGAGAAGAACAGTAGTTATCAAAAGTTTGTGATGTAAATTCACCTATAGTATCAAGTCTTATAGACTTAATAGGATAATCAAGGAAGTGGACCTTAAATTTAATTATTTGAGTCAATAGGCCGACAAAAGTTATGTTTTTAGTTGAAAGTAGCAAACATCTGACCAATGGGTGGAAGCCTTAATTAAAACCATAAAATATCTAAAAGGCCCATAGGGGGATTTATGGGTTCACAAATATCCCCTTTTATCCTTTGCAAGATTCTGATGCAATCTTAACAAAGGAAGGTCGGGTGATTAGTTTTTTCTTATGAACATAGGATGTATAAGTACCCATTAGGTATGGTAAATTTGTGGTTCTCTAAGTAGTGTCAATGATTTTTTTTAACAAAGTAGCCTTAGAGTGACCTAACATATCATGTCAAAGCAATAAAGTCTTAGTATTACTAAGCTTTGGGCTTAATGATGTCGTTTTGCTCATAATCAAATATGATTTGATGATAGATATTATCATATAATATAACCCTGGGTAGAATGCACTATTTCTAGTATCTACTTCTGTCTACTAATATTAGTAATGATAAATAACATTTCCTTGTTACCTTGAATTGCAGTCTCCATGCAATATCCATTTATCTTGATATCTTTGAAACTAAGTAAATTTCTTCAAGAACTTCTTGAGAATATTGCATCCTTAATAAATAAATTTGTAACATGAGATAACGTCATATGGGCTCTTCCGAAACCTTCAATGACTTAGAAAGGTCCAACTATGGTGGATACCTTGCGTGGATTAAATATCAATACTGAGAAAAATTTCTAGTTTTTCATAATAGCATGTGTTGCGGCACTATCTACAAAACAGTGAGTATCCTTAGTTCCATGATCCATACCTTAAACAAAGATAATAAAAAAAATGTATCTAAACAATCACATGATAAAAATTTAAATATCCATAAGATTTCCATCAAACTAATAAATTGAAAATAATCAAATCATTCATCATTAAAGAAAAATATCCATGAAAAATAAATATCTTAAAACATTCTTTTAAAGTTAACTAAATAGAAATTCTACAAAATAAAAATAAAAAACTTATTTGGTCTTCTAGACCATGCCAAGGGGGAGTTCCTAACTTGGCATAGAATGCCTCATTGCTCAGAGGTTAGCCATTCTCATCTTCAAAAAAGTCTCAAGTCTCTAAGTTTGTGATATTCAACTGAAAATCATCATTTTGTAGATTGTATCCCAATCCGAGTCTTCTAGATCATTGACTTTGTAGAATGAATAGAAACCTTGTATGCTTTATATGGTTCCACCACTTTCTTTGGTGCACAACAATTGCGTGATCAATACTCACTCCTTCCACGTCTACAGTAAGGGCCATCAAAACGGTAGGTAGATTTATTCAATAGATTCTAATTCTGATTATACTTTTCTAAGGATCTAACCACTTCTAGTGACTTTTGAATTTAGGGGGCCCCGAAAACCTCCTCGTCTAGAGGAGTTATTTTTTCCACCTCTATTGGAGGGATGGTGTCTCTCACACCTCTTCAACTGTCTCTGTTTGAACTGAAATTGGCACTTGCTTCAAACAATACTGTAGATTCAGTTGGCCTGGAATTGCATATTTTTTTTCAAGACTTTATTGTTTTGTTCAGCAACAAGGAGACAAGAAATGAGTTCCAAGTATCTAGAGTAACATCATTCACAATACTGTTGCTACAAGATTACATTCGATGCGTGAAAAGTGAACAAAGGTTCTTCAACATCTGTTCTTTCATAATTTTTCCCCCTACACAAACTTAACCAGGAAATCAAGTTGAAAAAAGCAGAGTTGTACTCAGATACCGTTTTGTAAAATTGAAATCTCAAGTTTAACCATTTGTTCTAAGCAGCTAATAATATGACCATCTTCTGGTGATCATACATATCCTTCAGGGATTTCTAAAGACCTGCTAGGTCTTCCTCAGTGAAGTATTAGTTCTTAAGGTCATCTTGTATATGATGATACAAGAAGTTAAGTGTTAACGCCTTACTTTCCGAGGATTCCTTATTACCCTCTATACTATGGTCGCTCTAAGTTTTTAGATTGCAAGTAGATTTTTGCATCCAAATACCAGGGTATAAGTAGTTGTCCCCGGTAATATTAAGTGCTTTGAATTCAAGTTTAACCAAGTTCAACATCATGCAAGAACTATAAAAGATATATATAATTATTAATATGCAGAGAATTATAAAAGATAGATAATAAGACTTTAAAACATTCATAATATAGTAAGAGGCAAGTCATGTCAGATCAAATTGGCTAGTTTAAAGTTGAAACGTCAGATTATCAACTTTAATAATCAGAATAGTAGGTTCTGCCAAGACTTTTAGCTTGATTTAGAACTTCAATTTCTATCAATTAAAACTTCAGGTTCTATCAAGACTTCAGGCTTGATTTTATGGCCTAATATTGATTAGTTTTATTTCTATATCTAAATATCAAACTTCAGGTTTGATTAAGAATATAAATCTCCTACTTCATATCGTGAATCTCAGAACTTTTGATTTTAAATTTGAATAACTTCAGATCTTCTGGTCTGGATTAGAAATAACTTTTGGCTCTTATGTTAACGTGTCGAACATTAAGTCCGGGTTAATATAGAACTTCTACTTCTGATCATGATCCATTCATTCTATCTGGATTTCCCTTTGATAAGACACATAAATCATTTATCTCCAAGTAATATTTTAATTATATGTAGATCTAAAAAGAAATAAAGGTAAAAGTATATGAATAATTATTAAATTAAAAAATATCATAAAGAATGAAAATTACTTCACTGTTGGATCTTCCTCCTTTCGCTTTCAATGTGTAGATCTATTTGTAAACTTTCCATTGGTTCAAATGGATCGTTTATTGGACTCCGGATGGCCAAAATATTGTGATTTGAAGTTTTTAAGGATGAAAATCTTTCTGCTTGCATCAATCCTACAGTGCGGTTGGCAGCTTGGCTAGCTCAACTTTGAGCCGGTTTTTTTTTTTTTTTCTCTTAACTAGAAGAAGAAGAGCATTTGTACTGATAATATATTAAGAAATAAGAGAACCAAAGAGAGAGCAATAGAGAGGAATGGAAAGAAATATTCTTTTTATTGAGAGATGTGTACATAATAAAGGAGGAGGAAGAGGATCTTATTTATATAATAAGATTACTTCATCCCCAAACAACCTATTATGGTAGCATTCTAACCCTAAATACGCTCCTTATCTCATGTGGATCCTAATGTGGACATCCACCTATAATAATACATTTTATAACACCTTTAATATAAACATCTTCTAATCAGATGAAAAACATGGCAAAAAATTTAAAAAAGAACAAAGTATCACTATAGTTTCACCGTACAAAATTGCTTACACGATATGTATTTCCCATCTATTCTATTGATAAGGGATGAAGAAACCCATTTTTTTTTTCAGTGAGGATTTTACATTATAAGAATTGACATCCAAGTTACTTCCAACAGCGTATGAATACAACATGGCCAGCCTTAATTATTCCAAAGAAGGCATGACCATATAATCTGGAAAAACATGCCTTGACTTGAAAAGCTGACATTTCCTTCTAGAAACTGGTCCTAGTCCCGTTCGACAATTTGTCGCTTGTAAAAGAGAAATGACAATCTTGCACTAGTCACACTGGGGTATAGAGGACTCGCTGCTATTAACTGTGTGGACAATGATATCTTAACAGGACATTGTGAAGAGGACATAACTCAAATTGCATCACTTGAATAAATAAGCAATCATATCAAACAGTAAAAAAAGGTGTTACCAATGTTGTAACATGAGATAATTTCGGAGTCACGTTAACAATAGAGAAGTGTTTCTTTTTTCCTTGAACATGATTCACTTTCCTCACTTCTCTCTCTTCAATGTTAGCAAAAGAGTTAATCAATTAAAAAGATAATATTTAACCAACATTTTAAGCAAACCACTCAAAAATTTGAATTTTACCTATACGAAAATATGGACATCACATTCCAGGTAATATATGTGCGGCCATGTATATATCCCCAAGAAATAGTCGTTGTTCATCATAATCAGGTAATTCCCAGACCGAAGTCCAAAGGTCTAAAGACTGGGTTGGTGAGGAATACCTTAAGTCATCAAATATATATATATATATATATATGGACATCACATACACCAAGGGTCTTGGACAAAGTCAATGAGCTCAGCTACCCCTCATGATCATAAAGCAACTGATAAAAACCAATCATCATCGCTCACCTGTACTGAATGAAATTCAATTCAATGAATTCTATTTGACCCATTCCTGATTCTAGTATTCTGGCGGAGTAAAAAATTATTTTCACCTGCTGTAAACTCTCAACTCTTAACGATCAGATACAGAGATCCAGACCATAAGAAAGCAAAATTTGATAAAGGGCAAATACTTCAAAAAGGATTCCCTTTGGTTATTGCAGTACCAAACCAGACAGATGCATCCTGTTAGATGCTGGCATGCTTTAAGATGTGTTGGAACCATCATCAGAGGTTACCGGTTGTTCCCCAGGCTCAGGAAGATAAGAGAAAGCTAGAACAGAAGCTCCAAGGGCTACAGACAACCCAATACAACTCCATATCCATTTCTTCCTCCTCAGACGGCTTTGACGTTGTTTACGTGACATCTCTGCAGATATAAACAAAATGCGATCATGCCAAAGAAAACAGAATTGGCAGCAGACAATTCAATGAATGCCTACACATGAACAACTGAAGAAAAAGAACGGTTGAAAGGCAGTAAGCAAGCGCAAGGTTGATAAAAACTTGACAATTTGAGTAGATATTTGGCTGAGTTGCCTTATTTTCTGAGGGCATAAAAAAGAAAAAAGGGGCCTGGTCGGATGTCAAAAACAACCTCCACTCGACTTCACTCAGCTAGGTCATGTTAACCGGAGTGTGTTCAAATTAAATCTTCAATATCAACACCACCAAATCTGGAAAAATATGCTATTATGCACAGCAATGGCCGGGACATGCCATGGATACAGCATGGAAACAGAGTTTAGATATAGAATTGGAAACACACGTTTTGACAAGCCCTTACTGCAATCAATAATGAATATATTGCAAAACATCAAAGGCTCCGAATTGCAAAGAAAGTTGCATATCTCGTTCACATATAATAACATAAAACTGTATTGTCAATTCTCATTTCTCAATCTCAATTCTGTATGAAATCCAATGTTCTGAAAGTTGAATTATATCATAAAATTGTTATTGTTTTACATACAAATGGAACATGTAGCAAAAATTTACACATAGTTGTTACTGATTTACAGAAGGCTCGCACAATAGGGACATGAGGCAATTAATGTGGCAGATATAGAAGGGGGAAAACATACATCCCTAACTGACATAATTTATAATACATACAAGATGCCCATTAGCTGTAATGAGTGTGAGAAATGTGTGTGGAAGGATCAAGGACCCACTATAAGTACCTTATTTTTTTTTTCTTTGGTTATGAACACCTTGACAGCAGGATGACGTGGTACTTGGGGCAGTAAGAAAGCAAGTAAATGATAAGCTAGATTTCAAAGAACGGTTTCTGAGTCCATTATATTGAAAATTACCAAAGCAAAGGTAAAATCATGGAACATAAGTTTTGCACTTCAGAGAGTAAGAAGGCTGAATTGGTTAATTTGGTAAATAACTTAGTGGCATAGTTCTATATATTTTGTCACCTAGGACCGCAATTGAACATTGGAGAGTTAGGAAGCATTTAGGTTCAAAAAGAAGGTATAAGACCAAGAGAAAGGGTGGATGAGGTTTGGGAAGAAAAAAAAATAGCTTTTGCTAAGCAAGTGGTGGAGTTGGAGAAAAAAGAGAGGAATTGTAAAGAAGGTGGGGATTTAAAATTATAGTAAATGTGTTCAAAAGTGAAAAACAGGTAGAGCAAGTAAAGAACTAAAGTGAGAAAGTCAATGGGTCAGGTACAGGAAGGCATTTTCAGCAGTGCCACAGCTGCATTGGTGAAGGATCCGCCCAAGCGCAAGCACCTCCATGCCAACCTCAGCACTCAAGATTTTATGGCTATAAGTAAAAAGGAATCTCAAAAGAGAAGAGTTTTTGCTTATTGATGTAAAAAGCATCTACTAGAAAACAATGTGAGGCTTTTAATAGACGTATCAGACATCTAAAATCCCACACTGAAAAAGTGGATCGCTTTCTTTGCCTAGCATCCCTATGGCATGAAACATGTTTCCTAATTCCATCTTTGATAACTAATTGCTTTCCCTATTTACGTTGATTTGGTTTCTACAAGAGATCACTTTGATACCAAGGATGAAAAAAATAGAAAGATAACCAATAGAAATATAAAAAAATATTAAACATATAAATACCTTTTTTTTTTTTTTTGTAAATGAAAAACAGAAATATCTTAAAAGGAGCTATATAAAATTGGTGCCCACTTCGGGGGCTGGCTAAATTTTGGGTCTCCAACTGTACACAGCAAGGTCTGTGGTGTTGCCTGGGATTGGGCCCAACGGGGCCCTGGTCCATGGTTTTTGGCCCACTTAGAGGGGCACAGCCTTCATAAGGGAGGAATCCATTTTGTTGTTTGGGAAGAATACTAGAGTCTTTCATCATGGAAAGATAATAGAGGTTTTTGTCGCATTTGTCTTCTAAGGCCAGTCCACCTTATGTTTTTTTAATGCTCTCTCACATCCAAACAGTAGGTCATTATGATTGATGGAATGCAGACATTAGACTAAAAAAAAAATCGAAGGAGTTGAAATCTTCAAAAGGGGAAGCTTACCGTGGCTGTAAGAGAGGTGTCTACCTTCAAATACAAGCCAAATGGGTCAATTCAGAGGAACAAGGCCAGGTTTGCAGCTAAAAACCATAGTTGAGTACATGGGATTGATTATAGGGAAACATTCTCTCTAGTATCAAAGTTGAATTCTGTTAAATATATTGTCACAAAAGACAAAACTACTCTATGCCTCTTTACAAATTAAACATGAAGAGAATGCATTCTTTCATTGAACTGCAAGAAAAAGTCTATAAGCCATAAGGATCCATCTCCAAGATTTGTTCCAAAAGATGGAAGTGAGAAGATTGTGCTGATTAAAGAGGGCTCCCTGTGGACTCAAGCATTCTCCTCAATGGGTTTGAGAGATTCAGTCAAGCTATGCTGTGATATGGTTAAAAAAGGTGCCTAGCATATCTGGGGATTGCTGAATAATAAAAATTCAGCATCCAAAATCATATATTGGAAAGAGTTTTGATTTAAGATTCTGGGCATGTTAAAATTTTAAGTACTGAAGTAGCCAAATCTCAAGGGGGATTGTGATTTCCAATATAAATATACACTCAAGCTACTGGAAGAGATAAGAAAATTTGGAGTGAATCCCATTCATATTATGATACAAAAAATTGAGGTAGGAGCCTAATAGCAGTGAGTAATTGTATGATCCTTCTTCATATTAAAGACTAGCTGGTAAGCTCATCTACCTTTCCATCTTGCACCTAGACATTTCATATGCAATGAGCGTCGTTGGGGATGTATGTGTGTGTGAATTGAGACAGTGACTATATTACCTCACACGCGTGAGTTGTGGATATATCTCCTTGGATGTGCGAGTTCCCATTTATTTTTCCTATTTATATGGCATTGTATAGAATAAAGTCTCAGAATTTGATAACTAATTAATTTGGGTTTATCCCTATTGAGGTGCATCCTTGTTTATGGTCTCGACAAAGACGTTTTAAGTGTCCTCAGACACGTGCTTCGGCACTTCAAGCCTAAACCCTAGGACCTGCATTAGTTTGGTATCAACGCCAATCCTTAGCTAGATTAGCGTGATTACCGCTATCCATTGTAACCGTCATGCCACTCAAAGCGCCTCTACATCCATCCTGCATTGCCAAACCCCAACACACCCCTAAAGCTGAACTCATCTTTGTCAAATACCCAAATCCACAAAACCCTAAATTTCCCCTCACCAAAACCCTAATCGACCTCCACAAACCATCACCTCTTCGTTCCCCATCCCAGAGGGAGAAAAAAAGAAGAACTAAGATAGGAACCAAAGAGAGAAGTACAAAAGCATAGAGAGGAAGAAGCATACCGGGCATCTTCTGTCATCGTGCTTCATCGTCATTGAGAGCACCACCAAACATACCATCACTCACTGTGCTCATCACCATTCGACGTCTCCTCTGCCAATAACAAGCTTGCCATTGTCTCTTTTGCACCAAGCCGAAGGCATAATGAACAGCGAAGAAAGTCCCCTTTCACGTGTGCCTCACCCTAGTAATAGTGTTGAATCTAGTTTCTTCCTATTGGGCCGATTCAATCCAGATCTAGCAATCAATTAGTAGTAGAACTTCTCCAAATATCCACCAACCCAGTTGTAGATCGTGACTCACCAACGAGGGGGGTTTGATTAGGAGCCCAAAAGCAAATTTGATCAAGTACGGACAACCCTCTTTTTTTTTTTTTTGGTTGCGATATCAAGCTCATACAAAGTTAGATTTCAAATCCATTTTCGCTATCGTGCTGATGGAATGCAGATCTACACATTAGGTAAGTCAACGTTTAAATTATGGTGTCTATATCCACGGAGAAATTTCCTACACCTGTTGTGAAATTGACTGAAGCCATTGCTCAGTTATCCATTACAGTCAATCAACTCCAAGCCAATCTCATAAGGATGGAAACCATGCTTTTCAATTTAGAAAATGTTTTTCATGGGAGTAATTCTTATTGTATGGAGCAACCTTGGATCTCCGATCGAGTGTAGATCAATCTTCCTAAGGATTGATCGAATTTAAAGATGGATCTTAGCCCCTAAGGCACCTTCATAAGAGGAAAAACACCATAACAGAAATAAATCTCAAAAGAGAAATTTAATTGATTGAAAATAAGCATGTTCATTACAATGAAAGATGACTCCCTATATAGGAGTGACTGTTTCTAAACTAGGCAAGATTATCTCTAAACAATCATGGCTTCCTAAAATAAATTAAGCAAGTACTAAATCCTATTATGCAATTACTAAATATTAATCCAACATAAAATAAGAAATAAACCTATTAATTAGGAATTATCTAATTAAAGATAGGGATCCCTGATCTTGGATAGATCATGAATCAAATAAGGCCCATCAATGTCAGATCCGACCTGCATCAATGTGCCAAGACAAATGTATCGAAATCTCAAGAGAAGTCTAAAGTCAAACCTGATGTCGATCCAATTTCACATGAAGATATAAAAGATCAATCTGCTGAAAACTTGACTACAAAACTCAATTTGGAGGAAAAGTCTGATGGTGGTCCACCCACTGAACTAGAAAACAAATCACTTGTTCTAGTGCGTCCAAAAGAAGATCTGTCCGTTGACATTCCTCATATTGACTTCATCTTTGGAGATGAACAGCAGATGGTCAGAAATTGTTATCTGACAGTGCGAAGCCCACACATGATGTATCCAACGGTTCAATCGCATATCCACACGTATATTAGCTCTCAAACTAAAAGATGTGTCATGCTCAGAGTTTTCAAGATGTGTGCACAAGCTCAAGTTCAGCCAACGGGTCAAAAATCCGTTCAATTGCTCTTCAACCCAGGATGACATGAACCAAGGTCGAGTTCTTTCCAAGCTGGAAAGAATGATGCAAGATCGACCTTATGCCACCTGTGTATAGCCCAAGTTTAGTTAGGAGTTTCTATTTCACTAATTGTTTGTCATTGAGATTGTAATAGGATTACGTTTCCCACATTATCTAATTTCCAAGTTTAATTGAGTTTCTTAGGCCCTAAGTTATCTTTCCTATTTATATGGCATTGTAGAGAAGAAATTCTTAGAGTTTGATAATTAAAGTTTCATAATTAATTGATTTGGTTTGATCCCAATTAAGGTGCATCCTTGGTTATGGTCTCTGCGGAGATGTTTGAAGTATCCTCGGACACGTGTTTCAACACTTCACATAAGCTGATGCAAGACAAACCCATAGTCCCCCATGGGTCGACCTGCCTTTGGACCCAACCCACCAATCTCACTCTATTTAGGGTTTCATTTGCTTATTTATGTTTTAAGTTGTGTTTAGGTGGATGTTTTAATCTTGACCATCAATGTGTTTGAATGGTCCAAATTAGTTTTAAGTTTTATTATTTTCCTATATAAGTAATGTAAAGCCTCTCTGGCTATTAAGAGTAATTGACGAAAAAATTTGTCTGTAGTGCTTTTCGGTTTTCCAGAATTGTCTTATTATTCACCCACGGTGGGGAGTTTGACATGAAGCCAATTTTCAGGCGAAAGCCTAACCTACTGTTGGAAGTAGGTGGGTCTCGTGGATAGATTTTCACAACTTTTGACCCACTTGACATAGGGATCAACTATCCATAAGACCAAAAACCCAATCCAGGATGCATTACCCTCAATCTCGTGACCATGTATAGTAAATATTCTATCTAAAAGACAGAATCAAACAGCACTAAACATCCATAATAATCTACAACATGCAAGAAGTAAATCATACCTTTGGAGATCTGTAGTGCTCTAATGGAGAAGTTGCGACTCTGCTTGATGATGAGAATCTTCAACACATCTTAGCCTTCCACGCTATGACCCGAATTGGATTTCTTTTCTCAAGAAGATTGGTGGAATCTTCAGGAAAAATCCCAACTTGAAACTCCTAGGAACTAGAAGAGAGAAGGAGAGAGAAACTCGTGCAACTCTTGCACGAACAGGGTTTTGGGCGTGAGAGAGACTCTTATTGGACGTCTAAGAGATTTTATATATTTTCAAACCTCTTTCTTGCGTAATTGAAATAGAAGTCTTACTTCCAAAGCAATTAGCAACTTTCTCTTTTCTAAAACCTTCTTTCTAGAGTTCAAGTCGGATTAGTATTTTCCAATAACTTGGGCTAGCGTAGGGACCACTAGGGATTCCTTAGAAAGCTGGCTCCAACTGGAACACCTCGACCCCACATCTCATGCGCAATCCGGGCCCACAATTAATTGCAAATGACACCACTATATAAATGCAATTGCACTCCAGTCTTAGGAATAAATTACAATGAAGATCCTAAACTTCCCAATTACTACAAGTAGGCCCCTTTATCAATATCCATGGATCAATTGGAATAAATCTGTCTCTTCTAATATAAGTTCCATATCTTATTATCCTTGAGCCCCAATTAATCACAGTAATCATCAGTACCATCCAATAAACTCTTAATTGAGATGGGTGCGCACTTACTAATGACAAATCCATTAATTGGCACAAGGGGATAATAGAGATAGATTCCATCTTGATCATTCAACGTTCCCACAGTTCTACTACCACATACCCAAGACACCGAGGTGTTAACCTACAGTCGGCCTCGCTCATTGGTGACTCAAAGCAAATGAACAGATAGAAACTTGAGTTCATCAATATCTCAGGATTAAGAGCCTATTGCTAGGGAATTATGAGAGCATACCTTATTATTGAGACAGAATTCGATAAGGTGCATCTTATGGTCCTTCAATACATCCAATGTACCAGCACCGTGATCCAGAATCTTACATTCTGATGATCGAGACAAAGCACACTATCTCATAGTGATTAAAGTGCTGCAACCTTATCAAATGAGATGCCCAGTCTCATTACTGGTTGTGAAGCTATTTAAGTATAAGATTTGTGACATATATCTCCCGCGTGTGGATCTCATCCATGCACATATATCACATCTAATATACTAATGGGACCCAGTTCAACTCATGAACCATTATGTCATATGTATTGGTCATATGCATGAAGTAGTAAAATAACATTCATTTCATGAAAGTAAAGCATGATATTATTGATAAATAAAGAAATTAATCAATTTATTACATCAACTGATGGATTGAGTCCACAAAATCTAACACATACACCCCTCCACCTTCCATCTTTCGTTTCTCCATCTCTGCCGGCCTCTCGTCTGGTACCCTACTCTGCATCAATTGGTATCAAAGCTAAAGATCAATCCAACCCCGGATTCGATTCTCGACATTCCTCATCCTTGTCATTTCATCCATCATCTCCATTCAGCAATCCTAGTCTTCAGCCTTCATTATGATCCATCGTGGCCCTAGATCCTCACTCCCCCAACAACCCTAATCACCAATATCGATCTGAATTCCAACCACTTGATCAAAACCCAACATTCGGAACCCATATCGCAATCCACAGCCAAGACAGTAGCCCACTAACCAAATCTTCTCCCAAATCTCCCAACCCAAACTCAAATCATCCTTCAGTTCATCATTGATACCCCCAACTCAACCCAAGACCCCGATCGACACCCAACCCTCCCCGTTGAACCACCCCAATCCAGAAACCCTACCCCTATTTTTTTCAAAACCCTAATTCCCCAATCAACCAACCAAAGCACAAATACCCAGCATTTGCCTAATCATTCGCTAACCCATATCTCTGAAAACCTTTAATCCAGCCCATCCCTATGCCACAAACTTCCAAAAGGCAAAACCCCAAAACCTTAAAGTCCCCATCCTGCCACTGAACCCAAACCAAAAAAAGAAAGAGAAGAAGAAGATAAAAAAAAAAACAAAATAAAAAATTATAAAAAAAACAAAAGAAAAAAAAGGCATACTTGGCACCGGATGCATCAGCACCTCGCCTCGTTGTCACCATCCTCTTCATCATCGTCACCAGAAGCAAGCAACAACACCTCCACAGTCCTTGTCCCCACTTGATGAAGCAGCAGCAGGCAAAGTTCCACAGTCATCAGCGTCGTTATTCCCCATTGGCTATGATGCCTAGATACGAACACGGGTACGGATACGGACACGGGGAACGAGGGTTCGATACACCGACTTGAAAATTTTAGGATGCGAATACGGGTACGGCATTTCAAAAAATATATATAAATACTTATCATAGTGCTCAAATATTACGAGACCCACTGTGTAGATCAAATTTTCAATGAAGTGGGCCTGACTGTATCTTAGTATAGAAGAAAATAAAAGAAAAGAAAAAAAAAAGTGGGCCAAGTGTCTTGGTTGGCCCCAGTAGCTCAACATTAAAATAGAAAGAAAAAGGAAAAGCTCAACGGGCCCGTTCTTATTATTAAAATGCGACGGGGCATCATCGAACGAAAAAGAAAAAGAATGAATGAATAAGAAGAAGAGGAGGCATACATAGCACGTGAAGCTAAAAGCTCGAAACAACAACAGTAGCAAAAAGCAACACAGTGGTCTACCACCTAATTGAAGAAGCAACCAGTCAAAACGAAAGTAGTAGCCCCTGTCAGTTTAGTTATCTTCATCCTCACTGCCACCTTCTCCTCTTCCTCTTCTCTTTCTTTTTTGCTTTCCTTTTCATCAAACTGAGAGAGGGCTCATTTAGGAGTAAATTGGTCAAAATGGACAAAATCTGACGTAATTTTGGATAAAAAATATTACATAGTTGAATCCTAAAATTAGGGGCCATATCCAAGCCGTATTTTGCCGTATCCTGTACCCGTGTCCATATCTATTGCATCAATACCGATACCACAGGGCATTTGGAGTATCCGGGTATCATAGCCCATTGGCCAACGACTCTCTCTCGACGAAGGCTGCAACAAGTAGCAACGCCCCTTTTTTCATGCCACAACGAGCATCCCTCACCAACCACCTGCTGAGTGCTGCCTCATCATCTTCCCATCTTCAAACAAAGGAACAAGGCAAATCTGGGTTTTGAGCCTATTTCTCCCTTACGTACACAGTACTCGAGACAAAGGAAGTGAGTTTCCTCCTCACACATGTGTGCTCCTTCTGTGATAAGTGACAAACCCAACTATTGGGCTTAATAGTCAAGTAAGTTTCAACCATTGATCTTCAATTAGTGAATCTTAGCCATCTAAAATCCAATCAACGATCTGTCTTCATTTGCGAGCTCCGATCAGAGAGATCTACACATCTGGTCACTAGTCAGTTTGATTGTTTTTTTATAAAAAAAAGTGCATTTAATTTCAATCTTCACATTCAAGTCAACGTGAATTGGAAAGTCTTGAAATTTTCAATACATTTCAAAGAATTCTCTACAAACTTAATTATGGAGATTGGTATGTTCAAAATAAAGTCTATTTTCACCAATTTCTTAATTTGAGGCGAGGAGATTTGACAATTGTTGAATATATTGACAAATTTACAAGACTCCAATATTTATGTGAGCTAATGGAGGACGAAAGACATGCTACAATTGGTTTTCTATGAGGCTCGAGACCAGATATAATGGAGACAATGAATGAATGCACGATAGAAGCAATTTCAAAAGCCACTTGTGTCGAGCACAAGCTTGGGCGGTCTCACATGTACAAATCTAAACCTACAAAGGAAAGATCTCAAAAAATAATTGAAGCACATGGTGAGCAATCTCATAAAGCGCATAGTGAAGTTGGCATTAAAATGCAAGAATCAGAAAATAAAGGGCCAGTGCTCGGCACCACAAAAGAAGAAAACATGAACATTGGAAATGGTCAACAACACATATGAACATTCAATGGATTTGAAGTCATGCCACTTCCAGAAAAGCCAATTAAATTGTCAGATGAAACGGTCATTGATCAAGATATTGCCAAAGCAGACCACAACATTGAAGCCCCACATTGACTTTATCCTTGGAGATCGACCATTACTATTTGAAGATTCAGAACAAATGGCACAAATCCAAAATTTGAAGCCTCTAATGGTTGAGTCTTGTAGCCAAGCATATTTTTTTATTTCACAAGCAAGAAAGCCTCCCTTCTCCTTCTAAGTGGAAGATCAATTTGAAATCAAAAGCATTAAGCCAAGCAAACCAACCATGTAAAGAGAATGAAGACCAAGAAGCACGTCGTGGATTTGTTCGTTGGATTTTCGATCCCGAGGGACATCTATAGAACTCGAGGTCGAGTTCTTTCTAAGAAGAGGAGAGTTGATGTAGGTTAGACCCGTGGTCCACCATGGGTCAACCTGCCTTTAGACTCAGCCCACCTACCTCAGTTTATTTAGGGTTTCATTTGCTTATTTATGTTTTAAATTGTGTTTAGGTGGATATTTTAATCTTGGCCATTAGTGTGTTTGAATGGCATAGATTAGTTTTAGGTTTTATTATTTTCCTCTATAAGTGATCTAAAGCCTCTTTGGCTATTCAAAATTAGTAATAACAAAAATTTATCTGAAGTGCTTTTGGGTTTCCTAGAGTTGTCCTTTTCCTCGCCTGCGATGGGGAGTTTAGCATGAGGCCAATTTTCAGGTGAAGGCCTGACCTACACCCTTCCACCTTTCATCTTTCGTTTCTCCATCTCTACCTGCCCAGCGTCTAGTACCCAGCTCCACATCATATGCCCTAACATTAGGGCCTATCTCCTCGCATGTGCGAGTTCCCATTACCTCACAAGTGTGGGTTGTGTCTGTATCACCTCACATATGCTGGTACCCATCACCTCACATGTGTGAGTTGTGTTTATGTCACCTTGCATGTATGAATCTCAAGATCCCATCCCCTTAGCTTGGTTACCAAAAAAAGAAAAAAAAGGAAAAAGAAAGACACAGTGACTATTGATCTCAAAAGTGTACAATATAAGATCTGTATACTAAGCCAAGAGGGCTTGAGAGGCCAAAATGAAAAACAGTAAGCAAATCACATATTCACAAACCAGCTAGTTAGTCATTCTTTGAGAATTGGTCAATTAAGTGCAGTTCTGATGCAGGCCAGATCCATGATTGGCCTGTCCATTAAGCTCAAAACCAATAAGGCCCAGCAGTGAAGATTAGTTTTTATTATTAGTAAGAGTCTTATATTTTTATAATAGTAGTTGCTTTCTTAACTATTTAGGATTCATTTATTTTTAGAAGTTCATCTTATGTTTAGTTTAGGATTCCTTGTTTAGATTAAATTAGGTTATTTATTTAATTAGAAAGTATCTTAGCTATAAATAAAGATATAATTCACCTTCATGGGACACGCAATATTGATATCAATAAAGTTATTAAACTTATGAGTTTGGTTTTCAGTTGAGAGAGGTATTATTTATCTTGGTGAGGCACCTAGACATCTTATCCTTCAACCTTTTGGCTTGGAGATGAGCATGTTAGCTATTCTTCTTCCCTGCACTGCTTCAATTGGTATCAAAGGAAAGATCCAATCTCAAATCGCCGCTTCAATTGCCAATTCGAGGTAACCCGAATATCCCATCTTGTTTCACCATTCCATCATCATCACCATCACCATCTCCCCATCATCATTATCTTTGTTCATCACCCTCACCATCGCAGCCCACCAAACTCCTTCACTGAAAATCCTATCAGGCCCCCCCCCCCCCCCCCTCTCTCCTTTGCTTCCAGCAGCTTCAGCCGAAACCCACCCACACTGCTAAAACCCAGATCCCCTTCTCCCAGACCACCAGAACCCTCCAAGAGACCATACCATCCATAGTCCCTCCATCTCTTCAAATTCTTTCATTGAATCCCATCACATCAACAGCCATAAGCCCCTCGTTTACATCCCCAAGACCCCAACCTACCTCGTCTCCAACCCTAATCGCCACCACCATCACTTCCACATCTCCCTTCTCCATTCAGCAAAACCCTAATCCCGACCCCTGCCTCCCACCAAACCATACCCACAAACTTCTACAAAAACCCTAAACAATAACTCTCTCAACTGAAAACCAAACTTATAAGTTTATTTATGTCAATATTGTGTGTCCCATGAAGAGAGATTACATCTTTATTTAGAGCTAAGATACTCTCTAATTAAATAAATAACCTAATTCAATCCAAACAAGGAATCCTAAACTAAACATAAGATGAACTTCTAAACATAAATGAATCCTAAACAATTAAGAAAGCGACTACTATTATAAAAATATAAGACTCCTACTAATAATAAAAACTAATCTTCAATGCTGGGCCTTGTTGGTTTTGGGCCCAGTGGACTTGCTAATCATGGATCTGGCCTACATCCAGTTCGCTGCATCCTAAAGTATTTGAAAAGATTCTCAGCCTTGGGGCAAGAAGTACTCTACACATGTCATGGGCAAGTAAACATAAACGTGCTTATTGATAGAGATAGGGCAATATATCAGTTGGATATTTGGTTGCAAATACTGTATCAGAGTAAGCAGCAACCTATACGCAATAGATCTCATGCTGCAGGTGGAGTATCGTGCCATGGCTTATGGCACATGTGAGTTGTTATAGTTAAGGACCCTACTCCAGAAGATACAACACTAATGATCCTATGGCTCTATATTGTAATAACATGACAACTATACATGTTGCTTCAAATCCTGTGTACCATAAGCTTCAGTATATTTAAGTTGATTGTCAAGAACTGGTCTCTATCTTATTAGAGCAAAAGTACTTCTGTTTTTAATTATTGATATCAGCTTAATAATTAGAAGAATTAGGAAGCCCCCTGAAGCAACGCAGGAAAGAAGAATAGCCAATGGGCTAATATCTAAGCCAAAAGGCTTAAGAATAGGATGTTTAGGTGCCTCATCAAAGATAAATAATAACTCTCTCAACTGAAAATCAAACTCATAAGATTATTGATATCAATATTGTGTGTCCCATGAAGAGGGATTACATCTTTATTTATAACTAAAATACTCTCTAATTCAATAAATAACCTAATTCAATCCAAACAAGGAATTCTAAACTAAACATAAGATGAACTTCAAAAAATAAATGAATCCAAACAATTAAGAAAGCAACTCCTATTATAAAAATATAAGACTCCTACTAATAATAAAAACTAATCTTTACTACTAGGCCTTGTTGGTTTTGGGCACAATGGGCTGGCCAATCATGGATCTGGCTTGCATCAGTTCTCCCCTTCTTGGAGGAGAACTCATCCTCAAGTTCAATAAATGTCCACCTAGGTTAAAAATCATTCAAACGATCTTTCATATCGCTGGTTAAGCGTCATATTAAGGATATGCGTTAAACGCGAGATAGAATCTTCTATTCCACACAAAAGTAGGTTGGAGGTGTTGCGACTATATTTAGACAATGTGATCTAACCATTAGCTACTTAATTGTAGACTTTGTAACAATATAACATAATTGCTGATTAGCATTGGTTGATCTCTGAAAATGAAATCAATGTGGTACACTTCAATCAATGTGGACACATCTTTTTGCGAAAGCACTAGACCAATTGAATTGTCGCCCGATGTGGCAATCAGATCCATTAGATGATTAATGTCACTTGTACGTCATCTTGCTTTAGCACTTGCTCTTATAGATCAGCATTGTCCCTACAAAGAGATTTATTTTCTTCCTCTTGAAGTTTAGATGAAACATGACCCATTTTAGAAGTTTCGAACTAATTTCACTTGAAGCTGTCATGAGATCATTCGTTTCTTGAACAGGCTTTTCAAAATCACCATTGGAATGTGTTTCTTTTTTGTATTCATCTTTTGACTCTTCAATTGACAGTGATGAGGTAGATGAAGAGGTTGCGTGTTGCTAAAAATATTCTTTTTGAGACTTAACTTGTTGCAGGTGGGACCGTCGAAGCATGTGCTTAACACAAAGAGCTTCCTTGTATGCTTCATAAACATTGTGGTAGGGTTTCATCTTCTGAAGAATGGTTGGCATCAATCCCCTGATAAAGCGAGTCAAATCATGTAGTTCAGTTTGTTCCAAGTCACAAACTTGGTACAGTCTTGAAAATTGAATCAAATATTTATAAACTGTCAAATCTGCCTATCTGAGATTGAGGAACTATTCAAAGTAGGCCTTATTCGTATAAAACCAATCGCCATATTTATACTCATACAACATGCTTTGAAATTCATCGGACTATCCAAAAATTTGCATATTGACTTCAATGCAAAAAAATTAAAATCTCTAAATTCTCAAAAATTGACTGACCTGGTGGCTTGATCAAATTGATAGAAATATGCACATAAAGATGGATTACAACTTTATTTATAGCTAAGATACTCTCTAATTAAATAAATAACCTAATTCAATCCAAACAAGGACTCCTAAACTAAACATAAGATGAACTTCTAAAAATAAAGTAACCCAAAATAATTAAGAAAGCAACTACTATTATAAAAATATAAAACTCCTACTAATAATAAAAACTAATCTTCACTACTGGGCTAGCCAATCATCAATCTAGCCTGTATCTAATCTCTTCGAATTAGATTTTCAACAATTTTTTGCAAGCTGAAGCATGCATGGAGCAGCTTGAGAATCAAAACACGGGCCACTAAGGTTCAGACTAGAATTGATCTAGATCCGGTGCCCAAACAGTTGCACATTTGTGTAAAGTGTTTTCCGTGGAAGTGGAAGTCTTATTTCAACGGGATTCAAATTTGGTTGTTTAGTGTGGAAAGACTTTAGAAAATTCCAATTTTATGGGCACATTTGTGCAAGGTGTTTTCCGTGGAAGTGGAAGTCTAATTTCGACGGGATTCAAATTTGGTTGTGTGGTGTGGAAAGACTGTAGAAAATTCCAATTTTATGGGCACATTTGTGCAAGGTGTTTTCCGTGAAAGTGGAAGTCTTATTTCGACGGGATTCAAACTTGGTCGTTGGGTGTGGAAAGACTGTAGAAAATTCGGATTTTATGGGATTTCTCTCTCTCTCTCTCTTCCGTTTCTGCAGAAGAGGATGTTTCAGAAACATGCCCTAAATCATTTCTGCGGAAGAGGATGTGGTGTTTCACAAACATGCCCTAAATCACAATTTACATAAATCTAGGGGCTGTTTTAGAGAAAACGAGAAAAAGACAGGCTCAGAAGACTATAAAAAGATCTCACATGCAGTAGTTTTGGTAAGCAAATTTGATGGGGCATTCCAAATTCAAAACCAACACTCGAAGCCTATACCACTATGATAACCCGGATACAACATTTCACCCAAGGTATCCATGCCGACATGGTCTGATACATATACGGATATGAGATATGGCAAAGTCCGGTTAGGATACAACTTTCTCCAAAACTTTAGGATTTTAGCCACAAATGAGAGGTTTTTTTCAAAAAAGAAACAAAAAAGGAGAAAGGAGTCGGGGAGGGGAAGTCAGCAATCACCATTGCTTCTTAGTTCTATGAAGGAAAAGGAAAAAAAAACAAACAAACAAACAAACAGAAACAAAGAAGGAAGGAAGGGAAGGGAGGGAGGGAGAGAGAGAGAGAAAGGGTGACAGAAAGCATACCTACTACTGCAATCAGCTGCCTGTCATCCTTCTGCTCGTCACTACTGCCGTCGTCATTGTCGTCTTACTCTTCCTCCACAATCTCTCTCGTTGGCGCTCCCTATCTAAACTCTTCTCTCAAAATTTCTTAAGGAACGAGAAAAGGAAATGGGCATATGTCCTTTAAAGTATTATTTTTTAGTTATTTTAAAATGCCCAGTACTTTTTGTTTATTTCAAAAATAACCTTTACTTTTTTGAGCTGCCCATCCCTTTTTTGTTTTTTTTTCCTTCATAAAAGGCCCTTTAATATATTTTCATGAAAGCCCCTTTGTTAACTTCAAATATAAAATAAAATATTTTTTATTTTTTTTTAATGTGGACCCATATTGAGCCCACCTATTAAAAATATAACCTGTAGACATAAATGTCATGCCTAATTTAACTTTAATAAAAAAATTTTCAAAATATATCTTAAGTGTCTACCCATATCCGTTATCATAACTTTTTGAAGATGGTGTATCGAACCCCAATATCTCGTGTCCGTGTCTATATCTGGGCATCATAGCTATACCAAATGGAGCTCCCAAGCCTCCCCTACAAGATCACTGGATTGGATTAAGCCCACATGGCTTCTTGCAAAAGACTCTCAAGTCAACCAGATTCATGGAATTCTTCAATTTTAATTTTTTATAGACGGGTGATTTGAGTAAAAATGTCCATTGCTAGTAGGATATCTAATGAGGGAGAGATTTTTGGGTCATACGCTGTTTTGGTGGCTGTATATAGATTACAGCAGTCGACTGCTATAACAGGCAACTTCGACCGTTTCAAAAATTCCTCTTCTCATTTATTTTAGGGAAGTTACTCTTGATTAGGAGCATTTACGAAGGAGTTCTAGGGTTCTAGGGGTGTTTGAGAGCATTATATATATGTGAGCATTGACAGTCGACGGTCACAACTCACAAGAAGGTACAGTACAGTTTCAGTAATAGAGGTTCAGCAATATTTGGTTGCTCTCGTCTTCCTCTCTAGTCATGTGGAAATATAGAGGATTAGAAGACCCCCTAAGGTTAGTTTTGGGTTTAATCTATGTTGTTCCTTGCTTATTCAGAGAGAGAAGGGGAAGAAGAAGAAGAAATTATTTGATTGATGTTGTTTGTTTGGGAAGAAAGAAATGAAGAAAAGCAGCAGGCAGGAGAGATTTGACTTAGCCCTAAGGTCAGTTTTGGGTTTAATCTATGTTGTTCTTTGCTAATTCGGGGTTCTAATATATGCACAAGTCTCATGTATGTTTGTATGTTAAATGGATAGGGCCATAGAGGAGGCCCACATACCTAGATCAATAAGATTTTAAATGTTAATGTAAAAACGTTGGAAGGAATTCTGAATTCATGATTAGACTGTTGGTGCATATGTCATATTATCTAATGAGGAGAACCTTTTTCTACAAGTGTCTTTTACACACCACAAAGGAATTCACGTGCATGAGTTATAGTTGTCAAAAACAAGGATTAAAACAGCGGGAGCAATTGGTGTAACAGCCGGCTAGCCTCTGAAGCGCTATGTAGCGGGCACTATGTAGCAGGTAGCAATGTAATTCAAAAAAATTGTAAAAAAAATCCAAAAAAAAAAAACAGAAAATTCAGAATATCGTAAAAAGCTAAAATATGTGTTTCTTTTTTTTTTTTTTCAAAAGCAACAAAGACATGGGGGCATAGCGGTCCCCGGTCCCCTTATTGTTTTTTTTTTCTTTTGAGTGTCTCTTCTAGCTTTAGAATGGAAAAAAGTGATATTAAGAACCCAACTTGGACAAGAATTGTGGTAAAAATGGAAGAACAGAAGCAAAAAGAAAGAAATGGAACCCTTCGAAGTCTTCAAAACCATAGCAACGCTAACACTCAAATAGCGTGGCAGTTGCTATTTTGATCCACTCAACATTGCTTCATGGAAAATCTCTAGAGATTGGAAGATATTCAGATTGTCGTGTGTTCCTAAAAATTCTGAATGATAGAATCTCATAAAAAATAAATTAAGAAAAATATTTAAAATACATTAATGTTATGTTTGAAATTTATAAAAAAAAATAAAGATTATAAGTAAATCTCAAAATATAACAGAATATTGCAGCATGTTTGATACCAATGAAATCTTAGGAGAATGAATACTCAAGTCCTGTTTGCACTGAAATAGAAGTGCAGTCCAACTCTGCAGCTCACTTCAGCCACTTGCATTTCTTTTCTTTTCTTTTTCCTTTTTATTCATTGGTAACAAAGACTTCATTGAAAGAAAAGACTAGAAGAACCACGCTAAAGTGTGGGCAATAATGGTGTAAAAGCAATATATCAAAACCAACAAACCAAATTACACAGAGAAGACAACCAAAGGAGACCTGTCCACCCCTTGCTTATGGAGGAGTCTACAAATGCATTAGGCAACCTCCCAACGTGCTTAAATTCCGCAGCACGATAGCAAGTGCTTAAAGCCACTTGCATGAATAATAGCTGGTTGGATAGGAAGAGTATTCCATAGATTACATATAACCTAGATTTCAATCTGATTCAATGATTGTAAAGATGGGATCAAGACCACAAAAAAGGTCGGTCACATTCACCAAATTATGCTAGCCAGAAGACCCCTAATGAGATGGTTGTGACCATCAAATGAAGAAAACAGCCATGGAATTTATGAAATACCATTCTTATCCAACAATCTATCATGCATTTATGTTGTAAGTGGTTACTCAAAAAAGGTGGATATTAGTTGCACTACAGTAATAGCAGAACCTATTTAACCTGATCATGTCTCTTCAAAAACAAAAAAATATTGTGATATCTTTTATCTTATTTCACTATTTCTGACAAAAATATCACAATTTCCAATGCAATGCTATGCTTGAGATAGTGATTGAGGTTAAAAGCAGGTATGTTAAATAGTCCATAGTAGGATATCTCGATTTTGGTTCAAAGAGTTTTCATTAGATTTGGAAGACTTTATGCCTGAGTATTCCCCCCTCTATATGTTTATGCTCTAAGGCATTCTTCTTCTCCACTTTCCTTGTCTATCTTAGGGTCCACATAAATTTGATTTTCTTTGATCACTTTGTAGACACGTTTGGATTATATACTGCTTTTGTGGTTGTGACATTCCAACAAAAATATATTTTTTGAATGTGAAACAACTTCTGTAACTTTAGCATCCCCTACTATGGGAGAAAAAAGTTATCAATGTAAATCATACTAGTTCTCATGCATCTAACATGTAGGTATAACCCAGCATTGAAGAAGAGAAACCATTCATCTAAAACATTTATCCCAAGGTTCCCAAGTATCAGACTGTGAATTAAACTTCTTCAATAATGAGTTTCATCCATAAACAAAAAAGGGTTGACCACTATCTAGGCTTTGTTAGTGAAATCTTAGTTTGGTCCCAAATTTGGTTCCCAACACAGCACAATAAGACTTCTACCCATGCAGTTGCTTCAGTTCTAACAAGAGGAGAAGAGAAAAAGTGTGAAAATTAGGGTCAAAAGGAGAAAGGACCATACCCATAATTTCCCGATTCCTCTGGGACATCTCACGGTTCACAGTTTCACAATACTGAAGCTTATCTTGTAGGCGGGCAATTTCTTGGTTCTTGGTGTGAATGATTGCCTTTGCATCAGCTTCAATTTCAGCACAGGCCTGATCCCTGGCAACAGCTTCGGAAACAAACTTTAAAAAGATGTATTCCTGGCAGAACTGCTCTATTGATTCTATCTCAAGTGGCGTTTCTCCAGTTTCTGAGGTCATGGGAACTGATAGACTAGCCTGAGATAAACCGCATACAATCCTCTGCCACCAGTTACGCATTAAGACGAGAGCGTCCTCAGCTTTCTTCCGCTTCTCAATCTCTTGAGACAGCTTCAACCTTGCAGCATACAGCTCAGCTTCAACATTTGAGCGGAAAGAATATGATCGTAGTGAAGTAGAACCATCAGAAATGAAATCTGCAGTGTTCAAACGTTGTGGGTAATTAATAGAAAGAAAAGAAAAAAAAATTCCCAACAGTCAATAAGCAAAATATCATAACAATAAAAAAAAATTAAACCTATGCATACATTGCAGAATAAATGGCATCAGCAAAATACAATTGAATATTTGTCGCTCACTGACATAGATCAAATGATTAATTTATAATCCATGGCATCTTTAATGGGGCATTCATCAAATGATCAGATAATTTATTAAAGATAGTATCACCAATTTTAAAAAAATTACTAAGTGTAGTATAACTAGTTATGAACTTAAGAGTTGATAGGGGCTTTTGGACGTCAATTCTAATTATTCTGAGGTGGTACTGTTTCTGTTTATTTTGAAAATACATACGGCAGTTGGTTTTGTTTCGCTGATGAACAATTACACCCCAACACCAACCACAGTCCCACACACACTGGCCGAATAACCAACCTTGTGTTTTTGTGTGGATTCTTGCACGCAAGCATCATTGACAAATGTTGATATTAGCATCATCACCTCCTCGAACCAACATTTTTTTCTTCTTTTTCTGAGAGAATCCTTGAGTTAAAGGATACACGTAGAAATGAACAGCGAATTAGATAACATGTGGGAGAGTCCCAGCTTATACAGGAAAGGTCAGGTTCTTCTTAGATAGGAAATTTCATTTACACAACGCCATAGGCATCTATCCCCATACATATTAATTATCACCATACATTTATCTCATTGAACTGCAGTTGATTGGCCAAATGAGTTCTACTCAAGAGGCTACCCATTTACAAATTTCATGCGCAAACATAAAGAAAGCAATTCATAACTAGCTCAAAAAAAAAAAAAAAAATGACATGGACATTGCAAGATATTGTATAGCATAAGACAGAATAACCAAATATAGAGGGAAACAGATGAGAAGAAAAGAGAGAGAGAAAGAGTAGTAAAACTACAAGCAGAAAGGTAAAAGGCAATGTTGAATTGAATACCATCTGGGGCATCGTAGAATTCGGTTTGAATTGAAAGAAGCCTATGTTTGGAGGAGGCCCCATTGCTCCCGCAGCTACTGGCGACACTCATCGAGTCACAACAAGGATCGGCAAACTCATCCAAAACCGCTTGTCCTTGTTCTTCTTCTTCCTCCTCCTCCTCCTCCTCCTCCTCCTCGTCCTCCTTTCCTTGAACAATACCTAAATAAGCCGGTGCGGGTGCGGGTGCCGGTGCGGGTGCCTCCTCCTCCTTTTCCGCCTTGTCGAGAATGGAAACATCCAAACAAGCCTCCTCTTCCTGGCCCGTCTGCTTCACGTCGCCCTCGCCCTCGCTATCTCTGTCGCATTCCTTATCCCCATCCTGGTCATCTTTGTTGACATGGAATCCATGGAGTTGAAGGTCGGGAGGAGGGATCTCAGCGCGCCGCTTCCGATTGACGATGTAGGGAGAAGGGGAGACGGAGGAAGGGGAGGAATTGGGAACGGGCGTGGGATTGGGAGTGGTGTAAAGAGCTGGAGAGATGTACACATGATGCGATTGCGATTGCGATTTCACTTTCACCTTCTCATTTTCTGGTTTCTTCTTTGTCGGAGAAGAAGCTGGTTCCAGCAACCTCTCTAAAGCCACTGCAGGAAAAGTAGGCATGCCTTCCTTCACATTCCTCAAAAAAGGAAAACAAAATCTCTCTGCTTCTTCTTCTTGATCTGGAAAGAGAAGAGAGGAGAGGGAAGGAGAGGGTTCTGCTTTGGAACAAAACAAGACTAAGAGAGAGATAGAGAGAGAGGGGTTTGAATATTGAAATGAACAAGGTAAGTATTTATGTATGTATGAATGTATGGTTTTGGTTGGGTGTTAACTGGGTGTTGGTGTCAGAGAGAGAGAGAGAGAGAAGGAAGAGAAGAAGAAATTATTTGATTGATCTTGTTTGTTTGGGGAGAAAGAAAGGAAGAAAGGCAGCAGGGAGGAGAGACTTGACTTGGCCCAAAGAGGAGGGCAGAAGAAGAACAACAACAACAAACAAGGAAGCAGAAGAATAAGAAGAAGAAGAAGAAGAGTCGTTCCCACGCGACAGCTTCTCTCTTTTGATTCGATAGTTACATACGCGTGGATGATGATTATGCATTTTTAGGTTTTAATTGGGCCTCCAGGGGTTTCGGAGTTTTTATTTATATACATATAATAATATAGTATACGACTAGCCTATCTGAGATCTTTCTCCCCAAGGCTTAAGTCCCAGTCTCCACCCATCCATGCCTGATGCCCCTCATTTTCTCTACATTTCCCACGCAACTGCCCCTTTCTAGCCCGAGAAAGAAAGTTCAAAAAAAAAAAAAAACAGAAAATGGGGGTAATTAAGACTTTTATTTGAGTGGGACAAATGATAATCAATGAAAAACAAAAGTCAAATTAAATTTTATATCAATATTTTCAAATTCTTTGTTTTTTCTATTTTGAAAAAATTAGAGAGGACATCTGCGATGATGGTAAAAAAACATCATACATAGAGAAAAAAAAACTTTAAAAGTCAGGCTTTATAGTTGCAATTGTAGGAAAATTCAAAATATTTGAGAGAATGAAGAAAACCCTTTTTTTTTATCAATTACAAATATGTAATCTTATTGAATAGAAGGATTTTACCAATTTGAATATTAGATTTTCAACTTTTCATCTATGTGAGTGGGGGTGAGATTTACCTTGAGGATGGGCCGTGGGCCATATGGCCAGTAGCCCATCACGGGCCTTTCATAAATATGTCACGCCTGCATGCCATAATTTGAGTTCGCCACTAACCATAATAGCAGTGTGTCAATACTATTTAACCATAAGTCTGTTAAATAATTAAACTTGTACTATTATTTTACCTGTCATACTACAACTAAAATTTTTATGGGCAATTTTACTAGAATAAAGAAAAAAAATGTCTTTTTTCTATGAACATCCAAGATAATAAAACATTCTTATTATCACAATATTATGTTATCCATTCCAAAGTATATGATAAGTTCTATTTAGATTTTCCAATGGCACACTTTGTGGTTGTGTAACTTTGAAACGCATGAGGGGGTGTATTTTGAGATTGCATAGAGTCGGACTTGAGACGCTTGGCCATAAAGAAATCAACGAAATCAAAGTCTATAAAGTTGAAAGTCGTATCTCCCTCCCTCCCTCCCTCCCATTTTGGCGAGAAACTCAAAGTGACTTCTCCTATCGTTGGCGTGTAGCAACTGCATAATAATAATATACGTTGGTAGGGTACTTGGAATCATGGACTGGCGGGGCTATTGCTTTCAAAGTTGAGGGACAACATGGGCCCATATATATGACACTAAAAAGAACATGTTATGGCACAGCAACATGTGTTTTTAATGAGTCAGTCCCATGCTTATATTGTATGGTTCACTAGTGATTCTCCCGCTTCCTTGCAGCGAAATTGGGAATCTTGATCAGACGTAGGCCACTTTTGGCAATCAAAATTCTAGGAATTTCTCACTTAATTTCTATGAAGTGGTAGATAACTCATATTTGACGATTGTAAATTAATGAGAATTTGGGTTAGTGGAAATTCTCATTCCATAGGATTTTCAAGTTGGATCCTCTTCCCTATGACTTGAAATTTCATTTTTGTGGATTTATGAATGAATGCCTATTTTTCTGGGTGAGTTAATCACGTATATGCTTTGATATCAAAGTAAAATTGTCTGCGAAGAATCCCATTTCAAGGGCATTGAGAAATTTTAAAATCTGCAGATTCCTCACCTCTTACAAACAATGCATATAATATTTTCATAACTATAATTGTAACCCTCATCATTGTTGTAAAAATCTTACGTTCCATGTCCTGAATCCTACTATTCAAATCAAATCTTAAGGAAAAACATTCTTATTTATACCACAAATCTAACTTATAGGTGAATCTTACAATTAGATGCATGATTTATGGAATTTTTTACGATTCTTGTAATTCGTCGAGGTGGGAACAACCATGACTGAATGCCTAATATCGCTTTTTTTTATTTCTTTCTTTTATTTTTTAAATATATCCATTTTTAAGAGGTTACTCAGTGACTAGTAAAAGTCCTTAGGGCCCGTTTGTTAATTTTCTATCATTGTAAAGTTAAAGTCATCTTCCATTTTACCACACAACAACCCAAAAAAATCAAATCAAAATACCATATTTCAAAAAAATTCTTTTACCTTTTTACACTAAAATCCATAAAATTACTTTTTCATCCTACTAACAAACAAAAAATATCTACTTTTAATACAAAAAGTCAAAAAGTTTTATTCTCTTTTCACTAAAAAAAACAAAACCTAATCATTGGATTGATTTAACCCCTCTCATTTTTTTATCTTTTAAAATTACCATTCACCTCGCTTCACCCTAGCAGTAAAATTAACAAACGGACCCTTAAGAATTTGTGAGGTTTTAAAGAGCATCTAGAGATAAATAGGGAACAATCCTGTGACCAAAGCATTTAATTGAACAAATGTGTTTGTCTTACATTCTTTTTTATTTGAGTATTTTGTATATACCCCCTTAAGGTTTTTAAGATTTCTAAATAGACCCTTGCAGTTTTTGTGTTTGCATATAGTCTCTTGCCTTTTCATTCTAATACCTTTCATGTCCCAAAATCAGTTGCCTTACAACCACCATAAGTTTTTAGAGTAAAATGATACTTTTGCCCCACCTCTTTATCTCTATATACATAATTTCAAATGCTTGGGTTTGTTTTTCTCTAAAGCTTGTAACATTGACCATTATTATAATGCTTTAATAGGAGAGAGTAACCATATATAAATCTATTTCTATAAATAAGGGACCCATTTTGTTAAATTGGAATCAATTATAACTAATACTTGGAATTAGATAAATTGATGCAATCCATGCATGACCTACTATTTGATTCATGTATGTTTTAAAATATATAATTAGGCTTTATGTGCATTGGAGAATTATGAAGGGAGAAACCATTGGATTTTGAATAAAAAATAATATTTTTTTGTAAATAATGACATTCTCATTTTTTTAATAGATGTAAGGGCAAAAAAAATTGTTTTTCTAAAACTTCAATACAAATCTCTTGGTAGTTGCTCATTCTCATCAAGACTATAAATATTGGGGACATATAAGGTATTGAATTGAAAAAGCAGGAGATATATACAAATACTAAAACCACATGAGCTTATTTACAAATTCTATAAACCTTAGGGTGGTACATACAAAATACTCTTTTAGTTTTATATAAGTTTTCAATTTTCCTTCATGAACACTCCTTTAATTTAATGAGACACATTCTAACCATTTTAAAATGACGATTTGTAATAAAATTCTAAACATAAATTGTAACTTAATTAATTGTTCTTAAAAATGTTAATATATTAAACTTATTTAACTTTTCATCCATATACCATTTATAATGTATTGATATATGTCAATGATGTTCTTCATACGATTGTAATCATATTATTAATTGTCAATATTTATGTTATTGTAATGGATTACCTATTTATTTATTTATTTATTATTTCTACGATAAATAAATTAATATCTACAATTCATGATACATGATATGATTTGAATCAGCTCCTTGAAACAATTTGCAATATAACTTCAATTTTTAGAACAATAATGTTCATAATATAAATGGCTTAGATTTCTACAACCATCCACCTGTGTAATGTAATTACACAAGTTAATGTTATAAAAATAACTATCATTGAACTACCCTGGTGCAAGTTTACAATCGTTCTTGACCTCTTCATAGGTCTTAAACATACCTCTATCAAAGGTAATATGAGTGGTTGCAGCTATATCAATCCACTGTCTTTCTTTCTTTCTTATGATGACTGTGTTCACTTCAAAGAAAATGGCCACAAAGTGTTCTTCTTCAATGACATTTGCTTGTGGCTTGTTTGATTTATTTTGTTGTGCAAGTTGACTAGGGAAGGTTCCCTTGTCTCTGGTGTTGATGAAGTTGGCCACTTGGCCCATCTGATATTTTGATTTTGCAAGGGTCTGAGTCATCATCATCATCATCATCAAAGCCTTATCCCAACCATGTTGGGGTCGGCTACATGAATTCTATTTCTCCATTTCATTCTATTTTGAGCTAAATCTTTCGATAAGTGCAACTTCTTCAAATCTGAATTAATTACTTCCCTCCATGTTTTCTTCGGCCTACCCCTACCTCTTGATGGACCCTCCACCTGTATATCCAAACTTTTTCTCACCGGTGCCATTACTGGCCTACGCTCAACATGCCCAAATCATCTTAAACGAGTTTCTCTAATCTTATCTCCTATTGGTGCTACCCCTAAATGTTCTCGAAAGCGCTCATTTCTAATTTTATCTTTCCTAGTTTTACCACACATCCACCTAAGCATTCTCATTTCCGCTACATCCATCTTATGAATATGTGTCTTCTTAATTGGCCAATATTCTGCTCCATATGTCATAGCTGGTCTAACCACTGTTCTGTAAAATTTTCCCTTCAATTTTGTTGGCATTTGTCTATCACAAAGTACTCCCGAAGCTAGTCTCCACTTCAGCCATCCAGCTCTTATCCTATGCTCCACATCTTGGTCAATCTCCCCATCCTTACTAATCATCGAGCCTAGGTACCGAAAAAAATCTTTACGTGGTATCTCATGGGTTTCAATTTTGACAGTAGTTTCAACACTTTGTATATGTCCACTGAAATTGTAATCCATATATTCTGTCTTTGTACGACTTATTTTAAAGCCTCTAGATTCTAATGCCCTCCGCCATCTCTCAAGCTTTGCATTTACACCCTCTCTTGATTCATCCACCAATACTATATCATCTGCGAACAACATACACCATGGTACTTCTTCTTAAATATGCACAGTTAACTCATCCATAATTAATGCAAAGAGATAAGGGCTTAATGATGATCCCTGATGTAAGCCTATAGTCATGGGAAATCCGCCCGTTTCTCCACATGTGGTTTTCACATTTGTTAGTGCACCTTCGTACATATCCTTTAAAATTTCAATGTAACCTCTTGGGATATTCCTGTTCTTTAAGACCCACCAAATTAAATTCCTCGGTACCCTATCATAGGCTTTTTCCAAATCGATAAAGACCATATGTAGATTTTTCCTCTTTGCTCGGTATTTTTTCATTAATTGCCTAAGTGAAAAGATAGCTTCCATAGTTGATCTCACTGGCATAAAACCAAATTGATTTTCCGAAATCGTAGTCTTTTTTCTCAGTCTTTGCTCTATTATTCTCTCCCATAACTTCATAGTGTGACTCATAAGTTTAATCCCTCGATAGTTAGTATAATTTTGTATATCTCCTTTATTCTTATATATAGGTACTACAATGCTTCTTCTCCATTCATCCGGCATTTTCTTTGTCACAAGAATCTTATTGAATAGTCTACATAATCAACTTACTCCAACCTCTCCTAAGCATTTCCATACCTCTATCGGAATACCATCTGGGCCTGTTGCCTTTCCTGTCTTCATTCGCTCCAATGCTTCCTTCACTTACACCCCTCTAATTCTACGGAGAAAAGTATACTCTTGTAATGAAGTATCCTCCTCCACTCTTGTATCGCCCAAATATTCTTCATTTAAAAGTTTACTAAAATATTCTTTCCACCTTTCTATAATATCGTTGTCCTTCACCAAAATATTTTCCTCATTGTCCTTGATACATTTGACATGATCTAAGTCCCTACTTTTCTTTTCTCTTATTTTTGCAAGCTTAAAAATATCCTTTTCTCCTTCTCTTGTTCTCAACCTATTATAAAGGTCATCGTATGCTTTGAACTTTGCGCTACTTACTACTTTCTTAGCTTTTTTCTTTGCCTTCTTATACAACTCAAAATTTTCTATACTCTTAGTCCCCTGCCAAACTTTGTAGCAATGTTTTTTTTGTCGAATAACTTCCTGAACCTCCATACTCCACCACCATGTTTCTTTATTAATATGTCTCTTCCCTTTTGATTCTCCAAGTACCTCCTTTGCAATATTCCTAATGCAATTAGCCATTTGATTCCACATTACTGTAGTTTCTCCTTCAATATTCCATTCTCCTTTCTCAATCATTTTGTCCTTAAATATATTTGCTCTTTCCCCCTTCAAATCTCTCCACCTTGTTTTAGGGTCCATTTTGTTTACTACTGCTCTCTTTTTACTTCTAATGCAAATATCTAAAACTCCAAGCCTATGTTGCGTAGTCAAACTCTCTCCTGGGATAATCTTACAATCTTTACAAGCCAACCGGTCCTGTTTTCTAACTAGAAAAAAGTCTATTTGACTCCTATTACTCCCACTTTTATATGTAATTAAATGCTCATCTCTTTTTTTAAAGTAAGTATTTGCTACTATAAGATCAAATGCCACTGCAAAGTCCAATATAGTGTTTCCGAATTCATTCTTTTCGTCAAATCCATGCTCTCCATGCACTCTCTCATATCCTCTATTATCTCTTCCTATATGCCCGTTTAAATCCCCTCCAAGGAAAATTTTGTCACTATTTGGGATTTCTCGCATTAAATCATCCATCTCCTCTCAAAATTGTCGTTTCACACTTTCTTCTAGTCTTACTTGAGGAGCATATGCACTAATGATATGAATTATGTCTTCCTTTAGTACTAGTTTAATTGCTATAATTCTATCACCAAACCTCTTTACCCCCATAATTTTCTCTTTTAAATCCTTATCTATAATTATACCCACTCCATTTCTTGTAATACTCTTCCCTGCATAGAAAAGCTTATACCCATCTATGAGCTCCTTAGCTTTATTCCCTTTCCACCTTGTCTCCTGTATACAAGCCACACTAATTCTTCTTCTTTTCATTACCTCAACCAACTCCATGCACTTGCCTGTCAAGGTTCCTATATTCCAAGTAGCAAGTCTAATTTTCCTATTCCTCCTCTTCTTCTCATGGATTAACTTCTTTAACCGCATTAGCCCAAAGTCATGCGGTAGCCCTTGCACACTTTTCACTGCAGCCTGACGATGCTGCAATGCGTCGCTTAAAGCGGGGAACGGCCTAGCCTTATCGTGAAATATCATTTGTTCAGAATTCATGTTTGGGTTGTGACAAAGTTTTACGCTGGCTGTCACCTACCTAACGCAACCCTCCTCCTTTACTCGGGCTTGGGACCGGCAGCAAAACTGGCGGAGTTTGCAAGGGTCTAAGTATAGCCATTTAAAATTTGGGTAGTGGTCTGCTGAAATTGAGCAGTACTCTAAGACATGAGTTTCATGACCTCTTCAAGGAATCTACCCTTTGGGTCAGTGGACTAGGGTTGAAATTGGGCTTTTGGAAACCAAGTGGGGCATTGGCCTGAGATTGAATGGGTTGAAATTGATTGGAACCTCAAAAATAACTTTATTGATATCATTTTATTATACAATGGTCTCTCAGAATTCTTCCTTCTAAATCCTAGTTTCTGAAACAAGGCTCCATAATACCTTTAAAATAGCATTAGAACTTAATGGAAGGGAGAGGTAGAGAAGAGAAGGAGAGAGAGATCCGGGATTTCCAGATCTAGCTGGGAAGGAGGAGGAGCCTTCTATGCTGGCCTCCTTTTATAGTTTTCTGGCTCCTAGGTTCATTGAATATGGACTGCTTTTTGATGCATTAAAAGATAAGATTTACTGCTCATTAATTGAATTTATCTCCTTAGATGAAAGAGACCCTGGAGATAAGATGAAGTGGAAGCTTTTGGCATTTCTACCTGATCTTCATATGGGGTCTACAGAGGAATGTGCAGCAGTTATACTTCAATAGTATAGATGTAATTGTAATCCCACTTAAAAATGTACTTGAAACTTTCTAGCCCCATAACTTTCTTATTTTAGCTCTGATTTATGTAATCTTAAATTCCACAGATATCTACTCTGAAAGAGCTTTCCAACGTTAGGTAAGTTACATCGATCTGATGTCTGGATTGAGAGTTATGATCATTTTAAGATAGGCAACGGGATTGAATTTTGAATTTTAATTTGCAATAGACTCTATCTTTACAGTGGTTGTGACTTGTTAGCAAAGTCAGAAGAATACAATAGGATGAGATAAGATCTTCTGAAAGCCTTAGCTGATATTTAGGTAGGATCCATAAGTAGATGAACTCTAAGTGTGTGGATCTTCAAGTAGTGGGACCGAAATCATTCCAGAGTTCTGTGGGTCATACAAATTTCATTTTCTGCACATCTAATTAAACTCATCAAATACTAAAAAGCCTACATTGAAGCAGGACCCATTCGGACAGAGTTCTACTCTAACTGGAACTCTTTAAAGAAAAACTACCAACATTTTCAATTAATGTATAAAATGTGCAAAAATTGTACAAATTCCAATTTCAAGGTAAAAATGCATGAAATGATGCATTTAACCTAATTAAGTCCCTAATCTAATCTAAGATGATACCTAAATCATGCAAATTCATAAACTTAACAGATATTTTGCATTAAGTCGAAACTTTTCTCAATGGGCGCTCAAGCGGGGCCCCATGTGTGCTCACGCTCAAGTATGCATGGTGGAACCGCAGTCGGTTTTTCCTTTTTTCCACTCTTCTTACACATATTTTCATGGATTTCAACTACATTAATCCTCCATGAAACATCCATTTACACCACATGTCATCTCTTTTCATCTTATTCAATCCACCAACACTTTTATTTATGGATTTTCCTCCAAAATCCTCATTCCATGAGGATTCCATTCATTTCATTCCATTTCCATTAATAAGAAACCATAAATGAGCTGTAAAAGCATTAATAATCAAGAAATTAGTTGTAAAATCAATAAATGAACATGCACATAACTTAATATTCATTATACTTACATTAAACCGGTGATTAGCCTTAAACCAAGTTTGCAATGACAAGAATCCCCAATTTCTAACTCACACCAAGGTCCTAAACATGTATGCATGAGAAAAAGATAAGATTAATGATGACAAATGTTATGAATTGAAATTCTTACTTAAATATTGACACATATTTCAAGAAAGAATCAAGATTTATAGCTTGGAAGATGTGTAGAGAGGAGACAAGCCCTTTTCTCTCATTGGTAAGCTTTAAGGTGGCCTTTTCCTCTAAAACAAACACTACTGGCTACAAGGGATGGTGGAGAAGAAGGTGGTTGGCTCTTTAATGGAGGTGGATAGCTTCTCTCTCTCTCCTTTTCTATGCTTGAGTAGTAATCGGATAGCATGAAAAGAAGCTGGAGGCTATGTTTACACTGGAGGCACAAGAGAAAACACTCTTGGGGTAAGAGAACTTATAAAGCTAGGGTTGCGTTTGGATTCGCATTTAGGTCCTAGATCTTGGTTATAGTACAAAATAAGTCACATGGTCTCTTTTTAAAATATAACTTAAGCTTAATGGGTCCCCATGTTGATGAATGTATGTTAATGACATGATGAGATATTGTAAGACCCCGACCCGTTAATTGCATGATTAGTGCTAATTAATTGTGACTTTAGTGTACTAAGTGGGGTTAGATGCTACTTAAATTAGTTTTTGCGTTCGAATATATTTTTGATAGCTTTGGAAAGTTTTGAGAGCCTCTGAACCTGGTTGGCACACTTTAGGACCGATTGTAATTTTAGCCGAGAATGGGAGGCTATTTGTAAATTCTCAAAAATTCTATTGTTGAGTTCATTAGACTAAAAATGTCATTCCCACAACTTTTGTGCATGTACTTGTATAGCCATTCGGAGTCCTGAAAAATCAACTTTTTGCTATTCTAGCTCAATTTTGCAAATTTTGACTTTTTGCTGAAAAATGCCGATCAGGTGAAACTTGTATTCAGTAGAAACTAGGTTTAATTTCAAGCAGCTTGTTATAAGATGAATTATCATAGGTGGATGCCCACATTGGGACCCCCATGAGATAAGTGGATTACTTAGGGTTAGAGTCTTTCTCTATTAGGTTGCTTGGGGAGGAAGCAATCTTATTGTATAAATAAGATCCTCCTCCCCCATGATGTACACACAGATCTCATGAATAAAAATCTTTCTCCCCTCTCTCTATTCTTCTTTGTCTCTGGTCTTCCTTTATTTTTGTAACACGTTATCAGCACGAGGCTCTCTTTAAGCAGCGTCAAAGAAAAAAAAGGGCACTGTTTGATTTGTCTCGTTATGTAAAAGGGTTGAACACTCTATTGGCTTATTTTTTTGTCTTTTCTACACGGCAGAGATGAGTACGGATGTTCTGCTTCTCTCTCATTCGAGCACAACAGTGATCGGTCCAGGGCCTCTGCCCTCACTTTTTACTAGTCAAGCAACCAGAGATCTACACATCTCCTTGCCCGAAAATCGAATCTGTTGCTGCAAATCCAGGCCTCACCACGCGGTGCTCCTGAGATCTGAATCGATTGCTCTTCTTCTTCCTCACATTTGTGACGTTGCACCATCACCACTGCAAGTCGTCAACGGAGGAACCCAGCATGCAAGTTGAAGAGGTTCTGGTTGCAGAACCATCTCTGTTGTTCCAACAGCACAGGAAAAGAAAGAGGAGATCTGAGCACCATCGCTACCACTGCCAGGAGAGGAAGAAAGCACTGGTGGAAGTTCTGTACCAGTTCTCATTACAGAACTGGAAACAAAGGAAAACAGGAAGATGATGTCTCCTGTGACTTAATAAAAAAAATTTTTTTTTGTCATGTTGTGAGATGTATCACATGGGTGTGTCCCCCCCACCCTTTTGGGTTTGGTGCACCGAGGCACAACAATCATTTGTGATCCCTCGGGCCTGGATTTTGGGCAAGTCAATCCACGTTTGGGTCAGCCCAACCCGAGTAAGGCCCATTATCAGTGTGACATCACTGATGATGTCATCAGATGCAGATCATATTCAAAAGACTGTTTTACAAGATTAAAAGGGCTGAGATTTGAAACTGCGACATCTTAACGACCCGGAGTCTGATTTGAGATCCGTTTGCGCCTACGGAAAGCTCGCGAGCAGATTTACACATTGACACCAAAAGGAGGATGATTCAAAAGTTAAATAATTTCTCCTTATTTTATTATTTCTTATTAGTTTAATAATTATATACATGCATTTATCGTTATTCCTTTTAGATCTGCAAATATTTTATAAATTTCACTCCTGTGATGATGATTCATTTTCTTTTATTGAAAAAAGATCATGGTAGAATTAAAAATCACAGATTATAAATAGAACCAGAAGCTCTATACAAGTAATTGGAACTCGAAGTTCCATACGATATTTAGAACTAAAAGTTCTTTCGAATTCGGACTAGAAGATCCGTTGATTATTTTACTCTGAAACCAGAAGTTTTCAAATCCACAATATGTACTTGAAGTTTCATATGATACTTAGAACTAGAAGTTCTATATCGAATAAATAACCTGAACCTACAGTTCTGTATGTTATTCTAATTTAGAACCAGAAGTTCTAACTCGGACCTGAAGATCCATGAATTATCCTAACTTAGAACTGAAGTTCTAACTCGTACTGAAAGATCCTAATTTAGAACCAGAAGTTCTGATTCTTAAGTTGAGAACCCGATGTTCTAAACTTCAATTTCTAAATTCTTCATCACATTTTTATTATTATCTTTGATTGGATGTTAAGAACCTGAAGTTCTACATTTTATTTCTGTTTCTCACATACATTTATTTTTATATTCTATAACATTGTACTACATGCTTGATATAATTAGTTCGGTATAATTATCACTATATGATTATATGAAACTTTAGTTTTAATGAATTTATTATTGCCAGAAGCAGTAGTTGCATATAATAGAACCTGAAGTTCTATATCCAATGAATAACTTGGACCCGAAGATCCATACATTATCTAGAACCAGAAGTTCTAAGATTTGGAATATGAACCCGAAGATTCATATTTATAATCAAACTTGGAGTTTTTGATTTTTAAATATTCAAAGTAGTGTAGATTGATACGAAGGCCATGAAATCAAACCTGAAGTTTTGACAAAACCAGAAGTTTTTCTCTAAGTTAGTGTTTCATTCGTGCACGGCATCGATCATAGCTGAATTTATACAAATACTTGAATGCTCTCGGAAGAGTCTACCTAATGGTATTTGCACAGCATTACTAGTATTGACAGCCAGAAGCTGATACTAGAAAAGCTACGTGCATTCTCATCAGGCCGTAGGGCTATAGTACAAGACAATCTTTAAAAATCGAATCATATTCGATTCTGAGCAAAACGACAAAGTTAAGCCAGAAGCTTACAGCGAGCCCTCAACTTAGTGACCATCAGGCTTTAATGCTTTGGCAGGATAGATTAGGTTATCCTAGGGGTACTATGCTCTGGCAAATTATTGATAATTCTGTTACGTACTCTTCGGAGTACCATCTATTGACCATCCTTTTCGCAAAGGAAATAGTGTGACATTAGTGAACTCATCAAATCCCGCCCATTAGCATACATTCTCACACCTAGGGTACACTGCCTTGAGTATGTTTTTCAATTTATAAGGTTTGCTATAGTAGGTTTGTGACCAGCATGAGCCCACAACGTAGACTCTATGCTTCACCCCCAATTATTGGATATCTAAACCCACTGATAGGAGATATGTTCAATTGTTCGTTTTGCTGATTGTCATCTTGATGAGACAGTCTTCTCGCCGTCAGGGGGAGATAAGAGAGTTCCTGAAGAACACCTTGTTCTTGTAGAACAACTTATTCCTGAAGAACGATGAGAATTAGTGTGGAATACTTTCACTTTGTCTCATCTAGATTTATGTACTTCACAATGTGAGAATGAAGTACGGAGAATTATGCACTTAATTATAAACGAATTCCTCCATGCTTTTAATGATGCAGCAAAAGTGACTAGGTCACATGTATAAGCTATGAACACACAAGCACGAATTAATGTCTTTGTAGGGCAAGTACGAATTAGTGTTCTTGAAGAACAAAGTCCAAATATGGCAAAACATGAATCTATACACGCCAGAAGCATGCTAGACCTATAGGTTTCAAGGACTCAGCTTCCCAGAAGAGGAGAAATAAGCAATCATATCCCAATCATACTTCAGAAGAGATATACTCCTGAAGAGTTTATGACAAAATCTACTTTCTCTAAATTTCCTAAAGAAATTAATGTTCCAGAAGAGACACGAGTCTCGGAAGAGACTCTGGAAGCCCCTGAAGAGGCAATGGGTACCCAATAAATAGAAAGATCTCTATACTTTATAATTATTCAAGAGAGATGTGATAGAAATGAAATTATCATCGATGACGCATTTGCTTATGTGGTAGCTACTCAAATATCAAGGGAAAATGGGAATGATGTTTGGGATATAAAACCACGTTCTATAAATGAATGTCGACAAAGAACATATTGGCCAAAATAAAGAGATACTATTAAAGAATTACAATCTCTAAATAGACGTGGTATATATGAACCTATAGTACAAACTCCAAAAGGTGTTAACCCTGTAGGTTACAAAGGGTGTTTGTAAAAAAAATGAACGAAAGGCAAACTTGTGATACAAGGTTTCCTGTAGAAACTTGGGATTGAAAACATACATAGTCATATATATGAAAATCCCAGAAGGATTTACTTTGCCTGAATCAAAGTAAGAGAGTACGTACTAAATATAAGTAAGACGTTCATTGTACCGCCTGAAGCATTCCAGAAGAATATGGTACAATCATCTTAGTAAATGTCTATATAAGGAAGAGTATGAAAACAATCCCATTTGCCTGTTTATCTTTATACAATCCTTAAAAGGATTTATAATAGTAGAAGTTTATGTAAATAACATAAATCTAATTGAGACTCCAGAAGAACTCGAGAACACTATTGACTATTTTATCTCGGCCTACAGATCGAGGGAAGTTCTAATGAGATTTTCACTCTTTATAAATATGCTTCCCATATATATAGTTTTGCACCAAGGCTTTGGATTGGTATTAAACAAACGCTATGATATTTATGTCTGTTTTATGGTTGAAATCAAATTTTGTGGGATATACAGATTCAGGATATATCCCTGAGCCTCATAAGGGTCGATTATAGACATGTTATATGTTTCTTCATGTTAATATCATTATTTTTGGTATTTTACTAAATTGACTATTGATAGCTACTTATTCTAACCATGCTGAGATTTTAAGCCAGTGGGGAATGTGTATGGCGAAAATCTTTAACTCAGCATATTCGTAGTTCTTGTCAAATGCCTCTTAGTACAGGTACCCCAAGCATTATTTGCGAAGACAATGGGGCATGTATTCAACAGATTAAAGAATGACACATTAAAGATGACAAGACGAAGCACATTACACCAAAGTTCTTCTTCACTCATGAGCTTCAAGATAATAGCAAGATTAAAGTCAAGCAAGTTCGTTCAAGCAATAACCTGACTGATCAGTTTACGAAGTTTTTGCCAAAAATCAGTATTTTAGAAATTGTATACGAGATTGGCATGCTTAATTTTGTACAAAGATGTTATCATCAAGGGGAGTAGTCAATCAAGGGGAGGCATCCTGAAGTATGCTACCCAGGACATATGTGTGCTGTACTCTTTTTCCTTCTCTAGGTTTTATCCCACTGGGTTTTCCTAGTTAAGGTTTTAACGAGGCAACATTATGCACATCCAACACCAATTCAATGGTCCTATCGAATGTTGTACTCTTTTTCCTTCGCTTTGGTTTTTATGCCACTGGGTTTTTCCTTTGCAAGGTTTTAATGAGGCAACTGTCATTGAGTGGTGGTCATCCAAGGGCGAGTGTTATAAGATGAATTATAATAAGTGGATGCCCACATTGGGACCCCCATGAGAGAAGTGGATTACTTAGGGTTAGAGTTTTTCTCTATTAGGTTGCTTGGGGAGGAAGCAATCTTATTCTATAAATAAGATCCTCCTCCCCCATGATGTACACACAGATCTCATGAATAAGAATCTTCTCCCCTCTCTCTATTCTTCTTTGTCTCTGGTCTTCCTTTATTTTTGTAACACAGCTTTCATTCTTTGACTTTTTCCGTCCTAAGCCCATAGAGTGTTGAAATTGGGCCTATAAGTTACATTAGTTGTGGGGCCCACTTCTCATAAGATAAATACATGTAACCTCTTCATTTCCTCTTCTATTTCTCCCAGATGTTGTAGCAACGAGCGTGACCCTTCCAACTCTTTCCTCTTGCCTTCTTACGCAGATCAGTCCCAAAGCTCAACAGAACTCAAAGATTCCAGCCATCTTTCAATTCTCCATCACCTCACCTCTTTCCTCATACAACTTTCTTGGATTTTCCAGTACAAAAACCCCCTCGCCCTTCATTTTCTTGTTGGTTAGATCTTTTACAGGTATGAGATGACTTCCACCTCTTAGATTCAGTTAGAGCAGCCCCTTATGAGTAGTTTTATGACACAAGTAAAGTGGGTTTCATTCACTTCCATTCCTTTCTTATTTTTGGGTTGATTTTTGGAGTAATTGTGGGGTCTGTTTTAGGAATTGATTCCAGCTGTTGGGGAGTGGTGAGACAGTGTTTTTGGAAGCCAAGTAACTCGAGTAAGTGATTGGATTAGTGGATTTCAACCATATGTAAAATCTGTGCACATGGGTTTTAATTTCCTATGTAATCTACTATGAATATTTTCCTCTAATTTAAATGGTCTTCTTTAGTTGGATTAGGACAAATTCAGAGATGATGTAGTGGCCTAATGAAACGGTGTTGAAAATTGAGGCAAGTGGTGGCCAAAACATAAATGAAATTGGGACTGATTTCCACTTCCCGTGTTGTGTTTGGACATTGGCATGAAAGGCCATGTCCTAACAAGTTCTGGCCATCGGACATGGCCCCATGGGGGTCCATGTCCAAACAACCTCAATGGTTTTTCGGACATGGAGCCATAGGGCACATGTTCAAAGGACATGGAGCCCCCTCCGTGGGGGCCACTTTAAGCGGATATGTGGGCTGTTTTTTTTTTTTTTCAATATTTGGGAGGATATTGAAACTTTAAATTGGAATTTAAAGCAACAATTAGAACACTAATCCTCCATTATTTGGCCATCAAATTAAGGATTTAAATTTCTTAAAACCATGATTTTATATTCTACCTAGAGCAAAGGAACCTCATTTAACTCAAAACAAACCTGGTCCTACCTTAGAATGTTTGATAGGAAGAGTACCCCTCGGGGCATCATCTGGGGGTATATTTTGGACCTCATTAAAGTGAACGCATGCACTTAGTGGTAATGAAATGTTGAAAACTTTGAAAGCACCAAGGAATTGTAAAACTCTCGACATTTGGATCCTAAATGCATGAGATTCGAGTAATGTGGTCCCAAATTGTCGATGGCTATCTGCAAGTATAAAAAGACTTTTGTGATGGAATTCTGGATTAGTTTACTAATCTAATTTGTGTCATTTATTATTATTTCACTTGTCATGTACATGTACGGACATGTAATACTCCTTGTTTCTGCACGCAATCTGACCCTTTCCGTTACTTGATTGGACTTTAGATGGATCGTAGGAACTTGCTAGTCATGCCTAGAGGCGTATCGCACATTCATGCTTGTATTGATCCTCGCGATGACCGGATCCTAGGTTAGGGTGTCTTGGGATGTTGGTAGGGGTGCACATTGAGTACGCTCCTGGGCATAGGATCCAAATCATGCCTTTTTCCTTTTCGGGGCACCCCATTCCATGTTGGAAAGATGACAGATGTTTTTCAAAACTTACAACTTGTTTTATCCCGTTCTTTTATACGCAACTCAATTGTTTAAATTGGTTTTGGCAAAACAAGTTCTGATTTACTTGAGTTGTCCTAAAATACCCTTTTTTCCTGTTTTAGTGAATCACATACTTTCGAATACCCATCTTAGGTTCCAAGAGGTCTACTCCTTCATGATTAGCCTAATTTACATGACTTAGCATGTTTTGCACATTTTTAAGAGTAACACCTACTCTCAAGCCACTTCACCACGGTAGTGTCTTGTAGTCTAATTTCATTTAGTCATGTCGTGTCAGCACCACTGAGCTTGGGTTTCCTCTTCAATCGAATCAACTGTTTTGGAACCTTAATTTACATGCTACCATCTACAAATTGGGCCCTTATATTATGATTTTTGCCACCATGGGTGATTCCTGTATGCATGCACCAACTATATGACTATCTTGCTATTATTACTCCTGCGTGATATGTTTTCTATATGCTTACTATCACCATGAGTGTTGGGAGGATTTACGTTATATGTGGTTGCCAGTTTACCAGTATGCTTCATTTTTAGACTGTTAACATGCTCATATTCCTATCATTTTATGCTATACTCACATTATGTTGGTCCTTCTTTTTCCATTTAATTATTGTTTATGTTAACACCTTAACATGATGCTAATTTACTTTAATTAACAAGTTATCTAATTCAGTCACCTACCAGATTGTCGAATCTAACATATATAATCTTGGTTCTCAGCTACAAATTCTGATACTGCTACTAGGTGCCAGAGGCAGCGGCTGAGGAGCCGTAATATGTTGGTGAGTGGTGTGCCAACGACGTCATCTAGATGTCCGAACATATATAGAGATGCATTACATTTTGGGGTTATGTTGGGGATATCATAGATGTGTTTTGGACTTTCCTGAGACACTGGCCTTTATTGGCCCTTTCTTTTTGTAACACTCTTGCCTAATTTAATCCGGTTTAACTTCTAAGTAAGCTTCTTTTTGGTCATTTTCCAGCGAATTTGTTTTATGCTTATTGTTTTGTCTTTTTGAGTTTCATTTCATGTCATGACTAGATAGTTGGATTGAGTTTAACCTAGATCGGGTAGACATGAGCCATTTTTCGTAATTTTAGATTTTGTAAGATTTCGTCATTCATACATCATCTTGGTGTCATCACGTATATCTTGTTAAGCTTGTCGATTTCCATAACTGACCCGCATGCAAACAACGTTGTTTGTTTCCATTGGATGGTTATTTGACTTAAACTGTAATTATCTTGGAACCTTTGGACTTTTTTTATACTTTCCTTTATATTTATCTTATATAAAAGAGGATGCATGCATCGACTCTCTCCATTTTCAACATCTCTTCTTCTTCTCTTCGTTTCTTCCTTTCCTTAATTCTTCTTTTATGATCAAAGCAAGAACGGAGAGAATCTTTTGCATTCATTCTAGCAAACTCTCTCTTATGTGTTCTAAGGTAAGACTTGGGTTCTTGATCATCTGTACGAGTCTCGAATTCTTCTCATCCTTCACTGTATGCACTCGACTCCTTTTTTTTTTCTTGCATACATGGCTGTTAGAGCTATGCATAAACGTTCAACTTGAGCCAAAGGACAATAATTAACTTGAAAAAGCTCAATTGAGGCAAGTATAAGCACGATTTAGATTAGCGCACGTTGGTACACGATGATTGCGAATATTCTCCTTAATCTTGCGTGTGGTTTGTGTTTTATAGCTCATTTGTGTCCAATTATATAGACTTGTTCTCATTGTTTCATATTTGTGAAAGTTTAATTTTCTGTAACAGGTTCAAATCATGACCTTCTGAAGCATACGGCGAAGCGGTAGAGCTTCACGGCTCACTTTCTAGAGAGCTGCAAAACCCGACTTTACACTACAGTCAGGCTATGGCTAAACAGTAGAATATGCTACGGCTAAGCCGTAGGCTAGCCGTGACCCAACCGTAGGTCAAGCTACGGCTTGATGTCCAAAGAGCTAAAATTAGGAGAAATCTTCTATGGTCCAGTCACGGCTAAGCCGTGTGGTGTGCTACGGCTAAGCCGTACTTAACCGTGATTGAACCGTAGACAAATCACGGTTTAGCAGTTAGAGGAAGCACATGTTAGCCGTGGCTCGCCATAAATACGGAAGAAAGTTCTGGGAACTACGGCTGAGCTGTAGTGCACAATACTGCTAAACCATAAGATGCCTACTGCTAAGCCGTAGGTCACCCATGGCTAAGCCGTGAGGCAAAAGCAAAAGATAGTATGTATGTATGAGACCTTATAAGGCCTTCGAGTTGGAATGTAAGTAACCCTTAACTTGTCCAATGGAATATAAGAATCACATGAATGGTCTTAAGGGCTGTAACTCATTCATGTGTGTTGTCCAGTTGTTAAGCACCTCCCCATGGGTGTTGGTTTAAGGGACTCCGATACCCCTTTTCGACACAACATAACACGAAAAAAAAGACAACTATGTATCGGATAACTTAAAATTACATCATCATGTACGGTTAGAAACACTAGATGACTATATTAGATTTGGCTAGTAAACTATCTTGATTCAATCAAATTGAATTGCATGGCATATTGGACGACGATTATTGTCCTCCACTCTTATGTACGGATTGAATGTTCAACGTATGCCTTTTCGATATTGGATAATGTATAAGGTAGATCTGCTTGACAATTAATATTCCATTTCATGTACATTGGTTATTGATGTGGACTTGAATATGATTGTCTAGCATGAACGCATTGAAAGTAATTCCGTTTCCTTAATGAATTGCCTGTGACCCAAGTCCAAGTTTATGATTGATTTGAAATGGCCAGGCACTACTCAGCCTCAGCCTCATGATACCCAGTGGGGTTGATTTTGGCGTAGTATGTATGTTGCCGCTACAGTATGGTTATATCTTAGGGCTTTCGGACCTCGGAAAACTTGAGACCCTTTTGTACTCTGGTTCGGTCGATGGTGTTCTCTTCATATATAGATCCCTAGAGGAAGGATATGACAAATGTAGTAGCCACATAGTGCAGTACATCTGTGCATTGATTCTATTAGCATGCTTTATTCTAATGCACAACTTGCCTAGTACCATAAATTGAACTCTATGCAATATTACTTATTACTGATTCTTTTAAACACAACGCGTGTTATTTTATTGTTGCTTGTGCTTTGCTGAATTGTTGTATTCACTAGTTGTCCTTGGTGTTGCAGGGTCAAATTTCGCTGCCGACCCCTCGTCAGTCGACAAGACTCCAGAGGAGACCGTAAAAGCCCCATTAGGGCTAAAGGAGTGGATGTGATCACTCCACCAGATAACGGCATGGCATGATAGGCTTCCTCTTGGATTTTCTGCGGGATGCATTATGTTTTTGTCTTAGAGTTCGTTTGACTTTTTGCACTTTGTGGCTAGTCCTCTAGAAACAGTTTCTTCACTCTTATATAGATAGGATTTCTTGTTCTTCATATATCATGTAATTATTGGACTCTTCAATTAATCTTGTTTATGTTAGTGTATTCTCCTTTCCATGCAATGATAGTTACAGCTTCCGCATACATGGTGTTTGCACGTGTGAGTTACCCTTGTGCGTGTTCATTTAGACAGGGCTTAAGTGTATATGCACGGGAGTACACGTGTCACTGATTAGGTTTAAACTTAATCCCCAATTTCTTGGGCTTGGGTTGTGACACTTTTGGAGCTATAATTAAAACTACTTTTGTATAAATACTTTAAAATAAATGAATGAGAATGCCAATTATTTTGTTTATTTCTGATATCATGTCTCGTATGATGTTTATGCCAAGAATGATTTGCTATATGCTTCTGCTAAAGATAATGTGATTTTAGAACATGAGATCTTCGTGATTCTCACTGTGAAAACCTGTAGGAAATTATGCGTGCAAGAAAACCTTTCACACATGTCCTGCACATGTAATTCAACCACATCGCTGGTCCCGGATTGGTTTGATCTTATTCCCAATCCAGTCCAGGGTTGCAACAGATATTGCATGACTATGAATCACATGTGGGGTTCATCTAATCTACTTAAGTGCATTTAGGATAGATTTCCTATATAACCAACCTAATTAGCATAGAAACCCCAGCTAAGATCAAATTAGTGGTAATTAAGGAAAAACACAAATAATTAGACATGACGACCTTAATCATGGGGTAGGGATCTTAGACATTGTCATTTTTATTTTTTATTCTAACATCTTTTTTAAGCTTTTTTTAATGGGTATGCTAATAAGAGAGAGAGAGATAGAGAGAGAGAGAGAGAGAGAGAGAGACTTGATCTTTATAGTCTGCATTTGTGACATGAACACACACATGCACATAGAAGCTCATGATTTAGAATGATGGTCTTAGGGTGTGACACATTTACCCTGAGACACTGTACCTTGTGACTTGCCTAAATTTGACACTTGACCAATAATTACTCACCTCTAGATTGAAAACAAAAGGAAAATAAAAATAAAAATAAAGAAATGATGCCTCCCATAACCATTAAATTTAAGTACTGCAGATCAATGAGTTAGGATGATTTAATGTAATTGATATTTTATACAACTATAGATCTCTTTGATGCATTTCTATCCTCCAACTCCTCAAAGTGGTCCAGATGGTTGATTGCATCCATCGCATCATCAAGTTCATCACCTGGCTATGGTCATCTACAAATCCTTCGAGCAGACTCCTTGTGGGGGCTACACCAATCATTGCCGCATGGGTGGTTGGGGGGGGGGGGTGGTGAAGGGATCAAAATATCTAGATTGAACCAACATATTCAAAAAAATTTTTTTTAACTCCATTAGATCGTTATAACCACCTTGATCCATAACTCTCAAGTGTAATGGTTCTAAGAGATAACATATATTTTTTATAATTTCATTTTAAAAGTGAGTGACAATTGGAATGGAGAAATAGAATTCATGTAGCCGACCTCAACATGGTTGGGATAAGGCTTTGATGATGATGATGATGATGATGATTTCAAAAGTGAGTGACAATTGGATAATTGCCAAATTTGGGCTTGTACCAACTATGAGCGTAATGACTAGTGAGTATGAGGAGGTTAATTGATCAAAAGGTTGCTGTAAAAGAAAAAAAAGAAAAAGAAAGGATAATTTAGGTTGAAGTCTAATTTCTCAAACTTAATTAGGTAGAAATCTACCTCCTAAGTTCTTAGTTGCAAGAGTCTATTAGTGCTATAAGATTTAATGCTTCATGTCCATTCTATTTTACATATTTTGTGATAATGGCAATTTTACCCTTAAGTTTTTCTTATTTCCTTTTATGGTTTATTCGTTGGCCATTATTCTAACAACCATTACCGGCCAGTGACTTTTTTGGCTAGTGATCGATGCTTTTTTTTATTGTCTCTTAATCTACTCCAAGTAGCCCTTTTTTCGTGGTTGAAATCCGAGATGTGGAGGTTAGCTCTGATACTAAATATTATGGATTTAATCAAGACAACAAAAAGCCCCAGAACTGAAGGAACACCTTAAATTAAATCTTATAACTATTTAGGACAAAAACATCCTGGTGACCGGTGGCCAGTGGGGTGTGTTGAAAATAGGAACATGAGACACAGGAACATTAAGAATTCTGAATTTTTCAGTGCACAAATTAAAGAATCAGGAATATTAATAATTCTGAAATTTTCAGTCCCCACATTGAAGAATTAGGAACATGAAACACATGAACATTAATAACTCTGAATTTTCAGTGCACAACTTGAAGAAACAAGATCATGTATTACTATATATGATAAACATGAACATCAATAAGATGCGTAAGAAACATGAACATGCTTGAAATAGGAACATTAAGAATTTTGATTGTGCACAAATTGAAGGAATCAAGATCATACAATAGTGTTTATGATAAATAGGAATATCAATCAGATGTGTAAGAAATAGAAACATGCTTGAAACAAGAACATGAGATAAAAAACATAAAAAATCCTGATAGTGCACAAATTGAAAGAATCAAGATCACGTATTAGTATACATAATAAATAGGTACATCAATCAGATGTGCCAGAAACTGAAACATGCTTGAAAGGGGAACATGACATACATGAACATTACGAATTATTATAGTACACAAATTGAAAGAAACATGATTATATATTAGTCGATATGATAAACAGGAACTTTAATTAGATGTGTTGAAAATAGGAATATGCTTGAAATAGAAACATAAGATACAAGAATACTAAAGATTCTGATAGTGCACAATTGAAGGAAATGCGATCATGTATTAGTGTACATGATAAATAAGAACATCAATCATATGTGTCAGAAACAGGAATATGCTAGAAACAGGAATATGAGATACAAGAATATTAAAAGTTCTGATAGTATATAAATTTAAAAAAATGGGATCATTTATTAATGTACACAATAAATAGGAATATCAAACAAAAGTGTCAGAAACAGGAACATGCTTGAAACAGGAATATGAGAAATAGGAATATTGAGAATTTTGATAGTGTATAAATTAAAGGAAATAGGATCATATATTAGTATATATGATAAATAGGAACATCAATTAGATATGTCAGAAACAAAAACATGCTTGAAATAGGAACATGAGATACAGGAACATTAAGAATTCTAATAGTGTACAAATTAAAGGAAACATGATTATATATTGCGTACATGATAAATAGGAACATCAATTGGATGTGTTAGAAATACGAACATGCTTGAAACAGGAACATGAGATACATGAACATTAATAATTCTGACAGTGTACAAATTGAAGGAGAGAAGATCATGTATTGGTGCACATGATAAATAAGAATATCAAGTAAATGTGTCAGAAACAAGAACATGTGGTCACAGTGTAAAAAACAAAAAAACACCACCGCCGAAAGTTTGGGGAAAATTTGCCGGAGGTGGTCTTTGCTCGCACGGCCAGACTGTAACAATGCTATAGTTTGTTTCGCCTAAGTGTACATTGAGATTGAGTAATCTGCGAGAGCGAAGCAAATGGTCAAGTGATCATCACGATTAATACGAAATTCTTATCTACGCCATGGGGATATGTGTTGACCCATAAAATTTTGCAAATAATACAGCGAAGGTATTACAAGCTTTCGATTATAAAGTTCCAAACTTTTTAAAGCACTTGGACCTCATCTCAGCTCAAATCAGTTTCAGAAACTCTTTGCCAGCTCTTTGGGAATCATTGCGGGACCTAGCACTTCCACATGTTGAAGCAAGCTTCTACTCAACAAAATACTTTCAAGTACATTTAAAGACTACTCCTCAAGGATTCAGAGCAGTTTGACATCATTTGGATTTAAACTTGGTCCAGATGATCGTATACTATGCTCTGTGGGCCCCTGTGCAGAGTGACATTCCATGAAGATTAAATTAGCTAAAACTCTTAGAGGAAGCTCAAATGATGCCCAAGACAGGCCCTACAAAATTTTGAGTTGAACAGACATCATCGAACCCAAAAGCCACAAGCATGTCAACTTGGGGTCAGTCCCACCAAGCCATGGGGTCACTGACCAAAGTCCTGCTTCCTGATATCCAAAATTGATGAAATTTGGGCAAATACTCCAAGATATCCCTAATGTCAGTTCCCCTAAGTTTCGAACCAAACTGAAGTCATTTCGGCCTCAAAGAGCTTAGACAAGGGCCCACTTTCATAAAAAGTCAACTGGAGAGTTGACCGACTTTTGAAAGTCAAAATAGGTTGAAACTTCTATGACATATTCAAAATAGTGTCAAGAACCATCCTTCCAAGTTTCATCAAGATTAGACTTCGTTCGGACCCCAAACAGGTGAAAATGGGTCACAAATGCAAAAGTCCAAAAATGGGCCTTGTCCGTGACCGCAGCCTGTTCATCAACGGAGTTCACCAATGTCAGATGGTCAAAACCAGATGAAACTTCTATGACTCAGTCAAAATAGTGTCAAGAGGTATCCTGCGAAGTTTCGTCAAGATTGGACTTTGTTCAGACCCCAAACAGGTGAAAATGGGTCACAAATGGAAAAGTCCAAAAATGGGCATTGTCCGTGACCGCGGCCTGTTCATCAAGGGAGTTGACCAACTTCAGATGGTCAAAATGAGCGGAAACTTCTATGACACACTCAAAATAGTGTCAAGGGGCATCCTTCCAAGTTTCGTCAAGATTGGACTTCGTTCGGACCCCAAACAGGTGAAAATGAGTCACAAATGCAAAAGTCCAAAAATGGTCCTTGTCCGTGACCGCGGCTTGTTCATCAAGGGCGTTGACCAACTTCAAGTGGTCAAAACGAGCTGAAACTATTAGGACATGGTCAAAATAGTGTCAAAAAGCATCCCTCCAAGTTTCGTGGCAATTGGACTTCGGTTGGGCCCCAAACAGGTGAGAATGGGTCACAAATGCAAAAACCCAAAATTGGGCCTTGTCCATGACCGCTGCTGCGGTCACGGACCCCCAAAGGGCACTTCCTGCGGTTTTGGATGATTCTTCTCCACTTCCTTTCGAAGTGTAACCTCCCACAACCTCCCTTAACTCCCTGGAACTGCCAAAAACTGCTGGGGAGTCTATAAAAGGCTAAGATTTGAAAAGAAAAGGGGGGAGAGATAGAGAAGAAAGAAAAAGAGAAAATTGAACAAACACATGAGTATTGAAGCAAGAAAAGCAGCATCCCACTACCATTCCCTTCCTTCTTTAGCTACCAAGGTGAGCAAAAGATTCGGAAAGGAAGAGGAGAAGGGTGGGGTAACTACAAAACGAACTATGTTCATGCAGTGGCGACGATTCGAGGGATGACATTGTCATCTTTGTTTTTCTCATTCGGGGGGGTTTCATAGCCATTACAAACATTGTGAACAAGCCCCTTTGGGCCTTATTTTGTTCCTTGAAAATGATAAGTTCAGAATGACACAATTTTCGCTTTTTATGATACCCTTTTCGGACTTGTACAAAAGACCGTCCGTAAATAAGAATGATGAATTACAAAGTTTTCAATCGATTCCACAGTCGAATTCGATCTTCTCAATGGCTATCCAACACCCCAAGATGTCATGAAAGGGAGTTTCAATACTTGAAAAAGTTTGGAAGAGCAACCAGCGCGAACATCATGAAAAACGGAGGCGAACAGTGGCTTCACGGCCACTGTCTGCCAGTGACTGTGACCCACGGTCACTGGCCTGGGGCAGTGACCGCGGGTCACGGTCACCGCCCCATTTTTTCCTCTTTTTCACCTTTTTTCCCACCTTATGTACATTTTCTTGTATTTTCCAAATGGAGATCACATCTAAAACTTGAGGGAGGGGTTGTAAACTTTGTAAACTTGTGTAAACAACCTGCATCCCCGCGGTCAGGGCATTGAACCCATGTAAACAAAAGGGAATTTAATGATGAACTGTAATTGATTCCCATTCTTCTTAATGCTTGAAGTATGTGAATATCGGACATTGAATCCGTTACACCTTTCCACGTTACATTTTACGCATGATCAGAAGATTGGCGCCGTCTGTGGGGAGTTCTCGCCCTAATTTGTGATCAAATTTGGGTTAAAACGCATGAAATGTGCTGAAAAGTGCTGCTGTTATGCTGAAAGTGCTGCTGTTGCACTGAAAACTGCTGCTGTTGTACTGAAAAGTGCTATGACCGCGAGAAAGTGTGTAAAATATGCTGTGACCGCGGGAATCAATGGAAAATGGGCAGTGACCGTGGGTCACGGTCACTGACCTGTTTATGGCTAAAAATGACTTGTTTGACCCTTGAAGACACCCGTGCAAGACCTTGATGTCTATGATGGGTTTGGAAACATTAATGAAAGAAATTTGCACGTTGAAGTGCATTCTTTTATCATTCAAATGAAGGTATTAGGCACCTTGAAGTGCAAAATTTTGCCATTTAATTGGAGAAATTAGTTGAGGAACTTGCACCTTGATGTGTACAGACCAAATCACACCTTTCATGCTTTAGAAGAGTGATGATTCAGTCTAAGGGGCTTTGACCCAAATAAATTTTTTATTAAATCAGTAATCAGACTAACGACATTGCAGTTATGCACTGTCCGGCGTCATACACTGATGGATCCTGTTTGATCATTGCGGTAGTGGTATAGGCTCGATCCTGCAGGCCCTATCTCTTTGATTAGATCCAACCCTCTCTTGCTTATAAGACTGACACAGATGGCCTTAACATGCTGCCAAAATTACGGTAGCTAGGTCTAGTCAACTTAGCATGCTTTTAAGCCTGACTATATGGTCTCGAAATGCTGCCAAAATTCTGACAGCTAGGACAGTCAACATAGCACAATGAGATGGGATTTATGCCTATATCTGACCATTTCGGTTCAAAACCATGTTGGTTCAGATGGCATCTATAAACCATTCCGGCTAGCCTAAGAGGCAGCCATATTAGTTGTACCACTAATACAGTCCATTGGGCTTATTTTTGCAGAGATATCGTGGGTTCCCTAATCATCACTTTTGATGAGGCCAAGGAAAGGCTCTTTGAAATCTTCATGACCCAAAACAAACCAATTGCAAGAGCACCGAAAAATACTCGAATGGATTCTACTGCCCCTACGTCGAGAGTTTCAATCTTCCAAAGACTCTCTACTCCAACGGGCTCCATTACTTTAACTGATCCAAATGGGTCATCAGTGACCCTTAAATCCATCAAGAAAACAGAGACTCCCAAATCTTAGGTTTCCAAATATACCCAGAATCCATTTGGAGCTTTCAACATGGTTCAGGAGGAACTAAATCATAAGCTGAAGTCAGAAGGCAGCAAGCTTCATATCACCAAGCCTTGTCTAGGGGCAAGGTAGGCCCGGTTCATGGATCATAAGTTGGTGACACTTGGTAAGTCACATTCAGTGACTGCTCAATGCTTAAAGTCATCACGGACTCGCCCAAACAGCGAGTCGCTACCAAGCAAACATCAGAGGACCTCCAGCAGTTCTCGACTCGTAATAAGGCCCAGAAGGGTGCATCCATCCCAAGATACAGCACGTGGTCACCTCGACCACACACTCCAAAATCCAATAAGGCTAAGAACAAACCCTTGGCCACACTTGAAGAGAATACATTTTACCTTCTGACTCAAAAAGAGGGACGGGGGTTTGGCAGGAGACATCTACCCTCCATCATTATAGCACCATCCCTGCCATCTTCGCCCCAGGGCTTATCACATGGCGCTAAAGACAAAAAGCAAGCTGAGCGATTGGTCATCAATAATTCGACTGATCTCGCTTGTTTCAAGGATTCACTCTAACATAAGATGGAGCAAAAGAAAAAGAACAAGATGGGTGCTATTGACATCCTTTCACTTTCCACTTCCGATTCCATGGATTGGGAACGAGTTGCCAGCACTTCTAGGCCACTGGTCGCCACATTTAAAGATCAAGCCTTGACAGTTCGAATGGCTAACCAAATTAAGAAGAAAGCTTTAGTCCACTGCAAGAACCAAAGTCAGAAGCTATCGCAGCGCAAGATCACTTGGAAATGGGTGATTAAAGAAGATGAACCGGACTTGACCTCGTCTTACATGGTCGGGCCAGGTTCAATTCGAAGAATTACTCGGAGTATAACTCGGACTCAATCACAGGGGTCTGATTCAGACTCCCATTCAAGTAGTACTTCTGAAGGACATGTCGAAACTGATTTTGATGATGATCCTATCACTATCTTGAATGCACAAGATAGTCAATGCACTCTTCAGGCATTAACATCATCTTATCCCCGTCAGTACACTGTGTTTATGGTTGAGGGGAGTGGAACTAGCAAGGATGAAAATGGTGATGCTAGTGGAAGTAAAGATGCTGACGAAAAAGATACTGGTAAAAGTGAAGATGACAATGTCAGTGATGTTGTCAAACAATAAGGAGCTATGATCGACCACTTAACTGCCAAATTAAAAATCTTAACAGATAAGCTCGATAGTCCGGTTGAAGCTCAAATAAATCATCTTTTTGCCAACAGAAGAGAACAAGCAATGATCATGAAGAATGCCATTAAAATTGACCTTCTCACAGCTCAATTTAAGTCCTTAACAAACAAGGTGATAGCTGCAGGTTTTACTGGTAATGATCATTCATCAATCCTTGGTCATCATGCAGATCCTGAAAAACATGTAACCTTTAAATAAGTTGAAGAGATACTTACAAAATCAAAAGTGGACACCAGGATGAAAAAGAAAGGTATTACACCTAAGTATCCTCCGGAATTTGATCTGGTTCCATTTCCACCGGATTATAAACTTTTGACTTTCCAACCATACCTTGGGAAAGGGTCAGCATATCAGCATATTGTGCATTTCAAATTACTCCTAGGAAGCCTGCCAGAGTTAGATGCACTAAAAATAAGACTATTCATCAGCACATTAAAAGGAGTCGCCTTCGATTGGTACAAGCAGTTACCAGAACTCTCATTCATGACATGGCCGATCACAGAAGAGAAGTTCTTACTCCATTTTCAGGAAGAGGATCAGACAGTCACCTTTGCTATGCTCAGCAGCACAAGGCAAGGAGACAACGAAACTGCACAGGCCTTTATCAATAGATGGAGAGCATTATCCTATAAATGCTTGGAACAACCATCTCAAAGGGCAATGATTGAAATGTGCAAAACCAATTTGTGACCAGAAATCAAGGCTATCATACTTTGTTATAAAACTAAGTCTTTGGCCCGATTGGTTGAAGTTGCCACTGATGCAGAACTGACTCTCAAAGAGATCAGTCAAAGTCAAAGCTATATTGAAGATGTCTTCTCTGAGAACTCTTAAATAACTTAAGGGCTTGCAGGGCAAACTTGCCTACATTTCCAGGTGCATCTCAAACTTATCTGAGAAGCGTAGAGCATTATCCAGACTCATGAAGAAAGGAATTGCATTTGTATGGGATAAGGCTTGTGAAAATATCAAGTGGTGTCTCATAAACCCACTGGTCCTTTCAGCCTCAATTCCAGGCAAACCTCCTATCCTCTACATTTGAGCTCTTGATCACTCTCTGCAGGCATTGCCATCTCAAAAGAAAAATGAGGAAACTACACCACTATATTATTTCCAATGAAATGTACTTGGTTTCCAACACTAATCCACTGAAGGCACTTATGACAAAGGCAGGGGCACTGAGTGATCGTTTAGCCAAATGATCTCTTAGTTTCTCTCAATATGACATTAGATCATGCACTTTGATGGAGCTTCTAAGACAAATGAATTTGGAGATCTAGTTGCCAGGGTTGGGTTCATTTTTTGCAGCCCAGAAAGATTCCATGTCCCCCACTCCTTCTCATTAATCAAGTCATGTTCAAAAAATGTGGTGGAATATATGATATTGATGATGGGTCTCGAGTTAACCTTGGAATTCGGTATCTAGTTGCCAGGGTTGGGTTCATTTTTTGCAGCCCAGAAAGATTCCATGTCCCCCACTCCTTCTCATTAATCAAGTCATGTTCAAAAAATGTGGTGGAATATATGATATTGATGATGGGTCTCGAGCTAACCTTGGAATTCGGTATCACAATATGGAGATTCACAACTTGTAATCAAATAAATGAATCTCGAATATAAAGTGAAGAAACCAGACATGCTTCCTTTCTTCAACAAAGATTGTGAAATCAAGGAGACATTTGTGCTAATCGAATTTCACCATAATCCAAGACATCAAAATGTCAAAATAGATACAGTCCTCTATTTCTTGAAGACTCACATCATTTGTTGTTCTAGGATACCTAAACATCTACATCATGATAATGGTTTTCAGTTCAACAAAGATAAATACTCAGATTTTGTGACAAATGCGGAATCCAATGCTGTCCCTCTACGGCATATAACACTGCAGCTAATGGACTTACTGAAGCCTTTAACAAAACTATTTGCAAAATTTTGAAGAAAATGGTCTTTGGCAATAAAAAAGTTGGAGTACCAAACTTCTTGAAGCATTGTGGGCATATAGAACTACCGTTTGTGGTCCAACCAAATCAACACCATATTCTTTGGTTTATGGCTATGAAGCTGTAATACCCTTATAAATTCAACTTCCTTCTCTTCGGGTAGTTATGATGAACAAATACACTGGAGAAAAAAATACCAAGCTTGAACTCCAAGAGCTAGAGAGACTTAATGAGAAAAAGCTTGTCGCTCGACAAAGCATATGATTGTATCAAGCTCGTATGGCCAGATCTTTCGAAAAGAATGTCAAAATACAGAGCTTACAAGAAAGGAGACTTAGTCCTTGCAGTCAAAAGGCAGATGTTCTCCACACACATGCCAAAAGGCAAATTTGAAGTCAATGGGAAGGACCTTTTATTGTCAACAAGGTTTACTCCAATGGTGCATGCGCACTCCTCACACTCGAAGGAGACAGATGCATGATGTTTATCAATGGAAAACTTCTCAAGAAATACCATACTTGAATGTCATTGGTATACCCAAATCATGTACAATGTACCCAAACCATGTACAGTGTACATTCTGACTCCTAACCAAAATCAAAATCCTCTGGTTTCAAGCCTCACAACCTATGACTCCTAACCAAAATCAAAATCCTCTGGTTTCGAGCCTTACAACCTATGACTCGTAACCAAAATCCCTCAGATTTGTATAAAATGACTGCGAGGATCAAGTCCTTTGACCCTTCTAGTCAAACCTTTGTTACTTGGATAATGTCTTTACAAGACCCCTTGTAACATCCTACTATATAGATTAAGTCTTTTTACAAACCATATATAGCAAAACTCAGCTATGTGGAATAAGTCTTTTTGCATACCCCATATAGCTAATCCTTAGTTGTATAGAACAAGTCTTTTTGCAGACCCTATATGATTACCTTCAGTTATATAGCATAAGTCTTTTTGCAGACCCTGTATAACCAAAATCTAAACAAAAACTAAAACCAAATCTTTGTCCTAAGGAATAAGTCAAGGATCCCGGAGAAAGCCTCACACATGGGCACCGGATAACATCCATTTTTTGATCCCTTTCGACACCAAGAGGATCAAGTGATGGACCCTGGAGAAAGCCTCACACATGGGCACCGGATAATATCCACCTATATGACTCCCTCATTTTCGATTTGTGGATCCAGAAGGTCGCAAATCACACCCTCATACAAGTCTGAGAAAACCAAACCAAACAAACCATCCACATAAACCACATCAAACATCCACAAAAAATCAAACAAAACACCCATACTAATGACAAAATGAAGGAAAAGAAAGTTTTTCCGTTGATATTCATTTAAAGTTTAAGTACAAAGAATGAAGTCAATGTATACATGGCCACCCAAGCTAATCAAGATAAAAGAGTCATACAAGAAGCTGTGGCGATAAAATCTAGTCCAAGAACTTCTCAAGTCGCCTCCCTCAAGACATGCCCTTTATAGCTTGGATAAGCTGGGATAACAGCATCAACGTCAATTTCATTCAGTTTGATACTCATTTCACTTTCAAGGAATTAAACGAAGTTATTCAAGGTTGTCTGCTTCGCCTTTACTTTGGTGAGAATGCACTCTTCGTAGGCCTGGTTCTTTGAACTAGACTTTTCTAAGTCATCTACGGTGACTCTTAGCTTCAAAACATCATCTTTCAAGGATGAAAGCTGTTGCTACAATGTGATGATCTATGGTTGCAATGTTCATTACAGCCAAAGTTTTGGTTCTATCTCAAGACGCAACATGGTGAACCCACTTTGGGCATTTTGCCCCAAAAAAAAGTATGTGTTTTCTTGAAAGCCAACCTTATCCAAATTTTAAGTTCATCTTAAGGCAAACCTAATCTTGAGCCAAATTTGTCATTTCAAATTGCTTTGGATCAAGATCTACAAAAGCCAAAAGCCAATCTCTTTCAAAATTGCATCTCATTTTGAATCATGTCAAGCCAAGTCAAAACCCAAACTTTGATTTTTGAAAATGAACCAAAAATCCATGAAAATTCAAACCCCAATCCATTTTAAACTAAAACCTTTGATTTTCTTAAAACCTCAGGGATTCTTTTTTGTGGGTGTTCCTTACATCCCCACAAAGATGCCACTCTGGATATCTGTGAAAAATAGGTCAAAAGAAAATTAAATTTATTTCCAAAATCCAAACAAAATTCATAAACTTCTGAATTTTCTAAATACCTAAGGGATTCCTTTGTGGGTGTTCCCCACAGTCCCCACGGGGATGCTACTTTTGATATCTATGAAAATAGGGCAAAGAAATTCAGATTTCTTATGTTTTTTCAAAATTCCATCATCAAACCTTTCATGGTTTTTATCAAAATTTTCAAATCCCAAGTTTAGGCCTACAACCTACCTTGGCAAATTGTCTTTTCATCAAGTCATCCATCATTTCCACGGATTGGCTATTTCGAGGCATAATGAGTATTACACTATAATCATTGTACCTCAAGGGGGCACTTGTTGACCCATAAAATTTTGCAAATAATGCAGCGAAGGTATTACAAGCTTTGGATTATAAAGTTCCAAACTTTTCAAAGCACTTGGACCTCATCTCAGCTTAAATCAATTTCAGAAACTCTTTGCCAGCTCTTTGGGAATCATTGCGGGACCTAGCACTTCCACATGTTGAAGCAAGCTTCTACTCAACAAAATACTTTCAAGTACATTTAAAGACTACTCCTCAAGGATTCAGAGCAGTTTGACATCATTTGGATCCAAACTTGGTCCAGATGATCGTATACTATGCTCTGTGGGCCCCTGTGCAGAGTGACATTCCATGAAGATTAAATTAGCTGAAACTCTCAGAGGAAGCTCAAATGATGCCCAAGACAGGCCCCACAAAATTTCGGGTTGAACAGACATCATCGAACCCAAAAGCCACAAGCATGTCAACTTGGGGTCAATCCCACCAAGCCATGGGGTCACTGACCAAAGTCCTGCTTCCTGATATCCAAAATTGATGAAATTTGGGCAAATACTCCAAGATATCCCTGATGTCAGTTCCTCTAAGTTTCGAACCAAACCGAAGTCATTTCAGCCTCAAACAACTGAGACAAGGGCCCACTTTCATAAAAAGTCAACTGGAGAGTTGACCGACTTTTGAAAGTCAAAATAGGTTGAAACTTCTATGACATACTCAAAATAGTGTCAAGAACCATCCTTCCAAGTTTCATCAAAATTGGACTTCGTTCGGACCCCAAATAGGTGAAAATGGGTCACAAATGCAAAAGTCCAAAAATGGGCCTTGTCCGTGACCGCAGCTGTTCATCAAGGGAGTTGACCAACGTCAAATGGTCAAAACCAGATGAAACTTCTATGACTCAGTCAAAATAGTGTCAAGAGTTATCTTGCCAAGTTTCGTCAAGATTGGACTTGGTTCGGACCCCAAACAGGTGAAAATGGGTCACAAATGCAAAAGTCCAAAAATGGGCATTGTCTGTGACCACGGCTTATTCATCAAGAGCGTTGACCAACTTTAGGTGGTTAAAATGAGCTTAAACTTCTATGACATACTCAAAATAGTGTCAAGAATCATCCTTCCAAGTTTCGTCAAGATTAGACTTCGTTCGGACCCCAAACAGGTGAAAATGGGTCACAAATGTAAAATTCCAAAAATGGGCTTGTCCGTGACCGCCCGTTCATCAAGGGAGTTGACCAACTTCAGATGGTCAAAACGAGCTGAAACTTCTATGAAAAACTCAAAATAGTGTCAGGAGAGATCCTTCCAAGTTTTGTCAGGATTGGACTTCGTTCGGACCCCAAACAGGTGAAAATGGGTCATAAATGCAAAAGTCCAAAAATGGGCCTTGTCCGTGACCGCGGCCTATTCATCAAGGGAGTTGACCAACTTCAAGTGGCCAGAATATGCTGAAACCTCTATGAAGCACTCAAAATAGTGTTTAGAATCATCCATCCAAGTTTCGTCGGGATTGGACTTCGTTCGGACCCCAAACTGGTGAAAATGGGTCACAAATGCAAAAGTCTAAAAATGGGCCTCGTCCGTGACCATGGCCTCTTCATCAAGAGAGTTGACCAACTTCAGGTGGTCAAAATGAGCTGGAACCTTTATGACATGCTCAAAATAATGTCAATAGGCATCCTTCCAAGTTTTGTCAAGATTGGATTTCGTTCGGATACCAAACAGGTGAAAATGGGTTACAAATGCAAAAGTCCAAAAATGGTCCTTATCTGTGACCGCGGCCTGTTCATCAAGGAAGTTGACTAACCTCAGATGGTCAAAATGAGTTGAAACTTCTATGACTTACTCAAAATAGTGTCAATAGGTATCATTACAAGTTTCATCAAGATTGGACTTCGTTCGGACCCCAAACAGGTGAAAATGGGTCACAAATGCAAAAGTCCAAAAATGGGCCTTATCCGTGACCGCGGCCTGTTCATCAAGGGAGTTGACCAACTTCAGATGGTCAAAACAAGCTGAAACTTCTATGACATACTCAAAATAGTGTCGAGAGGCATCATTCCATGTTTCGTCAAGATTGGACTTGGTTCGGACCCCAAACAGGTGAAAATGGGTCACAAATGCAAAAGTCCAAAAATGGGCCTTGTCTGTGACCACGGCTTATTCATCAAGAGCGTTGACCAACTTTAGGTGGTTAAAATGAGCTTAAACTTCTATGACATACTCAAAATAGTGTCAAGAATCATCCTTCCAAGTTTCGTCAAGATTAGACTTCGTTCGGACCCCAAACAGGTGAAAATGGGTCACAAATGTAAAATTCCAAAAATGGGCTTGTCCGTGACCGCCCGTTCATCAAGGGAGTTGACCAACTTCAGATGGTCAAAACGAGCTGAAACTTCTATGAAAAACTCAAAATAGTGTCAGGAGAGATCCTTCCAAGTTTTGTCAGGATTGGACTTCGTTCGGACCCCAAACAGGTGAAAATGGGTCATAAATGCAAAAGTCCAAAAATGGGCCTTGTCCGTGACCGCGGCCTATTCATCAAGGGAGTTGACCAACTTCAAGTGGCCAGAATATGCTGAAACCTCTATGAAGCACTCAAAATAGTGTTTAGAATCATCCATCCAAGTTTCGTCGGGATTGGACTTCGTTCGGACCCCAAACAGGTGAAAATGGGTCACAAATGCAAAAGTCTAAAAATGGGCCTCGTCCGTGACCATGGCCTCTTCATCAAGAGAGTTGACCAACTTCAGGTGGTCAAAATGAGCTGGAACCTTTATGACATGCTCAAAATAATGTCAATAGGCATCCTTCCAAGTTTTGTCAAGATTGGATTTCGTTCGGATACCAAACAGGTGAAAATGGGTTACAAATGCAAAAGTCCAAAAATGGTCCTTATCTGTGACCGCGGCCTGTTCATCAAGGAAGTTGACTAACCTCAGATGGTCAAAATGAGTTGAAACTTCTATGACTTACTCAAAATAGTGTCAATAGGTATCATTACAAGTTTCATCAAGATTGGACTTCGTTCGGACCCCAAACAGGTGAAAATGGGTCACAAATGCAAAAGTCCAAAAATGGGCCTTATCCGTGACCGCGGCCTGTTCATCAAGGGAGTTGACCAACTTCAGATGGTCAAAACAAGCTGAAACTTCTATGACATACTCAAAATAGTGTCGAGAGGCATCATTCCATGTTTCGTCAAGATTGGACTTGGTTCGGACCCCAAACAGGTGAAAATGGGTCACAAATGCAAAAGTCCAAAAATGGGCCTTGTCTGTGACCACGGCTTATTCATCAAGAGCGTTGACCAACTTTAGGTGGTTAAAATGAGCTTAAACTTCTATGACATACTCAAAATAGTGTCAAGAATCATCCTTCCAAGTTTCGTCAAGATTAGACTTCGTTCGGACCCCAAACAGGTGAAAATGGGTCACAAATGTAAAATTCCAAAAATGGGCTTGTCCGTGACCGCCCGTTCATCAAGGGAGTTGACCAACTTCAGATGGTCAAAACGAGCTGAAACTTCTATGAAAAACTCAAAATAGTGTCAGGAGAGATCCTTCCAAGTTTTGTCAGGATTGGACTTCGTTCGGACCCCAAACAGGTGAAAATGGGTCATAAATGCAAAAGTCCAAAAATGGGCCTTGTCCGTGACCGCGGCCTATTCATCAAGGGAGTTGACCAACTTCAAGTGGCCAGAATATGCTGAAACCTCTATGAAGCACTCAAAATAGTGTTTAGAATCATCCATCCAAGTTTCGTCGGGATTGGACTTCGTTCGGACCCCAAACAGGTGAAAATGGGTCACAAATGCAAAAGTCTAAAAATGGGCCTCGTCCGTGACCATGGCCTCTTCATCAAGAGAGTTGACCAACTTCAGGAGGTCAAAATGAGCTGGAACCTTTATGACATGCTCAAAATAATGTCAATAGGCATCCTTCCAAGTTTTGTCAAGATTGGATTTCGTTCGGATACCAAACAGGTGAAAATGGGTTACAAATGCAAAAGTCCAAAAATGGTCCTTATCTGTGACCGCGGCCTGTTCATCAAGGAAGTTGACTAACCTCAGATGGTCAAAATGAGTTGAAACTTCTATGACTTACTCAAAATAGTGTCAATAGGTATCATTACAAGTTTCATCAAGATTGGACTTCGTTCGGACCCCAAACAGGTGAAAATGGGTCACAAATGCAAAAGTCCAAAAATGGGCCTTATCCGTGACCGCGGCCTGTTCATCAAGGGAGTTGACCAACTTCAGATGGTCAAAACAAGCTGAAACTTCTATGACATACTCAAAATAGTGTCGAGAGGCATCATTCCATGTTTCGTCAAGATTGGACTTGGTTCGGACCCCAAACAGGTGAAAATGGGTCACAAATGCAAAAGTCCAAAAATGGGCCTTGTCTGTGACCACGGCTTATTCATCAAGAGCGTTGACCAACTTTAGGTGGTTAAAATGAGCTTAAACTTCTATGACATACTCAAAATAGTGTCAAGAATCATCCTTCCAAGTTTCGTCAAGATTAGACTTCGTTCGGACCCCAAACAGGTGAAAATGGGTCACAAATGTAAAATTCCAAAAATGGGCTTGTCCGTGACCGCCCGTTCATCAAGGGAGTTGACCAACTTCAGATGGTCAAAACGAGCTGAAACTTCTATGAAAAACTCAAAATAGTGTCAGGAGAGATCCTTCCAAGTTTTGTCAGGATTGGACTTCGTTCGGACCCCAAACAGGTGAAAATGGGTCATAAATGCAAAAGTCCAAAAATGGGCCTTGTCCGTGACCGCGGCCTATTCATCAAGGGAGTTGACCAACTTCAAGTGGCCAGAATATGCTGAAACCTCTATGAAGCACTCAAAATAGTGTTTAGAATCATCCATCCAAGTTTCGTCGGGATTGGACTTCGTTCGGACCCCAAACAGGTGAAAATGGGTCACAAATGCAAAAGTCTAAAAATGGGCCTCGTCCGTGACCATGGCCTCTTCATCAAGAGAGTTGACCAACTTCAGGTGGTCAAAATGAGCTGGAACCTTTATGACATGCTCAAAATAATGTCAATAGGCATCCTTCCAAGTTTTGTCAAGATTGGATTTCGTTCGGATACCAAACAGGTGAAAATGGGTTACAAATGCAAAAGTCCAAAAATGGTCCTTATCTGTGACCGCGGCCTGTTCATCAAGGAAGTTGACTAACCTCAGATGGTCAAAATGAGTTGAAACTTCTATGACTTACTCAAAATAGTGTCAATAGGTATCATTACAAGTTTCATCAAGATTGGACTTCGTTCGGACCCCAAACAGGTGAAAATGGGTCACAAATGCAAAAGTCCAAAAATGGGCCTTATCCGTGACCGCGGCCTGTTCATCAAGGGAGTTGACCAACTTCAGATGGTCAAAACAAGCTGAAACTTCTATGACATACTCAAAATAGTGTCGAGAGGCATCATTCCATGTTTCGTCAAGATTGGACTTGGTTCGGACCCCAAACAGGTGAAAATGGGTCACAAATGCAAAAGTCCAAAAATGGGCCTTGTCTGTGACCACGGCTTATTCATCAAGAGCGTTGACCAACTTTAGGTGGTTAAAATGAGCTTAAACTTCTATGACATACTCAAAATAGTGTCAAGAATCATCCTTCCAAGTTTCGTCAAGATTAGACTTCGTTCGGACCCCAAACAGGTGAAAATGGGTCACAAATGTAAAATTCCAAAAATGGGCTTGTCCGTGACCGCCCGTTCATCAAGGGAGTTGACCAACTTCAGATGGTCAAAACGAGCTGAAACTTCTATGAAAAACTCAAAATAGTGTCAGGAGAGATCCTTCCAAGTTTTGTCAGGATTGGACTTCGTTCGGACCCCAAACAGGTGAAAATGGGTCATAAATGCAAAAGTCCAAAAATGGGCCTTGTCCGTGACCGCGGCCTATTCATCAAGGGAGTTGACCAACTTCAAGTGGCCAGAATATGCTGAAACCTCTATGAAGCACTCAAAATAGTGTTTAGAATCATCCATCCAAGTTTCGTCGGGATTGGACTTCGTTCGGACCCCAAACAGGTGAAAATGGGTCACAAATGCAAAAGTCTAAAAATGGGCCTCGTCCGTGACCATGGCCTCTTCATCAAGAGAGTTGACCAACTTCAGGTGGTCAAAATGAGCTGGAACCTTTATGACATGCTCAAAATAATGTCAATAGGCATCCTTCCAAGTTTTGTCAAGATTGGATTTCGTTCGGATACCAAACAGGTGAAAATGGGTTACAAATGCAAAAGTCCAAAAATGGTCCTTATCTGTGACCGCGGCCTGTTCATCAAGGAAGTTGACTAACCTCAGATGGTCAAAATGAGTTGAAACTTCTATGACTTACTCAAAATAGTGTCAATAGGTATCATTACAAGTTTCATCAAGATTGGACTTCGTTCGGACCCCAAACAGGTGAAAATGGGTCACAAATGCAAAAGTCCAAAAATGGGCCTTATCCGTGACCGCGGCCTGTTCATCAAGGGAGTTGACCAACTTCAGATGGTCAAAACAAGCTGAAACTTCTATGACATACTCAAAATAGTGTCGAGAGGCATCATTCCATGTTTCGTCAAGATTGGACTTGGTTCGGACCCCAAACAGGTGAAAATGGGTCACAAATGCAAAAGTCCAAAAATGGGCCTTGTCTGTGACCACGGCTTATTCATCAAGAGCGTTGACCAACTTTAGGTGGTTAAAATGAGCTTAAACTTCTATGACATACTCAAAATAGTGTCAAGAATCATCCTTCCAAGTTTCGTCAAGATTAGACTTCGTTCGGACCCCAAACAGGTGAAAATGGGTCACAAATGTAAAATTCCAAAAATGGGCTTGTCCGTGACCGCCCGTTCATCAAGGGAGTTGACCAACTTCAGATGGTCAAAACGAGCTGAAACTTCTATGAAAAACTCAAAATAGTGTCAGGAGAGATCCTTCCAAGTTTTGTCAGGATTGGACTTCGTTCGGACCCCAAACAGGTGAAAATGGGTCATAAATGCAAAAGTCCAAAAATGGGCCTTGTCCGTGACCGCGGCCTATTCATCAAGGGAGTTGACCAACTTCAAGTGGCCAGAATATGCTGAAACCTCTATGAAGCACTCAAAATAGTGTTTAGAATCATCCATCCAAGTTTCGTCGGGATTGGACTTCGTTCGGACCCCAAACAGGTGAAAATGGGTCACAAATGCAAAAGTCTAAAAATGGGCCTCGTCCGTGACCATGGCCTCTTCATCAAGAGAGTTGACCAACTTCAGGTGGTCAAAATGAGCTGGAACCTTTATGACATGCTCAAAATAATGTCAATAGGCATCCTTCCAAGTTTTGTCAAGATTGGATTTCGTTCGGATACCAAACAGGTGAAAATGGGTTACAAATGCAAAAGTCCAAAAATGGTCCTTATCTGTGACCGCGGCCTGTTCATCAAGGAAGTTGACTAACCTCAGATGGTCAAAATGAGTTGAAACTTCTATGACTTACTCAAAATAGTGTCAATAGGTATCATTACAAGTTTCATCAAGATTGGACTTCGTTCGGACCCCAAACAGGTGAAAATGGGTCACAAATGCAAAAGTCCAAAAATGGGCCTTATCCGTGACCGCGGCCTGTTCATCAAGGGAGTTGACCAACTTCAGATGGTCAAAACAAGCTGAAACTTCTATGACATACTCAAAATAGTGTCGAGAGGCATCATTCCATGTTTCGTCAAGATTGGACTTGGTTCGGACCCCAAACAGGTGAAAATGGGTCACAAATGCAAAAGTCCAAAAATGGGCCTTGTCTGTGACCACGGCTTATTCATCAAGAGCGTTGACCAACTTTAGGTGGTTAAAATGAGCTTAAACTTCTATGACATACTCAAAATAGTGTCAAGAATCATCCTTCCAAGTTTCGTCAAGATTAGACTTCGTTCGGACCCCAAACAGGTGAAAATGGGTCACAAATGTAAAATTCCAAAAATGGGCTTGTCCGTGACCGCCCGTTCATCAAGGGAGTTGACCAACTTCAGATGGTCAAAACGAGCTGAAACTTCTATGAAAAACTCAAAATAGTGTCAGGAGAGATCCTTCCAAGTTTTGTCAGGATTGGACTTCGTTCGGACCCCAAACAGGTGAAAATGGGTCATAAATGCAAAAGTCCAAAAATGGGCCTTGTCCGTGACCGCGGCCTATTCATCAAGGGAGTTGACCAACTTCAAGTGGCCAGAATATGCTGAAACCTCTATGAAGCACTCAAAATAGTGTTTAGAATCATCCATCCAAGTTTCGTCGGGATTGGACTTCGTTCGGACCCCAAACTGGTGAAAATGGGTCACAAATGCAAAAGTCTAAAAATGGGCCTCGTCCGTGACCATGGCCTCTTCATCAAGAGAGTTGACCAACTTCAGGTGGTCAAAATGAGCTGGAACCTTTATGACATGCTCAAAATAATGTCAATAGGCATCCTTCCAAGTTTTGTCAAGATTGGATTTCGTTCGGATACCAAACAGGTGAAAATGGGTTACAAATGCAAAAGTCCAAAAATGGTCCTTATCTGTGACCGCGGCCTGTTCATCAAGGAAGTTGACTAACCTCAGATGGTCAAAATGAGGTGAAACTTCTATGACTTACTCAAAATAGTGTCAATAGGTATCATTACAAGTTTCATCAAGATTGGACTTCGTTCGGACCCCAAACAGGTGAAAATGGGTCACAAATGCAAAAGTCCAAAAATGGGCCTTATCCGTGACCGCGGCCTGTTCATCAAGGGAGTTGACCAACTTCAGATGGTCAAAACAAGCTGAAACTTCTATGACATACTCAAAATAGTGTCGAGAGGCATCATTCCATGTTTCGTCAAGATTGGACTTGGTTCGGACCCCAAACAGGTGAAAATGGGTCACAAATGCAAAAGTCCAAAAATGGGCCTTGTCTGTGACCACGGCTTATTCATCAAGAGCGTTGACCAACTTTAGGTGGTTAAAATGAGCTTAAACTTCTATGACATACTCAAAATAGTGTCAAGAATCATCCTTCCAAGTTTCGTCAAGATTAGACTTCGTTCGGACCCCAAACAGGTGAAAATGGGTCACAAATGTAAAATTCCAAAAATGGGCTTGTCCGTGACCGCCCGTTCATCAAGGGAGTTGACCAACTTCAGATGGTCAAAACGAGCTGAAACTTCTATGAAAAACTCAAAATAGTGTCAGGAGAGATCCTTCCAAGTTTTGTCAGGATTGGACTTCGTTCGGACCCCAAACAGGTGAAAATGGGTCATAAATGCAAAAGTCCAAAAATGGGCCTTGTCCGTGACCGCGGCCTATTCATCAAGGGAGTTGACCAACTTCAAGTGGCCAGAATATGCTGAAACCTCTATGAAGCACTCAAAATAGTGTTTAGAATCATCCATCCAAGTTTCGTCGGGATTGGACTTCGTTCGGACCCCAAACAGGTGAAAATGGGTCACAAATGCAAAAGTCTAAAAATGGGCCTCGTCCGTGACCATGGCCTCTTCATCAAGAGAGTTGACCAACTTCAGGTGGTCAAAATGAGCTGGAACCTTTATGACATGCTCAAAATAATGTCAATAGGCATCCTTCCAAGTTTTGTCAAGATTGGATTTCGTTCGGATACCAAACAGGTGAAAATGGGTTACAAATGCAAAAGTCCAAAAATGGTCCTTATCTGTGACCGCGGCCTGTTCATCAAGGAAGTTGACTAACCTCAGATGGTCAAAATGAGTTGAAACTTCTATGACTTACTCAAAATAGTGTCAATAGGTATCATTACAAGTTTCATCAAGATTGGACTTCGTTCGGACCCCAAACAGGTGAAAATGGGTCACAAATGCAAAAGTCCAAAAATGGGCCTTATCCGTGACCGCGGCCTGTTCATCAAGGGAGTTGACCAACTTCAGATGGTCAAAACAAGCTGAAACTTCTATGACATACTCAAAATAGTGTCGAGAGGCATCATTCCATGTTTCGTCAAGATTGGACTTGGTTCGGACCCCAAACAGGTGAAAATGGGTCACAAATGCAAAAGTCCAAAAATGGGCCTTGTCTGTGACCACGGCTTATTCATCAAGAGCGTTGACCAACTTTAGGTGGTTAAAATGAGCTTAAACTTCTATGACATACTCAAAATAGTGTCAAGAATCATCCTTCCAAGTTTCGTCAAGATTAGACTTCGTTCGGACCCCAAACAGGTGAAAATGGGTCACAAATGTAAAATTCCAAAAATGGGCTTGTCCGTGACCGCCCGTTCATCAAGGGAGTTGACCAACTTCAGATGGTCAAAACGAGCTGAAACTTCTATGAAAAACTCAAAATAGTGTCAGGAGAGATCCTTCCAAGTTTTGTCAGGATTGGACTTCGTTCGGACCCCAAACAGGTGAAAATGGGTCATAAATGCAAAAGTCCAAAAATGGGCCTTGTCCGTGACCGCGGCCTATTCATCAAGGGAGTTGACCAACTTCAAGTGGCCAGAATATGCTGAAACCTCTATGAAGCACTCAAAATAGTGTTTAGAATCATCCATCCAAGTTTCGTCGGGATTGGACTTCGTTCGGACCCCAAACAGGTGAAAATGGGTCACAAATGCAAAAGTCTAAAAATGGGCCTCGTCCGTGACCATGGCCTCTTCATCAAGAGAGTTGACCAACTTCAGGTGGTCAAAATGAGCTGGAACCTTTATGACATGCTCAAAATAATGTCAATAGGCATCCTTCCAAGTTTTGTCAAGATTGGATTTCGTTCGGATACCAAACAGGTGAAAATGGGTTACAAATGCAAAAGTCCAAAAATGGTCCTTATCTGTGACCGCGGCCTGTTCATCAAGGAAGTTGACTAACCTCAGATGGTCAAAATGAGTTGAAACTTCTATGACTTACTCAAAATAGTGTCAATAGGTATCATTACAAGTTTCATCAAGATTGGACTTCGTTCGGACCCCAAACAGGTGAAAATGGGTCACAAATGCAAAAGTCCAAAAATGGGCCTTATCCGTGACCGCGGCCTGTTCATCAAGGGAGTTGACCAACTTCAGATGGTCAAAACAAGCTGAAACTTCTATGACATACTCAAAATAGTGTCGAGAGGCATCATTCCATGTTTCGTCAAGATTGGACTTGGTTCGGACCCCAAACAGGTGAAAATGGGTCACAAATGCAAAAGTCCAAAAATGGGCCTTGTCTGTGACCACGGCTTATTCATCAAGAGCGTTGACCAACTTTAGGTGGTTAAAATGAGCTTAAACTTCTATGACATACTCAAAATAGTGTCAAGAATCATCCTTCCAAGTTTCGTCAAGATTAGACTTCGTTCGGACCCCAAACAGGTGAAAATGGGTCACAAATGTAAAATTCCAAAAATGGGCTTGTCCGTGACCGCCCGTTCATCAAGGGAGTTGACCAACTTCAGATGGTCAAAACGAGCTGAAACTTCTATGAAAAACTCAAAATAGTGTCAGGAGAGATCCTTCCAAGTTTTGTCAGGATTGGACTTCGTTCGGACCCCAAACAGGTGAAAATGGGTCATAAATGCAAAAGTCCAAAAATGGGCCTTATCCGTGACCGCGGCCTATTCATCAAGGGAGTTGACCAACTTCAAGTGGCCAGAATATGCTGAAACCTCTATGAAGCACTCAAAATAGTGTTTAGAATCATCCATCCAAGTTTCGTCGGGATTGGACTTCGTTCGGACCCCAAACTGGTGAAAATGGGTCACAAATGCAAAAGTCTAAAAATGGGCCTCGTCCGTGACCATGGCCTCTTCATCAAGAGAGTTGACCAACTTCAGGTGGTCAAAATGAGCTGGAACCTTTATGACATGCTCAAAATAATGTCAATAGGCATCCTTCCAAGTTTTGTCAAGATTGGATTTCGTTCGGATACCAAACAGGTGAAAATGGGTTACAAATGCAAAAGTCCAAAAATGGTCCTTATCTGTGACCGCGGCCTGTTCATCAAGGAAGTTGACTAACCTCAGATGGTCAAAATGAGGTGAAACTTCTATGACTTACTCAAAATAGTGTCAATAGGTATCATTACAAGTTTCATCAAGATTGGACTTCGTTCGGACCCCAAACAGGTGAAAATGGGTCACAAATGCAAAAGTCCAAAAATGGGCCTTATCCGTGACCGCGGCCTGTTCATCAAGGGAGTTGACCAACTTCAGATGGTCAAAACAAGCTGAAACTTCTATGACATACTCAAAATAGTGTCGAGAGGCATCATTCCATGTTTCGTCAAGATTGGACTTGGTTCGGACCCCAAACAGGTGAAAATGGGTCACAAATGCAAAAGTCCAAAAATGGGCCTTGTCTGTGACCACGGCTTATTCATCAAGAGCGTTGACCAACTTTAGGTGGTTAAAATGAGCTTAAACTTCTATGACATACTCAAAATAGTGTCAAGAATCATCCTTCCAAGTTTCGTCAAGATTAGACTTCGTTCGGACCCCAAACAGGTGAAAATGGGTCACAAATGTAAAATTCCAAAAATGGGCTTGTCCGTGACCGCCCGTTCATCAAGGGAGTTGACCAACTTCAGATGGTCAAAACGAGCTGAAACTTCTATGAAAAACTCAAAATAGTGTCAGGAGAGATCCTTCCAAGTTTTGTCAGGATTGGACTTCGTTCGGACCCCAAACAGGTGAAAATGGGTCATAAATGCAAAAGTCCAAAAATGGGCCTTGTCCGTGACCGCGGCCTATTCATCAAGGGAGTTGACCAACTTCAAGTGGCCAGAATATGCTGAAACCTCTATGAAGCACTCAAAATAGTGTTTAGAATCATCCATCCAAGTTTCGTCGGGATTGGACTTCGTTCGGACCCCAAACAGGTGAAAATGGGTCACAAATGCAAAAGTCTAAAAATGGGCCTCGTCCGTGACCATGGCCTCTTCATCAAGAGAGTTGACCAACTTCAGGTGGTCAAAATGAGCTGGAACCTTTATGACATGCTCAAAATAATGTCAATAGGCATCCTTCCAAGTTTTGTCAAGATTGGATTTCGTTCGGATACCAAACAGGTGAAAATGGGTTACAAATGCAAAAGTCCAAAAATGGTCCTTATCTGTGACCGCGGCCTGTTCATCAAGGAAGTTGACTAACCTCAGATGGTCAAAATGAGGTGAAACTTCTATGACTTACTCAAAATAGTGTCAATAGGTATCATTACAAGTTTCATCAAGATTGGACTTCGTTCGGACCCCAAACAGGTGAAAATGGGTCACAAATGCAAAAGTCCAAAAATGGGCCTTATCCGTGACCGCGGCCTGTTCATCAAGGGAGTTGACCAACTTCAGATGGTCAAAACAAGCTGAAACTTCTATGACATACTCAAAATAGTGTCGAGAGGCATCATTCCATGTTTCGTCAAGATTGGACTTGGTTCGGACCCCAAACAGGTGAAAATGGGTCACAAATGCAAAAGTCCAAAAATGGGCCTTGTCTGTGACCACGGCTTATTCATCAAGAGCGTTGACCAACTTTAGGTGGTTAAAATGAGCTTAAACTTCTATGACATACTCAAAATAGTGTCAAGAATCATCCTTCCAAGTTTCGTCAAGATTAGACTTCGTTCGGACCCCAAACAGGTGAAAATGGGTCACAAATGTAAAATTCCAAAAATGGGCTTGTCCGTGACCGCCCGTTCATCAAGGGAGTTGACCAACTTCAGATGGTCAAAACGAGCTGAAACTTCTATGAAAAACTCAAAATAGTGTCAGGAGAGATCCTTCCAAGTTTTGTCAGGATTGGACTTCGTTCGGACCCCAAACAGGTGAAAATGGGTCATAAATGCAAAAGTCCAAAAATGGGCCTTGTCCGTGACCGCGGCCTATTCATCAAGGGAGTTGACCAACTTCAAGTGGCCAGAATATGCTGAAACCTCTATGAAGCACTCAAAATAGTGTTTAGAATCATCCATCCAAGTTTCGTCGGGATTGGACTTCGTTCGGACCCCAAACAGGTGAAAATGGGTCACAAATGCAAAAGTCTAAAAATGGGCCTCGTCCGTGACCATGGCCTCTTCATCAAGAGAGTTGACCAACTTCAGGTGGTCAAAATGAGCTGGAACCTTTATGACATGCTCAAAATAATGTCAATAGGCATCCTTCCAAGTTTTGTCAAGATTGGATTTCGTTCGGATACCAAACAGGTGAAAATGGGTTACAAATGCAAAAGTCCAAAAATGGTCCTTATCTGTGACCGCGGCCTGTTCATCAAGGAAGTTGACTAACCTCAGATGGTCAAAATGAGTTGAAACTTCTATGACTTACTCAAAATAGTGTCAATAGGTATCATTACAAGTTTCATCAAGATTGGACTTCGTTCGGACCCCAAACAGGTGAAAATGGGTCACAAATGCAAAAGTCCAAAAATGGGCCTTATCCGTGACCGCGGCCTGTTCATCAAGGGAGTTGACCAACTTCAGATGGTCAAAACAAGCTGAAACTTCTATGACATACTCAAAATAGTGTCGAGAGGCATCATTCCATGTTTCGTCAAGATTGGACTTGGTTCGGACCCCAAACAGGTGAAAATGGGTCACAAATGCAAAAGTCCAAAAATGGGCCTTGTCTGTGACCACGGCTTATTCATCAAGAGCGTTGACCAACTTTAGGTGGTTAAAATGAGCTTAAACTTCTATGACATACTCAAAATAGTGTCAAGAATCATCCTTCCAAGTTTCGTCAAGATTAGACTTCGTTCGGACCCCAAACAGGTGAAAATGGGTCACAAATGTAAAATTCCAAAAATGGGCTTGTCCGTGACCGCCCGTTCATCAAGGGAGTTGACCAACTTCAGATGGTCAAAACGAGCTGAAACTTCTATGAAAAACTCAAAATAGTGTCAGGAGAGATCCTTCCAAGTTTTGTCAGGATTGGACTTCGTTCGGACCCCAAACAGGTGAAAATGGGTCATAAATGCAAAAGTCCAAAAATGGGCCTTGTCCGTGACCGCGGCCTATTCATCAAGGGAGTTGACCAACTTCAAGTGGCCAGAATATGCTGAAACCTCTATGAAGCACTCAAAATAGTGTTTAGAATCATCCATCCAAGTTTCGTCGGGATTGGACTTCGTTCGGACCCCAAACAGGTGAAAATGGGTCACAAATGCAAAAGTCTAAAAATGGGCCTCGTCCGTGACCATGGCCTCTTCATCAAGAGAGTTGACCAACTTCAGGTGGTCAAAATGAGCTGGAACCTTTATGACATGCTCAAAATAATGTCAATAGGCATCCTTCCAAGTTTTGTCAAGATTGGATTTCGTTCGGATACCAAACAGGTGAAAATGGGTTACAAATGCAAAAGTCCAAAAATGGTCCTTATCTGTGACCGCGGCCTGTTCATCAAGGAAGTTGACTAACCTCAGATGGTCAAAATGAGGTGAAACTTCTATGACTTACTCAAAATAGTGTCAATAGGTATCATTACAAGTTTCATCAAGATTGGACTTCGTTCGGACCCCAAACAGGTGAAAATGGGTCACAAATGCAAAAGTCCAAAAATGGGCCTTATCCGTGACCGCGGCCTGTTCATCAAGGGAGTTGACCAACTTCAGATGGTCAAAACAAGCTGAAACTTCTATGACATACTCAAAATAGTGTCGAGAGGCATCATTCCATGTTTCGTCAAGATTGGACTTGGTTCGGACCCCAAACAGGTGAAAATAGGTCACAAATGCAAAAGTCCAAAAATGGGCCTTGTCTGCGACCACGGCTTATTCATCAAGAGCGTTGACCAACTTTAGGTGGTTAAAATGAGCTTAAACTTCTATGACATACTCAAAATAGTGTCAAGAATCATCCTTCCAAGTTTCGTCAAGATTAGACTTCGTTCGGACCCCAAACAGGTGAAAATGGGTCACAAATGTAAAATTCCAAAAATGGGCTTGTCCGTGACCGCCCGTTCATCAAGGGAGTTGACCAACTTCAGATGGTCAAAACGAGCTGAAACTTCTATGAAAAACTCAAAATAGTGTCAGGAGAGATCCTTCCAAGTTTTGTCAGGATTGGACTTCGTTCGGACCCCAAACAGGTGAAAATGGGTCATAAATGCAAAAGTCCAAAAATGGGCCTTGTCCGTGACCACGGCCTATTCATCAAGGGAGTTGACCAACTTCAAGTGGCCAGAATATGCTAAAACCTCTATGAAGCTCTCAAAATAGTGTTTAGAATCATCCATCCAAGTTTCGTCGGGAGTGGACTTCGTTCGGACCCCAAACAGGTGAAAATGGGTCACAAATGCAAAAGTCTAAAAATGGGCCTCGTCCGTGACCATGGCCTCTTCATCAAGAGAGTTGACCAACTTCAGGTGGTCAAAACGAGCTGAACCCTTTATGACATACTCAAAATAATGTCAATAGGCATCCTTCCAAGTTTTGTCAAGATTGGATTTCGTTCGGATACCAAACAGGTGAAAATGGGTTACAAATGCAAAAGTCCAAAAATGGTCCTTATCTGTGACCGCGGCCTGTTCATCAAGGAAGTTGACTAACCTCAGATGGTCAAAATGAGGTGAAACTTCTATGACTTACTCAAAATAGTGTCAATAGGTATCATTACAAGTTTCATCAAGATTGGACTTCGTTCGGACCCCAAACAGGTGAAAATGGGTCACAAATGCAAAAGTCCAAAAATGGGCCTTATCCGTGACCGCGGCCTGTTCATCAAGGGAGTTGACCAACTTCAGATGGTCAAAACAAGCTGAAACTTCTATGACATACTCAAAATAGTGTCGAGAGGCATCATTCCATGTTTCGTCAAGATTGGACTTGGTTCGGACCCCAAACAGGTGAAAATGGGTCACAAATGCAAAAGTCCAAAAATGGGCCTTGTCTGTGACCACGGCTTATTCATCAAGAGCGTTGACCAACTTTAGGTGGTTAAAATGAGCTTAAACTTCTATGACATACTCAAAATAGTGTCAAGAATCATCCTTCCAAGTTTCGTCAAGATTAGACTTCGTTCGGACCCCAAACAGGTGAAAATGGGTCACAAATGTAAAATTCCAAAAATGGGCTTGTCCGTGACCGCCCGTTCATCAAGGGAGTTGACCAACTTCAGATGGTCAAAACGAGCTGAAACTTCTATGAAAAACTCAAAATAGTGTCAGGAGAGATCCTTCCAAGTTTTGTCAGGATTGGACTTCGTTCGGACCCCAAACAGGTGAAAATGGGTCATAAATGCAAAAGTCCAAAAATGGGCCTTGTCCGTGACCGCGGCCTATTCATCAAGGGAGTTGACCAACTTCAAGTGGCCAGAATATGCTGAAACCTCTATGAAGCACTCAAAATAGTGTTTAGAATCATCCATCCAAGTTTCGTCGGGATTGGACTTCGTTCGGACCCCAAACAGGTGAAAATGGGTCACAAATGCAAAAGTCTAAAAATGGGCCTCGTCCGTGACCATGGCCTCTTCATCAAGAGAGTTGACCAACTTCAGGAGGTCAAAATGAGCTGGAACCTTTATGACATGCTCAAAATAATGTCAATAGGCATCCTTCCAAGTTTTGTCAAGATTGGATTTCGTTCGGATACCAAACAGGTGAAAATGGGTTACAAATGCAAAAGTCCAAAAATGGTCCTTATCTGTGACCGCGGCCTGTTCATCAAGGAAGTTGACTAACCTCAGATGGTCAAAATGAGTTGAAACTTCTATGACTTACTCAAAATAGTGTCAATAGGTATCATTCCAAGTTTCATCAAGATTAGATTTCGTTCGGACCCCAAACAGGTGAAAATGGGTGACAAATGCAAAAGTCCAAAAATGGGCCTTATCCGTGACCGCGACCTGTTCATCAAGGGAGTTGACCAACTTCAGATGGTCAAAACAAGCTGAAACTTCTATGACATACTCAAAATAGTGTCAAGAGGCATCATTCCATGTTTCGTCAAGATTGGACTTGGTTCGGACCCCAAACAGGTGAAAATGGGTCACAAATGCAAAAGTCCAAAAATGGGCCTTGTCTGTGACCATGGCTTATTCATCAAGAGCGTTGACCAACCTTAGGTGGTTGAAATGAGCTAAAACTTCTATGACATACTTAAAATAGTGTCAAGAATCATCCTTCCAAGTTTCGTCAAGATTAGACTTCATTCGGACCCTAAACATGTGAAAATAGGTCACAAATGTAAAATTCCAAAAATGGGCTTGTCCGTGACCGCCCGTTCATCAAGGGAGTTGGCCAACATCAGATGGTCAAAACGAGCTGAAACTTCTATGAAAAACTCAAAATAGTGTCAGGAGACATCCTTCCAAGTTTTGTCAGGATTGGACTTCGTTCGGACCCCAAACAGGTGAAAATGGGTCATAAATGCAAAAGTCCAAAAATGGGCCTTGTCCGTGACCGCGGCCTATTCATCAAGGGAGTTGACCAACTTCAAGTGGCCAGAATATGCTGAAACCTCTATGAAGCACTCAAAATAGTGTTTAGAATCATCCATCCAAGTTTCGTCGGGATTGGACTTCGTTCGGACCCCAAACAGGTGAAAATGGTTCACAAATGCAAAAGTCCAAAAATGGGCCTCGTCCGTGACCATGGCCTCTTCATCAAGAGAGTTGACCAACTTCAGGTGGTCAAAACGAGCTGAACCCTTTATGACATACTCAAAATAATGTCAATAGGCATCCTTCCAAGTTTTGTCAAGATTGGATTTCGTTCGGATACCAAACAGGTGAAAATGGGTTACAAATGCAAAAGTCCAAAAATGGTCCTTATCTGTGACCGCGGCCTGTTCATCAAGGAAGTTGACTAACCTCAGATGGTCAAAATGAGGTGAAACTTCTATGACTTACTCAAAATAGTGTCAATAGGTATCATTACAAGTTTCATCAAGATTGGACTTCGTTCGGACCCCAAACAGGTGAAAATGGGTCACAAATGCAAAAGTCCAAAAATGGGCCTTATCCGTGACCGCGGCCTGTTCATCAAGGGAGTTGACCAACTTCAGATGGTCAAAACAAGCTGAAACTTCTATGACATACTCAAAATAGTGTCGAGAGGCATCATTCCATGTTTCGTCAAGATTGGACTTGGTTCGGACCCCAAACAGGTGAAAATGGGTCACAAATGCAAAAGTCCAAAAATGGGCCTTGTCTGTGACCACGGCTTATTCATCAAGAGCGTTGACCAACTTTAGGTGGTTAAAATGAGCTTAAACTTCTATGACATACTCAAAATAGTGTCAAGAATCATCCTTCCAAGTTTCGTCAAGATTAGACTTCGTTCGGACCCTAAACATGTGAAAATGGGTCACAAATGTAGAATTCCAAAAATGGGCTTGTCCGTGACCGCCCGTTCATCAAGGGAGTTGACCAACTTCAGATGGTCAAAACGAGCTGAAACTTCTATGAAAAACTCAAAATAGTGTCAGGAGACATCCTTCCAAGTTTTCTCAAGATTGGACTTCGTTCGGACCCCAAACAGGTGAAAATGGGTCATAAATGCAAAAGTCCAAAAATGGGCCTTGTCCGTGACCGCGGCCTATTCATCAAGGGAGTTGACCAACTTCAAGTGGCCAGAATATACTGAAACCTCTATGAAGCACTCAAAATAGTGTTTAGAATCATCCATCTAAGTTTCGTCGGGATTGGACTTCGTTCGGACCCCAAACAGGTGAAAATGGGTCACAAATGCAAAAGTCCAAAAATGGGCCTCGTCCGTGACCATGGCCTCTTCATCAAGAGAGTTGACCAACTTCAGGTGGTCAAAACGAGCTGAAACCTTTATGACATACTCAAAAAAATGTGAATAGGCGTCCTTCCAAGTTTTGTCAAGATTGGATTTCGTTCGGATACCAAACAGGTGAAAATGGGTTACAAATGCAAAAGTCCAAAAATGGTCCTTATCTGTGACCGCGGCCTGTTCATCAAGGGAGTTGACTAACTTCAGATGGTCAAAATGAGTTGAAACTTATGACTTACTCAAAATAGTGTCAATAGGTATCATTCCAAGTTTCATCAAGATTGGATTTCGTTCGGACCCCAAACCGGTGAAAATGGGTGACAAATGCAAAAGTCCAAAAATGGGCCTTATCCGTGACCGCGACCTGTTCATCAAGGGAGTTGACCAACTTCAGATGGTCAAAACAAGCTGAAACTTCTATGACATACTCAAAATAGTGTCAAAAGGTATCATTCCATGTTTCGTCAAGATTGGACTTGGTTCGGACCCCAAACAGGTGAAAATGGGTCACAAATGCAAAAGTCCAAAAATGGTCCTTGTCCGTGACCGCAGCCTGTTCATCAGGGACATTGACCAACTTCAAGAGGTCAAAACTAGCTGAAACTTTTATGAGATGGTCAAAATAGTGTCAAAAAGTGTCCCTTCAAGTTTCGTGGCAATTGGACTTCGTTTGGGCCTCAAACAGGTGAAAACGGGTAGCAAATGCAAAAACCCAAAATTGGGCCTTCTCCGTGACCGCGGCTGCGGTCACAGACCCCCAAAGGGCACTTCCTGCGGTTTTGGATGATTCTTCTCCACTTCCTTTCGAAGTACAACCTCCCACAACCTCCCTTAACTCCCTGGAACTGCCAGAAACTGCTGGGGAGTCTATGAAAGGCTAATATTTGAAAAGAAAAGTGGGGAGAGATAGAGAAAAAAGAAAAAGAGAAAATTGAACAAACACATGAGTATTGAAGCAAGAAAAGCAGCATCCCACGACCATTCCCTTCCTTCTTTAGCTACCAAGGTGAGCAAAAGATTCGGAAAGGAAGAGGAGAAGGGTGGGGTAACTACAAAACGAACTATGTTCATGCAGTGGCGACGATTCGAGGGATGACATTGTCATCTTTGTTTTTCTCATTCGGGGGGGTTTCATAGCCATTACAAACATTGTGAACAAGCCCCTTTGGGCCTCATTTTGTTCCTTGAAAATGATAGGTTCAGAATGACACAATTTTGGCTTTTTACGATACCCTATTCGGACTTGTACAAAAGACCGTCCGTAAATAAGAATGATGAATTACAAAGTTTTCAATCGATTTCACAGTCGAATTCGATCTTCTCAATGGCTATCCAACACCCCAAGATGTCATGAAAGGGAGTTTCAATACTTGAAAAAGTTTGGAAGAGCAACCAGCGCGAACAGCATGAAAAACGGAGGCGAACAGTAGCTTCACGGCCACTGTCTGCCAGTGATTGTGACCCACGGTCACTGGCCTGGGGCAGTGACCGCGGGTCACGGTCACCGCACCATTTTTTCCTCTTTTTCACCTTTTTTCCCACCTTATGTACATTTTCTTGTATTTTCCAAATAGAGATCACATCTAAGACTTAAGGGAGGGGTTGTAAACTTTGTGAACTTGTGTAAACAACCTGCATCCCCGCGGTCAGGGCATTGAACCTATGTAAACAAAAGGGAATTCAATGATGAACTGTAATTGATTCCCATTCTTCTTAATGCTTGAAGTACGTGAAAATCGGACATCGAATCCGTTACACCTTTCCACGTTACATTTTAAGCGCGATCAATATGCTAACAACCATTTTATTCCTCTGATATCATCAGCCTTCAATCTTCATTCGTACGTGTTGACAACTAACCATAGAATGAAAAGGTCTATTTACTAATTTCCAACACAAGCCTTTGTCCCTGATTCTCAAAGGTATTTTCATCCAGTCCAGCTTGTTCTTCTAAACGAAATGAAATCAAATCTCAATCAACTTGTTAGAATCATCTTATACTTAATATTGATTGACAAATCTTCAATAATTGAATAATAAAAAAATCAATAATAAGATCAATTTTGCCATCTAGGTATTAATAAATGCTACTAACCGTTAAGGATTTCGAAACCCATATTTTTATCTTAAAATTGTCTTCTTAGATTTTTAACCTTTTGGTCAATGGTATTTAGCCTCGAGAATATCTGTCATGAATTTGCTGTGCACCCAATAAAGGATCAATTCTACATCAATACAGAATGGTGAATACTCATACTTCCTCTTTACTGGATTTAATCGCTCACTTCCCCTTCTACGTATTCAAGTACAACCTGGTATTCCAATTTATACATGACAACACTCAAAGTGTTACTAAGCGAGGGACCTTAGAGCAAAGGTTCAACGAAAATGGCTTAAGAAGAGGATATAGAAGAAAATAATATCAAGGAATAGTCTAACGCAAAATGAGGAGCTATCTTTAATAGGGTGTGATGAAGGTGTGCAGTCCTTTGTGAAGAATACACCAGACAACAATTTCTTGGATGGTGTTGATATAGTCATCGCGTTGCTCTCGTAATGCTTCCATACAGGAGTGAAAATGCGCTCCAAGCGTAACGTTATTGTTGTTTAGCGTCCAGGCTCTATACAACAGGAAATTGAAATGTGTCCTGAGTATCTCTCATGCTTTGAATGCATGCAACAGGAGTTCTCTCCTTTTGCACACAACTTCATATGACTCCAGAAGAAGACGCTTGATACTTTCTTCTAGCATATACCGTTCTTTAGACAATTCGGTTTCTCGAAGAAGGTTCACTAAGGCTGTCATCCGAATAGCGTAAGGTATGGCTCGCAGAGATCCCAACTCCCATCGGAGGACATCTATGTAAGGCCTCGAAAAACCATCATATGCCATGAGTTTTGTCAAACAAGTCTGCTAACTGGTTCAGTACTTAATTTCTTGACAAGGACCTGTAAAAGAAAACTAGCTTAGGAGTAATATACCTACCTACCCAGTCAACTTATTAGACATTGGAGTCAAATAATTGACATTCGGACATATTTTAACATATGCTTATCACGTTCCTACATTCTATATCTTTCAACAAGATTATTCACGGTGGCTGCTCTGATACCAGACTATACGTATGTCACGACTTGAGCCCAAGAAATCGAGTATTAGGGTTACCCCAATCAATGACACATGTACTCCTGTGCAATTCACACCCGGACTGGAGTTTGAATGGAATTACACATGGGATATTCATATGCTTACATGTGTGAAGTGCTGAAAGGATCATCTATCTAAGCATTCAATGCGCGGAAGCCTATTAATATCACTTATAAATTTTCTTCACTTTTCCTTGAACAGTTCAGTAATACCATTACAACCGTAGAACAGTCCAAAACTTAATATTCAGGAACATAAAATTAATAGATTAGTTTTACACATTACCCACACAACCCAAACATGTGTGCTCATGCATGCAAAGAGATCATGGATAACATTCTATGAAGGGAATACAGGAAGGTAGAAGCATGCATAATAAGATCAAGTTATACATGTGGTTTACATTGATGCAATTATATGCAAATGTTAAAAGACCCAAAAACCCATATGTATAATTATTAGCTACTAGTGAGTCGTTCTCTCCATACGAAGCAGTCAGCAATCTTCTGCTGTCCACCGTTGCCACTTAAAGGAACCATTGCGGTCTCCTTCTACGCTACTTGGGTCTGTGCCAAACCGGGTTTGGGACATGAACCTGTAATACCATTAGACAACTTGTAAATAAAACTATTCAACAAAGCATAAACAAAATTAAGGTAATACGCGTTGTGTCTAAAAGAAGTAATGGCATGCGATCATTAGAGGTCAAGGTAGTACACTAGGCATATTATGCATTTGAAATAAGCATGCTATAAGAATCAGTAAATGCAATACATACTAGTTACCTACTACAGTTGTCATAACCTCCCTATAGGGATCCATGCATTGAGAACACCATCGTCCGGGGGCGAGGTACATATGTGTCTCTATTCCTTGGGGTCCGGAAGCCCTAAGACAAAAACAAACTGCAGTGGCAACAAACATGTTACGCCAAAGTCAACCTCGCCAGGTATCATAAGGCTGAAGTTGAGTAAAGCCAGACTATTTCGAGTCATTCATATACTTGAACTTAAGTAAAACATGCAAAACCAAATTGTATACATTCAATTCATTCGTGTAATGCGTTCATACTCAATGCAATACAAATGGTCGAGGTAAATCGCATATAAAGAATATCAAGAACATAACAAGTGGATCCAATGCATACAATAGTGGAATTCAAGACATCCAATAATCCTTCAATCATTCCATTTATTCATAAGAGTGGAGGACAATAACCATCGTCCAATATGCCGTGCAATTCAATTTAATAGAATCAAGGTAGTTTTACTAGCCAACCCTAATCTAGTCATCAATTGTTTTTAACCATGTATGATGATGTAGTCATACACTAATCTAGCCATTGTTTTTAACCCTAATCTAGTCATACTCAATGCAATACAAATGGTCGAGGTAAATCGAATATCAAGAATATCAAGAACATAACAAATGGATCCAATGCATACAATAGTGGAATTCAAGACATCCAATAATCATTCAATCATTCCATTCATTCATAAGAGTGGAGGACAATAACCGTCGTCTAATATGCCATGCAATTTAATTTAATAGAATCAAGGTAGTTTTACTAGCCAACCCTAATCTAGTCATCCATTGTTTTTAACTATGTATGATGATGTAGTTTTAAGTTATCCGATATACAATTGTCCTTCTTTTGGTGCTATATTGTATCGGGAAGGTGTATCGGAGTCCCTTAAATTAACACCCATGGGAAGGTGCTTAACAATAGACAACATCTTATGAATAAGTCTCACCCCTCCAGACTCTTCATGATGTTTAATTATTCCTTTGGGTTTGTTAATGGTGTATAGGGATTTAAAAGCTAAGGCCTTACAAGGTCTCACAACAATACCTCTTGATCCTGGTTTTCAATAAACTCACGGCTTAGTCGTCGGTGACTTATGGCATAGCCGTTTCCATCTTACGGCTTAGCCATAGGTACCCACTTTTGCCTTCGCATTTACTATTGAACCGTGTCCATTTATGGTTGAATTGTGTCCCTTTACATTTGAACCGTGTCTTCCTCTATGGCTTGGCCATATTTGATCTATGGCTGAGGTACAGTTTGTCTAAAGCTTAATCGTAGCACCTTTCACAGCGTAGCCATGTAAAAGAATTATCAAGATATGTGCTCTCTGGGTTTCTAGCCATAGAATACTTACGGCTTAGCCGTATGCTTCAGATTCACTGAAGCAAGTTTAGTTTGTTTCCTACAATTTCATACTTGAGTGCTGCAAAACACATTAAAATTGCTAGATTTTTATGAATAATGACATACTTACGTGCATTCAACCAAAATTTACTTATACTTGCCTCTAATTAAGTTTTTTAAGCTCTCAATCCTTTATCTGACTCAATTTGGTTATCTTTAGACCTAATTGTCATGCATACCGAAATAGAGAAATAGATGAGTGCATGCATAAAATAAGAGTCCTCTTGACTCTCTTGACTCTAGTAACCAAAGAGATCGATGAATAAGAAGAGATCTTACCTTAATAGGAGCTAAAAAAAGAAGAACCTACTGACTTCAATTCTAACAAGGAAAGAAGACAAAGGAGAGCTGGAATGATGGAGTGGTTGCTTGAAACCCCGCATGCAAGACCTCTCTTGCTCTCTAATGCAAAGCAGAAGAAGAAGAAAAAGAAGCAGAAGAAGAAGGCGGCGAAGACGAAGAAGAAGAAGTCATTGGAGTCAATGAGTCCAGTGGTCTCCCTCTCCTCATATAAGACATTTCATTTATGGGGTTTATAAGAAAGTCCAAGTATTTAAAAGCAATTTCATTTTAAGTCAAATGAACGTCCAACGAATTCAAACAACTTCCTTCACCTCCAAGTCAATTAAAAAAGTTAACAGGTTTGACGAGACACACGTGATGATGTCAATATGATGCATGAATGATATGAAATCATGTATTCGAAAATTACGAAAAGGACTTTCATCTACTTAGGCAAGGTCAAACCCAACCCAACTACCTATTCATGATCTGAACTTGATCCATTGGACTCCACAAAACGAAAATAGATCTAATTAAGAGAAAACCTCATTAATTAGCTAGTGATCACAATTAATTACTCTTAGTGACTGTACCTTGATTTAAAGGTCGTTTTGTTAGATTTAAAAGTTGTTTTGTTAATATCCTCTATCGTCCTCAACTGGTGCTAGCAATAATCAAATCTAATGGATCGCATAACCATGTTTGTATGTAATCGTAAATTTTCAAAACCTTGTTGTTCCACTGACATCTTTCTTCTAAGAAGCAAAAAGTTTACCGATATAAGAGAACTTTCTTCTTCGCTCTATTGACTTTTCTTTTCCCTTCTCTATCTTGTATGAGATTTGAATTGTCTTTTTCCTTCTTTAGCCTCGTTTTTCATGACTTGCAGACTTTAAGGTCTCCATGTGCACCTTAGAACTGAAATTTATTTTCTACTGTCATATCAGTAATTTCGACTTATACCTTTCGAAATTCACTATTCTTTATTCCTTAGATTTTGATATTAAAAGATAAAACCCTTTCTTCAAATGTTCAATCCCTGGCTTTTAATGAGTTCAGTACTACTTTGGCTTGCATGCCAAACTCTATATCTGGAGACCCTCATGTCTTTGACCCCTAAGGAGCTATAAGTCATACTTCATTTTGAGTACACGCATTTCCACTCCTTCTTTCCTACTAATAATTGCTCATGGTGCAATGATTGCTGGCAATTAGATTCAATTCGGTGCAATTCTGCTCCCCTTATAGAGCGACTTGATAACTTGTATCCAGATGGCAAGAAAAGGCTTTTTACAGCAGTTTGTATCATCATCGTACAAGTCCAAGGAGGATTGAGGAGTACCATTCTAATAGAAGAACCTTGCCAATAATTATTTGTGAAGACTCGAGTGAAGAGTATCAGCTTGGTGTTCTGATCGACTTGCATACAGGATGTCACAACCTGAGCCCAGGAGTTCAGGGGTTAGCAAAAGCCAAACTGATGATACACGTACTCCCATACCTGTACACGTAGACATGGTCTAAATGGACACGCACAAGGGAAGGTTCACATGTGCCAAACATGTATGCGGAAGCTATAGATATCAAAACATCACACTAAACAATACAAGAAGGGAGTCCGACAATAGAACTGACATATATCGATAAAGGTTTTACAAAATGAAGCAAAATACACATGTACAAATTATGATAGGATTCAATCGCGACAAATCTCAAAATGATGAAGACTCATATGCAATGATGTCTATGGCGCTCTCTGATGGAGTGACTACACCCACTCCTCTAGTCCTGATGGGACCTCGGAGGCCTCACCAGGAGTCTAGTCGACCGACGAGGGGTCGGTCTGGGTATTTGAGCCTGCAACACCAAAGACAACTCGTGAATACAACGATTCAGCAATGTATAAGCCATAACAAGTTAACACATGCTGTGTTTAATAGAATAAAGAACATCATGTAAATCATAACAGGTCACATTCGTATACTAGCTGTCGTGCAAGAAAGAAACATGCCATGTGAATCAATGTATACATGCTGTGTACATAACTAGTTAGCTACTACATTGCCATATGCTCCCAAAAGAGCGATCTTATATCCGTGCAAAGAACACCATTGACCGAGCCAGGGTATTTTTGGGTCTCGGGTTCCTAGGGTCCAGATTCCCCAAGACGTTTCCTTACTACAGCAAGGCCATGAAAACTACACCAAAGTCACCCCGTCGGGATCCTAAAGCTGAGGCTAAGTAGTGTCTAACCATACAAAGTCAATCATGAAAACCCTGAGTAGATCGTGACAAACATATCATGCGTGCATATCTGAGAACATGTCTTATATGTGTAACATACATGCATACTCAAGGTACGGAAAACATAGTAGCATAGTCTACAATGCAAAATTAGCTGAAACAAGTAATCATGCTAAAAAGTGGAGATTAATGATCGGTATACAACATGTTATTATTGACTCATAAAAATTGCAAATATTGCAGCAAAGACACTACAAGCTTTGGATTATAAAATTCCAAAGTTTTCAAAGATTTGGGCATCATCTCAGTTCAAGTAAGGCTTCAAAGGCTGTTTGTTAGCTTCTTGGGAATCACTATGGGACCTGGCACTTTCACATGTCGAAGCAATATCCTATTCAACAACATGCTTTCAAGTACATCTGAAGACTATCCTTCAAGGATTCAGAGCATTTAGACATCATTCGGATCCAAATTCGGCCTAGATGGTTATATAATATGCTCTGTGGGTCTCAATACAAAGTGACACTTCGCAAAGATCAAACTAGTTGAAACTCTCAAAAGAAGCTCAAATTATTTCCAAGAGAGGCCCTACAAAGTTTCAAGATAAACAGACATCATTTGGCCGAAAAGCTACAAGCATGTCAACTTGGGGCCAGTTCCCCCCCAAGCCATGGAGTCACTGACCAAAGTCCTGCTTTCTGATGTCCAAAATTGATGAAATTTGGGTGAATAGTCCAAGATGTTCCTAACATCAGTTCCTCCAAGTTTCAAACCAAACCAAGGTCATTTGGGCCTCAAACAACTAAAATAGGGCCCACTTTTATGAAAAGTCAACTGGAGAGTTGACCAATTTCAGAAGGTCAAAACAGGTTAAAACTTCTATGATATGCTCAAAATAGTGTCAAAAAGCAACTCTCCAAGTTTCATGGCGATTAGACATCGTTCGGACCCTAAACTGGCGAAAACGGGTCATATATACAAAATTCCGAAAATGGGCCTTGTCCGTGACCGCGGCCCAAATAATGAAGGAGTTGACCAACTTCAGATGGTCAAAGTGAGCCGAAACTTCTATGAAGTACTCAAAATAGTGTCAAGAAGCATCCCTCCAAGTTTCATGGCAATTGGCCTTCGTTTGGGCCCTAAACAGGTGAAAACGGGTTGCAAATGCAAAAACCTGAAATTGGGCGTTAGGAGTGACCGCGGCCTATTCATCAAGGGAGTTGACCAACTTCAGGTGGTCAAAATGAACTGAAACTTCTATGAAACACTCAAATAGTGTCAAGAAGCATCCTTCCAAGTTTCGTCAAGATTGGACTTCGTTCGGACCCCAAACAGGTGAAAATGGTTCACAAATGCAAAAGTCTAAAAATGGGCCTTGGGAGTAACTGGAGCCTGTTCATCAAGGGAGTTGACCAACTTCAGGTGGTCAAAATGAGCTAAAACTTCTATGACACACTCAAAATAGTGTCAAGAAGCATCTTTCTAAGTTTCGTCAAGATTGGACTTCGTTCGGACCCCAAACAGGTGAAAATGGTTCACAAATGTAAAAGTCCAAAAATGGGCCTTGGGAGTGACCGGGGCCTGTTCATCAAGGGAGTTGACCAACTTCAGATGGTCAAAACAGGCTAAAACTTCTATGACACTCTCAAAATAGTGTCAAGAAGCATCCCTCCAAGTTTTGTGAAGATTGGACTTCGTTCGGACCTCAAACAGGTGAAAACGAGTCACATATGCAAAAGTACAAAAATGGGCCTTGTCCGTGACCGTGGCCTGTTCATTAAGGGAGTTGGCCAACTTTAGATGGTCAAAACGAGCTGAAACTTCTATGACACTCTCAAAATAGTGTCAAGAAGTATCCCTCCAAGTTTCGTGGTGATTGGACTTCGTTTAGACCCCAAACAGGTGAAAACGAGTCACAAATGCAAAAGTTCAAAATTGGGCCTTGTCCATGACCGCGGCTGTGGTCACGGACCCCCAAAGGACGTTTCCTGCGGTTTTGGATGGCTTTTCTCCACTTCCTTTTAAAGAGTGACTTCCCACAACTCCCCTCAACTCCTTGGAACTGCCAAAAACCACCTGAAGGCTCTATAAAAGGGGTAGTGTTTGAAGGAAGGAGGAAGGTGAACGCACATGGTGAACATACAGAGAATTCGAAAAACACAAGAGCATTCAAGCAAGGACAACAGCATTCCATGTCATTTTTCCTCTCCTTTTCTCAATTAAGAAGGTGAGTAAGAAGGTTTAGAGGAGGAGGAATGGAGAGGGTGACTAAAGAACAAACCATGTTCATGCAGTAACAACTATTCGAAGGATGATGTTGTCATCTTTGTTTTTCTCATTCGGAGGGGGGGGGTTTCTTGGCCATCATAAAGGTTGTGAACAAGCCCCTTTTGGCCTTATTTTGTTCCTTGAAAGTCATAGGTTCAGAATGACACAACTTTGGCTTCTTACGATACCCTCTTCGGACTTGAACGAAAGACAGTCTATAAACATGAATGATGAATTACAAAGTTTTCAATCGATTTCATGGTTGAATTCGATCTTCTCAACGGTTGTTCAACACCCCAAAAGTCATAAAAAAGGAGTCTCAGCACTTGAAAAAAGTTTAGAAAAAGAATCAGCACGAAAAAAACGGAAGCAAACAGTGACTTCATGGTCACTAGCAAGTGCCAGTGACCGTGAGTCACGGTCACTGGCAAGTGTCAGTGATCGTGACCCACGGTCACTGGCCTGGGGCAGTGACCGCGGGTCACGGTCATTCCCATTTTTTTCCACTTTTTTTGCATTTTTCCCACTTTGTGTATACTTTTATTGTAATTTTCAAATTGAGATCACATCTAAGACTTGAGGGAGGGGCTGTAAACTTTATAAACTTATGTAAATAACATGCATCCCTACAGTCAGGGCATTAGAACCTATGTAACAAATAGGGAATTTTATGATGAACTGTAATTAATTCCCAGTCTTCTTATGCTTGAAGTGCGTGAATATTGGACATTGAATCCATTACACATCTCCACGCCATTTTTAAGCGCGATCAATCATGTAAGCAAATCTTAACATATCGAATCATATTCAGTTACTGGCCAACTCTAATCTAATTATCCAGTGTTTCTAACCGTGCATGATGATGTAGTTTTAAGTTATCTGTTGCACCGTTGTCTAGTTTTGCATGATATCAGCATATGGTGCACTGAAGTCTTTTAAACCAACACCCATGGGGAGGTGCTTAACAACCAGATAACGAACATGAATGATTCACAACCCTTGAAATCATTCATATATGTTTACCTAATCCATTGGGCAAGTCCATGTTGCCTACCTTCTCTAGCCAAGGTCCTACAAGTCTCATGCCTTTCATAACTTTCAGGTCTTCTAGCTTAGCCATGGGTGACCTTATGGCTTAGCTGAAGACACCTTACGGCTTAGCCGTAGAAGGCTTCATGACTTAGCCGTGGCTGGGCCGTAGAAGAGTTGCTGATTTGCATACTCTCAGTTATTTTTAGGTGTCACCCTGTATTGATCTATGGCTGGGTTCACGGTTAAGTCACGGCTTAGCCGTAGTGTACTTTACGGCGTAGCCGTGTACCACATTTCACGGCTAAGCCGTGCATGTGCTGGGCGATTTCTGAATCAAGTACATAAACTCTGTCACGACATCAAATGAGAAAACTCTCAACAGAGAAAGGGAGAATGAGCTCAAATTGGGCTGTAACCATACTGGGCATGCAATATCATGACAAGCATCCAAAAGTCAAGCATATATCAACATGGGTTCATACAAATTATACTTGTACTTGCCTTAATGGAATTCAATCATACCAGTTGTTGTCCTTGGGGCTCAATTCACATCCAAACACCACTCACAGCTATCATGCATGAGAAAGAGAGAACCTGTGAACACCTACATAGCTAAAGAGAGAAAGAAAAGAGAGAAAAAAATCCAACACACATGCGTACCTTGGATCACATATAAGGAAGGAGAGAGGACAAGAGGATCTTTACATCTCCTTCTTACTTGGCTGAATCAAAGTAGAAAGAAAGAGGAAAATCGAGAGAGAGAGAGACGAACATGAGAGAAGAGAAGAGAGTGAAAGAAAACAGTCGATGATGGCTTAGCTTATAGGATAAGATTCTAGGCAAAATTGCAAAGGAGTCCAATGCAAAAAATTATTTACAGTTTGAGTCAAATTTGGGTCCAATGGAATCATATGACATCGGTTACAAACGACATAGTTACAGAAGTTAACGAGCTCGACGAAAGACACGTGTTGACACCAAGCTGATGTGAAAATGACCATGTCTTATAAAAGCTAAAATTACGAAAAAGGGCTTGGTCTACTTAATCCAGGTCAACTCAACCCAACTACTTATCTATGACCCGTAACGAAATCAAAACAAAAGCAAAACACAATTTACAACTAAAGCAACATTAATTAGTCGCTAAACGAGGTCAAACTGGGTCGAAGTGTTACATCGGACATAATCGACTTGCATACAGGACATAATCAAGATCGACACGTTAAAACAACTCAACTTCAAAATGTAGGAGACAGGTACATTAAATACTCACACTATTTTTCATATTTTGTGTCATTCAACGGACTACATGATTTTTAAGTGGAGGAGGATGTAACATTCTAACTCAAGCTAAGCTTGATTAGTGAGTAATGAATTGTGATCACTGGCTAATTAATAAGGGTTTGTGGAGTCCAGTAGATCAAGTTCAGGTCATGCATAGCTAATTAATGATCATGTATTAGTGTACACAATAAACATGAACATCAAACAAAAATGTCAGAAACAGAAACATCCTTGAAACATGAATATGAGATATATGAACATGAAGAATTTTGATAGTGCATAAATTGCAGGAAATATGATCATATATTAGTATCTATGATAAACATGAACATCAATTAGATGTGTCAGAAATAAAAATATGCTTGAAATAGAAACATGAGATCTAAGAACATTAAGAATTCTAATAGTGTACAAATTAAAGGAAACATGATTATATATTGTGTACATGATAAACAGGAACATCAATCGGAAGTATTAGAAATACAAACATGCTTGAAACAGGAACATGAGATACATGAACATCAATAATTCGATACTATACAAATTGAAGGAAAGAAGATCATGTATTGGTGCACATGATAAATAAGAAAATCAAGCAAATGTATCAGAAACAAGAACATGTGGTTACAGTATACAAAAAAAAAAAAAAAACCACCGCCGGAAGTTCGGGGCAAAATTTGCTGAAGGTGGTCTTTGGTCGCTGGCCAGACTGTAATAGTGCTGTCACATCGAAATCTATTTTTTTAAAGAAGGGCAAAATGGTAATATTTTAGTGCTTTAGGGGTAAAAATGTCCTAGTAGGCTTAAACCTCTTAAAACACTGGAGTTGGACTTAAAGCTACACGAGTTTTAAAAAATAGAATTGAACGTAAAGTGCACCCCCCATGTAGCTTTAAAACATGGACTTGAGTGTAAAGTGCACCCCCACCCCCCCGGTGGAGACTTTGGTTGCTATGGAATGGAGGGAGGCCAAGTAGATCCCTTCGAGTAACCTTTAATCACACACCTCTTGATTGTCATTGATCCTTCTTTTTAGACAACTAAGGTGTTACTTGTAATTGATTTTTATCATAACAAATTCTCATGGTTTAGCCAATGCACTCATCATTGAGTGATATTGACACTTGGATATCACACATGTCTCCATGATTTGGTCCCTAGGTCTTCAATTTCTACTTGGTAGAATCATTCATGACATGTAGGCCAACCTAAAAACCACATAGAGTTGTAGATCTATAGAATCTTGAAGACTTATAATTAAGAGCTAAAGTCATTCTACCAGCCTAACGAGTCAACTTCACCGCACTGATAAAAGTGATGAAAGGAAAAAGGTCCAGGTTAATAGAAAATAAAAAAAATTTGTTGTGGTCAGTGAATCAAAAGATTATATATATAAGTTTTCATACAAACTTTTCAATTGAGGACAATCAACCATTTAAAGTTATTTTTCGATAAAATTTTTTCCTCAACCTCTTAAAAATATTCAAATTATCCTTCATTTAAAGCCATGCCATGCTTTTAGCCACTATATGCAACCCATAAAAAATGAAGGAGAGTTTTATTGAAATGCAGAGCAATTTGGATATTGAAAAGAAATTTGAGGGAAAAAGTCACAATAAAAAAACTTTAAATGCCGAATGTCAAAAACTTAGGTCCTTAACTTGAAAGGTTTTAAAACTTATGTTTTTCTTTGAAATAAGACAAACACTTAAGGTTTTATTTGACAAAATTTCCTAAAAATATTTACATGTAATGTTAGTATATCCGCATTCCTCAGCAGTCAGCCATCTAAATCCGTATTGTCAGGAGGAGGAACAAGAACGAGCCAGCAATGGCGCTGTCGAGAGCAAGCGCACGAAATCTCATGAAGAAGCTGTCTTCAATGGTTACTCCCGCTTTTCTTCTTCACTCTCATGCCACGAGCTTCGGTACTCACCCACATCTTTTTCTCTTTCTCTTTGTATCAATCAATCTTCATCTCCCATGCCCCCCCAGGCCTCAACAACTATGTTTACCACATTCCAATCACATCCTCTGTTTCTGGAAGTTGGATCCATCTTGTAGACCGTAGGATTTGATTCTCCTGAATTCTGATCTTTGGATTTGGACCCCATTCATTTTCCCATCTTTTAAATTCCCATCTGGGTTTCGTTTTTTTTGTTCACTGTCAACTGGGGCAAGCGGGGATTGTTAAATTTTAAGCTGTTATTGTAGTTATTAGCGGTTGAATCACAGAACAGATGAGGGGTTGGAATTTTGATCATGGAATGTTATTAAATGGACCTGTGGGCATTTTTACTACCCAGATCAATTTGTTTTGCTCTCTTGTTTCCCCCACCAACACAGCTAAGAGTTGAAAATAGAGATATTCCAAAAGTACCAGAATGACTTGAATTCTCAAATACTAAGGACCTGTTTCTTTTGGTTTGCATTTGTATACATAGGAATTCATGGTCATATGAGCTTCAACGAAGGCTTACTAAACAGGTGAAGTGTGAATGATGAGAGTTGAGAGGTGAAGGATATAACGTAGTATTGAAATGAGACCTTGACTTTCCTAGGATGAATTACTAGGGAGATGGCTGGGTCTTCATTTCCCGTCTTTCCTTGATTCACTTTCCATTAAAGGGGTGGTTCTTTGGTGGTCTTTTTTTTTTTTTTTTGTATATTCAATATTATATCTTTATTTTTAAGTACTGATGGCATGAATTCATAGGTATTCTATGCCAACAAATGAGCCCTAAGTAAGTGGATTATACATCAATCAGATAACAAAAAATGAAAGAAAAAAAAAACCTTTTTGGTGGATGATTATTAAAACACTTTGTTGGCATTTAATTGAGAGAGAGAGAGAGAGAGAGAGAGAGAGAGAGAGAGAGAGAGAGAGAGAGAGAGAGAAACTAACAACCCATGCCTCAAATTCTTAGTCAAACCTCTCATCTCCCATTTGATTTCTGTTCCTTCATTTTTTTTGTTTGATTTACACCCATTCATGAGATGTTTGACATAGATTATCAAACATCTGATGGCGAAATGACCCCCAACATTTGATGGAGATCAACTTGGATGTCATATGTAGGATTTAAAGAAGTTCCGGAGGAAGAAAAAAGTAGAATGGTTGGTAATGTCTTCAGCAGTGTTGCTGCAAACTATGATCTAATGAATGATTTAATGAGCGCTGGACTACATAGGCTGTGGAAAGACAGGTCAGTTCCTTTACAGATACTCCTAACATGTATCTAAATGGGTATTTTAGACCTCTACAGCTGTAGCTTTTCATGTTTGTTGACTAACATTTTCAGGTTGGTTTCCAAACTGCATCCTTTCCCAGGAATGAAGCATCTTGACGTGGCTGGTGGAACAGGTTAGCTCATTGACATGCATGATGCACTGATTTTTTTCATGTAGCATGTCTCAATGATTTCAAAGTCAGACTCGGGGGATGACTTGTTCTCCTCAACTGAAGTTGACTCAACCAAGTTACATTTGACTTGCCGAGTTGCACCGTAAAATACAGCAACCTTAAAAATGTAGAAGAAATATTTTAACAAATGTAAAAAATTGAAAACACTGTCCAATAAATATAGGATTCTAAGATCATGATGTTCTAGCTAGTATGAGTGAATTTAAATATAAATAGGTACTATGATTCGTTCTTTTACCCAAAGGATGACTCAGTGAATTTGCTCTTGAATTTGAATGCTTAGATCTTCCATAAAATGTGGGTTTTGATATTCTAAAAGACTTCCAAAAGCTTGTTGGTTGGTTTCGCGGGGGGGGGGGGGGGGGGGGGGGGTGGGTGGTTGTTTACTTTAATGGAACGAATGATCAGCTGTTTTCATATCAGTTATGAATTCTAGATTATGTACACTCACATGTAGGTAAATTTATAGGTGAAGTCTGGTTGCAAAATTGCAAAGTTAGGTCCCCCATATGCCCCTTATGATGGATATCCATTCCACTTTACACTCAATACCCCATGAATGATAGGAAATTTGTATTGCTTACACCACTTAATCACCATTTTGTTTGTTTGAATGGTAATAACCAAAAATCAAAGTTTATTCAGTGCATAAAAGCAGTAAACTTTGGACCTTTAATCCAATGGTGATTTTTTTAAAAATTTTTTTTTATCAAACTGATATATAATTGAACCTAATGCTTCCTAGACCTTTCCAACACCCCCACCCACATGAGCACATACAATTAGTATCCATTCAAGTGGGCATCACAAGTATACCCAAACAAATTTCTATCGGGTAGCATTGAAAGGCCTCAAGTTTACAAATTACGGTTTGGGTGCATATGGTTTTCATTGATCTAAAAAAAAAAGCTTACTATAGGGTACCGAGAAATTTAATTTGATGGTTTTTGATGAAAAAGGAATATTCCAATAGGTTATACTGAAATTATTAAAGATATGCATGAAGGAGCAGTAACGAGTGTGAAGACTACCCGTTGAGAGATAGGTGAGTTCCCAGTGACCATAGGTGTTAGCTTTAAGCCGTTATCTCTTTGCATTGATTATAGATTAGTTAACTAATTATATTCAAAAGGAAGTATTTTGGTGTATATTGGTTGTAAATAATATAGTGTTGGTGGATGAATCAAGAGATAATGTAAATGCAAAACTTCAAAGATGGTGGGAGACTTTAAAACCAAAGGCTTTAAAATAAGTCATACAAAGACAAAATATATGGATTGCAACTTCAACGAGAATATGCAAAGAGTTGAAACTGCTATAAGAACTGAAGCACAGGAGATACCAGAAAGAGATTTTTTCCATTACCTTAGCTCGATAATTAGTAAGGATGGGGAAATTAACGGAGATGTTCAACATAGGATAAAAGTGGGATGGTAGAAGTGGAGACTTGCTTTACGAGTGCTTTGTGATTGACGAATTTCAACAAGATTGAAGGGAAAATTTTACAGGATAGTAATTAAACTAGCTATGACATATGGAGTAGAATGTTGGCTGCTCAAGAAGTCAGTGCATGCATAAAATAGATGTAGTAGAGGTGAGAATGTTGAGGTGGATGTGCGGTAAAACTAAGAAAGATAAAATTAGAGTTGAGTGCTTTTGAGAGAATTTAGGGGTAGCATCAATAGGGGATAAAATTAAAGAAATCGGTTTGAGATGGTTTGAGGATGTCGAACGCAAGTCGGCAATGACGCCGATGAGGAAAAGTTAAATTAGATTTGAAAAAGTTCAACTTATCTAAGGATTTGGCTTAAGATAGATCAGAATGGAGAAACAGAATTTATGTAGCCTACCAGGCTTTGATAATATATATAATATTATCCATAACCTACTTTTTTAGCACCTGAATTCTCTTTTGGTTTTCCTTTATGGCTTTCCATTTGCATGTTTGTGTGTTCCAAATGAATAATTTCAATGAAATCTTTCAATTTCTCATTTTACCATGTTCCACTCTTCTGTATTTCTTATTTGTGAAGTTTTGGTAAAAATGTTTGGTCATTATATAGTTGTTGAGTACTGTTTCATCCCTTGCCGTTATGATGTCTGAAACCATGTTTCTGAACCATGTGGTTAGTGCTTATGTGAAATATACCTTTTCTACCCTTTTATGTGGAAATGATGAGAAAACTGCATTGAAGCTGCTTATAGTTTCATATCCATGCATCATTAAAGAGATTCAGTGCTTATTTGCGATATCTCTTTTGCTGATGTGTTGATAGAGGCCTAAGTAATAGTAGATTCTTAACCGAAATCTGGAGTATGGGTCAAGTCCTTTTATTTTGTTCCTCCATAATTCTTGTTCTGTGTTTTGCTTTTGTGCCTTTTGGTACATGTCTTTTATACCATCAGCTGTACTTCTGTGTTTCTAATATCATTACTGCTGCTACTTAAAAAAAAAAATAACTACCTTGTCATTTTGAAGGTCACGATCATATTTGATTTCTACTTCTTTAATGTAGCGACGAGGTTCTTTCTCTAGCCACTTGGCCAATTCGAAACTAGATGCTTCCAATTGAAAAAAGCTGTATTTCCCCGTCCTAGCAGTTTGAATGTTGATTTTAGAAAGCTGAAATCAATGTATATTCAAGCACACTGGGTAGATCCAGTTTAGATCCTTTTGTCACTAATGATGGATATGCAAGACAAGTCCTTTGGAAATATTCAAGTAATCTTATTAGTGCTTTAGTATTCTCACAGCCAGGTTACCGTTAGAAACTACTATTGTGGGAAAGTGATTATTCTATCTGAATGTCATTCTGACTGGCTCGTTTTTTCCCTTTTCTCTCGAAAGAAGGGGAATTCAATCTTGATAATTCAAGTGTGTAAATTTATTTTTTACTATAACGTTTTTAAAGAATCCATGGCCAGTTCTTGCAGAGAGAAACCTTTCCAACTGTTTTCTTTGTTTTTCTTCATGTTGTTTGTATTTTACTTAATTTGTGTTAAGAACTAATCTAAGTCGGTCTTGACAAAAATGGTATACCAAATAATACGAAACCAGTTGAAAATCCCAGCAATTGTTCTCATACTACTCAGCTCTGCAAACTCTCATGTACCAGCTATTTCACGTTCCAACCAACTTCCTACTCCAGTTATACCCACTATTCAACTTGAGGTGAATATTCAGTAAATTATAATTTAAAGACTGCTGGATTTTCTTACAGTGGCGTTCATGATCATCTCACACTGAATGGATTGAAATTAAATCCCTGAAAAGAACTTATCAAACCACAAAAAGTTTTTTTTAAGAAGAACACAATTTAGCTGGTAATTGATATTGTGGTCTCACATTCATTCAGCAAATCAGATCCAATGTCCAGCTAATTAGATCAAATTATAACGGCCTAACATATATTCAGCAACTTGATGCTTGACCACCCAACTAATTCCAAGATATGTTCCAATCAATTCCCGGAAGTAAGGAAGCCAATATGTCCAAATTGACATGGGTTAGAAGTCCATTTTGGCAAATCTTTTGGCCCAAGTCCTTCGAAGTAAGAAAAGTAAAAATCGATCCTTCCTTTCTCTACATTAGTTAACTTCTGTGCAAAAGAAGAAATCCATATTCAATCTTAGCAATCCAATCTTTTTCATTGTTTTAATCTTGTCCCTTTATTGACAAGAGAAACAGAAAGGTCAAGTTTCATAAAGTTAAGTGGGATCATCTCTATCATGACTCTTTTCTTAGTAAACTAAACTGTAAACTACAGGGGGGAAGAGCTATAGTAGCTTGGTACATTCCCTTCCAAGGACTTCGGGCCATGGTCTCATATGTGGGCCCACATTCTCCTTGACTTTCCAGACCCTCGACTGCATCTAAAACTCTTTAGCTTTCATCATACGGTTGTACCTATCTTTGCATTTTTAAGATGAAAACTTGGAACAAATTTTCAGGTGATATTGCTTTTCGCGTGCTGGAAAGTGTCAATAATGTCAGTTCTAGAGCCTTGAACAGTGATGAGTTGGAAAATGAAACTCAGATATATGTATGTGACATCAACCCAAATATGTTGAATGTTGGCAAAAAGCGTGCTATGGAAAAAGGTAAAGGTTTTGAGTACTGAAATTTTGTCACTACTATAGTACTATTTCACATTGAGTTATCTACTCTCCGAGGGATTGGGTTAAGCTGCTGATACATGTAGGGCTAGGTGGAAATCGCACCCTGCTTTGGGTGGAAGGAGATGCAGAAGCTTTGAGTTTTGGAGATTGTTCAATGGATGGTTACACTATTGCCTTTGGGATCAGGAATGTGACTCATATAGAAAAAGCCCTTGCTGAAGCCTATAGGTAAGTTCTTTAAATGAATAATTTTTTTTTACTGTTAGTTCATTCTCCTCCGCTTTGTTTTTAATTTTACTTTGGTAAGCTTGGTGATAAAAAAACAAAAGAAATTGATAAAAGAATATTTAGAAAGGTTTTTAAAATAGCACGGGTAAGTTTAAAAGAGGCTTGGAGGTGGTTGATTCTTAGAAGGATAACAAACACTATTTTTTTTTTTTTTAGCATGGTTATATTTGGTTAAAGGCATCTGGTTTTGATACTTTTAAGTGTATACACTCTGCAGTTCATGCTTTACCTCATGTGCTGAGATGCTAAATAACACTATCTTATTTCTGCAATTCTTATTTTTTCTCCTAAATTATTTTCAAGGGTGCTGAAACGCGGTGGCAGATTCCTTTGCCTTGAACTAAGCCATGTGGAGCTCCCTGTACTCAGACAGTTGTGAGAACTCTTTTAACTGAAAGAAAATTGTGATGTTTTTATTTATTTCATAAAAATGATGCATTTGATTTCATCTTTTGAATTCCATGAAATACTGGAAACATCTGCTGCTCATTAATTTTTTTTTATTTGATTGGTAACTGAAGATTATAGTAGAAATGGGGGAAAGTACATAAACGCCTAACACAATAAAAAAAATACATAAAAACAAAGGTATAAGAGCATTATAGCAATACTAAGAGAACAAATTACACAATGTGGATTACCAATGAACTTCTGTGTCAGCCCCTTGCTTTTCTAGTGAATCCACTGTACCATTGTCAGACATCCTCACATGCTTAAATTCCACTTGAATGGAAGAAGATAAATCTTAATTTGGAAAACAGGAAATGGAGCCTCCATGGACCCACAGGCCAAAATAGAAGAAAGCCAAGATATCTCATGAGAAGAATTGCTCTCCACGATTGATTTGTCATGGGAAGGAATAAGAGAACAACCAAAGAGATTCTAAAATGGCCATCACCTTTGTCTCATTAGACTCTTTGGTTCCTACTAGCTTGGAAAAACAAAAAAAAAAAAAAAAAAAGACCCAATACTTCCCTTTGTCATTCTAGGCACAACTCCTAGCCGTGCTGGCCTAGTTATCCTTCTTGCAGCTGTGAATTGGCACCATTGGCATTGAATTTCAAAGAACATGTTGGGAGAGGAGACCAAGACACTGATTTCCCCACCTGAGAAGAACCACAATGAAAACAAGCCTCCCAATTATGCAAGATGTCATCAAACTTTAGATTGGAAAATTCCTCCTTAATAAAAGCCCACTTTGCTAATTGCAAGCACAATAGAAAGCAGATCGTTAAATTCCTTCCTCAAGCCTCTAAATTTATTTTCATTTCTCTCTTTCCAAACATACCGAAGGATGGCAAAAGGAATGGGCCTCCATAGAAAGCACTATAACAAAAAAAAAAAAAAAAAAAAAAAAGGTTGGGGTGGCGGCGTGGTGTTGTTTTGGAAAGGGTGGGGGGGGGGGGGGGGGGGGGGGGGTGGGTTTGTGGGGATGCAACCTCCATGCCTCAACCAAGTCCCGCAACGACCTTGGCAAGCACTGAGACAGACCACACTGCTTGATAACATAACTCCATAAAGAAAAAGAAGAAGCATCACGATGAGCATAAATCATAGATAGACTCAGCAATGATACCCTTCTGAGGTTGTCTGCTGTAGACACCTCCCACAAACCACTGACCAATAAAAGACCTCAACTCTAGGAGTTGACACAGGAGCATATGGTATAGATCCAATGGATCATGTGTTTGTTCAATCCCTCTGTCGTATGGATCAATTTGATTGATCAGTAGGATTTTGGCTTAGCTTAATCAAGGTCCAATCAAGATGAAAGGCTCAAATATTAAATTAAACAAACAGAATCAAAGAACCAAAGATTTACATTGAGTCATATGGGTCCCATAGCTCCTAAAGCACATCTCGTGCATTTAAGTCTGCAAACACCTCTTTAAAGTAGTGGTGCCTACATTTCAGCTGTTTAGGATTGCTTCTTTCATATATTTGTTGTAAATGGGCTCTAATTTAATATGTTTGTTAGGATGAGATTTGAAGAGAGTGTCTCCACATTAGGAATTGTGTCCATATCTGATGCAGGGCACAAATTATATGGGCCTGACCCATTGTTTTCATCTTTGTAGCCCATGGGAAGACATTTCTTGTCTTTTGACGGTGATGGTTTTTTTTTATTTGTTAAAAAAAAAACCTATTTAAGGAATGAGAAGAGAAAAAATGAGAGGCTTTTGACATTTGAAGAAGAAAAACACTCATAAACCTTGAATAGTTTGTGTTGTGTTGCAACAGATTTGCCTTCTGGCAATCTGGATTGCACCACTTGGTATCAGAGCATCCATGTTTGGATTGCTGGATTGTATTGATTGGAGGGGCAGAGAAAGAAGAGGAACGGCTGATGAAGTCTGGATCCCGCTTCCAAGGTGCAAAAGAAAGGGGTGTTTTGCAGAGAGGTAGAGAAAGGCAGGATTGGTTTGATGAGTTGTCACTGCTGGAGACAAAGGGCATTTTCCCACCTGCTGCCTCGAGATCGTTGACACAGCGGGAGGTCAGACTGCTGGCACCATCTCTGCTCATGGTTGGATTCCAGACAATCTGCCAGTTGCCCACTGTCTTGTTGTCGGAAAAAAAAAAAAAAAACCCATCTGTCTTGTATAAAACGAGAAAGAAAATTTGGACTCTATGTTCGGTCCCAGGCCTTGTTTTGCAGAAAGACTGAGGAGGAAGGAGTTTGCATACCCTTGGACATGGAGCACCCAAATTGATGCCGGTCGAGCCACCAGCTGCTGCCAAAAAGGCCAAAAAAGGGCTTGTTGTTGGTTGCAGGTGACTTGAGCAGGACATTGTCACAATTATTTGCTTGTCATCACCTGTTCAACTGCAGCGCAGTTGGAGTAAGAAGCCGAGCTACCCGTGGTTGAGCACTGGACCAACCGGCCACTAGCAACTGCCTTGCAGGTTGTGCCATTCAAAGGATGGGTGGATGCTGTGCACCATGGTTTAAATATCGAACGAGTCCAAGTCAACTTGGACTCGGTCTATACCGGGTTGGGTTACATGGACTTGCACTCGAATTATGGGACTTAGCCAAGTCACCATGCGACATTGCTGATTCACCATGGGACTCAGCCATGTGACTCAGCTGAGTAACCAAGGGACTCAGCCATGGGACTAGGCTGAGTCCCATGCGACTTGGCTGAGTCCTATGGGACCCAGCTAGGACTTAGTCGAGTCGACTCGGACTCGGTCATGACTGAGTTGGGTCTCGAGTCTGATTTTTTAAACCTTTTGCATAGATCTGAGGTAGAAATCTCTGTTCGGACTTGGGCGGGGCGGGCACTGTGCAAAATCACTAGAGTGGATTCTATCCACAAGAAGTGTGAGATGACTCTGGGGGCTTGGGTTCTGCACCAATTGGTAGCTTCCTTTCAAACTGTTAGCTGCTGGTTTCAGTTTCTGTTCTCTCCCTATTGCTTGCTCTCCTCTCTTTTTTGTCCTATTTGCTGTCGCGTGACTCATGGATGCAAACTTTGGGTTTGTAAACTGTTGTGTGTATTGTGTGAGCTGCATACAAGCTGGTACAGGTGTCACAGGGACCTGTTTTTGCTGCTGGTTGTGTTTTCCAGCCAGCACAGTTTCATACAACCTGTAGTGCACCAGCATAGTAGGTTCTGTGCAATTTGAAAATAGTAACTGAGAGCTGTTTTGGGGCTACTCAATTACTGGTCCCACTTTCCAGCCACCTATTGCTAAAAACAGTGTGCTATTATGGTCTCTGTTTGCAGAAGTTGGTAATGTGTTCCCATAGAGTTTGTGGTTCCAGGCATTATTTTGGGAAGGTAGGTGATGGCTTAAATGGCTGACAATATATGAAAATCCAAAATCTCCATAGGGAAATTGAGACCCTGGCTTGGCGTTTGGATCAAATCAAACCCTGGGATCAGTTGTGTCATGAGTCAGCCTATGAAGGTGATGATGATCTTTCAGTTTACAGTGATAGACTGGATGACAATAGTGCTTTCAAGGATCCGATTTACATAGATGAGTCTGATGGAGATTCTAATAATGAAGTAATTGTTGTATCAATCGATGACCATGGATGTGATCTCAAATTGTATTTTAGTAGCGATGTTTTTGATGATCCAATCTATGATGAATATCTAAAAGATGAAGATGACATATGTGATGAGATCACTAATATGCCTCGTGATCATGGTGTTGATTAAAAAAAAAAAATTGATGTTGATCAAGATCATGAAAAAGATCCTTCAAATTTTAGTGAGTATCACTATGTAGAAATTGAAGATTCAGAAGCACATGGAGGAAACATTGATAAAAAGTTTGATGAATGCCTGGATGATGAGTGGATTGGGGAATTGGAGTGTGCGATTATCTCCAATGATACTTTGGAGGGTGTAGTTGTGACAATCTGGCAGCTGATAATTTGAAGGGTGTGGATGGGATAGATTGCGCAGATGATGAGAAGCATGATTTGAAGTAGGTGTGCTACCAACATTTCATTTAGATCCTTTTTGGGAAGGGATCCAACGGCAAGATCTACCATGGATCTAGTTGCAGACCCATCTGGTTAAAGTTTGCAAACTGATAATGGAAGTGCTCCAATTGAAGCATCTAGTGGTTCGATTGTGCATCTAATTGGAATCCTGCAATCAGAAAAAGCAAAGCCTAAAGTATTTTTGGAACAAAAGATTGCATAAAGTTTCTAGGCCATGTTTAGAGTATGGAGATAAACAAGCACATTGAAAGTTTGTATGTTGGATTGTCGACCTAGGAGGACACTTGCAGAACTCGAGGTCAAGTTCTTCCCAAGAAGGGGAGACTGATGTAGGGCACAAACTATATGGGCCTGGCCCACTGTTGGATATCTTTTTTTTTTCATCTTTGTAGCCCATTGGTTGGGTTCATTTAAGACATTTCTTGTCGTTTGAAGGGTAGGGTCTTTGTGAAACCTATTTAAGGAAGGAGAAGAGGAAGAATGGGAGGCTTTTGACATTTGAAGAAGAAAAGCACTCATAAACCTTGAATAGGTTGATTTGTGTTGGAACAGATTTTCCCTTCGGCAATCTAGATTGCACCAATATCCCTAAAACCAAGCAACTATGGGACTCCTTTGCTCGTTTGAGTTTACTTCTTTCCGCTTTTGCATATCTTACGGATTAGAGATTAAAGCTTAATGTGATTAGTGATTAAATCAATGGTTGAGATGTAATATTGGATCTTAGGGTTTTATGAGTTTTAAACACTATATAAACAATTGTAAGGAACAATAAAGGTGGTCTTGGATATTTTTTTAATGAAATTTAATAAAGTTGCTTGTTGCAATTTTTATTTTATTATTATCTTCTCCATTGGTTTGAGTATGTCTCCATTGGATTGAAGATCAGCGGTGGAATTTTGCGATCATTGGTAAGTGAATTTCTACTTATTTTCTTATTGAGTGGATTTCCATTAGATTAAAGATCTAGGTGTTTTGGACTCACAATCAAATGGATTGTGCTTCAGCGTATGCGTAAGGAGGGACCAAACCCATCCAACTAAACGAGCTTGGAGACTTAGAAGTATGAGAGTTTGAAAGATCTAACAAGACTTGGTGTGAAATTCCCCCTGATGGACATGGCTAAACCTGAACACCTACTTCTTCCTTGCACAAAAATACGTGAGAAAGATTAGTTAAACTATGACTTAAACTCATAGTTGTCAATCTTGTTTCGGTCCCCATTTCGGTCTAGCCTCCAAAATGAAATATTTTGGCATTTTGGAATTTCAATGAAACTTTTTTTGAATACCTTTTTGGAGAAATATAAATAAATAAATAAATAAATAAGGAGAATCTTCATACGCATCTGTCCCTCACCATTTTTTTCGTGAGAACTCTAGGTGGAGCCCATCTATCACTCAATCCAAACCTTGCAACACACATGGGACCCTATGATAGCAACTCGCCTCAAGTTTTGGTTGGATCCAAATTTATTGGACCGTTGGATTGATTATACACCAATCCGAACGAAATGGATTTGTGAGCCATGGATGAAGGGGTTAGGGATATATGATTGGGGCCAAATTTGATATATGGGGTGCTTTCACATAGATCTTTTTAACCCCCCCACTCTCATCCCTTGGTGGGGTCCATAGTGGGCCCCACCAAAGAGTGCATGAAAAGTCCATGAGGGACGTATGCACAGGAAAAGGCCCCAATAAATAAATATGTAAAAAATAAAATAAATTGTAAACTTTTAGTAGTATATTTAAGTTTGGCTTAGATCCTATTACTATTGCACAAATTCCCAGAGCATGGATCCATCCATAGGACCAAAAGTTCTTAAGAAATATATATATGAAAAATTTTAGGAATTTGTTGGAAAAAAAAAAGAAAAGAAAGTGGGGGCAAAGTTAACATATCTTATTTTCATTTTAAAAAAGTGAATTCTTTTTCGTTTATGAGTCGAAACAAGACTTCCAGAGTCCCTCTTGTTGCCCGAGTCTTAGGTAGCGTTTGGTTCGCTGTAATGAAGGCTGAAATGGAATGGCCATTCCATTGGAGTGACCATTCCCACGTTTGGTTCGTGAAAAAACGGCGGAATGACCATTACTTCAGGAATCACCATTCCTTTATACAAGGGAATCACCATTCCACCGGGGGGGCAGAGGAATGGCCATTCCATTCCTTTCCCAATTTTATTTTTGACGAATTTTATTTTAAAAAGCAAAATTTATTAATTTTTTAATATTTTAATAAAATATAAATAAATATTATTATATAAATCATAAAATAAACATAGTTGAAATTAAATTTAAAATATCAAAATTTTAAGAATAATATTATATACAATGTTTGGTCACATAAAAAAATTAAATTTTATTTTAAAAAGCAAAATTTATTAATTTTTTAATATTTTAATAAAACATAAATAAATATTATTATATAAATCATAAAATAAACATAGTTGAAATTAAATTTAAAATATCAAAATTTTAAGAATAAAATTATATACAATGTTTGGTCACATAAAAAAATTAAATTTTATTTTAAAAAGCTAAGTTTATTAATTTTTTAATATTTTAATAAAATATAAATAAATATTATTATATAAATCATAAAATAAACATAGTTGAAATTAAATTTAAAATATCAAAATTTTAAGAATAAAATTATATACAATGTTTGGTCACATAAAAAATTAAATTTTATTTTAAAAAGCAAAATTTATTAATTTTTTAATATTTTAATAAAATATAAATAAATATTATTATATAAATCATAAAATAAACATAGTTGAAATTAAATTTAAAATATCAAAATTTTAAGAATAAAATTATATACAATGTTTGGTCACATAAAAAAGTTAAATTTTATTTTAAAAAGCTAAATTTATTAATTTTTTAATATTTTAATAAAATATAAATAAATATTATTATATAAATCATAAAATAAACATAGTTGAAATTAAATTTAAAATATCAAAATTTTAAGAAAAAAATTATATACAATGTTTGATATAAATTTTATTCCATTCCTGGTATCATTCCATCATACCAAACACAGGAATCGGAATGAGAGTCCTATTACTGGAATGATTCCTTTGTCTAACTAAACGTTGGAATGAGAATTACCATTCCTGCCTCATTCCATTCCAGGCTCATTCCAGCCTCCATTCCATTCCTCTCAGCAATCATTCCAGCGAACCAAACGCTACCTTAGAGAGTTTGGTTCTGAGGGGGAGGGAGAGCATGAGGAGGAGAAGAAGAAAAAGAAAATGACGACGATGGCGGGGGAGGATGATGATGACAACAAGAAGGATGATGGTGTTCTGCGGTTAGCCACTGGAGTGGGAAAAATGCAAATGGAGGAAGGGGAAGAGAAGAAAATGAGGAAGAGGAAGAAGAACAGAGTCGGGCCACCTGCTGATAGGTACGATCCCATCTCCCGTCTCCTGTCTTACTTTTCTTTTTCCTTGCAATAGGAAGAAAACATAATAGAATGGAATGGAGAAACATAATTCATGTAGCAGACTCCAACATGGTTGAGATAAGGCTTTGATGATGATGATGAACAGGAAGAAAAACATAATATGAGATTCATGGTTTTTTTATTTTATTTTATTTTTTTTAGAATGGGTTTCAAAGAGGGTGAGAATGGGGGAAAAGGGTAGGGTTTTCGTTTTGGCAGTATGGGGAAAAGAGGGCTTAGGTTGTCGTTGTTGTTGTTGTGTTTTTTTTTTTTTCATTTTAACCACTTAAACTTTTATTTGTTAAAATATCCTCAATGACTGTTTTTGCTGAAATTCAGAATCTCGGCTATAATGGATTTTGGCCAAAATTACATATTAGCTGAAAAAGGTTGAAATATATAACAAAAAGGTTTGGGCTTCATTTTTTTTCACCAAAACAAAATTATATTGGCCTTTTCCGCCGAAACGGCACGATATTGATAACAATGCTCAAACTCTGACTCCTTAGATCGATGCATGACTCTCCTGATGGACACATCCCGTGGCACATTGAATTTCCTTTTGGAGCAGAACCAAATTCTTCCATGATCCATTCAATGGAAGCCCTAGAAATTGGATGTGGACACTTAAGTGCAATGGTTTCCAACACAAACATGAGATGCCAAACTTGCCTACCATTCATATTGCTAGTGGACAATTAATTTGCAATTTAGTCAACAACAATCTTTGAATTGTGCAAATATTAGGGTAGTTGAATTTAAAATATATAAACTAACGAGTAAGTGGAATTTTGTTCAATTCAAGGGATGAAAACTTAAAAAGCAACACATTAAAATTGTCCTAATAAGAGCTTTGCCTACACTTCTAATATGCACTCTCTCTCTCTCTTTATATATATATGGGGAATCGTCCTATGCATATGTCCCTCATTGAGGGACCATGCATATTCCTCCTTGGGGCCCCACTGTGGACCGCACCAAGGGATGAATTCTATTTGGATTGGTGTACAATCGATCCAACGGTCCAGTAATTTCGGATTTGACTGAAACTTGGGGCTTGTGACTATCAGGGGATCCCTTGTGTATTGCAAAGTTTGGATTGGGTGATAGATGGGCCCCACCTAGAGTTCTTACGAAAAGAACGGTGAGGGACATATGCACATGAACATTGTCCTATATGTATATTTATGTGTGTGTGTGCCTTGTGAGGGCTTATCTAGTGCACACGGTGTGCATGAGAACTTCTATGCACATCACACCTTGTTGTGGGGCTCGCCTAGGGATGGGACCAGGGGATCTCATCAACTAGTTGAGGCCTACCTGTGTACAAAATAGCACCATTTGATTATCCTCATCCATTCATTAACGGCAAAAAGGTTTCACCCTTTAAAAACTAATCCACTGATCTAATGGCACAATCCATTTGGAAGGGACTAGTGTAATTTAGGGTGTCTTGTGTGTGGTTTTCCATTTGAATGGGTTATTAGGTGGCCCTCATTATGAAGTGTGCATGAGCGTGCATAAAAAGGGGTGTGCATAGGATAATTTTTGCTGGTGTTGTGTCTATATTTTGAGAGGTTGCAATTAAACAACAATTCCCTTCAATGTTAAAAAAGACCAAATAATCAATTAGCCAATTCCAAACATCAAATATAGGTCAAGAATGTCTGGTTCAAGGTTTCGTTAGGCTTGACTTTGAGGCATATGGTGTTTGGCAGGTTTGATGTGATGAAACATGGCTCTGCTGCTTGATTTGATGAAGTCTAGGTTCGGCCAATTTTATTGTGGCTAGAATGGGTTATGGTTTGGTTCAGTTGGATGTTGGCTGGGGTTTGGATGGATTTGAATTGGTTGGGTCATGGGATCTATATGAGTATTTTTTGATGAGGATTGGGCTAAGGGATGTGCGGCAATGTGGGTTTGGAGCATTGATGTTGTTCGGCCAAGAAAACTTAGGTTTGGGAAGTTGGCTGAAGGAGTTTTGGCCATTGGTGGTTCGACTGTTATTATAACACTCCATCTCACATTGCTTATGAATGAAATATGAGTTTGGTATATAATGAACCATGTATGTTACTACTAATAACTTGGGCTTAAGCATTTTGGGCCACGTGAAAGGCTCATCAAGTTACTGAGCTAGTGGGCTATTCGTGCCGTGACAAATGGTATCAAAGCCTACCACCAGCCGGAAATTTGGGGCCCCTAAACCCGCTAGGAAAGCCCTTGAGATAAGATCAGGACAAAGTTAGGGTGCGCAAGCCTACGAGTTAAGATAAGGGAATCCGCAGGAAACAAGGGTGTGAATGCTTCGGTCCCACATTGCCTGGTGAAGTTAGATGAATCCACATAGGGACGTGTGGCCTTAAGTGGGGTAGATTGTAACATCCTATCCTATATCGCTTATGAATATAATATGAGTTTGGTATATAATGAACTATGTATGTTACTACTAGTAACTTGGGCTTTAGCATTTTGGGCCACGTGAAGGCTCACCAAGTTACTAAGCCAGTGGGCTATTCGAGTCGTGACAGTTATGGATTTGGGTAGAAATGGGGCTTGATTATGGATTTGGGGTTTATGATGTTTGATGCTGGAGGATATGGATTTTAGGGCTATTGTGATGGACATCGTTATGGTTTAGGGCAGCTTTGATGATGTTGATGGGTATGGAGAAGATGAACCTACCAATACCTCATTTAATGGAAAAAGGAGGAGGAGCAGAAGATTACCTGGATTTGCAAGGCCTCACGCCAAATGTATCACACCCAATTCCATTCACAAGGGAGCCAAACGCTAGAATTCTTTGTCATTAATCATTAGTTGTAAAAGAAGCATTTCATGGATTTTAAAGCAAAGCCTAACCCTGAAGTTAATCTCGACCTATGATGCCCAAATACAGCATGGACATGATAGGGAGACACTATGGGGATGGTGAGGACACAAATTTTTCACATAAAAATTGAAGTATCGAGTATGATACGACACAATACATTTGCCATTTTGAAGTATCCGTTCATCATAGATCTCAACCATCTAAACAATCCTATGGTCGAGATTAAAACATCTCAACTTATAGAAATAAACGGCATAACTAATGCAAATAAAATACAGGAATTAAATAAATAAAACAAAAGAAACTAATAAAATGGCTGGTTGTACAGTCACTTGGGTGGGCCCCTCTTGATCTTCTGTGATATGTTTCTTCACTGGTCCCTCCCATGCGGCACATCACAATGTTGGGTCTTCCTGATGTTTGCCATATGTGGTCTTCAACTTGATCATTTGTTAGATTAGACTAGATCCAACAATTGATCTTCATCAAAATCAAGATCAAATTGTGGATCTTCACCAATATCATGATCTAACACTAGGCAGTGGTCATCCAACCATAAGGAAGCCTGTGTATTGGTCTTCTTAGTCTTCTTCTTCCTCCTCTTGTAGACTTTGTGTGGAGGATGACTGATGTCCTCATCAGTTAGGGTCATGAGTGTGTGAGTTCAAACCCCTGATGTAGGGAGAAAAAAAGAAAAGGATTAGAGTGTGAGACATTGTCCTTAGATAAAGAGTCTGCTCCTCTTAAAACTTGAGAAAATGACACTTTCTGGCCAACAAGTTCTTTCATATCGTCTATCCAAGCTCCTATTCTTTGAGGAGGAAAGCCTTCCCCGTCAACGTAACTGATAGTACATTCTGAATCATCTTAAATGATTAATGGGATGAGGTCCAAATTGCACGCTTCTCTTAGTCCTATCTCCCCCACCCCCAAACCCCACAACAACCACCACCACAGAAAAAAAAAAAAGTCAGAAATGGTATTTTGTTCTCCCCAACCCCTCCTGAGTTAACCCACCAATTCATGTGGGTCCTTGGTTATCAAGGCCACCGGCATGCTTCCATCAATCGGAAGGAGATGGTGAATCATGGGGCAGCCATTTGAATATGAGGTCTTATATCTTCTATAACCTGTTCACTTGAAATTCAACATCTATCTAAAGTTCCTAGTGTTACTCTTGTGAAGTGCTTTGAGGCTATTGTCCATGATATTAGTAGTTTTTGACAAAGGAAAATGCCACTGGTTTCTCTCTTTCCACAAGAACGATCATCTGCTTGTTGAATCACTTATCATTTCTCTCTTTCCACAAGGACCAAATTGTTGCCACAAAATACAGCATCTAGAGGCTGTCTTTTGCTGACAGCCATGATGCCAAGTTGCATGATGTGAAGTGAAAGCCTCCTAGGCTCCTACATAGAAGTGAAAACCAAGTTGCATGATGTGAAGTGAATGGCTGTCATTTGCTAGCACCCGTGATGCCCCGAACCACGAGAAGATGGTAGTCTAGGCCTCCTTGCTACCTTGCAGTTAAGGCGCAAAGTGTTAAAAGTTAAAACAGTCTCTCCATTTGATATGCATTCTTGACTTTTGCAATTTATCAAAAAGAGCCTTTTTAGATTGAAATCCTAAATCACCGACCTGTGGGGATTATTCAGAAAAGAAAAATACAGAATGGCATTGAAACCATGTGATGGGGGCATCAGGCCAAGGAGCAAGAAGAAATTAAGCCACATGGTCCCGTTATGGATGGATTACCCTTTTATGGGGCTAATCCATCACGGTTTCAAAAACCCACCGTTGGATCGTGGTTTAGAGGAAGATACAACGTTGAGGATCTCCCTAGGCATTTAAGCTAAAGGCCCCACATTGGGATGTGCCAAGGGGGAAGAGTTGCTATTTTAAAAGTGTTTTAATTTTAAACTAGCAACAAGGCCCGTGCTGAGCCCGAGCTAAAAGAAAGAGCTATTAAATTAATATAAATAGTAAAGCAAAAAAAATTTAATACATTAATATTATTATTATTTTCAAGAATTTTTAGAAAAAAAAGACTAATAGAGTATTAAAATTTGATGGTAAAAAGATATTTTTGTGAGAAATAATAATGTGTAATGTTGTTATTAATAAAAATTGAAAATAAGAAAATAATAAGATAAAAAATACAAATTAAAGCAAAAGGCAGAAAGTAAACTGAAAAAAGAGAAAAATCTATAAATTCTTGTGTCATTAAGAATGGTAGAGAAAGTAAATAAAATATTAATAAAAAGGAGAAAAAAAGATGTCCAAACTAATTAAATACATGAAATAAGGAAAAATAAAAAGTCTCCAAAATAAGAGAATCAAACCTTATTTGCTTAAATTTACCAATTAAAAATTAACCTGTCCATAGTGTTTTTTTGCTCTGCTTCATGATCTTGATTAAAAAAATACATATTTTTTAGCCCATAAAAAATCAATGATGCAAAATTAAAATTAGATCACAAAAAAAGAAAAAAAAAATCTCAAACATGCTTCATAATAAACTAAAAGAAAAAAAATTAAATTGATCAGATACACATTGGGCCCACTAAACCTTTTGATCCTCAAAGCTACAACCTCATATAGACCTTTTATAATTATAGGATATGAAAATTATTGAGCTCAGTAAATTTAAAACAAGGATACTCACTTGAATCAACTAAAAAATATATAGAAAATGAATGTCATGGAAAAATGTCTATAAGCAGAATTTCAAATTCAAAATCATGGAAAATAATGTAAAAATATAAAACAATTAAAAATAAGATCTATGAAGTACACTATACATTCTATACTTGTTTATTATTGATCTTGTAGTGGTTTCACTGGTGGGGATATCATGTCAAAGTTCGTCCCATTTCAATTTCACCACATTTTGAATTTAATAAATACGGAAGTTTTTTTTAGGGACGAGTTATGAGTATGGAAGTTGAAGCTGTTTACAAAACCATAATGATTAAGGATTCTTGAAGTATTTCCTACTTAATCCTCTGATGCCAAATAATATTTCCTATCATTAAAGAAAGATCTTATGAATTAAAATTTAAATTGAAAGAGATAAGAGAGATAGGAGAGAAATTATAGGGGATTTAGAATTATAAAATGGATATGTTTTGGTTTAACAATTTTGCTCGAAATAAGATAATTGTGGTTGTAATTTGGAAATTAGGTGGAGAGGTGTTGTAGCCCACCTTAAAGCCAAAGCTATGTAACAACTGCTTGCGTTTAGACCGGGCCAGACCCTATGATAAAAGAACAATATTTTAAGGTGTCGTTTGTTTTTTTCACATGAGATGTGTAATTGCACTTTACATGTGTAACTATTTCATATGTAAACTTCACATATGTAAATATTACACATGTGTTTCAGTTTACATCGTTTGTCTATCGATGCCATTTTCATATCATTTACACGTGTAATTCATTTTACCACGTTTGTTTGAATTACATGTGATAATGTAAGAAAGTCATTTTGAATTACAAATCTATGTATATACATATATGTTTCTCTTATTCCCAATGAAGGCCCCTCTCTTCCTATTACAAAATGATGAAGAAGTGCATCCATGAATTTAACTTATTTCAATATATAAAAGAATAAATTCATTTCATATTTCAATTCCATGCAAATAAACAAATTGATCCCATAAAGTTCAATAATATTCTCATTCTTCAAAATCATGGAAAAAAAAGTGTCCATCCATACAAAATATACATTTCAAAAAATGATTTATATCTACCTATACGAAATATATACAATTCAAAAAAATTTTTAAAGTACCCATACAAAATAAACTTCCATCATATATCCAAAATGAAATTTTTCTCCAAATGCAAAAAGTGATAGATTTTCTACATTTCAATTCATCGAGCTCTCCTATTAGCATTCGCATCCCACATCTCTGTTGCTATTGCATCTCGTAGGCGATAAGCATATTGACTATCAGATTCTTCATTAATTACTTCATTTTGATGATCATCACTGTCTTCCACATCAGAAAATATTCTTTCATGATGATGATGCTCGTAGAATTCATCCCCACTTGGATTTTTCATCATAATAAAGTTGTGTAAGACAGCACATGCATTTACGATCTTGACTTGTGACTTGATAGGATAATTACGAGGTATATGTATCAAAATTGGAAATCGTTCTTTCCACAACCCAAATGTTCTTTCAATAACATTCGTTAGCTTTGCATGTCGAAGATTAAATAGCTCAGTAGTCGTCCTAGGAGCTAATGCTTGAGATCCATATTCCTTCATATGATATCGTGTCCCACGATATGGTCCAATAAAACCTCGCCTATGACCATGACCAGCATCAACAAGAAAATACTTTCCTATAATGAATAAATTTAACAATTATCAATAAGATTGTAATATCCTTAACTAGTAGACAAAAATTAAAATTATTTCTTGACCTAAATATTTACCTTCTGGAACTTGAAGATTGTGTGCTCCCCTATTTTGCATCACGTCGGAGAGAACTTTTTGATCATTAGCCGATCCTTCAAAACCGGCACATACAAATTGAAACATCATATCAAAACCTACAATAGCCATTACATTTTGTGCAATAAAACCTTTTCTGCATCTATATCGTTGATGATCTTTAACTGGTACCCATGCTGGAATGTAAGTACCGTCAATGGCACCAATGCAATCCTATTCCAATAATAATTTAAACATGACTCATCAACATCAATTTGATTAAAAAAATAAACAAATAAAATCAAAAACAATTTGAACATACATCATAAAAATTAAAAAGTGCTACATTAAAAATATTGACTTACCTTGAAAAAGGGGTAAAATACTGGGTTCATTGCAATTTGTGCTGGAGTAGGCATTTCTGGTCCAGGAAGTTTAATATAATCAGGACAAATATAAAGGAGTGCGTTGAGAATAGCATTGAAATACTTGCTAATTGTTTGGCCTAAATGTTGAAATTGAATTTGCATTACTCGATTTCTCTGATTATGCCCTACAGTAGCTAGAAAGATGGCCACTTGTTCTTCTACAGAAACTCTTTTTGTTCCACGCAGTAGCCCTTCTCTTTTTAATAAGTCACATAATTCTAAAAATACATCAGTCCTCATGCGTAGTAAATCATATGAATTACGGGGATTACTCCTAATGAGGTATTGAGTGAACTCATGGCCAGACAAAGACAACTCATGTACTCGCTTTCTCCTTTTAACCCTCTTTTGTCTACATTGATGTTCCCATAAAAGTAAAACTGTAATAATTGTCATTGCTACTACATGTAAAAATATGATCTTTTTCTTTGTATCCATTACTTTTGCACTGTTCGATAAATAATTGACAAATATTAGAACAAGGAACTAATATAGCATAACAAGACGATTTATAAAAGGAATTCGCAAAATAAAACATGAAGTCCATCCTAAACATATAACAAGACAATTCATAGAATGTCATCTCAAAATAAAACATAGCAAAAAATCAAAATCAAGTCCCATCTTAGATGTTTTTTTTTAACAACCAACAGTCCTAGATAGAGCCGCTTAACTCCGCCATAAGCCACGCACGACGTCTATCCTTTGATGAAAACGCAAGAAATTGATTGGCCACTTGTGGATCCTTTAGTAGTCTGAGAGCCCTCACTTCTAAAGTAAGGTCTAAATCTAACTCTTCAATAGCAGCAACTATATCAGCTTGGCTTGGCCCTGACTGAGTCATCTTATCAGCAAGGTAGATCAAAGTAGTGTTTATGTCCTTAATTGCATGTGCTAGATCATATTCGCTTTTAGTTTCATCCTGCACATGGCGCCGAGAAGTAGCTGTTGAGCGTTTCTTAGCACATGGCGCTTCAGAGACACCCTCATCCCCCTTATCAGAGCTACTTGATTCTACTGCCACATCTTGGATGGACGCTTGTGGGGCTTCCATCGGATGTGGTGGACGTTGGTTAGTCAACATTACATCTCTTCCATCAGCAATTGAATCTCCATATATAATAGCAAACTTTTCATAGTTGACCACACTTCTTCCTCGGTGCATTCCAAATTTAGGATGTGCCTGAATGAATCAAATGAGAACAAAGTACTGTAATAATTACTGAATTGACAATGATAGAATTAACATTACATTAATAATTACTCACCTTGATATAATCGTCCCACACTTGCTCACTTGCTGTAACCCTTTTTGTAGTGTCATCCCAACCGAAGCCACTTAATCCCATTAGAGTCTTGATACAATTGTAATGACTCTTTATCATTCTTAGTCGATTTCTAATTTTCTCCTTATCATATTCTACTCCATACTTTTCTTTCATCTTTCTTTCAATCTCTCTCCACCCTTCTGTAGTCCAGTTATTTCCATCCCTTCACCCGAGATTAATTTGTTCTATCAATATGTCAGCTAATTGCTCATCAATATCATCTGACCATGTTGTATTCTTCTTTTCCCTCTTACCACCCCTTTTTTCAGAGGATGAACCAATATCAATACACTCATTATCTTCATGACATATTTCATTCTCCATTTCTATAGAACATGAAGAAGTTAAATATAAACTCATCAAAGGATGAACCAATATTCAAAATCCATGATATCAACAATAGATGATGAAAGGAAGGAAGCAAGTTAGTTAAATATAAAAACAATAACTGTGGGTTTTATAAGATTAAATATGATTATATACAAGTGGCATGTACATAAACCCATGTCAGGTTTGATTTCAAACTCAGGCTATCACCTACATGTACATAACAACTATAAGGGTAGTGACTGATTATGATATGAATAACCTGTTCAGTAACACCAGCACTGCAACAAAATTCACCACCAAGTGATAGCCTACACATCTACCCAATTCCATCACGAGAACTCCATCATGAGAATTACAGCCCATTGAAAAGCAATCAAATGACATGCAGATGGGTAAGATTGAAAAAATTGAATGCAATCTATAAATCTAATCACCTATGGGAATAAAACAAGAAAACTATCAGGAAAAAAACACAAATTTAATTTCTCTTCCATGAAATTACATATGAACAATAAATTTAACCGAGAAGGAAATGAACTCATAAAAAACATAGTGTGCAGAGGACAAGACAATTCCATTATCAAGAGAACCAACATCAACCAAATCACAAGATAATCCTAAAAGTGAAAGGCACTGATTCCATTATAGACTCACAAATCAACAACGACACTGCCAAACAATCTCTCAATAAGAATCAACACCTCCACAGATATCACTACAGAACAACATATAAGCCAAAAGCCCACAATTAGAATTCCCCAGCACCCACAGGCCTTCATGAATGAAAACCCAATAAGATTCAAGCATCAATCTAGTAGAATTCTTCAAAATAAAAAAAAAGCTGCAACAAAAATACTAGGGATTTATCATCAAAACCCATTAAAACAATCATCAAGCTAAAACTAATTCCATCGATAGAAATTACAAAACCCAGCATAAGGAATTTTACATAGTGGGGTAGAAACGTAGCAACTCCAACGATCATCAATTGAAACAGGGAGATGGGTAAATGCTTGAAACGGGGAAAAGAGAGAGCAGAGGAGGAAAAGGAGGAATGACAGAGAAGAAGACAAAGTCGGAGTGAGAGATAGAGAACGAGAAGGGATAAGATATGAAATGGGTTTGATGGTTGAGAGGGAGAAAAGAGAGGAGCAGAGAGGGAGAAGGGGGGGCAAAGCAGGAACGAGAGAGAAGAACAGAGAAAGAGAGACAGGGATCGGGAGGGGGGAAGAGGTGAAATGGGTTCGAGAGGGGAAAAAGAGGATCAGAGAGGGAGAAGAGGGGGAAAAGAGGGAAAGACAGAGAAGAATCCAGAGAGAGACAGGGATCGGGAGGGGGAAAGAGGTGAATGGGTTCATCGTTGAGAGAGGGAGACGAGAGCAGAGAGGGAGAATAGGGGGAAAAGAGGGAAAGACAGAGTGGTTGGTGCCGGTTGTGATGGGGTGGGCCACTTGCAGTGGGGGATCTTGTGACTTGAAATTAGGTATGGGCTGCAGTAGATGAAGGAGAGATGGAGAGATGGAGAGAGGAAGATATCGAAGAAGAAGAAGGAGAGATGGAGATGGAGGGGGAAAAGAGATGAGTAGAGATGGAGAGAGGAAGATAGCGAAGAAGAAGAAGGAGAGATGGAGATGGAGGGGGAAAAGAGAGGAGCAGAGATGGAGAGGGGAAGATAGCGAGGAAGAAGGAGAGAGACAGAGAGAGGGAAAGAGAGAAGACGGGGGAGGGAGGGAGGGCGAGAAAGAGAGAGCGTGAAAGAGATGGTGACAGCTTACTCGATCACCGGTGCTGCTTGCTGGGGATGCAGACGACTTCCTGGAGCTGGGACGGAGACGAGTTCCTGGGAGCAGAGTCTTTCGTTCGATTTCAAGCCCTAGAGCATTTGATCCCTCAATCGTTGTTTTTTTGGAGACGAGCAATGCATGTTGCGATGGGGAGATGGGGTTTCGAACCCGTTTCATTCGCTTGACGGACTTGGACGCAAAAAACCGTCCGCCTAGTTGGTGGGATTCCATTTCACATGGGAATAGGGTGGGTAACTCTTTACCACCATATGAGATGTGAAAAATTGGATGTGAAAATGAGCAAATTTTCACATCAATTTCATATGTGATTTACACACTCAGTGGAAACAAACATAAACCTGTGTAACCGTTACATATGTAAGCCAATTACATATGTGAATGCCACTAAACAAACGACACCAAATGTTTTTATTTCATTGAATTGTTGAGAGCCATATAGACATGGGGCACAAATACATCTGCCATATTGATGTGGGGCACAAATACATATGCACATAATACATCATACTAAAATAATGTAATATAAAATATTCTTCAAAATTAATTTAAGTTGGTACAAAAGAATAACTACTGAGTTCAGCTTAAAATAAAGAGCTGAATAAGAAATAAACCGGTTATTTTTCCAAGTCATTTAAATAATTATCAATGTAACTTAGTTTTAAAAAATTTAACAATTAATGTTTCCTTCATCCACTTGATCCAGGGTGAGACATTGAAGAAAAGCCTTCATTTTTCCCAGAACTTGAAAAAAATTACAAAAAGAGAAGACGCAAAAATCATACTGTGATGGCCTCACAAGGATCTAACTGGTGGGGTTCCTTAATGTATCAAGGATAAAATTTAATGCTTCCATCTCCTATCTTTAGTCATTATGGGTCTATTTTTCATAAAAATAAAGTTTGGGCTCTACTAATGAGTAAAAAGGAAATAAATGGTTGGGAAGAAAATTAAACACAAAATCGTTGCTAAAAGCCCTCCACTCTATCCATTTAGAGTTTCAGACATGGGGCATTTTGCATCTCACAAACTCAATTCCATTTCAAATGCCTCCAGATCCATCAAATCCCCAAAAGCGAAAGGCCAAGGACGCAGGAGAGATTTTAGAACCAGAAAGTTATCTTGACTATATTGAACTAAGATAAGATGTTGCTAATATTTAATTTTTAAAAATGGGTTGATAAGATTTTAAAAAGATTTGGAGAGGAGATTTAAATTAAGATGAGAGGAATAGATCCTATCTAATGCCAAGGCCCGTGCTAAGCCTGGGCCAAAAAATAAATTATGGTAAAATTTGAAATTTACTATATTAAAAAACCTATAGAAATGCAAGTAACATTTCTAACCTATAGCCTATTTTAGTTTATTCTTAAAATTGAAAAATCGATTAAGAGTTTACCAAAATAGTTCTACATATGAAAGAATCGTGAAAATCACATCCAAAGCATTAGATAGCAATTCTTTGGAGAAAATATATTTATTGTAAAATAGAAAATTGATTATTATATCCATAGATTGATCTTATCTCCTCCTTGAACACAGCTATAAACTTAATCAGTAACTTTAAATGTTTACCTGAGGAGGCCCACCAATGCCCGTGCTGCGCCCAGGCCAAGAAAATCAAGTACATCTCAAAGGTTTTAATATTGTTCAGCATAAATAATGATATTCATAACGACAATGGCATGGGTATATCTTTATTTGTACAAAATTGTATGCGTAAAAATACAAAATTGTAAATCATACCTGATTTGAGAAATACTTGAATAGTAATAGCTGATTCCTTTTCTTTTAATTTAATAGTATCATGCAATAATCATCAACACCTGATAATAATCAAATAAATGAATAAATTAATGTTCTAATCCCAATGGACTGACCACCAGCAATACATTAAAACACTTAATAAAAATTATTAAAATCTAATGTTTTTTCAAAATTTATTTTTGAATACTTTAAATTTAATGAGAATACAATGTATAATGGTCCACTTTAATAATAAACAATTTATCAATGTAGCAGACATTGATAATAGTAGCTACATGAGAATCTTCTTGAGTTTAAATTCTATCAATAAAAAAATATTTTTGGAATGATGAGTGGAGTGATTAGATATTAAGAGGGAAAATCAAATGGAATTTTAGATGATAAAAAGAGAGATTTTAGGAAATCCAAGTTTAAAAAATACTATCTACCTAAAAGATAAAATGGAGAGAGACTATAGGATGAGAGATTGTAGCATTTTAGGATGTTGACGTGGCACTATAGAAAAAAAGAAAAATAAGGGATGCTGATGTGGCACTCTCCAGAGGCCTCCATTCTTAGAGCTTTAATATATATAATGAGGGCCCTAGGTGTTTTAGTAGAGTTATTAATTAGAAAAGAGTCCCATGGTATGTGTTTTAATTAAGTGTGTAGAGTGGAGGGCCCCACAACTTAAATAAGGCTTAAGGGCTTCGTGAGGAATGGACTTGCACACATCAAGTCATGCGCAAGTCCCCCTCCCTTGCACATCTTTCTTCCTTTCTTTCTTATTTTCTTTCTTTTCTTTAATTTCTTTTAAGTTGATTTAATCCCAGCCATCCAATGTTTAGGGTTGAGTTTTTTTTCTTTTAAGTTGTAACTCGATCCTTGGAGGCCATTATTGATGAATAAAGAAAACACTTCTCCCATGAAAGCTTCTTTGGATGTTTCCATGCAAGTTTTTCATCTTTCCTCGCCCTAGTTGGGGAGTTTGGTGTGAGACCAAAGAATCCTTCTTCACAAAAAAAGGTAATCTCCATCGTCTTCTTTCTTTTGGTTAAGATTTCCACCTCATCCTTTTAGATTTCTGCAACTAGCCCCAAGAAAGTCATTATTCTCCTCTTAGATCTAGTCAAATAAGAGAACCTTTTCAACAGTTCTAGATCTAAAGTTTGGCCATTTAAAACCCTACAATCAAATCTGAAATTGAGTAAGATGCAGCCTAAATAGCCACTAGATCTGATTATCAGCCATGTTGGACTGATTTGAACTCTATATTTGGACCCAAAATTCCATCATATTGGTTGAATACCTTAGTAATTCATTCCATTCAGATATGAACCCTGATTTAACACTAGTTGCGTGGAATATATATTGTTGAGGTCTGAATTCCACATTCCACTTTGAAATTAATTAGATTTGAATCCCTAGATAGGTTGGGAGTTCTAACTTCCAAATATCCATCTCCACACCTTGGGAAAATCACTTGCAGGATTGTGATTTAAATGGTAGATCAAAACGAGTAACTCTTGTTGAATTTTAATTATGATCTTGTGCTGGTGCCAACTTTACATTAATTAGTGTGCATATTATTTGGATATTTGATCTTTATTTGCATTTCATTCAATATTTCTTAGGTCCTACATCACCATGACGTTTCAATGTGAGAGGCACTATAGTATTTACAAGAAAATAAATACAAATGACATTAATTACAGTCCCTTGACTGAGTTAACTGAGGAAAAAAAATAAAACAAAGCAATATGAGGAGTTGGTACTCGTCAGTCATCAAGACTGCTTTTCTGGTATCTTTGTTCGCACTCCCTCTTAAATTGATGTGAAGGTATCTACAACCTAGTTTTAAAAATCAGAATCGTATCGCAAATCATTCACACCCATGAATCAAATCGATTTGTGAATCCTATTGCGAGTCATAGGATTTTTTAATTTTTTTAGTAAAAATGAAAAATAATAAAAAATTAAAAGAAAAGGAAAAAAGTAGCTATTCATAACTATCAATTTTTCCATTTAGTATAAATACAATGACAAATAATCCTATCATACAATTATATCAACTATCAAGAACGTCATGGCATTAATATATAATAAATAATATTGTAAATAGTTAAATAAGTTTAAGGTATCAATATAAATTTATTTTTTGTTATCTATAAGTCAAAATATAAAATTAAAAATTAAATCAAAATTGAAAAAAGTAGCTATTCATAATCATCAAAATTTCTATTTAGTATAAATACAATTACAAATAAGTCTATCATACAATTATATCAAGAACATCATGACATTAATATATAATAAATGATACTATAAATAGTTAAATAAGTTTAAGGTGTCAATATAAATTTATTTTTTATTATCTTTAAGTCAAAATATAAAAATAAAAATAAAATCCAGACCATCAATCTTACATTGTAGGATACCTCTTGAAGTTAAAAAAATGTTCATCAATGAAAAAACTAAAAAAGATTGTAAAAAAAGAATAAGAAGATATAGACAAGCACAATACGTACTGTTGAATGCTTTTATTCATATCTAAAACCTCCCCAAATTTGTAAAAGTTCTTAAGAGGTTTAATTAACTACTAAATGGCTTTTAAAAGAAAAAATGCCAAAAGAAAGAAAGATTAATGAAAGAAAAAGGTAACTGATTGTTCATATTAACTTATTGGTTGTAGCTATTCTTGCTTAGCCGAATCACTTGAATCATATGCTTCGATGAAGTGACCATCGAATTATAAGATTCACACATTAATCCTAAGATTCTTCTGTAAATGGGATTTATTGCATAGATACGAATCATTTTCCTCAGGATTTAGGATACGAATTAGGATTTGGGATACAAATCGTACGATATTGATAACTATGATCCACAACATCAATCTGCTGAGAAGTAACTCATGGGAAGTTTTTACTTTATATATATATATATATGTATTTGCTTGAAAACTCTTGGGAAGGTTTGATGAAAGGTTTCTTACTGATACTTGGAAGTTGGAAGAAACATGGGGAAACTAATATGTACAAAAGAGAGGCATTGGTGAATGAGTGGTATGCTTGTGGAAACCGTGATTAGATGTTCTTTGGACCATTGCTGTTTCCAGCATGTGAGGCTATGGCACATTGTACTTCTAATCTTTGAGATCATAGAAATTTTATTTATAGAGAAATGACTGTACAATATGAGCTTTCTATCATGCTGATGGTTGATGCCCCTATATGCGCAACATACGAGCACTCAAAAAATTAGGCCACTTGTATCTTGTGCATATTGGTGCTTCATCCATCAACTTAAACAATTAGGCTACAAATCTTTAAGAAAACAAAAAGGCCACTTGCAAAATGAGACTCTTCCTTTCAATGCCTGATTTTGCTAGTGCTTCTGCTTACTTATTTCTTCTTTTGGAATGTGATGGAATGATGCATTTGTTGAGCAAGCTAGCCTTTTAATTTCATTAAAGGTACAGAAAAGTCCCCAAGGGCCCTTTGGCTTGCCATTCACCCAATTAATAACATTCTGCATACTACCTATCACTAATACGATACTGTGAAAATTAGATGCAATTAATTTGAGTCCTTTAATGGCTAGGATTTTTGTGCTACTGCAGTCCCCAATGCCTGTTTCCTGCTAAGCCCAAGAAGAGCATTACTGTTTCTTCAAGGTGGTTTTATACTTTTATTTGATATCCCCTACATACAATGGACTTGGTTACGCTTGGAGCTAACATTCAATCTATAAACCCCAAGAGGAATGGGTTCCTTCTTGAAGGGAACTATTGACAGTGGAGGTGACAGTTGATAGTGAGACAAAATTCTTGAAAATTTGACAGGACTAAATGATTTACTAGAGGCTAGTAAATAAGAACATAGGAGTAATATTTGGATTGTGCAGGGGATAAAAGTCTGCCTCTTGTTCTTCTATGAAATCAGAGAGGAGCGTAAAAACATACAGTGTTATCTCAATCTCATTGTAATTGCATCACCAACCCAATGTAGGCCGTGAGATGAAGAGTGGAGGAGAATAGAATAGGCCCAAACCAAGTGTACTTCGAATATAATGAATGATCAGTAACAGCTGTTTGATAAGGGTTGGGAGGATCCTAGATAAACTTGCATACTTTGTGAACCAAATGAGACATGCCGATCCAAGTCACAGTGAAGTAGATTGAGCTTCCATCTAGCTGTTGATATTAAGTAGGACTTTCACTAGACTATCCTTATTCTCATGGAAACTTGACATATTGACTTAAATGGAGTATCAACTGTCTGTAACAATGTAATGTGTAATAGGTGTCAAAACTTTTCTGTCTTTTTTTTTACTAGGGCTATCAACTGGCTGAACCATTATCAGTTTTGAACATAAGATCCCAATTTGCTTTGACACCTATGGAGTTGCTCTGCTTTTTTTCTTTTTTTTTTATAACTAAATCATTAATTGACCATTACTCCAAACAACGTTAGAAATAAACTTAGCAAAAGATGCTCACCTAAACATTGTACCAAAATTAGACACTATTACCCATCCTGACTATAAAATCCACTTTCTATTTTTTCCATCATTACCAAACGAAGAAATGACTCTCCTACCATGCTACCTTCTATATCTAGGGACTCTCAGGAGTCGGGAACCCAACTCCGCTCATCCTCACTATAGTTGGTGACCATGATTTTTCTCCAAAGTGCTTCCTTTTCTTTCCCAAATCTCTACCACAATTTTGCAAGCAAAGCCCAAATTTTATTCATCAAGCTCCCAAAGCCCAATCCACTACCTTCCTTTGCTTTTATCATGCCACTTCATTTCATTAGATGCATTTTCTTTTTCTACTTGAACTTTCTATAGAAGTTCCTTCTATATGATCCAACTTCTCCTTCACCATAAGCATCTTGTAGAAAGACATAATTTACTGTCAGATTTGACAAAGAATCATTAACCAAAGTAATCCTTCTGCCAAAAGAAAAATATTGTCTCATCCAAGTAGACAACTTGTTTTAAAAAATTTTCACAACTGATGCTCTTAAGGCTTTTGATCTAGGATTATTTTCCAATTTCAAATTGGATGCAATACGATATGGGTATGTTGCTTATTTTGAAGTTTCCTGCTATCATAGCTCCAAGTATTATTTCCTAATCTCACATCAAAGGAATGCCCCTTCCTGGTCACCTCTCTAGTTTGTTAATTCTTCACAACATGGGCATAGAAGAAAAGTGCATGGAGTAGTTATTTTCAACTGTTTCCACAACTGAAATCACATTCACAGGTAATTTGGTCTGAGTAGACATCTGATAACAGGTTAACTTTCTCAAATAAGAAATGTGACATCTAGTTCCAGAGAGTTTCTTTCCAGCATTAGAAAGAGTCTATTTATCTTCGGTTTTGGATTGGTTTTTCTTTTCTTTTCTTTTCTTTTTTTTTTTTAAAATTTAAATTGTAATAGGGGTCATGTGATTTGAGCCTCTAGAATCAGTGTGTACAACAAGGTGAATGAGAACATGCAAATGGGGAAGAACCGTTTTGCTAGAGGAACTGAAGAAGTGATGGAATCGTCATGTCTTCGATTTGCTTAGAAGTAAGAATCATGAAGTTATATGCATCATCTCATGTCTTAGTCTGAGCTTGAAGGCAGGTGTGTCCAAGTTGTGCCTTTGGGATTATCAAGTACACTTCCACATAATGTGGCCTGATTTCTACATTAGGAGAAATAGTTTTGTTTTGTGCGTGTATATGGAAGTGGAAACTTGTCATCGACAATCAACCACACAAAGCAAATACAAGGGAGAAACCTTACTAGGGATTTACATGTTTCAGCGATGAGCCTATGCCCATTGCCAAAGAGAACTCGCTTTCGTTACTGTTTACTGTTTTCGCTCATGGAGTACACTCTTAGCTCTAGGGTTATAGGTTAAATCATCAGGGGTGGAATCAAGAATTTTTTATTGGGGGGCCAAAGTCTCTTTATCTACAATAGATATAACTTCAATTGGATTAAAATTTCACATGATAGCAGATTGGATTTCAATAATGAGTTTCATTGATTGAAAAGACATAGTGAAGCATGGATGATTAGTACATTAACAATTGTAGATGTCATAAGGAAAAAAGAGAAAAAAAAGAAAAAATTCTTAAAGTAGGTTCTTCGTTCTCTCCTCTGTTTTGTATATACTTTTATATAAGAACCAAAAGGTATATAACTCATATTTCAGATCCAAACCATTTAATCTGATATTAATAATCAAAATTAAACATTGAAAAAGATTCTCTATATCTGGTGGATATATTCCCAATCAATATATATATATATATATTTTGAAAGAGAAAAACATGATGCATAGAGAATTAGTGCATCTATAATTGTAAACGCATAAAGTGAAAGAAGAGTTGGTTTTTTCAACCCTTTTTCTCGTACCTATGATGAAGCAACAACTCCAAATCTTTTCACAACATCCAAGCCCAATTAATTCTCCGATTAAACTATCACGATTTCAAATCAAGGTATGTGGGCTGTGATGATGACTTTAGATTCGGGTAAATAGTTTCTAACCTATCCCTAATCCTACTTTTATTTTATTTTTTTTTCTTTCCTTTGTTTTCCCTTCCCCTTCTTCTTTCATCTGATTTCTCACCTAAAATCAACTATTATTTAGTTCCTTTGTTTTTGGAAACCCACATTATATTCTTAGTATTTAATGTTTTTTATTATGTCGTAGGGATCATTCATTAAGGGATTGCCATTAAAAGGAGGGGCCAAAGGAAATTATATATATTAGATATATGTATATATAATATGGGGAATGTTAGTATGCATCCATCACTCAACATGTGGTGAGGGATAATGACGTGGCTTTTCCTCTTTATATAAGAAGATTCTTTTTTTTCATAATACCATGAATGACTTCTCTTTTGTGTATGAATCTTTCCAAATATGCATTTGTCCTTCACCACATGGTGAGGGAAGGATGCATAGTAATATTTTCCATATATAATATACCAATATATATATACGTTTATAAATAATATAGGAAAAGTCCAAAATGAAGCCCTAGGTCTGCCCATGTACATCATGGAAGCATCCGCCCAAACATGGGCACCTTCAAGCACACACAAGTAACTCTAGCGTTCTACCTAACAAGGAAATTTTTATTGATTACAATCAAGACTACTCCAAGTGGGTTGCGAAGTACAGATACATAAACATACCCTTCTTCCATTTCCTAATTTGATTCAAATTCCTAAATCTTCTCCAAAAAGAAAGAAAACTAGATCTCTTAAAAATTAGAAACTTGCTAAAACAATTCCGGTCAAATTGAACTCCTAATTGAAGACTCCTAATTAACTCAGGGTTTTGGGTTGCATCAAAATCCAATCTTCTTTCTCGCAACTAGTAATTTGTTTATTATACAAACAAAATGTAGCTCTAGTATGAATTGTTATGCATTTGTGCATAAGTGGAAGCCTGCAATCGACAATCAACCACACAAAGCAAATTATCATCATCCTCAAAGCCTTCTCCCAACTATGTTGGAGTTTGTTACATGAATTTTGTTTTTCCATTCCAACCTATCCTAAGCCAAATCCTTAGATAAGTTAAACTTCCTTAAATCTAATTTTATTGCCTCCATCCACGTTAAACTTCCTTAAATCTAATTTTATTGCCTCCATCCACGTCTTCTTCAGCCCACTCCTTCCCTTTGGTGGGCCATCTACGTGCATAGCTAAATTTTTTCTTACTTGTGTTGTTGCCAACTTACGTTCAACATGCCCAAACCATCTCAAAAGAGTTTCTCTAATCTTATTCCCTATTAGTGCTACCTTTAAATGCTTTCGAAAGTGTTCATTTCTAACCATACAAAGCAATTAGGAGGGAGAAATCACTAAAACTTAGTATTTGTTATTAATGCTCATGGAGTACTCTTAGGTCTAGGGTTTACTGTTAAATAGGCCCGAAGCCCATCTGAAAAGAGCCCATTTGAAAGCCCATCTGAAAAGAGGAGCCTTCTTTACTTGGAATACTATTGCTATAATTAGCTGTAATTAGTCTTCCTTCTTAACTTAGAATCCTAATTGATGTAAATTAGTGAGTCTTCCTTTCTTAGAGCCTAGATTAAAGGCATGTAAAGATATATATATATATATTGATGTATAATCTCAATAGAAGGACACGCCAAATTAATACATTCTCAAGAGAATTCAAAATCTCTTCTATGTGATCGTGAGTTTGTCATTTACAAGTCACATTATATATATATCTATGGGAAATAATCTTGTGAGAACTAGTTCTCACCATTTTTTGTAGAACTCTAGGTAGGGCCCATCTATCACCTAATCCAAACCTTGCAATACATAGGGACCTCCGATAGTCACATGTCCCAAGTTTCGGTTAAATCTGAATTTATTGGACCGTTAGATCTACTGTGTATCAATCCAAATGGACTGGATTTGTGGGCCACGGATGAAGGGGTTAGGGACATGTGATTGGGGCCAAACTTGATATTTGGGGTGGTCCCATGTAGATCTTTTCATCCTCCCTGGTCCCATCCCCAAATGGGACCTACAAGTGCGTCTCATAAAAAGTTATCAAGGTAAGCGTGTAAGAACAGTTCTCACGGGATTAGGCCCCTAAGAACACCCGGTACACTTACCAAAATACCACAAACTCAAAACCTAGTCCGGAGCTAAACCCATGTGCCAATTCGGCTAACCTAGAATATACCACATAAATCCATCATTCTTATGTTGACTAATGATGTGCCCTGTTCTTTGTACTCATAACATTGTACATTGCTGAGGTCTCTATCCTATTTTTTTTGTATTATCTCGATTATCTGCAATCACCAGAGGCTGTCAATCTGATTCTTTTCATTGGCTACTTTTAAGGGGTGTTTGGTAACTCTACAATAAGCTCTTATTTTTTAAGTGCTTATTTACATATTAGAGCATTTGGTAAACCTCTAATTTTTTTTTCTACTTTTAGATCTTTTTTACAAATTGAGCCTTTTCTTCTAAAAAAAATAAGCTATATAAAATTTTTTGGAGGTTTTTAGCTAATGTGGATGGAGGTGGACATTGCCGAAATTAGAGCTTTGGAAGATGAAGGTTTCGCCTAGGATGATTGATTTTGGTTGGTTGGCATTGTGCGGTCAGATTTTGACCTTGGATAACCTTCACTGTTGTAAGAAGATCTTGTTAATGCCTACCCTATGTGCCCGGCGGATGAGGAAAAAGTTGATCCTCTCTTATTGCATTGTAAAACTGTGCAAATGCTCTGGTCAGAAGTTCTTAGCTGGTTTGATTGTGGTTGGGCTGACCCTGGCTCTATTCATGGGCTGTTGGAGGCATGGCACATGGAGGTCTAATCAGAGAAAGGAAAGGTGATGTGGAGGACTTCTTTTCTGGCAGTTTTATGGACTATTTGGAAGGAAAGGAATTCATGATGTTTGAGGACACTATATACTGTTGAGACTCTCGCAGACAGGCTCAAATTTACTATTGCTTCTTGGGTGTCTGTCTTTCCTCAGCTTTGAGATATTCCTTAGATCTCATTATGAAGAATTGGAAGGAGGTGGCCCTCCCATACATGGAGGCAGGTCTATAAGGGGGCTGTTTTTGTGTCCATGTCCTCTGTGTAGTGTTTCATGGAGGCATATGTGGCTTGCTTATCCTGGCCTTTTTTTTTTTTTAACTTCCGCTTTCTCTCTTTATTTTTGGTTTTTCAGTACAGCTCTCTTGTACTGTGAAGCTTTTCCAACAAATGTTAATATTAAGAAAAAAAGAGCAAAATTTAGTAGTGTGCTTTGAATGAAAATAAACCTCATGAGGTTTTCAAAATGATGCATACGGTGGGTTTTACAGCGTATTTTGAAAAGGTGGGTCCCAATTACTACAATTCCTAAAGTTGGGCCTGGATTACATCCTGATATAAAAGCCTTTCTTATTTTCAATTTTACCATTTTCAGTTTTTCCAAATAGACTAATTTTAAATTAGAACTTAAAAATTGAAGCTTTTATTTTAGACCTTGATCTAATTAGCCATTATTAATTAGACTAGAGTTTCCAAATGGCACCTTAGTCTTTACTATTGATGTACTTCTATATGTCCAAATACATTTTTACTTTTCATTGTTTATAATATGTTATGTATATAATAATGTGTTCATTGTCATTATATAACTGTAAAGACTTGTCAACATGTGTTTTACTGCATCTTCGTGCTTGATAGTGACACTGAGCCATCCATGTTGACATTAAGCGTGGAGGCTAGCAGCAGGTCTTGGTTATCCTCTGACTGTAGCATGATTTTTCTCTTGTACAGGTATGACTACTACTCATTTTCATTAATTCCGGCTATGGGAGAGCTAGTTGCAGGTGACCGAGAATCTTACCAGTACTTGGTTGAGAGTATTCGCCGGTTTCCTACTCAGGTGAACCCTAAAACCCTCAGGTTGCTATGCTGTATGAACACTTGCATGAATTATGAGGATGCATTCATGTTCATCGCCCCACATATAAAGCATGCAGGTGAAGCACTGGATGTCCTACACCAATGCAACTAAAGCATGTGGAAAACCCACTCAAATTGAAATCAGAGCTTGTCCTCCGACATTACTGTTATATTTTTTGTGGAGTACAATGTTTTTTGAATTTGTTTGACTAAGGGGCGTGCATATTTATGCTTTTGTTTCGATAAGTAGACAGATGCCTGGGTTTCTTAACTTTTGATCTTTACCTGGGTTTCCTTTATTTTTCATCATTAGCTTCTCTATTTTGTGTTTGGGCATGCAGGAAACTTTTGCTGGAATGATCTCAGATGCAGGGTTTCATAAGGTTGAGTATGAAAACCTTGTGGGTGGAGTGGTTGCTATCCATTCTGGTTTGAAAATTTAGAGGGCATATGCAGAATTCTCTGAGTTGATAAAGGTCCATAGACGTTTGAAAATTTAGAGGGCATATGCAGAATTCTCTGAGTTGATAAAGGTCCAAAGACGTTTGATTGCTATTGAAGCTCCTTTTTATCTGTTAGCATGACTGGTTGGAGCGGAAAATTTTGTGGGCTGGTAACGTTGCAGTTTTAAGACATTCCAGTTCCTTTCTGCCCTCTATTCTTGTCTTTTCTCAATTTATATTTATGTCATGCATGGTGGCTGACAGAAAATTTTTGTACATATAAAATTCAAGCTCAATGGTGTGGATTTACCGTGACAAAATGGAAGGTCAAAATAGAAACTTCACCATTTGTTTGTTGATTGTCCATTTCATGACGTCAGATTAGACCGGAGGTAATATTCATTGGAGCTGGGTTTTTTTTTTTAATTTTTTTTAAAGATGCCTAGATTTTGAAGTCTTATTGTATCTTGTAATGTCAGTAAGCCACGGAAATAATTTCCTACTGTTGTATTTTAAGATGCAAAAGTTATGTTTGAGGATCCGGATTCTCATTTTGTTTGTTTTTCTCATAAAACTGTGAAGCTACCATTTCAAATAGAGAATAATAACAAACTGAACTAAGGAAAGGGCATTGTTGGTCTTTTGGCATGAATATAGCCAATCTAATAAAATTATCTTGGCTCGATAATTAGTAAGAATGAGGAGATTAATGAAGATGTTGACATAAGGATAAAAGCGGGATGATTGAAGCGGAGATTTGCTTATGGAGTGCTTTATGACTGACGAATGCAACCAAGATTGAGGGGAAACTTTTATACGATAGTGATTAAACTAGCATTGACTTGGGGTAGGTTGTTGGCTAATTTTACAGGGCAGTGATTAAATCAGTTATGACTTATGGGATAGAATGTTAGCTAATAAAAGAGTAGCATATGTATAAAATGGATGTAGTAGAGATGGAGAAAGTTTGGCTTTGCACTTTGATGGCCAACCAAGGGGAAAGGCTATGTTGTAGAAGACATAAATGGAGGTGGTAAAATTCGATTTGAAAAAGTTAAACTTATCTAAGGATTTGACTCGAGGTAAATTGGAATGGAGAAATAAAATTTATGCAATCGACTCCAAATAGTTGGGGCAAGACTTTGATGATGATGAAGATGATAGCTGGTATAATGAATATAATTACCCGGACAAATCAGCAGCCTTTTTTTCCTTATGGTGGTTCTGTAATAAGAATAATAGATAGGATTGAGGCCTGTAACCTTCTCCAAGCTAGCTGTCTATACTCTGTAGTGTCTGCACACGGTTCCTTGTAATGTTGGAGACTTGGAGTAGTCTGCCACAGCTCATGTGATACGAGGAGAGGATGGTCCCTTGTAGCCGGCATACAGCAGACGACTTGGTGCCGGCTTATGAGTGACTTGTGAGGCACCGGCTTCATAGTCATTCCTTCCTTTCTTTCAAAGAAATAATAAAAGAATGAAAAACACAAATTAAAAAATGCGTCTAAACAAAGGCAATAAATGCAAATTCATATTGGGCAGGTCTGGGACTGGGCCACAATCATAGTTGTACCAAAAATGTATAATATAGTAACTGTTGGGATGTGAGTCCCCGTTGCTGGTAAGTGGCTGACTTAGAATTTTTGTTTGAATGTCTGTGGTGATTATTTTTTAGAAAGTACAAAATATATAATATAAAACCCTTGAAAAGAAAACTAAAAATGTCTTCCAAAACCCAAATTACAAACTGGTAATAAAACTCTAAATTAATTAATTTAGTCAAGTCACAAGCTCCTCCATTCAGAGCAAAATCCAAAAAGAACAACGAAGTTAATTTACTTATCCAGAGCAGCCGCCACGCAATCTATCTATTATCACCAGCATTAGAATCCCCTTTAACGGCACCCTTCCTCCTGGATTTTCCTCATCCAGAACCCCACATGAATTTGTTGCTTCTTCAATCAATAATTGGTAAGGTCCAAAATAGTTATAAGACTTGATTTGACACGTTCCATCAATTTTAGAGCTTTTAGCGTTTTAATTAAGTCTATAGCATTTGGTATTAGACTGGACTTTTACATCGCGGGTTTGAGTCAAGAAAAGAGCTACCTGGAATAGAGTGAGAGCCAGCCTAAAAGAAAAAAAAAAAGAAGGAAAAGGTTACCTATGGCCAAAGTGTGAGCCATCCCAAGAGCCGCCAGAGTGAAAGCCACCGAGGACGTCTATTGCGGAAGTGTGGTGGTCTGTTATGAGCCTAAATAGTTAAAAGGCTTGATTTGATTCGTTCTATCAGTCATTGGGGCTTTTGGCATATCGGTTAAGTCCATTACAGTAATCCTTCTTTTTTTTTGCCTTTTTCTGTAGATTTATAAGGATTTTTTGAAGGCACACCGGTTTTCCAATAGTGGCTAGTTTCTTCTTCTGCGGCTCTACACAAATGCCTCTTTTGTGGTTCTACTGATTTGGATTTTGAAAAAGGGTTTTACTTTTGGGGTAGGGACATTGTTCGAGTGGGGAAAAATGGGCTTACAACTGGGGCATGGGGCATATGGCCCATAGGACATAGTCATCTAAGAAGTTCTCAATCTAATGTGTACAACCACACTTGTGTGTCAACACATGGGTGTTCGCCCCTTTTTGGAGAATGAGGAAAAGACATGGAAGATAAAGAAAACTAGAAATGTCGAACTTTTCAATCATTTTCAATTTTGAGTTTATTTTCGTGGGTTCTTTTAAGTTCTAACCTCCCAATTGCACGTTGTTTACATGTATTTGTTTTTATCACAACCCTCCAGTTTGGTTTCAAATCATCAACACTTAAGAAAGAAAGAAAATAATGATAATTTACATAAAAATGATAAATGAGACTAATCCAGAGATGTAAGCCGCCTTCTTGTATTTCAAGTCGATCGAGTAATCTTCGTAACCTCACTCATTTTCCTTGGAAGCAGAATTCCGAGTGGAGTTAGAATGAAGGTTCTACGGTCATGGTTACCCCCATGGATTATTTATCACGTTATACTAATAGGTTGGCCATGATTGTACCTATATCACCTTCAACTCCTAAGTAAAGGAAATGAAAAAAGTCTCAAAAGACTCGTCTTCTTTGGAGATCCTTTCGAACGAAGGCATTATCCTTTTGATTATTTTTAGAAAATCAAGTACCTTATTGTGAGAGTCGAGGCTTGAACTTTGAAGAAATTGAAGCACTGGAGTCTTCTTGAGGAGAATTTGAAGGGTCTTTTGCTCTAAGTTGTGGTCTCTGTGTCTTGTGTTATGTGTATTGTGTTGTGTCTTGAAATGGGCACCCAAGAAAGGGTATTTATAGCCTCCAAGAGTCTTTTCCAGTCATTTGTGGCAAAGAGAAGATTGAGCAAAATTTAATTCTCAAGGGGGTAGCTAACCGTGCATTTGTGTGGTCAGCTATCCTCCCACAATCAGCTTTACAAGGTAGCTGCAAGATCTTTGTTCTTGAATCATGTCAATTAGCTTAAAATTAGCTTAGAATGATTTGACCAGATCTCAATCGGTTACTCAATGACCTATCAAAATTTTTAATTGTCGGCTAGTCACTTTCCTTTGTCGACTAGTGTGCCTTCGACATAGACTTATTCAATCGGCCAATGTACATTTAGCCACTGATATATTCAGTTGGCCAGTGTATGCTTTTTTCACTTTTTGAAGTATTTTGACTTGTTTTCTTTTTTAAACTTCAAGGTGTCTTCGTATGCCTTGTCCTTGAGTTGTTTTAGGCTTTGTTTTGTTGAACTTGATTTATGTTTGAGTCTTGACTTTGATTTTGAATTGCTGAGATACGTATAGATTTCTTTCAAACTTTTTTGGATGCCAACAGTGGGTCTGCCCCTTGTTGTAGGTACTACATGGGATCCGTGCAAGACAAGCGAGGATCTCCATCGTGGATTCCACATAGAAATAAAAATAGAACTTTCGTTGAATGCCATGTTCATCTCCATCGTGGGCCCTTCTGTGACTTATTCTCTAGAGTCTTTAGAGTGGTTTCCAATAAGGATGTTGCAGTTAGTGATTGTTATGAGATAAGTGATGGTTATACAAAGTGGGGAGTTTCTTTCAAAAGAAGTCCTCGCTCGTCGGAGGAGGGACAAATGAGGAGTTGTTGGACACTCTTTCCAATGTTTTTCTATGTATATCCTTTAAGGATATTTGAATTTGGAAGCCCTCTACATCCAGAGAACTCTTGGTGAAGGCTTTTCACATGGCTTTGGAGGAGATCAACTTCTTTAGAGCTACTTCCTCTTTCTTTGGTTGGGGCTTGCTTCTTTGTTGGTGGAGGCCTTTTGTTGGTTAGTAGTTGCAGGAATTGTCTCTATGGTTGATAACTTGAGAAAAAGAGGTTTGAGGTCTTTTAGCTTTTTTGATGTTTGTGTGTTGTGTCAAGTAAAAGTGGAATCTATTAACCATCTTTTTCTTCATTGTGAGTGTGCAACAACTATTTGGGCTCATTTTATTAATAGATGTGGTGTTGTTTGGTGTTTTCCTGAGAATATTGAGGATGCAGCTCATTCATGGATGGGTGGCCAATTCAAAGGGTGTGGGCGTACTCTTTGGAAGGTGGTTCCATTCGCTATTTTGTGGTTCATTTGGAAGGAGAGGAATGAAAGAATATTCAAGGGTGCCTCTTCAACTTTGGAGAATTTGATTGCCTCTATCACACTAAGGGTAGCCAAGTGGGCTTTGGTCAAGGAGGAGTTTTCTTCTTTCAGCATTAATAATATCATTCTAAATTGGGAGATTAGTATGCATTGTGGACCAATTAAGGAAAGGAGAGTTGCTCAATGGTCTCCTCCTCCTATAAGAGTGTTGAAATTTAATGTCGATGGAACGGCAAGAGCAAACCGGGCCTCAGCAGATATCGCAAGTGTCCTACACAATAGTAAGGGTAAAGTTCTCTTTATGTTTTCCAAAACGGTAGGTATTCGAGATTCTAATGAAGCAAAAGTTTTAGTTATTTTGGAAGCTGTGCGGTGTTTTTTGAGAAATTTTCAAGGAGACCTTATTGTGGAGAGTGATTCCTCAAATACAATCAATTGTGTTTCCAATTAGAAGGTTTTTCCTTGGAAATTATAATTTTTCTTTAATGAGATTCGAGTTATTTCTCAATTGCTTAATATTTTCTTTGAGCATGACCTCAGATTAGCTAATTTTATAGTTGATGCTTTAGCCAAACAGGGGGCTGATAGGGCTTTTTTTTAGGAGGGTGTTGTTTTGTAGTTTGTGTTTGATAGGGGTATAATGCTCTTATACCTCTTTTTTTTTTTCTATTTTCTGGATTGTTCTTTTAATTAATTGAAGTTCCTGTTATCGATAAAGAAAATATATATTTCACTTTAGTAGAAGTGGATCCCACTATAAGATTAAACACATGCTGGGATAGTAATAGATTGGGTTGGGTATGGTTAGGCCGGTGAACCACCTTGCTAGGAGGGTTCTATATTAGTTTTGTGTGAACGGGTTAGAATCTCTTGGACGGTTAAACCTGCGGTAGGCAGGTTTGGCGAATTACATATTATCTCCCCAACCGACTCCTTTTGGCACGTGAGTATAGCTAAAAGGCCAGGAGGACAACTCAAATCATGCCATTAGTCAAGTCAGACTTTGACCATCACTTTAACATTACAAGAAAAAAGCGACAATTAATCCCAACCATTCCCAACGCTCCCGATTGGATATGAGATAGAGTGAGAGAGAGAGAAAAAAAAGGGAAGAGAGTAAAGTGAGAGCCACGAGGGAGGCATATGTTATGACCCTCCCACATGCATTCATTCTCTGTCAATCTCATCAATCAAAGAAAAGAAGAGATAAAGTCGCATAACGCCGGCGCATTCCTCGAAAGCAAACGCCCATTCATTTCATCCCATTTCTCATTTTACTCCAGTCAATCCCATTAACTTCAACCGGATGTTTCTATACACAAAAAAATTCAATCAATCCCATTCAATTTCACTCCCCACCAAACAATAACCACCCCTCTTTCCTTTCGCTGCTTTTAATTTACCTTTGAAAAAACCACCCCACCATCTCTCTTTTTTCTCCTTATAACATTCCCACTCTTACTACATTATATAATAGATATATATTGATCTATATATATATATTGATATCAATACGTAAACAAGAAGACAGAAAGAGACCAATAGAGATAAGAGTCGACTTTCCTCTTTATCTTTCAAACGTCCTCTCTGTGGTGTTGGGCTCTTGTCAGTTTTCTTGCCATCTTTGTTGCTTCTCCTCGTCACCTATTCTTCTAACATGCCTTACTAGGAAATATCCATCCTCCTCTTCACAACCCTCAATCTTCAGCTTCTTTTCTTATAAAGAAAGATACTATCCCCTCTCCCCATCTCTCTCTCTCTCTGCTAATATGATGATTCGGTCAGAAATGGGCTTGTGGGATAATTCGTACATGGAGAGGAGGCAGCTGTTTCTCCGGAGCTACAACTTGTGTAGGAAAAAAAGTGCTATAGAAAGGTTGAAGCTATCTCTGATACGTGTGAGGAGGGTAGTGTGGCTCAAGCTCCGCAGACTACGGCGCTTTCTCTGGTCAAGGTTCAGACATGGATACTACTATGGTGCTCGAAGGAGGTCTAGGCTCCACCCATTCACCAACATGGACATGGGTATAAATAGACCTTCCTCCATCCATTGGAATTGGTACAATAAAAGAAGGAATAGGTTTCTTTCTCTTTTTGACTGATTCCTCCTGGTGAAAGAGAAGAAAACAGACATCATTCATTCTTGTGCAGGGCAGGGCAGGAGAAGTATAGGACCCATCTGTTTGTTTTGATTGTTGGGTTGTAATTGGCACTTCAATGGATCCATCATCATCATGATCACCATCATTATCATCATCATCGTCCTAATCAAATAATTGTCATAGCTACGTTGGGGTGGGCTAACTCCAAGTCAAGGTTGTGACAAAAGCTTTTACATGAGCCGGTGCAACCTTTCCTCTTTTATTGGGTTTTTGGAATAATTAGCAGTAAATTGGTTTCATCTTTGTAAATAGATATAGACATATTTTATGTAACCATCTTCCATCTTTTCTATGAATGAAAGTTATTACTTTGCATTTTACTATGTCATTCAATCCCCATTCTCCATTTCCACATAATTTCTAATTGGATCCTGATCATGTTCTGCTATTTTCTACCTTTTATATTATTTTATTTGACTTTTTGCTTTATTCTTTATTTAGGATGGGAGTTCTGAGTCTGAGATCTTTTTCAAATTACATGAATAAGATTTTTTTGTAAATTCACCCTAAGGTTTTTAGGATTTGTAAATAAACGCTGTGCTTTTAGTGAGCTCCTACCTTTTTATTTAAATATTTATGAGGTCCTCAAAATACATATTTCTAATAGAAATGGGCAATCATCATTAGATTTGTATTGTTTTAAATTTATAGGGGCTTATTTAGAAATTCTATAAACTTAGGGGGTATTTACAAAAACAATTCTAAGAATTACTGCAAAAGGACAATTGCATTAATAGAAAAGTGGCCCACCAGGAAAGAGAGAGGATTGAACGGTTCATCCGTTTCCTTGAAAGCTCCCTATGAACATAGTTGTACGTTACCCATCTTATTAAATTTCAAACGGTCACATGATTTAAACTCCCATTTTATTGCAACCATTTTACTGTGTGCCTTTAGATTAAAAAAAAAAAGAAAGACCATTTTACTATGTAACTGACACTAGCACTATGAGCCCCTGCCAATGGGATAAATCAGATCATTAATTCCATTCACTTTCCTCTCCTTTTGAAGGAGAAATGAAAAAGGATGATTTGTTTTATAAGTGAAAAATATTACACACGACTGATCTGTAGGAAATCGTGTGGCCCGCATGCTACAAGTCCCATGTCAGATCAAATAGGGCAGATGCCAACAGAGATGCAATCCCACTTTAGTGTAAGACTTGATCTGGGCCCCATAATAAGACTCCCAATAGGATCAGTGGATGTGGGCTTCTGGTGGAAGATGTCTCTAGTAAGTGTGACTCTTTGGGACTTGTCTATATAAGGATAAGGGAGCCCTAGGGTTTGAGATTATTATTATTCTCTCCATTTTTGTAGGAAAGACAAGAGGCGAAGAGATCTACGGAGCTTCCCATCACCGGAATGCATATAGATCTCTGGTCGCATGACGCAATCTCCTCATCTAGATTCATCAGTTGGTATCAGAGCCCGCGCAGTGCATTCTACCGGTTCAGATTTTGCAGAAGCGCCGTGAATTAGAGTAGATCTGGATTTCTTCAAATCTCCAAGTGAAGACAAAACTTCAAAGGCCATAATAACAACAACTTTGTTGCACGCGTACTCCAACACCACTATAACAACAACTACTGTTGTACGCATATTAAAGGGCCAACGCATCAGTGATCCTCGGCCAACGTGCACATTTATTTTCCTGGTTGTCTCTCTTCTCTGCATATTGCAGGTTGGGTCAGGTGGACCTAACCCGACCTAGATCAGATCCAGCCTAGAAGTACTGACGTAGATACGTTGGTGTGCGTGTGACGACAGTGACGTTGACGCAGAAATCGTACAGTTGACGCAGGCAGAGACACGGATCACTGTCAAATCTTCCAACTGCAATATCTTAGCCATCCGGAGTTAGATCGACGATCTGTTTGCGCCTACGGAATCCTTGCGAGCAGATCTACGCATTGACAGCAAAAGGAAGATGATTCAGTGATTCAGATAAAAGGGTGTTATTTCCCCTCATACGGTCAGTGGTATTTAACCCATCCTTTAATTAAAAATAAATAAAAATCATGTCTTCCAAATCAGCCTTACATGATCTTGCAAAAGCTGATATTTTTAACAGCAAGAACTTAGTAGTGTGGCAGTGTCGGATGGAAGCGTTGCTGCATTTTGATGGATTAACTTATGTGATTGAATCTGATCCGATCCCGAAGCCTGCTGATGATGCCTCTAAAGAGGACCATGAATTATATGAGCAATGGGTCTTTGATAACAAATCAGCGAGGCATTTATTGATCAGATTCATATCCAGTGAATTGGTGAAACAGTTTGAGCACTTCATCACAGCAAAAGAAATTTGGGACTATGCCATAGACAAGTATGATGAAACCTTCAAATCTCATTTGATAGAGGCATTTAGCGCATATGTCAATTATAAGATGCTAGAGGGGTCATCTATAAGGGATCACATTGACAAAATGTCGGTTCGACATAGTAATCTTGCAGCCTTGGAAAAAGAAATGGACGAAGATTTTTAGATCGTGTACTTGTTGATGAGTCTTCCACCTTTGTGGGAGAATGTGTCTCAAACCCTTAGCCTTCAAAAGGGTGTAACCCTTAGTGAGGTTGAAGCAAAATTACTTGCTGAAGGACAAAGGCAGACTGCCCGTGGTATAACACCTACAAATTCTTCTATGTTTGCTAAAACTAAGAGTTATAGTGGTGCATTAACCGCCAATTTGAAAAATAAAAAGAAATTTAAAGGCAATCCAAAGCGGAAAGGGCCTAAAAATGGTGTTTGCTTTAATTGTGGGAAGCCTGTACACGTTAGTTCTCAATGTAGAAAGAAAAAGGGTGAGAATAGCCAGCAAGGTAAAGTGACCAAAGAATATGGAGATTATGTTGAGATGGTCATTGAGTCCATGATGGTGGACACCAATGACAAGAATTGGTGGATTGATTTTGGAGCCACCAGACACATATCAAGGACCAAGGCTTGATTTATTGAATTCAAAGAGATGAAACCCGGAGAACAAAGTATATATATGGGGAATGAAACATTCTGTGATGTGTTGGGGATAGGGAAAGTCAAAATTCCCTTACTAACCAGCAAATTCCTTCATCTCTCCGATGTTTTCTTTGCTCCCGCGATGAGGAGGAGCATCATCTCTATGAGTCAGTTGGCAATGAATGGATTCGAAATTAGATTCAAAGATAATGGGGTTACATTGGGATGCGCGGTAAAGTTTTAGTCCCTGGTTTTCTTTCTGAAAAATTGTATTTGCTGGATATTCTTCATAATGAAATAAAGTCCACTTCTGATTATTCTGTGTGTGCGAATGTATGCATGAATGGTTTGGCAATGTTATGGCATTTGAGATTGGGCCACATTAATAGAAACAGAATAAGTAGAATGGTTAAAGACAAACTTTTACCAGACCTAGGTAAAATTGAGTACCCTATATATGAACCATGCATAAGTGGGAAGATGATCAAGAAACCATTTCCAAAAGGAACTCGAAGTTCTGAAATATCGACCATAATTCATTCAGACATATGTTGACCATTGAATGTACACAACAGAACCGGAGAGGACTATTTCATTACATTCATTGATGATTACAGCAGATATGGGTATGTGTATCTTATTAAATATAAACATGAGGCATTAAAAATGTTCCAAACATATGCTGCTGAAGTCCAAAATAAAAAAGGCAAGAAAATAAAGAGGATTAGGTCTGAGAGAGGGGGTGAATACACTTCCGAATTATTTAAAGAATATTGTGCACGTGAGGGAATCATTCATGAATATTCAATTCCATATACCCCATAACAAAATGGCATGGCCAAGAGGAGGAATAGGACCTTAATGGATATGGTAAGGTTAGTGATCAGCCATGCGAATTTTCCGCTGTATTTGTGGGGAGAAGCATTAAACACTGCACAATATATTTTAAATAGAGTACCCTCTAAGAGTGTGCCCAAGACCCCATATGAGTTATGGACTGGTACCAAACCAAAATTAGAACATGTGAGAGTTTGGGGCTGCCCTGTACACGTCCTGCTACCACCACAGGAAAGGCATAAACTGCAAGCAAAAATGAAGAAAAACTGTTCTTTCGTTGGCTACCCATTACATTCTAAAGGATATCGTATGTATGATCACGACAATAGGATAATCATGAAATGCCGAGATGTGTTTTTCCTTGAGGATCCGACGGTCAGTCCTAGAGTAAGACCACAGAGTGTGGAATTATATGAAATCTCTATGGTCAAGGGGGTTCAAGCAAGTGGGGGTTCCGATGAAGAGGACGTTGGACCTAGAATTCCTGGCCAGGGCCCACTTGAGGTGATTGAACAACCCGATGAGCCAGTTGGGAGACCGATTCGGGCGAGGAAACAACTGACATATCTAGATGATTATTGCAGTTTATTAGAAACCATGCAAGATTTGGATCCAACCTCCTACTCTCAAGTGGTCAAAGTGCAGGATGCGTAGTGTTGGCTAGAGGCTATGAGAGAGGAGTGGAATTAATTGAAAAGAACCAAGTATGGCAATTGGTAGATCTACCTAAAGATCGAAAAGCCATTGGATGTAAATGAGTTCTTAGAAAGAAACTTAAAAAGGATGGATCCTTGGATAAATATAAAGCACGGTTGGTAGTTAAGAGATTCACACAAGTGGAAGGAATAGATTACGAGGAGACATTTTCTTCGGTTGTAAAATTCCAATTCATACGAACCTTATTAGCATTGGTAGCATATCGTGACCTTGAATTGCATCAGATGGATGTGAAAACAGTATTTTTGAATGGCGAACTAGAAGAAGAAATTTATATGAAACAACCCGAGGGTTTTGTGGTGCAAGGTCATGAGGATAAAGTGTACAAACTTAATAGGGCATTATATGGATTAAAACAGGCCTCAAGACAATGGTTTAGAAAATTTCATCAGGCTATATGTGAAATAGGATTTTTCCCCAATAGTGCAGACACATGTTTCTATATTAAATGCAGTGGGAGTAATTATTTATATTTGTCATTATATGTGGATGACATTTTGATCGCTAGTAATAAATTGGAAGCCATAAATGAAATCAAACAATGGTTAAAGTCAAGATTCAAGATGAAAGACATGGGTGAAGCAGAGTATGTCCGTGGCATTGAAATAACCCGTGATCGTCTGAATAGGATATTGACTTTATCACAGAGATCCTATTTGGAAGCTGTTTTAAAAAGGTTTGATATGGCTAATTGTAAACCAATTGATACTCCCATCTGCAGGAGCACAAAATTGTCAAGCGATCAAGGACCCACAAATGAGCAGGATAGGGAAATGATGAGATCAAAACCTTATGCTCAAGTTGTGGGCAGCATCATGTATGCGATGTTATGTACGAGACTAGACCTTGCATTCGCCGTGGGTCTCGTAAGCAGATTCCTAAGTAACCCAAGATTACCGCATTGGTATGCAGTTAAGAGGATTCTGCGGTACATCAAAGGAACAATGAATCTTCGCCTATGTAATCAAGGTGAAGTCCTGGAACTGCGCGGCTACTCTGATGCAGATTGGGCCGGTGATTTAAACCAGAGAGAGTCAACAACCGGCTATCTGTTTACCCTCGAAGGAGGTACAATTTCTTGGGGTAGCAAGAAACAGACCTCCGCAGCTATATCAACAGCCAAAGCAGAGTATATAGCTTGCAGTATAGCAGTCCATGAGGCTCTTTGGTTAAAATACTTCCTATGTAATTTGGAGGTAATAAATGAGGAGGAGCCTATCCCAATAAGCATAGACAGTACGGCGGTCATTTCCATCGTGATGAGTAAAGGATTAACAGCCGAACAAAACATGTTGAAATAAAATATCACTTTGTTAGAGAGAAGGCTGAAAAGAATGATATATAAATTTTTTATGTGCCTTCAGAAGAATTGATGGCTGATGCTCTCACTAAGGCTTTGCCTGCAGAGGTTTTTGCAAGGCATGTGATGCGTATGGGACTGAGAAATATTTGATATATATGGCATTCGTGCCAAGTGGGAGCTTGTAGGAAATCGTGTGACCCGCATGCCACGGGTCCCATGTTAGATCAAGCAGGGCAGATGCCAACAGAAATGCAATCCCACTTTAGTGTAAGACTTGATCTAGGCCCCAAAATAAGACTCCCAATAGGATCAGTGGATGTGGGCTTCTGGTGGAAGATGTCTCTAGTAAATGTGATTCTTTGGGACTTGTCTATATAAGGATAAATGAGCCATAGGGTTTGGGATTATTATTATTCTCTCCATTCCTGTAGGAAAGACAAGAGGCGAAGAGATCCACGGAGCTTCTCATCACCGGAATGCACATAAATCTCCGGCCACGTGACGGAGTCTCCTCATCTGGATCCATCATGATCTAGTGGTAAGATCCACTGCCATTGGCTCGAAAGTTGGGTTGTAGCCAATACAATGTGATTGCATTTCAGATGTGTAGTGGTTTGGATGTTAATCTAAGTATCAACATAATAAATTGGATCTATTCATTGTTTAAGTAACACAAGCATATATCTAATAAAAAGAATTCGCACCTGATACCATGAAGAACAGGCTTCAGAGATTACGTTGGTCAAACAGCTGGGATCTACTACTCAGGATACCTTCTGCGCTGAAATGTAGTTCAGAAAATTAGAGATACATAAAAATAATAGTTAGATGAAAAAATGGCATTACAACTATTCTGTTAACAAAGTTTTTACTATATATTATAAGTGGGTACTTCACTAAAGATTTCTAGGATTTATTGACCATACAACTGCTCTTAGACCAGACTTTTTTCTTTCAAAGGATGAAGTTTAAAAGTGCTTGTTTGTTCAGCAAAGGATGCCTCAAAAATTGTACTCTATATCATAAATATCCACCTTTTCCCCAAATCCAAACACTCAGTTTTCTCTGCATTATGCATGCTTGCTGTGGAAATCCTAACCCAGAGCTCTCAAAATAGCATCTCCTATTAACTAGTTCATCTATCTCACTCATTACAACAGGTGTGTGGGCCCCTTCAGTATTCGAAAACAGAAAAATGAGTATTATATGGTATAAATTTTTTTTTCTTATGGAAAAGAACGGTAGAATCACAATACAACAATTAGATGTTGGGAAAAGCGGCGCAATGGAAACAACCCGCGATCAACGGATCTACCACGATGAACACACAGCAAATCACACCATCAAGCAATCACACACATGACACAGCAGTTTTACGTGGTTCGGCAACTTGCCTACGTCCACGGGAGGAGAGAACTCATCTACTATGATCCCATTTCAATCCCCTCAGGATCTAGGGTTACAATACATCAATATATATAGTTCCCGCTTTCTTGGCCACCAAGAAAACCCATACACAATGACTAAAATACCCCTAACCCTGAGCCTCGGTTCTGGCTAACCCAGACGACCGATCCGGCTAAACCGGAATACAAGACAAAACCCAACAATCTCCACCTTGGCTTGGATTCCGCAAATCCTCAGAGCCACCTTGAGATACCTGGTAATGTCTTTCGTACTCCCGTACCTCGTTGAAAGGTACGCCTCCGCACACGCTACGACCTAGCGTGGCCACAGTTGCCTCCTTTGACCTCAACACCACCGTCTTGAACCTTCGAAGTGCTCTCCATTTGTTGCCACATGCATGCATCCTTGCAACACAATGAACCTAACTTCCGTCCGTCAAGACAAAACTGAAGACCTCCCCGAATCCGGATCTCACTGGTACCTTGTGAATCCTTCCTTCTGTCTCCATCCCGGTGTTCTTTCCGTCAAACTTGCAACTGTCCTGTTCTAGCTTGTTCTGGTGGGTTGGGCACAGTACATGCGGGTTAGGTATGATCCGATGCTTAAACCGGCTTACTCCGACCTGAACAAGACTACTTTTTCTTCCCCGAGAAAATCATCTCCGTTCAGGGCTTCCTGGATTTCCACTAGATGATATCATTGAAGATCCATCAATCCATCTTCCAATGATCCGTCGCATCTAACTCCACCTGAACCATAGATTTCCTCTCCTGTTATTTGATGTCTCCTTCACTGCTCCACCTGAAAAAGCATACCCTATCAACCTGTAGAGATTTCTGACCATCTCACCCTCCATGATGACCAATGTTCCCTTTTCCACCTTCGTAACTCCACCCGCTACAATGCACTTGCAGCCTTTGAAGTATAAGGCACACAAAGAAATCCAATTCTTCGTAATCTCGGAACATATATCACAACCGTTAGGGTTTGAATAACATCATTATACATCTGGATTTCTACCGTTCTTATCTCAAATGCTCATCAGTTAGCATTATCCCCCCATAAGAACAAATCCATCAACCATGATAGTTATTTGCATCAAACGAATCTCTACGCGAATATATAATAGAAAGAATCTGAATCCCAATACCATGAATCAACAACCGGATTCATACCTGTAGCGACCAAAACTGATTCCCTGTCAACCGAATCCGAGCTTTGTTGCACACTATCTCCTTTTGATTCTGATTCCTTTTGCTTTTTCTTCCACTTTGGCATGTCGCTCCTTCCTGATCCCTTCGACGCGGATCTAAGCTTTCCATCAAAGTTCTGGAGCAATCTACCATTCTTGACATCAAGTAACGCTCTTTTTAATCATTGCTGTGTCATGGAGTCTAACACTCTATCCTGCAAATCCCTGAAGTCGTTTCTCCATCAAACACTTCAATCTGGCCCGTGATGATTGAATCCATTGCTATCATCGTGAATCTGTCAGTTTCTTCAGTCCGCCCAATTTTCTGCCCATCAAACTGCCAATATCTTTTATCAACCTCGTAGATCTCGTCACCGTGAGCACGCTGGAAGAAACGGATCTGAAATCCGACTCCGGATGGCTTCGATATCGCAGAATTAATTCTCTACACTCCAATTGGTCAAACATCCATGTTGACCGTTGACCAGCCCATCTTCTTCCATATACGCATAGATCTGCTCAAATCGAGTCCGTAGGTTCAAACGGATCTCCGATCGGACATCGGACGATCAAGATATCGCAGAAACAATTTCAGCCGTTGAATCTGGTCAAACCTGCCTGTTGACCGTGCTGACGTCACTGCTGACGTCACGGCTTGCTGGCAAACTGGGCTTCTGAAACTGATCCGGGTCGGGTTCACTTGACCCGGAACTGAACTGAACTGAACTGCTCTGCTGGGCTTCTCTAGCGAACCGGGTTCAGGTCCGACCTGACCTGACCCGGAACCGAACCGGCTCTGACTGCTGGGCTTCTAGTACACGGACCAGGTCGACCTGACCCGACCTGGCCTGCACTCCTGCTAACCGAACTGGGCTTTCTGCAGAACCGGGTCCGGGTCCGACCTGACCCGGAACCAAAACTTCTCTGCTGCGCTGGGCTGGACTTCTCCGCGGGTCAGGCAACCTGACCCGACCCGACCCAGAGACCCAGAAACTGGGTCGTCTTCAACCCCTGTTTCTGGGCGCTGCGTCTGCAACCCAGTTGCAGACGCGGCGAATCCAACGGTCTGTTACGGCAGGCTCCGGCGCAGTGGCTGGTCCGGCGAGGCGGGCGACGGCGCGGCGACTGCAACGGCGACGACGATGGCGACGTGCGGGCGGCCGGCGGTTGCTGTTTTCCTTCTGTTTTTTTTTTCTTTCTCCGATCCGGCAGCGGACGGTGCCGGACAGCGACGCTGCGCGAGGAGGCCGGTGGCGATTCAGACTTGCCCTCTGACTGCTGGGATTCTAGTACACGGACCAGGTCGACCTGACCCGACCTGGCCTGCACTCCTGCTAACCCAACTGGGCTTCTGAAACTGATCCGGGTCGGGTTCACCTGACCCGGAACTGAACTGAACTGAACTGCTCTGCTGGGCTTCTCTGGCGAACCGGGTTCAGGTCCGACCTGACCTGACCCGGAATCGAACCTGGCTCTGATACCACTTGTTGGGAAAAGCGGCGCAATGGAAACAACCCGCGATCAACGGATCTACCACGATGAACACACAGCAAATCACACCATCAAGCAATCACACACATGACACAGCAGTTTTACGTGGTTCGGCAACTTGCCTACGTCCACGGGAGGAGAGAACTCATCTACTATGATCCCATTTCAATCCCCTCAGGATCTAGGGTTACAATACATCAATATATATAGTTCCCGCTTTCTTGGCCACCAAGAAAACCCATACACAATGACTAAAATACCCCTAACCTTGAGCCTCGGTTCTGGCTAACCCAGACGACCGATCCGGCTAAACCGGAATACAAGACAAAACCCAACATTAGATCCTTTCACACCTAGTGAAATCTAATAGGAGTGTGTTTTTTTAAAACTTATCTTATGAAGGTATGGTGCAGAGGACGAAAAAAAAAAACACACAAGAGAAACAAAGATAGATCGTAGGAAAACTCATTTTTATTTATATAGCAAGTAGGGTAAAGTATTTGTAGGATATTGCAAAATTTAAGGGCAAGATCGTAATTTCAGCATTCTTTGCTGAATGAGCACTTCTACATTCATTTTTTAAGGGACTGGCGTTTCAAACTTAAAAGATAACTCAATTCACTCTCTCCATCAAAAAATAAAAAAAAATTGTATGAGATTACCCAAATGCCCCCCATTCTCTCCCCAATCACCTTCCTCTCTTCTCTCTTCCCCTTCCCCACCACCTCCTCTTGGCCACGATCAGCAGCTCCAGAACCGCCGGATCTCCCTCCCTCTTCCTTTCTCTCCCTCTTTTCCCTCCTCTCCCTCCCCTCCTGCAGGGAGACCTCGATCTCTCTGCAACAGATCCCCCCCTTCCCCTTTCCACACCCTCCCATTGTTGACTACCTGAACAGTCCTCTTTTATTCGGTTAGTCTTGGGTGAACATTCTTGTTTGGCTCTGCGACGAACAATAATGTAATGTTTGGCCTCGTGAGGCTAAACTTGGTAGAAATCTGGAATGGGGCTGAAGGTGAGTGGGGAGGAAACGAAAGGGGAAGGAGAGGGAGAGAAAGGAAAATGGAGAGGGAGAGCAAGAGGGAGGCAGAAGAGAGGGAGATCCGGTGGCTCCCTGCACCGGAGTTGTTGACCATCGTTGGAGGGGCCCAAGGGGGTGGTGGGGAAGGGAAGGAAAGAGAAGGGGGAGGTGGAGAAGGTGAGTGGGGAAATAAGAGGGTGGGGGTAGTTTAGGCATTTATTATTATTATTATTAAAATGGGTGAGTCAAGAATTTTCTGATTTCAAATAACAAATCCTTAGCTTCTAAATAGACATAAAAAGGGGCTCTTCCCACTCACCCATTAAAAAAAATTATAAAATTATTCAAATGCCACCCCTTTCTCTCCCCACTCACCTTCCCCACCTCCACCTCCTCTCTCGTCTCCTTCTCCACCTCCCCCTCCTCTAGCGACGATCAGTGGCTCTGGCAGAGGGGGATCCCTCTCCCTCTTCCTCTCCTCCCCCTTTGCTCTTTCTCCCCCACCTCTCCCTCTTTTTTTCTCTCCCTCCTAGTCGATTGGGACCGGAGGTCAGGCCCTGTAGAGTTATTTTTATAGCTGTTTTCCAACCGTTTTTCGATTTTCTGGGAAAGAATGTAGGGTCAAAATCCCTAAATATTTGTATATCGAGGGCAACAAGCACTAGTGCTTTTGAGATCTCAAAAAATATTCCTAAATCTGAAACCAACACCAGAAATGACTGTCAAACTACATTATTCAGTATGTATGAAACATGGTTATTACTTTCTTTTGATTTTCCCTTTCTTTTTTCGTTGTAGGTCGCACTAGTTGGGAGTGATAATTCTAACTTTAAGACCCAAGTATTAATCCCTAAGCATATGTGTAATACGAAAGTACCAACGTATTGTGTATTTGGTTTGGATTCGACTATTGTAATTACCCATTGCTTTCCTGTGTTGTTGTTGTTGGTTTATTATTATTATTTTTTGTTCTGGATTCACTATAGAGAGGGAACGGCTACATCAGTATATATGTTCCAATACATTCAGTCATTTCTCTGAATATTAATTACTGATGTTACAATTCCATAGATATCCTATGGTCACACGGTTTCTACCACAATCCAGTTCCCATGGCTAACCGCCGTGGTTCCTTCTATTTCGACTTCTTCAATGTACAAATTTCTGGTTGTAGCCCCCTGATTAGATGGGCCATGGATATGGATCCTTGGTCTTTTTGTTTTTCCTTTCCTCATGTCTTGTAGATGGATTGCTTGCTCGATAAGTAGACTTGACTGATTTTTGGCCCAGGTATGCTTTAGTTAGAAGGGCTAGTCATAGGTAGAGCTGGCAAAATCCAGCCCGACCAACCGGCCCCAGCCCAACCCATTTATGACCCATCTAACCAGACCCGTTTGAAATATGGGTTGGGTTAGGGTTATGATTTACCAACCCGTATCAAAACTGGTCGAGTTACGGTTGACCTGCCTAACTCATTTGACCCGTTTGGATTTTATTAAATTACCATAACTTTCTAATTTTCATGTGACTTTTCTTATTTATGTGGGTCATAAACTACATACTCTTAATCTTTTGTAGAGGAGTTATGTAAAATTTTAATATTTAAAATATAAGAAAATATGATGTTTTGTAGTTAAAATATTGACATGTGGTTATTATTTTTATATTGGCATATAAATTTACTTCTAAAATATGGATATGAATGAAATACAATATCGTTGATGAATCTTATACTTATGCTGAAATATGGAATTATAAAACTGAACAAAAATTGAAAAAAGATTATTTCAAATTCTCAATAAATGGGCTAGAAATTATTGATAGATTCCCCATTTTTTACACCTTGAAAATTGATAAATTATAAATTCAGCTCAATGCAACATTTTAAATAAATCTAGATGTAAGGAGAGCTTTAAAAATGAAATTGGGCCATATAAAATGAGTTAAATCATACACAAAATGAAAATTAAATACGTTAGGTCGGGTCGCATGGGTCAGTTCGGGTTGCCCCGCTGTTGGTGTGGGTTAAAGGTTTCCAACTCGTTTTAAAAACGGGTCGGGTTAAAGTTGGATCCAACAAATTTTTGTTCGGGTTGACTTGACTCGAATTTGATTAACATGACCTGTTTGCCAAGTCTAGTCATAGGCCAAGGTTAGCTTTGGCCCAGTCCGAGCCTGGTATCAATGACTTGGACCGATTGCTTGGGCCCAGACCTTTTTACTAGCTTGAGCTGAATGGGTTGTGCCTAGTTATGTATAAGCTTAAAGGCCTACTCAACCTGACATACTTGTTAGTGTTGGTGGAATTAGATATGTGAAAAAAGAGAAGAAATGAATGCTTCAATTGCACATGATCACTTTCCTTAAGACATTTTCCGTCACCCCCTTGGTAGGTCCAAGTCAGTAATGGGTTAATAGGCAAGCCACCTTCAACAAACAATGAAGCTCAGCTAAAGCTAATGTTAATTTGTATTTGTTGGCCCAAAGATCAACCCTAAACTCATTGGCCCTTTAAGGACCAATAGAAGAACCATATGATCCACAAAATGCATGTGTGTCCAATTTATAGAATTTGAGTAGCAAGGATGTGTAACTCAAGCTACCTTTTGAAACTCTTGTTTTGCGAAAGGGTTTGAGTGTTAGTTAAGACATGAGACACATAACTACCATACATAGTTAAAACAATCTACACCACCTTCTTGGTCATCAGGTCCAACCTAACCCATGAGCAAATTTGCATAACCCACTTTAGGATTGGGTCAACCCTGTTCAAAGCAATCGAACTTAGCCCAATAAAGGAGTGAGTTACAGCTCCAAGCCAAGTCCACCAATTAGGGTCTAAATCTATAATAGACTAACATGATTAGTTGATGAAATCTCTTATAAATGTATCTTTCCTTCACAACATATCCGATGTGGGACGTGGGCTACATATAAAATAATGCAAGTTTCTAAGTAAGAAAAGGGTTCTCAAAAGGGTTTTTTTTCATAAGACTTTCAATACATATTCTACATGAAAAATTAATGAATATGAAAAGTGCTTTCCATAAAGGATAAAATCCAAACCATGGATTTCTTATTTTTTAAGATTTCCAACAATTCCCTACAATTTTCAAAAATCTCAAATAATCCCCTACAATTTTGAAAATTGCAAAGAAACCCCACAATATTATTTTAAGGCATCGAAACCCCCATAGTTTTGAATAATGCATCCAGACACCCACAATTTTGAAACACTTTGAAGGCCCCCACATTCTATAAATCATAAATGACATCCACATAAAAGTAAATATGTTTTGCTATTGGCATCACAGAAATTTATGCATAAATGAAAGGTGTATTGTGGACTTTTTTTTTTTTTTTTTGGAAATAAGGTGTTTTGTGGACTTGAACCTCCACTTAGTGATAGATCCAAAGTCTCATCGAAGAGCCTAATAGCCATAGCTTTGAATTAGTGACTCCATATGAAAAGACTAGAAATACTATCACACATAAAATTTCTTATCTTTTGGTTTAGATAAAGCTAACACAATCTTAAGCCATGTGTCTATATCTTGGTTTCATTAATGCTCTAGAGGAAGTTCTGATCTCCATAGGAAGCTGCCACACTTCCATATTTATATAGGCAGACCTATCAGAAGCGCCCCACTACAACAAAATTCTGTTATAGGTCCATTAAGAGTCTAACTCAACCTCTCATTTTCATTACAAATCCAAGCACTACTTCTAATTTAGGGGATGAAATAAGTAAATTTAGTGCTTGCCAACCACAAATTGATAATAAAACTTTTCTCATTGAACTCAAGACTTAGGGTACAAATGGGTGTTGTGTCGAATTTCTATCATAGGTGATCAATTAGTGGGTTTAAAGTCATCCGCATAGAAGTCAACATCCCTTGTAAGGCCTTAAACCAAGAGACCCGTCAAGTTTGCACACTTGACCTCATATGATCAAAAGTAATTACATGGACTAAGCGATCCAACCACATAGCTATGTACTTATCCAATATGCCTAGACTAACCATGTACACTTGCTGTACACTCATGGTAATGGAGCACCACTATGCAAAAACATTGGTGGCTTTGTTTTAGACAAAATTGAAATTTGTAAATATAAATTTCTAGCCACACTACATATTTTCCTTCAGCTGCAAGTTGCTACAAATGCTCACTCATTGGTAGAGTGGGTTATAGAGGTCTGTCGTTTAGACCCAAGACATTTGTAGCCCAACCAAGAGCATTTATCCAACTATTTCACGTGGAGTCGTCTGAATGGATGCTCCAACTAACATCACAGCACATTCCAAATAGAAAGACACCCATTGTTGACTTGATCCCACCAAGGGTGTGGCGAAAAACATGTTAAGAAAAGCAATCATGCGCCTTAAAGCATTTATTTCTTCTCTCTTTTCAAAATTCGAGTTCCATCGACACCAACACTATTTGAGGAATATCAAGATTTTTAAATAAGTTAAGCTGTTTCCAAACTTCAAGCATATGGGATGCATATGTGCCATAAGTTCAAGCCCATTGACCACTCAAGGTGGCTTGCCCAACTTCAAGCAAATATAAGTTGCTACGATATGGGATGTGAGTGTTAATACAAGTATTATTATATAAAATAATATTTGTGTGGTAGTTATCAACATTTATTTCATTTAGTATGGAGAATTTGATATTGAGCACTTTGCTAGTGAACATTCTATTGTAGATCGGATGAGCTCAATGGAGAAATAGATTTTTAGGATGAGCTCAATGGAGAAATAGATTTTTAGAAAAGGTCGACAAGTGATTTTTTTTTCAGGTCAAAACATTCAGGTAAATGGGTTAGCAGAGGTCCATGAAAAAAAAAAAAGTCATTACATAGTGTGGGTCCTGTTGAAGCAGGGTCTTGGGAAAGGTCCAGACTGGAGACAGTCTTAGTGCAATCCCTAACTCAATGAAATTTTGGCAAGAGATTAAGAAATTTGAAAAAGGGAGTATGACTTGGAACTTTGTAGTCTAGAGCGAGGGACCATTTTGATGGGGGGTAGTGTTGTCTAGGTCTCTTTATTATTATTATTATTATTATTTAACAAGCGAAATATTCTAATAAAAGAAGAGAAATGGAAAAAAGGCCCCCCAAAAGCCCAAAGGCTAAGAATACAAGCTTAAGTAGAGCACAAAAAGAAAGAAAAGAAAAGAATAACCACTATGGGCAATGGGAAAACTAAAAACATAATTACAAGGGAGAAAGCATATGTGCTCACAAAAAAGAAAAGAAAGGGGTGATGACCGGCCTAGCATCACCATAATTGCACCTACAGAGATGATTAAGGATCCTACCCAAGGCAAGAAGCTTAAGCCTGCCTATGGAGATAAAGATACTATTGTGAATGATCTCATTCGTTGCAAACTAGAGAGATGAGATGATATGGAAGAAAACTACAGCGGCTACTTTTCTTCCAAGCGCATCTCTCCCATAGGGGATTGCATTCCAAAGAACTCTAGCAAAAACATGAGATGGCATAGTGAAGGATTCTAACATTGACACAAGTTAAGGTTCCAATATAGATTTCTTATGTGCAGGTCAAACAAACAATAAATAATTAACCTAAGTTAACAATCAATCAATCACAAGAGATGGATGCAAGATTTTTGGGTGAAAAGCCAAAATGAAAAAAAACTACGGAACCTAACACAAGTCCATACTCAGATCAAGCACTATGAATGAAAAGTTACAAGATTTACTTACTATCATTTTTTAATTGTACACAACTTAAAGGACTTGAATTTCTTCTTATTGACGCACATTGTCACGCCCCCAAAATTGGGCCGAATCCAAACCCGGTTCTAGGGGTGTGAGAATTGGGACTAATTAAAATTTTTCTAATAAAAACGATACGGGCCCCAATTCCGGGTGGATCGAAGTCCTTCGTGAAGCTATGCTTGGTGATCAAGCAACCATAATCACAAGCGGAACTAAAATCCATACTCATCGCAGATGATTATCATATAATAATCATGTAACAAATCTCATTAATAACAAAATCAAGGTCAAGTGCTTCGAAGGATAGTAATTAAAGTTATAAATCCAAGACAAATAAATTTAATAAATAAACTAATGGCCCAAACATGAACTTATTACATATTCTAATATTTCAGTCTCTGCATTAACTCTAGGACACCTCAGATGATGTCATCAGTGCTCCACTTAATAACTTCGCTATCTGGCGGGATCCCCTACGTCGCTCAACCCTCCAGTTCGACACCGATAACAGAACCTAGACACCAAGAGTAGTGGGTCAGATTGATGTAATCTGGCAAGAGGGTAAACTGCAAGCAATGAATTAATCAACTGAATTAAACATAATATTCATTATGACCCAAAATATTTCAGATGCAAACCTCAATGGTATGAATGTACAAAAGCGGGTATCTCCGCAAATACTATATACCAAAAACGGGTATTCCCGCAGATAAATATACAAAAATAGGTATTTCCGCAAATAAATATACAGAAACAGATATACCCGCAGACAGATATATAGAAACGGGTAATCCCGTATATAGATAATAGAAACAGGTAAACCCGCATATAGATAACAGAAACGGGTAGCCCCGTAGGTAATAATAGAATCGAGTATTCCTGCAGATAATAACAAAATCGGGTAATCCCATAGATAATAACAGAAACGGGTAATCCCGCAAATAATAATAGAAACAGGTAAACCCGCAGATAATAATAGAAATGGGTATTCCCGCATATAATATACATATTTACAAATACATACGTATATTGATGTGGAATGAATTATGATATGACACCCTTAATCCCAATATTCAAACCATTAATAATTTGAGTACTTAGACTTTTATAATTGAAAGTGTATTATGAGCGTGTGTCAATTCAAGTTCTCTGAAGGTAAGCACTAATCCACCAACGGTCAAAGTTAGATGAATATGCCTATAAGAACTAACCCTCCATCACAATGAAAATGTGAATCCACGATGCTAGTATCCTACTTTTTGTGTTTATCATGTAGCGCATCCCGAATCTCACATTCCCATTCTTCATTTAGTCTAATTCTCATTGGAATATTCAACTAACTTTTCTAAAAAGACATGATTTATCTAATCCAATTATATATATTTCGTATGTTTTATAGATTGGACAAAAGATGTTTAAATTACCAATCCAAATTTAAATCAAGTTATGATCAAAAGGAAAAGGGAATAATTATTTCCTTAAATATTATTGTTGTGTATAAATACACCTTATTATTTTATACCAAAACAACAGGTACAAATCTTGGATCCCAATTTGAAATCTAACTCAATTAAGAATCCAAATTAAAATTATATAATACATTCTATTTAAGGTTTAATCGCTACCAAATACATCCTAGTTAATTTCAAATCAATCTAAATAAACATTAGTCAAAATTACATAATTCTCAATTAAATTTATAAATAATCCAAGCTAAATTTCTAATAACATCGAATTAAAATTAATTTAATAAAATCTAATCTCCATTAGTATACTATACAATTAATCAAAATATAACATTTTAACTCTTTATAAGTAATATCCTAACCTAATTATTTATTTAATATTATGTGTATAAATATATAAATATATACATATATATTAAAAACTGGGCCCAGCCCAAAGGACCTGGCTTGCTAGTAGACCTGACCTACCAGTAGGCCCGGTCTGCTAGCAGACCAGGCTGCTAGCCCAATAGCAGGAGCTGCAGCACAGCAACAACACAGGCAGCAGGGCTGCACTGCGTGCGGCACTACTGCAGATTTTTTTTTTAATATAAACAAATTTTACATTGATGAAAAAAGAGAAGAACAAATCTCTAAGATTAATCCCAAATCAAAGTATGAAACCTGAGCAAAGAAATCATACAAAAAGTTTAAACCCAAGCGAAGAAATCCTATAAAAGAGCGTGTTAACCAACAAGCAACTAAAACATATTACAAGTAACTAAAAGCCATTGTTTACAGCTATCTACTTACTTGGATCTTGAAGCTAAAAGAAAATATGAATAACAAGTTTGGAAGATCCAACCTTGGTTTTCCCCCGGAGAACTTTTAGGGTTTGGTTGAAGAAGAAAGGAAGAAGATGAGAGAATGGGGAAAACCCTAAGGGTTTATTTTAAGAGGAGATTTTTCTAAATTACAAAAGGGCTCCTTGCTTTTAGTAAGTTTTATGAAATTTCAAAAAGAGTTTATTAGCCTAAAATGGTCAAATAACGTAAACCCAAGGCCCAAAAGTGTATACTCAGCCCATATAACCCTTTTTAACTTAACTCAAACCCGACAGACTGTTATGACTCAAAATAAAATTTTGGGGCATGACACACATGTTGTTCGCCTTCTTCATGCTTGACCCAATACGCCTTGAAATCACTTAAGACGAATCTCCAAGAAGAGTAGGACAAGGTAGATTTTAGGAACTCAATTCTTTATCACAGCAAGAAAAAGTTGCTCTAAAGAAGAAGAAGATCTCTTAAGAAGTATTCTAGGGTTTAGAATGTGAGAGAGGTAGTTTGGGCTAAAAGTTGATGTGTTTAAATAGGCCAATATTTGTATGTATACTTTTGGTAACAAAAGAGTCCTAGTTCTACACGAAATGGCAATCAAACATGAAGTATTTCTAAGCTGGAAACTGAAACCGACATGCACACTTGAGCGCATTTTGAAAACTCTTAGTTATTTTATGATTCTTGTGTTAGGCTCACGCACAGATGAGGTGAGCTTGAGCGTTATCAGTCCTGTCTTGGGTCTTGATGCGGGCGCGCTCAAGCATAGTCTGGGAAGTTGCAGTTCTTCATTCTTCACATTAACTCATTCTGCAGTCCATTCTAAAAAATACAATGATAAAGCAATGATCCTTGTTTTGTCCATAACCCAAAGAATTTGCCAGCACTCAATTTCTTTACACATAGCCTTATTATAAAGTGAGAGTAGCCAAGCTCATAAATCCATAGAAAAGGAGCAATTGAAGAAGAAATGGATGTCTGTTTTCGAATTAGAATTGCATAGAGGGCATCTTGAAGCTAGGCTAATTTCAATTGATTTGGGTCCAACACTAAGTTGGATCTTCCTATGGAAAAGGCGCTAGATGAAATCAGAACCAGGTTAGACTAGGGAGAAATAGATGCCCGGGTTCGCACCTGCTGCCATGCTTCAAAAAGGGAGAATTTCCCACTCAAATTACGAGTCCAACATAGCTGATCTTCCACTTGGGTTGCAGGAAGATGGATGGCAGCAGTGCTTTGCAAAATTTGTTGAATGGGATTCCGGAAGTCAAATGGTATCACCCATCTTCTGCCTTCTATAATAGCTGAGACAAGGTAACTAGGTAAGGCAAGAAAGCCTAAATTGAGGAAAAAGAGATGCAATAAGAATAGAAGTACGTTTCGTCCACCTACCATACCAAATGCTAATTTTCCTACCATCACACACAGTCCAAGAGCAAGTTTAAAAATCTTGGAAATGCACAACAGGATGAAAGGAAGGGTATAAAGAATCCAACCCCTGATATGATTTGGCTTCTTCCCAGGAGAAAATTTTGACCCAGTTATACTATCTCTGAAATGGTTTGATAAAGTGAACTGAATCATTCCCTCTTAAATCATTAGTTATGATATTAAATATGGCTTTATGTTGCCCATTCAAACATGAGATGGACAATGATTGCACATGCTTTGATCCCTTTGCTCTTATCTCTATTTCTCCTTTTCTTTTCGGTGTAACAGATTTTTTATTTATTTTAAGGTTAAGATGAGCAGCATGGAGGAATATCAGAGTGAGAGAAACGCCTCTTGCATATAAATATCATAGTTAGGATATGGAATATAAGATGACATTGAATTGATCCAATCAGAGACTTTGCTCATGGGAAAATGAGTAACCCCTAAGTTCATTCACTTCACCCTAACACCTACCACCCTCGAGTTGGTATCAATGTTGGTGGGTCCCTGTGGGTCCTATCTGTGACTATCTGGTGATTGTCAGCTTAGCACCATCCTCTTAATTGCATAGTCCTTGGCATCATTCCATTCTCTCTGCGCATATGTCATCATAACCTGATTTGACACTCATCTGGGTGAACTATTACCATTTGATTTGAAATCTAGCTAGGCTAAAATTTGGTCTACTTACTAATGACCTTTTTATGACTTTAAGATGACCTACTTGTTTTTATCTAGTCCTGCAATGTGACTGTTTAAGGGCTTGTTTAATTTTTTTTTAAAAATCCAATATCTAGGATTATACTTTCATAAATTGTTAGTATGGAGAACCTAAGGTGAATAGCCAAATAACTTACTGCTTCCCTTCAATGGAAAGTGAATAAGAAAAGATGAAAATTTTATATCCAGCCATCACGAGTATAGGAAAGTCAAGGTCTATCTTCGTGTTCACCTTTTATTCTTTTCTCCTCACCTCATATCATTCACATTCAGATCTTACATCTTTAATAATATTTAAATGAAGCTTATTTCACTGTGAATTCTTACGCAGCTGACCTCATATTAGTAAGATAAGATTAAAATGATGATTATGAAATTGTAGCAGTTCAACCACCTCACTTCAACCACATCAGCAGTTAAGAAATATATGAGAGAGAGAGAGAGAGAGAGAGAGAGAGAGAGAGAGAGAGAGAATCTCTTTGTAGGCATAAATTATTTAATGTGATGTTAGCCATGTGTTGGAAGGAATCGAAACGTAGGCAATCTTCGTCTCTTCCTGACACTGCAACTGCTTGAATTTAACACTAGAAATAGTTTCCTCCATGTGCTCCAACACAAACACCTCACAAACTCGAATTCTCAGCCGCACTCTCCCATTAAATATGACTGGGAGAAGTACAAAACCCATAAAAGAAACCACCCACCTTCTTCTCCATACCATCTTAGCTAGAGAGAGAAAGAACTGTTTGCTCTCTCCTTTTCATGGGCATTAGAGATATGATTGAAGGGTGTTCCAGACAGCACTACAAGAAACTTATTAATGAGGATGAAGATGCGGTGAGGCCTAAAAGAAGAAGGGTGAAGCAGATGAATGGAAGGGTGATGGGTTTTTGTGTCTCAACGCGCAGGCGATTGAATTGGAGGAGGATTTCAACGGTTATGAAGCCAAGTAGAATGGCTGGAATATATGCAGATCTTGTGAGTAGAATGAGAATTGATGTTGGCTATCCAACAATCATACTCTCTTCCCAATGGGGATTACCAGTTCTATCGTACCCATCTCCTATAGTTACTCCCAAGCAAGAATACGGTCTGGTCTCTCCAAACAGAAAAATCTCATCCCATTTCTGATGTATGTATAGGTGTAGCTTGTTAGTAGTTTTATGCTTGATGTTTCATTTATTTTTTCCATAGACAGCTCTAAATAAATGCCTTCCGGTAATATGTGTTTGGTTTTGTTACTTTTTCCATTGCTGGTGGTTTTCTTTTCTTTCTTATTTTTTGGTAGGACATTGGTGGTGGTTGGATTGACAATAGCCAAGGAACACTACTGAGTGGGGCCCCATCAAGATTCAAAGCCGTTAAAACTCAAATTCAAGCAACTTCCAACAGTCATTCGATCCCATACACTATAGATATATTTAGATTCAGATTGATAGCAAATGCTTCAACAAAGGATTAGTGTTCAAGATCCTGAAATTCTGTATCTGTGGGTTGGAACCGAAGAGGTAAATGAATTACATGGCTAACTTTCACATGCCAGGTTGAGAATGTTTGTCTATTGCAACACTACAAGGAAGAAACTCCAAAATGACATTACAGGAAATCTATTGGGTCCAGGTAGAATGACCCTGTCAAACCATCTCAAAGAGGATAAATTTGTCTTGTATATGATGCCTTGCCTACAGTATTGTGCTAATGATATAGATCTTCCTCATTTACCCTGAGACGGGCTCACCTCGCGTAAGCAAACCTGCTTGAATTGAATACTCGATAAAGAAACTGGTGTATGTAAAAAATATAACTATAATTTTACCATGAAATGAATGTGGACCCATGCTTATATAAGAGAGGTATGTGACACAAGCGATATGGATCAAGCGAAGGGATGATGTGAATTTTAATTTTTTGTATACAACACTGTAAAATACTTCATTTAGGGGTGGGGGGGTGGTTTGGTTTGGTTTTGAGAAAAAATATCAAAGAGATGTTTCGAAGTACAACTATGACTAGATAGATTTATTATGATGACAAACAAATCTTTGGAAGATCTCTGATTATTTTCTATTATTAGATCAGTGTTTAAAATATAGGCTTTCACAAGTTCATTTAGGATCTAACATAAACACGAGGAGGCCATAGTAGTTCAATTGGACTGACAAACCATGTTTGAATCGAACTATACTGAAATAAAATCTCAATATTCAAGCCAGCTGACTCCAGCTGTGAATGACAGTAACAAATTACAAACTGTAGATGTAATCAATCAACTGAACCTGAAATGTTAGTTTTTGTGGACTCAATCCATCAGTTGATGTAATAAATTGATTAATTTCTTTATTTATCAATAAAATCATGCTTTACTTTCATGAGATGAATGTTATTTTACTACTTTATGCACATGACCAATACGTATGACATAATGGTTCATGAGTTGAACCGGGTCCCATTAGTATATTAGATGTGATATATGTGCATGGATGAGATCCACACGCGGGAGATATATGTCACAAATCTTATACTTAAATAGCTTCACAACCAGTAATGAGACTGGGCATCTCATTTGATAAGGTTGCAGCACTTTGATCACTATGAGATAGTGTGATTTGTCTCGATCATCAGAATGTAAGATTCTGGATCAATAGTGCCGGTACATTGGATGTATTGAAGGACCATGAGATGCACCTTATGGTATTCCGTCTCAATAATAAGGTATGCTTTCATAATTCCCTAGCAATAGGCCCTCAATCCTGAGACATTGACGAACTCAAGTTTCTATCTATTCATTTGCTTTGAGTCACCAATGAGTGAGGCCGATTATAGGTTAACACCTCGGTGTCTTGGGTATATGGTAGTAGAACTGTGGGAACGTTGAATGATCAAGATGGAATCTATCTCTATTATCCCCTTGTGCCAATTAATGGATTTGTCATTAGTAAGTGCGCACCCCTCTCAATTAAGAGTTAATTGGATGGTACTGATGATTACTGTGATTAATTGGGGCTCAAGGATAATAAGATGTGGAACTTAGATTGGAAGAGACGGATTTATTCCAATTGATCCACGGATATTGATAGAGGGGCCTACTTGTGGTAATTGGGAAGTTTAGGGTCTTCATTGTAATTTATTCCTAAGACTGGAGTGCAATTGCATTTATATAGTGGTGTTATTTGCAATTAACTGTGGGCCCGGATTGCACATGAGATGTGGGGTCGCGGTGTTCCAGTTGGAGCCAGCTTTCTAAGGAATCCCTAGTGGTCCCCACGCTAGCCCAAGATATTGGAAAACACTAATCCGACTTGGACTCTAGATATAAGAGTTTGGAAAGGAGAAAGTTGCTAATTGCTTTGGAAGTAAGACTTCTATTTCAATTAGACAAGGGAGAGATTTGGAAGTCTATAAAATATCCTTGGACGTCCAAAAGAGTTCCTCTCACGCCCAAAACCCTTTCGTGCAAGAGTTGCGCGAGTTACTCTCCTCTCCTTTCTTCTAGTTCCTTGGAGTCTCGAGTTGGGATTTTCTCCTGAAGATTCCACCGTTCTTCTTGAGAAAAGAAATCCAATTCGGGGGTCATAGCGTGGAAGGCTAAGAGGTCTTGAAGAAGTCCATTAGAGCACTGCGGATCTCCAAAGGTATGATCTACTTCTTCTATGTCGTAGATTATTTTGGATGTCTAGTGTTGGTAGAATTTTTACTGTACATGGTTACGAGATTGAGGGTAACGCATCCTGGATTGGGTTTTGGTCTTATGGATAGTTGATCCCTGTGTCAAGTGGGTCAAAAGTTTTGAAAATCTATCCACGAGACCCACCTACTTCCAACAATACCATGCGATTTTGATGTTAAATAAATGATTTTCAGCACATAAAGCCTCATGTTGTATTTTCTCTCTCTTCAGAGTGGAACACTATGGAAGAATCATTGGAAGAATCACGTATTCTTTTGCAAAAAACTTTGTGACAGAGGACCTCCTACCAGAGGCCCCTTCAAACATTGAACTTAAATTATTTTGTTTCTCAACATGCAATCCACATACAAACACCTTAAAAAGAAATTTTGAAAGAATAAAGAATAAGACAGAAGGATATGAATAACTTGTGATTTGTCTAAACTATCGGAGTAGGTAGATAAATGATCATCCAATCATGTCCTTCTCCTTCACAGAATGTTAGTGTTGAGCAATGGTTAACACCAAGTTAGGCCTCCCAAGCCTCTCTTTGATGCGAACCTGACCATGAAAAGCACATAATAATCTCCTAAATTCATGACATGGTCCTTGTCGTGGCGCCCCTTATTGACCTTGTCTGTCTTCTTCCTCTTCCTTCCCTCTGCCTCTATTTCATCCTCCGAGAACATCTCCGGCTCTTCTTGAATCGTACCGAGCCCGCCTTTGAGGATCTCCTCTATCCCCTTTCGCGATTCAGTCCTGAGACTCTTACTGCTAGTGCATGGCACCAGGAGCCACAACATGGACCCTTTCTTCGTCATCTTCATTCCTTAACACTCTCCTGTATCACCCCCAATAAGTCCAAGACTACCTCTAGCAAGTCCTTGGGAATGTGACTGTTTTTATGCACATACATATCTTCCTAAGTAGAATGTTTCAAATGGTCGATGTTACTGAACAGGTGGTTCAGTCCAGGTCAAGAAGAATAAAAATGATTTGGTTGGTGGACTTGCTCCTCCTTTACAGAGAGAGAGAGAATGGGTCAGATGAGGATGACTCTTTCTTTCTCTAGGCTTTTATGTAACCAAATCGTATGGTATATTTTTTTATTTTACCCGAAGAAACACTATACCATTCTCTAGGCTTTCAACGCCTCCTTCTTTCTTTCTTTCTCTAGACTTTTATGTCACCTGAAGAAACCCAATAGATGGGTCCCACACAGGAAAAGATCTTTTAGTTTTGACAATTGATCAACGTGGGTCCCAAGTGCAAGGTCTCGATGTAGTTTTACTCGAAAAATCCGGGATCGTATCTCCAGGGAGCTGGTATTCAGAAAAAACCTGTCCTAATTGAAAAACTAAAGCTACTCTAATAAAATCTATAAAAATTATACACTACTACTTCTGAAAATTAAAATTACAAATCCAAATCTGAAAAAATAAATTAAAAATTAAATCTAATCTAAAAATCCTAAACTAAAACAATCCTAAGACTAGAAACTGCAAGATAGTGAAATAGATCAAACCACAATATAAAGAAATAAATAACCGTGCATTAAATAAAAAAATTAGAAATAAAAAATTCAGATATAATTATAAAAATAATGAAAAGAATGCTAGTTTATCCTATTTTTAGAATATTAAAACACTGTATTGGCAGAATAAAAAAAATGCACAAAAAACACCGCACCAAGTACGTGCTGTTACACATACAAACACACGGCGCCGATCCAAGGTGGAACACCTTGACCTCACTAATTGTGTATTTATAATGAAACGAACCAATACACCAGAAAATATCTCAAAAATCATTACAACTAGAAAAAGAAAATCTACCCTTACCTTAGATCAAGACATCAAAAAGAGGGGACTCCGCGCGCAACCTAAGCTCTTATCTTCAATCTTCACACCAATGAGGATTAGATGAAAAGGGGAGATGGAATGAAGAGGATGGATCTAAGTGGGTTGGCCAAACCCCACTTGAATTGGGCGTGTGTTGAGATGGAGGGGGAGAGATGAAGTGGATGTAGGTGTTGATGTGGTATGGTGGAGTATGGAAAAGGAAAAAAAGAAAAAGGTGACGGGATTGAACGTGTGATGTGGAGAAGGAAAGAAAGAGAGAAAACGAGATGAGAGATGGGCGAGAGGTATGGTATGAGTCTTGTACTTTCTACCCTTTTTGATGTATACATAATAGAAGAGAGGGGAAAGAGGTGGGTAGGAATAGGAAGTTGACAGTGGGTAGAATTGTATGGATGATGATGTGGATCCACTTGGACTTGGATTTTTGGACGTACATATATGAAATGGAGACAGAGTTGTTTGGTGACATGAATTCTAGAATGGGGAGAATTTGGAAAGGTTTGTGTCTTTTTTTTTTTTTAAGTTTTGGAAAGTATGTGATGGCATGGTGTCCTACCACCTCTGGACTTCTTTCCTTCCATGAAAACAACTTCATTAAATTGTCTCCACCTTGGATTTCTTCCCAAATAATTCCTTGGCTTTTAATCTTTTATGCGGGTCCCTTTTCTTCAATTTTCCTACAAATGAAAGTGATTTTCAATTAATTTAATAATTTTGAATAAAAATGGCAAATGCACTAATGCGGGCCCAATTTACATAAAATGACAATATCAATCCACATCATTGATCATGATTTAACTTTATTTGACTAATGATGATGCGAAATTTGATCATTCCATGTAAAATCATGAAATTGAAAAACACTTCTAAAAATGGAAAGTTTCATGATTTAATGAAAAAGTGATGATTTTTAATGATTTTTGCAAGAAAATTTTAAAATGAATTTTAAAATCATAAAAACATAAATTCCAACTAAATGAAGCAATTTCCAATGATTAAGCTCTTAAAATTCCTGAAAATACACATAAAATAATGCATTTTTAGGGACTTATCAACAATAAGAGATTGATCTTGTGGTAGCGATTTAATTATTCTTTTAGAAAGCAAAAGAATGACGTTAACAACCTCCAGAGTCATTAACATTGCTCTTTAATATGTTAGTAAACAACAACTTTAACATCCCTTAGAGATGTTAACGTCACTCATTTATTTCTCCCTATAAATATAAGACTTCTTTGATGTTGAAAACCTATTTGGAGATGGCACCACAGAAATATATCCAACAATTCTTCACATGTTTGTCGAACCCTATGCTTAGAGAAAGTAGTGCCCGTTATAATTGAACCATTGCTGGGCAATCTATATATATATATATATGCAACGTCTTCTAGTGTAATCATTGCCTTGGAGGAATGGAGATAAAATGTGTTTGTCTCCAGTCACCATCTCTCCACTAAACTCATGATGAGAGAATTATGATCAATCCTCAAGTAATCTATCTTAGCAAGGTGTGTTAGTCCACGTTTGGTCATCCATGCCTTCTGCTAATCTGAAAGGCCCATATTTCTTTATCTTGCTTGGTATTTAGAATTTGGTAAGTTCCGTGCTAGATTCCATTAATAATTTGTTCACTAATATGAGTGTCTTGTTCATACAGCAAAGGCAATGAATTCTGTGAAGATTCAACAATTTGGAGGTGTTTTGAGTCATCTGTAAACTTTGATGAATTCAAATAATTCATAAGGCTAGTTTACATGTAATTCACATCACAAGTTAGTGTTTAATAATCATCCAAAACAACATAATAGTGGCTGCTTCATCAAAGTTCAGTGTTTGCAAAAGTAAGCGACATCGAAATGAAGTTGTTCTACAACATTATCCAAATGTGCATTACTAAACATTTAACATTCGAAAGGTTCACCACAAATCAAATCACATGTCCATAATATGTCTAAACAACAATGAACATAGAAGATGAGTTGGATGAGAAGGTTAACCGAAGAAGAAGTATATGAGAAGCTTAAAAAATCATGTACATAAGAACGCTAAACAAATAAGTGCATACATGCATACAAAGGTTAAAGAAGCATAAGTAAATATCTCCACTTATTGCTGAAAAAACAAAGATGAGTTGGATTAGAATTTACCAAAGAGGTTATAAATGTTGAAATCTAAAAAAGATGAGGAGGTAGGGGGCCACTATGGAGTAGAAGACGACAGCAGCAGCTGAAAAGTCACAGGAAAATAAGGATTTGCAGAGAGAAACTTCTCATTCCATCAAATGAATTCTTTTAAACCTGAAAAGTTACTTTTAAAGAACGTTCATGTTGCTCTTTAATAACATATAAACTGAGCGATGTTAACATCTTTAAGGGACGTTAACATCTCTCTTTAGTAACATATAAACGAACGATGTTAACTTCTTTGTGGGACGTTAACGTCGCTTCTCCGCTTTTCTAAAAAAAAAAAAACCAAATCGTGACCACAAGATCAATCTTGTTTTGTCAAAACTAAAATGTCCTTTTGGCTATGGAACCCATCTATTGGGTTTTTTTCGGATAAAATCCTTTTTTTTTATTTGTAAGGATAATACTTTAATGTAAATTATCCTACTAGTTCTCTTATTTGGCAATAAATTTCTATAATGTAATAATCATAATATAATGGAGTTGGAAAAGAGGCTTTCCTTCATCATAGTTGGGAAATGTGGTAGGATTTATGTCAATTGCCAACGTAAGAGCATGAATGGGTCCTTCTTCGTAGGAATTAATCATAGGTCATAGTCACACGCCTACTAAATGGCTTTATTATTATTATTATATTATTATTATTATTATTATTTTATGGAATTGAACACAGGAGAATTTGTGGTCAAATGGGCTCCAAGAAAGGATGATGAGGGTTTTATAGGAAAAAATCCTTTAGTGTACACAAATCACGATCAAGCTCCAACTTTAGTATGCATTGATGATGTCCATGGGGCTTGATAGTATGCAAAATTTTATTTATTTTTTCAATGTGTGGCTAAGTGACTAAAAAAAAAAAACCCAGAGAAGAAAGGAAGAAGAGAGGAGAAAAAAAAAAGGAAGAAAAAGAGAGGAGAAAGAAGAGAAGAAGAGAGAGAGGAAGAATAGAAGGAATAAAAGAAAAAGAAAAGAGGAAGAATGCAAGAAGTGAAGAAAAGAGGATGCGATTAATGTTTTTTTTTTCCTTTCTTTCTCTCTTTCTTTCTTCTCTACTATTTCCTCTCTTCTCCTTCTAATTTTCTCCTCTCTTCTTCTCTTCTTTTTCCTCTCTTCTTTTTCCTTTTTTCTTCATCTTTTATTCCTTCCTTTCTTCCCCTCTCTTCTTCTATATGTTTTCCTTTCTTCTTTCTCCTCCCTTCTTCTTTTCTTCGCCGTGTTTTTTTTTTTTTTTTTTTTTGAGTATGTAGGGCTAAGTGATGCACACGTTTAAAAAAATATATATATATTTTGTTGCACACAATCAGGCTGCCCCATGGACTCAATCAGTGCACACTAAAAATTGGAGCCTGATCGTGATTAGTGTAAATTTAATGAGTTTTTTCTGATAAAATCCCGAAGAATAATTAAAGAGATAAGGGATGAAAGATATAAGTTGGATATGAAAATGAAACCTGACTTTTTTTGAAGATTTGAATTACTAGGTATTGACTTCATATTTATTTTCATTCTTCTCGACTTATTCTCTGTTTGATCGTCATATGTTTTGTTGCCCATCTTTGTTCTAGAAATACAAGTCTAAAGAATTCGATTACATGAAATAAATGGGCCATTGATCTTGTATCAAACATAATGATAACGTCGTCAGGGAGAGAATTGGGATCCTTCTATCGAAAGGACTAGAGAAAAATGAGTCCAGATCCTATGACGCCTTTCTCTAGAATCCAAGTTGCTGAACATCACTGCCCCCACTCACTACTATTAGGCCGAATTTCAACCCTAAATCATGTGATTTTCATGCAGTTGATCTGACGAACCTGGCCAATATGACCTGTCAACAGGCCAACTGTTAAGCCGAACCCCATGGACTTGCAAATGCGCCTCTTTTTGAGACCCCCACCTGACCCATCTGGCGTGACAAAGCCACATTGCACTGCAGTCTGGCTCAAAACAGGGGACTCCTGAAACTTGGCAGGGACTCGTTAAACTTGCCAAGTTACTGGATCACTGGCTTGGTTGTAAAATGGACGTAATGATGAGAAACTCGGTCATTATGATTTTGCATGGATGAAAATCGCAATAACGGTTTCAATATCGGTCGGTCTCAAAAACTGATATGGTATCGGTATCGGTCGCGGTTCGCGGCCCGTTGTGGCCGTCTCAGTGTAAATTTTATTTTTGCTCCAAAATATTTTAAAAAAATATCCAAAAAATTCAGAATATTAGAAAAGGTTGGAAAACAATATATATATATTTTATAAGTAACAAGTATAAATCAAATTATTGGTCTCCTTAAGTCATAACATTCTGTATTGCTGTTTTGTCTGAAATTGTAATTTTTTTTATAAGAATCATAATTATGACTTATGAACTATCTATTAGTCTGAAATTTTAGAAAATATAATTTAGTTGTAATTTTACAAGAGTGGAGGAGGATACTTCATTACAAGAGTATACTTTTCTCCGTAGAATTAGAGGGGTGGAAGTGAAGGAAGCATTGAAGCGAATGAAGACATGAAAGGCAACAGGCCCAGATGGTATTCCGATAGAGGTATGGAAATGCTTAGGAGAGGTTGGAGTAAGTTGGTTATGTAGACTATTCAATAAGATACTTGTGACAAAGAAAATGCCGGATGAATGGAGAAGCAGTATTGTAGTACCTATATATAAGAATAAAGGAGATATACAAAATTATACCAACTATCGAGGGATTAAACTTATGAGTCACACTATGAAGTTATGAGATAGAATAATAGAGCAAAGACTGAGAAAAAAGACTAAGATTTCGAAAAATCAATTTGGTTTTATGCCAAGGAGATCAACTATGGAAGCTATCTTTTCACTTAGGCAATTAATGGAAAAATACCGAGCAAAGAGGAAAAATCTACATATGGCCTTTATCGATTTGGAAAAGCCTATGAGAGGGTACCGAGGAATTTAATTTGGTGCGTCTTAAAGAAAAGGAATGTTCCAAGAGGTTACATTGAAATTTTAAAAGATATGTACGAAGGTGCAATAATAAATGTGAAAACCACATGTGGAGAAACGGGCGGATTTCCCGTGACTATAGGCTTACATCAGGGATCATCCTTAAGCCCTTATCTCTTTGCATTAATTATGGATGAGTTAATTGTGCATATTCAAGATGAAGTACTATGGTATATGTTGTTCGCAGATGATATAGTATTGGTGGATGAATCAAGAGATGGCGGAGGGCATTAGAATCTAGAGGCTTTAAAATAAGTCGTACAAAAACAGAATATATGGATTGCAATTTCAGTGGACATATACAAAGTGTTGAAACCACTGTCAAAATTGAAACCCATGAGATACCACGTAAAGATTCTTTTCGGTATATAGGCTGATGATTAGTAAGGATGGGGAGATTGATGAAGATGTGGAGCATAGGATAAGAGGTGGATGACTGAAGTGGAGACTAGCTTCGGGAGTACTTTATGATAGACAAATGCCAACAAAATTGAAGGGAAAATTTTACAGGACAGTGGTTAGACCAGCTATGACATATGAAGCAGAATGTTGGCCAATTAAGAAGACACATATTCATAAGATGGATGTAGCGGAAATGAGAATGCTTAGGTGGATGTGTGGTAAAACTAGGAAAGATAAAATTAGAAATGAGCGCTTTCGAGAACATTTAGGGGTGGCACCAATAGGAGATAAGATTAGAGAAACTCGTTTAAGATGGTTTGGGCATGTTGAGCGTAGGCCAGTAATGGCACCGGTGAGAAAAAGTTTGGATATACAGGTGGAGGGTCCATCAAGAGGTAGGGGTAGGCCGAAGAAAACATGAATGGAAGTCATTAATTCAGATTTGAAGAAGTTGCACTTATCGAAAGATTTAGCTCAAAATAGAACAGAATGGAGAAATAGAATTCATGTAGCCGACCCCAACATGGTTGGGATAAGGCTTTGATGATGATGATGATGATGATGATGATGATAATTTATTTGTAATTTGTATATAGTGTTGGTAATTGGTATCTTGTATAGTATATATCAAGATCCTCGATATGTTGAAATCTATGTATTCTACTACTAGATCTATCAAGTTTGATTCATTAAATCATGTATTTTTATACTAATAAAATAAAAATAATAATTAGTACTCTTAACATTAAAAAATATATAAATCTCAACAAAAGTAAACACTAGTTAAAACTTAAAAGTTAAAAGCCTATATTTTTAAAATACCAAACAATAGATCCGTATAAGAAAAATAGTGGAATGGAATTATCATATTCATGGCTCATTTAGCTTTTAGCAAACAAATAATTACAAAAAAAAATTACAAGAAGTAAAATATATCTATCTTTGTAGAGTTATTTTAGTGATTTCTTAGACCAAAAATAAAGATTTTTTTGATTTATTTGCAATTGAAAGGAAGAGTTATGATCAACGTGGACCCCAAGTGCAAGGTCTTGATGTAGTTTTACCCGGTGAGTCCCGGATCGTATCCACAGGGAGCTAGTATTCGCAGAAAACCTGTCCTAGATGAAAAACTAAAACTACCCAATAAAATCTACAAAAATACACACTACTACTTCTGAAAATTAAAATTAAATTATAAGTCGAAATCTGAAAAAACATTACAATTTAAATCTAACCTAAAAAATCCTAAACTAAAACAATCATAAAACTAAAAATTGCAAGACAATAAAGTAGATCAAACCACCAATAGAAATGAATAAATAACCATGCATTAAATAAATAAAAAAATCAGAAATAAAACATTCAGATATAATACAAAAAACATAATGAAAAGAATTCTAGTTTCTCTTATTTTTTGAAATTAAAACAATGTATTTGCAGAATCAATAAAAATTCACAAAAACACTGCATCAAGTGCTTGCTGTCACTACACACAAACACACAGTGTCGATCCAACGCGAAACACCTTGACCTCACAAATTATGTATTTAAAATTAAACAAACTAATACACCCAATAATATCTCAATAATAATTACAATTAGAAAAAGAAAATCTACCCTTACCCTATATCAAGACATCAACAAGAGGGGACTCCACGCGCAATCCAAGCTCTTATCTTCAATCTTCACATCAAGGAGGATTAGATAAAAGGAGAAGATGGAATGGAGAGTATGAAAGTGGGCTTGGCCAGACCCCACTTTTGCTAGAAATATGATGGAGAGGAGAGATGGAATTGGTGTAGTAATGTGGAGTATGGAAAAGAAAGAGATAGAAGTGATGGGTATGGGCGTGTGTTGAGGTATGGGCGTGTGTTGAGGTAAGGAGAGAGAGAGAGAGAGAGAGAGAGAGAGAGAGAGAGAGAGGTGATGGGAGAGAGCCCTAGACATGATGGCCATACTTCATATCATTATATGTAATGGGTATTGCATCAGATATAAGAGAGAAAAAGAAAGAAAGGTGGCGTGGAGGAATGAGAGTCCATGATGGACACGTGAATATGTGATTGGTTGTATTGGTGGCTGGATTTCTCTTTGCTTAATTGGAAACTAGCAAAACTGACCCATGCACAGCCCGGGTCTAAAATAAAAATGTATAAATTTAAAATTTTATTAATGAAAAATTATCCATGTGTTAAAAATGTGTAATTTTCTTCAAGATTTCTCAAACTTGTGTTTTTCGTTTAAATTTTTAACAAAACAAAATGAGGAATCATATTTTTTTCTTTTTGTACTTGTGTAAACTGAAAATAAACGTAACCATTAATATAGAATATTGTATACCAAAGATGGTAGGATTCCATATATGCTAAAACGAAGGAAGGTGTTTATGTCGCAGGGAAGTATGGTGATGATATGCACATATGGGTTTGTTCGTTTAATTTTGACACCATTCTTCTCATAAGGTGTTTTGTTGAGATAAACTTCTTGAGTTGCACCCAGGAGACCTATTTTGAATTTGAAACCAATGGTCACAATGTATGAATCAACATGTAACTGTAAAATTCTTATCAATGGCACTCTATGCTTCTCCTTCAATTTGGTGCTTGTGTTTCTGACTTATTAAATTAAACAACATGGTAGGCTTACTCGAAGATGATATCTATGAGATAGATATCTGAGCCTTTGGCAAATGGACAGTACAAAGAGAAGGCAAAAGAAGGCCGACTTAAATGCTGAAGTAGTAAGACAAAGAAAAGTAAAAAACTGCTTAAACTAATAAAAAAATTAGGACATAATCTTGTGAGAGAAAATCGAAGGCTTTAATTATAAAAATGAAACGTCTCTATTGGTTATTACTTTGTTAGTTGATGGTGACTACCATTTGAATATTTTATCTTGTTATTCTGTATTTTAAAAAAAAATGAGAATTTCCATAGCAAGTATTGCTAATTCCATTCATCATAAGGTGGTATTGATATAATAAGAACAAAATCATCAGCTGTAATTATAATGATTAAATGGGGACAAATCGGAGGACCACAAAAAATTTAGTACATCACAGAAACTACACAATTGGATTAGGGGCAGAAGATAAAAAGTTAGCACCACTAAGACACAATTGTTTTAAAGGTAGAAGGTGAAGGTTATAAAAGGTTTTATAAATTGATTAGGGAAGAGAAAGAGAGGAGGAGCGATGTGTTTGAAATGAAAAGGAGACGAAGATGTATTAGTGGGAGGCGAAACTATTTTTTTTTTTTAACTGTCCTATTAATTGGGACATTTGTGAGGCATTAGTAGGACGCATAATGGTAGAGGGTCAAAACATTTATATAGGTCAAAATTAAATCTGAAATTGACAAGGACTTGGCAATGGGATTCAATTGGCTTAATATATAATAATTGAGTTTACATATAAGAGAGAGAGAGAGAGAGCAACTGGCATGGACTTCCTTCTTCTTCTTCTTCTTCTTCTTCTTCTTCTTTTTATAGAAAATATATAATGGCGTGGTGATAATGTATATGCAAAGTCCACCCACTTTTGGACTTCTTTCCTTCCATGAAAAAAAAACTTCATAAAATTGGCTCTACCTTGGATTTCTTTTAAATAATGTCTTGGCTTCTAATCTTTTATGCGGGTCCTTTTTCTTCAATTTTTCTACACACAAAAGTGATTTTTCAAATTAAAATAATAATTTTGATCGAGAGTCACAAATGCATTAATGCGGGCCCAATTCACATAAAATGACACACTAATGCTCATCATTGATCACGATTTAACTTGATAAAAACTTTTGTCATTTTTTTATGCAAAATCATGAATTTGTTCTAAAAATGTTAATCTAAAAATGGAAAGTTTTATGATTTAATGAAAAAGTGATGATTTTTAATGATTTTTGCAAAAAAATTCTAAAATAAATTTTAAAATAAAAAAAACATGAATTCCAACTAAATGAATAAATTTCTGATGAATAAGTCCTCAAAAATTTTTAAATTAAACATGAAATGATATAATTTTCAAGACTTATCACATCTCCAACCAGCATTTTGCTAGTCCAGAGCAAAATATGCGATCTAAAGTAGGAAAATTAAAGAAAACTAACCTAAATAAAATGCAGGAAACAAAAAGAACAAACGCCACTTTTGCTGGCACTCTCGATTGCATTTAGTATATGCAGCAAGCTCTTACACCCCTACGTTCCCCCTAATGGACGAGTTGTGCCTTATGAGGATTTGCAGTGAATATATCCAAAAAATTTTCTTTATTTTTTTTTTTACTAAAAACAATGGTGAAAGAAATTCTCCAAAGAAAATCCACTCATATCGGATATTTTGAAATTTGGAATAATAAAAATTTCAAACTTCTCAAAGTCCAATTCACAGTTCTATTTTCGAAACCTTTCTCAAATTCAAATCAAATTTGCGTGCATGGTGAAACATGTATACATCAAAAACTAGTTTCAAATATTCCATGATAATGTTGCAAAAAAGGAAATTTTTCCTTCAAATAGTCCGATCTCTTGAAATTCAGCAAAAACAAATTTCCTCTCAAAGCTACTAAGATAGTTGCTACCATTGTTTACTTCGATAGGCCTCTTTTCTCTTACTGTCTTTTTTCGACATAAGGGTTCCCGAATTCATATGATATAAGAAAAGTCAGGAGCCAGGGAGTAAACCTGATTCTTGTTCATTCTCGTACATACTTCCCCGCAAACTCTTGCAGACACTCTTCACTCACTCACTTTTTCCAACGTAGAAATTTCCGAGGTCATATGATAAAGGAAGACTTAGGATTTAGGGAGCAAACTTAGTCCTTATGCATTTTTGCATATATCCCTTGAAAATTTCTATGGTCACTCGTTGGGCCAAAATAAATAAATCATTTTTTTAAACAAATCATTTTGTGACTATGCAATGTCTGGATCCCTTAAGCTTTCTAATTAACCCGTGTAGTGAGTGTTAGGCCAATGACTCCCAAACTAGATGGTTTTAGGGTACTAGATATGAAAATACCCCTATGGGCTTACTAGCTCGAGTTAAAAAGGCTACAAACCTAAACTATCACAAACTGCTCAATATATACTCTCTTTTTTTTTCTTTTGTTTTTCACTCTCTTTTTTTTTTCAAATCGAAAGTAAACACTAGGTGGCAGTTCTCATTTCACTCGAATTAATTCATTTTGGTTCTAATATATACAATCCACCAAAAAAGAACCAGGAAACAAAAATATTTTACAAACTAAATTTCAAGTTCACATCGTATTTTCCAGAAAAAATTCCAAAAACAGCGTTAAAGTTTCCTATCCTAAACATCGAACAATGTATACGTGTATATGTGTGAAAAATAAGTTTTGGTAATTCTCTGATAGGTTTCCTCCTTTAGAAACAACGAACTTTCTTTTTACTTCCTTCCAAAAGTTTTAAAAATTCCAAATTCCCATATATCTTCAAATCGCCTCAATTCTTTTGAAAACTTTCTTTTCTAAAAACAAAAAGATAAAAAAAATTAAATCGCAAGAATTCCTAAAACCAAAACAAAAATCCTAAACTTCAAAAATTTCCTAAGAACCTAGAAAGTAAACAAAAAAAAGCAAAAAAGAATTTGTCTAAAAGTGGACAAGTGTGCTTGTTCCCCACCCCCCAACTTAAGATGAACATCGTCCTCGATGTTATGCATAAAATGTAGCATAAAAATGAAAATGATAACATGAGGAAAGTAAAGGATGGGAGGGTAAAGTGGACGAAGTACCTGAGTATAGAGCTTTGTCGCACCCTGTCCATGGTTAGAGAAAACACAAAAGAAAACAAATAGGAAAGAAAAATCGACACTATAGAAAGAAAGAAGAAAAATTATCGACACTACTAGAACCAAAACCTGAAATCCACCTAGATCCCAAACAAAATCATCCTCAACACATTTTACAAGAAGCATATAAAAAGAAGTAAAGATTCCTTTGAGAAGCACAGTGAAGAGGAGGACTGCATGTTCTTTGTAAATGTGAGTAGCAATGACCAACATGAAAAACTCCTCCTCCTGTAAGAATGGGTCTTGAAATTTCACATAAGGAGGGAACATCAGAAAATGAGGTGGTACATGGTCCTCTCGTGCCCATAACTCTTGTGTTTTACCAAATGCCTTAGGCACGAGCATGAAACTCTCCATGGCAACATTATGATTGAAAGATGTAAACACTGTCACATGGGATTCCAAAATATCAGCTTTGAAGGTCTGATCAGGGCCATTTTTCTCTAACTCCAAGAATTCATCCATGCAAATTTCTTCTTTCACTTCTGGCAATTCTATCAACTCTAGAATTGGATGTGCAATTTCTTCAAGAATAGGATCATGTAATTGCACATCAATTACCACATCATGTTCCACATATTCCAAAGTCTCAAATTCTAAAGCATGAAAAATTGGATTCGCCTCCCAATTTTGATTTTTCTTTAAGGGCTCATGGGTTGTATTTGTAGTATCATTAATCATGAGAACTTGAAATTCTTAGAAATCTATAATGTTGGATTCCTTAGAAGAATTGGACTCATAAAGGGTATCACCAACATTCTCATATAGGAAGTCCGAATTCTCCTCATCGGGTTGGCCAAATCTTTGAGGAAAAGGGGCCTTGGGCTTATATATGTCAAGTCAGAATTGTCATCCAGCATACCAATAACAATTTGCTCATCATCACCCTTAGATTCCAAGTGTGTGTTTATGTGATCCATTGTTGAATGATATTCAGTGAATGTTTATTACTAATTTGTGGAATGACTATGTCACTTCTAAGGGTTATAGCTCGTTGCTTTGCATGGAGTGCAACTTGAGAAGTACATTCACTTAATCAAGATCTTATTTCATCTTTAAAAGCGCTCATAGTTAATTGATGGATTTAGATTTGTCTTCAAATGGATTCAGGAAGCATATCCTCCAAAGATTTCTCCGAGGGTGGTGGTAGTGGTTCATATGCCCATTTAGGCGGAGGGAGTTTATCGGGAGAATATGACCATGGAGATATTGAGGGTACATAGGAATCCTCCTGGAAAGAACATCCGTATGACCCACTCGGAGTAGAATCTCAAGGCATGTAAGCATTATGCGCATTGGGCCCCTTATGTCAGTTGTAATTGGATTGATTTGGCTAACTTGGATTACACGTATTCTCCAATTCATTCGAATAAGGCCATTGTTGTTCATTTGATTGGTAATCATGCGGGGCCTTAATTTGGTGATCACTCCTCCATACATCCATATTGGAAAAAGTGAATGTTGGTGTGCGGTATAGAAGATCACGCAAAGATTTAGCCTTGTTCCGGAAGAATCTACGCAATTTGGTCTCTTGACTGTGGAGTTTCATTGATTTATCATGATGGGTGTCAAGAGGGGAGGGTGGCCAAAATTTTTTTATTTTTACTTTTTTTTGTTTGTTTTTTTATTTTTTTATGAGGAAGCTAAAAAAATTCTAAGAACAAGAATGGTTTCTTAAAAATTGATTCCTAAATTTAAAAATAACTAAAAGAAACAAGTTTCGATGAAAGTTTTGAAATTTTTAAAATTTTTTTTGCCAAGTTTCTTGGCAAAAAGGCCAAAATTGGAATTTTTTATAACTTGCCTTTTAAAGATTTGTTTCAAATTTTTTTTAAAACTTTAAAAACCTAAAAGTGACTAAAAATAGAAAGAGAACTAATTTTGGAAGGTCCTAAACAGCCATAAAATAAACAACCTAAACTAGCTAACAATAGGACTAGTAAGATGGCAATTTTTCCAAAAAAATGTGATTTTTGAATAAATCCAGGAAAATAAAATTTCTGATCAGAAAATACCCAATATTTTTCAAAAATCAGAGATAATTAATCCAATTTTAATGTTCATGGGCTGGTCCAAACATTCCATGCATGCTACACCTTTATCTAGAATGATGTAGAAATATTTAAGGCACACCCACGAAGTAATTAATAAGGAAAGTTGGGGAAATTACCTCGGCAATGAAAGCTCCCTGGCAACGGTGCCAAAACTTGATCAACGTAGACCCTAAGTGCAAGGTCTCGATGTAGTTTTACCCGTTGAGTTTGGGATCGTATCCACAGGGAGCTAGTATTCACAGAAAACCTGTCCTAGATGAAAAACTAAAGCTACCCTAATAAAATCTGCAAAAATACACACTACTACTTCTGAAATTTAAAATTATATTACAAGTCCAAATCTGAAAAAAAAAATTACAATTTAAATCTAACCTAAAAATTCCTAAACTAAAACAATCAAAAAACTAAAAACTGCAAAAGAATAAAGTAGATCAAACCACCAATATAAAGGAAAAAATAACCATGCACTAAATAAATAAAAAAATCAGAAATAAAACATTCATATATAATACCAAAAAATAATGAAACGAATTCTAGTTTCTCTTACTTTTGGAAATTAATACACTTTATTTGCAGAATTAATAAAAATTTCACGAAAACACCGCATCAAGTGCTTGCTGTCACCACACACAAACACACAGTGCCGATCCAAGGCGGAACACCTTGACCTCACAAATTGTGTATTTAAATTTATCTGAGCCCTACAAGTCTCAGAAATACACGTAGTGCATATTTAAATACAAGTCTCACCATTATCCTAAGTTATATTTCAGAATTGCCATGCCTAACGGTTTAGCCATGAGAGACCTATGGTTGAGCCGAAGACATCTTACGCGCTCGTCGCAATATGCACTACGGCTTAACCGTGGTTCCATTGAAAGCACAACTAAATTGGCCATCATCCACCTCTGATCTGATAGCTCTTTCGGCTGAGCTACGGTCAGTATATGGCTTAGCCGTAGACCAATCCACGGCTTAGCCGTAGCATTTCACGGCTTAGCCGTAGCCACACCGTAGGAGCACTATGTTGGAAAAGTTTCGACTGATCAGAGATTTAATTCACGGCTGGGTTATGGTTGGGTCACGGCTAGCTTACGGCTCAGCCGTAGGATAATTTACGGCTCAGCCGTAGCCTAGCCGTAAAACAAAAGTGAAATTTCAAGTCTCTGGATTGTGAACCGTAGAAACTTACGGCTTAGCCGTACAATACAGAACACGAATTCGGGCTGAGTACAGAAATTGAAATTTGGTACAGAAACGTCTCAAAACAAGTTACAGAGGTTCCAAATTCACAAAAATTGGCTGTAAAACATTCTATACAAAGAATAAGAGGGAATCAAGCAATCAAACAAAACACCCATATGTGTTATCAAAGCTTGTACTTATACTTGCCTCAAACTCTGTCAATCCAATGAATCAAGCTCCAAATCAACTAAAATCAAAGCAAATCAAAGAAACAACACATGCATGAGATGAAAACACAGCAACAGAGAATGAGAGATACAATTGGAGATGAAGAAGAAAGAGATTTGAAGAGAACCCACTTACCAAGCCACAGACAGAGATGAGAGGAGAAAACCCAATCGAACTCACACCAACTAAGAGTGAGGAAGAAAAGAGAAGTGAGAAGAAGAGAGATGAACGTGGAGGGAGCTTCTCCTGGAGTCTCCTTGCATGCAACGAGGAAGACAAAAGAGCAGGGAGAGAGACATCTGGAGCTGAATTTTATATATATAGGTTTTGTAGTTTAGGTCAAAGTCCGAAGAGTTTATACTAATTACAGTTTAAGTCACACGAAGGTCCAACTTCTCCAATTGACTCCAAACGGATCTGACACAGTTACGGAAAATAACGAGTTCAACAAAATACACATGCTGACACCAAGATGATGCAAATATGATGCAAGCAAAGCAAAAGCAAAATTACGAAAAAGGGCTTAGAACTACCTATCTCAGGTCAAAGGTTACTCAACTACCTATCCAAGGCCCAAAACCAAGTCCGAAAGAATAAAACAACAGAAAAACACGCTAATGAGCCACTAATCCGACTCAAAGGGGATCGGAGTGTTACATCCTCCCCCACTAGGAATCATTCCGTCCTCGGAATGACTACCTACCTGCGCAAAGAGCTGTGGGTATTGGCGCGCTAGCTGCTCCTCTAGCTCCCATGTAGCCTCATCTGGACCATGATGTTCCCACAACACTTTAACCCATCTAATGGTCCTGGTACGGAGAATCTGCTCTCGTGTCCCAACGATGCGAAGCGGACGCTCAACGTAAGTGGCATTAGGTTGGATCTGGATGTCATCGTAGCGAATCACATGGCTCGGATCTGGCACATACTTACGGAGCATCGACACATGGAATACATCGTGAACACCGGAGAACTCGACTGGAAGCGTCAACCGATAGGCTAAATCTCCAACTCGGCTCTTGACTTCAAACGGTCCTACATATCTCGGAGCTAACTTGCCCTTCTGACCAAACCTCACCGTGCCCTTCATCGGAGAAACTTTAAGGAACACCCAATCTCCGACTTGAAATGCCAAAGGTCTCCTCCGAGTATCCGCATAGCTCTTCTGTCTGGATCGAGCAATCTTCAGATTTTCTATCACTTTCTGCACTTTTTCTGTCGTCTCAGCAATGATTGTCGGACCATGGAAACTTCTTGTTCCTACCTCTTCCCAGCACACTGGGGTTCTGCACTTGCGTCCGTATAGAGCCTCATAAGGTGCCATACCAATGCTCTCGTGGAAGCTGTTGTTGTAGGCAAACTCACACAATGCCAGATACGTATCCCATTCCTTCTCAAAGTTCAGCACACTAGCTCTGAGCATATCCTCCAACGTCTGAATGGTACGCTCCGACTGTCCATCAGTCTAGGGGTGGTATGCCGTACTAAAACTCAGCTTCGTGCCCATAGCTTCCTGAAATGCTTTCCAGAATGAAGACACAAAACGACTATCACGATCCGACACAATCGATACTGGGGTGCCATGCAATCTGACTATCTCATCAACAAACTTCCTGGCCATCTCTGTGAATGTCATCCCTCTCTTGAACGGAAGGAAATGTGCTGACTTGGTCAATCTGTCCACTATTACCCAAATCGCATTGTTCTTTCTACTGGTCGGCGGAAAACCGGAGACAAAATCCATGGTAATGTGCTCCCACTTCCACTGCGGAGTGTGCAATGGATGCAATGAGCCTGGAGGTCGCTGATGGTCAGCTTTCACCCTCTGACAGGTCAAACATCGAGCTACGAACCCTGCGATCTCCCGCTTCATATTGTTCCACCAAAATCTATCTTTCAAGTTTCGGTACATCTTCGTACTCCCTGGGTGCATCGCATATCGGGCATCGTGCGCATCTGTCATCAACTTATCTTTCAGCTCATCCACAGCGGGAACACACAATCTATTCCTAAAGTACAAAACTCCATCCACCAGGCTGAAATCAGGTCGATCTGTAATCCGATCTCTGAAAGTCACCAGAAGGGGGTCTTCAAACTGGCGATCCTTGATCTGCTGAATCACTTCAGGCTGAAACACAACGGTAGTAGCTAATGTCACCAATCCACCTACCATCCGAACCTCTACAGGTTGAGCATGCACAAGCATATAGAATCCTGCCAACACCTGAAGACTTTCTGTCCTTCTGCTAAGTGCATCTGCAACTACGTTCCCCTTGCCTGGGTGGTACTTGATCGGAAAGTCGTAGTCTTTGATGAACTCCAACCACCTTCGCTGCCTCATATTCAAGTCATGTTGATCAAACAAGTACTGCAGACTGTGATGATCGGAATGGACCTCGAACTTCACACCGTACAGGTAATGTCGCCACAACTTCAGTGCAAATACAATGGCTGCTAGCTCCAAGTCATGTGTGGCATAGTTCTTCTCATGCTCTTTCAGCTGTCTGGATCCATAGGCAATCACTTTCTGATTCTGCATCAGTACACAGCCTAGTCCAACTCGAGAAGCATCGGAATAAATCACGAATCCCTCACTACCATCCGGGAGAGTCAACACTGGCGCCGTAGTGAGCTTTTCTTTTAACACCTGAAAACTACGCTCACACTTCTCTGTCCACTCATATGGAACCTTCTTCCGAGTCAACTGAGTCAGCGGGGCTGAGATCTTTGAGAAGTCCTGCACAAACCTGCGGTAATATCCTGCCAATCCCAGAAAACTCTGAATTTCTGTCACTGATCTAGGACGGGGCCAATGGACTACTGCCTCAATCTTAGCCGGATCCACCATCAATCCATCTCTAGAAATCTTATGACCCAGAAATGCAACTTGCTCTAACCAGAAATCACACTTAGACAACTTTGCATACAACTTGTGATCTCTAAGCAGCTGCAATGCTTTCCTCAGATGGTTTGTATGTTCCTCAGCAGTCTTCGAATAGACCAATATGTCGTCTATGAAAACCACAATAAACTGGTCCAAAAAGGAAGTAAACACCCTATTCATCAACGCCATAAAAGCTGCGGGTGCGTTCGTCAAACCAAATGGCATGACAAGGAAATCATAGTGTCCATACCGAGTCCTGAAAGCTGTCTTAGGAACATCCTCATCCTTCACCCTAGGCTGGTGATATCCTGATCTCAAGTCAATCTTCGAGAAGTAAGCTGCACCCTGAAGCTGATCGAACAACTCATCGATCCTAGGCAATGGATATTTGTTCTTGATAGTCACTTTGTTCAACTGCCTGTAGTCAATGCACATCCGGAAATTGTCATCCTTCTTCTTAACAAACAATACAGGAGCTCCCCAAGGTGAAACACTTGGGTGTATGAACCCTTTATCCAATAGATCCTGCAACTGTTTCTTCAATTCCAACAATTCTGCAGGTGCCATACGATATGGAGCTCTATTGATGGGTGCTGTACCTGGCATCACGTCGATCGAGAACTCTACCTCTCGAACTGGTGGTAACTCTGGCACATCCTCCGGAAAGACGTCCGGAAACTCGCTGACTACTGGGATCTCACTGAGCTGTCGCTGATCTTTCTTCTCTGAAATGAATGCAAGAAATCCCTCACATCCCGTACGAAGCATCCTGTCTGCCTTGCAAGCAGAGATCACACGCCTTGGGCACTTCGTCTGGCTGCCCTCAAGTCGAAATCCGCTGCCCAGATCAAAATAGATAGCCTTGCTGTAGCAATTGATACAAGCGTGATATCTCGCAAGCCAGTCCATACCAAGAATCACATCAAAATCCAGTGTCGTGAGCAACACGAGGTCTACTGGGAGCTGATGACCAGCTATCCGCACATCACACTGAGGGTAGAAGACACTGCACTCCACCCGTTTACCAACCGGAGTGGATACTAGCAACAAGTATGGGAGCGGTGTGGGTCGCTGTCGAAGCTGCACAGCAAAATGGGGTGCTACGTACGAACGCGTAGACCCGGAGTCAAATAAGGCTAAAGCTTCAGCATCAGAAATTAAAATTTTACCTTCCACGACCGTGGCTTCTTCCGCGCCCTCATGCGTAGCAGCATAGGCTCGGGCTGTCTGGCGGTTCTGCTTCTGGGCTGGGCGAGCTGGCTGAGATTTGCCCTGCGCTGTAGATCCTGCCGATCTCGTCTGTGGAGAGGACTGAAACTTTGGGCATTGGGCCCGCTTATGATCCGTAGAACCACAATCGAAACAGGCTCCACTCTTCCTCCAACATCTGTCTGTTAGGTGATCCTTCCCACAGTGACCACAAATCACCTGAGTACTGCTCGAACTGCCCTGCTTACCCTTGAACTTCTTCTGAAACTGACTTCTACTACTGGAACCTGCTGCCCTCTTAGCCTCGGTTCGCTCCTCCTCGAATATGGCCTCTGCATCATAAGCCCCGTCAATAGCGTCATCCAAGGTAGCCGGCCACATACATGCAACTACGTGGCGTTTATGTCTCGGATTCAGGCCGTTGACGAAGCGAGTCACCTTCTTATGCTCAGTGTTCACCATGTCCTCTGCAAAGTGAGACAACTCTGTAAACTTGTGTACATAATCTGCAACTGACATCTGTCTCTGCTGAAGATTGAAGAATTCCACTTCCTTGGCTCGCTGAATATGGAGAGGCATGAACTTCCGACGGAATTGCTGCTTGAAGGTCTCCCAAACTGTGGCACTGGGCATAGTCTGGAATGAGCTCTTAACACTCCTCCACCATGTCTTGGCTACACTCCGAAGCATAGAAGCTGTGAGTACTACCTTCTGTTTGTTGCTACACACAATTGTATCAAAAAGCTCTTCAGTCTGCTCCAACCATTGCTCAGCCTACAATGCATCCTCTATCCCATGAAACTCAGTCGCCCCTCGCTTCCGGAACTTATCAAAAAGAGCATTTGGATCTGATTCCTTGGGCTGGAAAATCACTTGCTGATCTATACGAGGTGATGCTGACGCAGCAGCCTGACTTTGCCTATCCACCATGGATGCCATCTGCGCCTGTAATGACTGCATAGACTGCATCATCATCATCAAACGTTCCTCACTACTAATATGTGGGGGTACCGATCCACTATCACCGTTATGGCCCTGTTGATTCTCATCCCGAGATCCTGATCCTGATGCCATCCTGCAAAAGGAAAAGAAACACAACACACAAATATAAAATGCCCTGAGTTAGTCAAATCCCACTTCAACATATTAGACTTCGAGTCAAATAGTTGATAGCGTTATCTCACCACGATCTTAGATGTCTACATGCCTATATCTAGCATGCTTTGATACCATACAATACGTATGTCACGACCCGAGCCCAGAAGTCGGGGGTTAGCGAAAAGCTGAACCAGTGACACACGTACTCTCGTGCACGTGCATCCAAACCCAGTCCAGATGCACACACACAAGGGATCTATGCGTGCGAACTAAGCGTACGCGGAAGCTGTACATATCATAGCAAGCAACAAGGGAGAAATAGCGGAAGCCAAAACAAATGCGAAACGGAAAAGACAAGATAATTACAATACTGGAAAAACCAAATACAAGTCTAAGTATACGACAAAATAAAATGTACAAATATACAGAGTACAAAGTCCAAAATGCCAAGGTGCCAGAATACAAAATCTCAAAAACCAAAACTCAAAACAGAAGGCCACGGAATATATGCATGTGCGCACTCGGCAGAGATGATTAGGCCCACTCTGCCAAACCGGAGGGTGCCTCTACACTCTGCCCTGCAGCCTCCTCGACCGCCGGGGAGTCGGGCAAGGGATCTGTGCCTGCAACACCACAGACAACACAAATGAATACAACGATCCAGCAAATACAAGTAACAAGGATGAAACACTCATAGTATCAAAGTGAACAAAATAATGGCAGAAGATTAAATACAGAGTTTCATCTTAGTATGCTAAGCGAATCGTGCATAGAATTAAAGCATGATAAGTGAATCAGAACATAGAAAGACTGAACTAAGTGGCTACTACGTTAACCATATTCTCTCCAATAGAGAGCAAAGCAGAGCGGATGAGAACACCACTGACCGGGCCAAGGGTACAAGTGGGTCTCGGTTTCCTGGGTTTCGGGGTCCCAAGACAAAGCGACACTGCAGTTATACAGAGATACAGAGATCTAAGCCAGATGTAACCCCGTCGGGCATCCTAGGGCTGAGGCTGAGTAGAGCCAGACTAATACCAATCAAATCAAATCTAAAAGAAGGGAGATTATCCGCTTTGGACTCACCGATGGCAAAGACCGGATCTTATCCTCACGTGTTAATCTCTGGGCAGAGCCACTAGGGAATACCCAAAATATACGAAGCCAGAAATATCCAAAGCATAGCCAAAATATAGATCAGAACATAGATTAAGTCAGAGCACAACATAGATCAAAGCGTAGTGCAGAACGAAGAATAAAACAGATATACAGAACGAAAGCAAAATGACTGCGGAATGCATAAACATAGATTGGCAGAACAGAGGGCAAAACTATAAACAATATGCAATGCATCTCAGATTAATACGGAGTCAAGGTTCATTACAAGCCAGCCCTAATATAGTTATTCACTGTCACTAACCGTGCATGTTGATGTAGTTTTAAGTTAGTCAATGCACCGTTGCCATCAAAGTGTTGCAATGTAATCTGTGCGTACACCGACGTCCCTTAAACCAACACCCATGGGGAGGTGCTTAACAGTGATCAACGCTCACATGAATAAGTCACAGCCTAACAGACTCTTCATGCGATCCAAAGAATCCATTGTGCCGGTTTACCTGGGTGGTTAACCTGTATTTGAGCCCTACAAGTCTCACCATTATCCTAAGTTATATTTCAGAATTGCCATGCCTAACGGTTTAGCCATGAGAGACCTATGGTTGAGCCGAAGACATCTTACGCGCTCGTCGCAATATACACTACGGCTTAACCGGGGTTCCATTGAAAGCACAGCTAAACTGGCCATCATCCACCTCTGATCTGATAGCTCTTTCGGCTGAGCTACGGTCAGTATACGGCTTAGCCGTAGACCAATCCACGGCTTAGCCGTAGCATTTCACGGCTTAGCCGTAGCCACACCGTAGGAGCACTATATTGGAAAAGTTTCGACTGATCAGAGATTTAATTCACGGCTGGGTTATGGTTGGGTCACGGCTAGCTTACGGCTCAGCCGTAGGACAATTTACGGCTCAGCCGTAGCCTAGCCATAGAACAAAAGTGAAATTTCAAGTCTCTGGATTGTGAGCCGTAGAAACTTACGGCTTAGCCATACAATACAGAACACGAATTCGGGCTGAGTACAGAAACTGAAATTTGGTACAGAAACGTCTCAAAACAAGTTACAGAGGTTCCAAATTCACAAAAATTGGCTGTAAAACATTCTATACAAAGAATAAGAGGGAATCAAGCAATCAAACAAAACACCCATATGTGTTATCAAAGCTTGTACTTATACTTGCCTCAAACTCTGTCAATCCAATGAATCAAGCTCCAAATCAACTAAAATCAAAGCAAATCAAAGAAACAACACATGCATGAGATGAAAACACAGCAACAGAGAATGAGAGATACAATTGGAGATGAAGAAGAAAGAGATTTGAAGAGAACCCACTTACCAAGCCACAGACAGAGATGAGAGGAGAAAACCCAATCGAACTCACACCAACTAAGAGTGAGGAAGAAAAGAGAAGTGAGAAGAAGAGAGATGAACGTGGAGGGAGCTTCTCCTGGAGTCTCCTTGCATGCAACGAGGAAGACAAAAGAGCAGGGAGAGAGACATCTGGAGCTGAATTGTATATATATAGGTTTTGTAGTTTAGGTCAAAGTCCGAAGAGTTTATACTAATTACAGTTCAAGTCACACGAAGGTCCAACTTCTCCAATTGACTCCAAACGGATCTGACACAGTTACGGAAAATAACGAGTTCAACAAAATACACATGCTGACACCAAGATGATGCAAATATGATGCAAGCAAAGCAAAAGCAAAATTACGAAAAAGGGCTTAGAACTACCTATCTCAGGTCAAAGGTTACTCAACTACCTATCCAAGGCCCAAAACCAAGTCCGAAAGAATAAAACAGCAGAAAAACACGCTAATGAGCCACTAATCCGGCTCAAAGGGGATCGGAGTGTTACAGGTAAGGAGAAAAAGAGAGAGAGAGGTGATGGGAGAGAGCCCTGGACATGATGGCCATACTTCATATCATTATATGTAATGGGTATTGCATCAGATATAAGAGAGAAAAAGAAAGAAACGTGGTGTGGAGGAATAAGAGTACATGATGGACACGTGAATACATGATTGGTTGAGTTGGTGGCTGGTTTTCTCTTTCTTTAATTGGAAATTGAGTTTACATATGAGAAAGAGAGAGAGAGAGAGAGAGAGAGAGCAACTGCCGTGGACTTCCTTCTTCTTCTTCTTCTTCTTCTTCTTCTTCTTCTTCTTTTTTTATAGAAAGTATATGATGACATGGTGATAATGTATATCCAAAGTCCACCCACTTTTGGACTTCTTTCCATCCATGAAAAAAAACCTTATAAAATTGGCTTCACCTTGGATTTCTTTTCAAATAATGTCTTAGCTTCTAATCTTTTATGCGGGTCTCTTTTCTTTAATTTTCCTACACACAAAAGTGATTTTTTAAATTAAAATAACAATTTTGATAGAAAGTCACAAATGCATTAATGCGGGCCCAATTCACATAAAATGACATACTAAATTCTCTTTATTGATAATGATTTAACTTGATAAAAACTTTTGTCATTTTTTTATGCATAATCATGAATTTGTCTAAAAATGTTAAACTAAAAATGGAAAGTTTTATGATTTAATGAAAAAGTGATGATTTTTAATGATTTTTGCAAAAAAATTGTAAAATGAATTTTAAAATTAAAAAAAAATGAATTCCAACTAAATAAATAAATTTCTGATGAATAAGTCCTTAAAATTTCTTAAATTAAACATGAAATGATATAATTTTCAGGACTTATCAAGTTACAATAATTGGAGTGTGTTTGGGAAGTAAAAGTTGAGTAAAAAGATGAGAAAGATGGAAAGAAATTAGGGTTACATATGTTTTATTTTATTTTCTATATACTGCCGATATTTTGAAATATCGGCCAATATATCGTGATATTTTTATGATATTTTGACTATGTGAAGCCGATATTGATTCTTTGTCATTTATCGGTATGGTATCGGCCGATACCGGTACATATTGATACGTACCGGTATCGGCCGATATTTTGATCCATGTGATTTTGGGCAAACAAGGGTTAACTTGGTCAAGAGTGAAGACTAAGTTGACTCATCCAAAGCTCAATAGAAAACACCTAGTTGGCTTGAAAGAGGCGCCATCAAAACCCAAGCTATTTGTTATAAAAATTATATATCTATATGTGATATTAGTTATTGAATTTCAACTTTTTTGACTCGGTCAAGAGTTGGCTGACTCTCATAATCAATATGGATAAATACCTAGCTTTTTGGGCACGAATGGATTAGTTTGGCCTAAAGGGCCGGGACACCCTCCATTAGCGAGGAAAAAATAATAATAAAAACCCTTGGGCCAATAGCTTTTCATGTAGGGAAAAGCTTACTCCGAGCATTTTAGCGATGGGAATGGATCTAGTCGAGTTCACGAGAACAACCCTAACCTTATTTTAGTAAAGCCCACAATATTAGCCTTCATGCTACGTTTCTATAATGGGCTATTCGTTTGCATAGAATTGAACTCCTTGGTATTGTAAGAAATGCAATTCTAAATGTGGAGATCCATTAATGGCCTTCACCCTAGTGACTCCCTTTCCCCTTTAGCATCATGTCTTTAATTATTGTTTTGTTGCAACTTATTTTACCATTTTCATGCAAACAACCGGAGTAGGTCTGTCAAAGGGCTAGGCCTAGGCTGAGATGTGCCCTTACACTAACCTAACATATGTGAGCCGAGCCTAGTGCAGGCCAAAGCCCTCAGCAAAACCTACACTAAATAGACCCAGACCCTATGCTCAAAGGCACTGGGTTGTAAGAAAAAAAAAGGTTAATTCTTTCCCCTTTCTATTTTTATATTCAAATGGAAATTATTAAACTTGTTATATTGCATGGAATTCGAATATATAGGAATTTATTGATGGATAGGCTTATGTAAAAGTTAGGCCGGGCCTGGATATTCCTTAGCCCAGCCTGGCCCGACCCATGAACATGATGCATTCGTATTTTTGTAACTAAATTATAGAAGAAAAAACATCTTTATGATAAACAGAGAAAGAGAGTAGTAGAGGGAGAAAGAGAGAGATCTTCTTATTACTAGAGAGGTGTGTATCACAAAGGGGGGATGAAGATCTTATTTATAGAATGAGATTGCTTCATCCCCAAGCAACTTAATAAGGAATGACTCTAACCCTAATTACTTTCAATATCTAATGTGGGCCTCAAATGTGGGCATCCACCTATAATTATATCTCTTATAACACTCCCCATTGTATGACCACCATTCAATAATAGTTGCCTCGTTAAAACCTTGTAAAGGTAAAACCCAATAGGATAAAAACCAAAGCGAAGAAAAGAGTATAACGTTCTACAAAATTATTGAAGTAGTGTTGATGTACATAATTTTGCCTTGTTAAAACCTTGATTAGGAAAACCCAGTGAGATAAAACCTAGAAAAGAAAAAAGAGTACAGCGCACATATGTCCTGGGTATCATGCTTCAAGATGCCTACCTTTGATCAGTTACTCCCCCTGACAACAATAACCTTTACATTATTTGATGATAAACTCTACACATGCTGATCTCATGTACAAGCTTTTGGAATATTGACTTTGGTAATGACTTAGTAAATAAATCAGCCAAGTTGTTGCTTGAACGTACTTGCTTGACGTCGATCTCATTGTTCTTTTGAAACTCATGTGTGAAGAAAAACTTTGGTGCAATGTGTTTTGTCTTGTCACATGTAATGTATCCTTTTTTAATTTTTTGAATGCATGCCTCATTGTCTTCGCAAATAATGCTTGGGGTACTTGTATTGAGAGGCAATTGACAAGAACTATGAAAACGGTAAATTAAAGATTTTAACACATATATTCCTTACTGGGTTCATAAAGCTAAAATCTTAGCATAGTTAGAAGAAGTAGCTACCAAAGTTTATTTAGTAAAGCGCCAAGAAATAGCAGCACTACCACTAAGAAATGCATAACCTGTCTGTGATCGACCCTTATGAGGATTAGAGAGATATCTTGAATCTGCATATCCTACAAACTTGGAATCTACACAATAAAAGAATCCTAAGTCAATTGTATCTCGTAAATAGCCTAAGATATGTTTGATATCAGTCCAATGCCTTTGCATTGGCATAGAACTATATCTAGCAAGTAGATTCACTGAAAATGAAATGTCCGGTCTAGTGCATTGTGCTAAATACATTAAAGCGCCAATAACGCTTACGGATGGTACTTCAGGACCTAATACTTTTTAATTTTCCTCAATTCGACAATATGCATTTTTGTTTATATCTAAAGATCAAACAACCATGGGAGTACTTAGTGGATGTGCTTTGTTCAGACCAAAGTGGTTCAAGACATTCTTGGTATAATTAGACTGATGGACTAATATTCCACTAGAACTTCTTTCGATCTGCAGGCCGGGAAAAAATTTTATTTTCCTAAGGCCTTTCATTTCAAATTCTCTTTTTAAATAATCAGCAGTTATTTTGAGCTCTTCTGGAGTCCCGATTAAATTTATGTCATCAACATAAACTGCCAATATTACAAATCCTTTTAAGGATTTCTTTATGAAGATATATGGGCAAATGATATTGTTCTCATATCCTTCCTTAGACAAATATTTACTGAGACGATTGTAAAACATTATTTTGGATTGCTTGAATCCATACAATGATCGTCTCAGTCGTGTTGAGTACATACTCTTGGGCTTTGTATCAAACAAAGTAAATCCTTCTGGGATTTTCATATGAATTTCTGTGTCTAAGTCCCCATACAAATAAGCAATCACAACATCCACGAGTCTCATATCCAAATTTTTAGAAACCGCTAAACTTATTAGATATCTGAATAATATTATATCCATAATAGGGGAGTATGTTTTCTCATAATTAATCTCAGGTTTCTGTAGGAAACCTTATGCCACAAGTCTTGCCTTGTATCTAGTAACTTCATTCATTTCGTTTCTTTTCCTTACAAACACCCACTTGTAACCTACAGGGTTAACACCTTTTGGGGTTTATACTATAGGTCCGAATACACCACGTTTATTAAGAGACTCTAACTTTGCTGTAATGGTACTTTTCCATTTTGGCTAATCTTTCCTTTGTTGACATTCATTTATAGTATGTGGTTTTGTATCCCAATCATCATCCTCATGTTCCATTGATATTTGTGTCAATATTGCATATGCAAATGTATTATCGATGATAATTTCCTTTCTGTCTCATCTCTCTTTTGAATAATTGTAAAGCATAGAGATCTCTTCATTATTTGGTATTGGTGCCTCTTCAGGGGCTTTTATAGTCTCATTAAGGACTTTCGTTCTTTTAGAGAGAGTGGATTTTTTCATAACATATTCGGGAGCGTTATAAGCCTCTTTAGGAGGAACCTCTTCAGGAGTGTTAAGTGTATGTTTGGGAGGACATGATGATGATTGTACATTTCTCCTTTTCTGCGGAGCTATATCCTTTGAACCTATAGGTATGCCGCACTTCTGGCGTATTACAGACTTTTCTGTTGCCACTTTTTTGCTTTGTTTTACAGGGACATTAATTCAGTAGGTGCATTCATATCTGGCACATGTGACTTGGTTATCTTTGCTGTATTATTAAATGCATTAGGTAATCTATTTGCAATTTCTTGTAAGTGCATAATTCTACGGACTTCATTTTCACATTGTGAAGTACTTGGGTCCAGATGAGACAAAGTGGAAGTATTCGACATTAGTTCATGCCGTTCTTCAGGAATAAGTTGTTCTATAGGAACAATACATTCTTTATCTCCCCCTAACGACGGGAATTTTATCTCATCAAATTGACAATCAACAAAACGAGTAGTAAAAACATCTCCCGTCATTGGTTTTAAAAATCGAATAATCGAATGAGAGTCATAACCTATATAGATTCCCAACCTACGTTGTGGTCCTATCTTAATACGCTGAGGCAGTGGGATAGGGACTAAAACTGCACAACCAAACTTGCGTAAATGGGAGATGTTGGGTTGATATTTCGATAAAAGCTGTGTAGGAGAGTATTGATGGTAGGTTTTGAGTCGGAGTCTAATGATCATTGATGTATATAACAGTATGTCTCCAAGCACTAATTGGTAATTTGGACTGCAGCAGTATAGTCTTAGAAATAAGTTAAAGGTGCTTAATCAGGGATTCAGCTAAGCCATTATGGATATGGACATGAGGGACAAGATGTTCGAAAACAATGCTGAGAGATGAATAGTAGTCATCGAAGGCCTATGATGTAAATTCACCTGCATTGTCAAGTAGTTTAGAGTAAATAGGATTATCAGGGAAATGGGCCCTAAGTTTAATGATTTGTGTCAATATGCGAGCAACTGATATATTTCTAGTTGAAAGTAGGCAAACATCCAACCAACGGGTAGAAGCATCAATCAAAACCATGAAATACCTAAAGAGTCCACAGGTGGATTTATCGGTCCACAAATATCGCCTTGTATCCTTTGTAGAAAGGATGGGGATTCTAATGTAATCTAAACAAAGGAAATTTGAGTGATTAGCTTTCTTTGTAAACATGGGATACATAGATACCCATTAGGTATGGTCAATCTATGGTTTTCTAAAAAATGCCCAACATAGTTATCAATGATTTTCTTTAACATGGTAACTCCAGGGTGTCCTAACCTATCATGCCAAAGCAATAAAGTCAGAGGGTTACTAAGCTCCGGGCTTAGTTTAAGCTTCGGGCTTAACTGTATCGTTTTGCTCAAAATCAAATGTAATTCGACAATAGATATTATCGTATAATATAATCTAGAAGAAAGTGCACTTAATGTTTCTAGTATTTGCTTCTGGCCTCCAATACTATTAATGATAAGTAACATTTCCTTGTTTCCGTGATTAGTAGTCTTAACATGGTAACCATTTATTCTAATGTCTTTGAAATTGAACAAGTAGTTTCTTCGAAAATTGCTGGAGAACAATGCATCTTTAATGAATAAATGAGTACCATTGGTAATGTCATGTGGGCTCTTCCGGAGCTTTCAATTATTTGCACAAGCCTAGCTGTGGTGGATACCTTTTGTGGATTGAATACCAATTCTGAGAAAAACTTCTAGTTTTTCAGAATGATATGTGTTGTAGCACTATCTACAAAAAGTAAATATCCCCATTTTCATGGTCCATACCTTTAAACAAAAGATAATAAAAAAATTGTAACTCAGCAATCACATGAAATAAATTAAAAAAATTCATAAAAATTTCATTAAATTTATAAACTAAATAATAAGAAGTCATCCATCACAAAATATCCATCAAAACATCCATAAAAAAGTTTATCAAATTAATAAACTAAAAATAATAAATCATCTAGCATAAAATATCCATGAAAAGTTAAATATCTAAAAAAAATCATTCTTAATATAGATTCTCAAAATATTTATTTGGTTTTCTAGATCATTCTAGGAGGGGTTCCAATCTTAGCACTAAATGCCTCATTGCTTAGAGGTTGGCCGTTTTCGTCTTAAAAAAGTCTCTAGTCTCCAAATTTGTAATATCCAATTAGTAATCATCATTCTGTAGGATTGTATCATAATCCCAATCTTCCAGATCATTTGACTCGGCTGAATGAATGGAGGCCTTGTATGCTTCATATCGTTCCACCACCTCTTTTGGTGCACGACAATTGTGTGACCAATGCCCATTCCTTCCACATCTGTAGCAAAGGTCATCGGAACAATGGATAGATTTATTTGGTGGATTCTGATATTGATCCTGATTTGGCTATTTCTGAGGATTATACCACTTCTGGTGATTTTTGAATTTTGGGGGTGGACCTCAAAATCTTCCTTGTTTGAAGGAGTTGTTTTTTCCACCTCTTTTGGAGGGATCGTTTCTCCCACGCCCCCTTCCTCTGCCTCTGCTGGAATTGAAATTGTCATTTGCTTCGAGCATTGTCATAGATCTTGTTGGTTTGGAATTATGATTCTTTATCAGAACTTTGTTATTCTGCTCAGCAACAAGGAGACAAGAAATTAGTTTTTAGTATTTAGATAAACGCCGTTCATGGTATTGCTACTGCAGGATTATATTTAGATGCATGGAAAGTGGACAGTGTTTTCACTAACATCTGCTCTTCCGTAATCTTTTCTCCACACAATGTTAATCAGAAAACAATATTGAAAAGAATAAAGTTGTACTCAAATACTAATTTGTAGTATTGAAATCGTAGGTTTAGCCATTTGTTATGAGCCGTTGGTAATATGACCATCTTTTGGTGATCATATCTATCCTTCAGGGATCTCTAAAGACCTGTTGGGTCTTCTTCAGTGAGGTATTCATTCTTGAGGTCATCATGTATATGATGACACAAGAAGATAAGTGCCAATGCTCTATTTGCCGGAGACTCTTTATTACCCTCTTTTATTGTCTCTCCAAGTTTCTTGTATTGTAAGTATAATTTTGCATCTAAGTACTAGGATAAGTAGTTGTCCCCGGTAATGTTAAGGGCTTTAAATTCAAGTTTAGCTAAATTCGACATTATGCAAGAGCTGAAAAAGGAAAACATATATGATCATTGATATGTAAGGGAAGATAAAAGATAAACAATAAAATTTTTTAGAAGCATTCATAATAAATCAAGGGGTGAGTCATGTCAGATCAAATTGACCGATTTAAAATTGAAAATATCATGTTATCAACTTTAATAATCCAAAAACAACAGGTTCTAGCAAGGCTTCTTGCTTGATTTAGAACTACAGGTCCATGAATTAAAACTTGAAGTTCTTTAATTTGAACTTTAGGTTCTGTCAAGGCTTCGGGCTTAATATTATGGCCTATTTTTTTTATTTCTAGATTTGAATATCAAACTTCAGGTTTGATTAAGAATATGAATCTTTAAGTTCATATTGTAAATTTGAGAACTTCTGGTTTCAGATGTTAGTAATCCACGGATCTTCTGGCCCGAATTTACATGGAATTTCTTGTTCATACGAAATTGCATGTCCATATTAATATAGAACTTCAGGTTCTTATTTATGATCTATTCTTGATCTCACCTTGTTAAAATAAATAAATAAATAAATAATCATTTATCTCCAAATAAGAGTAATAAGAATAAGAGCATATGTATATATAGTTATTAAACTAATAAAAGATTATAAATAATGAAAATTATTTTACCATTAGATCTTCCCCTTACTTTTAACGTGTAGATCTACTCCTAAACTTTTCGTAAGTTCAAATGGATAGGCAATTGAACTTTGGATGCGAAAAATATCGTATAAAAGAGATTTGTGCCTTTGATTTGGTCAAATAAGCTTTGACCGAATGGTACTGCTTTTGTCTCACGAAGGATGAGGCAAAAAGGTGAGTAGACAATAGGTACGGTCTCTTCTCTTGTACGTGAAACAGAGAAAAGGAATATCTTATGCAAGTTTCTTTTTGCACGTAGATCGAGTAGAAAAAATAAAAGAGAAGAAGGAATGGTGGGTGGCCTTATTGCACGTGGACTGAGGTGCATAGACCAAGCAGTGCTGATAACATGATAAATATAGAGAGAGGAGTAGAGGGAGAAAAAAAGAGATCTTCTTATTATTAAGAGAAATGTGTATCACAAAGAGGGGAGGAAGATCTCATTTATAGAATGAGATTGCTTCCTTCCCAGCCAACTTAATAAGGAAGAGCTTTAATGTGGGCCTCAAAGGTGGACATCCACCCATAATAATATCTCTTATAACACTTTATAATTATTATGAATGGAATAGAGGATCTTAGAATGATATTGAATATGTAATAACTTTTAGCTAAATCTCAATAACATTATATATATATATTATATAAAAAAGGCCGACCCAGTGCACGAGGCTCCCGCACAACAGTGTCTGGGGAGGGTAAGATGTACACAGCCTTACTTTCATTTTGAAGAGGATGTTTCTGTGACTTGAGCTTGCGTCCTCCAAGATGCTATCTGTAAGCTTTTACCGTTGGGCTAAGCCGCCCTTCATATATAAATATATTATCATTTTTATTAATAAATTTATAAGAAAAACTATATTTTTAATTATTATAAATTTTAAAAGTTAATAAGTTTCCTTATAATATGAACTATAATGTCTGTGTTAAGCGTGAGCATATTTTGCTAGTTATTCACTTGATGAAATTATTTTTCAGCAAAAATGATGCAATGCAGGGCCTCATCTATCACTACATTATTCAACACGCGCTGTGGGGCCCACTGTAAGTCACATGTATGCATTATGCATGATGAAGGGTCATATAGTGAGAATACAACGTTGACAAGTGCCTAATTAAAATTCAACATAATTTTAACGTATGCAACCAAGGCCCACTCATATGTAAGTAGTTTAAAAACAAAAATAACCTTTCAGAAAGAAAAAAGTGTTCTCAATGAAATGGACTCGTGATTCTCTCTTCATGACCTAATGCAACCGACCAAGAACAACTCATATCTAACTTCCAATGAAAAGTAACTATTTGTTTCCATGTTCCTTTCTCATGAAAGTCCTTTCTCCCTCATTTTTATAATTTTATTAATAGGCCCAATGATAGTTCAATGGGCATCCTATGCCCATGTATTAGAATGTCAAGAGTTGTCCAAGACTTACCCTTGACATATCTGGATTGGGCCCATAGCTTGCCAAAGCCATTGGAAGCATGGGCGGACCTACATAAACATCTACGTGGGGCGAATGCACCCATTGAAACTCAGTCCACTTCTAAAACCATAGTAAAAATTTTGATTTTGCTTTAAAATTTTATATGAAAATCTCACGTCTACCCCCAAAACCACATGCAAATTCTATATTTGTTTCCAAAACACAAATCTCCATTTGGCTCTGCACCCTTTAAACAAAAACTCTAGGTCCACCACATTTGGAAGGCCTACACTACCGATGCCCCGAATCTGGTCCTAAAAGCTCTCTTAGATATACCTCAATTTTGATCCTCAACTGATGATAGCCTGACCTTAAATTAATCTTGGAGAAATAGGCTGCATCCTAAAGTTGATGGAATAATTTATCAATACGAGGCAGATGATATTTATTCTTAATAGTCATCCGGTTCAACTAGCTATAAACAATACACATCCTGAGCATGCCATCTTTCTTCCTAACGAACAAGACATAAGCTCCCCATGGCAAGATACTAGGGCGAACAAAACTGTTATCTAACAACTCCTGCAACTGAATCTTTAGCCCTTGAAGCTTGTGGGTGCCACTCTATATAGGGCCTTAGAAATCAAAGTTATTCCGGGGATGAGCTCGATGGAGAAATCAACTTCTTTGGCTGGCGGCAATCTTGGTATCTCATCTTGAAACTTGCAAACGACTGGAATTCTTTCAAGCTTCAGAGGCTGATTCTCTCCGGGGATGAAGGCAATGAATCCCTCATAACTGTTGCTGATCAACTACTTTTCTCTGAGTGCTAAAACTAATCTAGTGCCAAAACGCTTCTTCGAACCTTCGAACACTACTCTAGGACTGGCCTCATCCACCTCAAAGGTGAGGATCTTGCGAAAATAGTCCATACAAGCCCTGTACCGTGTTAGCCAATCCATGATTAAGTTCACATCGAAATTGTGCATCAACAACACAATCAGGTCTGCAGCTAAAAGCAACACACCGATAAGGACTCCACAATTAGGATAAACATCCTCGCAAACCACTCACTTGCCAATAGGAGTAGTAATAGTCAGCACAAATGGAAGTTGAGTTGGCAGCACTCTAAGACAATTCGTGCAATATAGAGCAATAAAAGAGTGCGTCCATTCATAATCAACAACACTCGGGCCTTAACATCACAAATAGAAATGGTAGCTTCAATGGCATTCCCGGTTACATCTGCCTCCTCATGCGTCACTGCATACACACGCCCTGCCTGATGGGGCCTTTGCCGGCCTTGCCTCTGCTAACCCTAGCACTGAGCTTGACTTGGTCCTTGTCTAGCTAGTTACTTTTTAAGAGGAGCTAGTAGAGCTGGATGAGTGGGAGGGGCTTGTAAGGCTGCTGTCACGCCCCGAACCCGAGAATTGGGGGTTAGTTATGGGTTTTGAGGAATGACACATATACCCGTGAAAATTCGTGCCATGACCAGACACGTACGAACTGTCACAAGGGTGATCCCATAGGCACGTGTGAGGAATACCCACGAACACGTATTATCGATATAAGGGATTTAAGCGGAAACCTGGATATTTCACATGTAATTATATCATGAGCATCCATAAAACATCCATTCATTTCATTCATTAAATAGACAAGTCTGTTAATTAACCCATCTACATGCATAGATATAGAAGTCCATGAATAAAATACAGTTATAGCCAATGCCAAGATGACCCTAAGTCCAATCCCAAAATGATCCCTGTTGCGCTCTTTTGAGGAGAATCACGAAAAGATGTCCCCTTCGTTCCACTCATTTACGTCCCGAGGTAACGTTGGGGTTCCCTCCGGGATCGCACTGAATGCCGGATTGGCCTCGGGTTCTGCACCTGTAATATCATGGTAATTCTAGTTAACACGACGGTTAAGCAAAGATAAAGATACATGAGTTTAACATGATAGATAAATGGAATTAAAATGACATACTGATTAAAAGAGATCAATATCGAAATCTAGGCACTGATGCATATGAGTTAGCATGAATAGCGAATCATGAAGTAAAGAATATATCATACCAACATGGCAACTACATCCGCTATCTCCTCTCTAAAAGAGAGTAAACTGATCCTTGGGAAACCACTAGCGGTCGGGCCAGGACCGACTAGCTGCCCGTGAGAGCGTCGACTTACTCTCCTGATACTACTGCAGTAGGCAACTGATAAAACACTCCCATGAGGTCCCGTCGAACCTCCTATGGGGTATAAGCCAAGTGGCGCCGACTCTAAACATGTCAGAAATAATTTGATATCCTTACTTACTGATCTGTTTATACTAATATGAGAAGGTAACTGAACTAAGCAACTGATCATCAGTAATGCAACTGATATAAATCCTTGTGTGGAGGTCAAGGTTATTATCAAGATGAATGCAATTGGATTGTGGGGGTTATCAAAGATAAATACTAGCCAACCCTATATTAGATAATCCGGGTTTCCAAAGTCATTCAATACGATGTATTCATAAGATATTCGGTGTCTCCGCATTACCATTCTTGGTGTTACCTTATGTATATAAAGGACACTCCATCTTATGCCAACACCCATGACGTAACATTGAAAACTAACCGGAGAATCCAGAAGAAAGGAGTGACAGCTCAACACTCCTTCTTCTCCATGTTAATCACCGTTGGGCTAGTTTAAGGTAGTAGAGGATCCAATTCTATGGTCCTAGAAGGCCTTTGGTTGAACCTACAGCCTATAGTAATGTGTGGGTGGATATCTCGGTCTCTTTCAAAGGTTTAAGGGAGTAACGCATCATTAGGTTATCCCATAGACTATAGAAAGTCCATAGTCAAGCTTAGAATTCATTTTTGGAACACTTCTCTAAAAGTTACAGATCAGGCTTACCCGACCAGTTGGATATGGGTCTGACTGATCGGTCGCTCCCAGAAGGAAAATTCGACCGGTCGGGCTGGGTGATCGACTGGTCGGACTACCCGTGTGGCAATTCGACCAATCTAGCTTCAGGACCGACCGGTCGGCCCTGAAACACTTTGTTACTGAAGGGTTTCTATTCCACTGATTTCTCTCTTCCAATACACCATTCTACCTGCAATAAAATCCACCTACAAGCTTTCATTCCACACTCTTAGGTTCCCTAGAAGACCATTACCCATTCATTCATCAAAAATCATCTCAAAACACAATTAAATCCATACATTTCCATAGAGCTGTAAAAAGGGGTAAAATCACAAATCTCATCAAGAGTCAAAAAATAAAGCCATGCATGTAAAGAAAATGTATCTTTATACTTGCCTTAAGCTTGGTGCTTCACCGAAATTGATTTGCCCCTTGATTAGATGCAGAATAAGGCTTCACTAATGGAGAATCTAACACATGCATGAAGGAAAATGTAACACTCCGGCCCAGCTTGACCTCGTTTAGTGGCTAATTAATCTTGTTTTCGTTGCTAATTGCGTTTTGTTTATGTTTTTATTTTCGTTGCGGGTCATGGATAGGTAGTTGGGTTGAGTTTGACCTGGATTAAGTATACCAAGCCCTTTTTCGTAATTTTAGCTTTTCTAAGACATGGTCATTTTTGCATCATCTTGATGTCAACGCGTGTCTTTCGTTGAGCTCGTTAACTTTCGTAACTACGTCGTTTGCAACCGATGTCGTGCGATTCCATTGGACCTGGATTTGACTCAAACTAAAAATAGAATTATGACTTAGACCCTCTTGTAATTTGGACTTACCCATTAGCTTATATAACTTCATCCATCGACTAAAACTCACGTTCTCTCTCATTTTCCTCACTGTGCACGTGGAGTTTCTCTCCCTCTCTTGAATTCTCTCCTCCATCGACCACCTCCATCGATCAAGCTCAATTGAGGAATTGAGGAAGTTTGGTTCTTTGCATGTGAGGTGAGTTGGAAATCCTTCCATCTCTCTCATCTCCTTCCTCTATTTCTTCTCCTTCTTGTTTCCCTATTGCATGGTGTGTCTGTGCTTTGAAATTCTTTCCATTTCTCATGCATGCATGTTGTTTGATTGGTGTTAGGTTGTGTTTGGGCCCAAGGACAACAAGTTGTGTAATTGAATTCAATTGAGGCAAGTATAACCATAACCTGTGAGAACCCATGTTGGTATGCATTTGATTTTGGTTAGTTCACCTGAATTTGTATGGAAAAATGTGTTTACAGCCCATTTGATTACTCATTTGATTAGTACTTGTCTATCTCCATTGGATAGTTGCAATTCTGATGGTTTTACAGGAATTCTGTACGTGCTTCAGAACATTGACTTCGTGCATGTACGGCTAAGCCGTATGTCACTTACGGCTTAAAGTCCAGAGATGGTAAAAATCCAGTTTTTCTCTACGGCTAGGGCACGGTAAGCCGTGTATTGCCCCACGGCTAAGCCGAACCTCAGCTGTGGCCCAGCCGTAGATCAGTACAGGGTGCCTTTTCTGGATTTAACTGAGAGCACTCAAATTGACAGACCTTCTACGGCCCAGCCACGGCTAAGCCGTAGGACACACACGGCTAAGCCGTACGCTCATCTACGGCTAAGCCGTATCCACACTAGAATAATAAAGGACAAGGATAGGTGTAAGGGAAAGACCGATATGGCCTTCATGATAGAATGTAGAGCACCTAGACCTGCCCAACAGAATGTGATACAACGCGTGAATGATCTCGGGGGCTGCGAATCATTCATGTTCGTTATCCGAATGTTAAGCACCTCCCCATGGGTGTTGGTTTAAGGGACTTCGTGCACCGCCCGAGTCAATGCAACACTAGACAAAGGTGCATCGAATAACGTAAAACTACATCATCATGCAAGGTTAGAAACACCGGATAATTAGATTAGACTTGGTTTGTAAATAAAGATGATCCGATTTCGCATGATTTGTTGCATAACATATTGCATTCGATCATTGATCTCAACTCTCTGATATGATTACTTGTGTTCCGTTACTTTCACATTTTGGTTCTTACCTTGAGTATGCATGTACAATATGTTCACAGATATGCACGTATGATATGTTGTCACGATCTACTCAGGGTTTTCATGATTGACTCTGTATGGTCAGGCACTACTTAGCCTCAGCCTTAGGATCCCGACGGGGTGAATTTGGTATAGTTTATATGGCCTTGCTGCAGTAAGAAAATGTCTTGGGGAACCGGACCCCAGGAAACCGAGACCTGTTGTACCCTGGCCCGGACAATGGTGTTCTTTGCACGATACAAGATCCCTCTTTTGGGAGCATATGGCAATGTAGTAGCCACTAGTTATGTACACTGCATGTATCCATTGATTCGCTTAGCATATTTCTTTCTTGCATGACAGCCTAGTATACGAAAATGCCTTATTTAATTTACATGACGTTCCTTATTTTATTAGACACAGCATGCGTTAACTTGTTATGGGTTATACTTTGCTGAATCGTCGTATTCACAGTTGTTTTTGGTGTTGCAGGCCCAGATACCCCTGCCGAACCCTCGCCGATCGGCCAGACTCCAGACGAGACCCCCGAGGCCCCATCACAGAGGAGTGGATGTGATCACTCCACGGGAGAGCGTTCTTGGCATGCATGGCATTGGATTCTTGTTTCTTGTTTCTTGTTTCTTGTTTTGAGGAGCCTCATACTTGTATCTGTCACGACATGTCATGATTGTATATATTCTTTTGTTTTTTTTTTTTTGTTCTTTTTGTAAATCCTTCATATGTAATTATGTCAGTTCTTTCTTCGTATTCTCTTCTTGCACTGTTAGTTTGATGTTTCTGATATTTACAGCTTCTGCGTACATGTTTGGCATGTGTGAATGTTCCCTTGTGCGTGTGCATTTAGACTCGGTCTACGTGTACCTGCACGGGAGTACGTGTGTCATTAGGTTTGGCTTTTGCTAACCCCCGAACCCTGGGCTCGAGTTGTGACATACGTATTGTATGGTATCAGAGCATTCTTTGCTATAGATGATAAGCATGTAGGCATGTAGGATCGCGGTGAGGATACGATTATTTCTTTGTGATCTTTCTAGATTTTGGGGCTTATTGGGCGCAATTGTTTTGTGTTTGTGTCTGACTCTTTCCATGTTACAGGATGGCGTCAAGTTCGGGTTCTCAGCAGAATGCCGGAAATAATGAAAGCGGATCCGCACCGTCACCGCAGACACAGAACACAGATGAACACATCCTCATGTTATTTCAGTCCCTACAGGCACAATCGCAAGCAATGCAGAATTTACAAGCACAAGTGACAACCATGTTAAACCGACAAAGCCAAGCCCCAGCTCAGTCACATATAGACCAGCAGGTGGTCTTTCAGCCTCGAGAGAATGACCCGAATGCCCTCTATGATAAATTTCGCAAGTGAGGAGCTATTGAGTTCTATGGGACAGAAGAGCCATTGAAGGCAGAACAGTGGCTGGAGCAGACGGAGGATGTCTTTGAGACCGTCGTGTGCACGAACCGGCAGAAGGTCGGACTAGCAGCCTCCATGTTTAGAGATGTCGCAAAAACTTGGTGGAAAAGCGTGAAAGCCTCATACAGAGACATTCCTAGTGCGACGGTTTGGGAGATGTTCAAGCAACAGTTCAGGAGGAAGTTCATCCCGGCTCATGTGTTTTGAGCCAAGGAGGTTGAGTTTTTAACTCTCCGCCAGCAGCAGATGACAGTGGTAGAATATGTGAACAAGTTTACTCAGTTGTCGCACTTTGCTCCGGACATGATCAGTACCGAAGAGAGGAAGGTGAATCGGTTTGTTGAAGGTCTGCATCCCAGTACATGCACCACGTGACGGCGTTTCAGCGTCCGGCTACGTTTGATGATGCAGTGGACAGGGCCTATTCTGCTGAGGCCATTCACCAAGCTGCGAGATCTGTTGAGCCTAAGCGACAGCCGCCTTTCAGTGCACGAGGACAAGTACAGAAGAAGACAAAAGGCCAGCAGAGTATTTCCAGTTCTGCCGGAGTGACTTGTGGACATTGTGGCAAGGGCCACACGACTGAAGCTTGTTGGAGGAAGGCAGGTGCTTGTTTCATCTGTGGTTCGAGGGAGCATATGATAGCCAATTTTCCTCGATATAGAGCCTCCCAGCCCCCACTATCTGGTCCTACCTCCGGTGCAGCTCCGGGCAGACCCAGTGCATCTACAGCTCCGAGCAAGTCACAGTCAGCTCGTCCAGGCTCGAGACAGCCTCGCCAGACAGCCCGTGCTTACGCTGCTACCCTCAAGAGTGTTGAGGATCCATAGGTGGTATAAGGTACTGTTTTGATTTCGCACGTCGAGGCATTAGCATTGTTCGATTCAGGGTCTACATGGTCATACGTAGCACCTCATTTCGCCGAGCGGTTACATCAGCCGTCTAAGCCGTTGCCATATGTGCTGGTTGTATCCACCCCATTTGGCAAGCGAGTGGAGTGTAGTGTATACTACCCCCATTACGACGTGCAGATTGCAGGTCATCAGTTACCTGTTGATTTGATCCTGTTGTCGATACTGGACTTCGACGTGATCCTTGGTATGGATTGGCTCGCTCGATATCGTGCCTGTGTTAATTGTTACAACAGGACGATCTTCTTCGATTTAGGCAAGGGCTTCCGTTTCAAGGGCAGTCAACAGAGATGCCCCAGACGTGTGATTTAGGCGTGTAAGGCAGATCGCTTGATCCGCAGAGGGTGTGAAGGCTTCATTGCCTTTATCTCAGCGAAGAAAGAGACGAAGCAACTAGGTGAGATCCAGGTGATCTGTGACTTTCACGATATCTTCACAGACGATGTGCCAGACTTACCCCCGGTTCGAGATGTGGAGTTCGCCATTGAGCTTGTTCCCGGCACGGCACCGATCAGCAAGGCTCCGTATCGCATGGCCCCAGCCGAATTGTCTGAGTTGAAGAAGCAATTGCAGGAGCTTTTAGACAAGGGTTTCATTCGCCCGAGCGTCTCACCTTGGGGAGCACCAGTCTTGTTTGTCAAGAAGAAGGATGGTACTTTTCGGATGTGCATAGACTACAGACAGCTGAACAAAGTGACTATCAAGAACAAGTACCCCCTACCCAGGATTGATGAGTTGTTTGATCAACTTCAGGGTGCAGCATATTTTTCTAAGATTGATTTGAGGTTTGGATATCACCAGTTGAGGGTCAAAGAAGATGACATTCCTAAGACTGCCTTCAGGACTCGTTATGGACATTATGAATTCCTCGTGATGCCTTTTGGACTAACCAACGCACCGCAGCGTTTATGGCATTGATGAATCAGATCTTTGCTCCTTTCTTGAACCAGTTCGTAGTTGTTTTTATTGATGATATACTAATATACTCTAAGTCAGCAGAGGAGCATCGAGAGCACTTGAGGAAAGCCTTGTCGTTGTTGAGAGAACATCGATTGTTTGCTAAGTTGTCGAAATGTGATTTTTGGCTTGAGCAGGTGGTATTTTTGGGTCATATCATTTCACGAGAGGGGTTGGCAGTTGATCCATTTAAAGTAGAGGCAGTGGTGAATTGGCGTAGCCCCAAGACAGTAACAGAAGTTCGTAGTTTCCTTGGTCTAGCGGGTTACTATCATCGATTTGTCCAGGACTTTGCTAAGATCTCTTTTCCTTTGACGAAGTTGACCAGGAAGAATGCTCCATTTGATTGGACTGAGGAGTGTGAAGCCAGTTTCCGGACTTTGAAAGAGAAGTTGACTACGGTCCCAGTGTTAGCTTTGCCAAATGGTAGTGAAGGGTTCGTAGTGTATTCCGACGCTTCTCGAGTTGGTCTAGGCTGTGTGTTGATGCAGCATGGGAAGGTTATTGCATATGGATCGAGACAGCTGGGAGAGCATAAGAAGAATTACGCCACCCATGATTTGGAATTGGCAGCCATCGTGTTTGTATTGAAGCTGTGGAGACATTATTTGTATGGTGTGCAGTTTAAGGTTCGTTTTGATCACCACAGTTTGCAGTACTTATTCACGCAGCAGGAGCTGAACATGAGACAGCGGAGATGGCTTGAGCTTATTAAAGATTATGACTTCCCGATCAAATATCAGCCAGGTAAGGGAAATGTGGTGGCAGATGCACTCAACAGGAAAGCAGAGTCTGTGCAGCTATTGAGCAGTTTCCTCTTAGAGTTCCATGGTCTCCCTGTTGAAGTAAAACTAGTGGATGAGCGTGTGACTTTGGCTAGTACGCTAGTGTTTCAGCCTGAGATGATTCAGCAGATAAAAGACAGGCAATTTGAAGATCTAACCTTGAAGCGCATTCGAGACCACATTGGAGACAGACCCGATTTCAGATTAGAGGATGGTGTACTCTACTTTCGGAGTAGGTTGTGCGTGCCAGCAGTTGATGATTTCAAGGAGAAACTGATGAACGAAGCACATTACGCTCGATATGCGATGCACTCAGGCAGCACAAAGATGTTTCGGAATCTCAAAGATCGCTTCTGGTGGAACAACATGAAGAGAGAAGTAGCAGGATTTGTTGCTCGCTGTTTGACATGCCAGAAGGTGAAGGCAGATCATCAGATACCACCAGGCTCATTGCATCCTTTGCATATACCGCAGTGGAAGTGGGAACACATCACCATGGACTTCGTTTCCGGATTACCGCCAACGAGCCGGAAGAACAATGCCATTTGGGTGATTGTAGATCGATTGACGAAGTCAGCCCATTTCATCCCTTTTCGGAAGGGTATGACGTTTTCAGAGATGGCGAGGAAGTTCGTGGATGAGATCGTCAGGCTCCATGGTACCCCCGTGTCGATTGTATCCGATCGTGACAGCCGTTTCGTTTCATCTTTCTGGAGAGCATTCCAAGAGGCTATGGGTACGAAGTTGAGTTTCAGCACAACATACCACCCACAGACGGATGGGCAATCAGAGCGGACGATTCAGACTTTGGAGGATATGTTGCGAGCCAGCGTGTTGAGCTACGAGAAATAATGGGATCTTCACCTATCGTTGTGCGAGTTCGCCTACAATAACAGCTTCCACGAGAGCATTGGGATGGCGCCATATGAAGCATTGTACGGGAAGAAGTGTAGAAGTCCGGTCTGTTGGGAAGAAGTCGGAACTCGGAGTTTTCACGGACCGACGATCATTGCCGAAACTACGGAGAAGGTACAGAAAGCAATTGAGAACTTGAAAGTTGCTCGGTCGAGGCAGAAGAGTTATGCAAACACCTGCAGACGGCCATTAGAGTTTCAAGTTGGTGAGTGGGTTTTTCTGAAGGTCTCACCGATGAAGGGTACAATTCGTTTCGGCCAGAAAGGCAAGTTAGCTCCACGATATGTCGGACCGTTCGAGATCAAGAGTCGGATTGGTGACTTGGCCTATCGATTAGATCTTCCCGAGATGTTTTCAGGAGTACACAACGTTTTCCACGTTTTGATGCTTCGGAAATATGTTCATGATCCCTCCCATGTCATTCGTTACGACGAGGTTCAGATTCAGCCGAATGCTGCATACGTTGAGCGACCGCTCCGTATCGTGGGAACCCGAGAGCAGATACTCCGCACCAGGAGAATTCGATGGGTCAAAGTGCTATGGGAGCATCACAGTCCCGATGAGGCTACTTGGGAGTTAGAAGAGCAGATGGCACGATAATATCCCGATCTGTTTTCCCACGTATGAGTGAGTGAGTGTTCATTCCGAGGACGGAATGATTCTCAAGTAGGGGAGGATGTAACACTCCGGCCCAGCTTGACCTCGTTTAGTGGCTAATTAATCTTGTTTTCATTGCTAATCGCGTTTTGTTTATGTTTTTATTTTCGTTGCGGGTCATGGATAGGTAGTTGGGTTGAGTTTGACCTGGATTAAGTATACCAAGCCCTTTTTCGTAATTTTAGCTTTTCTAAGACATGGTCATTTTTGCATTATCTTGATGTCAACACGTGTCTTTCGTTGAGCTCGTTAACTTTCTAACTACGTCGTTTGCAACCGTTGTCGTGCGATTCCATTGGACCTGGATTTGACTCAAACTAAAAATAGAATTATGACTTGGACCCTCTTGTAATTTGGACTTACCCATTAGCTTATATAACTTCATCCATCGACTAAAACTCACGTTCTCTCTCATTTTCCTCACTGTGCACGTGGAGTTTCTCTCCCTCTCTTGAATTCTCTCCTCCATCGACCACCTCCATCGATCAAGCTCAATTGAGGAATTGAGGAAGTTTGGTTCTTTGCATGTGAGGTGAGTTGGAAATCCTTCCATCTCTCTCATCTCCTTCCTCTATTTCTTCTCCTTCTTGTTTCCCTATTGCATGGTGTGTCTGTGCTTTGAAATTCTTTCCATTTCTCATGCATGCATGTTGTTTGATTGGTGTTAGGTTGTGTTTGGGCCCAAGGACAACAAGTTGTGTAATTGAATTCAATTGAGGCAAGTATAACCATAACCTGTGAGAACCCATGTTGGTATGCATTTGATTTTGGTTAGTTCACCTGAATTTGTATGGAAAAATGTGTTTACAGCCCATTTGATTACTCATTTGATTAGTACTTGTCTATCTCCATTGGATAGTTGCAATTCTGATGGTTTTACAGGAATTCTGTACGTGCTTCAGAACATTGACTTCGTGCATGTACGGCTAAGCCGTATGTCACTTACGGCTTAAAGTCCAGAGATGGTAAAAATCCAGTTTTTCTCTACGGCTAGGGCACGGTAAGCCGTGTATTGCCCCACGGCTAAGCCGAACCTCAGCTGTGGCCCAGCCGTAGATCAGTACAGGGTGCCTTTTCTGGATTTAACTGAGAGCACTCAAATTGACAGACCTTCTACGGCCCAGCCACGGCTAAGCCGTAGGACACACACGGCTAAGCCGTACGCTCATCTACGGCTAAGCCGTATCCACACTAGAATAATAAAGGACAAGGATAGGTGTAAGGGAAAGACCGATATGGCCTTCATGATAGAATGTAGAGCACCTAGACCTGCCCAACAGAATGTGATACAACGCGTGAATGATCTCGGGGGCTGCGAATCATTCATGTTCGTTATCCGAATGTTAAGCACCTCCCCATGGGTGTTGGTTTAAGGGACTTCGTGCACCGCCCGAGTCAATGCAACACTAGACAAAGGTGCATCGAATAACGTAAAACTACATCATCATGCAAGGTTAGAAACACCGGATAATTAGATTAGACTTGGTTTGTAAATAAAGATGATCCGATTTCGCATGATTTGTTGCATAACATATTGCATTCGATCATTGATCTCAACTCTCTGATATGATTACTTGTGTTCCGTTACTTTCACATTTTGGTTCTTACCTTGAGTATGCATGTACAATATGTTCACAGATATGCACGTATGATATGTTGTCACGATCTACTCAGGGTTTTCATGATTGACTCTGTATGGTCAGGCACTACTTAGCCTCAGCCTTAGGATCCCGACGGGGTGAATTTGGTATAGTTTATATGGCCTTGCTGCAGTAAGGAAACGTCTTGGGGAGTCGGACCCCAGGAAACCGAGACCCATTGTACCCTGGCCCGGACAATGGTGTTCTTTGCACGATACAAGATCCCTCTTTTGGGAGCATATGACAATGTAGTAGCCACTAGTGATGTACACTGCATGTATCCATTGATTCGCTTAGCATATTTCTTTCTTGCATGACAGCCTAGTATACGAAAATGCCTTATTTAATTTACATGACGTTCCTTATTTTATTAGACACAGCATGCGTTAACTTGTTATGGGTTATACTTTGCTGAATCATCGTATTCACAGTTGTTTTTGGTGTTGCAGGCCCAGATACCCCTGCCGAACCCTCGCCGGTCGGCCAGATTCCAAACGAGACCCCCGAGGCCCCATCAGGCCTAGAGGAGTGGATGTGATCACTTCACGGGAGAGCGTTCTTGGTATGCATGGCATTGGAGTCTTGTTTCTTGTTTCTTGTTTCTTGTTTTGAGGAGCCTCATACTTGTATCTATCACGACATGTCATGATTGTATATATTCTTTTGTTTTTTTTTTTTTGTTCTTTTTGTAAGACCTTCATATGTAATTATGTCAGTTCTTTCTTCGTATTCTCTTCTTGCACTATTAGTTTGATGTTTCTGATATTTACAGCTTCCGCGTACATGTTTGGCACGTGTGAATGTTCCCTTGTGCGGGTGCATTTAGACTCGGTCTATGTGTACCTGCATGGGAGTACGTGTGTCATTAGGTTTGGCTTTTGCTAACCCCCGAACCCTGGGCTCAGGTTGTGACAGAAAACAAGAATGAGATACATGTATGCCAATAGGTGGGTTCTCTTGACCCTTATTGCACTCAATAACTCAAAAGGAATGGGGTTTCCATACCTCTAACTCTTCTACAAGTAGTGGGGAGGAAGATAGTGCCTTAATCTCAAGAAGAAGGGCAATAAGACCAAAGAGAATGAAGGAAGAAGCTCAAGCTTCTAGCATGCAAGCTTCAATCACCTAGAAATGGAGGCTGTAGGAGGAAGAAGACGATGGAAAGAGAAGAAGGGGGAACTGGCTGCAACGTGAGGGAGGAAGGAGGAAGGAGAGGATGCCTGGAGGTTAGGGTTTTGAAAGGAATGGAATTTCTGGAATTTACAAGAAAGCCTTGATTGTTTCTTGGACTTCCAAATCGAGTCAGTTGGGCTGGAATGAGTCCAAATGGAATTGGGCCAAACATAAAAGACGTTCCACAAGATGAAACTCACCCAATGCAACTAATATCATGCATAAGTAATGTAAAACCATGAAAATACTAAATACAAAAGGTCTTGGACTATCTAATGAGGTTTAAACCCGACCCAACTACCTATCCATGACCAAAATCTTTTAAGACTTGGGCTCAATTAGCCTAACTACATATTAATTAGAGTAGAACCAACTTAATTACTATTAATCATAATTATCTAGGGCTGGGACCTTACGGCTGCCCTGGCTAGTTGCTGGTACTGCTGATTTTGATGCTACGAGGCTCGATAATCAGTCTTCCTGTTCAGACAATCAAATAGGCGGTGGTCCATGGAACCACATCCAAAGAACGCTCCAGTTGGCTTCTAACAAACCTTTGTTGCATGTCCTTTGCCGCAGTTGCAACAAACCAATTTGCCTGAACCACTGCCATTGCCCTTGTTCTTCTGCTTCTTGTGTTGATAGTGGTACTTTCTAGAGTATTGGAAACTCCTCTTGGATTCGCCAATTGACTGGTCTCTCTCCAAAATTTCAGTTGCATAAGCTCTTTCTACAGCTTCATCATGATCTTTAGGTTGTTGATATGCTATGATATGCCCTTGAAAAGATGGTTTCATTCTTTTAATAAACCTCTCAACCTTTTTCTCATTGGTATCCACTAAATCCACTGCAAATTTGGAAAGTTAAGTAAAGCAGTGGATATAATCTACCATTGACAGAGACTACTACTGGAAGGTGAGAAACTCGGCCTTTTTCTGTCAGTTGTTATGCTCGGGATGAACCTTTTCTTGAATTGAGCCTTGAAGGATTCCCAAATAGTTGCTTCAAGCATCGTCCTGTACATTGGTCTGATGCTCTTTTACCAAGTATCTGCAACTCCTTTAAACATCGAGATGGTGAGAACCACTTGTTGCTTACCAATGCAATCACTAAGTCGAAAACATTCTCCCCGTGCATATCCATTCATCTGCCTGAAGAGGGTCCTCCTTGCCCGAGAACTCTGTAGCACCTCTCTTTTGAAATTTCTCATACAAGGCTTGTGGATCATTCTCCCTTGTTTGAAGTATCACTTGTGTCGCTGCTTGGGGTTGATTCTAACCTTGTCTTTCCACCATGGCAGCAATCTGGGCTCGCATCATTGCTTGATTCTCATTTGCTCTAGCCATTTTGATCATCATCGCCTACATGCCTTCCATCCTTGTTATAAATTGATTATCCATATTGGGTGGAGGCTGAGGCGGGTCGACTGGAATCTGGACAAATGCATCCTCCTGGTCGACAACTTAAGCAGTGCTCGACGATCCTTGCGACCACTTCTTCCCCTTGCCATTTATCTTAAGGAAATCCAGGATCATAACATATCAAGACATTACCAGGGTAGACTAAGACACACTATAGTCATAACCCAATGTACTTATCGTACCCTCACGATTTGTCCTATGGTTCTAGGTATTTTATCTCTAGGACTTGTTCATGTTTTGAATTGTATTTTCATCATAGAACTATTCCTCTGATACTATTCTTACATATGTTACACCTTGAGCCCGAGTTTAGGGTAGAAACTCCAGGCCGTGGAGCAAACACGTATATCTCGTAGTGATTCACATCGCACTAAGACAAACATGGACCGCTATAATGGGAATTTTGTTCCATTCATACGTGCGGAAGATCCCTATGGATGGGTAATCATTTATCAATTTAAAATATATAGAAGCCATGTGCTTATCACGCACTTTCGTGATCTTGTAATAGAGGAGGACACTAACAAATATACCTGTTTAATATTTCAAATATAATTCCTACTTAAACCAAAGGATTTAGTTAATGCCCATGCATTTTAGATGTCCAACATGCATACTAATAAGTTTTCCACAAGGGCTCAAGTACGGAAGTGTAGGAAAGAAAGTAATGGTCTTATGATGGAGTACATGCCATAAATATAATTATTAAAGTATAAAATCTATGAAACTAAGATAGATAATGGAGAGGACCGTTAGAGCCCAATTCTAACAGTCTAATCATGATGCACTTACGATAATGCTTATCAATAGGCAACCTTAGGTACCCACTCAAGATATATTGGAGGTACCACAGTGGTATCCTCCTCTCCTTAACTGATGTCCTGATTTGCATCTGGGATGAGTCTTGCAACACCAAGAGTAGTACCTCAAACACTATATTTCGCAAATCTAAACGAATGTTAGTGCCTAGTACACAATTATTAGTATAATTAAGACATGATCATTAAGGTTGTTAGAAATGTATTCTAAGCATGTTATCATATATGAAAATGAATAGGAATCAAAATAATATGAAACTTGCTAATTGGTATACCACATCACTCATTTCTCCAAAGAGCATGTATAATATCGTAACGTAAAAGGAATTGGGTAGCGATTCCATTCTTCAAGGAGTGTCGACTTACTCAAAACATGTAAGCTATTGCAGTAGGGTAAACGTGCATTCATGTAATCAACCATACTTAGGTCAAAGAGTCTCATAAGAGCCGTAGCTAGTGGTACTGACTCAATGAATAAAAAATAATAGAGTTATTTGCATACTTGTACTTACACTTGCTTGCTTAACTTACTCGCATTATTTGCATTACATTGTACTTGATATCATGTTAGAGACAATGGGCGAGTAATAATAACAATATCGATAATTAAAACGATAAACAATGCATCTGGTAAGAATAGGATAAAATTATGAAGGTAAAGGAATAAGATGCATGAGTGTCCATTTATCAATATTGTTCAATGATGAATTACTAGCCAACCAATTATTGAGATGCCCTGTGTCCCAAACCTTCCTACTTGGATGACCATAAGATCCCCAATATCAAGTACTACCATTCATTGGCGTTGTATTATATTTGAAATAGACATTGGATCCTTATGCCCCTTCACAAGTGGCATGGCTTTAGATTTACTAGGTACATATAATAAGGAAGGGCGACAGCTTTATGTTTCCCTTGTTGTGTTAATTTCTTCCATTGGTCAAGTGTAAATGATGAAAGTGTCCTTAGGTAAGACTCAATAAAGTCATAAGGATAATTCTAGAATTTAAGGCATGGCTTAACCCCCATGATAAGCTCAGTTGTAACCTATATGCACCTAGTTAGTATAGTCTAATCGGGATTACACTCTAGAGAATTTAATTATATTTAAAAGGAATTAATCAGGCCTATAAACCAAGCACACTTGAGCACAAGTGCACTCGAGCGCGGTTGAGCATGCGCTCGAGTGCACTGAGGTGCACTCAAGCCTAAGCACCTGATTTTTGCAAAAATTGAACTTTTCCCAGTTTTCCCAGGGCGTGCTCAAGCGGACTTGAGCGCATGCTCATTTTTTGCAGTTCGAGATTTCCCGATTTTTGCTCATTTTCCTTATTTCACCCTTATATTCATCCACAATAAATTGCCATAAACCACCCTATTTCACCATATGACAATCATTTCTCCTTCATCCATTCAAAAATTACTTTCAATCATTGGATTTTTTCCAAATCCACCATTCATTAAAACCCATTTTTTCCACCATTCATTAAAACCCATTTTTTTAGTCATTCATACAATGTAGAGCATTTAATAAGCTGTTAAAACATTAATAGACATAAAAATAACTTGCATAATCAAGATTTAATCATGCAGACACTCTAAGACTCGTTTATACTTACCTTAACGGAGTGTTTAGCTCAAAACCAAGCTCCAAGAGAAGAAATCGTCAAATATCTACTCAAATCCAACTCCTAATTATGGATACATGAGAAAAGAAAAGCATAATGAGATACATGAGATGAAATGAGATACATGAGATGAAAAAAGCTTTCTTTTGGCAATCATCAGAACAAACTTCAAGAATGATTGGGTCTATACAGTAGGAAGTGTGCAAAGCGAGCTCTTTCTTTACCAAATCACCCAAATAAGGTCTTTTCTCTCAAAACAAGCACTAGATGGGGTGAGAGGAGATGAAGATGATGGAGAAGCTTCTTAATGGAAAGGATTGGCTCTCTCACACTCTCTCTTAGGATGGATGAGGAAGGCAGGCAAGGTAAGGAGATCGAGGTTAGGGTTTTACACGAGATACTAGGGTTCTACACAAAAGGTACTAAGGTTCCTTGCTTTTGGAAGTGAGTCTTTTTATAGCTAAGGTAACTTTTAGAAATTACAAGCAAACCCATTCTTTTGAGAAACTTATAAGAAAGGGTCAAGGGGGCTTTCTTGAGAAACATAACTTAGTCTTGTGAAGCCTTAGGAGGATTAATGTTAGTGACATGATGAAATGATGCAACATGATGAATCATATGCTTGGTCCCACTAATCTACCGAATCATCCCAAATTAACCAAACTACACCTCAATTAAGATAACATGGTAGTAATTAAGAATAAAACATGATTAATTAAGAATTTAGCCTAAATTCGGGGTTGGGATCTTACATCAAGCTTGAATAGAAGAAAATTAATTTTTAAGTCTTTCTACATTACCACTAAGCAGGAGTATAAACAATCAAGTTAACCCTCCTTTGTGTGGCTTGAGACCAAGGCACTGCACCAACAAGATGACAGTAGATGGAAATCTCATTTATTACAATCTGATACAGAGGGATGCTATATGACTAGGTAATCCTTAATCATTTACTGTAGCTATTTGACTGTATTGATTTACTTATTTTTTTTTATCTCATCAATTTTATTCTATTAATAGAATGTATTGCATTAAAATCTCATGACTCGAATACTGAATAAATAAATGGACCTGAATTTTCCCTACAGCATGCCATTAGAATTTTATATCACTTTATTTTTAGGCTGTACTCATCGAAGAGGTTGGCCATTGGGGTTTAATTTGAACATTAGGTTAAATTATCATCATCAAAGTTTTATTTCAATCATGTTAGAGTTGGCTATATGAACTCTTTTTTTCTAATCTGACTTAGTATAAGCCAAATCCTCAGATAAAATAAACCGTAAGGTTATAGATTAGAGCAAATAACTAGAGAGAAGTGATCCCATTCTATTAATAATTTACAAAAAAAAATATCCCTTAATAGCCATGCTCAAACAAACCCATATATTAAAAAATTTGCATATAGAACAATATATGCAGTCAGGGCATTGTAAAAAAAAAAAAAAATTACACAAGAACCATGCTTGGATTATCTATGTAAAGCCAAACAAGAATCACATGAAAATCGCACAACAATCATATAAAAGAGTAAAATAAGGTGCACGTGAGAACCCACATAAAAATCACCTAAGAATCGTTCTCAAATAAATCCACATATATTCTCAAATAAATCCCCCCTTCCCCCATAGGGATACAAATGGGTCATGTGCTGGCCATTGAAATTTCGCAGGCTGTGCCGTGTTGTGCACATGTTGGCAGGGCCTCAGCCCAACACAACCCTTTGACACGGCGTGGGCCAGTCCGTGTGGTGCCAGGTTGGCTGGCCCACACATTTTTCTTAATTTGAAAAAAAATGAAAAAAACCATATCACAGCCTCAAGAAAAAAAAATGTAAACAATCTCATTAATTCATAGAAATAAAATGCACAAATTGAAAGAAAAAACATGCATCTTTCATAACTCCCTTGAAAAAAACCTACAACCTTGAATATTTCCAACTTGAAAATTAAATTTACAACAATTAAAAAAATACAATTGTGATATTATTTTTGGGAAGATTCCCACTTGAGAGAGCTCATTGATGACTTAATAAACTTGGTCCTCAACACACTACTTAGGTTGGGTTTCTTTGAGCCAGAGAGAGATTGATGACTTAATAAACTTGGTCCTCAACACACTGCTTGGGTTGGGTTTCTTTGAGCCACCAACAGAGAGAGAGAGAGAGAGAGAGAGAGAGAGAGAGAGAGAGAGAGAGAGAGAGAGAGAGAAATGAGGGAATATTTATATTTTTCTTAGTAATTTAGTAATCCAAAATACCCTTTATCTGACCATTCTTGATTGTTGATAGGGGTAAGATGGTAAAAAATCTGAAATATGGTTGTTATGGGCCTAAATGGGGTGGGCCACAACCCTTGGTCCGTCATGGCTGGATGACTGGGTTGTAACCATTTCGGGCCATGCTGGGCCTGGCAGCCTGACCCCCTTTGCTTCCTTACTACACATGAGAGAGAGAGAGAGAGAGAGAGAGAGAGAGAGAGAGAGAGAGAGAGAGAGAGAGAGAGAGAGAGAGAGAGAATGCTCCTATGAGGACATCCATGTAAACAGCCATGTGGCCCCACTTGATCACTAATCCAAACTGGCATTTTTTTGTTATATAAAGCCATTAAAATCTTGAACCAAGGATCAAGGGGTTAGCATGAGCTGATGAACCTAAAAATTTATACATAGGTTGGTCACATAATGATGTCCTTATCTCCCCATCTCCCCTATGATCAATGGGGCCCCAGCGAGTACCACACGGTAGAGAAACAAGAGAGCCAGGCTAGGTTAAACCTTGTCCAAAGTCGGCTTTCAAATTGACGGACTCGAAAAGGTTTTGTTGAAGCGTGACCCTCCAATTGGTGCACTTGCAAAAATCTTGTCCAAGCCCAGCCCCTCAGGCTGCAGTATTTTTTTTTTATAAAACCAAGACCAATCATTTTGTGGGCTTGTTAAAGTATGGATTGTGTTGGTACTCTCATAGGAAGGCCCAATTGATAGCCCTACTATGTATGCTGAAGGCCCAGCTAGGCATGAATTATGCATATTTGGGAACAAGTTGAGTGTTGATCCACCATTTAGGCCTTTCGGCTGGAACCAAGCCTTCATATTAGCCTAGTAATTAAATGGGCCGAAGCTTGGACAAAGTTCAGCTCGGCAGGACATTGCGTTGAATACAAAACCCCTATTTCTAAGTTACTTATTTTATTTTAAGTGAATGAATAGAGTGATACAAAATCTTAAGGAGAAATCCTCAGGTGGAAGACACTATATATGAAAGATTTTTGTATGAAAACTCTTTTTTTTTTCAACATGTGGGACCTAACATGATCAATCCAATTCCCTCGCTTCAATGAATTGGCACATACTTGGTACTCATCCAACTACTATTCACAGTTAAATTAAAATCCTAAAAAAATTCCTTTTAAAATCATTAGGAGTTAGAAATTTCATACATGTAAGTCTTGCTATGATCTTTCAATCCCCACCTTCAGATGTAAATTGGTGTGCCCTTAGGTGGGCATCATAAGTGAGCTTGCATGAGGTATGCATGGAGTGTAGGATAGGAAGGCCCAATTAAGAATCATAAATGTCAATTTTGTTTTTTTAATCGAGTTATTAATGTGTTAGCAATTGGTTGATACTAAGTACCAACAACCAGGATTTGAATATATCCAAAGTTGATAATAAAGGTTCCGAACGTAGAAGAAACCAACATTCAGCCAGAAATCTGTGTTTTTTAGATCTCTCGTGTCTCCCAGTCAGTGCATTAATTTTTATCCAGGGCTCTCCTCTCCCTTAAATAGACAATTTGAGGTCTTAAAGATCTCTATTTTATCTCAACATATCAAGTATTAAGTAAATGAGAATCTTTAATCACTCTGGGTCTTAAAGATCCTGTTTTATCTCAACACATCAAGTATAATGCAATAAAGGGGAATCTTGATCCGTGGCATATGAGTCACACCATTTCCTACGAATGAATTTTATGGCCCTAATTGAGAACAGAGGCGGACCCAGAGACTGGGATGCATGTGCGGGTGCACCCATCAAACTGGGGAGTGCTTCTAAATATTTTATGAAAAATTTTAGTCTACTTTAAAATTTTAGTAAAAATAATAGGTTCACCCTTAAAATCTACATAAAAATCTTCAGTTGCCTATAACCAAACTACCTCTTCGGATTCGCACTCTTCGAATAAAAATCTTGAATCCGCCAATGTGACGAGAATGGTGATTGAGAATAGAAGATGGACAGTAGAATTCGACCATATATACTACACATATTGCTGTTGGCAGTAGGAACTTGGAAAGAATGGGACTTTCATTTCCATCGTATGCGTGAGTTTGCAGCACCTTTAGAAACCTTTCGAAAAGGATGCAGCGCAAGAAAGCATGAGGCAAAATGCAAACGTCAAGGAACGATTGGTGAAATGGAGGAGCATGGTTTTGTCATGGGCACCCATATATATTTATCTATATGAGAAAGACTATAATGTATTCATTTCTCACTTTGTGATGAGAGATAATTTCTTTTTTAGACCTAACAAGGTTAAAATGGAGTGATGATGTGTCATAATTTTGTCCTTTTGCACATCAATATTTTTTCAAAATGGAATTGTCTCTCACCACAAGGTAAGAGATAGATACATAGTAGTTTTGTCATATATATATATATATATTATGAACAAAAGTGTCCTTTGACATTTGGGCTCCGGCATGTGGCTTATTTGATTTAATAAACAAGTACTATTCCTTGAAGGGTACATGCATAATTGCACATATGGTACCAAGATAATGTAAATGACGAAGTCGAATTCGAGACTTTAGAGAGCAAATTTAAAGCTTAAACCAACTAGTTACCACCGTAACGGCATGAGCATGTATGCATTTATCCATTTAAAGCATCCAACCATCAGTTACCCTTAAATTTATCATTAAACCTAATTTCAATGGACCCAATGAGTCAAAGTGTTTCAATGTAGCCAAGGAGATGTGGTCGGCGAAATGATCGTCAACATGTTTGCATAAAAAAGAAAAAAAAAAGAAGAAGAGAATTTCACCAGAAAAATCTACTCAGTTGGCCTTTAAACCAAAAAAGCTCCCGAAAGTGGTCCCAAGTGATCACTTTTGTTTATTTTTTATATATTGGAGACAAGCATTAAATTCGACGCATGTGGGTACATCAGCATCAAATTCAATGCTACCTAATTTATTTTAAAACTCAAAAATCCTATCTTCTTCTTTCTTTCTCCATCTCTAAGTAACAATTTCTATTTTCAAGCGTCTTACGAATCTTTTAGCAAGGTGCTTGATCTTAAGTCAAAAAACGGAATGCATGAAATCTTACTTAATTTCCAAATGATTTTCCGAAATAGGTTTCTTCCACAACTGTAGGTTTTTCATTAAAACCCTAAAGCAAACTTTACAAAAAAAAAAAAAGTTTGCATACATACGGATTCCCATGCACAGGCAGAGCATGAAATCATTCAAATGAACCATTCAATGCGTAAACATACTTATACTTGAAAGTCGAAACAAACTACCTACTGTTTTTCTGTTTTGGCTGATCATATCGGGGACGAGATATCGATAAAACTGCAACGGATTCTTAATCGGAAACCATATCTCCTTCTCCAATCACAAATCACGAATCAGAAATCACAAATCAGAAATTGGGGTTCATCCATTTTTCATCTCTACTTCATTTTTCCATCTCAAAATTTCTTCTCCTAATCTTGAGAACTGCGTATTTTTGGGTGTCCATGTCTGATAAGGAAAAAAAGATAGAGATTGATGATGAGGATTTGAAGAAGAAGAAGAAGAAGAAGAAGAAGAAGGTGTGTGATAGGAAGGTCAGAAAGGCAAAGCAGATGGTTTCTTCCCCTTTCAGAAAAGCCAAGAAACTCTACTGCAGAAAGAAGAGATCTTCTTCTTCTTCAGAATCTCCTGGTCCTGGTAAGGGTTGCTATCTCTGTTTTATGAGACCCATCACTACAGATTCTGCTGCTATATCCCAGCCGGACGACCCCAGTACCCGAGAATCAACGTACAACTTCTTGAAAACTCTGATCGAAAAGAACGATTTTTATTCGAGGGAATGCAATACCCACATAAATTTGGATTCTTGAGCCCCACCATTGATGTGGGATCATGGTTTTCTTTTGGATTTCTTCATTTGTGATTGATTGTGTTTGGGTTGTTTTCAATTGCAGGGGATTGATTGGTTTGTCTCGGGTTTTTCTAATTTCATCAAATGGGTTGGTGGGATTTAGGCTAATGAGAATTGGGTGTGGATGGGTTATTGTATTGGAGGCCTGTTTTGTTTTGTATAGAATAGGAAAGTCCAGTGGTTTTCTCCCCTCTGCATAGACATGATGTGCCTGTATTGGGGTACCCAGATATGCAGAGAAGGGGTACGTAAGGTTGGGAGTTTTTTTATTTTTTATATTTAAATTCAAAGAAAAAGAAGGGCGGCTTGGCCCAATGGTAAAGGCTTAGCGGTAGCGTACTGGAGGATGCGGAATCTGCCTTTTCAAAATGAAGGTAAGGTTGCGTACATCTTGCCCTCCCTATACCTCGCTATGCGGGAGCCTTGTGCACTAGCCGCCCATTTAAATTCAAAGAAAGAGAAAGCCTCTAATGGGAAGAGGATTATTTGCTTATCTTCTTGGTTTGAACAGTTCCAAATACATTGCCTTTCCCTGTTGATGAGAGTTATGTGTTCCATTGCTTGACTGATAGCAAATTACATTGGCAAATGCATAAATGGGCTGACAAGATTATCATAAATATATATGAATATGAGGGTAGAGATTGAAGTTGCAAGCGATTTGGGGTCTGGCATTGCGTGCATGTGGGGACAATGCCCTGAAAATCACAGGAGGCTACTCTTGCTCTCTTGAAATGGAAGGAAATTAAAGGAAGTTAATGAGCAATCTTGGGTTTTGATGTGGTTGAGTGGGAAAGCACTACACAGAACATTGGAACTGGATGGATCAGATGAGGCGTTGATGATGTTGATAGTTGATACTGATTAAGATGATAATGGTTAGCGAGAGGCTTATCAAAAAGCAGAGGAGGGTTTTTCAGGACCACAAGTGTCCCAAGCTTGGGATTGTGGAGTGTCAGAATGGGAAAACATTTGTACTCTGAGATAACAGATTTGAAGTGTCAGAAAGGCAGGTATCTGGTGAAGCCCAAGTTATTACATCGTTTCTTTGATTGCCTTCAAAATTGTTGGACAGCCTGCAAAACTGAACACCATCAGGAGGGATGAACAGCTCAACTACCGATGTTTCTTTTATTCTTGTAGAGACTGGAGAGGTATTCCTTGTAGCTAAGGCTTATACTTGTATATTGAGTTGCTTGTGCCATAGGTTCTTTAATTAAGGACAGTTTATCTTATCTTGTAGTGACAGCCATTGTTCTGAAATTCAAAATCATATCACAAATTTTTTTAAGTGGGATCATTCGAATTGAGCCATGAATTATATCTTGAACCATAGGATTCTTTTATTTATTTATTGGCGTCTAAAAACTGAAAAACATGGGCAAAATAATAACTATTCATAATCCATCTATAGCAGCATCGCTGCATTGATATAGTGAAATATAAGGCTATGATGCAATTAGAAAACAATCATTGACATACATCAATATATCATATCATATATGAATGATATGCTTGAATTATTGAATATGCGTAAGATACCAATATAATAGAAGAAAGTAACCCAGTTTGAGTTTTTTTTCCTTTCAAATTAAAAATAAAAAATAAGTAATCAATGTTACAGGGTTTGATTCTGCCACTTAAAGTTAAAGAAAACATTCACACAAAAAAAAAAAAAGGAAGAATCTAAAAAAGGAATATAGGGTGGAACCCATTCCTAGGTAGAATGCTCTATTCAGCACACCGCTTCCTTATTTCTCTCCACAGCCTCTCCAAAATCCAACAAGCTATTGTCTTGAGTTTTCTTTAACCTCTTGATAACCTTTAAAAATATAAATCACATAAAACAAAAAAGAGAAAGTGAGAAGTACTAGAAATAGCGATTCAGCTGTTGCCATTTGCACCAGACAAATTCCTTGAATTTTTGGATTTGATATACCACGTATTGAAGCATCCCGAATTACAGGATTTTAACACCAGTGGTGATAGCTTTTGCTGGGAATCTGATCGATATTCTTCATGTTGTTACTAAGGGAAATACTTCTCAGATTTTCTCAATTTTAAGCTTGTTCAACTGTCTATGTTCTGTTGTAAGCAGCCATGTTGTGCTTGATGTGCTTAAACTTTTCTAAACAGTTTGCAAATTTATGGCTCTTTTGGTTGATGTCTTCTGTCTTTTTTTTTTAAGCGTACTTCTTCAACTTGATCTCATGTGCTTCTTGGCAATGGAACTATGCAATGCCTCCTACAGTTATTGATAATCATCTCAACTGTGAACTCTATGAATTACACATGATCAAGCTAACGGTGGGCCCTGCTTTGATTCTAATAAAATTAAGCACAATTCCGGTACGTAGGGAAACCTAAATTCCAAATGGTTTGGATTTAGTAAGTTGACCTGGAGATTGATTTAGAAGGGTGCAGATAGATAATTCTCTGTATGTTTTGGTGATCTTAAATCCTAACAGTAGGGGTTTTCCCTTTTCTCTTGCTTCCACAGCATCCCAAGAAACTGTAAAACATGGCTGTGGTCTTACAGAAAGTGTTCTGTGTTTCCTGGGATACCAATGAAACAGCCTCTTTGAAAGTTCTGTTTATTTTCTACCTCTCATCAATTTTGTCTTCATGATTCAATTTCCTACAACAATTCTGGTACCATTGTTGATAAATTATGAACCAGACATGATTTTGGATTGCTTTCAACAAATGCCTTGGTTATTGGCTAATTAGCCCCAATTGTTACCATATTTTTCTTTACTGATGTGGATCTAATCGATATGCTACTAGATGCTAATTTCTGCTCCAACCCGAAGGGGTATGGGTACTTGGTAGAGGATAAAAGAGGGTAGAATAAGTTGAAAATTAGTTGACGCCCTTTTGATTCTGTCTCATTTGGCATTTTAAAGGGAGAGGAAAACTGTTCCCTACATACTCCTGGTTTCTCCTCATTTGAGGAGAAAGCCAAATCTTTCCCAAAAGGGAGTGCTTTTAACCATTTCTCCTTTCCATTCTTCCCCTTCCCACATCCTCCAACTTGGTAGGGATTTCTCTAATTTCCTTTTTCCACTATCAAGCATCCCATAAGGGAAATGAAAAATCACTACCCAACATTTGAATATTAAAAACTGGATGAGCAGTGACAGCTGATGTGGTTTGGAACGAAGGAATTATGCTGTTAATGATGAACAGTTTGATAAGAACTAGTTCTCCATAGTCAATAGGTTTTAAGTAGCACTAGCATTAAACATTAAAAAGAAAAGTATTAACCAATCTGTTTTCTTGGAAAGAGATAACTGAACCCAAATGTCAGTAAATATACACTGAAGCATAATAAAACAGCATCATTGAGTTATATTATTATTCTGAATTCCTAGCCAGACTCTCTCTCCACATTCAGTTAGTTTATCTTGGTCCTTCCGGTATATAAATGGTGATCTTCGGTGAATAATCATGCATCACCGGCGCCATACACTTTTATCTGGGGTCAATGTAGAGGAGCATGAGTGAGAGATGATAATAGAGGGAAGAAGCTAAGAGTGTGAAATGGTAGCAATCTTTTATGTTATAACTTACTATCGGTATGGATTTTCATTTCTCATTTTTCCTCTTTGGTTTTCCATGATCTTGCTACTTGAGATGGAGATGCTTTTAAAAGTTTTCTTCTTGCAGTTGCAACTTAAAATCTGCTCAAACTTTGTCCCTGGTGATCAAGCCTATTCTGACTCTAACCAAGTGTAGTGAACACTTTTGTTCAGTACTACTGTGGGCTGTCCTTTTTGACAGGCTTTGTTGGCTTAATATGGAAAACAATTACATGCAACTTAGTTTTTGGGCCTTCAAGTTCCATCCAGTGTTTTTAGTTTCATAGAGAGAGTTGGAGCATCCAAATGATTGTACCATTGATTTCTTCTATGTAATTGATTGAACAATAGAATATTGCTTCTTCTCCCTTTTTCCCATTTTGTTACAAGTGCAAAATGAATCCAATCACAAGCTCATTTTACAGTGATTATCAATTGACATTTGTTGATAATGGTAAGACCAATATAGGGCTTTCTGCTACTCCCAATTCCCCATTCCTTGAGTTTGGAACTCATGTTGCATAATCCATTCTAGACCATTCAGTCATTCATGTATTGGGTTTTATGAAGCATGTTAGGAACCACAGAAAGAACTATTACGTGGTTGGCACTGTGAAATTAATTAGTTAATTAAGGGTTTTGCACTTCTTCTATTATTGTGGGACTTAATATGAAATGAATGGATCATAACAACTTCTCTTGATATTAAATGTTTTAGTAGACTACAGTGGTGGTCTAATGTGTATATAGAACCAATATGGTTGTCATATCCCATAAAATTTCATCAGTTTATCTTCTAATCTCTACAACACACATAATTATCCCATAGTCATTAGAATGGAATTTCATGGCTTTTAATGTACAGAAGTGCACAAATCCATGCATTTCAATAACAAAATTACACACATAGATAATTATATATTGCTTCTTGGTGGAGAATCTGAAATTATGCCATATGTGAAGTTGAGCAAATTAAAATAAAAAACATTGATGTGCATATAATCAGAATTGCTGACTTTATTGGGAATGCATAGCTTCTTCCCTTTGTCACCTTCTAATTCTATTATTTATAAATAATCATATAGCTGGCATAATGACTCTTACCATCATTTTGGGAATGATAAGCCTTGCACAACCATGTGGCATGTTGGCCCAGCCATATATACGAGGATTTGGTGAATTATCTATCCATATAAAATTAGCCGCCTTGGACATTGCTATCCATTTTATCAAAGTTGTTAAATGCAAACCATTCAGTGATTCAATATTTACAATAATCTCTTGCCTTAATCAGACAACTAGAATAACTAGTGAGGCCGATTTCCTTTAGGTTATGCTCGTAATCTGCCAAGCCTCTTTACGTGTAGGTCTTGTATCCCCACAATCCTGTAGTTAACCGATATAAATCTTACAACAAAATCATGCTTTCTATAGAATTATAATAAATTTAGTTTTTTTTTTTAAAATGAAGCATCATTTTTATTTATTAGAAAAGTTAGCTGTTTAAAGTACTGACAACATTGATGGGTAGCGAACCACATTATATATATTAAGGTAGGCTGAGGCTCTAATAATTTTTATCAAGACTCTCCTGTCCGTCAGCCTAAAAGAAGGGGGAAACAAATCTTAAGATAATTCACGAAGGCCCTTCATCTTCCTCTACATCAAGTGCTTGTGCTCTCTACGGGACCCTTTCTCCCTCTGCATGATAGGACCCCACCCTGTCTCTCTTCAAACTATAGATTTCTTCAATGAATGCAAATTCTCATTTTTCTTTGGTTTCTCTTAGCTATCTTCTTTTGACTAATCATGTAGTAAATACAAATCCAATACTGTTGTGCCACCAAATGTCAAAATAACTCATCTTTTAAGAAGCTTATATTGATATATAATACAACAGCACATAACTTTAATAAATCTATTCTAATTAATAAGAGCTAATTAGATTAAGATCTAACATAAAAGCTTTAAATTTTTAGTTCTAATTTATAATTAGTCTGTTGGTAAACTTATAAAAAAAAGTTCTTATTCATGAGGTAATTGAGGCCCACTTTTTAAAAATTACAATGACCCATCATTTGTGTCATTTTGAAAATTCTATGAGGTTATTTTCATCCAAAATACTTGTGAACTTTGCATTGTCCAGCTCCATCCACTTTAGTTAAAGAAGCTCTCAGAAAAGCAGCAAGCTTTTTTTTTTTTAGAGGCAAAAGCCCTAATTTGTAAATTATCTCTAAAAACAGAAAATAAAATTAGAGGTTTACCATATGCTTAAATATGTAATTAAGCTCTAAATCATAAAATAAGAGCTCATTTTAGAGTTTACAAACACATCCTTATTGCAAATATCATATGGAAATTGACTTATTTTTTTTAATATGCATGTACAGTGATGGAAAATGACTTTGATTTCAAACTGTAGAGTAAGCCATTTGCCTCAAGATCTTCGAGCTATATTTTTTGGTGCTTGGCTTCATACATGCATGGATCTCAATTTGTTTCATCTTAGGATGTAGAATGTATGCAGAATTATTTGTTTGGTGTTTCCTATTGTATATTTGTATTATTTGCAATGCAAATGCTTCAAGTCAAATATTATTCTTTCCATTGATTACTAGAATAAGAATCAGAAATTCATTTATTAAACATGCTTCACAAATCTATTGGAGGAAATCACTAAATTTCAGCAAGTTGAATTGAATGATCTGTTTTCACCTTTTTTTCTTAGTAAGTTTCTAGGTTAAGAAAGTGTTACAGAAGCAAACTTAGTACCAGGAAATTAAACTTATGTATAGAATTGACTATCGACAACTCTTTGACTCTTTTTTTCCCGAATAAACCATTTAACCTAAAGATCAAATATCTGGATACTGTTGATTGGTACATGTTTATTAGGACCATTGAAGTGGGGCACCTACATAGGTATGAATGTCTGACCAAAATGATATCTTACCTGTCATCCATGTAACTGTGTAAGTGATGTGTTTTGGGCTCAAAACTAAACCTTGAAAAATTAGATGTTTTTGGACCTCATTTCAGTGAAATATTATCAGTTGTGGAGCGTGTTAGATTTCATCCACTGTTTCAGCCCATACTGTACTTGTAAAATTGAAATTTTCTGGTCCACCGGGTTTGGGCCTTTTTGACGGATGTTTTACAGATGTGAACATGATCTGCTGTCGGACACTTAACTACAGGCAGACCCACTTTCAGATTCTACACACATGTTATTGAGGCCTTCTGAAGTGTCTAATCCAAGACCTGTAGATGCAATTTTAAGACGCAACAATCATCGTAGTCGTCCATCTTTGAATTCCTGTAGCCCCTCTTTCTATGGTTTGAGAAATTCCATAACTGTTTATTATGAGCTTAGCAGTATCTTATGCATGGGATGTATCAACCAACCAATGATCCAGGATTTTGTATACTGTTCAAAATCAAGGTTGTGGATGGAGGTGCCCTTGTTCTTTGTAAAATATGGAAGATGTTATTCAAAGTTTGATAGCATATGAACATGGGAAGTGAATATGTTCTGTATCTCTACACCTTTGCTTATATATTGTAAGTTCACTTAACTTAAATTGGGCTTAATCTTATGTGCTGTGAAATAAATGAATTCTTCAGCAGGTTTTGCTGAGCACGTCTTTACTTTCTTATTTGTGCTTTGACCTTGTTTGTCTGTGATTTGTGGATAAAGTAAAAAGATTTTGGATGCTAGATAATTACCTGCTAGCAACTTAGTAACTTCTGTTCAAAGGGACTCCAATGCAATGCATGATTACCTGAATGCTTTAGCTTCTTGAAATTATGAAAGTTTCATAATAGAACCGAGTACAATTCCTTCATTCTTATTAAAGATTTAAATATAACATTACTGGTATTGTGTTCTTTTTTTTATCTTTGGTTTCTCTAAGTGGGATGTGGAAATTTCTGCCAGGACTCTTGCTGTTGGAGTTTACTGACTTTGAGTCGGTGATCCCAGTTTTCTATCCTCTTGCCAGACCACATCATCTTTTTCCTTCATCTGACAATATGGTCGGTTAGCATAATGGCTTGATGGCAATTTGTGTTTTGTGGTTTTCATGTGTGGCGGTTCACTTTAGGTAAATGATCCCGGTTTTAAGATTTCAAGCCGTTTGTGCAATGGGACCTTTGTGCCAATCCACATACAGCCTTGTAGTTGTACTCACAACTGCTTAGCCCTGAAGCACGTGGTCTGCTTACATGTTAGGTAAGGGCCACTATTATGAATATTCTAATGCACCTTCTAGAGACCCAGTGGTGCAAACAACCTGAACTAAACTGGGCTTGGTGCAGCTTTAGCTCATCTGCTTCATCTATAGCTCGAGCCTGGCTGAAGCTTTAGTTAAACTTGAGGGACCGAGGCTGAGTTGGCTTGACCTCATTTTGTGGAGCTTGAGCTACGTTATGAGTGAGCTGAGCTTGAGGTTGTAGTTTACTGTATCATTTTGTGCTGAGCTCAATCTCATGCTTTGGTCAAGCCCTTAATTGAGCGGATCTCAAGCTTTCTTTTTGAGCTAATGGAGACTGAGGTCAAGTTCAAAATCAACTGAAATGACTTAGCTAAGTTGGCTTGTCTTGGGTGCTATAAATATCCTTCAAGTCACCTATATATATGGATTATTTCCCCCCAGAAATTAGGTATAACTGAGTAGCATTGAAGAGTCTCCAAATGAGTATGGAGATTTACTAATGTTGGGTTTGATTTCAGCCTCGATAATACCTATACTATCTGCTTCTTTGGACCCTGCACAGAACTTTTGGGGTGTGGGTGAAGAGGACAAGCTTGAGGAAGCATAAAACAAACCTATTACTTTTGACAATTGTATTATTGGAGAAAACAGCTGTAAGTAATGGAGTGGGGGCATTGAAGTATGGATGAAAAATGCAGTATTGGTTGCGGTATCGGTCAGCCCCAAAAACTGATACAGTATTAGTATGGGTCGCGGTTTGCAGTCCGTCGTGTTTGTTGTCGTGTGAATTTTTTTTAATAAAAAAATCCAAAAATCCAAAAATATTAGAAAAGGTTGAAAAACTTTTTTTTTTAATCAGTAACAAGTATAAATCAAATTATCGGTCTCCCTAATTTATAACATGTTGCATTGCTGCCTTGTCTAAAATTGTGATTTTTTTTTGTAAGAATCATAATTATAATTTATAAACTATCTATTAGTGTGAAATTTTAGAAAATACATCTTATTTGTAATTTATATATAGTGTTGGTATCTTGTATAGTATATATCTCTATCAGGATTCATCGGTTATCATTCATCAATCATCAGTTCATCACTTAATTATTAAGCAAGTTGTGAAATTCAAGAACATGAACATTAACATAGTATATGACATAATGATAGCAAAATAAATTATAAAGCAATTAGAGAGAATGAATGCACACTCTAATTCTAAGTGGAGTGTCGCCTAGGCTCGAGATCATCGTTATTATCATTTCTTCTTCTTTGGTATGGGTTATAATAATATGATCCAAATTCTTTTATTGCACTGCTATACCCTTGGCCATATTAATATTGTTGCCAGGGAACAAAGATCCCTTCATAGTACCATAAGCTATCCTCAGTAGATTGAGATGACTGGGGGCCTAAGTTTAAATGAGGAATAAAAATAGCTTGTTGGGGCTCATGTTGGATCATTCCTTGCTCATACCACGGTTGTGACGGTGAAACTAGAGGCAACTGACGTGGTTAATGAGGGTTGTATCGTACATAGCCTGTTATTGGCCAACATTGCTTACAGCAGTACCTTCCTCCCTCTTTGATCGATGCTACTACCAATCCTTGTCTCAGTTTATAAGATGTATCTTATATAACCACGTGGGGATTTTCGTCTGTAACACTACGAAAATGCTAACTATCTCATACATTAGTGGCTCATCATCTCCATAGTGACCACCATCTCGAGCACCATTCCCAGGAGTATTAGGAGGAATTCTTGCTGATGAGGAAGATGTAGAGATACTCGACTCACTCTCCTTACTTACCTCCTTTCCTCTTGCCTCTGTAGGATTAACCGTAGTACCGCTCTCTTGCTATGTTAAATTAATCTCTTGTAATCTTAAAAGGCTTTTATTAGCTCAAACTCCTTTCCAGTTAAATCCTAAACCATCTCTGCTAGTATTGGATCTTCATCTAATAATGGCTCTTTTACCTCCTCTAGCCACTCACCTAACAAATCATCTTCTGTTGAAAAAATATAGTCTAAATTAATTGCTTAGAAGTAATTTGTTGATCCTCAAATCCTTTTCTACGATTTCGACTTTGGAGCTTGATGTTATCGTGGATGCAGACGAATTTGTTCAAATTATCTATCGTTATTTTGTTTTTTTACTTTTATATGGATAAAAAAAGAGGTACTCCAATTTCTTTCGTAATTTGACAATGATGTAGTTTGACTAAGGACTTTAATTGTAGTTGTCCTCAGTGCTGGAGCACTCTCTTCACAATTCAACCACCATTTAGCTAAAAATAAAAGAAAATAAAATTAAACATTCAATTTTTTAATTTTTGAATAATGAAAATATAATTTACTATTTACAGTTTACAATACTTACCACGATATGTTTATGTGACAGCTCTTTGCACAATACTGTTATCAAAACTTCCTATACCTTTATTGACATTAAAGAAGAAAAAGAATTATCAGTTGTTATGAATGAATAATTACATATATTCAATTGAAGAAGACAAAAGACACGACATAAGATCTCTACTTTCCAATTTATTTACTTGGTTGCCCTAATTGCCTCACAGGTTTCATTTGCTATTCTTTCAATAACATTCTTCAACCCCACTCAAATTTTATCAGTCATGTTTCAATCCAAAGATTCATATCGAAATTGTGAATTGAGAAAGTAACCGGTTAAATGCAAAAATTTAAATGAATGTGTTAAGAAGAATTTAATACAACAATGAACGTCAATAAAAAATCAGTCTCCACTTACCAGTAGTGTGTAAGTCATGATGCAATTGATGCTCCCAACGATTGTCGATGGTCTTCTAATGTTTGATATAAGATTACAATTTGCTTTAATAACTATCTTTGCTCTCTCTATAGCCTCATGTAAGAAGCCCATAGTTGGCTTATTATCACCATTGACCAATTGAAGAACTTTTATTAGATGCTCAAGAACATTAAAGCAATTTCTAACATGAGGCCACATCTTATTGCACTCAATGGTCTTGTACACTTCTTTTGCTTGAGGAATTGGCCGTTTTCCCTACTTAGAATTCATCCATTCATTTGATTTGATGAGTTGGAGAAGCCCTTCTTTATACTTATAAACACTCTTGATGGCTATAAAGCAGGTAGCAAATTGAGTAAGGCTAGCCGTAGCAGTTTATGATTATTTGTAAACTTCTTCACTATTGAAAATGTAACACTCCGACCCGATTTGATCCGGATTAGTGGGTAATTGCGTGCGATTTTGTCGTTAAGTGTGTTTTGATTTTGCTTTTCTTTGGTTTTGAGTCATGGATGGGTCGTTTGGTTGGGTTTGATCTGGTTTAGGTAGTTCGAGCCCTTTTTCGAAATTTTGGCTTTTGATTGACCTTGTCAGTTTTGCATCATTCTGACGTCATCGTGTGTATTTCGTTGAGCTTGTCGATCTTCGTAACTGTCTTGGATCCGAATGATTTCGTTTGCTTTCGTTGGATTGTCAGTTGACTTAAACTGGAAATTGTATAAGTGTTTGGGACTTGTTTGTAATTTGAATTCCTCTTATCTTATAAATATCTTACCTAACCTCTCTCTCAATCGTTCTCTGCTTGTCTCTCTCTCCTTCGTTCAGCTCTTCTTTTTCTTTCGTTTCTGTTTCGTGAGGAAGGAAGAAGGGAGTCAATTTGTGTGTGTTTCCAGTGGATTGAGCCAAGCAACGACCGTAGGGTGTGTGATTTCCATCGGTGAGGCAAGTATAAGCACAAGTAGCATGAACACCGATTGGTATTTGTTTTGATTGTTTGTATCTTACTCTTTGTTGTATGCATCAGTGTTAGATAGCCCTATTGAGTCAGTTTTTCTGTTATCTTTCTGTTTTCAGTCGAAACGTTCGCTTTTTGTATGTCTGTAACTGTTCCAGAAAATGACTCAGTGCACTCACGGCTAAACCGTGAAATGTGCTACGGCTGAACCGTGAAATGGCTTACGGTTAAGCCGAGACCCAGCCGTAACCCTAACCGTAGAACAATACAGAGTGACAATTGAAATAACTGAGAGTTGGCAATTTGCTACTCTTCTACGGCCCAGCCTGATCTAAGCCGTACATTGTACTACGACTAAGCCGTGGACCAGGATACGGCTGCGCCGTAGAGTAAATTACGGTTGAGCCATAAATGCGAATGAACAGTTTGGGGAACCTCGGCTCCGGCGTAGTGCAGATTACGGCTAAGCCGTAAGATGCCTACGGCTAAGCCGTAAGGTCACCTACAGCTACACCGTATAATCCTAAGAACAGCTCTTGCGCACGAGGACTATTCGATGGGTCAAGGTACTTTGGGAACATCATGGACCTGATGAAGCCACGTGGGAATTAGAGGATCAGATGGCGCGTCAGTATCCTTACCTTTTTAAGTGTGATATGTGAGATCTGTATGTGATATGATTGATTGATTGAGGTGCATCATCCGATTTGATTGTGATTGGTATATGGCACTACTGAGCCTCAGCCTTAGGATGCCCGACGGGGTTGACTTTGGTTTAGTTTATGTGTTTGCCTCTGCAGAGTGTTCTGTCCTGGGACTCCGGACCCCGGGAACTAGAGACCCATGCGTACCCTGGCCTAAACGATGGTGTTCTCATTCCGACTGCTCTCGAAAGGGAGAATATGGCCAATGTAGTAGCCACTTTGACTGTTATCTGTTTATGATTCTGATAGCATGCTTATTCATTTGCACAATTTGCTTCGTATACGAACATGCTTACTATGGATCTTGCATTGTGACTTTTGCTCATTAATAGACACAATTCGTGTTATCTTCTTGTGGCTTATATTTTGCTAAGTCGTTGTACTTATGAATTGTTATTGGTGTTGCAGGCTCAGATCCCTCTCCCGATCCTGCGTCGGTCGACCCGACTCCAGGAGAGGTTCGCGAGGCCCCCTCCGGCCTAGAGGAGTGGACTTGATCCATCCTCCAGAGTACGGTTTGCATCATTTTGTTTCCCTATTCATTTAAGTCTGGGTCTATTTGAGGGATTTTTCTGTAACTTGTACTGTGGGCTTGATTGATATATGTATTTTGATTTTTGTGTAGAGCCCTCTATATTGTTATACGTTCTTGTATTTGTTCTTGTAATCAGTCTAATGCTTTTGTAATCCATTATGGTTTGTTCTTGTGGTATGCCTTGATACGTACAGCTTCCGCGTACATCTGTTTGCACGTGTGAATGATCCCTTGTGTGTATATGCTTGGATGGGGTCTAGGTATACATGCATGGAAGTACGTGTGTCATTGGTTAGACTTTCTCTGACCCCCGGTCCCTGAGCTCGGGTTGTGACAGAAACAAGTTTATAAAACTGGTAAAAGAAATTAGTGATTTTCTTCATCTTTTCAATGACTTCTTTCATGACTTTCCCTTTGGCAATTTCTTCAAGCATCAAGTCTACGTAATGTGCTGCGCATGGTGATCAAAAAACATTTGTCCTCTCTTGAATAAGCATCATTCATACTTTCTTCATGTTTGCAGGATTATCGGTAACAACTTGAACTACACAATCTCCTTAATACAATTAATCACATAAGTAAATAACTTATTGATGTATCTAGCATCTTGAATATAATCAGTTGCTTCAACTGATTTGATAAAAAGTGTTCCCAAAGGGCAATAAACTAGAAAATTCAAGAGATAACGTTTTGTGAGGGTCGTCCATCCATCATACATTAGTGTGCAGCTCATTTCTTTCCATATCCTCTTAAAAGTCTCTTCCTAGAGCTATAACTCCTTATTTTTTTCTAACACAAAGATGACCAATTTCATATAGGGTGGGTGCCTTTATATGTGGACCATGTTTTTAACATAGTGGTGAAATAAGGAGAGTTTGCCGTTTGTGGTGGAATAACTACATTTAAAAAGAACTTTCTAGCAGTTTTTACCAAATTTTCCCTTGCTTTATTAAATTTTCCCTCAGCGCTTTTATAATGCTGGGTTGCTTGACTGTTAATTTTCTGTATGCAATTGGGTCTGTTGATTTGCCTGTGTAAGAGGTTGATCCTGTTAGTGTCATTGTAAGAATATGTTGTCAATTACGTGACCAAAGTGTAGTTCAGCTCGAGAAAGACCTAGTTACATCTCTGAAGTTCAAGATCAAGTTAGATCAAGGAAGCTCGAGGACTATCAATGAAGATCAAGCAAGTTCAAGGAAGATCAAGATCAATCAAGAAGATCCTCTATGACTGCCAAGGGATAAGGTAACAGTGCCCCTTAGTGCCCGTAGAATTAGAATAAGAAAAAGGGTTTCTAAACACCCTCTCTGTGTACTACGGCTTGGACCACGGCTAAGCCGTAAAACCTATGGCTCACTCTCCAGAGAGAATATTTTGAGACATTTGTTCTACGGCTGCACCGAAAAAGGGATACGGCTAAGCCATAGTATGATTCATGGTTAAACCGTAAAATTCACGGGCCACTGTCCAGAGAGTGCTCTTGGCCATAGAATGCCTACGGTTGATCTTACGGCCAAGCCAGAAGGCCTTCACGGCTAAGCCGTAAAGTTTACGGGCCACTTTTCAGAGAACAGTTTTGGGAGATTTCAGCTTACGGCTAACCCACTGCTAAGCCGAAAGGTACTCATGGCTAAGCCGTATAAGGATTTACAGCTAAGTCGTAAGATTAACCGTAAGAAGGAATAACGTTGAATCTAGTCAAACTAGCCATTGGATGTTGTCAGAGCATACGGCTAAGCTATAGGCCATTTTGTTTTCAACCGTAGATCAATCCGTTGGAGCTTTTTTGTATTTAAAGAGGACCTCTCCTTTCTTCATATACATTGATTGAACTGAGAAAAATCCCAAGATAGCTGAGCCTTTGCACCATTAGTAAAACCATACTAAAAGCTCCCACAACCACCTACTCTACAACTCGTAAAGTACCATTATTGTTCTAAGAAGAGTAGTTGTGCATTTAAGAAAGGCTTATTTCAATCTGAGAAAATCTTAGTCTTCCAAACCCTCTTAAAACCTCTTCCTTTGGTTGAACACTCATTTGAAGATCTTCATCACCAAGGAGCAAGAACAAGAGGTCAAAGCTTGGAGGCAGTCTTTCAAGCATCAAGAGCACTACTGAAAACTAAGGTATACAATTCCTTGTTTGGGTGTTCTTCTATATTTCAATTCTCTTTGCTGCAGTTGGTGGAAGACAAACCACCGCATCAAAAAAATTGTTGTAATTGGTGGACTAGATCAAGGATTAACCACCTGATCAAAAATCCAGTTGGTGGAAAACAAACAACCGAATCAAAAATTGTTGCAAGAGGTGTTTGTTATGTAAGTACCTCATAATTAGTGGAACCAAGAGAGATTCCTCTTGAGATGGATGTAGGTCTAGGACCGAACCACTATAAATTACTGTGTTTATTGCTTGTTGTGTGTGATGCATGCCTTATATTCTTTTTACTTGTGTTGATCATCTCTGTAAGCTATATCTTCCTTATTCGAATAGCATTTCTATGCATTGTCAACACACACAACTTTGAGCATCTCTCGTGATCTTGCCTGTGGACTCTTAATTTTAATTATTTCACTCTTATAAAACCTCTTTTCTAGGAAAAAAATTTTTAATAGTCCTATTCACCCCCCCTTAGGACTTGGTGAGATGTAGCTATTGCACTTTCAATTGGTATCAGAGCGGGTTACTTCTTAAGGGTGTAATAACCTGAAGCAGATCCGTCTTGTGCTAGAATCGCCATGAATCCTGAAGGAAGCTCTATCACCCGGCTGTTAGATTTTGTGGACTCAATCCATCAGTTGATATAATAAATTGATTAATTTCTTCATTTATCAATAATATCATGCTTTACTTTCATGAGATGAATGTTATTTTACTACTTCATGCACATGACCAATACATATGACATAATGGTTCATGAGTTGAACCGGATCCCATTAGTATATTAGATGTGATATATGTACATGGATGAGATCCACACGCGGGAGATATATGTCACAAATCTTATACTTAAATAGCTTCACAACTAGTAATGAGACTGGGCATCTCATTTGATAAGGTTGTAGCACTTTGATCACTATGAGATAGTGTAATTTGTCTCGATCATCAGAATGTAAGATTCTGGATCACGGTGCTGGTACATTGAATGTATTGAAGGACCATAAGATGCACCTTATGGAATTCTGTCTCAATAATAAGGTATGCTCTCATAATTCCCTAGCAATAGGCTCTCAATCCTGAGACATTGATGAACTTAAGTTTCTATCTGTTCATTTGCTTTGAGTCACCAATGAGTGAGGCCGACTGTAGGTTAACACCTCGGTGTCTTGGGTATGTGGTAGTAGAACTGTGGGAACGTTGAATGATCAAGATGGAATCTATCTCTATTATCTCCTTGTGCCAATTAATGGATTTGTCATTAGTAAGTGCGCACCCATCTCAATTAAGAGTTAATTGGATGGTACTGATGATTACTATGATTAATTCAGGCTCAAGGATAATAAGATGTGGAACTTATATTGGAAGAGACAGATTTATTCCAATTGATCCACGGATATTGATAGAGGGGCCTACTTGTGGTAATTGGGAAGTTTAGGGTCCTCATTGTAATTTATTCCTAAGACTGGAGTGCAATTGCATTTATATAGTGGTCATATTTGCAATTAACTGTGGGCCCGGATTGCACATGAGATGCGGGTTCGCAGTGTTCCAGTTGGAGCCAGCTTTCTAAGGAATTCCTAGTGGTCCCCACGCTAACCCAAGTTATTGGAAAATACTAATCCGACTTGAACTCTAGAAATAAGGTTTTCGAAAAGAGAAAGTTGCTAATTGCTTTGGAAGTAAGACTTCTATTTCAATTCAGCAAGGAAGAGATTCAAAAATATATAAAAACATCTCTTGGACGTCCGAAGAGACTCTCTCACGCCCAAAACCCTATTCGTGCAAGAGTTGCACGAGTTTCTCTCTCCTTTTCTCTTCTAGTTCCTGGGAGTTTCGAGTTGGGATTTCTCCTGAAGATTCCACCAATCTTCTTGAGAAAAGAAATCCAATTCGAGTCATAGCGTGGAAGGCTAAGAGGTGTTGAAGATTCTCATCATCAAGCAGAGTCGTAACTTCTCCATTAGAGCACTACAGATCTCCAAACGTATGATCTACTTCTTGCATATCGTAGATTATTATGGATGTTTAGTACTGTTTGATTCTGTATTTTAGATAGAATATTTACTGTACATGGTCACGAGATTGAGGGTAATGCATCCTGAATTGGGTTTTTGGTCTTATGCATAGTTGATCCCTGTGTCAAAAGGGTCAAAAGTTTTGAAAATCTATCCACGAGACCCACCTACTTCCAACACCGGCCTCCTTTCTTTGATGGAACAAATTATGCCTTCTGGAAAGCCCAGATGACAGCATTTTTGGACTGGGCTGTTTGGGAGGTTATAGAGAAAGGCTGGACGGAACCCACTGAAGATGTGACTATAAATGGTATCACAATCATTAGACCATTGGATCCAGCAAGATGGTCTGCTACTCAGCTACTTCTTAGACAAAATAATGCTAGAGCTTACAATGCTATAGTGTGTGCCATGAATCAAGAAGAGTTTAAAAAGATTATGACAACCACTAATACAAAACAGGCATGGAGAATCCTTAAAGTGACTTATGAGGGCACCTCTGTTGTCAAAAGATCTAAACTTTAGATGCTCACAAGTCAGTCTGAAAACATTCGCATGGAAGAAAATGAAATGTTTACTAACTTTCATATTAAGCTCATGAAAATTGTAAATGAAATGTGGGCTCTGGGGGAAATTCTTCCAGAAGGTAAAATTTGTAGTAAAATCTTGAGATCACTTCCAGAAAGATTTCATCCCAAGGTAACCTCTATAGAAGAACACAAGGATTCAGAACAAATGAAAATTGAAGATTTAGTGGGATCCTTTCAGACCTTTGAACTCAAAGTTAACAATGACAAAAAGAAATCAATTACACTAATGACCTCTCATAACACATCTTCCTTTAAAGATGACATAGGAATAACTAGTAATGACGAGGATGAAGATGTGGCCCTTTTGGCTAAAAGATTTTTAAAACGATTTAAGAAAAAGAGAGTGAAAGATTATAAAAATGAAATCATTAATGATAAATACAAAGGTCGGTCGAGTTCCCTCTCTAGAAGTAAGCATAAGGAGCCTATGTGTTCAAGTGTAAGAAATTTAGACACATATCCACCGATTGTCCACTAAAAGGAAAATCCAAAAAGAAGAATCTAGTAGCCACTTGGGATGATTCATCTGAATCAGATTCCGACTCAGATGAATCACATCAATCAGACAAATATACAGTTCTGATGGCTACTATTACTACATTCAATCTCTCCGAGGAAATGATTAAATCTGAAATAGCGAATGAAGAAATCTCAAGAAGTGAGTCAGAGAGTGAATATGAAAATTCAAGTGATGAGGATAATGACAACACCACGGATTCCTATGAACTACTTTATGAGGGAACCTGTAGACTCGTTGAAACTGTAAGCAAACAACAAAACAAAATTAAGAAGTTAAAAGAAAAGGTTGATAGTATTAATGCTGAAAAGAAGGAATTAATTAAAGAACTTGAAAGTATAAAATCCTAGTTATCAACAGAAAAAGAAAATGTAAACAAATTAAAAGAAAATGAAAAAACACTTTGGAAAATAAAAGATGAAAATAATGCTCTCCACAATGAAATGGCTGTTCTGAAATGATATAAAGAAAAGTATGAGTACAGATTTACCCAAAATGATGAGAAGTGCATTAGACTGTTCAAACTTAGGAAATCTTATAAGGATATGACCGGTCTTGGATATGACAAAAATGTTAATCAATCTCCAAGTTCTGGAACTGTCTTTGTCAAAGGTGCTTTAGAAAATGAAGATACCAGTGTTAAAAACATTTTGGATAGAGCGTCTACTAGTACTCATGCTGTGTCATCAAATGTCATTTGTCATTATTGTGGAAAAAGAGGTCATTTCAAAATGGAGTGCAAGTTGAGAAAAATTCATCATAACATCAGTAAAAAAAATGAGAAAAACACCTCTAAGAAAGTGGAATTTGAAAACAAAATGCTGAAGTCCCAAATAAACAAGTTCCTCTTGAACAAAAAGATGAATAATCTGTTAAAAGAAGTCCAGAAGTCAAGAAAACAATTTGAAATATACAAAAGAGATGAAGCAAAAATTGGAGCAAACTTTCCTTCCTCCCAACATAAAACATTTCAAGTGAAACACCAAAAACCAGTTGGGATCCCCACTACTAGTACACTTAAGTGGATTCCTAAAAACAAGAACCTAGTGGTCCACACAGCTTTTAAAGCTCCAGATCAATCAAGATGGTATCTGGATAGTGGATGCTCAAAACATATGACTGGTAATAAATCTTGTTTGTCTAAAATGATTGAATTCGATAGAGGCACGGTTACTTTTGGTGATGATAGTACTGCAAAAATTATTGGTAAATGAACTTTAAATGTTCCAAACCTACCACCTTTTGAGAATGTTCTGTGCGTTGATGGGTTGAAACATAATTTACTTAGCATATCTCAAATCTGTGATAAAGACTATGCTGTGAACTTTAGTAGTCATAGTTGTGAGATCTCAAGGAATTGAAAGATAATCTTGAGAGGTCTTAGAACTACCGACAACTGTTATGTGGTGGGAAAATCAAATACTTCATCCTCCGCCTCTTGCTTATTAACTAATATTGATGAAGCTAAGTTGTAGCATCAAAGACTTGGCATGTAAACTACAGGGACTTATTCCATCTAAACAAATATATTGAAGGACTGCCCAAGATCAGTAGCCAAGAAAAGATGATTTGTGGAGAATGCCTTCAAGGAAAACAAATTAGAAGTGCCCATAAAATAGTGAATGCTATGAAAACTTCTCGACCTCTAGAACTTATTCATATGGACCTGGTTGGACCAACTAAAAGAGAGAGTCGATGTAAGAAAAGGTACTTTCTTGTCATGGTAGATTATAACTCTAGATTCACTTGGGTTGCATTCTTGAGAGAAATATCTGAAGTCTTTGGAGAATTTAAAAGGATTGTAAAACAAATTCAAATTGAAAAAGGTACTTCAGTAGCCCGAATCAAAAGTGATAATGGTGGAGAATTTGAAAATGATCAATTTGACAAATCCTGTGAGAAATTTGGGATTCATCATGAATATTCAGCACCTAAAACTCCACAACAAAATGGGTAGCTGAAAGAAAGAATCGAGTTCTTCAAGACATGGCCATAGTCATGCTTCATAGTAAGAATCTTCCTAAAGACTTGTGGGCTGAAGCTGTTAATACCAGCTGCTACATCATCAACCAAGTTTATCTTAGGACTGGTACCAATCAGACAGCTTTTGAATTGTGGCATGGGAAGAAATCAAATGTGAAATATTTTAAGGTCTTCGGAAGTAAATGTTACATTTTAAAGGATAGAGAACAACTGAGTAAATTTGACTCAAAAGTGATGAAGGTATATTCTTAGGCTATTCAACACGGAGTCGAGCCTATCGTGTTCTAAATATGAGAACCGGAGTCATCCAAGAGTCAATAAATGTCATTATAGATGATAAATCCACAATTTCTAATGATGTTGATGAAGTGGAAGTTCCCTCAATGACTGAACCCACATGATCCATAGTAAAAACTAATGTACCTACTTCCACTGAAAATTTGGTAAATGTAAAAGATCATCCCATAGATCAGATTATTGGTGACCCTCTAACAGGTGTAAAAACTAGGAAACAATTGGAGAACATTATGAGTCACCTGTGCTTTACTTCTATTTTAGAACTCACATGTGTTGATGAAGCCTTTTTAGACAATGATTGGATAAAAGCAATGCGAGAAGAATTGAACCAATTTACAAGAAGTGATGTTTGGTACCTAGTTCCAAGACCAAAAGATAAAAATGTAATAGGCACTAAATGGATCTTCAAAAATAAATTTGATGAAAATGGTGTTATTGTTAGGAACAAAGCTAGGTTAGTAGCACAGGGTTACTCTCAAATTGAAGGTATTGACTTTGATGAGACCTTCGCTCCAGTTGCTCGTTTAGAATCAATCAAGATTTTGTTATCTATAGCGTGTTTTTTGAAGTTCAAATTGTATCAAATGGATGTTAAAAGTGCCTTCCTAAATGGAATTTTGAATGAGGACGTGTATGTTGAACAACCTAAAGGTTTTATAGACACAAAATTCCCTAATCATGTGTTTAGATTAAAGAAAGCTATGTATGGTCTTAAGCAAGTTCCACGTGCTTGGTATGAAAGATTGACAAAATTCTTATTAGATAATGATTTCCAAAGAGGTAGTGTTGATAAAACTCTTTTCATCCAAAAAACAAGAGGGTTAGTTTTAATAGTACAAATATATGTAGATGATATCATCTTTGGCTCCACGTGTAATGAATTGACTGCTCAGTTCGCTCATCTAATGCAATCTGAATTCGAAATGAGTATGGTTGGCGAACTAAATTTCTTCTTAGGTTTGCAGGTCAAACAATTACGTGATGGTATCTTCATTTCCCAGTCCAAGTACTCCAAGGAATTGGTAAAATGATTTGGTCTAATGGCTGGAAAACATGTCAGAACCCTCATGAGTACAATCATTAAACTTACTAAAGATGCTAATGGTAAAGGGGTTGACTCTAGCCTATATAGGAGTATGATTGGAAGCCTGTTATACCTGACTGCAAGTAGGCCAGACATAGCATTTAGTGTGGGAGCTTGTGCTCGATATCAATCAGATCCAAAAGAATCCCATCTGACTGCTGTAAAAAGAATCATTAAGTACATTGCAGATACATCTGAATATGGTCTGTGGTATCCTCATGACTCATCATCTTCCATTGCTGGATACTCAGATGTTGATTGGGCATGAAACTTAGATGATAGAAAATCCACAAGTGGCGGCTGTTTTTATGTTGGAAATTGTCTAGTAGCTTGGCATAGTAAAAAGCAAAATTCTATATCTTTTTCCACTGCAGAGGCTGAATATATAGCCGCCGGAAGTTGCTGTTCTCAACTCTTGTGGATGATGCAGATGCTTATGGACTATGGCATTAAGGAAGGAATAATGAGTTTGTATTGTGATAACACTAATGCCATACATATTTCTAAAATCTGGTCCAGCACTCTCGCACCAAACACATTGATATCCGACATCATTTCATTAGGGAATTGGTCGAAGAAGGAATCATTGAGCTTGAATATATTTAGACTGAACATCAACTTGCAGACATATTGACCAAACCTCTTGATGTGTTAAAATTTGAAAATTTGAGGAAATCTATTGGTGTTTGTTGTTTGGATTAATTTGTTTTTGCCCAGAACCTACGGCTAAGCCGTAAGTCATTTCACGGCTTCGCCGTAATCTCTATACGGTTAACCCGTATTTGCGCAAACTTTTACCCTACGGCTCAACCGTCAGGGTTTATGGCTCAGCCGTAAAATACTCTACGGCTAAGCCGTACTGGGTTATTTTCGCCCTCGTTCTGTGCGCCGATGTGTACTTAAGTTGGTCTCTTCGTTTCGTTCTTTTCACTGCGCCTGTTCTATTCTTCTGCCCTAGGTCTCTAGTTTTTCCTTCTTCGATTCTGGTTTTCTCCTTCACAGTATACTCTCCCTCCTCGGTATTGTTCTCTTCTTCTTCGATTCTTGTTTGCTTCCGTTCCTTTTTTTTTTTTTTGTTTATCTGTGCTTAGTCTCTTTCTGTCAATTGTGTGCTTCTTCCTTTTTTTTTTTTTCTTGTTCTTGGTTGGGTTTCCTCCTTCCTCTGTTACTATGCCTCCCAAGACCGAAAATGCTTACCCTGCCGGGAAGAGGCCTCGAGCCTCGGGAAGCTCTTCCAGGCCTCGACAGAACTCTCCACCCTCTCCCAGAGTTTTGGTTCCACGGGAACCCACTCGAGATAGGTCATATTTCTCTCGTCCAATTACTGTGGAGAGAAATGTGAATATTCTTGCAGTTGAATCTTATGGTGTTCATACCCTCCTCACCATGGTTGGGTGGGAAAATATACTCAAATGGGGTGGTCCTGGCTTCCCATCGATTGTGCGAACCATGTATGCATCCATCAAGGCTGCATCCTTAGATTCTCTTTCTTTTGAGATTGAATTCACTGATGGCACAAATGTTATCACTCTTGCCATCATTTCTGCCCTTATGTGTGTTCATTTCTGATATGCCGCCCCTCGGTCATCAAGGACTCTTTCTCTGAAAAGGAGAAACAAATTGCCACTTTTGCTCTATGTGGCGAGACCATCCCTTGGAAGGACAAGGGCTTCCTCCCTGCAGCTTCCTTGCTTCCTCACTACCGGATCTTGCATGCAATCTTCACTTGTAATATATATCCTAGGAGGGGCAATTTCTCTGATTTGACCCCTTTCATGGTTAATGTCCTCTATTCTGTCCATATGGGGGTCAAAGTGTGCCTTCCCTCTTTTCTTTGTGCATCCATTATTCGGTTCTGGCTTTGTCCGAGTAGAGGCACCAATGCTTGCGTGTTTGGCTATCTCATGACTCGCCTTGCCTCTCATTGTGAGGTCAATTTACCATCTAATGAAGCTCCTGAGTCTCACCCCACATTTGGAATTGTCAATATTCAAAACATGCGTTTCTTAAAGCAACAAGCAGCTAGTCCCTGCTATCATGACTCTGGGGATGAAGATGACTCACCAGATGGGCCTCCTCCTATAGCACCCTCTACTGCTTCCCCGGGTCCGGTTCCTCCCCTGGCTTCTTCCTCTGCCTCTTTTGAAGCTCGGCTGGCAGCACTCGAACAACGGCAAACAAAGATGGAGAAGTTATTGAAGAAATCTTTTCAATATCTTTCGAAGATCTCCAAAAGCTGCCGGCGAGACGATGTGACGATTCCTTCCCCCTCTCCTCCTTCTAATTGATGTTCTGTCCTGTGCTTTGTTGGCACTGCGTTCTTTATGTATTTTGGACATTGGATGTGCTTCACCTTCTGGATATGTTCTTGATTACATCTTTTGTCATTGTGGGTGATGCGCTCCTTTTGTGTTTAGTTTTGTGGGTCATTTGGAAATTGTGTTTGTGCCTTGTACTGCACCTATTTTCTAATATAATATGGCCATTCCTTCGCCGTTGCTTATCTTTGTGTGCACTTGTTTTTCTTCATGCCTTTCTTTATGCTTTATGGCTGTGGTGCTTGTTGTCTATCTCTTTGTCAATATTGTGCCAAAAAGGGGGAGAATTAATTATATGCATGCCTTCAGGGGGAGCTTTCTAACCTCCCACCTTTCTAGTAGACTGTGTTTACAGACTTTTGCAGGTTTTGATCTTTCAAGACTTATGTAGATCTATTTGGTTAAGGTGTATTCAGTATTGTAATACTTGTTGTATCCTATTGTTGAGTTCAATGTTGTATCATCTTCTTTTTGTATATTTTTGTCATGAAATTGACAAAGGGGGAGATTGTTAGTGTCATTGTAAGAATATGTTGTCAATTACGTGGCCAAAGTGTAGTTCGGCTCGAGAAAGACCTAGTTACATCTCTGAAGTTCAAGATCAAGTTAGATTAAGGAAGCTTGAGGACTATCAATGAAGATCAAGCAAGTTCAAGGAAGATCAAGATCAATCAAGAAGATCCTCTATGAGTGCCAGGGATAAGGTAACAGTGCCCCTTAGTGCCCTAGAATTAGAATAGGAAAAAGGGTTTCTAAACACCCTCTCTGTGTACTACGGCTTGGACCACGGCTAAGCCGTAGAACCTACGGCTCACTCTCCAGAGAGAATATTTTGAGACATTTGTTCTACGGCTAAGCCTACGGCTGCACCGAAAAAGGGATACGGTTAAGCCGTAGTATGATTCACGGCTAAACCATAAAATTCACGGGCCACTGTCCAGAAAGTGCTCTTGGCCATATAATGCCTACGGTTGAGCTTACGGCCAAGCCGGAAGGCCTTCACGACTAAGCCGTAGTATGATTCACGGCTAAGCCGTAAAGTTTACGGGCCACTTTCCAGAGAGCAGTTTTGGGAGATTTCAGCTTACGGCTGATCCACTGCTAAGCCGAAAGGTACTCATGGCTAAGCCGTATAAGGATTTACGGCTAAGCCGTAAGATTAACCGTAAGAAGGAATAACTTTGAATCTGGTCAAACTAGCCGTTGGATGTTGTCAGAGCATACAGCTAAGCCGTAGGCCATTTTGTTCTCAGCCGTAGATCTATCCGTTGGAGTTTTTTTGTATTTAAAGGGGACCTCTCCTTTCTTCCTATACATTGATTGATCTGAGAAAAATCCCAAGATAGCTGAGCCTTTGCACCATTAGTAAAACCATACTAAAAGCTCCCACAACCACCTACTCTACAACTTTTAAAGTGCCATTATTGTTCCAAGAAAAGTAGTTGTGCATTTAGGAAAAGCTTCATTCAATCTGAGAAAATCTTAGCCTTCCAAACCCTCTTAAAACCTCTTCCCTTGGCTGAACACTCATTTAAAGATCTTCATCACCAAGGAGCAAGAACAAGAGGTTAAAGCTTGGAGGTAGTCTTTCAAGCATCAAGAGCACCACTCAAAACTAAGGTATACAATTCCTTGTTTGGGTGTTCTTCTATATTTCAATTCTTTTTGCTGTAGTTGGTGGAAGACAAACCACCGCATCAAAAAAATTGTTGTAATTGGTGGACTAGATCAAGGATTAACCACCTGAGCAAAAATTCAGTTGGTGGAAGACAAACCACCGGATTAAAAATTGTTGCAAGAGGTGTTTGTTATGTAAGTACCTCATAATTAGTGGAACCAAGAGAGTTTCCTCTTGAGAGTGGATGTAGGTCTAGGACCGAACCACTATAAATTACTGTGTTTATTGCTTGTTGTGTGTGGTGCATGCCTTATATTCTTTTTACTTGTGTTGATCATCTCTGTAAGCTATATCTTCCTTATTCGAATAGCATTTCTATACACTGTCAACACACACAAGTTTGAGCATCTCTTGTGATCTTGCTTGTAGACTCTTAATTTTAATTATTTCACTCTTATAAAACCTCTTTTCTGGAAAGAAATTTTTAATAGTCCTATTCACCCCCCTCTAGGACTTGGTGAGATCTAGCTGTTGCACTTTCAGATCCTTCTCCTCAATATCTTGTGGGCAGGGTTGTTTTTTACTAAATGCCGATGCAAACCCCCTCCCCTGGCTCTAGAGGAGTCACCCTTATCGTATTATCTACCTCTCATGACTGCGTCATATTGCATCTTTCTTCTCTCCTCCTCCTTTTGAAGTGATCTCAGACTTTCTTTCCTACTCCTCTTCAAATTTGGATACTCATCATCATCGGAGAAAATAATTTCTCCCTTCTTAGACTCAAAAACTTCTTTTCTACATGCTTCAAATTCCTTCTCTCTTCTTTTCTCTCTAACAACTCTTTTTTATTTCCCTGCATCCAAAAGCTCTTATGTTTCTTTTTTTACATTAGGTGGCACTTTAGTACACTTAGCAACTTGGTCTTGCTAATGAGCCAAGTGTTACTTTATTCTAGTAATCCCTCCATTGATAGTTTTTTTTTACAGTAGTTGCATTTAACCTTTTGCTTACTTTTGGCTTCTTCACTATGGCTCCATGCCGGATCAATTTCACACACCATTTCTATCTCCTTTGACTTTTTACAAAAAATATATATATCTTATATTCTTATTTATTGAAATAGTGGCATGGTGCAATCTTTTTATGGTAAAATCATATTGGAATAAAAGAACATTGAAAAATTACTATACATGAGGTATACAATAATCATGTAAACTAAAAAAGACATATTTATGGTGAAATCATCAAATAAATCATATTTTGATAGTAAATCATTAAAAATTTGAAAATAAATAAACTTCAAAAAAATCTAAATCTTCTAGATCTATATATTCTACTACTAAATCCACTAAAATGCTTCATAAACTCATGTAATTGCATACCAAATTACAAATTGATTAAAGATACTCTTAGTCTTAACTCTTAAGTTTAACATTTAAAAAAAACCCTAACTTCAACAAAATCCCTTGTGCAAACTTTAAAAATCATATTTATGGACAAATCATCAACACGTTATATTTTGATATTAAATCATTAAAAATCCAAAAATAAATTCAAAAATATAAAAATAGTGACATAAAAGAACAATGAGAAATTGTCATACTTGAAATATTACAATGATTATGAAAACCTAAAATGCCAAAATAATGGTGAAATCTTCAAAATATCATATTGTAATATGAAATTATTAATAAATCCAAAAATAAATAAACTTAAAAAAAATCTAAACCTTATAGATCTACATATTCTACTTCTAGATCTACCAAATGGATTCATAAACTCATCTATTTGCCTACTAATTTATAAAAAACACATTTTACAGTTCCAAGAAAAAAAAACCCTAACCTTCATCAAAATCCCCAATTTTTAAAGTACCAAATAATATATCAACCTTTAAAATGCACAAATCCAAGTGAATGGGTGTATATGAGAATCATCATTTATAACTTTTATCCTCTTAGTCTCTTACTAAAGAAATCTTTACAAAAAGAAAATATATAAAAAAAAGAGAAAGTACCAACCTTAGAAAGAAGAACAACCCTCAAAATGCAAATCCAAGAAATATGAGTCTTGTGAACTTGATCTAGTGAACTTTTGTGAGTTAATTCGGGTGAAATGAGGAGGGCTATCTATTGTTTGCTTTCGAAGTATAAAAATATAAATAGTTAAAAAAAATAATAAAAAAAGAATTAAAAAAATGATGATAAATTATGGTCCAATTGAGTGTCTGTAAAAATTTATGTAGCGAGTATGTGTGGCAATGAACAAGGACTAAGTCTACTTCTTGGGTCTTAACTTTACTTATATCATATGAACTCAAAAACTTTTGTGTCGGAAATAGTGAACGAGTGAATAGTGTCCATAAAGTCTTTCAAGGGATTCTGTGCGAAACTGCCCGATGACTTAGTATGCTCCCTGAATCCTAACTTTTCCTATGTCACATGAACTTGGAAACTCTTACAATAGAAAAAGAAAGTGAGAGAAATTTTGAATTAGGCCAAAGGAAAAAGCTACCTAAGAGTATGTGTGAAAGTTACCTCGGATTATGGAAAAGGCTACCTATGCGATTTCAAAAAAAAAAAGAGGCCTTTTCAAAGTAAATAATAACATGCCCACCCCTCATAGTAGCTTTGAGAGAAATCTTGTGGGCTCCTAAATCTAGAGATCCAAATATTTAAGGGGAAATTCTATTTTCAACTTTCTTTTGGAGCATTGGGAGGATTGATTTGATATATACACTTGCACCAAACACACAAGTTGGCTTGAACTTTGTGAAAGTTTTTAAAATTAGAATTGTGAACTAGATTTTGAAAAGTCTAAGATTTTGATAATTCTAAAATTAAAAATATCTGATCTAACTTGAGATTCTTTTAGGAAATTTCTTTTCGGTTTGGTTTCTATTTATTTTCTTAGGGTAAATGAATTTTGCTGGTATAGTCATTACAAACCTTCATGAGGCACAACTTGTCTACTAGAGAGAACCTAGGGATTTAAGGGCTTACTATATATGCTAAATGTAGGTGAGAGTACTAGCAAATGACTTTTCTTTTCATCATTCTTAGTTGCTTTTATTTTTTTAGGGTTAGTTTACATAAAAGGACTTCTCTTTTTGGCAATTTTTGCTAGGGACTACCAAAATACTGGTTGGGGGAGTTCTAAGTTCATGAATTTGCATCATTTAGGCCTGATTTTAGGTAGAGTTATGGACTTAATTAAATGAAATGCATTGGTTTTCCTATAAAGTCATCATTTCATGAATTTTTCACCTTGAAATTAGAATAACAGCATTTTATACTCATTATTTGCATCATTTTAATATTTTATGAAAATTTCTAATTTTTTGAAGATTCCTAGTTGGATTAGGATTCTGTCCGGAGGGGTTCTAGTTCGATCAAGGTTTCTAGTACTTAACTAGTTGAGCTAAATGAAAACTATAGGACCCGCTGAACTTTAAGGAAGATTTTGTGAAAAGTCCAAGTTGCATAAGAACTCTAACTTAGAACCCACATACACACATATAAAGAAGGGTTCCACGCATCATATTAGCTGAAGAGTCCTAACTGCAGTAAAAGACTTCTCATAGGGCCTACTATTCAAATAGAGGAGCTATCCCACATGGCAGCATCCAAATTAGTTGCATATTTGAATTAATCCAAAAAAAAAAAAATTCTGGTGGGAGATAAAACCAATGGAGTTTGAATCAGCTATAACTAATCTTCTTTCAAATAAAGAAGTGGTATAAAAATAGAATCCATTGCAAATCAAAATTCAAAAGTCTTTGCCTATATTAAAATGGTCATAACTCTCAATCCAAATATTAGTTTCATGCAAATCACCTATCGTTGGAAAGCTCTTTCAAGCTAGATGTCTGTGGAGGCCAAGATTGCGTAAATCAGAGTTAAACTAAGAAAGTTATGGACCAAAAAATTTTCAAGTACATTTTTAGACATGATTACAATTAAATCCTCACCATTGATAATCCATTGTTGTACATCCTGTGAGAGATCCCATCTGAAGATTAGACAAACCATCCAAAGGTTTCTGAAAGCTTTCATCTCATTCATATTCAAAAAGGATAAGAGATTCATTTCATGAAATACAGATTTAATGCATCTGTAAGATAACCGGAAGAAATAAAAGGATGCATGGAGGTGTGCGTGCATTCCAATCTCCACCAACTTTGGACAACCAAGCCATTTCTCTCCTCTCTCTTCCTCCCATCAATTTTCTATTTTTATTTTTTAAGGTATTTGTAGAGCCTTGTTCTAGAAACGAGGATTTTAAAATAGAGATTTTTAAAGAGTGAATATTGTACAAGAATGCTCTTAATGAAATTTATAATGAAGATCTTGACAATGTCTGGCTAATCCCTTGGATTGGAGCACACAAATGAAGCTATGGAAATTGCTATTTTAATTTATGTGGTTATTTGGTTCTCTTCCTGTCTTTTTTAAATGAATGCTCTATTAGAATAATAGATTTGTCTTCATGCCATAGGCACCCTCTGTTTTTATTTCTAATTAAAATAGTTTGATAATTTATGCTTATTTTGATAGATTATGCTTAGGGTTGAGACCCTTTGATAGTTTATGCTTAATTTGATAAGTTATGCTTATGATTTTTCATTTTTTTATGAGATGAAAGAGGTCTAGGGTGATGATTTTATTCTTTTAATTAAAAATTAGTTTTAATGAAAGACAAATCTATCGGATCAAAAACATTGATTTGCTTCTGATCTAAATTATTTTGAGACAAATAATAGAATAATTGCATGCTTCGATTAATTATGTTGCTTAGTAGAGTCTGGATGTTTTGAGATGTTTTTTTTTTATTGATTTTTCATTACTTTCAATTGCATTAAAATTTTTACTTTACTAGTTCTACTTAGATTCCAATTGCCTTTTCTTAATCTTTGATTTAAAAGGTTCAGATTTTCATTTTTAATTTAGTGGTACTCCTTGTAGGATTGACTTGTATTTATCACTGTCTCGTAAAAGATAACTGTGCACTTGCAGTTTTTAATGGTTATAAATTAAGATTCATGACACTTTTCATGACATTAATCAATGACTAGCTACACTATCCAGTCAACCATTCATGCCCATCACATGCATCATGGTCCATCATACGATCACAAGTAACTAGTCAATTGATTTTTAAGCACCGATGCCTACTTCAAGCAATCATGTCCCTCAAACAACCATGGGTAACCAATCAATAAATTCATATGATAAAATCCAACATTGGTCCTACTTCGATTAAAACGAGATACAACTCACAGTATTATTTATCTTTATTTTGAGTGTGGGTTGATCTGTTTGACTGTCCTTCCAAGGCTTAGAGAAATCATATCTTTCAAACTTGGGATTTTTTTTTTGGATATCATTAACGAAATCAACAAAAATTTATTGTTAAGAATTATTAAAAATAAAGAATATAAAATAATATGAGGCCCTTTGGGAAGAAAATCTTGGCTCTACACTTATCAAAGGTGGGCCCAAGTGGGAATCATGGAACTCTCTTAAGAGGAGAAGATTTTCCATTTCTACGATTAGGTTAGAGGATGTGATATGATTGATGTTGAGAAGAGGAAAAGTTAAAGAAAGAGTTACGTATAAAGGCTATTCTTGAATCAAATCTAACTTAATTAGTGCAAAGAGAACATGGCACGAATCTACGGTAACGATGGTTTAAAGTTTTTTTATTTAACAATCAATGACGTGGTGATCTATCATTGGTTGGAATAGGGTGTCCTACTATACTATACTATATACTATAGTTTGGTGATGCACCCAGCAATGATGCTGCCTTGCTCAAAGTTGGGGCAAGCAGGTGACTTTAACCGATTTATTTGCCTTCACTCATGCAAGAGAGAGAGAGAGAGCGGGGTGAGATATTTAGATTTGTCATTAAAATAGGAGATTCCAGACTTGATACTTAGTCAAACGCAACAAACACCGATTTGTACGAATATTTTTTTTAATAACAGTTAGAAAAGGAGAGGGTGCATTTGTTTTGTTGACGAGTAGATATTTGTTTGTTTGTTCGTTTGTTTTATGGTCTCTGTAGAAAGAAAGAAGAAAGCAATTGTGGATAGCGATGGGAAGAAGAAGAGTTTGATTTCTTAAATATACTCGTTTATTTTATTTGTTGATTGTGATCCAAGTAGAGCAATCGAATCGAACTCAGGAAAACATAAATCTCTCTCTGTCTCTCTCTCTCTCTCTCTCCGAGTTTCATTCACAAAAATCTCTGTGCAAGTTTTCTTCCTTCAGTTTCCAAGGAAATCAGATTCATTCGATCTCGATCTACTGCTTTTGTTGTTGCGATCGATCATGGCGGCGGGATCGTTGAATGCTTCAATGCTGCCTGCGTCATCCAATCGGATGTTGAAATCCCGATCACCGCTTCCGGAGAAAGTTGTTCCGATCTCTTTCCGGTCGTCGTCGTCGTCGTCGTCGTCGTCGTCCTTTTTTGGTGGCAGAGTCTCAGCATTGGATGAGGATCCGAAGAAGACTGCATCATGCGGGAGGAGGGGAAGAAGAAGAGAAGAATCAAGAATGAAAAGCTTCTTCGTGGCCAACTCTGTTTTCGCAGATGTGGCCAAAGATCTAATGGTTTAGTTTAAATCTCCCTTCTTTCTTTCTTTCTCTTCCTTGCTTCTTCTCACTGCTTCCTCCCTCTCTCTTATCTTAACTGACATTGCAAGTGATTGAAACACATACATTCGGTGTAATCAGATGTTTTATTTTATTTTTTTATTGCCATTGCCGTATGTGACTATATATATGTGATTATTAGAGTAGAACTAAGACTAGATTCTTAGCGGCTCCTCCTCGCAATATTCTGCTCTCTGTTTCATGTAAATCATCATCCTTTTCTCAGAATTCATGTTTGGGTTGTGATAACGTTTTACACTGGCTTTCATGTAAATAGTAATAATAATAATAATAATAATAAAATTTGTGGTTACCGCACGCGATGAAGATATAGTAGATATTCATGCATATGATAGGCAATCCAACTGTTTATAGTTGTTTCAAGCCTATATGGGAGCCACTGTAACTTATGAGTTTCTCTCTCTCTCTCTCTCTCTTGCTGTGTGTAACAATGTGGATTTTGATTGATTCATATTTTGTTGCAATATTCATGTGATTAGCTGGCATTTTGTAATTTCTTGCCTTTTATGTTGCCAGGAAGCTTATCTTTGTATTTTTTTGACTGGTTGCACAGGCCTTGCAGGCACCAGTGTTTACAAATCCGCAAGCAGACCCTAAAACGGTTGCCTCAATCATATTAGGTGGTGGGGCTGGAACACGACTTTTTCCTTTAACCAGGAGAAGGGCCAAACCAGCTGTAAGCAAACTTATGATCTAAACGTATTTCTTACTTTTCATGTTCATTCGTGCTATATCACGGCGTGACTTGCATACTTGCATTTTCAAGAAAGACCCAAGCATGTTGCACCCAATCTCTAATGTGGTCCCCTACACATCCTACTCTCTGATTATTGGGGGTCAGCCAAGTGGACTCACAGAAGCCATCACACCATTGTGCTGGATGACTAATTATTGTTTATGATATGGTTCCTATGCTTTATTTTTGAAAATACAGTACAATAGTCATCATGTAGGTTTCCTTTGTCTTTCAAGATGCATTATGGGGCACTTTGAAGTCCATTTCTTTCAAGGATTTGGGTCCTTTATTTATTTTTACTTGATCAGCGAAGAGCGATATCTTGCTGAGCGAGAAAGAGTATACGATGTCGTTTTGTTTTGATAGAGAGAATGTGTTGTTCGGTACTGCCTTCCATTTCATCTCATCAATTAGGCTGCAACCTCAATTTCAATTTTGAAAATTTGAGAAGTACTTCCTAAATAAGGGTAGTTTCTGCCAGGTAGTTAAACTACCAAGATGATAAGAGAATAAAACACAAGGCAAATGTATGGGAACTCTTCCTTGGAAATTGAGCTATATGAACAAATTTCCTAAGTAAGGGCAGTTTCATCTCTCTCTCTCTCTCTCTCTCTCTGGTAAACAAGTGCAAGTTGCATGCATTAGCTGTCAGTCTTTATACTTTTGGATACTTCATACTCCAAACCAGCGTTTGCCCAGCCATTCAAAGAAAAATAAATTTTTTTCTGTTCATCAAAAGTGGAAATTTATGAACTCAACATGAAGAAGAGGAACTGTCTAGGACTGATTGGGACCGATCTGGAGATTGCATGCATGGATGCGGTTTTGAGTCCAATGGGCCAGATACAGAGTTTGGGTATGAATATCTTACCTGATGGGACCTGGAACTTGTCTCTTGTGCCCGGCTATTTCTATTATGTCAGTCTACATTTTTATGGTATGGGCATATTTATGCTAATCCATATGAGTTTGACAACTCAACACTTTCTCTATATAATTATCTTTTAACAACACTCCAAAAGTGTAGCATTTAATTCAGATTAACAAGTATTTTAAGGAACTAACACTTAGAATAATGCTTTAAATTGGAAAAAAAGGACTTATATATCGAAGGAAAATGAGGACTTTTGGCTCCAATTTTGGTCTTCAGTCTTAAATGAGCTCACCAAGACCACGTGCTTCGCTTATCAGGCAGACTGATCTGGGCTGTGGATTTGGATATGGATCCTGTAATGTAATTGGACTGATCCATATGCATATGGATCCAGCTCAACTTGCCCCGTTGATGATCCTAAATAGAAACTGTGGAACATCTAGAATAAGTTAGTGGAATGAATTTCCTGAGGTTCTTTCATTCATTGCATGGTAAATTACTGAATGCTATGTCTTCTTGATTCTGTTTTGGTGTAAACATCTTTTTTAAATAGAATTCATTGCTACACTGAAACAATAATAATAAAAAATGTTGAATGCCATGGTTTGAGTTCTATCAGGAGACAGTGAATTTTGAGTAATATTGAAACCCAACTACTTGTTTTTGCGTAGATCATGTAGACATAGTTTCACTATGTTATATAAAATTGTTGATACCTTTGCAACTTATAGACATAGTTTCACTATGTTATTTAAAATTGGGGATACCCCAAGCACTTCAATACTTATTTTTCTTTTTTGGAAGTTATTCTTGATTTTTTTTTCTTTCTTTCTTGAAAAGTGAATAATATGTATCATGAGAGAGATGATTCCCAATTACTTGTATAAGCCTAGCATACCCATTCCCGAAGATTTTGGTATTGGTATTGGATACCTCACTTATACTTGTAGGGTTCAAGTTTTGTGTATCCTACAGCTCTGAGTCATTTTTTCATATGGTTTCATTATTTTTTGTACTTTTCAATGTGGAGAAAGAAAATGGTACAAAGAATGTAAATGAGAAATGGTACAAAAAATGAAAATGATGATAATCTAATTACATTTAGATGTTCTAAATAAAAATAATAGGATATATGCGATTTTATCTTATAGATAGGATAGCGGTATCATTGTCATGGATTTCAAAAAGTGCAGTCCCTATACCATTTCCGTATCTGCCTATCTAGGCATCATTGCATGAATGGAGTAACATATCCTAGCATCTTATTAACATTTTCCATATCTTATTTTCTGGTTCCTAGGTACCAATTGGAGGGTGTTACAGGCTTATTGATGTTCCCATGAGCAACTGCATCAATAGTGGAATAAACAAAATTTTTGTCCTCACCCAATTTAACTCTCAATCTCTCAACCGTCATCTTGCTCGAACCTATAATTGTGGAACTGGGGTCCACTTTGGCGATGGATTTGTTGAGGTATGCTGCTTTTTTTTTTTTTTTTTTTGGTCATCCTAATCCAAGATAAAAAGGGGCTACTTCACTAGTTTTGACAACAGTGAAATCAAACCCTGGAAGGGGCTGTAAACATGTATGTATGAATTGAGTGAAACAGGGGTCTAATGTTTTTCTTTATTCTTCTTCTCATAGAGTTCTTCCTTTGACATATAGCATTCTTCTTTTGACATCTCTACATGATTCAACTCCGGATAGGTATTAGCAGCTACTCAAACCCCTGGTGAACTCGGAAAGAAGTGGTTTCAGGGAACAGCTGATGCAGTACGGCAGTTCATATGGCTGTTTGAGGTATTGAGAACCAATTCAAATTGGATAAATGAATCATAGTAGGGTAGCTTACACTTTCATCCACTGATACAGAAACAGATGCTTGAAGACTTTGGCTTGGTTGCTTGATATGTGATGAATCTAGGATCTCATAGGGAATGTCCTTTATATAGTGGGACATGAATTGGTGAGGGGCTAACGGTGGAAATCTGGAGGGGCCATCAAATTCCTTGAATTGAATTTCTCAAGGTGAAGAATGGAATTTAGATTCTAAGGAAGTGGTCATATTTTGATGGTCCCTTCTGATCTATCCTCCTTCTCAGTGCTTCTTTTAGTTAACCCTTTAGTGTACTGTGTGTTCACTCTTAGCCATTTGATGGAAATCCATTCCTTATGAAATCCTAGGAATGCATTATGAATTAAGAAAACCAGGCACTTCAAGTTTATTTGCCTTTTCATGTGTCATAATAATTCATGTATAACTCATGACAAGCTGTGCAGGATGCCAAGAATAGACATATTGAGAACATTCTGATTTTGTCTGGAGATCATCTTTATCGGATGGATTACATGGACTTCGTGCAGGTTTAAGCTAAACTTCTTCTATCGCTCGAGTTTCATAATTCTTTCACATTATTTCTAGAAATTCATCTTAAAATATTGAAAACTTTGCACAGAAACACATTGACTCAGGTGCTGATATATCTGTTTCTTGTGTCCCAATGGATGAAAGGTAAATGCTTTTAAATGTAGATGAAATTTGTAAGAGTGCACTTGATGATTATTTAATATGTAAATTTCCAGAAAAAAGTATAAATCATATCCAAACATTGTATATATGTGCCATTTTGTTATCTTTTTCTGTGGTCCTACAGCCGTGCTTCTGATTTTGGATTGATGAAGATTGATGAAACTGGTCGAATCCATCAGTTTTATGAAAAACCTAAGGGTGAAGGTCTGAAGTCCATGGTAGCTACTATTCCTATGCACTTGGCCCTTTTTAAAAAAATATATATGCGTATTCATATTACAGTTGAAAACAACTCATTTAGAACATAAAATGAGAGGGTGGAACTATTTCTCATGCAGCAAGTAGACACAACTATTCTGGGATTATCTACCGAGGATGCAAAGAAATTTCCATACATTGCATCAATGGGGATATATTTGTTCAAAACAGAGGTTCTGCTAAAGCTTCTAAGGTAATTTTCGGGCTGTATTTGGTCCTGGAACAAAACATGCACTTCTTAACCTCTTAACCATTGAGTGTGTGTGCGCTTTTTTTTTTTTTTTTTTCTGGTAGAAGTGTTTCTATCTTCATGTATGACCAAAAATGAAAAATAGTTGCTACATCCTTATAGTTGTGTATATACAAAAATCAAGGTCCTACTAAAACTTCTAAGGTGACATTCTGGTTATACTTTTTCTGATCCAGGACAACATGAAATCTGCTCTAATGGGATGCAATGCAATTAGGAATAAAATTAATTAACAAAGAAAATTAGAATCATGCCAATCATGAGTAAATAAATAATCCAAGTAATGAATCAGCCATAGATCTAAAGTCTTTTCACAGATCCCGCAATAAAATCCTTTGATTTGAGGGGTGAGATCCTAATGGAAGGTAGAACTTTCAATGCTTAGGGTTGTGATCTATATGAAAAGGATATATGTGAAAGTAATGCCAAAGTAATCATCATCAGATCTGAAGGTATTGGCTCAACATTCATTAAATAGATCTGAAATTGTAATGGATGTGGTAAAGCTCGGCAAAAGGGAAAAGTAGAAAAGATAATGGTTACCGTTGTTGGCCTCTCACTAACTCCAGTCACAGAAAGTGTTAGTGGCGGTTGGTCAAGAAAGGTGGCTTGCAAAACCCAAGAAGAAGAAGAAGTAGTAATCTCCTTTATGCTCATTCAATCATCAAAATTCATAACATAGCATGAAGAAGAAAAGAAAATCCCCCAATCTGAAATACAATTATCCTACCATCCAAAAAGGGAAAGAAGCCAACAAAATAAGCAAAAAAAGAAAAAAGGGGGGAGAAAGATCTCCCTTGGGATGCCTTGTGCACGGCCTTGGGATTGTTGCGCAACATGTCTTGCACATGACTTGTTTTTCCTTTTATTATATATATATATTTTATATTTGTTGTGGCCCCCTTCTCTTACTTACTACATATCTCTTAATAAACTTAAAACACTTAAAACACGGGCCACTCTTCTTTAACAAAGACTTCTAAAAATTAAAACATGGGACCCTTCAATTTTAAAAGATCTTTATTTCAACCCATGTGACACTTCCCAATGTGGGTCTTTAAAGAAATTGTGCACATGGGCCTTCATCTCTCCATGGACACGATCATCTAAAACCTAACTACCAGATCTCCTCGGGTGGTAATCCAACGGTGGATTTATGTCTTCCTTACGATCGAAACTTGGATATTAATCATCCATCTAGATTATAGCTTGATTTGCTGCAGTACGCCTTCTTCTCTGATAAACTTTATATGGATTGGGAAAATTGGGTATGATGCCCCCATTAATTCCCCGTGGTTGGGAAAACCTCACCTTCGGTGAGATAAACCTATTGTAGCGCTCAAGAATGTCTGGATTAATACACTGCAATTTAGTTTTGGTGATCCATGTGTTGTCGTGTTGAAGTTGATCCTTCCATTCAACAAGAAACTTTTGGATGCCCCCTTGCCTGGTAGAGACCAACTAGTCATCCAATATATCTTCCACTAAATCCTTCATTGGATCTTTAGGTTTGGGAGGTGGAGTTGGCTGGGGGAGGTGAGAAAAGGATGTAGGCTCAAAACTTGATAGGGAACTAGAGGGAGACAGTACTGGATATGGATCAATAGGAGATGGTGTGGGACCGTAGAAAAGACGAGGTCCTCAATATTGAAGGTTGAACTAATGCCCATATCTGAAGGAATATCTAACACATATGCATTAGGACCCAACCTCTTCAAAATCTTATATGGACCAGTACTGCGAGCTTGTAACTTCTTTGTAATCCTATGTGGGAATCGTCCAGGCCTTATGCGAACTATCACTTCATCACCCACTTGAAATTCAGTGAATCTACAGTGTGAATCCGCAAAGGATTTGTAATGTTCATTATGTTAATTAATTCTTTTCTTGATATCATTATGCAATGCATGCTTACGTTGGATGAATGCATCAGCCAACTCAGATGGACGATGAATTGATGACATGGGAATGAGATCTACAGGCATTCTAGGCTTATAACCACTGACGACTTCAAAGGGACTCATGCCTATAGATCTATTGAAAAAACTATTGTATGTAAATTCAGCTACTGGCAAGACAGATTCCCATATGCGGACATGTTCACCCACAAGATATCTCAAGCGATTCCCCAAACTTCTGTTCACTACCTCAGTTTGTCCATCAGTCTATGGATGGTAGGCAAAAGAAAATTGCAATTTAGTGCCTAAGAGTTTTCACAGTGTTTTCCAGAAATAGCTAGTGAACTTTACGTCCCTGTTAGATACAATTGTCTTCGGAACACCATGAAGACTGACAATATGCTCAAAGAAAGTCTTTGCAATGTGCGAAACATTGGAAGGTTTTGAACAAGGGACAAAATGGGCCATTTTGGAAAACAGTCCACAACCACAAAGATGGAATCATACTGCTTCAATGTTTTGGGAAGCCCAAGCACGATGTCCATGCTGAGATCTTCCCATTGTGCATGGGGAACGGGCAACGGAGTGTATAGGCCAGTGTTCTGTTTGCGCTACTTTGCCAGTTGGCAAGTGTGGCAATGCTCAATTGTGTGCACGTCTCGTTTGAGACTAGGCCAGTAAAAACGATCTTTTACGAAAAGAATGGTCTTATCTCGACCAAAATGAGCTCCTACTCCTCCAGCATGGAGTTCCCAATTCAAGAACTCTCTCATGGCAGTACGGGGAATACAAATCTGATTGCTTCGAAAGACATGTCCATCTCTCAATGTGAAACGCTCAACACTGCGCAAATGGTTATTAGATAATGTGGCAAACAATTCTCCGTATCTGGACATGTTGGGTAATCATCTCGTAGATGATCAAACCTTGTGACTTCGACATTCAGAGAGTGAATCAAATGGATTCTGCGACTTAATGCATCAGCTGGTTTACTAGCCACTCCTGCCTTGTGTTTTAGCACGAAAGTATATTCTTGTAATAGTTCAACCCATTTGGCATGTTCCACTTTTTACTTAGATTGGGAGTTTTGGTACCGTAATGCTTCATGATCAGCGAACAAAACAAACTCTTGTGGTAAAAGGTAATGTCGCCAATGTTTAAGAGTTTGAACTATCACGTAGAATTTTCTTTCGTAGTTGGAATTTTCTTTCACTCTGCCTCAATTAGCTTCTCGCTGAAGCAAGCGACCGGGTGTCCTTTCTAGCTCAAGAAACCTCCTATTCCAACACCAGACGCGTTGTAAGCCACTTCAAAACCTTTAGAAAAGTCAAGCAACCGCATGATAGGTGTCTTTGTCATTGTGGCTTTATTTTCTTGAAAGGTGATAGTAGCGGCTGGTCTCCAACGAAACTCTCCCTTTTTCATACAGTCAATGATTGGAGCCATGATGATACTTAAGCCTTTGATGAATCTACGGAAACTATGGCCAGTCCATGAAAGCTACGTACCTCATGAATATTGGATAGAATTTTCCATTCAATAATAGCGCAAATCTTTTCAGGGTCAACGGCCATGCCCACGGCGGAGACTATGAAACTTAATTAAATTACATTGTTCCTCATGAACATACATTTTTTAAGGTTTGCATACAGTTTTTCTTTCCACAAAGTACTACAAACTTGCTAAAGTGCTTAAGATGTTCTTTGGATGTGCTATAGATGAGGATGTCATTGAAATACACTACCAAGAACTTGCCAATAAACAGCCTCAACACTTGTGTCATGATCCGCATAAAAGTACTCGGTGCGTTAGGCAACCCAAATGGCATGACAAACTATTCATACAATCCATCCTTCATCTTGAAGGCGGTTTCCATTTGTCACCAGGCCGAATTCGAAGATGATGGTAGCTGCTCTCAAGGTCTATCTTGGAAACGATGGTGGTGCCAGCCATCATATCAAGCATATCATCTAACCGAGGTATCGGAAATCAATACTTGTTGGTGATCTTGTTGATAGCTCGACTATCCGCGCACATTCTCCAAGTTCCATCTTTCTTTGGAGTTAATAGTGCAGGAACGACACAAGGGCTTAGACTCTCCCTAAGGAAACCCTTATCAAGGAGCTTGTCTGCCTGTTTTTTTAATTCTATGTGTTCCGTAGGATTCATCCGATAATGGGGTAGATTAGGTAGGGTCACTCTTGGAACGAGATCAATTGCGTGTTGAATGTCATGCATGGGTGGAAACTCGTTTGAAAACTCTCGGGGAAGACATCCCAAAACTCATGAAAGACGAGTTCCACTTCGCATGGAACACTAGCAGCGGGCTTTTCGGGAATTTTCGTAGAAACTACGGCATAGAGAATAGGGTCCTCCTTAGAGCCCTTACTAGTCCTTCCGTCCAAATTAGCCTGGAACTCACTCGCACTCGGTATGTGTAAACCCTTGGTTTTGGAGTTTGAAGTATTGGCACTGGGTTTCGCACTCTCTTTAGGGTTGTCCTTGTCCTTAGGAGGCAATGGATGTAGTTTCACCTTCTTATCCTTGAAGTGGAAGACGCAAATGTTTGCACGTTCAAAGTTGGTAACATCCATATCATAAGTCAAGGCCTTTATAGAATGATTTGTCCCACGTTCATGGAAACACATCACACCATAATTGGTCCTGATAGGTAGACTTGTTGATTGGGACCAGGTAGCGATGGGTGACAGGGATGGATGTAGAATCCACCCAAGAGATGTGGCATGGCTTGAAATGAGGTATTAGAGTCAAGGCTATTCGAGACAAGTTATTGGCTGAGACCACATTGGTACAACTTCCACTGTCAATGATGAACTTGCACCTCTTCTCATTGCACTTGATGTAGGTATGAAAGACGGAAGTCCTACACCAATACTCATTTTTTTGGATGGTTAATGCACATCTTACTACCCTCATTCGTGGTAGATCACTTTTCATTAAGTCTTGTGCATTGTCATTTTCATGATAAGAGGGTGCAAATCGAAGAAACGATACCCAATTCTCTAGATTATCACATTCATCATCACTAGGCACAAAATTCGGGATGTAGGTATCTACTGTTGCATCATTCTCATCATCTGTGTCTTCTACGCAGAAATTGAGACTTGTGACAAGTAAAAGGTTTAGAGTTGCCATGGATGATTCCTTTGCCTTTATTATCCCTAAATGTATGCGGTGCATTTGTAGGATTATGGGTAGGTTGGCCACTAGGATTAAATTTGCCACCCACTGAATAAGGCTTAGGATCCATTCTCCGATAATCACTGCGTCTAGCCTATTTATTTTTCATGGCTACCTCAAGGTTGAGGGCTACCTCGTAAATGTTTTCTAGGCTAGCCGTTTTGACAGTGATTAATTTCCTTTAAAATTCGGGGCGAAGACCTGTTCTGAATTTTGAAATTCGTTCAGGAAGGTCTTCTTGGGTATTATATCGTGAATTAAGTTCTTTGAATTTATTGATGTAATCAGTCACGGATAGACTACCCTGCCTAAGGTTAGACTTTTGATCTAAAAGTCTATCTCGATAAGATTGAGACTAGTATTTGATCAGTAAATGTTCCTTCATCTCATCTCAAGTTTCAATGCGTTTCTCATGACGCCATTGTAGACCCCGCTCAAGGTCAACCCAATACAAGCGCGCTTGACTTACCAACTTCATCTTGGCGAATCAGACCTTTCTCTCCTTAGATATGTCATACCACTCAAAATAGTGGTTCATATTAGATTCCCAGTTAGAATAAACCCTCGGGTCGATGCGACCATCAAAGGTCGGGGCTTCGACTTTAATACTTTTCATGATCCACTCATCGGGGTTCCTTCTACCACGGGGCCTGTGGTCATCACCCATCACAGATTTGAGGTCGCTATCATTGTTGTGCTTGCGACCCTTATTTCTCCCTGGATGCCTATTCCAACCATGGCGATGTCCGTTATCACCATGTTGGGATCTCTCAATTTGCTTAAGGCATGCCTTGAGATGTGCTGTGGGCCTCATTAAAGTGAGTGTCAGATTGTGCTTGCATGGCAATCAGTTGGTCATTCATGACCACATTGTTTTTGGCCAACACCTTATCCAACATCTTAGAAATTTAGGACAAATCCGTCTTAAGGTATTTAGGCTGGAAATCGTTGCCACTCCTTGTGGGCATGCAAAGTGGGTGCTAAGATGAGCTAACCTAATGATACTATGCAATGATGAAAGTAATTTAGGATTTGATGCAATGATGAATTTAAACTACCCTAAGTGAACCTGTGGGCTTTGATACCAAAATTGATGCAGGACAATAAGAAATCTGCTTTAATGGGATGCAATGCAATTAGGAATAAAATTAATTAACAAAGAAAATTACAATCATGCCAACCATGAGTAAATAAATAATCTAAGTAATGAATCAACTATAGATCCAAAGCCTTTTCACATATCCTGCGGTAAAATCCTTTGATTTAAGGGATAGGATCCTAATAGAAGGTAGAACTTCCAACGCTTAGGGTTGTGATCTATAGGAAAAGGATTTATGTGAAAGTAATGCTAAAGTAATCATCATCAGATCTGAAGGTATTGGCTCAACATTTATTAAACAGATCTAAAATTGTAATGGATGTGGTAATGCTCTGCAGAAGGAAAAGTAGAAAAGATAATAGTCACCTTTGTTGGGCTTTCACCAAACTCCAGTCGCAGGAGGCGTTAATGCATGTTAGACAAGAAAGGTGGCTTGTAAAACCCAAGAAGAAGAAGAAGAAGAAGTAATCTCCTTTATTCTCATTCAATCATCAAAGTTCATAACATAGCATGAAGAAGAAAAGGAAATCCCAAAATTTGAAATACAATAATCCTACCAGCCAAAAAAAGGAAAGAAGCCAACTAAATAAGCAAAAAAAGGAAAAAAGGGGGGAGAGCCTCCATTGGGATCCGTGCGCAAGGCATGATGCGCATGGCCTTTGAATTTGTGCGCAACATGTGTTGTGCACAAATTGTTTTTCCTTTTTTTTATTTTTTTTAATATTTGTTGTGGCCCCCTTCTCTTATTTACTACATACCTTTTAATAAAATTTAAAACACTTAAAACACAGGCCCCTCTTCTTTAACAAAGACTCTTAAAAATTAAGACATGGGACACTTCAATTTTAAAATATCTTATTTTAACCCATGTGAGACTTTCCAATGTGGGTCTGCAAAGAAATTGTGCACATGGGGCCTTCATCTCTTCACAGACACGATCATCTAAAATCCAATCGCCAGATCTCCTCTGGGTGGTAATCCAATGGTGGATTTATATTTTCCTCGTGATCAAAGCTTAGATATTGATCATCCATCCAGATCATATCTTGATCCGCTGCCCTACAACTTCTTCTTTGATAAACCTTGTTTGAACTAAGGGAATTGGGTATGATGTCCTCCCGATCATGTTCCTTACCCAATATATTCACCTCTAAAACCATGTATATCTCTAGCTTCTTGAGCATCCAAAAGGCAAAATGATCACTACATCCCTTTATATCATAAAATGGAACAAAAAAGAAACTCTATTTTCCTTCCCCTTTGTATTTCCTGTAGAAGCCAATGGTAGCTTTCTCCAAAGAGTTCTTTCTCTTTTGTAGAAAGATCCTTTGGCCCATTCAAGTTGAATACCACTAATGAAGTGGGCTCTATTGGAAGTATAAATTGTGAGTTAATCCCTCATCCATACCAAGCATATTTGTGAATTGTTAACCCTGATCCCAAAATTGTCCATCCTTTAGTCCTTTAAATGGAAGGTCCATTCCCAAAGGTCACACGGTTTGTGTGAACTTTTTTTTTTTGTGACACAACTCAGTAGATAAGTGATAACACTTGATCCCACTTAAGCATGGAAACAGAAATTAATATAATGAATCAATATGCTGTCTTTGTTGCCAGGCCAATTCATATCAGACATTCATACTAGAAATCCAACCCATTTTTTTTGGGTGAACAAAATTTCTTTTTATTTTGGAATATTTTGTTTGTCCATTTGAACAGATTGCATTTAGACATGGGTATGATTATGATGAATCTGTAACTAAGTGTTATTCTTAACTCTACCTCGTTATTTGCAGATGGCAATATCCAACAGCTAATGATTTTGGTTCAGAGATAATTCCGATGGCTGCTAAAGAGCACAATGTTCAGGTAATGGATCCCTCAAAAGCATCAGTGTGTGGATCTATTCCGACTCTGAGGAATGTATGGTGGCTGCTGCATTGTTGTCAGTCTTCCTGCCTGACGTTGGGCTTCATCATACCCTGCTTTGCATTAAACAGATTTTCTGAGTACAATGAACTAAATAATTCTCTAAGAAGTAGGCTGTGATATTTATGGCATGGCAGGCATATCTCTTCAATGGTTACTGGGAAGATATTGGGACGATAAAATCTTTTTTTGATGCAAACTTGGCTCTCACAGATCAGGCACTTTTTCATCTACTTCTTGTTTGCTTTGAAGTTTGAACACTTATGGATTCCATAAATTTCTTCTGACACATCTTAATGCTCTTTGTTAAGCCCCCCAAGTTTCACTTTTACGATCCTTCAAAGCCAATCTTCACCTCTCCTCGATTTCTTCCACCAACAAAAGTAGAAAGATGCAAGGTGCAATTTCCATATTGTCTGATAATGATGTTTAAAATTGGAATTGTTCAACGCACATATCTGACTTTGATCGCTTCTAACTACAGATTTTGAACTCTATTATATCACATGGATGCTTCTTAAGGGAATGCGGTGTTGAACATTGCATAGTTGGTGTGCGCTCAAGGCTAGAGTATGGGGCTGAGCTGAAGGTGATATGTCTATGAATCATTGATTTATACTTTAGATTTTAAAGTTAAACGATAAACTTTCATAAATTTTTTAGACTAAATGGTGAAACAAATCCATTTGTAAAGTTCATCAATTTCAAGAAGACATGACCAGTCATTTTTATTCCTCTCTACTTTTTGGAAGGAAACTTAGATTAACAGTGAATGTTGAATATAACCTCTTTTACATATTCTATTCCTTTGTTCTCATATCTGAACCAATCTTTTTATCAATTGTGCCTCTTTCAGTTAAGTAGCAGACACATGAGCCTTTACAAAGTTCTCTTATTTATAGTTAACTGTTCCCTATTTACAACTGTCGTGTTTGTGAATGTTCACTGTTCAATTTTGTTTTCAGTTATGAACTATATAGTCAATGTATTTTGTTTGGTAGTCATTAATACAGAGTTTCTAAGCTTTAGATGTAATCGGGTATGAGGCAAAATGTAGTATAAGCTGACCATACCTTTCCATAAGGCAGTCCATTTTGTGAGGTCCTCTTGGGATTTGGGACCATGACTACCAACCACAGTGGTGGTTTGAAATGGGAAGGTCTCTTTGTCGAAGGGGTTTGACAAAGAAGTTGTCTGTGTTGGATCGCAGTAGCTATCAACTCAAGGGCCTCAATGCTTTAACAGTTTAAATGTATAACAATAAATTTGACTGTGTTGGGAATGATTGGACTATTTGGCTTAAGCTGAAGAGGTCCAAATAGGCTAGAAAGATGTGAGAAAATGGCTATGGAGGTGACCTTTTTGCATGCATGAGGGCACATGGTCCACTAGTGAGTCCATATATGTCGTTTGGTGCAAGGATCAAAATAGCGGCAGTGGATAGCCTCGCGGCCGGTCGCCAAAACGATATGTAGCGAGCGCTACGTAGCAATAGTAAGGCTACGTAGCGGTGTAATTCAAAAAAATTATCAAAAAAATTTGAAAAAAATTTAGAAGATCCAGAAAATTGTAAAGAGCTAGCATATGTGTTTGTTTTGCAAAAAAGCCTAACATAAGAAGGCGTAGTGGTCCCCTAAATGCATGATGTCCTGTATCGCTGTATAATTAAAAAATAATAGTATCAATCTTATTTTCACATGGTATCAAGAATCAAGATTCAATACTCAAAAGTCAAGAGTTTAAGACTTAGAGAAATTAGTCACTGGAGTCAGTGACTCAACAATCAACATTCAACACAATAAATGACATAATAAATAATAACTTCATAAATAACAATGTACTTAAAGAGTTGAGACATGAGAGTTAATATAAAGTTGAGATTTGAGAAATAATTAGAGGAATAGAGCCATAGATCTAAAAAATCACATAAAAAATACCTTTGAGAGATGCCTTTTCACTCCAAATAAGATGAATGATCTAGATTTGTAGATCTTGATGTGTTTTTGGAACCTTTTTGCCTTTGATTTTGAAGGAGGAGGGAGGTAGGACAAAAAAATAGTGAAATGGGAAAGGAAAAGGGAAAGATAGAGGCAGAAGTGAAAAGAAAGAAAGAATGGGCATCTGAGGTTTTTAAAAGGGGAAGGGTAGCAGCTACTATTTTTCCGTAGCGGACGCTATGGGTGCTAGCGGCGCTACTACCCCCGTAGCATAGCGGTGCCGGCCACTACGGCTGATATAGTGGACGCTATGCTTTGTAACGGCCGCTATTTTTTTCCCTGATTTGGTGGGACCCCATTGTCAACATGTGATCGTCCTATACTAATCACATCACCGGCTATCAGTTTGATAACTCTTGGGTATTTACTATTTATGACTCTTATTTTATGACTTTATGCTCTTGTTTGCTTTTCACTTGTGAAGTTGAGATATTTTGAACTTTCTAATTATTATTATTATTATTATTTTCCCTTGATTTACTGCCCTTTTGGTTGGTGATCACCCTGATGGCAGTAGGAACCAATGCTTGGCCCTTAAAACTAATGAGCCTGTATGACAGATGACTCCTGTTAACCACCAAGGCTCAAACTTGCGCTCTACCTTCCAAAAGAGAGGATTTTGATGTCCCCAACCACCTGATCTTGTTAGGTGTGGGGACAACACCTTCTATTATGTTTTAATAGACAAGATTATAATGTCTTAGATCAAAATGATGCAGGCCAAAGAAGTGACTGCAAAAGTTTCTTTGAATCATGGTTCGGGTCCAGCATATGGACTAGTCCGTGGCCCGCCCATCAAATCATATTGGAACTAGTCACACTCTCATGTCCATTGGTTTAGTTGTCCTGTGTTAACCTTTGCTTTACTAATACTACTCTTATGTTAGAGAAGTTAACGTGTTGGTTGTTAACAGTCTAAATATTAAGTAATAAGGGCCTGTTTATTTGCATAGAATTGAATTCCTTTTTTTTTTTTTATAAGAAATGTATTTCTAAATGTTACTAAAATTGAAGGAATGAAGGTGAATTTCCATAGGCAATTAAATAATCTCCCCTTTATTAGAAAATGAATTAAGGGGAAGTGGGAATTGAATACCAAACTGCCACCCTAGTAGATCATTTTCCATGTCCTATTAATTCAATTTCTATATGATATTATTTGGTAGAAATGTATTCCATAAATTACATAGGAATTTAATTTGGTAAAACAAACGAGCCTAGGAATCTTGGTTGTAATTATTTATAAATCATCATCATCATCATCATCATCAAAGCCTTATCCTAACCATGTTGGGGTCGGCTACATGAATTCTGTTTATAATTATTTATAAATAAAATAGAAAGGTGGAGCCTAATCCCACCTTTTTCAGAAATGGACTCAATTAGGTGTCAAACGAAATTTGGTCGACAGGAAATCAACTTGTTTAGACACGTTATTCAGTTACCTCTCCAACAAACCCAATATGTGCAGTTTTGAAGTGATTTTGATAAGTTATGGCCCATTTACTGGGTAGGGTGTAGTTTAGTTATGAATTTAGTCCGGTTCAGTCGGAGGGAAGTGCAATTTGTACAGATCCAATGGGACATCCAATTAACCATGTTCAATCATCAAGTTTCTACAAATTGGTTGAATAATATGGATTTGATTCCTTTTATTTGTTGATTATGTGAAAGTGTTGGGGAAAGAAACTTTGATTTGTGATATATTCATAGATCAACTCTTGCATATTGAGTGCTGATCAGTCCTTCAATTTTCCCCCAAGACTTAAATCTCCCCTCCATTGCTGCATCTTATAACCAGCCCTAAAAGATGGCTTCTAGGGCCTCATTCATGTTCTGTTTGGCTTGATGAATAGTTGTTTTAGGGTTGTTATTTGGGCTTAAACTAGCCTTCTCTCCATTACTTCCATTTTTCAGGTAATCTGTTTATGTCTTTAACTCCAAATTGTTTTAAATTAAAAATGGTATGAACTTGCTTTTCAAGGATACTATGATGATGGGTGCCGACTACTATCAAACGGAGGCAGAAATAGCAGCATTGTTGGCTGAAGGAAAGGTTCCAATTGGTGTCGGGAGAAACACGAAAATTATGTATGCAATATAGATACACAAATCACAGTGAATTTATTATAGATTAGGAGTTGATATGTTGGTAAAACATTTGCGGTCTTTTTTGCAGGAACTGTATCATTGACAAAAATGCAAGGATTGGACAAGATGTGGTCATTGCAAATGCAGATGTAAGTAATTATAAACAATTTTATTTAACGACAATCATCATCATCTTTTCTTTTTTGTTTTATTTGGCTTAAATTATTGTAGTTAAATATACAAAAAAAAAAAAAAAAAGAGGACAAGTAAGCAAACTATAGCCCAAGCAAGAAACATTCCTCCGATAATCAAATAAGAACTCATTGTCAAATTGATGAAGTCCAACACAATCTAAAAATTAAGGAGTGATTGACAATACCAGTAATGACACAAGATGAAGGTTTTTGCCTTTTTTGTCATCCCATAGCCAGTTATCCAAGACTGAAACCAGCACATTCCCGAGGACCTAGGGCCTACTCTTCTGCTAGGAGGGGGCTTGCACTTTTTCATATTCTAAGCTTTTGGAGTTGGTGAGATCACTGCAATAAACAGTTGTAACAGTGCATATTACTGGGATGTCTTAGAAATACCACATTGATGCAAAAAAAACCAATATAAAGAAATATATTGGAAGCTGTAGGCATGAATTGCCAAGCAGAATCCATAAAGCTGACCCAACATAGTTGGAATAAGGCTTTGATGATGATGATGATTATATTAGAAGCAATTGAATGTCAGTAGATGTATAAAAGCTAGACATTGTAACTCCTAAATATATTGCTCAAACAATATAGGATACTGCTAAATCAACATATGATGATACAACTTCTTCTAGATTATCCAAGTTGATATCTTTTGACGACTTGTGGATGCAGAATGTCGAAGAGGCAGAAAGGCCATCAGAGGGCTTTTACATCCGGTCTGGGATCACTGTCATTTTGAAGAACTCCACAATTCGGGATGGAACTGTCATTTAGTGAATTTTCCATCTTTATTCAGCATGCAGCATGCAAGGGGAACATGTAAATATGATCAAATAATCTGAGAGGCTATAACTGAAGATATCAATGTAGAAGGTAAAATAAACATCAGCAGACTAGTGAATGCATCTGCACCAGGAAAGTTGGAATTTTTGTTGCTGTCATTCCCTTTCAAGTCGAAATTCGCGTTGACCTTTATCGGGCAGATTGCTGTTTGGCATCTTACAAAGATTCGGCAATGATATTTGAGAGGACACTCTCCACAATTTTATTGATTTCGAAGGGAAAGAGTTGGCTAAGACTCGACAAGGGATATGCAGAAGAAGAAAAGACACTGTGAGACACGAACAATGAAGACTGTTATTCACTATCTTTGCCACCATATAACAAAATGAATTATTTGTAACTCTAAGGTGGTGAAATGTTGGTTCCACCTAGTCCTCTTCGTAATCCTGATCTAGGTATACATGTTCTGGTTTCCTTTGCTTCCACTCTTAAAACTTCAATTTTAGGCTGACGTATCATCTTACCCAAATAATTACAGCTTTGGCATTTTGAATGAATTCTTGAGCTGTGTGCTGGACTTTTGTTCAGTTTCATATACTGTGACACGAGGGATGAGGAAGAGAAAAGGATATTATTTGCTTCTGCTTTAGATTTACTGTTTTATTATGTTTGGATGGTATGAATAGCACATCGCTAATGGCATAGGACTTTTATATCAAGAGATTTCTGTATATATATTGCCTGTCTTGTTTTACCTAATTATAGAGAACTTGAGGATTTAGCGTTTGTAAACTAACCTGTTTTTGTTGGATTTTTCAAAAGCCCCTTTCATTGTTGATATAACTTTTCTCCATTAGGTTTTCCTGGGTGTGTTTTTTCAAGACCAAAATGCTATAGTTTATCCCAAAGGCCAGGTTCATTTGGAAGAAAAAGGAACATCCTATTTCAAAAGATTCATTATTAATTTTGGATGGAGCCTTAAAAAAATGACTGGAGAATGATCATTACAATTATGGACAGGTGGGTGGGACTAAGATTTGGATACATGAGGATATGATTGAGGAACCCTGCCATTGCAAAAGAATTTATAGAGATATTTGTTTGAAAATTAGGAATTGAGAAGAACGAATGTTCTAGATTTATATAGAGTATATCTTGGACTGAGCTAAAACATTTATAACCAAGTAAAATTTCTCCTTATTGTATCAATGAGAGTAAGATGTAGACCTCTTGGGTATTGTGGTTGCATTTTGAAGCTTTCATCTGTGTGTAAACCAAGTTGGATGAACTAGGGTTTACTAAGAGCCAAATAAAACCTGTGTATGACCTGAAATTACTTTCAAAAATATTTATATGATTGATAACTAAATTTTCCACTATGGGTAAACAACGCAAAGCCAGAGTTTGTACCATATTAATTGTTTGAAATATGGACCCCACTTTTATTTATATGGTTGATCTCACGTAGCTCATGTTTCCCTGAAAAAGAGTATAAGGTTTTGAAATATAATTTCTTTCTTACGTGGTGAAACCTAAACGGGCTCGAGTAACTCGACCATGACTAGACCCACAGTGTCAATGATTTTTCTTTTTCCTTTCATGGAGCACTGGCAAAAGGCGCCACTGCTAAGCACAGGCTATGCAATGAAGAATTGTCTCTTTTAAATAAAAAATCAAGACAAGATACAATTAGACAGGAATTGGCTAAAAATTGACTGATTTGATACAATTAGAAGCTCACAAGCCTACAAACTGAACCATTTTCTTGGTTTTAATGGCTGTAACTTGTAACAGCGGCATTGACATCCTTATCCAAAATATCTCCTTGGTACAACATTCATCAAGCCATATATTTCTATGCCTACTGCAACTGATAAATAAAAGCAATTAGCATCAGTAATCAAAGTCCATCAAAGACAGCCATATAAGAGACCAAAAAAGAAGGAACAAACTAGTACAGTGTCCGTTGAAGAAATTTTAACTGGAAAAAAGCTAAATAGGCTAGAAGCATTCAAAAATCATGAAAATTCAATCAATGACAATTAGAATTTCACGTGGTCTACACAGAAAAGGAAAAAGATCACATTTATGGCCATATGGCTCACCTTCTCCTTCTAGATTTTGGAGTTCAGTCACCTTTCAATATATTTTGAAGGTTTTTTTTTTTTGAGGATTTTTTTGGATTTTTTTTTTTGGAGTTCAGTCAAGTTTCAATTTAGATTGAATTTATTCTTCATCCTTTTTTTTACTTTTTTTTATATATATCCATCTCTCTCTATTATAATAGTCAATACTGAGATTTAAGAATATTCAGCAAATTTCCAAATCCAAATGCTTGCTAAGATCATGGAAAACAGACTTGCCAATAAAATTTAGTAATAATTTAGTAATAATCATGATGGAAAAATCAAAATATATAAGCCGTTAGACTAAACCCAATTACAAAATCAATCCTCTATGGCAAAGTGATATAGATATACTTGTCACTGAATAAGCGGCAATCACGGCCACAAGACTTTAGATTTACCAGTTTTATGTAACTTTCTACATAGGTGAATAAATCATCACCAAGAACATCCATGGAGTTAGATTGTGTTAGTTAATTGTAAATCTGCCAGAATTTCATTCTTACGCATTATCAGCTTGATCTCCTCTAATTAAGGTAATTAGATTATAGCAAGAAAACACTTGCTATTGACAAACATCAAAAAGAGACACAACAAACTATCATTGAAACATTTATAGACATAGATAATGACACTTCACCCATTTTAGAGGGAGAAGATCAAAACCATTAGACTGTTGCACCTATTAATAACAAAAGCAACGAAGGACTCCAAACTGCCCCTCTACATCCATCATCTATCAATAACAAAGCCTTAAACCTGATACACAATGAAAATCTGACAAAGAAGCTGCTGATGCAAAAGTATTTCTGGCACTACTCAATACTATAGGAACTACCTCTTCAAGATGCTGTTAAGCTGAGGGGAAGTAAATGGCCGCTTAAGATATTCAGGCATAGGAGCCATCACAAGGGATCACACTAGCCATCTTATTGTCACTTATGCTAGTAATATAACAACCTCTCAATCACTAATAGCTGAACTGCAGGCATTACTTAAAGGCCTCGCCATTTGCAAAAATGAAACAATGTGTTAATTGAAGTGGATGCCCTGCTATTTATTTAAGCCTTAAATGAAGACAATACATTATGCTAGGACCTTATGTACATATGGAAGGCTATTCTAAAATTCTTGGAAAGAACCCAATCTTAGGTGCCCCTTATTGTGAGCAAATATGGTTGTTGATGCATTGACCAAGCTTGGACTGCCCACCTCGACTACATTTACTACTACACTTCTACCTATAATTGATAGTTTCTACTTGCAGGACTGCAGGAGCGAACAGTACGACTTTTGGACCAGAGGGATGTATGAACCTAAAGAAAACTTGAACCCAACCAAGAACCACTTCAAATCTTTAGTGTAATTCTGTGTTCTCTTTTGTAGGGCTAGGGCTGATATTAAAGAAAAAAAAATGCTTGCCATTGAGGTAACTAAACAACCATGATCAAATCAGTGAAAGTTTTTTGGAAATGAGAGAATAGTGGAGTCAAAATTAGCATACGCTTAAACAACTATAAGAATGAAAATTTGAGAAGAGAAAAATTGCCCTTTGTTTTATTTTAGCTTGAATGAGAAGGTAACGGGGAAGTCCCTTTTCTCATTGGAAGAGGCATACAAGGAGAAAATTTTGAGGAAGCCTGTATGGATCACTTGGAAATACATTGTGTCCCATCACCCATGGTATGACCTATCTATGGGTGTTATAAATGGGGTTCTCTGTGACATTGTCTAGACCTTGGTGTTTATACTACAAAACAAAAAAATGATTACAAATAACTGTGAGTATTCAATTTACTCAATGTAAACCACACCTTGTCAAGAAATGTGCAGGTTGGGCCACAAATCGATAAATTTCTTAGCAAGCAGCTTTTGATTAGCAATAAAATTAAGTTAAGCTGACTAACATTAGATCAATTCGTCCAAAGGTTTTGAACGTATCTACATAACCAAACAACAATGCATGTTACCATATAGTCATGGGGCAATCAGTAACATCCTAGTTTAAAAAGTTTCCTCCAACAAATTAAGTTATTGGTTCTAGCTTTTCTCTTTTATTTTATTAGATATTATTGTTACATGCTCTGCATGTAGTATAACTCAATGTCAAATGAATAAATAGAAGGATCCATTGCTACTCCATGTCTACAATGCATCGTAAGTCCAATAGATTGGCTCTGTATTGGGTGTATGTGTGTGTGTTTTTTATGGTTTGGTCATTTAAAATGTTGATAATCTGATGAACCGTAGAGATTAATTATCCTGATTAGAAGATATATCCACATAGCTTTTGGCTCTGTTCTGGTTGAATTGTACCATTCTCTCTCTAAATGTGTGTATAATTAGGGGATACGTACATTGTTGATGATCTGATGAACCCCTTTCCAGGATCAAGTCAATGAAGGTTTTTAAGAAAGGAGAAAATATGGGAAGTGAAAATTTTGAGACTTTTAAATAATTAGCTGTGAATGGAGAAATCTCTCATAGAGGAAAATAATCTATTGCTCAAATCAATCCATGGACAGTTGTGAGAAAGGAGATACCCAACTAACTGTCAGGTTATAGCTTCCATTAAAAAAAAAAAAAAACAACCCTTACCACCCAAATGTGTGCCAAACATTGGAACTCTTCATGTACGAACTTTCTAACTCTGTAATATTTAATAATAAAATCCATTGTGTTCTTGCCACGCTCACATCCATGGCATGTACAAGAGCCGGTAAAATCTAGCCTGACCCAAACTATTTTTTGACCCACCTAACCTTACACATTTAAAATACAAGTCGGTTACAGGTTTGGATTTAGCAACTTATACAAAAATTGGTTGAGTTAGGGTTGTTCCCCACAATCCGATTGGCTTGTTTAGTTTTTACTAATTAACCTTAAGTTTTCTATTTTTATGTGACTGTTTTTTATTCATGTAGACTATAAACCATGTACTCTTAATTTTATGTAGAGGAGTTATACAAAATTTTGATACTCCTCAGTACATTGTTTATGGCTTACATGAATTAAAAAAAGTCACATAAAAATTTTGATGCTTAAAATATAAAACTTTTTTTCATTTGACAATATGATGTTTTTGGAGTTAAAATATTGATATGCTTCTTTTATTTTATGTTGGCATAAAAACTTACCTCTAAAATATAGATATGAATGTAATACAATGTCATTGATGAGTATTAGACTCATACTGAAATAGGAAATTATCAATTAAACAAAAATTAAAAAGGAATAATCTCAATAAATGGGCTAAGACATAGTAATGGATTTTGATCCCCTTTTTACATATTGAAAATTGGTAAAGTATAAATTCGTATTCAATGCAACATTTTAAATGAATTTAAATATAAGGAAAGTTTTACAAATGAAATTCAGTCAAATAAAATGAGTTGGATCACACACAAAATAAAAATTAAATAGATTAGGTCAGGCCAAGCCGACCCAACTTGCATAAAATTCGAATTAGGTGGGTCATGTCGGGTTGAAGGTTTTCAATCCATTTTAAAAATAGACTGAATTAGAGTTGAAATCAATAAATTCATATTAAAGTTAACCCGACTCAAATGTGATCAACCCATAATATCATAGGTTGGAAAAGTGACCTAAGAGATAGGATGGTTTGGATTTGATGGTCACATGATGGCCGCAAAGCAAAGGGATAGCAAGAAAGCCGCCACCAATCCATTACCATATGCATCATGCATTGCATCCATTTCAATCGAGTTAACGTGAGTGAGTCAACTGTCAGGTGCCTCATCCCGGGTCCAGACTTACGTGGTGCACATGGGCTCACGTCACACGCAATTCCATTGGAAGGAAATGAATGCCGCCTTCTTTCTTTTTCTTCCTTTTGCTTTTATTTATCTTCCACATGCACGTGCACTCGTTCCATGATGGCACTGCCACCGCCCGATCTTATCAATTCCCTTTGGGCCAAGTTACATAGGTTCACTACCCGTCCACCTCCTTTTATGTTGTTCATCTGAATCAGTGCTCTTTTATTTTCTTTTTCTTTTTCTTTTACTAATCTCACAATCGCAGGTCTGTAAAACCGAATGTGACCTCCAAAGTAAAAGGCATGTTACCCTACCGGCACAACCCCGAATGTGGGCCACACTTGGAATATACATGTAAAAAAAGTGGGCCCAAAGTAAAACTTTCTAGTTGGACACACCTATTAAAAATTAAAATCATTTAAAACTTACACTTTTTTCAGTTTAGAATGTTCCTAAATTTCACTTCATTAAAAATTAAATCTCATTGTAAAATTTAAAAAATGATGAATAAAATAATTATAAATTCTCAAATTTTACCGTGAGATCAATTTTTATGGGAGTTAAATTGAATATATTGTATTTCTAAAGAGCATTCATTTTTAGTGATTCAAATTTTTAACAAATTAACTCCCCTATAAAATCTAGGCATCATTTCAACCTGCACTCATATGATTGAGTCGTGTCATCGAAAAATGAAAAAGGGGCGAAATGGACTGTCGTCATCATCATCATCAAAGCCTTATCTCAACAATATTGGGGTCGGCTACATGAATTCTATTTCTCCATTCCGTTCTATTTTGAGCTAAATATTTCGATAAGAGCAACTTCTTCAAATCTGAATTAATGACTTCCATCCATGTTTTCTTCGGCCTACCCATACCTCCACCTGTATATCCAAACTTTTTCTCACCGGTGCCATTACTGGCCTACGCTCAACATGCCCAAACCATCTTAAACGAGTTTCTCTAATCTTATCTCCTATTACTGCTACCCCTAGATGTTCTCGAAAGTGCTCATTTCTAATTTTATCTTTCTTAGTTATACCACACATCCACCTAAGCATTCTCATTTCCGCTACATCCATCTTATGAATATGTGTCTTCTTAATTGGCCAACATTCTGCTCTATATGTCATAGCTGGTCTAACCACTGTCCTGTAAAATTTTCCCTTCAATTTTGTTGGCATTTGTCATCACAAAGTACTCCTGAAGCTAGTCTCCACTTCAGCCATCCAGCTCTTATCCTATGCTCCACATCTTCGTCAATCTCCCCATCCTTACTAATCATTGAGCCTAGGTACCGAAAAGAATCTTTACATTGTATCTCATGGGTTTCAATTTTGACAGTGGTTTCAACACTTTATATATGTCCACTGAAATTGCAATTCATATATTCTGTCCTTGTACGACTTATTTTAAAGCCTCTAGATTCTAATGCCCTCCGCCATCTCTCAAGCTTTGCATTTACACCCTCTCTTGATTCATCCACCAATACTATATCATCTGCGAACAACATACACCATGGTACTTCTTCTTGAATATGCACAGTTAACTCATCTATAATTAATGCAAAGAGATGAGGGCTTAAGGATGATCCCTGATGTAAGCCTATAGTCACGGGAAATCCACCCGTTTCTCCACATGTGGTTTTCACATTTGTTATTACACCTTCGTACTTATCCTTTAAAATTTCAATGTAACCTCTTGGGACATTCCTTTTTTTTAAGACCCACCAAATTAAACTCCTCGGTACCTTATCATAGGCTTTTTCCAAATCGATAAAGACCATATGTAGATTTTTCCTCTTTGCTCGGTATTTTTCCATTAATTGCCTAAGTGAAAAGATAGCTTCCATAGTTGATCTCCCTGGCATAAAACCAAATTGATTTTCTGAAATCTTAGTCTTTTTTCTCAGTCTTTGCTCTATTATTCTCTCCCATAACTTCATAGTGTGACTCATAAGTTTAATCCCTCGATAGTTGGTACAATTTTGTATATCTCCTTTATTCTTATGTATAGGTACTACAATGCTTCTTCTCCATTCATCCGGCATTTTTTTTTGTCACAAGTATCTTATTGAATAGTCTACATAACCAACTTACTCCAACCTCTCCTAAGCATTTCCATACCTCTATCGGAATACCATCTGGGCCTGTTGCCTTTCCTGTCTTCATTCGCTTCAATGCTTCCTTCACTTCCACCCGTCTAATTCTACGGAGAAAAGTATACTCTTGTAATGAAGTATCCTCCTCCACTCTTGTATCGTCCAAATATTCTTCATTTAAAAGTTTACTAAAATATTCTTTTCACCTTTCTATAATATCGTTGTCCTTCACCAAAATATTTTCCTCATTGTCCTTGATACATTTAACATGATCTAAGTCCCTACTTTTCTTTTCTCTTATTTTTGCAAGCTTAAAAATATCCTTTTCTCCTTTTCTTGTTCCCAACCTATTATAGAGGCCATCGTATGCTTTGAACTTTGCACTACTTACTACTTTCTTAGCTTCTTTCTTTGCCTTTTTATACAACCCAAAATTTTCTATACTCTTAGTCCCCTGCCAAACTTTGTAGCAATGTTCTTTTTTGTCGAATAACTTCCTGAACCTCCATACTCCATCACCATGTTTCTTTATTAATATGTCTCTTCCCTTTTGATTCTCCAAGTGCCTCTTTTGCAACATTCCTAATGCAATTAGCTATTTGATTCCACATTACTGTAGTTTCTCCTTCAATATTTCATTCTCCTTTCTTAATCATTTTGTCCTTAAATATATTTGCTCTTTCCCCCTTCAAATCTCTCCACCTTGTTTTAGGGTCCATTTTGTTTACTACTGCTCTCTTTTTACTTCTAATGCAAATATCTAAAACTCCAAGCCTATATTGTGTAGTCAAACTCTCTCCTGGGATAATCTTATAATCTTTATAAGCCAATCGGTCCTGTTTTCTAACTAGAAAAAAGTCTATCTGACTCCTATTACTCCCACTTTTATATGTAATTAAATGCTCATATCTCTTTTTAAAGTAAGTATTTGCTGCTATAAGATCAAATGCCACTGCAAAGTCCAATATAGTGTTTCCAAATTCATTCTTTTCTCCAAATCCATGCCCTCCATGCACTCTCTCATTTCCTCTATTATCTCTTCCTATATGCCCGTTTAAATCTCCTCCAAAGAAAATTTTATCACTATTTGGGATTTCTCGCATTAAATCATCTATCTCCTCTCAAAATTGTCTTTTCACACTTTCTTCTAGTCCTACTTGGGGAGCATATGCACTAATGATATGAATTATGTCTTCCTCTAATACTAGTTTAATTGCTATAATTCTATCACCAAACCTCTTTACCCCCACAATTTTCTCTTTTAAATCCTTATCATAATTATACCCATTCCATTTCTTGTATTACTCTTTCCTGCATAGAAAAGCTTATACCCATCCATGAGCTCCTTAGCTTTATTCCCTTTCCACCTTGTCTCTTGTATACAAGCCACACTAATTCTTCTTCTTTTCATTACCTTAACCAACTCCATGCTCTTGCCTGTCAAGGTTCCTATATTCCAAGTAGCAAGTCTAATTTTCCTATTCCTCCTCTTCTTCTCATGGACTAACTTCTTTAACCGCATTAGCCCAAAGTCATGCGGTAACCCTTGCACACTTTTCACTGCAGTCGGGCGATGCTGCAATACGTCGCTTAAAGCGGGGAACGCCCTAACCTTATCGTGAAATATCATTTGTTTAGAATTCATGTTTGGGTTGTGACAAAGTTTTAAGCTGGCTGGCACCTACCTAACGCAACCCTCCTCCTTTACCCGGGCTTGGGACCGGCAGCAAAACTGGCGGAGTTGCGAAATGGAGTGTAACAATAATAATAATAATAACAACAATGATAATAATAATAATATAAAGTTTGGAGTCTGGAGAGGCACAGACGCGTGTAGTCATAGAAACGCGTGCCAATGGTTAGTTAGCACGTGATGGCGGTGGGACCATAGGAGCAGGAATAGCAAAAGCCCCTGCCCATTGGATTTAGAGAATACAAACCTTTAACAAAGCAGAATAAATAAATATATTAAAAAAACATAAATTTTGATAACTGTTTTTTTTCTTTATTTTTTGTAACTGTTTAGTCATGGGAAGAAACGCCTCTCCCCTCTCCATCGGATAAAGCAACTGACATGCACTAAAGGGTTATGACTTATGCGTCTCATGAACTATATTTTTTTTTATAAAAGAGAATTCATTCAATTAAAAAAAAACACACACCCTAAAATAAGACACCAACAAAGTCACAATACAATCACAAAATAGCAATCCAATCAACACCTCCCGCTGACGAAATAACAAAGTCCTTTTCTGATTTACATCATTATTAGTAGAAAAGGAGAGTTTAGCCAAATGCCTCTCTCCTATCTTGTGGGAGTTGATAATCCTGTTAATCATTGCTTTCACTGAAGCAATTATACATATAGGGCTAATATGTTTTTCCTTAAAGTGGAATTCATTTCTTGCTTTCCATAATGACCACTATAAAGCCAAAACCCACATTTTAGAGTGATCAAAGCGCATAGGATTTGTTCGATGATCTTGTTCAGAAAACTCCTTCCACCAACCTAATAAGTCCATAAAAGAAATTTTATTGGTAGGAAGTCCGAAGTGGGTGCCAAATCAACTTGCTCTAGCATATTCACATTTGAATAGAGCACAATTAACATTTGGATTAATAGCCTCTCATGCGAATTGGAATGGTCCAATTCTCTTGTTTTCATATTCTTTTCCATTGGTTTGCTTTGAAAGTTTCCTCCAATTATGATAATGGTAGGAAACAATGTCACAGATTTTGATAATATTATTTTTACGCTTTTGCTGTAATATTGTCAATCTGATTAATATGTGGCCATAGTTTGCATTTAGTCGAATGATAGGTTTTGGTGGTTAGGCTATGTATTTAGTATGATAAGAGCCTGTGGCACAGTAAAAGTGCTCACTATAGCGGCCCGAACGCTACTATGGAAGTCACGTTACCAATAATGACATGTTTGTGTTTATTTTTCTTTCTGAAAACGGCTATGGATTTTACTGTTAGTTAAGAAAATGTTACTTGCTTCTTATGTTGTTTCCATGGAAAATCGAAAATGTTAACGTGACCCAAAAAAACCTAATAAGTGGGGGTGGGAAAATCCATCTTGTGATGAATGAAAGATGGTTGGATAAGTGGGTTTATTTATTTTTTTGAAATGGTAACATATATTTCATTAAAATAATAAAAAGAAGATCATCATCATCATCAAAGCCTTATCCCAACCATGTTGGGGTCGGCTACATGAATTTTATTTCTCCATTCCATTCTATTTTGAGCTAAATCTTTCAATAAGTGCAACTTCTTCAAATATGAATTAATGACTTCCATCCATGTTTTCTTCGGCTTACCCCTACCTCTTGATGGACCCTCCACTTGTATATCCAAACTTTTTCTCACCGATGCCATTACTGGCCAACGCTCAACATGCCCAAACCATCTTAAACGAGTTTCTCCAATCTTATATCCTATTGCTGCTACCCCTAAATGTTCTCGAAAGCGCTCATTTCTAATTTTATCTTTCTTAGTTTTACCACACATCCACCTAAGCATTCTCATTTCTGCTATATCCATCTTATGAATATGTGTCTTCTTAATTGGCCAACATTCTGCTCCATATGTCATAGCTGGTCTAACCACTGTCCTGTAAAATTTTCCCTTCAATTTTGTTGGCATTTGTCTATCACAAAGTACTCCCGAAGCTAGTCTCCACTTCAGCCATCCAGCTCTTATCCTATGCTCCACATCTTCGTCAATCTCCCCATCATTACTAATCTTCGAGCCTAGGTACCGAAAAGAATCTTTACGTGGTATCTCATGGGTTTCAATTTTGACAGTGGTTTCAACACTTTGTATAGGTCCACTGAAATTGCAATCCATATATTCTGTCTTTGTACGACTTATTTTAAATCCTCTCGATTCTAATGCCCTCCGCCATCTCTCAAGCTTTGCATTTACACCCTCTCTTGATTCATCCACCAATACTATATCATCTGCGAACAACATACACCATGGTACTTCTTCTTGAATATGCACAGTTAACTCATCTATAATTAATGCAAAGAGATGAGGGCTTAAGGATGATCCCTGATGTAAGCCTATAGTCACGGGAAATCCACCCGTTTCTCCACATGTGGTTTTCACATTTGTTATTACACCTTCGTACTTATCCTTTAAAATTTCAATGTAACCTCTTGGGACATTCCTTTTTTTTAAGACCCACCAAATTAAACTCCTCGGTACCTTATCATAGGCTTTTTCCAAATCGATAAAGACCATATGTAGATTTTTCCTCTTTGCTCGGTATTTTTCCATTAATTGCCTAAGTGAAAAGATAGCTTCCATAGTTGATCTCCCTGGCATAAAACCAAATTGATTTTCTGAAATCTTAGTCTTTTTTCTCAGTCTTTGCTCTATTATTCTCTCCCATAACTTCATAGTGTGACTCATAAGTTTAATCCCTCGATAGTTGGTACAATTTTGTATATCTCCTTTATTCTTATGTATAGGTACTACAATGCTTCTTCTCCATTCATCCGGCACTTTTTTTTGTCACAAGTATCTTATTGAATAGTCTACATAACCAACTTACTCCAACCTCTCCTAAGCATTTCCATACCTCTATCGGAATACCATCTGGGCCTGTTGCCTTTCCTGTCTTCATTCGCTTCAATGCTTCCTTCACTTCCACCCGTCTAATTCTACGGAGAAAAGTATACTCTTGTAATGAAGTATCCTCCTCCACTCTTGTATCGCCCAAATATTCTTCATTTAAAAGTTTACTAAAATATTCTTTTCACCTTTCTATAATATCATTGTCCTTCACCAAAATATTTTCCTCATTGTCCTTGATACATTTGACATGATCTAAGTCCCTACTTTTCTTTTTTTCTCTTATTTTTGCAAGCTTAAAAATATCCTTTTCTCCTTCTCTTGTTCCGAACCTATTATAGAGGTCATCGTATGCTTTGAACTTTGCACTACTTACTACTTTCTTAGCTTCTTTCTTTGCCTTCTTATACAACCCAAAATTTTCTATACTCTTAGTCCCCTGCCAAACTTTGTAGCAATGTTCTTTTTTGTCGAATAACTTCCTGAACCTCCATGCTCCACCACCATGTTTCTTTATTAATATGTCTCTTCCCTTTTGATTCTCCAAGTACCTCTTTTGCAACATTCCTAATGCAATTAGCTATTTGATTCCACATTACTGTACTTTCTCCTTCAATATTTCATTCTCCTTTCTCAATCATTTTGTCCTTAAATATATTTGCTCTTTCCCCCTTCAAATCTCTCCACCTTGTTTTAGGGTCCATTTTGTTTACTACTACTCTCTTTTTACTTCTAATGCAAATATCTAAAACTCCAAGCCCATGTTGTGTAGTCAAACTCTCTCCTGAGATAATCTTACAATCTTTACAGGCCAATCGGTCCTGTTTTCTAACTAGAAAAGAGTCTATCTGACTCCTACTACTCCCACTTTTATATGTAATTAAATGCTCATCTCTCTTTTTAAAGTAAGTATTTGCTGCTATAAGATCAAATGCCACTGCAAAGTCCAATATAGTGTTTCCGAATTCATTCTTTTCTCCAAATCCATGCCCTCCATGCACTCTCTCATTTCCTCTATTATCTCTTCCTATATGCCGTTTAAATCCCCTCCAAAGAAAATTTTATCACTATTTGGGATTTCTCGCATTAAATCATCCATCTCCTCCCAAAATTGTCTTTTCACACTTTCTTCTAGTCCTACTTGGGGAGCATATGCACTAATGATATGAATTATGTCTTCCTCTAGTACTAGTTTAATTGCTATAATTCTATCACCAAACCTCTTTACCCCCACAATTTTCTCTTTTAAATCCTTATCTATAATTATACCCACTCCATTTCTTGTATTACTCTTTCCTGCACAGAAAATCTTATATCCATCCATGAGCTCCTTAGCTTTTTTACCTTTCCACTTTGTCTCCTGTATGCAAGCCACACTAATTCTTCTTCTTTTCATTACCTCAACCAACTCCATGCTCTTGCCTGTCAAGGTTCCTATATTCCAAGTAGCAAGTCTAATTTTCCTATTCCTCCTCTTCTTCTCATGGACTAACTTCTTTAACCGCATTAGCCCAAAGTCATGCGGTAGCCCTTGCACACTTTTCACTGCAGTCGGGCGATGCTGCAATGCGTCGCTTAAAGCGGGGAACGCCCTAGCCTTATCGTGAAATATCATTTGTTCAGAATTCATATTTGGGTTGTGACAAAATTTTACGCTGGCTGTCACCTACCTAACGCAACCCTCCTCCTTTACCCGGGCTTGGGACCGGCAGCAAAACTGGCGGAGTTGCGAAATGGAGTGTAACAATAATAATAATAATAACAATATTGATTATAATAATAATATAAAGTTTGGAGTCTAGAGAGGCACAGAGGCGTGTAGTCACAGAAGCGCGTGCCAATGGTTAGTTAGCACGTGATGGCGGTGGGACCACAGGAGCAGGAATAGCAAAAGCCCCTGCCCATTGGATTTAGAGAATATAAACCTTTAACAAAGCAGAATAAATAAATATATTAAAAAAACATAAATTTCGATAACTGTTTTTTTTCTTTATTTTTTGTAACTGTTTAGTCATGGGAAGAATCGCCTCTCCCCTCTCCATCGGATAAAGCAACTGACATGCACTAAAGGGTTATGACTTATGCGTCTCATGAACTATATATTTTTTTTTATAAAAGAGAATTCATTTCATTAAAAAAAACATACACCCTAAAATAAGACACCAACAAAGTCACAATACAATCACAAAATAGCACTCCAATCAACACCCCCCGCTGACGAAATAACAAAGTTCTTTTCTGATTTACATCATGATTAGTAGAAAAGGAGAGTTTAGCCAAAAAATATAAAAAATTTGACCATAATTCAAAATGAGCTTCTTTATATCGACAATAATTGGACTAATAGCCCAATCAAATTTGCCGTTCACAACCTGAACCACATCAATAGCATCCAAGCACATGTGGATCTTTGCATATTCATTTTCAATTGCTTTTTCAAGGTTATGAGGAACGCTTTCGCTTTAGCTTCCTTTGATGACACGACTATCGGCCCAACTGAAGCACATGCATCTACAATTGACCCTTTAAGCATCATAACATAACCACATGAAGATTTTCCATCATCTATCATAAAAAGCTGCATTTGAGCATATTACAATATCAGTGCTGAATTTGATTACTCCAAAAGTTTCCTTAATATCAACCTTCTGCCTCTCTCCTATCTTGTGGGAGTTGATAATCCTGTTAATCATTGCTTTCACCGAAGCAATTATACATATAGGGCTAATATGTTTTTCCTTAAAGAGGAATTCATTTCTTGCTTTCCATAATGACCACTATAAAGCCAAAACCCATATTTCAGAGTGATCAAAGCGCATAGGATTTGTTCGATGATCTTGTTCAGAAAACTCCTTCCACCAACCTAATAAGTCCATAAAAGAAATTTTATTGGTAGGAAGTCCGAAGTGGGTGCCAAATCAACTTGCTCTAGCATATTCACATTTGAATAGAGCACAATTAACATTTGGATTGATAGCCTCTCATGCGAATTGGAATGGTCCAATTCTCTTGTTTTCATATTCTTTTCCATTGGTTTGCTTTGAAAGTTTCCTCCAATTATGATAATGGTAGGAAACAATGTCACAGATTTTGATAATATTATTTTTACGCTTTTGCTGTAATATTGTCAATCTGATTAATATGTGGCCATAGTTTGCATTTAGTCGAATGATAGGTTTTGGTGGTTAGGCTATGTATTTAGTATGATAAGAGCCTGTGGCACAGTAAAAGTGCTCACTATAGCGGCCCGAACGCTACTATGGAAGTCACGTTACCAATAATGACATGTTTGTGTTTATTTTTCTTTCTGAAAACGGCTATGGATTTTACTGTTAGTTAAGAAAATGTTACTTGCTTCTTATGTTGTTTCCATGGAAAATCGAAAATGTTAACGTGACCCAAAAAAACCTAATAAGTGGGGTGGGAAAATCCATCTTGTTATGAATGAAAGTTGGTTGGATAAGTGGGTTTATTTATTTTTTTGAAATGGTAACATATATTTCATTAAAATAATAAAAAGAAGATCATCATCATTATCATCATCATCATCATCAAAGCCTTATCCCAACCATGTTGGGGTTGGCTATATGAATTCTATTTTTCCATTCCATTCTATTTTGAGCTAAATCTTTCAATAAGTGCAACTTCTTCGAATCTGAATTAATGACTTCCATCCATGTTTTCTTCGGCCTACCCCTACCTCTTGATGGACCCTCCACCTGTATATCCAAACTTTTTCTCACAGGTGCCATTATTGACCTACGCTCAACATGCCCAAACCATCTTAAACGAGTTTCTCTAATCTTATATCTTATTGCTGCTACCCTAAATGTTCTCGAAAGCGCTCATTTCTAATTTTATCTTTCCTAGTTTTACCACACATCCACCTAAGCATTCTCATTTCCGCTACGTCCATCTTATGAATATGTGTCTTCTTAATTGGCCAACATTCTGCTCCATATGTCATAGCTGGTCTAACCACTGTCCTGTAAAATTTTCCCTTCAATTTTGTTGGCATTTGTCTATCACAAAGTACTCCCGAAGCTAGTCTCCACTTCAGCCATCCAGCTCTTATCCTATGCTCCACATCTTCGTCAATCTCCTCATCCTTACTAATCATTGAGCCTAGGTACCGAAAAGAATCTTTATGTGGTATCGCATGGGTTTCAATTTTGACAGTGGTTTCAACACTTTATATATGTCCACTGAAATTGCAATTCATATATTCTGTCCTTGTACGACTTATTTTAAAGCCTCTAGATTCTAATGTCCTCCGCCATCTCTCAAGCTTTGCATTTACACCCTCTCTTGATTCATCCACCAATACTATATCATCTGCAAACAACATACACCATGGTACTTCTTCTTGAATATGCATAGTTAACTCATCCATAATTAATGTAAAGAGATAAGGGCTTAAGGATGATCCTTGATGTAAGCCTATAGTCACGGGAAATCCACCCGTTTCTCCACATGTGGTTTTCACATTTGTTATTGCACCTTCGTACATATCCTTCAAAATTACAATGTAACCTCTTGGGACATTCCTTTTCTTTAAGACCCACCAAATTAAACTCCTCGGTACCTTATCATAGGCTTTTTCCAAATCGATAAAGACCATATGTAGAATTTTCCTCTTTGCTCGGTATTTTTCCATTAATTGCCTAAGTGAAAAGATAGCTTCCATAGTTGATCTCCCTGGCATAAAACCAAATTGATTTTCTGAAATCTTAGTCTTTTTTTTCAGTCTTTGCTCTATTATACTCTCCCATAACTTCATAGTGTGACTCATAAGTTTAATCCCTCGATACTTGGTACAATTTTGTATATCTCCTTTATTCTTATGTATAGGTACTACAATGCTTCTTCTCCATTCATCCGGCATTTTTTTTTGTCACAAGTATCTTATTGAATAGTCTACATAACCAACTTACTCCAACCTCTCCTAAGCATTTCCATACCTCTATCGGAATACCATCTGGGCCTGTTGCCTTTCCTGTCTTCATTCGCTTCAATGCTTCCTTCACTTCCACCCGTCTAATTCTACGGAGAAAAGTATACTCTTGTAATGAAGTATCCTCCTCCACTCTTGTATCGCCCAAATATTCTTCATTTAAAAGTTTACTAAAATATTCTTTTCACCTTTCTATAATATCATTGTCCTTCACCAAAATATTTTCCTCATTGTCCTTGATACATTTGACATGATCTAAGTCCCTACTTTTCTTTTTTTCTCTTATTTTTGCAAGCTTAAAAATATCCTTTTCTCCTTCTCTTGTTCCGAACCTATTATAGAGGTCATCGTATGCTTTGAACTTTGCACTACTTACTACTTTCTTAGCTTCTTTCTTTGCCTTCTTATACAACCCAAAATTTTCTATACTCTTAGTCCCCTGCCAAACTTTGTAGCAATGTTCTTTTTTGTCGAATAACTTCCTGAACCTCCATGCTCCACCACCATGTTTCTTTATTAATATGTCTCTTCCCTTTTGATTCTCCGAGTACCTCTTTTGCAACATTCCTAATGTAATTAGCCATTTGATTCCACATTACTGTAGTTTCTCCTTCAATATTTCATTATCCTTTCTCAATCATTTTGTCCTTAAATATATTTGCTCTTTCCCCCTTCAAATCTCTCCACCTTGTTTTAGGGTCCATTTTGTTTACTACTGCTCTCTTTTTACTTCTAATGCAAATATCTAAAACTCAAAGCCTATGTTGCGTAGTCAAACTCTCTCCTGGGATAATCTTACAATCTTTACAAGCCAATCGGTCCTTTTTTCTAACTAGAAAAAAGTCTATTTGACTCCTATTACTCCCACTTTTATATGTAATTAAATGCTCATTAAAATAATAAAAAGAAGATAAGGAGTAAAAATAAAAAAGTGCAATATTACAAGACAATACCCTCCTAAGGAGACAACCTAACAACCCCTTGCTTGGCTAAAGCATCTGCTATAGAATTGGTCAATTTTAACTCATGACTAAAAACAACATCCAATGTCGAAGACAAGCCATAGATCTCATTAGCATGAAATTGAAATTTCTAAGGGAAAGCCTTCTGATTTATTACCCTAATAATAGCATTAGAAGAGTCACTCTCCATTATAGGAATTCCATGAAACAATCTTAAAAAACACTAAAGGGCTTCTAAAATAGTTAAAACCTCCATTTCATTAGAATCAGACACCCCCACATGCTTAGAAAATATAAACAAAACCTCACCAATGATCGTACATAATACACCACCAATACTTGCTGACCATAGCTTTTCTTTCGCAGCTCCATCAACATTAAATTTAAGCATACCAAGAGAGAGAGGAGATCATAAATACTTTTCTTTACCTTAGTATACCCACATCCGTAATAAGTTTCCCAACTTAACAGAATATCATTAAGATTAAAGTTAGGGAACTCCTTTCTAACTAAAGCCCAATTAACAATCATCAATGTAACCCTATCAATCAACTTCTTTAAAGAACAAGACATACCATTGAAGATTCTGCCATTTCTTTCCTCCAAATAGACCAAGGGATAGCAAACAAAAGCATCCACTAAAGAATACACCCACACCCAAAAAAGTGCCCTCCCAACCAAGACTCCATTGCTTCCACCATTGTCTTCGGACGATACTAAGCAATTCCACACCTGCCAATGAAGTGGCTCTAAACAACTAACACTACTTCACAATAAAGGAAAAAGTGATTAATAGTCTCCTCCTCCTTATGACATATCATGCAAACATTAAAGATATTGGGTGACATCAACCCTCTTCTTCTTAGATTATCCACTATCGATACCTCAACTGCAATAACTAACTAGTAGAATACCTCCACCTGGGGAGGAACTAAACTAAACCAAACAAGAGAGGAAGGAGATGAAGAAGGTTGGAGACCCTTTAAGGCTAAGAGAAAAGCTTTCGATGAAAATTCTTCGGATATGGATGGCTTCCAAATCCTATAATCCTTAGAGTTTCTACATAAAAATACATTAGAAAGAAGACTTAATAATTGGACCTCCTCCAAAGGATGAAGATTTCTCCTAAAAGACACACTCCACAGAGTACAGCCATCTCTCTCCTTAAAGCATTCACTAATAGGAGACTCTATATTAGAAGAAAATCTAAAAACTCTAGAAAATAATCCACATAAAGGGCCCACTCCTTTCCAATTACCCAACCAAAACCTAACAGCTCTTCCATCCCCCACCACATAACCCACCCCTTTGGACAACATTTCTCCCTACATAGTAGATACATCTCCAATAGAAACAATACCACTCCATAATCCTGACTTGTGATACCTAGGCTAAGCAAAAGGCCACTAGTCCCACTTGTTGTGACACCCTGTCACAATCTAATTTTGATTACTACTAATTAATTATAGATTATGCTAAATAATCTTGTTTAATGTAAAATTTTTGCCGATTACTTCTGGCTTGCCTTATTATGCTTATTTGGGTCAAGTTCGGGTCTGAGAAGGGTAGTCTTAGATCGGGTTGACTTTGATCTAGCAAAGAAAAGTCCTTTTTTGTAATTACCAATTTTAAGAAGCCACTTCATATGTGCACCATTTTGGCACCCTCATATATATCTCATTGAGTAAGCCATTATTCATATTAAACCCCACTTCATTGGATTTCATTGGAATCACTTAGGCATGCAAACGACCTAAATTGGAATTCTATAAAGAAAGCTGGGCCTATTCATAATTACAAGAAAACCTGGTTTTAAAAGAGAAACCAATCCTCATTCAACGACCTTTTTCTCCAGCAACTTCCCCTTCCTCTTTTTCAATTCTTCTCACTCTCTTGAATTTCCACCTAGGAAGAGACTGTGTGTAAGCTTGGAGAGCTCCATCACTATTTCTCTCCTTTCATCTATCTTCTTCTTGAGTTGGAAGACCCAATTGCATTCCCTATCCCCTCTACAAGAACCTAAGGTAAGAGAAAGGCTTCCTTTCTCTGTTCTTGATGCTAAATCAACTTGGAACATTTAGAGATTACATGTATGCACAAATTCTCATCACCATCTTCATGTCTTCTCCACGATTTGGGTCATAGGAATTTGAGATTTTCTCTAAGTGAGCTCAAAGGAAGCCATTAAAGGGATCTTAGTACTCACCAAAGGTAAGTGTAAGCAAATTTGATTGAATGCATATTGGTATATCTTGATTCGTGGAAATCTATTGGGTTCTAATGTATTTTTTAGCCCTTACTACCTTTATTTACTTGATTGGAATACATGCTAAGGTATCTTTAAAGTTTGTTGAAAAGCCAATTTAGATGAAGAAGTGTAGAATGGCTAAATAAAGTAAGTAGGAGTATTATAGTGAAACCAAATTGGAAGGTTCTGCAGAGAAACTAAACCGTGTTGAACTTTGCTTCAGAAAATCTGAAGTTTAGGGCTAAGCCGTAAACTTGCTACAGCTCGGAATCCAGAGAGCTAAAAATTTAAGAATCCTTCTGTCACTACCCGAGCTCAGGAGATTGTGGATTAGTGAGAATCCAACCAGTGACACATGTACTCCCGTGCATATGCACCGAGACCTAGTCTTAATACACACGCACAAGGGAAATTCACACGTGCCAAACATGTACGTGGAAGCTATAGGTATCAAACCGTAACACTAGAATACAGGAAAACCATATGGATGATATCCAAAAGCTTACATAAAGGTCGAAATATACAAGCTGAACCAAATCACAAATATACAGAACAGGAATAAAACCGATGACATGGAAAGAAGATGCTATGCATGTATGATACTGACGCACTCCAATAGAGTGATTACACACACTCCATGAACCTGAAGGGACAACTGAAGTTTCCCTTGCAATCTAAATGACCGACTGGGACTTAGTTAAGGGGGCTGAGCCTGCAATACCAAAGACAACTCATGAATCTAACGACTCAGCAAAGTGTAAGCAATAACAGGTTAACACATGTGGTATCTAATTGAATAAATGATATTAGAAAAATCATAGCATTTTAATGTCGTATTCTAGGCAGTCGTGCATTCGAATTTAAACATGCTCTCAGAATCAATGTATACATAACATGTATGTACTAGGTGGCGACTATATTAGCCATATGCTCCCAAAGAGGGATCTTATATTCGTGCTGAGAACACCATGGGCCAAATAGGTCTCGGTTTCCTGGGGTCCGGAATCCCTAAGACATAAACTCACTGTAGAGAGGCCATATAACTACGCCAAATTCAACCCCATCGGATATCCTAAGGTTGAGGCTCAGTAGTACGGACCATATAAAGTCAATCATATAAGAATTTGCGTGAAATGTGCATACCTTATCATAACGTGCATATCTTATCAGAACGTGACGTGCATATCTTGTCAAACATATATCATACTCATATTATACGAACCAGACGAATCATACCAATCAATAAGTCATACGGGCTAGACCAATCATACGAGTTGAACAGAACAAACAAATCAGACTTACCCGATCAAAAGATATAATGGATGCCAAACCAAACATACGGGAGCAAGATAAACAAAGAGCTGAAGGCTTATCAACTCACATGAATCAAACGGGTAGTATTGAACATGCAAGACCATTGTTCCCCCTGGGATCAACCATAGACAGAGCTGGGAAATATTCAATCGTTGCCCCAGCGCAGAACGCGTATAAGAGGGCAAAACCGAAGTCAAGATGCAATGCAAATCAGGTTCTTTTACGAGAGTCACGATCTTTTACTAACCAACCCTAATCTAGTTATCCAGAGTTACTAACCATGCATGATGATGTAATTTTAAGTTATTCGATGCACAGTTGTCTAGTGTTGCATCATATCTTGAATATGCACCGAAGTCCCTTAAACCAACACCCATGGGGAGGTGCTTAACAACTGGATAACAAATATGAAGGAATTGCAGCCCTCGAGATCCTTCATGCCATTTGTACCTTCCATTGGGCAAGTGCAGGTTATCTACATTTTAGCATGAAGGCCATATCAGGTCTCTTCTTTAATACTACCCTTTCATTCATTTCTCAGGGGTGGTACGGCTTAGCCGTAGGTGAACATACGGCTTAGCCGTAGGCATCTTATGGCTTAGCCATAATATGCACTGCGGCTCAACCGCGGTTCTCCTTACTGTTCATCCGCATTTAAGGTTCAATCGTATTTTGTTCTACGGCTCAGCTGTATTCTGCTCTATGGCTTAGCCATGGCACAATTGACGGCTTAGACATAGCTGGGCCATAGAAGGTCTGCGAAAATGCTAATTCCTGGTTAATCCAGAAAATCCCACCTTATACTGATCTATGGCTAGGTCACGGCTGAGCTACGGCTTAACCGTACCACATTGTACAGCTTAGCCGTGACCTAACCGTAGAAGAAAACTGGGTCTTACAAGTTTCTGGACTCCGAGCCATAATACAGTACGGCTTAGCCGTAGACTGCACGGGTTCATTTTCTAAACTTGTTCTAGAGACAACTGAATGTGTACAAAAATAACAAAATCACATGAAATAGATGGAGACTAACATAAGATGGGCTGTAACTTACTTCACATGCAAGATTACACGAATTAGTCACAATCAAACATCTACCCACATGGTTCATACAAATCATGCTTATACTTGCCTCAAATGAGTCCTAACAAGCTCTGAGTTGTCCTTGGGCTCAATTCACACTTCTAACCACTGATCCAACACCCATGCATGTAAAAGAAGAAAGAAAGAAAGGGACGTGAGTGCATGTAACAGTCGATAACATGAAGAAGAAGGAGGAGGAGAAGAAAATCAAAACCCACAGCTTACCTTCACTTCACAACAAGGAATTAATCAAGATCATGAGTGCACAAATCCCCTTTGCTCTACTTGACGTGCTCGAGAAGGATAAAAGAACTAAAAGAAGAAGAAGCCGCTGAAGATGAAAACTGAGAGAGTCAGTGCTCACTTAAATAAGATAAGGATAAAAGCAAATTACAAGAAAGTCCAATCATTCATATTAATTACAGTTTGGGTCATTTGCGGGTCTAATGGAAACAAATGACATATAAAGTAAATGAGATAGTTACGAGAATTAACAAGCACAATAAAAGACACGCGTTGACGTCAAGATGATGCATGAATGACAACGTCTTACAAAATCTAAAATTATGAAAAAGGGCTTACGACTACGTAACCAGGTCAAACTCAACCAAACTACCTATTCATAACCCGAAACAAAACAAAAACAAAAGCAAAGCACAATTAGCAACCAATTCAGCATGAATTAGTCGCTAAACTAGGTTAAGTTGGATCGAAGTGTTACACCTTCTATGACTCAGCCACGGCTCAACCGTATGTCAATTTCGGCTAAGCCGTAGAAGGGGATACGGTTCAACCATGAATTAGGAGTAAAAGTGAGTAATCACGGCTAAGCCGTAGTGCATTCTATGGTTAAGTCGTAGACTGCCCACGGCTAAGCCGTGAGTCACCCACGACTAAGCTATAAAGCCATTGAACTTAGAGTTAAGTAATTACTGTTACAAGATCTTGTAGGGCCTTAGCTCCCGAAAACCTTTACCCTATTCACTGGCCCAACTGAATAGTCAAATACCATGAAAAGTCTTAGGGCTATGGCTTAATTAGAATCGGAGCATTATATCCATCTCAGAGACTTGAGAAACCTCATGAGCAACACCCAAGTTGTCTAGCGCCTAACCATTGGTGTGGGTTTATGACACATTAATGTACTACTCATATACACAATGTAACATCAAGAATGGTTGTACGTTGGGTGAATTAAACCTATTTTAAATGGATGGGTAAAGACGATGAGTGAATGGACTAGAATTGGTTAGTAAACTTCCTTGAGTAACTAACCACGATGTGGAACTATCATCCTTTGTATTTCTAATATGGTGAATATTGATCGTCATTGCTTGTTTATGATGAATTGAAATGAATATGAACATAAGGGTCTATGAATTAAGTAAGAAATAAGAACTAAAGATAAAGTTTGGCCACTGTAGTGGATAATATGAGGGTCTGGAACTCCAATCAAGTAATCAGTTGTACCTAGGCCTAGGACACTGAGTATTTCTCACATGATTTGTTTAAGCTCTCGTAGAAGAGCACCATTAAGCCACCTAAAGAGCAAATCTCATATGATTTTGTTTTAGTTCTCGTGGAGAGCACGATAAGCCATTTTACGAGTTTCCAGCCATAAGTATCACCTAATGTATGATTTAAATTATGGTGGAATGTATTTGGTTATTTGATTAGTTTTCCTATGCTAGAATGCATTTAGTTGTTTGAATGGTTTCATAACAGGTGGTTCTTAAATGTTTATAGATGTAATGTGCATTATTTTACTTTTGCTTACACTTGGCTGAATCGTCGTATTCACAGCTATTCAATTGATGTTACAGGCTCAATTGCCAATCTTGGTCCAACAAAGCCAAAAAGACTCTGAAAGAGACCCCAAAGGCTCCTCCAGGATTGGAAGAATGGATTGCTGAGGATATCTGCTAACTAGTTGCACGGAGCGCGTAATCATGGGCCTTATTTTGGAATTTATTTTGGATAGTGTTGTACCATGCCATGTTATCTTTCATAGTTGGTCATACATTGAGATGGTATTGGTTTTTCTTTTGTAATCTGAACTTGTGGATGATGTACATGAATTTTGTAGCCAAGTGGTTAAGTTTTTCTTTATGTGTATAAAACTTACATTAGTGTTAAAAGGTTAAATTTTTATAGACTGTTCAACTATGATACCTCGTGATTAATGAATTGTATAGGTGATAACTACGAACTTTCGCTAAAGACACTCATTGACAAGTGTCAATTGAAGAGTCTTCTACTGCGTGAAGATTGTACGTATCCCTTGCGAATTTCACGGGAATACGTGTGTTACACCTTGCGAATTACCCTAACTAAGGGAAGCCTAGGCTTGAGTTGCGACATACATATAGTATGGTATCAGAGCTTGAATAAGTCTTCTTAAAAGACATAGAAACTGAGAATTGTGGTGAGGATGCGATGTGACGAGTAGACATTCAGTTCATGGATTTCTTTTGTTTGAATTGTTTTGGTGGGGCTTAGAGGTGTACTTTTAACCACCGCCATATTTTCTGTTACAGTTATATAGCTTTTGGCACAGGAAGTCGATCTAATCCTGCTGACGATTTTGTGGTGCTCAGGAGCGAAGGGCTAACACCTTCTCCACTAAATATGGATGCTCGTTTCCTAATATTAATGGAACAAAGGGCTAAGAGTAATAAGAATCAAGCTGCCATACAAACACAATTGGTAGCTAATCAAACTGCAATACAAACTCAAATAGTAGCCATACTAAAAAGGCCGAGTCAACCCCTAGTACCTCCACCTCATGTGGATCAACAAGTAATTATTTAGCCAATGGGAAAAGACCCTAACGCTATATTTGAGAAATTCCAAAAAAGGGGAGGCATTAAATTCTTGGGAAGTGAAGACCCGATAGTAGCTGATAAATGGCTTGATAATATTGATGATATATTCGATACGGTGAACTGTATGGATAAGATAAAAGTATTACTTATTGCCTCTATGCTAAGAGGTGTGTCTAAAGTTTGGTTGAAAACAGTGAAGGAATCATACAAAAAGATGCCTAACGCCACCATATAGGAGACCTTTAAGAAGCAATTTCGCAAGAAGTTCAGGCCAAATCATATACATGAAGAGAAGGAAGCCAAGTTCATGTCCCTTTGACAGAACCAAATGATAGTAGCGGCATATGTGCATACCTTCCAACAGTTGTCTAAGTTTACCTCAGATTGGATAGACACGGAGGATGAGAAAATTAAAAGGTTCCTCAAAGGGTTAGCCCCATCGAAGAAGAAGCATGTGATGGCTTATCAGAAGTCGACCACTTTTGATGATGCAATGGGCAGGGCGTATGAAGCTGAAGCCTTGTTGAGAGAAGAGAAAGAGATGCAACCCAAGAGGAGTACATTCCACCCTAGAAAAGGATACCCTTAGAAGAAACATAAGGGCAAAGGGGTGGTAAGTAGTTCCGGCAAGGTAAAATGCGATACTTGTGGCAAGGGACATCGAATTGAGGTGTGCTGGAGAAATACGAGAGCATGTTTCGTTTGTGGTCCATAGAGCATCTTATGGCTCACTGTCTAAAGAATAGAGTAGGTAATAGAATTCCTCAATGGTAACAGCCTTAGCAACAAGCTAGGAAAACATTACTCGCTCCTCCCCAGAGGTTGGCCTTGCCTACACCTCCTGTGAAACAACAGCAATCAGGAAGACAAGGGTAGAATAGGCAGCAGCAGTACATATCGCAACAAACTTGAAGAGCTTATGCAATTAACCAAGAGCAAGCTGAAGCGACTGGCACTATTGTACAAGGTATTGTTACGGTCTGTGATAGAGATGCTAAAGTTCTGTTTGATCTGGGGTCTACACATTCATTTGTAGCATCTCATTTTACTTTCGAACTACGGCAACAACCAATGCAGCTACCATATGAGTTATCAATAACGACCCTAATTAGTAAAAGTGTATCATGTAGACTATATTACCCCCAGAATAGTATTCAAATTGGGATGCTACAAATGCTAGTTGACTTGATCATTTTAGCAAAGCAAGATTTCGATGTGATCCTTGGCATGGATTGGTTTGTGAAGTACAGAGCCAATATGGGTTGTTTTCGTAAAACTGTCACCTTCGATTAGAGATGGTCCAATGGTAACCTTTGAAGGAATTCGGAGGAATTATGACACTAGAATGGTTTTGGCACTTAAGGCCGATCACCTAATCCGTAGTGGTTGCGAGGGCTATATTGCTTTTGTTACGGAGAAGAAACAATCGAAGAAAATTGAGGAAATGCCAATAGTATGAGAATTCCCAGATGTGTTTTTGGATGAAATACTAGGCCTACCTCCGTATAGAGAAGTAGACTTTATGATAAAGCTCGCGCCGAGTACTGCCCCAATATCTAAAGCACCTTATAGAATGGCTCCAGTAGACCTACATGAATTGAAGAAATAGTTATAGTACTTGTTAGATAAAGGGTTCATACGTCCTAGTGTGTCCTCGTGGGGAGGTCCAATGTTATTTGTGAGAAAGAAGGACGGCACTCTTACGATGTGCATAGATTATCGGCAGATAAATCAGGTGGCCATAAAGAATAAATATCCATTGCTGTGTATAGATGAATTATTTGATCAAATTCAGAGTACTGCGTACTTCTTGAAGATTGATCTCAGATCTGGTTACCACCAATTGAGGGTTAGGGAGGAAGACATTCCAAAGACAGCCTTTCGAACTCGGTACGGACATTATGAATTCCTCATTATGCCATTTGGTTTGACTAATGCACCTGCAGCTTTCATGGCTTTAATGAACAAGGTTTTTGCACTATATCTCGACCAATTTGTGGTAGTTTTCATAGATGACATTTTAGTATATTCCAAGTCTGTTGAGGAGCATACTACTTGTTGGAAATTTATACTAAAAGCATACTTTTATGTATTTTCTTTGACTGATTTATTTATTAGTAAAGTTTTCTTTTTCTATCTTAATGAGAATTTGTATGTGTAAATGGTTGCATTATTATTTACTGTGCATAGGTGCATCTTTTATTCTATAAAGTAGACAAGTTGGTGTATACAGTTCAGCTTATGCACGGAAGACTTATTTGTCAGTTCTTATAGAATATAAGTTATTGTTGTTCGCAATCTAGATGGAGCTGGACACACCATCAGTACGATTATAGCATGATGTTTTAATAGGCTTGTCTTGGCTACGGGAAACAGTATAGTTTCAACTCGTTATGCTAGTACACTTTGTGTGTATTGAACAGGACCACTTTTGGGTTATTATCTTTATACTGACTATATAAGATTATTAACATCCAAATGGTTATTATGAGTATTTGTACTCGTAATCCCGATGTAAATAATAGACACGTGCATTTAGCATTTGGCATTTTGATTTACAAAGGAGTGAGACCTTTTGTGGGTCAATAATTTCAGTAAATTGGATGACTACACTACATGTATGGTGCATATTAGTTTATTAATAGAATCCATGTCCTGTAATAGGGATTGATGATATCCCCTTGATGAAGCTTATAAGTTTTGATTATGCAAACCCTGCAGGTGGACTTAGTGTCCAACATATCAAATAAGTTAAGTGTAAGGTCTCAAGGAATTATAAAGATATCGATTAAATATAAACGTCAGTAATTATTTAATCGATGGATATCTAAAATCTTAACGTGTGGAGATTAATAAGCATTTAATGACAAGAAGGTCGAAATATTATTTTGAGAATAAGGACAGAAGTACAATTATAATTCTTTAGTGAACTGAATTGTAATTTATGGATCTAGGATTCTAATTTGGGTCAAATTAAGGTTTCCTATTTTTATAAGAAGTCTATTCCTTATTTCCTTCTTAAGGTCCCTATTGTAGCTATAAATATATGCTATTGCTCTCTAGAAAGAATATACAAGAGAAATCTCATTTTTGAGAGCAAGGAGAATTCGTAGAAGAGGCCCACACCCCAGTGCGAGTTCGAGCATAGAGGAATATAGTAGAAGATCTTGAAATTTTCAGGCTGTTATAAGATCGAGATCAAATCAGAGAGATCTCGCAGGTATGGTTTTTGAATCATTATTGTTTAAATTTATTTTCGCAGTGATCTGTGCGCGATATCAATGGATCCTGGCGGCTGCTTCCTAACAGTGGTATCAGAGCCAACCTTGATACTTGTAACACTCCGACCCAGCTTGACCTCGTTTAGCGGTTAGTTAATCTTGTTTTCGTTGCTAATCGTGTTTTGTTTATGTTTTATTTTCGTTACGGGTCATGGATAGGTAGTTGGGTTGAGTTTGACCTGGATTAAGTAGACCAAGCCCTTTTTCGTAATTTTAGCTTTTCTAAGACATGGTCATTTTTGCATCATCTTGATGTCAACATGTGTCTTTCGTTGAGCTCGTTAACTTTCGTAACTACGTCATTTGCAACCGATGTCGTGTGATTCGATTGGACCCGGATTTGACCCAAACTGAAAATAGAATTCTCACTTGGACTCTCTTGCAATTTGAACAGCCCATTAGCTTATATATACTTCATCCATCGACCAACACCACGTTCTCTCTTTTTCTTCCTCAACTACACGTGGAAACTTCTCTCTCTCTCTCTTGAATTCTCTCATCCATCGACCTCCATCGATCAAGCTCAATCTATTGATAGAAGTTTGGGTCTTGCATGTGAGGTGAGTTGGAAATCCATCCATCCCTCTCATCTCCTTTCTCTATTTCTTCTCCTTCTTGTTTCTCATTTGCATGGTGTGTCTGTGATTCCAATTCCCATGCATGCATGTGGTTTGATTTGTGTTAGGTTGTGTTTGGGCTTTAGGACAACAAATTGTGCAGTTGAATTCCAATTGAGGCAAGTATAACCATAACTTGGAAGAACCCATGTTGGTATGCATTTGATTTGGTTAGTTTACATGAATTGATATGGAAAAATGTGTTTACAGCCCATTTGATTACTCATTGATTCAGTACTTGTCCATCTCCATTGGAGAATTGCAATTTGGATGGTGTTACAGGAATTCTGTATGTGCTTCAGAAACTTGACCTCGTGCACGTACGGCTAAGCCGTATGGCACTTACGGCTCAAAGTCCAGAGAGGAGAAAAACCCAGTTTTCCTCTACGGCTAGGGCACGGCTAAGCCGTGGATTGCCCTACGGCTAAGCCGAAGCTCAGCCGTGGCCCAGCCGTAGATCAATACAGGGTGCATTTTCTGGATTTAACTGAGAGTCATCAATTGACAGACCTTCTACGGCCCAGCCACGGCTAAGCCGTAGAATACACACGGCTAAGCCATAGCACACACACGACTGAGCCGTAGCACACTAGACTAATGAAAGAAAACAAGGATAGGTGTAATGGAAAGACCGATATGGCCTTCATGATAGAATGTAGAGCACCTAGACCTGCCCAACGGAATGGGATACATCGTGTGAATGATCTCGAGGGCTGCGAATCATTCATGTTCATTATCCGGATGTTAAGCACCTCCCCATGGGTGTTGGTTTAAGGGACTTCGTGCACCGCCCGATTCAATGCAACACTAGACAACGGTGCATCGAATAACTTAAAACTACATCATCATGCACGGTTAGAAACACCGGATAATTAGATTAGAATTGGTTTGTAAATAAAGATGATTCGATTTCGCATGATTTGTTGCATAACATATTGCTTTCGATCATTGATCTCAACGCTCTGACATGATTACTTGTATTCCGTTACTTTCACATTGTGATTCCTTACCTTGAGTATGCATGTATGATATGTTCACTCACAGATATGCACGTATGATATGTTGTCACGATCTACTCAGGGTTTTCATGATTGATTCTGGATGGTCAGGCACTACTTAGCCTCAGCCTTAGGATCCTGACGAGGTGAATTTGGTATAGTTATATGGACTTGCTGCAGTAAGGATATGTCTTGGGGAACCGGACCCCAGGAAACCGAGACCCATTGTACCCTGGCCCGGACAATGGTGTTCTTTGCATGTTATAAGATCCCTCTTTTGGGAGCATATGGTAATGTAGTAGCCACTAGTTATGTACACAGCATGTATTCATTGATTCACTTAGCATATTTCTTTCTTGCATGACAGCCTAGTATACGAAAATGCCTTCTTTAATCACATGATGTTCTTTATTCTATTAGACGCAGCGTGTGTTAACTTGCTATGGTTTATATTTTGCTGAATCTTCGTATTCACAGTTGTTTTTGGTGTTGCAGGCCCAGATACCCCTGCCGAACCCTCGCAGGTCGGCCAGACTCCAGATGAGACCCCCGGGGCCCCATCAGCCCTAGAGGAGTGGATGTGATCACTCCACGGGAGAGCGTTCTTGGCATGCATCATTGGAGTCTTGTTTTGAGGATTGTTCACTTGTGTATATGTCATGACTGTATATGTTATTTTGTTCTTTTTGTAAGACTTTCATATGTAATTATGTCATTCCTTTCTTTGTATCCTCTTCTTGCACTATTAGTTTGATGTTTCTGATATTTACAGTTTCCGCGTACTTGTTTGGCACGTGTGAATGTTCCCTTGTGCGTGTGCATTTAGACTCGGTCTACGTGTACAGGCACGGGAGTACGTGTGTCATTAGGTTTGGCTTTTGCTAACCCCCAAACCCTGGGCTCGGGTTGTGACAATACTGTGTATGGATTGAACAGAATATAGAAGGATTATAGGCTACTATAAAAAGTCATGGCGATTGCATTTTGCTGTAACTAGTTTTGTAGCAGACTATCTAACCTTTGTTTTGTAGTGATTGATCTGGCTATCATGGTCATTATGTGTGTATATTATGTGAATGGATCCCATGAATCATATTCGTGGTTACTGTTTTACATATTTTTAATTTTTCATGGTGATGTAATTATATTGATATAGCATGTGAACTCCGTTCATCAGAAGGCTTAGGATTCAATGTAATTTTTCATGGTGATGTAATTATATTGATATAGCGTGTGGACTCCGTTCGTCAGGAGGCTTAGCGTGTGGACCCCGCCGGGGGATACCCCCGAACCCCCTCTGCGAGGTGCATATTTTGAAGAAGTAGCAATCAAGAAGACAAAAGGATCCTACTTGACCATGATAGCTAGGACTCTAGTGTTGGTCATTTTTTTTAAAATGTCTATAAATATCATAACTTACTTCATATGATATTAGATCTATTTAATACTGTTTAGAATGGAGAAATAGGTAGCATTCATGTGATTTGCAAATAAAATTGAACTTCAGTTTTTCTTTTATTAATCACACCAATACTACGATGCATAAAATAGGGTAACCTAGACATCTTGGTAACGTATTACTTCAAAATTCTAAACTGGTCTTATTAGACTATTATACAAGAACCCTCATTGTTAAATAACTAAGTAGGAGAGGGAACCTCTTAATTCCCACGGTCTCTATCATTGTTTTGTAGGAGATGTAATTGATTTATGTGTTGACCTTAGTCCTCATCGGATGAGTTAATTATGGAATCTCCAGTACAAATTCCTATATGGATGATTTAGGGTAATTATTAGTATAGGTCACCTCTCCATCTGATGGGACCGAATACAGAATAATGGACCTTGAATTAAATGATGGTATAGACTTAGCTATAAATAATAGTATGCTCTCCATCTGAGTCACTGCTATTATTTATAGGACCAAAGTCAGGCAGCTGTTTGGTTTTGCTTGGCACGGTTTGTTGCCTTGATAGTAAAACTAATAGGTTATATCCTATCTAAACAAAATAAGTATGGTAGAAGTCTTCACATCGAAGCATACTATGCATAATGTTTTAGATTGCTGTTGGATTCTTTTATTAATTGGCAAAGGGAGCCTTTTTTTATTTGAATCCAAAGTTTATTTGCCCATCTTAATTTATTTTCAGGATTTAAGATGGGAACTTTCAATCCACTTGCTATAATTCTCAAAGAACACAAACTCACTGGACCTAATTATATTGATTGGAAAAGAAACTTGGATATTGTGTTAACTGCTGAAGAGTACAAATATGTGCTCACTGAGGTGTGCCCAGAGAAACCTCCGGACGGTTGTACCGATGAGGTGGCTATCCGGGCATACAAAAAATGGATCAAGGCTGATGAGATGGTGTGGTGTTACATGTTGGCATCTATGTCAAATGTTTTACAACATCAGCATCAGTCTTCTCCTACTGCCTATGATATCATGTACAGTCTTAAGGAGATGTTTGGTGATCAGGATCGGGCAGCAAGGCAAGTTGCCATGAAAGAACTATTTAACACTAAGATGGCTGAAGGTACCTCTGTAAGGGACCATGTTCTGAAAATGATGGGACACCTCAATGAACTAGAATCCTTGGAGCTAAAATTGATGGGGAAACCCAGGTCGATATCATTCTCCAGTCCCTGACTAATTCCTTTGAGAATTTTCACCTAAATTACAACATGAACAAGCTCAATTATTCTTTGGTGGAATTACTCAAGGAACTTCAAGCTACTAAGGGCCTTCTGAAAAAGTCAGCTAGTGTTCACGTTGCTGAAAAAGGTTCTATTTCTAAGCAGAAAGGCAAAAAGAAACAGAAAAAGGGTAAAAATCGTAATACAGTTCCTCAGGTGGCAATGGACCTCTAGGAAGAGTGAAAAAGCCTAGGGGCAAGTGTTTTCATTGCAAGCAAGCAGGACACTGGAAAAAGCAATGTCCAACTTATCTCAACAAAGTGAACAATAAAGGTAAATTTCATTCACTAGTTGTTGAATCATGTTTGGCGGTTGTATCTACCGGTACCTGGTGTGTAGATACAGGAGCCACTAATCATGTTTGCAATTCTTTGCAGAGGTTCCAGGAAACCAGGCAGCTAAGTGATGGAGAGATTTATTTGCTTATGGGTGATGCTACGATAGTGGCAGTAGTTGCAGTAGGAAATGTTTATCTTAGTTTTAATAGAAATAGGACTTTAATTTTAAAAAATTGTCTTTATGTTCCCTTAATTAGGAGAAATTTAATTTATGTTTCCAAGTTGATTAGAGACAGATATTCCATTTATTTTAATAAATTTGTGGTTATTAAGTACAATAAGCGTTTTATCTGTTCTGGTTCATTGATGGATGATCTTTAAATTGTTGATCCTATCTCTCCAACACTGCAACGACAGAATCAAATACCACAATTACCTTACCATGTAAGAGAAAGAAACCTTTACAATTGAACCAAACGTATCTTTGGCATTTATGCCTAGGTCATATCAATCTAAACCGGATTTCGAGACTGGTTGCAAATGGACCATTAGATTCATTGGAAATGGAGGCACTTCCAGTCTGCGAATCTTGTTTAGAGGGGAAAATGACCAAGCGCCCTTTTTCGGCAAAAGGCTATAGGGCCAAAGAACCATTAGAATTGGTTCACTTTGACCTGTGTGTGTTGACCTATAAAAATTGCAAATACTGCAGCGAAGACACCTCATCTCAACTTAATTTAGGCTATAGAGGTTATTTGCAGATCTTGGGGAATCACTGTGAGAACCGGCATTCCATAAAGATCAAGATAGCTGGAACTCTCAGAGAAAGTTCAAATTTCGGGTTGAACAGACATCATCGAACTCAAAAGCCATAAGCATGTCAGCCTGAGGTCAGTTCCCCCCAAGCCAGGGGGTCACTGACCAAAGTCCTGCTTCCCGATGTCCAAAATTAATGAAATTTAGACGCGAAGCTTCAGTCATGCTCAGAAGATACTTTGCAAATTTTCAAGATGAAAAGACTCTGTTTGGCCTAAATTTCATTACACGTCAGCTTAGAGGATAGTAATCCCGAACTTGGGGGTCATCGGCTAAGATCTTACTTCCAAAAGGCCAAAGCAGATAAAATTTGGAACAAATGCTCAAAGAATGCCCCAAGTTATTTTCCCAAAGTTTCAAGTCAATGGGAGGCTGTTCGGATAGAAAACAGGCTAACTGTCTCAATGTGGAGTAAATAGTGACCTAACGCATGCAATGAATAGGTTACTATTCGAAATCCTACTTCCTCAAATCTAAACTGCATGAAATTTGGATGAATACTCCAAGATCTTCTTGACATCAGTCCCTCCAAGTTTCAAATCAAACCGGGGTCATTTGGGCTTCAAACAGCTGAAACAAGGGCCCACTGTCATAAAAACTCAACCGGAGAGTTGACCAAGTTTAGATGGTCAATCAAAGTTGAAACTTCTGTGACCCTCTCAAAATAGTGTCAAGAAGCATCCCTCCAAGTTTCGTGGTGATTAGACACCGTTTGGGCCCCGAATAGGGGGAAACAAGCCACATATGCAAAATTCCAAGAATGGGCCTTGGGAGTGACCGGGGCCCCACAAACAAAAGGAGTTGACCATGTTCAGGTGGTCAAACAGAGCTGAAACTTCTGTGACACACTCAAAATAGTGTCAAGAAGTATCCCCCCAAGTTTCGTGGCGATCGGACACCGTTTGGGCCCCGAACAGGCGGAAACAAGCCACATATGCAAAATTCCAAGAATGGGCCTTGGGAGTGACCGGGGGCCCACAAACAAAAGGAGTTGACCATGTTCAGGTGGTCAAACAGAGCTGAAAAATCTGTGACACACTCAAAATAGTGTCAAGAAGCATCCCTCCAAGTTTCGTGGCGATTGGACACCGTTTGGGCCCCAAACAGGAGGAAACAAGCCACATATGCAAAATTCCAAGAATGGGCCTCGGGAGTGACCGGGGGCCCACAAACAAAAGGAGTTGACCATGTTCAGGTGGTCAAACAGAGCTGAAACCTCTGTGACACACTCAAAATAGTGTCAAGAAGTATCCCTCCAAGTTTCGTAGCGATTGAACACCGTTTCGGCCCCAAACAGGCGGAAACAAGCCACATATGCAAAATTCCAAGAATGGGCCTTGCGAGTCACCGGGGCCCACAAACAAAAGGAGTTGACCATGTTCAGGTGGTCAAACAGAGCTGAAACTTCCGTGACACACTCAAAATAGTGTCAAGAAGCATCCCTCCAAGTTTCGTGGCGATTGGACACCGTTTGGGCCCCGAACAGGCGGAAACAAGCCACATATGCAAAATTCTAAGAATGGGCCTTGGGAGTGACCGGGGGCCCACAAACAAAAGGAGTTGACCATGTTCAGGTGGTCAAACAGAGTTGAAACTTCTGTGACACACTTGAAATAGTGTCAAGAAGTGTCCCTCCAGGGTTCGTGGCGATTGGACACCGTTTGGGCCCCGAACAGGCGGAAACAAGCCACATATGCAAAATTCCAAGAATGGGCCTTGGGAGTGACCGGGGGCCCACAAACAAAAGGAGTTGACCATGTTCAGGTGGTCAAACAGAGCTGAAACTTCTGTGACACACTCAAAACAGTGACAAAAAGTATCCCTCCAAGTTTCGTGGCGATCGGACACCGTTTTGGCCCCGAACAGGCGGAAACAAGCCACATATGCAAAATTCCAAGAATGGGCCTTGGGAGTGACCGGGGGCCCACAAACAAAAGGAGTTGACCATGTTCAGTTGGTCAAACAGAGTTGAAACTTCTGTGACACACTTAAAATAGTGTCAAGAAGTGTCCCTCCAAGTTTCGTGGCGATTGGACACCGTTTGGGCCCCGAACAGGCGGAAACAAGCCACATATGCAAAATTCCAAGAATGGGCCTCGGGAGTGACCAGGGGCCCACAAACAAAAGGAGTTGACCATGTTCAGGTGGTCAAACAGAGCTGAAACCTCTGTGACACACTCAAAATAGTGTCAAGAAGTATCCCTCCAAGTTTCGTAGCGATTGAACACTGTTTGGGCCCCAAACAGGCGGAAACAAGCCACATATGCAAAATTCCAAGAATGGGCCTTGGGAGTGACCGGGGCCCACAAACAAAAGGAGTTGACCATGTTCAGGTGGTCAAACAGAGCTGAAACTTCCGTGACACACTGAAAATAGTGTCAAGAAGCATCCCTCCAAGTTTCGTGGCGATTGGACACCGTTTGGGCCCCGAACAGGCGGAAACAAGCCACATGTGCAAAATTCCAAGAATGGGCCTTGGGAGTGACCCGGGCCCACAAACAAAAGGAGTTGACCATGTTCAGGTGGTCAAACAGAGTTGAAACTTTTGTGACACACTTAAAATAGTGTCAAGAAGTGTCCCTCCAGGTTTCGTTGCTATTGGACACCGTTTGGGCCCCGAACAGGCGGAAACACGCCACATATGCAAAATTCCAAGAATGGGCCTTGGGAGTGACCGGGGGCCCACAAACAAAAGGAGTTGACCATGTTCAGGTGGTCAAACAGAGCTGAAACTTCTGTGACACACTCACAATAATGTCAAGAAGTATCCCTCCTAGTTTCGTAGCGATTGGACACCGTTTGGGCCCCGAACAGGCGGAAACAAGCCACATATGCAAAATTCCAAGAATGGGCCTCGGAAGTGACCGGGGGCTCACAAACAGAAGGAGTTGACCATGTTCTGGTGGTCAAACAGAGCTGAAACTTCTGTGACACACTCAAAATAGTGTCAATAAGTATCCCTCCAAGTTTCGTAGCGATTGAACACCGTTTGGGCCCCAAATAGGCGGAAACAAGCCATATATGCAAAATTCCAAGAATGGGCCTTGGGAGTGACCGGGACCCACAAACAAAAGGGGTTGACCATGTTTAGGTGGTCAAACAGAACTGAAACTTCTGTGACACACTCAAAATAGTGTCAAGAAGCATCCCTCCAAGTTTCGTGGCGATTGGACACCATTTGGACCCCGAATAGGCGGAAACAAGCAACATATGCAAAATTCCAAGAATGGGCCTTGGGAGTGACCGGGGCCCACAAACAGAAGAGGTTGACCATGTTCAGGTGGTCAAACAGAGCTGAAACTTCTATGAAACACTTAATATGGTCTCAAGCAACATCTCTCCAAGTTTCATGATGATTGGGCATCATTCGGGCCTCAAACAATGGAAAATAGACCGCATATGCAATGTTCCAAAAGTGGGCCTTGTCCGTGACCGGGGCCCAATTAATGAAAAAGTTGACCAACTTCCTGAAGTCAAAATGGGCTGAAATTTTTATGACATGTAGAAAATAGTGTTAAGAAGCATCCCTCCAGCTTTGGTGGCAATCGGACTTCGTTTGAGCCCAAAACAGATGAAAATGGGCCACATACACGAAAAACCTGAAATTGGGCCTCGTCCGTGGCCCAGTCTGCGGTCACGGACCTTCAAAAGAGGTTTCCCACGATTTTGGGTGGTTTCCCTCCACTCCTCTTCGAAATCCAACTCCCCACAACTGCTATTAACTCCCCAAAACTGCACAAGACTGAAGGGGGAGTCTATAAAAAAAAGAGAATTTGGAAGAAACAAGGACACACACACACATAAGGAAGAAAAGTGAAGAAATTGAAGAAAGTCACCACCTAAGGCAACAAGAAGCAAGCTCCAGCAGCACTTCCACGACCATTCCCACCTTCTTTTCTTAGTTTTAAAGGTGAGCAAGAAAATTTAGGAGGAGAGAAGGAAGGGAAATGGCCAAAGTCCATACCATGTTCGTACGACGCCAATTTTTGAGAGGATGACATTGTCACCTCTGTTTCTCTCATTCGTAGGGCTTCTTAGCCATTACAAGAGTTGTGAAAGAAGCCTCTCTAGGCCTCATTTTGTTCCTTGAAAATGATAGGTTCAAATGACACAACTCCGGCTTTAAATTTGCCCATTTCGGACTTGAAACAAAAATGCAGTCCGTAAGCACGAATGATGAGTTACAGCGGTTTCAATTGATTCCATGATAAAATGTGATCTTCTTGATGGTTGTCCACCGCTCCAAAGTCATGAGAATGGAGTTCCAGCACTTGAAAGAAGTTCCAAGAAAGAACTAGCGCGAACAGCACAAAAAAAATGGAGGCACAAGGCCATTGTCTGTCAGTGACCGTGACCCCCGGTCACTGACAGGTTCCAGTGACCGCGGGTGAGTCACGGTCACTGGAAGGCCCCAGTGACCGCTAGTGAATCATGGTCACTGGAAGGCCCCAGTGTCCGCGGGTGAGTCACGGTCACTGGAAGGCCCCAGTGACCGCGGGTGAGTCACGGTCACTGGAACGGGGCAGTGACCGCGGGTCACGGTCACCCCCCATTTTTTTCCCCTTTTTCCACATTTTCTTCCACCTTATGTACATTTTCTTGCATTTTCCAAATTGAGATCACATCTGAGACTTGAGGGAGGGGTTGTAAACTTTCAAAATGTTTGTAAACAACCTGCATCCCCGTGATCAGGGCACTTGAACCCATGTAAACAAAAGGGAAATTAATGATGAACTGTAATTATTTTCCCATTCTTTTTAACGCTTAAAGTGCGTGAATGTCGGACCTTGATTCCGTAATTCATTTCCACGCCTACATTTTTAAGCGCGATCAGAAGATTGACGCCGTCTGTGGGGAATTATATGCCCTAATTTGTGATCAAATTTGATGAAAAATGCATGAAAGTGCTGAAAATTGCTGAAAAGTGCTGCTGTTGCCCTGAAAACTGCCGCTGTTGCCCTGAAAACTGCCGCTGTTGCACTGTAACTGCTGCTGTCACACTGAAAGTGCCGCTGTTGCACTGAAAGTGCTGCTGTTGACCTGAAAACTGCCGCTGTTGCACTGTAACTGCTGCTGTTGCACTGAAAGTGCCGCTGTTGCACTGTGACTGCTGCTGTTGCACTGAAAGTGCTGCTGTTGCCCTGAAAACTGCCGCTGTTGCACAGTAACTGCTGCTGTTGCACTGAAAGTGCTGCTGTTGCCCTGAAAACTACCACTATTGCACTGTAACTGCTGCTGTTGCACTGAAAGTGCCGCTGTTGCGCTGTGACTGCTGCTGTTGCAGTGTAACTGCTGCTATTGCACTGAAAGTGCTGCTGTTGTGTTAAAGAGTACTGCTGTTTCACTGAAACTGCTGCTATTGTACTGTAACTGCTGCTGTTGCCCTGGAAACTGCCGTTGTTGTACTGGAAACTGCTGCTGTTTCACTGAAAACTGCCGCTAAAAGCCTGTGACCAGGGCACACGGTCACTTACTTATTTTTATGAAGACAAAGGCTTATTTAACCTCCAATTACACCCATACAAGACCTTTGATGTCTGCAATGGGTTTGAAAATATCATCAAAGGACTTTTACACCTTGAAGTGCATAATGTTCATACAAATGAAAGCATTGGGCACCTTGATGTGCATACATTTGCCATTTAATTGGAAGAATTTGCACCTTGATGTGCGTACATTTGCCATTTGATTGGAAGAATTTGCACCTTGATGTGCATGAACCAAATCATCACCCTTTTCACTTTAGAAGAGTGATGATTCAGTTCAAAGGGCTTCTGACCCATATAAAATGTTTATTAAATCAGTGATAACACCAACGACATTGTAATTATACATTGTCCGGCGTCAACCACTGATGGATCTTGTGCGATCATTGTGATGGTGGTGCAGGCTTGATCCTGTGAGCCCTATCCCTTTGATTGATCCAACCCTCTCTTGCTTATAAGTATGACACAGATAGTCCAGATATGCTGCTGAAATTTTGGTAGCCAGGACTAGTCAGCATAGCGTGAATTTAAGCCTGACTCGATAAACCCGAAATGCTGCAGAAATTCTGACAGTAGGGATAGTCAGCAAAGCATAATGAGATGGGATTTATGCCTATATCTAACCATTTCGGTTCAAAAACCATGTTGGTTTAGATGGCATCTAAAAACCATTCCGGCTAGCCCAAGAGGCAGCCATGTTGGTTATACTACTAATATAGTCTCATCGGCTAACTTTTTGCAGGAAACAGCATGGGTTCTTTGATTATCACTTTTGACGAAGCTAAAGAGAGATTGTTCAAAATCTCCATGGCTCAGATCACAAGGGCACCCAAAAGGGGCCGAATGAACACCAATGCTCCTGCATCAAGGGTCTCGGTCTTTCAAAGGCTTTCTACTCCCTCAAGCTACATGACCTCGACCTACGATGGGTCATCAGAAACCCTGAAGCCCATCAAGAAGGCAAAGACTCCTCAAACTTGGGTCTCCAAATATGCCCAAAACCCCTTTGGAGTCTTTCACAAAGGTCACAATGACTTAAAACACAAAGTGAGGTCGGAAGGCAGTAATCTTCATATCGGAAGGCAGGTTCGGTTTACGAACAACAAAATAGAGATACCCATTGGTTCACAGCGGGAGGCTTTGCAGACTACTAAGTCCTCATTTATGCATCCTAAACAAAGGGTACATCTCAAAAAGCAAACCACTCGCAAGCAAGCCCTAGCCCATGAAAAGGGTCAGAAGGATGTTGTTATTCCAAATTGCCGTATGTGGTCACCACAGCCATGTATGCAGAAGTCCAGAAAAGCTAAGGAAAAACCCTTGGCCCCACTTGAAAAGAATGTCTTTTACCCTTTGACCCAGAAGGAGGGACGGAGGTTCGGCAGGAGGCGCTTACCTTCTGTGATAGTGGCACCATCACCATCAATTTCAACCCAGCGCCCGTCATATGGCAGTAAAAACAAGAAATATGCTGAACGATTGGTCATCAAAAATTCGACCGATCTCGTTCAATTTAAAAATCTGCTTCAACAAAAGAAGGAGCAGAAGAAGAAAATTGAAAGAAATGCTGTTAACATCCTTTCACTTCCCACTTCCGACCCTATAAATTGGGAGCAAGTTGCTAGCACTTCTAGGCCATTAGTTGCTAGATTCAGAGATCAAACTCTAGCAGCCAGATTGGCCCAGCAAATAAAGAAGAGGGCTTTGTCTCGCTCCAAGAGACATGCTCGAAAGCTGTCACAGCATAGAATCACTCAAAAATGGGTGATTAAAGAAGATGAGCCAAATCTAACCTCCTCATGTATGGTCGGACCTGGCTCAACCAGGAGAGTTACTCGGAGTATGGCTCGAACTTAGTCCCAAGATTCTGATTCGAACTCTCATTCAGATAGGACCTCTGACGATCATGGTTCTGATAAGGACTCAATAACTCTCCTGGATACCGAAGATAGTCAATCCACTCTTCCTACATCCTCTTACCCCCGTCAGTACACCGTATTTATGGCTGAAGGGAGTGGGACCGGTAATGAAGAGGATGCCGGTAGAGGCAAAGATGTTAGCGAAGAAAATGCTGACGAAAATCAAGAGAATGACGTCAGTGATGTTGTCAAGCAACAAGGAGCTAAAATTGACCACCTGACGGCTCAATTGAAAATCTTAGCAGACAAACTGGGTAGTCGAGCTGAAGCTCTTGTTAACTCTTTATTTGCTGATAGAAGAGAACAGGCAATGATCAGGAGGAATGCCACCAAAATTGACCTACTTACAGCACAAATCAAGGCACTAACAGATAAAGTAATCGCCTCAGATTCAACTCGAGGTGATCACTCCTCAATCCTTGGTTTCCACGCAGATCCTGAAAAACCTATAACTTTTAAAGAAGTGGAGGAAATTTTAAACAAATCAAAAGTGGAAACCAGGATGAAGAAAAAGGGTATTACATCTAAATACCCTCCGGAGTTTGATTTGGTTCCATTTCCACCAGATTACAAACTTCCGACTTTCCAGCCTTACCTTGGAAAAGGGTCAGCCTATCAGCATATAGTGCATTTTAAGTCGCTCCTTGGCAGTTTACCCGAATTGGATGCACTAAAAATAAGGCTGTTCGTTGGTACACTGAAGGGAGTTGCTTTCGATTGGTACAAACAATTGCCAGAACTCTCATTCACTACATGGCCAGTTACAGAAGAAAAGTTTCTACTTCACTTTCAGGAAGAAGATCAAACGGTCACCTTCGCTATGCTCAGTAGTACAAAGCAAGGGGATAATGAAACTGCACAAGCCTTTATCAATAGATGGAGAGCATTGTCTTACAGATGCCTAGAACAACCATCTCCAAAGGCGACAATTGAAATGTGCAAAACCAATTTACGGCCAGAAATTAAGGCTATCATACTTAGTCATAAAACTAAGTCGTTGGCCAGATTGGTTGAAGTAGCCACTGATGCAGAGTTAACCCTGAAAGAAATTAGCTAGAAGAAAGCAAGTTCCCGAAAAATGGAATCATCATCATCTTCTGCTCCAAAACCAACTGTGCCGAAACCCCAAAAGAAGCAGGAGGTATTCAATGTACAAACCTCCAAACCAGTTCCTCAAAAACCACAGAATGGTAAGACGGAGCAAAATAAAAAGGAAGAATATGAAAAGAGGAAGCAAACTAAGTACCCTTTTGATGGGGACATTGAAGCCATTTTCCAAGCATTGATGGAGAACAACAGGCTCGAGCTTCCACCCATGAAAAAGCCAGAGCAAGCGGGTCGTGTTAATGATCCAAACTATTGTGCATACCATCGGATGGTATCTCATCCTTTGAAAGACTGCTTTATCCTAAAAGAAAAGGTCAATGAGATGTGGAAAAATAGAGTAATAACATTTGACCGAAAATATGATACAGCCCCAGTCAATATGATTTCCTTCGGAAAATTTGCACCTGTGGCAATACCCGCTCCATCAAGGCCACCAATGGTCGAATTCCGGGTCATCAATGCATTACATAATGAACAGGGGTTGATACTTATCAAAGATTCTTCAGGGCAGGAAATGTGGGTTCACCCAGACTTAATAAATAATGAAGGATGGGAAAAAGTGAAAATTAAACCCACACCTGTGGAAAGAAGAAAGATCAAAAGGCAAATTAAAAGTCTCCAGAAAACTGCTCAAAAGAAGCAAGAACAACAGCTTAAGCAGAAGAAAAACAAGGCGGTCGAGGCCCCAGTCTTAGAAAATCCTCCCAGATCAGCCAAAGGTTGTTTTACTCTAGCCGACTACATCATTCCAATTCCAAAAGATGAGGAAGAACCAGCAATATCCAGCTGCAATCGGATATCATGGGATGGTACACACCCTAACTCCGATGATGAAAATCAATGGTCGGATTACTCTGATCTTGAAGACGATCAATGGATCGATGATTATTTTGCTGATGAATACCCTTCTGATGAGGATGAGGATTTCGAACAAGCCTTTGACCCCAAGACGGGAACTCTTAATATCAAGCATGGTCTAAATACACTATCGGTGACCTTGTATGACATACACAGGCCAAGTTCAAGTGGCTGGTCGAATGATCCTCCTCTTTTTCCACTACCTCCAGAAGTTCATCCGGATCCACTACCATTAGTCGGGCACGATGAAGCTCAGGATCAGCAGACTGTTTTTCCTCCTTCCACGCCAGTCAGGGAACTTGGTTTACCGAGGAGACATAATAACCCTAGTATGAGTAATATTGTCGAGAATATCTCTGACTTTGAAGAGGAACTGTCAACGGCTCCTTCCCTGGTGGTTTTGAATGCTGCCATAAAACCCCAAACATCGCAAGCTATTCCTAATGGTGTAAACCAAGAAGTAGGCTTGGAAGAGGTCAATCAGCTTTTCATCGAACCAGAAGAAGTCAATGCCATAAGAAGAGACGCACGGCTAGAAATTGACCGAAGCAACATGCTTAATGATGGCACTCGCTCTGGTCGTAACTACAGGGTCAACTATGATAAATCCTCTGTTCCTTCCTCTTCTTATGTAAACCCTTCGGGAGGCAATACCAATGTAAATGTAACTTCTCCAGAAGCAAATGATAATGTAAGGCCACCAGAGCCATTCACGTATGATGTTGTTGAACACCTTAAGCACATACCTGCACGACTCCACATTTTTGATCTCTTGCAGATGTCCAAGGAAACTCGTGACAACTTCATACGAGCACTACAGGCCTTGAATATTGAGAATCATACTCATATAGCACAAGTGCATCAAATAGAAAAGAACTATTTGAAGGCAAAATCCAAGAAGCCTCAAAAGCAATGCAAGGAGTGTCTCTTAACTCACAATGCTTCTAAAGCTACTATCTCTTTCACCAAAGAGGATCTCCTCTTGGGAAATATGAAGCATACGAGGCCACTTTATTTCACGGCCTACATCAAAGATATGCCTGTCCCAAGAGTTCAAGTTAACCCAGGGTCAGCTTTAAATCTCATCACAATCACGGCCCTTCAAGAGCTCGGTATTCCAGTGAGCAAGCTGTCTGCTACAAAGACTTCTATTCAAGGTTATGATGGAGAAGTCCAGGATCCGATTGGTAAAATTCGAATTCGATTCCAGTTGGGAGATTTAGTCTTAGAGGCCACTCTGCACGTAGTAAAAACTCGTGCTTGCTATAACATCCTCTTGGGGAGACGATGGCTTCATGATTATGCCATAGTACCTTCTACTCTTCATCAATGCCTTAAATACATTGACAATGAGGGGAAAGTACATCGAGTCTTTGCAGAGGAAAAGCCATTCAAAGGAAAGGAGGTTTATTTCACAGACGCAGCAATGTATCAAGAAAAGCCTACAAAATCCAACTCAGATACAAAGAATGCTCCTGTGAATGATAATCCTGCAGAACCTTTCACTATTTCAGCAAAGAAAGTTGGTCAAAAATCTAATCTCTCCATAAAGTTGGAATGTGCAGGAAAATCTGCGGCAAAATGCGTGAATATCAAAGCTCCTTTGATAATTAAGGTGAAATCTGAAATCAAAAAGCCAGATCCACCTTTAATCATATCCACAAAGTTATCAAAAGTAAAAGATGCTGAACATCAGAAGTTTTCATTTTCGGCCAACATGGTATCCTCGAGCTCTAATCAAGAAAGCAATGATATACCTCCCCCTAATAGGGGAATATCGCCTATAAAGCCTGATTCTCCTATCACTTTTAGTCAATTGATATTAACATCACAGCAGAGGGGAGAATTAGCCGACAGGTACATTGATAGATGGCTCCCTTTGGCTGAAAGATGTGAAAATCCTCCACACTGCTCCGCATGGATTCATTTGTGCTGGGTAGGTTTTCGGCCAGCTCTCCGCAATTTAACCATGGCAATGGAATTTCAAACCTTTGATGAGATGTCTCGAATTGTATCATCTCTCGAAGTGACACTCCACCGGCTGCGCAGGAGGTCTAGAAGAATGCGTCCAATACATGTCATTTCAATGATCAGAGATACAGATTCGGAGTTGGATTCTGAAGACGCTGAAGAAATGAGCACCTTCGTGCATTCTATGGTAGACTGCAATCTTCCGCTTATGCCATGGCCTACTCCCTCTCACATTTATGAATTCGAAGGTTCTTGCTTTTTGGTACCTTCATCTAAGCAGTATAATCATCCGATTATTTTTCATCGGGCTGAAGATACTTCTCCACCAAATATCATTGACAAAATCACTAATGAGGGAAAAATCTGGCTTGATATTTACAATCCTGTGGTCTGTAACATGATGAAAAATATGGGGTACAATCTCAAGAAACCTATGGGTCTTGGATTAACTGCAAATGGCATAAGGGCTCCTTTGGATGTCTTTACTCCAGAGATGAAAGAAGATCTCCAGACAGGGGGCAGAATTGAGCAGCTGCGTCATTGCATAGGATATGTTCCTTACAGTAACATTCCTAAATTTAAACGAAGTGTTAAAGCCAGATCGGTAGTCGTCACTGAAGAATATGACTCGGATGACTCTCATGAAATTCCTGTGCTTCAAGATCCCGTTGATTGGGCCATTTTTCAGCATCCTAAGGGGGCAAGTGATGAAGATGATGCTGCATCACAAATCACTGACTATTGGCCACCTGAACTCAACGAGGAAATAAGCCCGTCCCAACATGTCCGCTGGGAATGCTTAGCCCTTGATGTAAAAGCCAAAGAGCCTAAAAAACCAAATCCTTGGAAAGGGATCAGGCCTTGGCTAAAACCTCCAACTGAAATCCCAGAGGGTTTCACAGAGTTAGAAACTTCCAATAACAATGTAGAAACACTTCCTTCTAATCCTCCAACTGAGGACCAAGTACAAGAAATAAACTTGGGAACCCCAGAAAATCCCCGACCTACCTTTGTAAGCTCTCAAATTAAAGGAAGTGAACTTGATTTGTATGTGGGATTCTTGCGAGAGTTCATAGATTGCTTTGCATGGACTTATGCATAAATGCCGGGTTTAGATCCAGAAATCTCCATACACAAATTAAATACAGCAGATGATGCTAAACCTATAAAACAGGACCAAAGGAGGACTAAGCCTGAAATCATGGAGAAGATAGAAGCAGAAGTTCAGAAACTCAAAGGCGTTAATTTCATCCGTGAAGAACAGCATCCAGACTGGTTGGCTAATATAGTCCCAGTTACTAAAAAGAATGGACAAATCAGAATCTGTATTGACTTCAGAGATCTGAATAAAGCCTGCCCCAAAGATGATTTTCCATTACCTATACCAGAAATAATGATTGACAATACTTTTGGGTTCGAAAGAATGTCATTCATGGATGGCTTCTCGGGGTATAATCAGATCAAAATGTTCAAAGAAGATGAAAAACACACCTCCTTTAGAACTCCATTTGGCATATATTGCTATACTATCATGCCATTTGGTCTCAAAAATGCTGGAACCACGTACCAAAGAGCAATGATGAAAATATTCAAGGACTTACAACATAAATCTGTTGAATGTTATGTTGATGATTTGGCAGTCAAGAGCAAGCATAAATCAGACCATCTCGCCGACCTTCGCACTGTCTTTGAGAGATTACGGAAATTCAATCTTCGAATGAATCCCCTGAAATGTTTTTTTGGAGTTTCTTCCGGAAAGTTTCTAGGATTTGTGGTGCGAAAAGGGGGCATTGAAATAGATCCCGTCAAAATCAAAGCCATATTGGAAATGCCTTCGCCGAGAAATTTGAGAGAATTGAAAGGATTGCAGGGAAGACTCACCTACATTCGACGGTTCATTTCCAACTTGTCTGGAAAGTGCAGACCATTCTCCAAATTGATGAAGAAAGGAGTAGACTTTGTATGGGACAAAGCTTGTGAAAATGCTTTTAGGATATCAAACAATATCTTACAAACCCGCCAGTTCTTTCAGCTCCAATTCCGGGCAAGCCTTTCATTCTTTATACAAGAGCTCTTGAACATTCCTTGGGAGCATTGTTAGCTCAAAAGAATGATGAAGGAAAGGAGGTGGCACTCTATTACCTGTCAAGGATGCTAGTTGGTGCTGAGCACAATTATCACCTAATAGAAAAAGAATGTCTAGCGCTTATGTTTGCAATACAAAAGCGGCGGCATTACATCCTCTTTAATGTGGTGTATCTGGTTTCCAATATTAATCCATTAAAGGTATTAGTGACAAAAGCCGGGGCGTTGAGTGAACGTCTGGCCAAATGGTCCATCCTTCTTTCTCAATATGACATCAGATACACTCCTGCGAAAGCAGTAAAAGGACAAGCTCTTACAGATTTTCTAGCAGAACATCCACTGTCAGAAGATTCTGAGTTCACAGACAATCTCCCTGATGAGTCAGTCTTCTTCACTGAACAAACACGGAAATCCACCATTGATTTAGATCTACATTGGACCATGCATTTTGATGGAGCTTCCAGGACTAATGAACGAGGAAAGCCAGTATCAGGGGTTGGAATTATTTTCTGCAGTCCAGAAAGATTTTATGTTCCTCACTCCTTTTCATTGATCAAACCATGCTCGAACAATGTGGCAGAATACACGGCATTAATTATGGGGCTTGAGTTAGCTTTAGATGCTGGCATTAACATGCTAGGGGTCTATGGAGATTCACAACTTGTGATTAAGCAAATGAATCACGAGTATGAAGTAAAGAAGCCAGACCTAATTCCCCTTTTCAATAGGGCATATGAACTCAAACAAAGGTTTAAATTGATTGCGTTTCATCATGTTCCGAGATGCCAGAATGTCAAAGCAGACGCCTTAGCAAGCTTGGCAGCTTCAATGGCAATCCCTGAGAATGACAAGATGATATTGGAAGTTGTTGAGAGAAGACTTCTACCCCCACTCGATACTTACAAGGCAGTAGAAGATAGCTTCACTGTAATCAAAAATCGAATTTCATATTTCCAAAACTCATTCAGGGATTGGAGAGATCCTTTTATTGATTACATTCTGCATGGAGTATTACCAAAGAATCCTAAAGATAGAACCAGTATTCAAAGGCGAGCTCTCAAATTCCATTTTGATTTGCCCTCAAAAACTCTTTATCGCAAATCATACGATGGAGTTCTACTTCGATGTTTGTCCCCGAAAGAAGCTGAACAAGTTCTCAGAGAAGTTCATGCGGGCCTATGTTGTGCTCACCAAGCTGGACCAAAACTTCATGATCAAATTCGAAGATTAGGCTACTATTGGCCTACCATGGTGTTTGACGCTATTAATTTTGCTAAAAGATGCAATGAGTGCCAAATTCATGGTGATTACATCCACCAGCCTCCTGAACATTTGCACCCTACGACCACTTCTTGGCCGTTTGAATCTTGGGGAATGGATATAGTGGGGAAGATCAGTCCACCCTCGGAACGTGGACATCAATTCATTTTGGCTGCAACCGATTACTTCTCCAAATGGGCAGAAGCAGTACCTCGCACAGAAGTTAAAACTGATACAGTCCTTAGCTTCCTGAAAACTCATGTTATTTGCCGTTTTGGGGTGCCCAAACGTCTGTATCATGACAATGGCCCGCAATTCAATAATAATAAATTTTACAGATTCTGTGACAAATACGGAATCCAGTGTTGTCCATCTACAGCATATAACCCCGCGGCCAACGGACTTGCTGAGGCTTTTAACAAAACCATTTGCAAGATTTTGAAGAAAATGGTTTCTAACAACAAAAAGAGTTGGAGTACCAGGCTTCCTGAAGCATTATGGGCTTACAGAACTACAGTTCGTGGTCCTACCAAATCAACACCATACTCCTTGGTCTATGGTTGTGAAGCTGTAATACCTTTGGAAATTCAACTTCCCTCTTTTCGGGTGGCTGTGATAAACAAATATACTGAAGAAAAGAATGCCAAACTCAGATTGCAAGAGCTAGAAAACCTTGATGAGAAAAGACTTGCCGCTCGACAAAGTATTGAGTTGTATCAAGCTCGTATGGCTGCATCTTTCAACAAAAAGGTCAAGTATAGAGCTTACAAGAAGGGAGATCTAGTCCTTGCAGTTAGAAGACCTATGTTTTCCACGCACTTGTCGGGAGGCAAGTTCGAACCTGAATGGGAAGGACCTTTTGTTGTCGATAAGGTTTACTCCAATGGCGCATATGCGCTCCTCACACTTGAAGGGGACAGATGCATGATGCCTATCAATGGAAAACTTCTCAAAAAATACTATACCTAAATGTCATTGGTACACCCATGCCATGTACCCAAACTATGTACAGTGTACATTTTCATTCCAAAATCAAAATCCTTTGGTTTCGAGCCTTACAACCCATGACTCGTAACCAAAATCCCTCAGATTTGTATAAAATGACTGCGAGGATCAAGTCCTTCGACCTCTCTAGTCAAACCTTTGTTACTCGGAAAATGTCCTTACAAGACCCCTTGTAACATCCTGCTATATAGATTAAGTCTTTTTGCAGACCCTGTATAGTAAAACTCAGCTGTGTGGAATAAGTCTTTTTTTAGACCCCATATAGCTAATCCTTAGTTGTATAGAACAAGTCTTTTGTGGACCCTATATGACTACCTTCGGTTATATAGAACAAGTCTTTTTGTAGACCCTGTATAACCGAAATCTAAACAAAAACCAAAACCAAATCTTTGTCCTAAGGAATAAGTCATGGATCCCAGGGAAAGCCTCACACATGGGCACCGGATAACATCCACTTTGTTTGACCCCTTTCGACACCAAAAGGATTAAGTCATGGACCCTGGAGAAAGCCTCACACATGGGCACCGGATAATGTCCACCTGTATGACTTCCTTATTTTCGATTTGTGGATCCAAATGATCGCAAATCACACCCTCATACAAGTCTGAGAAAACCAAACCAAATAAACCATCCATACAAACCAAATAAACCATCCATACAAACCAAACAAACCATCCACATAAACCACATCAAACATCCACAGAAAATCAAACCAAACATCATACCAATGACAAAAATAGAAAAGAAGAACATTTTCCATTGATATCCATTTTAAAGTTTGAATACAAGCAGTAAAGTCAATGTACACATGGCCCTCAGGCCTAATAATAATAATAAAAAAAATGAGAGTTGCAGCAGAGAATCTCAGTCCAGGAACTTCTCCAGTTGCCCCTTTGCATTCAGTACTTCTGCCATGAGGATACGCCCTTTGTAGCTTGCATAAGCTGGAATAGCAGTATTAATGTCAATCTCGTCCAGCTTAATATTCAATTCAATCTCCAAGGACTGAACGAAGTCGTTCAAGGCTGTGCGTTTCGCTTCTATATGCGTGAAAAGATCATCTCGGTGACGAATTCTCTCTGAAACAGACATCTGCAAATTGTTCATAATATTTTCCACGGAAGATAATTGATGTTGCAATACAGCAATCTGTTGTTGAATATGTGCACGTTGGCCGCATGCACAGCCAATTCCTGTGTCAGTTTGGCCTCTTCTGCATTTATTACCTGTATCTCCTCCTCACCACTTTCAATCTCTGCAGTCAACTGAATTTTGTGCCTTAAGATCTCATCTTGGAAAGCTTTGGCATGATCAACACTCTTATCCCAAGAGTTTTTTTCTTCGAGTTTGTTAAAAAGAAGGGCAAGGGCATCGCGAAGACAACTCAAGTCGGTACCAGAAAATATCAACATGTCTGCTAAAGCCTTGGCACCTTGAATCTTCTCTGAAGAAAGCTCTCCTTGAAAAACAGTAGCCAAAATGCTGCGAATGATTATCTTTGTGGCAAAATTAATAGCAGATTGAGGCTTTGGGGTGTCTCCGAAGAAGCTGAGTTCTTTAGGGATAGAAAGGTTTGATTCTCGCTCTTGTGAATTTGACTGGATTTGAGAACTTGAGCGATTTCCCTTTCTCTCTCGATATTTACTCCGCCCTCAGGAATCGCCAATGTTTCTTCACGAACAGAAGGCAAATCATGTGACCCCTGTGAAGACAAGGTAGTCGAAGGATCCCTAATGGCATGAGGTGTGACTGTCACATGCAGTAAAGCTTTTCGGGCCCCTCCACCTTCAGCAGTAGAAGCCTCATCTGATATCTTCTGAACAACAGGGTCTTCAATAACCTTTAAAGGCGATGACTGATCCACCCTAAAGTGGACTCTTGGAGGTGTCATGGCCTTGGGAGGTGTAAAGCTGCCAGCAACTGGAGGTACACTACTAGTGACAAGTGTTACAAGAGTATCCTCTACCGGGAGACTTGTACCTTCTAAAATCATTGTCTGTTGAACAAAAGAGCCCGCTCTGATCACAACAGTATCCTCTACAGGGGCTTCTGTGACTGGACCCATAACACTATCTGTTTCCTTTTCTGCACCGCTAACAGGTTTAATATGTTGCTCCATCTGAACATCCTCAGCCTCATCAGCCCTTGGCTTATTACTGACTGGCAAGGTGGTATTGGTTGGCGACAATCCCACACCACCATTTATACTTTGGGTTAGTGAACCAGATGATAAATTTTCTACAAAGCGTTGCAGATCACTCCCCAGAGGGCTGCCTGGTGATGCCTCTAAGTATCCACTATGAATTGAGACATCATCCAAGTTAATCGAAGCTTCAGCATGCTCTTTTTCCACTTGTTCCTCGATAGGGGATCCGAAAGATCTCCTAGGAATAGTAGAAACTGTTTTAGCAAGTGTATCAGAAATACCCTCTTCCACTTGACCACCTGAAAAAGCGGAATGAGCAGAAATTAGAGCACGAATGCTGAAACGTTAATCAAGCTAATGTGAAGTTTACCTTCAGCAACAATTGGAGTTTCTTCGATATCCCTAGAGACTCTGATCCCAAATTCCTTGACAATCTCAGAGGGAGGTTTCTGTTGTTCAACCTGGAGAACAACCTCTGTAATGGTAGCAGTACCAACGTCATCAATAGGTTTATCTGCAATGATGGATCCTGTCGGTACATCTGCCGCTACTTTTGTCTCAAATTCAGGCATCTGTGCTTGATTAAATATATCTTTTTCAAAATCAAACTCAATGTGAATATCACTATCAGTTCGCTCTCCAGTCGTAAGGCTATCAAAACTGCTTTCTCCCCCACTCCTCTCATCAGAGGCATAATTTTCAGTCACTCTGGCCATTTGCCTCGCAGACTCTCCAGCAATTGAAGGATGAGCTAATACAATCGCAAAAAAAAAAAAAAAAAAAAAAAAAAAAAGAGTATCAATGTTAAAGCAAGAGATACAGAATTAATGAAGATATGATCGTAAGCAATTATATGTTTGTTACCAGTTTTTAGCCGCCGAGAACGACTTACAGGTGGACTTTCAGCTTTTCTCTTCCTAGAAGGTGTCTTTTGGGTAACTGAAGCTCGAACTTGAGTTACCAATTTCGAACGAGTGGCTCTGATTTTCTTATGCAAACCCAGATCCGTCGGAGGGTTCACCGGCATTATGATGGAAGGCCTTGCCCTCGTAGCCCCTTCTGCAGATTGGATCCCCTCTACTTGACTTTGATCAACATGTGTCTCTGGCAATACAGGAGTATCAGCAGCAGTTTTTAATTTATGAGCAAAATCCAAAGTAGCCCTGCCCGTTTCCCTGGTTTCAGCAAGGCTAATGCTCTCTTGTAAATTTTCTTCCATGGCTCGTCGCATTCTCGTTGCAGGTACATTAGGTGGAGGCATGAAGTTTTCATCTTCTTCACCTCTCAAACCACGGTGACCTCAACAGATATCGGATCCAGCTGTCAAACCAATTCACCATTGGTCCCCATCATGTAGCCAACTTTCAAAATTCTCTGGGATGAAACGATCTCTTTCTCCTTTTTCCCCTTTTTCCTTCTTCTTAGAAGCAGGCAAAACACGACATTTAGCTCGAGGGTTACTTGTGTATGCCTGCACAATGGCGAGGGTGCTTTTGGCAAACCACTGGGCGAAGCCACTCGTATATCCAGGATTCGGAAGATGAGGGTATCCAAAACGAGCCTCAGTGTCAAACGCTTGGTAAAATTCCCAAGCATTACGGGCATCCTGCAAAGAGCCGATAGTGCCTCGAATTAGGCCCGGTGCTCCCACGACGACCTGATAGAAGTCGAACTGTCTGCAGAATCTGGCAGGTATATAAGGTTGAATATTGATGTATGTATTTTTTCTATACACCAGATCTGCAGGCCTTAAACTCAGGAGCCAACTCTTTTCTTCGTCTGACAAGCCGATATCCCAGCCACCTTCCCCAACCTTGTCTATTGATGGCTCCACAGCATTCCTCATCTGAGTTGGAACTTCAATATTCGGTATAGCATCCCGGGAAGCAACATAATTGTTAAAGTTGCGCAAATGCTTGCGCAAATCGGTCATGGAATAGTTGTTAATTAAGCAACTACCACCAACCACACCCTCCATAAAAATGTTCCCCGGTGCACTGCTATGTGAATGAAGATCATTGCAATGGTAGGTGAACCAGGTGTACAGTAGATATTCGGCATAACATCGATTGAATGGTTTTCCTTCTCTGACGGTGAATCCTGAAAGCTTTAACTCTGTCAGCATATAAGCTACAAAAGCAGGACCCAAAGCGAGGCTATGTCCAAAGGCCATCTTGAGGGCTGGATATATGCAACCAGGCCTAAGGTCATTTCCTGAGCTCGGAAAAAGAACCTCGGACAACCATGCTGTCAAGAATGAAGCAAGCCAACATTTCCTTTTCAAATCTGGATATTTGGCAAAAATATAAGGCTGAAAGTCCGTGTCTTCATGAAAGATAATTGTTGGACCTTTCTTGGGATCTTCGCTCGGGATTACCCTCTTCCGCTTAAAGAACCCACCTTCATTAACGAAGAAAGGATCTATGATTTCCTTCACTTGACTCATCCATTGAAAGACTTTGCCTCGGATTCGGCTAGTTGTCTGAATAGAATCTTCAAGTGCAAAAAGGAGATAATATGCCGCTTGAAATTCGTCATCCATAGTGGCTAATTCTTCATCGGGTAAAACGGTCTCATCATAGATCTCACCGTAAGGTGCCAAACCAAAAATTTTCTTTACTTCCCATAGAGAAAATCCTAGCTCCATGTTTGGAGTAATGAAAGTACCAGTCGCTGGGCAGAATAATTCCAGAATGGCCCTACAGACATTCTTGTTCTCACAGGGGACTCTTTGTGTGGTAGCATTTACAGCGTCAAAAATCCCAATTGCTTTCAAATCTTCCGCATAATGATACTTGATTGCAGTCACCCAGCTTGACCAATCCCCGATGCAATTAAACCACCCGCGAGATTGGTGCCTCTCACCTAGCCAAGCACTCCCGTCGCCGGAGTGAATACCAAGACCGACCGTTCTGAGCTGTGAAATTACAGTGCCTACTTCCAAATTTAGAGTGCACGGTTCGAGGGTCTCTATTTCAAACCTTGGGTATTCTATGAAGTAGTATGGAGGCGGACGCATGAATTTCCCAGTCTTGAAATGGATATGATGTCTTATCCATGAAAAAGGATCACGCCTTGCTAGGATTGTTGGAGATAGTGACATAATAGTTGGATGCCGTCGAACTGATCGAACTGTGGTTAATTCACGCACAACTCCTGCCGAATTTGTGTAACGATACCGCATATGATCAGTGGGTTGCTTTGCGGTCTCCTTTGTGGCATATCCAAATATATATTGTGGTTTTGGGAAAACCACCTTGTCATTATTCTCCCAATTGGTATTATTTGCCAAACACCAATATGAATACCAGTTTCTCGTTGACAAAGCTTTAGCCCTCTGGAGCCACAATTTAACATCAGATGCTTCATTTGGGTCTTTCGGATCAGGCCCTCTTGTGGTCTTACCCTTGGCACGACTTTTAGGTGCCCCAGCAGTTGCAGTTGCAGGTGCTTTACCTCTTCTATCTGCAAAACAGATCAAAAGAAAGAAAAGATGGATATCAGTAACAATGATATGGAACTTCTCAAAAAAAAAAAAATCGGCAGCATCTCCCCTTAGTATAAGACCAAAAGCAGAAGGCAATACTCAATTCTGAGACCAAGAATTGGCATCAAAGGCACACTTAAGTCTCAGAACCGAGGCTCCCGGTCCAAACAGATGTTCAAAGCACCTTAAGACCTTTTCAGGGGGCAGCAGGTTCGTGTTCAAGCACGAAAATGGCATTCTATAATTCCCACAGAGGCTCTGATCACAGAAAGTTAGAGGCGTGTTCAGTGATATGCATGTTACTACTCAAAAACAGGTGGATGTTCACTGTGACAACAGCAATAAGTGCTAGACAGTCAGGATTGACCCTGATATGAAGAAGTTCTGATAGAGTTTAAGACACAAGGGTTCTTCTCAACCGGATATGGCTGTAAAAAAAAAAAAAAAAAAGATGCATCCAAAAATCCAGGCTTGGATTCTGTCATGAACAAACACAAGAGAAGATGAAAAGGAAATTCTTACCAGCCATAATCTGTGCTTGAGATGATGAAAGAAACCCGAGTCCTGCTTGGTAACTAAGAGGAAGATGCACCCAGCACCTCTCTGCTTCCACCCTTTCTTTCGGTCTTAATTTCTTTTCTCTCTCTTTCTTCTCTGTCCCTCCCGTTCTCTCTCTTCTCTCCCGATTTTCTCTCTTTCCTCTCTTTTCTCTCTCTCTCCCGGTCTCTCTTTTCTTCTCTTTTCTCTCTCTCTCGGTCTCTCTCTTTTTCTCTTTTTTTTTCTCTCTCTCTCGGTCTCTCTCTTTTTCTTTTTTTTTCTCTCTCTCTCTCGGTCTCTCTCTCTCCCACTCTTTCTCTCTTTCTCTCTCTTTCTCGGTTTTTCTCTCTTCTTCTCTTTTCTCTCTCTCTCCCGGTCTCTCTCTTTTTCTCTCTTCTTCTCTTTTCTCTCTCTCCCGGTCTCTCTCTTCTTCTCTCTTTTTTTTTCTCTCTCTTTCGGTCTCTCTCTTCTCTCTCTTACTCGGTCTCTCTCTCCCACTCTTTCTCTCCTTTCTCTCTCCCTCTCTCTCAGTTTTCTCTCTCTCTCCCAATCTCTGTTTCTCTCAGTTTTCTCTCTCCCTCTCTCTCAGTTTTCTCTCTCTCTCACGGTTTCTCTCTCTTCTACTCTGTCTCACTCTGTCTCTCTCTCCCACTCCCACTCTCTGTCTCACTCGGTCTCTCTCTCTTTCTCGGTTTTTCTCTCTTCTTCTCTTTTCTCTTCTCTCCCGATTTTCTCTCTTCTCTCTCTCTTTTCTCTCTCTCGGTCTCTCTCTCTTTCTCTCTCTTACTCGGTCTCTCTCTCTCCCACTCTTTCTCTCTTTTCTCTCTCTCTTTCTCGGTTTCCCTCTCTCTCCCACTCTCTGTCTCTCCCATTCTCTCTCTTCTCTCCCGATTTTCTCTCTTCTCTTTCTCTTTTCTCTCTCTCCCGGTCTCTCTCTCTCTTTTCTTCTTTCTCTTCCAATTTTCTCTCTTCTCTCTCTCTTCTCTCTCTCACGGTCTCTCTTCTCTCTCTCTTTTCTCTCTCTCCCGGTCTCTCTCTTTCTCTTTTCTTCTTTCTCTCCCGATTTTCTCTCTTCTCTCTCTCTTCTCTCTCTCTCACGGTCTCTCTTCTCTCTCTCTTTTCTCCCTCTCCCGGTCTCTCTCTCTCTCTTTTCTTCTTTCTCTCCCGATTTTCTCTCTTCTCTCTCTCTCACGGTCTCTCTCTCTTTTCTCTCTCCCGGTCTCTCTCTTTCTCTCTCTTACTCGGTCTCCCTCTCTCCCAGTCGGTTCTCTATCTCTCCCGGTCTCTCTCTCTCTCCTTTCTCTCTCCCTCTCTCTCTCTCTCGAGTCTGCAACAATAGCGGGGTGAATGGAGGGGCTGGGCGCCCGGCTCGGCCGGTCATCGAGCCGTTACGGACCGGCGGCCGTGTTCAACGGTCCGGTCCGAAAATGGAAAAAGACATAGGTACCCCTCTCTTCTTCTTCCCCTTCAAACCCTCCTTCCTCCAACAGCAACTCTTCCCATCTCCTCCTCTACAGATGGACCCCCATCTCTCAAAGCAGCACCACCGCCAAAGCTCGTTTTGCTGCAACCGGAGAATCCCCTCGCAAGAAGTTCCGTTACGTGCCGGTTTCTGTGATAGAAGAACAGAAAAAAGAGGTTTCCGAACAGGTTGATAATGAAACCAAACCAAGTGATTATGCCACAAGAGATCCAACCCCCATGGCATCTAAGGATGATGATACTGATGGAAAACCTGATGTTAATGATGCTTCAGTGGAAGAAAGTCAGGCTTCTGACACGGATCAAGTGGCTACACAACTCAATGAAACTAGTTTGGATCTAAGCTTGGGCTTGAAAGCTCATGACAGAGACCACACTGCAGAGAAAGTGAAGGCAACCACGTAGAAAGAGTCGGCTCAGATGGCAACACTGAAATGAAGGTTGGCCCAAATTCAATACCTGAAAACAAACACAGAAGGAAATCCATGGCACCTGACCTTGAAATGAGGATGAAACTGCCCATATTTTAATCTCACTGTAATGTATATTTCTTTAGTCCTGTTCTACATAATATCAGTATCTGTGCTGGGCTGCTAGACTTATGCAGGGTATATGGTATGGAACTTTTGCCTGAACAGACAGTAATTACGGGCATGTCTTCTCATTGTTGCGTGGAAAGACTGAAATATGGAATGCCACTGTATGATGATAACCGTATTTCTCATTTTATGTAATCATCTGTATCAGGAAGAATTAGAGAGTTGGGGTTGAAAAAAAAAAAAAAAAAAACCTGTTTGGCCTCCTTACCCACGGTCATTGCAAACTTGAACTGGTGGAGCTCATTGCTGAATCCTAATTTACCAAAGAAATAATCCTATTTTTAGGGTATTTCGAGGGAAATTATATAAAAAAAAATATGCGGAGTCTCTTTCCAAATCAACTTTGGGTCAAAATTTGATTTCAAACCAATGTCTCAAATTGTTTTTCATCAAAACCCATAAAGGCCAATCTCTTTCAAAATTACATCTCATTTTGTCAAAATTGTATCTCATTTTAAATCATGTCAAGCCAAGTCAAAACCCAAACTTTGATATTTGAAAATGAACAAAAAAAATCCATGAAGATCCAAACCCAAATCCACTTTCTCTAAAACTTTTGATTTTCTTAAAACCTTAGGGATTCTTTTTGTGGGTGTTCCCCACATCCCCACAGAAACGCCACTCTGGATATCTGTGAAAAATAGGTCAAAAGAAAATCAAATTCATTTCCAAAATCCAAACAAAATTCATAAACTTCTGGGATTCCTTTGTGAGTGTTCCTCACAGTCCCCACGGAGATGATACTTTTGATATCCAAAAAATAGGGCAAAGAAATTCAGATTTCTTATGTCTTTTCAAAATTCCATCATCAAACCCTTCATGGTTTTATCAAAATTTTCAAATCCCAAAGTTTAGGCCTACAACCTACCTTGACAAACTGTCTTTTCATCAAGCCATCCATCATTCCCACAGATTGGCTATTTCGAGGCACAATGATTATTATACCATAATCATTGCACCTCGAGGGGGCACTTGTTGACCTATAAAAATTGCAAATACTGCAGCGAAGACACCTCATCTCAACTTAATTTAGGCTACAGAGGTTATTTGCAGATCTTGGGGAATCACTGTGAGAACCGGCATTCCATGAAGATCAAGATAGCTGGAACTCTCAGAGAAAGTTCAAATTTCGGGTTGAACAGACATCATCGAACTCAAAAGCCACAAGCATGTCAGCCTGAGGTCAGTTCCCCCCAAGCCAGGGGGTCACTGACCAAAGTCCTGCTTCCCGATGTCCAAAATTAATGAAATTTAGACGCGAAGCTTCAGTCATGCTCAGAAGATACTTTGCAAATTTTCAAGATGAAAAGACTCTGTTTGGCCTAAATTTCATTACACGTCAGCTTAGAGGACAGTAATCCCGAACTTGGGGGTCATCGGCTAAGATCTTACTTCCAGAAGGCCAAAGCAGATAAAATTTGGAACAAATGCTCAAAGAATGCCCTAAGTTATTTTCCCAAAGTTTCAAGTCAATGGGAGGCTGTTCGGATAGAAAACAGGTTAACTGTCTCAATGTGGAGTGAATAGTGACCTAACGCATGCAATGAATAGGTTACTGTTCACAATCCTACTTCCTCAAAGCTAAACTGCATGAAATTTGGATGAATACTCCAAGATGTTCTTGACGTCAGTCCCTCCAAGTTTCAAATCAAACCGGGGTCATTTGGGCTTAAAAAAGCTGAAACAAGGGCCCACTGTCATAAAAAGTCAACTGGAGAGTTGACCAAGTTCAGATGGTCAAACAAAGCTGAAACTTTTGTGACACACTCAAAATAGTGTCAAGAAGCATCCCTCCAAGTTTCGTGGCGATTGGACACCGTTTGGGCCCCGAACAGGCGGAAACAAGCCACATATGCAAAATTCCAAGAATGGGCCTTGGGAGTGACCGGGGGCCCACAAACAAAAGGAGTTGACCATGTTCAGGCGGTCAAACAGAGCTGAAACTTCTGTGACACACTCAAAATAGTGTCAAGAAGTATCCCTCCAAGTTTCGTGGCGATCGGACACCGTTTGGGCCCCCAACAGGCGGAAACAAGCCACATATGCAAAATTCCAAGAATGGGCCTTGGGAGTGACCGGAGGCCCACAAACAAAAGGAGTTGACCAAGTTCAGTTGGTCAAACAGAGCTGAAACTTCTGTGACACACTCAAAATAGTGTCGAGAAGTATCCCTCCAGGTTTCATGGCGATTGGACACCGTTTGGGCCCCGAATAGGCGGAAACAAGCCACATATGCAAAATTCCAAGAATGGGCCTCGGGAGTGACCGGGGGCCAACAAACAAAAGGAGTTGACCATGTTCAAGTGGTCAAACAGAGCTGAAACTTCTGTGACACACTCAAAATAGTGTCAAGAAGTATCCCTCCAAGTTTCGTAGCGATTGAACACCGTTTGGGCCCCAAACAGGCGGAAACAAGCCACATATGCAAAATTCCAAGAATGGGCCTTGGGAGTGACCGGGGCCCACAAACAAAAGGAGTTGACCATGTTCAGGTGGTCAAACAGAGCTGAAACTTCTGTGACACACTCAAAATAGTATCAAGAAGCATCCCTCCAAGTTTCGTGGCAATTGGACACCGTTTGGGCCCCGAACAGGCGGAAACAAGCCACATATGCAAAATTCCAAGAATGGGCCTTGGGAGTGACCGGGACCCACAAACAAAAGGAGTTGACCATGTTCAGGTGATCGAACAGAACTGAAACTTCTGTGACACAATCAAAATAGTGTCAAGAAGCATCCCTCCAAGTTTCGTGGGGATTGGACACCGTTTGGGCCCCGAACAGGCGGAAACAAGCCACATATGCAAAATTCCAAGAATGGGCCTTGGGAGTGACCGGGGCCCACAAACAAAAGAGGTTGACCATGTTCAGGTGGTCAAACAGAGCTGAAACTTCTATGAAACACTTAAGATGGTCTCAAGCAACATCTCTCCAAGTTTCATGATGATTGGACATCATTCGGGCCTCAAACAATGGAAAATAGACCGCATATGCAATGTTCCAAAAGTGGGCCTTGTCCGTGACCGGGGCCCAATTAATGAAAAAGTTGACCAACTTCCTGAAGTCAAAATGGGCTGAAATTTTTATGACATGTAGAAAATAGTGTTAAGAAGCATCCCTCCAACTTTGGTGGCAATCGGACTTCGTTTGAGCCCAAAACAGATGAAAATGGGCCACATACGCAAAAAACCTGAAATTGGGCCTCGTCCGTGGCCCAGTCTGCGGTCACGGACCTTCAAAAGAGGTTTCCCACGATTTTGGGTGGTTTCGCTCCACTCCTCTTCGAAATCCAACTCCCCACAACTGCTATTAACTCCCCAAAACTGCACAAAACTGAAGGGGGAGTCTATAAAAAGAGAGAATTTGGAAGAAACAAGGACACACACATAAGGAAGAAAAGTGAAGAAATTGAAGAAAGTCACCACCTAAGGCAACAAGAAGCAAGCTCCAGCAGCACTTCCACGACCATTCCCACCTTCTTTTCTTAGTTTTAAAGGTGAGCAAGAAAATTCAGAAGGAGAGAAGGAAGGGAAATGGCCAAAGTCCATACCATGTTCGTACGACGCCAATTTTTGAGAGGATGACATTGTCACCTCTGTTTCTCTCATTCGTAGGGCTTCTTAGCCATTACAAGAGTTGTGAAAGAAGCCTCTCTAGGCCTCATTTTGTTCCTTGAAAATGATAGGTTCAAATGACACAACTCCGGCTTTAAATTTGCCCATTTCAGACTTGAAACAAAAATGCAGTCCGTAAGCACGAATGATGAGTTACAGCGGTTTCAATTGATTCCATGATAAAATGTGATCTTCTTGATGGTTGTCCACCGCTCCAAAGTCATGAGAATGGAGTTTCAGCACTTGAAAGAAGTTCCAAGAAAGAACTAGCGCGAACAGCACAAAAAAAACGGAGGCACAAGGCCATTGTCTGTCAGTAACCGTGACCCCCGGTCACTAACAGGTTCCAGTGACCGCGGGTGAGTCACGGTCACTGGAAGGCCCCAGTGACCGCTAGTGAATCATGGTCACTGGAAGGCCCCAGTGACCGCGGGTGAGTCACGGTCACTGGAACGGGGCAGTGATCGCGGGTCACGGTCACCCCCCATTTTTTCCCCTTTTTCCACATTTCTTCCACCTTATGTACATTTTCTTGTATTTTCCAAATTGAGATCACATCTGAGACTTGAGGGAGGGGTTGTAAACTTTCAAAATGTATGTAAACAACCTGCATCCCCGCGGTCAGGGCACTTGAACCCATGTAAACAAAAGGGAAATTAATGATGAACTGTAATTATTTTCCCATTCTTCTTAACGCTTAAAGTGCGTGAATGTCGGACCTTGATTCCGTAATTCATTTCCACGCCTACATTTTTAAGCGCGATCAGTGTGGACCCATGAATGTCCAGGCAAAAGGTGGATTTGAGTATTTCATTACTTTAATTGATGACTACTCAAGGTATGGGTACATTTACTTAATGCGCCGTAAGTCCGAATGCTTTGAGAAATTCAAGGAGTATAAGGCGGAAACGGAAAAGCGTCAAAGTAAGAGTATCAGGACACTACGATCTGATCGTGGTGGCGAGTACCTCTTTGGAGAATTTAGGGATTACTTAGCACAAGAGGGGATTACATCCCAGTTGTCTGCACCAGGTACACCTGAATAAAATGGTGTAGCAGAACGAAGGAATAGGACTCTTATGGATATGGTGAGGTCAATGATGAGTTATTCGGATTTACCTAATTCGTTCTGGAGGCATGTTCTAGAAACGACTACATACATTCTAAACTTAGTTCCATCCAAGTCAGTACCTACTACACCCACAGAATTATGGACTGGTCGCAAGCCCAGTTTAAAGCATGTTCGGATTTGGGGTAGTCCAGCACATGTGCTGAAAGGGAACACAGATAAGTTGGAACCAAGAACAAAAGTTTGCATTTTCGTTGGATATCCCAGAGAACAAAAAGTGGCTTGTTCTATAATCATCAAGATCAAAAGGTCATTGTTAGCACCAATGCTTGATTCTTAGAAGAGGACTATGTAATGAACCACAAACCCAAAAACAGAATTGTTCTAGAGGAATTGAGAGGAGAGAAACCTACACAAACTTTTCCATTACCAGCAGCACACAAAGAGACACCACAAGATGGAGAATTTGGCTTTCCATTACCTTGTCGTAGTGGGAGGCTTGCCAACTTTTAAGTTGATGATACTCCAGGTGAAACCACCAACTTATTGGGTGATGAGCCAGATCAGCATGTCGATGATGATACACCAGGATTAGTTTTAGCACAGCGTGACACTACTCAAACACACACACAGGGTGTGCCTCATCGTAGTGGGAGGGTTGTTCGTCAACCTGAGCAGTATATGTTCTTGGGAGAGTCATTTGACAGAGTCCCTGATGAGCTAAATACCGAACCCTGTAACTATAATGAAGCACTCCAAGACAAAGATGCAGACCTATGACAAAAAGCTATGAAATCAGAAATGGAGTCTATGTACTCTAATCAAGTCTGGGATCTCATAGAACCACTAGAGGGGATAAAACCTATTGGTTATAAGTGGGTCTACAAGAATAAAAGAGGGGTGGATGGAAAGGTTGAAACCTTCAAAGCTATGCTTGTTGCGAAAGGGTTTACTCAGAAAGAAGGAATCGATTATGAGGAGACTTTCTCGCCAGTAGCCATGCTGAAACCCATCCGGCTTCTTTTATCCATTGCAGCTCATTTTGATCACGAAATTTGGCAAATGAATGTCAAGATAGCTTTCCTTAATGGAAATCTTGACGAGTGTATCTATATGGTGCAACCAGATGGATTCGTAGCTGAAGGCCGTGAGCACATGTTGTGCAAGCTTAAGAGGTCCATTTATGGACTTAAGGAAGCGTCTAGTTCTTGGAACATTCGTTTTGATCAAGTTGTTAAATCTTATGGTTTTGAGCAAAACCCTGATGAATCCAGTGTGTATAAAAGGTGCAAAGCAGTGTGGTGGTTTTCTTAATACTTTATGTAGATGACATCCTACTCATTGGAAACGATGTTGGGGTGTTGTCTTCGATCAAAATATGGTTGAGCAGTCAGTTCGATATGAAGGACTTAGGAGAAGCTAGTCACATTCTAGGGATCAAGCTCTTGCGAGATCGGAAACAAAGAATGTTGGATTTATCTCAAGCAGTTTATATTGATGCGATTCTTGCCCGTTTTAGCATGCAAGATTCCAAGAAACGATTTCTTCCTTTCAGGCATGGAATTACTTTATCCAAGGATCAGTGTCCTAAGACACCTGATGAGATAGAAAAAATGAAGGAAGTACCTTATGCTTTGGCGATGGGAAGCCTCATGTATGCAATGCTATGTACTAGACCTGATATTTGTTTTGTCGTTGGCATGATTAGCAGATACCAGTCTAATCTAGGAAGAGAACATTGGACTGTGGTAAAGTATATACTTAAGTATCTTAAGAGGACTACAAATTATATGCTGATTTACCAAGCCGAGAGTTTGATACCCATTGGGTACACAGACTCAAACTTCTAGTTAGATAATGATGTCAGAAAGCCAACCTCAGGATTTGTCTTTACTTTAGGAGGTGGAGCCATAAGTTGGAGGAGTGTCAAGCAATCATGTACTGCTGATTCTACCTTGGAAGCCAAATATGTGGTAGCTTCTGAAGCAGCCAAGGAGGCAGTTTGGCTAAGAAACTTCTTGATGGATCTAGAAGTGGTACCTTTGGTAAAATCACCTATAATACTTTATTGTGATAATACCGGTGCGATTGCTAATGCAAATGAACCTAGGCTGCATAAGAAGGGTAAGCACATCCACCGTAAATATCATCTCATACGATAAATCGTACAGAGGCGTGATATAATTGTGACCAAGATTGCATCGGCAAACAACCTTACAGATCCTTTTACAAAGAGCTTTTGATAGTCATGTAGAGGGAATGGGGTTGAAATACATGTCAGCATGGCTTTGAGTATAAGTGGGAGATTGTTGGAAATTTATACTAAAAGCACACTTTTATATATTTTTCTTTGACTAATTTACTTATTAGTAAAGTTTGCTTTTTCCATCTTAATGAGAATTTGTATGGGTAAATGGTTGCATTATTATTTACTGTGCATAGGTGCGTCTTTTATTCTATAAAGTAAACAAGTTGGTGTGTAGAGTTCAGCTTACGCACGGAAGACTTATTTGTCGGTTCTTATAGAATATAAGTTATTGTTATTCACAATCTAGATGGAGCTGGACACACCATCGGTACGATTGTAGCATGATGTTTTAATAGGCTTGTCTTGGCTACGGGAAACAGTATAGTTTCAACTCGTTATGCTAGTACACTTTGTGTGTATTGAACAGGACCACTTTTGGGTTATTATCTTTATACTGACTATATAAGATTATTAACATCCAAATGGTTATTATGAGAGTTTGTACTCTTAATCCCGATGTAAATAATAGACACGTGCATTTAGCATTTGGCATTTTGATTTACAAAGGAGTGAGACCTTTTGTGGGTCAATAATCTCAGTAAATTGGATGACTACACTACATGTATGGTGCATATTAGTTTATTAACAGAATCCACGTCCTGTAATAGGGATTGATGATATCCCCTTGATGAAGCTTATAAATTTTGATTATGTTAAACCCTGCAGGTGGACTTAATATCCGACATATCAAATAAATTGAGTGTAAGGTCTCAAGGAATTATAAAGATATCAATTAAATATAGGCATCAGTAATTATTTAATCGATGGATATCTGAAATCTTAACGTGGGGAGATTAATAAGCATTTAATAACAAGAAGCTCGAAATATTATTTTGAGAATAAGGATAGGAGTACAATTATAATTCTTTAGTGGACTGAATTGTAATTTATGGATCTAGGATTCTAATTTGGGTCGAATTAGGGTTTCCTATTTCTATGAGAAGTCTATTACTTATTTCCTTCTTAAGGTCCCTATTGTAGCCTATAAACATACGCTTTTACTCTCTAAAAAGAATATACAAGAGAAATCTCGTTTTTTAGAGCAAGGAGAATTCACAAAAGAGGCCCACTCCCCGGTGCGAGTTCGAGCATAGAGGAATACAGTAGAAGATCTTGAGATTTTCAGGCTGTTATAAGATCGAGATCAAATCAGAGAGACCTCGCAGGTATGGTTCTTGAATCATTATCGTTTAAACTTATTTCCGCAGTGATCTGTGCGCGATATCAAAGGATCCTAGTGGCTGCCTCCTAACACTACTCACTTAAGAACATCACTTCAGTTATTGAGAGATCATCGACTGTATGCAAAATTCGAACAATGTGATTTTTAGCTAGAACAGGTAGTATTTTTGGGGCATGTCATTACACGAGACGGATTGATAGTTGACCAGCAAAAATAGAAGCAATCATGAATTGGCAAAGCCCAAGGACAGTAACAGAGTTCGAAGTTTCTTAAGCCCTGCAGGCTATTACCGTAGATTCATGAAAGATTTTTCAAAAATATTGGCCCTGTTAACTAAACTGCCTCAGAAAAATATATCTTTTATTTGGACTGAGGAGTGTGAAGCAAGTTTTTAGAGATTGAAGGAAAAGTTGACTACCGCCCCCATGCTATCATTACCAGAGGATAGTGAAGGCTTTGTGATTTATACAGATGCTTCGGAATTGGCCTGAGGTGTGTGATTATGTAGAATAACAAGGCGATTGCTTATGGGTCTCGACAATTAAAGGATCACGAAAGGAGCTATACTACTCATGATTTAGAATTGGTAGCCATAGTCTTCGCCTTAAAGTTGTGGAGGCATTACCTGTATGGAGAAAATTTTGAGGTTCACTCGGATCACCGAAGTTTAAAATACATCTTTTCCCAATAGGATTTGAATAATAGGCAAAGAAGATGGTTAGAGTTCATTAAGGACAATAATTTTTTGATCAAGTATCTTCCAGGAAATGGAAATGTAGTGGCCGATGCATTAAACAGAAAAACAATAGAGTTAGCTGCTGTACAAGGCAAAATGGTCCCTTATGGATGAGCTCCTACTTATGGATGTTACAACTGAACAAATTAATGAAAAGGGAATAATTGCGGCAATGTCTATCTTTCAACTAGAATTGATACAGTAGATTAAAGATAGGTAATTCGAAGATTCTAATTTGGCTAAGATTTGAGACCATCTTACAGAACGACCTGACTTTCACATGGTGAGTGGAGTGTTATACTTCAGAGGTCGTTTATGTGTGTCAGCTATCAATGGATTGAAGGAATGCATTTTAACAAAATCTTATCATTCTCGCTATTCTATGCATCCTGACAATATCAAGATGTATTGAAACTTAAAGGACAGATTTTGGTGGAACAACATGAAATGCAAAATCGTCAGATTTGTATCCAGATGCTACACTTGTCAATGTGTGAAGGCTGATCACTAAAGGTCTCCAGGTCAACTTCACTCGTTGGAAATTCCTAAATGGAAGTAGGAGCATATTTCTATGGATTTTGTATTCGGGTTGCCCCCCCACGAGCAAAAAGAATAATGTTATATGGGTGATTGTGGATAGACTAACCAAGTCTGCCCACTTTATTCTTTTCAGGAAAGGCATGCCGCTTACTAATATGGCAAGGATTTTCACAGATGAGGTTATCAGATTACAGGGCACACCAATCTCCATAGTGTCTAACCAAAATAAGAGATACATATCTTCATTTTGGCATTCGTTTCAGAAAACCATGGGTACGAAATTAAATTTCAACACCGCTTATCACCCACAAACTGACGGACAATCTGAGTGCACAATACAAACCTTGGAAGATATGTACGTGCTAGTGTTGTTAACTTCGATAAAGAATGGGATAAGCATATTTCCTTGTGTGAGTTCGTATATAAGAACAGTTACCATGAGAGCATTGGTATGGCCCCTTTTGGGGCCTTATATAGGAGGAAATATAAAACTCCAATATGCTGGGAAGAAGTGGGAACTTGAAGTTTCCACAGACCGACCCTCATAGCTGAGACTACCGAGAAAGTACAAAAGGTAGTTAAAAGATTGAAGGTTGCACGCTCAAGGCAGAAGAGCTGCGCCGATAATCATAGAAGAGACCTAGAATTCCAAATTGGAGATTGGGTTTTTCTCAAGGTCTCACCAATGAAGGGTACAATACGATTCGGTTAGAAATGTAAATTGGCTCCAATGTATATAGGACCGTTTGAAATCAAAAGCAGAATTGGGAACTTGGCTTATAGATTGATCTTACCACCAAAACTCGCGGGAGTACATAATGTATTTCACATCTCGATGCTTCGCAAATATGTGCACAACACATCCCACATCATTCAAGATGGTTACCTTAACATAGAACCAAGCGCATCGTATGTTGAACACCCACTCCGTATTATGGACATGAAGGAAAAAGTCTTGCGAACAAGTTCTATTTGGCAAGTTAAAGTCATTTGGGAGCACCATGGGCCCGATGACGCCACATGGGAGCTTGAAGAACAAGTGGCTCAGAAATACCCACACCTTTATACCCAGGTATGATTCATTCGGAGGACCAAACGGTTTCTAAAGTTATGGAGAATGTAACACCCATCACGATTTAATTTTGATTACTACTAATTAATCATAGATTATGATAAATAATCTTGTTTAAGGTGAAATTTTTGGCGATTACTTCTGGCTTACCTTATTATGCTTATTTGGGTTAAGTTCGGGTCTAAGAAGGGTAATCTTAGATCCGGTTGACTTTGATCTAGCAAAGAAAATTCCTTTTTTGTAATTACCAATTTTAAGAAGCCACTTCATATGTGCACCATTTTGGCACCCTCATATATATCTCATTGAGTAAGCCATTATTCATATTAAACCCCACCTCATTGGATTTCATCCGAATCACTTAGGCATGCAAATAACCTAAATTGGAATTCTATAAAAAAGCTGGGCCTATTCATAATTACAATAAAACCTGCTTTTAAAAGAGAAACCAATCCTCATTCAATGACCCTTTTTCTCCAGCAACTTCCCCTTCCTCTTTTTCCATTTTTCTCACTCTCTTGAATTTCCACCTAGGACGAGACTGTATGCAAGCTTGGAGAGCTCCATCACCATTTCTCTCCTTTCATCTATCTTCTTCTTGAGTTAGAAGACCCAATTGCATTCCCTATCCCCTTTACAAGAACCTAAGGTAAGAGAGAGGCTTCCTTTCTCTGTTCTTGATGCCAAATGAACCTGAAACATTTAGAGATTACATGCATGCACAAATTCTCATCACCATCTTCATGTCTTCTCCACGGTAGAAATTTGAGGTTTTCTACAAGTGAGTTCAAAGGAAGCTATTAGAGGGATTTTAGCACTCACCAAAGGCAAGTATAAGCAAATTTGATTGAATGCATGTTGGTATATCTTGATTCGTGGAAATCTATTGGGTTCTAATGTATTTTTTAGCCCTTAATATCTTTATTTACTTACCTAGAATGCATGTTAAAGTATCTTTAAAGTTTGTTAAAAAGCCAATTTGGATGAAGAATTGTAGAATGACTGAATAAAGTAAGTTAGCGCATTATAGTGAAACCAAATTGGAAGGTTCTGCAGAGAAACTAAAATGTGTTGAACTTTGCTTCAGAAAATCTGAAGCTTACAGCTAAGCAGTAAACTTGCTACGGCTCGAAATCCAGAGAGTGAAAAATTTAAGAATCCTTCAATGGCTAAGCCACGGCTAAGCCGTAGCCAAGCTGTGGCTCTGCCGTATGTCAATTTTGGCTAAGCTGTAAAAAGGGATACGGTTCAACCGTGAATCCGGAGTAAAAGAGAGTTATCACGGCTAAGCTGTAATGCATTCTATGGCTAAGCCATAGACTGCCCACAGCTAAGCCGTGAGTCAGCCACGACTAAGCTGTAAAGCCATTGAACTTAGAGTTAAGTAATCACTGTTACAAGACCCTGAAATTACTGTTACAAGACCTTGTAGGGCTTTAGCTCCTGGAACCCTTTACCCTATTCACTGGCCCAACGGAATAATCAAATACCATGAAAAGTCTTAGGGCTATGGCTTAATTAGAATCGGAGCATTATATCCATCTTAGAGATTTGAGAAACCTCATGAGCATCACCCAAGTAGTCTAGCACCTAACCATTGGTGTGGGTTTATGGCACATTAATATACTACTCATATACACAATGTAACATCAAGAATGGCCATACGTTAGGTGAATTAAACCCATTTTAAATGGACAAGTAAAGATGATGAGTGAATAGACTAGAATTAGTTAGTAAACTTCCTTGAGTAACTAACCACGATGTGGAACTATCATCCTTTGTATTTCTAATATGGCGAATATTGATAATCCTTACTTGTTTATGATAAATTGAGATGAATGTGAACATAAGGGTCTATGAATTAAGTAAGAAATAAAAACTAAAGATGAAATTGCAGTGAATAATAGAAGTGTCCGGAAGTCCAATCAAGTAATCAGTTGTGCCTAGGCTTGGGATATTGAGTATTTCTCACATGATTTGTTTAAGCTCTCATGAAAGAGCACCATTAAGCCACCTAAAGAGTAAATCTCATATGATTTTGTTTGAGCTCTCGTGGAAGAGGAAAATAAGCCATTTTACGAGTTTCCAGCCATAAGTATCACCTGATGTATGATTTAAATTATGGTGGAATGTATTTGGTTATTTGACTAGTTTTCTTATGGTGGAATGCATTTGGTTGTTTGAATAGTTTTATCACAGGTGGTTCTTAAATGTTTATAGATGTAATGTGCATTATTTTACTTTTGCCTCTACTTTGCTAAATCATTGTATTCATAGCTATTCAATTGATGTTACAAGCTTAACCGTCAATCCCGATCCAGCCAAGGCCGAGGAGACTCCAAAAGAGACCGCAGAGGCTCCTACAGGATTAGAAAATTGGATTGCTAAGGATATCCTCTAACCAATTGCATGAAGAGCGTAATCATGAGTCTTATTTTGGAATTTATTTTGGATAGTGTTGTACCATGCCATCTTATCTTTCAAAGTTGGTCATAGATTGAGATCGTATTGGTTTTTCTTTTGTAATCTAAACTTGTGAATGATGTACATAAATTTTGTAGCCAAGTGGTTCAAGTTCTGCTTTCTGTGTATAAAACTTACATTAGTGTTAAAAGGTTAAAATTTTATAGACAGTTCAACTATGATACCTCTGTTGGAAGTAGGTAGGTCTCGTTGATAGATTTTCTAAACTTTTGACCCACTTGACACAGGGATCAACTATCCATAAAACCAAAACCCAATCCAAGATGCATTACCCTCAATCTCGTGACCATGTACAGTAAATATTCTACCAGCACTAAACATCCATAATAATCAACGACATGCAAGAAGTAGATCACACCTTTAGAGATCCGCAGTGCTCTAATGGATTTCTTCAACACCTCTTAGCCTTCCATGCTATGACCCGAATTGGACTTCTTTTCTCAAGAAGAGTGGTGGAATCTTCAGGAGAAATCCCAACTTGAAACTCCAAGGAACTAGAAGAGAGAAGGAGAGAGAAACTCGTGCAACTCTTGCACAAAAGGGTTTTGGGCGTGAGAGAGACTCTTCTGAACGTCTAAGAGATTTTATAAACTTACAAATCTCTTCATTGCCTAATTGAAATAGAAGTCTTACTTCCAAAGCAACTTTCTCCTTTCTTATCCCTTCTTTCTAGAATTCGAGTCGGATTAGTATTTTCCAATAACTTGGGCTAGCGTGGGGACCACTAGGGATTCTTTAAAAAGCTGGCTCCAACTGGAACACCGCGACCCCACATCTCATGTGCAATCCGGGCCCACAGTTAATTGCAAATAACACCACTATATAAATGCAATTGCACTCCAGTCTTAGGAATAAATTACAATGAAGACCCTAAACTTCCCAATTACCACAAGTAGGCCCCTCTATCAATATCCGTGGATCAATTGGAATAAATCCGTCTCTTCCAATCTAAGTTCCACATCTTATTATCCTTGAGCCTCAATTAATCTCAGTAATCATCAGTACCATCCAATTAACTCTTAATTGAGATGGGTGCACACTTACTAATGACAAATCCATTAATTGGCACAAGGGGATAATAGAGATAGATTCCATCTTGATCATTCAACGTTCCCACAGTTCTACTACCACATACCCAAGGCACCGAGGTTTTAACCTACAGTCGGCCTCACTCATTGGTGACTCAAAGCAAATGAATAAATAGAAACTTGAGTTCATCAATGTCTTAGGATTGAGACCCTATTGCTAGGGAATTATGAGAGCATACCTTATTATTGAGACGGAATTCCATAAGGTGCATCTCATGGTCCTTCAATACATCCAATGTACCAGCACCGTGATCCAGAATCTTACATTTTGATGATCGGGACAAATCACACTATCTCATAGTGATCAGAGTGCTGCAACCTTATCAAATGAGATGCCCAGTCTCATTACTGGTTGTGAAGCTATTTAAGTATAAGATTTGTGACATATATCTCCCGCGTGTGGATCTTATCCATGCACATATATCACATCTAATATACTAATGGGACCCGGTTCAACTCATGAACCATTATGTCATATGTATTGGTCATGTGCATGAAGTAGTAAAATAACATTCATCTCATGAAAGTAAAACATGATTTTATTGATAAATAAAGAAATTAATCAATTTATTACATCAACTGATGGATTGAGTCCATAAAATCTAACAATCTCCCACTTGGGCTCAATGCCAGTCAGGGTTGCATCTCATGCCCATCCCTTCTGCATGCTGCTCAAAGACTTTGGTAGTCAAAAGCTTAGTAAAGGGATCTACCAAATTGTCCGCAAAGGCTATCTTGGTAATAGCAATATCACCTCTCTGCACAATCTCTCTGACTAAATGATACTTCCTCTATACATGCTTTTGACTTTTATGGCTTCTGGGTTCCTTTGACTGAGCGACTGCCCCGCTGCTGTCACAGTAAACTGTGAGTGGCTGTCGTACTAAAGGTACCACCCCAAGTTCCAAAAGGAATCTTTTAAGCCATACTGCTTCCTTAGCTACTTCACAAGCTGCCACATATTCAGCCTCCGAGGTTGAATCAGCGGTACATTCTTGTTTTATACTCCTCCAGCTGATAGCTCCGCCTTCAAGCATAAATACATAACCAGAGGTGGATTTCCTAGAATCCTTATCTGACCTAAAGTTATAATCTGTGTATCCGACTGGAATCAACTCATCACTGCTATAAATCAACATGTAATCTCTAGTCCTTCTCAAGTATTTGAGAATACATTTTATAGCAGTCCAATGTTCAGGTCCTGGATTAAATTGATATCTGCTGACTAGGCCCACTACATAACATATATCTGGTCTAGTACATAACATAGCATACATGAGGCTACCAACAGCCGAAACGTATGGTATCGACCTCATTTGCTCCTTTTCCTCGGGTGTCTTAGGACACTGATCCTTAGAAAGGTGCACTCCATGCCTGAAAGGTGTGATACCCTTCTTGGAGTCTTGCATTGCAAACTGTACTAGCACCTTATCTATGTATGCAGCTTGGGATAAGCCAATCATCCTATTTTTCCGGTCTCGATAGAGTTTGATCCCTAGGATGTAGCTAGCTTCTCCCAAGTCCTTCATATCAAAAGTCTTGGCTAACCAAACTTTTACCGTTGACAACATTCCTATGTCTTTCCCGAAGAGAAGGATGTCATCGACATATAAAACCAGAAAAACTACCCTATCACCTTCACTTTTCATGTACACACATGACTCATCCGGATTTTGACAAAAACCAAATGACTTGATTGCCTGGTCAAAACGGATATTCCAGCTTCGAGATGCCTGCTTCAGTCCATAAATAGACTTCTACAGCTTGCAAACTTTTTGCTCCTGGTTTTTAACTACAAAACCGTCTGGCTGCACCATATAGATGTCTTCCTCAAGAAGGCCATTAAAAAACACCGTTTTGACATCCATTTGCCAAATCTCGTAATCGAGATGAGCCGCAATGGATAAGAGTATCCGGATGGATTTGAGCATGGCTACTGGCGAGAAGGTTTCCTCATAATCGATCCCCTCTTTCTCAGTATATCCTTTCGCAACAAGCCTAGCCTTATAGGTCTCCACTCTTCCATCTGGTCCTCTTTTTCTCTTGTAGACCCACTTGCACCCAATAGGTTTAATATTGGTAGGCAAGTCCACAAGTGTCCAGACCTGATTTGAGTACATAAACTCCATCTCAGCTTTCATAGCATCTTGCCAGCGTCCCAAGTCTATGTCATTGATTGCTTCATCATAGTTAGAGGGATCTTGTTCCAGCTCTTTTGGGATTGCTTCGTAAGACTCTCCCAAGAATGAGAACCTGTCAGGGGGTCTGACAATCCTCCCACTACGACGAGGTACTGGTGTAACTACTGGGTCTGGTAAGGGCGGTTCTTCCTCAAGTCCGGTCATACTTGGATTTGGAATTGATTACTCCTGAATCTCTTCCAAGATCACCTTTTCTAAAAATTTCCGGTCCATCATATAATCTTCCTCTAGAAAAACCGCATTGGTGCTGACCAGCACTTTCTGCTCTCTGGGATTATAGAATAACCAACCTTGAGTTCCTTTAGGATATCCTACAAATGTGCATACTTCCGACTTCGTTTCCAACTTATCCGTCTTAACCTTTAGCACGTGTGCTGGACAACCCAAAATGTGTAAATGTTGTAGACTAGACTTTCGCCCAAACCACAATTCCCGGGGAGTCTTAGGTATAGACTTAGATGGTACGAGGTTTAGTATGTACATTGCAGTATCCAAAGCGTATCCCCAAAAGGATATAGGTAATCTTGAGAAACTCAGCATAGACCTAATCATATCTAAAAGAGTCCGGTTCCTTCTTTCTGCTACTCCATTCTGTTGAGGCATACCAGGAGTAGACAACTGGGATAGAATCTCATTTTCTGATAAGTAACCCATAAAATCAGCAGACAGATATTCCCCTCCTCGACCTGATCGAAGAGTCATGATACTCTTACCTAATTGCTTTTCCGCTTCCGCTCGAAACTCTTTGAACTTTTCAAAAGCTTCGGACTTGCGGTGCATAAGGTATATGTAACCATATCTTAAGTAATCATCTGTGAAAGTGATGAAATACTCATATCCTCCTCTGGCCCTGACATTAATGGGTCCGCAGACATCAGTATGCACTAATTCCAATAAATCTTTGGACCTATTACCCTTATCTGAAAAGGGTCTTTTGGTCATTTTACCTTCCAAACAAGACTCACAGATAGGCATTGATTTTACCACCAATGAAGGTAAGATACCATCTTTCACTAGCCTCTCAATCCTGTTAAGGTTTATATGACCTAGCCTCAGGTGCCAAAGTTTTGTTGGATTAGATGAAGGTGACTTTCTCTTTAATGATGATCTATTAATTGTTTCAGTATCATGTATCTCATACATCGTGGGAGTTAACAAATAAAGTCCATTGATTACCTTGCCAGAACATATGAAAGTACCATTTCTCTTTATGACAACTTCAGTACCAAAAGTAATAGAATAACCTTTATTTACCAAACTAGAAACTGAAATTAAATTCCGCCTTAAAGACGGTACATATAATGTTTTTGACAAAACCAATTTATTATTTGAAAAACATAAAGTAATGACTCCCACTAAAACAGCCTCCGCCTTAGCGTCAGATCCTAGGTTGACAATGATTTCTCCATCACTTGGCCTCCGAGTTTCCCTGAACCCCTACAACGTATTACATATGTGATTAGTTGCCCCGGAATCCACACACCAGGATTCTGAAGTACCAGTTGCAAAACTAACTTCAGATATAAGTGACTCAATCATACCGGGGTCTTTTTCTTAGACAGATATTCTGGACAATTCCTCTTCCAATGTCCTGTCTTACCACAATGGAAACACTTTCCTTTTGTCCCTGAACCCTGAGCTTTAGCCACCCCACAAGTTGGACCATTCTCCACCTTAGGACCTTTTGGAACTGATTTCTTTTTGCCTTTCTGCCCTTTGCCTTTTGGCTTGGACTTAGCATCTGACTTTTCTGTCATTAAGGCAGTTGGTTTTTTCTTCATAATCCCTTCAGTTGCTACCAACTGACTAGATAGCTCAGCCAAAGTCAGATTCATTTTATTCATATTATAATTGACCTTGAAATTGTTGAATAACTCTGGTAATGATTCAAGGATTATGTCAATTTGCAATTCTGCATCAATCACAGCTCCCAGTACATCTAACTCATTTAATGAGTCCATCATCTTCAGCATGTGTTCCTGTACTGATGTACATTCAGCCATCTTGGTGCTAATGAGCACCCTCATGGCTGCCTGCCTAACAGGTCTGCCTTGTTCTGCAAATATCTCTTTTAAGTTCGATATCATATCAAATGCAGTCTTATAAGATTGATGTTGGTGCTGCAGCACACTAGACATGGATGCCAGAATATAACATCGGGCCATCTCATCGTCTTTGGCCCATTTGGTGTAAAGGTCCTTTTCTGCTTCTGATGCATTTGGGCCAGGCTCTTCAAGGGGGGTTTTTGGTAAGGATATATTTATATCCTGAAGCTGTCAGGACAATATCCAGATTCCGTTTCCAGTCTACATAGTTAGATCCCACCAACTTATTCTGGTTGAGGATGGTCGCAAGTGGATTGAAAGTATTCGAATTCATGCTTGTAATACTGTAGCACATAACCATACATTCAATTAATGAATTTAAATGACATTAGGGTTTAGTATTCTACCAAATTTATGTGGAAATCCTCATAACCACAAAATTCAGAATACATCGGAATCCCAATCCTGCGGGGTATACCTCCTTGGGGAGTGCAAATACCTCCTAGACTGGTGTAGATCAAAGTTGGTCAAATTTGGGATTAAGACTAACTATCCATGATCCCCTTCATTCATTACAATCTAGGTATCTCATACCAAATAATGTATGACTCCCGATTAGCTTCGGCTTCTAAAATACATGAGGCAAATCCTTGGGGATACTACATCATTATTTTAGTTAAGTGTGACCCACCAACTAACATTGCATGACAACCTTTGCGGACAGCTCCTCTTTGGGGAGTGGGCTCCCACCCCGTCTCATCAACACTATCCATAGGAGATCCATATCCAGTATCCAGATAAATACAAGCCCTCCGTGAGGAATGGCCATTCTCAAAATGGCGCGAGGCTAATACTTTCCTTACAATAGACCTATGGTGGAAAACCATGGGGATTTTTATATATATGAAAATGCCCCGCTCCCACTTAATATTTTAGAGTTGAGAATTTCCTTATAGGTGTATGGGTCCATCAAATATAGGTATATATTCATCTCATGATAAGACCAATGATTAGTTCCAAGTCAAGTTATTTTAAGGAAAGTCCAGTTTCTAAAATTAGTGTTACCAATAGATCCATCTCATGGGCCCACCAACTCTAATTAGAACTCTTTCCAAAAATTAATTTGATTTGACCAATTTTGGAATTTGCTATGTTTGGTTCAGATATGGAAATACTCTAACATAAGCATTCATCCATAAATAGAAAGTGCTATAACAAAAGACTAGTCCTCTCCTCCACATGACCCAGGCGGAAAAGACTTCTTGGACTTCTAAACTTTCCAAAACTTTGGGATTTCTCAAACTCTTTGGGCATCTCCAAAACACCTTTTGATAATCTTCAAACTCTTTGATTAGGAGTCCAGCTTCTCTTTCCTTCTTTGTTTCGGACATCTCCAGAATTTACAAAGTTTTTTTTTTTTAAATATAAATTCCAATGTCTCTATAATGAGACTTACATGGTAATCTAAACATGAAAATAAAAGGGCTATAGGGAAATTCACCATGCCTTGCCCTTTCATGGGAAACCAAAGAAACTATGATGCCCTTTACACTTAGCCATAAATAAACCAATAATTAAAAGGAAAGAAAAACATGTGGGCCATATGGAGAGGACATTATCACCTGCAAGTTAGTATCCCATACAACAAAACATCTCACAAAACCAGGTTGCCAAACCATAATGGAAAAACAAGATGCCAAATTTTTGCCACCACGATACAAGATCCCCTACGCAGCGGGGGTCTGGGGGCAGCGCTACAACTCAGACCAAGAACAAGATGATTCTGCCTGGGTTCGGCAAGCCGATCTGGTCTCTATGGTTAGCCAACAGACCTCTACAGCCATAGTGGTCCGTTTGACTAACCGACCTGACGAACCCAGAAATTTGGGTTCCTTTTCAAATTCGGCTCTTGCTGTCCCCAGTCACCTCTAATGATCTCAGTTTGCTTCTAATGGCATCTTATCATCCTCCTATCATGATTAAAACCTTTTGTGACTTTCCAAAAATGTATCTACTACAAAAGCAAACAAACCCAATAAACACTGATCCTATCATAGCCCTTGCTCTATCCTCTTCACATCTCATGCAAAGATTAGAACAAGATTACTGATCTAACATGATTAGAGATGAGGTATGGCTCTGATACCAATTGTTGGAAGTAGGTGGGTCTCGTGGATAGATTTTCTAAACTTTTGACCCACTTGACACAGGGATCAATTATCCATAAGACCAAAACCCAATCCAAGATGCATTACCCTCAATCTCGTGGCCATGTACAGTAAATATTCTACCAGCACTAAACATCCATAATAATCAACGACATGCAAGAAGTAGATCACACCTTTAGAGATCCGCAGTGCTCTAATGGATTTCTTCAACACCTCTTAGCCTTCCATGCTATGACCCGAATTGGACTTCTTTTCTCAAGAAGAGTGGTGGAATCTTCAGGAGAAATCCCAACTTGAAACTCCAAGGAACTAGAAGAGAGAAGGAGAGAGAAACTCGTGCAACTCTTGCACAAAAGGGTTTTGGGCGTGAGAGAGACTCTTCTGAACGTCTAAGAGATTTTATAAACTTACAAATCTCTTCATTGCCTAATTGAAATAGAAGTCTTACTTCCAAAGCAACTTTCTCCTTTCTTATCCCTTCTTTCTAGAATTCGAGTCGGATTAGTATTTTCCAATAACTTGGGCTAGCGTGGGGACCACTAGGGATTCTTTAAAAAGCTGGCTCCAACTGGAACACCGCGACCCCACATCTTATGTGCAATCCGGGCCCACAGTTAATTGCAAATAACACCACTATATAAATGCAATTGCACTCCAGTCTTAGGAATAAATTACAATGAAGACCCTAAACTTCCCAATTACCACAAGTAGGCCCCTCTATCAATATCCGTGGATCAATTGGAATAAATCCGTCTCTTCCAATCTAAGTTCCACATCTTATTATCCTTGAGCCTCAATTAATCTCAGTAATCATCAGTACCATCCAATTAACTCTTAATTGAGATGGGTGCGCACTTACTAATGACAAATCCATTAATTGGTACAAGGGGATAATAGAGATAGATTCCATCTTAATCATTCAACGTTCCCACAGTTCTACTACCACATACCCAAGACACCAAGGTGTTAACCTACAGTCGGCCTCACTCATTGGTGACTCAAAGCAAATGAATAGATAGAAACTTGAGTTCATCAATGTCTCAGGATTGAGAGCCTTTTGCTAGGGAATTATGAGAGCATACCTTATTATTGAGACGGAATTCCATAAGGTGCATCTCATGGTCCTTCAATACATCCAATGTACTAGCACCGTGATCCAGAATCTTACATTTTGATGATCGGGACAAATCACACTATCTCATAGTGATCAAAGTGCTGCAACCTTATCAAATAAGATGCCCAGTCTCATTACTGGTTGTGAAGCTATTTAAGTATAAGATTTGTGACATATATCTCCCGCGTGTGGATCTCATCCATGCACATATATCACATCTAATATACTAATGAGACCCGGTTCAACTCATGAACCATTATGTCATATGTATTGGTCATGTGCATAAATTAGTAAAATAACACTCATCTCATGAAAGCAAAGCATGATTTTATTGATAAATAAAGAAATTAATCAATTTATTACATCAACTGATGGATTGAGTCCACAAAATCTAACAAAGGTGACCTCTGTCTTCCAGGAAGCTTCAAGCCATGGAATGAATGTGGCTAGAACAGGGGCTTTCAGTGATGGGGTTTCAGTCCCTTCAAGTATAAACCAGGTTCTTACAATGAGGAAATGTTCAAGGTATCATGGGTCAATGCACATTGCTAAAACTACACGACCCAAGTCACCAAAGTGATCATTTTGTTGATTTGCTTTGTTTTATTTATTTATTTATTATTATTTTTTAGGGATTGGATTTTGTGATATCTGAGGCTAGAAGGCATGGGGTTTATCTGATTTTAAGCCTCGTAAATGACTGAGAATTTTGGAGGGAGAAAGCAATATGTTCAATGGGCAAGAGAGCAGGGGCAGTCCTTGAGCTCTAATGATGAATTTTTATAGGAACCCCGTTGTCAAGGCCTACTACAAGAATCATGTCAAGGTACATGAGAATTTGAATTTGAATGCATTTGCTTTTATTTCTTTTGCTAATTTACTGTTCTGTTAACTGTGAATACGATTATTATTATTATTATTATTATTTCCTTCTTACATCTTTCTGTAAAGGGGCCTGAATTGCTTCTCAGAAATTGTAATTTGCAATAAGAACAGTTTGCAGATTTCATTAATGGGTTGTTAATATATCATCAGTTTCTCCTTCAACAATCGCTGATTAACCTTTTTCTTTTCTTTCCAGCCAATCCATGAAATTGGAAAGTTCCTGCTAATGCTTCAGAATATTCAGCTTTTCTTTTTTCTTTTTGCAGCTTTGAAATCTGATTGGGCAAATTAGCCTTACTATGGGGAAGTACCCAGGTCTTTTTAGTAGATAGGTTATTGTGTCCGTGTGACTTTTGGAGGCCCCACACAGACACAGTGGGTGCTTAAAATGGTCCCATTCAACATGGTGTCTACCTGATGAGATGAGACATGCATACAGCAAAATTGTCACACATGTTCATGCCACTTTAGAGTGCAGCCTATTCATTTTCTTATGTGGAACAACATAGGAGGAGCAAAACCTGGACCAGCCATTGAGGTTTGGTTGAACCTGGTTTAACTGGGGCTCATTGCCATCAACTGACATCATTATGGCATCATAATTATGTAAAAAGTTCATAAAAAACAAAAGATAATATATTTTAAGAATAAAGATATCATTAAGAAAATAATGTAAATTCTAAGATGAATAATTGGATTATAAGAGTATGAGAAAGAGACTTATAAGTTTTAAACATGAAAGATGAAAGAAATAAAAGTCTCTGGTGTCTTGCGTTATCATGGAGGTTCGATACTTGGGACCAGCCAATTTGTCTTAGTGCAAACGAAATGTGAGGTATGTCTACTGTAGGAACCCCCCAAGACCCTGCTTTGGCGGGATCCGTATTGGGTAATGACCTTTTTTTAGGCTCTCATTTTTTATTTTGTTGTTACGTTGAAGAGATTCTCACGTACTTTCCACTCACATACTCATGTTCCAACTAACTGATCTACAACCTGGGACTAATTTTCTCCAAGTTTTACTTGTTGGTAGGTTCTTTGTATATTGCCCACTTTAAACGGTTTGAATGGTGGTTGAAACACATAATTTACATGAGTATACCATAAAGTCGGTGACATAGCAATGTCTAATAAATTGTTGGGAGAGCAAGAAGAAGAACAAGAAGAAGCACAATCCAAACACAATGAACACGAGATTTATGTAGTTCACTCGATGTGGGCTACGTCCACGGAGATTCAAACTTATTCACTATTGAAAGTCACCCACAAGAAGAACAATCATATTCTTGTGATTACAAGAGTACAAAACTCTTTAGGCTCTTCTCTGTAGAGAAACTAACTCTCTCTCTTTCTCACACCATTCAAAATAATACAGAAGCCCTAATTAATAATACCTTGAGCATTTACAGCCGTCGGATCTGGCCTTATAACAAAAGGTCCAGATTAAACCGACAGATTATATATTTATCCCAATAAATATTAAATATACCCAGATCAGATTTCATCAACCCATTAATCTCCCACTTTAAAACTGAATACATTGAATGGCAATGAAAACAGCAGAACACGGCTTCAAATCTCAACACCTTGTCTTTAAACAAGTAGTCCAACTGAAGCTGAGCACAGCTTTAATTTCACTATATTCACTACTTTTGTAAGCATATCTGCAAGATTCTGACTTGTAAGAATCTTTTATAGTTTCAACACATTTTCTTTCAGAAGCCACCGTATGAAGTGATATCTTATCCGAATGTGTTTGGTTCTTGAATGAAAGGCTGAATTCTTCGTAAGATGAATGGCACTCTGACCATCACTGTACAGCTTACCGTCCTCCTACTTCTTATCCAACTCTTCCATCAACTCCTGCAACTAAATCAGTTCCTTGCTAGCTTCTGTAGCAGTAACATACTATGCTTCTGTAGTTGAAAATACAACGACGTCCTGTAATTGTGATTTCTAACTGATTGCTAACTGCGTAAGGTAAAGACATATCTAGTAGTACTTCTACTTCTATCAAGATCTATTGCCAAGTCTGAATCAACATAACCTTGCAGTTTGATTTTTTATCTTTCAAAAAACAATACTATATTAGTAGTAGCTCTCATATATTTGAGAATCCACTTGACTGCTTCCCAATGTGTTTTCCTAGGATTACCCATGAATCTACTTACAACTCCCACTGCATGAGCAATATTAGGTCTTCTGTTGACCATAGCATACATTAAGCTGCCAACAGCTGAAGCATTTGGAATCTTGTACATGTCATCTTTCTCTTGTTCTGTCTTAGGAGCCAACTTTTTTGAGAGTTTGAAATGGCTTGCTAGTGGAGTGTTAATTGGCTTAGCACCTTGCATGTTGAACCTGTGTAGGACCTTTTTAACATATTCTGCCTGAGACAATTTTAGTGTACGGTTTGTTCTGTCTCTACTGATTCTCATTCTGAGAATTTGATTCACAGCACCCAAATCCTTCATTTCAAACTCCTTTGACAACTGTTTTTTCAGATTATGTATTTCATGCATGTTCGATCCTGCAACAAGCATGTCATCTACATACAGAAGGAAAATGATATAACAGTCATCGAACCTTTTGTAATAACAACAATGGTCTGCATGACATCGTTTATAACCTATGTTGCATATCAACCCGTCAAATTTAATATACTATTGTCTTGAGGCCTGCTTCAAGTCATATAAACTCTTTTTGAGTTTACACACCATATCCTCCTTTCCTAAGACAGCCTGAGACAGTATATCCTTGTAGCTGATGCATGTAAATATCTTATTCCAAGTCACCAAGGATAAATGCAATTTTAACATCTAATTGTTCAATATGTAAATCTTATATTGCCATAATACTTAAAACATTTCTGATTATGTTTAATTTAACTACAGGAGAAAATAATTCAAAATAATCAATACCTTTATTCTGTTAAAAGCCTTTTACAACTAGTCTGGTCTTATATCTTTTACTGCCATCATATTCATCCTTCAACCTATACACCCACTTATTATGCAATGCTTTCTTTCCCTTAAGCAATTGAACAAAGTCCCATATCTAATTTGACAATAAAGATTGCATTTCATTGTCCATGGCTTGCTCCCACTTAACCCGAGTATCAACCTACAAGGCTTCGTCATAACATTCTGGCTCACCAACATCAGTTAACAATACGTAATATAGTGAAGGTGAATAACGTTGTGTAGGCTTAGGAATCCTAGAGGACATTCTTACTGGTATAGGTATATAAGGATTCACTTGTGGGTTTTCATTTTCATGTGCTTCAGAGATATCATTTTCAGGAGTGTTATCTACATCTAAGTACTCTATATTGCCTTTTTGCACATTATCCTTATCCTTATGCAAGACTTTCTCATTAAATATAACATTTCTACTTCTGATGATTTTTCTATTTTCTTCATCACATGAGCGATAACCAAATTCATCAAAACTGTATCCAATGAAAGTGCATTTCGTGGATTTATGATCTAACTTGTCCTTTTTTTCAACATCAACATGAACATAAAAGATACAACCAAATACTTTTAAGTGTGAAAGATTTACCTCTTTTCCAGTCCAAGCTTCTTCTGGCAATCCACCATATAAAGGTATTGAAGGCCCACGATTGATCAAGTATGCAACAGTACTCATTGCTTCTGCCCAAAATTGTTTAGGTAATCCAACATGCAACCTCATGCTTTTAGCACACTCTACAATGGCCATGTTCATACGCTTTGCCACACCATTTTGCTGTGGTGTATTAGGAATGGTCTTCTTTCGCTTTATCCCATTTGTGGAGCAATACTATTCAAATTCTTTGTTGCAGTACTCTCCCCCATTATCAGATCTCAGACATTTCAGTTTCAAATCTGTTTCATTTTTAACCAAAGCTTTTCATTTTTTAAAAACGCCAAACACATCAAACTTGTGTTTCATATGATAAACCCATAACTTTCTGATAGCATCATCAATAAAAATAACAAAGTAAGAAAACCCACCAAGAAAAGGTACCTGTGTTTGTCCCCACACATCCGTGTGAACCAGTTCCAACCTTTCTGATTTTAATTGCATCCCTATTTTAGAGAAAGTAACTTTCTTCTGCTTTCCAAAAATACAGTCTTCACAAAACTCTAAGTCCAAAGACTTAAGGTCTTATAGCTTATCTTTAGAGTGAAAAATTTTCATCTCTTTCTGACTCATGTGTCCAAATATACAGTGCCATGTGTTTGAGTCTATCTCTTTATCTGCAACTGCAATGGAATCAGACTGCTATTTGTCAAGTAAATAGTACCTTCTTTCTTACCGCGACCAACAACCACACTCCCTTTTGTTACCTTTCATGAGTCCCTCTGAAGGTTGTGATATAACCAGAGCTTGCAAGTTGACCAATAGATGTAAAGTTTCTTCTTAGGCTCGGTACATGCCTAACATCATTCAATTGCCATATACCTTCGTTTAGAAATTGAATCTGAACATCTGCTTTGCCAATTATGTCACAAGGTTCATCATCACCAAGATAGAATTTTTCGAAGTCACCTTTCACATAATTTTGGAGATATTCTCTTTGCAATGGCATGAAAGGACGTACCAGAATTTATAACCCAAGATTCAAATTTATGATCAAAAGAAAGAATTATTGCATCTTGAACAGTATTATCTTCAACATTTGCGAAAGCATCATTATCGTTGTCATTGTTACCGTATCTTTGCTTATTTTTCTTTGGTGGAGCTCTGCAGTCCTTTTTTAAATGTCCCTTTTTGCCATAATTCCAGCATGTGAACCCGCCTTTTAACGATCTTGACTTGCTTTTTGATTTAAATCTTTCACGATTCTGACCTCTCTCAGTTTTTCTTCCTCTATTTTCCACATTCAATGCACTTCCTGATGATTCACCGGAGGGTTTCCTACGAAGTTCTTCATCGACAACAGCACTCACAACATCATCAAACTTCAGTTTGCTTGGTCCCGATGAATTACTCAGTGAAGTAACCATACCACTCCAACTATCTGGTAAAGAAGATAATAGTAATAGTGCCCAAATCTCATCATCAAAATGTATTTTTATCAATGACAATTGGCTCATGACTGTGTTGAACTCATTTATGTATTCAGCAACAATCGTACCTTCAGCCATTTTCATGTTAAACAATCTTTTCATCAAATGAACTTTATTTGAAGTAGATGGTTTTTTATACATTCGTGAAAGGGCCGCCATAACATCTTTAGTGGTTTGCTCTTTTGAAATATTGAATGCAACAGACTTTATTAGAGAGAGTCTGATCGTACCAAGGCTTTTCTGTCAGCACCTCCCACTCTGGATCTAATGTGGTTGCAGGCTTTTTGGCTTTTCCTCGAAGTGGCAAGCAAAAATTCTTCTAGTAGAGAAGATCCTCTATCTGTATCTTCCAGAATGCTAAATTTTGGCCATTAAATTTTTCAATCATTTGCTTTGTGTTGTTCATCATTGCTCCCACTTAAACCAAAACTCTATTTGCTTGATTATTTTTTGTCAATCAAATAGTCAATTTGTTCCGTCTATCTCGTAGATCTCATCACTTTGAGTGTACAGAAAAAAAACGGAGCACAATTTGGAGTCTGGATGACCTCAAAATTTACAAAACAATTATGGCCGTTGAATCTGGTCCAACTCACCTGTTGACCAATGCCGACATCATTGCCTTATTGTTCTGCTGGGCTTCTAAAACAGAGCTAGGTCTGGTCCACCTAACCTGGAACTGAATTGCACTCTGCTTTCTAGGCTTCTGCTGCAATGGGTCAAGTCCGACCTAACCTGACCCGGCTTGCAACCTATGCTGCCTGGGCTTCGCTGCTGACAAGTTAGGTCAACTGGACTTGACCTCGACCCAACTCGACCTGGACTAAGAACATTCTCCTTCTTTGTTATTGGTTACTTTTGGTCTATTTCTACAACAGAACTGCTGCTGCTACCGACGAGGAACCCGACTAATCTGCCTCGGCAGCGGGGGTAGCACAGCAACTGACACCCCTGCAATGGACAGTGACGGCACAGCGGCAGCGGCACGGCAAAGCAGCGACCTTCGATCTCTCTACAACAAAACCCAAATCCTACCCTTTTCGGTAATAGCTAAGATTCCGGCGATGAGCTTCTGCAAGAGAATGATCGACAGCCCTTCTCGAAACGAGTCAAACAGAGACTACTCTCTGTTTTAGCCAAGAACCTAGACGAATGACTCCTTCCACAATGCATGGCCCAGCCGGAGATCACAACCGATCTCTAGTTCTATAACCGGGCGACTGCAACTCCCAGACTCCGGCGGTAGCAAATGGTTGACAGCAGCCCCCTTCGAGATCTCTCTGGTGTGAACTTCTATGTGCGAAAAACACCAAAATCAGGACATGACTCCTCTGACATGGCTTCTTTCGGATCCAATCTCGAACACTGTCAATCACGATTGTAGTAATCAACTCCGAGATCTGAACAACCTTCACTCTGATACTAGTTGTTGAAAGAGAAAGAAGAAGCACAATCCACACACAATGAACATAAGATTTATGTGGTTCACACGATGTGGACTACGTCTACGAAAATTTAAGCCTGTTCACTATTAAAATCTCCCACAAGAAAAACAATCATCTTCTTGTGATTATAAGAGTACAAAACTCTCTAGGACTCTTCTCTGCAGAGAAACCAACTCTCTATCTTTCTCACACTATTCAGAATAATACAGAAGTCCTAATTAATAATACCCTGAGCATTTACAATCGTTGTATCTAGCCTTATAACAAAGGGTCCAGATTAAACCAACAGATTACATATTTATCCTAATAAATGTTAAATATACCCAGATCAGACTTCATCAACCCATCAATAATCTTTTGCAAAAATGGGATTTGAATTTTTGAGAGAGACAAGAAGAATTCATGCACCATAAATTCTGTATTTATGAATGAAATAGGAATTATAAAATTCAAATTTGTATTTATAAAAAAAATAGGATTCATAAAATTGAAAATGTTCTTTTTTCTCTAGTAAATACTCACACACCCACCCCACATATACTCACCCAAATACCACCATCACCTTTACGGCTAGGGATCACTATAGAGGGAAGGTGTCTCACCATTGGACAATTGAGCAACCCAGTCTTTTTGGTTGTTTCTTTCTTGAATGTGTGTTTCTTTGCTGCACTGGAGTTCATTGAAACCTGAGATATTTCCAATCTAAAATTTCTTCAAAATCTTGCAGGTTAGGGTTTTTCATTCAGAAATTTCCTAAATTTCTCTATCAAACAAGTGTGCATATATATATTGGTTAACGAACAAGAATTAAGACGTTGTCGTCAGTGTGCCATGAATATAATATAATAATATAAAACAAAAATGGTTCCACAGTTCATTTTTGGTTTTGGTAATCTAGTTTTCTTTTTCGTTTCTCTCTTTATTGAATGGATGGAAGGGGGTTAAGTAGATACCTCTGGTTTGAACCCATTTCACATGTTACATGGGCTCACTTTAGATTTTGTTAAAAAAGATATGAAAGAAAACCATAGGCACAGACTGGGGGACATTTGTAAATAAAATAACAAAATGTGGCAATCAATGCACAGGTAAATCGCATCTTACTTCACATACATGGAAGAGATACTTGCCACTCATTTACTATTATTATTACTATTTTGGAATTCTATTCATTAACTACAAATACAATAGAGCTCCATCTCTCCACAAACCTTAAAGTGGGGTGAATCAGATCACTGACTAGTGCTCAGATGAATGGTTCTGATTGTTTCTTACATATTGTCATCTCATTTTTTTTTTTTTGTTTGTTTTTTTTTTAAATGTGTGTTGCAGGCAGTTTTGACTAGAAGAAATTCCATCACAGTGGCGGCATATAAGGATGATCCCAGTCTTTGCATGGGAACTCATTAACGAAACTCGCTGTCAAAGTGACTTCTCTGGAACAACTATACAGGTTACAATAGTGAATAATAATCATAATAATAATAATAATAATTAAGAACTCTATGATATGACAAATTTAGCATGCATTCTCATAAAGGAAAATTTTCACAAGGTCATTCATACATGTTAAATACAGTACTCTACCAGACTTCAATTAATTCTTTAGCAATATCCCTCGCTTTTCTAGTTATTTATTATTTGGCACAATGACTGTTTTGCAGAACTGTATCACAGAAATGGCAGCACATGTAAAATCTATCGATAGAAACCACCTATTGGAAGTTGGGCTTGAACGGTTGTATGGTGGATCAAGGCCCGAAAGCAGCCAATTTAATCCTGGCTTCCGAGTCGGAACTGATTTCATCTCCAATAACCACATACCAGGAATTGATTTCACCACCATCAACTTGTACCCAGATCAACGTTAGCTTTCTCCAGTTCATTAAAATTAGAAGAAAAAAAGAAAAGAAAAAGAAACCCTTAAAAAGGAGCTTTCACTGAGTTGTATTAAATTCTTTGTCTGACATACTCATGTCTGCTGTGCTTGTGTTTCCTTGCTCTCTCACAGGTTATCAGGATCAAATAAGCGGGCCCAAACAGCTTTTCTTCGGAGATGGTTGCAAGCCCACATCCAAGATGCAGACTCAGTCCTCAGAAAACCACTTATCATCACAGAATTTGGAAGTTCCTCAACGGCCTCAGGGGATTCCACCAGCCAAAGGGACTTCTTTTTGGGCACTGTCTACAACACCATCTATGCCTCAGCCAGGAGAGTGGGGTCATGTGCTGGTGGGATTTTGTGGCAACTCATGGTCCAAGGGATGGATAACATGAGCGATGGCTATGAAATTATATTTGACCAATGCCCTTCCACAGAGTGCATCATCTCTCAGCAATCCCAGAAGCTATCAAGCCTCGATGGATAAAAGAATTTTTTGAGTTCAAGGATAGATTGGAGGGCACTGTTTTTATTTATTTCATTAAAAAGCTGGATATGGGTCTTCTCAGAGACAAGCCAATTCTGGCCCGTCCATTAGACTTGCTTTTGTTTAGATTTAGGATATATCATAAAAAAGATTACATAGAAAAGTAGGGTCATTAGGATGTGGGGGTGCTATCAGTAGACTCCGGTAATAGTTTGTATTTATTTCACTACGGTTTATCAGTTTTATGTATGATTAACTCAATGCAATGTTCTTCAATCTGATAGCTTTCTGGTAGAAAGCAAAAGGGCTGCCAATTTTCCTATGCTTACTTGTGGTTAATGTTTAGCAGTGGCACTGTTTGTTATTCTCTTATGTCTAGCATTTGATTTGATGGGTGAAAAGTAAAGAAAATATCCAACTGGCCATCAATCTTTTCACCTCACATACCTAAATAATTTTTCACTCTCCCCCTAAAGTTTAAAAAAAAAAAAAAAAAAAGAAGGAAATCAAAACAGAATAAGAAACTTGTACGATCTTCACAGTAATCATCTCATTATTTTATACCTATCAGCCCTCTCCACCCCTCCCACTTTCCAGTGAGTCAAAAAAATCAATACCCAAGATGTCTCTTTAGGGATTACACTGTACTATTTATTGGTGACGAGTTTGCTTAGATGGATGAACAAGGATGTAGACCCAGAAGAAACACTGCAGTGAAGAAAAGAAATGGGGTTTTTTCCCCTGTTTGACCCGGTAGTGAAGGACCATTTCCATAAGAACATCCACAGAAAATGGGAACAGTAGGCCCTGTGATTGATAACAGAGTTATTGTATTTTTTTTTTTTTATCTTCAGTTATGAAAATGTATATATAATCCTATTCCTTTGTACGAGTAATATCATTATATGGCTCCCATCATCCCCTCTTTCCAAAGCCGTTCACCCCAGCAAAACATTGTGATTTCAGATGGATGTACTAACTTGATAAAATTGATATCTTGCAGAGCGCAAGAAAAATTGTTTAAACATAACAATTGGGTTCCAAGCAACCATTAATGATACATGTAGAAAGATGAACTAAAAAAAATCTTGTTAAAACTGGAAAATAAGTGCAAAACAATCCAAAAATTGATCTCGGGCCACTTTTAAACATCATGAAGGAACAAAAAAAGTTCTATAAGCATTTAGACAATACATACAAACTTTTCCCTTTTTTCTTTTTTGGGTTTTGTTGTTTGGTGGGGGGTGGGGTGGGTGTATTTCAGAAAAATCTACTTAGAGTCTTTGTGTTCCAAAAAAATCTACTTAGAGTCTTTATGGAACAACAAGGACCTATGAGATTTTTATGGCTTGAAGTAGTCCCCTAGCGGTTTTTTCTTTTTTTTTTTCAATCTTATTTATGAGAAGCAATATCTATGCTCAATCACAATATACATCAATCCCTTTCCCCCATTCCTTCATCAATCCCTTTCCCCCATTCCTTCTTCCTCATCTCTTCCCCTTCCACCATGGTGGGTACAAAGCAATGGGAATGGGTTTTCAATGGTGGCAGTGGCTTGGTTTGGCAGGGAAGAGGAAAGGAAATATGAGAATGAAATTCGCAGAAGCAAGAGAAGGAAGGACAGAAGAACGAGGTGAGGAAGAAGGTACAGTTGAACATGGGTTCCAGTCGTTCCTGGTGGGTCGATGGTGCTGTGAGAGATAATTCATGCTGTTACATGTGAAGAAGAGAGAATAAGAGAGGGAGAAAGAAAGGTAAACAAGGAAAGAAACAGAGGTGAAGGTTGATGGTGGATTGCAGGTGTGTAGCAGAGAAAAAAAAAGGAAAGGAGAAGGAGAGAAAAGTAGCAAGAAGAAAAGGCCCCCCAAACTGGTGCAGCAGCTTACCCTCATAAAGCTCTTTATCATAAGCATCACATATTGCTCCATTCATCTTCTCCTCCTCCTCTGCATTCAGCAATGACTGAATCAATGTTGGAATTCCAAGCCAAAACATGTGGGGTGACTGAAATGGAAAACCAATAACAGACCCCTCATTCTTGGTTTCCGAAAGCACCGGCAATAATAAGACAGCTGATCTCTTCAATGACCCCAACAAGACGCCTTAATCGGATGCATTTGTGAAATGCAGCATATAACAAAGCCCTGAAGCCATCACCAAAACATCCTGATATGGCCGATTGAACTTAAATTTCTTCACAAATCAGTCAGATTCATCTCATAGGCGCCCAGATGAAAACCAATTTCAACTCATGTTCCTCAATTACAATCTAATAATCACTATGCCGTTTAAACAGATCAATTCGAATGGATTCCATCTGCTTCGAATCCAAGACCAAATCTAACAGAGTGAGTAAAGAGGCGGGCTTGGGAGTCCCCAGCAACCACAATCGAAGGTGGAGAGAAACATGGTTGGCTGATTTGGGTTTGGCATCAAGCCAATGAGTTGCAGAGAAGTGGGTATGTTTCAGTGGTTCTAACAGTTGGGTTCAGGTGAAGGCAACGGTGTTTGGTTTGAATGAAACGATGGGGGAGGAAAGAAAACGTATAAGAGAAAGGAGCAGTGGGCACAGGTGGTTGATCAAAGGGATGATTTTGTTTCTGATCAAGTTGGGCTGGGGATAAAAGATGAGGAAGGAGAAGAAGAGATGAGGGAGAGGAAGAAGGAATAGGGTTTGGTGTATATTGAGCTTAAGTATAGATATCACTGCTCATGAATAATATTGAAAAAAAAATCTGAAAAAGGCCCAGGGAACCACGTGTAGAAAAAATAAAAAAATAAAAAATAAGAAATGGGGAACCTTCTTTGGCCTACTTGAATAGTTGAATGGCTGTGTACAGAAGACGGACATTCTTCCAAGTGCAAGAAAAACTTCAAAACCTCACAAACAGATGCAAACAATTACTGTGGTAAACTCTTGAATGCACCCACGCATACCATAACCCATGCCACTTAACCATTAGGGCTACAACCTGACATCGATCCCCCATTCTTTATGTAGAGAGGACAAATTATTAGGGCCCCAATATAGTTACGAAAAGTAGAAACACAATGACAAAAAAAACAAATGAACAATTTTTCAAATTCCAATTTAGGACTATCAAAATGGTCATGGGTGCAAGAATGACATTTCTCATAGTGCAAGAAAATTTGACTTATACTAAAAAATGGATCTAAGCAGTCGCTAATATAAATGATTTGCGAGATGGCAAATCCAGACTGATATCAGCTGTTTATGGTCCTAATGTCAGTCAAAGAAGAACAGATCTAGAGTTAGATGTAGTGAAAGCTAGATGGTACGGACCTTGATGCATTAGCGGAGATTCTAATGTAATCAGATTTCCGGAAGAAAAACTTGGAGGCTGCAGAATGACACTGATATGGACGCGTTCTCTAATTGGATAAACAGCCACGGTCTGTTGGATTTGCAGTTGAATGGGTCCTTCACGTGGTCAAACCATCAGACACCTATTATGTCCGTCTAGATAGATTTTTAATCTCCAGGGAATGGGCAGACCTCTATCCTCAATCTATTCAAGTAGTGCTACTGAAACCTACATCGGATCATTGCCTTATTCTTTTAGACTCAAGCTTGCAGTCATAGGGTCCTAAACCTTTTCATTTCGAACTTATGTGGTTGGACCGTTGGAGGAGAAAGTTTTCAAAGATCTCATTAGTTCACGATGGCTTGAAAATCAGATGCAAAGATGGGCTGGGTACAGATTAGCATCTAAGCTGAAGAGTTTAAAAGTCAACATCAAAGTTTGGCCAAAGCGAATTTTGGCAGTGCAGAGGATTCAATGGCAATCGTTGAGTTCCATCAAGGAGTTTGATTCCGAGAAGGGGGGGCCCTTTCAGAAGATGAGATATCTTTCCAGCAGGACCTAAAAGACAGTTTCCTTCGTAAAGCTAAGGAAGAGGAAATTAAATGGAGGTAGAGATCGATACAACTCTGGCCTAAGGAAGGCGACCGGAATACAAACTTCTTCCATAGATTTGCTTCTTTCAGAAGCCGTGCCAATAGGATCTCAATCCTACTGGATGTGAATAGGAGATTAGAAAACAAGGAGGAAATAACTGATCATTTGGTGGGCTTTTAAGTAATCTGTTCTCCAAAGAAGAGTGGGGCAGGCCTAGTCTTGATAACTTGGAGTTCTCGCTTCTGGATGCTACTAATGCAGAATGGCTTGAAAAAGGTTTTGATAAAGAGGAGGTTAAAGAGACAATATTTAATTGCGAGGGGGAGGAAGCACATGCGCCTGATGGCTTCCCTCTACCTTTCTTCCAGTTATTTTGGGAAGACATTAAATGGGATGTCATGGCCTTCATGAGGAAGTTTCTCGAAAGAGGCAATCTCTCTAAGCATATAGATGCGTCCTTCATTACCTTAACTGCTAAGAAATCTGGAGCTGAATCCATTAAAGACTATCGGCCAATTAGTCTCATCTGATCCATTTATTAAATTCTGGCTAAGGTCCTTGCAAGCAGGCTTCGAAAAGTTCTCCCTACTCCAATCTCTGATTCCCAAGGAGCTTTTGTTCATGGTCGTCAAATCTTAGATGGTGTCTCATTGCCAATGAACGTATTCACTCGAGATTCAGAGAAAGAAAACCTAGCATTATCTACAAGTCGGATATAGGAAAAGCCTATGATTGGATGGAATGGGAGTTTCTACAATACTTGATGAGAAGAATGGGCTTTGGTGCTAAATGGCGAGGGTGGGTTTCTGAATGTTTGAGCTCATCCACTTTCTCAATCATTATTAATGGATCTCCATTTGGATTCTTCTCTGCTTCTAGAGGCCTTTGTCAAGGGGTTCTTTCTCCTTTTATATTTGTTATAGTGGGTGAAGCTGTTACATAGGCCCAAAGCCCATCTGAAAAGAGGATCCTTCTTTACTTGGAATACTATTGCTGTAATTAGTCTTCCTTCTTAACTTAGAATCCTAATTGATATAAATTAGTGAGTTTTCCTTTCTTATAGCCTAGATTAAAGGTAATTAGCTGTGATTATTCCTTCTTAACTTAGAATCCTAATTGATATAAATTAGTGAGTCTTCCTTCTTAACTTCCTAATTGATGTAAATTAGTGAGTTTTCCTTTCTTAGAGCCTAGATTAAAGGCATGTAAAGATATATATTGATGTATAATCTCAATAGAAGGACACACAAATTAATACATTCTCAAGAGAATTTAAAATCTCTTCTCTATGATCGTGAGTTTGTCATGGTATCAGAGCCCTGATCTACAATCCTCTTCTCTTCTAATCCTCTTCTTTAACTGGTTTGTAGAATCTTGGTGATAACAGTCATTGGCATCCTGTCGTTGATTGTTCGTGCATGTTATATCAGCAGACCCTCCCATCCTGGTTGACCACTCATCCTGGAATTCTTGGACATTTTTTTAGATTTTTTCGATCATCAGAGGTAGGCCATCTCATCTCTTTTAGTATTTCAGTTTTGTCCAACAGATTTCATCTTAGCCGTTCAAAATTGTGGATTTTGATCCGTTTTGAGTGAGACCTCTTCCAGTAGTAGCGAAATTTGACTACCCTTCCATCCCCTGTCTTTGATCTGTCTCGAGATCACTTGGTGGGGTCCACGTGTTACCTTTTCCCCTGAAATCAAGGACGTACTACTTTCCTGTTGTTCTCTTTTGGCCAAAATCAATTTTAATCTAACATTGAGATGGACAAATCTGAGGTTACTTTGATCAAATTCACTGGACAAAATTACCCTGCATGGTCTTTTCAATTCCAAACCTACCTCGAAGCTAAGGAATTGTGGGGTTTTGTTTCTGGTGCTGACCCTAAACCCACTGAGGATGAAAAAAAGATCTCCTCTTGGCAGAAAAAAGATGCCAAAATCAAATCCTGGATTCTGGGATCAGTTGAGCCTCATCTGATAATGAATCTCAAGCCTTACCCCACTTCTAAAGCCATGTGGGGGTATTTGAAGAAAGTATACCATCAAGATAACTATGCGCGACAGTTCCATCTTGAATGTGCTATTGCTGAATATACCTAAGGGACTTTGTCAGTACAAGATTACTATTCAGGTTTCCGTACACTGTGGTCGGAATACGACGGTATTAAATATGCGGATGTGGCTGACAATGTGTTGGCGGTAATTCAAGACCTTCAGGCATCTAGTCAGCGAGATCAATTTTTGATGAAACTGCGGCATGAATTTGAAAGTGTCCGATCTGCTCTGATGAATCGGTCGCCCCTACCTTCCTTGGATGTATGCTTGAATGAGCTCTTACGCGAAGAACAGCGCCTTACGACCTCGGCTCATATTGCTCAACAAAAGACTGAAACCTATTCAGTCGCGTTTTCGGCACATAAAACTTCTCAGCCTCGAGATTTGAGCAAAACCCAATGCTACAGTTGTCAGAAATTTGGGCACGTTGCCTCTCAGTGCAAACAAAAAGTCTGCAGTTACTGTAAAAAGTCGGGACATATCATCTCTGAATGTCGTCGCCGTCCTCCACGTCAGTCGACACAATATCAGACTCCACAATCTCCAACATCGCAGTATCCTACTCCACCGTCTCAGACTCCGCATGCTTATGTAGCTTCCTCGGTTATGCCTGTTCCTACATCTGCAACCCCACAACCTGGGTCCTCCTCATCTCTCACTCCTGCATTGGTTCAACAAATGATTATCAATGCCCTCTCTGCTTTTGGTCTATCAGGTAAGTCTTCTTCATCTTCCACTTGGTTTCTTGATTCCGGGGCGTCTAATCATATGACGTATTCCCACACTCCTCTCTCCAATATGACAAGTTACACTGGCCCTCTTCAAATACAAACTGCTAATGGAGGACATGTTCCCATTACTGCCATTAACGATATCCCTGGTTCCTTCCCATTGAGAAATATTTATCTTTATCCTAATTTAACTTCCAACCTATTGTCAGTCGGACAACTTGTTGAAAATAATTGTAACATCTCTTTTTCTTCTTCTGGTTGTGTTGTGCAGGACCAGATGTCGGGGAAGGAGATCGCGAGGGGGCCTAAGTGTGGACGCTTGTTTCCGCTGGATCTTTCTCAAATTTCTAGGAATCAATTTGCCAATAATGTGTTTTGTTTTTCTCTTAGAGATAATTGCCGGTTGTGGCATAATAGACTCGGACATCCTAATTCCAAGGCTTTGTCCCTTATGTTCAATTCTGGTTTATTAAATAAATCTCTTCGTTTATCTTCTTGTGTGCCTTTTGATTGTGCTACTTGTAAAATGGGAAAGAGCAAAACACTTCCGTTTCCTCAATCCACTTCTCACACTTCTCAATGTTTTGATTTAGTTCATAGTGATGTATAAGGAATTGCTCCCGCTCTTTCCCACGCTCACTATAAATATTTTGTGACCTTTATTGATGATTTCAGTCGGTTCACATGGGTCTACTTTCTGCATTCCAAATCTAATGTTTTTCATGTTTTTCAAATTTTTTTGGCTTATGTTGAAAATCAATTTTCCACCTGCATTAAAATCTTGCGAACTGATTCTGGCGGGGAATATATGTCCTCTGATTTTCAATAGTTTTTGCAAATCAAAGGCATTATTTCTCAAAGATCTTGTTCTTATCCTTCCCAGCAGAATGGAGTCGCTGAACGGAAAAATAGACATCTTCTTGATGTCACTCGTTCCCTTCTTCTGGAATCCTCGATTCCTACTCATTTTTGGGTTGAGGCACTGGCTACAGCAGCTCATCTTATCAATCATATGCCATCAACCTCCATTGAGAATCAAAGCCCATATTACCGTTTGTACAAGACTGCTCCATCCTATGATGATCTTCATGTTTTTGGCTCCATTTGTTTTGTGCACTTGCCTCTTTCTGAAAGGACAAAACTCACGGCACAATCAGCTCAGTGTATGTTTTTAGGTTATGCACCCTTCCAGAAAGGGTTCCTTTGCTATGATCCTCACATTCGTCGGTTCCGTATCTCTAGGAATGTCGTCTTCTTTGAACATCAGTATTTTTTTCAAAAAAACATTGATCCTCCTAACTCCTCTTTTGTGTCATTACCTGGTTTTTCTGAAGACTCGTCAGTTGTTCGTTTTAATCCTAATTTTGTGTATCACAGACGGAACAGCACAGCGCATACTAGTGATCCCCCTCCTGATCTTCCTCCGGCATCCGGTTCCGGCCATACTTCACTGCGTCGCTCCACTCGGATTTCGGTCCCGCCAGACCGTTATGGCTTCTCCCATACTTCCTTAATGGCCACTTTGTCTTCTTCTTCCATTCCACAATCATATTCTCAGGCTGTGCAGGTTCCGTGTTGGAAAAAGGCTATGCAAGATGAATTGGATGCGTTAGCACAAAATCATACGTACCATCTCCTGTGGGTGTCAAACCTATTGGCTGTAAGTGGGTTTTTTCTCTCAAATTAAAATCTGATGGATCTTTAGATCGCTACAAGGCGCGTCTTGTTGCTCTTGGCAATCAGCAGGAATATGGCATTGATTATGATGAGACATTTGCCCCAGTTGCCAAGATGACCACCGTCCGCACTATTCTTGCTGTTGCTGCATCTCAATCTTGGCCTCTCTATCAAATGGATGTCAAAAATGCGTTTCTCCATGGTGATCTCAAAGAAGATGTTTATATGCGATTGCCTCAGGGATGCTCCTCCGGCCCCGGTATGGTTGCTAAACTCCATCGCTCCCTCTATGGTCTGAAACAAGCTCCTCGCGCATGGTTTGAGAAATTTCAAGCTGTTCTTCTCCGCTTGGATTTTCATCCAAGCCCGTATGATCCTTCTATGTTTTTACATCATGCTCCATCCGGGATCACAATACTCCTTGTCTATGTTGATAACATCATCATTACCGGTCCTAATGCAGGAATGATTCAGAAGCTCCAAGTGTCTCTTCGTGAGTCATTTAAAATGAAGGATCTTGGCCCTCTCCACTATTTCCTCGGTCTTGAAGTTCATCAATCGCCTAAAGGTATCGTTCTCCATCAGCACAAATACACTATTGATCTCATCGCCTTGGCTGGTCTTACTGCTTCTGCTCCTGTTGATACGCCAATAGAACTGAATGTCAAACTCAGTCACGACGAAAGTGATCTTCTTTCTGATCCTACTACCTATCGCCAGTTGGTTGGGAGCTTGATCTACCTCACGATCACTCAACCCGATATCTCTTATGCGGTCAACCTGATAAGTCAGCTCATGACTGCTCCTCGTCACCTTCATCTGGCTGCTGTTCACCGCATCATTTGGTACCTTATTCGCACACCGACTCGTGGGTTGTTTTTTCCATTCAACAATCCTTTGACTCTCAAAGCTTATTCAGATGCTGATTGGGCTGGTTGTCCGGATACTCGCAGATCGACAACTGAATGGTGCATGTTTTTAGGTGATAGTCTCATTTCTTGGAAATGCAAGAAACATGACAAAGTTTCCAAATCCTCTACTGAGGCAGAGTACCGCGCCATGTCTACTGCATGCTCCGAAATTCTTTGGCTCCGTGGTTTGCTTTCTGACATTGGTTTTCCAGCAGTAGGAGCTACCCCCCTCTATGCAGATAATACCAGTGCTATTCGGATTACTGAAAATCCGGTTTTTCATGAACATACTAAACACATCGAGGTTGATTGTCACTTCATCCGTGATGAGCTTAAACGTGATGTCATCAGCCTGCCACGTCTCCACTGAACTTCAACTTGCTGATATTCTCACCAAAGGCCTTCCACGACCGCGCCATCAGTTCTTGGTTTCCAAATTGATGCTTGTCGATTCTCCCGCATCAATTTGAGGGGGGGTGTTACATAGGCCCAAAGCCCATCTGAAAAGCGGAGCCTTCTTTACTTGGAATACTATTGCTGTAATTAGCTGTAATTAGTCTTCCTTCTTAACTTAGAATCCTAATTGATATAAATTAGTGAGTTTTCCTTTCTTAGAGCCTAGATTAAAGGTAATTAGCTGTAATTAGTCTTCCTTCTTAACTTAGAATCGTAATTGATGTAAATTAGTGAGTCTTCCTTCTTAACTTAGAATCCTAATTGATGTAAATTAGTGAATTTTCCTTTCTTAGAGCCTAGATTAAAGGCATGTAAAGATATATATATTGATGTATAATCTCAATAAAAGGACACACAAATTAACACATTCTCAAGAGAATTCAAAATCTCTTCTCTATGATCGTGAGTTTGTCAGAAGCTCTGAGTAGGATGCTACATTCAGCAAGTATAGCTAACCTTATCGTAGGTTTTTGCCCTACTAATGGTTGCCCAGGAAATTTCTAATCTCCAATTCGCTAAGGATACCCTTCTTTTTTGTGATGCAAATGAGACTTATATTCGCAACATCAAGGTTATTCTCTTATGCTTCAAAGCAGTATCTGGCATGCAGGTAAATTTCTTCAAGAGTGAGATGATTGGTGTGAGTAAATGAAGATCACCTAGCCTCTTTGGCTGATCTCTTTGGTTGCAACACTGGATCACTTCCTTCTACTTGGGCCTCTCCCTTTGCTACGGTGCGGCTTCAAAATCACTGTGGTACCCGGTCATTGAGATGATGGAGAAAAAGCTTTTACTATGGAGGCCTAACTATCTTTTTTCTGGGCCTTTGATTAAAGCGGCTTTGGGCAATCTCCCGATTTACTTCATGTTATTGTTCAAGCGCCCCATTTCGGTTATAAAATGCATAAAAAAGCCGCAATGGGATTTTCTTTGGATTGTAAAAAAGAAGAATAAATTTCATTTGATAAAGTGGCCATAAGTCTGCAAGATAAAAAATGAGGGTGATTTGGTTATTAGACCATTGAATAAGATGAATTTGGCTCTTCTAGGCAAATGGCTATGGAGACTTGGAGATGAGTCTTACAGTTTGTGAAAGCAAATAATCTTTTGCAAATATTACATCTCTAGAGAGTGTTGGCTACTTCGTGATTCTCTCCCTTGCTACGCCGCTTTATGGAGAGGGATTCTTACTGCTAAGGAGATGTTCCTCAAATATGTTAGATAGCGGGTGGGTCAAGGGGATAAAATTTGCTTCTGGACAAACCAGTGAGTGGGAGATAATCCCCTAGCATCTACTTTCCCTGATTTGTTCAACTGTGCTAGCAATCAGAAAGAGAGATTTAAGAATTATATGGAGAGGAGAGGAGACAACATTGTTTGGGGGCCTATTTTCAAAAGGAATTTAAATGATCTTTGTTGGTTATGATTGGGAAGGTATTCATACCTAGGGATTGGAAAGATAGAAGACTTTGGGTGCCCACTACAGACGTGCATCATGTTTTGATTCTATGTTCGAGAATGTCGTAGTAGTGGTTACACATATTAATTGAGCCAGCTTCTGGAGTATGAAAGCCACCCCCTCCTCAAGGTGGTGCTTTTGGGTGGATTGCTTTGCTTGGAGGCATTCTAACAATGGACAACCTTAGACGCCGGCAACTAATCATTGTCAACACATGCCCTATGTGCTTGGCAGATGACGAATCTGCTAACCATTTGTTGGTAAATTGTTCTACAGCTCCGCACCTTTGGAAGTCCATCCTCAAATGGTTCCATCTCTTTACTCCCATACCCCAATCCCTTGCATCCTTATTTGAGTTTTGGAGGTTAGGCATAGGGTTCAAAAAGGGTAGGGTAATGTGGAATGTCTCTTTTTTGGCGGTCATTTGGTCCATTTGGGAAAGTTTGACTAAACAACATAGGCTCGTAATTTTAGATATTTGCATTAGAAGTAGAAAGAGAGTGATAGTAAACAAAATGGGTCCTAAAACAAGGTGGAGAGATTTGAAGGAGGAAAGAGCAAATATATTTAAGGACAAATGATTAAGAAGGGAGAATGAAATCTTGAAGGAGAAACTACAGTAATATGGAATCAAATAACTAATTGCATTAAGAATGTTACAAAGGAGGTACTTGGAAAATCAAAAGGAAAGAGATATATTAATAAAAACATATGGTGGTGGAGTGTGGAGGTTCAGAAAGTTCTTCGAGAGAAAAGACATTGCTATAAAGTTTGGCAAGGGACTAACAGTATAAAAAATTTTGAGTTGTATAAGAAGACAGGGAAAGAAGCAAAGAAAGTAGTAAGTAGTGCAAAGTCCAAAGCATACGATGACCTATATGATAGGTTGGGAACAAGAGAAGGAGAGAAGGATATTTTTAAGCTCGCAAATATAAGAGAAAAGAAAGGTAGGGACTTAAATCATATCAAATGTATCAAGGACAATGAGGAAAATGTTCTAGTGAAGGACAACGATATTAAAGAAAGGTGGAAGGAATATTTTAGCAAACTTTTAAATAAAGAACATATGGAAGATATAAGAACTAGGGAGGATACTTCATTAACCGAGCATACTTTTCTCCGTAAAATTAGAGCGGTGGAAGTGAAGGAAATATTAAAGCGAACGAAGACAGAGAAGGCAACAGACCTAAATGATATTCTGATAGATGTATGGATATGCTTAGGAGAGGTTGGGGTAAGTTGGTTATGTAAACTTTTAAATAAGATACTTGTGACAAAGAAAATGCAGGATGAATGAAGAAGCAGCATTGTAGTACCTATATATAAGAATAAAAAAGATATACAAAATTGTACCAACTATCAAGGGATTAAACTTATGAGTCATACTATGAAGTTATGGGAGAGAATAATTGAGCAAAGACTTAAACAGAAGGCCAGGATTGCTGAAAATCAATATGGTTTTATGATAGAGAGGTCGACTATAGAAACCATCTTTTCACTTAGGCAATTAATGAAAAAACATCGAGCAAAAAGGAAAAATCTACACATGGTCTTTATCGACTTAGAAAAAGCCTATGATAGGGTATTGAGGAATTTAATTAGGTAGGTTTTGAAGAAAATGAATGTCTACGTGGTTACAATGAAAATTTTTAAAGATATATATGAAGAAGCAGTAACAAATGTAAGAACCACACATGAAGAAACAAGTAGATACGTCGTAACTATAAGTTTGCATTAGGGATCAGACTTAAACCCTTATCTCTTTGCATTGATTATGGATGAATTAACTGCGTATATTCAAGAAGAAGTACCATGGTGTATGTTATTTGCAGATGATATAGTATTGGTAGATGAATCAAAAGATGGTGTAAATGCAAAACTCGAGAGATTGGGGGGGGGGAGGGCATTAGAATCTAAAGGCTTTAAAATAAGTCGTACAAAGACAAAATATATGGATTGCAACTTCAGTAGATATATGCAAAGCATTGAAATCACTGTCAAAATTGAAACCCATGAGATACCACGTAAAGATTCTTTTTTGTATCTGGGTTCGATGATTAGTAAGGATAGAGAGATTGACGAAGATGTTAAGCATAGGATAAAAATTGGATGGCTGAAGTGGAGACTAACGTTTGGAGTGCTTTGTGACAAACGAATGCCAACGAAATTGAATGGCAAATTTTACAAGATAGTGGTTAGACCAGCTTTGACATATGGAGCAGACTATTGACCAATTAAGAAGACGTATATGCATAAAATGAATGTGGTGGAAATAAGAATGCTTGGTGGATGTGTAGTAAAACTAAGAAAGATAAAATTAGAAATGAGCGCTTTCGAGAGCATTTGGGGTAACAACAATAGGGGATAAGATTAAAGACACCCTTTTAAGATGGTTGGGCATGTCGAGCGTAGGCTGGTTATATCACCAGTGAGGAAAAATTCGGCTATCTAGGTAGATGACGCATCAAAAGGTAGGGGTAGACCGAAAAAAGCATTGATGAAGGTCATTAAATTAGATTTGAAGAAGTTTAACTTATTTAAAGATTTGGCTCAAAATAGAACGGAATGGAAAAACAAAATTCATGTAGCCGACCCCAACATGGTTGAGATAAGGCTTTGATGATGATAATGATGATTTGGTCCATTTGGAAAGATAGGAATTTGAGATGTTTTGAAGGAAAATCTTCTCATGTGAGCAAATTAGAGGAAAAAGTAAAATACTTAGTGGCTCTTTGGGTTTCTTCTATTCCTCTCTTTAAAGGCATTTCCATTAATTTCATTATTCATAATTGAAAGGAAGTGACTTTCTCTAAACCTAGCCAATTACGAGTATCTCCTAGATGGTGCCCTCCCCCTACAAGTGCTCTCAAGCTTAATTTTGATGGAAGTGCTCATGGTAACCCCGGTCTTGCTGGTTTTGGGGGAGATTCTCCTCTCTTACTCCAAGCCGGCTGGTTTTTGCTCAAGTAAACCGGCATCCATGAAGCGTCAAATCTAAAGCCTCATCAGCTACTTGTTGAAGGAGAATCTTATTGAGTCATTCAATGGGCGAGTCAGTATGTAAATACTCCTTGTTACCCAATAGATATCATTGAAGAGGTGATCCAGCTTTCACGGGAGCTAAATATCTCTTTCCACCATATTAAATGCTCCACCAATCAAGAAGCAGATAAGATAGCTAAAAAGGGAGTTCTTAAAACTGCCGTCTTTGTGTCTGTGTAACATCTATTCTATAGTTTTTTGGGAGTTGCTGCCCTCTTTTCTTGTTTGGGGTTGTACCCATCTTTCTTGGTGTCTCTCCTCTTTTTCTTTTAGTTTGCTCTTCCCCATTGTTGTGGGGGGTTTTTCAACATCAGTATAGTACTCTTATACTGTACAGTTGGGGTTTTCCCCTTTTGAGCAATACACAGTCAACATTTAAAAAAAAAAAAGAAAGATAAATAAGTACTAAATAACTAGACATTGTTCTAAGGCAAATCATGCTTAAACTTCATGGAATAAATTCCTTTCAGAAGCATCTACGTTGAAACTACCCTTAAGACGTCAGCCACAAACTACTTGTTCCAATGTAGTTGTTGTTGTAGTAGTAGTAGCAAAATAACATGGTAAAACTTAAAAAATTTTCTCAAGACCCCCTTTCAAGCTTTGTAAATGACCATGGGTGTGAGAAATGAAAATTTTCAAAGAGAAAACAATTGTGTAAACCAAACAAATGAATCCAAAACAATTACTAATGATGCTGGTTTGCATATGATGTAAAAAATGTAAACCAAACAAATGAATCCAAAACAATTACTAATGATGCTGGCTTGCATATGATGTAAAAAAACAAATGCAGGATCAAAATTGGATATATAAGTACTCACAGATTCAAATATCCATATTAAGGCAATGTTAAAATAGTGGAGAAAAATTATTTCATAGACATCTGGTTGGAACTACAGTCACAAAAATCCTACCAACAAATAGGACCAAAATAGTGACATATATATATAATGATAACACTTGGATCTTACTGCCTAATGGAATAGCTGAGGGTGAGGGGGAAAAAAAAAAGACAGTTTCCAAAGTGCAGGAGATTGTTCAAATCTCGGTTTTTAGAGTGCAAGAAAAATTGTTCAAACCTCGCATATGCATTTCAAACAATCATTACCAATACTGACTTGCAATTTAAATCTATATCATATATATAGATTTAAAATAAAAATAACTGCCAAATTGAAAATTTTTTCTCAAGCTACCATTGGACTATGAGAAGGGCGGCTTGACCCAACGGTAAAGGCTTACTAGTAGCGTCCTGGAAGACCTCCAGGACGCGGGTTCAAGTCACAGAAACAGCCTCTTCAAAATGAAGGTAAGGCTGCGTACATCTTACCCTTCCCAGACCTCGCTATGCAGGAGCCTCGTGCACTGGGCCGCCCTTTTTTTTTTAACCATTGGAAGATGAAAATTTTAGTTTTGCAAGCATCTGAGCTGGGACAGGAGGGCAACACCTACTAAGTATGAGGGTCCAAAATAGTGACAAAAATTGAAATAAAATGGACCCAAAAAGGAATACCTAGTGGCCTTTGCACGAAAATGTCAACTTTTAATGTCAAAGGTCCTTAAACCAGTGGAGTCGAGGTGCAAGGCACAAGATGCAACTACATGTGAACCTAAGTATGCCAGGTCCACCTCCCAAAAAAAAAAAACCAGAGAGAGAGAGAGAGAGAGAGAGAGAGAGAGAGAAAGAGAAGGAAATAAGCTTGCACGCACAGATGCCTTCTTTTAGCTTCTGTCATTAGATGATGATGATAACAAATATGAATCACTCTTTTCAGCACATTGATGAGATTGGATCAGACCTTACAAAGATGAAAAAGGGCAAGCTGCTATGGCCATGCACCGATGCACATGAAAGTTTTCATGAAGATGAAACAACTCTTCATGGAATATGGACCCCCTGATGACAAGAATTTTCACAGCACATTAGTGCTTCACTCATGCTAGCTTTTGATGGACAATTTAAAAACAACAAATGATTGATGATGAAAACAACAAACTATTAGTTAATAGTACTGAAGTACTACTGCATCTGTGTTGGGGATTCAACTCAGGTTGCCATCTAGAGTTGCAAGTGATTCCTTGAGCAGTCTCTGTGCCTCCTCTCTCCTCCTAAACAAGGACATCAACAACCATTCAAGCAGCATTCAGTGGCTAGCAGAAAAAATCTGAACAAACAACTCAAAGTGCATAGACTACCAACTAAATTTTGTTAATGGATTAGGAAAAAAATAGCCACAACAGAGCTAAGAAGCACGGACACTTCTAAGAAAGTGACGTGTCCGTGTTGGACACGTGTCGGACACCAACACTCCTCGGACATGTGTCCGATACTATTTAGCCGTGTCCATAATTAAGAACTAAAAATCTTAATTTCGGACACTTATTCGACACTTTTTTTTGCAACGTGTCCTACAATTCTTAGCCCGTGTCTATAACAAAAAAATAAACATGTGGCCGATATCTCTTGGACATTTTGTTAACATGTGATTATTAAAACTTGTAACTTGATATATAACAATTTTGTACAATGGAAAAATGCATGATTGTAAATATTAATCATATCACAAGCTAAAGATAAATAAATATTTCACTAAAGAATAGGCCTCAAGATAGGCTTCTTTTTTGCTTTTTATTTTTTTTTTTTAAGGGAGGGGAAAGAGATGATCCGCCCTTTTCTTTATATGAATTTTATGGAATTGTGGATATTTCTTGTTTAATAATTATGAATTATGTTTTAGTGTTGTATTGATATTTGAAAATTTGATATATTTGTTAGTTGGTATTTGAATTTTTATTTTTTGATTGCTAAATTGATTTAAAAAGTTAAAATGATATTAATTTTTTAGTAGATGATTATATATATTAATATATATTATTAACATGTCCCTCGACGAGTCCGTGTCTTACTTTTTTGAGAAATGCCGTGTCGGCGTATCCATGTCGTCTCTTATCTGTGTCCTGTGTCCTTATCCGTGCTTCTTAGCAACAGAGTAATAGTGCAATGGTTAGGCAAGGATACGCCAGGGATACACCATAGACACAACAAGGACACGGATTTTATACACAAAAAGTGAAGTGTTGAATACGATACAACACAATATATTACCTATTTTGAAGTTCCGTGCATCATAGGTTAGGCACCTTCTAAGGGAGTTGGGTGCCATTCAGATTGAGAAGCTTAATGGGTCTGCAATCTGCAATGGGCCTTTTCAGCCTATTTCGGCCATATCAATAAGGCACAAATGGTGAACACATATGGGAGCCATGCAATGCAAAATTGCTGTTTGGGAATGACATAACAGCAATGACATATCCATGGCAACCATCTACTGATTTCAGCTTCCCTGAACCAATGATATAATGTTTATGATGATAATAAATATAATAAGAATAAACAGTAAGACACCAACAACCAAAATGCAGCTCATCAACCAGCCACCAATGACTATTACAAATGATATCACTAATGATTTGCCAAAGATAACTATGGGACCTAAACAGCAATAATATAACCTTACTTCAAAATTGTAATAAGGTGATGCTAACATAGAATCTGGCCATTGCAAATGTAATAAAGATACAGTGAGGACACACCTTTTTATGTCTTCAACTGCTTGCTTACGGCGTTGTATCTGAAGTTCTAGTATGTGAATTAGTGTGGCCCTGGCCTGGGGGGCCAAAAAACATAAAATAAAATAAAAAACAATGTAAAAACAAAACAAAAAGAAAGAGTTAATTTTAAGAGAACACTATAAAATATGAAGATTTAAAAAGCCAAGAAAGAAGCTCTGCCTGGTGAGGACGCAAAGAATTGAGGAGATGGTGCAAGTTCTTGAATATAAGAGATATATCTTCTACTCTCCGTGCATACTGAGATGGCCTCTCAACAAGAACATCTGTAAGCTCCAAAATATGCAGTTGCAATTCCCTGTTAAGTGATCTCAACTCCTTTTTGAAATCTGGACATAGCAACAAAATCTTATTAACAAGATAACTCACAACTCATATTTCATGGGAAAAAAAGTTAACTCATAAGCTCTGTGTCTGAAAGAGAAAAACAATCTGCATGTTCATATACAATGATACTGAAATTTTATTATCCACGAATGAGCAGGACAAAAACCCTAGAGCACAAAGCCATGCCACATTGTTGGAAGGTGAAGAGAGCTGAAATGACACGGATTTTAAAAAAAATCTTCTAATATAAAAGAGAATCTTAAAAACAAAACTAACACAAAGCTGGTCACTATGTTAGCTTATAAAGGATCAAAATGTGCATGCTAGAATTATATTGCATTGACTGATTAACCCACTACTATTAGCACATTAGTACATACCAAACAGTATTTGGTCTCTTTGTTAGTTCTTAAATTCCAGAGCTCAAGCAGTAGATATTCGTCACCTATTATATAAAATGATGGCCAGCTATAAAATCAGGAAATAACTTATCCTCTTGATAGATAACACTGTCCCACTTCCCCATTTGATTGGTAAGGACCTGCCACCATGCTGACATACATGGTGAATATTTCTAGCATGGCAATAGAAGGTGAGGAAACATCGCTTCCATCATTGCTGGAATTCTACTACTGTTTCCTCTTTTAGTCTACCACATTGAGAGAATCCAATTAAATGCTATAATCTAACAGATATTCCCTGAAGGCAGGCCTAAGGGGTGTCTCAACCTGAGCTGCAAGGACATCAGTCTCGAAGTTGGAAAACATATCCTTTGAAATGAGAATGAGCAGAATCGAATGTAGGATAAAAATCCAGAAAAGGATACAGAGAAACCAAGAAAAGGAGTGTGGTAAAGAAAAGAAAGAAGAAAAGTCTTTCCGAAGAAACATAGAGCAAGGAAGGTTTTCATCTACTGCTTTTCCATGATTTATATTAGAGTTCTTCCCTACCTCTTCTCATTCCCCTGCAAGTCTAGTTTTCACTCAATTTACAAACTTCTAGTAGGTATATAGCATTGAACAACAGGTACTATTGTAAGAAAAAATATTTGCAATGGAGGACACCTAAGAACAACCATAGTTAGCAGACTGGAAATTGGGTTTAGGAATTAAGGCTAAAAGAGTCTTATTAGTAAAACTCTAAAGAAGCTATCACAAAAAAAAAAAAAAAAAGGTCAATCAATCTTCCATCTTAATGAAGCTAGAAGGTAAAGCTGTAATAAGCTTTCTGAATTGGTTTTCTGAACTAAAATTGTGGGAAAACATTCTTCAATTGTCTATTCTTTCTGTGATCGGTATTAAATTTGTTGAAGGAATCAAATGTGAAAAATTCAATCTTTTGTCCATATTTTAATCAACAAGAAGAAACCCAATAAAGCAGAGAGAGAGAGAGAGAGAGGAAATGAAATAGAGAAGAAACGTACCAATGTTGGGGCCTTTTGGGTAGAGCTGCCGAACGCCTTGCTCTTCCAAGCTTGGGAGTAGGTCATCAGTCTGTTTACAAAGAAAAACAAAGAACCCCAAAAAAACAACAGGGACAAAACATCCCCAAAACCCCAAAAAATATTTCAGCATTAGAGAAAGAATGAATGAATGACCCATATATCATCACCAAAACTCTATCTGTCTATCAACCCATCTATCTATCTGTTTAATTGATTCAATGAAAAAGAAAAGCTAATATATGTGTGTGCATAGATATAAATATAGAGATACATACTGTGTAATTGGCTCCATAGAGAGTGTAGTTTCCATGGATTGGAGGAGGAGGTTCTGGAGCTGATTTAGGGTTTTGATGGTAGTCCTTGTACAGCTTGTAATACGGAGGTGGTGGTGGATACGCTGACGTTGCGGCCATCTTCTCTGTCTTCTTCTTCTTCTTTCCTCTTCTTCTCCTCTTCGATCTGTCAAAAGACAGAGATTTACATGTAATTTAAGGACATTAGAGACACTTTAAAATTCAATCTATTAGTCCTCAACCCCACCATTGATGGGCTTAATTAAGCCAACCCAACCCAATTATAATAATATATTAAAGAAAATGGTTTTGACTTTAATTTTTACCTTTAGTTGTAATTTTGACCAACAGTTTGTTGAACAAAAAGGAAAACATTTTAAAATGTCCCAAAAATTTGGACCACTCCCTTAAACTCTTTGTCGAACAAAGGACCTCAAAGAAATTTATGGCATAAAGTGGTCCTTTAAGCATGTAAATATGGGTGCGCCTGGCTCAACAATCCAAACCACACACCCTCCCCAACTGCTAAATAACAGTCAAATGAGGGGCTTTTTGTGTCTTTTCACCTTTTGTAAATCTATAAATTACAACCCCCCGCAACTCTTATTTCTCAACACACTACAAAGCTCTTTCATTCTTTCACTATAGCTCTCTTAGCTCTCCCTATGTTCTCTAAGCTCACTTTACATCTCTTAATCTAGAGTGGAGCCTGGATTGGAAACGATTTGCTAAAAGATCTCTCTCTCTCTTTCTCTAAGCTCTTCTCTAAAGGAATTTATTAATTTAAATTTCAGTTTTTAATTAGCATATACATATATACAATAAGTCTCATATTCTTCCCTTTCTTATATAAATTATCACAACAAACACAATATTTATAATTTCTTATTCTTTTTTATTTATAACCTTTATTTTTTAAAAATGGTTGGACCTTCAAAAAACTTTAACCTGAACTTTAGCTTAAATGATATTGATGAAGAAGAACATCTGGATGCAAAACAAGAAAATTTAGAAAGCAAACCTCTAAAAGTATCCCGAACTCAATGTATAATTGGTAAAAAGAAAAAAAGAACTTCTAGAGTCTAGGATTATTTTGATATTTTAGAGGTTACTGATCCCACTGGAAATTTAGTTGAAAAGCCTCAATGTAAATTTTTTAAAGAACATTATAGTTGAAAGTCATCAAGTGACACTAGCCATCTTATTAGACCCATGAAATTGTGTATGCCTAAACATACCGGAAATAATCCCGAGGCAACGGTGTAGCTGGGTGCAAACTCAACTATCCCAAACTACTTCTAGTGGTACTGTAGGGGTTTTTTTTCATCTAACCCTTCCAATGCAAAATATCAGCTTGTAAAATTTATAGTAATTAATCAATTACCAATTTCAATTGCTGAAAATGAAACTCTACAAGAATTTATAAATAAGGCATTTGCCCCCTCATTTACAACAATTTCTAGAAATATTGCACGAAATGATGTAGTAAAAATGTTTTAAAAAGAAAGAGAAAATTTAAAAGCTAGTCTTCAAAACATTATAGGAGAAATAGCATTAACTTCAAATTTATGGAGATCTAAATAAAATCTTGGGCATATTGAAATAAATATAAATTATATTGATTGTGATTGGGTTATGCAGAAGAGAATGATATCATTCTCTCTACTTGAGAACCCACTTTCAGTGCAAAGATAGGGGACATTATCCTAGAAAAATTAAAAGATTATAATATTCAAAATAAAATAATTTAAATAACTTTAGATAATGCAAACACTAATAATGTCGTAGTTGAAATGTTAAAATCAGAGCTTAAACTTAATTTAAATGGGATGATTTTTCACAATAGATGTGCTTTTTACATCTTAAATCTCATAGTACAAGAGAGCTTAAGGTTTATTAAGCCTATAGTAGATGTAATTAAATACATTGTACGTTATATTTTTCATCTCCTTCTAGAAAACAAGTTTGGAAGGAAATTTGTAAAAATCTAAATAAAACCTCCAAAAAATACAAACTGATGTAAAAAAAATAGGTGCAATTATACATATCAAATGTTAAGAGAAGCAATAAATTATAAAAGTATAGTTAATCAATATGGTGCTTTACATTTATCGCATACAGATATTTTTATGAAGTGAAGATAATTGGCAAATACTTGAAATAATAAGAGATTTTTTAGAAGTTTTCTATGATACAACATTATTTTTTTCTGGGGTCTATTATCCCACATCTTCACAAACTTTAAACCACTTTTATGAAATTAGTATTGTTTTTGAAAAATATTTAAGTATACTGATTTTTTTTTTAAATGTGTAGAGCAATGGAAATAAAGTTTTCACAATACTAGAGCAATGCTCCATTAGCATTTTGTTTAGCTACTATATTAGATCCTAGGTTAAAATTAATAGGCTTAGAAACTTTACTTGAAACAGTAAATAATAATATGAATACTACTAATGTAAATAAAATATAGCTATAATCAAATCCCAATTAGAACAACTTTATATTGAATATTCTACCGAAATGGATAGATTGGAAACACCCTCTACCCCTTTGGCCCCTCCCCAACAACAAAACGGGAAGAAGAAGGCTAAATGGGACCTTATAAAAAATAAAGTAGGAAGTGGAAATAGTTCATCTTCCTCCGGTCAATGATCAATCTATCAATGAATTAGCATTGTATTTGTAAATGCCTCCAGTTGAAGTCCCAGACAATGAAACCGACTTCAAACTTTTGGCCTAGTGGAAAGTAAGTGAATTAAGATTTCCCGTGCTTTCCGCCATAGTCCATGATTTACTAAAAATTCTAGTGTCTATAGTTACTGCAGAGCAAACTTTTCGTGTAAGTGAAAGACTAATCGACAACAAAAGAATGATGCTAATAGATGAAACAGTAGAGACATGCATGCGCTTGAGAGATTGGTTTCTAGTAGAGAAGTGAAAGCAAAACAAAATGGAAGATGAAGAAATAGAAGATGAATTATCAGCTTTAGACATAACTTCATTATCATAGTTCATATTATTCACAAGACTGTTATAATTGTATTTTTTCCTAAAATTACATTTATGTTAAAATGTTAGAGATTTAGAGTGACACTTGTCACTTAGAAATTTTTATACTTGTAATTCACAAAATTTTTATACTTGTAATCTTATTTCTTATTAACACTTTATACAGTTAAGATTATCAATAATTTGTAAATTTTATTTAAAGTTCTTGTACATTATCATCAAAGTAATTGCAAACTTCATTTTAGGAAATATTATATAATTTATTTTTTACTCTAAGTACTGTTAAGTTGTTTGGCCATTTTATTTTAATTTTATTGTTAAGTTTTTTGTCCAATTTTATTCTTTTTTTTGTTCAATTTTTTTTAAAGAAATTCAAAAAAAATATGGGCTAGTGGCAGGCCCATGGGCAGCACGTCTCAACACGACACAGCATGCCACGGCGACATTTACATGCTTAGGTCCCTTGGGCCCTTTTCGCTTTTTTTAGACACTGTTCATAAGTACCGATCTCTATGCTCACCGTCTTAGAATCCTGCTAAACTCATTCCTCATTCTGTCTTCCTCTTCCTCCTCCCTTCTGTCTTTCCAACAGAAATAGTGTTCTCTCCACCCAATTAATGAGAAAATAATTTTTAACTTTTTCCTACATTTTGCAAAAAAAAAAAAAAACTGAGATTGGTATGTGTTTTCTCATTTTAAATGGGGGCATGTTGATAGATACTAAAGTCACTCTTTTTTTTTTTTTTTTCTGAAACCATTTTCGTAGAAAGGAAATGAACTTAATGATTAGAAAAAAGGAAAATAAAAAAAAAGAATTGTTTTTCCAAAATAAAGCGGATTTGGAAATCCTATGCTGAGCCGGGGGGGTTGGGGGCGCGGCGCGTGAGTTCCCTCTAATGTGGAAAAGAAACCTAGGTAGTGCAAAATCTTCTATTACATGCCATGAATTCAGACAGGGAAAAAGATGTTTCCCTAGGGAAAAGCTTTTCTTCTAACTTTCTCCATTTTCTAATGGGCCTTGAAGCATTTCCTCTCTTGCTTACAACCCTTTGAGAAGCATTATTTGCTATTTTTGTTGCCATTCTTTGAAAAGTGTTTATTTTTTTTCAAAAATTTGCTTTTGAGCTTGATGCAAACCCTAGGGTTAAGGTTTGGATCAAAGGTCCTAAAGCACGAGAGCAAAGTCTCCATAGAGACTACACAAGAGAGGATGATCCTCAAATAATAAACCCACGAAGGAAATCTACATGATTGGACGGTTGAAAGTGTTGGTGGGTAGGACTGGGCCACTGGATCTTGTTCTTGAACAAGATGCCATTGATGTTTAAAAGACAGAAGAGGGGAGGAGGAGGAAGACAAAATGGGGAATGGTTTTCGGACGCGGGTTAGAAGGCGGTGAGCATGGATATCGCTATTCATGAACTCTAGTTTAAAAAAAAAAAAACAAAAAAAGGGCCTAAGGGACCACTTATCATCATCATCATCATCATCAAAGCCTTATCCGAAAAGAGCCCAAGGGACCACTCTAGGCCATAAATTTCTTTGAGGTCCTTTTTTTCCACAAAGAGTCTTATGGGGGTTTTTCCGGGAAAAACCCCTAAAATGTTCCACATGGTTTTTCCACTATCATATAAACTACCTACTCATATCTTTATCTCATCAAACCACTCACTTTTTTTTAAGGATACAAAACCACACACTTATCTCCTATTTTATAAAGTTCTACTTTTTCATTTCTATAAAAACTCTTGTGTTATGCCATCTCTTCTACTTCGGCTTATCTCAATTTTTTATTTTCATTTTATGCAACTTGCTCTAAGGAAAGAGGTACTCTCACAACCATTTTAATGCGTGTAGATTTAACTTATAATGCATGGATATACCTTGCTAAGCACGGATTATTGTGCTAGTCAGACTATTAAAGAGGTAACATTGGGTATTATTTACTTGTCTCCATTGGGCTCATGCCTCTTTTGGTCCTGCAAACTCAGTGGGACTTGGATAAAATTTGAACGAGCCTATTTATTTGGCTTGGTCTTGTTTTAAGAAGAACCAATGCTTACAAGTATTTTATTAAATATCTGAGCTTTAACTCAATGAAGGCTTGGTTGATTCAATCAATCAGAAACTTTGATAAAAACATATGGAATATTATTTCTATAGACTAATTATGAACTTGATCAGGACTTGACAACCCTCTAAATTGGCCGGATAGCTTTCCAACTTAAAGCTCATATTTGATCTAACTTAGATCCTGAGTGTCTTACTCACACTTTAACAAGTCATGGGTGTACAACTCCATAGTGAGGCTTACCTATTAAAAATTAAAACTGCTCAAAATGAATTCCATCTACTTTAGTGGGAGTTCCCAACATGTATTTTGTTGTTTAAATTTTTTTATCCATCTTTAACTTTAAAAAGTTTAGAATTTATAATAAGCTACAAAACCCACTCTTACATTCCATTTGGATATTGAATGGACATGATCATAACAGGCCAGCAATTAAAGGCTGGGAAGTACTTTTCGAACAGACAAAATGTTTCTACAATGCTATTTTTCATTTTCTTTATCTCTTCACGGTTTATGGTCTTCCAACACAAGACATTGAAAAATATTGACAATTGTAGAATTGCAACATGTAATGGCTTGTGTGACTCAAACACATACATCATCAACATCACTGATAGTAGTTGTTGCATGAGAATATGATAATCATTAGACTTAAGGTTTTTGAACTCCGAATCATCTAAGTTTCCATTGTGTCTCCTCCAGTTCCCACTATACCCAATGGGAACCTTCAAATGGTATAAGGTTTTATATATTAATTTTTTCAACAATCGGGATAGTGTGTAAGGAGCATCAAGATAGGTCAACTTGTCGTTCTTTTCCATAGGCCATAACTTTCTCTTAATCTTCATCTCCTTTAGGTCTTGGTGGGTTTGGAGACCATCTTTTGTCTTATCCTTTGTATTCATGATTGTTCCAATTAAAATCTCTGTCACGTTCTTCTCAATATGCATCACATCGAAATTATGATGAATGAGCAGATCCTACAAAATTTATATATTTTTATGTTGGTATGTAAGCCTTTTATACCACATTACTTTAATTTTAAGATACATCAATATAAAACACACCTTCCAATATGGCAAGTAAAAAAAGATTGATTTCTTTGACCATGCAATAGAATCAAGAACATCCACGGGCCTTTTCCTCTTCTTGCTCTTTCCACCATTTGTTTAAATATTGTCCATTTTTCTTAACAAGTCGGAACCACTCAAACACCTTGGAGGCTATGATGCACAGATACTTCAAAATGGGCAACGTATTGTGTCATATCGTATCCGATACTTCACTTTTCATGTGTTAAATCCGTGTCCATGGCGTGTCCCTGCCATATTCATGCCATATCTAGTCATCATAGCTTGGAGGCTTTCTATGTTCCTCATTTCCATTAAACTATGATTTTTACTCCATAAAGGATGTCTCAAATTTGTTAGGAATCTTTTGCGCCCTATGTAAGTGCATTTCTTTCCATGTTTTAGACATTGTGAATCTATCTCTTCACTACACATAGGACAACCATACTTTCCAGCAGTCCTACAACCAGACAAATGATCATATGCCAGGAAATCATGTATAAACCATAGCAGAATTGCTTTCATTGTGAGCCTGTTTTTATTGTAAGAGTCATCTATTAACGATCCGATGGACCACAATTCATTCAACTCTGCGATCAAAGGCTGGCCCTAGACCTCTCTTTCCTGGAATCAATAATGCTAGCATTGTGAATTCCTCACACATGCAAAGGGACGAAGGAAGATTATATGAGACAATCATAACAAGCCAACAACTACAGGTATTGCTCTTTGTCCCAAAAGGATTGAATCCATCAGTTACAAGTCCTAATCAAAACAATATGTGCCTCAGAAGTGAAGTTAGGATTTTTGTAATCAACTTCTTTCCAATAGGATGAATCCATTGGATGATGCATGATTGAATCATTTGGTAGTGAGCTTGCTTTTGCAAGCCATGTCATGCTCTTTGCAATCTATGGTACACTATACATTCTTTGCAACCTTGGTGTAATACGAAAGTACCCTAGCTTCTTCCGGGGTAAACATACAGCTCTTGGATTATCTTCTTCCAGGGAAAACATACAGCTCTTGGATTTACGAGGTTTACCAGTTTCCATCTGCTAAGCCCAAATATTGGATAATTGTCCTTGTTTTCATGCTCTCTCAAGTATGCAATTGTCATGCATGTATAGTTTTTTTCCTCCATATGTAAAGACTCAATAATCTTCTTGGCATTATATGTATTATCCGGTAAAGCGTTATGTTCTAGAAGGATTCTTTTGAAAAATTGTAACAACTCTTTGAAACTCTTATTAGACCACTTAGGTCTAGCCTTCATGCTTAGCATCTCAACTTTGACTGACAATTTTGTGTCCACAAGAGATATAAGTGTTGCCTTGCATCCTCCAGCAATGTCTTGTATTAGACACTCTTTGGTAAGTTATCCTGAGTTTAAACATTTTCTTCATGATTAGTTTCATCCATGCAATTAGGCACACTACCCCTCCAGATAATCTTCAATGTTATCTTCATTAGGGATACGTGCCAAAAGGTCATTCACCATCTCAACCATTCTTGGGAGTTGGGAATGCATCTTCATTGTTGTCAATGGTACCAATGTTCACACTACTTGTAGAATGGATTTCTCCATGATGGATCCATGTGGTGTAAGACGTATATACACAATTACATATCAAATGTTCATGGATGTTTCTTATAGTCTTTTTTCCTCCTACTATATTATGACATTTGACACAAAGGCAACAATACCAATCATCACCCCCCAGTATTTGTCTATTCACTCTTAAGAACTCTAAGAAATCTTTAACCCCCAGTAAGTATTCAGCAGATAACATTGGTGCCATCATCCACTCCTTGTTCAGAACCAAATTCTGAAAAATGGCAATTATCACTTAAATTACAAAATAATTCATCATAATTCCTCCCCTTTGGAAAATCCCTATTTTGATATGCTTTAGAAAATGAATACTGTATAACGAAATCAGAAGATGAATAGTCTTGAACATTAAGGCAGCATAAACAGCAGTTCAATTAAACAAGCCATCAACTCCATGCAACTTTATGTTAATCTCAACTTCATTTCCATGTTTCACAAGTGCTTGTTGTATGAAGAAAAAATTACACCTCATTTACTGTACAATGATTAATGTAAATTGATGGAGTCAATTAATCTGTTCACCATTCCATGGCATCTTTATTCACCCAATAATCTGCATTTGAACATTCCCCTTCTACAACCAAAGACCCATTATTTAGATGACATCACAGAATAATGACTCCAATATACTTATATAGGAATACAAAGATTTGGGGTGGCTGTTTTTTTTCTTTTTTTCAGTTTCCTTTAATTTTTTTTCTCTTTTTTTATTAAACGGATTAAATTTTAAGGGTTTTAAACTTTCTATTTCTGGGTATGGTTGGATCTCAAATCTCAACTCAATTTACTACTAAAAAGCCATGGAAACTAGGAATTTCATACATACAAAGATGCAAAGATGCATATATAAATGAGGAAGTGAAAGTGAAGAGAGACTGATTTTATACTTTTAGTAGAAATTGTCTTTGAGGTGATTGAAGAAGAAGAAGGAGGAGGTGATGCCATGCAATGGAAACAGTAGAGACACAGGTTTTACAAATGAAAAGTGAAGTATCCGATAACTGATATGAAATGGTATGATAAATTTGCCTATTTTGAAGTATCAAGGTATCTTAACTCATAGAAAGCCAAGTCATGAGCAAGTACAAAAGTCAAGGCTTGATCAAATTGTGTTCCTCTGTATATCCCATGGTAGACCCCCGATTTTTGTTTGAGGGGGGCAGACATAATTTTTCTTAGACCAAGAGAAATGCTGTCCTACACCAGACTTGAGTCAAAATAGCTAGAATTCACAAGCGCACTTGTAAAGGATTCATAAGATTCACAAGCCATATTCAGCTGATGCATATATCAACTGTCTCAAACTTGTTTAAATGTCTAATTATCTACTTCAAAGCCCGGACACTTGTAGTAAGGTTTTGACTCTAAACCACCCCATCCACAGCAGTATAATCACATACATCCTAAAGTTGTGGCTACTGAATGAGTGGTAAACAATGTGTTTAATCAATTGAGTTCCACAGGAGAACATGTACGACTCCACAAATTAATCAAAACCAATCAAGCATTAATATGACGACTACATGTCAGGAGCCCCAAACGCATAAAATCTATGTTGGAGATCAATTCGATGGTCATAGGATAAAATCTCAACCCCCTGTAGTGTTGGCCAATTGGAGAAAAATCCAATGGACCTCACGGCCATCCAATCCCAAGTAGGATTTGCAGGTGAAGAAAAAAAAAACCTCAGGAACTAGATAGAGCCTGTATGGATCGAAAATTTCAAAGGAATCAAGGAAGAGACTACTTACTTGCCTTTAGACTAGAGAAATAATAAGTCACAAAAGAGGGCTTCTTTGAAGTGAAGTGGAGAGATGGTCTCTCTGTCGTCGTCGTCGTCGTCGTCGTCGTGGGCAGAACAGAGCAGCTTCTTCTATCTTCGCAGGAGAAGACGAAGACGTCGCCGACTAAGGAGATAGGTGCTGGGAGGGAACGGGGAGAGATAGTGGAAGGAGAAGGATCGGCGCCGGTCGAGGGGGAAGAGAGAGGGATTCAAGGAAGAGAGGGGAGGGAAAGAGTTAACGACTGGGGAGGGAAAACAGGGCTTGGGGGCGTTGGGAGAATTTAGGGCGGGGGTGGGGTTGAATTTGTATTTTAAGTTTTTTTTTTTTAAGGATTTTATGGAAAAAAAAATCTCTTTGATTTGCATTAAATACAATTAAGTTTAATTTTTTAATGCGCACGGCTTGTGTTAATTGGGCTTGAATTCATGCAAAAAAAAATTTCGTGGTATGTCGGGCTTAGCATCACTCAACTTTATATTAAAAAAAAAAAAGCAGAGAATAAAGGAAAAAGAGAGAAAAAAAGAAGAAAGGAAGAAAAAGAATGGAAGAAAGGAAGAAGAAGAGATGAGAAAGGAAGAGAGAAAAAAGAAGAAGAGAGGACAAATAAGAGAATAAAGGAAAAAAAACCCTTAATATTAATCCCTTCCCTTCTTCTTCTCTCTCCTTTTCTTCTTCCTTTCCTTCATTTCTTCCTTTCTTTTTTTTTCTTCCTTTCCTTCCTCCTCTCTTCTTCTTCTCCTCCTTCCTTTCTTCTCTCTTCTTCTTCCTTTTTCCCTCTTCTTTCTCCTCTCGTTTTCTTCCTTTCTTCCTCTCTTCTTTTTCCTTCTTTCTTCTCTCTTCTTCCTTTTTCCTTTGCTTTTTTTTTCTATGTCCAGCTGATTAACATAGCCTAAAAAAAGGAAAAAATTTTTTTGCACAAATTCGAGCCCAATTGACCCAATCCATGCACATTGAAAAATTATACTTAATCATGTTTAATGCAAATCTAAAGAGCTTTTTCTCGTAAAATCCTCTTGTTTTTTTAATTTCACATTAACATTAACGACTGTCATGGACACTCAGGTAATTTTACATTTAAATTAATTTTATATGGAATTTGCTATTTGAACACAAAATTTATCTCTCTTCACACATGAGGAAAAAATTAAAAATTAAAATCCCCAAAATACCCTTCTCTCCTCACACATCTCTTTCCCTCCCTCCTCTCTCCTCCCCCTTTCCCTCCGACCAGTGATGAGCTTCGGCTAGCGGAAAGGAGCTCTCTTTCTTTCCCTCCCTCTCCTTCTCCATCTTCCTCTTCCTCTTCCTCTTCATCTTCCTCAATGGGCAACTCCCTCTTCCTTTTCCTCTTCCTCTTCCCCTCCCTCTCCTATTCCTCTTCCTCCTTCTTCCTCTCCTCTTCCTCCATATTTATCTCCATTTTCCTATCCTCCTCTCATCTCTCCTCTCTCTTCCTCCTTCCTCTCGTTTTCCTCCATCTTCATCTCCCTTTTCCTCTCCTCCTCTTCTCTCCTCTCTGCCCTGTTCAACCCTGCGAGGGCAAACAACAGTGTAATGAGCCGAACGGGGTAGAGAGGAGAGGAGAGGAGGAGAGAAAAAGGGAGAGGAACGGGGAAGAGAGGAAGAGGGAGAGGAGAGGAAGAGGAAGAGGGATAGGGAGAAGGAGAGGAAGGGCAGGGAAGGGAGAGGGAAAACAAGAGAATAAGGGGAAGAAAAGGAAGATGGAGAAGGAGAGGGGAGTCCTCTTCCGCCGCCGAAGCTTGTCATTGACTAGAGGGCGAGGTGGAGAAAGGGAAAAAAGAGGAGAGAGGGAGAGATGAGGTAAGTAAAGAGAGAAGTGGGTAGGAGTGTTTTGGGAATTATTTATTTTTTTAAATTGTGAGTGCAATGACACAAGAAGGACTCAGTCAACTCATTTTCTCTCAACACTCATCATATTATATTAATTTAAAACATTTCCTTTTTACTCTATACGCTCAACCAATAACCCCATCTCCCTATTTTTAAGGGCATCTCTTCTCTCTTTTAATGCTTCTTCTCTTCCATAAATCATTAAAAGTAATCTTCATTTTCATTTCTTCACTTCACCATTTGCATTGTAATGGGTCATTTCATGCATGGGTTTGCATTAATCATTGTTAAAGATGATAGTGATTTTTTCCTTTTTTTTTGGCCATTTCTGATTTTTTTCAACTTTTTTTCCCAAAATCATGTAGTGTTTGTTGGGTTTTGTCTTATATTCCGGTTTAATCGAATTGGTCGTCTGGTTTAGCAAGAACCGAGGTTCAAGGTTGGGGGTAATTTAGTCATTATGTATGAGTTTTCTTGTTGACCAAGAAAGTAAAAACTATATATATTGATGTACTGTAACCCTAAATCCTGAAGGAATTGAGATGGGATCATGATAGATGAGTTCTCTCATCCGTGGATACAGGTAAGGTTGCTTGTAGTGTTCATGTTTATAATTATTTGATGGTGTGATTGCTTGTGTTCATCGTGGTTGATCTGCTTTGAGATGGGATCATGATAGATGAGTTCTCTCATCCGTGGATGCAGGTAAGGTTGCTTGTAGTGTTCATGTTTGTAATTATTTGATGGTGTGATTGCTTGTGTTCATCGTGGTTGATCTGCCAACCGCGGGTAAGTTCTGTTTCGCCGCTTTTCCCAACAAGTGGTATCAGAGCGAGATGAAGATCGGTCGGGGATTTGCGATTGACGGATCAAGACTTGGATTTGCGTGGAAGAAGAGAGATGATGGTTTCTTGAAACAGAGAGATAGAGAGAAAGCCACTGCCGAAGAAGACTATCCTAGGGCATAGATAGTCATTGGACTGATCAAGAGTGTTGATCAGGATCTCTATTGTGGAATAGAGAAGGCTGTGTAGGCTTGGAATTGCAGAGGCTAGCCGAGTGATGATTGAGAATAAGCGGGTGGAGCTTGGGTTTGCGCAGTTCTCATTAAACAAGAGACAGAGATCTAGCCTGGCGGCGTCAGACGAATTAGAGCACCTCTGATCTACACCACCCTATAGGTTTTTGTTTGCGGAAACAAGGAAAGGGTGATGTTGACCTCTTGCTCGTGCCCAGAGAAGACGCAGCAGTCGTTGCCAAAATAGGAGGAGGAGTTGTCGGTTGCCGCTGGCACCACCAATGTTCACCGTTTCCACCACTGCCTCACCGCCAGTCGCCACAGTCGAACTCGAGGAAAAAGGCCTTTTCTTCAGAATAGTCAAGGAAGGAGACCTAGGGCTTGGTTTTTAGCCCAGGTTCAGGTCAGATTGACCTGACCCATTACAAAAATAAGGCTAGCCCAACAGCAGTTCAATCCAGGTCAGCTCAAGTCAGGTTAGACCTGACCCGTGATACAAAGCCCAACTTGCTAGTAGCAGTGCTGACATCAGCACGTAAACGGTCAAAAGCATTTTAACTAGATTTGTGGTTGAAATTGTTTTCTGTGATATCTTAATCGTCCGACGTCCAATCGGAGATCCGTTTACTCTTATTGATTCCTTGTAAGCAGATCTACGTGTGTGTGAAAAAGATGGATAGTTCAACGGACAACAAGAAGGTTTGACCAATCAGAGTGCAGAAAACTATTTCTGTGATATCGAAGCCATCCAAAGTCAGATTTCAAATCCGTTTCTTCCAGCGTGCTCCTGGTGATGAGATTTACAAGGCAAATAGAAGATATTGGTAGTTTGATAGGTAGAAAATTATGGATTGATGAAATTAACAGATTCACGATGACAGCAATGTATTTAAGCATCACGGGTCAGATTGAAGTATTTGATAGATAAGTGACTTTAAGGGTTGGCAGGAAAAAGTGTTAGACTCCGTAACACAGCAATGATTGAAAAGTGTTACTTGATGTCATAAATAAGAGATTGTTTCGAGTACTTTGATGGAAAGCTTAGATCCGCGTCAAAAGGATCGGGGAGAAACGACATTCCAAAGTAGAAGGAAAAACAAAATAATCAAAATTAAAAAGGGGTAGTGTGTAAGAAAGCTCAGATTTGGATGTTGGGGAATCACTTTTTGACACTACAGGTATGGATCGAGTTGATGATTTATGGTATTGGGATTCAGATTCTTCCTATCATCTGTTTGAGTAGAGATTGGGTTGACGCAAATAACTCTCATTATTGATGGATCTATTTTTATGAGGGAGAATGCAAATTTATGAGCATTTGAGATAAGAGCAGTAAAGATCCAAGTGTATGAAGATGTTATTCAAATCCTAACGGATGTGATATATATTCCGGGTTTATGAAGAAATTAGATTTTTTTTGGGCCCTTAGACTTTAAAGGTTGCAAGTGCACTATAGCGGGTGGAGTTACAAAAGTGGAAAAATGAACATTAGTCATCATGGAGGGTGAGATGATCAGAAGTCTCTACAGGTTGATAGGAGATGCTTTTTTCAGGTGGAGCAGTAAATGAGACATCAAATAACAGGGGAGGAAATTTATGGTTCGGGTGGAGTTAGATGCTGTGAGATCATCAAAAGATGGATTGATTGGTCTCAAATGATATCATCTAGCGAAAATCTAGGAAGATCTGAATGGAGATGATTTTCTCGGAAAAGGTAGTCTTGTTAAGGTTGGAGTAAGCCAATTTAGCATCAGATCATACCTAACCCGCATGTACTATGCCCAACCCGCCAGAATAGGCTAAAACAGGACACTTGCAGGTTTGACGGAAAGAACACCAGAATGGAGACAGAAGGAAGGATTCATAGGTACCAATGAGATTCGGATTTAGGGAGATCTTCAGTTTTATCTTTATGGAAGGAAGTTAGGTTCATTGTATTGCAAGGATGCATGCAAATATGGCAACAAATGAAGGGCACTTCGAAGGTTTAAGACGGTGGTGTTGAGGTCAAAGGAGGCAACTGTGAGGAAGTCTCAAGTCAGTTTGGACTTGATCGACACCAAACAATACTGAGATTGTTTGTGCATCTGGGTTACGGAGTCCAGGAGCCATGCTTGGTCATAGAGTGTGCTAAGGCATACCTTTCAACAAGGTCTGTTAAGTGTTGGTTTAACATGTTAGATATTGAAAAGAGAAGACTGGCGTAGTGACATACCATTAAGCAAGGTACATGAAGACATTACCTTGTAACTCAAGGTGGCTCTAAGGATTTACAGAGTCCAACGCAAGGTGGAGATTGTTGGGTTTTGTCTTATATTCTGATTCAGCCGGATCGATTGTCTAGTGTAGCCGGAACTGCAGTTCAGGGTTATGGGTATCACAGTCATTCTGTATGAGTTTTCTTGTTAGCCAAGAAAGTAGGAATTATATATATATTGATGTACTGTAGCCCTACATCCTGAGGGATCGAGATGAGATTATGATAGATGAATTCTCTCCTCCGTGGATGTAGGCAAGGTTGCCGAACCACTTAAAACTGTTATGTTCATGTGTGTGATTGCTTGTGTTCATCGTGGTTAATCCGTCGATCGCGGGTAAGTTCCGTTGCGCCGCTTTTCCCAACAGTGTTCAGCCCTACAAGGTCGAACACTGAGTGATTCTGAAAAAAAGAAGTTTTAAAAAAAATAGAAATGGAGAATGAAGTTTTCATCTCCTTCTCCATTACACTATTTGATTAGCAAGCATTAGAAAATTAGGTGTTTTAGAATGAAGGAAGAAAAAGAATGAAGAAGAGAAGACGCCAAGGAAGAAAAGAAGAAGATATGTGTAAGGAAGGAGATTTGTTGTACAATGCCAAGGAAAAAAAGAACAAGATGAGACGATGCTTTGTAGAAGGGAAGATAAGATGAAACCAAGGAAGAAGAAAAGAGGATGGGTTAGTGTGTGTATAGAGAAAACTGCGTTTTGAGTTTAGGTGTGAGAATGTGCTTGGTCATTTCATATATAGGTAAAAATGTATAAAAAAAAGTTTAAACCCATGAGTGCACTGAGTTCCTTCTCTTGTTCATTTAGCAAGTCCCTTTTATATTAAGACTGGTTTCAAATTAAGGAGCTGAAGGTGTACATTGTGCCGCTCATTGTTGGATTAAAAAAAATGATGCTTTTCTAAATCATTAAAATTAAGGAGCCACAGATTAAAAGGTTAGGATGATATAATTGGGTTTATATCTTGAATACCCTCAATCTCTTATATAGATCATTATCCTTCTCCTCCTTCCCATGATTGGCATGGCCTCAAGTTCGCCCAACAAGGGAGAGCACAGGGATGGTGCGTGGCCCTTTATGTAAGTTTGAACTTTTAGAAAAATATATCATTAATCAGTGTTCATTTCTAGACCATTGTAGTCTACTTGTACCATTGTAGTCTACTTGTACGAGAAAATGACTCCTGAATTGCTAAGTGTCCTTTGACCTAGAACTTAATCAAACCTTAATATGGGTCCACCTAAAGATCAGTCATTTTGGGATCAAGTAAACATTGCAAACTATAGTGCGCCGTCTCAAATGTTTGCGGACCCAGGTAATATCCATTACATGGGTTGGATGTGATGGGTCCCATGTACATGAAGACAAAGAAAGGTCGCCAAAGTGGACCGCTTATCATGGATCCCATTTAGAAATACGTAAGATATGCATAATATTCATTTAATGAATCCATGAAATTTAAGTTGAGATAGTGAATAATAGCTTACTATTGAAAATACTGTTGGCTTTTTTTCCGAACAGTTATAAGGTATAAGCATTAGATAGATAGGAAGTGAGGTCCCCAGCATGGCAGATCCCATTTAAGTGGGTCACTTATAGCAAATCCCATTTAGGTAAAGATAACATATGTAGGATATTCATTTAGCGGAAATGCATTTCAAACACCCCCTCCCAACACACACCCCACTCGACCTTATTCCACTTTAATGCAGAGTTATTCTACTTGGGATTCAAACTCAGTTGCATTTGATACTATATTAAAATTCCTCCGCTACCTAATCCTACGGAAACCAAGTAGAGACAGTGGAAATAATTTTTAGGAGAGAGAATTGACCTTTTCCCCCCGTTAAGTATTGCTATAAGGTCCAAGAGTTGTTGCAATATGTGAAACCTGAGTTTATGGAAGGGTAGATTGATTGGATTGGATGTCGCGAGCCTTATGTCTATGGAGACAGATGGGTTGGGTTGCTTACTTGTTTATGGTAGATCCCATTTAGATAAAGGTATGTAGAATATTTATTTAGTGACTCTGCACTGGGAAAGTCCGTGTGCATGAGGGATTCTTGCCTTACAATCAAGCCACATTTCCTTTAATCTTCAATGCTCATCTTTTTCCACACTAACAATACAATGATAGGCAGGGCACCTATTCTTCCCTGAAGATTTCCACGAGCAAAACTGGTAAAATGCCATAGAACATATTCCATCAGAGAAGATGAAAAGAAAATCAGATGACTTCTATAACCAGAAGATAAGAAGACACAACAGAGAAGACGGTCTCTGAACTAGTCAGGGTTTGCTTTTTGACTTCTATAGCATGAGAACATGAGGATGCAGGTTCAAGTCATTTAACAACAAACAAAACTAATCTGGACAACGTCCAGTTTTAATAAGACAAGCTCAAAATAAAACGGAATGAAAAAATAGAATTCATGTAGCCGACCTCAACATGGTTAGAATAACGCTTTGATGATGATGATGATGATGATAATGATGATGATGTCCAGTTTTAATAAGACCAATATAGAGGCAATTCTAGGACCTTTATGCTTTGTCTGAAATCACAATCTATTGGGTGTGGATTCTTTTTTATTACAGTGTAAGCTGACTTGTGACAAACATAATGGGGGATAAAAAAGGCATTTCTGAGTTCTGACTGCCTGGGAGGTAGTAAGGATAAACTTATGCAGATGCCAAAAATGTTCTTTGGGCCACAAGCCACGTTGGCAAAGTTCATCAAAGCCATCACCTATACAATTAATGAAAGAAGAAAAATTGCAAATGTCCTAAACAAAAATAGCCTCCCCAATCCTCTTTTCTCAGACATACTGAGGGAAGAAAGGCACCAAAGAAACTACAAAGGTTCCGACCGAAACAGAAATATGCTGCACACTGAGAACAATATAAGTCAGACAAATGACAATAAATACTTAAATCGTTTAGCCATTAGCCAATATCAGCTGGTCTTTCACACCCCGCTGAAGCCGGAAATCCTACTGTTATCATCGTACAACTTATTAAGCAGGCATGGAGATGAGAAGAGATCAACTATAGAGACCGGTTCCAATAAGTTCTATTGAAAAATGAGTCACTAATAAATAATTTACATTCTAGTCCTTAGCACCAAAAAAATTCAGGTATAGAAAACTGCAGAGACCCTATCGCACTTTAAACTAGGACATGAAACATGAATCATCCAAACTATTTGCGCTGAGAACAGGGATGAAAGACGACACAGTTGGATTCAACCAAATGGATTAACCTGAGGAATCCTGTGACATGACTGTTCAATCCCAGCATCATACCATCAGACTTCATTAGCACAACATATCTGGATATGGAGCTTGATCTCATCCCTAAATGATAAAAGCAGCTTGAGAAGATGTGAAAGAGTCTGCAAGCATGCAATGACCAAGCCATTGTACACAGAACCAAAAATCCGATAGGCAAAGAAACGTATGACAGCACAGAACATGCACAAAGATTGAAAGCTGGATAGCAGGATTACATGCTGCACTATCTGCGCATGACACGGTTGCGTTCACGTTTGCGGAAACGCTCAAGCATGAATTCATCTGTAGCTGCTTGTCTCCGTCCTGCTGAATCAGTGGTACTTGTATCAGTAGATTTAGTGTCCTGTGAAACTCTGTCCTTGTACAGTTCAGGATGCTCTACATGCAAAATGATTTATAGTTAAAACAGAATATCAGTGAAATAGACAGGCTATTAACAGAAATATAAAGCATAGCAAAGGAAACATGACATAGTAATTATTATGGTTCTAGCTGAAATCGAAGTCCTGACTCATATTTCTACTAGTCTACAGCTGGCTGATATCTTCACCAAAGGCCTCCCTATTCCCTAGGGCTCTGCATCTAGAAGTATGCTCGTTGCTCTCCCACATCAATTTTGGGTGAGGGGCTGGCAGGTTTGTTAGCATTCACAATAACCATACTTATACATGCACCCTCATTCGCCCATACTTGAGAAAATCCTTTTACATTATTATAACTGACACCAAACTCGAGGAGATTATAATCACACTATTAAGGGTTGTAGCTTCCCAATTAAGGGTTGAAACTACCCAATTAAGGGGTAGTAAATACCTTTTTTTTTCTAATGATAAGGGATTGTAAATACTGAACAAGAAGATCTATATAAGAGGAAGAATGCTCACACTGAGATCATCCAGTTTCACTGCAAATAATCTTTGCTATTTATATTTTTATTAGTCTTGTCAAAATGTCATGAAAGACCATGCAAAAGTATATGGTGCAGTTGGTTTTGTGGTAACCGCTTCAGTGCATGTCGGGAAGCATCCCGAAAGACTAGATCAAGGGCTCACAAAAAGAAGAGTTGGGAAAAACCATTTTGACCGCTTGTTTTCAAGGCCCAGTCACATTGCTAGGATGTTCCAATGAGAGTTTTAAACCTCCCATCCATGTCATCATCATCATCTGAGCTTTGCCCAATCAAAGCATGCGATGATCAATTCAACATCATCACGGTCCATGCGGAGACCTTCGAATCCCATCCACCCATGTAGATTGACATAAAGCCAAGTGGGCGCCACAGAACTTACAATGCAAGGAGTTCAGTGATTCTTATAAAAGGAATACAACCACTTCGCTTATTGATGCGGGAATAAGCAATACAATTATTTTAGGGGTTTTGAGCACATTATTTCAGAGTGCAAATGGCAACCTCAAAACTGGAATCCTTGGGATATTCATAATCCCTCCATCGTAACATCAATCCAGTAACAAATAAGATAGAAAAAACCATATAAAGAACCTCAAAGATATATATCAATATATTAATATGTACAATGATAAACAGATTTAGGATATCAAAAATTAACCTAGGATGTGTTATATGAACATATAGAACATATTCATGGAAAAAGGACCAACAAGAAAATCTAGATTTTATATAATATATGAAGATGTGCTGCACAGCTACAGTAAAATATACTGAACACAAAAAAAAACAAGTCAGTTAATTTTTCTCCTTAAATCCAGATAACAAAAGTGCAAATATTCATATAGGGATGATCACGATTGACATGCAAAGATGTAAAGAGATTCATTTTATAAAAAATTGTATAAAAAAAGATACCCTACAGTGAAAAGACACCAAACTGGGAAAGCCAGCCACAGTGACATAATTTTCTATATATCCAATAAAAAAGTTAGATAAGGTTTAGGAACTATCACATGAAAATGTCTAGAGGAAAAAAACGAAAAAAAAAAAACACTCCACATGGTACAACCAGCTTTTCTGCAGATTTCAAAGCTGGAAAAAAGAGTAACAGTAAACAGTTTATTTTGTTTTCTTCAAATCCAAAACGAAGGAAAGCAAAAAGAAGTTGAACACGGTCAGCTGAAGTTGCATGGCTGTAGATCAGATGCATAAAAATAATAATAATAAAACTCAAGAAATTTCAAGACGAACAGTAAGACACACAACTGAATGGTGGATCAAGGCCCTTACCGTTAAAATCTACAAAATTTCCTTGTATTCTAACCCTACTAGGAGTAGATAATGCTAATCTAATTTCTCCAAATAGAAATACAAAACAATGTGTTCAAAAGAAATTAAAAATTTGCTAAAATAGGTCAGCCAACCATTTGTATTCTTTCATGTCCGCAAATCGCACAAATCACACAACGTGAATTGTATCGTATGGAATCGTAAGATTCACACACAAGTCATGTGATATTTATTTGAATACAATTTGCATATGGGATTCTTGACATTTTGTTGGCCCAGTGTCCTTCCTGGAGTATGAATCTAGATGGAGAGGGGCTTTATGTCATGAATCTTTCTGTCAAACATGTTCATGTCTCTCTCAAAGGTGTCTATTTCTTAAAAACCAATTCTTCATTTTTCAACGGAAAATTTCCAGCCCCTTTATCTGAGCGTCCTTCACATGTCTTCCCTAATTAACAACTGCTTATTCTACCCACTTAACACGGTAAATGATCTACAAAAAAGAGGTAATCCAGAACCTCCACTCACTAACACTTCCACAGCTACAATTAAAAATGACACAGTAGATTGATTTCTTCTCTGGCTCTATACTTCTAGACTCCAACCAATAACTTTAAGGGAGTGGATAAATACTTAGGAACAGCCTCAAAATCCGTAGGATGGAATGGCCAAGCCTATAGGGCTCACCTGGAAGCATGAAAAAAATATAATAGTCCCTTCGAACACCATATCATTTGGTAGTCATAACTACGCCTGCACCTTAGTACCATGACATCATGCTGTTGTAATCCATAAAACTGCATAGTACGATTCTGATCTTACCAGGCCCTATCACTACAAAATACAATGAGATTTAAAATGAATAAATAAAAGAACACGTGTCTAGTTATCTCAAGACAAAATTTCAGACAAATAAAGTAATGCCTTAAATCAGAATGTTTGATTGAAGCGTACAACCATAAGGGGCAGTCTCGAGGGAAATAGATGGAAATGAAACAGTGGACATCAATGGAGGGTTGTATTCCTCTACATGTGCAAAAGAATTTTCAGAAGGTGGAAATGCATCAGTTTTACACCTGAAACATTCTGACAGAAAATGGGTACACAAGAGGCAAGCAGATAAAAAAATCTGAAAATGCTATTTTCATGGATTTCCGTGTAACGCTACCACAGCAATCCCTAAATTTCACATGGTTAACAGGGTTTTTCCAAATGTGTTTTTGAATCAAATTTGAGAGAAACAATACCAAAGTAGAGAAGGAAAAATTGAGTAAATTTGAGTGAAGAAAATATTTGATTCCTGCATCTGTCATGAATCCCAAGAATTAAAAGAGGGTAATATAGTAATATCTAACCAACCTCTCCGAAGTTTTTCTGCATAGTCTCGGCCACGCTGGAAATAATCTGCACTATAACTTGAGGGAATGCTAACGTTTGTTCTTGTCCGGCCCACAAGCCTCTTTTCTTGCAACAGTTTTTTAGCAGCTTCAGTTTCTTCAATATTTCTTAGCTTGTATCTGTGCATATTAGAAAGCATTCAAAAATAAAAAAATGAATAATAAAAAGGAAACCAAAAAAAATAAAAAAAAGGGACTTAGTGCATAAACTCCAATAACCCATGAGTCTTGCAGGTCCATGAAGTTAACATACCACCTTTAATCATCATGTTCATTATATTGAACACCTTATAATTCTACTATATTAATTAAGACCTTCATGATACTTATGTTATATAGGTTAGATCTAACTTGGACCTGATCCATACCTGACACAATAGAATCCATAATTATCTAGGATTATGGCCCAACTTACACCCAAATCATACCCAACCCTTACCAAAGCCACTTACGGTCCAACTTTTCATGTCATCAAGTTACATTTTCTAACAGTAAAAATGTTGCCTATGGGTGCTGTCAATGTACTTTAGTAAGTCAAACAGTTAAGAACACCTAAAAGATAACCTTCACTCTCCATAATATGTATTATAAACATATGTATAAATACATGTATGCATACACACATTCAACATTGAACAAGTATTTTCATGAGTAGTCATCAAGAAATATAACTGACACCTTTGCAGATATCATTCAATTCATGTTGAAGGCTTATTTAATTTCATTGTTATTAGAATATTATGATTCATATCCCAAATCCTACGATTCGTATCAAATCCCAGTGAAAATGATTTGTATATATGCCACGAATCCCATTTCTTGGTTACTATTAATATTCAGGTGTGAATCTTACGATTCAATACTTTTTTCATTGAATCTTACTGTAAAAATATATATTCAACATTGAACAATTATTTTCCTGAGTTGTCATTCAAGAAATATCACTGACACCTTTGCAAATATCATCCAACTCATGTTGAAGGCTTATTTAATTTAATTGTTGTAAGAATCATACAATTCGTATCAAATCTCAAGGAAAATGATTCGTATATATATGCCATAAATCCAATTCCTAGTTAATCTTAATATTCAGGTGTGAATCTTACGATTCGATACTTTTTTTCATTGAATCTTACGATTCAAGCGATTTAGCAGAGTGTTCATATTAGTAATCTTTTGCTTTCTTCTTTTTCTTTGCTAAACTATTTTCTTATTAAGAAATTTTGTGATTTTGGAGAGATTTTAGGGATGTATAAGGACCATTTACACAACTAAAGCACTCGATTGTACATATGAGGTTTTCTCCTATATTCTTTTTTTTCCCTGGTTTTCTCTTCATGATCACTTTTTCAACTTTAAGAGACATTCTACCATGTAAAATTGATTGTCTAGATTTTATTTTTATTTTTTGATTCAAAGAGAACAAGAAGAACTAATTTCTGTAGATAGTTAATCTCATTTTCTTTTTGTTTTGGTTGGTCTTGGACAGGTTTTGAACCCAGTCTACATTTTCTATTGGCTGTCCTTTTCCTCTTTTCTTTTGTGTTTGGTATACCTCTCTGATGCTGTACAATCTTGAGTTTTGAGTACAGTCAAACATTTTCAAAAAACAAAAACTATTTCAACTTATTAATTTTTTTAATAACACTGAGATCTTAAATATATTTAACTACTGACACATAAGTTATGATATAATAATATATGTTAAAGATGTTCTTCATATGATTGTATCAAAGTCATATTTTTCATTGCATTCGTATTGCTATGAATGGAAAATGGATGGATTATAAATAACTACTTATTTTTTATAAATATATATATTTTTAAATTTTTTATAAGAAAAATAAGAAATCTTAAATATTCACTAAACGATTTGATCCATGCACTTGAACGATTTGTGATATGATTTTGATTTTCAAAACAATGTTTAATTTCAACAATTTCTTTATTTTTCTCCCCCTTCTTTTTTGTGGATTGGTAACATAAGTTGAACTCTCAACCTTATGGTTGAGACATTGAGCACCTTTTTCTTAATGGTGACAGTGAGAACCTTCCTAATGTAAGACAATGAGCACCTTTCGAATGTAAGACAATGAGCTCCTTTCTAATGTGCTAGAGGCTTATTCTTCCTCCTCTTTTTGTTTCATCAGTAATATGACTTGAACTACTACTGCTAACAGTATTGCTACAATTATTCAAGTTCAAGATTTAAGTTTCAGCGTAACTCACTACACTAGTTAAATAAATTGGCTCTTGTTGAAGGATCATAATAAGGGAAAAATCAATGCGAAATGACGGCTCATGACACTATGAAAGGCGCTCACAATTGCAACCTTGAAGTTGTGGGTACAAGTAATGTAGACACTGAAAAATGTGGAATCAAAGCAGCCATAAAGAACCAGAAATATATATATATATATTAAAAAAAGAATTAAAGGAAAACATACTCAATGGGTAGCTGCACTTCTGCTATCCCTGTAGTCCACTGAGTAGAACTTTCCTCTGAGTTCCTCTTTTTCACCTGAAAAGAAGAAAATTGGAAATTCACAGTAATGTAGAGAGACGACAGTTCCACCCACTCAGGTTTGCAGTACCAACCATAGTTCATTATTAATAAACAAGTAAATCATACAAGTGAAAGTGATTTGGATACAACAAATGGCTGCCTATCTGTGATGCAGATCAGGCCACATCTATCAAAGAAGACCATGAAGAACATAAGATTGTATTTTGGCCTAAACCATGGCATTTTTAGAGGGACTCGATTGAGCCCATGGAGTTCGAAGTTCTAACACATGTGCAAGGACCAAAAACAACTATAGGAGCTCTCCTGTTTTAAGGTTGAGCTGCAGTTCCTTTCTTGCAACTGGAACCGCATCAGCTATAGGAGTGTAACTGTGACAGCATGCAGTTGTGTATGCATATGCATTAATAAGCATGTGGATGTTATGTGTGATACGATAGAGTTTACCAATTAGTAATTTAAGTGTACTGAACTAAGTTAGAAAGTTTTTTGATTTATCATACATGTGAAAGTCGAACTCATTATGTGAGGGCCCATCCCCAGAACCATGCAGAAATGGCAGGTACAGGAGGCAAAAACAAAGTAGGAAGGAATTGCAGAACTTAAGGGGCAAAATTGAAAAGTAGGACGACACAGGGAGCTAATGACCTATCTAGGAGTTTGGCGAAACAATACAGTTTGACAATGATACTTTGATCTTGGAGTTGAGGGAATTGGGTATGGACATTCGTGAGCTGGGCCAGCCTGAGCCTGAATGAAATGGGCTGCATTTGGGCTCTGTTTTTAGACCCGTTGGCCATACCTCAGACTTCATTTTCTGGCCCGATTACTGCATGGGCCAGGCCTCAGCCTCTAGACCCCTTAAAGATCTGGTAGCCCCACATACTCAATTCAAAGATGTAAGTTTTTTTGTAAATGGCATGAACCTGGGCCTAGGTTTCAGACCCATTAGATAGATCTGGGCCTGAATATTTGGCCGATAGTTAAATGAGGCAGACTTGGATAACCTTTGGCTTGGCTTGAATGGCCCATGAACATTCCCCCAAAGGAAGTGATGGTACAATGTATGAATAAAATTTTAGAGGCTGACACTGTTCTCCTGTGGGAGACAATAGGTGTGGTTAAGATTCCAACTAAACATCAACAGGCTATAGACAGAGATTTCCAAACGAAAGCAACAAAAATAAGGAGTAAAACAATGACGTGATATTCTAAAAGTATCTGAAAACAGATGCACAGCACACCTTAAGATGCTCTGGAATAACATACAATTCATCTTCTGCACGTTTAAAATCATTATCAACTGGATTTGCAGCATCAATACTCTTGCCTCGCTTCTTTGCCAATTCGTGTTCAACATAATTCAACCTGTTAAATAAGAGAACTGTGTTAGCATCCAGATTAAATAGTACAAAGACCTCCAAAAAATTATCAAAGCATAAAATATTTATACTTTTTTCAGAGATTTATAATTTCTCTACATAGATCAATGCCAAAGAAACACCATTGTATTTAGAACTTATATCGGCCAGGAGCTGTGGCACAACCCCATATCCTTGAATGGGAAAATAGATCAATCTCCCAAGGGATTGAATGAATCCAGATATGGATTCTAACACTAGGGCACACTCAAAATCATAAAACGCACCACAATTGAAGAAAACTCAGGAAATCTTTTATTAATTTCAATGGGCATAAGCAAATATAATGGGGACTCAAATATAAATATATGTAGAGAGAGAGAGAGAGAATATATATAGATATAGAGAGAGAGAGAGAGAGGAGTAGAATTGTTTCTTAGCAAATAAGACTTTCTAAATAAAATAGAAACTATCTAATCCTAATCAAACAAGAATTAGAAATAGTTCATAGATTAAACAAGGAATAGAAATAGAAATAGGATAAAAAGGGGATGCCACAATAGCTCTCAGTCAATTGGGCAATGCGCAAAACCCAATGGACCGGGTTGACCTCTGGGTCAATGTGTGGGCCCAATGGATTTTTTGGGCCTAGTCTGTACTACATCAACTGGCACCATGTGATGAGACTTCTAGCGATTGTGGTATCTCGCTAAATACTTTTTTCTATATAAAAGATGTATCCAAGTAGCAAGTTGCCAAAAAATTAGGAACACTTTTTCCATAATGTACCTAATATTTGGAATTTTAATTTAGCCCTACAATCACTAACATGATCTTACCAATGAATGAAAATCTCATGCCTAATCATTATCATCATCAAAGCCTTGTCCCAACTAAGTGAGGGCTGCTACAAGAATTCTATTTCTCTATTCCAATCCATCTTGCATCAAATCCTCGGATAGGTTTCACATTTGCTCTTCTTTAGATCTAAAAGAACTACTTCCATCCATGTCCTCTTTGGCCTACCCATTTTCCTTAATGGGTTATCAACCTACATAAAGAAACTTCTCCTCACTGGCACCATTGTTAGACTTTGTTACACATGTTCAAGCCATCTCAAATGAGTCTCTTTTAATTCATTGCCTATTAATAATACCCTAAATGCTCCCAAATGTGCTAATTTTTTTATTTAATCTTTCTTAATTTTAAGACATATTCATCTTAACCTTAATATTTGCTACACTCATTTTTCGCATTTGTCATTTCCTAACTGGCCAACACTCTTCTCCATAGGCCACAACTGGTATAATCATTGTCTTGTACACTCTCATCTTTGCTACACTCACATTTTGCATTTGTAATTTTTTTAATTGGCCAACATTATTCTCCACAGCCCATAGCTGGTATAATCGATGTTTTGTAAAAAACTTTCTTCAATCTTGTTGGTATGTGCTAATCACAAAGTAATGCAGATGCAAGTCTTCACTTCAACCATCTACAAAATGGACAACTTTTCTTAGTATCCATAGACAATTAAGAAAATCCCACATCTTAAAACAACATTTCATAGTGCCCACTAACAATTAAGAGAGCAACTTGTCAAAACAAAGTGATGCTCGTCCCAACCTTCATTGTATCAGAGACTGCAAAGAGGCACTGTGCGAGGAAAAAAAACCATGCAAAGTAGATATTGTGAACAAGCCCAAACAACAGTATGCATCAAGTATCAACTTATGGAATTACTTAGTTATTCTGTATTCAATTTAATTGCTCCCACTAATAGATGCTCAAATGCATGATTCCAACAAAGATCACAATTCAAATCTGATGATTTTTCTCTTGTGGCAGAAACCATTAGAAGAATGGTATCATTTTGGAGTGTCTAGAAGAATCCTGTGATTTAGGTTAATGTTCAAAGACCCTAAGGTACTAAATGGATGAACACATATAATCATTGTCATCACAACAATATTGGGGTCAGCTACATGAATTTTGTTTCTCCATTCCAGTTAACCGTGAGCAAAATCCTCAGCTAGGTTGAGCTTCTTCAGATCTATCTTTCCTTCTTTTTTGGATAGGAAATGTGACTAGAACCCACAACCACAAGATTGTAGTACCGAGCAATTTCCATTGTGCCACGGGCTCATAATTTAATTGATGAACTATCCTTACTTAAATTGATGAACACATACCGTCACTCAAAAGCTATTTCCATCCATCCTCCTCCAGCACATTGAGAAGTCCTCTAAAGCCAAAAAAAAAAAAAAAAAATCATGATTTTACACCTAAGAAGTTAGAAGCTCAAATTGTCAGTGCCAGTGCCACCCCAGGACATCCAATTGCACCCATTCCAGATTATACATGCTTTAGTTCATACTAGGCCACAAATGGATCTTTAAGGGCAATGCATTTCTAGTTTCCACGGTAGGAAGTAAAAGTGAAAGATTAAACATAAAGAAGATCCACAAGTGGCCACCAAAAAATCTCTCCTCCGGTAGAAAATGATAACGTACACATCAGGCCAGTCAAAATAGTCCAAGGAAACTGATGTTAAACCAACCACATATCCACGTTAGGCCCTCTTCAATATGAAATTCCTAGAACTCAATAATACCAAGTTGGCAAATGGGCCCATTTGGCATGCAATTCCAAAAGTAATTCATCCCTAATCATGGTACATGGAAACCCATCTCAGAGGCTGCAGAGAAGCCATTCCATCATCAGATCAGCTCACAAGTTATACTTGACTAAGTGGAAAATGCCATAGTTTGAAGTAAGATATAGGGAAATTAAGCACAGTTGGGTTTTGCAAGCAATTCAAAAAAGCAAACAGAACCAGAGAGAGAGAGAGAGAGAGAGAAAGAGAGAGGGAGAGAGAGATTGGAATAAAATGCAATTACGCAAGTGAGTGAGTTTACATGTTGGGGTCTTCGACGGTGACTGCAGTTTCCTGAGCGAAGGTATCTTGCAAGACCAACTCATCCTTCTCTCCATCTCCATCGTTCTTCTCGCTCGGTTTCGCAATCACGCCCGTTGTTTGGGCAGTTGGTAGTGCAGGGATTCCAGACTTCCGCTCCCTTTGCTTTTGCAGGAACTTCACCTCCTCCAATGCCAATCTGTGTCACCATCATCATCAGAAGCAACAGATAATCAACAAGGAGAGAATGAAAACAAGGAAAACTGAGGAAATCGGGTGGTATTTGGGGTACTGGAAAAAACCCTAGATGAGAATTTAGGAGGGAAGGGAAGTGACCTTCTTTCTTCTTCGTCTTCGGGTTGGATGGTTTTGCCTTCGTCTTCTTCTTCTTCTTCTGCTTCGAGGGTTCTCTTTCTGAAATTCTTCTTCTTCTTCTTCGAAGACTCTTCTTCGGAATTGGAAACCATTATGTAGTTCGATGATGATGATTTGATCGCGCATGGAATGGCAAAGCCGCAGGCGTTTTAAATGACGCGTTTTATGGGTCAGGGTCACGCTTGCCCGGGGCGAGCCCTATTCGGGCCGGGTTTGGCCCTTTAAAAGAATCGGCCTTGGGCTTGTGTGCCACAAGACTGGTAGGGCCTGGATCTGTTTCATCCTAGCCCATGAAGACCCCTACTTGTGCTCTCCACAGCCACATAGGCATGTCAGAATTGTTCTTTTTTTTTTTTTTGAAATTTTTATCGAAAAAATCATTAAAGGTGATTGAAAAACATAAAATACAATATTATCAGTGGGTGCACCATAATGGTTATATATGATCACTCCGGTCTTTTTTTTTTTTTTTTACTTTGTGGTGGAGCATCAAATTCGATGCTCATTTTGTTCTTCAAGCATCGGATCCGATGCTCCTCTATTCTCATAAAGCCGAAAAAAGCAGATAATTCATCTTCTTTCTTCCATGCACAAAGCTATCACAGAAACTATGCCCATTTTGACTTCCCTTTTGTTTCATTCATCCGTAGAAGTATTTGTATCCCATATTTAAATATTTAAAGAATCAGTGTTGTTAGTGAAAGTACAATGACTAGATTTCACTAAGTCCTAGAAGAGAGAGAGGGGGGGGGGGTGAGGTGAATAGGACTATTTAAAATTCTTTCCAATTATAAAGCTACTTTATAGTGCAACTTAATGATTTGATCAATATTATAGAGCCACAAGTTTGGTTAAGAAGGATGCTCAGAGTGTGTGTGTTTACAGTATATAGATATTCTATTATAACAAAATGATTTAGCACAAAATAGATGATCAACACATGAGAATAAGACTATAAAGCATCCATCACAAAAATAAGGCAATCCACTAGATAAAGAATTTATAGTAGTTTGGCCTCAGACCTACATTCACTCTCAAAAGCAAACACTCTTAGTTCCACTAAAGATGAGGTAACTATACAAGTACGTCTCTTGCAACAATTTTTAATCCCGTGGTTTGTCTTCCACTAACAAGATTTTTGATCAGGTGGTTGATCCCGGATCTATTCCGCTAACTATAACGTTTTTTTGATGTGGTGGTTCGTCTTCCACCATATACAATTGAAAAATAAAATCAGAAAGAACACTCAAACAAATAATTAAATACTTTAGCTTTGAATGGTGTTCTTGAAGCTTGAAAGAAAACCTTTAAGCTTTGACCTCTTGAACTTGCTCCTTGGTGATAATGATCTTTGAATAAGTGCTCAGCCAAGAAAAGAGGTTTTTGGGTTTTGGATAGCTAGGATTTTCTTACATTGCATTAAAGGCTTTTCTCGTTGCTTACCTACTCTTCTTAGAACATTAATGTCAATTTAATTTGGAAGAAAAGATGGTAGTTAGAGCTTGGTACAGATTTCACTAAGGGTGCAAGGGCTTAGATACTGTAATAGTATTTTCCTGAAGAAATTCCTTAATGAGGAGGAAAAGAGTGCTTCTCTTAAATACAGAGAAAGTCTAACGGTCGAATCTATGGCTTATAAAAAGTTGGTCACGGCTCAACCTAATGCTCAGAAAATTATAATAGCTAGTTTGACCCATATTCACTGTTTTTCCTTCTTACGGTTAAGCTTACAGTATATCAATAAATCCTTAAACTGCTTAGTCATGAGGACCTTACGGCTTAGCCATAGGTTAGTCGTAAGCTAAAGTTTGCCAAATATTGCTCTTTGGAAAGTAGCCCGTAGATGCTACAGCCTAGTCGTGAAAATCTTACGACTTAGCCGTAACGTCAACCATAGGCAAAATGGCAAAAAATTCTCTCTCTGGAAGATGACCCTTAAACTCTACGGCTTAGCCGTAAGCATTTTATGGCATAGCTGTAGGGCTAACCATTGAACTAAAACTCACAAAAATGTTCTCTGGAGTGTGAGCTTTGAGTTTTTCGGTTTAGCCGTGATCTAAGCCGTATTTATGTACAAAAACATTTTGAGAAGCATTTTTCCATCCTTTTTCTAGGGACTTTCTAATATGTTATTAAGGGTCAATATTACCATAACACTCATTGAAGATCTTCTGTATAATAAACTTGATTGATCTTGATATTCCTTGATCTTGCTTGATCTTCATTGATGTTACTTGATATTCCTTGATCTTGCTTGATCTTCATTGATGCATATTTGATTTAGACTGGACTTGAGACATGGAATTGACAACACACTCTTACTATGGCACTAACAGTTGGAGCTTCTCTCCATTGATTTTGTTCATTTGTTTTGGTATCTTTTTCTTCATCTAAAGATTGTCATCTCTATTATGATATTGTATAAACTCTTTGGTTTTGTGTTGTATACCTATTTCTTGTTCATGATATTTGGGTATCATTTTTGTATTTTGGTTCTTTAACCTTTATTGTAATTGCATGAACTTGATATTTGGGTTCTTCATGTTGAGGCACATTCATACAAATTGGAACATGATCATGGCCCATTGCAAAGAGGAAAACTGTCAATGGCGTATACATGCTTCTATATTTGAGTGGGGACCCTCATTCAAGGTTTGTACATATAATCCAATACACCGTTGCTCGAAGCCATTGATGAGAGTATCTCATTAATAGGTTGCTACTAAGCTGATTGTAGACTGTTTTTCGAAAAGAGTAAGAATGAATCATAACATGAGAGTAAAAGAAACTATAAATAAAATTCAGCTGGAATTTGGAACTCAGATCACCTACAGAATGGCTCATAGGCTAAAGAGTTGGTTCTGCGTAAAGTTCAGGGATTATACAAGGAGTCTTTCTAATAACTACCACTTTATTATATTGAGTTGGTAAACACTAATCCGGGCAAATTGACAAACATTGATGGAACCTCTCATGATCGTTTTAGATTTTTTTTTTTTGGCATTTGCTACTTGCATTGCTGCATTCCATAGTTCATTAAGGCTAAAAATAACTATTGACAGGTCATAGCTCCAAGGAAAATATCCTAGTGTCTAACTTGTGGTTGTCACGTATAATACAAATCATCAATTGGTCCCAATAACATTTGGATTTGCAGAGGCCAAGTGTCATGATAGTTGACAGTGGTTCCTTGCCAATTTATCAATGGCATTAGTTGAGCCTACTAATCTAACTATTTTTTTTATTGCAAAAAGTGTCTTGTTCTAGCAATTCAAACTGTACTTTTTGACGCGCTTCATTGCTATTGTTGTCATCATATAATTGAAAACATAAAAGTGGCTTTCAAAGAAGATGCTATTGTAAAGAAGTTTTGGTGAGTTGCAAGGGTATATAGACTGTGCGAGTATGAAGCTTACGTAACTGATATCAATGCGATAAACAATGAAGCATTTAACTATATTCAGAATCGGTCGTCAATTTTGGGCAAACGCATATGTTCATGGCAGGAGGCATGATATGTTGATAAGCAATGCGGTAGAATATACAAACAATCTTCTAAAAAATACAAGTACATTACCTATTACAAATATAATTGAAGAGATCAGGGTGAAATTGATGGAATTTATTGGAAGCCATCATTAACAGGTTTAGAATATTGGTACTAGACTTAATCCATTTGTGGAGAAGTTTCTAGTAAAAGAATAAGGAATCTTGTAGATTGGTTGTGCGGGATGGTGGTTACTTAGAATTCCAAATTCAATCAGCAGCATATGTAGATGTTGTAATATTGAGCGTAGAACATGCACGTCTCAAATGGATGATAATGGAAATTCCATTTTCACACGTTGTGTTTGCATTGAAACATCGTGGATTGGATTCTTATAATTACTGTGAGAATGGTACTTAACAAGCACTTATCGAATGGCATACAGTTCAATCATTCATCTAACATGTGACAGTAAGCAGTGGGGATTTAGAACAGACTTAAGGGTTTTACCTTTACTTGCTTCCAAATAGCTTGATCATCCCTGGAAAAAAAAAAAAAAAAGAGAAGCTGGGTTGAAGGTCGTTATGGAAATGAAAGGTGGTAACTTGTTCTAATTGTAGACAAATGGGACACAACTGAAGGAGTTGCAAGAATCCCCCTATTCAAGTTTGAGTGTTTTTTGAGTGAAGAGGAGTGAATTCAAGTTTTATTTTGCATTTCAGGCCATATTTTGCATTGTGCAAGATACAAATTAGCTCAATAGTTTTTATTTTGAATGAATTGATTTGTAATTGAATGGAATACAAGTTTTATGAACTTGTTTATAATGAAATGGAATGAAATTTAATGTTTTAATTGGGTTGTAATAAAATGGAATAAACTAGGTTTCCAATAAATTGAAATAGAAGCATAAATTTTTTAATTGAAACAATGTCGGAATGTAATTTAGGTATGAAATGGATTTCATTTTGTGGTGTAAGAATGGTTATAAGTGGTAGGTAGTTTTTATACAAGGCCAACATGAAGCACCAGCATTGGATCTAATGCTGGTTTGATATTAGATCTAGTCCCAACAATTGATCTGATGTTGTTAAGTAAGAAGAAAGCATCGGATTTGATGCAGGTCTAGCATTCTAATCTTAGTTATAGCATCGGATCCGATGTTGGGGCTAAAGTCAAAGATTATATTAGCATCGGATCTGATGTTGATACTTATAGGCATTAATATTGTTGTCCTTGTATAGTTCTTACTTATCACAATTTTACAATTACCACTTCAATTTCATTGTTTTCATCTACATTCCAATCATTCTTACACTTCCCAAACAATTATAAACAAGTTACACCATAAAATGACTTCAGTTTCAACATACATTCCATTCACAAAGTGACATCCATTTCAACATACAATCCATTCACAAAATGACATTCATTTCAACATACATTCCTTCCATTCCTTTCACTTCACAAAATATATATATACATTCTACAAAAAAAAAAAAAAAAAAAAAAAACTATTCAGTCCAATAACATTACATTTACTAATCATACATAATTCTATGACAATTTCATAATATTCCCATCATTGGCAGAAGATTTAGCTTAGGTGCATTCATTTTTTAGCTCCTCCAAAATATATCATTGACAATTCGACGCCAGTGATATAAAATATTAGCTTGAGTAAATTTAATTGGTCGACGATGGATGCAGTAATGGGAGAATGTACATGCAAATATTCCATAATCATTTTCATTCTCTTGATATGGGATATCCTTCTTCAATTCAAATGTCCACACCCAAGGATCACTCCAACCAAACCTTTGGAAATGTATTGTCAACCACCTTTTTGCATTGAAATAAAAGACGTTAATCACGTAAACCTTTTCAACATATTGTGTATATTTGAACACTTACAAATTCTTGACAAACCATAGCCCCATTCTGATCTCCCTTCAAATTATTATAGAACTCCCATCTATTCTCATCTATATATCCTACTAATAATGCAAAGTGCCTATCATAATGCAAAATATGCACAAAAACCTTTGAAAATTTAGCCTCATAAACTCTTGTCCTTGCAGTGCCAAAAGACAAATCTTCATCAGCTTTATGCCCACCCTTCCACCTTCTCTATATTTCAAAATATATAGAGAAGAAAATATTAGCAATGTTAAATATAAAGGTAGTATGCAATTGTATGACAATACTTGCACATATAGAATGATATGTAAAGTATGCATCCTTGCACTCGTCCCTTAGCACTTCAAACCAATAGGATATTGTAGCAGTGTCTATCCATGTGCCTTCATCAAGTAAACTGTCAAGTGAAATGCTAGACACTAATGTACAAATTTGATCAAGCTCCCTTTTCGCCGTTATGTAGTAGTCACAAGACCAATTAAGGAGCTCCCTATTTAAATCGGAAAGATTATATGATGAAGAATAAATTTCATGGTCGTGCACATCATATTTCAAGGGGACCTTCCGTATACGTGCCAAATGCATACATTTCCAAACTAATGATTTGACACTGCTGTCCCCTCGAATTGGAATATCAAAGGAATCGGTACTCCTATGTGGATGAGGTGTGTGGAATCGTTCTATAGTGGAAGATAAGGAGAATAACTCATCTAGCGATACATTTCTAAACCCTGGCTCTTGAGAGTCAATTACGATTGATGCAACATCTAACGCCAAATTATATTCGGTATGCATAGTTTCATGCATTGCCGTTGGCAGATTTGAATGCATTGGTGTTTTGAGATCACTCATAATTGGTGAATCTTCTCTTTTCATTGTCCTTGCACCTGGTTTGCATCGCTGTTTGGAAGGGCTTTACTTGTAGGGGTCTTTGATTGTTTTTTCTTTTTCGCATCTTCATTTGATTGAGATAACCTACATGTCTCCATGTAATTATCAAACGCATTAACGACAACTTCGTTGAAACAGTAGACTTTCTTAGCTAATGAAAATGAAAATCTATCAAGACTGGATTTTTAATTCAATGCCCATCCTTCGATCGCTTAATATGGTCCAAGAATTCCATCACTTGCATCAAATTTCTGACTATAGTACAACATGTGTAATAATAAGGATACAATAAAAAAGCATTATATTACATGCTTATTTGGAACACAATGTTCATGCTTTTCATTTTCCTTTTCCTTGTTTTTCATTTTATTTGCCTTTACACGTCCTACATACATAAAGCATATTCAAGTTGTACCACATCATACGAATCTTGGAGTTCATCTGCTTTATCTTTCTTTGCTCAATAACATTCTTAGATCAATTTTCCCATAATGCTTGCTCTTTTGCATTACGTTTGTTATAGTCGATGACAACTCGCTCGATTCTTTCCTCCCTTTTATAAGGCCAAACAAATAGATGAGGCACAATTTAAACTAGCCCAAATTGTTTCATCACTCTTTTTGTATTGTGCCTTTCAAAAATCTAGTAGAAAATCAAAACTATCAATAAAGTAAATAGTCTTCTATTAGCTTTTGAGACTTAATGAAGGAAATCATTGCCTAGTTTTGGATAGGTTGCCAATCAAACTGTAATTAATAACAGATTCGTTAATAAAGTTGATAAGAGATAAAATAAGTTAAATCCTTGGATATTGAATCAACAAATATTGAATCAAGAAAAGTTAGATCTGAACTTACATCTGCATTTGTCAAAATTTTCAGTGGTCTCCGAATTGTCTTCACTTTCATCAAGTGGTTAATCCCTTTTAGCCTGTTTTCCCAAGTTGTTACAAGTGGGAATATCACAATTTTATTTAAATATCAACTAAGATGCAGTGATCAGTCTACAACCATCCTAGTATATGCCTATACATGTGAACAATCAAACACATTAAATTAAATGTATGCTTAAAAATATAAAAAAAGAAAGATAGTTAATGTAATCATAAAAAAAAAAAAATACACCTACAGGAGCTGTAAAGGGCTCGTCATTGTTCGTGTCTTCATTGCCAACAAACTGCCATCTTCATCACCATCATCTACATTCTTCATCTCTTCTGCATAATCCTTGGACCAAGCCATAGATTTAGTCAACATCCTCTACAAATAGGTTAGACAAGTAGGGGCTTAAGCATATGGCTTGAATTCTTTGAAAAACTCTAATAAGGGGCCCTTTGCACCGGATTAATTGTTCATAATTTTCCTAACACTAATAATAGTAAGCATGTCATCGTGGCATAAATCTGCTCATGTTCTATCGTCATCATCATCTTCTTCTACTTATCATCAGACGGAATGAAAGTCATCTCCAACCATGTGAACTTCAATGTGATTCTCATACAATCAACAATCGGTCAAGGAGCAATACCAAGCAACTCACAAATCTCCTATACACAATCTAAAGGAAAAAGTATGTCCAGTGATCGCTAGACCATCAATTGGAAGCCCATAAATATAGGCAACATCCTCTAACGTCACTATCACCTCACAGATAGGCAGGTAAAAAGTATTTGTCTCGAGCCTCCACCATTTTACCGAACCGGTCATTAGTGCCCGATTTGTCATCATCTCCTTCATATTAGCCAAATGGTGGATGCCTAATTGTCTTATATATTCCATTTGCCTTTCATTTAATTTCCATTTTTCTTTGAACGGATTTGTTAGGATACAATTGAATCTACCTAGCTCCTGTCAATTACAAGTGTGTCTAAGAAAAAAGTACTTAAACAACATAATAATATATAGAATATAACTACTTAAGGATATAACACTCCATGTGCAATTGTTGATGGTATGTGATGGTTGTTATCAAAGTAATGGAAGTTTAGAACCTTCGTGTGATAGAGCAGACATCTGAAATGTACAATTATAGTATACAAACATATTATCCACCAATCTCATTGTTCAAACAATAATTATTTTAAAACACTATAAATGATTGGGTGGAAAAAAAAAATAACCACCTCAAACACAATGCAATTGCTAAAAAATTAAAGCAATGTAACAACCATATTGAATGCATTTAGGCTTTGTTTGTTAAAATGTATTTTAACAACCATTAGTATATATCATTGCCAAAAACTAAATAGTCTCCATCTATGATGGACAAAGACTAAATCTGTACTCTAAAGAGAATCAAACTTGAATTTTAAAACTGTTGTTTTCACACCTCGCACACATCTGTTTCCAGACACAAATTTACACATACATGAATAGTTGATGACTAAATGCATAGATGCACACTAAAATAGGAAAATGATCAGAAGTGAAAAATCACCCATCAGATAAAATCATCAAACTAGGAACTTGAATCAGATGGAGCCAAGGAAAACCAAGAGGAAGAAGGTTTTAGGGTTTGGTGAACTTGAGCCTCGTGCAAATGATTTCTCTATTCCTTCTTCTTCTTTCACACTTTTCTTCTGTGAAGATTACAAGCTTAATTAATGGCAAGCAATGTGATCTCATACAAAAGTTGACAACAAACATGTTGGGACGTTCAGAAAACAACAAAGAAGAAGACAACCCCACATAAAACCTAAAAATAACCAAGAAAAAAAAACTAACTAATATTGGAGAGAATGGATTATGTTTGAGCACGAGCATGAACTTTGCAAATACAAATAGAAAGTTTGCGAGGACCAAGGAGAAGCAGAGGACTAGGTCAAACATGATCAGCAACTTGAACGTTGGTTTCGAGCTTGAAAAGGGAGAAGAAGATGGGTGATCTAGGGATTTTTTAGGTTTTATGGGAACAGAGGAGTGTTGGATCCGATGCTGGGATAAAATCCCTTGCGCAGGATTCAATGCTACATCACAAAGTAAAAAAAATAGACAAGAGCAGTCAAATCAGCCACTGATAAAATTGTGTTTTTTGTTTTTGGGTCACCTTTAATGATTTTTCAAGTAAAATCCTTTTCTTTTTATAGACCCTATAGTTGCCTAATCTTGACATTTGCTCTTCAACGAATGAAGTTTAAAACAATTTACACAGAGTTGTTTGTGTGGTATTTAGGGCCATAAAACATCTCACTATTGGGTATCCCATAGGATATCATACAATTTTTCCTTCATTTGCAATTTTATAACCCCATTTATAGTACTAGCATATTAGTGGAACTTTGAAATGGGTCGTTTGTCTTTTACGCATAGGATAAATAAATGCAGGCATTAAATGAAAAGTTAAAAATAAATATCTTATTTTGTTTTTATACTAGTTGGGCAGTAGCACAGGAAGGATAATTTAACTTCAACACCCAAGAATCTTTAAAGATCTTGTCTTTTTTTTATACTAGCTAGGCACAGTAGGTCAAGAAGGATACTTTGACTTTTGTACCCAATAATCTATCCATGGAGATATATGTGAAACTAAAGATGCCAGCACCACTCAACCAAGAGTATTTAGCAATTTTTCTTTTCATGCTGATATTTCCATCGATTATAATTAAATGACTAGAAATAGGTTTATACCTAATGTCAAGCCAAACCAAATCTAATGTCAGCTAACATACATGAAAATGAATATTTAATTTTGTTATAAGTAAACCTCAAATATCTAACCTGAATGCAATCAAATGCGTAGAAGATGAGAGTTGTATAATATGCAATAAGTGTTGGCTAAATATCACTTTAATAAGATCATTCTGTCACTTGATTTTGCGACATCGAATTTTAATGGTTATTGAAAGTTTGTCCCAGCTATGATTTCTAGGTTGTAGTTCAATTAACAATGATGGAATAATAAAAGAACTAACAAATAAATCAATCACACACTACAAGTAGAAGGCACATGGATTTTTTACGTGGAATACCTCATGTGGGTAAAGCCATGAGTCTTTCTTGGACAAACAAGAACGAAGCACTACAAGATCTACTCATAAATTCCTTTCGTTGTCTGCTTGACTTAAGGACTGAAGTTCTTCTTGCACAACTCCTTGTTGTTGTTGACCCATAAAAAAAATCACAAATGTTGTAGTCAAGACATTATAAGCAAATTCCAAGCCAAGGGCACATAAATTGTAGGATTATAGAATGTCAGGTCAAGTTCTACATCTAGATGTTCAGAGCTGATATGACTTACTCAGAAGACTTTCGATGAGGTTAGAGTGTAGCGGTTTGAATTTTAGAGTTAGTGGACTTCATTTGGTCATTCGACTCACTAGCTACCAAATTCAAGGTTCATTGACCCAAAACCACGGGGTCACTAAACATGCTCAAGCTTTTGGATTACTAAAGTGGCTAAAAATCACATGGTAACTCCAAAACATACTCAGGAATGATGCTTCAAAGTTTCAAAGCATTTGGACTCCATTTCAGTTCAAACTCAAGCTTTAATGGTCGTCTCCCAGCTCCCTGGGGTCACATGGCAACTGACATTTTTACATGTTAAAACCAGCAGAAACTCATAGGAATGTGTTCAAATATGTTCAAAAACTATCCTTCAAAGTTTCAAAACATTTGGACATCATTTGGACCTAAATTTAATTTAGATGGCTGTCTACCAAGCTCTTTTGGGGTCACTATGTAAAAACAACTCATGAAGTTCAAATCAGTTGAAACTCCTGGAAAAAGTTTAAATTATATTCAGGAGTGACTTTGCAAAATTCCAAATCAAATGGATGTAGTTTGACCATTCAACAAACATGTTGACTTTCGTTAGTGACCCCCAAACCTTGAGGTCACTGACCAAAATCAGCTTCCAGGTGGCTAAAGTTGATAAAATTTGGATACAAAGCTCATGTTTAGAAATGACTTCGTAAGTTTTCAAGTGAAGGGGACTTTATTTGACCCTACTTCAGCTACATGTCAGCTTCGGGGTCAGTGACCTACAAACCTTAGGGTCATTGACTAAAGTTCTACTTCCAGAAGGCCAAAGCTGATGAAAATTGGATTGGAGACTCAAAATATGATTAAGATCATCTCCTTAAAGTTTCAAAGTAGTTGGATATCATTTGGGTGGAAAACAAATTGACCACCACTAATCAAAATCCCACTTCCACAAATCTAAATCATAGTAAATTTGGAAGGACACTTTAAGATGCTCTTGACATCAATTGCTCCAAGTTTCAAGTCAATCCGAAGTCATTTGGGCTTCAAACAACAGAAATAAGGGCCCACTTTCATAAAAAGTCAAAGCGAGGGTTAGCCAACTTCAAAAGGTCAAACCATAATGAAATTTCTGTGTCATCCTCAAAATAATGCTAGGAAGCATCCCTCCATGTTTTGTGAAGTTTAGATGTCGTTCGGGTCCAAAACTAATGAAAACGGGTTACATAGGAAAAAAAGCCACAAATGGGCTTGTTCGTGAACATGGCCACTTGTAAAGTGGTTCTCGACAATTTCAAGTAGTTTTGTCCACTTAATTTTGAAACTTGACTTCCCATAACTCCCATAACTGCCTTTGAAGTCTACAAAAGACACACTTAGGCATTTGGGAAGGGTTCCAACGAAGGTTCAAGCAAGGTTCCACAAGATTCCAAGGCTATGCACAAGGGATTCTTCAAACACTTGCCCTGAAACTCCTTCCATTCTTATTCTTCTCATAAGCTTAAGATGAGAAATGATTTTGGGGAAGAAGATATACATCATTGCTACTCTAAAAGATGAGTTTCAAAGCGTCAAGTACAAGGGAACTGCGACAGATGAAGCTATTCCTTCTTTGGTTTTCCCACTTGAAAGGTGTTTGGCCATTTTTATGGTCGTGAACAAACCTCTTTAGGTTTCATTCTGCTCTTTGAAATCCATAGGATCAGAATGACACAACTTTGGCCACTTTTGCTTGCACAAAGGTAACCCTTCCAAATTTGCACAAACGTCATTCGTAAAATTAAAGTGGTGATTACCAAATATCATAGGCGATTATATGGTCAAAATCAATGCTATGAGTGGTCATTCATCACTCCTAAAACTAGAAAACAAAAGTTTTAGAACTTTGGAGGCACTCTAGAAGCAAACAGAAACAAAATGGAGACAAATAATGGCCAAAATGGCCATTGTCCGTCAGTGACCATGGGCCACGATCACCACTCCCTGGTTCTCAAATTTCTTCATTTTGTCACTCTTTTATTTAATTTTCATACCTTTTTAGTTTGGAACACACCTGAGGCCAGAGGGAGAGGTTGTAATTTTCTAGCACTTATGTATAACCTCTATGTAAACAAAAGGGGGCCAGAGGGAGGGGCTGTCAGAGGTTTTCTCTCTATGAAGCACAGGTACTTCTAAAATGTAAATGTATCCATATTGAGTACTTACCCATACACGTACCGGGTATGGGTGCCTCAAAAAATATATCAGATACGGTCAAACGTACTCATTATGTTTTGACTTTATGAGCACGGGATGGGTACGCTCCTGGTACTTTGGAAGAGTTTTTTTTTTTTTTTTATAAAAACTTTTGCAAGAGTTTGAAAAGGCTAAAAACATAATTTTTAACTTTAGCCCTATCCTTTCTCGATGAACTTAAAAGGAGAAAGGCTTTAGCCCTAACCCATTTCCAATTCCTCGTTTCCAATAGAAAAAAATAATAATAAAATGAAAAAGCGGAAGAAGAAGAAGAAGAAAAGAATGTTGGATTATGAAATATAAAAACTAATATTACTGTTGCTCTTTTTTTTCATTAGGTTGAATTTATAATTGTATTAAGTAATTGTTGGTTTGTTGCATTTAAGAATTCTTTAATTATTAGTATATTGCATTATTAAAATTTTTAAAAATATAATTCTTTAATAGATATACCCTAGCCATACCCATATCCTGTTTTTTAAGAATTTTGCTATATTGGTATACTCGTACCGTACCCATATCGGTACCTGTACCGATACCCATGCTTCATAGCTTTCTCTTCTCAGCAGTTTGATTAGACATACCTTCAATATTCATCTTGCCTAGGTGATCTCTAGAAACTTGTCTAGTTTTTACAGGAGACAAAGATGGTTCATTAAACACAGAAGTGTTTCATTGTGGCTCTTTGCTTCTTTATCTTTCTTCTCCTTTTGGTTTGCCTCCATAGCTCTTTCGATCTTCAGGGCTGAATCATTTAACGGTGGCATATAAGGTTCCGGTTAAGTCAATTTCAAGTTTTTAAGTTCTCCGCAGAAGTCTCCTCCAACCCTTTTTCCAATCAACCAGTCAGAGTCGCCATGAAGCCATTTCTTGAAAGCTTTTCTATCAAATTTATCCTTCTTTTTGCCTTTCTTGTCCGAAGGAAGATCGTACACTGCACCATGTAAACTGGTTGTATAAATTTTCTTGAGGCATCTGGTGCTTTCCATATACCATTGAACATTTCCGTCAGTGATTCCGAATCAGCCTTTTGAGTACTAGTATTTTGTGGGAAGCTATGTCTAGATTCGGTATTGAAGCACTGATAAAATTCCCTTGCGTTTCATCCATTTTTCAAAGAGCCAGCATCTCCTCTGAGTTCGCTTGGTGATCAACAACACTTTGGAAGAAACCTCATGGTGACTAAATTTTCCTGGCACATAGGGTTGGATACCCACAAACTTGGTTTTATGACAAAGCAAATCAGAAGTCCTGATGGATAGAAGCCAATCCTTCTCTCCATTTGATAAATCAACTTCTCGGGCCGCAAGTCCCCGTCCAGTCATACCAATAAAAGGCTCAGCTAAATTTCCTCGCCTATTCAGGGTCTAAATTTCTGGAATGTTGAGCCTACAAGCAACATAGTTCTTTTACTCATGCAAGTGTGCTTGCATATCTCCTAAATCCCATCTACCGATAAGCTCTCTCCTACAACCAAACCTCACATGAATAAGGCCGCTGGTGCATCTACTAAAGTAGGAAGTCCACTGCAATGGTAAATGAACCTTGTGTATAGCAGATGCTCAGCAAAATATTGATGGAATGGCTTGCCCTTACGAACCACCCAGCTGGCCGATTTCAATTTGGCAGCATGTAAGCAACAAAGGCTGGGCCTATGGTAAGCTTATGTCCAGAGGACATTTGAAGGGCTGGATATATACAGCTTGGCCTAGCCTCGTTGTTTACATTGGCAAAGATAACATCATGCAGTCAAATACATCGCAACCCAGCATTTCAGCTTCAAATCTTTATATGTTTCAAAAATGTGCCTAAGGGCATCAGGTTGTAGTAAAAGTCAACTTCAGTTAACTTTTGAGGATTCTTGACTACGGACTTTATATGGTGGCAAGAGTTGGTGCCTTTAAAGAACTCATTACCCCAGTTCGCTACTTGTTTAATCAAATTGCCAATCTTCCCCCTATGTCGGTTAGCATTTCTACATTGCACTTCAAGTACAGAGAGAATATAAAATCCTGCAACAAATTCATCATCCATTGTTTTTAAATTTGCATCGAGCGAGATTGTCTCATCATAGACTTCTCCATACAGAGGGAACTCGAATATTTTCTTCATTTCCCAGAGACGCTGCCAATTTTTTTTTATCATAGAAAATTCACGAGAAATTGAATATAGATCAAAATTCACAAATTTAATAATACAGAAAAATGGATGTTGACCCAGAAAAAAGCATAAACATTACAAGTGTCTCAGTGAAGATATCACAAGCAAGTTCCAAGCCAAAGGCACATAAACCCTAGGGTTGTGGGATGCCTGGTCAAGTACTGCAGCCACAGGCTCAGAACTGATGCACCTCACTCGGAAGACTTCATATGAGTTCAGAGTACAGCAGTTCAAATTTCAGAATTAGAGGACTTCATTTGGTCACTTAACTCACAAATCACTAAATTCAAGGTTCATTGACTAAAGACCATGGGGCCACTGAACACGCTCAAGCTTCTAGATTATCGAAGTGGCTGAAAATCACAGTGCAACTCCCAAACATGCTTAGGAATGATGCTTCAAAGTCTCAAAGCATTTGGACTTCATTCCAATTCAAACCTTAGGTCATTGTGGAAACCGACACTTCCACATGTGAAAATCATCTGAAACTCAAGTGAATATCTTCAAATACATTCAATGACTATCCTTCAAAGTTTCTAGAACATGCGTACATCGTTTGGACCCAAACTTAGTTTAGGTGGATGTTTACTAAGCTCTTTGGGGTCACCGTGCAAAGTGACATCTTATGAAGACCAAATTAGCTGAAATTCTTGGAGAAGGCTCAAATTATATTCAGAAGTAGCGCTACAAAATTGCGAGTCAAATGGATGTTGTTTGACCCAAGTTCAGCAAACATGTCAACTTTGTGTCCGCAACCCCCAAACCTTGCGGTCATTGACCAAAGTCTTGCTTCAAAGTGACCAAAGTTGATGCAATTTGGACACAAAGCTCAACTCACGTTTAGAAATAATTTTGCAAATTTTCAAGCCAAACGGACTTCATCTGATCCTATTTCAGTTACAAGTCAGCTTAGTAGTTAGTGATCGCCCCTTCTAAACCTTGGGATCACTAACTAAAGTTCTGCTTCTAGGAGGTTAAAGTCGATGAAATTTGTATCAAGACTCAAAATGTGCTCAAGGTCAACTCCTTAAAGCTTCAAATCAATAGAACATTATTCGGATAGAAAACAAGCTGACTGCCTGTAATATACGAGGACACTGACTTAGAACCTGTAACAAATGGGCTTCCAGTCAAAATCCTACTTTCAAAAATCCAAATCATATGAAATTTGAATGGACACTTCAAGATGTTCCTGACATCAATTCCTCTAAGTTTCAAGTCAATTCGAGCTCATTTGGGTATCAAATAGCTGAAACAAGGGCCCATTTCATGAAAAGTTAAAGAGAAGGTTGACCACTTCAAAATGTCAAAACATTTTGAAATTTCTATGACACTCTCAAAATGGTGTTAGAAAGCCTCCTTCTAAGTTTTGTGACTATCGGACATTGTTTGGGCTCTAAACTGATAAAAACGGGTCATATATGCAAAAAATCTAAAATTGGGCCTGTATGTGACCATGGCCACGATCAAGGACACCAATAAAGGAGTTATGGATGGTTTTTGGGAGTTATTTTGCTTTGCTTAGAGACATAACTCCTCCACGACCGTAGAAAACCACCCCAACTCCCTCTGAAGGCTATAAAAACATAAGAAGGATCCCTGAATCAACAAGACTGCACACTTTGAAGACTTTGGCCTCTCCTTTGAAGATCATAAGTAACCTTCTTAGTCACTTTGCTTACAATTTGCTCTCATTCTTCCACCTCTCACCAACTTAAGATGAGAAATGGTTTTGACGAAGAAGATATACATGCTTGTTACTTAGAAAAGATAAGTTTCAAAGCCATCAAGTGCAAGGGAACTCCGATGGATGAAATAACGTTTTCTTTGGTCCTCCCACTTGAAGGGGTTTTAGGCCATCACTAAGGTTGTGAATAGGACTCTTTAGGTTTCATTTAGCTCCTTGAAAGTCATAGGATCAGAATGACACAACTCTGGCCTCAATTGTTTTTGCAGAAGCATTCATTCCGAATTTGCACAAACGCGACCTATAACAATGAAGTGGTGACTACCAATGGTCGTAGATGATTCTACAATCTCATTCAATACCCTTAGTGATCATCCAATGCTCCTAAAGTTAGAAGACACAAATTTCAGTACTCATGAAGCACTATAAAGGCAACTAGAGATAAAACAGGGACAAACAATGGCCAAAATGCCCATTGCTTGTCATTGACCGTGGGCCACGATCACTTGCAGGGATCGGTGATCGTAAGCCACGGTCACTGACTCCCTGTTTTCATTTTTTCAGCATTTTTTCATCTTTTTCATGTAATTTCTTTAATTTTCTTAGTTTAAATCACATCTGAGACCAGAGGAAGGGGTTGTAATTTTCTAATACCTATATAGAACCTGCATCCCTGAGGTCAGAATATTGAACCTATGTAATTAAAGGGAATTTAATGATGATCTGTACTTATTTTCCCATTCTTTTGTGTGCTTGAATGTGTAGATGTTGGACTGAATTTTGTTTCATTCATAATCATTTTGAGTGCGATTAGAAGATTGGCGCCTTCTGTGGGGAGTGTGTTAGCTCTAATTTGTGATCAAACTAGGCTAAAAGAAATGAAAAGGTGCCAAAATATATGAAAAAGTGATAAAAAGTGCCGCTGTGAGCTAGTGACCGTAAGTGCTGTGTAAAATGGCTTGTGACCGTAGGATGCTGTGCAAAATGGCCAATGACTGGAAGATGCTGTGTAAAATGGCCGGTGACTGTAGGGTGCTACGTAAAAAGTTCTGTAACCGTAGGATGCTGTGCAAAATGAGTAGTGACTGGGGGTTAACCGTCACTGACCTGTTTTGACCTCAGTTGGACCTATTTAACTCCAAAGACACCTTATTGAAGACCTTTGATGGCTAAGATAGGTTTTGGAGCATTTATGGAGGAACCTTGTACCTTGAAGTGCATCAACTAGTCACTTTAAATGGAGGAACCTTGCACTTTAAGGTGCACGGACCAAATCAACATCCTTGTATGAAATGAAAGAGTGTTAATCCAATCCAAAAGCTTTGTTTATAAGACCTAACAAATATTTATATCAAATTAGTCATAGGAACAACGACATTTGCAATCATGCATCATTCGGGGTCTTGCACTGATGGATCCCTCATAATCATTGTGAAAGTGGTGCACGCTTGATCTAGTGAGCTCTATCCCTTTGGTTGGATCCAACCCTTTCTTGCTTATAAGTCTGACTATATAATCTTGAAATACCGCCAAAATTTTGGTAGCCAAGACTAGTCAGCATAGCATGCTTCTAAGTTTGACTACATAGTCCCAAAACATTGTAAAAATTCTGGTAGCTAGGACTGTTTAGCAAAGCACAATGAGATTGGGTTAACACCTATTTCTAACCATTTCAGTTTATCCAATAAGGAGACCATGTTGGTTTAGAAGGCATTCATAAATCATTTTGGTTAGCCCAAGAGACAATCATGTCGGTTATGAAATTGATGTAGTCCTTTAGGCTTGTTTTTTGTAGAAAAATACCAATGGGTTTCTTGATCATTACTTTTGATGTAGCCAAGGAGAGGCTACTTAAGTTCACCATGACCTAGAATGTTCAATCTACAAAAACACCTAAGCGGGCCAAGATTGACCTTGTTACTCCTACATCAAGTCTCTCAGTCTTTCGGAGGTTCTTTACTCCTGTAATCTAAGTTGCTTTTTCTGATTTGAATGGATCATTAGTGACCACGAAGTCTACTATGAAGAATCAAGTTCTCAAACCTTGGGTTTCCAAAGGTGCCTAAAATCTATTTGGGAGTTTTGTTTGGGTTCAGGAGGAACCTAAACTCAAGATGTAGTCAGAAGGTAGTAGTTTTCACATAATCAAGCATCGTATGGGGGCAAGATAGGTCTGATTCAAGGATCGCAAACCAATGTTCCTGGCAAGCCGCGTGCTACGACTGCCCAGGGTCCAAAGTCAACATCAACCTGACCTAATCAACGGGTCACTAACAATCAAATGCTTCAGGCACTAAAGGATTTTCAGTAGTTCCTTACTCGTAGAAAGGCCTAGAAGAATGCATCCATTCCTAAATGCAATACGTGGTCACCACAACCACATACTTCAAAAACCAATAAGGCTGAGAACAAACCCTTAGCCTCACTTGGAAAAAATACCTTTGACCCTCTAACTTAGAAAGAGGGATGAAGGTTCTGCAGAAGGCGTCTATTTTTAATCATTATAGCACCTACCCCACCATTTTCACCTCAGCGTCTATCATATGCCGCTGAACATAAGAAGAAAAATGAGCAAGTGGTTATTGACAATGTGACCGATCTTGTTCACTTCAAAGACTCGCTCTAGCAAAAACAAAGGAGCAAAAGAAAAAAACAAAAGAGGTGCTGTCGACATTTACTACTTCCGATTCAATGGATTGGGAATGAGTCGTTGGCATTCCAAGGCCGCTGGTGGCCAGGTTCAAAGATCAAACCTTAGCAACCAGGTTGACCAACAAAATCAAAAGGAAAGCCTTGGCTTGCCACTGGGAGTGGACTCAGAAGCTGTTGCAATGCGAGATCACTCAAAAGTGGGTGGTCAAAGAAAATGCTCTTGACTGGACCTCGTCTTAGATGGTTAGTCTAGGTTTTGCTAAAGAGTTAATAAGAGTATGGCTGGGACTCGATCATAAGGGTTTGATTTAAACTCTCATTTAAGTAGGACTTTTGAAGGTCATGTCGAAACTGACTCTGAAGATGATCCTATCACTGTCTTGGATACAAAAGATCGTGTGTATACTTTTTAGGCATTGACATTATCCTATTGTCGTCAGTACACTATGTTTATAGCTGAAAGGAGTGGAACTAGCAAAGATGGAAATGATAATGCTACTAGAAATAAAGATGCTGGTGAAAATGAAGATGATAATGTCAGTGATGTTGTTAAGTAACAAGGAGCTAAGATCGACCACCTAACTGCCTATTTGAAAATCTTAACAGATAAACTAGGTGGTCCGGTCAAAGTTTAGACAAATATTTGTTCGTTGATAGAAGAGAACAAGTAATGATCAGGAGGAATGCAATTAAGACCAATCTGCTCATGGCTCAAATCAAATACTTGAAAGATAAAGTGAAGACCGCAGGTTCCTCTAGTGATCATTTATCAAGACTTGGTCTTCACACAGATTCTAAAAAGCACGTAACCTTCAAGGGGGTTGAAGAAATACTGACAAAATCAAATGTGAAAACTAGGATGAAAAAAAAGGGTATCACACCAAAGTACCCTTTAAAGTTCGATCTTGTTCAATTTCCACCAGATTATAAGCTTCCAACTTTCCAACCATACCTAGGGAAGGGGTCAGCTTACCAATACATCGTGCATTTCAATTCACTTCTTGGAAGTTTACCAAAATTTGATGTAATGACAATAAGGTTGTTTGTTAGCATACTGAAAGGAGTAACCTTTGATTTGTACAAGCAGTTACCAGAACTCTTTTTCAGGACATGGCTAATCACAAAATAAAACTTCTTGCTCCACTTCCAAGAGGAACATCAGATAGTCACCTTTGCCATGCTCAATAGCACAAGGCAAGGAGACAATGACAACCATCTCAAAGGGCAACAATTGAAATGTTTAACACCAATTTGCAACCCGAAGTGAAGGCTATTGTATTTAGTCATAAAACTAAGTCTCTGGACCAAATGGTTGAGTTTGCCACTGATGCAAAATTGATCCTCAACAAGATCAGTCAAAAGAAGGCAAATTCTCAAAAGACAAAGTCATCTTCATCTTCTGCAGTAAAACCAAAGAAAAAGGAGGTAGTATTTAATGTGCAAACCTCCTTAAAAGCCTCAAAACACAAAGAATAAAGAAAAAGGAATATGAGAAGGAAGAAAACTAAGTATCCCTCTGAAGGGGAAATTGAAGTGATCTTCTAGTCATTGATGGATAGCAACAAGATTAAACTTCCGCTAATGAAGAAACCTGAACAAGCATATCGCATCAATGATCCTAACTACTACACATACCATAAGTTGGTGTCACATCTTCTTAAAGACTATTTTATTCTGAAAGAGAAAGTCACTAAGATGTGGAAGAATGGAGTGATAAATTTTGATTGGAAGTATGATTCTGCTCCGGTCAATATGATCTCCTTCGGACAATTTGCATATGTTGTTGTACCTTCTCCACCGAAATCAATGATGGTTGAATTCTGTGTTGTCAATGTAATGCATGATGCACAAGGTCTGATACTAGTTAATACTTTTTTAGGAGAAGAAAGTGGGTCCACTCAAACTTAATAAATAATGGAGGCTAAAGAAAGGTTAAAACCAAACCCACACCTGCAGAAAAGAAGAAGCTTAAGAAGAAGGAAAAGGCAATAGAAGCATCTGCTTTAGAAGAACCTTCTAAGCTAGTCAAAAGTCATTTACTTTGGCTAACTTCATCATTCCAATTCCAAAGGATGAGCAAGAACCACCGATATCCAGTTATAATAGGATATCATGGGATGGTACACCTCCTAATTTGGATGATAAGGAAGATTGGTCAGACTTTTTGACTTCGATGATGATCAGTGGAAAGATGAGGAAGAACTACTAGTATCTAGTTACAATTGGATATTATAGGATGGCAATCCTCTTAATTCGGATGATGAGGAAGATTGGTCAAACTTCTTTGACTTTGATGATGATTAGTGGATTGATGACTACTTCACCGACGAATACCCCTCTGATGAGGATAAGAGTTTTGAACAAATTTTCGATCTTTAAATAGGTACTCTTAACATCAAACATGGTCTTAACACAATGTCAATGACCCTTTATTATCTACATAAATAGAGTGTAAGTGGTTGTTCGAGTGATCCTCCTCCTTTTCCACTACCTCTAGAGATTCATCCAAATCCTTTGCCTTTAGTTAAATCCATTAGGACACAACAATATCAAGCATTGTCTTCTGGTTCACAGGTAGTGACCTCTATACCAAATGGTTCTCTTGAACTAAGTGTTGAGCCAACTTCTTTGAAGCTGGACTCCGAACCAAGCTCTCAATTCATTAACTCCAAAGCAAATGGTGAACTGAAATCGTGAAAGGAACACAATGAATTCAGTATCGGCAGTCTTGCTGTACCTCAAAAAGTCTTCCAAGTTTAGGATAATCTCTCTGATTTAGAAAACGAAATGCTGCTGGCACTTGCTTTGGTAGTCATTAGCATTTTTGCTCATGAACCCTCAATGTCTTAAGTGGTTTCTGACAATGCAAATCAAGAGGCAGGCTTTTAAGAAGTCGTCTAGCTCTTTGCTGAACTTGAAGAAGTCAATGCCATAAGAAGAGATACTCAGCAAGAGGTTGACCAAACAACATAATCAATGATGGCACTCACTTTGATCGCAACTATAGAGTCAACTATGACATACCTTCTTCTTCTTCTTATGTAAACCTTTCAGAGAATAATCCAAATGCAAATATAACTTCTTCAATAAACAAAAGCTAATGAAAGACCATCAGAGCCATTAACGTATGATATTGTTGAACACTTTAAGCACATACCTACACGACTTTACAGTTTTGATCTTTTGCAGATGTCTAAGGAGACTTGTAACAATTTCATAGAAGCTTTACAGGCTTTAGATACTAATAACCAAATTCATGTGGAGCAAGTCCATTAGATAGAGAGGAACTATCTTAAAGCAAAGTCCAAAAGGCCTCAGAAGCAATGTATGGAATGTCTTTCCATTCACAATGCTTCCAAGGCCACCATTTCCTTCGCCAAAGATGATATTCTCTTAGGTGACATGAACCACACAAGGTCACTTTACTTTACAGCCTACTTCAAGGACATACCTGTTCAAAGATTTCTAGTTGACCCAGGATAGGCTTTGAATCTCATCATAATTACAGTTCTTTAGGAACTCAGCATCTCGGTGAGCATGCTATTTACTACCAAAACTTCAATCTAAAGCTATGATGGAGAGTCCATGATCGCATTGGCAAGATTCTGAATCGATTCCAGCTAGGTGATCTAACTTCGAAGCCACTTTGCATGTGGTAAAGACGGGCGCTTGTTACAACATCCTCTTGGGAAGGCAATAGCTTCATGACTATTCCATAATGCCTTCCATTCTTCATCAATGCCTCAAGTACATTAATGATGAAGGCGAGATGCATTGCGTCTTGGTAAATGAAAAGCCATTCAAAGACAAGGAGGTCTATTTCACTGATGTAGCCATGTTTCAGGAAAGACCTGCAAAGTTTAAACCAGATACAACAAACTCTCCAGTGGATGATGATCTGGCAGAACCCTTTACCATCTCAAAAGAAAAGAAAACCTACCCAGGGTTTGGCAAAAGACCTGAATCCGAAAAGAAGTTGGAATCTACAAAGAAACTGATGGTCAAAATTGTGGATACCTAACTTCCTTTGGTGATCAAGGCCAAATCTAAAATCAAATAGTTTGATCAACCCTTGGTCATATTCACAAAGCCATCTAGGACAAAGTAAGTAGTCCCTGTTATTCATTCAAGGAAGACATGTAGTCTGGTTATGTATATATCTCCTGCTCAAAACTTGGTAACACCAATTGAGTACTTTTTAGTGCCATTGAGAAATGGTGAACTACTTATTACAAGATAGGGAAGGCTCTCTTATCCAACAAATGTAATTTCCTTGGTTAGTGACATAGATCTTGACTAAGAAAACAATTGTAATGACCCGAAATCTGGATTCCCTAACCTCCTTCCTACTAGTAATCCCTATGAATAGGGGAAGTTATCAATGCATTAGTACCAGTGCAACAACAACTCATCCATGAGTGACTACCAAAGAGTCCTACACTCTTCTTTAACTTTAGGCCCCACATAATTAAAGTCATGCTCTTATTATAACTTTCTTCATTTATATTTATTTGATGCCAAAAGGTCCCACATGCTTCACTAAAGTTTTATTATTAATGATTTCCTATCAAATGAGACCCATATTTGCTATGTTTTGAAATTACAAAAAAACCCCTCATATTTTCTAAAAATTACAAATAAGTGTTATGATTTCCAAATCGAGCCCTAACCGTGTTCTTGCCCTAATTTTGCCTTAATTGTTCAATGGGAGTTGATTCCTCCTAATTAAACCTTGACTGTTCCCTAATTCAAAGTAGTGAATTTTACTAATTCAATGTTTAATTTTCAAAACTAATTAAAATTATTTTAAAATTAATATCTGGGGACGGGTCCTTACATACTCCCTCACTTAAGGAAATTTGGTCCTCCAAATTTAATTTTATTATAATATTAAGATTTTATATTCTCCCCCACTTAAGAAAATTTGGCCCACCAAATTTAGTGAGAACTAGAGAAAATGGATGGAACACATAAGTTAGTATGACTAGAGTATACGTACATGAGAAAATGATATTCTAACTAACTAGAGTATACGTACGTGAGAAAATGATATTCTAACTAAGTCATAATAAATTTCATTCCTAAACTTTTACTTGATCTCATAGAATGTCTTAAAGTTCCTAGAGTGTTTTATTATCCTAGAAACTTGTGTCTGTTGACACATACAAAAAAAAATTTACAAATGTTGTAGCGAAGACATTATAAGCAAATTCCAAGCTAGGGATACATAAACCTTGAGATTGTGGAATGGCAAGTTAAGTACTGCATCTATATGCTCAAAGCTAGTGTAATCCATTCAGAAGACTTCAGATGACCTCAGAATACAGCATTTCAAGCTTTAGAGTTAGTGGATTTCGTTTCGTCACTCAACTCACCAAATACCAAATTCAGGGTGCATTAACCCAAAAACTAGGGGTCACTGAACACACTCAAGGTTCTGGACCATCAAAGTGGGTCAAAGTCACATGGCAACTCTAAGGCATGTGTGGGAATGATGTTTCAAAGTTTCAAAGCATTTGGACTTCATCTTAGTTTAAACCAAGATTTAGTGACTGTTTGCCAGCTTCTTGGGTTAATGTGGGATTTGACATTGCCACATGTCAAAACAAGCTCAAACTCAGAGGAATGCCTTCAAATGCACCAAAAGACTATCCTTCAAAATTTGAGAGCATTTGGACATCATTTGGATCCAAACTCAGTCCAGATGGTTATCTGCTATGCTCGGCGGGGTCATTGTGCAAAGTGACATGAAGATCAAATTAGCTGAAACTCTCGAAGAAAGCTCAAATTATGCTCAAGGAAGGTTCCACAAAATTTCAGGTTAAACAGACATCATTTGACCCAAAGTCTACAAGCATGTTAACTTCGGGTCATTAAAGCCCAAGCCACGAAGTCTCTAATAAAAGTCCTACTTTCCGATGTCCAAAATTGATGAAATTCAAAGAAATACTCCAAGATGTTCCTAACGTAAGTCCCTCCAAGTTTCAAACCAAACCGAGGTCATTTGGGCCTCAAATAGTTGAAACAAGGGCCCACTTCATGAAAAGTCAACTGGAGAGTTGACCAATTTCAGATGGTCAAAATGAGCTGAGACTTCTATGACACACTCAAAATAGTGTCAAGAAGCATCCCTCCAAGTTTTGTGAAGATTGGACTTCGTTCGGACCCCAAACAGGTGAAAACGGTTCACAAATGCAAAAGTCCAAAAATGGGCCTTGGGAGTGACCGTGGTCTGTTCATCAAGGGAGTTGACCAACTTCAGATGGTCAAAACAAGCTAGAACTTTTATGACATGGTCAAAATAGTTTCAAGAAGCTTCCCTCCAAGTTTTGTGGTGATTGGACTTCGTTCGGACCCCAAACAGGTGAAAACAAATCACAAATGCAAAAGTCAAAAAATGGGCCTTGGGAGTGACCTTGGCCTGTTCATCAAGGGAGTTGACCAACTTCAGATGGTCAAAACCAGTTTAAACTTTTATGAGATGGTCAAAATAGTGTCAAGAAGCTTTCTCTAAGTTTTGTGGCAATTGGACTTCGTTTGGACCCCAAACAGGCGAAAACGGGTCACAAATGCAAAAACTCGAAATTGGGCCGCGGTCACGGACCCCCAAAGGACACTTTCTGCAGTTTTAGATGGCTTTCTTCACTTCCTTTCGAAGTGTAACTTCCCACAACTCCCGTCAACTCCCTGGAATTGCCAAAAACCACCTAAAGGCTTTATAAAAGGGGTAGTATTTGAAGGAAGGGGACACAGTAAACAGACAGAAAATTCCAAGAACAAAAGCACTCAAAAGGCATCTAAACGAAGAGACATAGCAGCATTCCACGACCCTTCCCTCCCCTTTTCTCAGTTACCAAGGTGAGCAAGAAAGTTCAGAGGAAGAGGAGAGGAAAGGGTGGCTAAGGAACAAACCATGTTCATGCATTGATGACTATTCGGAGGATGACGTTGTCATCTTTGTTTTTCTCATTTGGGGGGGGGGGGGGGGGTGGGGTTTCTTAGCCATTACAAATGTTGTGAACAAGCCCCTTGCCCCTCATTTTGTTCCTTGAAAATGATAGGTTCAAAATGACACAACTTCGGCTTCTTACGATACCCTCTTCGGACTTAAACAAAAGACAGTCCGTCAATATGAATGATAAATTACAAAGTTTTCAATTGATTCCATGGTTGAATTCGATCTTCTCAATGGTTATTCAACACCCTAAGAGTCATAAAAAGGAGTTCTAGCATTTGAAAAAGAGTTTGAAAGAAGAATTAGCATGAACAGCATAAGAAACGGAGACAAACAGTGACGGAACGATCACTGTTTGTTAGTGACCGTGACTCACTGTCACTGGCCTGGGGCAATGACCATGGGTCACGGTCACCCCCCATTTTCCCTCTTTTTTTTTGCATTGTTTTCTATTTTGTGTACATTTTCTTGTATTTTCCAAATTGAGATCACATCTAAGACTTGAGGGAGGGGTTGTAAACTTTGCAAACTCATGTAAACAACCTGCACCCCGAGGTCAGGGCATCAGAACCCATGTAAACAAAGGGAAATTAATGATGAACTGTAGTTAATTCCCATTCTTCTTAATGCTTGAAGTGCGTGAATGTTGGACATTGAATCCATTACACGTTTCCATGCCACATTTTAAGCGTGATCAGTGTCTCTGATACCATTTTGTGACGACTAGAAATTTAGATTTCCTAAACTCCTTCCTACTGGTAGTCCTTGTGAATAAGGGAAGTAGTTAACCGAATAGTACTAGTGCAATAACAACTCATCCCTGAGTGACTACCAAAGAGTCCTACACTCTTCTTTAACTTTGCAGCCCACATCATTAAAGTCATGCTCTTATTATAACTTTCTTTATTTATATTTATTTGATACCAAAAGGTCCTACATGCTTCACTAAAGTTTTATACTTAATTATTTCCTATCAAATGAGATTCATATTAGCTATGTTTTGAAATTACACCAAAACCCCTCATATTTCCTAAAAATTATGATGTGCTTTCTCCTAGTAGCAGAATGTCACCAATGAGGTTTAATTCTCTTGTTACTTTTAGCCAACTTATGTTGACATTACGATGCAGTAGTGAGTCATCTTACAATATATCAATAGATGGCTTCATTTAGTGGAAAGATGTGAAAATCCTCCACATTGCTCAGCATGGATTTATCTATGCTCGATAGGCTTAAGACTGACTCTTTGCAGCTTGACAATGGTAATGGAGTCTCAAACCTTTGACAAGATGTCTCGAATTATTTCATCCATTAAAGTAGTACTCTATCGTCTACGCAGAAGATCCAGACAGATGCGCCTTGTGCATGTTGTCTTAGTGGTTAGAGAGTCATGATTGCACTTAAAATGATGATGAACGTAGCAGAATCAAGTCCAACATTCACATATTCAAGTACAAAGTAGAATAGGAAAATAACTACTATTCATCATTAAATTCCCTTTAATTACATGGGCTTAATGCTCTGACCTTGGGGATGCAAGTTGTTTACAATTTTTGAAAAATTACAATCCATCCTTCTAGTCTCATATATGATCCAAACTAGAAAATTAAGGAAAATACATGAAAAGTACAACAAAATGCAAAAATTGGAAGAAATTAGGAAAAATAGGGGTGGTGACTGTGGCCCATGGTCACCAACAGGCAGTGGCCATTTTTGCCATTGTTTGTCCCCATTTTTGGAGTTGTTTGCTTTTACAGTGCCATTACAGTATTGGAAACTGTATTTTTGACTTTAGGAGCGTTGAATGATTGCTAAAAGCATTGAATTCGACCGTAGAATCACTTACAATCTTTGATAATCACCACTTTTTTTCTCATGGATTGCTTTTGTGCAAATCTGGGAAAGGTGCTTTTGCACAAGCAACTGATGCCAAAGTTGTGTCATTCTAATTTTATGATTTTCAAGGAACAGAATGTAACACTTCGACCCAACTTAATTCAGATTAGCGACCGATTCACGATGACTTAGTTGTTAAGTGTGTTTTGCTTTTGTTTTTTTTTTTGTTCCACGTTATGGATAGGTAGTTGGGTTGAGTTTGACCTGGTTTAGGTAGACATAAGCCCTTTTTCGTAATTTGAGATTTTGTAAGACATTGTCATTTACGGATTATCTTGGCATCAACACGTGTCTTTCGTTGAACCTGTTAATTCCTATAACTGCGTCGTTTGCAAAAGATGTCAATTGTTTCTATTGGACCGTCATTTGATTTGAATGGTAAATAGCTTTAACGCTTGGACTTCCTTGTAATTTCTCTTATCCTTATTTTATATAAGTCACCGACTCTCTCATTTTTCATCTTCAACGGCTTCTTCTTCTTCTTTCTTTTTCTCGATCAAGCCAAGGAAGAAGGATCTTGTGCACTTCTACCTTTGAATTCTTACTTGTGTAGTTTGAGTAAAGTAAGCTTTGGGTTTTGATTTTTCTCTTCTTTTCATCTTCATGCCAGTCTTTATACATGCTCTCACGTTCTCCTCTCTTTTTCCTTTTTCTGCATGTATGGGAGATTAGAATTGCGTGTAGACGGTGAATTTGAGCCCAAGGACAATAGTTTGCATGTTTGAACTCATTTGAGGCAAGTATAAGGATGATTTGTATGAACCATATTGGTATATGTTTGATTTTGAATAATCTCTTATATTGACATGTGAAAAGAGGTGTTACAGCGCAATTCGTGTTAATTCCCATCTATTTGATGTGTTTTGCCCCTTTTTGTACACCTCTAGTTGATTCCGTAACAGGTTCAGGAAACGACTCTGCGCAGTCACGGCTAAGTCGTAAGCTGCCTACAACTCAGAGTCCAGAAAGCTGTAAACCAGATTTCTTCTACAGTTAGGTCACGACTAAGCCGTATAATGTACTACGGCTAAGCCGTACCCAGCCGTAGATCAATACAGGGTTGCAGTGTTTGGAATAACTAAGAGTTGACACTTTTGTAGGCCTTCTACGGTCTAACCACGGCTAAGCCGTGAAGTGTGCTATGGCTAAGCCATACCCTTGCCGTGGCTGAGCTGTAGAACAAAAACAGGGCTAAGCCGAAAATACGGATGTATAGTAAGGGGAACCACGGTTGAGCCGCGGTGCATGTTATGGCTAAGCCGTAAGATGCCTACGGCTAAGCCAAAAGGTCACCCACGGCTGAGCTGTAAGACTTGGGAAAAGTAAGAAAGACAGAATTGAAGAGACCTTGTAGGACCTTTGAATTAGAATGTAGGTAACCCTGACTTGCCCAACGGGTTATGATGAGAATTGCATGAATGATCTTGAGGGCTACGACTCATTCATGTACGTTATCTAGTTGTTAAGCACCTCCCTATGGATGTTGGTTTAAGGGACTTCGATGCACACTTATGATACGATGCAACACTAGACAACAGTGCATTGGATAACTTAAAATTACATAATCATGCACGGTTAGAAACATTGGATAACTAGATTAGGGTTTGCTTGTAAATGATCTTGATTCGATCGAATATTGATTTGCATGGCATCTTGCATGACGCTTATTGACCTCCACTTTTCAGTATGGTTGGTTAGTTTTCGTCTTGAATGTTCGTATGGTTTGGTTACTCGATATGTCTGCAGAACTTTGAGTATTGTACGCATGTATGTATGCTTGTACCGTATGCATGTATGATATATGTTTGGACCTTATGCACGTATGATATATGCTTGACACGATATGGATGATCTACTCAAAGTCTAGTATATGATCGACTCTATATGGTTAGGCATTACTCAGCCTCAGCCTTAGGATACCTGACGGGGTTAAATTTAGCGTAGTTTATATGGCCTCGCTGCAGTGAGTTTATGTCTTGGGGCTTCTGGACCCCAGGAATCCGAGACCCATTCGTACCCTGGCCCAGTCGATGGTGTTCTTAGCATAGATATAAGATCCCCTTTTGGGAGCATATGCCACATGTAGTAGCCACCTAGTTATGTACACGACACGTATACAGTGATTTTGATAGCATGCTTTATTTAATGCACAACTATTTAGTATACGAATTTGAAATGCTGTGATTGATATCATGTTACTTATTTTATTATACAATATGTGTTAACTTGTTATTGCTTATACTTGACTGAATCATTGTATTCATGAGTTGTCTTTGGTGTTGCAGGCTTAGATACCCCGACTGACCCCTTGTCGGTCAATCAAACTCCAAGGGAGGCCCCCGATATCCCATTCGGACTAGAGGAGTAGATGTAAGCACTCCATTGGAGAGCGACACACATACACATGCATATAGGTCTCCTTTATTTTGAGATTTGACACGTTGGATCCCTTTATGATTTGTAAATTATATTTTGATTCGTTTTGTATAACTCTGACCTCTATGTAATCTTTTGTTAATATATCTTTCCGTTTTGTTTGGCACGTGTGAACTTTCCCTTGTGCGTGTGCATTTAGACTGGGTCTAAGTGTATAGGCATGGGAGTACTTGTGTCATCAGTTAGTTTTTAACTAACTCCCAATCTCCTGGGCTCGGGTTCTGACATACGTATTGTATGTAGGGCTGTTAAAGGGCCGGGCCCGGGCTGGGCTTAGGTAAGCCCTTATCCTACCCTGACATGTGCGGGCCGGGCCTAACTGAACAAAGGCCCTCGACTTTTATGGTGGGCCTATAATTTTTAGGCCCTTGCCCAACCCTCAAGGGCTAGGGCCGGGCCAGGGCCGAGCCAGGGCCAAAAGAAAGGGGAATTTTTTTCTTTAATGGAAATAAATCTTTTATATGCGGCAACTTATGCCACCACCACCAACCAACCTTATACAAACCCTCCTCCTTTGTCCAGGCTGGGGACCGGCAATGCAATGCAAAAGGCAGCATGGTGGAGTTAAAAACTTTTTTTTTAAAGGCATTGGTGGTGGGATAAAATCATTTTTACAATATAAAACATAAGGTGGATAATAATAATTCTATAAATGATAACAAATATATAACAAATAATAATAATTCTTTATTTAATTATTTAATCTACTTTAGAATATCTAAAAGATCATCGAATGTATTATTATCATTGTGTTGCTGTGTACGTATCCAATCTTTTGTGCAAATTAAGACTTCTATAATCTCAAATTTTAAACAATTCCTATATTGATCAAGTACTCTTCCTCCCATATTAAATGCTGATTTAGAAACAACTGTAGAAACAAGAATTGCTAAACTGTCATAAGCTATTCTGAAGAAAATTGGATATTTTGTTGAATCAACTTTCCACTAATCCAATTTATTGAAAATTTCAGATTTATCCATTTGAAAACACTTGGCTGTAGCATGGACATGGCTTGTGTCAAAAAGTTTTACAGGCCCAAAAGGCTTGTGTATATTATATATTTTATATTAAGATTTAATAAATAGCGGGCCAGGCCGGGCCCCCTCGGGCGTAATTAGTCAAGCCTAAGCTCAGCTCTCTAGATGCGGGCTTTTAAAAATAGAGCCCTACCCTACCCTCGGGCTTTAGATGAAAAAAATAAGCCCTCATTTTGAGGGCTTTTGCGGGCCGGGCCGGGTGGGGCACCCTCTCTAATGGGCTGGATTGACAGCCCTAATTGTATGGTATCAGAGTATTCTTGCTCTCGTTGATAAGCATGTAGGCATGTAGAAATGTGGTGCGGACACGACTGTAATTATTTGGTTTGTACCTTTTTGGGGAATAGTGTAGTTGGGAATGTCTTCTGTTTGAGTATTACTCTTTTGCATTTTGCAGGATATGGCTTTTAGCTTAGGTCTTAATAACAATTATGGAACGAATAAAAGCGGGTCCGCACCGTCACCACAGGCTATGAGCACAGACGAGGGCATCCTCATGCTATTCCAGTCTATACAGGCTCAGTCACAGTCCATGCAGAACTTGCAAGCACAAGTTGCGACCATACTAGATAGGTAAAGCCAAACACTAGCCCAATCCCATGTGGAGCAACAGGTGGTCTTCCAGTCGAAGGAAAACGACCCGAATGCACTGTATGATAAGTTTCGCAAAAGAGGAGCCACCGAATTCTATGGGAATGAAGAACCACTTAAGGCGGGGCAGTGGCTTGAGCATACCGAAGACCTTTTTGAGATTGTGGTGTGTACTAATAGACAGAAGGTAAGACTGACAGCGTCGATGTTCCTAGATGTCGCTAAGACTTGGTGGAAGAGTCTGAAGGACTTGTATAAGGACCTTCCTAGTGTGACTGTTTGGGAGACGTTTAAGAAACAATTTAGAAGGAAATTTATTCCGGTTCATGTACATAGAGCCAAAGAAGTCGAGTTCTTAGCCCTACGCCAGCAGCAGATGACTGTGGCGGAGTACGTGCATAAGTTTATGCAGTTGTCGCATTTGCTGCAGATATGATTAACACTAAAGAAAAGAAGGTGAATCGTTTCGTTGATGGCCTGGACCCCCGATACATGCATCATGTGACAGCTTTTTAGTGATCAGCCACATTTGATGATGTAGTGGACAAGGCCTATTTTGTCAAGGCCATTCATCAAACAGAACGAGTTGCTAATCCTAAGAAGCATGCGCCATTTGGTGCACGGGGGCAAGTACAGAAAAAGATGAAAGGCAAGTAGGGTACTTCCAGTTTGGCCAGTGTGACATACGAGCACTGTGGCAAGAGCCACAAGTTAGAGCTATGTTGGAGGAAGATAGGAGCTTGTTTCATTTGTGGCTCCAGGGATCATCTAATGGTTAGTTGTTCTAAATACAAGTCTTCCTAACCTCCACAATCCAATGCTCCTGCTGCTACAGCTTCTGGCAGATTAAGTGTGTCAACAGCTCCAAGCAAGCCCCCAATTATTTCGTCAGGGGTAGAAACCGCAACGTTAGATTGCTTGCGCCTATGCAGCTACTCATGAAAGTGCCGAGGAGGCAAACGTGGTTGAAGGTACTCTTTTGATTTCTCAAGCTGAAGCTTTAGCTTTATTTGATTTGAGATCTATGCGTTTGTTCGTAGCAACTCAGTTTGCTGACCGGTTACAGCAGCTGCCTAAGCTGCTACCGTATGTGTTGGTGGTATCCACTCCAGTTGGCAAGAGAGTGGAGTGTAATGTATACTACCCCCAATGCGACGTGCTGATCGACGATCATCATTTGCCAGTGGATTTGATTTTGTTGTCAATGTTGGGTTTTGATGTGATCCTTGGAATAGATTGGTTCGCGCGAGATCTTGCTTGTGTTAACTGTTACAACAGGACGATTTACTTCGATCTAGGCAGAGGCTTCCGTTTCGAGGGCAGTAAGAAGAAATGCCCAAGGCGTGTTATCTCTGCATGCAAGGAAGATCGATTGATATGCAAAGGGTGTGAAGGCTTCATTGCCTTTATCTCGAAGAAGAAAGATGCTAAGCAGCTGGGAGAGATTCTGGTGGTTTGTGATTTCCGGGATGTCTTTCCTGACGATGTGCCGGAATCACCTCCTGTGCGGGTAGTGGAATTTGCTATTGATCTTGTTCTAGGCACAGCACCGAGTAGTAAAGCTCCGTATCATATGGCTCCAGCAGAATTGTTAGAATTGAAAAAGATATAGCAAGATCTTTTGGACAAGGGTTTCATACGCCCGAGTGTCTCACCCTGGGGAGCGCCGGTATTGTTTGTGAAGAAGAAAGACGGCACCTTTCGGATGTGCATTGACTACTGGCAGTTGATTAAGGTGACAATAAAGAACAAGTATCCCTTGCCACGGATTGATGAGCTGTTTGATCAACTTCAGGGTGCAGTCTATTTTTCGAAGATTGATTTGAGGTCTGGATATCACCAGCTAAGGGTGAAAGGTGAGGACATTCCTAAAACTGCCTTCAGGACACGGTATGGACATTATGAATTTCTCGTGATGCCTTTTGGGTTAACCAATGCACCTGCAGTAGTTATGGCTTTGATGAACCAGATTTTTGCTCCTTTCCTGGATCAGTTCGTTGTGGTGTTTATAGATGACATTTTGGTGTACTCGAGGATAGTTGAGGAGCAGAAGGAGCACTTAAGGAAAGCCTTGACTCTGTTAAGAGAGCATCGACTATACGCTAAGCTAGCGAAATGTGATTTTTTGCTTGAGCAGGTCGCATTTCTGGGTCATACCATTTCACGGGAAGGTTTAGCAGTTGATCTGGCTAAAGTGGAGGCAGTTGTGAATTAGCCCAGCCCAAGGATGGTGATAGAACTTTGGAGTTTTCTTGGACTGGCAGGCTACTATCGTAGATTTGTCCACAATTTTGCAAAGATCTCTCCTTTGACTAAGTTGACTTGGAAGAATGTATCTTTTAATTGGACTGGGGAGTGTGAAGCCAGCTTCCAGACATTAAAGGAAAAGTTAACTACAGCTCCAATGTTGGCCTTGCCGGATAGTGATGAAGGTTTTGTGATATACTCGATGCCTCTCGAGTTGGATTGGGATGTGTATTGATGCAGCATGGTAAGGTGATTGCGCATGGATCAAGGCAACTTCGGGAGCATGAGAAGAACTATGCCACACATGATTTAGAACTAGTAGCCATCATGTTTGCGTTGAAGCTTTGGAGACATTACCAATATTGAAAGTGCAATAACTAGATCTCACCAAGTCTTGGAGGTGGGGGTGAATAGGACTATTAAAAATTTCTTTTCAAGAATTAGGTTTTATTAGTGGGCAATCTGAAAGATTAATTAAAATTGAGAGTCCCCAAGAAGATTCAAGAGAGAAATTCAGAGTTGTGAGTGTTTACAGTATGTAGAAATGCAACTAGAGTAACAAAGATGTAGCTTAGAAAAGATGATCAACTCAAGTGACAAGAATGCAAGGCAACATCCACACACAACAAACAATAAACACAGTGATTTATAGTGGTTCGGTCCTAGACCTACATCCACTCTCAAGAGCAATCTCTCTTGGTTACACTAAATAAGAGGTACTTACATAACATCCACCTCTTACAACAGTTTTTGAATCGGTGGTTTGTCTTCCACCAACTGGGGTTTTTGATCAGGTGGTTGATCCTTGATCTAGTCCGCCAACTACAACAATTTTTGATGCGGTGGTTTGTCTTCCACCAAATACAGCAATGAGAATTGAAATATTAAAGAACACCTAAACAAGGAATTGTATACCTTGGTTTTGAGTGGTGCTCTTGATGCTTGAAAGACTACCTCCAAGCTTTGGCCTCTTGTTCTTGCTCCTTGGTGATGAAGATCTTCAGATGAGTGCTTAGCCAAGGGAAGAGGTTTTAAGAGGGTTTGGAAGGCTAAGGTATTCTCTCAGATTTAATGGAGCCTTTCCTAAATCACCAACTGCTCTTCTTGTAACAATAATGGCACTTTTTGGTGTGGGAGAGTAGGTGGTTGTGGGAGCTTTGAAGATGATTTTAATGGAGGTGCAAAGGCTTAGCTATACTAGTGATTTTCATAGTCATAAATTCAGTGGTTGGAGTAAGGGAGAGGTCCTCTTTAAATACAGATAAGCTCCAACGGACAGATCTACGGCTAAGAACAGAATGGTCTACGGCTTAGCCGTAAGCTCTGACAACATCCAACGGCTAGTTTGACCAGATTCAACAAAAGTTCCTTCTTACGGTTAAGCTTACGGCTTAGCCGTAAATCCTTATATGGCTTAGCCGTGAGCACCTTTCGGCCTAGCCGTGGGTCAGCCGTAAGCTGAAATCTCCCAAAAACTGCTCTCTGGAGAGTGGCCCGTAATCTTTACGGCTTAGCCGTGAATCACCCTACGGCTTAGCTGTGAAGGCCTTTCGGCTTGGCCGCAAAGTCAACCGTAGGCATTATATGGCCAAATGCACTTTCTGGATTGTGGCCCGTAGATTTTACGGCTTAGCCGTGAAACACACTACGGCTTAGCCGTAACATTTTTCGGTGCAGCCGTAGAGTCAGCCGTAGAACAAAATGATTCAAAATATACTCTCTGGAGAGTGAGCCGTAGGATCTACGGCTTAGCCGTGGTCCAAGCCGTAGAACAAAAACTGGGTGTTTGAAAACCCTAATTTCCTATTTTATTTCTATGGACACTAGGGGTCATAGTTACCTTATCCCTTGGCACTCACAAAGGATTTTCTTGAATGATCTTGAACTTCTTTGAACTTGCTTAGTCTTCATTGATAGGTCTTTCTTGAATGGTCTTGAACTTCCTTGAACTTGGCTTGATCTTCAATGTGAACTAGGTCGTTCTAGAACTGAACTACACTTTGGTCACGTAATTGACAACGCACTCTTACAATGACACTAACAATCTCCCCCTTTGTCAATTTCGTGACAAAATTACATAATGTGAAGAAGATGCAACATTTTAGCTCAGCAATTGGGATACAACAAGTATTACATTAGTGAATACACCTTAAGCACCCACATCTACATACACAACACTTTGAAGCTCCCCCTTTGAAGATGCTTAACCTGCAAAAGGCGGCAAACACAATCTACTAGAAAGGTGGGAGGTTAGAAAGCTCCCCCTAAAAACATGCATACAATTCTCCCCCTTTTTGGCACAATATTGACAAAGAGATAAAGCATAAATAAGAACAGAAGTGCACACAAAGAGAAGCAGTTGCGAAGTAATGGCTAGATTAGATTAGAAATTAGGAGCAGTACAACCATATCAAGAAATACATCACCCATAAGAATCAACGAGATAACAAACAAGACCAACAGGTGAAGTACAGCCACTGCCCAAAATACAAAAAGAAGACAATAATAGACATCAATCAGAAGGAGGAGAGGGGGAAGGAATCGCCACATCGTCTCTCCGGCAGCTTTTGGAGATCTTGGACAGGTATTGAAAAGATTTCTTCAAGAGCTTCTCCATCTTAGTTTGCCTTTGTTCGAGGGAGGTCAACTGAGCTTCAAACGAGGAACAGGAAGAAGCCGGGGGAGGAACCGGAACCGGGGAAGCGGTAGAGGGTGCTGCAGGAAGAGACTCATTCGGTGAATCATCTTCATCTCCGGAGTCAGGAAGTTGGGGACCAGCTGCCTGTTGTTTGGAGAAGCGCATGTTCTGAATATTAACTGTGCCAAAGGTGGGGTGAGACTCAGGAGCTTCATCTGAAGGTAAAGTGACCCCACACTGAGAGGCGACGCGAGTCATGAGATATCCAAAGACGCATGCATTGGTGCCTCTGCCTGGGCACAGCCAAAACCTAATAATGGTAGCACAGATGAGAGATGGAAGACACACTCTGACCCCCATTTGGACTGAGTAGAGGACATTAACCATGAACGGGGTTAGGTCAGAGAAATTCCCCCTCCGAGGATAGATGTTACAGGTGAAGATAGCATGGAGGATCCGGTAATAAGGAAGTAGGGAGGCTGCAGGAAGGAACCCCTTGTCCTTCCATGGGACGGTGGCTCCACAGAGAGCGAAAGTGGCAGTTTGTTTTTCATCTTCGGATAGAGAATCCGAGATGACCGAAGGGGGGTTATCGGAGAGAGGCACACACAAAAGGGCTGAAATGATGGCAGGGGTGATGGTATTGGTGCCATCAGTGAACTCAAGGTCAAAGGACAAAGAGTCTAATGATGTGTGTGTGATGGATGCATACATGGTATGCACAATCGAGGGGAAGCCAGGACCACCCCATTTCAGAATATTTTCCCACCCAACGTGGGTGAGAAGTGTATGGACTTCATATGTCTCAACGGCGAGAATAGTGACATCGCGTTCTACAGTAATGGGTCTGGAAAAGAAGGACCGATCACGAGTGGGTTCCCGTGGAACCAAAACTCGGGGAGAGGGTGGAGATGGCTGACGAGGCCGGGAAGAGCTACTGGAGGCACGAGGCCTCTTACCGGGGGGTAAGCATTCTTGGTTCGTGGAGGCATGATGATAACCTGAGGGAAAGCCGCACACCCAAAAACAGGAGGAAAGAGCACAGTGGAGAAACGAGCACAGTAAAACAAAGAAAACAGTGATGAGAAAACAAGAAGAGAGAGAGAGAAGAGAACAGTACAATGACCAAAAAGAGAGGAAGACGCCGGAGGAGGAAGGCCGGAGAAGGAGGACGCCAAGAAAGACCTCGCCGGAAGAGGAAGAAGGAGAAAGGGAGAAGGAGCAGAGACGAAGGGAGAGGCCAAATGTTCGTGCAGAGGCAGAGGCCAAAAAAAAAGACGAAGAGACGGAGTTAAGTAGGCCTCGGCGCGCAGAACGAGGACGGAAATAGCACTTACGGCTTAGCTGTAGAGTATTTTACGGCCGAGCCGTAAACCCTTACGGTTGAGCCGTAGGGTAAATGTTTGTGCAAATACGGGTTAACCGTAAGGAGATTACGGCTTAGCCGTAAAGTGGTGTACGGCTTAGCTGTACTGCTAAGCCGTAGACCCTGGGCAAAACATAAGTTAATCCAAACAGCAAACACCAATTGATTTCCTCAAATTTTCAAATTTTAACATATCAAGAGGTTTAGTCAAGATGTCTGCAAGTTGTTTTTCAGTCTGAATATATTCGAGCTCAATGATTCCTTCTTCGACCAATTCTCTAATGAAATGATGTCGAATATCAATGTGTTTGGTGCGAGAGTGCTGGACCGGATTTTTAGAAATGTGTATGGCACTTGTGTTTTCACAATACAAGCTCATTATTCCTTGTTTAATGCCATAGTCCATAAGCATCTGCTTCATCCATAAGAGTTGAGAACAGCAGCTTCCGGCAGCTATGTATTCAGCCTCGGCAGTGGAGAGAGATATCGAATTTTACTTTTTACTATGCCAAGCGACTATACAATTTCCAACATAAAAACAGCCGCCACTTGTGGATTTTCTATCATCTAAGTTTCCTGCCCAATCAGCATCAGAGTATCCAGCAATGGAGGATGATGAGTCATGAGGATACCACAGACCATATTCAGTTGTATCTGCAATGTACTTAATGATTCTTTTTACAGCAGTTAGATGGGATTCTTTTGGATCCGCTTGATATCGAGCACATGCTCCCACACTAAATGCTATGTCTGGCCTACTTGCAGTAAGGTATAACAGGCTACCGATCATACTTCTATATAGGCTAGAGTCAACCCCTTTACCATTTGCATCTTTAGTAAGTTTGATGGTTGTACTCATGGGAGTTTTGACATGTTTCCCAGTCATTAGACCAAATCGTTTTACCAGTTCTTTAGCATACTTGGACTGGGAAATGAAGATACCATCACGTAATTGTTTGACTTGTAAACCTAAGAAGAAATTCAATTCGCCAACCATACTCATTTCGAATTCAGATTGCATTAGATTAGCGAACTGAGTAGTCAATTCATTAGATGTGGAGCCAAAGATGATATCATCTACATATATTTGCGCTATTAAAACTGACTTTCTTGTCTTTTGGATAAAAAGAGTTTTATCAACACTACCTCTTTGAAAATTATTGTCTAACAAGAATTTTGTCAACCTTTCATACCAAGCACGTGGTGCTTGCTTAAGACCATACAGAGCTTTCTTCAGTCTAAACACATGGTCAGGGAATTTTGAGTCTATAAAACCTTTAGGTTGTTCAACATACACTTCCTCATTCAAAATTCCATTTAGAAAAGCACTCTTAACATCCATTTGAAACAATTTGAACTTTAAAAAACAAGCTATAGATTGTAAAATTCTAATTGATTCTAAAAGAGCAACTAGAGCAAAGGTCTCGTCAAAGTCAATACCTTCAATTTGAGAATATCCCTGCGCTACCAACCTAGCTTTGTTCCTAACAATAACGCCATTTTCATCAAGTTTATTTTTGAAGATCCATTTAGTGCCTATCACATTTTTATCCTTTGGTCTTGGAACTAGGTACCAAACATCACTTCTTGTAAATTGATTCAATTCTTCTTGCATAGCTTTTATCTAATCATTGTCTGAAAAGGCTTCATCAACACAGGTAGGTTCTAAAACAGAAGTAAAGCACAAGTGACTCATAATGTTTTCCAATTGTTTCCTAGTTTTTACACCTGTTAGGGGGTCACCAATAATCTGATCTATAGGATGATCTTTTACATTCACCAAATTTTCAGTGGAAATAGGTACATCAGTTTTTATTGTGGATCGTGTGGGTTCAATCAGTGAGGGCACTTCCACTTCATCAACATTATCAGACATTGTGGATTCATCATCTATAATGACATTTATTGACTCTTGGATGACTCCGGTTCTCATATTTAGAACACGATAGGCTCGACTCCGTGTTGAATAGCCTAAGAATATACCTTCATCACTTTTTGAGTCAAATTTACTCAGTTGTTCTCTATCCTTCAAGATGTAACATTTACTTCCAAAGACCTTAAAATATTTCACATTTGGTTTCTTCCCATGCCACAATTCATAAGCTGTCTGATTTGTACCAGTCCTAAGATAAACTCGGTTGATGATGTAGCAGCTGGTATTAACAGCTTCGGCCCACAAGTCTCTAGGAAGATTCTTACTATGAAGCATAACTGTGGCCATGTCTTGGAGAACTCTATTTTTTCTTTCAGCTACCCCATTTTGTTGTGGAGTTTTGGGTGCAGAATATTCATGATGAATCCCATATTTCTCACAAAATTTGTCAAATTGATCATTTTCAAATTCTCCACCATGATCACTTCTGATTCGGGCTACTGAAGTACCTTTTTCAATCTGAATTTGTTTTACAATCCTTTTGAATTCTCCAAAGGCTTCAGATTTTTCTCTCAAGAATGCAATCCAAGTAAATCTAGAGAAATCATCTACCATAATAAGAAAGTACCTTTTCTTACCTCGACTCTCTCTTTTAGTTGGTCCAACCAAGTCCATATGAATAAGTTCTAGAGGTCGAGTAGTTTTCATGGCATTCACCATTTTATGGGCACTTCTAATTTGTTTTCCTTGAAGGCACTCTCCACAGATCATCTTTTCTTGACTACTGATCTTGGGCAGTCCTTCAACATATTTGTTTAGATGGGATAAGTCCCTGTAGCTTACATGCCCAAGTCTTTGATGCCACAACTTAGCTTCATCAATACTAGTTAATAAGCAAGAAGCAGAGGATGAAGTATTTGTTTTTCCCACCACATAACAGTTATCGGTAGTTCTAAGACCTCTCAATATTATCTTTCCATTCCTTGAGATCTCACAACTATGACTACTAAAGTTTATGGCATAATCTTTATCACATATTTGAGATATGCTAAGTAAATTATGTTTCAACCCATCAACGCACAAAACATTCTCAAAAGGTGGTAAGTTTGGAACATTTAAAGTTCCTTTCCCAATAATTTTCGCAGTACTGCCATCACCAAAAGTAACCGTGCCTCCATCGAATTCAATCATTTTAGACAAACAAGATTTATCACCAGTCATATGTTTTGAGCATCCACTATCCAGATACCATCTTGATTGTTCTGCAGCTTTAAAAGCTGTGTGGACCACTAGGTTCTTATTTTTAGGTATCCATTTAAGTGTACTAGTAGTGGGGATCACAGTTGGTTTTTGGTGTTTCACTTGAAAGGTTTTATGTTGGGGAATGAGAATGTTTACTCCATTCTTTTTGTATATTTCAAATTGTTTTCTTAACTTTTGGACTTCTTTTACCAAATTATTCATCTTTTGGTTTAAGGGGAACGTGTTTATTTGAAACTTCTGCTTTTTGTTTTCGAGTTCCACTTTCTTAGAGATGTTTTTCTCAATTTTTTGACTAATGTTATAATGAATTTTCCTTAACTTGCACTCCATTTTGAAATGACCTCTTTTTCCACAATAATGACAGAAGATATTTGATGAAACAATATGAGTACTAGTAGATGCCTTATCCAAAGTGTTTTGAACACTGGTATCTTCCTCCTTTAAAGCACTTTTGACAAAAACAGTTCCGGAACTTGGGGACTGATTAGCATTTTTGTCATATCCAAGACCGGTCATGTCTTTATAAGCTTTCCCAATTTTGAATAGTCTAATGTATTTCTCATCATTCTGAGTAAATCTGTACTCATACTTTTCTTTATACCGTTTCAGAATAGTCACTTCATTGTGGAGAGCATTATTTTCATCTTTTATTTTTAAAAGGGATTTTTCATTTTCTCTTAATTTGAGTACATTTTCTCTTTCTGTTGATAATTGGATTTTTACACTTTCGAGTTCTTTGATCAATTCTTCCTTTTCAGCATTAATACTATCAACCTTTTCTTTTAAATTCTTAATTTTGTTTTGTTGATTGCTTACAGTTTCAACGAGCCTACAGGTTCCCTCATAGAGTAGTTCATAGGAATCCGTGGTGTTGTCATTATCCTCATCATCTGAATTTTCATATTCACTCTTTGACTCACTTCCTGAGATTTCTTCATTCGATATTTTGATCATTTCCTCAGAAAGATTGAATGTGGCAGTGGTAGCCATCAGAACTGTATATTTGTCTGATTCATTTTGATGTGATTCATCTAAGTAAAAATCTGATTCAGATGAATTGTCCCAAGTGGCTACAAGATTCTTCTTTTTGAATTTTCCTTTTTGAGGACAATCGGTGGATATGTGTCCAATTTTCTTACATCTGTAACACATAGGTTCCTTATGTTTACTTCTAGAGAGGGAACTTGACCGACCTTTGTATTTATCATTGGTGGTTTCATTTTTATACTCTTTCACCCTCTTTTTCTTAAATTGTTTCAAAAAATCTTTTAGCCAAAAGGGCCACATCTTCATCCTCGTCATTACTAGTTATTCCTATGTCATCTTTAGAGGAAGATGTGTTATGAGAGGTGATTAGAGTGATTGATTTCTTTTTGTCATTGTTAAATTTGAATTCAAAGGTCTGAAGGGATCCTACTAAATCTTCAATTTTCATTTGTTCCGAATCCTTGTGTTCTTCTATAGAGGTTACCTTAGGATGGAATCTTTCCGGAAGTGATCTCAAGATTTTACTACAAATTTTACCTTCCGGAAGAGTTTCCCCAAGAGCCCACATTTCATTTACAATTTTCATGAGCTTAGTATGGAAGTCAGTAAACATTTCATTTTCTTCCATGCGAATGTTTTCGAACTGACTCGTGAGCATCTGAAGTTTAGATCTTTTGACAACTGAGGTACCCTCATAAGTTACTTCAAGGATTCTCCATGCCTGTTTTGCATTAGTGGTTGTCATGATCTTTTTAAACTCTTCTTGATTCATGGCACACACTATAGCATTGTAAGCTCTAGCATTATTTTATCTAAGATTTAGCTGAGCTTGAGACCATCTAGCTGGATCTAATGGTCTAGTGGTTGTGACACCATTTGTAGTCACATCTTCAGTGGGTTCCGTCCAGCCTTTCTCTATAGCCTCCCAAACAGCCCAGTCCATGGACTTTAAAAATGCTGTCATCCGGGCTTTCCAAAAGGCATAATTTGTTCCATCAAAGAAAGGTGGACGGGTGATAGAGCTTCCTTCAGGATTCATGGTGAATCTAGCAAAAGATGGATCTACTTCAAGTTATTACACCCTTAAGAAGTAACCTGGCTTTGATACTAATTGAAAGTGCAATAACTAGATCTCACCAAGTCCTAGAGGGGGGGTGAATAGGACTATTAAAAATTTCTTTTCAAGAATTAGGTTTTATTAGTGGGCAATCTGAAAGATTAATTAAAATTGAGAGTCCCCAAGAAGATTCAAGAGAGAAATTCAGAGTTGTGAGTGTTTACAGTATGTAGAAATGCAACTAGAGTAACAAAGATGTAGCTTAGAAAAGATGATCAACTCAAGTGACAAGAATGCAAGGCAACATCCACACACAACAAACAATAAACACAGTGATTTATAGTGGTTTGGTCCTAGACCTACATCCACTCTCAAGAGCAATCTCTCTTGGTTACACTAAATAAGAGGTACTTACATAACATCCACCTCTTACAACAGTTTTTGAATCGGTGGTTTGTCTTCCACCAACTGGGGTTTTTGATCAGGTGGTTGATCCTTGATCTAGTCCGCCAACTACAACAATTTTTGATGCGGTGGTTTGTCTTCCACCAAATACAGCAATGAGAATTGAAATATTAAAGAACACCTAAACAAGGAATTGTATACCTTGGTTTTGAGTGGTGCTCTTGATGCTTGAAAGACTACCTCCAAGCTTTGGCCTCTTGTTCTTGCTCCTTGGTGATGAAGATCTTCAGATGAGTGCTTAGCCAAGGGAAGAGGTTTTAAGAGGGTTTGGAAGGCTAAGGTATTCTCTCAGATTTAATGGAGCCTTTCCTAAATCACCAACTGCTCTTCTTGTAACAATAATGGCACTTTTTGGTGTGGGAGAGTAGGTGGTTGTGGGAGCTTTGAAGATGATTTTAATGGAGGTGCAAAGGCTTAGCTATACTAGTGATTTTCATAGTCATAAATTCAGTGGTTGGAGTAAGGGAGAGGTCCTCTTTAAATACAGATAAGCTCCAACGGACAGATCTACGGCTAAGAACAGAATGGTCTACGGCTTAGCCGTAAGCTCTGACAACATCCAACGGCTAGTTTGACCAGATTCAACAAAAGTTCCTTCTTACGGTTAAGCTTACGGCTTAGCCGTAAATCCTTATATGGCTTAGCCGTGAGCACCTTTCGGCCTAGCCGTGGGTCAGCCGTAAGCTGAAATCTCCCAAAAACTGCTCTCTGGAGAGTGGCCCGTAATCTTTACGGCTTAGCCGTGAATCACCCTACGGCTTAGCTGTGAAGGCCTTTCGGCTTGGCCGCAAAGTCAACCGTAGGCATTATATGGCCAAATGCACTTTCTGGATTGTGGCCCGTAGATTTTACGGCTTAGCCGTGAAACACACTACGGCTTAGCCGTAACATTTTTCGGTGCAGCCGTAGAGTCAGCCGTAGAACAAAATGATTCAAAATATACTCTCTGGAGAGTGAGCCGTAGGATCTACGGCTTAGCCGTGGTCCAAGCCGTAGAACAAAAACTGGGTGTTTGAAAACCCTAATTTCCTATTTTATTTCTATGGACACTAGGGGTCATAGTTACCTTATCCCTTGGCACTCACAAAGGATTTTCTTGAATGATCTTGAACTTCTTTGAACTTGCTTAGTCTTCATTGATAGGTCTTTCTTGAATGGTCTTGAACTTCCTTGAACTTGGCTTGATCTTCAATGAACTTTCGAGGTGAACTAGGTCGTTCTAGAACTGAACTACACTTTGGTCATGTAATTGACAACGTACTCTTACAATGACACTAACATATATGGCGTGAGATTCGAGGTACACTTAAATAATCACAGCTTATAGTATTTATTCATGCAACATGAACTGAATATGAGGCAACGCCAGTGGCTTGAATTCATCAAATATTATGACTTTCTAATCAAATATCAACTAGGAAAAAGTAATGTGGTGGTAGATACACTCAGTCGAAAATCAGAGACTGTTAATGTGTTGGCCAATTTTCTTTTGATGATGCATGATAAGCCTGTTGAGCTGAGATTTGTGGATAGCTATGTGATGTTGGTTACTATGCTAGTCTTTCAGCCAGAGCTGATTCAGCAGATTAAATACCGGCAATTTGAAGATTTAACATTGAAGAGCATTCATGATCATATCGGTGATCGACCCGACTTCAGACTAGAGGATGGTATACTGTATTTTCGAAATAGGTTATGTGTCCTAGCAGTGGATGATTTGAAGGAGAAGTTAATGACAGAGGCACACTATGCTAGATATACGATGCACCCAGGAAGCACGAAGATGTATCGGAACATTAAAGATCGATTTTGGTGGAATAATATGAGAAGAGAAATCGCAGGGTTCGTCGCTAGGTGCTTAACCTATTAGAAAGTAAAAGCAGATCATCAGAGGCCTCCAAGTTCGTTGCACCCATTGCACATACCCCAGTGGAAATGGGAGCATATCACCATGGATTTCGTTTCAGGGTTACCTCCGACAAGTAGAAAGAATAACGCCATTTGGGTGATAGTAGATCGACTCATGAAGTCAGCCCATTTCATTCCCTTTAGGAAGGGTATGACGTTTTCAAAAATGGCGAAGAACTTTGTTGATGAGATTGTCAGGCTTCATGGTATGCTTGTAGAGATTGTGTCTGATCGTGACAGCTATTTCGTTTCGTCGTTCTGGAAAGCATTTCAAGAAGCTATGGGTACGAAATTGAGTTTTAGCACAGCATATCACCTGCAGACTGATGGACAGTTAGAACGGATGATTTAGACTTTGGAGGACATGTTACGGGCCTGTGTGTTAAGCTTTGAGAAGGAATGGGATGCACATCTCTCGTTATGCGAATTCACCTACAATAATAGCTTCCACGAGAGTATTTGTATGGCACCCTATGAAGCTCTATACGGATGCAAATGTAGAGTCCTGTATGCTAGGAAGAAGTTGGAACTAGAAGTTTCCATGGACCAACGATAATTGCCGAAACTACAGAGAAAGTACAGAAAGCAATCGAGAATTTGAAGGTTGTTCGGTCGAGACAGAAGAGTTATGTAGACATGCGCAGAAGACCTTTGGAATTCCAAGTTGGCACTTGGGTCTTTTTGAAAGTCTCGCCGATGAAGGGTACGATCTGTTTCGGCTAGAAAGGCAAGTTAGCTCCGAGATATGTTGGACCGTTCGCGATCAAGAGTAGGATCGGTGATTTGTCATACAGATTAGCTCTTCCCGTGGAGTTTTCTGGAGTACATTATGTATTCCATGTTTCGATACTACGCAAGTATGTTCATGACCCTACTCATGTCATTCGCTACAACGATGTGCAGATTCAGCTGAATGCAATATACGTTGAGCGACCGCTCCGTATCATGGGAACCTTAGAACAGATCTTAGATACCAGAACAATACGATGGGTCAAAGTGTTATGGGAGCAACACAGTCTAGACGAAGCTACCTGGGAGTTGGAAGAGCAAATGGCGTGGCAGTATTTTGACCTTTTCACTCAGGTATGTGTTCATTTCGAGGACGGAATGATTCCCAAGTAGGAGAGGATGTAACACTCCGACCCAACTTAATCCGGATTAGCGACTGATTCACGATGACTTAGTTGTTAAGTGTGTTTTGCTTTTGTTTTTGTTTTGTTCCGGGTTATGGATAGGTAGTAGGGTTGAGTTTGACCTGGTTTAGGTAGACATAAGCCCTTTTTTGTAATTTGAGATTTTGTAAGACATTGTCATTTATGCATCATCTTGGCGTCAACACGTGTCTCTTGTTGAACCTGTTAATTCCTATAACTACGTCATTTGCAAAAGATGTCAATTGTTTCCGTTGGACCGTTATTTGACTTGAATGGTAAATAGCCTTAACGCTTGGACTTCCTTGTAATTTCTCTTATCCTTATCTTATATAAACCACCGACTCTTTCATTCTTCATCTTCAATGGCTTCTTCTTCTTTTTTCTTTCTTCTCGATCAAGCCAAGGAAGAAGGATCTTGTGCACTTCTACCTTTGAATTCTTGCTTGTGTAGTTTGAGTAAGGTAAGCTTTGGGTTTTGATTTTCCTCTTTTTTTCATCTTCATGTTAGTCTTTACACATGCTCTCATGTTCTCCTTTCTTTTTCCTTTTTCTACATGCATGGGGGATTAGAATTGCGTGTAGATGGTGAATTTGAGCCCAAGGACAATAGTTTGCGTGTTTGAACTCATTTGAGGCAAGTATAAGCATGATTTATATGAACCATGTTGGTATATGTTTGATTTTGAATAATCTCTTATATTGACATGTGAAAAGAGGTGTTATAGCGCAATTTATGTTAATTCCCATCTATTTGATGTGTTTTGCCCCTTTTTGTAACCCTCCAGTTGATTCTGTAACAGGTTCAGGAAACGACTCTGCACAGTCACGGCTAAGTTGTAAGCTGCCACGGCTAAGTCGTAAGCTGCTTATAGCTCAGAGTCTAGAAACTTGTAAACCAAGATTTCTTTTACAGTTAGGTCACGGCTAAGCCATATAATGTACTACGGCTAAGCCGTACCCAGCCGTAGATCAATACAGGGTTGCAGTGTTTGGAATAACTGAGAGTTGATACTTTTGTAGACCTTTTACGGTCTAGCCACGACTAAGCCGTACCCTTGCCGTGGCTGAGCTGTAGAACAAGAATAGGGCTAAGCCGAAAATGCGGATGTATAGTAAGGGGAACCACGGTTGAGCCGCGGTGCATGTTATGGCTAAGCCGTAAGATGCCTACGGCTAAGCCAAAAGGTCACCCACGGCTGAGCTGTAAGACTTGGGAAAAGTAAGAGAGACAGGAATTGAAGAGACCTTGTAGGACCTTTGAATTAGAATGTAGGTAACCTTGACTTGCCCAATGGGTTATGATGAGAATTGCATGAATGATCTTGAGGGCTGCGACTCATTCATGTACGTTATCTAGTTGTTAAGCACCTCCCTATGGATGTTGGTTTAAGGGACTTCGATGCACACTTATGATACGATGCAACACTAGACAACAGTGCATTGGATAACTTAAAATTACATAATCATGCACAGTTAGAAACATTGGATAACTAGATTAGGGTTTGCTTGTAAATGATCTTGATTCGATCGAATATTGATTTGCATGGCATCTTGCATGACGCTTATTGACCTCCACTTTTCAGTATGGTTGGTTAGTTTTCGTCTTGAATGTTCGTATGGTTTGGTTACTCGATATGTCTGCAGAACTTTGAGTATTGTACGCATGTATGTATGCTTGTACCGTATGCATGTATGATATATGTTTGGACCTTATGCACGTATGATATATGCTTGACACGATATGCATGATCTACTCAAAGTCTAGTATATGATCGACTCTATATGGTTAGGCACTACTCAGCCTCAGCCTTAGGATACCTGACAGGGTTAAATTTGGCGTAGTTTATATGGCATCCCTGCAGTGAGTTTATATCTTGGGGCTTCCGGACCCCAGGAATCCGAGACCCATTCGTACCCTAGCCCGGTCGATGGTGTTCTCAGCACGGATATAAGATCCTTTTTGGGAGCATATGGCACATGTAGTAGCCACCTAGTTATGTACACGACACGTATACATTGATTTTGAGAGCATGCTTTATTTAATGCACAACTATCTAGTATACGAATTTGAAATGTTGTGATTGATATCATGTTACTTATTTTATTATACAATATGTGTTAACTTGTTATTGCTTATACTTGACTGAATCGTTGTATTCATGAGTTGTCTTTGGTGTTGCAGGCTTAGATACCCCGACTGACCCCTTGTCGGTCGATCAAACTCCAAGGGAGGCCCCCGATATCCCATTCGGACTAGAGGAGTAGATGTAAGCACTCCATTGGAGAGCGACACACATACACATGCATATAGGTCTCCTTTATTTTGAGATTTGACACGTTGGATCCCTTCATGATTTGTAAATTATATTTTGATTCATTTTGTATAACTTTGACCTCTATGTAATCTTTTGTTAATATATCTTTCCGTTGGTGTATATGTTTTGATACCTACAGCTTCCGTGTACTTGTTTGGCACTGTGAACTTTCCCTTGTGCGTGTGCATTTAGACTGGGTCTAAGTGTATAGGCACGGGAGTACGTGTGTCATCGGTTAGGTTTTAACTAACCTCCGATCTCCTGAGCTTAGGTTGTGACACCGAATGAAGCTTTAAAAAGGCAAGTTCAGAACCAAAGAAAGTAGCTTCAGCCTATCGAACTTATTTGGTGCTTTGTAACCTTGAAGTTTAGTGTACATGGTCTTGGTAAGATGTACCTTCTTCTCTTGAACCATGTCTCACCTTAAGTTAGTGAGAGGAAAAAGAACAGAGGTGAACTTGGAAGTTCGATGCTTGTGGAGCCTTTGAATCTCGGTTGGAACTTGGAATCCTTGCTTGGAACTTAGTTAGAACCTGTTTAACCTTTTAAAGCCCTTCCAAAGTGCCCAAACTTGCCTGGTTTGCTTAGTTTGAACATGCATACTTTGCCTTATTTCCCAAGGCTAATACTCATATTAGGTTATGAAACGTCACATGCATAGTTTGAATTTTCAGTGTAGTGTGAGAAACTTCTTAGGGAAAATCAAATTTTCTAACCCAAATAGTTTTAGTCTTTACCTGCAGTTTAGACATTAACTTCCTCCATTGCTTATTTTTTGGTGGGCTTCTTAGCTTATTGCAATGGGGTCACATGTGTCTTTTAATTCCATAATAGTGACAAATGGGTGATAGTGCAGAATGTGACATATTCTTCTTCTTTGAAGTACTAACAACATGAGTAGTATACATAGGCTTTGTAACAGCAAAACTTTTAACAAAAATAGTTTTACCTTTTGCCTTCGAAGTGGATGCACCGTGATCATAACCTAGGCCTCATTTGTCATTAGGCAGCTTTTGATTGCACCAGATGTCATCAAGTTTCTTTAAGCCAATATTCATCTTGTTCAACAAAGCTTTTGTTGCAGTCAACTCGGACAAAGCCATCTTTAACTTTCCATTCAATTCGTCTTTTTCAACTTTGGATGTCTGCAACTCTTCCTTTAAAGTCCTAATCTCTTGTTCAGCTTTTTCGAAATTTTGACTCTCATTAGTCAACTTATCAACCATCGAACTTTTCTGACCTTCCAATAGACCAACTTTGGCAATCATTTTTTCTAATTCTTTCTTAAGAGAGAGAATTTGATCTTCTGCAACTTTCCACTTGACTGTGATCTTATTGTTAAACTTACTTAGCATTACACAGTCATGCATGCAAATTTGTACATCTCTCAATCTTGATCTATATTTGACATCTTATCATCAACATCATAACTTTTTTCTAAAAAGATACATGAAGACCTAGCCATGAAAGAAACACACATGGAATTGGTAGTGTTAGGGCCAATAGATTCATGATTATTACCATTATCTTAAAAAACTTTTAGAACCTTACCATCTGAATTTCATTTTCAATTTGCATATTAAGAAGCAACAATACCATACCCTTGGCATTTATAGTATTGCATAGGTTTAGAAGACCTCATCTTCTTAAATTTTGGAATCTCCAACTTAGATTTCTTCCCCTTTATATATTTCTTAAATTTCTTCATAAATAGAACAACTTCTAGGGAATTAATTTCCTCAGAATCAAAATTTGAATCATTTTTAACAACTTTGTCTGATTTTTTGGAAACTTTTAACGCAACTCACTTAGATTCTTCCTTAGTCATACTATTTGCCTCAAAGGTTTGAAGATTACTAATCAATTTATTTACCTTGAGGGTGTCAAGATTCATATTTTACTCAATAGTCACAACCTTTGAATCAAACCTTTCAAGAAGTGAGCACAGAATCTTCTTGACAATCTTATTTTTAGGATTAAGTTGCTTATCAAAATTGAAAACAGAATTGGCAAGATCATTCAATTTAGCATAAAACTCATTAAAGGTTGCATCAACTTCCATCTTAATGGTTTCAAAGGCTGCAGTTAATTTTTGCAGTTTAGATTACTTCACAATATTAGTACCTTCATGCACGTCTTGTAAGATATCTCATGTTTCCTTAGCAAATTTGTAGGTAGAGATCCTTTTGAACTTAGAAGCAGGCACTCCATTGTAGAGAGTATTACTAGCCTTGTCATTACAATTGGAGGCATGCTTCTCATCATTAATCCATTGCGCCTTAGATTTAGTAATAGATTTTCCTTCAATCACAATAGTGGGTCTGGTATAGCCATCCTTAACACAATCCTAGACATCATTATGAATGGACTTAAGAAAGCCGATCATTCTAACTTTCCAATAGGCATAGTTAGATCCATCCAATGACTGTGGCTTGGTAGTAGATGTATTTTCGCGATTGAATTCTATTCTAGAAATCTCAAAAGATCAACACACAACAGATTAGTGTGACCCGCTTTGATATCAATTGAAAGCTTGTTGCAACTAAGATATCTAGGTTACAGTACAATTAAAAATGGTAGAATAATAAAAGAACTAGCAAATAAATTAATCACACATCATAAGTAGAAGGTATGCAAATTTTTTATGAGGAAAACCCTACATGGGAAAAACCATGAGTCCCTCTTAGACTAACAAAAGCACTAATAATGAACAGTTACAAGATATACTTAAAAATCCTTCTCTCTTTTTTCCTAACCTAAGGAATGAAGTTCTTCTTGCACAACTCCCTCTTGTAATTACTTTTTGTCTCCATTCATTATTCTTTGTGCTTGATCCAACCAATCTATTACTAAAGAAGATAAAATTCTGCAAGAAAGTAGAAGCAATATTCTCTAGCACTTAGACTCAGCACAGTTTCTCCAATGGATGCTTTAGAGAAGTAGTGTATCTTTAATGTGGATTCTCAGTTTCAGAATAAGAAATAGATGTCCTAGGGTTGAGAGAAATACTCTTTAAATAACCTACAATACGTACATAGCGGTTAGGGTATCAATAGAACTCAATTAGGAAAGTCTCAGCACAAGAAGGAAACAAATTCATGCAATTCACTGGATTTTTAATCGTCATCCGCTTATGCACCTTTGAGCCTCCACTTGAGCGATGAATAAATCATCTAGTTATTTGTATTCAGCGCAATTCCTGTCAGGCCTGTTTAAGCTCTTAAAGCCTTAGCTTGACTAAGTAAGCTTCTGGGCTCATTTGCTGGAGGGCATGTGAGCGTTTGCTCGAGTGCCTTCTTTTGATTTTTCACTTCAATTGTTCCAGCGAAATGAACCACAGTCTATCTAAACTAAATTATAAAATACAACTCAATAGACCCAAAAGTTTTGTCCAACCCATGAATGGGCTAACACTCAAAATCCTAACAGCTATAAATCCAAATTTTCTCATTGTTCAGAAGTTGAGATGAGTGTCAGTTGGAGTGTTCAATGATTTTTTTTCCTTTTAAAGATAGGTTACGAAGTCAACCTACTATAATTTCAGGGAAAATTCTTAAAAAAGGCTTTAAGTTTCTGTTTGTTTAAAAAAAAAGGACAAAAGAGTAAAAATTTTCAAATTAGGGTTTAAGTTTTCTAGCTTTTCTTACAACCCTATTGAGTTTTCCAACTTTTCTTACAACCGACTAGTTTTCCAATTTTCCTTACAACTGACCAATTTCAGTGATTTTTGGCCAATTTCTCCCCTTTTTTTTTAGAAAATGATGACAATTTAGAAAATGATGACAATTTCCCTTTCTATCATTTTCCCTCCTTGCTTCAACCCCTCACTTGGCCAAGTGTAAGAAGAAGGAGAAAGGCCATTTTCATCATTTTTTGGAGAAAGGAAAAACATTGGCAGGAAGACACTCAAATTGGCCGTCTATCCTTTATCCAAAGAAAGTTTGGAAAATTTAAACCCTATTATGAAAAGTTATGATTTTTGTGCGTGTCTTTGTTTTTTAAACAAACCAATATCTTAAGGTCTTTTTTTAAAATTTTCCTTTAATGTAAGCATATTTTTAGCTCATCTTATTTTTTTTATATAAGTTTACACATTCAACAGTTTTTAGTCATTCTTAATCACCAGCCTTTTATGAATCAGCACTTATTCCAATATAACATTAATTATCAATAACAAATACATTGTGTGCTTAGTTCAGAGTCTAGCTATGAGGTAGTCGGCTCAGCTCTTGGTTTAGAAGAAATATTTGGCATAGAGGTTGTTACCTGTGAACTAGAAAATGATGCTTGTTGCTGTTGTATCTCATAGATTCAACTAATGGCAAAGGATTCGGATGAACTTTTGGAGGTAGTGGAAAAAGAGGAGGATCACTTAACCAACCACTTGCACTTTGTCTATGTAGGTCGTAAAGAGCCACTGATAGTGTGCTAAGACCATATTTTATGATGAGGGTACCTGTTTTAGGATCGAAAGTTTGTTCAAAATCTCATCATCGTTAAAGGAATATTTGTCAGCGAAGTAATCATTAGTCTATCGATCATCGTCAAAGTTAGAGTAGTCTGACCAATCTTCCTTGTCATTTGAATTAGGAGGTGTACCATCCCATGATATCCTGTTGTAACTGGATATCAGTAGTCTTCCTCATCCTTTGGAAATGGAATGATAAAGTCAATGAACGTAAAATGACCTTTGACTGGCTTGGGATGTTCTTCTGAGATGGAAGCTTTTTGTTGCTTTTTTCATCTTTTTTTTAGCTTGTGTTTATTGCTTAACCACGTAGTTCTGGGCAGTTCTTTGTAAGTTCTTGAGTTGCCTTTTAATCTTCCTTTTTTCTTTAGGTGTGGGTTTGGTTTTAACCTTCTCCTAGCCTTCACCATTCACTAGGTCTGGATGGACCCACATTTCTTCTTCTGAAGAGGTTTTAACTGGTATCAAACCTTGTTCATCACGCATTACATTGACAATACGGAATTCAACCATCATTGGTTTCGGTGGAGAAGATACTGCCACAAGTGCAAATTTTCCAAAGGAGATCATGTTGACCAGAGTAGGATCATACTCCCGGCCAAAGGTTATTACTCCATTTTTCCACATCCCATTCACTTTTTCTTTTAGAATGAAGCAGTCTTTAAGAGGATGTAACACTATCCAGTGGTATGCACAGTAGTTTGGATCATTGACGTGACTTGCTTGTTTAAGTTTCTTAATTGGTGGAAGTTCAATCTTGTTACTATCCATCAATGATTGGAAGATCATTTCAATATCTCCATCAAAGGGATACTTAGTTTTCTTCCTTTTCTCATATTCCTCTTTTTTGGTTTGATCATTCTTTTTATTTTGAGGTTTCTTAGGAGGTTTAGAGGTTTGCACATTAAGGACCTCCTGTTTCTTCTTTGGTTTTAGAGCAAAAGATGAAAATGGCTCTGCTTTTTCAAAACTTGCCTTCTTTTGATTGATCTGTTTGAGGATCAGTTCTATATCAGTGGCAACCTTAACCAATTGGGCTAGAGACTTAGTTTGTGACTAAGTATGATAGCCTTAATCTCTAGTTGCAAATTGATCTAGCACATTTCGATGGTTACCCTTTGAGATGGTTGTTCTAAGCATCTATAGAATAATGCTCTCCACCTGTTAATGAAGGACTATGCGGTTTTATTGTCTCCCTGCCTTTTACTACTGAGCATAGCAAAGGTGATTGTTTGATCCTCCTCCTGAAAGTGGAGCAAAACTTCTCTTCTGTGATGTACCATGTCATGAAAGTGAGTTTTGGTAATTGCTTGGACAAATCAAAAGCAATTCCTTTCAATGTTTTGACAAATAGCCTTATCTTTATGCATCTAATTTTGACAAACTCCTAAAAAGTGATTTGAAATGCATAATATGTTGATATGCCGACCCCTTCCCAAGATATGGCTAGAAAGTTGGAAGCTTATAATATGGTGGAAATGGAACAAGATCGAACTTTAAAGGGTACTTTCGTGTGATACCCTTCTTTTTTATCTTGGTCTTCATTTTTGATTTTGTTAATCACACAAGATTGATGAATGATTGCCGGAGGAACCTACAGCAGTCACCTTGTCTATCAAGGATTTGATTTGAGCAATGAGTTTTGACCCATAAAAATTACAATTGTTGCAGTAAAGATATTATAAGCAAATTCCAAGATAAAGGGACATAAACGCTAGGATTGTGGAATGCTGGACCAAGTGCTGCATCTAGATGTTTAGAACTGATGTAGCTCACTCAGAAGACTTCAGATGAGCTGAAGGTGCAATAGTTCAAATTTCAGAGGTGATGGGCTCCATTTGGTCACTCAACTTACCATACTTCAAATTCAAGGTTCGTTGGCTCAAAGTCTAGGGGGCATTGGACACACTCAAGCTTCTAAGTTACCAAAGTAACTGAAAATCACATGGAAACTCCAAATTATGCTTAGGAATGATGCTTCAAAATTTCAAAGCATTTGGGTTTCATTTTAGTTCAAATTTAAGCTTTAGTAACTATCTTCCAACTCTTTGGGGTTACCGTGACAATAGACACTTTCACATGTCAAAATTAGCTGAAACTCTTGGAGAAAACTCAAATTACATTCAGGAGTGGCATTGCAAAATTTCACCTCAATTGGATGTCATTTGACTTAAAGTCAATAAAAATGTCAACTTTTGGTTATGACCCCCAAGGCATGGGGTCACTGACCAAAATCCTGTTTCCAGATGACCGAAGTTGATGAAATTTGGAAATATAGTTTAAGTTTTGCTCAGAAGTGGTTTTGAAAATTTTCAAGCCAAAAGGACTTTGTTTGACCCTACTTCGACTACATGTTAGTTAGGAGTCTGTGACCCCTAATTATGGGGGTCACTGAGTAAATATCTTACTTCTAGGAGGCCAAAGATGATGAAATTAGGATCAGGGATTCAAAGTGTACTAAGATTAGAGTCCTCAAAGTTTCAAATCAATTGAACTTCATTCGGGTAAAAAACAAACTAATTGCCTGCAATACAAGAGAGCATTGACTTAGAACATGCAACAAGTGGGTCACTATTTGAATTCCTGCTTCCACGAATTCAAACCATATGAAATTTCGATGGATACTTCAAGATGCTCCTATGATCAGTCCCCCCAAGTTTCAAATCAATCTGAGGTCATTTGGACCTCAAACAGTTAAAATAAGGGCTTATTTTCATGAAAAGTCAACAAGAAGTTTGCCCAACTTCAAAAAGTTAAAATAGGTCGAAATTTCTTCAACGGACTCAAAATAGTGTTAAAAAGAATCCCTCTATGTTTCGTGGAGATTGGACATCATTTGGGCCCCAAATAGGTGAAAACGAGTCACATATGCAAAAAACTTGAAATTGGGCCTATCTGTTACCGCGGCCACGGTCACGGACACCTGTGAAGCAGTTCCCGATAGTTTTTAGTGGTTTTCTCCACTTTATTTTAAACTCCAACCTTCTATAACTCCCTAAACCACTTCTAAAGTCTATAAAAAGCAAGTGTTGGCATTTAGGCATTTGGGAAAGGGTCTAGAACAACAAGTTCAAGAAATCAAAAGGCAAATTCAAGTAAGTTCCAAAAGAATTTACAAAGCTTCTTAAACACTTCAAGCACTACAAGTTCACTTCTTCTTCTCCTTCTTACTAAATTAAAGTGAGAAATAGTTCAGAAAAGGAGAAGAAGCATGCATATCACTTAGAGAAGATGGATACAAGAGCCCTCAAGCATACAAAGGATAAAACTTCATTCCTTTTGTTTTCTCACTTGGGAGGGTTTTTAGGCCATCTTGGAAGTTTTGAACGCTTTCTCTTTAGGCTTCATTTTATTCCTTGAAAATTATAGGTTTACAATGACATAACTTTGACTTTAGTTTGCTTGTGTAAAGCTCCTTTTCTGGATTTGTACAAAAACAATCCGTAACAAAAGTGATGATTACCAAAGGTTAGTTGATTCCATGGCCTTTGAATGCATCGTAGAAGTAAAATAGAGCAAAAACGAGGACAAACAGTGGTCATTTCGGCCACTATTTATCAATGGCCACAGTCACTGCATGTTTGCGTTCTTTTTTTTTTTTTTTTTGAATTTGGTCCATTTTTCATGTATTTTCTTATAAATTTCAAGTTTAGATCACATCTAAGACCAGAGGGAGAGGTTGTAAATTTTCAAAACTTGTAAACAACCTGCATCCCTGTGGTCGGAGCATTTAAACCTATGTAAACAAAGGAAAATTAATGATGAACTGTAATTATTTTCCTATTCTTTTTAATGCTTGAAATGTGTGAATGTTGGACTTGAATCTATTGCATTTCACATCACTTTTCAAGTACAATCAATGTGCAAATCAATTTTAGTTGCATTCCTCCTGATCATCACTTGTTCTAAACTATCAACAAATAGAGGATTTACTTGAGCTTCAGTCGGACTACCTAACTTATCTGTTAAGATTTTTAATTGGGAGGTCAAGTGCTCGATCTTAGCTCCTTGTTATTTGACAACATCACTGACATCATCATCTTGATTTTCCCCAGCTTCTTCTTCACTAGGATATTTGGTTCTAGCAGCATCGTCAGTTCCATCTTTGTTAGTTCTACTCCCCTCAACTAGGACCATAGTGTACTGGCGGGGGTAGGATGATGTTAGTGCTTGAGGAGTGGACTAACTATCTTTTGTATCGAAGATAGTGATATGATCAAAGTCAGAATCAGTTTCAACGTGACCTTCATAAGTTTTGCTTGAATGGGAGTTTGAATCAGACCTGTGTGATTGAGTCTGAGCCATACTCCGAGTAACTCTCTGAGCTGAACCTAGCCCAACTATAAGACGAGGTTAAGTCAGGATCATTTTCTTTGACCACCCATTTTTTAGTGATCTTGCACTGTGACAATTTTCGAGTTTGCTCCCTGTGGCAGGGGCCAGCCACGGTCACTGCATGTTTGTCTCTTTTTTCTTTTTTTTCTTTTTCAAAATTTGGCCAATTTTTCATGTATTTTCTTATGATTTTTAAGTTTGGATCACAGTTGAGACCAAAGGGAGGGGTTGTAAACTTTTAAAACTTGTAAACAACCTGCATCCCTACGGTTGGAGTGTTTGAACCCATGTAAACAAAGGGAAATTAATGATGAATAGTAATTATTTTTCTATTCTTCTTAATACTTGAAATGTGTAAATGTTGGACTTGAATCCATTGCTCTTCACATCACTTTTCGAGCGCGATCAGAAGATTGACGCCATCTGTGGGAAAATTTTTTCTCGAATCAAACTTAGCCAAAAGATATAAAATAGTGCCAAGATACATGAAAAGTGATAAAATGTGTTGCTGTGAACCAGTGACCACGGGATGCTGTGTAAAATGGTCTGTGACCGTGGGATGCTACGTAAAATAGCCTGTGACCACAAGGGACAATGTAAAAAGTGCTGTGATGGCAAGATGCTGAGTCAAATGGGTAGTGACCCTAGGTCTGCGGTCATTGACCTGTTCTTACTCTAGTTTGACTTGTTTGACTTTTGAAGACACTCATGTAAGGCCTTGATGTCTATGATAGGTTTGGAATCATTTATGGAGGAACTTTGCACCTCGAAGTGCATCCTTTTGTCACTTAAATGAAGGCATTTGGCACTTTGAAGTGCATCCTTTTGCCACTTAAATGAAACTTGCACCTTGAAGTGCACAGACCAAATTAACACCCTTTTATGAAAGAGAAGAGTATCGATTTGGTCCCAAAGGCTCTACGTTATTGCCTATATGATCACCAACTCATTTATAAGACTGAGACAAATATTTATATCAAATCAGTCGTAAGAACAACGACATTGTAGTTATGCATTGTCCAGCATCTTGCACTGATGGATCCCGTGTGTTCATTGTGGTAGTAATGCAGGATTGATCTTGTGGGCCTTATCAATTTGATTGGATCTAACCCTTTTTTGTTTATAAATTTGAGAAAAGATAGCCCTGAAATGCTACCAAAATTTTGGTAGCCAGGTTTAGTCAGCATAGCATGCTTTTCAATCTAACTACATAGTCCTGAAATGCTGCAGAAATTTTGATAACTAGGACGGTCAGCATAGCATAATGAGACTAGGTTCATGCCTATTTCTGACTATTCCAGTTCATCCAATAAGGAAACCATGTTAGTTCAAAAGGAATTCATAAACCATTCAGGCTAGCCTAAGAGGCAGCCATGTTGGTTGTGACATAAATATAGTCCTTTGGGCTTACTGTTTTGCAAAAAATACCATGGATTCTTTAATCATCACCTTCGATGAAGCCAAGGAGAGGCTTTTCAAAATCTCCATGACTCAGAACAAACCATCTGTAAGAACACCAAAGACGGCTTGAACCAACCCTACCACCCCTGCGTCGAGAGTCTCAATTTTCTAGAGACTCCACTCCTATGGGCTCTGTGACTTCTTTCGATTTGAATGGGTCATCAGTGACACCTAAGTCTATTAAGAAGACCGAGACTCCCAAACCCTTGGTTTCTAAATATGCCTAGAATCTGTTTGGGGCTTTTAAAAAGGTTTAGGAGGAATCTAAATGCAAGATGTAGTCAGGAGGCAGTAGCCTTCACATCATCAAGCCTCTTCTAGGGGCAATTTAGGTCCGGTTCATGTATCACAAGCTAATAGAAGTTGGGAAGCCGCATTCAGCAGCCACTCGAGGCTCAAAATCATCATTTACTTGGCCTAAGTAATGGGTCATTAACAATCAAATACCAGAAGAGCTTTGGCAGCTTTTAACGAGCAAAAAGGCCCAGAAGCATGCGTCCATTCCTGGATGCAGTAAGTGGTCACTTTAGCCACGTACTGCAAAATCTAACAAGGCTAAGAACAAACTCTTAGCCTCACTTAAAGATAATACCTTCTACCCTCTAACTTAGAAAGAAGGATGAAGGCTCGGCAGGAGGCATCTGCCGTCTATCATTATAGCACTGACCCTGCCATCTTCACCTTAGTGTCTATCACATGCTGTTGAAGACCAAAATAAAGCTGAGTGATTGGTCATCAACAATTTGACCTATCTCGCTCACTTCAGGGATTCATTATAACAAAACAAGGAGTAGAAGAAAAAGAACAGGTGATTTGCTATTGACATCCCTTTGCTTCCCACTTCTAATTCAATGGATTAGGAACGAGTTGCTGGCACTTCTATGCCAATGGTCGGCAGGCTCAAAGATCAAACTGTGGCAGCCAGACTGGTTAACCAAATAAAGAATAAAGCTTTGGCCCGCTACAGTGACCAAACCTAAAAGCTGTCACAACATGAAATCACTCAAAAATGGGTGATTAAAGAAGATGATTTGGACTTGACCTTGTTCTCCTATCACTATCTTAGACACAGAAGATAGTTAATCCATGCTTCAAACATTGACATCCTCCTATCCCTGTCAATACATCATGTTTATGGTTGAGGGGAGTGGAACTTGCAAGATGGAAATGATGATGCTAGTGGAAGCAAAGATGTCGGCGAAAAATATGCTGGTGAAAATCAAGATGATGACGTTAGTAACGTTGTTAAGCAACAAGGAGCTAAAATTGACCACTTGATTGCCCAATTGAAAATCTTGGCAAATAAGCTAGGTGGTTTGGCTAAAGCTCCTCTGTTCATTGACAGAAGAGAATAGGCAATGATCAGGAGGAATGCAACTAAAATTGACTTGCTCATGGCTCAAATCAAATCTTGACAAACAAGGTGATAGCTACAGGTCCCTCTGGTGATCATTTGTTGATGGGGTTTTCACACAGATCCTGAAAAAACATGTAACCTTTAAAGAAGTTGAAGAAATATTGACGAAGTCAAAGTTAGAGACCAGGACGAAAAAGAACACACGAAAGTACCCTTCGGAATTTAATCTGGTTTCATTTTCACCAAATTAAAAGCTTCTAACTTTCCAGCCATACCTTAGGAACTGGTCAGCTTATCAACATATTGTGCCTTTTAAATCACTTATCGAAAGCTTGCCAGAGTTAGATGCACTAAAGATAAGGCTGTTCGTCGGCACATTAAAAGGAGTTGCCTTTGATTGGGACAAGCAGTTACTGGGACTTATTTCCATGACATGGCCTATCATGGAAGAGAAGTTTTTACTCCACTTCTAAGAGGAGGATCAAATAGTCACCATTGCCATGCTCAGCAGTACAAGGTAGGGAGAGCATTATCTTACAGATGCTTAGAACAACCATCTCAAAGGGCAACCATTGAAATATGGAAAACCAATTTACGATTAAAGATTAAGGCTTTCATACCTAGTAACAAAACTAAGTCTCTAGCCCGATTGGTTGAGGTGGCCACTAATGCAGAGTTGACCTTTAAAGAAATCAGTCAAAAGAAGGCAAGTTCTCAAAAAATAGAGCCGTCTTCATCTTTTGCTCTAAGACCGAAGAAGAAACAGGCCTTTAATGTGGAAACCTCCAGACATTCTCAAAATCCTCAATTGTAAAACTGATCAAATAAAGAAAGAGGAGTATGAAAAAAAGGAAAAAACTAAACATCCTTTTGACAGGGATATTAAAGTAATCTTTTGATCACTGATGTATAACAACAAGATTGAACTTCCACCAATGAAGAAACCTGAATAAACAAGTTGTGTCAATGACCTGAACTACTATGTGATCGTAAGTTCCAAGTGCAGAACCGTGATGTAGTAATAAAATTGGTGAGACCAGGTCGATCCTCAGGGAGCAATGTGTTTAAGGTATTTTCAGCTTGTAACCTGTCTTAAATAAAAATCTAAAACTAGCCTAATTTAAAATCTAACAAATACAAGTGTCCTACTTACCAAAATTAAATTAGTTATAAACCAATGAAAGAAACTTTCCTAAATCTAAAATTCCTAAAATAAAACTAAAGTTGTTGCAAAACTAAAACACAAGTTAGAACTTCCAAAAATAAAAACTAAAATTAGAATCTTACTAAACTAAATAATGTTAGAAACAAAATAAAAAAAAACTTAGAAACTTTCTTAGGTTAGAATTTCCAAAACTAGAAAACTTTTTAATTTAAAATCTTCAATTAAAACAATTTTAGAAAGATATTTTAATTATAAAAATTAACTAAAACAACACGAAAGTCAAAGGCGGTAAACAACTGAAGTCAAAGGCGGTAATAACAAGAATTCAAAGGCGGTAATAACAAAAAGTCAAAGGCGGTAGATTGCTCTTTCAATTTCTTATCTTAATTTGGGCTAAAATAGATTAGCAGTATTGTCTTAGGGTCTTATTCTTCATCTTAGGTCGTCAATCTAAGTGAGAATAACAAATTTCCATTCCATGTAAAAATAAATTTCAGAATTAGCCTCTAGTCTTTTTTTACTCAAACCTCTTTAACTCCATCTTGCATTGCCTCCAAACATACAATGTATCCAAAGAGACAAAGTATATTAAAAAGGTTACTAAGATGGGTTACTAGTTGTGATTCCAATTCTATCCCAATATTTAAACAAGAACAAAAATTAACCCAATCACAAACAAGACTAAAATTATGAACACCACAAAATCAAAGACAAGAACAATTGAAAAGAAACAAACTTTACTAGCATGAAATTGTTTTACAAAAGATTGGAAATAAAAAGCAAAAAAATTACATACTAGGATGGATAAGAATTCCTCTTTCTAGTTGACACTTCAAGGTTGGTGGTGTGGCTTTAGGGCTAAGCCTCCTTGATGACTTGAGATGTAGAGACAAGAGAGGGAGAGATGGATGAAGAAATCTAGAGGTGGGAGGTGGGTAATTCTTCCATGAAGAATATGGGAGAAGGGTGCCCTATTTATACTTTTTCAAGTCCTACTCCTTCTCAAACTTTAAAAATCTTAAAAATAATAAAAAATAAAAGAAAAAAGGGCTCCAACCAATGCTTTGGACGTGCAATATCCTTGGGGATTTTTTTTCTTTTTATTTTTCTCTTCTTTCCTTGCTTGTTTTGTTCAGAAATCCCTCTTGGATGCTTCTTTCCTTCTTTGTCATTGCCACCTTGCATTGAGATCTTTTGAAAGATGAAATAGGGATAAGAATCCTCTCTTAGAATCAAACTTGGCCCACATGAGGTGTAGAACTTCCCCTTTTATCCCTTTGCATTGTCAACTTTCCTTTTTTGGAAAGTTCTCCTTGTTGGTTCCTAACTTGAAGAGATCTTCTAGATAATTCTCCCTTGATTTTTTTCCTTTACTTTTTCAATCAAAATCTGATCCAAAATCTCTTTTGGACGTGGAATAGCTTGCTTGGATATTTTTTTGCATTTTTTTTCAATTAAATCTTCTCATTCTCAAAAAAGAACACCTATGTGGCTTTCCTTGTCCATCTTTAATGAGATATTCTTCAAATTCTCTTCAAAATCTCTTGAAAATGTGCAACAAATGAATGGACCCCATCTTGGATGTTTTACAAGTGTGCCCCACACATGTGCATATGTATGTGGGACCATGAAGCCGACTTTTTACAATTTTCTTCCAATTTCCTTTTCTCTTCAATTCTGCTCTCCTTTCTCTTGAAAATCAATTCCTTGCCTCAATTCTTTACAAATGGGACCCATATCATCAATTTCCTACAAAACAGATGTGAATTCATGTGAAATGACAATTTTACCCCTACCATCACATATGCATGACTGTGGGCCCATTTCTCATGAAATGATAATAAAAATGTACATCATTCTTCATGATTTTGTATGAATGAACTAATGATGAAGAGAATTCAATTTATTTCATGAGAAAAATTATTTTCACAAAACTTTCCAAAAATAGACTTTCTAAAAATAGCAAGTTTCATGAATTTATGCAAAAAGTGTGATTTTTAAGCAATTTATGCAGAAAAATATAAAAATGAATTTAAAATGAATTAAACCATGATATCACACTAAATGAGGCTCTTTCAAGTTAATAAGTCCTTAAAATGGGTCAAAATGTGTATGAAAATATGTATTTTTAAAGACTCATCACTATGCATACCGTTGGATGGTGTTATATCCTCTCAAAGATTGCTTCATTTCGAAAGAAAATGTCAATGAGATGTGGAAAAATGGAGTAATAACTTTTGATCGGAAGTACGATTCTGCTCTAGTCAATATGATCACCTTTGGATAATTTGCACCTGTAGCGGTATCTGCTCCACCAAAGCTAATGCCGGTTAAATTCCGTGTCATCAATACAATACATGACGAACAAGGTTTGATATCGATCAAAACTTCTTCAATGGAAAAAATGTGGGTTCACCCAGACTTAGTGAATGATAAAGGCAGGGAGAAAACTAAACCCTCACCTACAAAAAGGAGCAAGGTTAAAAGGCAACTTAAGAACCTTTAAACAGTTGCCTAGAACCACTTGGTCAAACAAGAGAAACAGGCTAAAAAGAAGAAGGAAAAGGTGGTTGAAGCTTTAGTTTCAGATGAACCTTCCAAGCCGGTCAGAGGTCATTTTACTTTGGCTGACTTCATCATTCCAATTCCAAAGGATGAGGAAGAACCACCAATATTTAGTTACAAAAGGATATCGTGGATGGCACACCTCCTAATTCAGATAATGAGAAGGATTAGTTAGACTATTCTAATTTTAAAGATGATTAGTGGATTGATGACTACTTCGTTGATGAATATCCTTCTGATGAGGTTGACAGTATTGAACAAACTTTCGATCTTGAAACGGGTACTCTTAACATCAAGCATGGTCTTAACAAACTGTCTATGGCTTTGTATGATCTGCATAGACCTAGTGTAAGTGGTTGGTCGAATGATCCTCCTCCTTTCCACTACCTCGAAAAATTCATTCGGATCCTTTGCCATTGGTTGAATCCAATGAAGTGCAATAACAACAAGCATCATCTTCTCGTTCACAAGTAGTAACCTCTATACCTATGCCAAATATCTCTCCTGGCCCAAGCGTTGAGCCAACTTCTTTGAAGTTAGACTCTGAACTAGGCATTCAGCTTATTGTTCCTGAAGTAAATAGTGAACTTGAGTCTCAAGAAGAGCACAATTAACTTAGCATTAGTAGTCCTGCTGTACATCAGGAAGTCTTCCAAGTTTAGGATAACCTCTCTGACTCAGAAGAAGAGATGCCATTTGCACCCGCATTAACAATTATTAGCACTTCTGCTGATGAACCTCAAACATCTTAAGCCATTTTTGACAATGCAAATCAAGAAGTAGGCTTGGTAGAAGTTAGCCAGCTTTTTATTGAACCTAAAGAAGTCAATGCCATAAGAAGAGATACTCATCTAGAGGTTGACTGGAACAACATAGTAAATGACTCCATTCGTTTTGGTTGCAATTATAGAGTCAACTATGATAAACCTTTTTCTTCTTTTTCTTATGTAAACCCTTTGGGGAATAATCCAAATGCAAATGTAGTTTCTTTAGAAACAAATGCCAATGAAAGGCCATTAGAGCCATTCACGTATAATGTTGTTAAACACCTTAAGCACATATCTACATGACTTCACATTTTTGATCTTTTGTAGATGTTTTAGGAGACTCGCAACAATTTCATACAAGTTCTACAGGCTTTAAATACCAATGATCAAATCAAATAGAGAGGAGCTATCTGAAAGAAAAATCCAAGAAGCCTTAGGAGCAATGTATGAAATGTCTTTCCATTCATAATTCTTCCAAGGCCACCATTTCCTTCACCAAAGATGATTTCCTCCTGGGTGATATGAAGCACACAAGGCCACTCTATTTCATGGCCTATATCAAGGACATACTTGTTCAAAGAGTGTAAGTTGATTCGGGATTGGCTTTGAGCTTTAGCACAATTACAGCTCTTCAGGAACTCGACATCCTGGTGAATAAGCTATCTGCTACCAAAACTTTAATCGAAGGCTATGATGGGGAAGTCCAGGATTCGATTGGAAAGATTTGGATTCGGTTTCAGCTAGGTGGTCTAACCTCAGTAGCCATTTTGCACGTGGTAATGACACGTGCTTGCTACAACATCCTCTTGGGAAGGCTATGGCTTCATGATTACTCTATAGCACCTTCCACTCTTTATCAATGTCTCAAATATATTGATGATGAGGGTAAGGTGCATCGAGTCTTTGCAGATGAAAAGCCATTGAAAGGCAAAGAGGTCTACTTCCCAATGCAATCATGTATTAGGAAAGACCTGCATAGTCTTAACTAGATACAAATAACTCTCCCATGGATGATAATCCTGTAGACCTTTCACCATCTCAATAAAATGGAAAACCTATCCAGTGTTCAGCAAAAGAGCTGATCCCATCAGAAAGTTATAGTCTACAAAAAAGCCAGTTGTGAAGTTTATGGATACCAAAGCTCCTTTAGTGGTCAAGGTTAAATCTGAAGTCAAATAATTAGATCAAACTTTGGTCATATCCACAAAATCATCAAGGAAAAAGCAAACAGGTATTGTTATTCATACAAGCAAGACATGTAGTCTGGTTATGTATATAATGCCTACTAAGAGTTTAACAATGTCACAGAGGAATGGCGACTACTTGTTGCAAGACAACGAAGGTTCTTTTACCTAGCAAATGTAATTTCTTTGGTTAGTAACTAATATTCTGACCAAGAAAGTAATGATGTACCTCCTCCAACCAAAGGAATGTCACCACTGAGGCCTGATTCTCCTATCACTTTCAGTCAACTCATGCTAACATCACAACGTAGAGGTAAACTGTCTTATAGATACATTGATAGATGGTTTTGTTTGGCTGAAAGATGCAATAATCCTCCATATTACTCAGCATGGATTCATTTGTGCTGGGTAGGCCCCCGATCAGCCCTTCGCAGCTTGACAGTGACAATGAAATTTCAAACATTCGATGAGATGTTATAAATTGTTTCATCTCTCAAAGTAGCACTCTATTGTCTGCACAGAAAGTCTAGACGGACGTGCCTATTACATGTTATCTCTATGGTCAGAAATTCAGATTTTGAGTCAGATTTTGAGGATACTGAAAAGATGGACATTTCCGTGTACTCTATTGTGAATTGGGATCCTTCACTCTTGATGTGGGCCACTCCATCCCATATTTATGATTTTGGATGTTCTTGCTTCTTCGTGCCTCCATCCAAGTAATATAACCACTAGATAGTTTTCCATCGAGCCGAAGATGCTTCTGCTTAATATCCTATTGACAAGATCATTAATGATAGGAGAATAAGGCTTGACACTAACAATCCTGTAGTCTGCAAAATGGTGAAGAACATGGGGCACAATTTAAAGAAGCCCATAGGCCTTAAAATGAGTGCAAATGGGGCTTAGGTCCCTTTTGTTGTCTTCACTCTAGAAATGAAAGAAGATTTCAAAAAGGGACGTAGAATTAAACAGCTACAACATTGCATAGCATATGATCCTTATAGCAATGTTCCTAAGTTAATCAAGCTTTCGAAGTAATTCTGTGGTCTTCACCAATGGGTATGACTCTGATGACTCTCAAGAGATTACTGTCTTCTAAGATCCTGCTGATTAAGCTACTTTTCAGCATCTTGAGGGGGCAAGTGATGATGATGACACCATGTCACAAATAACTGAATATTGATCAATTGAATTAAATGAAAAAATAGATCCATTTCAACACATTTGTTGGGAATGTCTAGCCCTTGATGTAAAAGCTAAAGAGCCTAAAAAACTGAATCCATAGAAAGGGATTAGGCCTTGGCTTAAACACCCAAATGAAACCCTAGAAGTTTTTGCAGAGTTGGAAGTTTCCAAAAATGCTGTGGAAAAACTCCTCCTGAACCTCCAACTGAGGACTAAGTATAAGAAATAAACTTGAGAACTCCAGAAATCCTAGTTCTACCCTTATAAGCTCTCAAATCAAAGGAAAAGAACTTGATGTCTATGCGAGTTTCTTGTGAGAGCTCATGGATTGCTTTGCATGGACCTATGCAGAAATGTCGGGTCTAGATCTAGAAGTTTCCGTGCATAAATTGAATATAGCAGATGATGCTAAACCCTAAGCGCAAGATCAAAGAAGGACAAAACTAGAAATCATGGATAAAACAGAAAAAGAAGTCCAGAAATTCAGACTCACTTCATCTGTGAAGAGCAACACCTTGACTGTTTGGCTAACATAGTGTCAGTTACAAAAAAGAATGGGCAGATCAAAGTCTGTATCGACTTCAGAGATTTGAACAAAGCTTATCCTAAAGATGATTTTTCATTACTCATACCAGAAATCATGATTGACAATACTTTCAGATTTGAAAGGATGCCATTTAAGGATGGATTTTTGGGATAAAATCAAATCAAGATGTACAAAGAGGATGAGAATTATGCATCCTTCGGAACCCCCTTCGGCGTATACTGCTACACCGTCATGCCCTTGGCCTCAAGAATGTTGGAGCCATATACCAAAGGGTGATGATGAAAATCTTCAAAGACATGCAGCATAAGTCTGTCGAAATTTATGTCACTGACTTGGCAATTATGAACAAACAAAAGTCAGACATCTAGCTGATTTTTGCACGGTCTTAGAGAGTTACAAAAATTCAACCTTCAATGAATCCTCTGAAGTGGTTTTTAGGAGTTTTGTCTGGGAAATTCCTAGGATTTGTGGTTCAAAAATGTGGCATTGAATTAGATCCAGTTAAAGTTAAAGCTGTATTGGAGATGCCGTCCCCTAGAACTCTCAAAGAACTCAAAGGATTGTAAGGCAGGCTCGCCTACATCTGAAGATTCATCTCAAATTTATCTGGAAAGTGCAGAGCATTCTTTAGACTAATGAATAAAGGAATAGACTTTGTGTGGGATAAAACCTGTGAAGATGCCTTTTAAGATATCAAATGGTGTCTCACAAATCCACTAGTTCTTCCAGCTCTAATTCTAGGCAAACCTTTTATCCTATATATTCGAGCTTTTGATCACTCTCTGGGGGCATTATTAGCTCAAAAGAATGATGAGGGTAAAGAAGTGGCACTTTATTATTTATCATGGATGCTGGTTAGTGCTGAACATAACTATTATCCAGTAGAGAAAAAATGACTTGCACTGATGTTCGCAATACAAACACTACGTCATTACATCTCTCTAATGTAGTGTACTTGGTTTCCAACATCAACCTATTGAAGACACTTGTGACAAAAGCCGGAGCACTGAGTGATTATCTAGCCAAATGGTCTATTCTCCTCTCTCAGTACGACATCAGATACACCCTTGCAAAGGCTGTAAAAGGACAGGCTCTCGTTGATTTTCAAACAGAACAGCAACTCTAGAAAGATTCTGAATTCAGAGACAATCTCCTTGATAAGCTGGTTTTCTTTGTTGAACGAATATGAAAACCCATCATTGATCCAGACTTACATTGGTTCATGAATTTTAATGGAGCTTCTAAAACAAATGACATAGGAGATCCAGTTTTTGGGCTTAGAATCATTTTCTGTAGCCTAGAAAAATTAAGTCCCTCACTCATTTTTATTGATCAAGTCATGTTCAAACAATGTGGCATAATACACAGCGTTGATTATGCGTCTCGAGCTAACCTTGGAATCACGTATCAATATGCTTGGAGTCTATGGAGAATCGTAACTTGTAATAAAAAAAATGAATCTTGAGTATGAAGTGAAGAAGCCATACTTACTTCCCTTCTTCAACAAAGCTTGTGAACTTAATGAAAGGTTTGTGTTAATTGAGTTTCACCACATTCTAAGATATCAAAATGTTAGAGCAGATAGAATGGTAGGATTGGCAGCGTTAATATCGATCCCTAAAAACGACAAAGTGGTGCTTGAAGTAGTCAAAAGAAGGCTTCTAACTCCACTCAATACTCATAAAGCAGTAGCAGATTGCCTCGATATGATCAAGAATTATATGTTATCTTTTCAAAATTCATTTAAAGATTGGAGAGACCCTTTTATTGATTATATTTTTCATGGAGTCATGCTAGAGAATGCTAAAGACAGAAATAGTATTCAAAGACGCGTTTTAAAATTTTACTTCGATTTGCCTTCAAAGACTTTTTATTGCAAATCATATGATGGAGTTCTTCTCCATTGTTTGTCACCAAAAGAAGAAGATCAAGTACTCAAAGAAGATCATTTTGGCTTATGTGGTGATCACCAGGCTAGACCAAAGTTTCATGACCAAATCTGAAGGTTAGGCTTTATTGGCTTACCATGGTGTTTGATGCTATCAATTTTGCAAAAAACTGTAATGAATGCCAAATCCACTGTGACTACATTCATTAACCGCCTAAATGTCTACATCCTATGTCAACCTCTTGGCCATTTGAGTCTCGAGGGATGAACATCATTGGAAAAACCAATCTGCCATTAGAATGTGGTCATCAATTTATTTTAGCTACAACAGATTACTTCTCCAAATAGGCAGAAGCAGTGCCTCTTGCAGAGGTCAAAATAGATACAGTCTTCAGTTTTTTGAAGATTCATATCATCCGTCATTTTGGGGTACCTAAATGTCTGCATTATTACAATGGTCCTCAGTTCAACAATGACAAGTTCTAAAGATTCTATGACAAGTATAGAATCCAATGCCATCCTTCCACGACATACAAAAAAAGAGTTAGAGTACCAAACTTCCTGAAGCTTTGTGGGCTTACAGAATTATGGTTCGAGGTTTGACAAAATCAACACCACATTCCTTGGTTTACAGTTGTAAAGCTATGATATGCTTAAAAATTCAACTTCCTTTTCTTCGGGTAGCTGTGATAAATAAATACATTGAAAAAAAAAACAATACCAAACTCAGACTTCAAGAGTTAGAAATCCTTGATGAAAAAAGGCTTGTTGCTTGGCAAAGTATCGAGTTATATCAAGCTCGCATGGATGGCTCTTTTGATAAGAAAGTCAAATACAGGGCTTACAAGAAAGGAGATATAGTCCTTGCAGTCAAGATGCCCATATTCTCCACACACTTGTCAAAAGGCAAGTTTGAATCCAAATGAAAAGGGCCTTTCATCGTCGACAAGATCTACTCCAATGGCGACTATGCACTCCTTACACTTGAAGGAGGCAGATGCATAATGTCTATCAATGGAAAAATTCTAAAGAAATACTATGTTTTAAATGTCATTGGCATACCAAAACCATGTATAGTGTACATTCACACTCCTAAAAATCCTTTGGTTTTGAGTCTCACAACCTATGACTCCTAACCAAAATCCCTCAAACTTGTACAAAATGATTATGAGGATAAAGTCTTTCGACCACTCTAGTCAATCTTTGTTACTTAGATAATGTCCCTACAAGACCCCTTGTAACATCTTACTGTATAGACCAAGTCCTTTTGCGGGCCTTATATGGTAGAACTCAGCTATATGGAATAAGTCTTTTTATAAACCCTATGTGGCTAACTTTCAGTTGTATAGATCAAGTCTTTTTATAGACCCTATATGACTACCCTTCGTTATATGGAATAAGTTTTTTTGTAGACCCCATGTAACCAAAACTCAAACAAGATCCAAAAGCAAACTTCTGTCCAAAAGGATCAAGTCATGGATCCTAGAGGAAGCCTCGCACATGGGCACTAGATAAAGTTTAACAATATGACTCCTTTTCTTTGTTGACTTGTAGACCCAAAAGATTGCAAATCAAGCCTTATACAAGTATGAGAAAACAAACCAAAACAAGCCATCCAAACCATACATACATCCAAACTACCCATACAAAGCATACAAACATCCATACAAAACCAAACCAAACATTCTATGCTAATGACAAAATGGAGCAGAAAAAGAAAAAGAAGAAGAAAATCTCCATTGATATTCATTTTGAGTTTAATACAAAAAATGGAGTCAGTGTACGTGCCTTTTCTTCAGTGCTCTCAATCTCTGCAGCCAGCTGGATTCTATTCCTTAGCACTTCATCTTGAGAAACTTTGGCATTTTTAACACTTTTGTCTCAAATATCCCTTTTCTTCAAGCTTGTTGAAGAAGATGACAAAAGCATTGTGAAGACCACTCAAATCAATTTTAGTTCAGAAGATATCAACATATCAGCTAATGCTTTGGCACCCTGGATCTTGTCAGGAGTGAGATCTCCTTGGAAGAGTGTGGCCAAGATGCTATGAATCGCCATCCTCATGGCAAAGTTCATGGCAGATTGGGGCTTTTGATCATAACCAAACAAACTGAGCTCCTTAAGGATGGCAAGATTTAATTCTCGCTCTTGCTAATTTGACTGAGTCTAAGAGCTTGAGTAGTCATCTCCTTCCTTCTCAACATTTGCACTCTCACCCCTATGAGTAGCTAAAGCTTCTTTGCGAACAAAAGGCAAGTCATGCGACCTTTGCAAGGACAACGTGGCGAAAGGATCCTTATTCGTGTGAGGTGTTACTGTAACATTCAATAATGTTTTTCGGGATCCTCCACCTTCAGCAGCAGATGCCTTATTTGATATTTTTACATAGTTGGATCTTCAATTACTGTTATAGTTGATGGTTGATTTGCCTGAAATGAACTCTTGAAGGTGTCATAGCCTTGGGTGGTGTGAAGCTGCCAGCAACTGGTGTAAGCCGTTGGCAATTGGCATCGCAGGAGAATACTCTTCCATAGGATTTGTAGCCTCATCTTCATGAACTAACTTCCTCTGAGCAGGAGGGCCAGTTTTCACTATGATTGGCTTTGCCATAATAATCTCCTCAGATGGGACCATCTCAATATCAGCTTCCTTTCCTACTATGCCAATAGGTTCGACACTTGGTTCTGTCTGAGCATCCAAAGTCACATTTGTCCTTGGCACTTCATCCGTTCTTGGCACATCAGTAGCTACTGGCATATCAGCGACCGCAGAAAGTTCACTTACATGAGATCCTGAGTTTGAATCTAAACTTACCAGGGGGATCACACTTGGTAAGAATGCATGTTTAATGCTGATGGGTAGTACAATGAGTGTCGATGATAACTTTGGATCATTGTTGACATTATTGGTTGGCGAGTCCAAGAAGAAATCTTCCATGGACCTTTTCAAGTTGCTCCTCAAGTACTGTTCGGAGACGCTTCAAAGTATCCACTATGGATGGAAATATTGTCCAAATCAATTGAAGCTTTGAGACTCTCTCTCTCCTTGCTGGCTCTTCAATTGGCGACCTGAAAGGTTTTCACACTGAAGTGGGAGGCACAACAAGCCACTCTCATCCACTTGGGTACTTGAGAAGGACCAAAAAAAAAAAGGAAAATGAATGAAATCAAATTATAATGTTGGAATAAAAATTTCAATTTCCAAAGATTCAAGTCAACAGTTACCCTCAAGAGTTGGATCTGTCGTAATTTTCTCAACAGTACTGGGAATCTCTCCTTCATCCATCGAGACATCTGCAATTAGTCCTTCAAAAATTTTAGGAGAAATTTCTTACTATACGGTACAAGGGATCGGGTTTCTTTCAGAAGCAGCAACAGCGTCAATCTGCACTTTGTAGCTACTCATTTACTCTAAAACTAGCTCCATGGGTACATCGTTTCTGGTTACTTTATCAATGGTAGCAGTAGCACCCACATCATCATCAAATCTTTCCATAACAATGGATTCTACTGACATATCCACTAAGCTTTTCTCCCAGACTTAGGTGTTATTGCCTGGCCAAACATGTCTTTTTCAAAATCGAACTCGAGGTTAATATTACGATTGGTTCATTCTTCAGTAGTGGGAGTATCAAAGCTACTCCCTCTCTCATCACCTTCATCAGAGGCATATTCTTCAACAATTTTAGCCACTTTTGCATGACTCCTCCAATGGTTGAAGTTTGAGATAATAAAGTTGCAAGACAAGATATAGATATCAAAACAAAAGAGAAAAGAAAAGCAAATGATAATGTCACACAAAGAAATAAAGAGATTTTACCTGCTTTTTGTAAGGTCCCGAACTAACTTAATTGTAATTTAAATTAATTAAACTTGATCTTCTATAAATTAATGTATTTTAGTTTTAATTTATCTTGTTCTTAATTTTTATGAGGTCATGGATAGGTACCTGTGTTGGGTTAGGTACTTGTGTAGGGTTTGAACCTTACTTAGGTAGTCAAGAACCTTATTGTAATTTAGAGTTACACAGTTTTGAATCAACTTGGCGCCATATTAATTGCATCATGTGTATCTTATCTTGTGGGTCAACTTTCATATTTGGCCGAGTCAATTTGAAACCATCTTATAGCCCAATTGAAATCCAAATGCCTTAAACTGTAAATTCTATAAGCAAGCTAGACATGCTTGCAAATTACAGAAAATATGATTTAAAAACCTAGCTTAAGACCCGTTCAGCTCATTCCCTCCTCATTTACACTAAGTCTCTACTGGTGCTTCTTCTTCTTTTCCCTTCTCCTTCCAAAATAGCAGGGATCTAGAGCTTGGAGCATGCAAAAACTAAGGCTCCCATTCTCTTCCTCATCACTTTTTTGCTCATCTCGGTCCCTTGAAACATTTAATTTCATTTTCTCCTGTTCTCCACATCTCTCCAAGGTGAGTATCCCATCACTATTTCATGTTTTATGCTCAAAACAGTCAAGGAGACTCAATCTTGTAGCATGCATGTATCTTATACTCATTTCTTTCAATGCATGTATTAGATCATTTTCTATTGAGGTTTTCTCCACCATCAAACTAAAGGAAGAGCTTGACTTGGGTAAAGCACTGAATTAGAGGTAAGTATAAGAGTGTATATTACTGCATGCATGTTTTTTTGTGTTGATTCTTGAAGAAATCCATGTCACTATTAAGTTATAGCTCTCTTGCACTTAATTTTAAGAATGTATGATGTTTATGAGTTGATGAAGCTAATTTGAGAATGAATGATGTGATTAGGTGAAGGAAAACCCAATTATGATGAAATGTAAAATGGTAGGTTGGATCAAAGAAATTGGAACCAAGCTAGAAAAGTTATGTACTGAACTTCTGTTTTAGAAACAACTTTAGAAATTCTGAAGCTTATGGTTAAGCCTGTAAGTACACTACGGTTTGGAATCCAGAGAAACAAAATCCGACATTCCTTTTACAACTAAGTCGCGGAATGCACTACAGCTAAGCTATAGCCAAGCTGTGGCCCAGCTGTAGGCTAACCACAGCTAGGCTGAAGGCCAATACATGGCTGAGCTGTAACTATGGGAGAATCTAGTGAAAAACTTTGCTAAGCCGTAGCCCATCCACGGCTAAGCCGTACAAACACAAGAACTTAGGCAAAATTATGAATATTTGAAGACCACGTATGAGAGTTATTGGGGAGAAAATCCTACCCTAGGGCATTACATACAATTAAAGACCATGTAGGGCCTTAGAAATGGTACCCTTACCTTATACAAATTAGCCTAATAGTAATTAAATACAAAAAATGAAAAGTGTTGAGCTATCACTCATTCCCTCTTAATTTTTTAGTCAGTTTCCGACGTCACATCATGGGTGTTGGCATAAGAAGTGGTGTCCATCACTTATACAATGTAACACTAAGATTTTGGTAGCACATTGACACCGTATGTTTTATGAATACACCATATTAAATGACTAAAGAAACACGGATTATCTTAACATAGGGTTGGCTAGTAAATATCCTTGTTAACTTTTTAATTCAAATGCATTCATATTGTTTAAGTGAACCTTGCCTTCAACATGATTAAATCATGTACCCATTATTTCTTGTGAACCTTGGGCAACATCGAAGAAAGAGCTTCTACTGAGCATGGGCCCGTGAGCCAAAATAGGAGTAACTAAGGTTGAGAGGGTTCAAGCTCTATTAGCTCATTTAAGTATGCATTATTTGATTATCGGTTACTCTATTAATCTCGATTTTTATGATTGAATACGATTTCAAGACCGAGATACGCTTCTGTGTAAGTATAAGTCAATCGTTACATATGATGAGTATGAAAGTTATAAATCTCAGTCTGTCTTGATACCTTGAGTCTGCACCACTTAGCTTGTACTTTTATTAGGTTTGACGGGACTAATTTGGGCATTTTATATGTCACTACTGTAGTAGTTTATGGAGGAGTTAGTCAGCACTCTAGCTAGAAGGATCCCCTACTGAATCTCAGCATATGATAAATGTTCTCTTTAGAGAGAATATAGCCTCGTTGATGCCAACTAGTGTGTTACTGTATCTCCAACTATGATTCCATATTCATGCTATATTCATATGCACAACATGCCTAACTTCCTCTATTGTTTTCAGTTAATTAATATATCTTTGATTCAATTGATATATCACGATAGTTTTATGTGCACCTATATTTGTTAAACTATTGTGTTTACAATGTTATTCTTGGTGTTATAAATAGCTTTAAGTACTGATTCCACCTCTGACGTACTTGTAGATGAGTTTATAGAGACTTCACAGGGTATAGTATAGTAATGTAGACTTAGACAATACCCTACAATTGTAACTTTAATAGACTCAGTTTATACTTAATACCGTATCTCAAAATATGAATTGTACATGATGTTATAAGTACAGGTAAAAAGACATAGGCTTCCATAAATGTTTTAAATGGATATGTGTTACACGTCAGTTTTCACATGAATTCTGTGCATTTTCCCTTGTGGTGGTTCGTATGTATCTTAGTACCGTATGGATGGCCACGAGATTACGTATGTCGTGCCTCGGGAGTCGCCCTAATCATGGAATCTTGGGCTCGGGGCTTGACATTTTTAGCCTTAGGGAATGACGAGTTCCAGGGCTTTCAGCTTTTCTCTTTTTTGAAGAAACTCATTTGTTACCAAGAGGCTTGGTTATACTTTTCAAACGTATTGCTCGAAACTCCTTATGAAGGACTGGACCTGTTGGAGGTTTCATTGGCAATGTAACTGTGCCCTTGACCTGGTAGTTGCCTCTGTCGATTGTATTACTTCTACAGAACTTTGAATTGTGTGTGCCTCTATTGGTAATGAAGCAATAGTAGCAGTCTGCCAAATTTTGGCAAGCAAAGTTTGCCTCAACAGCCACACATTTGATGGCCTACTCCTCTTTAAATTTCCTTGTCTGCTCACCAACCAAAACTTTGGATTTAAAAGAGGGAGAAGCAGATCTAAAGTCTAGCACAGTTCTACCAGCTCGCTTAGCCTCAACAAGACTCTCCCTCTCTTGCAGGTTCATTCACAGCCCACTACATCCTTACTGCAGTTATATTGGGAGGGGGTAAGTATTCCTCGTCTTTTTCACCTCTCAAAGAGCAAAGAGTTTTGCAGATATCAGAGTTGGCCACAAAGGCAATTTGCCATTTATCTCCATCATATAACCAATTTTCAAAGTTGATCGGGATGAAGTGCTCCTTGTCCACCTTCTCTCCCTTCTTGGAAGCACTTGAAATGTGTCATTTGACGTGAGGGTAGCTTATATACGTCTCCACAATGACGTTGGTGCCTTTTTCATACCATTGTGTAAAGCCGCTTGTGTATCCAAACTGTGGAAACCGAGGATAACCAAAACAAGCCCTAGTCTCAAGTGCTTGATAGAATTCCTAAGAATTTCTAGTATCTTGTAAAGAACTAGGCCTGCCTCGGATGTGGCCAGGTGCCCCTATAATGGCTTAATGAAAATCGAATTACCTACAAAATCTGGCGGTATATAAGGTTGAATGTTAATATATGAATTCTTCCTATATACCAAGTCCACGGGTCTCATCCTGAAGAACCAACTCTTCTCTTCATCTGACAAGCCAACATCCTGACCACCCCCCCTGATTTTGTCAATCGGTGTTCTACTGCATTTCTCATGCGAGTTGAAACTTCAATGTTTGGCACAGTATCACGAGAGGCAACATAATTATTGAAATTACGCAAGTGTTGGCGTAATTCAGTCACGGAATGGGTATTGATTAAACAGTTGCCACCTACCACACCTTCTATGTAGATGCTCCCTAGTGCACCGCTGTGTGAATGAAGCCCATTACAATGGTATGTGAACCAAGTGTACAACAAGTGTATGGCGTAATACCAATTGAATGCTTTCCCCTCTCTGACAGTAAAACCAGACAGTTTTAATTCACTTAACATATGTGCTATAAAGGCATGGCCCAAGGGAAGGCTATGTCCAAATGCCATTTTGAGCTCAAGATATATGCAACCAGGCTTATGGTCACTCCCAGCACTCGGAAAATGAACATTTGACAACTATAATGCCAAAAATGTAGCAAGTCAACACTTCCTCTTCAAATCTGGATATTTGGCAAAAATGTATGGCATGAAGTCTGGTTTCTCATGATAGATAATTGTTGTCTCCTTCTTGGGCTCTTCATTGGGGGATACGCTTTTTCCACTTACAATATCCATCATCATTAATAAAGAAAGAGCTGGTGATGATCTTTACTTAGCTCATCCATTAGACAACTTTGCCTCAATTTCGGCTGTTCGTTTGGATTGAATATCCAAGAGCAAAGAGGTGATAATATGCAACTCGAAACTCATCATCCATGGTAGCCAACTCTTCATTAGGTGGAATGGTTTCATCATAAATCACACCAAATAGTGCCAAACCACAAATATTTTCTTCACTTGCCACAAAGAAAACCCTAACTCTTTGTTTGGAGTAATGAAGGTACCAGTTGTCGGGCAAAACAATTTGAGAATAGACCTGCATATGTTCTTGCTTTCACAAGGCATTTTCTGTGTGGTGGCATTGATAGTTTCGAAGATATCAATTGCTTTCAAATCCTCTTTATAATGGTGCTTGATCAAGGTTACCTAATTTTGCCAGTCCCTGATGCAGTTAAACCATCCATGAGGCAGGTGTCTCTGGCCTATCCAAGCACTCCCATCTTCAGTATGGATACTGAGCCCAATTGTCTTTAGTTGGAGATCACAGTACCCACTGCAAGATTTAAGGTACGCTATTCTATGGTCTTTATCTTAAACCTTGGAATCTTCGTAAAATAATATGGATGTTGACGCATGAATTTACCAGTCTTGAAGTGAGCATGATGCTTTGTCCATGGAAATGGATCATTCCTTGATGGGATAGATGGAGCCATTGTCATTATCCTTAGATATCTCTTGACATATCGCATGATGGTCACCTCATGAGAATCTCCCACCACGTCTGTGTAGTGATATTGTACGCTTTCGGTTGGTTGTTTCATGGTTTCCTTTGTTGCATCTCCAAATATGTACCACGGCTTATCAAAGCTCACTTTGTCATTATTCTCCTAAGTAGTGTTATTGGCTAAACACCAATTTGTGTGCTAGTTCCTCATTGCTAGAGCTTTGGTTCTCTAGTTCCTCAAAGTAGAAGCAAATACTTCATTTGGATCTTTCGGATTTGGATCAGGAGCACTTGCAGTCTTGCTCTTCTAACGGCTTTTGGGTGCCCCAGAAGTTGAAGTTATAGGTGCTTTACCTTTTCTGTCTGAAAAAAAAAAGTAAAAAAAAAAAAAGCATCAGTAACAGCAGAAATGGCTAAGGCATGGAATTTTACTAACATTTTGGTAGTATCTCCCCTTAGCGAAAGGCCAAAATAAGAAAATAATACTCAGTTTCGAGACCAATAATTAGAATCAAGGCATACTTAAGTCTCAGAACTGAGGCTCTCGGCCCAAATAGGTGTTTAAGGACCTTTAGAGGGGGCAATTTGAATTCATGTTCAAGCATGAAAGTTGTAGTATCCAATGCAAGAAATGTATGCATAACATAAACAAAGCATAATAGCAGCTATATACAACACAAAGCATAAACAAGCTCAATATGTATAAAAATACAGAGTGTGAAAGTACATGGCATGTTTTCAACAAAGAGCAATATCAATTTTAAAGCATTGAAAACAAAAGTAAATGCTAATGGTCTAATGGCAACCACCTTCGTTCACTCCTTGTGGTTTCATTAGACTTACCTACAACTATTGAAGACTGTTTTACTCTCTATACTCAAATTTAAAGCTAATCAAAAGATCTCTACATTCCCGAAATGATATCTCTAACAAATCATGGCAAACAAAAGTCTCGTGTGATGATTTGTTTTGATGGGATCATTAGACATTCTTGTGGGAATTCTAAAGTACACTATTCTTAGTGTATATAGGGCTAATGAAGGAAATATTACTATGCAAAGTTAATTTTAAAATGAAATTATCAATCATCATCAATAATCGGAAGTGATATTGTAACCATTAGTTTCCTACTAAGATGGTCAGTAGCAGTCAAATTGACTCGAAGAGTACACCTTGAGTCGGCATCGGAAAAGACAAGGAAGGGTAAATTACCTTGGAAGTTGTAGTTGAGAAAGACAATATAAAAAGCTCATTCAAGGCTACATATAACCACTCAATCGGAGGTTACTCCTATCTTCATCGGTTTCTTTAATCGGCCACTCATATTTGGATGATTTATACTTCTTATGTTTATTGAGATTTAAGGAGAGTAACCTTCTCATCAAAAGCAAAAGAAGTGTGTCATGGGTGTACTCGGTCTGTTAATCATGAAAGAATCCCCATAGAAGCCATGGTGGTCAAGTTTGTGTTCATATAATGCTAGTGACTGGCCAAACTACTGTAAACTAATTCCCTGTAATTCCCATAGAGGATGTGATGACTTAACTTGTGCGCACACTATGCTAAGGAACAGGTGGATTGTCATTTTTTAACCCCCTACACTTCCCACAGACTGCGAAAACCAGGTGTGTGCTCAGACTATGTCAGTGTTCAAACAGTGCAAATGGGTATGCCTCCACTCAGCCCAACAATGAAGGGGTGAAACCTAATGTTCTACCAAAGTTTTACATTCCCCCAAATAGATCTTGTTCACTACAAGTTTGTTGGAGGATCATTTCTTTCCAAATCTTTTGAAGTTCAAGGCCTCCCCAAATTCAGCCACTTGGTTGTGACAATGACCATGCCTAGGCTATGCAAGGGAGTAGTCCTCAGGGAACTCAACTCTGTTTGGTAACATGAGATTGGGGTGATGGTCATTTTAAAGACTTGGGGGAGTTAAGCGTCTCAAATAGCAAAAAAAAAAAAAGAACTCACTCGGCCATGGCCATGGGAATTCTCCGTACAGTGCTTGAGTGTGATGGAGTTCCAAGAATCCCACTCTTGGTCAAATCATGAATTTGAGATAGCATTTAGAGAGCAATTTTGCACTAAAGATGTTGGACTCTACACCAAAAATCGAGAGCAACAATAAACAAAAGAAAGAGGGGCACAAATAGTCACCAAAGAAGCAGTGACCATGAACTTGCCCGGGCACTATTCTAGCTTGAGCAATCTCCATGAGTTGCTCTCCCAATTCATGTCATCACTGTGAACGGAGTTCAGGTATCACCTTTGCATCAAGATTGGATCAAATTGGGGTTTGAATCCAACCAATCTGTTTGTACACCTTGGTTCTGATCTGCCACATGTAGAACCCTCAAAACGGCAAGCCACCCGTAAAGTTTTGAGCTTTACTCTGATATGAATCCGTGGAGAGATGAAGCATAACATAGAGAACATGTTAACTGGGAGATCATTAAGCAAGAACACAAAGAAAAAAAGAAATTTTTCGGTGACTGTGGACCTCCCACGGGCAGTGTTAACTGTGAATGTGAATTCGCCCAGATGGCGCCTAGTCTAAGTAACTCGCCATGATTAGAGTTCGAAGTAGAACTCTCACATCAAAGGCAAGCTAGGAGTGTGAAAAAAAAAAAAAAGCCCTAATTGCACTTTGCCGTGAAATAGATCCCAAGGGCCAGGATCTGTTCTTGAGATTTTGGGTTTATATTAATGTTAACTCATGGAGAAATGAAGTCTAGTTTGTGGGTTCTATTTTGCCCATTCAAATGAGCAAGAAATTGTGTGAGAAATCAGAGGAAAATTGAACAAAAGATTCAAAAAAAAAAAAAAAAAAAAAGAGAGCCATTAACAGTGCCCATTCGGCCATTTGACCAAAGCTCGAGGACACCACAGCCTCTCTGAACCCCACGGTCACAAAGTAACTGCTGCTTTGCCCTCATCTCCCATGAACACTACATGATCAAAGTGATGGGGTCCATGGTCTTTGGTGCTTCACTCTTTTCCCACAAACACAAGTTGTTTTAGTAGTGGGGTCCAAAGCTTGGCCAAGTTCATACAGACACTGCCTTCTTTACCCAAAGGTCACTGTGGTTTTGAACAGTGGGACCCACTAATTAATGGCCCACTCTCTCTCAAACATGATCATCCAAATTCCCACACCACATGAAGGGCCCACTTAGGGTATTTTACAAAAAAAGAAAGAGAAATGATTTCCCATAGCATGGTGAACCCACTTTGGGTAAAAAAATGTTTTCCCGCAATGGAGTGAACCAACTTTGGGGTATTTATTTAAAAAAAAGGGTTCTTTTTTTCAAAAAAAATTTCAAATTTATCTTGGGCTAAATTTGATTTTGAGCCATCATGTCAAATTGTTTTTGGATAAAAAAAATTCACAAGTCAAGTTTTTTTCAAAATCCTATCTCATTTTGACTCATGTCAAGCCATCAAAATTCCATCTCATTTTGACTCATGTCAAGCCAAGTCAAAACCTAAACTTGATTTTTTGATAATAAACCAAAAATCCATGAAAATCCAAACCCAAATTCATTTCAAATCTTAGTCTTGATTTTCTTAAAACCTCATGCATTCTTTTTGTGGGTGTTCCCCACAATCCCCACAGAGATGCCACTCTGGATATTTGTGACAAGTAGGTTATAAGAAAATCAAATCCACTTTCAAAATCCAAAACCAAATTCATAAATTTCTAAATTTTCCAAATAACTCAGGGATTTTTTTTTTGGGTGTTCCCCACAGTCCCCACAGATATGCTAATTTTGATATCTATGAAAATAGGCTAAGAAATTCAAATTATTTATGTTTTTATCAAATTTCATTATCAAACCCTTCTTGGCTTTTGATCAAAATTTCAAAATTTCAAGTGAAGGCTTACAATTTACCTTGGCAAAACTACCTTTTTTTCACTAAGCCATTCATCATTCCCACAAATTAGCTATTTCAAGGCACAATGATTTTTATACTTTAGTCATTGCACCTTGAGGGGACATTTGTTGACCCATAAAAGTTACAAATGTTGCAGTGAAGACATTACAAACAAATTACGAGCCAAGGGGACATAAACCCTAAGATTGTGGAATGTTGGACCAAGTGTTGCATCCAGATATTCAAAATTGATGCAGCTCATTCAGAAAACTTTAGATGAGCTCAAGGTGTAACAATTCAAAATTCAGAGGTGAAGGACTTCATTTAGTCACTCAACCCACCAAACTTCAAATTCAAGGTTTGTTAGCTCAAAGTTTAGGGGTCATTAAACCCATGTCAAAAATAGCTGAAACTTCTAAAGAAAGCTCAAATTACATTCAGGAGTGGCTCTACGAAATTTCAAGTCAAGTGGATGTCATTTGACCCAAAGTCAACAAAAATGTCAACTTTGGGTCAGTGACATCCAAGGCATGGGGTCACTTACCAAAGTCCTGCTTTTAGGTAACTAAAGTTAATGAAATTTGGACACAAAGCTTAAGTTATGCTCAAAAGTAGTTTTGCAAATTTTTAAGCCAACAAGACTATGTCTGACCATACTTCAACTGTATGTCGTTAGGAGTCCGTGACCCCAAGTTATTGGGGTTATTGACTAAAAATCTTACTTTTAGGAGGCCAAAGCTAATGAAATTTGGATCAAAAATTCAAAGTGTGCTTAAAGTTGAGTCCCTAAATTTTCAAATAAATTGAACATCATTTGGGTGTTGTTCATCAACACTTAGTGTAGAGCTGCGATGTAGTAATAAGCTGGTGAGACCAAGTCGATCTACAGGAAGCAATGTTTAAAGAGGTTTCCAACTTGTCACCTGCGTAAATAAAATTCTAAAACTAACCTAATTTAAATCTAAAAAATTCATTCATTCCTAAAAATTAAATAATTACAAGAACAATTCCTAAATTAAAAATCCAAATTCTAAAACTTCCTAAAATAAAACTAAATTTTTTGCAAAAGAAAATACACATAAGAACTTCCAATAAAATAAACCTAAAATTAGAAACTCGCTAAAATAAAAATTAAACAATGTTAGAAACTAATTAAACAAAAGTTAGAAACTTTCCTAAACTAAAAGTTAAATTAAGTTAAGAATCTACACTTTCTACGACAAAAGATGTCTAAATCCTATTCAAATTAGAAAGAGGTTTAATTTTAGAAAAAAAATCTAAATGACAATCAAATTAGTAGTTTTCTAGTGTTAAATAATTTCTAAAAAAAAAAAAGCTATACAATACAACTAAACAAAGCAATTTCTAACTTAAGGATGAATCTATCCAAATATGATAAACTAAAAAACTTGACTGCAACTTTGAAACCTAAATTTCTTAAGGTAAACAAGATGCAAGAAGAATGAAGATTCTACTTTCTAAAAACACAATCTACCTAGTGCATGAATAAGTAATCCACATGTGATTGTATTATGCATGAATGAGATGGGTTGCCAATGGAAATTCAGAAATCAATTTTAAAAGACTGATTTAGGGGAGTTTCATATTTGAACTTATTTAATTTAGTGCATAAATCAGGTTGTAAAATAGTCCTTCAATTGCACACAAGGTTTCACTACTAGAAAAAAGGTTTTTAGCGATGAATACAATTTGTCGCCAAATGAGTAAAATTCGTCACCAAAAACTTTTAGCCACGAATAAATATTTGTCTCCACTTTGTTGCAGAAACCCCATCTGAGAATATATTTAGCGACGAATATCTATTTGTCCCCAAATGTCAACCCTTAGACACGAATTTTGTTTGTCGCCTTATGATGTTCGTCGCCAAATGTCTTACCTAAGGTCCTCTAATATCTAACCTTTAGGCACGAATTCATTTGTCGCCCTATGATGGATGTCACCAAATATATAATCTTTAGGCACAACTGTATTCGTCGCCAAAAAATGATAATCAGCGACGAGTAAAGATTTGTCCCTAAAAGTCCAACCTTTAAACACGAAATTATTTGTCCTAAAAAAATAGTTAATCAATGAAGGGTTTGTCCCCAAATATTCATTCTTTATGTACAAATTTGTTCGTTGCCCTATATAATGGTCATCATGCATTAGAAGAACGCGGTTGACCATTTAGCGGTGATCGAATCGTCTCTGAAAATAGACAATTAGCAACAACAATTCTCATTCATACCTACAACATTTTGCATTCACATTATATCTACAACCATTCGCATTGACATCACCACAAAATAAAAATAATACATTCATCCAAATATCCATCCAAGTATCCATCCAAATATAAAAACTAATACATAACAAACCTTAAAACACTAATATGAATATTTGTCCAAATACTAACAAAAAAAGCTATCATCAACAATAGTCTATGCTTGCTCCATCGTCAATCTGTGAACAAAGTAAAAACCAAAAAAATTAGTGTGTTATAAGAAATATTACCTACGCGAAGTTTAGGTAATATGTATGCAACTTTGATATTTGTAGATACCATTGATCTCAATCAAGAATGCCATGTTATCAAAATAGTATCCATGTAACCCCAAAAATACAACCTATCAAAACACTTGTAAATGCTATACAACTACATTTATAGGACAGTAAAACAAAGTTCAATAGACAAAACATTTTCTTCCCACTATAGAGGTTAAACGAGAGAAAGAATTTCTGAACCTCATTGCATTTGAGCAATGTTTAGCACTTGCATACATGATTAGTTTATCATTATTTTAGCATGATTTAGTTGCTAGAAATATATAAATTCAAATCTTACAATTCGTGCTACAGCAATCCAAATCTGAAAATTCTGCACCCAATTTAAGAATTCAGCACATAGTTTTAGCAGATTTAGCATAGTTTTTATTCAAAAGTTTCCCATTTGAAACCTAGGCAAATCTTACTTTTCTGACTTGAAGTTTGGGGAAATAAAACTTTTACAAGTGCTATTTTAAACCCCAAAATTTCAACCCAAAAGGAATTGGGAAAGTTAGGTCTTCAGGGGCATGAAAGTGGCCCAGTACTCAACCTCTATGCAAAAATCTGAGCAGAATTTCCAATACCTTATGTTTAGGTATGCATAACTTTTTCATTTTAACTCCTTTTTTCGCTTTCATTTTTTTTTGTTTGATTCATGCATCATTTTTGTTTCAATCCCAGCCATAAAAAGCACATTTTAACTCAATTTTACATGTCATTTTTTTCATAGTTTATGTACGTTAATTTTTCATTGATTTATACTAAAAAAAAATAAATCACATGATTTGCATAGGGCCTGGAACAAGCCATTCAGCTACTATTACCTCAAGCTAAGCACAGGCTTTGTTTTAGGCACATGCACTATAACTTTAAAAAAGAGTTTCTAGGAAAGGAATTAAAAAACTTAATGTGGAGATGTGCAACAGCAAGCACAGTGCCACATTTTAATAAAGCTATAAAACAAATGAAAATAATTAGCTTACAACCAAACAAAACCTAATTCCTTAACCCTTAGTCCAAATCTAAATCTAATCCTGTCCATGACCCATCAACCCCACTCACAACCTGAAAACAACCCTCAACCCATGGTTGACCCATCCATCACTTTTCAGCCCATTGGCCCAAGCACATAATTAAGTTCAATTTTTTAATCTCATCCTCTCCTCATTATCTCAACTGTCCCACTCATTCCATGCCAACAGCTTGAATTCAATTTCCAACCCACCACCAAATCACGATAGACCACTCTGGAAACCCGGGCTTTCCATCTCTATCCATTCCGATTCCAAACGAAAGAAAAAGAGGGAAACGGAAGAAACTTGGCTGGAACAGAAACAAAGAGAAGCAAGAAAAAAAATAGAGAGAGAAACCAACGTTAGGAAGAAGTTGCTGTAAACATCACCCATCCATGCCAACAGCCATTGTCGTTAACCCACCTTCCTTATTGTCACTGTAAACATCACCCACTACGATCTCTGCACCCACTCCACCAAACACCATAACACGACCACTACTCATGTCACCTTCATCACCGCACAGTTACTACACTTCATACACAGCACCACCCACTTCATCTCCCTCACTAAACACTACACACACAGTCTGCACCCATCTTCATCTTCCTCACCGAACATCATACACAGCACCACCCACTCCATCTTCCTTGCTAAACACTTCATACACAACACCACCCACTTCATATTCCTCCCTAAACACTACACACACGGCCTGCATCCATCTTCATCTTCCTCACCGAACACCATACGCAGCCACTGCCCACGTCGTCATCGTCATTACATAGCCCTCACAACATCCTCGCCATTATACTATCACTACTGAACCAAACACTTCATATTTGCACCACTCATAACCCCATCTTCAAATACCCTTTCTCTCCATCGCCAAATCCACCAACAGCACCTCAATTCACATAGCACTTCAAATACCCTTTCCTAATTAAGTTGCTCCACTCCACTCGTCATGTATCCATAAACCTTTTCATCACCCTGTCTTCCCTTTCAACAATCTCCCCCTGTGTACCCCACACTTAAGAGATCGTACACAACACCCATCCACATGCAGAGCAACATAACAGAAACAACGTGTATATTTGCATGAACTTCAGTAGCTAATCACAAACAACATGATACTAGTAGATGACTACAAGAAAGAAGACGTCTACCTACAACAGTAGCACTAGGAATCATTGCAGCTGCAGGAGGTCCCATGTCAACACCACTAATCCGTTTGTTGCAACAAAAAAATAATTACAAATTGAGTAAAAAACATTCCATACCAAAATAGTAGGAAAACCAACAAAAATGTAAAGCAAGAAACCTATCATAAAACCAATGAAACAACAAGCATGCTCATGTGACCTAGTAGAATCCACATAACCCACCCTCAGTCAAGGAAGATGGGAGTATACTAAGTATTAAAACACAAGTGAAAATTTTTCTTCTTTTATGGTACTCTTGCTTAGTGCTCACTCTCACTAGGAAATGCAAAAGTTCATGACAAAAAACGGCAATGACTTGGGCTCGGTTAATACCTCCTGTGGTGTTAAAATATAGTACCTAACACTATATGTCAATCAAATTTGATTTTTTTTATGAGCTAATATATTGGTATTACAAGTAGCAAACCCATTCAAAACTATATTTGCACATAGATATCATTTTATAATAAACAATTTAAAAGAATATCTAAATTTAAAAAACTTGGTTTTAAAGATTAATAGATGTGGTCCACATCCCAATATGTGGCCTCACATTCTTTCGTGCCGTGATAAAAAATCACCAACTCATTCTATCACATGCAATCATTAATAAGCATAGAAACCTCAACATAAAAATCTCATAAAATATCTGACTAATCATTATACAAATATGCATGATCACAAAAAATGAGATATAGGCTACTCACTTAATGCGATCATTTTAAATATTGGTTCCTATAATGCGATAATGAATTTACTTACCATGAATGCCCTGTCTAACTGCCAGATGGTGAGGTATCTGATGTGATAAGAGGAATATTAATCTTTGATAGATGCATCCTCATCATGGCCTCGAGCTCCTCGAACTTCTTGTTCTGCATGTTTAGTTCTGACTGCTGACTCTGAGTCAATCCCCTCAACGACTCAACCTCTGCCTGCTGGCTCTGAGTTAATCCCCTCAACGACTCAACCTCCGATCGCAGGGCATCCATACACACGTCATTAGCTCGTGTCTCAGCGACAACAGATGTGAAGTAAGAGGGCTTCAGACTGACTCCATATCCTTTCATGTACCATCGCTTCTCACCAAGCACTTGCCTTGCAATCTGCTCCTGTGAGACCTCTTCAGATTCTTGCTGAGAGGTCGCCTTGCTCCGCTTTTGCATCTCCTCCTATCATTTTTGATAGGATCAAACAGTTAGTAACAAACTTGATAGCTTGAAACAAATAGTGAAAACATTGACATGCTAATATCATAATAAATACGTACATGATGCACTGCACAGGCAGGGGATATCCAATCATTGGTACACTTCCTCCAATGAGACTCCTTATAGAAGTCTGCAAAATTTAGCCCCTCCCCCTCATCCTCAGCTGCCTGATTCAATTAGAATTTAAATGTTAGTGTATAGTGTAAAGATCACATACTAATGAGACATAATTTGAAACTAAAGAATACATCACCATTTTATACATCACTGAAGGAAATGATCTGAACCCCATAGTGTGATTATAAGGCAACCGTTTCCGATTCTCAGTATTCTTCTCCGATTGTTTCTGAAAAATAATTTGATTAACAAACAATAATCATATTATATTAAGTGTGAATATTTCAAATTATAAGCATCCTTTGTTACCATGAATCGGGAAGTTTTCCAACCAACGTCAATTAGCCACCTCCAAACCTTCGGATCTATATCTGTGTATTGCTTGCTATAAGGGTCCTCACCATCCTCCACCAGCTTCTTATAATGCACCCACATCTTATGGTGCCAATTCCTGTATCGCTCCTGACATTTCCTATCGATAGTACGGACTACATCTGGGTCCTTCTCGTACTTCTAAATTTTAAACTTGTCCTGCACACATTCATGAATTTCATTGTTAAGCATTATCACATAATAGAATGAAACCATATGGAACTATTATTTACCCGGATGGACTGCACAATGGATGCTCTGATCTGGGGGTCAATATCGGACCAGTACATTATTCCCCGAACGGATGCCGTACTCCTAATCTCTGCACCAATTGCATTGGCCAATTTAGCATCATTGTCCCCAACAGGTGCATTGAATCCTGGGGGAATCAGAACAGGCAGCTTGGAGCCACGACCCATTTGTGAAATGATCCTGTCTACACCCTTCCCTTTCGTCTTCCCTCGAACATTTCTCGATGTTGAACCTGCCAATATCCTTAATTTGTTTTAATAAACTGTTGTAGAAGGAATTTTGACAAGCAATTAATTTGTTAACACTTACCCATGTTACTCAAACACGTAGTGGGGTTTGACATCGAGCTTGAGGACACCGCAAGGGGAAGGGATACTCTTGGCACATGCCCTGAAAGATCAGTCGTTGCAGATGCAGATGATGGTCGTGTACGCCGGGGGCTATTATGACTAGGCCTCATTCTCATCATCTGCAACTATAAAACACAAGTATATAAACATTAAGGCATGACTATGAATTAAACAATGCGATAATAATTACCAAACAAAAAGTACCTGTTTCCTTCGAGCATTACCAAACTCATCATCAAAGTCGTCCTCGTCATCTTCACTTTGAGAATTAAGCCCTGCCTCCTCACCTGATGATGGTCAATACTCGTCATGATCGACATCGCCTCCCTTTCTTTTTCCATTTTCACGTGAAACCTTGGACTGATTCACCCCCATGTATATATGTGCTGATTGATGCAGCCCCAATGCAGTCATTCTAGCTTCGTTCTCTTTCATTCTGTCATGACTTTGCTTCTCATAATAATGGGACACGCCCCCGGGTTTGACCCATAATTTTCTCCCTTTATTCATTTGTGATTTGACTACATAATAACATATAAATTAGCTTAAAGTAAAACAAATAGACTACCTGTGGGGATGAGATTTTCACATAAGCATGACAAAAATTTAACATGGAATATAATGGCATGAAACATAAAACATACCAAAACAAATGCACACATTATAACATATACAATGAACAAATTAAGAATATCCAAAAGAAGGTTCTACATCAGGATCTATATCAAACTCATCATCAGGCTCAACTTTTTCATCCACGACAATAGGGAGAGCGCCATAGCTTTCGTCCTGTTGGAACACAACATCGGGAATGGAAAATTCAGCATCATTAGGTTCTACTCCATCTTGTTCCGGCACATCCCGTATCCCACGATATTTGACTCGTTCTACAACTTTCCAATTTTCACCTAGTTTGGTATCATTAACATAGAACACTTGCTGTACTTGGCTTGGAAGGACAAAAGGATCATCTTTATACCAACGGCTTCTTACGTCGATGCTCATGGTATGTCCATCTGTGCGACATGTTTTGTCACTTCCGGTGTTAAACCATTCACATTTGAACAAAACAACTTTATGCCCAAAGATATAGTTCAATTCCCAAATGCTACACAAGTAACCATAGAAATATTGTCCATCGTTGTCCCCCTGCACGACAACCCCACTATTTTGAATCTTGCGACGATCATCCCAGTCTTTGGTATGAAACCGGATGCCATTAAAGAAGCAACCTGAGTACATACTAACTGTTCCACGAGGACCGTTTGCTAATGACCACAATTTATCAGTTGCTTGCGCTGACCCTTGACCCCGCAATGCATTTACCTACACAAACCGCATATGTTAAGAATGCATTTAGTTGAAACTTAATAAAAGTGCGTGTCACATAAGATTCTAAATCTTACACGTTGTTTTAACCAGTTCAAAAATCTCTTTCTGATGTTACGTGCTATTTCATTTCCTAACAGACTCTTGTATTCACTAATCACAAACATGTGCTTTGTTAGTAACATATTACAGTAAGTAAGGCATGATTCAAAAAGACCAAAAGAGATAGACTCACACGTAAAATGGAATGCAAACTTAAAACATATATGGCTCCACCTCCTCGCTATTATTCAAAACAAACCAATGAGCATCCTCCATTTCCTCCCGGGACACATCAAGTGCCCTTATGATTTGTCCAAACGGATGGACTCTCTGAGTGAAGACCGCTAACCCTGGCCCACGCTCACCTCCATCTTGATTCCGTTCTGATCGGTTAAATACAGTTTCCATCCCATCATCAAGATACATCGAACAAAAAGTAAGATATTCTTTGACAATGTATGCTTCTGTGATGGAACCCTCCGGATGAGCTCGATTAGACACAAATTTTTTTAGAGTTCTGAGTTGCCTCAAACAAACAACAACACATTAGTACATTTATATCATGTGGATCACATAGTTAAGGTTATTTGCATATAACTACCTTTCAATTAGATACATCCACCTATACTGCACTGGACCACTAAGCATGGCTTTTGTGAGGTAGGTGAACAGCTAAATGGACCACAACATCAAAGAACGCAGGAGGGAAAATCTTTTCTAGCTTGCAAAGAATGAGCACTATATGTTCCTCCATTTTATCCAGTTCTGACATTCACAAATTCCTCGAACATAGGTCTTGGAAGAAAATTCCCAACTCAAACAAAGTTGTACAAATTTTTTGGTCAAGATACCCACGCATCCCAATTGGAAGAATACGCTAGAGAAGGATATGATAGTCATGGCTTTTTAAGCCTGACAGCTTATCACCCTCAGTGCTCACACACCTAGAGATGTTAGCTGCATAACCGTCAGGGTACTTTATCGACTTCAAAAACTCATAAAAGCCTTGTCGCTGTTTCAAAGTCAATGTGTATGATGCTGCGGGCTTTTCTGATGACTTGTCCGGTCGCCTCTTCAAGTGTAAATCTTTCCTTATCTTCATATCCTCCAAATCCATACGTGCCTTTTCAGTATCCTTGTTCTTTCCTTTTATATTCATGAATGTCCCAATAAAACTTTCACATATGTTCTTCTCTACATGCATGACATCTATATTATGCCAAAGATTTAGCGTCTTCCAGTATGGTAACTCAAAGAAAATGCTTTTCTTTGTCCAATTTAGTACTTGATCATCCCTCTTTCTTTTCTTAAAGTTAGGATGCTTCCCAAACTTAACCTCGGGCAAGGTATTCAATTGCTTTGCTATTTGTTCACCTGATAGCTCCACAAGTCTAGATCGATCCTCAATTTTACCGTTGAAGAGCTTACTCCTCCGCCAAGGATGGTCATCAGCCAAAAATCGACGTGTACCAGTGTACCCTATCTTTCCACTCAATGTTTGTGATGACGCATCCTCATTACAAGTAGGGCAAGCCAAATAACCCTTTGTAGACCACCCAGACACATTGCCATAAGCATGGAAGTCATTAATCATCCACATAATAGTTGCATGCATTCGAAATGTTTGTCCAATCGAGGCATCATATGTATTTACACAACTTTCCCATAACTCTTTCAGCTCATCAATCAACGGACGCAAATAAACATCGATATCTTTTCTTGGAGCAGTCGGTCCAGGAATAAGCAATGACATCATGTTAAATGACTCTTTCATGCATTTCCACGGTGGCAAGTTGTACGACATCACTATCACAGGCCACATACTGTAGGAAGTGCTCATGTTTCCAAATGGGTTAAAACCATCAGTGGCAAACCCTAGCCTCACATTTCGGGAATCCATAGCAAACTCGGGATGCTTTTGATCAAAATCCTTCCACTCTTTATTATCAGCCGGATGCCTAGATATCCTATCATCCACACACTTCTCCTTGTGCCATCTCATTTCTGCGGCTGTTTTTCTCAATATAAATAATCTTTGAAACCTTAGAGTTAGTGGAAAGTATCGCAAAATCTTTTGAGCGATCTTTTTGTTCTTGTCATCATTCAGCTTATATCTAGACTCACCACATGTCGGACAGCTCTCCAAATTTGCATTCTCCTTACAGAAAAGAGCACAATCGTAATGACAAGCGTGAATGCACGTATACCCCAAACCCAAGTCATGCAAGAACTTCTTAGCTTCATATAGGGAAAATGGAATCCGATGGTTACTCTCTGGTAGAAGATCCTTTAATAACCCCATAAGCATGTTGAAACACTTATTGCTCATCCCATTCAACACCTTTAGATGAAGCATCTTAATGATGAATGACAACGTAGTAAACTGTTGGCAACCCGGGTATAACTCACGTTGAGCATCATTCAACAATCTTTCGAAGTCATACACATCCTTCTCCCTTTCAACATGATTGTGAGTTCCAAGTGCAGAACCGCGATGTAGTAATAAAACTGGTGAGACCAGGTCGATCCTCAGGGAGCAATGTGTTTAAGGTATTTTTTTTTTCAACTTGACTTGCCTTAAAATAAAAATCTAAAACTAACCTAATTAAAATCTAACAAATACAAGTGTCCTACTTACCAAAATTAAATTAGTTACAAACCAATGAAAGAAACTTTCCTAAATCTAAAAATTCCTAAAATAAAACTAAAATTGCTGCAAAACTAAAACACAAGTTAGAACTTCCAAAAATAAAAACTAAAATTAGAAACTAACTAAACTAAACAATGTTAGAAACAAAATAAAAAAAATTAGAAACTTTCCTAGGTTAGAATTTCCAAAACTAGAAAACTTTTCAATTTAAAATCTTCAATTAAAACAAGTTTAGAAAGATATTTAATTTTGAAAATTAACTAAAACAATCAAAAACATAAAACTAGAAACAAATTTAAAATTAGAAAGTTAGTAAAATTAATAATGCAATGCATGCCATGAGATGCTGAAAAATTCTAAGTATGAAAAACTAGTATGTTGATGCAAATTTTATGCATGATTTGAACTATTCTAATGCATCCTAAATTTAAATTTAATGGCTGGAATTCATGCTCTACTGATGCAAGAAACTAACAAAAAAAAAATGGAAGTGAAAAAGGATTTAAAACGAAAAAGTTATGAATGCATGAACATGACAACTTTGCAAAATTCTGTGCAGAAATTCTGATTCAGGTTGACTGATTGGCAAAGTTTAAGCCTCTGGTTCATAAACCTTCCGAAATTATTTTGATCTGAAATTTTGGGAAATGAAAGACCACATCCTAAAATTAATATTGCTAAGTTTCAAAGAAAAATATTGTGATTTGACTGGTCTATTCACTTTGAACTTTTTGCCCAAAAACTGTTTTTTTGCAGTTTGCTGAAACTGTTTTAAGTTGTGCTGTTTATATATTGAGTCCGAATTTAATCATGAGTTTCAGATTTGAAGGCTTAATTTTCATCAACTTAAATATGCACAAAATCTTATGATAAGAAAATAGATGCAATGATTCCTAATCCAACCATCAAACTATGCAAAAACAAAACCTCAAATCAATGTGAATGTAACAAGAAAATAACAAAAGTGCAGAAAATAACATAAAATTGCAGGAAGTAAAAGGCGGTAATAACACGAAAGTCAAAGGCGGTAAACAACTGAAGTCAAAGGCGGTAATAATAAGAAGTCAAAGGCGGTAAACTGCTCTTTCAACTTCTTATCTTAATTTGGGCTAAAATAGATTAGCAGTGTTGTCTTAGGGTCTTATTCTTCATCCTAGGTTGTCAATCTAAGTGAGAATAACAAATTTCCATTCCATGTAGAAATAAATTTTAGAATTGGCCTCTAATCTTTTTTCACTCAAACCTCTTTAACTCCATCTTGCATTGCCTTCAAACATACAATGTATCCAAAGAGACAAAGTATATTAAAAATGTTACTAAGATGGGTTACTAGTTGTGATTCCAATTTTATCCCAATATTTAAACAAGAACAAAAATTAACCCAATCACAAACAAGACTAAAATTATGAACACCACAAAATCAAAGACAAGAACAATTGAAAAGAAACAAACTTTACTAGCATGAAATTGTTTTACAAAAGATTGGAAATAAAAAGCAAACAATTACATACTAGGATGGATGAGAATTCCTCCTTCTAGTTGACACTTCAAGGTTGGTGGTGTGGCTTTAGGGCTAAGCCTCCTTGATGACTTGAGATGTAGAGAAATGAGAGGGAGAGATGGATGAAGAAATCTAGAAGTGGGAGGTGGGTAATTCTTCCATGAAGAATATGGGAGAAGGGTACCCTATTTATACTTTTTCAAGTCCTACTCCTTCTCAAACTTTAAAATCTTAAAAATAATTAAAAAATGAAAGAAAAAAAGGGCTCCAACCAATGCTTTGGACGTGCAATATCCTTGGGGATTTTTTTTCTTTTTATTTTTCTCTTCTTTCCTTGCTTGTTTTGTCCAGAAATCCCTCTTGGATGCTTCTTTCCTTCTTTGTCTTTGCCACCTTGCATTGAGATCTTTTGAGAGATGAAATAGGGATAAGAATCCTCTCTTAGAATCAAACTTGGCCCACATGAGGTGTAGAACTTCCCCTTTTATCTCTTTGCATCGTCAACTTTCTTTTTTTGGAAAGTTCTCCTTGTTGGCTCCTAAGTTGAAGAGATCTTCTAGATAATTCTCCCTTGATTTTTTTCCTTTACTTTTTCAATCAAAATCTGATCCAAAATCTCTTTTGGACGTGGAATAGCTTGCTTGGATATTTTTTTGCATTTTTTTTTCAATTAAATCTTCTCCTTCTCAAAAAAGAACTCCTATGTGGCTTTCCTTGTCCATCTTTGATGAGATATTCTTCAAATTCTCTTCAAAATCTCTTGAAAATGTGCAACAAATAAATGGACCCCATCTTGGATGTTTTACAAGTGTGCCCCACACATGTGCATGTATGTGTGGGACCATGAAGCCGACTTTTTACAATTTTCTTCCAATTTCCTTTTCTCTTCAATTCTGCTCTCCTTTCTCTTGAAAATCAATTCCTTGCCTCAATTCTTTACAAATGGGACCCATATAATCAATTTCCTATAAAACAGATGTAAATTCATGTGAAAAGACAATTTTACCCCTAATATCACATATGCATGACTGTGAGCCCATTTCTTATGAAATGATAATAAAAATGTACATCATTCTCCATGATTTTTTATGAATGAACTAATGATAAAGAGAATTCAATTTATTTCATGAGAAAAATTATTTTCACAAAACTTTCCAAAAATAGACTTTTCAAAAATAGCAGGTTTCATGAATTTATGCAAAAAGTGTGATTTTTAAGCAATTTATGTAGAAAAATATAAAGATGAATTTAAAATGAATTAACCCATTATATCACACTAAATGAGGCTCTTTCAAGTTAATAAGTCCTTAAAATGGGTCAAAATGTGTATGAAAATATGCATTTTTAAAGACTCATCACACCCCTCAACCAGCATTTTGCTAGTCCCTAGCAAAAAATGCGATAAAATATGAGGCTTCCATCCTAATCTAATCTAATCTTAAACTAATGCAATGTAATAAAATTAAACATGAATGCAATGCCACTTTCGCTGGCACTCTCGACTGCATTTAGCGTATGCAGCAAGCCCTTAAACCCCTAGGTTCCCCCTAGTGGACGAGTTATGCCTCGTGAGGGTTTGTAGTGAATATACCCACAAAATTCTCTTCTCTTTTTTTGTTTAATGAAAAAAAAATGAATAAAAGCAAAAAGAAATGCCCCAAAAGAAAATTCACTCATATCAAATATTTTCAAAATCTGGAATAATTACACTTTCAGACTTTTCAAATTCCGGTCCACAATTCTATTCTCAAAAACTTTCTCAAATTCAAACCAACTTGCATGCATGGTGCGAAACCGTATACATCAAAAACCTATTTCGGATATTCTACAATAATGCTGCAAAAACAGAATTTTTCCTTCAAATAGTCTGATCCCCTGAAATTTAGCAAAAAGAAGTTTCCTCTCAATGTTACTAAGATAGTTGCCACTTTACTATTTACTTCGGTTGGCCTCTTTTTCTCTCACTATCTTTTTCCGACGCAAGAGTTCCCAAGTTCATACGATATAAGAAAAGTTAGAATCCAGAGAGCAAATCTAGTCCTTGTCCTTCCCCGCACATACTTCCTTGCAAACTCTTACGGACACTCTTCACTCTCTTACTTTTTCCAACGTAGAATTTTCCAAGTTCATATGATATAGCAAAAGTTGGGATCTAAGGAGCAAACTTAGTCCTTATGCTTTTCCGCACATATCCCTTGAAAATTTCTACGGACACTCGTTGGGCCATAATTCATCTTTATTTTCTTTTTTTTTCTTTTCTGTGATTGTGCAATGTTTAGGTCCCTTAAGCTTTCTAATTAACCCATGTAGCGAGCGTTAGGCCAATGACTCCCAAACCAGATGGCTTTAGGGCACTAGATATGGAAATATCCCTCCGGGCTTACTAGCTCGAGTTAAAAAGGCTACGAACCCAAACTAGTCATAAATTGCTCATTATATGCTCTTTTTTTTCACTCTTTTTTCTTCTTCTTTTTTAACCAAAGTAAACACTAGGTGGCAATTCTCATTTCACTCGAATTAATTCATTTTGGTTCTAATATATAGAATTTACCAAAAGTGAACCAGGAAACAAAAATATTCTACAAACTAAATTTCAAGTTCACATTGTATTCTCCAAAAAAAATTCCAAAAAGAAACAGCATCAAAGCTTCATATCCAAAATTTCGAAAAATGTATACGTGTGTGTATGTGAAGAGCAAGTTTTGGTAATCTTCTGATAGGTTTTCTCCTTTAGAAAATGCAAACTTTCTTTTTACTTCCTTCCAAAAGTATCAAAATTCCAGATTTCTATATATCTTCAAATCGCTTCAATTCTTTTAAAAATATTCTTTTCCAAAATGAAAAATAAATACCAATAAAAAAGAAATAAAGGTCCTAATTTTTAGAACAAAACTAACTAAAATAATAAAAGTGATAGAAAAATCAAAAAAAATTTTGTCTAAAATTGGACAAGCGTGCTTGTTCCCACCCCCCATCCTAAGATGAACATCGTCCTCGATGTTTATGCATGCAACGCAGGACTGTAAAAGTAACATGAGGAAATATAAATGTAAATGAGAGTAGAGAGAAAAAGTCACCTGAAGATGTGTTTGAGCTGCTCCCTGTCCAAAGTTAGACAAAACAGAAAAACAAGAACAAAAAGACAAGAAGCTACTCTAAAAGGAAATATCTACTATAAAAAGAAAAGAAGAAAAAAACTACACTACCGGATTCGAAATCATGAGTCCACCCGGATCCCAAATGAAATTTTCCTCCACACAATTTACAAGAAGCATAGAAAAAGATGAAACCGTGTGGGTAGCGGGCTCAATGAACATAAGGACTGCATGTTCTTGTACATTGTATGGAAAAAGGACCACAAAGAAAATTTTTTCCTCCTTTCTTAAAAATGGATCTTTGAAAGATAGGAGAGGAAGTAATGAGAAACTGGGTGGCCCTAGGTCCTCCCGTGCCATAAATTCTTTTAAATTGATTTCCACAGTCTGTTTAGGCATGAGCGCAAAGGATTCCAAATTGTCGGACTTGGGTGTCTGAATGGGACCACTATTCCTTAATTCTGTAAGTTTTTCTGAATAACATTGAGGGCCAATAAATGCGAGGGCAATTTCTCTAAGGGTTGGATCATCAGATTTCATGAAGAAGTCAGTACATGATTCTAAAGAGTCTAGATCATCCGACTCAGAAATCTGAAAAATGGAGTCATCCTCCCAATTGTAATCTTCCTTTTGAGGCTCAGTAGGTTCATTTGCAGTTTCCTCAATTGTAGGAACATCAAATTTGTGAAAGACTGCAATGCCAAATTCATCAGAGGAATCTGAATCACAGAAAGGATTTACGTAAAAGGATAGAGATTCCTCTTTGATAAAGTGGAATGGCCGGTACTGAGGAAAAGTGGGGCACACAGGCTCATATGATTCATCAATTGGTTCATGCATCACACCATCATCCATGTACTCATGTACACCCTTAGATATCCACTGTGTGTTTGTGTGATCCATATCTATGAGGTCTTTAATGAATGTAGGATCATCTTTAATTCCAACGGTGGTATTTTGTTTTCTCATTTCAAGCCCGGTTTGATTAATCGAAGTCATTAGGCTTTTCATGTGTTGTTCATTTTGTTGTATGGTTTGCATGGCATTGCGTGTGAACTCAACCAATTCAGCTAAAGTATCCTCCAAAGAATTTTTCAGGGTTGGTGGTGGTTCATATGACCATTCAGGCGGAGAGGGATTATGAGGTGCATATGACCAGGGAGAAGAAGGGGGTACATATGATGTATCCTGTGAGGGATAGTCGTACGACCCAGCCTGAGTAAATTCTTGGGAATAAGAGACATGAGCCATGTTGGGCCCATTACGCCAATTGTTTAGTGAGTGATCAACCCAATTTGGACCACACATGGTATCCATTTCATTATGGTAATGCCATTGATTTGAATTTGATTCAGCTCGCCATTGAAATCCCACATCCGTACCAGAATGAGTGGATGATTGTGTGAGGTGTGGGTAATCATGTGGGACCCTTATTGGTGGATCATCTGAACTAACCATTCCATTAAAATCCTCAAATTCCTTATTGTAACAATGATCATAGTGATTGGCCCATTCCCATTTATAAGATCCAGCTGAACAATTTCTTTGATGTAACTTTTCAATTCTTTCTTGTTCACACAAGGTATGCCAAGACTTTGGTGGGCCATTAGTATTGATTCCATTCCCATTAGTTTGCCCATTATTAAGTCTCCTCATGTTTGTGAATTCCCACCAATCCATTTTTTTTTTTGGAATCACTTTTTTTTTTTTTTTTTTTTGAATTTTGAGATTTTGAAAAAAAAAACTAAGTTAGACAATAAACATCAAAGCAACTCCTTAAGGTTGAAAAGTTTCCTCTAGTTCTCCAATCCGGTCCTATGAAACCAACTCGGCCAGTTAGCCACTAGGAAGTGGTAGAGTCACAAATGGACCCGTTTGAAGGACCAATTTCCTGAACAGACAAGCTGTCGCGCACTACAGGGGCAAAGGCTTTCTTAGACACCGAGAAGATTAAGGACAATGATTAGATCACTTTTGGTATACTTTCTTCCCAAAAAAAAAAAAGTTGAGACAAGTTCAAAAACAGTAACTTTTCTTGATTTTAGAAAGTTTCTAAAAATAACAATGATGTGTATTTTCTAGCATTCCATGCACATTCCTATTCCAAATTAGGGCGGCTCTTCATTCCATGCATGTCCTCCTATTTCTAGAAAGATGCCAAAATTAAACCACACCCACAAAGCAATGTAAATTAGGAAAGTTAGATAAGTTACCTTAAATGGCGCTCCCCGGCAACGGCGCCAAAAACTTGATCGTGAGTTCCAAGTGCAGAACCGCGATGTAGTAATAAAACTGGTGAGACCAGGTCGATCCTCAGGGAGCAATGTGTTTAAGGTATTTTTTTTTTCAACTTGACTTGCCTTAAAATAAAAATCTAAAACTAACCTAATTAAAATCTAACAAATACAAATGTCCTACTTACCAAAATTAAATTAGTTACAAACCAATGAAAGAAACTTTCCTAAATCTAAAAATTCCTAAAATAAAACTAAAATTGCTGCAAAACTAAAACACAAGTTAGAACTTCCAAAAATAAAAACTAAAATTAGAAACTAACTAAACTAAACAATGTTAGAAACAAAATAAAAAAAATTAGAAACTTTCCTAGGTTAGAATTTCCAAAACTAGAAAACTTTTCAATTTAAAATCTTCAATTAAAACAAGTTTAGAAAGATATTTAAATTTGAAAATTAACTAAAACAATCAAAAACATAAAACTAGAAACAAATTTAAAATTAGAAAGATAGTAAAATTAATAATGCAATGCATGCCATGAGATGCTGAAAAATTCTAAGTATGAAAAACTAATATGTTGATGCAAATTTTATGCATGATTTGAACTATTCTAATGCATCCTAAATTTAAATTTAATGGCTGGAATTCATGCTCTACTGATGCAAGAAACTAACAAAAAAAAATGGAAGTGAAAAAGGATTTAAAACGAAAAAGTTATGAATGCATGAACATGACAACTTTGCAAAATTCTGTGCAGAAATTCTGATTTAGGTTGACTGATTGGCAAAGTTTAAGCCTCTGGTTCATAAACCTTCCGAAATTATTTTGATCTGAAATTTTGGGGAATGAAAGACCACATCCTAAAATTTGATATTGCTAAGTTTCAAAGAAAAATATTGTGATTTGACTGGTCTATTCACTTTGAACTTTTTGCCCAAAAACTGTTTTTTTGCAGTTTGCTGAAACTGTTTTAAGTTGTGCTGTTTATATATTGAGTCCGAATTTAATCATGAGTTTCAGATTTGAAGGCTTAATTTTCATTAACTTAAATATGCACAAAATCTTATGATAAGAAAATAGATGCAATGATTCCTAATCCAACCATCAAACTATGCAAAAACAAAACCTCAAATCAATGTGAATGTAACAAGAAAATAACAAAAGTACAGAAAATAACATAAAATTGCAGGAAGTCAAAGGCGGTAATAACACGAAAGTCAAAGGCGGTAAACAACTGAAGTCAAAGGCGGTAAACTGCTCTTTCAATTTCTTATCTTAATTTGGGCTAAAATAGATTAGCAGTGTTGTCTTAGGGTCTTATTCTTCATCTTAGGTCGTCAATCTAAGTGAGAATAACAAATTTCCATTCCATGTAGAAATAAATTTTAGAATTGGCCTCTAATCTTTTTTCACTCAAACCTCTTTAACTCCATCTTGCATTGCCTCCAAACATACAATGTATCCAAAGAGACAAAGTATATTAAAAAGGTTTCTAAGATGGGTTACTAGTTGTGATTCCAATTTTATCCCAATATTTAAACAAGAACAAAAATTAACCCAATCACAAACAAGACTAAAATTATGAACACCACAAAATCAAAGACAAGAACAATTGAAAAGAAACAAACTTTACTAGCATGAAATTGTTTTACAAAAGATTGGAAATAAAAAGCAAACAATTACATACTAGGATGGATGAGAATTCCTCCTTCTAGTTGACACTTCAAGGTTGGTGGTGTGGCTTTAAGGCTAAGCCTCCTTGATGACTTGAGATGTAGAGACAAGAGAGGGAGAGATGGATGAAGAAATCAAGAGGTGGGAGGTGGGTAATTCTTCCATGAAGAATATGGGAGAAGGGTACCCTATTTATACTTTTTCAAGTCCTACTCCTTCTCAAACTTTAAAATCTTAAAAATAATTAAAAAATGAAAGAAAAAAAGGGCTCCAACCAATGCTTTGGACGTGCAATATCCTTGGGGATTTTTTTTCTTTTTATTTTTCTCTTCTTTCCTTGCTTGTTTTGTCCAGAAATCCCTCTTGGATGCTTCTTTCCTTCTTTGTCTTTGCCACCTTGCATTGAGATCTTTTGAGAGATGAAATAGGGATAAGAATCCTCTCTTAGAATCAAACTTGGCCCACATGAGGTGTAGAACTTCCCCTTTTATCTCTTTGCATCGTCAACTTTCCTTTTTTGGAAAGTTCTCCTTATTGGCTCCTAACTTGAAGAGATCTTCTAGATAATTCTCCCTTGATTTTTTTCCTTTACTTTTTCAATCAAAATCTGATCCAAAATCTCTTTTGGACGTGGAATAGCTTGCTTGGATATTTTTTTGCATTTTTTTTCAATTAAATCTTCTCCTTCTCAAAAAAGAACTCCTATGTGGCTTTCCTTGTCCATCTTTGATGAGATATTCTTCAAATTCTCTTCAAAATCTCTTGAAAATGTGCAACAAATAAATGGACCCCATCTTGGATGTTTTACAAGTGTGCCCCACACATGTGCATGTATGTGTGGGACCATGAAGCTGACTTTTTACAATTTTCTTCCAATTTCCTTTTCTCTTCAATTCTGCTCTCCTTTCTCTTGAAAATCAATTCCTTGCCTCAATTCTTTACAAATGGGACCCATATAATCAATTTCCTATAAAACAGATGTAAATTCATGTGAAAAGACAATTTTACCCCTAATATCACATATGCATGACTGTGAGCCCATTTCTTATGAAATGATAATAAAAATGTACATCATTCTCCATGATTTTGTATGAATAAACTAATGATGAAGAGAATTCAATTTATTTCATGAGAAAAATTATTTTCACAAAACTTTCCAAAAATAGACTTTTCAAAAATAGCAGGTTTCATGAATTTATGCAAAAAGTGTGATTTTTAAGCAATTTATGTAGAAAAATATAAAGATGAATTTAAAATGAATTAACCCATTATATCACACTAAATGAGGCTCTTTCAAGTTAATAAGTCCTTAAAATGGGTCAAAATGTGTATGAAAATATGCAGTTTTAAAGACTCATCACAACACTATCAGGCAATTCGTCCTCCTCAGCATCATTATTCATGATGTTTCCCATGAAATAATTCTCCAACATATCATTCAATCCATCCTGATCCTCTTCTTCATCCACTGCCATTGGTTCCACAGCATTTTCATCCTCGTCGTGGTCTTGATTCTGGTTCACAGGAATAGATCCCCCATGATGCAACCACGTGTTATAGGAAGATGAAAACCCTCTCCTGATCAAATGAAATTCCACAACCTCCCTTTTATGTCATTCAAAGTTCAAGCAGTCAATACAGGGGCAATGAATCTTACCATCCGGGTCCACACTGCCCTCTGCAAATTGAATAAATGACTTAACCCCCTCTCGATACTCCTTACTCATTCTATTCCGTATCTACATCCAACTCTTGTCCATAATTGGTCTTCTACAAAAGCAAGGTTAACATCAAATGTCATGCATCATGACCTTCAACTATACAATTTATGTAATCTACCCATACATGTTTCACATGTTTTGATGCCTTTATGAAACAATTGCACCAAGCAGTTCATATAAAACTCCTACCCCAAGACAGTTCATCTTAGACGTCACATTGAATTATTTTCATATCACTATAAAAACATACTCTTTTATTTGAATTGTCCATTGAATGAAAACCAATTACAGAAATAATAAAAAAACATACCTCTTTGATAAGATCCTTATAGCAGCAATACCGAGGCAACTAATAGAATTCCATACCTAGTATGATTTCTTCACCTTTAAATGTCTGCAGGTGTCTATAACAAACCCTTTATGTCTATAATCCCCATCACCTGTAAAATATCTGCAAGTGGTTAGATTTGAAAAGTACAAAATGATTGATTAAAAACCAGCATGTAGGCAATCCATCAAATATATGATGCACATAAAATTAACAAGTGGCTCACAAGTAACTAGATAAACTATGAAAAAGAGAAATGAGCTGAATTTGAAATGGCTAAATCATCGGTTGGCACCACTCACCTAGTTTTAGAAAGTACAATTTGATTGTTATTTCAACTCAATCAAACCAGTATTTGTTGCCATTAGTTTTCAAAAAAGTAAGTCTCAAACTATTAGGCACATTCTAATTATGTAAAAGCAAAGTCTCAGCTTTCTCATTAACCTCCTCCATATGAGTCATATCCAATAGAAATCAAGCCTAAAAATACATTTTTTTACTAGCAACCTAATAATTCCTGGGGCAAGTACTGTTTCCCACATCACTTGTTAAACAAGTCTGGGTCACATGCCCACCTACACAAAAATTGAATTTGAAATAAGGGGAGTAGTTCATCTCCATTTCTAATCATTCATTTTAAACTAATCTTATAATCATTAAAAAAAAAAGCAAATATTAGGGATGACATTGGGAGACGAATTGTAACTTTTATCGTACAAAGGTAATTTATCATGACAAACAAATTTGGTTGTCGCTAAATTCCGTCACAGATTGTGCATTTTCTTGTAGTGTTTGGCCATGGTGAACCCTTTCTAAACTGTAAATTTCAACTGATTTGAACCCAATTTTTGGACTGTTTTCATACATGAACAACTCAACTTTCAGACATTCAATTTTGATTTTGGAATCCAACCTAACCAACACCCTTAAATATGATTTAAATATGCATGAAACCCAATGAAATTTTTAGCAGTAAACAAACTATGAAATAACATAAACATACATGTGCAGAAATTTGAAATAAAAGTGTAGAAAATAAAGTAAAAGCGCAGGAAAATTTAAATGTGGTTGTGCTGGAAGTCAAAGGCAGTAAAAATTGAAGTCAAAGGCGGTAAGTTGTTCTTTCAATTTCTCATCACAACTTGGGCTTAAAAAGGATTAGAAGTATTGTCGTAGGTCTTTATTTTTCATCTTAGGTCGTCAATCTAAGTGAAAATAACAAATTTCCATTTAATGTAAAATAAATTTCAGAATTGGCCTCTAAACTTTCTTCACTCAAACCTTTTGAACTCCATCTTGCATTGCCTCCAAACATAGAATGTATCCGAAGAGACAAAGTATATTGAAAGGTTACTAAGATGAGTTAACAGTTGTCATTCCAATTTTATCCCAATATTTAAACAAGGATGAAAATTAACCTAATTACAAAGGTTCACAAGACTAATATTAAGATCACCACAAAATCAAAACAAGAAAAATTGAAAAGAAATAAACTTTATTACTAGCATGAAATTGTTTTACATAAGATTGAAAATTAAAATCAAACAACTATGTACTAGGATGAGAATTCCTCCTTTTAGTTGAACACTTCAAGGTTGGTGGTGTGGCTTTAGGGTAAAGCCTCCTTGATGACTTGAGATGTAGAGATAAGAGAGGGAGAGATGGATGTAGGAATCTAGAGGTGAGAGGTAGGCAATTCTTTTATGCCTTACACTACCAGAGGAGTGCCCTATTTATACTTTTTCAAGCCCTAAAGTTCCCATTATCTCTTGATATGATAATATCTTCAAAAATAATTGAAATTGGAAAAATTGGGTGTGCATACATGGCTTGGGCGTGAATCTCCATGGGATTTTTTTTCTTTTCTTGGAAGTCTTTCTTGGATACTTCTTTCTGTCTTTGTCTTTGCCACCTTGCATTGAGATCTTTGGAGAGATAAAGTAGAGATAAGAATCTTCGCTTGGAATCAAACATGGCTCACATGAGGTGTAGAACTTCCTCCTTTGTCTCTTGCATTGTCAACTTTCTTTGTTTGAAAGATTCTCCTTGTTCGCTCCAAAATCAAAGAGATATGCCAAGATAATTCTTCTATGATTTTTTCTCCTTTTTAGGCACAAAAATCCGATTCAAATCCTCCTAGGGCATCCCATGCTTGCTTGCAATTTTTTTTAATTTTTTTTAATTCTACTCATTTTCAGAGAAGAACTCCTATGTGGCTTTCTTTCTTCATTTTTGATGAGCTTTTCTTCATATCTTCTTGAAAATATTTTGAAATGTGCAACAATCAAATGGACCCTGTCTTAGATGTCCCACAAGTGTACCCCCACACATGTGCATGTGTGTCGGACTATGAAGCCAACTTCACATTTTTCTCCTATCTTTTTTTCTCTCTCTAATTCTTCTCTCCTTTCTTTTGAAAAAAATTTCTTTCCTTAATTCTTTAAAAATGGGACCCATGTCATCAATTTCCTACAAAACAAATGTGAATTCATGTGAAAAGATAATTTTAACCCTAAGATCACAAATGCATTACTGTGAGATTATCTCTCATGAAATGATAATAAAAATGTACACTATTTTTCATGATTTTATGTGAATGAATTAATGATGATTAAAATTTAATTCATTTCATGGGATTATAAATATTCACAAAACTTTCCAAAAATAGAACTCCAAAATTGGCAAGTTGTATGAATGTAAGCAAAAATTGTGATTTTTAAGCAAATTATGTAGAAAAATACTAAAATGAATTTAAAATGCATGAAACGATGATATCACACTAAATGAAGCTCTTTTAAGTTAATAAGTTCTTAAAATGGTCCAAAATGTATATGAAAATATGCATTTTTAAAGACTTATCACAACCCTTAACTAGCGTTTGACTAGTCCATAGCGAAAATTATGAATAAAAGTGAGGAATTCTATCATGACCTAATCTAAACTAAAACTAATGCAATGCAATAAAAGTAAATATAACCGCAACGCCACTTTTGCTGGCACTCTTGTTTGCATTTAGTGTATGCAGTAAACCCTTAAACTCCTTGGTTCCCCCTATTGGACGAGTTGTGTCGATGAGGATTTGCAGTGAATATACCCACATAATTCTTTTTTTTTTAAGAATAACAAAAAGAAAGCAGAAAAGAAATTTCCCAAAAGAAAATTCATTCATATTAGATATTTTTGAAATCTGGAATAATTACACTTTTAGACTTTTCAAAGTTCGGTCCACAGGTTTATTTTTGAAAATTTTCTCAAATACAAACTAACTTGTCTGCATAGTGAAAAATGTAAACATCAAAAACTTATTTCAAATATTCCACAATAATGTTGCAAAAATGAAAATTTTTCTTCAAATAGTCTAATCCACTAAAATTTAAAGAAATTTCCTCTCAAAGCTACTAAGATAGCTACCACTTTACTATTTACTTCGATGGCCTCTTTTCTCTCACTGTATTTTTCCTATTCAAAGGTTCCTAAGTTCATATGACATAAGAAAAGTTAGGATCCAGGGAGCAAATCTGGTCCTTATTCTTCCCTGCACATACTCCCTTGAAAACTCTTGCGGACACTCTTCACTCACTTTTTCCAACGTAGAAATTTCCAAGTTCATATGATATAACAAAAGTTTTGATCTAAGGAGCAAACTTAGTTCGTATGCATTTACGTACATATCCCTTGAAAATTTCGCCGGACACTCGTTGGGCCATAATTCTACATTATTCTTTTTTCTTTTTCCTAACAAATCTCTTTGTAACCATGCAATGTGTAGGTCCTTTAAGCTTTCTAACTAACCCATGCAGCAAGTGTTAGGCTAATGACTCCCAAACTAGATGGCATTAGGGCACTGGATATAAATATATCCCTTTGGGCTTACTACCTCGAGTGAAAAAGGCTACGAACCCAAATTAGTCACAAACTTCTCATTATATGCTTCTTTTTTTTTCCACTTTTTTTTTTCAAATCGAAAGTAAACACAAGGTGGAATTTCTCATTTTGCTCTAATTAATTCATTTTGGTTCTAATATATACAATTCACCAAAAATGAACTAGGAAACAAAAATAAACTAAATCTCAAGTTCACATTGTATTGTCTAGAAAAATTCCAAAAACAACATTAAAGCTTCCTATCCAAAATGTTGAAAAATGTATACATGTGTATGTGAGAAGCAAGGTTTGTAATCTTCTGATAGGTTTCCTCTTTTAGAAGATGCAAACTTTCTTTTTACTTCCTTCCAAAAGTATGAAAATTCTAGATTTCTATATATTTTCAAATCGCTTTAATTCCTTTGAAAAACTTCTTTTCTAAAATGAAAAATAAATGAAAGTAAATGCAGGCAAAAATTTCTAAAACCAAAATAAAGTCTAAAAATGCAAAAATTGTCCAAAAAATGATAAAATAATAGAAAAATTAAAAAAAATTTACCTATTTTACCTAAAGTGCCTATGAGGTGCCAAAAATTGGACAAGCGTGCTTGTTCTTACCCCCAAACCAATTATATGCATCGTCCTTGATGTTAATGCATGTAATGCAAAATAGTGAAAGTAACATGAGGAAAGATGAATGTAAATGAGTGAAAGGGGAGAAAGTCACTTGAAAGTGCATCTGTGTTACTCTCTGTCCAAAGTTAGACAAAACACAAGAAAAAGTACAACGTACGTAGAAAGAGGCCTCTGTTAGATCCAGGGCCAAATTAATCCCTGTAGACAAGATCATCGAGAGGAATTTCTTCCTCTTTTGGTGGTGCAATCTCCAAGAATGACTTTAATATTTGGCTATTAACTTTAAAAATCAGGCCATCCTTGGGGTCATAAATTCTTACAGCACCATATGGAAACATTTCTTTCACAATGAAGGGTCTAGTCCAACGGGAGCTCAGTTTACCAGGAAGTAGATGAAGCCTAAAATTATAAAAGAGGACCTTCTACTCAAGGTGAAATGTCTTTTGCAAAATATTTTTATTGTAAAAGATCTTGGACCTTTCTTTATAAATTCTCAAATTAGCATAAGCTTCCCGTTGCAATTCATTCAGTTCATTCAATTGCAATTTCCTCTTTGTCCTAGCTTTATCTATATGAAAGTTGAACTGTTTTATGGTCCAATAAGCTTTGTGTTCCAGCGCTATTAGAAGTGGCATGCTTTCCAATAAATAAGCCGCTATAGAGACATTACAATTGGAGTTTTGAAAGTAGTCCGGTAAGCCCATAAAGCATCTGTCAACCAATTATTTCAATTGGGGCTAACTCTAGTCTCCAAGATTCTTTTATTTCTTGATTGGACACTTCCACTTACCCATTGGTTTGTGGGTAATAAGGGGAGGCAATTTTATGGGTTATCCCATATTGTTTCATCAGGACCTTAGATGTTCGATTACAAAAATGTGAACCCCCATCACTAATGATGGCTTGTGGAGTACCAACATGAGAAAAAATATTTTCTTTTAAAAACTTTAGAATTCTTTTGCATCATTTTCTCAGCAAGAAATAGCTTTTATCCATTTGGACATAGAGTCTATAGCCACTAAGATATATCTATATATATATTCAAAACTGGGAGGAAATGGACCCATAAAATCAATACCCGATACATCAATGAGTTCTACTACCAGAATGGGATTTAGAGGCATTATGTTTCTTTTAGAAATTGTTCCCAACTTCTGATAGCGATCACAGGCTCGACAAAAATCATGAGCATCATGGTACAATGACGGCCATTAGAATCTTGGTTACAAAATTTTGATAGCAGTCTTTTGTCCAAGAAATACTGCCCACATGCTCGTGCATGGCAAAAGGAGATGACACTATGTATCTCATGATCAGGGATACATCTCCCTATTATTTGATATGGAAAGTGCTTAAAAAGATGTGGATCATCCAAGAAAAAATATCGAACTTGAGAAAAGAAGAGTCTTTATCTTGCTTGTTCCAATGATCAAGAATATTGGCCGTAGCAAGATAGTTCATGATATCAGCATACCAAGGGGATTATGAGACACAAATAAATGTTCATCTAGGAAATTATCATGGATTAGTGTTGGTTCAGTGGTGTCGGAAGTGACCAACCTTGATAGATGATTCGCCATAACATTCTTTACTCCTTTCTTACCCTTGATTTCTAAGTTAAATTCTTGGAGTAGGAGGATCCAATGGATAAGTCTAGGCTTAGCGTTCTTCTTTGAAAGAATGTACTTGAGCGCAAAATAATCTATGAAAACCACTACCTTGGACCCAATCAAGTAGGATTTGAACTTGTCAAGTGCAAAGACCACTGCCAGTAGTTCTTTCTTAGTGGTTGAATAGTTGATCTGAGCACTATTCAAGCTCCTAATTGCATAATAAATCATGTAAGGTTTCTCATCCTTGCGCTGGCCCAACACAGCCCCAACCACGTAATCACTGGCATCACACATGATCTCAAAGGGTAAAGTCCAATAAGAAGGCTACATAATCGGTGCAGACGTAAACATGCCTTTTAATTTATTAAATGATTCTTGGCATGCCTCAGTCCATTCAAATTCTGCCTCTTTGAAGAGCAGGTTACATAGAGGTCTAGATCTCGAACTGAAATCTTTGATAAACCTTCTGTAAAAACTTGCATTCCCTAAGAATGATCTGATATCTTTTACGGTTTTTGGTGTGGGTAAGTTGGTGATCAAATCTATTTTGGACTTGTTAACTTCTGTTCCTTTTTTCGACACAATGTGGCCAAAGACAATTCCCTGGCGAACCATGAAATAGCACTTCTCCTAATTCAACACAAGGTTCTTTTCTTCGCATCGAGTAAGGACCATTTCTAAATTGCTCAAAAAATCCTCAAATGTATTGCTAAACACAGTGAAATCATCTATAAAGACCTCAAGAATATGCTCCACCATATGACAAAAGATGCTCAACATACAATGCTAAAAGGTGGTTGCAGCATTGCATACTCGAAAAGGCATTCGTCGATAAGAGAAGGTACCAAAGGGGCATGTGAATGTGGTCTTTTCTTGATCTTCTGGGGCGATTTCAATCTAGTTATACCTAAAATATCTGTCAAGAAAACAATAATATGACTAGCCGGCGACCCTTTTCAAAATTTAATCCATGAAGGGTAAAGGGAAATGGTTTTTACATGTGTATGTATTTAGTTTTTTATAGTCATTGCATACTCTCCATCCTGTGGGTACTTAGGTTGGGACCATCTTGTCCTAGGCATTCTTGACTACAATAACATCGGCTTTCTTTGGAAAAGCTTTGGTAGGGCTAACCCATTAGCTATTCGAAATTGGATGAATTATACCCACATCTAGAAGTTTAGGTACCTCACCCCTAACCACTGCCTGCATGGTAGGATTAAGCTGGCATTGCATCTGCCTACATGGTTTAGCATCATCTTTAAGGTAGATGTGATATGTACACACTAAAGGATCAATTACCTTGATATCAGCCACATTCCAAACTATTGCTCCCTTGTGCATCTTAAGCATTTTCAAAAGTTGGACATCTTGGTCCTCAGAATGTAGTGAAGAAATAACCACATAATATGTTTCATTGTCCTTGAGGTAAGCATATCGCAAGTTTGATGGGAGGGGCTTCAACTTAGGTCGTGGTGGTTTCACTTGAGATGGAAGAGTTTTGGCATACTAGTTGGTACAAGCTTTTCAAAATGAGGTTGCCATACTGCATGGGCATGTTCAACAGTATTATCTTCCAATTCCTTAAGAGAGTCCATGTCCTCTTTGGCCTTAAACATCAGCGCAATGTGAAAATTGACACACTCCTCAAGATCATCCTCAGCCAAGGTATCAATTAAGTCTACATCATGATAGTCAGTCTTGTAATCTCTTGATTGTTTGCACATTTGAAAGATATTGAGGTCCAAGGTCATGTTCCCAAAAGAAAGTTTGAGCCTTCCACTCCAGTAGTTAATAAGTGCATTAGAAATGGCCAAGAATGGTCTTTCTAGAATGATAGAAATTTCACCACTTTCATTTAGTACTGGTTCTATATCTAGCACATAGAAATCTACTGGGAAGAAAAAATGTTCAATCTGTACCAAAACATCCTCTATTAACCCTCTTAATTTCTTAATAGATTGATCGACAAGTTAAAGAGTAGTTCTGGTTGGTTTCAACTTGCCAAGCACCAATTATAGACAAACCGAGTAAGGTAATAAGTTCACAATTGCTCCCAAATCTAGTAAAGCCTGACCTATTTGGTGATTTCCAATGACATATGAATGGTGGGGCATCCCGGGTCCTTATATTTAGAAGGAGTGGTTTAAATCAGGTATGCACTTATCTGTTCATTGAGGAATGCTTTCTTGGTAACATGAACCCTATGCTTAGCAGTGCAAAGATCTTTTAAGAATTTAGCATAGGTGGAAAACTGTTTAATGACAGCCAGTAGAGAGATATTGATTCTGACCTCTTTAAGAACATCCAAAATTTTTTGATTTTAGATTTTCTATTTGTGATGGGTCAACCTCAAAGGAAAAGGGGCAACCGATTTAGGAATAGTGGGGTCTGGACTCTTTTCAATGTCAACAATGGTCTTTGCATTAGAGCTATCTTTTTCTTCAATCTTCCCGTTCAAATCTAAGGAGACATGTTCTTTATCTTTTTTCGGATTCTCTTGATGCTCTTTGCCACTGTGTAGAGTGACAGCCTGAACATGCTCCTGGTAGTTTGGGTTAGGTAGTCATCTTCTTCATCTCTCTCTCCCTTCATCATATACCTCAAGGAAGCTTAGCCCTAAGGCCACACTACACCCTTGGAGTTTCATTAGAAGAGGTTCTTCTTTTCCATCCTAGCATGTACTTTTCTTGATTTTATTTGTTAATCTCTTGTAAAGATTTTTACATGTTAGTATAATGTTATTCTTCTTAAAATTTTCTTCTTTTCTTATATTTTAGGTGGATATTTTATTAATGTTTCTTGTGCTTGGATTGACGACCCAAGAGACTAGAATCATGCTTGAAATAATCATGAACCCAATTAAAAAAAAATTATGAAGATAACTTTACTACATTTATTTTCCTGTTCACTACATTTAAGTTCTTGTCTACTACATTTACTTTTCCCGCAATATTACATTTACTATTCCTGCAATACTACACTTAAATTCCTATCATTACTACATTTAAATTCTTGCAATTACTATATTTAAATTTCTGCAGTTTTGTTTAAATTTCTGCAGTTTTGATGTTCTTTATATTTTAATGTTTTGTTGTATGCATAATACAATGGTTGAAAGTTTTGTCATAGTATGCATTACTTATTAGTGAGTTTCTTCACATATGTATGGTGCCAAGGTAATCATATATTAGAGATGTTTTGACTGAATTTAAAATTCAGATTTGAATGTGCAAAGAGGTGCCCAAATCTATCCAAAAATAGCTCATATTTGTAGAAAATTTTGATGCAAATCAGTTCATATTTGAGTGTGTCCAGTTGGGTTTTGTTTAAGGTAACTTTTGGATCAGATTTGAGGACTTGAAAGATTTGAAAAATTGTGATTTGGAAGATGACCTTTTGAAATATATAATCTGAAATTGAGGTTACAGCAATATATAAAAATTCTGCAACACATGTATTGGTAACTAATCATGTTGAGAACCCATCCAATATTGCATTGTTTTAAATGGAAAGTTTGTGGATGATAAATATTGCTGGAAGCACCTTTCAAAACTGAGATTTTCATCTCTAGTATGCTAAAAAATGATGGTGTTTCAGATGTGAAAAAAAGGAAGAATAGGCCACATATGTTGTAAAATTCTGCATTGCAGAATTCTTGTAACTAGTTCATTCATTCATGCATATTTTATTTGTTTTTCAATCTTTTTCCTTGCTTTCTTTTTTATTTTGAATTCATGCATTATTAAGTGTGTTTTTTAGCTATTAAATTTAGATTAGATTTGCATTAGAGTAGGATCATATTTTGTTTAAATTTTGCATCTCAAATTAGGAAAGTTTGCATTAGTTGTTTTTATGGCATGCATTACATTGTTAATTTATTTTCTCACTTTCTAATTTTAGAATTAATTGCTAACTTTAATTTAGGAATTTGACTTAAGAAAGTTCAGTTTCAGATTTTTGTTTTTATTTTTAGAAAGATTCTTGTGTATGATAATTTAGGATAGATTCATTCTTAATTTAGAAAGTTGCTCAGTTTTGTTGCATTGTACAGTTTGTTTTTAGAAATTGTTTAACTTTAGAAAGTTACTAATTTGATTCTAGATTGTCATTTAGATTTCTTCTTGAAATTAAATTTCTTTCTAGTTTGAATTGATGTTGTAAATCTTTTGCTTTAAAAAGTGTAGATTCTTGACTTAACTTAGTTTTTAATATAGGAAAGTTTTGTTTTCTTTCACTTTTGTTTAATCAGTTTCTAACATTATTTAGTTTTCATTTATGGGAAGTTCTAATGTGTGTTTTGTTTTGCAAAAATTTTAGTTTTTTTAGTAAGTTTTAGAATTAGGATTTTTAATTTAAGAATTGTTATTGTAATTGTTTAATCTTAAGACCGAATGTATTTGATAGATTTTAAATTAGGATAGTCTAAGAATTTTATTTAGGCAGGTGACAAGTTGAAAACATCTTAAATACATTGTTCCCTGAGGATTGACCTAGTCTCATCAGTTTATTACTACACCGTGGCTCTGCACTTGGAGCTCATGAATAGACAACCTTTGAGAGGATGTGACACCATCCAGTGGTATGCATAATAGTTTAGATCATTGACACGACTTACTTGTTCAGCTTTCTTTATTTGTGAAAGTTCAATCTTGTTGTTATCCATCACTGATTGGAAGATTACTTCAATATCTCCATCAAAGGGATACTTAATTTTCATCCTTTTCTCATATTCCTATTTCTTTTTTGGTTTTGATGTAGAAGATAAAGACTGCTCTATTTTTCGAGAGTTTGCCTTCTTCTTACTAATCTCTTTGAGGGTCAGTTCTGCATCTATAGCAACTTTAACCAATCGAGCCAAAGATTTAGTTTTGTGACTAAATGTGATAGCCTTGACTTCTAGTTGTAAATTGGTTTTGAACATTTCAATGGTTGCCCTTTGTGATGGTTGTGCCAAGCATATGTAGGATAATGCTCTTCATCAACTGATAAATGACTATGCAGTTTCATTATCTCCTTACCTTGTATAGTTGAGCATCGCAAAGGTGACTGTTTGATCCTCTTCCTTGAAGTAAAGCAAGAATTTTTTTTCTGTGATGGGCCATGTCATGAAAGTGAGTCTTGGTAATTACTTGTATCAATCAAAAGCAACTCCTTTTAGTATACTAACAAATAGCCTTATCTTTAATGCATTTAATTATGGCAAGCTTCTAAGAAGTGATTTTAAATGAACAATGTGTTGATAAGATGACCCCTTCCTAAGGTATGGTTGGAAAGTCGAAAGCTTATAATCTGGCAGAAATGGATCAAGATCGAACTCCGGAGGGTACTTTGGTGTGATGCCTTTCTTTTTCATCCTAGTCTCCACTTTTGATTTTGTCAATATTTCTTTAACCTCCTTGAAGGTCATGTGCTTTTCAGGATCTGCATGAAGACCAAGGACTGACAAATGATCACCAGAGGAATCTTCACTTGTCACCTTGTATTTCAAGGATTTGATTTTAACCAGAAGCAAATCAATTTTAGCTGCATTCCTCCTGATCATCCCTTGTTCTCTTCTGCCAGCAAACAAAGGATTTACTTGAGCTATAGCCAAACCACCTAGCTTATCTGTTCAGATTTTCAATTGGGCAGTCAGGTGGTCAATCTTGGCTCTTTATTGATTGATAACATCATTGACATTGTCATCTTCATTTTCACTAGCAACTTCTTCACCAGTATCTTTTGTTCCAGCAGCATCGTCATTTTAATCTCTACTAGTTCCACTTTCCTCAGCCATAAACACAGTGTATTGACGGGGGTAGGATGATGTTAATGCCTAAGGAGTGGATAACTATTTTCTATATCCAAGACAATGATAGGATCATCGTCAGAATCAGTGTCGACGTGACCTTTAGAAGTCCTGCTTGAATGAGATTTTGAATCAGAACCTTGTGATTGAGTCTGAGCCATATTCTAAGTAACTCTTTAGGCTGAACCTAGCCCAACCATGCAAGACGAGGTCAAGTTAGGATCATCTTTGTTGATCACCCACTTTTGAGTGATCATGCGCTGTGACAACTTTTGAGTTTCGCACCCTTGGGCAAGCCAAGGCTTTCTTTTTTATTCGATTTGTTAGCCTGGTTGCCAAGGTTTGATATTTGAACTTGGCCACTAACGGCCTTGGAGTGCTAGTGACTCGTTCCCAATCCATTGGATCAGAAGAAAGAAATGAGAGGATAGCATCGAAAGAAATTAGAGGATGTTGATAGTGCCTCTTTTGTTCCTTTTCTTTTATTCCTTTTGCCAGAGCAAATCTTTGAAGTGAGCGAGATCGGCTACATTGTCAATGACCAATTGATCAATTTTCTTTTAGTTTTCAACGACATATGACAGACGCTGAGCTGAAGATGGCGGGGTGTGTGTTACAATGATAAAAGGTAGACACATTCTGCCGAATCTTCATCCCTCGTTCTGAGTTTGAAGGTAGAAGGTGTTTAATTCAAGTGAGGCCTTGGGTTTGTTTTCAACCCTAGTTGAGGTGACTACATACTGCATCTAGGAATGGATGCATCGTTCTAGGCCTTCTTGCGAGTTAAGAACTGCTGAAGGTCCCCTAGTGCTCCATGCATTTGGTTTTTTATTACCCTTTGTTAGGGTTGAGCTCATGATGACTTTGGGCCCTGGGTAGCCATAGCATTCAGCTTGCCAGGAACCATTGGTTTACGATCCTTGAATTGGACCTATCTTACCCGAGACAAGGCTTGATGGTGAAGGCTACTGCTGTCTGACTACATCTTGAGTTTAGATTCCTCTTGAACTCGAGGTTTTAGACTGTAAAAGTTCCAAACGGGTTTTGGGTATTTTTGAAAATCCGAGGTTTGAGAACTTCAGTCTTATTGGTAGATTTCAGGGTTACTAATGATCCATTTAGATAAAAGGAATTAGTTGAGTTTTTAAGAGTAGATAGCCTCTAAAAGACTGAGACCCTTGATGTAGTAGTAGCAGGGTCAGTCCGGGCTCAATTTAGTGTTCTTGTAGATGCACCATTTTGGGTCATAGAGATCTTGAATAGTCTTTCCTTGGTTTCATCAAAGGAAATGATTAGGAAACTCATTGATATTTTGTGTAAAACAATAAGCCCAAAGGACTTTATTAGTTTCATAACCAACAAGGCTGCCTCTTAAACTAACCAGAATAGTTTATGAATGCTTTCCAAACCAACATAGTTTCTTTATTGGATGAACCAAAATAGTCAGAAATAGGCATGAACCCAATCTTATTGCATTATGCTGACCAGTCCTAGCTTCCAAAATTTTTGCAACGTTTTAGGACTATGTAGTCAGACTTAGAAGCATGTTATGCTCACTAGTCTTGGCTACTAGAATTTTCATAACATTTTAGGATTATATAGTCAGACTTATAAGCAAGAGAGGGTAGAATCCAACCAAAGGGATAGGGCCTCCAGGATCAAGCCTGCACCATTACCCAATAATCAAATGGGATCCATTAGTGCAAGACTCTGAATAGTGCATAACTGCAAATATCGTTGTTTTTATGACTGATTTGATATAAATATTTGTTAGGTCTTATAAATGAATTGGTGATCCTACAGCTAGTAACATCAATACTCTTTCATTTCATACAAGGATTTTGATTTGGTCCGTGCACTTCAACGTGCAAGGTTCCTCCATTTAAGTCATAAGTTAAAGCACTTCAAGGTGCAAAGTTCTTCCATAAATGCTTCCAAACTCATCATAGACATCAAAGGTCTTGAATAGGTATCTTCAAAGTCAAACAAGTCAAACTAGGGCCAAAACAGGTCATAGTCATTGACTATTTTGCGTGATGCTCCACTGTCGCAGCCCTTTTTAGATAGCCTCTTGTAGGCATAGGCCATTTTACACATCATCCTGTGGTCATTGGCCATTTTACATAGCATCCTACAGTCATTGGACTACAGCAGCACTTTTTCATGTATTTGGACACTTTTTCATGTCTTTTGGCTAAGTTTGATCACAAATTAGAGCAAAACCTTTATCACAGATGGTGTCAATCTTTTGTCCGCGTCAAAATGATGTGAAATGTAATGTAATCGTGTCCAACATTCACACATTCAAGTGTGAAGAAGAATGGGAAAATAATTACTATTCATCATTAAATTCCCTTAAATTACATAGGTTCAATGCTCTGACCTCGGGGATGCTAGTTGTTTACAAGTTTAGAAAATTAAAACCACTCCCTCTAACCTCATATGTTGTAAGGTCTTGACCCCGACTAACCTCGATTTATAATAATAAATCTTGTTTTATATTAATTAAAATGTGTTTAGGCAAAATTAACTTAAAACCTTTGGGCTTGGGCCATGGATAGGTTGGATCGGGTTCGAACCTTACCTAGGTAGTTAAGGGCCCTTTTGTAATTTGTTCTTGCATCATATTGACACCTCACTAGTTGCATATTGTGTAATTCTTTGTGTAGCTCATCTTTTATGTTGGGCTCGACTTGATACGGACCCATCTTGGCTCAATTAAGGTCCATTTGACCTAAATTATAATGTCCTCAGAGATATTGGACTTGCATGTAACTGCAGGAAAAATGGAGTTAAAATGATGGACTCCAATGTCCTTCTTCATTTATCTTCTTAACCTTTTTGGAGTTGCTTCTTTTCTTTTCCCTTCATCATCTTCACCTCAGTTTGGAGCTGCAAACAAAGTTTTGAAACCTTGCATATAATAGTAATAGCCTCCATCCATCTTCTTCTTTTTCCTTTATGCATTTTTTGTTTAGAAGCACCTTCTTTCCCAAGCTACAGCTCCGTAAGGTGAAAACTCTACCTTCATTTCAATTCTTTGGGTTTAATAGAGTCAAGGAGACTCAATTTTACAACATGTATGCATTCTACATTAGACTCACCATTTACATGTCTTTCATGTAGAGAACCCATCTTCATATTAAGGCTTTCCCTAACCACACACCAAGGAGAAGTAAGTAGGGTCAAGTATTGTGTAAAAGGTAAGTATTAGAGTACATATGATACTGCGTGTATGTCTAAATTGTTGATTCTTGAATTGATCACTCTAATTTCAAGTTATAGCTCTTTCCTCTTTGATTTAAGTATATATGTGTTGAATTGAATGAATTAAAGTATGATTATGTAATGTGGGTGTTGTGTGAGCATTAAAACCCATAGTGATATTTTGAGGCAATAGGAAGCTCCTTGTAAATTGAGAGTTTTGTACTAAACTCAAGCTTCAAAATTACTTCCAGAATTTCTAAAGCTTATGGCGATGCCTCTGCTAAGCCGTAAGTGCATACGGCTCAAAATCCCGAGAGTACCAAAGTCCATTTTTGTACTATGGCTAACCTTCGGCTAAGCCGTGGAATGAACTATGGCTAAGCCATAACTATCCCATGACCAAGTCATAAGTCATTTTGCGGCGAGCTTTCTCAAGAGCCTAAAATCCTATTTTTCTTCTACAACTTACCCACGGCTAAGCCATGGATTATACTATGGCTAAGCCATAGCCTAGCTGTAGGCTTAGCATGGCTAAGTCATGGGCTAATATACGGTTAAGCCGTAAATGCATAGGAACTTGAGGGAAAAACTAAGCCACTCGGTTAAGCCGTAATATATGTACGGCTAAGCTATAAGAACACTGTGAACTCAGGATATAAGGGACTTCAAATGACTTGTAGGGCTTTAGATATGACACCTTTTCCACAATTAAATTAGCCCAATGGTGACCAAATGATAAGGAGGACAAGTGTAGAGCTGTCACTTATCTCTTTCGATTTTTCTGATGAATTTTCGATGTCACGCCATGGGTGTTGGCATAAGAAAAGGTGTTCTTACATATACAATGTAATGTGAAACACTGGACATTTTATGAATACATCGTGTTGAATGCCCTCAGTATTATGGACTATCTAGCATAGGTTTGGCTAGTAAATGTCCTTGATTCCTTCTCAATTTAATGCATTCATATTGTTAAAAAAGCATGCCCTCAACATGATGCAGCTCAATTAAGTATGCATTAATTGATTATTAGATACTTCTTAATTCCGATTTCTATGAATGAATATGATCTTAAGACCAAAACTCCCTTATGTATAATATGATAAGTATGGTTGAAATGTATAAAAGACATTAATTTGAGTCGGTCTTGATACGTCGAGTCGGCACCACTTAATTTGTACCCTGATTAGGTTCGATGGGACCAATTTGGGTATCTTTTATGTTGCTGCTGCAATAGTCCACAGAGGAGTTGTGGGCGCTCCTCGGGAAGCTAGCCTGATCTCCTAGCGTAATTCTCATATGTATGTTCATGCTCTCTCTAGATGATACGTTCTCTTTTGGGAGAATATAGCCTCGTAGATGCCAACTAGTATATACGATATTCTGTTTATGATTCGTTACTCATGTTTACTCATGCATAACATGCCTAGAATACGATTATTGCCTTCTTTTAATCTATATATTTCTTAATTTATTTGATATAGTATAATAGTCTTATGTATTTCTATATTTGCTTAATCGTCATATTAAAAGTGTTATCCTTGGTGTTACATGTATAGAATTAAACTCCAACAGGACTATCGATGCATCCCCAGAGGGTGCCTTAATGTTACCTAGGGGTATAGAAGAATGGAAGGATGACGGCGTCTTTTACTAGTCATGCTACGGAGAGCATCAAGTGATTTTGTTGGGTTAATCAGTTGTGATTTTAGTCTTGAGTATGGAGACGATTTAAACTAGACATTGTATATAAGACCTGTTTATGGTTTTGTGGTTATGTATGTGATGGGAATGGTTAATTGAAAGACTCAAGTTTGTTTTATGATAGTATAATATTGTTTTCTATGCATTGCTTATGATCATTATAGGTGTATTTCACAGGTTTTTGATTTATGTTTGAAATTAAATCTACGTGTTGTTGGATTTTCCTCCCACGTTCCTGTGGAATCTCCCTTGTAGTGATTCGTGCATATCTTTAAATGGCATAGATCACTATGGGATTATGTATTCACACCCTAGGGGTCCATTCTAATCCCTAATTCCCGAGATCGGGGCATGACACATGTGATCCAAACTTGAAAAATACAAAAAATTACATGAAAAAGTGATGAAACACGAAAAAAATGAAGGTCAGGGAGTCAATGACTGTGGCTTACGGTCACTAACCCCTGTTAGTGACCGTGGCCCACTGTTACTGACATACAGTGGCTGTTTCGGCCACTGTTTGTCCCTATTTCACTTTGGATTGCTTTTGTAATGCTTTCAGAGTGCTAAACTTGTGTTTTTTGACTTTAGGAGATTAAATGAAAGCCAAGAGCGCTGAATTCAACTGTAGAAACACCCATGACCTTTGGTAATCACCACTTCTTTGTTACGGATTGCTTTTGTGCAATTTCGAAAATGGTGCTTTTGTACAAGCAACTATGGCTAAAGTTATGTCATTTTGATCCTATAATTTTCAATCAAAAGAATGAAGCCTAAAAAGGCATATTCATAACCTTAAAGATGACTGACCTAAAGCCCTTTTTAGGTAAGAGAACCAGAGGAACACACTCTCATCCATTGGTATGCTTGATGACCGTGGTACTCATTTTTTCGGAGTGATAAGTACGTATGTTTTCCTCCTCTGAACCATCTCTCATAGTAAGTTAGTGAGAAGGAGGAGAACAGTGAACTTGGATGCTTGTGGTGCCTCGTAAACTTGGAGACTTTTGCTTTGAACCTTTGAATATTGCTTAGAACCTTAGTTGGAACTCTTCAAACCTCCTCCCAAGTGCCCAAGTATGCCTTTTATAGACTTCAGAGGAGTTGGAATGGTTCTTAGCAGTTGCAGGGGAGCTCTACTTCGAAATAAAGCAAAATAACTCCCAGAAATCGTCGAGAACCACTTTACAGGTGTCCACGACATGTCCACCCAATTTTGAGTTTGTTGTGTATGTGACTCGTTTTCATCAGTTTGGGGCTCGAACGTTGTCCAGTCTTCATGAAACTTGGAGGGATGTTTTCTAACACCATTTTGAGTGTGTCATAGAAATTTCAACATGTTTTGACTTTTCACGAAAATGGGCCCTTGTATCAGTTATTTGATACTCAAATGACCTCAAATTGACTTAAAACTTGGAGGGATTGATGTCAGAAGAATCGTAAAGTTTGGATTTGTAGAAGTAGGATTTTAACCAGTAGCCCACTTGTTTTACGATCAAGTCAATGTCTTCTTGCATTGCAAATGGTCAACTTGTTTCCTAGTTGAATGGTGTTCAATTGATTTAAAACTTTGAGCACATTTTGAGTTTCTGATCCAAATTTTATCAGCTTTGGCCCCTCAGAAGTAGGATTTTGGCAATGACACATGGCTTAGGGGTCATTGACTCTTAAACTGACATGTAGCTGAAGTAGGGTCAAATGAAGTCCACTTGGCTTGAAAATTTGCAAAATCATTTCTAAACTTGACTTAAACTTTATGTCCGAATTTCATCAAGTTTGGTCACCTGGATGTAAGACTTTGGTCCGTGACCTCATTGACCCAGAGTTGACATGTTTGTTAGACTTTGGGTCAAATGACACCCATTTGTCTTGAAATTTTGTAGGGCTATTCCTAAATATAGTTTGATCTTTTTCTAGGAGTTTTAGCTGATTTTGACATTAAAAGTGTCAGTTGTTACAGTGGCTCCAAGGAGCTGGCAAACAGTTACTGAAGCTTAAGTTTGAGTTGGAATAAAGTCCAAATGCTTTGAAACTTTGAAGCATCATTTGTAAGTATGTTTTAGAGTTGCAATGTGATTTTCAGCCATGTTAGTAACCCATTCAGTGATTCCTTGGTTTTGAGTCAATGAACTTAAATTTGGTGTTTCGTTAGTTGAGTGACTAAATGTAATCCACCGACTTTAAAATTTGAACTGCTATACTTTAGGCGCATCTTAAGTCTTCTGAGTGAGTTACATCAGCTCTGAACATCTAGATGTAGTGCTTGACCTGGCATTCCACAACACTAGGATTTATGTGTCCTTAAGCTTGGAATTTGCTTGTAAAGTTTTCACTACAATACTTGTACCATTTTGTATTTTTATGGGTCAATAGTCATAACGGTTGCCATATGATGATAAACCAAAGATTTTCTTCATCTCCCATAAAGAAACTCCTAACTCCATGTTCAAGTAATGAAGGTGTTAGTGGCGGACAGAATAATTCGAGAATGGGCCTGCATATGTTATTTTCACAAGGTACTCTCTATGTAATGGCATTTACGGCTTCAAGATGCCAATTGCTCTCAAAGTGTCTTTAAAGTGGCGCTTGATCAAAGTTGTCCGATTCTGCCATTTTCTGATGTAGTTAAAACACCCACAGACTGGCGTCTTTCACTAACATAGCACTTCTATCTTTGGTGTGGATGCCATGTTCAACTGTTCTCAATTGTGAGATTACGGTAACCACTTCAAGATTTAGGGTACATGGGTCCAGGGTTTTTATCTTAAACCTAGGAATTTCCAAGAAATAATATAAATGATGGCGCATGAATTTACCAGTCTTGAAATGGGCATAATGCTTTATTCATGAAAATGGATCTACCCTTATAAAGATTGTCATTACTTGGATATCTCTTAATAGATCGAGCAGTGATCACCTCATGAGAAATGCCAACCGTGTCCACATCACGGTATGTACACTCTCATTCTGCTATTTCATCAACTCCTTAGTACCAAATATGTAACGGGACTTGTCAAAGCTTACTTGGTTGTTGTTCTCCCAAACGGTGTTATTGGCTAAGCACCAATAAGTGTACCAGTTTCTCACTACCAAGCCACTGATACTCTGATTTCTCAAGCAAACACTTCGTTCGGGTTTCTTGTATCAAGGTTACTTGTAGCTCTGCCCTTAGAGCGGCTCTTTGATGCACTAGAAGTTGTGGTCGTGGGTGCTTTGCCTTTTTTTTCTGGAACAAAAAAAGGAGAAAATAATACTCAGTTCTGAGACCAAGAATTAGCATCAAGGCACACTTAGTCTGAGAAATGAAGCTCCCGCTCTAAATAGGTGTTCAAGCACATTAAGACCTTTTTAAGGGGGCAATTTGATTTGTGTTTAGGCACAGAAGATGCAGTATCAAAATGAATGGAATGCATGCCAATGCAAAGCATGACAATAGTTATATAAATCACAAAGCTTAAACAAGCTCAACATGTATGCAAATGCGGCAGATAAAAGCATACGACATGTTTTCAATAAAAGAGCAACATTAAGTCAAAGCATTAAAGGCAAAAGTAAATGTTACTGGTCTAATGGCAACCATCTCCGGCCATTTCCCATGATTTCATTAGACCTACTTACAACTATTGGAGATTATTTCATTCTCCACTTGAAATTTGAAGCTAAAAAAAGGATATCAACATTCCTATGATAGCCTTTTCAAAAATAAACAACAAAAGAACTCAAGCATGTACTTTAAGCGAGCCTTTTCATCTTGGCAACTAAATCCCATGTGATGATTTGCTATGATGTGACCATTAGACATTCTTATGGTTGTTGGAAATTTATACTAAAAGCATACTTTTATGTATTTGTCTTTGACTAATTTGCTTATTAATAAAGTTTGCTTTTTTATCTTAATGAGAAATTGTATGAGCAAATGGTTATATTATTATTTATTATGCATAAGTGTGTCTTTTATTCTATAAAGTAGACAAGTTGATGTGTAGAGTTCAGTTTACGCATGGAAGACTTATTTATTGGTTCTTATAGAATATAAGTTATTGTTATTTACAATATAGATGGCGCTAGACACACCATCAATACGATTGTAGCATAATGTTTTAATAGGCTCGTCTTGGCTACGGGAAACGGTATAGTTTCGACTCGTTATGCTAGTATGATTTGTGCGTATTGAACAAGACCACTTTTGGGTTATTATCTTTATACTGACTATATAAGATGATTAATATCCAAATAATTATTATGAGTGCTTTTACTCGTAATCCTGATATAAATAATAGACACATGCATTTAGTGTTTGACATTTTGATTTACAAAGGAGTGGGACCTTTTATGGGTCAATAATCTTAGTAAATTGGATGACTACACTACATGTATAGTGCATATTAGTTTATTGATGGAATCCACCTTCTGTAATTGGGATTGATGATATCCCTTTATGAACCTTAAAAGTTTTAATTATGTCAAGCCCTGCAGGTGGACCTTGTGTCCGACTTATCAAATAAGTTAAGTATAAGGTCTCAAGGAATTATAAAGATATTGGTGAAATATAGGTGTCAGTAATTATTTAGTCGATGGATATTTCAAATCTTAACGTGGGGAGATTAATAAGCATTTAATAATAAGAAGCTCGAAATATTATTTTTAGAATAAGGACAGCAGTGTAATTGCAATTCTCTAGTAGACTGAATTGTAATTTATAGATCTAGGATTTTAATTTTGGTCGAATTAGGTTTTCTTTTTACATAAGAAGCCTATCCCTTATTTCTTTCTTAAGGCCCCTATTATAGCCTATAAATATGCGCTATTGCTCTCTAAGAAAAATACACAAGAGAAATCTTGTTTTTAAGAGCAAGGAGAATTCGCAGAAGAGGATCACACCCTGGTGCGAGTTCGAGCATAGAGGAATACAATAAAAGGTCTTGAGACTTTCGGGCTTCTGCAAAACTGAAATCAAATCAGAAAGATTCGCAGGTATGAATCTTGAATCATCATTATCTAAAAAATATTTTTGCAGAGATCTGTGCGTAATATCTAGAGATCCTGGCGCTTGTCTCCCAACAATGGTTACATAATCTTCTTAGTGAATATGGAGCTAATGAAGGAAATATTGCTATGCAAAGTTAATTTCAAAACAAAATGATCGGAAGGTGATGTTGTATTTATTGGCTTCCCACAAATTAAAATGGTTAGCATCATTCAAACTGACTCGGAAAATTACATCTCAGGTCGAAATAAAAAAAGACAAGGAAAGGTGAATTAGCCTTGGAATTCGTAGTTGAGAAAGACATTGTAAAAAACTCATTGGTGATCATGCTCAAAGCTACATGTGGTCACTTAACCGGAGGTTAATCCTATCTTCATTAGTTTCTATAACAGCCACTCACAATCACTTTTTTTTTTTACATCTCATGTTTGTCGAGACTTAAGGGGAGTAACCTTCTTATCAAAAGCAAAAGAAGTGTGCCTTATGGCTACTCAGTTTGATGACCATGAAAGAATTCCCACAGAAGCTATGGAGACCTAACTTGTACTTACACTATGCTATGGATCAAGTGGACTGTCACTTCTCAACCCCCTACATTGCCCATAGTTCGTAAAGGCCAAGTGTGTATTTAGACTATGTTAGTGTTCAAATAGAATAAGTGGCTGGTAAAGTGGTAAAGCCTAATGTTCTACCAAAGTTCTACATTCCCCCAAATCACTTTAAGTTTCTTGAAAAAGTAGATTCTCTACGAACCTTTTGAAGTTCAAGGTCTCAATTGCTATCCTAGTGACTTCAAGCAAGCTCATATGTAACTTATTATTGGTCATTTGTTTCTCCTTTAGCAAAGAGAAAAAAAATAATAAATAAAATAAAATAAAATAAATGGGAAAGGAGACCATCCCAAGTCAGAAGTCACTTAGCTGTGACCCTAAGTGTGCCCAAATAGTACTTTGGAAGAATGAAACCCCATCGAACTTAACTCTTAGTAATGATGAGAGGTTGGGATGCTCTCCACGAGCTATCCAGCGTCAAAGCCATTGATTAGATCAAGCACATCAACTAACAAGAGAAGAAAAAAGATCAAACAACAACAAAAAAAAAAAAGAAAACAGAAAAGGACGAGGACGAGAAACAACTTTTGGCTTCAAGTTCAATTCCTCGTAAGCATGCTTAGAGTCATGAGTATGGATTTTGTTTGAGGAAACATTCTTCATGGCATCAAGCACCAAACTAGGGATTGAATCAAACATCCCAAAATGAAAAGAGACCCAAAAAGAAGAAAAAAAGAAGTCACAAGGTGGCTATGACCGTGGGAATTGCTTGGGCAATAATGGCTGGGACCATGAAACCTCTCCAGACCGTGACCATAAGGTAGCTTGGACAGTGTCCAATTCAAGAGAGCCTCAACAACAGAAAACAAAAAGAAAAAAGATTGGCTGTGATTGTGGATTTCCCAAGGACTGTGCTGGCCGTGGCTGTGGATTTACTCGAACAATGCTCAGTTTCACCAAACTACTATGGAAGAAGCTCAATCATAACGCCTGCATCAAAAGGCCAAACAGCACAAGAAGAAAAGAATTGGCTTTTGGGCCTTGCGCACGGCAAGTTGGAACTAAGGCTGAGCCCTAGTTCCAACTTGCCGTGCACAAGGCCCAAAAGCCACAAGTAAGAAGTTAAACCCCACCATGTCGTACACATGCAGTTCAGAGTCATGGGTGTCAAGTCCTGAATTTTTTTTATATTGGGTCATACCGGTCTGTCGGGTTTGAGTTGGGCTAAGAGGGTCAGATAGATTGATTTAACACAATTGGCCCTGAGTTAATTGACCCTTTTAGGCCAGATGAATTTTTTTGGAATTTCTTAAAACCCACTAGAAAGTAGGGAGCCCTTCCTTGTAGTTTGGAAAAACCCTCTCTCTATATAAACTCTACTCTTAGGGTTTTTTTCCCCTTTCTCCAACTCTCTTCTTTTCTTCTTCAACTAAAACCCTAGAAGCTCTCTAAGGGGGAAACCAAGGTGAGGTCTTCCAAGCTTTGATCTTCAGATTTGCTTTGGCTTCAAGATCCAAGCAAGTGGATAGCTGAAACAATGGTTTTTGGTTCTTGCAATATGTTTTAGTTGCTCGTTGGTTAACATGCTCTTTCGTAAGATTTCTTCGCTTGGGTTTAAACCTTTTGTGTGATTTCTTTGCTAAGATTTTATACTTGATTTGGCGATTAATCTCAGAGATTTGATCTTTTCTTCTTTTATAAATGTAGAATTTTTTATGTTTTAAAAAAAAATTTTGGAGGCAGCAGCGCTGCCCGAGCAGTAGCAGCGCTGCTTGGGATGCCAGGCAGAGCCTGCCACCTAGCAGCTGCTGCTGCTGGGCAGCAGGCTAGGCTCACTGGCGGGCCGGGCTTGCCGGCGGGTCGGGTCTGCAGGCTGGTCCTTTGGGTTGGGCCCATTTTCTTCTCTTTAAAAATATATATGTATATCTTTATACACATAATATTAAATAAATAATTAGGTTAGGATATTCTTATAAAGAATTAAAATGTTATATTTTGATTAATGGTTTAGTATCCTAATGGAGATTAGATTTTATTAAATTAATTTTAATTCGATGTTATTAGAAATCTATCTTGGATTATTTATAAATTTATTTGAGGGTTATGAAATTTTGATTAATGTTCATTTAGATTGATTTGAAATAAACTAAGATGTATTTGGTGGCGATTAAACCTTAAATAGAATGCATTTATAATTTTAATTTGGATTCTTAATTGAGTTAGATTTCAAATTGGGATCCGAGATTTGTACCCTTTTGTTTTGGTATAAAATGATAAGGTGTAATTATACACAACAATGTTATTTAAGGAAATAATTATGCCATTTTCCCTTTGATCATAACTTGATTTAAATTTGGATTTGTAATTTAAACATCTTTTACCCAATTAGTAAAACATACTAAATATATCTAATTGGCTTAGATAAATCATGTCCTTTTTAGAAAACTTAGCTGGACGCTCACATGAGTATTTGATTAAGTGCAGAATGGGAATGTGAGGTTCGGGATGCACTACATGATAGGCACCAAAAGTAGTATAACGGCATCATGGACTTACATTTCCTTGTGATAGAGAGTTGGTTCTCATGTGTATATTTAACTAGTTATGACCATTAGGTGGTTAGTGCTCACCCTCAGAAAACTTGAATTAACACTCATCCATAATACACTTTCAAATTTTAAGGTCGAAATACTCAAATTGATATTAGTTGGAATATTGGGATTAAAGGTGTCATCTCATGATTCAATTTGCATCTGTATATATATGTATTTGTAAATATGCATATTTATATACATATATATCTGACCGACTGCAGTTCGGAGGTGGACGTACTTCATCGGGTCAGCGTGTACTATGGATTATAGTATACAGCTGTGTCTACTATTATTATCTGCGGGAATATCCATTTCTGTTATTATCTACGGGACTACCCGATTCTGTTATTATCTAAGGAATTACCCGTTTCTGTTATCTGTATGCGGGATTACCCGTTTCTGTATATTTATCCGCGGGAATACCCTTTTCTGTGCATTCATGCCATTGGGGTTTGCATCTGATTTATTTTGATTCATAATGAATATATTATTTAATTCAGTTGATTAATCCATTGCTTGCAGTTTACCCTCTTGCCAGATTATGTCAATCTGACCCACTACTTTTAGGTGTCTAGGTTCCATTACCGGTGCCGAGCCGGAGGGTCAGGTGACGCAGGAAATTCCGCCAGATGGCGAAGTTGTTGAGTGGAGCACCGATGACATCATCTGAGTTATCCTAGTGCGGTGCAGAGATCGAAAATCTTAGGTTTTGTAGTAAGGCCATGTTTGGGGCCATTAGTTTACAAATTTTAAGTTTAATTGTTTTGGAACTATAATCTTAATTGTTATGCTTCAAAGTACTTGACATTGATTTCGTTATTAATGAGACTTGTTACATGGTTGTTATATGATATTCATCTGTGATAAGTATGGATTTCAGTTTCGCGTGTGATTATGGTTGCCTAATCACTAAGCATAACCTCACGAAGGACTTCGATCCACCCGGAATTGGGGCCATACTGTTTATGTTAGAAAAAAATTTTTTTAATTGGCTCCAATTCTCACACCCCTAGAACCGGGTTTGGATCCGGCCCAATTTTGGGGGCGTGACAGATGGTATCAGCAACGGTCAAGTTCTAGAAGTTCTAAAGGATGCTAGAACGTAGGTCTGATGTGAGGATTAAAAACGTTAAGTGGGAACGTTGGGGGTTTTGGTGTTCATAATCGTATTCGAACTTTAGCAAATGTTTAGAGGTTACAGGAGTTCGTTACTTTCTGCATTTTTGGTCGTTTAGTTTCCCGAAGAGGTGGCTTGGACTACTTTTCATAATCAGTTTTCCAAAAAGTACGTACTGGAGCATGTTTACACTAAGAAGTGAATAGAGGTTGATAGACTAAAGCAAGGGACTCTGTCCGTTTAGGAGTATGAGCTGCTGTTTATTCGTTTCTCTCATTTCGCACCTACCCTCATCGCTCCAGAAAGCCAGAGGATTTGACGACTCCTTGATGGCCTTCGACTAGATATACTACTTCATGCCAAGTCACAAGTTTGAATACTTACCAAGAATATTCAGATAAGGCACACTCGGCTAAGGAGGTGATTGGACGCGTGGCCCCTACAAGCCAAATCAAGCAGAAAGTTACTCCGTCTCCGGTTTCACAGTACCAATTTAATAACTAAAAGAGGGAGTCTTGTGGCATTTGTGGCAATAATCACTCTACTTCTAAGTGTTGGAGACAGACGGGGGGGGGGGGGGGTGCTTTTATTGTGGCGACACTAATCATCAGGTTAAGGATTGCCCTAAGAAGAAAGGTCAGCAGTATGGGCAGACACCTATACAGAAAGCTCCTATTCAAGCACAGCCGCTAAGACAGATAGCACTAGCTCCCCAGGAGCAGCAGCGGCCCCAGGCACCGTAATAGCAGATGCGTTGTATAGACCTCTCCAACAGCCCCGACCTTAGAAAGGACCTCAGCACCCACAAGGGCCTAACAGGCAGCAATCAAGGCCACAGCAGGGAGGCAGAGTGTATGCCATGACTCAAGAGCAAGCTGATGTTGTAGAGAACATTATGGAAGGTACTATTTCTATTTGTGATAACCATGCTAAAACTTTATTTGATCCTGGTTCTACGCATTCCTATGTTTCCTCTAGTTTTTCCTTGAAGATTGGTGTTAGAGCAATTAATTTGCTGTATGATTTAATTGTGGCCACCCCGATGGGTAACAAGGTTAGTTGTTTGAAATACTACCCTAATTGTAAATTGGTGATAAGTGGAGTTGTGTTTAAAGCCAATTTGATACTATTAATGATGAATGACTTTGATGCCATTTTGGGTATGGATTGGCTTGCTACTCATAGTGCAGTTATGAATTATCATGCCAAGACAGTGAAGTTAACAGATGATAACGGCACTGAGGTGCTATTTGTGGGATCTAAGCAGAAGGTTGTTACTCATGTGATCTCAGTTATCATGGCTATGAGGTTACTGATGAAAGGTTCCGAGGGGTATATAGCGTTTATCATGGAGGATAAACGGACTAAAATGGTGGAAGAGATACTAGTGGTATCTGAGTTCCCGGATGTTTTTCCTGATGATATTCCCGGATTGCCGCCGGTCTATGAGATCGACTTTGTAATTGAGCTTGTACCGGGCACAGCTCCGATCTCAAAAGCCCCTTATAGAATAGCCCCAATTGAGTTGAGAAAACTCAAGGAGCAATTGCAGGAGCTGTTGAACAAGGGTTTTATTAGACTAAATGTCTCTCCTTGGGGGGGCTCCAGTGTTATTTGTGAAGAAAAAGGATGGTTCTATGAGAATGTGCATTGATTATAGACAACTAAATCAAGTGACCATCAAGAATAAGTACCCTTTACCGAGAATCGATGAATTGTTTGATCAATTGCAAGGTGCTCAGTATTTTTCTAAAATTGATCTAAGGTCAGGATATCATCAGTTGAGGGTACGAGATCAAGATATTCCAAAAACTGCATTCAGAACTAGATATGGTCACTACGAATTTTTGGTGATGTCTTTTGGGTTGACGAATTCACCAGCAACTTTTATGGCTATGATGAATAGGGTTTTTGCACAGTACTTGGATAAGTTTGTGGTGGTGTTTATTAATGATGTACTTGTATATTCGAAGAGTCGGGAAGAACATGCTCAGCATCTTCGTACTTCATTGCAGTTATTGAGGGAACACCAATTGTATGCTAAGGCAAGTAAATGTGAATTTTGGTTGGAACAGGTAGGATTTCTTGGTCATATCATCTCCAAAGAAGGTTTAACGGTGGACCCAGCGAAGATTGAAGCAGTGGTAAAGTGGGTAGGCCAAAAACAATATCGGAGATCCGAAGTTTCCTAGACCTCGTAAGTTATTATCGCAGATTCATGGAAGGATTTTCCTCAATAGCAACCCCATTATCGAGATTGACTCGTAAGGGAATTCTTTTTGTGTGGAATGAGAATTGTGAGTAGAGTTTTCAAGAGTTGAAAAGAAGGTTGACCACAGCCCCTATTTTGACCTTACCTGCTGGTGATGATGGTTTTGTGATTTACACCGAGGCATCCGGAGTTAGACTTGGTTGTGTTCTCATGCAACATGGGAAGGTGGTGGCTTATGGGTCTAGACAGTTGAAGGATCATGAATGAAAGTATGCAACCCATGACTTGGAGCTTGTTGTAGTGGTCTTTGCTTAGAAAATGTGGAGACATTATCTTTACGGAGCCAACTTTGAAGTACATTCAGACCATAAAAGCCTTCAGTATCTCTTTACACAGGGTGATTTGAACATGAGACAGAGGAGATGGATGGAGTATATTAAGGATTATGATTTTGGGTTGAAGTACCATCCTGGGAAGGCTAATGTAGTGGTAGATGCTCTAAGTAGAAAAGCAGCGTTCACTAGAGGATTAATTGCAAAATGCTTCTGGATTCGATGATTAGAAGATATGGATGTGTATTTTCGACCTGTTAGTGAATAGGCAGTGCTAGCTAGTATATTTTTGTGAGAACCCGAATTACTTCCAAGGATCAGAGAATACCAATTATTAGACCCTGAGATAACAAGAATTAAAGATCATTTGGATGAGAGGCCTGATTTTAGGTTGGAAGATAATATTTTATAAAGATAGAATTTGTGTGCCTGATTTTCCAGAATTGAAGGATGGAATCATGGTAAAGGCACATTTTACTGGCATATTATTCATCCAGGCGGTACTAAGATGTATCAAGATCTGAAGGATCGCTATTGGTGGAAGTGATGACATTGCATGGAGAACGAGTTTCTATTGTCTTCGACTAGGATAGTAAGTTTGTATCTCGGTTTTGGGTATCATTGCAGGAAGCCTTAGGAACCAAGCTAAATTTTAGTACAGCCTATCATCCGCAAACAGACGGACAAACAGAGCGTACGAACCAAACATTGGAGGATATGCTAAGGGCATTTGTTTTGGATTTCAAGACTAGTTGGGATGAAAGTTTGGCTCTATGTGAATTCGCGTACAACAACCGTTACCACTCTACCATTGGCATGGCACCTTTTGAAGCTTTGTACGGAAGAAGATGTCGAACCCCTATATGTTGGTCGAATTTTGGAGCTCGTGGTTTTCATGGACCGTCTGTGGTTGGAGAGTCCAGTGACAAGATAAGATAGGTTCGGGAAAGGTTGAAGGTTGCCCGCAGTCACCAAAAGAGTTATGCTGATAAAAGGAGGAGAGAGTTGAAGTTTGAGGTTGGTGACCATGTATTTCTGAAGGTATCACCCATGCGTGGTACATTGCGGTTCGGGCAGAAAGGGAAACTTTCCCGAAGATATGTGGGGCTATTCCAGATTATCAGCAAGATTAATGACGTGGCTTATCGGTTAGCACTGCCACCAGAGTTGTCGGGTGTTCATAACGTCTTCCATGTTTCTATGTTGAGGAAGTATATAGCAGACCCTTCACACGTGCTGCAATATGAGCCATTGCAAGTGCAGGATGACACAACTTACACTGAGCAGCCGGTGGGGACTGTTGATACCAAGGAGCAGGTGTTGAGAAACCGTGTCATCCACTAGGTGAAGGTTCAATGGAGTCATCATCGCCCGGAGGAAGCAACGTGGGAGCTTAGAGACGAAGTGCAACGACAGTGTCCGCACCTTCTTCCCAAGGAATGTTAGTCATTTGGAGGACCAAATGTCCTTTAAGTGGATGAGATGTCATTTCTTTTATATTGGGTCATACTGGTTTGTCGGGTTTGAGTTGGTTAAGAGGGTCAGATAGATTGATTTAACACAATTGGCCCTGAGTTAATTGACCCTTTTAGGCCAGAGAACTCGTTTTGGAATTTCTTAAAACCCACTAGAAAGCAGGGAGTTCTTCCTTGTAATTTGGAAAAACCCTCTCTCTATATAAACTCTACTCTTAGGGTTTTTAAATTTGGAAAAACTCTCTCTCTATATAAACTCTACTTTTAGGGTTTATTTTCCCTTTCTCCAACCCTCTTCTTTTCTTCTTCAACTAAAACCCTAGAAGCTCTCTAAGGGGGAAACCAAGGTGGGGTCTTCCAAGCTTCAGATCTGCTTTGGCTTCAAGTTCCAGGCAAGTGGATAGCTGCAACAATGGTTTTTTGTTCTTGCAATATGTTTTAGTTGCTTGTTGGTTAACATGCTCTTTCGTAGGATTTCTTCGCTTGGGTTTAAACCTTTTGTGTGATTTCTTTGCTAAGATTTTATACTTAATTTGGCGATTAATCTCAGAGATTTGATCTCTTCTTCTTTCATAAATGTAGAATTTGTTATGTTTTAAAAAAAATTTTTGGAGGCAGCAGCGCTACGTGGCATGCCAGGCAGAGCCTGCCGCCTGGCAGCTGCTACTGCTGAGCAGCAGGCCAGGCCCGCCAGCCGGCCGAGCTTGCCGGCGGGTCGGGTCTGCCGGCGGGTCCTTTGGGCTAGGCCCATTTTCTTCTCTTTAAAAATATATATGTATATCTTTATACACGTAATATTAAATAAATAATTAGGTTAGGATATTCTTATAAAGAATTAAAATGTTATATTTTGATTAATGGTTTAGTATCCTAATGGAGATTAGATTTTATTAAATTAATTTTAATTCGATGTTATTAGAAATGTATCTTGGATTATTTATAAATTTATTTGAGGGTTATGAAATTTTGATTAATGTTCATTTAGATTGATTTGAAATAAACTAAGATGTATTTGGTGGCGATTAAACCTTAAATAGAATGCATTTATAATTTTAATTTGGATTCTTAATTGAGTTAGATTTCAAATTGGGATCCGAGATTTGTACCCTTTTGTTTTGGTATAAAATGATAAGGTGTAATTATACACAACAATGTTATTTAAGGAAATAATTATGCCATTTTCCCTTTGATCATAACTTGATTTAAATTTGGATTTGTAATTTAAACATCTTTTACCCAATTAGTAAAACATACTAAATATATCTAATTGGATTAGATAAATCATGTCCTTTTTAGAAAACTTAGCTGGATGCTCACATGAGTATTTGATTAAGTGCAGAATGGGAATGTGAGGTTCGGGATGCACTACATGATAGGCACCAAAAGTAGTATAACGGCATCATAGACTCACATTTCCCTGTGATAGAGAGTTGGTTCTCATGTGTATATTTAACCAGTTATGACCGTTAGGTGGTTAGTGCTCACCCTCAAAAAACTTGAATTAACACTCATTCATAATACACTTTCAAATTTTAAGGTCGAAATACTCAAATTGATATTGATTGGAATATTGGGATTAAAGGTATCATATCATGATTCATTCTGCATCTGTATACATATGTATTTGTAAATATGCACATTTATATACATATATATCTGACCGACTGCAGTTCGGAGGTGGACGTATGCGATCGGGTTAGCATGTACTATGGATTATAGTATACAGCTGTGCCTTCTGCTATTATCTGCGGGAATATCCATTTCTGTTATTATCTACGGGACTACCCGATTCTGTTATTATCTGCGGGATTACCCGTTTCTATTATCTGTATGTGAGATTACCCATTTCTGTATATTTATCCGCAGGAATACCCGTTTCTGTGTATTCATGCCATTGGGGTTTGCATCTGATTTATTTTGATTCGTAATGAATATATTATTTAATTCAGTTGATTAATCCATTGCTTGCGGTTTACCCTCTTGCCAGATTATTTCAATCTGACCCACTACTTTTACGTGTCTACGTTCCATTACCAGTGCCGAACCGAAGGGTCAGGTAATGCAGGAAATTCCGCCAGATGGCGGAGTTGTTGAGTGGAGCACCGATGACATCATCTGAGGTGTCCTAGTGTGGTGCAGAGATCGAAAATCTTAGGTTTTGTAGTAAGGCCATGTTTGAGGCCATTAGTTTACAAATTTTAAGTTTAATTGTTTTGGAACTATAATCTTAATTGTTATGCTTCAAAGTACTTGACATTGATTTCGTTATTAATGAGACTTTTTACATGGTTGTTATATGATATTCATCTGCGATGAGTATGGATTTCAGTTCCACGTGTGATTATGTTGCCTGATCATCAAGCGTAGCCTCACGAAGGACTTCGATCCACCCGGAATTGCGGCCGTACTGTTTATGTTAGAAAAAAAATTTTTTAATTGGGCCCAGTTCTCACACCCCTGGAACCGGGTTTGGATCCGGCCCCATTTTGGGGGTGTGACAGTGGGAAACCATTGGAGCAAGGGGATTGTTCTGAGACAAATCCATACAATGAGTACAGTGTGGTGTGTGGCGTATGGTTTTTATAAACTTAAATGTGAAATCATGGAAACACCCAAACATAAAATAGGGCTTATGTTTGAACATGGTAGAATTTGAGGAAGATGGAGAACAAATCCCTTAACAGCAATCGTAATAGCTTGCAGTTGAGGGATGTATCAGGTCGAAGAAGTCAACCGAGAAAATGGAGTGCTCTGATCTCGATCCCTCTCTCTCAACTGATTTGAATGGTAGAAAACCAAAGGAAAAAAGAAATAGCAAACACTCTCTTTAAAGGGTTTGCGTCCGAAACGCTAGGCCTCGTGTCCACATAGACACGAGTCTCTCCCTATTGTCCACGGTCACCATTTGGCCAAGCTCAGGGACATGAGACTCCCCTAAAGCTCACGGTCACTACCTGATGAAGCAATAAGGTCCCCGGCTAGCCAACTTCAACGCACACACTACGTGATTCAACGGGTCCACAGTGGGTAGGTTCCCTCTTCCACAGTCACTGATAGAACGAAAAATCAACAGAGAACCACATCCAGGGTTAATCCTTGCTGCACTTAATTTCAGGGAACCGTACCCTACATGTGATGAAGTAGACTTTTTATCTATTGCTTCCATGCGGCTATTGGAAGAATTTGCTTACCCGGCTCTAGATGGTTACAGTAAGTTTACGGTGGCCTATACCACGAGGATCCCTTCTGGAGAGGTCTCATTCACGATTGGCCCGGCTATACCCTTGACTTGTTCGGATGGAAAGGTCTCATCAAAGAGTGAGGTCTTCACTTTCATTTCCCACGGCCACAACGTATTTCAGCAAGAGGGGTTCACGGTTTGGTGTCCAAAGTCATCTTATGCAGTGATTCGAACCTTCTCAACACATTTACCCTTGATCACTACTACTTTGAGTGGTCAGTCCCACGGCTTTGAGGCTCACTCTCTCAAATGAGATCAGCCAAATCCCCACAACATATAGTGGACTCACTTCGGGTATTTTATTTCAAAAAAAAAAAAAGAATTTCTCATAGCAAAGCAAAACCACTTTGGGTACTATTAACAAAAGAAAAAAATAGTAATGATTTTCCTTAAAAGCCAAAATCCACTCAAATTTCAAATCCATCTTGGGTCAAACTCAATTTTGAGCCAAATTTGTTAGCTAAATTATTTTTGGATCAAAGTCAACAAAAGCCAATCCCCTTTAAAGTTTCCATTTCATTTTGACTTATGTCAAACTAAGTTAAAACCTAAACTTTGATTTTTGAAAATAAACCAAAATCCATGAAAATTCCAGGCCAAGATCCATTTGAAATTCAAAACTTGAATTTTCTTAAAATCTTAGGGATTCATTGGGTGGGTGTTCCCCACAGTCTCCATAGGGTTGCTACTTTAGATATATGTGATAAATAGGTTATAAAAAAATCAAATCCACTTTTCAAAATTCAAACCAAATTCATAAAATTATAAATTTTCCAATGCCTCAAGAATTTCTTTTTGTGGGTGTTCTTCACAATCCCCACAGAGATGCTTCTTTTGATATTTATGAAAAATAGGGCAACAAAAATTAGATTCTACCTTTCATCATCATATTAGACAATTTGATGTGTTTTTACCAAATTCTATCATCAAACCTTTCATGGTTTTTTTATCAAAATTCCAAAACTTCAAGTCTAAGCCTACAACCTATCATGACAAAACCATATTTTTATCAAACCATTCATCATTCCCACAAATTGGCTATTTCGAGGCATAATGATTGTCATGTTTTCATCATTGCACTTTGAGGGAGCATTTGTTGACCCATTCACAATTACAAACATTACAAGCGTTGCAGTGAAGACATCCTAAGAAAATTCCAAGCCAAGGACACATAAATTTAAGGCTTGTGGAATCCCAAGCCAAGTACTGATGAGCTCAATGTGCAGCAGTTCAGATTTCAGAGGTAGTGGACTTCATTTGATCACTCAACTCACCAAACACAAAATTCAAGGGTTCATTGACTCAAAACCTAAGGGTCACCGAAAACACTCAAGTTTCTAGATTATCAAAGTAGCCAAAAATCACATGGCAACTCCAACACATGCTCAGGAATGATGCTGCAAAATTTTAAAGCATTTGGACTTCATTTTGGTCAAACTCAAGCTTCAGTGATTGGCTATAGCTCTTAGGGTCATATGACAATTGACAATTTTACATGTCAAAATCAGCTGAAACTCTAGGAGGAAGGTCAAATTATATTAAGAAGTAACTTCATAAAATTTCAAGTCAAATGAACATCATTTGACCCAAATTCAAGAAACATGTCAACTTTGGGTTAGTGACCCCCCCCCCCCCCCCAAACCACCCCCCCACACCAACCTTATGTTCACTGACCAAAATCCTACTTCCAAGAAGCCAAAGCTGATGAAATTTGGATCAAAGATGTCAACACGAGTTGGCTGAAAATGACAGGAGAATCAAGACTCGCTGATGACATTCTCCTTACAGGGGGAGGTACATCATTGCTTTCTTGGTCAGAATCTGTGTATCTTCTTAGGAAGCTTTGAATTATAGCCTCAATGCATGGGACAAGAGTGACCAAACTAGAAGACATCATGCTATTATCTTCCCCTTCTTGATAGCCCATAAGGTGCATGACTCTGCGAGAGGAAGAGATAAAAGAAGAGAATTGTGCTTCAGACACTTGTTCTGCTCCATGAGGCATGGTAGACGATATAGCCCGCCCAATTGGAAGTACTGGTCCATCATCTGGATTTGCCCTATAGAACACAATAAGTGGCTCACCACTCCTCATTGGTGCTGAAAAGTACTTACTTGGTGGCGTTGATGAGTTTCGAGTAGGTGCTATATACACACCTGGACTGCATGTCTTGCTTGTGTGAATAACAAGTCCTACTTGCTTTGTCCTCGATGGCTTTGTGGATATGACCAAAGTTGATTCGACCATTTGATTTCAGATTTGACCTTGATCACCAAAGGAGCTTTGGCATCCATAAATCTGACCATTAGCTTCTTTGTTGACTCTTAACTTTTTGGCGGCTCAGATCTTTTGCCAAACCGTGAATAAGTTTTCTTTTCTATTGAGATGGTGAAGGGTTCTACTGAATCATCATCCATAGAAGATTTTCTTGCATTTGGCTTAGGCTTTGCAAGTCTTCCCTGATACATAACTGCATTAGTGAAGTAGACCTCCTTGCCTTTGAATGTTTTCCATTTACAAAGACGCGATGTACCTTGCCCTCATCATCAATGTATTTGAGGCCTTGATCGAGATTGGAAGGAACTATGGAATAACCATGAAGCCATTGCCTTCCTAAGAGAATGTTGTAACAAGCACGTGTTTTTACCGCGTACAAAGTAGCTTTTAAAGTCAAATCACCCAGCTAGAGCCAAATTTGAATTTTACTAATTGGGTCATGGACTTCTCCATCATAGCCTTGAATTGAAGTTCTAGTAGCATATGGTTTGCTCATCGAGATACCATGTTCCTGACGAGCTGTAATTGTGATGAGATTCAGGGCTGATCTTGGATAAACTTGAACTCACTGAATATGTATTCTCTTGATGTAGGCTATGAAATAGAGCGGCCTTGTGTACTTCATGTCGCCTAAGAGGAGATCATCTTTGGTAATGGAAATGGTAGCCTTGGAAGCATTGTGAATAAAAAGACATTCCATACATTGCTTCAAAGGCCTTTTAGACTTTGCTTTGAGATAGTTCTTCTCTATCTGATGTACTTGCACCACATGAGTTTGATTACTGGCATTTAAAGCTTGTAGAGCTCGTAAAAAGTTGTTACGAGTCCCCTTATATATTTGTAAAAAATCAAAAATATGAAGTTGTACAGGTATGTGCTTGAGGTGTTCAGTAACATTATACGAGAATGGTTCTGTTGACCTTTCATTAGCATTTGCTTTTGAAGAGGTTACATTTACATTTGGATTGCTCCCCAAAGGGTTTACATAAGAAAAAGATGAAGGTCTGTCATAGTTGACTCTATAATTACGACTGGAGTGAGTGCCGTCATTGACTATGTTGTTTTGGTCAACCTCTTGACAAGTATATTTTCTTATGGCATTGACTTTTTCAGGTTTATTAAAGGGTTGGCTAACTTCTTCCAAGCTTGCCTCTTGATTTGTATTATCAAAGGCAACTTGAGATGTTGAGGGTTCATCAGTAGAAGTGCTAATACTACCAAAGTAGGGGCCGTGGCACTTCTTCTTTTTAATAAGAAAGATTATCCTGGACTTAGAAGACTTCTTGAGGTATAGTAGGACTGTTAATGCAGAGTTCATTGTACTTTGCTTGTGAATCAAGCTCACTATTTGCTTTGGAGACAATGAGTTGAGTGCTTAGTTTAGAGCTCTGCTTTGAAGAAGTTGACTCAACACTTGGTTCAGAGAACCATTTGGTATAGAGGTTACCACCTACTAGAAGACGATGCCTGCTGTTGTTGTTTTCAAATCAGATTCAACCAAAGGCAAAGGATCCAAATGAATCTTTAGAGGTAGTGGAAAAGGAGGATTACTCGACCAACCACCTGCACTCTATATATGCAGATCATAAAGAGCCATTGACAGTGTGTTTAGACCATGTATGATGTTGAACGTCCCAGCTTCAGGTTCGAGAATTTGTTCAAAAAGGTATTCATCATTAATCCAATGATTATCTTCGAAGTCAGAGAAGTCTGAAAAGTTTTCCTCATCATCCAAATTAAAAGGTGTACCATCTCATGATATTCTATTACAACTGGATATTGGTGGTTCGTCCTTATCTTTTGAAAATGGAATGATGAAGTTAGCCAAGATAAAATGACTTTTAACTAACTTAGAAGGTTCTTCTAAAGCAGAAGCATTTGTCACCTTTTCTTTTTTTCTTTTGATTTTTTTTTCTTACTTGATCAAGTGGTCCTGGGTAGCTCTTTGTAAGTTCTTGAGTTGCCTTTTAACTTTCTTTCTTTCTGCAGGTGTGGGTTTGGTCTCAATCTTTTCCCAGACTTCATCATTTACTAGGTCTAGGTAGATCCACATTTCTTCCCTTGAAAAGGTCTTGACTAGTATCAGACCTTGTTCATTATGTATTGTATTGACAATACAAAATTCAACCGTCATTGGTTTTAGTGGAGAAGGTACCACAACAGGTGCAAACAGGATCATATTTCCAATCAAAAGTTATCACTCCATTTTTCCACATCTCATTGACTTTTTATTTTAGAATGAAATAGTCTTTAAGAGGATGTGACACCATCCGATGGTATGCACAGGAATTGGGATCATTGATGCAACCCGTTTGTCCAGATTTCTTCATTGGTGGAAGTTCAATGTTGTTGTTATCCATCAATGCTCGAAAGATCACTTCAACTTCTCCATCAAAGGGTTACTTAGTTTTCTTCCTTTTCTCATATTCCTCTTTCTTGGTTTGACAACTCTTTGTGTTTTGAGGCTTCTAAGAAGGTTTGGAGGTTTGCACATTGAAGACCTCCTACTTTTTCTTTGGTTTTGCTGCAGAAGATGAAGATGACTTGGTTATTTGAGAGTTTGCCTTCTTTTAACCGATCTCTTTGAGAGTCAGTTCTGTACTAGTGGCAACCTCAACCAATTGGGCCAGAGACTTAGTTTTGTAACTAAGTACAATCGTATTGACTTCTTGTCGTAAATTTGTTTTGCACATTTCAATTGTTGCCCTTTGAGATGGTTGTCCCAAGGATTTGTAGGATAATTCTCTCCATCTATTTATAAAGGATTATGCAGTTTCATTGTTTCCCTACCTTTTGCTACTGAGCATGACAAAGGTGACTACTTGATCCTCGTTTTAAAAGTAGAGCAAGAACTTTTCTTTTGTGATTGGCCATGTCATGAAAGAGAGTTCTAGCAATTACTTGTACCAATCAAATGCAACTCCTTTTAGTGTACCAACAAATAGCCTAATTTTTAATATATCAAATTCTCTAAAACTTCCAAGGAGTGATTTGAAATGCACAATGTGTTGATAAGCTGACCCCTTCCCAAGGTATGGTTGAAAAGTTGGAACCTAATAATCGGGTGGAAATTAAACAAGATCGAACTCCGAAGGATACTTTAGTGTGATACTCTTCTTTTTCATCCTGGTCTCCACCTTTGATTTTGTCAGTATTTCTTCAACCTCCTTGAAGGTTATATGCTTTGAAGGATCTAAGTGAAGACCTGGAATTGACGAATGAACACCAGAAGAACCCATAACCATCATCTTGTTTGTCAAGGATTTGATTTGAGCCATAAGCATATCAATCTTAGTTGCATTCTTCCTAATCATTGCTTGTTCTCTTCTATAAGCAAAAAAAAAGGATTTTCTTGAGCTTCAATCGAACCACCTGACTTACCTATTGGGATTTTCAATTGGGTAGTTATGTGGTCAATCTTGGCTCCTTGTTGTTTTACAGCTTCACTAACATTATCATCTTTATTTTTACTGGCACCTCCTCGCCAGCCCCTCCATCACCCCAGCATCATTATTTCCATCTTTGTTAGTTCCACTCCCCTTAACCATAAACACGGTGTACTAACGGGGGTAGGACGATGTCAATGTCTAAGGAGTAGACAAGTTGTCTTATGCATCAAAGACTGTGACAGGATCATCTTCAGAGTTAGTATCGACATGACCTTCAGTAGTCTTGCTGGAATAAGAGCTTGAATTAGACCCTTGTGATTGAGTCTGAGCCATACTCCAAGTAACTCATCGAGCAGAACCTGGCCCAACCATGTAAGACGAGGTCAAGCCAGGATCATCTTCTTTGACCATCCACTTTTGAGTGATCTTGCGTTGAAACAACTTCTAAGTCCACTCCTTGTAGTGAGCTAAGCTTTTCTTTCCGGTTTGGTTGCCAGGGTTTGGTCTTTGAATTTGGCTACCATTGGCCTAGAAATGCCAACGACTCGTTCCCAATCCATTGAATCAAAAGTGGGAAACGAGAGGATGTCAACAGCTTCTCTTTTGTTCTTTTTCTTTTGCTGCCTTTGCTGGAGTGAGTCTTTGAAGTGAGAGATCGGTCGCATTGTCAATGACCAATCGCTCAGTCTTCTTCTAATGTTTAGCGCCATACAACAAACGCTAAGGTAAAGATGGCGGGTAGGTGTTACAATGATCAAAGGTAGAAGCCTTCTACCAAACCTTCATCCTTCCTTTTGAGTTAGAGGATAGAAAGTATTGTCTTCAAGTGAGACTAAGGGTTTGTTCTTAACCTTGGTAGGTTTTAAAGCACGTGGCTGAGGTGACCACATGTTACATCCAGGAATGGACGCATCCTTCTGAGCCTTCTTGTGAATATGGAACTATGAAAGGTCCTATGGTGCTTGAAACAATTGATTGTTAATGACCAACTGCTTGGGTCAGGTTGATGCTAACATTGGGCCCTAGGTAACCATAGCATGCGGCTTGCTAGGAACCTTTAATTTGTGATCCCCATGAATCAGACCTTTTTTTTCCTCAAACAAGGCTTGATGATGTGGAGACAGCCTTCTAATTGTAGCTTGGGCTTAGGTTCCTCTTGAACCTTCGTAAAGATCCCAAACGGATTCTAGGCATATTTGGAAACCCCGGATTTGAGAAATTCAGACTTCTCGATAGACTTTGAGGTCACTAATGACCCATTTAAACTGGAGGAAATGCTTGAGCTTAAGGGAGTAAAGAGCCTCTGAAAGATTGAGACCCTTAATGCAGGAGTAATAGGGTTAGTCCGGGCTCGCTTAGGAGTTCTTACAGATGGACCATTCTAGGTCATGTAGATTTTAAATAACCTCTCCTTGGCCTCATTAAAAGTAATGATTAAGGAACCCATTGGTATTTTCTACAGAAAAAAAAATCCAAAAAGATTGTATCAATCTTATATCCAACATGGCTACCCCTTGGCCTAGCCGAAATGGTTTATAATGGTTTATGAATGCTCTATAAGCTGACATGGTCTCCTCATTGGATGAACCATTTTGGCCTCCTCATTGGATGAACCTAAATGGTCAGCAACAGTCATGAACTCAATCTCATTGTGCTATCTGACCAGTCTTAGCTACTGGAATTTCGGTAGCATTTCGGGACTATGTATTCAGACCTAGAAGCATGCTATGCTGACTAGTCCTAGCTACTAGGATTTCAACAGTATTTCATGACTATATGTCAGACTTATAAGCAAGAAAGAGTTGGATCCAACCAATGGGATATGGCCTGCTGGATCAAGCCTACTCCACCATCATAATGATCATACGCGATACATCAGTGAAACACTTTGGATAATGCATTATTGAAAATGTCATTGTTCTTATGATTGATTTGATATAAACATTTGTTAGGTCTTATAAACAAATTGGTGATCCTATAACCAGTAATGTAAAGCCTTTTGAACCGACAATACTTTTGCATTTCATACAAAGGTGTTGATTTGGTCTGTCCACTTTAAGGTGCTAGGACCCCCCATTTAAGGTGAAAAGTTGATGCACTTTACAATGCAAAGTTCGCCTATAAATGCTCCAAACCTATCATAGACATCAAAGGTCTTGAATATGGTGTCTTTAGAGTCAAATAGGCCCAACTGGGGTCAAAGCAGGTCAATGACCATGGACCCATAGTCAATGCCTAATTTGCATAGCACTCTGTAGTCACAGCATTTTTTACATAGCACTCTACGGTCACAACTAATTCAGAAACGAAATATCAATACTGCGGTTTCCAAACAAAATAAAAGCTAAGAGACAAAATTGATCCTCTTGCAAGCATGCAAATAGAGAATAAAATGGTAGAGAGAGAAAAAGAGAGAAAAAAAGACACCATGTCATTAAGCCATATTAAATATGAATTGATAAAATAGATAGTTCCCACAATGGATAAAATACATGATTACGCCTCACAATAGATAAAAAATATAAATTTAAAAAAAAATTAGATAGGCCCCACAATGGCAATAATAAATGAATTTTTTAATTAAAATAGATTGGGGCCACCATGGATGTAGCTAATGAATCCTTTTTATAAAGTAGGTGCAGAATGGATTTGCTTTAAATAGATAGATTTCCCAGACCACAGTAGATAGAAAACATGATTAATCTATACTCTTATTGGAGATTTGAGACGCAGACTCCTTGCTCATGGTTCTCTGATGCCCATTCTCAACATTAATCAAATATGGAAAAGACCTTCCAACACCCAATGTGTTGGAATTAGTACTGGAATTAATGGGCCCATTAGATGATAACTGACAAATTTTAGCAGTTGTTATATTAATAGGAACTATTAATAGAAAGTATGTTGTATAATATAAAACTTAGTGGAGATAAGGATAAAAACTAAAAGAATTAAGTTTTTGAGTTTCCTAAATACTAGGAAAGAATAATTTTCATTTGAATTTCAATGATTTTGTAACGTAAGGAAGCATCACCTGTCGGTGTTGCCTGCAATCATTATATCTATACCTAGCATCAAAGGCCCGTGCAAAATACAAATAAGCTTGACCAACACTAATAGTAAATATGTAAGTTATATTTCAATCAAAATAGGCAATTAGTTCTTTCAAATTGCAATTCCCTTTGATTGGTTAGTTAAAAAATAAAATTATTTAAACTTTATAGCAAATAAAACTAAAAGATATATTGAATTTTACTGAATAAATTTAACTGAATAAATTACTAAATATAAAAAATAATTTTATTTTCATTTTGTGGAAGTCTTTAACTTTTATGGCTAATTTTAGGATAATAAAATAATCTTCTGGATATAAAATAAGTTTGAGGAAGATAGAGAGGCATATTTCAATTTTATAGATAGCCCAAAACTCCATAAAACAATGGGTCCCACCAACCTTTTATGTCTATAAAATATTTGATTTAATTGATGTCTTTTATAGGTATATCACGTGCCACATGGAAGATGGGTCAATTAGTTTTGTTGTCGACTGTTAGGTTATGAAAACTTTCCCAACTTTTACTTATTGAAAATTGATATTGACTCATAAAGTATGATTCATTATTTTGATTGGTTTAGATTTTTTGTTATAAGTGGGCCTATGGGAATCCATAGAAGATGGGTACAACCACTTTTATCAGCTTGAGTTCTTTTGTAAGTGGTCACCCTTGAGGAATATCTTGGATTTATCATCAAGTGCTAGGTTATAAAAATTATAATTGGACCCAACTTTTATTAAGTGAAATCTGATGATGAACATTAAAATATGGGGCCACTTATTTTGACCGGATTGAATTTCTCTTTTATAAGTGGGCCCAATGAGGAGTGTAGAGTTAAAAACTTTTACTGATTAAAAATTGATATTGCCTCATAAAAGAGGAAAATTAGGAGGAATAGGAAAATTAGACTTGCTACTTGGAATATAGGAACCTTGACAAGCAAGAGCATGAAGTTGATTGAGAAAATAAAAAGAAGAAGAATTAGTGTGGCTTGTATACAGGAGATAAGGTGGAAAGGGAATAAAGCTAAAGAGCTCACGAATGGGTATAAACTTTCTATGCAGGAAAGAGTAATACAAGAAATGGAGTGGGTATAGTTGTAAATAAGGATTTGAAAGAGAAAATTGTGGGGGTAAAGAGGTTTGGTGATAGAATTATAGCAATTAAACTAGTGTTAGAAGGAGACATAATTCAGATCATCAGTGCATATGCTCCCCAAATATAACTAGAGAAAAGTGTAAAAAGACAATTTTGGAAGGAGATGGATGATTTAATGCAAGAAATCCCAAATAGTGATAAGATTTTCCTTGGAGGGGATTTAAACGGGCATACAGGAAGAGATAATAGAGGATATGAAAGAGTGCATAGAGGGCATAGATTTGGAGAAAAGAATGAATTCGAAAACACTATATTGGACTTCGCAGTAGCATTTTATCTTGTAGTAGCAAATACTTACTTTAAAAGGAGAGATGAGCATTTAATTACATATAAAAGTAGGAGTAATAGGAGTCAGATAGACTTTTTTCTAGTTATAAAACAAGACCGATTGGCTTGTAAAGACTGCAAGGTTATCCCAGGAGAGAGTTTGACTACGCAACATAGGCTCGGAGTTTTAGATATTTGCATTAGAAGTAGAAAGAGAGCGGTAGCAAACAAAATGGACCCTAAAACAAGGTGGAGAGATTTGAAGGGGGAAAGAGCAAATATATTTAAGGACAAAATGATTGAGAAGGGAGAATGGAATATTCAAGGAGAAACTACAGTAATGTGGAATCAAATGGCTAATTGCATTAGGAATGCTACAAAGGAGGTACTTGGAGAATCAAAAGGGAAGAGATATTAATAAAGAAACATGGTGGTGGAGTATGAAGGTTTAGGAAGTTATTCGACAGAAAAAACATTGCTACAAAGTTTAGCAGGGGACTAAGAATATGGAAAATTTTGAGTTGTATAAGAAGGCAAAGAAAGAAGCTAAGAAAGTAGTAAGTAGTGCAAAGTCCAAAGTATATGATGACCTCTATAATAGATTGGGAACAAAAGAAGGAGAAAAAGGATATTTTTAAGCTTACAAAAATAAGAGAAAAGAAAAGTAGGGACTTCGATCATGTCAAATGTATTAAGGACAATGAGGAAAATATTTTGGTGAAAGACAACGATAATAAAAAAGGGTGGAAGGAATATTTTAGCAAACTTCTAAATGAAGAACATATGGGCGATACAAAAGTTAAAGAGAATACTTTATCACAAAACATACTTTTCTCCGTAGAATTAGAGGGGTGAAAGTGAAGGAAGCTTTGAAGCGAATGAAAACAGGAAAGGCAACAGGCCTAGATGGTATTTCGATAGAGGTATGGAAATACTTAGGAGAGGTTGGGGTAAGTTAGTTATGTAAACTATTCAATAAGATACTTGTAATAAAGAAATTGCCAAATGAATGGAGAAGAAGCATTGTAGTACCTATATATAAGAATAAAGGAGATCTACAAAATTGTACCAACTATCGAGGAATTAAACTTATGAGTCATACAATGAAGTTATGGGAGAGAATAATGGAGCAAAAACTAAGAAAGAAGATCAAGATTTTTGAAAATCAATTTGGTTTATGATAGGGAGATCAACTATGGAAGTTATCTTTTCACTTAGGCAATTAATGGAAAAATACCGAGCAAAGAGGAAAAATCTACATATGGTCTTTATTGATTTGGAAAAGCTTACGATAGGGTACCGATGAATTTAATTTGGTGGGTTTTAAAGAAAAGGAATATCCCCAGAGGTTACGTTGAAACTTTTAAGGATATGTACGAAGGAGCAATAACAAATGTGAGAACTACATATGGAGAAACAGGTGGATTCCCCGTGACTATAGGTTTATATCAGGGACCAACCTTAAGCCCTTATCTCTTTGCACTAATTATGGATGAGTTGACTGTGCATATTCAAGAAGAAGTAACATGGTGTATGTTGTTTGCAGATGATATAGTATTAGTGGATGAATCAAGAGATGGTGTAAATGCAAAGCTTGAGAGATGGCGGGGGCATTAGAATTTAGAGGCTTTAAAATAAGTCGTACAAAGACAGAATATATGGATTGCAACTTCAATGGATATATACAAAGTGTTGAAACCACTATCAAAATTGAAACCCATGAGATACCACGTAGAGATTCTTTTCGGTACCTAGGCTCGATAATTAGTAAGGATGGGGAGATTGACAGAGATGTAGAGCATAGGATAAAAGTTGGATGGCTGAAATGGAAACTAGCTTCAGGAGTGGTTTGTGACAGATGAATGCCAACGAAATTGAAGGGCACATTTTACAGGACAGTGGTTAGACCAGCTATGACATATGGAGCAGAATGTTGGCTAATTAAGAAGACACATATTCATAAGATAGATGTAGCAGAAATGAGAATGCTTAGGTGGATGTGTGGTAAAACTAGGAAAGATAAAATTAGAAATGAGCACTTTCGATATCATTTAGGGGTAGCACCAATAGGGGATAAGATTAGAGAAACCCGTTTAAAATGGTTTGGGCATGTTGAGTGTGAGCCAGTAATGGCACCGGTGAGAAAAGGTTTAGATATACAGATGGAGGGCCCATCAAGAGGTAGGGGTAGGCCGAAAAAAACATGAATGGAAGTCATTAATTCATATTTGAATAAGTTTTACTTATCGAAAGATTTAGCTCAAAATAGAATGGAATGGAGAAATAGAATTTATGTAGCCGACCCCAACATGGTTGGGATAAGGCTTTGATGATGATGATGATGACTCATAAAATATGATTCATTATTCTAATTGGTTTGGATTTTTGTTATAAGCGGGCATATGAGAATCCATAGAAGATGGGTGCAACAACTTTTATCAGCTTGAGCTCTTTTGTAAGTAGTCCCCCTTGAGGAATATCTTGAATTTATCATCAAATCCTAGGTTATACAAATTATAATTGGACCTAACTTTTATTAAGTGAAATCTGACGATGAACATTAAAATGTGGGGCCACTTATTTTGATCGGATTGAATTTGTCTTTTATAAGTGAGCCCAATGAGGAGTGTAGAGTAAAAAACTTCTTTAGGATGCTTTTATTGTATTAGAATGAATGTATAAGGGTTTCACAAGGAAGATTTGACCATTATTGCATTAGTTGGTTTTTTAGTAAGATGAAATATATTATAAGAGAAATTTTAGATTGGAAGAGGAAATATTGAAGAAAGATTAGGATAGCAGGCTCATTATGCCATGTGGCACACCTAAGCAATATATATTTTTTGTGCATTTTTTTTTTGAAAGAACTCCACGGTTATTGACGTAGCCCTCTCTACATCCTTCCTTCCTATTGCTTTAATATATATTACTAGTGCTTCGGGCCCACACCCAATGTAGGCCTTATTAAAAATTATATTATTTTTAAATAAAAATACTTATAAATATTTAAATGATTTTTAATTTAATATTAACATTAAGTTCATTTTACAATCATAATATTAAATATTTAAGATTATAAGATTATGATTTAAATGAAATAACATAAAATGATTTGGGATACTAATGAAATAATATAAAATGAAGCCACATATGAGCTTAAGATAAATCTAAACTCTTAAATAAAAGATAACAATATTTGAAACAAATGGTAAACAGGAGAGCAAAATACCTAAGTAGTGATTGTAACTGGTAATGAGAGAAAAAACAAAACAAAAAAAAAGAATTGTAGTCATTATAATGATAGTTAAATAATAATAATAATAATAATAATAATTATTATTATTATTATTATTATTATTATTATTATGTAATTGTAAGAGAAAACAAACAAATTTTAAGTAGGTTTTAAGAGCCTAAATGAGGTAGATTTTCTATTATTAATAGTGTTGTTGCTTAATAAATAAGAAAGAATTCAAATAGAAATTTCATTATCTAATTATGAAATAGATATCCGCAACTTATATGATACACACTGATGAAAAAAAATATGCATCAAACTCACCCACGTACTTGAACATTGCATTAATGTTACATTTCCAATACACGAAAAATAAGTAAAAAGAGGACTTTGATGAGTAAAATTAGTTGAACCAATATATCAACTATTGATTAAATCTTTATCATTATCAATCAAAATTTTGTTTGGAAACTATATAACTCATCTGAGTTGATTCTGAAAAAATTAGAAAAAGACATATATAACTATTGATATTGAGTTATCCTTGAATGATTACAGGATTTACATGTGGTATAAGGAAAAAAAACCATTGATATTTGTTTATTGGCGTGAACTTGTTTCAGTAGTTGTAATTGGTTCATCTTCTCCACTTGTCTCTGTAGTTGCGCTGATTTTAGCTTGTGCAGATCTTTTAACTTATTCACTTGTTTCAATTTGCATGCTTATCTCAATAAAGTTATTTGTTTTTGATATTGCAATGGAAGTACTTGGCCCAACATCTTGAAATTTTACATTTCTTTTATAATTTGACACTACATAGTAAACATTTAAATAAATTAGTAAAAGAAACATATATGAAACAAATTGTGTTGATGGCATTAAAATAAAACTTATTATTTTCAATTTATGAAAATAAAATGGTTGATTCTTGAATGTAGCTAATTTCTTCAATTTTCATGACTGGGAGACTGCTTTCTTATGTTAGTTTATTCATCATTGAGTCTATTTTTATATGAAATAAATATTGCTTTACAATGCTTTTTTTATTTCATTTTCCAATAGTTCATACCAATTAACTTGCAAAATAATAAAAAATTTAATATATGTACATGATTATAGTTAAAATAAAGAATTAACTTTATGTTAAAAAAATTATTTGTCAAATACTTTATTTGCGCATTCTTGAAATTGTTCTTCTATCATATTTATGAAAATTTTAAGTACTTCATTGTGCAATAAAAATGATGTTTGCTTAGTATGATCCACAACTGTTATATTTGCAATGTATCTAACAATAAAAATAATAAAAATATTTATTTAATAATTTATGCAATAGATAAATATGTAAAAGTTATCTTTAGTTCATGTATATTTGCATACCTCATTTTTGTTGATATGGTTGTATCATTACAACGAATACACTGACCATTTTTGATATTTTCATAAATCTTTTTATCGCATTTACTGCATGAAAGATGTGCTAAAGGTGCATCCACATGTAACATTGCGACTCTAGCCTTTATCGCAACATATTTGACCTAAAAATTTTTATAAAAGAAAATAGTTTCTAGCTTGAATTAGATAAAAATGAAAAAAAATAGTAAATAAGGAAAATGTATGCGAATTAGATTTTACCTCTTTGATACCATTCTCCAATAATGAAAATAATTCTTGTAATAATAATCTGACTGAAGTTGAATCATTCAACAATAAAAGCTCGTTGCTATAATTTGATAGTTAGCAAATATGTTGGTAGTAAGAAATATAAATAAAATAAATATATATTAATGAAAAAACTATAATTTTTACCATAGTAGCAAATGTCTTACTAATGGAATATCAGGGTTGATTTGTAGTTTTGTAGCGCTTGATGGGCTAAGATAAATGTTTCCTGCATATAGGTTTAAAAAATTGTATTAATTCCATATAAAATTAGTAGAAATATTAATTATTTAAGGCAAATGACTCTACCATTGTATTCTTTAACCATAATTGATGTTCCTATTAGAACTTTGCCTATATTTGAATGTAAGGAAGTAAAGTTATTTAAAGCAAGGTCGCCCCATAAAGTAAGATTCATTTTTTTACAACTATAAGAGTAAAAGAAACTTTTAGTAATCACTATATATAATTTTAAAAGAATATAAATAAATAAAATACTATTGAATTTAAATTACCTTTTATCACATAATGTGATATCTAACTTTGCAAGCTCCTTTTCATGTTCTTTTCTGATGTATAATATACCACTTATATCTTCAATAAGTCCAATAACGTCTGTATCATTATAATCCAAATAAATAATAATTTAAAAATTGAATAAATTTTTAAAAATAAAAGTGTTTATGATAATTGTCATACCTTAAAGATACATAAATCTGTTGAGATATAGTGGCATTCAATCGAGTGCAGTAAAGTAATATGCGTAACGAGAAATATCTACATATGATTCTATTATCTTTGTGACAACTGCATCTTTTGCTAATAAGAGTTGGTATTGATGAGGTACGACATTATATGTTTCTGGTGCTACTTTCACCTTCACATTTTTAATTGTATAACAGTTTCTTTCATTCAATTGATCACCAAATTTTGAGATTTCATCATTAAACAACATGAGAGGTATTTGATCTACCTGAAAGTATAAAATGAAAAAAATAATTAATCTGAGTATTATGTACTTGTTAATTGTATGCAATTGAAAAAAATACTTTTAGATAATGTTACGTTGATATGAATGAGAATTATTTTATTTATTCTCCCTGAAATTTTAGCATTGTTGTAATGTCTATCTTCAATTATTCTGCTTACTCTCACTTTAATGCACCATCTGTCGCTATAAGGATGCAATTCTTCGAGACGATGAAATCTTACAGTTGTCATTGATTATTCTTTGATAATCTAACAATAAAAAGAATAAAATTATCATGAATTTATTTTATTCTTTTATAGTTATTTTTTTGATGTTGTCAATAGAAATTATAGAATATGAATCGATTATATAAAATTTAATTATAGTAAAATGAAATAATAAGTTTGAAGTATGACTTATAGTCATTTTATTATTTATAATGAAGAGAAAATAAATTGTTTATACCTCTAAGAGTAGTTTGTGGAATGGCTTTTCACTTCATTTAAGACATCTCGGTATACAACATTTTTTGTATATCCAATTGGGATTGTATTATTTGTCTTCAATAAAACTTTTAAACCTGATTGATTTGTTACTCTAGATAGAGTTACATATAGTTGTCCATGCGAGAAGACTGGCTTTGGGAGATAAATACCTATTTTTTGTAGAGTTTGTCCTTAACTTTTTTTTATCGTAATTACAAATGCCAATTTAACTAGAAATTGTCTTCTTTTTAAGATAAAGGGCAAATTTGGATCAGCAATTGACATTACTCTTCGTGAAATGGCTACACGATCACCCATATTTGTCCCTGTGATTACCTCTGCTTCTATTGCTCGCTGTCCCAATCGAGTGACAATTAATCTTGTTCCATTGCATAAACAAATAGACTGATATAAATTACGCAAAAGCATAATAGGAGCACCCACTCTTAGTTTTAAAGAATGAATTCTCAAACCAGGAAATTTAAGAGTGTTTAAGTACTCTGTGGTATATAGCATATCTTGACTGACTTCTCTACCCTCAATCTCAACCATTGTATTTGCACTTAGATATGTCTTCTTATCAAGCCCATCAAAAAGCATTTTAAGAATTTCATTGTTAATATTATTAACATAATCATTCAATAGTGTTAATATCATTCTGTCTCTAAGATAAGAATGATTCATAATGTTAGCATTTAAGTTATCATAAACAAAGCTGATTAATGGTGAAATGCCATCATTATCAGTATTTATTCTCAGTTCGCTTGGAATCTCAACTCAATCATCATCTGAATATATATTGCCATGTAAGGAATTATAATCTCCATCTCTAATTTTCAATACCCATCTTGCAAACTGTGCAATTCCATTATCATTAGATAACTCTGTAGACGCAAATTCTTTGTGAGGTTTAAGACTTCACAATGTTTCCAAATTTTGGATCTTGTTAATGAGGCTGTTACTATATCTTCTCTTTTTCCGTTTTTAACAGCTGGCAAAATCTATCTAAAATCCCCTCCCAAAGCAACAATTAGTCCACCAAAGATTTTTCATCCACCATTAATATCAGTAGCACTGACTATGTCCCATAGAGTCCTGTCAACTGTGTCAAATGCATTTTTATGCATCATAGGTGCTTCATCCAATATAATTAAAGAAGTTTTTTGAATTAGATTCGCTAAATTTGATTTTTTTACTAATAGAATAACACGACGCTTCTTGAGTTTGTAACGGTATTTTAAAACACGAATGTGCAGTCCTACCACCTAGTAATAACAAAGATGCAATTTTGGAAGATGTGACAACTAAAATAATCTTTCCATGACTTTGAAGCTTTGCATTTATTGTTTTCCATAAGAATGTCTTTCCGATCCCACCACCGCCATTGACAAAGAAAACCTCACCTTTACCATTTAAACATGACTTAACAATTTTCTCAAATATTGTAGCTTGCTGTCAGTTTAATCTCGAATGCAAGTCATTAAATTCAGATGCAAGATCTTCAACATTGTATGACATTTCTTCATGTATTAAATTGTTTGATATAAGTTGATCATGATCATACCGTGGAAATGGTATATCATGAAACTCTTTTAGCGATCTACCATTTTTTTTAGAATTGACTCAATTTCTATAAATACTTGATTTTGGATTGTAGAATCTGATAAATTGAGATTGATTGATATTTCCTGTTTATGTAGTCTCATTTGTAAATCATCAGAAAGTGATTTCCAATGTTTATTCCATAGCTGTAATGGATTTGATACTTCACAGAACATAAGCATCTCTGCAAATATATTTCTCAATTAATATGCTGTCGCCTACTGTGATGTTTCTGTTAATGCTATATCCCATTCATTGTCATCATCTAATAAGCCAAGTGCTATGTATACTGCTTTAAAAGAAATGTGAGTCTCTCCATCAACTGTTCTCAAATCCTTATAGGATGTAGCTCCTCTTATTATATTGAGTAACATTCTTAAATAATATCTCTCATCCGATGTTAGATGAGCATAATATAGTCTTCCAATGCATCTTCCATGTTCTCTTTTGCGCCACATTTTTTCATTACTTTTCCAAGTCCATTTTGTTGGAAAGTCAACATATCTAAGATTTTTGCTTTAGAATATTGACAATTTGTTTCGAACCATTGAGTAAATATGGTAAGCTCGATTCTAGGTCAATTTAGTATAGATGTTAAATTTTCATAATCATTGAAAACAATGATTTGTTGATTTTCAAGATGATATTGTAAACGCTCAATAAATGGATTTCTACTATGTAGATTTATTCAAATATTCACCAACATGCTTCTGGAGTTGAAATATAACAACAATCAAAGTACTGTTTGATTTCATCAACCTCTCTATATCTCATTTAGCCAGTTTCATTGGGTGACTACATACTTTCCTCAATGAATGAATAAATTTCACCAACATGCTCTATCTGGGCCTTAATGAATGAATTTGTACAAATACTTAATGACTTGTATTTGGCTATAATCTCAATGTTTAGATGTGCATTATATTTTCTTGACAACAAAATATTATAAGAAACTACCCATCCATTATCAAGTTCTACATCTCTTATCTTAATAGTCCTTCCATCATTTCTCCTCTTGTATGTTGGATAACCATTGTTGTCGATTTAGGTCTATTGGTTGAAATGTTTAGGATATTTTTTACTACATTTTCCATCAACTATACATGGAGAAACTGGATTTAATGAACCACATGGGCCATGTATCATACAACGCTTAATCTTGTCATACAATTCTGGATCTTCATCAACTTCGGATATCTCAGCTGAAACAACGTTATCTATCTCTTCAGTTGTTGATATCTTATCATTTTTATCCAATATGATCAATATATGTGCATGTGAAAGGCCCCTCTTTTGAAACTCAATGGCATATATATATATATCTGTAATTCAAAGGTGGAATATATAACTATTAGAAATTGTAAATGATTAGAACAATAAAATAATGTGTAGTGGAAAAAAGAATTTATCTGTAATAACTGTAACGAAAAGCTTTCAATCCTTTATATCTTTCATTATTTCTTTCAGTTTTATATGAAATACCATATCAAAAATGTCCGAACAGTCTTGAACTTTTTGTCCAGCAAATACGTCTAAAAAGTGTTCAATTTCTTTCCATTTTGGGTTGCATGTAAATGTTAAGAAAATATCTGGGCAGCCACCCCATCGACATATTGCCATTGCATCTTGATACTGTTGAATCATATAGCGTGGTCCTCCTGTGAATGACGAAGGCAAAATGAATCATCTGCCAATTGTTGATGCTCCTGTATCTCCTTGAACTACTGCATCTGAGACGCCTTGAAAAAATTCACATGTAAATGTGCTCTGATTATTTCTTATGTATTTTAACTTGCATTGTTTAATACTTACATATGCATCTACAATAAACTGGTGGAAAAGTCATCCAGATAATAAAATTGTCTTCCCTTCCTCGTTCCTTTGTTGTAACCTATAACAATAATACTCTCTCATTGACACTTAAGAATTTGACGACCGTGTAGAATGATTATATAATATGTTTGTATGCCATCCATCTTCTCCATATGGAAATAGTAATGGGTATTGCAATGCCATATAACTTGGATGTAATTCATTTATTCTTTGGAGAGATCCCAAAACCATTTCTAAAATAATATCCTGACTATTATATTCAGAAGAATTTTCACCAATTATTAATGCAGCTACTTCATTTGCTGTTGGACAATTGTAGTGCCTTGCATATTTATATCTATAATACAGTTTTCTCATCTTTAGATCTTTTGGATATTCACTTCCAATTCTATCTCGCAATGATCGGAAGTAGCTTACATATGGATTGATTGCATCTAGATCAAGTTTTAATCCTTCTATGATCAAATGATCCAAACCTCCAGACTCTTCATGTTGTGAGAATGCAATATTTCTATTTTGAAGTTCATGTTCTGTATCATAGATATAAAGTTGAGCGAACTTCCACTTTTCCCTTGGCTTTGGTAGCATCAAGCCAATCTTGTGGTGAGTTTGACCATGTATTCTAAATACAAAAGGTCCTCCTCCATCTAATACATTATAGTCAATATTTGCCCCAAATGAAGTAAATGAAAATACACTATTATATGCTCGGATAGACTTTTTTAATCTAGATGATTGCTCACTATTGGAATTTTTCAGTAGTGATCTCAAATAAGTTGGAGGGTGTTCTAAGAGGGCTAATACTATCTTCTCATCTTTACAACATTTGTTAAAAATGTTTCTTTGATCATTACTTCTTTTTTTAGCTCCTTCTTGCTTCCACATTATAACTCCACATTTAATACATGTCTCAGAGGGAGGCCTAAAATCTCTCTGTCCAACCATTTTTCCTACATAATAGAAAAATGTTAACTTGATGTAGTTAATTGATGAATAGATAAATATAAATACTATTTCGTATTAAATTTTTCACATACTTTTTCATGACGAATATCTTGAGTTTTCTGAGGAAACACATGCTTTGGTGTCATTAACTCTGCCTTCATGTATTGATGATACATCATTTTCCAGATGCAAATCTGTCGTATTTGAAACAATTGGTAATTCTTAATGGTTTGATAGATGATGATGTTGTAGCTTCATCATTCTTTGGTGCCGAGCAATTTTATATATTTAGTGTTGATTTTGAGATGACAAATGTTGCTGAACACGTGCTTCTGTGTCATTAACTCTTTCTACTTGTATTAGTGACACATAATTTCCTTTATGAAAATCTGTGGTATTTGAAATAATTGGTAATTTCTGATGATTTGATAGATGATGATGTCATTGCTTCATCATTCTTTTTTGCCTAGCAAGTTTATATATATAATGTTGATTTTGAGATGACAAATGTTGTTGAATATGTGCTTCTGTGTAATTAACTATATCTTCTTGTATTCGTGAAACCTCATTTTCTAAATGAAGATTTGTGGCATTTGACATAGTTGGTAATTCCCGACAGTTTGATGCACGACGATGTCATATCTTCATCATCCTTTGTCGTCGGGCAAATTTATATATATAATGTTGATTTTGAGATGACAAATGTTATTGATTCATAGCAACTGAATGATTGTCTTCACGTTGTTGTGCATATACTTGATGACTACGTTGCTAGACTGAAAACAATAGTAAACAGTATATTAATAATTATTATGCAATAAAATATTACTAAATAATTAGATTATTAAATGAAAACCATAAATAATATAGCTATAAGTATATCTATTTGGATGTTTATATTCATCACTTTTGTATTTGTATCATGTTGGAACATCTTAATGTCATTATTTGAAAATTCCAATATAGTGTGTGGAAATCGCATAAGAGAATAAAATATCTAAACCAATATAGATGTTGGTTTGCATGTTTTGTTTTCCAAAACTTTCCATTGGTGATAATAAAATTATGTTAATTATATAACTATGTTATTAAAAAATATAAAAAATAGTATAAAAAATCAAAGACTTATATAATTAATTATAAATCACATCGGAATCATATAAGTAATCACAAAAAAGAAGTTAGAGAGGGTATATTCATGTAATAAAAAACTATATTATAAAAATTAAACAAAAAAATATAAAAAAGAATCAAAGACTCCTAGTTACTATCTATAAGGACAATGGAGACTTAACTCAGTTGTGGTCCCATCTGCGGGTGTGGGCCTTGAAGCGCTAGTATTTTGTTAAATAAAATAATCACATTTTATTTTCTAATTTTAATGCCAAAATAATGACAAAATATACCAAATTTATAAAATGAAAAAAAATCAAAACAAAATTTGCGACATAGAATTTGAATCTTGAATTATATCATTTTCCTTTTTTTAAAATTTAAAAAGCTTAGGACGAATCTTTATATTGCTTATTCCTCATCTCATTGGCCCATATTTCTTACAATTTAGCCCAAATCTAAGGTTTCACTTGGTTAATTATATGTGTTTATTAGGCCCTATTTAATTCATCTTATTCACCACTTACATTACTTGGTTTTTTTTTGTATTTGGCTGTATCATTCAAGATTTCTTTATTTAAAGATTAATATTATATCTCTGTCTTCTCTTTGCTTTGATTTTAACTTATCAACAATACTCATCCCATCCCATGTGCTAAACCCTAAAAGGATTTAAATATGATGTCACCCAACATGATAAAAAAATTCAATTTAAACCAGAGATATCAACGCAAACACACGAATTTTGAATATATATATATTATACAGAGCAACTTAAACCAAAAAATCAATGCAAACACAAGAATTTTGAATATATATATTATACAAAGAACACATGTTAAAAACATGAAATATAGATGAGTGGAAAAACAAATATATTTAACACAAATAACAGAAAGGAAGACAGCATACCTAGAATATAAGAATAGAGCTTGATATTGAATAGGTGAATAAAGCTTTGATATAAATAGTAGAGAGAGGGAGAGAGCATACCTTGAACAGGGGAATGGAGCTTGATGTTGAATAGGTGTTGAATAGAAATGAGAATTTTGAATAGCTAAATAGTTTTTGATGAAACTATAATTACCGACAATCAATGGCCTAGCTGAAGAATTGAGATTTTAGGAAAAGATATCAGTCAGTGCATCTAAAACTTGGCCCCGTTAAGAAAATAAATATGGCCTATTTCTTTGATTGTTGTATATTAGTTAATAAATAAATGAGGGGTAGAAGACGTGTTTGCAATTGATCAATTTGAATTAAACAGATGGTCCCTAATGATAGATGGATAAAGATGGGTGCTCCATAGTTCTGAGATAATGTAATTGTTGCTCCGTTCCTTATTCATCAACATCCTTCCCCTTTAAAGATTTGTTGGAATATTAAAATTTTAAAGATAAAAATATATCATATGGAAAGTTGTAAAGAGTTGCCTGGTAGAGAAATAATTTTCATGGTTAGTATTATAGTTGGGTATTTTAATACCGAACTACTGACATCACTTTGATGTAGGTGCTTTGCTTGGCTACTGTTCCACTCGGGTTGGACTGACCCAAACTTGAACTTGACCTGAACTAAACAAAACAAGGCCTGAGGGAGCACAAGTTATTGTGGTGCTCCAGAGCACCATACACCTTTTTCTCTCCACTTTTAGTGAAGAGACACAACATCAACAGCAGCAGCAGGTGTTTCTTTTTAAACACCTTTTTTTTTTTTTTTTTTGGTTTGGTTCCAAAGACTTCCTGTTCTGCAACAAAACAGGCAAGAGAGAGAAAAAACCTGGTGGAGCTTGGTGTCGACGACAATGGAGAGACCGGTAAAACCCGACAAGGCCTTCCATCTGTGCATTTTCCAAATCAGACTGGCCATGAGCGATTACAGAGTACAGCAATTGTTCAAGTCTGCTCTCTATCTCTCGCTCTCTATCTCTCTTTCCACTTTCTTCTCTCTTTTAAACACATGAGTAAAGCAGACCCCATCTGAAAGAAAAGAAGCAAGAAAGCGAAGCGAAAACCCTAATTCTAACCCAATCAATCCCTTATTCAATCTTAATTCGATAGACAGATTGAGAGATCAAGATTGAGACAGAGATGAATATATTCAGATTTCTGCACTAGCAAGTCCTGCACAGGTATGATCTCTCTCTCTCTCTCTCTCTCTCTCTCCTGATTTCCCCTTTCCAATCATCAGAAAACAGAGAAGAAAAGAAAGAAAAAAAGAAAGAAGAAAAAGAGTTCACAACCAAGTGACGAAGAGAAGATGGCTAGGATAATACAAAGAGAAAGAAGAATATAAGGATAATACAAAAGAAAGAGAGAGAAGGAAGATGAAGCATACCTGAATTGGAGAGAAGTTGAAGGAGAAGAAGAAGAGGAGAGAATACCCGATAAACAATAGAGCTTTGCTGAACGAAAAGTAGAGCATGTAGGATTCTATTTATAAGTTACAATTTATAATTTACAATAAAGTAAAGAACCTATTTTTTATAAAACTATCTTTAAGCAGAACTCTTTGGTGAGGACTTTAATTCTAAGCAGAAATCTTTGGTGAGGACTTTAATGAGAGCACGCCATGTGTCTCCTTTTCACGAAAATAATACGCCACGTGTCGCCCTCTCACTAAAGGGGCTATTGTCATAATATATGTAATTAGAAGATTTAAATCTGAAGTCTCAAAATTAAATTTAAAATTATCTGATGAGTGATATTTGGCCTAATCTCATCTTGAACATCTCCTTACATTTTTGATTGGGTGCATCCAATGGCGGACAAAGGGTTCTTGTCTAAGGAGTGTGGACTCTAATAGGTGGTATGGGTTTGGGGGCAAACTGAGAGTTTTCATATAGATTTTGTTGGTTAAGTGGGTTCAATGTCTTGGATAGTTTCCTTAATTATATTAGAAAGTTCCTGTGTTAATAGTAGTCTCCGAATAGTATTAGGACTTTTCTTCTTTTAAGAATGGAATTCTTGGGGGCTAAGAAAGTGATTATTATATATACTGATATAATTTGGAACTCTAGACATATACTGATATTCCAAGGATTGAGATTTTCAGATTGGTGGAAAACATAGTGGAAATTGGTTTCCCTTGGACGTAGGCGGCTTTATCGAACCACATAAATCTCTTGTTATCTTATGTGGTTGATTGGATCTTGGTTGGTGGCGCACAACGGTGGTATCATATCCATAACAAGTGGTATCAGAGAAGGGCTAGGGTCTCCAAGGGCTTGGATTGCTTTGCAAGAAGATCGATGGATCGGATTTTTATTGGAGTCCAAATTTTTGCAATCTCTGTTACAGAAAAAGGAGAGATCAACTATGATTTTTGTTGGCCACCATCGGAAAAAAGAGAGATTGGGTTTTTTATTCAATTAAAGAAGAAGGGAAAGCCAGAGATTACAGGGCTTTGTCTAGGTGATACTACACTAACTAGAGGGGGAGTATCGCCGTTGTCTCCTTGCCCTCAGCTCGCTGCAGATTTCTACAAAAAAAAAAAAAAAACTCACCAAGCTATTCTGCCATGATAACCCCCGTCTCGCTACTTGCTATGCACCAACTGTTGTCTCATCGCATCTGATGAGGAAGAGGAGTAGGGGTTTTTTGCCTATGTCCTAGTTTTAGTTGCTGGTCATAGGAACCAGCAAAGGAGAAGGATTTTGTAGGCCAGTGAAATGACAATGAATGCAAAGGAATCAAGTCTAACATTCACACATTCAAACACACAAAAGAAAGAAAAATTAATTATAGATCATCATTAAATTCCCTTTTGTTTACATGGATTCAATGCTCTAACCTTGGGATACAAGTTGTTTACAAGTGTTAGAAAATTACAACCCCTCCCTTTGGTCTTAAATGTGATTCAAACTAGGGAAAATAAGAAAATTACATGAAAAAGGGGAAAACTATAGAAAAAATGAAGACAGGGGGTGGTGACCATGGACCACGGTCACTGAGCCCTTACCAGTGGCGTGGCCCATGATCACTGACAAACAGTGGACACTTTGGTCACTATTTGTCCATGTTTCACCTCTGTTTGCTTCTGTGATGCCTCTCAGGTGCTAAAACCCATATTTTGGGGTTTTGGGAGTCATGCGTGACTACTAAGAATGCCAAATTCGATCTTAGAATCATATGTGATCTTTGGAGTCACCACTTTGACTTTACGGATTGCATTTGTGCAAATCCGAAAAGATTGCTTTTGTGCAAGCAATTGTGCCCAGAGTTGTGTCATTTTGACCTTATCACTTTCAAGGATCAGAATGAAACCTTAAAAGGTCTATTAACAGCTTGGGAGATGGCCTAACACCCTTCAAATGGGAGAAGTAAAGAAAACATAGTTCATCTAGTCAAACCTCTATTGCATTTGATGGCTTTGAAGTTCAGTCTTCATGGGTGTTAACAAGGTGTATCTTCTACCCCAAAACCATTTCTCACCTTAATCTTGTGAGACAAAGAGGAACAGAAGGACCTTGGATGGTTGTGGAGTGCCAAATGCTTGTTGGAATCTTGCTTCAACCTTTTTGGAGCCTTTGGAAATGTGTGGAACCTTGCTTGAACCCCTTCTTTAGGGCCCAAGTGTGCCTTTTATCGGATACAAAGGGATTTGGGGGAGTTATGGGAAATTGTAGTTTGGATTTAAAGTAAGAAAATTTGTGGCACGAGAGGACCTAGGGCCACCCAGTTGCTCATTACATCCTCTGTTATTTTTCAAAGATCCATTTTTGAGAAAGGATGATGAATTTTTCATGGTAGTCCCCTCTTCACATGGTGTAGAGGAACATGTGGTCCTCATGTTTATTGAGCCCACTACTGACATGGTTTCATCTCTTTCAGTGTTTCTTGTTAACTGTATGGAGGAAAATTTCATTTGGGATCCGGGTGGACTCATGGTTTCAAATCTAGTAGTGTAGTTTTTTTTTCTTTTATTTTTAGCATAGATATTTCCTTTTACAGTAGCTTCTTGTCTTTTTGTTCTTGTTATTTTTGTTTTATCTAACCTTGGACAAGGAGTAGCTCAGACACATCTTTAGGTGACTTTTTTTCTTTACCCTCCTAGACATTTATGTTTCCTCATGTTACTTTTTCGGTTCTGCATTGCATGCATAAGCATCGAGGATGATGTTCATTTTAGGTTGGGGAGTGGGAACAAGCATGCTTGTCCAATTTTGGACCAAAATTTTTTTGGTTTTCCTGTCACTTTTATCATTTTAGTCAGTTTTTAATCATTTTAGTTAGTTTTTAGAAAAAAAATTTAGGACCTTTATTTATTTTTTTTTTCAGCATTTATTTTTCAAAAGAAATTTTCAAAGGAATTGAAGCAATTTGAAGATAAATAGAAATCTGGAATTTTCATACTTTTGGAAGGAAGTGAAAAGAAAATTTCCATTTTCTCAAGGAGGAAATCTATCGAAAGAATACCAAAACTTGCTTTCCACATGCATACATGTATACTTGTTTGAAATCTTAAATAGGAAACTTTAATGTAGTTTTTGGAATTTTTCTGGAGAATACGCTGTGAACTTAAGATTTAGTTTGTATAATATTTTTGTTTCTTGGTTTATTTTTGGTGAATTGTATATATTAGAACCAAGATGAATTAATTCGTATGAAATGGGAAATGCCACCTAGTGTTTACTTTTAATTTAAAAAAAAAGAAAAAGAAGCATATAATGAGAAGTTTGTGGCTAGTTTGGGTTAATAGCCTTTTTAATTAGAGCTAGTAAGCTAGGAGGGATATGTCTATATCTAGTGCCCTAAAGCCATTTGGTTTGCGAGTCATTGGCCTAACACTCACTACATGAGTTAATTAGAAATCTTAAGGGACCTAGACATTGCATAGTCACAACAAAATGATTTGTTAGAAAAAAAAATGATGGTAAATTATGGTCCAACGAGTATCTGTAGAAATTTTTGAGGGATATGTGCGAAAATGCATAAAGACAAAGTTTGCTCTTTAGATCCCAACTTTTGTTATATTATATGAACTTGAAAATTTCTACGTTGGAAAAAGTAAGTAAGTGAAAAGTGTTTGTAAGAGTTTGTAAGGGAGTATGTGCGGGGAAAAACAAGGATCAGATTTGCTCTCTGGATTCTAACTTTTCTTATATCGTATGAAATTGGAAACCCTTGTGTAGGAAAAAGGTAGTGAGAGAAAATAGGCCAATCAAAGTAAACAATAAAGTGGTGGCTGTCTTAACAGCTTTGAAAGGAAAATTTTTTTTTGCTAAATCTCAGGATATCAGACTATTTGAAGGGAAAATTCCATTTTTGCAGCATTGCCGTGGAATATTTGAAATTTGTTTTTGATGTCACATTTTTCACTGTGCATACAAGTTGGTTTGAATTTGAGAAAGTTTTCAAACATAGAATTGTGGACCGGACTTCAAAAATCTGAAAGTATAATTATTTTAGATTTCAAAAATATTTGATATGAGTGAATTTTCTTTTGGGAAATTTCTTTTATCCTTTACTTTTTTTATTATTTCTTTTCTTTAAAAAAATAAAATTTTGTCGGTGCATTCACTGCAAACCCTCATGAGGCAAACTCATCCACTAGGGGAAACCTAACGGTTTAAGGGCTTGTTGCATACACTAAATGTAGACAAAACTGCCAGCGAAAGTGGCGTTGCATTCATGTTTATTTATTTATTTATTTATTTTGCATTGTATTAGTTTTAGATTAGATTAAGTCATGATAGAAGCCTTATATTTTTCATAGTTTTTGATAGGGTCTAGCAAAACGCTGGTCAATGGATGTGATAAGTCCTTAAAAATACATATTTTCATATGCATTTTTTTACCATTTTAAGGACTCATTAATTCAAAAAGAGCCTCATTTAGTGTGAGATAATGGTTTCATGCATTTTAAATTCATTTTAGTATTTTTTACAAAATTTGTTTAAAAATTACACTTTTTGCTTACATTCATGAAACATGCCATTTTTGGAAATCTATTTTTGGAAAGTTTTGTGAAAATTATTTTTCTCATGAAATAAATCAAATTTTAATCATCATTAGATCATTAACGTAAAATTATGAAAAATGAAAAATGGTGTGCATTTTCATTGTTATTTCATGAGAGAAGGGCCCACATTCATGCATTTGTGATCTTAGGGTTACAATTGTCTTTTCAAATGAATTTACATTTGTTTTGTGGGAAATTGATGACATAGGTCCCATTTTCAAGAATTGAGGCAAGAAGTTTTTTTTCAAAAGAAAGGAGAGAAGAACTGAATAGAAGAAAAGAAATTAGAAGAAAAAAATGTAAAAATTAGTTTCATGGTCCCACACACATGCACATGTGTGAGGATACACTTGTGCGATGTCCAAGAAGGGGTCTACTATCTTTTACTGCATCATCCAAATTATCTTTTGATAATTCAAAAATAATTTCAAGAGATCTTAAGATATTTCATGTAAGAAAAGGCACATAAGAGACCTTTTTTCAAAGGAGTAGAAATTGAAAAAAAAAAAAAATAAGAGTCCCATCAGAAGAGGAAAAGTCAATTCATTTTTTTCAAAATAGCTTGGTTTAAAATGATTATATCTCTCAAACCATAGATTGGATTAAGCCAATCTTGGTACCATTGGAAAGCTCTTTTAGAGTAGATATCCATAAAACCCAAGATTGTACAATTTGGAGCCGAAATGAGAAAGTTATGACCCTAAGAAAATGGTTGTGATACACCCTTAGGAGTTTTATCAGAAGAGGTTCTTCTTTTTCATCCTAGCATTTATTTTTTTTATTTTATTTGTCAATCTCTTGTAAAGATTTTTACATGTTAGTATAATGTTATTCTTCTTAACTTTTTCTTCTTTTCTTATCATTTGTGTGGATATTTTATTAATGTTTTTTGTGCTTGGATTGGCAACACAAGATACTGGGATCATACTTGAAGTAATCATAAACCCGGTTAAGAATAAATTTTGAGAAGATAATATCACTGCCAGTACTACAATTAAATTCTTGTCTACTATATTTACTTTTGTTGTCTACTACATTTACTTTTTCTGCAATACTACATTTACTTTTCCTGTAATACTACATTTATTTTTTAGCACTACTATATTTAAATTCCAGCAATTATTACATTTAAATTTCTGCAATTTTGATGTTCTTTATATTTTAATATTTTGTTTTATGCATTATTTAATGGCTGAAAGTTTTGTCATAGCATGCATCATTTATTGGTGAGTTTCTTAATATGTCTAAGGTGCCAAAGTACTCAAGTTTCAAAGGTGTTTTAACTGAATTTAAAACTCAGATCTGAATGTACAAAGAGGTGCTCAAATTTGTCTAAAAATAGCTCGTATTTATAGAAAATTTTGATGTAAATCAGTTCATATTTTAGAGTGTTCAGTTGGGTAACTTGTGAATCAAATTTGAGGACTTAAAAGATTAAAATTTATGTTTCAGCACTTACAATTCAGAAATTCTGCAACTTTGTTTGGTGCTTACACATGTCAAGTTCTCATGCATTCTTGGATTGCTTAAATCGGAAAGTTTGTGGGCAATAAATATAGCTGGAAACACCTTCAAAAACTGAGATTCTTATCTCAGGTAAGCCCAAAAATCATGGTGTTTCGGAATGGAAAGAAAGCAAGAACAGTCCATATATGCTGTAAAATCTTGCACTGCAAAATTCTTGTAACTAGTTCATTTATTCATGCATATTTTCTTTGTTTTTCAATCTTTTTCCATGCTATTTTTTATTAAATTCATGCATTCATTAAGTGTTCTTCAGCCATTAAATTTAGAATAGGTTTGCATTAGATTAGGATCATATTTTTTTTAAATTTTGCATCTCATATTAGGAAAGTTCGCATTAGTTGTTTTCATGGCATGCATTACATTACTAATTTTATTAAATTTCTAAATTTAATTTTGTTTCTAGTTTATGTTTTTTATTGTTTTAGATAATTTCTAGAAGTAAAAGATCTTTCTAAACTTGTTTTAATTGAAGATTTTAAATTGGAAAGTTTTCTAGTTTTGAAATTCTAACTTAGGAAAGTTTTTAACTTTTGTTTAATTAATTTCTAAGAGTGTATAGTTTTTATTTTAGTAAGCTTCTAATTTTAGTTTATTTTATTGAAAGTTCTAATGTGTGTTTTATTTTGCAGAAACTTTAGTTTTATTTAGGAATTTTTATTTATTTGGATTGTAATTGTTTAATTTTGTTTTTACAAAGTAGCAATGGTTGTATTTGCAAATTTTTAAATTAGGCTGTTTTTAGATTTTTATTTAGGGCAAGTACAAGTTGAAAAAGGAACCTTAAAATACATTGCTCCCTGAGGATCGACTTGGTCTCACCAATTTATTACTACATCGCAGCTCTACACTTGGCGCTCACGATCATGTAGTCATCCAATTTATTGAGATTATTAACCCATAAAAGATCTCACTCCTTTGTAAATCAAAATGCCAAACACTAATTTATATCAAGATTAAGAGTGCAAGTACTCATAATAACCATTTGGATGTTAATTGTCTTATATAATCAATATAAAGACAATATACCCAAAAGCGGTTCTCTTCAATATACACAAAGTATATTAGCATTACAAGTCAAAACTATACCATTTCCAACAGCCAAGACAAGCCTACTAAAAGATCATGGTACAAACATACCCATGGCGTGTCCAACTCCATTTAGATTGTGAACAACAATAACTTATATTCTATAAGAATCGACAAGCAAGTCTTCCGTATGTAAGATGAACTCTACACACTAACTTGTCTACTTTATAGAATAAAAGACATAAACATGCATAATAAATAACAGTGCAACCTTTTGCCCATACAAATTCTCATTAAGATAAAAAGACAAACTTTACTAAGAAATAAATCAATCAAAGACAAATACATAAAAGCATGCTTTTATTATAAATTCCCAACATCCGGATTGTGATGAAGCACAGAGGTTACCAGAAGATAAGGGTGTTGAGCAGGGGGAGTTGTAGTCTCCTCAGTTAGAAATCATAGAACCTCAACTTAGGAGCTTTACTCGAAAGCATGAACCATCAACTAAATATCCTGTATCCGAGTATATTTTGTTTACTGATGAGGGGGAGCCGAGGAGCTTCCGAGAAGTAATGAATCATGACGATAAAGATGAGTGGGAGAAAGTTATGTAGGTTGAGATGAGTTCCTTGAAGAAGAATAAGACTTATGAGTTAGTGCAACTTCCTAAATATAGGAATGTTTTGAAAAACAAATTAGTGCTCAAGCTGAAAAAGGATGAGAATGGAAAACTGGTGAAGCAGAAAGCACAGTTAGTGGTAAAATGTCTTGCACAAATGAAGGTTATCAACTTCGATAAGGTTTTCTCTCTTGTTGTGAAGATGGCTTCTATTAAAGTTGTCTTGGGTCTAGCCACTTGCATAGATGTTGAGCTTCAACAGATGAACGTGAAGGTTGCATTTCTTCACGGTGACTTAAAAGAAGAAATCTACTTGACTCAACTAGAGGGGTTTGAGCTAGAAGGAAATAAACAGATGGTTTTCAAGTTGAAGAAGAGTTTCTATGGGCTAAAGTAGGCACCAAGATAGTATTACAAAAAGTTTGAGTCATTCATGTTGAGTCATGGGCACTGGAGGACAGTTGCAAATCACTGTGTTTATATTTGTCGATTTATCAATGGCAGGTTCATCATCCTTCTTTTGTATGTAGATGATATGCTAATAGTTAGATAGGATAGCAAGTTGATTAGTAAATTGAAAGAGGATATGTCAAAGTCATTTGACATGAAAGACTTAGGTCTCGCACGTACGATATTGGGCATGCAAATATATTATGACATGAGTTCAAAGAAACTATGGTTCTCACAAGAGAGAATGTTGAATAAGTGCTATAGCAGTTCAACATGAAGAATGCTAAGTTAGTTAGTATGCATCTAGCCAATCACTTCAAGTTAAGCAATCACTTGTGTCCTACTATAGATGAAAAAAAAGGGACGGATGACATCTTTTCCTTAGTCCTTAGCTGTGGGGAGGCTTATGTATGCCATGATTTTCATATGGCCAGATATTGCTCATGCTGTGGGTTTAGTAAGTAGATTTCTATCTAACGCTGGAAAAGAGCATTAGGAGGCAGTGAAGTGGATCTTCATGTATTTGAGAGGCATTTCCAAGATGCGCTTATGTTTCGGAGGTTCAAAACCAGTGGTGGAAGGCATTACCGATGTTGATTTTGTTGGTGATCGTGATTATCGGTTGTCGACTTCTGGTTATTTGTTTACTTTCATTAAAGGAGACATCTCTTGGCAATCAAAGTTGCAAAAGTGTACAGCACAATCTACAATTGAAACGGAATACAGAGCTGCTAATAAAACAGGAAAAAAGATGCTTTGATTGAAGAGATTCCTTCAAGAATTAGGTTTGAAGCAAGAAGAGTATGTAGTTTACTGTGATAGTCAAGGTGCTATGGATTTCAATGAGAATGTTACATATCATGGTCGTATGAAGCGCGTTGATATCAAATACCATTGGATTCGTGAGGTCATCGAGAAAAACTCCATGAAGTTGGAAAAGATTCACACCAAGAAGAATCCCTCGGACATAATGAAAGAGGTTGTGTATAAGGGAAAGATGGAGTTGTGTTCAGAATTGGCAGGGTTGAACTCCTAGTGAGGGGTTTAGGGTATCTTCCCCATGCTCTGGAGGGGGAGATTATTGGTGAAGTGGGTCTAGACCAAGTGGGTTCAGTGTCTTCGATGGTTTTCCTAATCATATTTGGACTTTCCTATTTGTTAACAGTAGTCACCTAATAGTATTAAGACTTTCCTTTTTCTAAGAATAAAATTCTCGGGGGCTAAGGAAGTGATGATTATATATACTGAAATAATCCGTAACCTAGACAAACGCTGACATTCCAAGGCTGTGGATTCACAGATTGGTAGAGAACCTAGTGAGAATTGGCTTCCCGTAGATGTAGGCATCTTTACTGAACCACGTAAATCTCTTGTCTTCTTATATGGTTGATTGTCGATCTTGGTTGCTCATGCACACACGTGCACAATGGTGGTCTCATATATGCGACAAATTTTGAAGATGGACTCACAATTTATATTGAATTTTTGAAGTGGACTTAAAATTTTTATATACGTTTTGAAAGCACACCGCAGTTTGACTTATGCAATTGCACCCACGTGGTAATACTTGAGTCTGCCCCTACGTGCATCCTAGGTGAGGTGTGAACTTTTTAAGAACTGCATGTAGTTGAGAAAACCTGGGCATTGTCATAAATAACTTTGGAGAGTTCAGGGGAACACAACAACAATGCTAAATAACTTTGGAGAATGGCCTCAAAAACATAGTTACTGAGTGATACCTATTGGTTTCCATGCAAAATCAATTTTCATATGGCTCAAACCCTTTCAGAAATCTCACAACAAAGTCTTGGAATTTGATGGTTTATTGGAAGAATATATCAAAGAATGTTTCTCTAAAATCTAGGTTTGAAATGTCCAATTTTGTCGTCAATCTGCAAATGAAGTTATACACTCATTGGTGACCATGATCTCTTTCGAGTCTTGACATATTGCACGGTGACGTCGAAACCTTTCTCTTTTTCCAATCTAAAATTAAAATTGTTGTGATTTTTCCAAAAGCGTTCATTTTGTGACTTGATGAATACAGCGAAGATCACAAGACTTGATGATGCGTGGATGAGGAATGATTCTAGATTCTTATTAGGAGAGAAATAAAGATGCTTTTTTTTTTTGAAATGGTAACGGATGATTTCATTAAAAAATAAGCAAAACGAAAAATTGGAAAAATAGAAAGGATGTTAAAATTACTGGAGAATCATAAGAGAGAGGACCGTGGCCGGGTTCAATATCATCCTTTGGCGACAGGGGTGGAGGGAGGTCGGGTAGAGCCACTCAACTTTGGGATACTCATTTGAAGTCATGGGAGTAGTTTTAAGAATTTTATGGTCCCTGGCAATTTTGTCCCCACTCTTCTATATTTTCTTCTACACAATCATAGAGCTTCAAAATAACTTGAGAATACTTTTGTCTTTCACTAGGTTGTAGAAATAGTAAGTAAATTATTATCCAAATTTAAGGAGTAGTTGCAACTTACAATCAATCAACTAAATATTTTCCTTCCTCTTTCTCTCCCAAACAATTTTCCTTCGTGGCAATATTGGAGAAGTCTTTTATTGCAAATAGATTTGGCTTTTGTGACTTCTTCTTTGGATTGAATTTCAAACTCTTATCCACAATTAAATCACATAGAAGGCTATCATTAAAGGACCACCAGATTGTGCATCAATTAAATCAATGGCTAGCGAGATACTCTCAAAAAAGATCCAAGCTGTTAAAAATTCAATTACTTTCCTTAGTTTGGACGTCCCCAAATATTACTCAAATAAGAGTTGGTCCCACCTTATTAAGTTTATAATTAAAAATATTTTGTGCTTATAGTGAGCCGAGGCTAACTCTTATTGGAGGAAAATTTGAGAAAACCACTTAAGGAAATGATATTTATTCTATATCAAATGGATATTACATGACCTTGATTGTTCATCTCTGTTTATAACATTAGTAAATGACTATCAATGATACGCTCTCAATCATCTATACTATTGTAAGATTGTGGCCCATCAAAAAATAACAAGTAATCAATCAGTGGATTTTCAATCAATCACATCTATAACAGGCATTGAGGCACATCAAATGATTATAACTAACCAATTAATGTATTAATAAATTTTGGATGAATCTCTTTAGAAGTGATTAGTCTTGTATGGGGCCCTACTTTAATTCGAGTGAGAGACAATTCTTAGTCCTAAATAAGTAAATGATTATTTTGAGCAGTTTGAATTCGTTATAATGAGTCATATTACTTTTGTAATGTAACTATCTTAAAGTTTTTGAGAAGTGATGTCTTTAAAAGCATTTACGTATTTTCAAATAGGATCTTATTTCTTTAGACACTATTGAAAAACTATGAAATATATACATATATATTAAAAATGATAAGTAAAAAAATTATAAATACAAAAATACTATCAATCCCCTGTAAAAAAAATAAATTTGGTTTTGCAGCTATTAGTCAACTATTGCTTGTCCCCCCTAAAAGAAAATCCTGACTCCGCCACTGCTGGGCGATACCATGTAAAATTTCAAAAAACACTACCACTCGAATAAAATCACCATAATTTTTATTAATACAAACTTCTCTATATAGAAAGAAGAGAAAAGTCAAATCATATTCAAATCAATCCTATCTCTAAGTTGCTAATTTTGTCATAAGGAACTACCCATATTATTATCTCTGTTCTTCTCATTTCTTTTTAATGAAAATCCCTTTCACAAGCAAAAAAAATCAAAGCGACAAATTAGTAAATTTGAGTTCTTTTTTTTTCTTTTTTCAGTCCATGCCAACACCAGACAAGCACAGCATGTGTTTGGGCTGAAAAAACAATTCAAATTCTCATTCATGACGCATTAAACAAACAAACACTTCCAATAAAGAGGGGAAAAAATTAATCAAAGAGTTTATGTCTGCCTAACTAAAAATATAAATTCTAATTGTTATCAGTAAAATTGAGTAAATAGTGAATTATTCAGAGCCTCTCAAAGGACGTTAGAGATGGAACAATCAGTTCCAACCGCCACTTGATCGAAGGAATCCCTGCATTAATTTGGAGTTCCCAGTAGTCACTAGTCACCTATTATTTTGTTATCTCTTTGTCTTGTTGTCTTCTGGTAATGGTGCATATGGACCCTTCTTGGTTCTACTCCCCATAATCTTTCTAAGTCCCAATGTCATGGGTAATGGTATATTCAACTCTTTATGATATACATGGCCTGAATTAAAAAAAAAAAAAAAAAAAAGGTAGCGCTGCTTTAACCCAATAATAAATCACTTATCCCTGGCAAAATAGATCACTTAACCCAATATGTGGGTGTGTAAGTTCAAATCTCTATTGGAGAACAAATATAAAGTAGACAAAATATCATCCGCATTGACATCCCCAATGAAGGGATGTCTCTATCCAGAATGGCGGAATGTTTATTAAGAAAAACGAGACATCCAAGCAGTAAGAGTCTCTCATCTCACCTAACCGGATTCTTGGGTGGTAGTCGGTGGATACGGAATTTATGTTTGACAGGTGCAGATCGGTTTTGGGTTCAATTGAGAATTTTACTATGGATTTTGAGGGTAAACTTCTAATTTTTATTGGACTTTTAGAAGTCAGCTCACCTTTTGTAAGGTCCCATACCCTAGATAATTACGATTAGTAGTAATTAAGTTGGTTTACTTTAATTAATGAGTGATTAGGCTAATTGAGCCCAAATCCCAAGAGGTTTGGGGTCATGGATTGGTGGATGGGTCGGGTTCGAACCTTTATTAGGTAGTCCAAGGCCCTTTCATTTAGTATTTTCATAATTTGGCATCATTAAAGCATCATATTGGTTGCATTGGATAAGTTTCATCTTGCTGAACATCTTTTACGTTTGGCCCAAATCCATTTGGACCCATCTCAGCCCATTTTAAGCCCATTGACTAAAACTAGAAATATCTAGAAACCAAGAGGGCTTTCTTGTAATTCTAGAAACTTCATTCCTATAAAAATCCCCAAAACCCCATCGATCCTTATTCCTCCTCCTCCTTCTCTCTCTCGTTGCAGCACCGGCTCCCCCCCCCCCCCCCCTCTCCTTCTTCCATCGTCGTCTTCCATCATCTTTCAGCTCATTTTGGGGTGATTCAAGACTTGCATGCATCAAACTTGGGATCTTCCTCTTCCTCTTCATCCTCTCGTTGCTCTTTGTTGGAATCAAGGCACCCTCTCCTTCCCCATTGCTTGGAAACGAGTTGAGGTATGGGAACCCCTTTCCATTTGAGTTCTCGAGTCCTAAGAGGGTCAAGAGAACCCATCCATTTGACGTGCATGCATTTCACTCTCATTCTCTTCATGCATGTGCTAGGTTTTCATTATAGAGAGCTTTATTCTTCATCTAATCAAAGGGCAAATCAATTTGGGTTAAGTACCAAGCACAAGGCAAGTATAAGGATACATAATCTTACATGCATGGCTTGATTTCCTTGATTGTTAATGAATCGTATGATTTACCAAATTTACAGCTGTATGGAAAATGCATGGATTAAATGGTGATTTATGGTGATTTTGGATGAATAGAAGTGTTAATGACCTTTAGGGAACCCAAGGGTGTGGAATGGAAGTGTTTGGAGGGGTTTTGTTGCAGGTGGAATGGGGTGATGGAAGAGGAAACCCTTTAGAAGAAAAACCCTCTCGTTACGAAATGCTTCAGGGCCGACCGGTCGGTGCTGAAGCTCGATCGGTCGATTGCCTCATCAGGTAGTCCGACCGGTCGGCTACCAAACCCGATTGGTTAAATTCCACTTCTGGAAGGGTCCGACCGGCCGGACCTTCACTCGATCGGTCGGGTAAGTCTGACTGATAACTTATCGGAAGATGTTAAAAAAAATGAATTCTAAGCTTAACTATGGACTTTCTATAGTCTATGGGATAGCCTAGTGATGGGTTACTCCCTTAAACCACAGAAAAAAGACCTTAGTTTTAATGTTAAGTCATGGGTGTGGGCATAAAGTGATGTGTCCCTACATACACATGAGGTAACACCAAGAATAGTAACACCGGGACACTGAGCACCTTATGAATACACCAAGTTAAATGACCTTAGAAACCCAGATTATCTAATATAAAATTGATAGAATTTGTCCTTGATAACCTATAATCTAATTGCATTGGTTTATATTAATATGCATTGGATAATCAGTATTTTATTAGTTGTGATTCTATGATAGACATCTCCAATGTGAGCGGTGGGGTGTGGACCTCTTGAATAGGTATTCACAGGGTGCTCTACCTAGCAAAGTCCCGCATTGCTTAAGAGAGTGTCTAGCTCTAGCCATATAAGGACGTGCCCTTGCATTCCCCTCATGACGCGTTTTGGGTATTTCGGGGCGGCTCTGCCCAGAAGTCGTAACGCGTTTTGGGTATTCTGGGGTGGCTCTGCCCAGAAGTAAAACCGTGCGGGTACTTCCAAGGGGCTCTGCCTAAGGCGGACAATATCACTGTGGGGAGGAGGACATTACCACTTAGTTTTATTCCCTATAGAAGATTTGGTTGTCAACTGGATATGATGTATTCATGCCATTAATTACTATGTCATTTGTCTTAAATTCAGTTGATCTACTATGAATAAGCTCATGTATCCTTATCATTGCTTAACTGTTGTGTTAATTGAGTTACTATGGTGTTACAGGTGCGGAACCCACTGCCGATCCGGCAGTTGACGCAATCCCAGAGGTAACCCCAACGTTACCTCGGGACGGGACCGAGTAGAATGAGGAGGACATCTTCTCATGATCCTCCTCCGTAGCGCGAAACGTCATTGCGTTATAAAAAGACATCCGGGATTCATCTTGACATTTTACCTTTTGTATTATCCATGGGTTTCATGTATAAGCATTTGGATGACTTAATTAACAGACTTTGTTTCTTAATGAAATGGAAATGAATGTATATTTTATGGATGCTCATGATATATTTATAGGTGAATCTCCAGGTTACCGTTTAATTTCCTTATAGGGGTAATACGTGTTCGTGGATTTCCCTCACACGTACCTATGGGATCACCCTTGTGACAGTTCGTACGTGTTTGATCATGGCACGAATTTCACGGGTACGCGTGTCATTCCTCGGAACCCACAGTTAATCCCCAATTCTCGGGTTCGGGGCGTGACACTTTTTTATATAAAGTTTGAAGTACAGCTTGCTTTGACGAGTGCGACCGCACCTACATACCCATGCTTAGGTCTACACTGTCCATGAGTATTGTGCCATTGACTCATCTTACAAAAATAATAAATAAATAAATAAATAACTAAAAATAAGTTATATCTAATTATAGAAATTTCATTATCTCTAAATACTCAATATTGATTATGATAAATGAAAGAAGAAAGAAGAAAAAAAATAGTGATTTAACTAAGACTTACCTTGCCAATTCACTGATAACTCAATTGTTAGGTATCTCCCTTTATACATAAACAACTAAAGATCAATCTTCAATTATACTGTAAATGAATTTGAATACTTTGCATGTGGGTACAAGGCTATCATGTGCTAGAGAAAAAAAAAAACACTGATGATTTGTTAAATAATATCACAGAATTTTTCTAAACTAGCAATCTTACAATATTGCGATATTCTCAAAATATCACTAAAGATGAAAAATGCTGTGAGAAAACTATAATAATTTCAAAAAAATGAAAGAAAAAAATTATATCAAAGTAGTTTAAAATCTTTATCTTTATTTTGAGTTTACCTATTAAATAAATAATATTTATTTTATTTTCCACTACATTTTCCCATTACCTTAGTGCACCTGGATATCCTTTTGAAATTGCTAATTTTTGGCATTATTCGTGTGTTGTTCCTAATTTTGTTTTGAGATTGAGTTGTACTGAGATTAAACTTTTGTGGAACTTATTTGGTAACATTTTATTAAAATACTGTGCTGAAAATATGCCATACAAAACTGCTTTGGTAAAGGTGCAAAAAATTTTCTCCAACAAATGGAAGCAAAATAATCAAAAGGACCTAAAATGTGGACCCACCGTTTAATATTTATGTTACTTCCACATGTAGAAGTTATAACATAGTACCTATCTTTAAAAATTAGATTATGGGGCCCATACTCATAGAATTTATAAGGTGGGTCTACCTTTATAAGAATTATAGTATGGGCCCACCTTTTTTTGAATGTAAATATGAGACCCTTTATAAATTATGAAATCGACACACCTCCAGGAATTAGAATATGGGTGCATATTGTAGGACTTATAATGCAGATCCACCTTTTATGATCTTAACTGCATGACCCACATTTAGAAATTACAAAATAGAACCATATTTTTTGTGATTCTGTGCATTGGACCCACATTTAGAAATTATAATGTGGTGCTCACATATAGAAATTATTGTGTGGCCATCCTATCTGTTGATTGTGAATATGAGACTCACTTTAAAAATCACTTGGTACCCACCTTTAGAAACTAGAACATGGGGCCACATTCATAGGATTCACAATGTGAGCCCACATTCATAAGAATTATAATGTAGCTCCACCTTTTTTTTATGTTTTTAATGATTAAATTTTTTTTGAAAGCTTTTTGAAACATTAAATATTTTTTTGTTGACTTTTTTTGTAAATGTTAAATATATTTTTTGACATATAAAATATTTTTTTGAAAGATTAAATAGTTTTTTTGGAAAGATTAATTTTTCTTTGAAAGTTTAAATATTTTACTAAAAGATTAATTTTTTTAAGGATTAAGTTTTTTTTTAAGATAATAGTTTTTTGACCATATAACCCACATTTAGAAATTAGAATATGGGACCCACACTCAGAGGATTTATGATGTAGCCCCACCATTATAAGAAATTAGGGATCATAATATGGGCTCACCTTTCAGTATTGTTACCATGTGACCCACTTTAAGATTAAAGTAGCAGAGTCACTTTGAGTTAAGTAGAAAACAACCGAACTAACAAGTTGTTTTTTTTTTATAAAATAAAATAAAATTTTTGTTCCAAGTTTGTTATGCCAGCGGGTTAAGATTTTGAATTTCCTTCTCACAAGAATAAAATTCAGAATAATCATTTACACCTACCAAACATGTTTGGTGCAGGTTTATGAACTTGGGAATATTTGAATGGCACATTGCGAAATGCACCTTAATTTTCTATTAATATTTTTGGTATTGTCAAATGAGGAAAACCCATGGTCAAAAAAAAGTTTTTTTTTAATTTTTGGTTGATCAAACTATTAGGTATATATATATTTTTTCTTTAAACTGGTCCGTTGGCCATCCATCGCTGTCAGACAACTAAAGTTGTGATCTTCCAAAGATCTAAATAAGACCTACCTCCGGACGTGTACATTCAATGGACACTCTTGCAATGCCTACAATGAGGTGTGAAGGTGCGCAGATTATCGTCTCCTTGCAGAGCATCAAACGAAAAGAATATCCACGTACCGACACACCAGAGGTGAAAACTACTTAGGAACTTAATCATTTTTATTGTTAGTTTACCTAACCCAGTCAAGTAAAATTTTCTTCCTTAACCTAATAGCTTGGCAGGAATATTGATCAAAGTCGATGAAGCAGATCCGGTCCCACTGCAGGATTGATTGTTCGATTAACATGATTAGTATTATTATTATTATTATTATTATTTTAATTTAAAGCATGATTAATACACTCTTATACATATTCATTAATCATATTTTGTTAAATAATCAATATTATAGTATAATTAATTTTTATTTTATTGGTTTAAATAAAAGTTGAGAAGGCATTTAGACTTCCACTATATCTAACGGCTTGAGTTTTCGCCCACTGCGGGCCCCGCGTGAAGTGGTCCCTCGCTAGTCGTTACCCAGAAAAAACGGAAAAGCAGCTACAGTTGCTTCGACATGACTTTCGTTTTCCGAGTGTCTTATTGGTTTCTCGCTACAGAGCTCTCCTTCCTTCCTTGGGCTTCCATTAATGTTGTGGTAGATTCTCGCTCCCCCCAAATCATATCCGTTTCATTTCGAAAGCATCTTTCGATCCCTGCATTTGAACCTCTCTGAGGACTAGGAGTTAAGGAGGGAGAGTTTTGAAAACGAAGCAAGGTCCTGGGCGTTTTGAAAAAATGGCGGAGAATCACGAAGGAAGCAATTCTACGGAATTCAGAATGGAATTGGATTCCTCCCTGGGTCACTCGATCACGCCGCTGCCTTGGTCATCTTTTCGAGCGGAGATGAAGACAGCCGCGATGAAGAAGAACAAGTGTTTGAAGCAGTCCAGCCTCGATGAAGATGATTTTATCAATCTCTTGCACGGCTCCGATCCTGTCAAGATTGAGCTGAATCGTCTTCAGAATAACGTAAGAGGTATATATAAAGATACTTCCTTTCCTTTCCTTTTGACTATTACTCTGCATCTCTCTCGCTCTCTCTAGTATTGTTTTCTAGAGATTAGAGATGATGCAATTTAACTCTAGTTCTATCTTTTTCCTACAGTTTGTTTTGGAGAAGACATTGTTGAGTTTTAAAAGTGCGGACTTGGAAAAATGGATTTTTTTTCTTTAAATCTGGTTTTTCAAAACACAAATAATTCCGATTTTCTTTCATGATTGGGATTTAGTTTACTGTGCATTATTCGTTCATTATGTGATTCTATATTGGATGGGAAAAAAAAAAGGCAAAAATATGGAATTTCATTTCACACAAGGACCAGAAGTCATGTTCCAAAATATTCATTGGTGTGTGTATTGATGGGTACTAATGTTTGTGCAATGCATTTTTTCGCGGATATCATTTGTGCGGATAATTGTAGTTGATAGGAAAAGCATTTTTCGCTCAGTGGCTTATGTAACTTGGGTTTGGTATGTCAAGCTTCTTTTCCTACTCGATACATAGGACTGTTAAGAGTTTAGGCTTGTCTGCACAATGTGTGTTGAATCACTAATATGTGTTAAGACTTTCTATGTGTCAGATAAAGATCGTGAACTTGCTGAAGCTCATAACAAAATTAAGGCCTTGAGGTTAACAGAGAGAGCAAGAGAGAAAGCCCTTGCTGTGGTAATGTAGTAATCTTTATAGGAAAACTTTGATATGTGCCTATTTAGTATTGGTTTCTAATGCATAGCTCTATTGCCTATACTCTGATGTAGTAGGTCACCGAGGAGCTGGAGAAAATGGCAGAGAAATTCCGGGCATCAGAAGCTGCTCTCGAAAACAAGGAATGGCTCTAAATTTACTTCGCAAAGTGCCTTATTATTAGTTTTATTGTTATTTTATTTTTTTCTCCAACCATATTTGATACTCTGTTCATTTTTTTTTTCTTTTTTTTTTTTTTTTTGTGTGCATCCTACTTATGAACATATTATGTTGCCTAACTAAACAACGATGCAAAATGATCCATCATTTTGATGTTTTTCAGCAATATCACCGTTAATTCCATTTTGAATTATTCATTGTGATATCAACTAATGACATTATTAGCATTACAGAACCTAGAAATCAAGAGAATTTATGATGAGAAAAAAGCTGCATTAGCAGCGCAATTTGCAGCAGAAGCAACCCTTCGAAGAGTCCATGCTGCTCAGAAGGATGAAGAGCTACCTCCATTAGAAGCTATACTTGCTCCTCTTGAAGCAGAAATTAAGCTTTTGCAACAAGAGGTGCTGATTAGGAATGTTTGTGGGTGTTGATAATATTCTGCATTTTGAAGGTTTTAGTCAAGTCAAGAGCTCATGAGAGCTTTTTCATTGTAGCTTGCAAAGCTACAAGATGACAAAAGGGCCTTGGAGAGACTGACGAAATCCAAGGAAGCGGCACTGCTAGATGCAGAAAAGGAAGTTCAACTTGCCAAAGTCAAGGCTTCTCTTGTTGATGATTTACAAAACAAAAACCAAGAACTTATAAAACAGATTGAGATATCTCAGGTGGCTAGATATTATATTTATTGCCATTCATTTCCATCTGCTTTAGATTATGATGAAGATATAATTCTCATGCTTAATTTTAATGGATGGTTTTGGGAAATGCTAGGAGGAATATAGGATACTTGACAAAATGCACCGTCACAAGGTTATAGAGGTCGAGAAGCTGGGTCAAACTGTTCATCGACTAGAGGAGGCCCTTCTTTCAGGTGCTGCAGCTGCAAATGTTGTACGTGACTATCAACGTCAAGTTAATGAGCTGATGGTGGGCATTTATATCTTGATATTTTATTGATCTACTACAAATGGAGGCTATCTTTTGTGCCATTGTTACGTTAACCCAGTGTGCAGAATATTTACTCTTTTCCTTAATCTGTTGGTAATTGATGTCCACAGGGTGAGAAAAAGACACTTGAAAGGACATTATCCCGTGCAAAGGTGACAGAGAATCGAGTTGCGGTTGTAGTTGCAAATGAATGGAAAGATGCCAATGACAAAGTTCTGCCTGTTAAGCAGTGGCTAGAAGAACGGCGAATCCTGATGGTAAATCTCTCATATTTTGTCGTTCTTATGCATTATCATATCTGATCCTTTGATTTCAATACATATGTTAATTTCATGTCTCTCATCTTCAGGGTGAAATTCAACAGCTTCGTGAAAAGCTATCTAAAGCAGAACGCACTGCCAAAACACAGGCCCAGCTGAAAGTAGTGCAACGTTCAAGCTGCTTTGTTATTATTCATATTTCACTGCACTTATATGGCACTCGCTTGTGATTGAATGTTGATTGCTAATTAACTGCATGTATTTTCAGGAGAAGTTCCAGTTGCGCTTAAAGGTTGTTGAGGAAATTCTAAAATCACTGCATTCTGGCAGCCCTTCTTCTGAACTGCGAAGAAACTCTAATGAGATACCTGGGCGCCTAAGCTCCCCTGGGCGCCTAGGCGGAGCCGAGATTTCTACAAGACTTTTATCAAGTGGTATTGCTGTGAGAAAGTCACCAGCTGCCCTAGTAAGATCATTGACGTTGTCTAGCGCTTCCAATACATTGCTGAAACATACAAAAGTGGTGTCCAAGTCATTCAATGCGGGAATAGCCATGGACAAAGATCAAAAAAGCCTCAAATCACTTGGAGATGTTTATGACAGTAAATATAATGGGGATGATAGCAATGAGCTATCCACAAGTCACACTTCAGTTGATACGGAAAAAAAAGGTAGCAATGACGGGCAATCAGATACTGTAGAAGTTGAGGCTGAAGATTTTGTCTCTGGCGTACTTTATGATTTTCTACAGAAGGAAGTAATTTCTTTAAGAAAAGCAAGCCTTGAAAAGGATGAAAGTTTGAAAGAAAAGGATAATGCTATAGAGGTATATGCATAACTCTTTGGTAGAAGTTCATCATTTCTCATGACAAGTTCCAGGCTTCTCTTTTTCTTTCTTTCTTTCTTCTCAATTTTCCTTCTTTGCACTATAGTGGCATGCATTCTGCTTATTTATGTTAGTTATTTAGATGCTGTCTAAGAAAGTTGACACCCTGACCAAAGTGATGGAGGTAGAAGCAAAGAAAGTGCGTAGGGAAAAGGCTGCAATGGAGAAAGAGGTGGCATCACTGCGAGTCAAGAAAGAGCATGAACAAAAATCTAAATGCTTTAATAGTTCAAAGGGATTGGCTAACAATCTCCACGTACCTTCAGGGAGGTAAGTACTATGTACATGGTAGAGCCTGGTTAGAAATTTAAAATCATACACTGTGGACCATCATCGTCATCAGATAACATGAATAAAGTATTTAAATAATGTCTTTGCACATTTCCTCTTTTAGAGGGTAAGAATTCAGTTTAGAACAAACACTCCACTGCTGCCAGTTCACTGATTTGAAGCTGGGACTGACCCTTGAGTTGTAAGTTCCCAGTTAGTATATTGAACCATGAACAACAACCGAGGCTAGTCAGGCTTGTATGACACAGCATGTACACGTGATTCAACAAATTGCAAATATATAGACAACTAGGTCATCTGGATGTCGTTTGGTCCCTTCTGCAGTTGAGTAACAGTCCAAAACATGACCTGATGTGGCTCCATTTTCTTCAGGAATTTGGAATTTCTATGATCATGGCCTTAACAACTATCACGAGTCATATTGCTGCAAATCTTGTATACCATGAATGTAAAACTAACATCAAGGTAGTTTGTCATTTCATCCATTAGCATCTATTTGTAGGAAACATGATGTCACGCCTCCCCTGATGAGCACGGGAATCATGCATGAGATTAGGGATAAATTAATTTTTTTCTGTGTTAACCACACACGTGGCCCTCAACCACAATCCCCCAACGGATGGTGTTGGAAATTTATACTAAAAGTATACTTTTATATATTTGTCTTTGACTGATTAATTTATTAGTAGAGTTTGTCTTTTTAGCTTAATGACAATTTGTATGAGTAAATGGTTGCATTGTTATTTATTATATATGTGTGTGTAGTTTATTTTATAAAGTATACAAGTTGGTGTGTAGAGTTCAACTTACACACGGAATACTTGTTTGTCGGTTCTTATAGAATATAATTTATTGTTGTTCACAATCTAAATGGAGTTGGACACACCATCGGTACAATTGTAGCATGATATTTTAGTAGGCTTGTCTTGGTTGTGGAAAATAGTATAGTTTCGACTCGTTATGCTAGTACACTTTGTGTGTATCGAACAGGACCGCTTTTAGGTTTATTATCTTTATACTAACTATATAAGATAATTAACATCCAAATGGTTAATATATGTGCTTGTGCTCTTAATCCTAATATACATAGTAGACACATACATTTTGTGTTTGACATTTTGATTTACAAAGGAGAGATCTTTTATGCGTCAATAATCTCAGTAATTAGATAACTACACTATGTGTATGGTGCATATTAGTTTATTGACAGAATCCACGTCCTGTAATAGGGATTGTTAATATCCCCTTGATGAAGCTTATAAGTTTTGATTATACCAAAACCTGCAAGTGGACTTTGAGTACGACATATCAAATAAGTTAAGTGTAAGGTTTCAATTAATTATAAAGATATCGATTAAATATAGGTGTCAGTAATTATTTAATTGATGGATATTTGAAAGCTTAACATGGGGAGATTAATAAGCACTTAATAACAAGAGGCTCAAAATATTATTTTGAGAAGGTCTTGAGATTTTGGAGTTACTATAAGACCAAAGTCAAATAAGATAGATTTCGTAGGTCTGGCTTTTAAATCATCTTCTAAAGTTATTTCCACAGTGATCTGTGTGCTATATTTAGGGATTCTGACCACTGCCTCCCAACAGATGGTAGTCCACAATGAGGTGTGAACATCTCCTCCATAACATTAAGGGCATAGCAAAAGCATATTTACATATAGATGGTACAGTTAAATTATCATAGTGAACATGTCAAGATATCTATTGTCATGCCCTCAAAATTAGGCTAAATCCAAACCCGGTCTTTAGGGTGTAAGAATTATGGTTAATTTAAAATTTTCTTGAATATACAACACAGGCCCCAATTCTGGGTAGATCAAAGTCCTTTGTGAGGCTATGCTTGTTGATCAAGGAACCATAATCTCACGCAAAACTAGAATTACATATAATGCGCAGTTGGAAATCATATTCAAACCATGTAAACCAATCACAATAATAATTTAATAAATGGTCAAGTACCTTAAAGCATAACAATTATAATTATAATTCCCAAAACAAATGAATTTAATGCCTATAAACATGGCCTCTAAAACATGACCTTATTACAAATGTCTAATAATCAGCACTATACCTCTGCTCTATGACATCTTAGATAATGTCACTTCCAATTTTGCACTGGCATCAGAATCTAGACACTAAAAGTAGTGGCTTAGATTGACATAATCTGAAAAGAGGTAAACTATAAGTAACGATGTTAGTCAAATTAGATAATTCACATTTATAACTTAAACCAATATAATGTATGCCAAACAAATGCGATGAATGCATAAACACGAGTATACTCACTAGGTACAATATGCAAACATGAGTACTCCTGCCAGATATAACAAACAGCATAGCTACATACTACATCACATAGTACACGCTGGTCCAATGGTGTACGACCATCTCCAATTGCAGTCGGTCAGATATATATATATATATGAATACATAATGAATACAGATGCTCAATGGAGTAATGTCATGAAATCCTCAACTCACAACACCCATATCATTACTAATTAAAGCGATAAGGTTGCATAATTTAAAGGTACATTATGCTCATGTGGTATTTTCCATCTTTATTGAAAGTAAGCTCTACACCACCTAATGATCACAGATAGTTAAGTATACACATGGGGATGAACCTTCCTTCACAATAATAATGAGAGGCCACGATGCCATTAATCTATTTTAAGTGTCTATCATGTTTTGCATCCTGGAACTCTTATTCCCATTCTGAGTCCAGTCCAATTCCCATGTGTACATTTAGTTAACTTTCCTTAAGGGACATAACCTATCTTATATTTAGATCCACTTCATACGCTGATTCATTTATTAATTAACCGTTGTGCATAATATAGGATCAAGTGATTCCTTCCTCCTTGAAGTCACTTACGTATAGTGCAGTCTATGTGGTTGAATCCTTTAATTATGGTCATTAATTCTAACATACCATACTACCAAATTTAATTAGCGTTTTTGTGCACTCACTGCCTAGCCATGGCCATCTTGTAGCTTAGTTGTAGCTCGATCTACGGCTCAGCTAGCCAATCTTACAGTTTAGCCATAAGCCGTAGAACAATTTCCCACTAATTGACTCACTGAAAGTGAGCCGTAGTCTAGCCGTAGGCTGATGTATGACTTAAACGTAGGTGCAAACAGTTTCGCCCCCTTTATGGGTTTTCTCTCGAAAACTCAATCTTAGTTAATCAAAACTCTAGATTTCAAATAAAACATAAAACCCAACCATCTAAATCAGGTTTTTAGCCCATAGCATTCAATAAACTGAACAATTAAATATTATCTGTTGTTATCCACTTGCCTTAGGGTTTTAATATTAAAAACCAAATCTTTAGGTACCTAGGGCTCGATCCAAAATACAATTCCTCCTTCTAGTTCCAAATCTATAAAATAAGCTACTTCCTACAAATCCAAAATAGAAACAAACACCCTCTCAATTTGCTAATGCATGCTCTAAAAAAAAAAAGATCTACATTAGGGTTTAGGGAAGAAAAGTTTACTAATGATGCAAGTAGAAGAGAAAGAAGATGATAGGATGATGATGACAATACCCTCAAATCTTTGGGAAGCCTTGGTTGCAAACCATAAGATTGTGATTGTAGAGAGAAAGAACGAGAAGGGGGAAAAGGCTTTATTGTGATGTTAAAGAAGAAAAGATCAAGAGAGAATAAGGCTAGGTTAAGTTGTAAAAAAACTTTGTCTAAATTACAAGAAAGGGCCTCTTGCTTTTTAATGAGTTTTGTATAATTCAAAGAAAGAGCATTTGACCTAGACATAATAGTCCAATGGGCTAAGGCCTAGGGTTTAAGATCCAAGGCTTGTGACTAGTTTGTCATCAAACGTGTAACACTCCAACCCAGCTTGACCTCGTTTAGTAGCTAATTAATCTTGTTTTCATGGCTAATTGTGTTTTGTTTGTGTTTTGATTCCGTTGCGGGTTATGGATAGGTAGTTGGGTTGAGTTTGACCTAGATTAAGTAGACCAAGCCCTTTTTTGTAATTTTAGCTTCTCTAAGACATGATCATTTTTGCATCATCTTGATGTCAACACGTGTCTTTCATTGAGCTCGTTAACTTTCGCAACCACGTCGTTTGCAAACGATGTCGTATGATTCCATTGGACTCGGATTTGACTCGAAATGTAAATTTGTCTTAACCTTGGACTTGAATGTAAATTGACATCCACTTATCTTATATAACCTTCGTTCCATCGACCCAAGTTCTTTCTCTCATTTTCTTCTCTCACTGTTCACGTGAAGGGCTTTCTCTCCCTCTCCTGAATTCTCTCCTCCATCATCGACCAAGCCAAAGTGAGGGTTCCTTGCATTCTCAGTTGTGTTGATTGAGGTGAGTTGAAGTTCTCTTCCATCTCCCTCATCCTCTTCTTTTTCTTTTTCTACTTCTTGTTTCCACAATTGCATGGTGTGTCTTGATATGTTCCCTGTTTCCCTTGCATGCATGTTTACAGTGGTGGTGTTTGGTTGTGTTTGAGCCCAAGGAGAGCAAGTTGTGTCATTGAATTCAAATAAGGCAAGTATAACCATAATCTGTAAGAACCCATGTTGGTATTTGTTTAGTTTTGGTTAATTCACATGAAATGGCATGGCAAACTTGTTTACAGCCCCAAAATGTTAGTATTCTATCCTCTGTTGGATATTTGCAATTCTGATGGTTTCACAGGTTTTCTGTACTTGATTCAGAACTTGACTTCGTGCATGTACGGCTAAGCCGTATGTCACCTACGGCTTAAAGTCCAGAGAGGGTAAAAACCCAATTTTCATCTACGGCCAGGGCACGGCTAAGCCGTATATTGCACTACGGCTAAGCTGAACCTCAGCTGTGACCTAGCCGTAGATCAGTACAGGGTGCCTTCTTTTAGATTAACTGAAAGCAATCAATTTGACAGACCTTCTACGGCCTAGCCACGGCTAAGCCGTAGAATAAAATACGGGTGAACCGTAACTGCGGATGAATAGTAAAGGGAACCACGGTGGGGCCGCAGTGCATATTACGGCTACGCCATAAGATGCCTACGACTAAGCCGTACGTTCACCTACAGCTAAGCCGTATCAACCCTAGAACAATGAATGACAAGGATAGGTGTAAGGGAAAGACCGATATGGTCTTCATGATAGAATGTAGAGCACCTAAACCTACCCAACGGAATGTGATACAATGCGTGAATGATCTCGAGGGCTATGAATCATTCATGTTCGTTATCCGGATGTTAAGCACCTCCCCATGGGTGTTGGTTTAAGGGACTTTGTGCACCATCTGATTCAATGCAACACTAGACAACGGTGCATCGAATAACTTAAAACTACATCATCATGCACGGTTAGAAACACCGGATAATTAGATTAGTATTGGCTTGTAAATAATGATGATCCGATTTCACATGATTTGTTGCATAACATATTGCATTCGATCATTGATCTCTACTCTCTAGTATGATTACTTGTTCTCCGTTACTTTCACATTGTGGTTCCTTACCTTGAGTATGCATGTGTAATTGCACGTATAAGACATGTTCGCAAATATGCACATATGATATGTTGTCATGATCTACTCAGGGTTTTCATGATTGACTCTGTATGGTCGGGCACTACTTAGCCTCAGCCTTAGGATCCCGACGGGGTGAATTTGGTGTAGTTTTCATGGCAGTATGCTTTAATGGCATCTTATCATCCTCATATTATGATTAAAACCTTTTGTGACTTTCCAAACATGTATCTACTACAAAAGCAAGCAAACCCAATAAACACTGATCCTATCATAACCCTTGCTCTATCCTCTTCGCATCTCATGTGAAGATTAGAACAAGATTACTGATCTAACATGATTAGAGATGAGGTATGGCTCTGATACCAATTGTTGGAAGTAGGTGGGTCTCGTTGATAGATTTTCAAAACTTTTGATCCACTTGATACAGGGATCAACTATCCATAAGACCAAAACCCAATCTAGGATGCGTTACCCTTAATCTCGTGACCATGTACAGTAAAAATTCTACCAGCACTAAACATCCAAAATAATCTACGACATGCAAGAAGTAGATCATACCTTTGGAGATCCGCAGTGCTCTAATGGATTTCTTCAACACCTCTTAGCCTTCCACGCTATGACCCCCGAATTGGATTTCTTTTCTTAAGAAGAATGGTGGAATCTTCAGGAGAAAATCCCAACTCGAAACTCCAAAGAACTAGAGGAGAGAAGGAGAGAAACTCGTGCAACTCTTGCACGAAAAGGTTTTGGGCGTGAGGGAGAGTCTTATTGGACGTCCAAGAGATTTTATAGACTTCCAAATCTCTCCCTTGTCTAATTGAAATTGAAGTCTTACTTCCAAAGCAATTAGCGGCTTTCTCCTTTCCAAACTCTTATTTCTAGAGTCCAAGTCGGATTAGTGTTTTCCAATATCTTGGGCTAGCGTGGGGACCACTAGGGATTCCTTAGAAAGTTGGCTCTAACTGGAACACCGCGACCCCACATCTCATGTGCAATCCGGGCCTACAGTTAATTACAAATAACACCACTATATAAATGCAATTGCACTCCAGTCTTAGGAATAAATTACAATGAAGACCCTAAACTTCCCAATTACCACAAGTAGGCCCCTCTATCAATATCCGTGAATCAATTGGAATAAATCCGTCTCTTCCAATCTAAGTTCCACATCTTATTATCCTTGAGCCCCATTTAATTACAATAATCATCAGTACCATCCAATTAACTCTTAACTGAGATGGGTGCGCACTTACTAATGACAAATCCATTAATTGGCACAAGGTGATAATAGAGATAGATTCCATCTTGATCATTCAACGTTCCCATAGTTCTACTACCATATACCCAAGACACCGAGGTGTTAACCTATAGTCGGCCTCACTCATTGGTGACTCAAAGCAAATGAATAAATAGAAACTTGAGTTCGTCAATGTCTCAGGATTGAGAGCCTATTGCTAGGGAATTATGAGAGCATACCTTATTATTAAGACGGAATTCCATAAGGTGCATCTCATGGTCCTTCAATACATCCAATGTACCAGTACCATGATCCAGAATCTTACATTCTGATGATTGAGACAAATCACACTATCTCATAGTGATCAAAGTGCTGCAACCTTATCAAATGAGATGCCCAATCTCATTACTGGTTGTGAAGCTATTTTAAGCATAAGATTTGTGACGTATATCTCCCGCGTGTGGATCTCATCCATGCACATATATCACATCTAATATACTAATGGGACCCGGTTCAACTCATGAACCATTATGTCATATGTAGTGGTCATGTGCATGAATTAGTAAAATAACACTCATCTCATGAAAGCAAAGCATGATTTTATTGATAAATAAAGAAATTAATCAATTTATTACATCAACTAATGGATTGAGTCCACAAAATCTAACAGAGACAGCCTCGTTAGACAGCCCGTGCATACGCCGCTACCCATGAGAGTGTCGAGGATCCACAAGTGGTTGAAGGTACTGTTTTGATTTCGCACGTCGAGGCATTAGCATTGTTCGATTCGGGGTCTACGCGGTCATACGTAGCACCTCATTTCGCTGAGCGGTTACATCAGCCATCTAAGCCGTTACCATATGTGCTGGTTGTATCCACCCCAGTTGGCAAGCGAGTGGAGTGTAGTGTATACTACCCCTTTATGACGTGCAGATTGCAGGTCATCAGTTACCTGTTGATTTGATCCTGTTGTCGATGCTGGACTTCGACGTGATCCTTAGTATGGATTGGCTTGCTTGATATCGTGCCTGTGTTAATTGTTACAACAGGTCGATCTTCTTCGATTTAGGCAAGGGTTTCCGTTTCGAGGGCAGTCAGCAGAGATGCCCCATACGTGTGATTTCGGCGTGTAAGGCAAATCGCTTGATCCACAGAGCGTGTGAAGGCTCCATTGCCTTTATCTCGACGAAGAAAGAGACGAAGTAGCTAGGTGAGATCCAGGTGGCCTGTGACTTTCTTGATGTCTTCCCAGACGATGTGCTAGACCTACCCTCGGTTCGAAACATGGAGTTCACCATTGAGCTTATTCCTGGCACGCACCGATTAGTAAAGCTCCGTATCGCATGGCCCCAGCTAAATTATCAGAGTTGAAGAAGCAATTGCATAAGCTTTTAGATAAGGGTTTCATTCGCCCGAGCGTCTCACCTTAGGGAGCACCAGTCTTGTTTGTCAAGAAGAAGGATAGTACTTTTTGGATGTGCATAGACTACCGACAGCTAAACAAAGTGACTATCAAGAGCAAGTATCCCCTACCCAGGATTAATAAGTTGTTTGATCAACTTCAGGGTGCAACGTATTTTTCAAAGATTGATTTGAGATTTGGATATCACCAGTTGAGGGTCAAAGAAGATGACATTCCTAAGACTGCCTTTAGGACTCGTTATGGACATTATGAATTCCTCATGATGCCTTTTGGACTAACCAATGCACCTGCGGCATTTATGGCATTAATGAATCAGATCTTTGCTCCTTTCTTGGACCAGTTCGTAGTTGTTTTTATTGATGATATATTGATATACTCTAAGTCAGTAGAGGAGCATAGGGAGCACTTGAGAAAAGCCTTGTCGTTGTTGAGAGAACATCGATTGTTTGCTAAGTTGTCGAAATGTGATTTTTGGCTTGAGCAGGTAGCATTTTTGGGTCATATCATTTCACGAGAGGGATTGGTAGTTGATCCATCTAAAGTAGAGGCAGTTATGAATTGGCCTAGCCCTAAGACAATGACAGAAGTTTGCAGTTTCCTTAGTCTAGCGGGTTACTATCGTCAATTTGTCCAGGACTTTGCTAAGATCTTTTTTCCTTTGACGAAGTTGACCAGGAAGAATTTGCCGTTTGATTGGACTGAGGAGTGTGAAGTCAGTTTCCGGACTTTGAAAGAGAAGTTGACTACGGTCCCAGTGTTAGCTTTGCCAGATGGTAGTGAAGGATTCGTGGTATATTCAGATGCCTTTCGAGTTGGTCTAGGCTGTGTGTTGATGCAGCACGGGAAGGTAATTGCATATGGATCGAGACAGTTGCGAGAACATGAGAAGAATTATGCCACCCATGATTTGGAATTGGCAGCCATCGTGTTTGCATTGAAGCTGTGGAGACATTATTTGTATGGTGTGCGATTTGAGGTTCATTCTAACCACCACAGTTTGCAGTACTTATTCACGCAGCAGGAGCTGAACATGAGACAGCGGAGATGGCTTGAGCTTATCAAGGATTATGACTTCATGATCAAATATCAGCCAGGAAAGGGAAATGTGGTGGCAGATGCACTCAGAAGGAAAGTAGAGTCTGTGCAGATGTTGAGCAGTTTCCTCTTAGAGTTCCATGGTCTCCCTGTTGAAGTGAAACAAGTGGATGAGTTCGTGACTTTGGCTAGCACACTAGTGTCTCAGCTTGAGATGATTCAGCAGATGAAAGACAGGCAATTCAAAGATCTAACCTTGAAGCGCATTCGAGACCACATTGGAGACAGACCCGATTTCAGACTAGAGGACGGTGTACTCTACTTTCGAAGTAGGTTGTGTGTGCCAGCAGTTGATGATTTCAAGGAGAAACTGATGAACGAAGCACATTACGCTTGATATGCGATGCACCCAGGCACCACAAAGATGTATGCTTCTGGTGGACCAATATGAAGAGAGAAGTAGCAAAGTTTGTTGCTCGATGTTTGACATGCCAGAAGGTGAAAGCAGATCATCAGAGACCTCCAGGCTCGTTGCATCCTTTGCATATATCGCAGTGGAAGTGGGAACACATCACCATGGACTTCGTTTCCGGATTACCGCCGCCGAGCAGGAAGAACAACACCATTTGGGTGATTGTAGATCGCTTAACGAAGTCAGCCCATTTCATCCCTTTCCGGAAGGGTATGACGTTTTCAAAGATGGCGAGGAAGTTCATGGATGAGATCGTCAGGCTCCATGGTACCCCAGTGTCGATTGTATCCGATCGTGATAGCCGTTTCGTTTCATCATTCTGGAGAGCATTCCAAGAGGCTATGGGTACGAAGTTGAGCTTCAGCACGGCATACCACCCATAGATGGCTGGGCAATCAGAGCGGACTATTCATACCTTGGAGGACATGTTGCGAGCCAGCGTGTTGAGCTATGAGAAGGAATGGGATCTTCATCTATCGTTGTGCGAATTCGCCTACAATAACAGCTTCCATGAGAGTATTGGGATGGCGCCATATGAAGCATTGTACGGGAAGAAATGTAGAAGTCCGGTATGTTGGGAAGAAGTTGGAACTCGGAGTTTTCACGGACTGACGATCAGCGCAAAAACTACGGAGAAGGTTCAGAAAGTAATTGAGAACTTAAAAGTTGCTCGGTCGAGGCAGAAGAGTTATGCAGACACTCGCAGACGGCCATTAGAGTTTCATGTTGGTGAGTGGGTTTTTCTGAAGGTCTCACTGATGAAGGGTACAATCCGTTTCGGCCAGAAAGGCAAGTTAGCTCCACGATATGTCGAACCGTTCGAGATCAAGAGTCCGATTGGTGATTTGGCCTATTGATTAGATCTTCCCGAGACATTTTCAGGAGTACACAACGTTTTCCACGTTTCGATGCTTCGGAAATATGTTCACGATGCTTCCCATGTCATTCGTTATGACGATGTTCAAATCCAGCGAAATGCTACATACGTTGAGCGACCGCTCCGTATCGTGGGGACCCGAGAGCAGATACTCCGCACCAGGACAATTTGATGGGTCAAAGTGTTATAGGAGCATCACAGTCCTGATGAGGCTACTTGGGAGTTAGAAGAGCAGATGGCACGACAATATCCCGATCTGTTTTCGCAGGTATGAGTGAGTGCGTGTTCATTCCGAGGACGGAATGATTCTCAAGTAGGGGAGGATGTAACATTTCAACCCAGCTTGACCTCGTTTAGTAGCTAATTAATCTTGTTTTCGTGGCTAATTGTGTTTTGTTTGTGTTTTGATTCCGTTGCGGGTTATGGATAGGTAGTTGGGTTGAGTTTGACCTGGATTAAGTAGACCAAACCCTTTTTCGTAATTATAGCTTTTCTAAGACATGATCATTTTCGCATCTTCTTGATGTCAACATGTGTCTTTCGTTGAGTTCGTCAACTTTCGCAACCGCGTCGTTTGCAAACGATGTCGTATGATTCCATTGGACTCGGATTTGACTCGAAATGTAAATATGTCTTAACCTTAGACTTGAATGTAAATTGACATCCACTTATCTTATATAACCTTCGTTCCATCAACCCAAGTTCTCTCTCTCACTTTCTTCTCTCACTGTTCATGTGAAAGGCTTTCTCTCCCTCTCCTGAATTCTCTCCTCCATAGCTGGTCTTCTCGTGACCCAGCCGTAGATCAGTACAGGGTGCCTTCTTCTGGATTAACTGAAAGCAATCAATTTGACAGACCTTCTACGGCCCAGCCACGGCTAAGCCGTAGAACACACACGGCTAAGCCGTAGAATAAAATACTGGTGAACCGTAACTACGGATGAACAGTAAAGGGAACCGCGGTGGGGCTGCAGTGCATATTACGGTTACGCCGTAAGATGCCTACGGCCAAGCCGTACGTTCACCAACGGCTAAGCCGTATCAACCCTAGAACAATGAATCATAAGGATAGGTGTAAGGGAAAGACCGATATGGTCTTCATGATAGAATGTAGAGCACTTAGACCTGCCCAACAGAATGTGATACAATACATGAATGATCTCGAGGGCTGTGAATCATTCATGTTCGTTATTCGGATGTTAAGCACCTCCCCATGGGTGTTGGTTTAAGGGACTTTGTGCACCATCTGATTCAATGCAACACAAGACAACGGTGCATCGAATAACTTAAAACTACATCATCATGCACGGTTAGAAACACCGGATAATTAGATTAGTATTGGCTTGTAAATAATGATGATCCGATTTCACATGATTTGTTGCATAACATATTGCATTCGATCATTGATCTCTACTCTCTAGTATGATTACTTGTTCTCCGTTACTTTCACATTGTGGTTCTTTACCTTGAGTATGCATGTGTAATTGCACGTATAAGACATGTTCGCAGATATGCACGTATGATATGTTGTCACGATCTACTCAGAGTTTTCATGATTGACTCTGTATGGTCGGGCACTACTTAGCCTCAGCCTTAGGATCCTGACGGGGTGAATTTGGCGTAGTTTTCATGGCCTTGCTACAGTAAGGAAACGTCTTGGGGAACCGAACCCCAGGAAACTGAGACCCATTGTACCCTGGCCCGGACAATGGTGTTCTTTACACGATACAAGATCCCTCTTTTGGGAGCATATGGCAATGTAGTAGCCACTAGTTATGTACGCAGCACGTATACATTGATTCGCATAGCATGTTTCTTTCTTGCATGACAGCCTAGTATACGAAAATGCCTTGTTTAATTTACATGATGTCCTTTATTCTATTAGACACAGCGTATGTTAACTTGTTATGGTTTATACTTTGCTGAATCATTGTATTCACAGTTGTTTTTGGTGTTGCAGGCTCAGATACCCCTGCCGACCCCTCACCGGTCGGCCAGACTCTAGTTGAGACCCCCGAGGCCCCATCATGCCTAGAGGAGTGGATGTGATCACTCCCTCGGAGCGCGTCTTTGATCATACTTGTGCATGGCATAGGAGTCTTTCTTTTTGAGGATTTCCACACTTGTACACGTCATGATTGTATATATTATTTTGTTCATTTTGTAAGACCTTCACATGTAATTATGTCAGTTCTGTCTTCGTATTCTCTTTTTGTACTGTTAGTTTGATGTTTTTGATATTTACAGCTTCCGCATACATGTTTGGCACGGGTGAATGTTCCCTTGTGCATGTGCATTTAGACCAGGTCTACGTGTACATGCACGGGAGTACGTATATCATTGGTTTGGCTTTTGCTAACGCCCGAACCCTGGGCTCGGGTTGTGACAAAACTCCAATGGGTCCCACAAAGGAAATGCATTACATGATATGATCCAATTTCTAAAATGACCTATTAATTATACCGTCAAACCTAATCAGCCTGACTCGAACCCAAGTAGCCAACCCAGCTCAATACTTAAGGCCTAGAGCCTTACATATATAAAAGTCGAAGTTTGGAAAAGACAATTATTTTAATTATAAGACCACTTTAAAACTGGCCCCCAAAAGATAATACAAAATAACCAAAACAAGTGGAGGCCCTCGTGTGTTGATCATGATGATTCAGTAGATGTCATTGGCACACCACTTGAATCCCCATCGGGTTGAAGTTGAAGCTTAAAAAATGACAAGTATTTTAATTACAAGGACACTTTAAAACTATCCCTAAAAGATATTACAAAATAACCAAAACAAGCGGAGGCTTTCGTGTGTTGATCATGATGACTCAGAAGATGTCATCGGCACACCACTCAAATCTCCATCAGGTTGATCAGCCTGAAGTGGCACCTGGTTCTCCTCCTCAGCAGTGGCAAGCTCAATACTTATGCATTTAGTATAGCATCATCAGCTACAAAGAGCTAGCAGGTAAATAGTCATAAACAATAACAAATATCCATATCAAAGCGAAGTAAAGACAATGTGATCATGTGAAGTAAAATGAAAGGATTCTAGGCATAAAGTGAGAATAACAATTATAATGAACAATAAAATCAATATCCTATCACGATACCCTAATAAGATAGGCTGTCCACATAGGCTAATATACTAAGAAGCACAGACATGCTAATAGCCCCATGTTCGCATCCTTTTTTTTTAATTTTTTAAATTTAGGACACGACAGGGACACGGAAAGGCATTAATTTGAATTTTAAAATATTTCGAAGATCAAAATATAAAAAAAAGGGGGTCAAAGTATAATTATCGATGGCCAATATTTATGACCAACAACAAATATTTTGTGGTCTCTTCTTTTTTTTAATCATGCCATGTTACTGGCCCAATGTATTTCTTTTTTATTCTTTTTTAGTAGATGATTATATATAAACAAATATATATTATTAACTTGTCTGTATCCTACTTTTTTGAGAAATGCCATGTCGGCATATCCATGTCATGTCGTATCCATGTCCTGTGTCCATGTTCGTGCGTCTTAGCTAATATACCATAGGATATTATGTTGTTGGCTTCCCATGGATCATAATAGCGGCCACTACATAGCGTAACAGCTTTTATATTGGGTGTAGCAGCTAAGACCGTACCAATTGTGACACTACAAATGATAATAAAGATGAGGACAAGAACAGTGATGTCATATACCCATGTCAACATTCTTTTTGGTATTAAAGCCAACCAACCTAGGTCCTTCACTCACTCGATACTCTTTAAGTGGATTGTCTTATTATGAAGTTATTACTTATCATGTTGATTGTTAAGTATTGACTATTGACTATTCACTATTTAGTATTTACTATTATAGTCCTAAGTTCTAACTCTTTAAGTCTTGAGTGTTAACTTCAAGTTCAATACATTGTTTATTTTGATGTTAATTATTCATAACATAGTTTTTTTCTTTTTCTTTTTCTTTTTTTTTCTTTTTCTATTTCTTTTTTTTTTTTGTAGTAAGCCTTTCATTAGTTTTTAAGTTAGCATAGCTAAGCAACATGAATACATGTGAAAACAATGATTATTACTATTATTTTCTATTCATACAGTGATATAGGACCTCATGCCATGAGGGCACCACTATGCTCCCTTATCTTAGTTACTTTTGCAAGAAAAACACGTATTCTATCATTTTCCAATATTCTGAATTTTTTAAAATTTTTTCTGAGTTTCTCAAATCACACCGCTACGCCACTACATAGCATTTTGGTGGAGGGCCACTACACCAACCGCTACTGCTATTCTAATCCTTGAAGTAGTTCCTAACATAAGAATCCTAAGGAAATTAGTGAGGGATGGGCTTTTCTATGTGAATGGGTTCATCAATTAATTGAGGAACTACCTCTCATTCAATTTATCAATCAATCAATCCCACAAAAGTAGTCCTTTGAAGCTTACAATTAAAGCCACCTAGCCTCTCATGTAGATCAAAACCGAAACCAAAACTAACCAAAATAATACCATTAATGGGGATCCTAAGTCCATCAATCTAGGTTAACAATGTGATCCTAACAATATAAAAATAGTCTAATGAGCATGCCCACACATGTAAACATCAATACAAGGAAGTTACATTCAATTTCAATGAATCAATAGTCAAGGTGAATAAATGATCCAATCCTAGGTCAATGAATGCCTTCCTTGTATGAAACATCACTACCCAATCCTAGGAGGGTTAAGGTTTAGATATCACATCAATAAACCTTGTGGGTAATCAATAAAGAGACATTCCCATGCCCTACCCCATCCCCTATAGGTATAGTTTGTAATCCATACATTATAAGGACAATCCATACGGGTATGTTGGCTCAAAACATCCTACACACAAGGTCCTCCTATTGGTCATCAATACGGGGTGTCAAGGGTCCCAAATCTAAGCTTAAGAGTTCAAGAAAAAAGCCATTTCCAAAGAACCTAGCCATATATGTCGGTTAGCCGAGGGCTTGCTCATTAGCTAGCCAACCCTTGCACTTCTTGGCTAGCTAAAGCACACTAGTAGAATAAATTCAATGATTTTTCATCAAGCCTTTTGGTTTACAGAACTAGAATGTGTTTTCTTAGCTAATTGGTCGGCTAATGGAGGGTCACCGATGAATAAGAGTAGAAATAAATCCCCAAGAATTTGTCAGCGACTCCAGTTCACATAACTAGAGTCTAGGGTCACTCGAGTATTAGAGAATTGCTCTTCAACGAGCTCTCAACTAGCTGACAAGCTCACTAGAGCACACCAAAGGCTACATCCTTAGTTAGTTGAGGGGCTGTAGAAGCTTCAATCAAAGTTTTGTTCAAACATATCCTTGGGCATGAAAGCCTTTCTCTCTTGTACCTATTCCAAAAAGATAGAAACAAAGCCTTGCCCTCTCCAACAACACACAAATAACCTCATATCCATCAATTTCCATTCCCATTCAATATTAACCCTAATCTAGCATGTGAATTCCAATTAAATTGAAATAGATCAAAGGCAATCTATTGAAGCAAATCATGCTACAAAATATGAATACAAATGCATATCTATACATCAGCTATAAATACCCACTTGCCTTGGTTTGAAAAGACACAATTGGAGGAAAAAACCCTAGCTCCACAAGCCCAAACAAGCTCAAATTCAATTAGGACCAACTAAACCCAAATCCACTTGCAAATAGAAAGAGAAGACTAAACTGTTACACAAAAACAACAAATACACAATAATAAAGGATGTCATGCACTAAGAGGTACAAAAGATGATTTACGACAAGGGATACTCTGTACATAGCAGATGTGCCTATAAAGAGGCACTTATAGAATACCAAGTCAAAAAACTACATACTACACTACTTGGGTATTGCTACTTATCCACAACTCACTTCCCTTATTTTCCTATAACATAAATGAAAGTAAAAACAACCCACTACAATCCTTCCATTACTCCACATTTAAAACAGAATGTCCGAGATTTCTGTATCACTAGCCAGCACTCCCCCTTGATGCAAAACTAATTACACCTAGTAGATCCTTGAACATAAAAAAAAGTTTTACTTGGAAGTGCTTTAGTCAATCCATCTGCAACTTGATTATTGGTTGAACAATGCTTTAACTTAATTATTTTGTTTTCCACTGCTTCCCTGATGAAGTGATGCTTGATTTCAATATGCTTTGTTTGCCAATGAAAAGCACTAGTTTTTGTCATTAGAATTGCTAATTTGTTGTCACAGAAAAGTTTAGTTGCATTTGATTGTGTTTGACATAGATCCTCAAGAATTCTTGACATCCATATGGCCTGACACACAACTAATGTAGAGCAACATACTCAGCTTCTGCTGATGATAGTGCTATCTTTGCTTGCTTCTTTGATGTCCAACTAACAGCTCCAGATCCAATACTAAAAACATATCCAGTAGTGCTCTTCCTATCTTCTAAAGAACCTGCCCAATCACTGTCAGTATATCCAACCAATTTAAAGTTAGTAGTAGGATAATATCAAATACCATAATTACTTGTCCTTTAACATATCTTAAAATTCTTTTTACTGCTCCAAAATGATGACTAGTGGGAGAATGCATATATCACAAAGCTGACCTCACTGCAAATCCAATATCTAGATGAGTATGAGTCAAATATATTAGGCCCCCAACAAAGCTTCAAAAATCTAAGGATTAGCTTTACTACTTCCATCTTCATGAATTAACTTCTCATTTGCATTCATGGGACTAAAGATTTCAATGCAATTTAACATGTTGAACTTCTTGATAATATTATAAGTGTATTTACCTTATAATATGAAAATTCATCTTTTGTTTGATGGACATCCAAACCCAAAAATTAATGCAACAAACCCAAGTCTATCATTTCAAATTCACACATCATGAAATTTTGAAAATCCTTGATGATACTTTTTGAGGAACCAGTGTATAGGATATCATCAACATAAATACAAACTATGAGAATGTTAGTTTTTGTGGACTCAATCCATCAGTTGATGTAATAAATTGATTAATTTCTTTATTTATCAATAAAATCATGCTTTACTTTCATGAGATGAATGTTATTTTACTACTTTATGCACATGACCAATACGTCTGACATAATGGTTCATGAGTTGAACCGGGTCCCATTAGTATATTAGATGTGATATATGTGCATGGATGAGATCCACACGCGGGAGATATATGTCACAAATCTTATACTTAAATAGCTTCACAACCAGTAATGAGACTGGGCATCTCATTTGATAAGGTTGCAGCACTTTGATCACTATGAGATAGTGTGATTTGTCTCGATCATCAGAATGTAAGATTCTGGATCAATAGTGCCGGTACATTGGATGTATTGAAGGACCATGAGATGCACCTTATGGTATTCCGTCTCAATAATAAGGTATGCTTTCATAATTCCCTAGCAATAGGCCCTCAATCCTGAGACATTGACGAACTCAAGTTTCTATCTATTCATTTGCTTTGAGTCACCAATGAGTGAGACCGACTATAGGTTAACACCTCGGTGTCTTGGGTATATGGTAGTAGAACTGTGGGAACGTTGAATGATCAAGATGGAATCTATCTCTATTATCCCCTTGTGCCAATTAATGGATTTGTCATTAGTAAGTGCGCACCCATCTCAATTAAGAGTTAATTGGATGGTACTGATGATTACTGTGATTGATTGGGGCTCAAGGATAATAAGATGTGGAACTTAGATTGGAAGAGACGGATTTATTCCAATTGATCCACGGATATTGATAGAGGGGCCTACTTGTGGTAATTGGGAAGTTTAGGGTCTTCATTGTAATTTATTCCTAAGACTGGAGTGCAATTGCATTTATATAGTGGTGTTATTTGCAATTAACTGTGGGCCCGGATTGCACATGAGATGTGGGGTCGCGGTGTTCCAGTTGGAGCCAGCTTTCTAAGGAATCCCTAGTGGTCCCCACGCTAGCCCAAGATATTGGAAAACACTAATCCGACTTGGACTCTAGAAATAAGAGTTTGGAAAGGAGAAAGTTGCTAATTGCTTTGGAAGTAAGACTTCTATTTCAATTAGACAAGGGAGAGATTTGGAAGTCTATAAAATATCCTTGGACGTCCAAAAGAGTTCCTCTCACGCCCAAAACCCTTTCGTGCAAGAGTTGCGCGAGTTACTCTCCTCTCCTTTCTTCTAGTTCCTTGGAGTCTCGAGTTGGGATTTTCTCCTGAAGATTCCACCGTTCTTCTTGAGAAAAGAAATCCAATTCGGGGGTCATAGCGTGGAAGGCTAAGAGGTCTTGAAGAAGTCCATTAGAGCACTGCGGGCCTCCAAAGGTAAGATTTACTTCTTGCATGTCGTAGGTTATTTTGGATGTTTAGTGCTGGTATAATTTTACTGTACATGGTCACGAGATTGAGGGTAACGCATCCTGGATTGGGTTTTGGTCTTATGGATAGTTGATCCCTGTGTCAAGTGGGTCAAAAGTTTTGAAAATCTATCCACGAGACCCACCTACTTCCAACAATTGGTATCAGAGCCATACCTCATCTCTAATCATGTTAGATCAGTAATCTTGTTCTAATCTTCGCATGAGATGCGAAGAGGATAGAGCAAGGGCTATGATAGGATCAGTGTTTATTGGGTTTGCTTGCTCTCGTAGTAGATACATGTTTGGAAAGTCACAAAAGGTTTTAATCATAATAGGAGGATGATAAGATGCCATTAAAACATACTGAGATCATTAGAGGTGATTGGGTACAGCAGGAGCCGAATCAGAAAAGAACCCAAATTTCTGGGTTCGTCAGGTCGGTTAGTCAAAGTGACCACTATGGCTATAGAGGTCTGTTGGCTAACCGTAGGGACCAGATCGGCTAGCCGAACCAAGGCAGAATCATCTTGTTCTTGGTCTGAGTTGTTGTTTTTTTTTTTTTTTTTTTCGAGGGCGCTGCCCCTTGGGACCCCGCCGGGGGCGCTGCCCCTTGGGACCCCGCCGGGGGCGCTGCCCCCGGACCCCCGTTGCGTAGGGGGTCTTATATCGTGGTGGCAAAATATTTGGCATCTTGTTTTTCTATTGTGGTTTGGCAACTTGGTTTTGTGAGATGCATTGTTGTATGAGATACTAACTTGCAGGTGATAATGTCCTCTCCATATGACCCACATGTTTTTCTTTCCTTTTAATTATTGGTTTATTCGTGGCTAAGTGTAAAGGGCATCATGGTCTCCTTGGTTTCCCGTGAAAGGGCAAGGCATGGTGAATTTCCCTATAGCCCTTTTATTTCCATGTTTAGACTACCATGTAAGTCTCATTATAGAGACATAGGAATTTATGTATTTTTAAAATTTGTAAATTCTGGAGATGTCCCAAACAAAGAAGGAAAGAGAAGTTGGACACCTAATCAAAGAGTTTGAAGATTACCAAAAGGTGTTTTGGAGATGCCCAAAGAGTTTGAGGAATCCCAAAGTTTTGGAAAGTTTAGAAGTCCAAGAAGTCTTTTCCGCCTGGGTCATGTGGAGGAGAGGACTAGTCTTATTGTTATAGCACTTTCTATTTATGGATGAATGCTTATTTTAGAGTATTTCCATATCTGATCCAAACATAGCAAATTCCAAAATTGGTCAAATCAAATTAATTTTTGGAAAGAATTCTAATTAGAGTTGGTGGGCCCATGAGATGGATCTATTGGTAACACTAATTATAGAAACTGAACTTTCCTTAAAATAACTTGACTTAGAACCAATCATTGGTCTTATCATGAGATGAATATATACCTATATTTGATGGACCCATACACCTATAAGGAAATCCTCAACTCTAAAATATTAAGTGGGAGCGGGGCATTTCTATATATATAAAAATCCCCATGGTTTTCCACCATAGGTCCATTGTAAGGAAAGTATTAGCCTTGCGCTATTTTGAGAATGGCCATTCCCCACGGAGGGCTTGTATTTATCTGGATACTGGATATGGATCTCCTATGGATAGTGTTGATGAGACGGGGTGGGAGCCCACTCCCCAAGGAGGAGCTACCCACAACGGTTGTCATGCAATGCTAGTTGGTGGGTCACACTTAACTAAAATAATGATGTAGTATCCCTAAGGATTTGCCTCATGTATTTTAGAAACCAAAGCTAATCGGGAGTCATACATTATTTGGTATGAGATACCTAGATTGTAATGAATGAAGGGGATCATGGATAGTTAGTCTTAATCCAAATTTTGACCAACTTTGATCCGCACCAGTCTAGGAGGTATATGCACTCCCCAAGGAGGCATACCCCGCAGAATTGGGATTCCGATGTATTCTGAATTTTGTGGTTATGAGGATTCCCACATAAATTTGGTAGAATACTAAACCCTAATGTCATTTAAATTCATTAATTGAATGTATGGTTATGTGCTACAGTGTTACAAGCATGAATTCGAATACTTTCAATCCACTTGCGACCATCCTCAACCAGAATAAGTTGGTGGGATCCAACTATGTAGACTGGAAACGGAATCTGGATATTGTCCTGACAGCTTCAGGATATAAATATGTCCTTACCAAAAACCCCCTTGAAGAGCCTGGCCCAGATGCATCAGAAGCAGAAAAGGACCTTTACACCAAATGGGCCAAAGACGATGAGATGGCCCGATGTTACATTCTGGCATCCATGTCTAGTGTGCTGCAACATCAACATCAATCTTATAAGACTGCATATGATATGATATCGAACTTAAAGGAGATGTTTGCAGAACAAGGCAGACCTGCTAGGCAGGCAGCCATGAGGGTGCTCATTAGCACCAAGATGGCTGAAGGTACATCAGTACAGGAACACATGTTGAAAATGATGGACTCATTAAATGAGTTAGATGTACTGGGAGCTGCGATTGATGCAGAATCGCAGATTGACATAATCCTTGAGTCACTACCAGAGTCATTCAACAATTTCAAGGTCAATTATAATATGAATAAAATGAATCTGACTCTAGCTGAGCTATCTAGTCAGCTGGTAGCAACTGAAGGGATTATGAAGAAGAAACCAACTGCCTTAATGACAGAAAAGTCAGATGCCAAGTCCAAGCCGAAAGGCAAAGGGCGGAAAGGCAAAAAGAAATCAGTTCCAAAGGGTCCTAAGGTGGAGAATGGTCCAACTGGTGGTGTGGCTAAAGCTAAGGGTTCAGGGACAAAAGGAAAGTGTTTCCATTGTGGTAAGACAGGACACTGGAAGAGGAATTGTCCAGAATATCTGTCTAAGAAAAAGACCCCAGGTATGATTGAGTCACTTATATCTGAAGTTAGTTTTGCAACTGGTACTTCAGAATCCTGGTGTGTGGATTCCGGGGCAACTAATCACATATGTAATACGTTGCAGGGGTTCAGGGAAACCAGGAGGCTAAGTGATGGAGAAATCATTGTCAACCTAGGATCTGACGCTAAGGCGGAGGCTATTTCAGTAGGAGTCATTACTTTATGTTTTTCAAATAAGAAATTGGTTTTGTCAGAAACATTATATGTACCGTCTTTAAGGCGGAATTTAATTTCAGTCTCTAGTTTGGTGAATAAAGGTTATTCTATTACTTTTGGTACTGAAGTTGTCATAAAGAGGAATGGTACTTTCATATGTTCTGGCAAGGTAACCAATGGACTTTATTTGTTAACTCCCACGATGTATGAGATACATGATACTGAAACAATTAGTAGATCATCATTAAAGAGAAAGTCACCTTCATCTAATCCAACAAAACTTTGGCACCTGAGGCTAGGTCATATAAACCTTAACAGGATTGAGAGGCTAGTGAAAGATGGTATCTTACCTTCATTGGTGGTAGAACCAATGCCTATCTGTGAGTCCTGTTTGGAAGGTAAAATGACTAAAAGACCCTTTTCAGCTAAGGGTAATAGGGCCAAAGATTTATTGGAATTAGTGCATACTGATGTCTGCGGACCCATTAATGTCAGGGCCAGAGGAGGATATGAGTACTTCATTACTTTCACAGATGATTACTCAAGATATGGTTACATATACCTTATGCACCGCAAGTCCGAAGCTTTTGAAAAGTTCAAAGAATTTCGAGCGGAAGCGGAAAAGCAATTAGGTAAGAGTATCAAGACTCTTCGATCAGATCGAGGAGGGGAATATCTCTCTGCTGATTTTATGGGTTACTTATCAGAAAATGGGATTCTATCCCAGTTGTCTGCTCCTGGTATGCCTCAACAGAATGGAGTAGCAGAAAGAAGGAACCGGACTCTTTTAGATATGATTAGGTCTATGCTGAGTTTCTCAAGATTACCTATATCCTTTTGGGGATATGCTTTGGATACTGCAATGTACATACTAAACCTCGTACCATCTAAGTCTATACCCAAGACTCCCCGAGAATTGTGGTCTGGGCGAAAGCCTAGTCTGCAACATTTACACATTTGGGGTTGTCCAGCACACGTGCTCAAGGTTAAGACGGATAAGTTGGAAGCGAAGTCGGAAGTATGCACATTTGTAGGATATCCTAAAGGAACTAAAGGTTGGTTATTCTATAATCCCAGAGAGCAGAAAGTGCTGGTCAGCACCAATGCGGTTTTTCTGGAGGAAGATTATATGATGGACCAGAAATTTTTAGAAAAGGTGATCTTGGAAGAGATTCAGGAGCAATCAATTCCAAATCCAAGTATGACCGGACTTGAGGAAGAACCGCCCTTACCAGACCTAGTAGTTACACCAGTACCTCGTCGTAGTGGGAGGATTGTCAGACCCCCTGACAGGTTCTCATTCTTGGGAGAATCTTATGAAGCAATCCCAGAAGAGCCAGAACAAGATCCCTCTAACTATGATGAAGCAATAAATGACTTAGACTCGGGACGCTGGCAAGATGCTATGAAAGCTGAGATGGAGTCTATGTACTCAAATCAGGTCTGGACACTTGTGGACTTGCCTGCCAATATTAAACCTATTGGGTGCAAGTGGGTCTACAAGAGAAAAAGAGGACCAGATGGAAGAGTGGAGACCTATAAGGCTAGGCTTGTTGCGAAAGGATATACTCAGAAAGAAGGGATCGATTATGAGGAAACCTTCTCGCCAGTAGCCATGCTCAAATCCATCCGGATACTCTTATCCATTGCGGCTCATCTCGATTACGAGATTTGGCAAATGGATGTCAAGACGGCTTTTCTCAACGGCCATCTTGAGGAAGACATCTATATGGTGCAGCCAGACGGTTTTGTAGCTAAAAACCAGGAGCAAAAAGTTTGCAAGTTGCAGAAGTCTATTTATGGACTGAAGCAGGCATCCCGAAGCTGGAATATCCGTTTTGACCAAGCAATCAAGTCATTTGGTTTTTGTCAAAATCCGGATGAGTCATGTGTGTACATGAAAAGTGAAGGTGACAGGGTAGTTTTTCTGGTTTTATATGTCGATGACATCCTTCTCCTCGGGAAAGACATAGGAATGTTATCAACGGTAAAAGTTTGGTTAGCCAAGACTTTTGATATGAAGGACTTGGGAGAAGCTAGCTACATCCTAGGGATCAAACTCTATCGAGACCGGAAAAATAGGATGATTGGCTTATCCCAAGCTGCATACATAGATAAGGTGCTAGTACGGTTTGCAATGCAAGACTCTAAGAAGGGTATCACACCTTTCAGGCATGGAGTGCACCTTTCCAAGGATCAGTGTCCTAAGACACCCGAGGAAAAGGAGCAAATGAGGTCGATACCATACGCTTCGGCTGTTGGTAGCCTCATGTATGCTATGTTATGTACTAGACCAGATATCTGTTATGTAGTGGGCCTAGTCAGCAGATATCAATCTAATCCAGGACCTGAACATTGGACTGCTGTAAAATGTATTCTCAAATACTTGAGAAGGACTAGAGATTACATGTTGATTTATAGCAGTGATGAGTTGATTCCAGTCGGATACACAGATTCTGACTTTATGTCAGATAAGGATTCTAGGAAATCCACCTCTGGTTATGTATTTATGCTTGGAGGCGGAGCTATCAGCTGGAGGAGTATAAAACAAGAATGTACCGCTGATTCAACCTCGGAGGCTGAATATGTAGCAGCTTGTGAAGCAGCTAAGGAAGCAGTATGGCTTAAAAGATTCCTTTTGGAACTTGGGGTGGTACCTTTGGCACGACAGCCACTCACAGTTTACTGTGACAGCAGCGGGGCAGTCGCTCAGTCAAAGGAACCCAGAAGCCATAAAAGCCAAAAGCATGTACAAAGGAAGTATCACTTAGTCAGAGAGATTGTGCAGAGAGGTGATATTGCTATTACCAAGATAGCCTCTGCAGACAATTTGGCAGATCCCTTTACTAAGCCTTTGACTACCAAAGTCTTTGAGCAACACGTAGAAGGGATAGGCATGAGATGCAACCCTGACTGGCATTGAGCCCAAGTGGGAGATTGTTAGTTTTTGTGGACTCAATCCATCAGTTGATGTAATAAATTGATTAATTTCTTTATTTATCAATAAAATCATGCTTTACTTTCATGAGATGAATGTTATTTTACTACTTTATGCACATGACCAATACGTATGACATAATGGTTCATGAGTTGAACCGGGTCCCATTAGTATATTAGATGTGATATATGTGCATGGATGAGATCCACACGCGGGAGATATATGTCACAAATCTTATACTTAAATAGCTTCACAACCAGTAATGAGACTGGGCATCTCATTTGATAAGGTTGCAGCACTTTGATCACTATGAGATAGTGTGATTTGTCTCGATCATCAGAATGTAAGATTCTGGATCAATAGTGCCGGTACATTGGATGTATTGAAGGACCATGAGATGCACCTTATGGTATTCCGTCTCAATAATAAGGTATGCTTTCATAATTCCCTAGCAATAGGCCCTCAATCCTGAGACATTGACGAACTCAAGTTTCTATCTATTCATTTGCTTTGAGTCACCAATGAGTGAGACCGACTATAGGTTAACACCTCGGTGTCTTGGGTATATGGTAGTAGAACTGTGGGAACGTTGAATGATCAAGATGGAATCTATCTCTATTATCCCCTTGTGCCAATTAATGGATTTGTCATTAGTAAGTGCGCACCCATCTCAATTAAGAGTTAATTGGATGGTACTGATGATTACTGTGATTGATTGGGGCTCAAGGATAATAAGATGTGGAACTTAGATTGGAAGAGACGGATTTATTCCAATTGATCCACGGATATTGATAGAGGGGCCTACTTGTGGTAATTGGGAAGTTTAGGGTCTTCATTGTAATTTATTCCTAAGACTGGAGTGCAATTGCATTTATATAGTGGTGTTATTTGCAATTAACTGTGGGCCCGGATTGCACATGAGATGTGGGGTCGCGGTGTTCCAGTTGGAGCCAGCTTTCTAAGGAATCCCTAGTGGTCCCCACGCTAGCCCAAGATATTGGAAAACACTAATCCGACTTGGACTCTAGAAATAAGAGTTTGGAAAGGAGAAAGTTGCTAATTGCTTTGGAAGTAAGACTTCTATTTCAATTAGACAAGGGAGAGATTTGGAAGTCTATAAAATATCCTTGGACGTCCAAAAGAGTTCCTCTCACGCCCAAAACCCTTTCGTGCAAGAGTTGCGCGAGTTACTCTCCTCTCCTTTCTTCTAGTTCCTTGGAGTCTCGAGTTGGGATTTTCTCCTGAAGATTCCACCGTTCTTCTTGAGAAAAGAAATCCAATTCGGGGGTCATAGCGTGGAAGGCTAAGAGGTCTTGAAGAAGTCCATTAGAGCACTGCGGGCCTCCAAAGGTATGATTTACTTCTTGCATGTCGTAGGTTATTTTGGATGTTTAGTGCTGGTATAATTTTACTGTACATGGTCACGAGATTGAGGGTAACGCATCCTGGATTGGGTTTTGGTCTTATGGATAGTTGATCCCTGTGTCAAGTGGGTCAAAAGTTTTGAAAATCTATCCACGAGACCCACCTACTTCCAACAGAGAATGCCTTCATTGCCTTGCCTTTTTAAGTAAAGAGTAGGCTCATTTTTACTTATTTGAAACCCTTTTTGTTGCAAATAAACATCAACTCTGCTGTACCATGCTCTTGGGACTTGTATAAGCCCATAAAGAGCCTTTTTTTATTTGTAAGCCTTAATCTCCATACCATTTTTCACAAAACCTTCAGGTTGCTCAACATACTCTTCTTCATCTAACTGGCCATTTAAAAATGTAGATCTAACACCAAATTGATAGACATCCCACTGTTTATAAGCTGCTAGAGATAAGATGATTCTAACAGTTTCCAAACAAGCAACGAGAGAAAAGGTTTCAAAGAAATCAATACTTTGGTAATACCCCTTTACAACAAGCCTTGCTTTGTACTTCTGTATACTACCATCAACATTATACTTTGTTTTGTAGATCCATTTCAGCCCTATCACATTTTTGCCAGTAGGCAAGTCTACCAATTCCCATGTTCCATTTCATTCAATTGCATTTGTTTCTTCTTTCATGGCCTGATTCCATTCTTCCACTTTTGTTGCTTTTTGAAAAACGTCGATTCTGTAACCATGAGGGCAAAATTACAAGACTCATAAATTTCTCTTTAAGTTCTCACCTTTCTAGGGATATTGTCTAGAGATAAAGAGTTGGATGATTCTCCCTTGCTTTGTGAAATAGATGGAGTATATATGTTGAAGAGGCAAAAGGTACCTCCAATTCCTCCGTAGATGGTGACAAATCTGCTGAATTTGTTTCATCTATCATGCATGGAACTTGTTTAGCTACATTCCAATTTCTACAACTTCTTTCATAGAAAATAACATCACGACTTATGACCAATTGATTCGTCTTAGGATTAAAGAGACGATATCCTTTTGATTCATTACTATATCCGATGAAAATGCATTTTTCACTTTTTTAATCCAACTTCCTAAGGATTTCAAAATTTATGAAGGCATAGGCAAAACACCCAAAACCCTTCAAATGACTCATCTCAGCTTTTCTTCCATGCCCATGCCAAGCTTCATATGGTGAGATATTTTGAACATCCTTTGTTGGTGATCTGTTGAGAAAAAAAATCGAAGTTGCTATTGCCTTTGCCCAAAGAAAATTTGGAATAGTTTTTTCTTTTAGCAAGTTCCTTGCCATCTCGACAATAGTCCAATTCCTTCTCTCTATGACACCATTTTGTTGTGGTGTGTACCTTGTTGTAAGCTACCTACAAATTTCATGTTCTTCAAAAAAGGAAGTAAATTCATTAGAGAGAAATCACCCCCCCTACCCTGCCCAATCAGTTTGCAAAGTTTTGATGAAGTATCCACTCTATTTTTCAACTTTGGCTTTAAAAATCTAAAACCTAGAGAATGCTTCAGATTTTTCTCTTAGAAAATAGACTCAACTCATATGAGTGTAATCATCAATAAAAAAGGAAAAAATACTTGCTTTTGATCAATGATTCAGTTTGCATTGTTCCGTGGATATTTTGCATGAATCAAGTCAAGAAGTAACTTGGCTCCCTAAGACTTCTCAACAAGAAAAGATAAACATTGCTGCTTTCCATACAAACACCCTTGACACACTTGACCAGTATGATTAATTAAAGCTAATCTAATAACCGTTTTCTTTTGACTTAGTAATTTTAATCCATTAAAGTGCAAATGGTCATATCATAAATGCCACAAATCAGAATCATTCTCAGTAGCCACAATCAATGCATTATCTTCAATACATGAGAAATCAAGAGGAAACATCCTATTTTCAGTCATTTCAACCTATATAATAACTGACTCAAGTTTTGAGGTCTGAATTTCACACACATTGTCATGAAATAAGGCTGAATATCCTCTTTTAATCAATTGTCCAATACTAAGAAAATTATGGACTAAACTAGGAATGTATAAGATATTCTCAATGTGTTTTTCCTTACCTGATTTAGTCATTAGAATAGCTTTGCCTTTACCTTCAACTTGCACTTGCTTGTCATCTCGAAGCCAAACATGCAAATTCATGGATTCATGAAGATGAAGAAATAAAAATTTCAAACCAATCATATGGTTATTGCAACTGTTATCTAAAAACTAGACATCATGCTTGCTTTCTTTTGCATGCAGACAAGCAATAAAATGGGAAAGATCTTCATCAACATTTCCACCATTAATATCTTTTTCAACATAATTATTTTGTTGATTTGCCTTTGTCCAACAATATCATTCAATCGTTCAATATAACCATATTTTTGCAATAATTACATTAAGTCCTAGGGACATTATTACCTCTTCTAGTACTGTTTCTACCTCTCCCTCTTCCTCAATTTGAAGCTTGACCGTGGCCTCTTCCTGCAACTTGATTTTCAATTCCACTTCCTGATTTTTCTGAAGAGATCTCCAACTTAGATTGAAATGCTTGCTCTACTGCCTTTTCCAATGACCTATTAATCCTCTGTTCATGTGCTTGCAAAGGACCCAATAGTTCCGTAAAAAAAATAACACTCAAATATTTAGCCTCCTCCATCGTAGCAACAACATGATCAAATGTAGTTGGAAGACTCCGAAGAGTTTTTCCAACTATTTTTGTATTAGAAATATCCTCACCATATGCTCTTAGATGATTTATGACCACATTAATTCTAGAAAAATATTATTGAATTTATTTAGTACTTTTTATAAAAAAGATTCTCAAAGTCATGGCGCAAAGTTTAAGTTTACATAAATTACCTTGTCTATGCCATGAAACTCTTATTGTAATATTTTCCATCCATCCTTCGATCTTGCAGTTGTAGCAATTCTTGGAAAAATGCTTTCATTAATTGCTTGTTGGATTACAAGCAATGTTTAATTTGGAGTTCTTTTCTCTAAAATCCTTCAACTCAGTCTATTGTGCAACCGTTAAACAATTATATGCTTCTATATTCTCTAGTTCTACATACCATTCTCAACTAAATCCCATAAGTCTTGAGATAGAAAAAAAAGTTTTCATTTTGATACTCCAATTTCATAACATTCATCATTAAAAATAGATTCAATGACTGAGATAAGTTGAGAAAATTACCACTATTAGCCATAGATGTTTTGTTTTCAAACAAACCTTATGTCAAACAAGTAGTGTGCAAACACCTTTCAAGTCTTCAGCACTTCAATCTGCTATTTGAATAGTGCTCTATCCAGCCTTTGAACCCAACCTGGCTCGATACCAAATGTTACACAAAAACAACAAATACAAAAAAATAAAGGATGTAATACACTAAAAGGCACAAATGTTGATTTACTACAAGTGATACTTAGTAAATAGCAAATGTACATACAAAATACCAAGTCAAAAGACTACACACTACATTACGTGGATGTTGCTACCTATCCACACCCACTTCCCTTATTTTCCTATAACAAAAATTAAACTAAAAACAACCCACTACAGTCCTTCCGTGACTCCACATTTAAAACAGAATGTCCGAGATTTCTTCATCACTAACCGATATAAACTAAGTTTACCAAACTGTTTTTAAGTCAAGGTACCAAGAACGCTAATCTATACAAGGAAAAACACATACCTAGAGCATGAACGATGGAGATAAAGCTTGAAAATTGTATGGGAGGATTGTGGGAGCTCATAGAAGGTGGTGGTTATTGGAGATGTGGAAGTCTAAACTCTTCATTGCTGCCAAGGTGAGGTGACAAAAAAAAGAAAAAGAGGAAGAAAGGGTAGAGCGAAATGAGGCAAACAGTCATTTGTCGTTGGGTTATAAACGGGTTGGGGTTTTTGGATAGTTCAATTTAGCACAATTGGTAGAAATTTCGAGGGGTCGGATCAAAATGTGATAGAAATACAATGTTCTTGAAATTAGGTGAGCTACTTAATGGTCCCAAAAATTAAAAAAGTTAAATTAAAATTATGAAAAAAACCTAATAAGTTTCCTAAAATTGCAAACTAGGCCCCTATCGTGTCCAAACAGAGTAAGATCTCGACGAAACTTTGCATATACATTCCTAATAGTAAACCGAACTTGCTTAGTGTCTAACTGAGCTTAACTAACTAACAAACAAGTAGTTAGGCTAATTACATCCTTAGGGTTTGAGATCTAATGCATGAGCTCTCTTTCCCCAGTATCAATTAGCTGATACCTATGATGCGCATATACTTCAAAATGGGCAACATATTGTGTTGTATCGTATCAGATTGTTCACTTATTATATGTAAAATCCATAACCCTGCCATGTCCATGGTGTGTCCTTGCTGTATCATTGCCATACATGAGCATCATAGGATGATATAAACACTAAAGCAATGACAAGGCTTTGATGATGGTGGCGGTGGTTGTGATGATAATGATAATGATTTACTAAAGCTATGACAATATTTGTCTTTTTGTTTGTGAAATAATGCTATTTCATATTATTAAGTGATAGATAAAAGAGTAAAAAGATATAGCTATGCAAACAAAATCATGGTTAAGTGCTGTTAGGCACCTTAGTTACATACATATGTTCAAGGATCAATCCCTAGGTCCTCAAGTTAAAAGTATCACTTATGATCAAGAGCCCAACATAACAAATATATATATATATTTAAGAAGACCTATAGTTGCATGCCATTGTATTATATAATGGGAGTGCTCTCCTATAAGTAAAGTGCATATAAGACGGGGCCCACTTAGATGAATGTCTATCAACGGGAGGGGGAAGGTGGAAAAGGTTTCTATGTGGACAAGGAGGAGCCAAAAAAACAGCCTCACTAGATTATCTTAGCCCTTGATTTAATAGCTTTAAAGTTTAACAACATCTTAAGTATAGTTTTTTTTTTAAATTTAATCAAACAGTGAATGAAGGTTCAACAAGTGCAAAATTAAGCCTGATACCAGATCCTGGGATGACAAGATTTTCAAAAGGGCTCACGAGTCAAAGGTGGACCAAAGTGCGCCCCATAGAGCTGAAGTGCACATGCAATCTGCTCATTAAAGAACATTTTCCCTTTGTGATGTCCCTCATACAATACTTAACAGGCTACAAATAGAGACTACACTATTCATAAGGCCTTATAAAATACTGTTCTTTGTACTACGTTTTCTAATTACCTTTATATTATTTTACTATTTCTTCTTATACAAGACTACAAGGGATGTCTTATTGTGGTTGACTCTTGAATTTATTGATGAACATTGGTGTTCTTGTTAGGCAAGCATATCTTCTTTATTTTTCCCCTTTCCACAGTCTAGTCTAAGTTTCAAAAATCAACTAGATCTGACAACTTGACTATTGACCTCTGAATGGATGGCCCAGATCATAAATGCTAAACAACACATTAAAGTTTAGTGATCAATCATCAAAGAGTGATTGTTTTTCATTTCCTTTGACATAGAATATGAGTACGGTTATGGTATGCTATATATTCTAGTAGGAATTTTTTTTCCTATTTTAATCTATTTCAATAGTTTTTTATTGTCAGATCTTTATTATTTTGTTATTGAAGCTATATAAGTTCCAAATAGTTTGTCATTGGTTGTTTCAGAAACTGAAGAGCTACATGAGATTCTAAACCTTCAGCTGCCAGATCTTTTTGTTAGATTTTGTGGACTCAATCCATCAGTTGATGTAATAAATTGATTAATTTCTTTATTTATCAATAAAATCATGCTTTGCTTTCATGAGATGAATGTTATTTTACTACTTCATGCACATGACCAATACGTATGACATAATGGTTCATGAGTTGAACCGGGTCCCATTAGTATATTAGATGTGATATATGTGCATGGATGAGATCCATACACGGGAGATATATGTCACAAATCTTATGCTTAAAATAGCTTCACAACCAGTAATGAGATTGGGCATCTCATTTGATAAGGTTGCAGCACTTTGATCACTATGAGATAGTGTGATTTGTCTCAATCATCAGAATGTAAGATTCTGGATCACGGTGCTGGTACATTGGATGTATTGAAGGACCATGAGATGCACCTTATGGTATTCCGTCTCAATAATAAGGTATGCTCTCATAATTCCCTAGCAATAGGCTCTCAATCCTGAGACATTGACGAACTCAAGTTTCTATCTATTCATTTGCTTTGAGTCACCAATGAGTGAGGCCGACTATAGGTTAACACCTCGGTGTCTTGGGTATATGGTAGTAGAACTGTGGGAACGTGGAATGATCAAGATGGAATCTATCTCTATTATCCCCTTGTGCCAATTAATGGATTTGTCATTAGTAAGTGCGCACCTATCTCAATTAAGAGTTAATTGGATGGTACTGATGATTACTGTGATTAATTGGAGCTCAAGGATAATAAGATGTGGAACTTAGATTGGAAGAGACGGATTTATTCCAATTGATCCACGGATATTGATAGAGGGGCCTACTTGTGGTAATTGGGAAGTTTAGGGTCTTCATTGTAATTTATTCCTAAGACTGGAGTGCAATTGCATTTATATAGTGGTGTTATTTGCAATTAACTGTGGGCCCGGATTGCACATGAGATGTGGGGTCGCGGTGTTCCAGTTGGAGCCAGCTTTCTAAGGAATCCCTAGTGGTCCCCACGCTAGCCCAAGATATTGGAAAACACTAATTCGACTTGGACTCTAGAAATAAGAGTTTGGAAAGGAGAAAGTTGCTAATTGCTTTGGAAGTAAGACTTCTATTTCAATTAGACAAGGGAGAGATTTGGAAGTCTATAAAAATATCCTTGGACGTCCAAAAGAGTCTCTCTCACGCCCAAAACCTTTTCGTGCAAGAGTTGCACGAGTTACTCTCCTATCCTCTCTTCTAGTTCCTTGGAGTTTCGAGTTGGGAATTTTCTCCTGAAGATTCCACCGTTCTTCTTGAGAAAAGAAATCCAATTCGGGGGTCATAGCGTGGAAGGCTAAGAGGTCTTGAAGAAATCCATTAGAGCACTGCGGATCTCCAAAGGTATGATCTACTTCTTCTATGTCGTAGATTATTTTGGATGTCTAGTGTTGGTAGAATTTTTTACTGTACATGGTCACGAGATTGAGGGTAACGCATCCTGGATTGGGTTTTGGTCTTATGTATAGTTGATCCCTGTGTCAAGTGGATCAAAAGTTTTGAAAATCTATCCATGAGACCCACCTACTTCCAACAATTGGTATCAGAGACATACCTCATCTCTAATCATGTTAGATCAGTAATCTTGTTCTAATCTTCGCATGAGATGCGAAGAGGATAGAGCAAGGGCTATGATAGGATCAGTGTTTATTGGGTTTGCTTGCTCTCGTAGTAGATACATGTTTGGAAAGTCACAAAAGGTTTTAATCATAATAGGAGGATGATAAGATGCCATTAAAACATACTGAGATCATTAGAGGTGATTGGGTACAGCAGGAGCCGAATCAGAAAAGAACCCAAATTTCTGGGTTCGTCAGGTCGGTTAGTCAAAGTGACCACTATGGCTATAGAGGTCTGTTGGCTAACCGTAGGGACCAGATTGGCTAGCCGAACCTAGGCAGAATCCTCGACCCCCGCCGGGGGCGGTGCCCCCGGACCCCCGTTGCGTAGGGGGTCTTGTATCGTGGTGGCAAAATATTTGGCATCTTGTTTTTCTATTGTGGTTTGGCAACCTGGTTTTGTGAGATGCATTGTTGTATGAGATACTAACTTGCAGGTGATAATGTCCTCTCCATATGACCCACATGTTTTTCTTTCCTTTTAATTATTGGTTTATTCGTGGCTAAGTGTAAAGGGCATCATGGTCTCCTTGGTTTCCCGTGAAAGGGCAAGGCATGGTGAATTTCCCTATAGCCCTTTTATTTCCATGTTTAGACTACCATGTAAGTCTCATTATAGAGACATATGAATTTATGTATTTTTAAAATTTGTAAATTCTGGAGATGTCCGAAACAAAGAAAGAAAGAGAAGTTGGACTCCTAATCAAAGAGTTTGAAGATTACCAAAAGGTGTTTTGGAGATGCCCAAAGAGTTTGAGGAATCCCAAAGTTTTGGAAAGTCTAGAAGTCCAAGAAGTCTTTTCCGCCTGGGTCATGTGGAGGAGAGGACTAGTCTTTTGTTATAGCACTTTCTATTTATGGATGAATGCATATTTTAGAGTATTTCCATATTTGATCCAAACATAGCAAATTCCAAAATTGGTCAAATCAAATTAATTTTTGGAAAGAATTCTAATTAGAGTTGGTGGGCCCATGAGATGGATCTATTGGTAACACTAATTTTAGAAACTGAACTTTCCTTAAAATAACTTGACTTGGAACCAATCATTGGTCTTATCATGAGATGAATATATACCTATATTTGATGGACCCATACACCTATAAGGAAATCCTCAACTCTAAAATATTAAGTGGGAGCGGGGCATTTCTATATATATAAAAATCCCCATGGTTTTCCACCATAGGTCCATTGTAAGGAAAGTATTAGCCTTGCGCTATTTTGAGAATGGCCATTCCCCACGGAGGGCTTGTATTTATCTGGATACTGGATATGGATCTCCTATGGATAGTGTTGATGAGACGGGGTGGGAGCCCACTCCCCAAGGAGGAGCTACCCACAACGGTTGTCATGCAATGCTAGTTGGTGGGTCACACTTAACTAAAATAATGATGTAGTATCCCTAAGGATTTGCCTCATGTATTTTAGAAACCAAAGCTAATCGGGAGTCATACATTATTTGGTATGAGATACCTAGATTGTAATGAATGAAGGGGATCATGGATAGTTAGTCTTAATCCAAATTTTGACCAACTTTGATCCGCACCAGTCTAGGAGGTATATGCACTCCCCAAGGAGGCATACCCCGCAGAATTGGGATTCCGATGTATTCTGAATTTTGTGGTTATGAGGATTCCCACATAAATTTGGTAGAATACTAAACCCTAATGTCATTTAAATTCATTAATTGAATGTATGGTTATGTGCTACAGTGTTACAAGCATGAATTCGAATACTTTCAATCCACTTGCGACCATCCTCAACCAGAATAAGTTGGTGGGATCCAACTATGTAGACTGGAAACGGAATCTGGATATTGTCCTGACAGCTTCAGGATATAAATATGTCCTTACCAAAAACCCCCTTGAAGAGCCTGGCCCAGATGCATCAGAAGCAGAAAAGGACCTTTACACCAAATGGGCCAAAGACGATGAGATGGCCCGATGTTACATTCTGGCATCCATGTCTAGTGTGCTGCAACATCAACATCAATCTTATAAGACTGCATATGATATGATATCGAACTTAAAGGAGATGTTTGCAGAACAAGGCAGACCTGCTAGGCAGGCAGCCATGAGGGTGCTCATTAGCACCAAGATGGCTGAAGGTACATCAGTACAGGAACACATGTTGAAAATGATGGACTCATTAAATGAGTTAGATGTACTGGGAGCTGCGATTGATGCAGAATCGCAGATTGACATAATCCTTGAGTCACTACCAGAGTCATTCAACAATTTCAAGGTCAATTATAATATGAATAAAATGAATCTGACTCTAGCTGAGCTATCTAGTCAGCTGGTAGCAACTGAAGGGATTATGAAGAAGAAACCAACTGCCTTAATGACAGAAAAGTCAGATGCCAAGTCCAAGCCGAAAGGCAAAGGGCGGAAAGGCAAAAAGAAATCAATTCCAAAGGGTCCTAAGGTGGAGAATGGTCCAACTGGTGGCGTGGCTAAAGCTAAGGGTTCAGGGACAAAAGGAAAGTGTTTCCATTGTGGTAAGACAGGACATTGGAAGAGGAATTGTCCAGAATATCTGTCTAAGAAAAAGACCCCAGGTATGATTGAGTCACTTATATCTGAAGTTAGTTTTGCAACTGGTACTTCAGAATCCTGGTGTGTGGATTCCGGGGCAACTAATCACATATGTAATACGTTGCAGGGGTTCAAGGAAACCAGGAGGCTAAGTGATGGAGAAATCATTGTCAACCTAGGATCTGACGCTAAGGCGGAGGCTGTTTCAGTAGGAGTCATTACTTTATGTTTTTCAAATAAGAAATTGGTTTTGTCAGAAACATTATATGTACCGTCTTTAAGGCGGAATTTAATTTCAGTTTCTAGTTTGGTGAATAAAGGTTATTCTATTACTTTTGGTACTGAAGTTGTCATAAAGAGGAATGGTACTTTCATATGTTCTGGCAAGGTAACCAATGGACTTTATTTGTTAACTCCCACGATGTATGAGATACATGATACTGAAACAATTAGTAGATCATCATTAAAGAGAAAGTCACCTTCATCTAATCCAACAAAACTTTGGCACCTGAGGCTAGGTCATATAAACCTTAACAGGATTGAGAGGCTAGTGAAAGATGGTATCTTACCTTCATTGGTGGTAGAACCAATGCCTATCTGTGAGTCCTGTTTGGAAGGTAAAATGACTAAAAGACCCTTTTCAGCTAAGGGTAATAGGGCCAAAGATTTATTGGAATTAGTGCATACTGATGTCTGCGGACCCATTAATGTCAGGGCCAGAGGAGGATATGAGTACTTCATCACTTTCACAGATGATTACTCAAGATATGGTTACATATACCTTATGCACCGCAAGTCCGAAGCTTTTGAAAAGTTCAAAGAATTTCGAGCGGAAGCGGAAAAGCAATTAGATAAGAGTATCAAGACTCTTCGATCAGATCGAGGAGGGGAATATCTCTCTACTGATTTTATGGGTTACTTATCAGAAAATGGGATTCTATCCCAGTTGTCTGCTCTTGGTATGCCTCAACAGAATGGAGTAGCAGAAAGAAGGAACCGGACTCTTTTAGATATGATTAGGTCTATGCTGAGTTTCTCAAGATTACCTATATCCTTTTGGGGATATGCTTTGGATACTGCAATGTACATACTAAACCTCGTACCATCTAAGTCTATATCTAAGACTCCCCGGGAATTGTGGTCTGGGCGAAAGCCTAGTCTACAACATTTACACATTTGGGGTTGTCCAGCACACGTGCTCAAGGTTAAGACGGATAAGTTGGAAGCAAAGTCGGAAGTATGCACATTTGTAGGATATCCTAAAGGAACTAAAGGTTGGTTATTCTATAATCCCAGAGAGCAGAAAGTGCTGGTCAGCACCAATGCGGTTTTTCTGGAGGAAGATTATATGATGGACCAGAAATTTTTAGAAAAGGTGATCTTGGAAGAGATTCAGGAGCAATCAATTCCAAATCCAAGTATGACCGGACTTGAGGAAGAACCGCCCTTACCAGACCTAGTAGTTACACCAGTACCTCGTCGTAGTGGGAGGATTGTCAGACCCCCTGACAGGTTCTCATTCTTGGGAGAGTCTTATGAAGCAATCCCAGAAGAGCCAGAACAAGATCCCTCTAACTATGATGAAGCAATAAATGACTTAGACTCGGGACGCTGGCAAGATGCTATGAAAGCTGAGATGGAGTCTATGTACTCAAATCAGGTCTGGACACTTGTGGACTTGCCTGCCAATATTAAACCTATTGGGTGCAAGTGGGTCTACAAGAGAAAAAGAGGACCAGATGGAAGAGTGGAGACCTATAAGGCTAGGCTTGTTGCGAAAGGATATACTCAGAAAGAGGGGATCGATTATGAGGAAACCTTCTCGCCAGTAGCCATGCTCAAATCCTTCCGGATACTCTTATCCATTGCGGCTCATCTCGATTACGAGATTTGGCAAATGGATGTCAAGACGGCTTTTCTCAACGGCCATCTTGAGGAAGACATCTATATGGTGCAGCCAGACGGTTTTGTAGCTAAAAACCAGGAGCAAAAAGTTTGCAAACTGCAGAAGTCTATTTATGGACTGAAGCAGGCATCCCGAAGCTGGAATATCCGTTTTGACCAGGCAATCAAGTCATTTGGTTTTTGTCAAAATCCAGATGAGTCATGTGTGTACATGAAAAGTGAAGGTGACAGGGTAGTTTTTCTGGTTTTATATGTCGATGACATCCTTCTCCTCGGGAAAGATATAGGAATGTTGTCAACGGTAAAAGTTTGGTTAGCCAAGACTTTTGATATGAAGGACTTGGGAGAAGCTAGTTACATCCTAGGGATCAAACTCTATCGAGACCGGAAAAATAAGATGATTGGCTTATCCCAAGCTGCATACGTAGATAAGGTGCTAGTACGATTTGCAATGCAAGACTCCAAGAAGGGTATCACACCTTTCAGGCATGGAGTGCACCTTTCCAAGGATCAGTGTCCTAAGACACCCGAGGAAAAGGAGCAAATGAGGTCGATACCATACGCTTCGGCTGTTGGTAGCCTCATGTATGCTATGTTATGTACTAGACCAGATATCTGTTATGTAGTGGGCCTAGTCAGCAGATATCAATCTAATCCAGGACCTGAACATTGGACTGCTGTAAAATGTATTCTCAAATACTTGAGAAGGACTAGAGATTACATGTTGATTTATAGCAGTGATGAGTTGATTCCAGTCGGATACACAGATTTTGACTTTATGTCAGATAAGGATTCTAGGAAATCCACCTCTGGTTATGTATTTATGCTTGGAGGCGGAGCTATCAGCTGGAGGAGTATAAAACAAGAATGTACCGCTGATTCAACCTCGGAAGCTGAATATGTAGCAGCTTGTGAAGCAGCTAAGGAAGCAGTGTGGCTTAAAAGATTCCTTTTGGAACTTGGGGTGGTACCTTTGGCACGACAGCCACTCACAGTTTACTGTGACAGCAGCGGGGCAGTCGCTCAGTCAAAGGACCCCAGAAGCCATAAAAGCCAAAAGCATGTACAGAGGAAGTATCATTTAGTCAGAGAGATTGTGCAGAGAGGTGATATTGCTATTACCAAGATAGCCTCTGCAGACAATTTGGCAGATCCCTTTACTAAGCCTTTGACTACCAAAGTCTTTGAGCAACACGTAGAAGGGATGGGCATGAGATGCAACCCTGACTGGCATTGAGCCCAAGTGGGAGATTGTTAGATTTTGTGGACTCAATCCATCAGTTGATGTAATAAATTGATTAATTTCTTTATTTATCAATAAAATCATGCTTTGCTTTCATGAGATGAATGTTATTTTACTACTTCATGCACATGACCAATACGTATGACATAATGGTTCATGAGTTGAACCGGGTCCCATTAGTATATTAGATGTGATATATGTGCATGGATGAGATCCACACACGGGAGATATATGTCACAAATCTTATGCTTAAAATTGCTTCACAACCAGTAATGAGATTGGGCATCTCATTTGATAAGGTTGCAGCACTTTGATCACTATGAGATAGTGTGATTTGTCTCAATCATCAGAATGTAAGATTCTGGATCACGGTGCTGGTACATTGGATGTATTGAAGGACCATGAGATGCACCTTATGGTATTCCGTCTCAATAATAAGGTATGCTCTCATAATTCCCTAGCAATAGGCTCTCAATCCTGAGACATTGACGAACTCAAGTTTCTATCTATTCATTTGCTTTGAGTCACCAATGAGTGAGGCCGACTAAAGGTTAACACCTCAGTGTCTTGGGTATATGGTAGTAGAACTGTGGGAACGTTGAATGATCAAGATGGAATCTATCTCTATTATCTCCTTGTGCCAATTAATGGATTTGTCATTAGTAAGTGCGCACCCATCTCAATTAAGAGTTAATTGGATGGTACTGATGATTACTGTGATTGATTGGGGCTCAAGGATAATAAGATGTGGAACTTAGATTGGAAGAGACGGATTTATTCCAATTGATCCACGGATATTGATAGAGGGGCCTACTTGTGGTAATTGGGAAGTTTAGGGTCTTCATTGTAATTTATTCCTAAGACTGGAGTGCAATTGCATTTATATAGTGGTGTTATTTGCAATTAACTGTGGGCCCGGATTGCACATGAGATGTGGGGTCGCGGTGTTCCAGTTGGAGCCAGCTTTCTAAGGAATCCCTAGTGGTCCCCACGCTAGCCCAAGATATTGGAAAACACTAATTCGACTTGGACTCTAGAAATAAGAGTTTGGAAAGGAGAAAGTTGCTAATTGCTTTGGAAGTAAGACTTCTATTTCAATTAGACAAGGGAGAGATTTGGAAGTCTATAAAAATATCCTTGGACGTCCAAAAGAGTCTCTCTCACGCCCAAAACCCTTTCGTGCAAGAGTTGCACGAGTTACTCTCCTATCCTCTCTTCTAGTTCCTTGGAGTTTCGAGTTGGGAATTTTCTCCTGAAGATTCCACCGTTCTTCTTGAGAAAAGAAATCCAATTCGGGGGTCATAGCGTGGAAGGCTAAGAGGTCTTGAAGAAATCCATTAGAGCACTGCGGATCTCCAAAGGTATGATCTACTTCTTCTATGTCGTAGATTATTTTGGATGTCTAGTGTTGGTAGAATTTTTTACTGTACATGGTCACGAGATTGAGGGTAACGCATCCTGGATTGGGTTTTGGTCTTATGTATAGTTGATCCCTGTGTCAAGTGGATCAAAAGTTTTGAAAATCTATCCATGAGACCCACCTACTTCCAACACTTTTGTGACCAGCAAAAAAAAGTGTGCCCTTATCTGACTCCATACCGGGCATTCGGCGTACCTAATTCACTTTTAGCTATATATGCCTACATCATCAAAAGTTTGATATTGCCATGTTACAGGTTTAATATGATCCATATCTAAATTTAAAAAAAAGGCTGCTTTTTCTGCACAACTCTATGTGGTTAAAGAAGAAAGTGCAATCACCTATACATCAGGAAAGTAGAACACCAAGCAAAACCCAAGGTTATCTTGTTCTTTAGAACTAGCATGCATGAAAAGTTTGAATGTAAGCAAGCATTTTCTTGTATGCAAGTGTCCAAATACCCAGCTGAACTTGCACAATAATTCTATTTTTTCACTTCTTTATTAGTAAAATCTGCAAATGCTTTCTATTTTTCATGTTATGACCAGTATATTTTTTGTCCAAAAAAGTTCTTTATGTATGTTGGTTGTTTGTAAGGAGGCCAATGATTTTTGATATATTGGAAATAAGTATTTGTAATAAGTCTTAGTGATGTTGGATTTGAAATGTTTTTCATGCACCTTGAGTTTAAATAGTTGGGTCTCTTATTTTACTTCCTTGTAGACTTGATTTTGCCATGGTTTCTATTGGAAGTTATCCTTAACTTTGTAAAAATTTCACTCGGAATCAAATTCTCATCGAGTGTATGCATATAACCTTCATACCTTTACAACAAAAAACTCAACACATCTCCTAACTATATTAATCGATGATATAATCCTATTGAAGTTCGTCGCTTTGACACTTTAGCTTGCTAGCAATTACTAGTAATTGTCGGGTTGTGTATGAAATAAAAAAAATCAGTTATTTCATGTGTCATTCAATGATTTAGTTACCTGAACATTCTTCACCTTAAAAGGAAAATCCTAGGAATGGTAACATTAAAGGCCCTAAACTTAGGGGCTTTACATCTATTTTCTAAATAGAGCATGCTAAGAATGTGGAATCAATGCACACAGTGATAACTCATGTTTGAGTTTATTCAAGATTTTTCTAGCTTGCATCGTGTAAGACCCCATTTGGATTCCCTATTAGACTCCACTTTATACATACAATGATGCCTAAATTCATTATGATAATGATAGGGGAGGGATGTGAAGGGTGGTGTGGACAATGCAATGCACTCCAAATTCAATTTCAATCAAATGACTATAGCACTTGACTTTAGGACCCCATGTTTAATGGCTGAATTAGTGCCTTTTGAGATTCAATTCAGATTGTTTGTAATGCTCGGATCATTGATTGTGAAAACACAAGATAATGCAGGCTTGCTGACTCACCTCCATAGATGAAAAAAGTTCTATTTAGGGAGCTATGGGAAAATATGATAACACAATAGGAGTTAAATTAAACAACAGCTTGTGATGCCCTATGACTGATTTCAGGAAAAAAATAAAAAACCCAGCATTAGGTCTTTTAAATGATTTATATAATAGGAGTTAAATTTAAAGACAGCTTATGATGCCCATGATTAATTTATAAAACCAACATAAAGTCTTTTAAAACAAGTATACAATAAGAGTCAAATTAAAAGAAAGTCCTCAATAAAAAGGATCAAATAGCTCATCTATTTTCTTGAAATTGATGGTGGAGAACAAGACAAAAGAACAATGCAAAATCAGACAAATTCTGCCTTAAATATCCATTCTTTTTAGGAGTAAGAAAGTTCTTTAAATCTCCAAATCTAAAGTATAGAAAGGAGGTCTATCTACTCAGAGAGAGGATAGACACATCCTGAGTGGCATATCCCACTTAAAATACAAGATCATAATGTGCACAGCCCATGCATCTAGCCAAGAAACTAAAAAAATCGATACAATAATTCCATTTCCAAAGCATTTAAGCAACTAGTCGTCACTCTATCTCTGCATATTTTTTTGCTAAAGTGAATCGTATTAGGGAGTGTTTGGATGTTTACATCAAGTGGAGTAAAATATAGTTAATGTCAAATCAGGGTAAGTCCTTAAGAGTCCATGGTGGATTTGACCACTTTCACCAAATCACACTATATTTGGATTGAAGGAGTTTGCAATTTGGGTAGTTACTTAACTACATTTAGATGTTCATATAAAACTACTAACATTAAAATAATTAATACCCATTATTAAGAAGTAATAGTCCATCAGAGATTAAAATCACATAACATATATAATTCAAACAAGCTACACTGATTTTCATTTTGCCCTCACTTATGTTGATGTCAACAGAAAACCCTAGATGACATTGAAATGATTGTGCATACCAAAAAAGAGGATAATGAGAGAAAAATCTCCTTCTTTCTCTCTTGTTCGATGCTTCAAGCTTCCATCTACCCTGGCACAATTAATTGCAGTGGCTTTCTTGTGGGAACTCTCGTGTGATGAAAGCATCCTAAAAGCTATCTTTTTCGCATACAAAACAAAGTATGTTTCTTCCCCTTCATTTTGAAGTTCCTTTCAAGACCTTGCTCTCATCTCTTACCTGACATAACTGTTCTTTGATGATTTCTCTGTGTTTGTGTGTTTAATAGTTGCAACGACTTTTTGGTGGAGCCTGTTGATCAACAATACCCGTAAACATCATCATATTTTCCTTTATCAATAATTTCAATTGTCTATTATATAAAATTTTGTTTATGATGATGAATTTATACCGAAACTCAAAAACCTATTTGTGCATTTTCCATCCTATATTGTACTAATCCTCTACATGTTTTTTCTTTTGCTCTTAAGAAAATTAGGAATTGAGCCATCAATGCTTTAACCATGAAATATCGAAAGAAACCAATTATTTGTGGGCCACATTAAGTTCTATTGGATACATCTCTTATAGATGATCTGAACATTTTTTATTAGAAGGATGAATCTGCAATATAAATTGGGAGATAGATCAAATTCGGCCAGCAACTTTTGCTCTACATGCAAGTAATCTAATATTAGATTTAAGTTCTTCACAATTATGACCTGACCAAAGAGCCTCTTGCACATTCAATTCTAATATAGTTTAAAATTATGTAACTATGACCAGATGAAATTTGACCCATTATATACTTGAGGCCAGCTCTTGGGCATACTTAACTTTTCTTCGGTACACCTGATGTTTGTTTTCGGCATCTTATTATGTTGTAAATGTATCACTGCCTCTTCAAACACTGTATGTATACCTTCTCTGTAGAAACAATAAATGTATATCTTATTTTATTTATTTAAATATGGTGGTTGTATTAGTTCCTTTATCTTTGGACAAAACAATTCTTTGGCTAGGATATAAAATGTAATTGAAGATGTAACTTCATTTGCATTTGATGGAAATTGATTTTTGGCTTGTTTGAGAATATGTAATTGTATTTGGAGCTCCCTCTCAATTGTCATGTAATGGATGATTACCATTTGTACCATTCCATATCGATGTTATTTAATTGAAAAAGCAACTTAGTAACAATCTATCAACAAGTATGCAGTGAACTTCTACCACAAAATGCAAATGATGTGAATGAGCTTGTCAATTAATTAATCTCTCTTATTCATTTATTATTTTATTATTTAATGTGTCAAGTAACTGATGGATAATGATTTTCCAAAGAAACAACGAAGACTATTATTCATGCAGAAAGACCACATTTCAAAAGAAATAAGCATGAAGAGGTGCATGTCTGTTTCCAATTAATTAATTGAAAATGCTTTTATCTATTTGCTAATATCATATTTAAACTAAAATTCTCCTTCCTTACATTAGTAATTTCAAAAACTAATCAACATAATGATTACTTGTCAAGACATTCTGCTGGTTTGGCAAAAAGTTTCCCAACTACATTTATTTCTTGTTCTGTTAATTTTACTTTATAGCCATAGTGTGAGACTAATTTGTTATCACCCTTACAATTTTATCGGATAAATGCAACTTGAGAATAGTGGCAACCCCATATATTGTCAACAGTTGGTGTCTCACATATAGACAACCACAATATATTCATATGTGTAGGTTGAAGCATCTTTTCAACATGTCACGAATACCATTAGATTATGCATTAATCACAACACTGATCTGGAGAAGGAGGCCAAAAACAAACACCTTCCACCTACCATGTGGGGAGGCAACTATCATACTTGAGGATGTGGCTTATATCTATGGTCTTCCTGTTGATGGTCGACCAATTATAGGTAAATCCATAAGCAATGCCAAAGATTGTAAAAAATTATGCAATTATCTTTTACAAAAAGCACTGATTCCTAGACAAGATAGTATTGGTGCATAAATAAATTTCAGAGTGATGAAGGAATATTTTAAAGGAGAGCAGAAGAAGAAGAAAATAAATGAATTAGTAGAGAAGTACAATACACGAGCCTATTTGTTTTGCTTAGTGGGAGGTCAACTAATCAACAACTCTTGCAGTACATTGGCCCCGGCATGGTTGCTGAGCTTATTTAGAGATTTTAAAAGATGTGCATGGGGCCCCGCATACCTAGCTAGCTTGTATAGAATGTTAACTAAGGTATCAAAATCTATCAATTCTAATGACAAAAATGAAGATGATAAAGCAAAAAAAAAAAAAAAGAAAAAAGAAGAAGCTCTCATCCAGACCTTCTAATACTTTGACTGGTCCAGTGTAAGTTTTATAGGTACCAATAATTTACATTCATTATTGAGGGTTTGACTAACCAAAATATACAATTAATTGTTTCTATTCTGAATATTTTTACTTTCAAATTTGGCCCTATTCTAGATTGACATTTATGTGACTACAAGGTCATTTCATAGACATACATTTGGATTTTGAATTCCCACTTTATAAACTATGGATTCTAAGTTTAAAAAAGTATAGGCCTTCCATGGATCTTAGGGAGAGTCGGGATCAATTAGACAAGATGAAAGTTATAGAAGTGAGTAACCCATTTCACTCACAACTGTTTGCTTATTATAATGATATTTTACATTTAAAATTTCCTTGGATTATTTAGCTATGTTTTTACATTATCTTTTTGGCAATTTGTCTAGACTTCGTATAAAGAAGTACATGCCAAATTGGCAAAGGTGGTGCCAGAAAGCGATAGACTGCTGTTCAGTTCCAACACTACATTGATTTTTTACTAGATTATTGAATGACACAACACTATTAGGGTAAGGATGCAATTTGATTTGAAGGAAATGTTTCCAGTCTCTTTCAACATGCCATTTTATTAAAAAAGATAAAGTAAAGAAATCTACGGAGGATTACACAAAGTCACGAAAAAAGTCATTGCAATGTGGGACGGAAAAAGGAATATGGTGTTAAAAGGAGAAGGAGAATCTATCATTGGAATTATGCATGATGACACTTACATGAATTGGTATATATCACTTATATGGTTGAGGATTGGTCCTCCCATGAATGTGGAATAAGTTGATGATGTAATGAGAGACTTCCTATGGTCGTTAAGCCACTTTCAAGGATGATCAATTAATTAAAAAAAATCCAATAAGTTGTGTTAAATCAAGTCACTTAATGTGATTCATTTAGCATATTTTCATTGCTAATTACTCATCTTAATTTAATGTAGAAGTTGTTTTTTCTTGGAAGTTCTTATATCAATGTTGGGTAGCAAAAAGGGAAAATGTCAAGAAATGACTTCAGATGAGCTACTACAAATAATGCATAGAAAGGTTAAAAACTTCAACGAGGCATTTGAGAATAATTTAGAAGATTTTGGATATGGGAAGAGCAAAATCAATGAGAAGATGAAGTTGGTGTCGATAAAGAAACTTGTTTTTCAATCTAGTTCACCTAATTCAAAGGGACAGAAAACACCTGGATTGGTAAGTGAATTCACTCCCACAAACTCCGTTGTTTCGATGTCTCCTTGAAAGTCTCCTAGATTAAAACACTCTCTCCTACCAATTGTGGTTGATAGTCTTCCCATGAAAAAAAAATCAAATAAGAACCTATACCAGTGGATTCGCCAAGTTAAAATGTCATCTTCATGTATAATCTGGTAGAAGATGCTAGCAGGGATAAGCTAGTGTCCCATAGATTTAGTAATGTGGTTAATTGGCCCAAAAATACCAAATACAAAGTAACTGATGTGGACTCAAAGCCCTTGATGAGTTTTAGGATGATTATAACAAAAGGTACTATGCCCTTGAAAGGTGATACCAAAAAAAGATGAAATCTTTCCTATTGTAATAAACTAATATGATTGTCAATCTCCAAGTTGTTTACCTATCCAAGTGTTGCATCCATGCTCCAGAGAAGTTGAAGACACTCCTATTAAGGGATTGGCTAGACACAAGAATATTGCAGAATTTGTTGGATGTATATTTAAAACCCAAGGTACCACATGCATACTTTGTAGACATGAATGCTTCAGTAATATCTTGATTACATTACATCCCATTTTATTACACACACAGGAGTTTATCATAGTTGTTTCAAATTGATATTTATATTGCAAAGGATGTATGGTTAAGGTAGGACAATGAGAATTATATACACATCTTTGGTGAACATGGATAGAGGATAGGTGAGATGCAAAAATATGAAATCATCATTGTTCCAATGTGTTATTTGGACCACTTCACACTAATCGTGGGATATCTAAACAATAAAGGGTGGGAATACTACAATAGTTTGCCACTTGAGGAAATTGGAAAAAGCAGTTGAATATTAAGTATAACATTCATTTAAAATGATTTCGGTAATTATTGAGGGTCATCTAACAGTATTCTACGATTTTTGAAGATTACTTAGCTAAATAAAAAATTTGCTCCTTTCAAATTGGAAAGTCCAACAGAGTGAATTAGGGACCCATGGATAATCTTCCTTTATAAAAGAATTCATACGATTGCGGATTCTTTGTAATGGCATGCTTAGAACATGTCGTCTTGAATTGTAATATTGAATTTATGCAATGGGATATGATGTATTATAGATGTAAACTAGTAGTCCAATAGTTCATTGGATAAAGGGACTTATATAAAGAGATGACTTAATATGTTTCGAGTTTATAGTTCTAGCAAGCTTCATTAATGTTGGTGATCTGGATGCATTTCAATAAAATGTTGATTGTATTGAATATTAATGTAAGTTTTGTTATCTAAGAAATGCGCTTGGCTTCAACAATGTATATGAATCACATGAGTGTTTTTTAAATATAATGTACCTCTTATTATTTATATATGATGAAGTTGTTGATGTGAAACTAATTTTGTTAGTGTGGAATGTCTCTAGAGACAATTGTTCGAGAAAGAGGAAAAACATTTTCAATTCAATCCTATTGAATACCAATGCATTTAATCTGTGTTTATCAACAAATATTATGTTGGTATCAAAATAAATCTAATTATAGGTTGCAGAAAATTAAAATAACTGAGTGTTTTAGTTGATGTCAACATATTCTATATTGATATCAACAAAAAAATATGTTGATATTAACATAAATCTGATTATAAAAAGGTTGTAGAAGATTGAAATAATTGAGCGTTTTTGTTGTTGTCAACAGATTATATGTTGACATCAACAAATATTATGCTAATATGAAAATAGATAAATTGTAAAAAATGAAATAACTAAGCATTTTCATTGATGTCAACATATTATATGTTGAAATCAATAGATATCATGTTGATATCAACATATATCAAATTATATTAGATTACAGAAAATGGAATAACTGGCGCTTTCGTTAATGTCAACAGATTATATATTAAAATTAAAAAATATTATGTTGATATCAACATAAATCTCATTATATAAATTGCACAGGATTGGAATAACTAAGCATTTTGCTAGTTGTCAACATATTTTATGTTAATATCAACAAATATTGTGTTGATATAAAATCCAATTTATTTATAGATTGCAGTGACAATTTGAATATCTAAGTGTTTTCATTAAAAATCCACAAATAATATGTAGATATGAGTATGGCTAGGATAAATTTATTGTCAACATACGGTAGCAGTTTCTTTCCTATGGCAAGGAATTTTATAGTGCCAGGGAAATTAAGTGGAACCTTCTGAAATTAACATATTTTTTCATCTTCCATTCAAAAGGTATCAGAATTAAATACAACTAACAATTCTTTCATATAAAAAAATATGATAGATTAACCAATTACTCCACGTTCACCACAACCAATATAACAACAGTCCAAATTGTTGTCCCAGGGAGCCACGTTTATTCTCCACTATAGCCCTACTAACTCACTCAACAATTGATAGTTGGAAAGAAACCAACATTTGATCGTGGGAAAACTGATGTGAAGAACTTCTATTACATTAACACAGAAAAACACTTCTTAATTTATATTAATATGAATATATTTCTTCCATACATTGTCAATTCAAATCATGAAAGAGCTTCTCCTCCGACTTTACATTGAATTTGGTAGTTGTAACCCATACACTCTACATCCCCACATAGTATAAAAGATAAAAAGTTATCCAATGCAAAGATTCATAAATTAGCTGTAATACATTACTACACCACAAACTAGTATATAGAATTGGGTTACAAACTTTTGTAATGTTACCTAAACAAGTAGAGTTTGAAGCAATGCCAATCAGAAAACAAAACAATCCATACCCACTCATTAGTGGAGGATCAAAACATAAATTAACGTAATAATTAGGCCCTTATAAACACCATATGGACAATCATTAGACATATTAGACAAGATGAAAATGAGCAGTATGATAGCTAACAAAAGTAGACATTCTGCTGGATTATTGCATCATTTCATCTTAACTAATGTTACATGACTTTCACTTAAACCAAAGGGGGCGGTTGACGTTGACTCAGAAGCAGTGAAATCTTGAAAACTAGCTACATCATCTTCCACATTGCTGAAACCTTTGTACATTGTATTTGGATAGTGATGCACATTCGCTTTGCATTTGGTCCAAGAATGGTATATACCTGGTTGCTACCCCTTATAAACAATAAAACATTGATAGCAAACCATGTAAATTATATGGGGGTGGGGAGACAATCTGTAAATAGAGTAGCAGTTTGTGAAATAATTATGTCAAAATATAGGTAATCATCAAATTAGATTTATGAAACGGTAAAAATAAAGCATTAATATAATGCGTAATATATGTTAAATACTGTAAATTCAAAATAACCAAATAATTGTTAGTCAAATAATGGCATAGTTTAAGTAATAGACACTACCATGGTTTCAACATTCCACAACCAAGCAAGCACAATTAAAATGTTTCACATAATACTATAGTTAATAGAATCCATAAGCAAACAGAATAAACTTAACACAGTCTTAAATCATGATAATAATAGACAACATCATGTGTCGCCCATCCAAATGAAAAGTTTGTATCCTTAGGTTGGATATAACATAGTAGAAATTGTCATTGTACATTGTTAGAGCCTTTCAACCCTGATCATTGGAAACTGTCTTAGGATTCATTTTATCTTATCATCATAGCTTAGGAAAGCAGTAGCCATGTCCTGATGAGTGGTAAGCCACACATGTGATAGTTGCATATTTAATCCCCTCTAACTACGGAATCTTACGCAACTCAACCATGATCTCATCAGTAGTTTGCTTCCATGGCATCCTAATGCTAGATGCCACCTCCTTAATAGCACTGTTTAAATCCTCGGATGACTTTTCGATGGAAGCAATAATGTCAAGAAATTCACAGTTTCATTTAAATGGATTCTTCCAGTTTGAGGAACCTTCCCCACCACTAGAAACTATTTCAAGTCCATTTAATTGACTGTTCAATCCCATATCAGAGTATATTTCAGATGGCGTGTAGTGATAGTTATACCCATTACTGGAGCCCTGGCTGGGAGTAATTGTGGTTGATCACGCATATTGGCCCATTACAACATCATTTCCAAACACTATACTACGCTTATCTAGTCGATAATCCTGCTTCTATAAGGTTTGGTATCTGGATGCCCCTATGTAATAAGTATAGTCAAAAGTGTTAGAAAAGTTGATGCTTATGCAGATATATAACTAAAGATAAGATGGATTTATATGAATACCTTAACCCACAGTCTCCAAACCTCATCTGAAGCAATAATACACTTTGTAGCAACATCATAATCAAATCCTAATGCATTTATCATTTCAGCCGAAATCGAATATTGCTTCTTCAGAGCTTTGTACTGATTTGATATGATAGTGGGGGTAACTAGATAGTTACTCACTTCATCTTGTAAAATTGCAGCTACATTCTCATAAACTTCTTTTTTGAATTTTTATTCAGATTTAAGACCTAATGAGTTCTGTTCTAACATCAATCCAACAATTCTTCATCCAATCTTATGTCAAACTGCAAATTCTTCTTATAAGGTGCCATTGCTACAAGAACAAATAGGCACCGTCAAATATCTGACATGAGCAAAGTCATCCATACATTTGGAAATCAACATTAAACCAATAGTAATTAATTAGATTGGAGAGTACAGTTCACATCAAAATGATCCATGGTTCGTGACAAGAAAAGCAAACTAAGAATTACATATAGTTATTTTCCTCACTTATAGTGCCAGCAACTATTTCTTACAATAATCATTCCAAAGTTTTCTAGTAATATTTCCCTAAATAGATGCCATTCTACTCTCTCTCCTTCAATATAAAGACTCAAGGGCTGTGTGTAGACTCAAGGGCTGTGTGTTGAAGATATTCTTACTGTGTTCGTCATCAATTTCATTGTCGGTTGGTGATCAGGCAACATGTAAAAAATCCCCATCGTCATTTTCATTTATCACATGAGCATCAATAGAATCATATCCACCAAATTTTCAAATGAAATTATGCATTACAAAATAGGTAATAACTATAGATACTTGGTCTTTGTTTTATATTACATAGCTATCTTCAAGATTGCGAATCAATTCTTTAGCATTCTAAAGTTCAATTACATTTCAGGCTTGAGAGTATCTTTTGTTAAATAGTTCCCCTTCATTCCTTGGATTTATACCTTTGAAATCACTCAGATAATATCTCACTGCACGATATGATGCTAAAAATCCTGAAGCATTCACATAGCCAGCATCTACTAGGTGATACCTACCTACTCATAATGTTTAAATGTCTAGATATTGAAAAAATGATCGTGAGTTCTAAGTGCAGAACCGCGATGTAGTAATAAAACTGGTGAGACCAGGTCGATCCTCAGGGAGCAATGTGTTTAAGGTATTTTCAACTTGTAACCTGTCTTAAATAAAAATCTAAAACTAGCATAATTTAAAATCTAACAAATACAAGTGTCCTACTTACCAAGATTAAATTAATTACAAACCAATGAAAGAAACTTTCCTAAATCTAAAAACCTAAAATAAAACTAAAATTGCTACAAAACTAAAACACAAGTTAGAACTTTCAAAAATAAAAATTAAAATTAGAAACTAACTAAACTAAACAATGTTAGAAACAAAATAAAAAAAAATTAGAAACTTTCCTAGGTTAGAATTTCCAAAACTAGTAAACTTTCCAATTTAAAATCTTCAATTAAAACAATTTTAGAAAGATATTTAATTCTGAAAATTAACTAAAACAATCAAAAACATAAAACTAAAAACAAAATTTAAATTAGAAAGTTAGTAAAATTAGTAATGCAATGCATGCCATGAGATGCCAAAAAATTCTAAACCTGAAAAACTAGTATGCTGATGCAAATGTTATGCATGATTTGAACTATTCTAATGCATCCTAAATTTAAATTTAATGGCTGAAATTTATACTCTACTGATGCAAGAAACTAACAAAAAAACGGAATTAAAAAAGGATCTAAAACAAAAAAGTTATGAATGCATGAATATGACAACTTTGCAAAATTCTGTGCAGAAATTCTGATTCAGGTTGACTGATTGACAAAGTTTAAGCCTCTGGTTCACAAATCTTCCGAAATTATTTTGATCTGAAATTTTGGGGAATGAAAGATCACATCCTAAACTTTAATTTTCCCAAGTTTGAAAGAAAAATATTGTGATTTGACTAGTCTACCCACTTCGAACTTTTTGTCAAAAACTGTTTCTACAGTTTGCTGAAACTATTAAGTTATGCTGTTTATATATTGAGTCCGAATTTAATCATTAGATTCAGATCTGAAGGCTTAATTTTCATCAACTTAAATATGCACAAAATCTTATGATAAGAAAATAGATGCAATGATTCCTAATCCAACCATCAAACTTATGCAAAAACAAAACTTAAAATCAATGTGAATGTAACAAGAAAAATAACAAAAGTGCAGAAAATAAAATAGAAGTGTAGGAAAATAAAATTGTAGAAATTTAAAATTAAAAGTGCAATGAAAGAAAATAAAAATTGCAGGAAGTCAAAGGCGGTATAACTGAAGTTAAAGGCGGTAAACAATAAAAGTTAAAGGCGGTAATAACAAGAAGTCAAAGGCGGTAATAACAAGAAGTCAAAGGCGGTAGATTGCTCTTTCAATTTCTTATCTTAATTTGGGCTAAAATAAATTAGCAGTGTTGTCTTAGGGTCTTATTCTTCATCTTAGGTCGTCAATCTAAGTGAGAATAACAAATTTCCATTCTATGTAGAAATAAATTTCAGAATTGGCCTCTAGTATTTTTTCACTCAAACCTCTTTAACTCCATCTTGCATTGCCCCCAAACATACAATGTATCCAAAGAGACAAAGTATATTAAAAAGGTTACTAAGATGGGTTACTAGTTGTGATTCCAATTCTATCCCAATATTTAAACAAGAACAAAAATTAACCCAATCACAAACAAGACTAAAATTATGAACACCACAAAATCAAAGACAAGAACAATTGAAAAGAAACAAACTTTACTAGCATAAATTGTTTTACAAAAGATTAGAAATAAAAAGCAAACAATTACATACTAGGATGGATGAGAATTCCTCCTTCTAGTTGACACTTCAAGGTTGGTGGTGTGGCTTTAGGGCTAAGCCTCCTTGATGACTTGAGATGTAGAGACAAGAGAGGGAGAGATGGATGAAGAAATCTAGAGGTGGGAGGTGGGTAATTCTTCCATGAAGAATATGGGAGAAGGGTGCCCTATTTATACTTTTTCAAGTCTTACTCCTTCTTCAACTTTAAAAATCTTAAAAATAATAAAAAAATAAAAGAAAAAAGGGCTCCAACCAATGCTTTGGACGTGCAATATCCTTGGGGATTTTTTTTCTTTTTATTTTTCTCTTCTTTCCTTGCTTATTTTGTCCAGAAATCCCTCTTGGATGCTTCTTTCCTTCTTTGTCATTGCCACCTTGCATTGAGATCTTTTGAGAGATGAAATAGGGATAAGAATCCTCTCTTAGAATCAAACTTAGCCCACATGAGGTGTAGAACTTCCCCTTTTATCTCTTTGCATCGTCAACTTTCCTTTTTTGAAAAGTTCTCTTTGTTGGCTCCTAACTTGAAGAAATCTTCTAGATAATTCTCCCTTGATTTTTCCTTTACTTTTTCAATCAAAATCTGATCCAAAATCTCTTTTGGACGTGGAATAGCTTGCTTGGATATTTTTTTGCATTTTTTTTTCAATTAAATCTTCTCCTTCTAAAAAAAAACTCTTATGTGGCTTTCCTTGTCCATCTTTGATGAGATATGCTTCAAATTCTCTTCAAAATCTCTTGAAAATGTGTAACAAATAAATGGACCCCATCTTGGATGTTTTACAAGTGTGCCCCACACATGTGCATGTGTGTGTGGGACAATGAAGCCGAATTTTTGCAATTTTCTTCCAATTTCCTTTTCTCGTCAATTCTGCTCTCCTTTCTCTTAAAAATCAATTCCTTGCCTCAATTCTTTACAAATGGGATCCATATAATCAATTTCCTACAAAACAGATGTGAATTCATGTGAAAAGACAATTTTACCCCTAACATCACATATGCATGACTGTGGGCCCATTTCTCATGAAATGATAATAAAAATGTACATCATTCTTCATGATTTCGTATGAATGAACTAATGATGAAGAGAATTCAATTTATTTCATGAGAAAAATTATTTTTACAAAACTTTCCAAAAATAGCAAGTTTCATGAATTTATGCAAAAAGTGTGATTTTTAAGCAATTTATGTAGAAAAATATAAAGATGAATTTAAAATGAATTAAACCATGATATCACACTAAATGAGGCTCTTTCAAGTTAATAAGTCCTTAAAATGGGTCAAAATGTGTATAAAAATATGCATTTTTAAAGACTCATCAAAAAAATAATTATATTTTTTTAACACATTTTTGTATGTATGAACAATAAAGAGTAATTACCTTTACGTTTTTTCAATGGCTCATTTGTGGTCAATGCATACTACAAGACACCTGCGTTTACAGCTGAGCCTTCCCAACCAGATAGTACATATTGGAAATTCATATCATAGTCACAAGCAGGTAAAACATTCTATGAGAAGAAACCCTTCCTATTTCGAAAGAAATCTTGATTTTCTAAAGGGACATGGACAGGAACATACATTACATCAATAGGTCTAACAGAGTCATATTTGAAGGTCATTTGCAGTAATATTGTAATAAATTAAGATAGTATCATTAAATTAAATTACATTAGATAGAGCTTATATCTCAAAGCCATAGGGACCCTGTGGTGTGTGGGCACCAACAGGCACAAATACATTTGCAGCCAATCAGTTAATCGCATGCCAAAACTTCTTTAAAGTGTCAACTTATTTTCTCATCAGATGTGGAAAACCGAACACTATTTGTTATGTTCCTCACCCTATGTGCTATAATCGCATGAATTTAGCAACTAATTCCTTAACCGATACCTCACGTGTATCCCACAATGGTCCTTTAGCACATAGGGTGTAACATAACAGATGAAATGTTTGGATGTCCATCCTTAGTTGACTAGTACATTCCTGTATTTGTTAACCTTTCAATGTATTTAGCTCTTGAAAGGTTTCCATTTATTCTAATTGGTCTCCTCTTAGACATAGCCTACAGACATGCAAATAAAATCATTTGCTCTCTCCATGCAACTACAATAGCCCACAAAGTACCAATACTGCTTGTTGTTCTCTTTTGCGTCTCCCCTTAACACCATGATGTTCATCTAGTTTATTATTAGATGGACCTTCCACCTAGAAGATTAATTATAACATTAATAATTTCTGTCAAATGTTGTGATCCCATGTTTCACAATTATTAAGCTTGAAGGATCCATTTTCATATTTTAATAAAATTGTATGGTTTTCTCGCTTCTTTATAGGAAAAAGGCCACTGCTCAACAATACTTGTAAAATAGTTAAATACAGTTGAAATTATACTGACAAAGATATGCTTTAATGACTTACAAAATCAAAAAAGATATTCAGATAAGAGAAATGAAAAGGGAAAAATATTGAGAAGCTAGAAACACATATAGTGGTTTTATAATAATTAATACAACGGAATATATGAAATGTAAAATAGAGAGGTACATGAATCTGCAACACATCGCATTCAGGTCAAACTTTTCTTTCTTCTGACTCTCACTTTTTGAAAATTACATTCGTGTAGGTTCAATCAATATTAAAAGTTTTCTAGGCTACATTAGGTAGCTACATGTCCAATTTCAGTTCAAAATCAGTGAGTGGAATAAATCATTTAACATTTTGTTGTTATGCTCTAAATATTCTTATTTTAAAAAAAAATTACATTAATAACACCTTCAACCAAGAAAATAGGTATTTGTAGAAAAATTAATGTCAATAGAGTACTGAGGAGTAAGAAATAGAGATGTGTAGCCTTCCCCTAACTGTTAAAACTCAACAGGCTCGAGACAGGAAATTTTTAACAACTATTGTCCATTGTCATCTACACTTGACAGAAGGAGGGGTCCAATTGTAGAAGAACTTTTATAGGTAAGAGCACAGATGGGATAGAGATTGCATTTTAGGTGTTAAATCATGTTTTTTTTAGGTAAGTATGCAATCACAAATAGTGTCATATATAAATCACTTGTGAATATGCAGCCCAGATTGAGGAAAATACCAAATAAATTAGAAGAATGCTTGATTATTTAAAAAAGAAAAAAGAAGAAAAACCACTGAGGATCCATAGTTAGCTTTCACATGAAAGGGATGGAGAGTCCCCTTTGAAGATTTTTACCTCTTTGCAAGATTACAGAAGTCGATTTACCTTCAATGTGGTCTTCATAGCAAAGAGAAGCGAGAGATTTATAGGCATTTTTACAGGATTTACTCCTATTGAAGAGGATCGGTGAACTGTCTCATCCTTCAACAAACCCTTATTGCAGATTCATCTGATTCAACATTGATCTTCTTAATGGAGATTATCCTTGGATCTTCAAGTCAAATATAGGTCTTCTGTTAAGCGTATTGTGCTAGTGAGAGGTTTCTTGGATAGACTCTGCTTCTCCCAATTTGTATCCATCGGCACTGGAGCACTTCTTCTGTTGTTGCTAGATGATCAGACAAGGAGTTGAAGACAACAAATGCATAATGAATGTTGATCTACAAGGTGGGTCGGTGTGGATGATCGAATAGGGAGTTAAAGACAACAAATGCATAATGAATGTTGATCTGCAAGTGGGTCAATGTTAAACACACCCTTGCCCTCACTGTTGCAATTGGAAATCGTACAAAACGGATAGTAAATGGCATCAATAGGATTTTTCTTGAGTCAATTTTATTTCATTTAACACAACCCTACATACAACTGTCCCCCTAGATGATTTGTTCCAAACATGTTTTGTGGAATATGGTTACTTTAGTAACCTCACCCTATCCCAAAGTGAATTTCCAAATAGGTCCAAGATGAAGATTTGAGATTTGGATTCACTTGCATATATAGAAAGTGGCTTTTAATCTTCTAATCTTATAACTTTCTTTCCACAAGGATAAATAAGGCTTTTGAAGAATTTTCATAAAGGAGGGAACAGTCATTATGGAAATAAACTGCACCTGTTCTGGAATGAGGTTCAACAGATTGAGGATGCCTAAATAGTGGTCGAAGGACTCCTCAAGTGCTCCCTTCTTTGGGCAGTCAAAATCAGCCCATAAAATGCCAATCAAGCTCTATCTAACAGTGCTTATGGATAGCCATAGTCCCTTTGAAAATAGTTTCAAAAGTAAGGTGAGCACCATTATAGTTTGGAGCCAAATTCTAGTGAGCAGTAATATTTTCAGGTAAAGTAATACCCAAATAGAGAAGTCTACTTTGAACAGTTTGTAGAATATGCTTAGCTATAATTTGAGTTGGTCTTTGCTGATTTCTAAAAACTCTTCTATTTCTCTCCTGCCAAATATTGCATATGTAAGCAGAAAAATTAGTTTTCCCAAAGTTTGAGCACCCTAATGATGCTAATCAATACGAAGAGTAATTATTCAACCATAATTTGTGGTGAATCACAATCAATTGGGGTTAAGGCCAACTTTTTCAATAAGAGAGTCCATACATACTTAGAGTAGTCACATTGAAGCATTAGATGCATTTTTGACTCCCAAGTGCCTTAACAAAACACACGCAAGAATCGCACTAAATATTCCTTTAAAGAAGAAATTTCTTTTGTTTTCAATCTCTCCTTGAAGAAGATCCAAGCACAAATAGAAGTTTTTAATGCTTCCTTTGAACCAAACTAACAATGCCCAATGCAATCTTGGTTTTCCATCCCACACACCATATGGAATGCCGACTTCAAAGTGAATCTTCCATTGTCCTCCAATGTTCACACCACTTCTTCATCATTAAAGTTCTAGTTAGGCTAAATCTCTAAAGGGATATCATAAAAGATTTCTATAAGAGCATTTGATGTTAGGGTAGGGAATTCCTAGACATCATTTGTAATGAACTACTTTACCTCTAAGGGCATATTTGTGTAACACTTTTCTACAGAAAAGAGGACATTTTTCTTTGAAGAAATCATTTTAAATGTATTTGGTGCAGCATAATTCTTCGGAACCACTTTTCCGCCACGTCACCACCACGTCAAACTTTTCCTTTAGAATTTTGAAAATGGAATTCCCATGGGAGACCATCGGACTTACATTTTCGAGGAAATGTTCACTTTCTTCCCATTTCATCGTAGGTTGTAACTCCATATCCAAGCTCCTCCCTCTTTATCAAATAAGATGCCCTTCCCCTCTCTTCATATTTTTACATTCCCTACCCCTATTGTGCCCTCCACCCACCCTTTTGCCCCTCTTTCTATGGTTTTCACTAAATATTCCATAATTGCACCAAACAAAATTATCTCCAATTCACCAAGGAAATGTATTTTGTACCATACACCAACTTTTGTACTTCTACTGTACTCTTTTCCTATGAAATTCATTTCCATGGACTTTGGTAATGTAGCAATTTCCTGTTTCCACATAAAAGATGCGCACACAAACGTGCCCTAAGTTTTCCCCAAACCCAAGCCATAAGTTTCCAGTCTCCGTAAGTGTCTTTAAGCCATCCCTTATATAGCCATGGATCAGCCCAAAAGTTTGTTGACCTTCCATTACCAATCAGATATTTGATATGAGGGAGGGCAATCTAGCGGAGACCAAGAATTCCTCTCCATCCCCAAGAAGCATTTTTTAGGACATCAACATCCCAAAAGGATTGGCCTTTCAAGTATTTCGCATTTATCCAAATATTCTAACAAGTCATCTTATTGTGAATATTATTCCAAACCTGTCTCAATAATGCTACTTCAGAGGTAGCCAAGATAAATCTAATGCCAAGTCCTACACAAGAGATAGGTTTGCATATAAAGTCCCAAGCAATGGGATGAATACAATTTTGTGACCAAAATGTTCAAAAAGAAGTCGCCACCTGTCTCTCCAAAGCATGAAGGATGTACTAGAGAAGCATGGACACTATTGCCGAATAAAGATGAAAGGAAGACAAAGTAAACTTAATCATTTCTACTCTTCTAGCATAAGATAGAACTATTGATTTCCACCCAGCCATCTTTGTTTTAGAACTATTGATTTCCACCAAGCTATCTTTGTTGAATGTTTGTTATCAGAGGTTGGCAATCAGTAAAATTCAATCTCTTGGATGATAAGGGGATGCCAAGATACTTCATAGGAAAAATTGACTTTGGAATATTTAGAATTGTCACTATGGCCTTCTCATCTTCAATCTTGCAATTAGAAAAAACCCCCAGACCTGAAAACAACTTAAATTGCTCCATGAAGTTCTTGAGATTTGCTACTGTATAATCTAAAGCCTTACTAAAGACAACTAAATCATCTACAAACATTAAGTGAAAGATAGCTATTTCGTTCTTGTGGAATAGAGTTGGAGTCTACGGGGCTAAAGCATGCTTTGACATCATGATAGAAATGAATTCCATAACTATAACAAACAAAAAAGGAGAAAGAGGACAACCATTCTTCCTTAAATAAATTTCTTCTCTTTGAAGCACATGCAATGTTACATAAAAAGCGCGTATCTATCAATTACATTCATTCTTATCAGTATGACCGCAAGTTCGTTAAAATTTTAATTTTGGGAACACCCTGTCCAATAAATCAGAGTCGAAGGGCTTCAGTACCGACAATAGGTTTAGTTGCTTTTAGCAATATATGTTATTAATTATTAATAGTATTAGTAAGATAATGCATACATAAAAACCTTATGCTATTAAAATAATGGAAGCCTTTATTTGGTTAGATACCACATACTAAGTGTGATTTAGCCATTGGGTCTTGGTCCGAATGCTATCTAGGTCATCCCAAAATTAATGATCTGAGGCAGCAAGCATTTAGATAATGAAACCTAAGAATACCTAGGTGCAAGTTAGATCGAGTTGGATTGTCTTGGCTAGGGTGTTCATCACATTCCATGCTTGGCTAGCACAAAGGAATCAATGATTATTCCTTCAAATTCATGTTTGGTAACAGGAGAGAAATCCATGTTATAAAAGAAAAAAAAAACACACACATACACACACAACAGAGAATTACTGATCATCCCCACCACCCATCACATCTTGTGTCCACCATCACCATCTCCAACTTAACACATTGCCTACCCATCTTAGATATTGCACCTTCATCATAACCCTTTTCAAAACCTCATTTACCATTCATTATTTACATCTCAAAACATATTTCAAACCCAACTCTTATCACCCTCCCTTATATCCATCATCTACATTCCATAACTACTATCCACCAGTCCACACGCATCTGAAATCCATCCCATATCCATTCAACATAACCCAAAAAATTTGCATAACCTCAAAATCATAGTGAAGCCCATTCCACCGATCCCATACCCATTAAACACAACCTGATCCCACTACCATAATCAACTCCATACAACGAAATTGAAAAAACCATTCCATCATAATCATAATGGAAGAGCCCATAGCACAACTGCAAGATGTGCTCTATATCAAAACCTTGTGATCATAGGTTCATGTTATCCCACCTATCTTCACCTATTAAATAAAAAAAAGCTCTTATATTTTAGTGATACACATTTTCATCTCGGTTTCATAACTTGGAAAATAGGTAAAGCAACCCCATCATGTTCTAGAAGTGTTAAAATCAAGCATCATAATTAGAAACCATTTTGTACACATGCTTTGTGAACAATTTGTCCCTCGATATATCAAGTGCATAGTCCATGTAAAACATCTGCCTGCAAAAAAAAAAAGAAAAGCAAAAAACCATTTAAATACAAACATCTAAAATGAAACTTACACATACAAAATCCAACATCAAAACATAGCATTCATATACATCAAACATTCAATTTCCACGAATTCTTAAATCTGGCATCCAAAAGGTTAATGAGAAATTAAAAAAAACAAAAGACCAATGAGAAACATATATATACTTTTCTAAAATCATATGAAGCTCTCCCCGTCCAACCCTAATTTCCCACGTATCTTTAGACATCAAAACATAACATTCATATACATCAAAATTCAATTTCCATGAATTCTTAAATCTGACATCCAAAAGGTTAATGGGAAATTTAAAAAAAAAAAAAAAGACCAATGAGAAACATATATATACTTTTCTAAAATCATATCAAGCCCTCCCTGTCCAACCCTAGCTTCCCACGTATCTTTAGATATTTATTCTCTAAAATCTATCATAAATTGCATGTTCGTACTAGGACCGCATATCTTTATACAATTGGAAAAGATATTGCTTCAACAGTGAAAAAAGTTCTCTCAATTGCATTGCATAGCTTTGCATGACACAAGTTGAACGGTTCTTATTTAGCTCTAGGCGCTTGCGTTGTGGACCATTCTTTTAGGTGATACTGAATGCAGCAAAATGAGGATAAAAACTTGTGCATGCTTGCATACCAGCATCTATGAGACAAAATTTCCTACAAAAAAAAATTGGGACAGTCTTATTAGGCTGTAAACATAATAGGCTTTCATGCATTCAATAACAAAGGCCTTAAGAGTTTCATATGAAATATAACATGTCGTAGAGTGTTAAACATCGAAAAAAGCATATGAGAAAATACCAAACAAGCAACACGGCCATCTTCAACACACCCATCTCTGCTACACGCATTACATGTCATACAAACCACCTTTATGGATTGGTTAGCATCTCCCAAGTCACTCTACAAAGGAAAACGTGTACTTATTAATAGGAGTACACCCCATTTTCCACTAGCAAGAATATATATATATAAAGCCTAAATAACAAGCAATAAAATAGAAAAAGGGAATTGGAAGCAACCGTGCTTATTCATTAAGCACAATCCATACCTTAAATAATTACATGAAAAATGAAATGAAGCAAATATGTGTATATGGATTTTTAAGGTATTTTGTAATGGGTATGGGGATATAAAATTTCCTTCATACCTCCATTTTATTATTGCTAAGTAATTGTTATAAAGAAATTTTATTATATATATTTACATATAAATGCATATTATACAAAACAAGGAAAATTAGGAGGGTTGGGGCCAAAGCCAGCTGGACTAGTATCATCCAAGTTTGCCTTAAATTTTAGGGCTTGTAAAAAAAATTGTCTAAGCCCTCATTTTAAGGGCTTTCTAAGGACCGGACCAAGGACCTTGTCTCAAGGCCAAATTGATAAGCCTGCTAATCTCAATTTCAAAATTGTTCAAAAGAAACACCTAGGAGTTGCTTTCACAACATCCAATCTATTAAATTACTTTTCTTAAGAATAACAATATTACTAATAATTATTAAATAAAATCTTCATACACCCAACAAGTGCAGTAGTAACATTCCAGGAATAAATTTAACCTGTCGAAACTTGAACCACTAAACATGCAAACTACACTGTCGGAGAAGCTCTCCATTCCTATACATCTTGCTCCATTTCTTAATTACCATGTGCAAGTTTTAACAGATTAAAGACAACAAATTAGTAGTATGGCTCTTGTTTCACTAAACTAAACTCCTCCAAGGAACCAAAAAAAAAAAAAAAAAACATTCATGTCTCAAAATTCCCAACAAAATGAAGTTGCCCCTGATTTGATAGTATATATGGTCTAAAACACCAAAAGTCAATCTAGTCGAAGAAAAATTGAACTCAAGCCACAAATACAACCATCATTGGATATCATGATTGAATGCTTCTGGTCATAGTTTCAAGTTCAAGTCATTGAAAGTAGATGTTCGCAGGAACAAACGAATGAAAAAACTTCTGATGGCAGCAGGACAAGTTTAAATAGATGTCATTTGGGGATTAAAGAATGCATAAATTCAACCCCAACAAAGCTCCTGTATCATTCAAGAACTAACACTTGCACTATCAAGCAACTTGGAAAAATAAGTAGCATAAACCCAAACATGACAAGAACCTGATCACTATAGGTGTTGAAATGAGAAAGAAAATAGTCAGATAGTTAAGAACCATTGAAAATAATTCAAACCAGTACTAAATATCATCGAATTCAGACAAGCAAGTTTTAAACAATAATATGGGAATAATTCACTTTGGATGCTCTAATAGGTAGTAAGTAGAAGTGTCAGAAGAAGGGATATATAAAAAATACTTCTGAGAATAAAGATAACATAACAACTAAAACATGAAGTATATAATGTACTACACAACAAGGCATGGCAAGTAGCTTTTTAAAAGAAGAGTCGAACCTTTTGAACTCAAGTATATAACAAACAATGCACTTCAGCCACTGACTATTATCTTTTAACTTTCATTAGCAGAACATAATGTATAGTGTGTAAATTTATATAAAATAAATGATTAAGAGATTTGTTCTATATACTTAATATGCTCCATGTTAGGTCATAGCTTTTTCTAGTGACAAGATTTTTTTATCTGATGTGACAAAAGGATTATAAGGGCTTTCTTTCCAACTCATTTTTCAGGGCTCAATGACCTTTCCACCTCATTTTTCAAGGCGCAATAGTATTTCCCCAACTAGGTCTGCACTACAAAAGCTTTCAAAAACCTGCCCCAAATGCAGTTCTCGAGTTCAAAAGGATCAACTCTTCATTTAAGAAGCTACTTTCCATGCCTTGTTGTGCAGTACATGCCCTACCAATATTTATTGCTCTTCCCTTTACCAATTTAAAAAGCGGGAAAGAAACTAAAATTTTCATGAAGAGCCAAATAGCCCAAATAATAAATACTCTACTTAAAACCATAACAAGAGAACAAATTCATTGTACCAGGCATACCCGAAAGTTGATCTCTCCCTGCCCCCATTTTATCAGGATACTCACTTTCAATATATGGTAAAAAAACTAATAGCTATTTACATTTATTACAACATCTAGGCAGCTAACGTAATGGGGGATAATACCTACGGATAAATTCTACGTTCACCTTCTAATTGAGACATCTTTGCATCAAATGTATTGACCATCTCTAACACTTCCTACATAATAACTGATGAATTGAAGTTCGTATTCTATGAATACTAAGGTTCGCAGCGGAAAATACTCAGGTTTCAATTCTAGAAACTAAGGTTGACAGAACAAAAATAATGAGGTTACAGTAAAACAAGGATATCTTCACTAAAATCAAAAACAAAGATGAAGATTCAAGAGAAGAAACTTGTTCTCTTGATCTTAAACAAGGATGTCTTCACTAAAATAAAAAACAAAGATGGAGATTCTTCTCAAAAATGTCGTTGGGATCCTGTAATCTGGGGCCAACAACAACCTAAGATTACCCAATCCTTTACAAAGCCTCAAGTATACTGATCTGAAATGTCACCTAATCTACTACCTGAGGTCTTACCATAAATGTTGGCTGCGGCTGCCATGGTGGTGAAGGTGGAGGTGGAGGCAGTGTTGGAGGCTCGGCGATGGTGGTGGTGGAGGCGGTGCTGCATGCACCACACGAGGTTGATTCACCCTCTACACTGCTTCCAACATTGAGTCATCTACTGATCCTGACATTGCTGGTGGGCTAGCATAGCCTGTAGTAAGGTTTGTATTGGATCATTAAATGCTCCACTGGGTTCACCCAATTCATTAGAGGATGAGTTGCCTTTTGTTTTCCTTGTCTTAGGTGCCATGTCTGCAAAATAACCAATTATTAGGGACTTCACGATCTACAATGCAAAAATTAGAAAGCAAAAGCTAAACATACCCATGTAGACTCTAGACTTACAAAAAAAAAATCGAAGACAATAACTATAAGCATCTACACCTAAAGCATCTTTTATAACTTCTAGAAACTTGATTGCTCTGATACCATTTGTCACCGTCCCAAAACTGAACCAGATCCAAACCTGGTCCTAGAGGTGTGAGAATTATGGCTAATTTAAAATTTTCTTGAACGTACAACATGAGCCCCAATTCCATCTGGATTAAAGTCCTTCGTGAGGCTATGCTTGTTGATCAAGTAACCATAATCACATGTGAAACAAAAAATCCATAATCTACGCAGTTGAATATCATAATCAACCATATAACAAATCTCAATGATGATTAATAAATGGTGAAGAATTTCAAAGTATAGCAATTAAAGTTATAATTCTCAAAGGAATAGTTTGAATAACTACTCCAATGGCCCCTAAACATGGTCTTATTACAAAGTCTAGTATTCTAATCTCAACACCATTACTAAGACATCTTAGACGATGTCATCGGCACTTCATTCAATAACTCCGCCATCTGTTAGAATCTCCTGCATCTCCTGATCCTCCGGTTCAGCACTGGCAACCGAACTTAGACACCAAAAGCAATAGCTCAGATTGACATAATCTGGCAAAAGATAAACTGCAAGTAATGATGTTAATCAATTGAATTAGAGCATATTTTGCATTCTGCCCCAAAATATATCGAATGCAAACTCAGTGGCATGAATACACAAATGTAGGTATTCCCACAAATACAATATACAAAAATGGGTGTTCCCTCCAGATATAACAAATGGCACAGTTGTGTACTATATCCCACAGTACACGTTGTTCCAATGGCGTACGATCACCTCCAACTACAGTCAGTTAATTATATGTATATAAATATATACTGTATACAAATGCTTAATGAATCATGCTATAAAACCCTTGACTCACAATATCCAAACCATTATCAATTTAAGTGCTTAAACTACTTCATTTAAATGTATATTATGATCGTGTGATAGGATTCCTTTGAAGGTAAGCACTAATCTACCTAACGGTCATAGTTAATTAAGTATGCACATGGGGACCAACCTTCTTTCACAATGGTTATAAGATCCCACGATGCTAATATCCTACTTTTCGTGTCTATCATGTGGGGCATCCCAAAACTCACATTACCATTCTAAATCTAGTCTAATCCTCATGTGAATATTCAACTAACCTTTCTCAAAAAGGAACCCATTTAGTCCAATTATGTAAAGTTAATGTGTTTCACAAATTGGGTAAAATGTATTCAAATTTCTAATCCAAACTAAATCAAATTATGATTAAAAAGGGGAGAGAAAAATTAAGTTCTTTATTGTCATTGATGTGTATTAAAACACCTAATTATTTTATGTCAAAAAAAAAACAAGAAACCAAAACCCGGATTCAATTCCAAAATTTAAACTCAAATTAAAATCCAAATTAGACTCCCAAATGCATTCTAATTGAGATTCTAATCATTTGTAATTACATCTTAATTAAATTATAACTGAACTAATTAAAATACTAATCACACATAACTAAATCCCAACTAAAATTATAATCAACCCTAATTAGAATTCTAATCACACATAATTAAAAATTAATTAATAATCTAATTAAAGCACATTTAAACCCAATTCAATGTTCTAATCGAATTGTAATTTAATGTTCTAATCACAACCAAACCTATTATGAACCCCAAAAATATAAATAAAATAAAAAGCCAAATCACTATTCTAAATTTCAGTCCTCTTGGGCCCAAGCTCTACTGCCAAACCCATTGGATTTTTCCTTTTTTTTTTTTTTTACCTTGCCCAGGCAGGCCGGCAACAACAAAACTAGTCCAGCCGGTTGGCCCAACCCTACCAGGCAACCAAGCCTGACCTGATGTAGGCCAAGCATCTGTGGCAGTAGCTCAGGCAGTGGTTGTCGGCGCTACTGCATATTTTTTTATTAAAACTAAATCTCCATTATTTCTAAACCAAACATTTAACCTAATCAAATAATTCAAATTTTTATGCATATTGATTTTAACAACTAAAACCACATTATTTACAGTTATCCACTTGCCTTAAATCTTGTACCACACTCAAATATATTATGGCTAGATCCAATCATACACAAACCCTATCCTGACTCGATTCCTCGATCTGAAATGTTAAAGATCCAAGAGACACACAAATCTTTTAAGCGATTGATCATACCCTAATAAACTAAAAGAAATTTAATGGTGGTTTGGAGATAAATACTTACCGAGTTGTAGACACTATTAGAATAGACAAAAAGAGAGGAAGAAGATGAAGAAGATGGTGTTACCTAAACTTCTGGATCAAGCCTTGGTTCCTTTGGAGAGTTGCTAGGGCTTTGATGCAAGAAGGCGAAAGAATTGGGTATACGAAAAAAAGACGATCAAAAGCCTTTAAGGTTATATTGTGTAAAGGTTTTTTTAAATTATAAAGAAGGGCTCCCTACTTTTTAGTGAGTTTTACAAAATTTTAGAAAAGGGCTTTTGGATTAAAAGGGTCAAATAACTCAAGCCCAAGGCCCTAGAATGACTAATCAGTCCATCTTCAATGGGCCCTACACAAAACTACCATACATGCAAAGATCCAAATCTCTAAAATGGCCTATCAAGTATCCATCTAACTCTCTCAAACCGACTCAAACCCAACAAACCAATTCAACCCAAAATTAAAAGAACTGGGGCCTGACATGGAATTCAAAGGACCCGGGGTTCCATGTAGTGACGATTAAAAGGATAAATTATCAAAAAAACTCCGTAGAGTGAAGAATCATAAAAAGATTTAAAAAAAAATAAAATCATGACATCAAAATTATAAAGATTATAATAAAAAAAACCCATTCCAACAAAACACCTTGATTATAGAAATAAAATCAGTATAAAAAGAAAAGTAGAGGGAACCCTTTTTAATGATGACTTGAACTTGCAACCATTTGGAATGCGCACTTGAGCGATGGAGTCACTAGAAATGAAGAAACCTAGTCCATTCAATCATAATAGTTGATTTATTTGACATTTTAAAATTTTTATTAGACATTAAATTATATTCAAATTAAATTAATAGGATTGTCTGGATTCTAATTGAAGTCTTTTGATTTAACTTATGTTAGGAATGTGACATTTTAACCATAACCAAAAAGGGAATCAACCAACCCTTCAATATATACACTAAAGGTTGGAAAAACATAACTCTACACAAATGATATAAGAAAGTATACAATAACCACTCATCCAAAGCTCAAAGAAATTGCCCATGCAAAACAAAGGGATCAAAATGTGAAAAATGGGGCCAAAGGACCTATGAAAGCTTTTGAAATACACCCACCAACATTTCAACATAAAGAAAGATGGTCACAAATTAAAGAAAGAAAAATAAATGCAATAAAATATGCACAAATACACTGTACCCAACAACATTTCAATAGCAAAAAAAAAAAAATGATAACCAATTAACTGACTAAAGGTTAGAAAAAAATAAAAGCACACAAAAGATACAAAAGGTATATAACAACTAGCTCTACAAATTTGAGATGCAGAGAGAGACCCATATCCTATGATTCTCTTGTTTTCATCCATTGGAGAAATATTTTTATATTGTTACCAAATAAGTTTCGTATGGCATATTCTTAGCAGAGTATTTTAATATAATGTTGCCAAACAAGTTCTGCAAAGTATAGTTTTGGCATAACCCAATTTCGGCACAAAATTGGGAACAACATAAGAACAATGCCAAACAAGCCCTTGGTAACCTCGTTCCAAACTAGGCATTTACCCTTGGGTTCAAGTTGCCTCTAGAGTCCAAGACCAAACAACTCAACCAGATACCCAATTTGGCCCATTGTTGCCTGGATTTTCTCCCTTATTTAGACTGGAGTTGGCTAATTTTCTGAGAGTGCTACTTTTGGTACAGTTATTTTACATTTACACACATGATTTAAAAAACTACCCTTAGTGAAAATACCAAAATGCCCCCACCCTCCTCCCCTCTCCCCCTTCCTCTTGTCACGCGCCGAACCCGAGAATTAGGGATTTATTGTAGATTCCGAGGTGTAACACACCTACCCATGACAATTCATGCCATAACAAGATATGTACGAACTGTCACAAGGGTGATCCCACAGGTACGTGTGAGGAAGATCCGTAAACACGTATTAACAAATATAATTAATTAAGCGGAAACCTAGAGAATTCACTTGTACATATCATAGGCATCAATAAAACATTCACTTCAGTTTATTAATAAAACAAAGCCTATTAATTATCCCGACTACATGTATAAGGTATGAAAAAAAATCCTTAAATAATACAAAATGTCGAGCGTCAAGATGAACCCTAAGTCAATCCATAGCTAAGCTAAGTCAACCCAAAATAAGCCTGTTTCGCTATTAAGGAGGATCAAGAAAAGATATCTTTCTCGTTCCACTCGTTCACATCCCTAGGTAACGCTGGGGTTCCCTCGGGGGGCAAGCTGAGTGCCGAACTGACAACGGGTTCCATACCTGTAATGCCAAAGTAACCTTGTTAACATGACAGTTAAGCAAAGATAAGGATACATAAGCTTAACATAATATAACAATTGAATTAAAATGACGTAATGATTAAAAGAGAGCAATATCGAAATCTAGGCACTTATGCATATGAGAAAGCATGAATAAGGAATCATGAATAAAGAGCACATCATACCAAATGGCAACCACGTTGTTATCTTCTCTCTAATAAGAGAGTATACTGATCCGTGGGAAATCACTAGCGATTGGGCCAAAGACCGACTAGCTACCCTAAGAGCGTCGACTCACTCTTCTGATAACTACTGCAGTAGGTAACTGATAAAATACTCCCAATTTAGTCCCATCGAACTTCCTATGGGGTATAAGCTAAGTAGTGCCGACTCCAAGTATATCGGAATTAATCTGAAACCCATACTCATCATATACTGATCTATTTATACTCATACGGAAATGTATTTCAGTCTTGATGAAAATACCAATCATAGAATCACAACTAAGTAGAATACAGATCATCAATAATGCATACTGATATAAACTATCATGTTAAGGTCAAGGTTTGCTATCAATATGAATGCAATTAGATTGAGAGGTTAGCAAGGATAGTTACTAGCCAACCCTATGCTAGGTAATCCGGGTTTCCAAGGTCATTCAATACGGTGTATTCATAAGACATTCGGTGTCATTGTGTTACCATTCTCGGCGTTACTTTATATATGTAAAGGACACTTCATCTTATGCCTACACCCATGACGTGACATTGAAAACTAACCAGAGAATCAAGAGGGAAGGAGTGATTGCTCAACACTCTTCCTTCTCCATGTTTAGTTACCGTTGAGTTAGTTTGGATGTGGCAAAGGATCCCACTGCTATGGTCATAAATGTTCTTTGGTTAAAGCTACAACCTATAATAAGGGTGGGTGGACTAAGATTAAAGGGTGTAACCCATTACTAGGCTATTCTGTAGACTATAGAAAGTCCATAGTCAAGCATGGAATTCATTTTTGGAACACATTCCTATAATCTAAAGGTTAGGCTTACCCGACCGATCGAGTATTGGTCCGACCGGTCAAACCGTATTCAGAAACGAAATTTGACCGGTTGGGCATATTGGTCAACCGGTCAAACTACTCGGAGAGGCAATTCGACTAATCGAGCTTCAGGACCGACCGGTCGGCCCTGAAGCACTCTGCTACGGGTGTGTTCAGTTTCCCACTAATTTACTCTTCCATTATTCTATTCGACCTGCATTCAAACCAAAATAGAGGTTTCCGTTCCACATTCTTAGATTCCATAAATGACTACTATCATTTTATTAGTCCCAAAATCATTAAAATCATGAATCAATTCCATGCATTATCCATTAAAGATTAGAGGAGCTGTAAAAAAGGCAAATCACATGATTATATCAGGGATCAAGAAATCAGCTATGCATGTAAAGAAAATGTATCCTTATACTTGCCTCATGTGTAGTGCTTCACTCAAATTAATTTACTCCTTGGTGTAGAGGTACAAAAAGCTCTCTTAGGAAGAAGATCTAAAACATGCATGGAAATACAAAAGCATGAGATGCATGCATGCCAAATCCTTGGGTTTCCTTGCCCCCAATGAACCCAATGACTCAAATGGAGATGGGTTTTCTTACCTCAAGTCTTCTACAAGCAAGAGGAAGGAGATGAGGCTTCAGTTTCCAAAGAAGAGAGCAAGAAGAGCAAAGAGGGAGAAGGAGAAGCTCACATTCGTTGCATGCAACCTCAATCACCCAATCTAGAGAAAAGACGATGGAGAGAGCATGGAAGAAGAAGAAAACATGGAGAAGAAGAAAGCTCTTACTGTGGCCAAATGAGGGAAAGAAGAAGAAGAGGAACGATGAGTTTGAGTTTTAAATGGGTTGGGTTTTATGGAATTACAAATAGGCCCTCTTGTTATATATGTATTTCCAATTTAAGTCAATTAGACTTAAACATGGGCCGATATGAATCCAACTGGAGTTGGGTCAAACATGAAAGATAATCCTCAAGATGAAATGCACTCGATGCAAATATTATAATGCCCTAATGATGCAAAATCATGAAATTCTAAAATACAAAAGGTCTTGGACTACCTGTAAGGTTCGAAGCCGACCCAACTACCTATCCATGACCCAAACCTCTTTAGATTTGGGCTCAATTAGCCTAATTAAGACAAAATAAGATTAATTAGAGCAAAAAAATATTAATTAGGGTAAATCATGATTAGCTCGGGTTTGGACCTTACACCTCTCTCCTTCCCTTCTGTACCTCTCCCGTTGTTCCACCTCTTCGATAGTCGCTAGATGGAGAGTGGGGGAGGGAGAGGGAGAGAAAAGAAAGAAGGTGTAGGCATATGTGATGGGGTCCACTTCTGGGTAGCTTCAACACAGAGAGACATCCCTCACAAGGAGTTTGTTTGAATAAGGAGAGGATGTGTTAATCCTCCTAAGACTCAAATTTGAATTTAGAGAGTTTGATCTCACTCTCCACCCTTATCCTATTCAAACTTGAATTGGAGTTTATCACTCATTAAGCCAAATGCTATATGTACATATGGCAAAATTGTTATAGAGTATCTTGAGACTCATAACCATAAGGTTAGAGCTAAACCATTCTTCACCACCTTCCACATTAGGGGTTTCCTTCCTTGCCCTTAAATCGTGAAGAGTAAATCCCACATAACTGATCTCTTATAGATAGCCATGGATCTCTATATCAGTTGCTTAATCCAAGCCAACATTATCCTTTCACGTTTGTAGCGGCCTTGCAATTACAGATCTGCAATTCCACAACACCTAAAGCGTTGAGTGGGGCGGAGGAGGGAAGGGGGAGTGAGAGAAAATAAAGAGGGAGAGGGAGAGAGAGAAGGGCGGAGGAGGGATCGGGTAGGGGAGAAAAAGAAGAAAAGGGGAAGAAGAGAATGAGAATGAGAGAGAGAAGAGAGAGAAGGGCAAAGTATGGAGGGGTGGGGGAGCGAGAGGGGGTGGAAAGAGAAGGGGGAGAGGGAGAGAAAAGAAAAGGGCGATGGAGGGAGGGGGTGGGTAAGAAAAAGAACATCGAGTGGGGAGGAGAAGAGAGGCGTGGGGAGGGGGCGAATGAGGGATAGAACAGAGAAGGAGAGGGAGAAAGGGGTGGAGGAAGGATGGGGTAGGGGAAAGAGAACAAATAGGGGGAAGGAGAGAGAGACAATAGAGGGGGCTAAGGAGTGACTAGTGGGGCAGAGAGAACAAAAGGGAGAGGGATGGAGAGAGGGGGGGAGAGAGAAGGAGACAGTTAGAAAAAAGGGGAGGAAGAAGGAGGGGTGGGGGAGAGAGAGAACATAGAGGGGGAAGGAGAAAAGAGAGAAAGGCAGGGGGTGGGGAGGGGGCGAAGAGGGAGAGAACAAAGATGGGAGGTGGGGAAAAGGGTGGGGGAGAGGAGAAAAGGGGGTAGTCCCCATGTAGATCATTGCCGAAGATGGAGAAGGAGGGGGAGGGGGGGAAAGGGTGTGGGGGCATTTTGGTATTTCCACTAGGGGTATTTTTTTTAAAAAAAATCATGTTATGAAAAAAAAGTTGTGTGCCAACAGCATCACTCTTTTCTGGTTTGGCATACTGAATTGATGGGCTACAACTACAACCTAAAATGCCCAACCAAATGACAAGCATGGCCCAATTATACTATATTAAAGTTAAAGGTTTTTACTTTAATTTTGATCATTAGTCATGATTTTGATGGTAAGTTTTTTTTTTTAATTTTTTTTCAAAAGTTTCACTTTCTCTTCCTACTACTCATTTATTGTAACTACCTTATTATCTTTTTTATCTCATTAAACTAGTTATCTTTAGCCTCCATCTCTGGAAGTCCTATTTCTTTTTTTTTTTTTCTATAAAAATCATCTCTACCTCACCTTTTATGTTTCCCTTATACTCCGATTTTCCTATTTAGAATCTAAGCCATTTTCTCTCAGATCACAAAAATAGGTACTCACATAACTTTTACAATGTATATATTTTTTTATTTGTGCAATGCATGAAAATTCCGATGCTAACCATGGGTTATTGTTCTTGTAACTAATTAAACTGGACTTGTCAAAATGTTCCCAATAACCACTCACACCTGAAATAAAATTTTAAACTCACACATCCCAACTTCTACGTATAATCGGTCCAACAATAAAAGGCAACCACTGAATAAAGTGACATCATGCCTAGTGGGGTTGATTACAATACATTTAAGGGGTGTTTTTTAGAACTCATGTTGGTTAAAGGGAAGGGCAACATTTTCTATTGCAATTGTAAATTCATGGGCCTCCATAAATGGTTTACTTGTTTTGGGTTGCCTACACTTAAATAATCATTTCCATAGATATCTTAGTTTTTCTTTATAGGACAATATTCATGTGATATGCTCTCACCATTTATTTCGTGAGAACGTGTTAGGACTTTTGCATTGGATAATTCATGAGTTGAACAAAACCTAGGTCCATTGAGTTCTATTCTACATTTACAACATTTAGAATAGTCTGTGGTTAAGTGCCGGATAAGCTGAATTGAAGATAATACAAATTGAATTGTTTCTCTGAGGATAACATGGATTAAAAAGGTCATATCTCACAAACCAAGGGTCAAATATGAACAAGCTACCTATCATTGGAAAGTTCATTTTGAGTAGATATCCGTAGAGTATAAGATTGCACAAATTAGAGCTAAAACAACAAAGTTATGGACTTAGGAAGATTGTTGTTGCGTGTAGGAAATTAAGCATGCTCGAGCACCCATAAGACCTGGCTCAAGCGCCAAAGGTAGTGGCAAGCATGCTTAAGCACCCATTGGACCGCACTCGAGTGCATGGACAACAGAAGTGCACCAACCTATATGAAAACCTTTCTTATTTGTGCCAAAATTGCCATTTCACTTGGATTTGTTGTCTAAACCTAAGGCACGAATTCTGGACTATAAAAGAGGGTTTCTCTCAACCCTAAGCACAACATAACACATAGAGCTCTCTAAGTTCTTAATTGGGACTTGCCATTGGAGTGGTTGTCTAGAGCTTCTATGAGAGATTAAGCTGAAGATATGCTTATTTTTACTTCATCATAGGAGATATGCTTATTGGAAAGCATATATGATAGCCTTTTGAGATCAACAGATGAAGAGGTTTGGAGAATAGTGTTGAATGGGTATTCCTCGCCTACTGTCACTATTAAAGGACAAACTATTAAAATGCCTATGGCTCATGGCCCAAAAATGAAGTTTATGGCTGCAGTTGTAACAACAAGGCTTTGAATACTATTTACAATGGAGTATCAATGACTGAATTTCATAGGATCTCTACTTGTAAGAATGCAAAAACGGCATGGGATATCCTTTAAACAATTCATGAGGGTACTAAAAAAGTGAAAAAAGCTAAGATGCAAAGCTTATCATCTACTTTTGAACTGTTGAGGATGAGTGATGAAGAAAGGTTTGATGACTTTTAGATTAAGTTGAGTAATATTGTCAATTTAAGTCACAACCTTGGATAATCTATTCCTGAAGAGAATATTGTGAAAAAGATTCTTTGGTCTCTCCCGATTAGTTTCAATCCTAAGGTTATTATAATTGCAGAATCCAATAAACTATATAATTTGAGACTTGATGAGTTGGTTGGCAACCTATAAACCTTTAAGAATAAATGTATTAAGCGTCAATCAAAACCCTCTAGACTTGTTGTGAAAAGTTACCAAAAATTGCAAGTTTTCCAAAGATTTAAGGAAAATGGAAATTGCATCTAAATCTAATTCTGAAAAAGGGGATATACAATTGTCTTCTGAGTTTGTACAATAGTTTAACAAGCTGATAACAGGAAAAAATACTGGTTATAAAGTGGTTACAATAGGAAATACTAGCTCCTCAAAAAGAGTGAAGTGCTTTGAGTGTTAAGGCTATGGGAATATAGCTATGATTGTATTAATAAGAAGAAAAGGCCCACAATCAATAACAGTAAAGCTTTGAACATCTCTTGAGATGTTGATGAATCCACTAATGACAAAGAATTCCTTGCACTTGAACCTGATTTGTATGAAAAGGGGAAAGAGAATTTTATGGCTTTTATGACTACATCTTCACCATCTGATACTGATTCTGATTATAATAATTGTGATGAAGAAGTGTCTTATGAGGATGTTGACTGGGCAGAACAGCACAAATTTCTATATGAAAAGAGTAGGAAACTAGGGTTGCATGCTGTAAAGCTTGTGAAACAAGTTGAAGATTCTGAAGTTGAAATTCGATTCCTTAAGAAGAATTCAAAATAAGCACATGTACAAATCATTCTCATTGAAAGTCATAAAGGATCTCTACTTGAGAGTTAGACTATTAAAAAACAAGAGAATGAGTGTTTTGAGAGCAGAAATATTGAAAACAAGGCTGAGATTGATAATCAGAATGTCAAGTTGAAGATAGCATTAACAAAGCTGGAAGCTCCTACTGCTACACATGCTAATTCACTACACTTAATTATATCTTAAGTGTTCAAAAGCTACATACTAACAAGACTAGCCTTAGATACACTAATAGTGCTTCGACATTAAAATCTACAAGTAACATTGTCTTTGTTAAAAGCTCTATATATGTATCCACTGCACAACATACTGTACAAAAAACTATATATGTTGATTATGCATCAAAGAGTGAGTCATATCCTAAAACTGCATGAACACCCACATGTCACCATTGTGGAACAAAAAGACACATCCGTCCCTATTGCAAAAATTTGAAAGCTATTCCAAAATCTAAGTAATGGGGAAGTCAACTTTCTGCACCAACATCTAGTGCAATCTGGGTTAAGAAGGAAGACTTGCCATCATTTTGGTTCACACTATATTGAAATTCTCTAATGCACAAATGTGGGTACCAAAATTCAAGAGCCCCTGATCAAGAAGATCAAACCCCCATCCCAATACTAATACTAATATATCATTAAGGGGGAGTCACAATTGAGAGGGAGCTAATGATGGATCCGAGTTAACAAGCATGATGCATGATGACATCATAAATTTGTCAATTTTAGGGAAAAAAGGGGAGAATGAGGCATTAAAAGGGAGTTTCGAGAATTGAAGATGTGATTCAAGAAGCTAAAGATATAGTAAAGTTATTCTTCAATTTATTGCTAAGCTGAAGATACAATATTTTTTTAAAATTTCAATTTACTCAATGTAATAAATGTGTGTTGGATTTATTTTTGGGTAGATTGATTGTATAGGATGTTTTGTCCATGAATTACCAAAGGGAGAGATTGTTGAACTTTTGTATTGGTTGATTCATGAGTTGAGTAAAACTTAGGTCCATTGAGGTGTATTTTATATTTAGAGCATTTAAAATAGACTATGGTTGTGCGCCGGATAAGCTGAATTAAAAATAACGCAAATTGAAGTATTTTTCTAAGAACAACATGGATTAAAAAGTTCATATCTCACACATTGAATGTCGGATATGAAAAAGCTACCTATCATTCAAAAGCTCATTTCAAGTAGATATCCGTAGAATCCAAGATTTCACAAATCAGACCTAAAACAACAAAGTTATGGCTTCGGGAAGATTGTTATTTCATGCAGGAAAATTAAGTGTGCTCGAGCACACTAAGACAGGCTCGAGCACCAAAGGTAGTGGTGAACACGCTCAAGTAGCTATTGGACCGCACTCAAGTGCACGGACAGCAAAAGTGCACTAACCTACACGAAAACCTTTCCTATCTATGCTAAACTTACCTGTTTCACTTGGATTTGGTGTCTAAACTAAGGCATGAATTATGAGCTATAAAAAGAGGGTTTCTCTTAACCCTAAGCACAACACAACACATAGAGCTCTCGAAGCTTTGAATTGAGGCTTGCCATTAGAGAGATTGTCTAAAGCTTCCATTAGAGATAAGGCTGAAGGCTTCAAGTTCTAGAGTTGATGCTTCTATTTCATCGTAAGAGATTTCTGGCTTTTACTTCTTTATAGAAGATTATTCTCTAAGCGTAGAGAATTGCTCATTGTGGAAATCAAGGCACTAATAGTGGGGCACCGAGAGACTGCATGCTATGAAGATCTATCAAGAACAACTACAATGCCTTGTGTCGAACGATTTGCTGTAGGGTTGTGTCATGCCCCGATCCCGAGAATTGGAGTAAGGATGGCCCCACAGGGTGTGCATACGTAATCCCGTAGTAATCTGTGCATGTAAACATACACACACCAATCACTACAAGGGAGATTGCACAGGAACGTATAGAAAAGTTTCTCCAACACGTAAATTACATTCAATAGTAAGCGGAAGCCTGTGTAATACATCTGTAATGATCATAAGCAATAACAACCGAATTATCATAAAATTCATAAATAAGTCTGTACTTAACCATTTCTCATTTACATGATAACAATTAATTAAGCATGAACAAAATCTTAATGTGCAAACAGGCCTATCCAAACTTAGACACTTAGCAAGTATTCCTTTGTCACTCTTCATACATGACTAACAGAAGGCGTCATCTGCATTACCCTCATCTAGTCCCCGACGTTTAGTACTTGTAACACCAAGGGCAGCACTGTTAACACGACGGTTAAGCAAGTATATAGAGGTACATAAGACCATCATGCCGTATCAAATGAAGTAAGAGTATATATTGATTAAAAGAAGGCAAAAATCGTACACTAGGCATGTCGTGCATGAGTAAGCATGAGTAACGAATCATAAACAGAATATCATACAAACTTATTGGCAACCACGTGGCCGTATTCTCCCAAGAGAGAGCATATCATCTAGAGGGAGCGTACATATTCTAGGGGATCAGCCTAGCTTATTGAGAAGCGCCGACAACTCCTCCAAGGACTACTGCAGCAGCGACATATCATATCATACCCAAAGTGGTGCCGACTTAACGTATCAAGACCGACTCAAATTCATATCTTTTATGCATCTTGGTTATACTTATCATATCATACACACTAGGAGTTCGATCTTGAGCTTACATTCATTCATTCATTCATATTTTATAATCAATTCATGCATACTTAATTGAGTTACATATGTTGAGGGCATGGTTTCTTAACAATATGGATGCATTTAGATTAAGTAAGTATCGAGAATAATTACTAGCCAACCCTATGCTAGATAATCCGTGATCCCGAGGGCATTCAATACGATGTATTCATAAAACATCTGGTGTCATTGTGTTACCAATCTTGGTATTATATTGTGTATACAAAGGACACCTCTTCTTATGCCAACACCCATACGTGACATCGGGAATTCGAAGGGTATGAGTGACAGCTCTACACTTGTCCACCTTTCATTTGATCACCATTAGGCTAATTTGGTTAGGAAATAGGTGCCATATCTAGAGCCCTACAAGGTCATTGAAGGTTCCTCAGATCCTACATTCACTGGGTTCTTACGGCTTAACCATATACAAGGTTACGGCTTAGCCGAATGGTTCAGGTTTTCCTCTTAATTCAATACGCATTTATGGCTTGGCCATATATTGACCTACGGCTTAGCCGTGCTAAGCCTATGGCTAGGGTTACGGCTTGGGTACGGCGTGGCCGTAGCAGAGTTCACGGTGTAGCCGTGCGTAAACCGTAGATGAATTCTGGGTTTTGGGCTCTCTGGAAGGTTCACTGTAGAATAGCCTACGGCTTGGTCACGGGGTGATTACGGCTTAGCCGTAGTTCATTCCACGGCTTAGCCGAGTGTTAACCGTAGTTCAATTTGGATCTCTGGATTCTGAGCAGTAGAGACTTAAAGCTTAGCCGTGGGCTTCGCCGTAAGCTTTAGAATTTCTGAAACTAATTCTGCAGCTCGGATTCACGTGCAGAACTCTATCATTTGGGTTCCAATGAGGGTTCTTATACTTCTAAACTCCATAATAAGTCTTACATTATTTCATATCATCAATATTGCCTAATTATGCTCATTATCACTTAATTCAACATCTATGTGTGCTTATTTAAGGGGAAATGAGCTGTAAGTTGAACATTGAATGATCAATCCAAGAATCAATCAAATTAAACATACATGTAGTACCATATATACTCCAATACTTGCCTCTTAACAGTGTTAGCCTTGTCTAACTCTTTCTTGTTGTGTAGCTAAAGAAAACCTCCAAAATGAGAATGGGTTCTCTACAAGTAGAACATGCAAATAAGGATGGGGTTTAGATTCACATGCATGTCACATAGTGGAGTCCTCATGGCCCTAATACACCCAAAATGAATGAAATGGAAGCAATCCCTCACCTTATACTACTGTAGTGTTGGAGAAGGTTGTGATTCTAAGAAAAAGATGTCCAAAGGGAGAAGAAGAGGTTAGATGGATGCTATTGCCATTGCATGCAAGCTCGAGCTCCTTGTTTCCAGCTCTAACATGAAGTGGAGATGAAGAGAAGTGAAGATCAAAGTGGCTTTGATGAGTACAGAAGAAAACAGAGGGAGGAAGAGACGTTGGGTGCTCTTATAAACCAAATTTCCTACAGCTTTTGCATGCAAGCCCACAGTTTCTAGAAATTTACAGTTTAGGTCATATGGACCTCAACTAGGCCAAAATGGATCCGAATCAAGTTGAGCCCAACATGAAAGTTGACCCACGAGATGAAATGCACATAATGCAGCTGATGAGATGTCCATATAGTGCAAGATTAATTACAAAAAGGTCCTTGACTACCTAAGTAAAGTTCGAACCTAACTACCTATCCAACTAAAACCCACTAATAATTAAAAGCAAGGTGAATTAAGACTAAAATATACATATTAATAGGAAAATCGAGCTTAATTAGTATAAGTCATAATTAAGTCGGGTCGGGACCTTACAAGTTGTGAGTATATCTTGTACCATGGAAGTTAGTGATTGATTTTGTCAACTTAGAACTCTTGGTTTTTTCCCATTTAGGTTTCCACTTTAAATGTGTTGTTGTCTTCTTTGTGTTAATTACTTTTATTATTCCCCTACATAGAAGTAGTAATCGAATCACAATCTAGAATATATCCCGGCATTCTAAAACTTTTAAAATGCTAGTGCCCATTTATGGTCCATCCAAATAGACCACACATACGATCCCCTTAGATTGCATCCGTCCACAAATTTTTGGTAATATCTGAATTTACTGGACCGTTGAATTAACTATGCACCAATCCAAATGGAATGGATTAATGGAATGGATTTATTGGCCATGGATGAAGGAGTTAGGGACATGCGATTGGGGCCAAACTTGATATCTGGAGTGGTCCTGCATGGATCTTTCCATTCCCCCAGTCTCATCCCTTTGTGGGGTCCACAGTGGGCCCAATCTCACAGTCCCTTTGTGAAGGACGTATGCATATGCAGTTTCCTTTCTTTATATGTATGTGTGTTCTTAAAACAAATACATATAAAAGGGCCAGACTAGATGTAGTATTGTCCAAGCCCGACCCACAAATTATAGGTCCTACAAGAAACTATCTAATTAGCCCAGCCGTTAGGATTTTTAAGATAATTGAAAGCCCTCATTCTAAGGGCTTTTGAGGGTCGAGCTGACCCCTTTTATTTGAGGGTTGGATTGATGATAAGTCTTTAAAAATACATATTTTCATTATCACTGTATTGGATTTTGAGGATTTATCTTTCTTAAAATGCTCAAATTAGCTGGAAAACATGGTTTTATGCTTTAGAACATCATCATAGGTATTTCATGGATAAATCATTGAAAAATCACATCTTTTGCATAAAATTATGAAACATTCAATTTTGGATTTCAATTTTTAGAAAATTTTCCAAATTCTTATTTTTTTCATGAAATGATAGTGTTTTTCTATCATCATTCGTTAATTCAAGGTGAAACATGATCAATGATGTAATTTTATATTATCATTTTATGTGAGTTGGCCCACATTATGCATTTGTGACTTAGGGGTAAAATTATCATTTTACATTGAAAAGTTGTTTTTCTTGTAGGAAATTTAAAGATGGGACCCACATTAAGGAATTGACTTCAAACATTGAATTAAAGAAAAAAAATCCAAAGAAGAAATCAAGTAAAGAAAAGATTCTGAAGAAAAAAGAGAAAAAGAGCATAAAGAGGGCCTACATGCACATGCACATGGGACGAAATCCCATGGGATGTCCAAGGGGGGTCCACACTCTTTGCAAGCACAAGTTCAATATCTTTTAGATAATTCAAGGGAGATTCCAAGAAAGAGTCTTTGGTGAAAAAAAAGGAAAGAATTGTTGGAGAGATCTTTACATAAGACAAAAGAGGAAAAAATGCAAAAATTGGAAAGTGAGAAGCAAGCATGGGATGTCCATCCTCTCTTTGAATTTTGAATTCAAATTGTTGCTAATAGTTAAAGGATCTTTGTCTTTTTATTGTCTTTGGAGATTTAATCCAAGTGGGAGAAAGAAATAAAAAAATGAAAGAAGATAAGAGAGAGAGAGAGAGAGAGAGAGAGAGAGAGAGAAGAAATAGGAGAAGAATTACCACACATTGGATGTCCCAGATGGGTTACATGACCAATGATATCCAAGGTGGGGTCCACATTAATTCATCTTAAAACAATTGAAGATCATTATAAAGATCAAGAATTCCAAGAAGTGGGGCAATTTTGAAGACTTGCTAGAGTTCTAAAATTAGAAAGTTGGTGTAGAGAGTACTTTTTAAACAAAATTAGAAAAAAAATGTCATGCCCTATATTGTAATTTGGGGTTAAACGTGAGATTAGGGCTAATTAAAACTTTTGTCGATAATAAACCAATTAACCGTTTGTGTTTGATATAACACATGGCCCTCAATCATGGTCCTCAAATGGATCGTAGTCCGCGGTGAGATTCCATATTGGTTAATACACCAATCAATACAACAAAAACTCCAATAGAAATAGAGGGTACAATAAACATTTCAGAGTAAGCATGTAAACCCATTTCTAAGGTTAAAGTGAACAATTAAAAGATATATTGATTAAATGGCCACAACTAAAAACTTAGGCCAACAGAAATATATAAACTACTACCTTACGATTATGAAGTCACTTATGTGCAGGAAGTGACGGATCATAGATACCATATGCACATCACCCATTCTCAATAACATCAGGCTCAGCCACCTAATGCATTTCCAACGAAACACCCTAGGGAAAAGCAAACTCGGCGCCTACGCACCAAATATAGCATCATCAGACTACAACAAGTCAACAAGAAGGCAACATAAACTATAATAAACATACAGTATACAAAAGCGAGTAAAGACGATGTGATCATGTAAAGGGAGACAATAACAGTAACAAAGAATAAAAAGAAGAATGGAATCCTAATCCATTCTACACAAATGAGCACATAGGTCCAAACCACAAGGGGTAAACCCTCAACTCATTCGGAAGCATCCCAATGTCAAATTAGTAAGTCAGTTTATCAAGTCAAAAGGTCAACTTGTCAAAATCAAATAAAACCCATCAATTATCAGATGCTAAGCAATCCGTCAAATACGGTGATCAGTCCGTCTGAAATCAATCTATTGTAGTCATCCAAAGACCTAGATACATAAAATAAATATAGACCCGACTCAGAGGCGCTTAGACCCATATTCTAAGTTAAAGTGAAGGGCTGGCATTCCTGTATACGCATACGAGATCCATAACTGGAGGAACTATTCTCAAATCATTATTCGAATCTCATCATCATCATCATCATCAAAGCTTTATCCCAACCATGTTGGAGTCGGCTACATGAATTCTATTTCTCCATTTCGTTCTATTTTAAGCTAAATCTTTCGATAAGTGAAACTTCTTCAAATCTGAATTAATGACTTCCATCCATGTTTTCTTCAGCCTGCCCCTACCTCGTAATGGGCCTTCCACCTGTATATCCAAGTTTCTTCTCACCGGTGCCATTACTAGCCTACGCTCAACATGCCCAAACCATCTTAAACGGATTTCTCTAATCTTATCCCCTATTAGTGCTACCCTTAAATGTTCTCGAAAGCGCTCACTTCTAATTTTATCTTTCCTAGTTTTACCACACATTCACATAAGCATTCTCATTTCCACTACATCCATCTTATGAATATGCATCTTCTTAATTGGCCAACATTCTACTCCATATGTCATAGCTGGTCTAACCACTGTCCTGTAAAATTTGGCCTTCAATTTCGTTGGCATTCGTCTATCACAAAGCACTCCCGAAGCTAGTCTCCA